>OY992511.1:5953995-10753995 GCA_963921215.1 Scoparia ambigualis | reverse complement strand
TAGTAAGTATAGATTAATAACTAAAGTTATTATTCTGAGGATTAGACCTAGAGCACGAAGTTCACAAAGGCAGCTGTCAAGATCAAGACGTTTTGTGTTGTACGAGAATATAGTCGATCGCGTGCGCAATGTCTAGTCTAGATCTAGACTAGACTGAGCGGCGAAAACATCTATTTGATACAAATAATTATTTTATTATCATTTATTCTGTGGCTATTGCGATGTTAAAATAAAGTTTAACGGTTCGAAATCTTAAAGGTGACCAACAAACAAAATTGTTATTTCGAGTTACTCCGTGCAGTGCTATAACGGGGACGTTATTAAGCTGAGATGAAAAGAGATAATTTGAAATTGCTCGTCAGCTGTTCCTTGCATGTTGGTTTAGTAGGTAGGTGCTAAAGTTTGTAAGAAGTGGAGTTTAGTAACCTTCGGCGACTGCCTCAGCCTATTAAGTCCGCATTAAAGCACGGAGCAACTCAAAATTGATAACACATTTTTTGGTCATCTATCTGATGTCGGACTTTAATTAGTAAATCTTATGTACCTACTATTTCATAATGTCTTATTAAATAAATATTCTGTTCAGTCTAGCGGTCGATGAAGAATAAGAAAATATAGCGCAAAATATACACTACCTACGTCAATGCCTACGCGCGTGCTCCCGCCGGCCGACCAAGACCCGACTCTCGACTTTGTGAACGAACGATCCCATTTAAATGCATGCATTGGAACGTGCCACTCCTGCCCCGCGCCACCGCGCACCGCCCTGCCCCGCTGTCCTGCTGCTCGCGCCCCGCTTCGCCCCGCTGTCGCGCGCCGCGTGGCCGTGCCCTAAAAGTATTATACAACCATTTTGAAAATGTATTATCGTTCATGTCTTTTCTTTTTAACAGGTGAAATTTTAGTCTGATCGCGTAAGTAATAGAACTAGGTACTTTTCTTTAAAAAGAAAAGTTTTATTCGAGAGTTGAAAAATCAATCCTTATTATTCAATGACGAGGCAGTATAATTCATGTTCTTAGCCTGTACAAATCGGACATTAAAAACTAGGTCTAGGTGGCTCTTTTATTTTGATGTTTTCTATGTGTAATCTATGCTCTCTACTAGTTTGTAGCATCTCTCTCTTCATTAAGTCTGTGACTAGTTTGCTTGCGCCTAGCGAATGCTAACTAACGAAGCGCTTTCTCCTCTTCACCAGCGATTTTATTGTCTGTTTACTTAATTATTATTTTTGTAGTTTTTGTAAGTTTGGCTATCTTTTCAGACGAACAACAAAACATTGGTAAGTAATATTACATAAATATTAATTCATGCTAGGGCAGTAATACAGTTTAATTGGTTATACATTCACTGTAAAAATAAATAGTAATCAACGATCAAGCCTAGAACTCTAGAAACATCCCTACATTTTATCTACATTTAGGGTAAGTGCACGAGTGAATGAACCAATAAAAAGAATGAACAAAAAGTCGATTTTTGTAAATAATAAGAAATCCGCGTTTTTCAATGGGCGATTTTCTGACAGCCCAAATTAAAAAATAAAAATTAGTTCAAAAATACTCGATAGATGGCATTTTATGAAAGCGGACCCGTTCCTACATAAGGGCTGTAATAAATTCTGCACTTTTGCTTGTCTTTCAAAAAATTTAAAAAATAGTAGGTACTTACAAATTTTTATTCAGGATCTCCAGGATCTATTTCTATTTTGGAATGGAATAAAGATTACGTGCCATACACGTGTTCTTTATGGACTCGCCTTTTACTAAGTGCTATACTAATCTGTGCTAAGCGCCATCTATGAAGTCATTTACGAACTAATTTCTTTTTTTTTTTCGGAAAATCGCCCATTATAATCACTATATATATTTTTTCAATGGGCGATTTTCTGACAGCCCAAATTAAAAAGTAAAAATTAGTTCAAAAACACTCGATTGATGTCGTTTTATGAAAGCCGGCCACCAGCCATACCTACCTAAGGGCTGTAATAAATTCTACACTTTTACTTGTCTACCAAAAGAATAAAAAAATAGTAAGTACTTACCTATTTATATTCAGGACATCCAGAACCTATTTCTATTTTGGAATAGAATAAATATTACGCAGCCATACACGTGCTCTTCATGAACTCGCCTTTTACCATGCGCCATACTAATCTATGCTAAGCGCCATCTATGAAGTCATTTACGAACCAATTTCTTTTTTTTTTTGATCTCGGAAAATCGCCCATTGCAACACTTTTTTACGTCAACTAGTCACACAGGAATCATCCTGAGATCCGTGGACTTCTTGGCGGGAAAGTGAAGCGTCATGTCTGTAGTTTTGTCTTATTTTCTAAAATTTGTGTTTTGTCGAATATTAATGTGAAATAATGGTGAATTATTAACCGTTAAGTGTTCGTGAACGTGCATGAGTGTTGGCAAATAAAACAAAACAGTGCAACATCACTTTTCAAATTCTCTCAAGAAGTCCGTGTGAGATTCAGTAAAGTCCCACATCTTTACTGGAACTCAAGGGGTATGGGGGAATATCATTTAGCATTAAACGTTCATCTCTCATTAGGTATGCATAATAAATGAACTCTATTATTTCGACTCAAGGACTAGTATCCATGGTCAAGAAACAAATTATCAAAAAAAAATATCCTGAGATCCGTAGCCGTAGTTCTAAAATGGCGAAGGTCCAAACCGGACGTCCGATGGTGCTTTGAGGTTTGTATGGGGTCTGTAATAAGGAGTCGGGTAAGTCATAGTGTTTTGACATTAACTTTGAAGACGTTTTCTAGTGAAAATAGAATTATGTCACAGGATAGTAAAACCTCAGAACAATAACTAAAGCATAGAAACCACGCTAAAATAGCAAGCAAAGACATATATTCATCCTTCTTCTTCTTAAGAGTCATGCTAATGAGTTAGAAAGAGATGGAGAATGTTTGACTTCTCCTAATTTGTGTAGGTGGTCACTAGTTTATTACACACTAGGGACGTCATTTTTCGGCATTTTATATCGACAAAAATAAAACTAAATATTGAACATGTAAATAAATATGAAGGCGAAGGATTTTGACATTTTGTAACACATAACGCATAAATATCACTAACAATGCTATGGCTAGTTTATAAGTTTCTTCGGAAGAATACCTTGCTAATAATTAAATTTATCTGAGAGGAGCTACAACTTAGCGTAAAAATAATCTGTCATTATAATGTAACCAAGTTAGGTTGCCACTTATTTACACAGCAACAAAAAGAAAATAACGACACATTTAATCTGATGGTGTAATAAAGACATCCAATTAAGTTTGACATTTACCTTGTGACAACCTAGAAAAAATAGAAACGAATGTGGATTAGAGGTTTCATTCACTCTCGTTACAGAATTAAATGAAGTCATATGAGTAATATAGCTGTTGTCTAGCTCGTCTTTTAGCGTGGTTTCTATGCTTTAGTTATTGTTCTGAGAGTAGAACGGTTGCTTTATAAATGAAAAAAAAAACACGAATTCCTATAAAAACACTTGACCTCACCAGCCCTTGAAGTTTCTTGCGGTTTCTAGCAGTCGCCTTATAAATTAAAGTATTTCTATTTAGGAAAGTTATAAATAAACCACTTCTAACAGGCAATACATTATTTTCTATCGAAATTAGCTATTTTTATCTCTTCTTCTTTAATAAATTCGGAATACCAGACAATATTATTGTTTTATCTAAGATACCCAAAAGTATGTTATTTATATTTTTAAAGTTTTGGAATTCCTTAACTGTTCATTTACTGGTGCACTTACCCTACACCTGCTACGTCACATTCGCATAGTACAAAACAAGCTTCTAATGATAGCTAGGTTAAGGTCTACGTTAAATTCTATTGCACTTAAAATAATTTCGTAATACCACCGCCTCTGATAAGACCATAGAAAACAATAATTACTAGGGATGGGCCGACTATGGTATTTGCCGACTAGCCGACTAATCGGTTTTTAAATTGCCGTATAGTCGGCCGACTAGTGCCTGCGAATGCCGATCATTTTTAAACTCGTCTTTCGGAGGTCTTCTGGCTCTTTCGTCACCACTCTGCTTGCTCGTCGGGAGCCGACGACGCAGTGCGGCCACACTGAGCAGGGTGTTTCTATTAATAAAAATCAATAGCAGAAATGTTTGTACTTGCATCACTTCAGAACGGCTACACATATTTCGATGCTCCCTAAGTAAACTATCGAGTCTACAAAATTGCATTTTTTTATTACTGTTTTGAGGCCTCAATAAAGGTAAGTAGTTTTTTAATACGTCTTCAAAAATTAAGAAAACTCATTATTTAGCCATTTTTTAGAGACGTTTAATGATGTTTTTTTAGCATTTTTAACTTATATCTTACTGCACCCCCAATTTTTTAACTATATTTTTTACACACCTGTCAACTTTCTTTGGTTTTTTAATAAAAATCAACATTTGTATTTTTTTTGTTTAAGTATTTGTCCCATGTACGCCGCCGTTTTGAGCTAAAAAACAAAAAAAATTGACAGGTATACCAAAAGATTCGAACCCGTATTAGACATTAGCATAGCAGGTTGCAGGACTTAGAAAATTTTCGAGCAAAAATTTACTTTTTTTTACAAACCGCCGAAAAACACTGCCATCAAAAAGAGATAGATTTTTTTTTTTTAAATGGTAAAAAAAAACTCTTAATTTTTTTTTATTGAGTTTATATGGAGCCGCCACTTTAAAAAATTTGTATGACTTAGAAAAATGTATGTATGACTGCCCTACTCATGTAGGTAATTTAAGACAATCGCTAAACGCAGCGTTGCGATTGTTTTAAATTACCACATTAGGCAACAGAAATGTAGCTCCATACAAAAATTATAATGATTTTTTGAATTTTTTTTTTTCCTAAATAAAATACTTTTTTTTTTTAAATCTTTCCATCTCTTCCCAAAAGCAATATCTCTCGTCAGATTGTAAAAAAAACATTAGAGTGTATTTTTTATGCACCCCCTTTGCGACACCCGGACCGAATTGCCTAAAATTGCCTGTTTTAAAGAGATATAGAGATACCTTAGATAGATAAATAGATTAGGTAGATACCTAAGTAGGTACATAATATATTTATTAATAAGGAAAAATAATAAATGACAAAATTCAGCAATGTGCAAAACCTGAGAAAAGCTTTCTTAGCAACTCGTTTCAAGATCTGCTTAAGACAATCAAAATTTTCTATCCTAGTCTATAACAGTAATGATAGTACCGTCACTGAGAATTCCTCACCCGCTAATTGTCTTGTAGCCAGACAGACAATACAGCTTGAATATAAATAGGTACCATATGATAGTTTTCATTGGGCGACTACTTTTAAGTAGTAGCTAGCAAATACAAAGAATCGTATAGTAACATAAAATACGTGCAGCTGAAAAGGTTGACAATATCTGCAATCGAGGCAAGACCGGCATATGACGGACTTTCCTTAGGCATGTAGACGGACTTCCCAACTATTACATTTTGAGTTTAGACATTTGTTGCAGGTAGTAATTACGAAACTCAAGGGATATTAATGAATTCATCACCAGAAATAAGTATATGGATCACTAAATGACTTAGGTACGTAATCAAGGAAACTCCAAAAATTCCTTTGATTTATTACTTTTTTTTTAGTTTTTTGAAGAGACGTTACACTCCAACTTCAAGTACACAACGCGAAAAAAAATGACCTACCGATTTCTTTCGACCTAATGATGTTAGCGACATCTATGATTCTCAGTTCGAACTAGCTCCGTAATATTGTTTTACCGACCGAGGCATGAGAACCTAGCCGTTCAAATATGCAAGTTATTGCCGCTAGACGGGCTTACCTCCTAGACGGACTTCCCCACATTGACCTTAAATTTGATTTATTTTTTATTGTAATTTGATTTTTTTTTCTGTAATTTGATTTAATTTTTATCAATGATAATTTATTTATTTTTAACGATATTTTTTAATGAAACTTTATTTTTTTAATGAAATCATTTACTTTTTATGCGTTTTCTGTGTATACTTACCTACTTACTTACTTACCTAAGAATTATTTTTTTTAGAGTCACCGCTACCCCCTAATTGTGCCTTCAATGAATCCGATTGGAATAATTTAGAGGAATTGGTGGATGACGAACTCTCCTCGGATAGAAATCTAGTTAGAGAGGAAGTCCACACAGTTTTAACATCCCGTCCGTAAGATCATGCGACTCGTTTATCATTGAAGAGATAATCTGTCTCTCGCTCTTTTCGGGTTGTGTACCGGAATCTTGGAGAGAGGCTAATGTGCAACCGGTCCTTAAAAAAGGAGATCGGCCAAATCCGACTAATTACCGCCCTATAGCCCTAACTTCAGTCTTGTGCAAAATCCTAGAAAGTGTATTAAACAAACAGCTTGTCCGACACCTAGAAGATCACTCCCTAATTAACGACCGTCAATATGGGTTTCGACCAAAACTGTCAACGGGTGATCTCTAGCTTACGTCACACATCTCTGGCGTGAGGCTATAGGAAGCGTGGCAAATCACTGGCTGTTAGCTTTGACCACAGACCACTTATCCCATAGACGTCGCTTTCAGCGAGTTTTACTAAAAGATGCAATCGTAAAAATTCAGGGGGGTGCGGGGGTGTAACTCTGGCTGTGATTGGATATTTAAAGGTCAAACTAGTGACATGTAACACACCAATTTCAAATGTATTCGAATTAATAATGTGGTAGGAGTCGATATTGATATCGATGAACTTTTTTCGTACTTGATGATTAATATAACGGTGTTAATAAGTTAATAAAACAATTCTTATGTAATACTAACTTTTATATCAAAACTCGTTAAGATAGGTATTATATTTTTTGTCAATCAATCTGTTTGCCATAATCCGTTTCGGAGTAGTTTTAAAAATCAATATGTAATGGCCGGTTTTTCAAAGGTCAGACAAAACTTATTTGGTGGTTAGAGTTAATACTACCATTTTGAAAATGTTTTGTCATTATCATGTCTTTCATTGTTTTACAAGACATTTTTAGATTGGTCGCGTAATATTTTATCAGACGGATAAGTTTTAGACGAGGATTGAAAAATTGGCCTTTAGTAGACTATATTCTATTTTGTTATATACAATATTTCTGCCAAATTAGAAGCAAATCGGACGACCAACGCCATAAAAAGTTTCATACAAATTTCACACAGAAAAAGTAGACTTTAATAGTTTCCCAATATATGACTTTGGCAAAACCGTTAGGTGTCCGTGAACGTGCATGAGTGTTGGCAAATAAAACAAAACAGTGCAACATCACTTTACAAATTATTAAATTACCTCAAGAAGTCCGCGTGAGATCTCAGTACAGGCTCTCGTCTTTACTAAAACTCGAGGGGTATTGAAATGCATATTTAAATTATAGGTAGTAGGTACTTCATAGTTAGTACTGAGCAAATTGAACATAATTACTTACCACAGTTAGAAGCATAAGCGTGGGTTCAGCATTACTAAACAACAGTCGCCGCTTTTTCATTACTTCTGATAGCTATCCGCGGCAAAATGTCGTGAGCATATAACGCTATATTTGCTTGGAAACCAATTTTCGTGTGGTTTTGTAGCTTCTATCCATTTTATTTTTAAGTTTGGGCATTTCGGAAACCTATTACAACAAAAGTTAGTTATATTTAAATAATAAATTAAAATAAAGAAGTTAAAACAAAAAGTCAGCAAAGAATATATTGATAAAAAGATAATAATAATTTTAAACCAACTAAAACTGATTATACAATGCCAATAACAACCTAAAAAACTTTATTTTTAGTACTTATACACAAAACCTTCGGTTCGGTTACGAAAACTCGAGGTATAGAAATGATATTTTGCTAGAAATTGCTAAAGTCAACATTACATTTATGTGAAAGCTTCTAATTGTTATATTTGTATTTACCAAAATACACCAGCCAATTCGATTTCGTTCTCATAACCGAATAATGTCATAATGGTATAAGAAAGTTCTAAACTTAATAAAAATTTATCGATATTTGTAACAAATTTATCGACAAGTTGATAGGTTCTAACTTGGGCGACACTCACCAAAACAGAGGGAGATAGTGCTTTATACATTTTCAACAGTGTTCCCGCCAAAGCCGGGACGGCCATTCAAACTATACCGCCATCGGTAAGGCGGTTGTTGACGACCGCGTCCGCCTATCTGCCGCGGCGCCACCGCTGCGCGACCCGCAGCCGCTGGCTTCGTGAGATATACCGCGCCGACCAGTCTGTCTGTTAACTACCGCGAGACGCCCACAGATATACGCGCCCTGGACGCCGTGATAGTGACTCTGTGCCCTTAATGATACTGCCTGTGAAGATAGTGCCTGTGTGCTGTGCCGTGATCGTGAAGTCCACTTCATCGCCCTGCCCGTGCTTTGCCCAGTTCGCCCAGTTCGTCTCCCGGTACATGCGATCCCGTCCAGCCTGTTTCCGGTAAGTCCCTTCTCTGCTGTATTTGGCGGTGTCCTCTGACCCGCGAATACAAACAGAATGAAAGGGACTTATTAAAAGACATCAACGCGTGCAAGTAGTAGGGTTTTGAGAGTTCTGGCACACTCAAAACTGGTCTGGTTCTGGCCCCCGCTGGGCTAGTTCGAGTCGTTTCCAAAAAAAAAAAAAAAAAAAAGGAAAACCCCCCCATTTGAATCGATTGCGCTGGGTCCCAGAGCAATATCTTTAGCAGTTTCCGAGATACAATTTTCGAGCGGCAACTCTCAGTTCATTTACTAATGAATCGTTAATGACTCCTCGGTCTTAATCACCATTCCCGATGCACATCATTATCTAATGACGTACCGATGCCACTGTACTCTTGTTCAGTTGATTTGCTAATAAACCACTGTTAATGACACCCCACTGGTGGCAATAGACTTAGATAAAATGGTGGTACGAAGCTTGCCAAACGGATTTTTCTAGTCCTAGCACCAACCAAACCGAATACACACATGTGCAACCCCTGCTGGGAATCGAACCCGTGACACGGAGTCTGAGACCGGGGTAGTCCTAACCACTTAACCACAGAGGTGGTTAGTGAGTTAATTGTAATCATTCAAGTCCTACCACCAATCATACTGAATACACACATGTGCAACCTCTGCTGGGAATCGAACCCGTGACCGTGAGTCTGAGACCGGGGTAGTCCTAACCACTTAACCACAGCGGCGGTTAGTGTGTTAATTGTAATAATGGACATTCGGTATGCATGAAATCTTCCCTTCATGGACCATCTCTCATGAAATATTTTTGCTATAATAATACACCCATACTTACTAACTTTCTGATAAGAGTATATCTTAATAACTTTGTTCATTATAATTAGATAAACTCTATTTACTTATACTTTGAAACTAGTTTATCTGCTCGTTTAAATTAAATTAGCTACCGATCTTGTTTATTCGTGATAGAGAAACACACATTGTTCATTAAAATTAGACTTTGAAAGTAAAATTTTCCTAAACTAAAGTTAAAATAATCATTACATTAACTATCTTGTCTTGTTAAACAACATCGAATTAGATATCTTAAGTAGAGTAAGTTCAAATAGTCATTACTTACTAAAATTGATATAAAATATAAATTGTATAACACACTGAGTTGTCTATTTTCGATACTCGTGGATAGGAAACTACTACAAGTGCTCCGCTCTGTATTCAACACCAGTACCATGAATGTAAGTAAAACGTTTTTATTTTTTATTTTCTGAGTGAATGTTCTGATTTGTTCTGACTTCTGTCTAACGTATATAATGTGCATAAAACTGGTGTGATTCGCTTTCATTTTTTAATTACTGAGTGAATGTTCTGATTTTTTATGACTTCTGAGTAACGTATAAAATTGTACTGGTTGTTACAGATTGCTCGTTCTACATTCAATGAAGACGATGACGATGTGGTGTTCCAAGAAAACACATATAAACATTATTATTACCCACAGTCGGACGACGATGAACTTCCATCGTTGCAGAAGAAAGAATCAATCGACGAATTCTTTGAACCACCAAAGAAGAAGCCGAGGACAATGAGATCTTCAACAGTTGGACGTTGTTCCGGGAGAGATTCGACATCTTACGTGTCAACCAACACCGACGACGGAGCAAGTGCAACACATCTCATTAAGATTGAGGTGTATGATTTGAAGAAGATTGAAAACATTGATCAATCGGACCATTGGAAGTATGCAGATGTTCGTGTGAAATATTACACAAAGTCTACCAATGACGATCATCATAAGAAAACTCGTCAGCTTATTTACAACATAACAAAGGGAATATCCAATTCTCCGAATTGTCGGAAATACTCTTACAGCAACAAAGATAAAAAGTAATACGCCTAAATCCATAGTACTTATTTGTGATTTTATAGAACGAAGCACTTTCTTATGTCATACAATTAATCAGATATTGGTTTGTGAGTATAAAATAAATATATTGTTAAATCATTTACTTGTTTTTATTTATTTCAAAGGTTTTAATGAAAATACCAAGTTAAATAATAATTTCATATTTAATAATAATTTCTCAAAAAAAAAATAGGTTACAGTTACATGTTATTGAATCAATAAAAAAGACTTAAATACATGTTTTATTAACACATCATTATTATGTATCTTTATTAAACATTTCAACAAAGTCACTAAGAGGCATACCTCTAAGCTTAAGATACAAATACACAAGATGTTATTCACCATAAAGAATAAGAAATATCGAATACAATATAACTTAAATTATATAAAATAGTTTTTTTAAATTTTATTTATCGTAATTTATAATGACCCCATGCTAATGTGTCAGTGGAATTTGGTATAATATATCTCTTGGTATCATTGTAAGACAAACAAATTTTATTTATCTTTTGAGTAAAAATGACATGTTTAATGGATCTAAAACGATACATTTCAGCAAGTTCTACACTTTTTTTAAACAAACAAGTTTTATAATTATGTAATTTCAATTGTCTAGTTACACATTTGTTTACACCTTTTGCTTTAGTTATTGTTTTATTCTCTACTTGCATAGCATACATTTTTGAGCGTAAACCGACAAATTCAGAAAAAACATGGCCATTGTGTTCATCTTTAAAATAACCTAATTTTTTCTTATTTAATAAAGGAAAACCATAAACATTGTTTCGTGCGTAATCCGATGTGTCAAAATAATTACATATATCGGGTAGAATTTCTTTATAAAAATCTGCACAAAAAATTTGGTAAACTAAGCTGTCAGTGTCCGTATACAACAATTTTAAATTTTCAAATTTACACTTCATGTATTTGTAATGGAAATCATACATTAAAGTTTTTGATAAATCTAATATACTAAAACCTAAAAATATGGGTTTATTGTAAAAAAGTTTAGTCTATTGTAATTGCTGCTAAACTTGACTTGACTGCTACTAAACTCTCAGAGAAAACTGACAAACTATGAAATTCAGGTTTAGCAATCAGATCTGACGCACCTTTTCTTTTACCCCGATTTTCCCAGTGAGTCAATAGCTTAACGTTTACTCTTTTTTCAATATTTTCAATGGTCTTTCCAAAAATTTAATTATTCATTAACTTATAAAAATCTTTTTCAAAATCAGATTTTGCTAACGTACGCAATTGCGTGTTTAAATCTATATATTTTTTTAACCAAGCACTTTGTTTAAATTTCAGAACTCTATGAACTTTCGTAAGTTTTAAACCCAACTCTAAGCTTTGTAAGAGATTTCTATAATGTAATTAACTCACTAACCACCTCTGTGGTTAAGTGGTTAGGACTACCCCGGTCTCAGACTCCGGGTCACGGGTTCGATTCCCAGCAGGGGTTGCACATGTGTGTATTCGGTTTGGTTGGTGCTAGGACTAGAAAAATCCGTTTGGCAAGCTTCGTACCACCATTTTATCTAAGTCTATTGCCACCAGTGGGGTGTCATTAACAGTGGTTTATTATCAAATCAACTGAACAAGAGTACAGTGACATCGGTACGTCATTAGATAATGATGTGCATCGGGAATGGTGATTAAGACCGAGGAGTCATTAACGATTCATTAGTAAATGAACTGAGAGTTGCCGCTCGAAAATTGTATCTCGGAAACGGCTAAAGATATTGCTCTGGGACCCAGCGCAATCGATTCAAATGGGGGGGTTTTCCTTTTTTTTTTTTTTTTTTTTTTTTTTTTTTTTTTTTTTTTAGTTTTGGAAACGACTCGAACTAGCCCAGCGGGGGCCAGAACCAGACCAGTTTTGAGTGCGCCAGAACTCTCAAAACCCTACTACTCGTGCATTTTTCTTAATTTATAATTGAATTTTTACACCAGTTTAAAATTTATCCTTTTACGTCATAAAATTGTACTTACCGATGAAATGATATATTATGTTTTTGTAAGCTAGAAGTGGTGCTCCACTTTCCACACAATTTTACAGCGCAATACAGCATATTTATATAAATTAAAGATTTTTGAATTTTAGCGTGCCGCGGCGCTGTCAAAGTATGACTGAATCTAGGTTTGGGGGCGTGTCACTTACATATGCAATGGATTGCATATGTAGTATGAGTGACGTTACCCTCGTATGCGGAGTCTATGGGATAAGTGGTCTGTGGCTTTGACATAGCCAAGGCACGAAACTCTTCTCTATTAGCTCCCGACATACGGTTTGCCCTCTCAGTTCAGTAACTGGATCGCTTGACTTCCTGCATGGGCGTAGAATCAGTGTCCTCTCAGTGAAACCTGGTGTTTTTGAAGACTCAGTTCTATCCCCCTCGCTCTTTCTTCTGCATATCAATGATATGCTTCCTCTTGGAAACATTCATTGCTATGCAGATGATAGCACAGTGAAGGGGGGATATAACGGTCACCCAACGGCTGGGCGTGTCGAAACCGAAATGAAGCGAACAAAATCTTGTTATTGAGCTCGATCAGGTGTTGGACCTCATTTATACTTAAATGGGGCTCCAATAATCTGGTGGAGTTCAATGCCTAGAAAACACAGGTCGAAATTCGTAGGTTTTGTGCTAGACGGTCGGTGGAACTTCGCTGAACACTTTCGCCAATTGGCACTTGCTGATTGGAACGAACCCAACTGCCAGTTGCCACACACGCACGGCGCTCATGCAGGCTCCGCCGCAGGTGACAAGCGGCGGCGCCGGCGCCGGCGGGGCGCGTGGGCGTGCGTATCGATAGCTTTTATACGACCCCACTTCACCCCTCAACTCATACTGCTGATCTACTACTAACGCCTAAGTGCCTAAAGCTAATTTTTGCTCAATAATACTGTAGTAGGAAATTTTACTGCGTTTAAAGTTTAGTACGTACAATAGGTTCTTTAAATGTAAGTGCTTAAAATAAAAGCAGTAACACATGAAACTGCTCTTTAGATTAGTATTTTACTCTTATTCCAAATGTCAAAACGACTAGAATAAAGTGCAGTATCGTATATTACTGCAGTTAAAAGTTGTATTTATGATCACTTTACTAGTTTTGTTTTACAAATTAAAATAGTAATAAGCGAAGCTGCTTTTATTAATTTGTGTGTAATAAATCTTACTCTACAAAAGTCCCATCGACAAAAAGCAGTACTACACACATCAAAAGTGTCTAGGGATCAACATATATTTTTGCAATAACTTTTCTCCTGATTGATATTAATTAAAATTTTCTTTAAGGATTCATCAAATAAAGTGTTTTCGTTTGTCTACAGTAACGATAAGCCAAGTCACCTTTGCATTAATAAAGAAATTTGCCATTTTCCTAATAAAGGGATTTTTGACATTTGAACCACTAACATTAAAGTTCGAAAAAAAGACTGAAAGAACAGTTTTCTTTAAAATTTTATTGGGTAACTTAAACAATTAATAATCCGTGTTTCTACCGCGAACACTAACAACACAAGAACATCGGTTTGGCATACTCAAAATGAGTTCATCCAACCCATGCATGCTCAATCGGGTTCAAGTCTGGCGACTGAGCAGGCCAGGGCATGACATTGATGTTAGCTGCGGCGAGAGTCTGTCTTACAACTCTTGCGGTGTGCGGTCGTGCATTATCATGCATTAACTGAAATAAGGGACCGATTTGCACTTGTAGAGGAACGATGACGTCTGATACAATCGTCTCAGCATAAATTTGAGCGTTGAGGTTGCCTCTGATCCAAATCAACTCAGTTCTTCCGCCGATCCAAATACCCGCCCATACCATGATGGTTCCACCACTATAAGGATGGACTTCCTGGCAGGATTTTAATCGCTGTTGGCGTCCAGGGGTTCTCCAGTGTCGTATACGTCTTGTTTCCGGTCTCATACCAAAACGAGACTCATCAGAAAAGCACACGAAACGCCATTGTTCTTCTGCCCAATTTCTGTGTTCAAGAGCCCATTGATATCGAATCCTACGATTGTGCATTGCTATAGGTGGTACCCTTGGCGGTCTTCGGGAATGAAGGTTCACTTCATGCAAGCGGTTTCTGACTGTTTGGTCGCTAATTAAGTTCCCTGAAGAGTGATGAAGCCTCACGGCTAACATCATGGCGGTTATTGTTGGAGCTCTTCGAGTTGTGATTTGAATGTATCGGTCTTGTCTCCGTGTGGTGCAGCGATACCGTCCTCCATGGCGCTCAGCCACGGTACCAGTGCTTCGGTAACGTGTCCAAAGTCGACTGATAACACTCTGACTTGTATTCAGAGCTAAAGCCACAGTACGTTGCCGGGAACCAGCTTCTATCATTCCCACGGCTCTGAGCATTTCTTCCCTGCTTAAATGACGTCGCCGCTCCATAATAACGTTAGTTTTAATCAGTAGTAGGGAAACAGTAGCACTAATAATGTCTTCAATGCGTTGTATGTTTTTATAGGGAAAATATTGACAGCTGATTTTCATCTTTTACTAGAAATTGATTGAAAGTTCCTGTTTCAAATTATGAAATGCACCAAAAAGGATCCATATAAATTTATAAAATCATAAATTTATTACAAAGCCACATCTCAATCTCAAGAAATCCGCATAAAAATGCTTGATCCCTAGACACTTTTGATGTGTGTACATGCAACTGCGGTTCTCTTTAGTAATTATTTTTTTCGAAGAGACATACTGCATAATTAAATCAAATCAAATCATTTATTGCACTCATGTAGTATAAAGATGGTAGGACATATATCATTTTAGTAACTTAAACATGAACCCTGTTAGAGTATCGCAATTTTCCCATTAAAAAAAAGGGAATTGTATTATTATTATTATTACAATTAAATAATTAGTATTATTATTATAACAATTACATAATTAGTATTATTATCACAAATTAATTAAAATAATAAAACTAAAATATATAAAAAGAAGACATTTGGTGGGTACTTAATAAATTAGCATTAGTTTAATAATTATTACAAAATAATAGACATACACAGTAAAAACAAAAAATAAAACAAAAGACAACATTCGGTAGGTCGTTTCATTCTGATGTTATTTAAAGGGTATCTTTTAAGTATTCACTGACGGAGTAATAGCATTTGTCAAGGAGAAACATTTAAATTATATAACACAAAATTAAGCCATATCAAAGTATAACTTTCCGTATAGCTATGGAAATAAGAATGAAAGTGCTGTAAAGAGCTCCTCGCGAGGATTCCGAATCTATATGTAACTCAATACTTGAAAAATATTCGTAACTGCGTTTTTAATTAGCACGGCAGAGCTAGCAGAGGTAATGGACGTAATATTTGTTTATTACGTCCATGGGTAAACCTACCACAAATCAATAAATTTTAGACTTTAAAGTTGGGTATAAGGATCAATATCGAATAGAAAAGACAGTTTTGGGTATAAGGATTGATATCGAATAGAAAAGAAAGTTTTGGGTATAATAGGATTGATATCGAATAGAAAATACAATTTTGGGTACCATAAGGATTGATATCGAATAGAAAAGTCAGTTTTGGGTATAAGGATTGATATCGAATAGAAATGACAGTTATGGGTATAAGGATTGATATCGAATAGAAAAGATAGCTTTGGGTATAAGGATTGATATCGAATAGAAAATACAGTTTTGGGTATAAGGGTTGATATCGAATAGAAAAGACAGTTTTGGGTAAAAGGATTGATATCGAATAGGAAATACAGTTTTGGGTATAAGGATTGATATCGAATAGAAAAGACAGTTTTGGGTATAGGATTGATATCGAATAGAAAAACAGTTTTGGGTATAAGGATGAATATCGAATAGAAAAGACAGTTTTCGGTATAAGGATTGATATCGAATAAAAAAAAAACAGTTCTGGGTATAAGGATTGATATCGAATAGAATAGACAGTTTTAGGTGTACCTGTCCCGCCTGCACTACACCACCACATCGCAGGAGGTAGCAGAGTACATTCGCATGAAGTCTAACTTCAATTTGAGGATTGGACAGCTTGAGTCGCGCCATAACACGAGCTTCAAGGCGTATGTGGTGCGAACCCCGACATCAAAGTTGGACATCTTTTTGAAGAAGGACTTAGGGTGTAGTCTACAGGCGTTTCCGAGGGAAGTTGCCTGTTGCTAACGAGTTGGTACCGCAGGTGCCAATTCACTAGTACTAACATTAGTTATTAAGTTATTTACTAACAAAACATTGTATTTTATTTATTATATATTTATATTAGTTTGTAAGGTATATATTATATGGGCCAATGTAATTTACCATCTGTACATTTTGTTGCTTGATATAAATGATTATTATTATTTTTATTATTATGAGGATTGATATCGAATAGAAAATACAGTTTTGGGTAGGTTGACATGACGTGTTATTGTTAATGCTTCTGTTGCCGATTGGCGTAGCGTTCGACAAGTATTCGTAGGTGTAGGTCGCCATATACATAGGTATATTAGGGCAAAATTCGATAAAAAATGTTTATAACAAATTATTCACAATTGTTCGAGCATATTCGGGCACTCGGATTTTTACTGTTTTTTGAGAGAGGATAAAGAGAAAACCACTAAGAAAGGTGCCTTTCTCTAAAGAAACAGTAAAATTTGTAAAGCTGTACAAAAAACTAATATAATATAATGGCTTAATAGCTACGGTAATAGAGACATTGATTAGACAATAAAGTCAGACTGTGGTTCTCAACGGCGTTTGTTCTCATGCGCGATTTTCAACTGTCTCATCAGGCGTCCCGCAAGGCTCATTTCTGGAGCCGCTGCTATATCAATATCAACTTTCTGATGATAATAGGAAAATCCATTAAAAATTAATTCAGAGAACGACAGTTTGCTCTTACAGTGAAATCTTGATGGGTTGCAAAACCATTGTCTGGCAAACAAACTCGACTTATACTTTTTAAATGTAATTGAACACTAGATCTCAAAACGAACACCACTTACAAAATATACCTACGTATCAAAAGCTATGTGTCAAATGCCTTCGATATAAAAACCTAGAATTAATAACGCATAGAACGATAGTCTCGTATTAAAAAACTATCATGGCGTGAGGCAAGAAAAAAATGGATGTAGGAGTAAGTTACGCGTACTATCACGGCGACACGCAAACAGTGTACAAGTAATGTTGCTCTAGAGGAATCAGATTTGCCCCAAAAGTAAGGAAATTGGAACTGTTGATAGATTTATTTATTTATTTATTTATTTGAAACCACAAAACTTAATACTACCATTACAGAAAAAAAATCCAAGCACTTATAAAACTTTCTAACCTAACCTATTTACAAACTAAAGATAGATAAGTATAGATTATTAGTACTGACGCGGGCCGTTTCGGTACCAAGCCAGTATGGCTTGGTTTTACTGGCCTCATTTATCGTGCGTGTTCTCGCTTTCTAGACTTACGTAATTATTCTGAGTATAAAATAATGTGATCGGAGGAAAATACTATCGAAAAAAATTCAAAAGAAACTTCATAGATTTTTATATTTTAAGAACAAGTTCAGCTCTAATTTTACAGTAGGACTAATAAATAAATAAAATGTGAGTGACACTAGACATGTGCACAAAGAATTCTGATTATGTAATTTCTTTATAATTATTCTTCATCGAATTTGGATAGTAAGTACATAAATTAGGCTTCTCGGCAGAATCCTATACCACCGTGCAAACTACATAACTACTAGGTAGGTACTTATTTCAATTTTGTTATTTGACACTCAACATGGTAGGTAGTAGCTAAGTAACCACTAAAAGTGCTAATAATATTCTTCACTAAAAACATGACCAAGGTCAACCGCAACAGAGAGACGGTAGGATATTGGTTTTAACCTTTGTAATATTCTATCGACTGATTTTTTTATTCATGCAAAACCACCGAAATGGTTAAGAGGCCTTTTACATCTCGAATGTGATTTTTGCGTAAAATGCCCATTTTTGCATTTTGTAGTAATTTTGCAGTTGTATTTATCGTTTTTATCGAAATAGTAATAATATTACAAATCTCCATTCTGTGAGCGTAAGTTTAATTCGGACGGCCGGCGCATCGCATTGGCTTCGTTGCAGAATGTCCCTTTCGCAAAATGCCCCCTAGTCGCAAAAAGTCTCTTTCGCAATATGGCCCTTTCGCAAAACGTCCCTTTTGCAATATGCCCCTTTCGCAAAATGTCCCTTTCGTAAAATGTCCCTTTCGCAAAATGTCCCTTTCGCAGAATGTCCCCCTGGTAGCAAAAATATGACTCGCCAAAATTCCATTTTCTTGAAAGTGTTCTATGAAAATCAAAAAATTAAAGTCGAATATGTAGTCATTATGTATATTATTGTTTCTTTACACTAAGCTTACATTTATTTTACTTAACTCGATATACAACCTTAATTTTTCTTAATACAAAAACAATTAAGGGGGAGTTCCACCCATGAAACTGAACCACTTTTCCCATTAAACCCATGTGCAAAAATGACAAAAAAGTTTCGATCTTCCATACTATTGTCGTCAGCTGACCGGACAGTTTTATATGTATGGGAGGTCGAAATTTTTTTGTAATTTTTGCGTTGGACTTTCTAGGACATTTTTAAAAAAGTAACTCAACAAAATACGTAAGAACAAAGTTCCAAGCTGAAATTAATTAAAAAAATAATTAAAAAATTAAAAAGTAATTTATATTTGTTATTACAATCTAATTTACACACCAATCGAAAGTAAAAGTATTCATAGTAAACGTGCTTTTTACAGAATAGCTAAGTGGTCTACTTAAGTTTTTATAACATTTTTTAAGAAGTGGGTCGCGTTATCTTGGGTTGTTGTACATTCGCCACAAAGTTAGTTTGCCACGTTTTTGTAACTCCATACATTGAAAGTAGATTCGCCACAAGTATTCATAGTAGATCATTTTTGCATAAAGTACCGATAGCAAGAAAAGTTCGTTTTGTGCGCTCGTATAATGAAAGGTTGGTAGTTATTTTATTCTAAAATTATTATAAAATATTGTTTTTACTTCACTTATTGTTTGATTTTTCTGCTGTCTGTGTCGAAAATAAGAGTGTGGCGAGTTTACACATACTTTTTTCTGTGGTAAACTACGTTATCGGCGGCAAACAATGAAGACACCTTTATATTTGAGATCCTTGAAATATGATCCTTGAAGAATGTACATATTTTGGGTTTGGTTGGCATAGCTATCTACTAATAAGTCAGAGCCACTGAGAGTTTTCAATTTGAAAGAAATACCTACAAGAAAACAAAAAAAGCAAATAAATATCTTCTCAATTAATCCGCAAAAATTTATTTAATTTATTTAATTCTCTTGCAATAAAAATAAGTGGGTGTCTGTATCGAATTAACATAATGTCAATCACATAATGTGATATTATACCACACAATACGGACTTTACATTATTAATTTTCTTTATAGAGCTAATTACTTATGGTTTTAATATGTGGTATCGTTCGATCGTGAGCATTCGCCAAATGTCTGTAAACTTGTCTAGCAATTTACTATTAACCAACGCTAAAAATCAACATGAAGCGCCTATAAAATCCAAAGAAAAAATGCCCGTCAATAACATTGATGTTAAATAAAATGGCATGGAATATGACATAAACATAACTGATTATTTTTTGTCAACAGATCCACAATGTTCAAACACAAAGTCATCCTCGTCACCGGTGCCGGCTCAGGGATAGGTGCTGAAACAGCTGTGGAGTTTGCAGCACTAGAGGCATCCTTAGTGCTCACAGGAAGAAACCAAGAAAACCTAGACAAAGTAGCTAAGCAATGCGAAGAGGTGTCTCCAAAAAAACTGAAACCACTCGTGATAATAGGAGATATCGTCAAGAAAACTGACGTGGAAAACATTATAAAGTCAACTATCGACCATTATTCGAAACTAGATGTGCTTGTCAACAATGCAGGGGTATTAGAAGCCGGTACCATAGAAAACACTACTTTGGATCAGTACGACAGGGTAATGAATATAAACGTCCGTGGGCCCTACTATTTGACGATGTTGGCGGTGCCGCACCTCGTCGAAACGAAAGGGAACATTGTGAATGTGTCCAGTGTTACGGGCCTCAGAGCATTCCCCAATGTTCTAGCTTACTGCGTGTCCAAATCTGCTTTGGATCAGTTTACTAGGTGCATAGCTTTAGAGCTGGCACCGAAAGGAGTCCGAGTGAACTCTGTCAATCCTGGTGTCATCTCTACTGGTATACACTTAAAGCACAGTATGAATGAGGAGCAGTATGAGTTATTTCTGAAGAAGTGTGCTGAGACCCACGCTCTTGGAAGGGCGGGAGATGCTAAAGAGGTTGCGTCTGTTATTTTGTTTTTAGCAAGTGATGCGGCAAGTTTTATGACTGGCGCCACTCTTCCTGTCGATGGAGGCAGACATGCTATGTGTCCTCGATAAATCATTGTACCTTTTTAACATGTCTATCGGACAATTCTGTTAAATTGTATTAAGAATAAAAATGTGCTTATACCCATCTGTACAATCATGATTTCGTGCACCGTAAAACCAGACACAATTGAAAATCAATTGTTTCGCGACCGCCGGCGGTCTTATGATCCTTAACCTATGAATGAGATTAGTAGGGGAAATCAGGTAGTGGGGGTAGTCAGATAGTACGGATTTTTGCTGTTTGGTAGGATTCTGCCCAGAATCAGACTGCATTGTTTCAAATTGCTTTGTTTCTGTTTGAATGGTTCTAGAATCAGTGAAATTACAAGGCATATACTACGAGTATATGCCTATGGCATAAGAACTGAAACTTTAAGGGGGGTTGGGCGGTCAGCGTAAAATTCCGGGCTCTCGCGGGTGTTGCGCGTTGCGGGGTCTCCGCGGTAATTCGTAAGCGCCATTCACATTTTTATCAAAAAGTTAATAAAAAAGTCAAGAAATCTTTAAGGTAAATACCTATGTGTTTATGATTTTATAGGAATTATTATTGTAAAACACGGTCGTAATGTGCATTTATATGAAATTTTAGAGGTACTTAAGGGGCCTTAGGCGAAAAAAATTGGCTGTTTTCTATTAGCTGTTATTCAAAATATATTAGATATTTCACACTGAAATTTTCAATGTGTATTACAGAGCGCGGTACCTGGGGATGAACGAAGCCATAACACGATTGGAAACATTTGGATCGATAGAAAAAAAATCTAAAGTTACCTCTAAAATTTCATGTAAATGCACATTACGACCGTGTTTTATAATAATAATTCCTATAAAAACATAGGTATTTACCTTTTTGATTTCTTGAATGTTTTGGATTATGAAAAAACTAAACATTTTTATTAACTTTTTGATAATAATGTGAATGGCGTTTAAGAATTAACGCGGACCCGTGCAACACCCGCGGGGCCCCGCGCAACATCCGAATTTTCGCTGACCGCCTAACCCTCCATAAGGTTTTTTTTTGTATCGAGCAAAATGTTTCCAATCGTGTTTTGGAAACAGTCACCCCCTTACACATAAGTTCTGTAATATATAAGGTGACTGCTAGAAACCGCAAGAAAGTTTAAGGGCTGGTCAGGTCAAGTGTTTTAAACATTACAAAAATGACAAAAAAGGAATTCGTGTTTTCTTCATTTTTAATTAAATAATTAATTTTGTAAATTTTAATGGGCGATTTTCTGACAGCCCAAATTAAAAAGTAAAAATTAGTTCAAAAACACTCGATAGATGTCGTTTTATGAAAGCTGGGCTACTTATGGGCTGTAATAAATTATACACTTTTACTTGTCTACCAAAAGAATAAAAAAATAGTATTTACTTAGCTATTTATATTCAGGACATCCAGAACCTACTTCTATTTTGGAATAGAATAAATATTACGCAGCCATACACGTGCTCTTCATGAACCCGCCTTTTACTAAGCGCCATACTAATCTATGCTAAGCGCCATCTATGAAGTCATTTACGAACCAATTTCTTTTTTTTTTTTGATCTCGGAAAATCGCCCATTGGGTAGTCTTTAAGTATCTAATTTATTTTAAAGCATACGGCCGTCTGTTGACCCGTCCGCGTCAGCTGGGCGATAAGTACCGACGTTGACGGGTCAACAGCCGGCCGGCCGTTACCCCCGTCAGCTGGGCGATAAGTACCTACGAAAAACACGAATTCCTTTTTTGTCATTTTTGTCATGTATAAAACACTTCACCTGACCAGCCCTTGAAGTTTCTTGCGGTTTCTAGCAGTCACCTTATATACATATTGAAAATTTCAGTGCAAAATATCTAAAATATTTTGAATAACAGCTAAAAGAAAACAGCCAACTTTTCTGTTTTCACCGCCTAAGCTCCCTTAACGCGTAACCTTAAAAACAACAAGGCTTCAACCGTCTCCGTGGCATAGCAGAATAAAAGAAGTATGGTATCTTAGCATCTCTACTAAGTTTGTGGAAGAGAAACATCTTCCACAGACTTAGTAGAGATGCTAACGGCACATTATAAATATTAGCTTATATTTATACTATGCTAGTAGCTCGCTACTTCCGTAGGCATAGGTAGGTAGGAGGCACGATCGAGGAACGTCCCGGTCGATCACTTTTCGGCGAAATTAGCTTGCGCTCCATTCCGACCCCGTCCGTCGCACTTCCGAGCCTCGTTCCTTCATCGTACCTACCTAATTTATAGGCAATTCTTTATTTGTGTAATTTTTTTAATTTGTGGAGTAGTTGCATTTTAGTCATCTTCGTCATCAGCCGAAGGACGTCCGCTGTTGGACAAAGGCCTCCCTCAAGGATCCACCACGTCCGGTCTTGTGATGCTCGCATCTAGCGAATACCTGCGACCTTCACCAGATAGTCGAACCACCACCACCTTGTTGAAGGCCTGCCTACACTTAGGGTCCCCGCAAACAGGCCACCGGGCACAGCCAAAAATGCCGCCACCGGCATATTTCCTGTAGTTTTCATACAATAAAAGGACTCACCGCACACAGTTGACGCCGGTGGCCGCCACGCGCCACAAATCGTTGCTGCTCGCTTCTTGTGGCCCGCACCGGCCATTCAACGCCGCCACCAGCATTATTTCCTGTAGTTTTTATACAATAAAGGGAATTACCGCACACAGTTGACGCCGGTGGCCTCCACGCGCCACAAATCGTCGCTGCTCGCTTCTTGTGGCTCGCGCCAGCCACTCCATGCCGCCACCTGCATTATTTCCTGTAGTTTTCATACATTTTGGGGACTCTTCGCACACGGTTGACGCCGGTGGCCGCCACACGCCACACGCTTCTAGCTTCTCGTGGATGGCGGCTCGTTTGTGGCTGTGGCCGGTGGCCCGTGTGCGGGGGAAGGGGGGGGGGGGACCCTTAGTGCTTTAAAAGCTCAGCCGCACTAAAACCAGACACTATAGCAATATAGTAATTCAATCGTTAGTAACCTCTAGAAGTCTTCGTGACAGACAAGGGGGTATCTAAATGGCTATCTCGTTGTCATCCGGCTGTATAAACGGGCATCTTACGATGACTCGTATGATGACAATAAGCGTGTCGAATATTTAGATAGGTACTTACCTAATCTCCTTTTCCTATTTTAAAACGTATAATTGGTATGACATAATAAATTGATAATACCTAATTAACTGACTTTGCACATTAGATGTTGATAAACGATTTAATGCGTAACGTAATACATGATAAAACAAATTATCAAAAGACTTAAAAACGGTAATGTCACTGTAGAAGTTTTGCAACACTCTACTATCTATAAATATTCGTGTGTTCATGCACCGCAGATACAATCGGTAAAGTAGGGTAAGTGGTTCAATGATTAACCAGAACAGTAATAGGTACCTAATAATAACATAATAAAAGACTACAAACTAAACAATTCTCACTACTTAGGTACTTAGATGAACGGTAGATAGGTATACATATAATTACTAGTTTACACTATTAAGGTGACTGCTAGAAACCTCAAGAAACTTCAAGGGCTGTCCAGGTCAAGTGCTTTAAACATGACAAAAATGACAAAAAAGGAATTCGTGTTTTTTTTTATTAAATAATTCATTTTGTGAATTTTAGTTGGATAGTCTTTGCGTATCTAATTTATTTTAAAGCAATAACTGTGCTGTGTCCAATAATCTGGAGCGAGGAGCACTATCACGACGAGTCTAAGCGTGCGTGCGTGCGTGTCGGTCGTCGGGGGTTGTGCGGCGGGCTGCAGTCACATCACATGACAGTGTGTCAGCCAAGATCACATCACATTTAGCGATTCTCTCGTTCATAAAGTCTACCATACAGGAATGAGCTGCCTTGGAAAGTTATGAATATAAAAATAAAAGTAAAAAACAGGCCAAGTTCTCGTGATAATTCTTCAGTGATCTTTAAAAAAATAATGAAATCTGAGAATTATGAACCTAAGCCAAGTACAGTCAATGCAAAGGAAACGGATCCCCCCTAGCATTATATTAAATGTATGGTAAGGGGTCTGTTCACTCTGCAGATGACAGTACCGACGTACACTTACAAATATAGACTGAGCTAACTGACGAATTCACAGATTCAACATAGCAAGTTTTCAGAGATCCAAGCTTTCATATTATTTGCACCATAGTTTTCCGGTACCATATCTGTATGTTGTACCTCTACCGAGTGTGTAGAGGTACAACACTAGAACACTAGTGTGTGGCACTCGGAGAGGATGTGCACGACTGTCTCCGGAACGTCCGGATCGCAAGCACACTACGGGCTGTCCTTGCACTTGAAGCGATTCAAGTAAGTACGCGGAGAACCCTCCGTGCCCCGTGATTATCTGCGTAGTGGCTTGCGTGTGTGTAAGCTTGCGCGTGATTTTGTATGCGGTGATGGCGTTAGGTAGGAACAGTTTAGTTAGTTCGGCGGTGGTGCTGTCTTTGTATCTCGCATTCCATTCCTCAAGAGACTCAATACGAATGAGTCCCTTGACGAATGAAACGGGACACTTGTCGTAGTCGGGTGTTCTCTTGGCATTCATAGCAGCTTCCTTGGCTAACAGGTCGGCCCTCTTGTTACCCTCCATTCCGGCAGGTGCTTTATCCAGTGCAAATCAACAGATTTGCCCTGGGAAAAAGCTCGCTTAATGTTCGCTCTCGATTCCACTGCCAGGCAATGGAGGGAGGTCACATGAATGATGTAGAGCTGCCATGGAATCACTATAAATGCCAAAAGACGACTCCTTTCTACTCAACACCACCTCCGACGCTTTATGTAGTGCCAGGAGCTCAGCTTGGTATACAGTGGCGTATGACGGCAAAACAAGCTTGACGGCTTTGATTTCGGCGGCACCACAGAGTCAGGGTCGCTCCCACCTTACCGTCAATCTTGCTGCCGTCGGTGTAGATAGATACGTATGTTGTTCCTGCCTGCACCTGCGTGTGAGTCTTCTGTGATGAGCTTGAGCTCACGGGGGATGTGTTCTGCTTGGTGAGGTGTGTGTAATGCGGGATGAGGAACTTCGATTTCCCTATCTTTTAGTTCGAGCTGGGGCACCCCCCTCCTGGCCTTATACAAGGCTGCTACCTCCTAAATACGAAGGTCTAGGGGTAACTGTCCCGGTCAGAACCAGTGCCGCATTTAGAGATACCGTCCGGTAGGTCTTACACATCTTTTGCGCGAATCCCCGTTATAACACACTCAGCCGCTTACGCGTTGTGATCTTGTTCGCGGCTGAGGACCAGGCTGCAGCTGCGTAGGTATGTTACAACGGGTTCCGCTGCCGCTACGTAGATGGACTTCACCATTTCCGGACTGAATCCCCAGCTAACTTTCGCCGCTCTGGATAGTTGGTTACCCAAACTAGCAGCCTTCCTACAAACGTTAGCCACATGCGCGTTAAAAGTCAGTTTGTCGTCAATTGTGAGACCCAGGAGTTTGATTTGTGGCTAGTGTGTGATGTTTATTCCACCCATGCTGAGGCGTGGGGCGTCTAATTTCAGCTATCTTGTAATGTGCATGCTGTTCAAGGTTACTATATATTATAATACCAATTAATATATTTCTATTTCTTTCACACATCTTCATAATATATTCAGGTTATAAATAATATATGTAAGCAATTATTAGTGATAATATGGGATGACGAATTAGTGCCTGACGATGACGTAAAAATAATTATGTGTGACTACAAAGTAAACTATTCTTACTAGGTACTTAGATGAACGGTACATAGATAGTTACTAGTTTACACTAAGTATATATTTTTTTGTATGTTGAACTGACGTATTAAACGACCATCATTTGAAATTAGCGCCATAGTAACTTTTATCCAGCTCAAAAATATTTTTCTAACGATGTATTATTACACGGCTGTTGGAGGGTTCATACAAAGTAATACAAACCCTGTTATCCTCTTTTAAAGCGGCGTAGTAAAAATATTAAAAACAAACAATGTTACCCATATTTGTAATAATGGAATTAATTCTACTATCAATATTCTGAACAAACTAGTGTTAGGTTTTGAGAAATTTCATTAAAACGTAGATAAATTACATACTTAGTTGAACTAACTATTGAAACGGATATAATAAATTATAAATAATAATAAATTTCACAACTGCCACACCAATCATTCAGCCCCAAACTAAGCATAGCCCGAACTATGGTGCCTGAATAACGGTTATCCGTTATTTATATAGTTATACATAAATACTAATAAACATTCATGACTCGGTCACAAATGCTCGTGCTTACCACACAAACATTTGACCCTACCGGGATTCGCACCCGGGACCGTGGGTTGCGCAGTCAGGGTAGCTGACCACTCGAACAACCGGCCGTCATAATGTCATTTAGGATTATTGATGTAATAAAAGTTATTTAGGTGAATGCTTGATGAATGCTTTTTAATGTCTTGCGTTGCTGGTACACCTACCCAAAGTTCTTACAAAACTATATTATAGTAAGCATTGGGTACCTACTTATTATTTTAATTACGGATAAAAAGTAAAAATTTAAATCTACACTACATTATGGGCTCGTTTCATCAATTATTTACTTGTAAGTTGCAAAAATATTTATTTTATTAAAAATTACTCAAATAAAGTGGGAGAAATTAATGACAGCATCACGATCGCTATGAAATCGTATATTTTTTTTGAAACCACTAATAACATTATCTCGCCACTTCGTAATATTGTTCTTAAGCTTAATTATTATTCATGTGTTTAAATAGGTACTTACTCAAATAGTTTATTATGATTGCACATTCGTGACGGGGAAATCAACGGTTTATTAACCATGAAATTCATAGGCAGATGCTCAGCTAGAGTAACCTCACGTGTAGCTGCATTGCGCAAGCACATATTTAGCCACAACAGGATACATCAACATAAGCCTTAATAATTAGTACCTAGGCATCAGTCTCTATAGCTGGCTGAACACGGCCACGGGTTAAACCTATTATATGACCTGTTATATTAAGGTACTACCAATTTATTGAAACCCCAAAATAGGTAACCAAATCAACAACCTAACAACTGATTATATATGTTACCGGAAATGTATGAAATCTAGGAATTGTATATACAACTCCTAGGAAATGTACAAAATTCTGAAGCTATTTAAAAAATGTGTAAAATATTGCTTTAAAAATAATTGAATACATGCATATCCTGGGAAATGTATACATTTCCTAGGAATTGTATATAATTTCAACATCGTATTAGGAAATGTATAAAAATAATGCTTTCTGTAAGTAATAAAACACGTTGTTAAAATCAGCAAAATATTTTTTTATTAAAGCACTCGTTGAGACAATCAGGTAACAATCATACCGAACAACTTCTTAAATTTCTGTTGTTAAAAAAAATATCCTCGCAATTCAAGACATTCGCTACGCTGCGCTTCGCGATTGTCTTAAATTTCTAACCTATCACGTGACCTACAGGAGTAGGGCAGCTAGTATCCCCATTATCCCCGCGTACCCAGCATTGATATCTAAGAGGGTTTACGCATTTCGGTTTCCCATAAAAACTTCCAAGTCCAAATTTTTGAAAACCAATAAGCCAATTTTAATGAAACTTTGCATGCTAAAGTAAACAGTAAAGTAAGTAAGTAAAACAACAAAGTAATACAGGGATCTAAATAGTTTGTTGAAAACCTTTTTAAAAAACGTTTATTTACCTGAGTTATTACGATTTAAAACTTTCTATAGTGGACTTTAAATCGCAACAACTCAACTAAGGGTGGATTCGACCAAACTGGAATAAGACTTACTCCGAGATTAGTCTATACAAATTCGGCGTTTAATCTAGGTATAAGATCTTATTTCAGTTTGGTCGAATCCGCCCTTAGTTGAGTTGTTGCGATTTAAAGTCCACTATAGAAAGTTTTAAATCGTAATAACTCAGATAAATAAATACTATATTTAAAAAAGTCTTGATCAACTACTTACCTATATTTTCAAAGATTATTAATAGGAACGTTTACCCTACTCGTGTTCAAAGATAACACAAAGTTGTGTAATATTGTATAAAAAAGGATGATATCTACACGATTTACCGTTTGCCGTTATTCGAGATCATAATGTTTGCGAGTAAAGTTGTTCTAATAAGTGGTGCGAGCGCAGGCATTGGCGCAGAAGCAGCCTTGCACTTCGCCAAACTAGAAGCTAATTTAGTCCTGACCGGTAGAAATCACATTAACTTGACCAAGGCTGCGAAACTCTGTGAAGACAATTCACCGAAGAAATTGAAGCCACTTGCTATTGTGGCTGATCTCAACAAAGAAAGTGATGTCGAGAAAGTTGTTAACACAACTATCGATCATTTTAAAAAGCTTGATGTACTCGTGAATAACGCCGGAGTTCTGGAGTCTGGGACAATAGAAACTACTTCATTGGCGCAATATGATAACGTAATGAACACTAATGTTCGAGCC
Organism: Scoparia ambigualis; assembly: GCA_963921215.1. Classification (NCBI taxonomy): domain Eukaryota; kingdom Metazoa; phylum Arthropoda; class Insecta; order Lepidoptera; family Crambidae; genus Scoparia; species Scoparia ambigualis. The sequence continues at coordinate 10,724,705 of OY992511.1, read as the reverse complement.
ACTTATCACCTTACAATGTTGGCTGTACCTCATCTTATAAATACCAAGGGAAATATAGTAAATCTATCGAGTGTATCTGGATTACGATCGTTCCCTAATATTCTTAGTTACTGCATGTCGAAAGCAGCCTTGGACCAATTCACCAGGTGTGTTGCTTTAGAATTGGGACCAAAAGGTGTTAGAGTAAATGCTGTCAACCCTGGTGTTATCATAACTGGTATACACTTAAAAGGTTCTATGTCGGAGGAGGAGTACGAAGCTTATCTGAAGAAATGTGAAGAAACTCATGCTTTGCGTAGAGCGGGCACACCTGACGAAGTTGCTACAGCGATAACATTTTTGGCAAGTGATGCAGCAAGTAATATTACAGGAGCTACTTTGCCGGTCGACGGAGGCAGACACGCAATGTGTCCACGTTAAAAAAAAGACGGTGTAATATTAAGTTCCGATAGAATATTGATTAAGGTCAACCGGGGCATGCGTCATTGGGGTTAATGCGTTTACTTCTAAACTAATCGTAATACCATATTTTCCGCTCTCTAGTGAAAATAAGTTAACTAAATTCATCTCATGAAGCAAACACAGATGGCGTTGCACATGACATAATTGAAAATTCGTCATTTTTGTAAAAAGCCATAATATCAAGAAGTCACGAGGCTGGACGCAAGTGAACATAATGTTTTTTAATCCTGATTTACTTCATATTTCTGTTATTATTCAATAATGAATGCTAATGTTTATTCATTGACTGTCCTGTACAAGTCATTAGTTTTATCAGGTCTGTTTTATGTATATAGAATAATGTCTCAAAGTTTTTAGGTAAGTTTAAAAAGATTTGGTAAAATGCGTCTACTCAAATAGGGTTATTACGTCTGTATGACTCATTTACCGCAAAACCAGTGAAGTTAACGGTTTTAGAATGTCTTATTTTTAACTCTGAATAAAATAATTAATTGGTTTTAGGTTTTTAGTAATGTAAATAAGTTAAACATATTTAAATCATAAACATGTAGGTATATCTGGCAGTGAAAGTGAAAACGGTCTTTATTTGAATAAATTATTTCGAATAATGTTTCTAAATCGTAATTTTATTCCCTACCACCTGTTCAGGACGTCTTTAAGCTCTAGAAGAAGAACAGGCGAAATAAACTGCAAAGCGTTAAATTAGTATTAACAGTAAAAGTATTACATGTATACAATTACAAAATAATGTTCTTGTCAGTAATAGAATAGTTGTTGGAGTGATTAGAGCAGCTCACGCACAACCAAACTGTCTTGTCCTTCATGTAGATGGTTGGACACTTTGTAATATGCTTTTTTATAAAGTTGTAATTAAATAACACCTTGAGCACCGTTAAACCAGACACAATTGAAATTCTATTGTTTCTTGACTGCCGGCGGTCGAATGATCCTTGACCGGTTAATTTACTTTATTTTTTTATAAAATGTTCAGAACATCTAGATTTTAAAAGGAGCAAATGCGTTAGACGCTTTTCCCCTCCTTCTTTGAAATTATTTCCAACTTCCTCCTTTATTGTTTTATTCTTAATTTGCCGACGGATACATATAAAATACTTCCTTTGAATTACAATACACTCAATGGCAGTGTTAGAAAAGTACCAGCCGAAATAATATTTAATAAAGACGTACATGCCCCAGATGGGGCAAACGCGTCTAAATTTCCTCTTTTTAAGAAATAATGGAATATCTCTTTTGATTACGAGAATATGAATAAATTGACATATGAATTTTGAAGACAGAAAAACGTGGTACGTACGTACACACTTCAATTATGGATATTGGGCATAGTTTGTTACGTGACTCACAATATGACGTCAAAACTGTTGACAGTAAAACTGTGACGCTATTGTCCCGGTTGGCCTTTTATTGGTAAATATTATATTTATTTATTTACTTATTTATTTATTTATATAAAGGTGAACTTGCTGGCTTACAGTATACACCAACACGCCAGCAAGTTAATTACAGTACTATAGAAGCATTAAACCCACCACCAAAATAAAATTAAAATTATTGATTAAAACATAATTTTTAAAAATCAAATACCTTTATAAAATGTCATTATTGAGCATAATAATAAAATGTCTAAAAAATGTCATGTCAGATTAAATTATCGAAATATAAAAATGACAAAATGAAATCTCATACAAAATGTCAAAATAGTAAGTATCTATAGAAAATAATATTACGAAAATACCATTTTTTTTAAATGAAACTGTGCAAACAGTGACCACCAACCTGCTTGGTGAGCAGGATGTGGTCTTGGGTGTTGTATGCTAACCCAGGAGATGGCCATTCACTCTTGCCTTGAAAATACCAAGGTTGTAGTGATCGGGAAACACATGAGCAGGCAGCGCGTTCCGTTCTTGGCAGTTCGCATAAGAAACGAACTAGCAAAACGCTTGGTACAGACAGGTGGAATGTCAACTATGTAAGGGTGGTAGGCAAGCCTGCGTCTAGTTTACCGATGGTCGAATGGGGCTGGAGGAACAAGATCGTATATTTACTTCGCACACTCTCCAAAGTGTATTCTGTAAAACACCGATAAATTAGCAACTTTTTGCCGATGACTGAGGCTCTGAAGTTCAGTCGTAGCTATAGTTTCGTGTCTCCAATGAGCCTCCTAGCACGGTTTTCGATCGAGTTCAAAACTGCTAGCTGGTACTCAGCACAACCTTCCCAAAGGTGACAGCAGTACTCCATGCAAGGTTGGATAGTTGATCCGGAGAGAAGTACCACTTATCCCTTGAGAGGACGCCTAATTTTTTGGCAGCACATTTTGCGGTGGACTCGATATACTCACTAAAGTTTAGATTGGACGATATATTTAGGCCAAGAAGCTGCAGGTTTTTACTAATACCAATTACAAATACACATTGTCAAATAATACATAAAATGGTGCATAATAAAAATAGTAAATTATTTATTTATGTTGCATACGTAGTTATTATAAGGTCATAGATAGTATTAATACATAGAAGGCTGTTATTTCTGGTGAAATTAAACAAAGTCGGCTAAGGAGCCTTCTACAATACATTTTATAATGTCAAGAGCTTCAGTGGTGATGACTGCCGACGCTTCAATAAGACCTTCAGTGGAGCACGTAACAATGGCGTCTAAAATGTCATCGGTTTGGCTTCGCGATTTCACTCTCTGAAAGCGTAATTTTCATCATCAAAAATTCATTAATTTTTATATTATTATTGTTGTTTGCATGTTTTGTATATAATGTAAACTGGTGCAATAAAAGTATTATGTATCTATCTATCCATCTATATCTATGTGAATGTAATATTGTATTTTAAAAAAAAATTGTACGATATTACGAACAAAGAAGCAAGTAAAATGTCAAAAGACTTATAGGAGCGTGGCTAGAGCCCACTCTCTTTACTCGACATTATGATTTCTTAGTTGAAATCCAATCAACATTATCCACTTATTTTGTAAGCTGATGTGAGCCTTACACATGCAATGAAGAACTGCGTCAAGGACAATGAAATTACAGAAATATCAAGGATCAGTAAGAATAGCCAAGTTTTGTTCAAATAAATGTTACATAACATTATGTTAATATGATTGTTTCATTGTCCAAATTAATAAGGATAAACACTTTTTTATTTTATTGCCTAAAAATGTTAACCAAGCAATAAGTCTCTTGCAGTTTAATGAAATACGTTACCGATACGTTAAAGAAATTTGCAGTAATTTATTAAGGAATATGTAACTTACTTGTTTAAGTATGTTATTTTCCATGAAATTAATATCGTCGGCTATTTCTTTTCTGACACTTTGGAAACACTCATCAGCCTGATCTCCTTTCTCCATGCAGCTATTAAGTTTTTCTTCTATCTTACCAACGTACTCAGAATCATTGAATGCAAACTGTAGCTTGCCCAGATTAATTAGATGATTAATTTTATCACCAATGCATTTAGTAACATCTTTGACAATATCTTTTAAAAGCTTAGTAAGCCGTTCACTTTGTTTCTGAAAACAAAATATTTTTTATATAATTACTGCAATTACTTTTAATTGGTACTTTAAGCAGAATGAACAACAAAACGTACCAGCAGGCATTTCTTTATTACTTCCCCTTCTCCAAAAATATTATGAATGATTGTAACTATCTTATTTTTTAATGTTTCTATCTGTTTTCCTAATGCCTCACGAATGCGATCAGCTTGACTTTTTACGTGGTCTATCCAAATTTTAATCTTTTCTTTGGTATCTTGCGCCAAATTTTTAACAGAGTTAACAACGTTTTTAGCTGTCTGCTTTATACTGATCCATATTTCGTTTATGGTTCGCTTATCCAGGTAATATACTGTAGGTATCAGATTTTTGGATACATTTTCTTCGTTAAAGTGTTTGGATTCAGCTACATGAACGATCTGCAAATAATATTAAGAGTAAATGTTATCACTTATCACTTTACGTTTTACAGTTTCTTTATGTGCAATTAATATTTATGATTTAAACTAAATCATGGGCTACATTAAGGCCTGGTTCCAAATTGATGCTGCCTTAACGAACATTACTTTAAAAACTGGTTTAACCGGGTTTAAAAAAAATGTTAACGTACTTGGTGCAAAAGAGTGAGTTGAAGCAGTAAAATCAAGAGTTTACTCATTTTGTAGTTGCAACCTTCTAAGTAGGTAATCTAGAAAGGCAATACACAGATCTTTAGTTTCTACATCCTTTTATAGCAGTTTATTGAAGTGCATTTGAAAATAATCTGTCGTTTGCTCCAATCGTTTAAAGGATTGTCAAATAGATTCAGATCCAGTTATCGAACGTTTATCAATTCCTTGAAATCGAATAAGTAAGCTTCCAACGTTGTCATCAATTAAAATATCTATCCACTTGAACATTAATCAAAGTAAATGCAATATAGTTTTAGCATTAAATGTATATGGGTAACAATTCATAACAAGTAGATCTATACAAAATGTTAATAAAATTCCACAAAACCTAAAATTAGTTTGTTCACAATCGAGAGTAGAATCGATTCCACTAATAAAAATATAAATCGGATTTTTTTTTCATTTTTAATTTTAATTTACTCTATCGCCTTCTTAACAACGTTGCACTAACAATTTGAATTCTATAGCGACGGCAAGATACTTAGATCGCGCGTAATTACCATAGGGTTTCTCAATATCAAGATCTCCAACAATAATTTATATTTTAATACATACATCTTTAGATATAAAAATGAATCCCTATTTCCCTTGGTCACGCCAGCACGCGTGAACGGCTGGACCGATTTCGCTAATTTTTTATTGTTGTGTTTGTTATTGTCAGAAGGTTTATAAGAAAAAATAAATTAAAAAAAAACACTTTTTAAATATTTTTTTCAATATTCATAATTAAGACAGAACAACGTCTGTCGGGTCAGCTAGTAATATATAGATCAACGACTATTATCCCCAAAGGGTTAGTCAGAAACTAGGCAATGGGGAACGCAAAAGCAGTCCACTGCCATAGTCCACGGCACACCATGTTACAACTGCACATGTGCTCAGCGTGACAGGTGGTGAGCCCATCGCTGCTCTAGCGGTTGGATGTAGCCTTTCACGACACCCAAGCGAAGATGGTGGAGTATTCTTTTACCGCAACGCGACCGGTTAATTTAGTTTTACAAACTTAGTTTTACTAATAACTGTTATGGCGGCTCCACATTAGTGCCGTAGTCACGCGCGAATTCACGCCATGAAGTCACGGCACAAGTCGTGCCCTCCACATTCACGGGATGCTCACAATCGTTCGTGAAACCCGCCGCGAAATGGACGTAGAAGCTGCTGCTGCAATAACTTTGTTTGCTGTGACAACATACTATTTAGACGTCCAAAACATTATTAGATAGTGTTGGAAAAAAAGAAGGTGGTGGATGAATACATCGTTACCGATCAAAGTATAGTCTAGAGTAAACTGATTAATTTCCTCTTACGTAAACTGGCACGGGGCCGTGAATGTGGATTTGTATGCGTGAACGCCGCGCGAACCCTTTGTCGCGGGACAAAATACGCAGCCGATCACGCCTGTTCCCCGATCTGATCGGGGAACAGGCGTGATCGCGCGAGAACCCCGCGAAATCCGTCCACATTCACGTTCACGCCTGTTTACGGAGCTTCACAGCACTTATGTGGAGCCGCCATTACATAAAAGTAACGGCCAAGGACAAGCGGGGATAACAAAGGATGTTAATTAATTAACTGTAGGTGAAACTTTACGCGACACGGTAACACGACATCGGCTTCGAAATGACAAAATCAATAGATCAGAACTTTCTTTTGGGCCGTGTATTGCATTTGCGACGACCCTATAATACACAAAATTTAACATCAATGAGACTTTAACTTAATGGTCCTGAAGGAGAATTCAAAATAATGGGAATCCAACTTTTATAAAAAACAACAGAACGAGAGTTCAACTTAATGATCCTGAAGGAAAAATACACCTAACATTTTATTCTGACAAAAGCGGAATCCGACTAAAAGTCCGTTTTCGTCAGAAAATTAGGCTATAATTTATTCTGACGAAAAAGGAATCTGACGAATGTGTCTTAGATCCTTTAAATTAACCTAAAAATTAAATAAGAGGTAGGCATTTAGTAGAACAAACTTTATTTTCCAAAATGTGGAGCTTTCGTTGTAAATACATTCTTGATTCATTTAAACAGTGTTGCCAATTATTGTGGTGAAGACAGAGGATGCAGAGCAGCTTCCTATTTGCACCACAATCTTCCCAGTGACCAGCCCAGCGGAAACAAGGTGAGAGCCGACACAGACCTCCAGCGCTGCCGGTATTGTAGCTAAACCGAGGTTGAGACGAGCGATCTAAAAAAATAAAAACATACTACTAAAACCTACTAGGCACGTATCATTCAAGTCCTTGCACACAACCTTATTTGTTTCTTTAACTGTCTCTATCTATCGGTCTAGTAGAAAAACCATCGATCTCAGTTCCAGAAAAAAAGGGATAATTCTAAGTCTTTCTGGATACATAGCCAAATGAGCAAGTCGCAAAATGTGCAGGCTGCGTAAAATGAGCAAATCGCAAAATGTGCAGATCTCACATTGAGCAGATCGCAAAATGTGCAGATCTCACAATGAGCAAATCGCAAAATGTGCAGATTTCACAATGAGCAGATCGCAAAATATGCAGGTCTCATATTGAGCAGATCGCAAAATGTGCAAGCAGATCTTATATTGAGCAGGTCGCAAAATGTGTAGATTTTGAAATAGAGCTAATTCAGCCCACGGGGTTACTCGGCGGCAGTCGGAGGGGGTGAGGGAGTGGGGGGAGGCAGGTGGAGGAGCGTGCCCTCCTTAAAGTGGGGACACGCGGAAACTCATGGTTTTGTGATTTAGAAAAATCGAATTAGAAAACAACCGAGTCACATCTTCAGAGTTCTTGAAGAAAGTCATATTTTTGAAAAGTGCCTATTATAAATAAATGGCTAGCTAACATCATCCTTCATGCGTATAAAAATATTAACCAGCATTATTGTGTTCCAACTTCCAATAGATATAAGATAACCATTTCCTCAATAATAGTCCAGGATTCCAGGCAAAAAGCGTTCTATCTTCAGCATATTGTCAATTACAATAATATTAGACTAGCTTGAGATTAAAGACTAGCACTTTCCCGTACTGTAACTACTTTGAGTTTTCGTTCTTTTGTCTTGAAACCTTAATCAATATATTCAAACCCTCACCGATATGGCACTTTGTGTGATGAAAATTGCGCCCTTCGCCTCCGTCTTGATCGCCACAGAACCCAGACAGGAGCCGACGCTGAAGATGCTTCCCGGGTTGTCATCTACGCACTTCTGCATTTCCTCTAACGCGCTGTCGGCGAATGCGAGCCCTTCGTTCGAGTAGTTCTTCAAGTTTTCTATTTGGATGCCAATCTCAGCTATGCGCTCGTCGGCGCAATCTAAGGCTTTGGATAGTGTGTCGTTAAAGAGGGCATTTGCATCATTGCGACGGTCCTGTAATAGGTACGGAGAAAAATAATGCCATTTTTATGTGTATAAATCAAATATGTTTACGTAGGTATTAGCAAGTCTCTAAAAACGGTAAAATTATCATGAATCATTTTAGTATTATAAGTTTGTTCTATTAGTAATAGTAACAATATCTTTTCAGACCTAGTAGCTGGGAAGTTGGGAACTGATTTGCAACTTGCCTCAATACACTGCTTAACAGCTTCTCCAGATCCAGTTATCTTGTCTGCTACTCCCTGAATGACCTGAGCGACGCGATCCTTCAATTTCTGCAGGTCGTTCAGTAGTTTTTCTCTGATTAGTTTTGCTTGTTCTACGAGGCCATATTCAAAGGTATTGACTGCTTCTAAAGCATCGTTTGCTGCTGCACGTAAATTCGCTATAAGTTCTTCAATTAGATGTCTGTGGAATAATAAAAGCACAACTTAGCTAAGAAACACCTAGTCTAAACTAGTGTTAGTCTAATATCTATACCCTTTTGAAGCACCCGTTTGCACACCACAAGGCACACATAGTTATTCAATGATCTTGCACTGTTTTATTTCTATACAACAACAGTGTGAGATACTCTTGTGTGAGTTCAAAACCAGTCTTAATGGCCACTACCCCTATACTTCTGAACCAAATCATTGTTCTGCACTGTTGTGCTTCAGTATGAAGGGTGTGAAATTCAGTAAAATGGCTTAAAGGCAACGAAGTGGCACTAACGATCGTCAAACCAACTAATGGTAAAACATTTTTTATTTATTTTTTAAACTTTTGTAACAATGTATTACATGGCGGACTTAATACCTAAGGCCTAATTCTCTACCAGTAAATATAGGATGGTGCAGAGATGACATGTAGGTACAATTAGCTGCGGTAACAAAAGGTGTAAGAAAGCAATAAAAAATATAATTAAACATACAAAACAACAATACATGTATAAATAAACATATACCTACAAAGGTGCACGCATATACATAAATACTTTTACAAAAATAGAAATGTTCCTACATACACTACATAATATACAGGGTGGAAAAAACAAGACCGTGGTTGGAGGAAAAGTACCATTATTATTGATGATGGCAAATTTTACTGAAAGGAAGCATACCTTTGTTTTCAAATATAATTAAAACTTCATTTAAAGATTTTTGAAAAATCACCTGCTTGAGTCGGGAATCGAACCGGTGAAGTGTGAAAAAAAAACATTCTGTATTTTATGATACCGACCGGAAGAGTCGTTCATAAGGATTAATTTCTTTAAATCAACATAGTATATTAAATTAAAGAAATACCAAGAAAAAAAGAAGAATACGTGTGTGCATACGTGAAAATGGGTTTCATTTTGAGCAATTAATTTCTTTAGGTAGTAAGTAAGCTTTTCAATAAAAAAAACGGATGGTATCTCAAAATACAGGTGGTATTTTTTTACATTTCACTGGTTCGATTCCCGGCTCAAGCAGGTGATTTTTCAAATATCTTCAAATGCATTTTTAAATATTTTAGAAAATACAGTAATTCCTTTCAGTAAAATTTTCCACCATTAATATTAAGTTTACTTTTCCTCCAACCACGGTCTTTTTTTCTACACTGTATAAATAGGGCTTTATTGAGATGATTCTGCCATGGCTCTATCAAAAAGTAGCATGTGAACTTTCTTTTTGAAAGCGTCACAACTCGTAGCCATTCCGACTTCCTGCGGCCTGAGGTAGCGCGTTTCAGAGGAGTATGGACTGAATATAAAAAGAAGAATAAACAAAGCCATAGAAGAGTGGGAAGGAGAGAGAAGGAGAATATTTGAAGACGTGAGATTCCTGAGGGAGTAAGATAGGAAGGAGCATTAGGAGAATTTAGGAAGGAGGAAAGGGTGGTATGCAGGCTTGCTAGGTGTTCGGTTTTTTACCGAACTGTTCGGTATTTGAACAGCGTGTTCGGTGTTCGGTATGACAAAAATTCCGATGTATGAATGGTTCGGTATTTTTGAAGCCTTGCACATTATTGTTTTATTTATTGATTTGCTAACTCAAATTAACAAAGAGTAGGCGCGCGACGACGCGTCGGTTGCTAATAACTCGGCTGGCGCGTATTGCGTGCGTTGGCGTATTTGTATCTAAACGAAGAGATTCGTATACTAAATAAACCCTTAGAACAAATACAAGGTCAAGCTTCTTCTTCCACAAATTAATTTTCTTGGAAAACATTTTTTAATCGGAGAAGAAACACCTAACACTAAAAAAAATTATCAAAAGGATAATGGCGGTTCCATGCAGCAATGCATATGTGGAAAGAGTTTTCACCCACACGAATCATTTATGGTCTGACTCTCGAAACAGACAGAGTGTCAATATAAGTAGTGAAAGCAGAAATATGCATTCCTTGTAATTTGAAGTTTGCAACATGCAAAAACTTTTATGAAAAAAATTAGAGGTAAGTAATAAAAGTTTCCTGAAAGCTGTGACTAGCAATAATAAATAGTAATAGTAATGTTGTTTCATCCCCCCCCCCCCTGGAAATTCCTTCGCCAGACCATGTTCGCTAATTTAATAAATTTGGTCTAGCATGCTTGGCGGTAAGGGCGCGCCAACATCTCTGCTGACGAATGGGCAACCATTTTAGGTCAGACCTATGCTGTGAGATGTGGTCGTACTTATTTTCATTTTTTTTTTTAAATTGTCATAATCAACAAAAATTAATTTCTTTATTTTTTTATTATTTATTTAACCGAATGTGTTGTTATAAACACGATATTTTTGCTTTCCTATGAATCAAAAGTCTGAAAAATGGAATTTCGATTATCTTAGTTCGTTGGTTTAGGTAATTAAGATGACATCTGATTATTATTAAAAAAAATATTTTGTATTACTTTGTATAATTTATTTATTTTATAAAAGCTGAGCAATTTTTTAATACTTTAAATCTATTTATGATATTGGTCTTGACATTTTATTTTATTTTGTTTATTTAATTTCCTAACAGAGTAATGATTTTAATTTAATAATGCAATAATTTCTTTTCGATTTGACTACTGATTGCATAACTGATTTGTGTATATTATAGTAACATAGTGGTCGTTAGCGTGGGCCACGAGCCACCCGTTGAGGATTGGGCTGAATATCGACGCTGTAGTCAACTGCAGCATTATGTCGAGCCTTTTTAACACCACACCGGTATGTAATTGAGTATGTAATTGAGTAATGTGTATTTCTTTATTTGATTTGAATTTTTTAAAATTTAATTTTAACTTGTTGTTTTTATTTTACTGTACTTACTGGCATGTTATCATTATTTTTGGTGTATGTTAGTGTGTTAAATAAATCATTTCTATTTCTATAATTCCGAAAATTCATTGCATCTTTTATTTGCCGTGGCAGCCACCAGTGTGTGCTAGAACTAAGTTGCTGTTGTTTTTTTGGAATGCTTTATACTGCTTGCTTGATTGCACTCTGCAGGCTGAGGGGTGCTGGGATTGCAAAATGTAATGCGGCTAAGACTATCGGTTTGCGTTCTCGCCAGTTACGCAACTTTCGCAATGCCGGGTCATTGGATAGGTTACCTAATTAAATGCATCTCTAACTCCTCCTTGCTTCAGAAGGAACGTAAAACCGTTGGTCCCGGTTGTTGTCGTAAGATGGCAGTCGTTAAAACCCAACCCGCATTGAGACAGCGTGGTGGGTTATGGCCCAAACGCCCCGTGTGCTGCCCATGTGGGAAGGCAGGCCTTCAACAGGAGTACGTATAAAGGTTGATATTGATTGATTTCGAATCTTAATAATTCGAAATTTTAGTAACTGGAATTCGTACTGGTACAGACTTCTTATATTATTGTTTCGGAATTCGGAATTTTGATTATAGTAATTTTTTGTATACATCGAAATTATGATATTCGGAACTATAAAACATTCGGAGTTATAAAATAAGGAATTTAGATTTCGTATGACCGTAGCTTGATAGTTGGGCGAACACAAAAATATGAATTAAGCGTGTCTTAAGGATTTGAATAATTTTAATTGAAAATATTACTTACTTTGTGTTTGCAAAGATGTCAACCTGTCTACGTTGTCGGGATACCAAAGCGTTTCCATCTGCTGGGGTTGCTAGCGCCGAGCACACCTGAAAAAATGTAGTAAATAACTTTCAATTACACCTAAGATACACCTAATAAAATAGAATGAAAAGTATAATTATGTCAGACGGGGTTTTAATACAGGTGGACTTTGGTTTTCTTGTACCTACTCACCCCCAGCAACAACAAGATGATCACAGAAAATCGCATCCTCAGACGTAAATATGAACTAAGGTATCCAATCTATGCAAATAGTAACTTCTTACTAATGCGTTTTACCAGTAATTACCATTTTTATAGTATTTCAGCGATCGCAATAGTTGAAAACAACAAATAACATCTTATCTTATCTCGCTCATGGGATTTTGAATCCACAGTATGACCAAATATTTGATTTGGATCTGTAAGCGTGTGTATTTATGGAAAACAGTACAGGTTGATTTGTTAAACCGGTTAGTATTGAAAAATGAGAAGAAGACTAGAAAATATTGATTTAGCGATTAAAATTTATTTTTTTGGTATTATTAAGTTTACACTAAGACAACTACCCAATAATTGATTAGACTCAGGAACGCAACACAATAATTTTCTGAAAACATGCTCATAATTATATTAAAAACTTAATAGGTACCTACCTAGATTTTAAGAAATAAAATGCTGCCTTATGTTATTTTATGCAATAGGTAGTCTATGTTGTTGTCATTTCTCAATACACAAAAATCTGCTTTTTTAGTTAATAAAATGTTAAATTATTGTAATGATAATTGCGTATGCATTTTCTAGTTTTTATTTTAGTCATAGATGGCATTTGTCTCCTCGGCTAATCGAAAACTATCTGAATCGGAAACAAAAAATATTACATGAGACAACATTTATGAAAATCAAGGAAAACATAATTCTGACATTATAATTCATAACGCCCTATCTAATTCCTACATCGTAGATTCTCCAACTGCAATAAGTTTCTAAAACGGCAGAAATTACAAAATATTATTATCTGTTAAATACATCTACTTAGTCCCGAATAGTAAGACTTAAGTAAATAATAATAAATTTAATTGCAGTAAATGTAGGTGATCTCGTTTTGTATGACGAAACATAATTTCATAGAATCTTTTCAAGGTCTACAAGACTATGCTATTTTATTTTTCACACCGCAGAGCTATACCATGATACTTAACTCACTCGGGTTGTGTTTGTGATCGTAAAAGCGAAGCAACTGTTGCAATTCTTGGTCTCCGAATGGGTGACCAGATGTGATCATTTGTGTGGTCATTTTCTATCTCTGACACCTATCGGAATACCTTTAAAAGCTATAACGTCTACTTCGAACCTTTCCTAGTAAGTTAGACGAGTAGAAGTACATTGTTTTCCTAGTTTGCTTATACGAATTTTAAATAATCAAACTAGTGAAGCAATGTACTTCTACTCTACGAAATTACTAGGACAGATCAATGGGACAGATGCGAAGAAGGTTTAATACCTTTGAAAGGTATTACGATTAGGGTTGCCAGGGTCAAAAATAGAAAAGCCGTACACAGATTCAATCTTAGCTGGACGTTTTGACCTTGAAAGTCGTATTTTTACTTGTTTACCCCGCATCTGCAAGATCGCGAATTACGAGTTACGCACTGGGCACTGACCTTCGCACACGAACAACAGCACATGAGGAGTTTTGAGCTAAAGCCTACCACGGAGGAGTTCAAGATGTTTTTAATTTGGTTACCTATCCAGTGACCCGGTATAAACGTGTAGTTACATTTGCATCGAGTGTAACATTGATCACAGCTCCTGATCCCTGAAGTAATCTTCTCTATGTCAACTTACAGTATGATTACCAATATGGCTATGATACTAGAGATGCCCAGAACGCTAAATAGGTATGTTTCCGAGACGGGCCGCAGACTGCAACCGCAGCTAGCGGCTGCGGTTGACCGCAGTGCTGCCTGCGGTCACGGTTGCTTCTATTTCCAAGCGCGACGGCATGCCGCGGCTGCACAATGCATAGAACGATGCCTCAGTCACTCCAGTACCTTTGTGCGAGACAGAATGTCGAGAAAAAGTCGCCATTTTTGTACGTGACACGTGTAAACTCTCTGCGGTTCGCGTCACCATCAGTCACCACTGGTGCTGCAGTCTGCGGTCGCTGCGCGCCGTGGCCGCAGGCCGCAGTGTTGCCGCGCTTGGAATCAATTTCATAGAGATGCATGCATAGAAACCAGTGGTGTCGCTTACAGTCTGCAGCTGCAGTTTGCAGCCTGCGGTCCGTCTCGGACACCAAGGATACTAAGTTGCAGCTACTTATGGATGTATAGCTGTGATCAATGTTATACTTGATTTGAAAGTGACCCCTTTCTACCCCTATATTACGTTTTATCATAATTGAGTCTTGACAAAGATATGCAGGGCTAACAAAGCACAGCAGCATTTGACTAATAAACTAGTAAACTCGATGATTTATGAACAATTCTTGGTACATTGACATGTATTAGTAACGTGGCATTGACATCGACAATAACTAGGTTGTGAGCACTTATGGCATGCTTAGATGTGTGTTTCATTGGCTATTATGGCACGACAAGAAATAAAGCTTTGACATGGAATGTTATGGCATATTGCTCACTAAGAATTTACTTTAAAAACTATATTTAGTTGTTGAATACGTTTTTATAATATTTAACAAGTTATCGTAATGGGTTCCTTATGTGCTTTGAAAGTAAATGCTGCATATGACTTCCTACATATGGCATTGTTTAGGTTTTATAGGACAATATACTTATATACATTTTTATTACTTCGGTGGCTTCGCATGCACCAAGTGCAAACTCTTGGAGAAGTAAGATCACACAAGGGTATATTTTATTTTGGCTACCACACACAAAATAAAATGTACTTTTGTCCCTACAGGTTTTACCGTGGTCATTAATTAGTAAAAAATATCACGTTAACCCATTTAAAAAGAAGTGCCTGTTTGATTTTTTAGAGCAAGACGTCGTTTCTAAACAATGCAATTTATTTTCTGGCCATTTTAGTAAGAGACGTTTTCTAATTAAAAAAAAATGTTTAAAATTCTTTGTGGAAATTCCGATTGATTTTTTTGTTGTTTATGTAAATAAAAGTTATTTTAATTTTTTTGGCAGAGTTGTTTGATTGTGTAATTGACGTGACATAATATAATAATAAAATGAACTCAAAATATGTTTACGGTAAGTTTAGGATTGTTAGAAATAATGTCACCATAAAAGGTACCTATTCTGACGAATGTAGGTACCATTTAAATTTATTTGTACGAAAGCTCTTGTTCCTGCGGATAATCCTACTAATATTATAAACGCGAAAGTTTGTAAGTATGTATGGATATTTGTTACTCTTTCACGTAAAAACTACTGAATGGATTTCAATGAAAATCGGCATACACATAGTTTATAACCTGGATTAACACATAGGATACTTTTTATCTCGATATTACCACGGGAACGGGAACCACGCGGGTGAAACCGCAAGCGGCCGCTTGTACTTAATTTAACTTTTAGTTTATTTAATTATTTATTAATAAGCAAGTATTAACACTTTTTTGGTGACTTTACTTTCAACTATGTTCTTACTTGCAATTTGGGACGAATAACACGCTTCAATAGTGATATGGGACAACTAAGAATTTTTTGGAATGTGGGACAAAACTTAGGGAGGAACGAAGCATAAATCAAATTGTTAAAGTTAAACATTAGTTTTATTTTTAAACATTAGCTTCCCAAGTAACACAGACGTGCTGAATAAAGATTGATTAAGAGCACTCATCAAGAGCATAAGCTGAATACTAAGCTGAATAACGTCTGAGTACCGTCTATTCAGCTGTTATTCAAGCAAAAAGGGCCCCAATTTTGAATGCTTAACGCTGAATAACATCTGAGTAACAATTGAGTAGGAGCTTAATAATGTTTTAATTAGCTTAATAACTTTTGAATAACTGCACACATTGCTTTTATAAAGCTTTTACAACACAGTTATTCAGCTACGTCGAATTGGTTAGAGTATTCAGAATTTATTAAGCATTTAATTTATTGTTGACATTTATGCAAGCAATATTCATAGAAATTGGGAAAAGAAGAAATAAATTGGGTTCAATAATAATGTCGATACCTTTATTTGACATGACGTGAACTTTAAGTTATTCGGTAAGTAAATTTTAATTTACAAGTTGGCGGTCTGCTACATGTTAATTATTAGTGCGCAAGTAATTTTGTCGTGAATAGTACGTGTTTTGTTTTCATTTTTATGACGCGCCTCGCTAATAATCAAGATAATTAGTTGTAAATAGTATTTTCATACATACATACTAGGTCTGACAAAAGTACTTGTGATGAATTATCTAATTCTAGCAATTTTATCCAACAAAATAACATGACTTGAGCTGGAAATGTTGTAGTTGTAAGATTAATAAGCATTTTGGTGATCTCGTGAATTCCTTGTAAGAATTAATTACAAAGATTTCAATGGCGATCGATGTTTTGTTTTATAATGCTGAATAAAAGTGCACACATGTTTTGTTACTAAACTATAACTTGAAAAAGAGTAGTCTCTTTACACTTACTTATGAATAACATTTTTATAGTTGACCACATTTCTATATTAGTTACTCACATTTTTAGGGTTCTCTAATCGAACGAACAAAAACCTTTTATAATGTGTAACTTTCCCATCAGGCTTTCACTAAATTGATTACTTACATTTAAAATCACAGCATTTTTGTTTTTTTTTTGTGAAAAAGACTATTATATTAATAGTATCTATTATGTTTAAAAAAAAAATCAGGTTTCGTGTGTGTGGTGTGCACTGGGCCCTAGTTTATTTAATCTTTATTGCACAACAATAGGATGTACAAATGGCGGACTTATTATTATATTATGAATTATAATTTATATTTCGTTTCAGAAAAATGACGTTTAAAATAATTTCAACACGTTGTAAGGGTCATTCAGATTTGTGTATTGTGCCGACCCAATGGAAGAACAAAGAACAACTTCGATGGCCAAGATATAATGCGGATTTATTAATTAAGTAAAGACAGCAGTGTCCAACCTCGCGTAGATTGGCTTACGATGAAACAAACAAACAACGCAAATAAAACATTTTATCGCAACGTTAATTTTATTTTCTTGTATTGCGATACCTTCTGCTAATAAAATAACCATTTCAGAAATGAAATTTTCTGTATACTTAGATTTTTAGATCACGAAAACACGCTTGCTGATTGGGACCGGGTTCAGTTTTGTTTAAACTATTTTCACAAATCCTGTCATGATCATTACTGCTGATGACACTTGGACAATTACCTACTACTGCTGATATGTAAATATTCTTTTAACAATTTTCTTTCGATATGACCGGTTCTTTACGCTTTTGCCACGACTTTTGATCCATGATTTAAACAACGCATAAAATAAATACGTACAATAATATTCTAATTGCTGGTATTAAGCTATGGGCGCTATATCAATACAAATGTGGTCTTTAATTTGAATAAGTTAGTTGAAACTCTTTATTATACTGAAATAAGCTTATTAAAAACACAAATAATATTGTTTATTCAGCAGCTGAATAATTAGTAAAACATAGAATCTTATACAGATAAAGTAAAAACAATTATTCAGTATCAAGCTGAATACCAGAATTATGTAAACAATATTATTCAGAAGGTGATACTTTATTCAGCAATTAGCTGTTTCTAACGCTACAAGCTTAGTACTGCTTTAATAATAGCAGTATAGATTATTGTTAATCAGATAAATGCTGCCGAAGGTACTGTTTTTCAGATTTAAGCCACCTGGAATGCGTAATGCTTAATAACATCTGTCTAATAATCTTACTGAGATTGGTTATTAAGCGTAAAGAAGGAAAGGACAGAAATACAGAATTTATTAAGCATTAAGTATTTTAAGGGTCCGTACTCAACCTTATTCAGTATATGGCTATTCCCAAAGCTCTTACACAAACCATATTCATCTTTGAACTGTTAAAAGTTCTAAGTGTGTACTGTTATCCTGCTTATGTGTTACTTGGGTTTGTTCATTGTAAACAGGTGCTAATGGTCTTAATAAATAAATACAACTCAGTAAAGACCTATGGTTACCTACTAGATATCGTTAGCAAACAGTAACATACCCTTGTCTGTCACAAAGAGTGCAAGAGGACTAACAATTGAATGTCTATTGTGTCTTGTTCTAAGGCAGCTGCAATAGAGAATATCCCATTTACAGCGACCGATCGTTATAAAGATCACAGAAATCTATTAAAAGTACCCCCAATTGAAACATATTACAAGTGGACTTTTACTGCTTGTTGTATATTAATCGTCGTGGTGATCGTTCGACATTGTTTTTGCGCTTACGTAAATATTATTTGTTTATAATTTCTAAGTAAATTTGTGTTTTAAGTTGTATTGGCGGATTTAACTTCCACAATGTGTTCAAATCGGTAAGTTTTTATAAAGTTGTTTGTGATTGCAATTATTTTTATTGATGTTTTTTAAAAATTTACAACCTGTCTTACACATTCATGATATAAAATTTGGTTTTTATACAATATTTTAGTATAAAAAAAGATGATAGATTTTATGATCTTTATAACGATCGGTAGTAATATGGGGGTGTTATTTGTAACTTTCAGGCCAAGACATACTAAGATGTTGTCGCTCAATTAAATCATCGATGAACTAGAGCAATAAGATGACGATGCCCTATTTCCAAGAAATTTGACTATTTTACCACCAGAAAAGGCAAATGCTGTCACAGACGAAGATTCGGGTGATGAAGAGTATGTTACTTTGAACAATCTCCCAAGTATGTTATAGAACTTTTATTTTGATCGTAAATGTTTTTCTCATGCGTTGAGTTGTTCTTATATATCAACTTACATTTTTCTAGGTTCTCAGCTAAAAGCACCTGCATAAATTGATTACGGGTCCGCTGACAGTGATGAAGACGACGAATCTCTGTCTTCTTTAGCCAAAAGGCGTCGGGCCACAGAGGAACCTCCAATTGAAGAAGCTGAACCTGAGCCATCGACATCTAGTGCAGGTCAAGTAATTAGCAACACGCTTTTAGCCGTTCCTTATATTGAGCCAACCCAACTGTATCAAATACTCAGTCATATACTTGGTGAAATCGCCATAACCCGCGCGACCAACTACAATGGCAAGAAAACCATGGACGAAAACACCTTCAGTCACCTTTATATTTCGAGTGTATGTTTGATGATGGCGTTATCGAATTGTTGGTCAAGTACACAAATATTTACGCCATTCAAAAGAAATAAAGTTGGCAATGTGACATTGAGTGAGATGAAATGTTGCCTCGGCATACTTCTGTACAGCGGCTACGTCGTAGTTCCTCGAAGAAAAATGTACTGGGAGAAATCATCGGACACAGATTTCAGTATTGTATACAATGCCATGTCAAGGGATAGATTTATATTGGTGGCAAGAAATGGTATTTTTCTTTATTATCTCACTGTCTGGACATGGCTACACATAATGCCTGGCAACTGTACAAAAGTGATGGTGGAGAGTACGATCACCTTACTTTCGGAGAACAGTAGCCAGGGGTATACTAGAAACATATAAAAAAAGATAAACGCGGCCCTTGTCCATCTCCACTTTTATAGGGAAACATCTAGCTATGATAAAATCGATCATATCGTAGAATACAAGGACATCCAGCTCAGATGTTGGATATGCAATAAAAATACCAACTTCACTTGTCAAAAGTGTAATATTAATTTACACCCAAAAATATGTTTTATAACCTACCATACTCCTACATAAGTAAACTAATTTGTAAATAAAAAGATTTTGAAAACAAAATAAAGCCTTTTTCATGAAAACATGTCTGTTTTATTTCATTCAAATAGAATATTATCGCTAAACGGTAAACTGGTTCTTGTATGAGCGTTGACCTACCCGCCTACACTACTGATCGTTATAACGATCCACATTTTCCGAGCTTTCCAGAAAACTATGTTTTTTTTTATTATTTTTTCGTTGTTACTATATACATCAAGGTTACAATATCCAAAAATTATGGAAATACGAGACAAAAAATAGTTTCAGTAACAAGTGGGATATATACACTACCGTGAGCTGCAGTGCTAGCACGG
Organism: Scoparia ambigualis; assembly: GCA_963921215.1. Taxonomy (NCBI): domain Eukaryota; kingdom Metazoa; phylum Arthropoda; class Insecta; order Lepidoptera; family Crambidae; genus Scoparia; species Scoparia ambigualis. Next base: position 10,704,471 of record OY992511.1, on the reverse strand, counting down.
ATCTTATATCGACCGATAAAGTAACATTAGACGTCGACAAATTGACATCGGCAGTAGAGGCACTGTTAAATTTTATCGTTAATGTCACTTTATCGGTCGATAAAAGATCCGTGCTCAGTAGGCTGAGCTCATATGCTTGATACATTCCGGTCACGCGTGGCATTGTTTGAGAAACTTCACGTAGCATTGAGAAGGATCACATTTCATAGGCCAAAATACGGATCATGAATTTTAGTAAATCGTGATCGTTTACCATACAGTTGCTTGTAGTTTACGGTTTGTTTTTCAAGGCGTGTGTGTTTTTACAATGTTAATGTAACTCTATCATGATTCATGATGATAGCTGGTAGTTCGCAACGACATGATGATGAAACCAAAGAAGAGTGTATTCTACTATTCTGCGTGGTTTACCGACCAACTGAAAAAGGAGGAGCCTCTCCCATTTTTTTTAACTATTATTTTGTTGCTTGTTGATTTCATCATAGTTCAACAAAATCAGTATTTTCAGATAAAGAATTTAACAAAAATACGCATAAGCAGTCTATATAAATAATGATAAATTGCCGAATGTAGTACCTACGTAAAAAAAATTTTAGACGAGGACGAAGTCGCTGGCGGGTGGGTGGGGCTTCTAAAAATATATTTAATGATGATGATAAATGGTTAACTCATTTCAACATGGTAAAGATTGAAACAAGAACAAACAGGTAAGCAAATTTTGAAACTAAAATTACAGTTTCAGTCTGTAAGCTCATCTGGGTCTCAAAAATTAACCGTGTTGGTGCCTCATCTCATCACTCGTCTCGTTGACTTAATGAAAGAAGTGAAAGTGGGGCATTCACAAAACACTTTTTTATTTTTGTGGTGACATGCGCATCTGCCCATCCCATGTAAAAATATAAAAATTGTATGTAGGTACCTATACGTGCTGTGTGGTGGTGGCTTATTGAAAGAACTGCACAAGTTACAGTAGTAACTGTACCTACTGATGCATCTCTCTTTCTCCCTTCCTCCTAGGAGTACGCGTACTGCTCTCCGGAGTCATCAATATACAGTCGCTAATATTCCATCACGCACAAAGAAAGGAGAACCAGCACTTTCCATAGAAAAAATGCTTATTTTGCATACAATTGAATTTTGTCATAAATTAAGCTAATATTATTTGCTACGTAAACCAATTATTGTCTTATTTTTATCGAAACGCGGATAAGAGTTATTAAGTTATTAATATTTTTTAATATGGAAACACTGAGTCTTCATATAATACTGTAATATAATTATTTTGCTTTAAAAAAAGTGAAATGTCAACAATGCCGTCAAGTCATGTTTGATTTGACAGCTAGCGGCTGTACAACTGTCATTTGTTGACAATTATTGCCAGATAGATAATGAAATACAGATTAAAAAATAAAAGAAGTAAGTATACAACTTTTAAGCATAAAACGCCGGGTCTCCTTTGGTGACTCGTTTCTTTGTCGCACCTGAGGGCCTATTCTATTAGCGAATCCGAAATTCGTTAGTCCGTACTTCGTCGTACAATGCACGCGCGCTGATCTTTTAACTAGCGATTGGCGCAGTACAAGTACTTCGGATGCGGTTAGAGAGTAGGGCCTCTGGAATAGTCTACCAGCACACGTATTCCCTCCTACCTATGACATAGGGTCCTTCAAACGTGGCGTGAAGAGGCACTTCGTGAGCCGGCAGAGTGAGAGTGACTGATGCTACGTCTCTTATCTGCACCAGTTGTCCTCGCGCCTGGACTTCATTTGGCGGGCCAATTATAAAAAAAAAACTCTTATCTTGGGTGTCGTAAAAGGCGATTAACGAACTAAATACTGCACATACCTACATCCAACAAGTGCGTCCAGGGCTCCACCACCTGTCACGCTGAGCACATGTGTAGTTGTTATTTAATTAAACGTACCTTGTCTCTGACTAACCCTTTGTCAGAAAACTACCGGGAAAAGATCAATAATACACAAAATGTTAGTTATTCATACAATTTTATTTCATCGCCTTCAAAGTATGCTCCTTCAGAAACGATACACATACGCTAACGAATAATCCAACCATCAAAACATTTTTTAAACGCTTTTTCCGAAATTGAGTTCAGTTCTCGCCGCGAATTCTCCTTTATGTCTTCTACCGAATGAAAACGGGTGCCACGAAGTGGTAATTTGAGTTTAGGAAACAGAAAGAAGTCGGCTGGAGCCATATCTGGTGAATAAGGTGGTTGCTCGATGGTATTTGTTGAGTTTTTGGTCAAAAATTCGTTCACAATGATGGCCGTGTGCGAAGGCGCATCATCGTGGTTCAAAATCCAAGAATTTTCTCTCGACTAATTTGGCCTTTCTCGTCGAATTTTAACGCTCAAATAATATTCTTTATTAACCGTTTGATCTTACGGCAAGAATTCCGAGTGCACAACACCGCGATAGTCAAAGAAAACAGTCAACATAACTTTGACTTTTGATCGTCTTTGGCGTGGTTTTTTCGGTTTCGGTTCAGTCGGAAGGCGCCACTCCGAAGCTTGTTAACTAGTTTGCATATCAAACTCGTAAACCCACGTCTCGTCACCATAGTAACAATGCGATGCATGAATGTTGGGTCGGAATTGACTCGTTCTAGCATGTCCTCAGTGACTCTTATGCGATTGAGTTTTTGGAGAAAATTCAGGTCTTTTTGGACTAGCCGAGCGGCAACATGTTTATGCCTTAGTGATTATTTAAAAAAATTTAACAAAAAAAAACCGACTCCAAAAAAGTTTATTGAAATAAATGCAATAAAACGTAAAAAATAATTGCGTAGTTTAGTTTGTTCAATTTACTTGCAATATTAACCTTTATTTAACTTAATCTTATATTCTTAAATAATATTTTTGGAGTCGGTGCCAGCCAAGGTAAACATAAACATTAAAAGACATACTATATTATTATTATATTAGCCCATATTGTCCCATTGCTGGGCAAAGGCCTCCCCCCCCCCCCCCCTTCCAGTATTCGCGGTCTTTTACGTGTGTTGGCCAATCCTTCGCGTAAGCATCAAGCTCATCTCTCCACCTCCGTCTGGGTCGGCCTTGCTGCCGTTTAACCCCGTTGTCGTTTTTATTTGTAAATATGTTTAATTAGCCTCTAACAGTTGTCGTGTTCATTAGTGAATATGGTATTGCTACATTGTCGTATGAAGCTGGCACCGACTCCAAAAATATTTTTTAAGAATATAAGATTGAGTTAAATAAAGGTTAATATTGCAAGTAAATTGAACAAACTAAACTACGCAATTATTTTTTACGTTTTAGTGCATTCATTTCAGTAAACTTTTTTGGAGTCGGTTTTTCTTTTGTTAAAATTTTTGTTTATTTCTTGCTTTTTAGTGAATCGTTCCTTTCTATTTATCGAAAGCGAATATTGGTAAACCTACAAAACGCGCTACTTGTATGAGACAGCGCCGTTTAAATGCGATAAGCGAAGAAAACGAGAAACGCCTATCACAAAGTAGGAAATCAACATCCAAAACAGACAGCAAGTTACCCGGATTTACTCGTGAACGCTGTGTAGACCCCCCTACGATGATGACTTGCGAGTTACTAGGGTTCACCGTTAGGCAAACTAGAGGGACGTTTTTGACTTGCTCCAGTCGTAGATCGTAGCCAAGTCACCATTGATCTGCTCAATCGCTTCTGAGAGGTTCTCAGTCGAAGCCTGAGAGTAAATTTGTAAGTCATCGGCATAAAGATGTTAAGAAGAATTTAGACAAGAAGTGACAGAATTAATAGTGTGAATAGTGTATTTTTAAATCCTAATAGAAATGTTTCGGAAGAAGTGATAAAAAGTGGCTTATGTCACTATTGTTCTTCAGCTATCTATGTGCAAAATCAGGCCAATGCGCAAGTGAGAGACGGACAAACAAACAAACACGCTTTCGCATTTACAATATTAGTTAGAAAGGATTTATATTTTATTGCCGGAGTGGATCTCATTTGACCTATGGCCGAAAATACCAAAATCGGTATAGATATGCCTACAGTGTTTGAGGAGTTCCCTCAATTCCTCAAGGATTCCACAATCAGAACTGAGTTCCGGTACCTGCCTTCTTTTGCTTCGTCATAGTCGCTTAACTATCTTAATCGAGATATCTTATCGCCACCCGTGAAATACTTATCATTGAGGAGTTCCAATGACATTCTGTGGTCTTCTTCATCAGTTCTACTTCATCAAATGATACTTTCTGAATGCAAATTCTTGACTTATTGCTGAAAATACCAAAATCGCTATATGTATGCCTACAATATTTGAGGAGTTCCCTCAATTTCTGAGGATTCCATCATCAGAACTGAATTTTGATAAAAATGGAACCAATCTGGAAGTATATCCTTTCAAATAAAAAAAGAATTTTCTAAATCGGTGTATAAATGACCGAGTTCTGAGGTAACAAACATAAAAAAAAAACATACAACCGAATTGAGAACCTCCTCCTTTTTTGAAGTCGGTTAAAAATGGTACGGATCGACTCGTAAGACACAGAAAGTTCAGCGGCTATCTCTCTCAAACTGAAATGAGGATTTTCAGTCACCATTTCCTTCACTTTTGCGATGTTAACTTCAGTTGAAGACGTTGATGGCCTATTCACCGTAAGCCTTCTGTAACATTTGATGAAAATGATACTTTCTGAATGCAAATTCTTGACTTATTGCTGAAAATACCAAAATCGCTATATGTATGCCTACAATATTTGAGGAGTTCCCTCAATTCCTGAGGATTCCATCATCAGAACTGAATTTTGATAAAAATGGAACCAATCTGGAAGTATATCCTTTTAAATAAAAAAAGAATTTTCTAAATCGGTGTATAAATGACCGAGTTCTGAGGTAACAAACATAAAAAAAACATACAACCGAATTGAGAACCTCCTCCTTTTTTGAAGTCGGTTAAAAATGGTACGGATCGACTCGTAAGACACAGAAAGTTCAGCGGCTATCTCTCTCAAACTGAAATGAGGATTTTCAGTCACCATTTCCTTCACTTTTGCGATGTTAACTTCAGTTGAAGACGTTGATGGCCTATTCACCGTAAGCCTTCTGTAACATTTTTGGTGACAAACTCTTTGTTCGATGTTTTATCTATTATGAAATTCGCAATACACACAGATATAAACTAACTAAAAACAGCACCGTACTTAATCTAATTAACAGATGCAACTCAAACTCCACGCCAAAATGGAAAACAGTTGTGCCAATATAACAACAAAAAAAAACAAAAAATAGAATTTGCAATCATAAACAAATCATCTGTTCCCGAAACTTTTTTGACAGAATGTATATTACATACTTACTTACCTTAAGTTTGACAAGTTAGTATCAGTATATAGTGAGGTACTTTAGGCAAGGTAAGACTAATAATAATGAGAAAACACCGGGTAAGTACCTGTCCATTTATTTTACTTTGTGTATTGTTTTGTTATTTATTTAAAAGTAAGTAGTTATTATATGTTAACGGAAATATATGTAATCCGTCATTGTATACAATTCCTAGGAAATATATGTAATTCCTAAAATCGCCCGGAAATGTGTGAAATAAATTATATAAAACACATTTCCTAGGAAATCTATACATTTTCTAAATAGCAAACGCAAATGTAAAACAATTAATATCAATGGGTACGCGGGGATAGTTGGGGATACCAGCGCTGCCCTACTCCTGTAGGTCACGTGATAGGTTAGAAAAATTTCGAGGTTATTTTATTTTATTCTAATAAAAACATTTAAGATATCAATGGGTACGCGGGGATAGTTGGGGATACCAGCTGCCCTACTCCTGTAGGTCACACCTAGGAAATGTATGTAATTCCTAAAATCGGCCGGAAATGTGTGAAATAAATTATATAACACACATTTCCTAGGAATTGTATACATTTCCCAGGATATGTATGTATTAAATAATTTTTTACACATTTCCTAAATAGCTTCGGAATTGTATACATTTCCTAGGAGTTGTGTACAATTCCTAGATTTTATATATTTCCGGTAACATATTATACACTTTGTCACGGAGCGGAGGGTGGGAGGAGTGACACGATGAGGAAGAGTTGGATGATAATAAACGCACGACAACTTCAGAAGAATATTACAATAAGTAATGGTTAGTTATTTATAGTAATTATAAAATGTTATTACATTATGTTTTAGGACTAGGTGTAGGTTTAGATTATATTATTGTCAGGTCATATGCCTGGAACTTTTTGGTTATATCTAATAAATGCACTTCTAGCAATTTTACAAACTGGTGTTGAATGGAAAGATTACAATAATTCCAAGGAGCTTATTCTAGCTCCGCAGATGAATCTGAACTCCCTTTTACCATAAAACAGAGGCTAGACAGAGAAAGCAAGAAATATTTGAATTTTGAATTTAAAACCAGATACAAAAGAACGTTATCGGAAAAGATGTCAGAAAACCAACAAGGCTGCCTCGTTACACACTTAAGACATTTGCACCTAATTACTTGGTAACATGATTAGTGGATCTATTGTTTTTCGAACACCTATGCTTGCTCGTGTCTGTTTTATAATTTAAAAATAAACATTGAACTATTCGTGACGCAAGTTAAATAAAGCAGTAGGTTACATATTGACTATTAATATTCATCACGACCATAATTTAAAACAATAATCTGAAGAGTGACCGAAGTATGAAACGTGAGAGATCAAATTACCTATCATAGAATATTATTATAGCATTTTGTAGAGAACGTTACACAAGATATTCATCCAATGGTGAGCTTATATACACCCTTAATTTTTATTCGTTTTAATGAAATTAAGGGTGAGTTTCACCTATGAAACTTTCCCCAAGAAACCTATGTGCAAAAATGACAAAAAAAGTTCAGTGCGAAATATTTAAAATATTTTGAATAATAGCTAATAGAAAACAGCCATTCCACAGCCTAAGTCCCTTAATCTTACTATGCAAATTTCCATACGAAAATTAACCGAGTCGCGTAGCGGTGAAAGAATACTACAACCCCCTCTCTTCCCTTGGGTATCGTATAAGGCGGCTAACGGACTAAAGACTGCATGCACATACATCCAACAGCATAGAGCGGCGATGGCCTCACCACCTGTCACGCTGAAGCACATGTGCAGTCGCTATTTGGACTATGGTAGAGGACTGCTTTTGGTGTCCTCTTTGCCTAGTCTCTGACTTATCCTTCGGGGATAATAGTCAATGTAATGTAAGATTTAAGAGGTTACAGTAGGGCCCCAGGACACCTTGAACCCGTGTCAGCAACAAATCAGCGGCTATCTGGCTCGCTCGCAAGTCGCAATGTCAAAGTCGCGCCGAATGGAATCGTACTGTAAAAGGGTATCTTAAGAATGCCATTTCTTGGGCGTTATCACACCGCAATAAAATTATCGACAATGTTCGCTTGGCCTACTGCCCACCTACAGCTATAGATACTTCTATCATACATATAATCACGACTGTTATTACCAAAGTGTCGTAAAAGGCTACTAACGGACCAAAGATTTTATTTTTCTAATGTTATTGCTTTCAAATAAATTAGACATTCAAAGACTATCCAATTAAAATTCACAAAATGAATTATTTAATTAAAAATGACAAAAAAAAACAAAACTTGACCTGACCAGCCCTTGACGTTTCTTGCGGTTTCTAGCAGTCATCTTATATAGACTTATTTTTCCATTATTCCTTACTAGTAGGGCCAAGTGGACGTCTTATCTATCCACTATACTATCTTGCTCTACTGCCACATCCCTCCTGAGGGCCACTCTCTACGAAACGAAATTTCTGCCGATTTTCTTTTGCTATTTACAGCTTTTTCCATTCCTTCCGAAATTTCGTTAAGAGGGTTTAACGCATTTCAGTTTCCCATACAAACTACCAAGTCGAAATTTTTAAAAACCAATAATCCAATTTTAATGAAACTTTGCATGCTAAAGTAAAATATAGGGATCTAAATAGTTTGTTAAAATCATTTTTAAAAAACGTTTATTTAATTGAGTTATTGCGACTTTAAAACTTCTATAGTGGACTTTAAATCGCAATAACTCAGCTAAATAAACGTTTCTTAGAAATGTTTTCAACAAACTATTTAGATCCCTGTATTTTACTTTAGCATGCAAAGTTTCATTAAAATTGGCTAATTGGTTTTTAAAAATTTCGACTTTTAAGTTTGTATGGGAAACCGAAATGCGTGAACCCTCTTAATTTAAAATAGGTCTGTATGTATGTATGTATGTATGTATGTATGTATGTATGTATGTATGTATGTATGTGTGTATGTATGCATGTATGTTCGCTTGACCTACTGCCCACCTACTGTAATATTGTCGATTATTCAGACACTCGGTGTCTATATCATTATCATTGGTGGCTGAACCCGTGACCTTCGAGCCGCTCGTCTATTGCAGCACACGAGAGCTCATTCAAAGTGGTCATGTGACTCTATTATGTATTTTGTGTTATCCCGTTTGACCTCGCAACCCCTTTATCGAAATAAGGAAAGATGCACACGATTTGATAGACTGGAAGTGGTCATGGATAAAATGTAAGTTTATTTATGTCGGTTTAGTTATGATGGGACAGAGATATATTGGTTGTAATTAGTACTATATTGCCGTAATCATTGTGTTTGTTTTAAAAAAAATCCTTGTACTTTTTTTTTGTAAGATGAGACTGATTATAAGAAACTAGCGGCCGTCCGGGACTTCATACTCGTGATCTATATTACTGTGACGAATTTTCTAAAACAAACACAACATAAAAATAATTTATCGATTAGGTGCAGCCGTCAAAATTTATTTTTAATTAGGTTATTTTTTTATACATACACCCTAATTTTTTACTCGTTTTATTGAAAAGTGCAAAAATGACAAAAAAATTTCGACCTCCCATACAAAACTGTCCGATCAGCTGACGACAGTAGTATGGGAGGTCGAAATTTTTATGTCATTTTTGCACATAGGTTTCTTGGGGAAAGTTGTTCAGTTTCATGGGTGGAACTCACTCTAAATTTCATTAAAACGAATAAAAAATTAGGGTGTATAGGTGGTATCTGCAACCAGTCGTTAGTCTATTTATATAACGGACTATGCGTTTAAAGCTGAAATATATAATTTGCTGGTTTGGTAATTGCCGATTTTTTTGTGTTAACTCTGTAAAAATACGGAAGTATTTTTTTATTTCTAGATAACCGTCAAACGCCACTTAAACATTTTCCCTCATTGTTTAAAAAAGTATTAATAACGGGAGTGTAGGAATTATACGTCTTTATTTAGTTTACCACAAAATCTATAATATGTTTCATAGGTACTTCAATATGTGATGGAAAACTACAACAGTATTTACTTACCGCCAAACGTGTGCGCATCGCCTAAAGGATGCGCGAAATGGCAAATTGCTAAATTACTCCTCTGTTCGTACAATGCGCAGTGACATCTAGATAGTTCGTTTTGGGCTAAACGATTTTTGATCATTTTGTTCCAGAAACAATATTAAGAACGGGGAGTCGGGCAGCGTTAGCGGTTAGCTGCGTCAGTTTGATCCCTGTACAACGGAAACTAAACTTTACTGTTAGGAAATAAAATATTATGGCAATCGCATCTGGCATTAATACTGTATTCGTATAGAATACCTCTTTCTTCTGTTCTGTGCACATGTCTGTGGTTCTGTGCAATAGAATGACATGATACGTACCTACTTTAAAAAATATATATTATTTAACCGTGGCGCGTTGTGGTGAAAGAATACTTCCCTGTCTTCTCTTGGGTGTCGTAAAAGGCGATTAACGGACTAAAGACTGCACATACATCCAACAGCTTAGAGCGGCGATGGGCTCACCACCTGTCACGCTGAGCACATGTGCAGTCACTATTTGGTGAAATGTGGACTATGGCAGTGGACTACTTTTGCGGTCCTCATCTATAATCATTGAAAGTAGCAATTGATCACAGACACCCAATGTATTATTCGTGCTTCGGAAGATGTTTGTCGCAAGATGGCAGTCAACCCGCATTGTGCTAGCGTTATGTTTGACCCCATCAACAGCACATGTGGATGGGAAGGCCTGGATCCAGCAGTGGGACGTTTATAATCTGGAAAACTACAATACGGAAGGCTGGACGGAGCTATACCGTTAATGTATTATAACTAAAGAGGACACCGCGAAACAAACTTATGCGCATTGAGTTAAGCCACTGTCTGCCGCGCCCCACGAGCTGCCTGCTGCCTGTCATCTTACAGCACAATTTTATGCACGGAATTGCTTCTCTAGTTGTAATACCTTAATGCACTATATGAGGCACATGCTAGCTAGCTAATTAGACTATAGCGTATAGTGTATCAGCTTCGAGGCGATCCAGTCGTGACCTAGCTCATAGGCACACCGCGGCTCTTTGTTAATATCGGTATTGTCTGTGCATGTAAACCACCTTATTATAGTCTTTAAAGAGTGTGGTAGTTAAGATGTAACGATGTTCCTATCATTTATTATACCATAAGGGGAACCTGCACGAAATTGTGAAAATTTACGTATTTTTAAGTTACTTGTACTATGCGCTGAATTAGTTAAATACTTACATAAGTTAGCCTGATCATTGCACAAGGTCGTGGCTTGTTGAAATTTGAAACAAATTCCTTAAACAATAACAAACAATACATAAATCTAATGACTCCTAAAATCGTTTTTTTTCAACAACTTTCTTAATTTTACTAATATTTGTATTGACATTCCGCAGATCTTAAAAAAGTACATTTTAATTTTTAACACAAGCGCGTGACGGTATTGTTCATTTCGCAAAACAAAAACATTGCTCTAATCAAATTACTAGGTTTGAAACTTCAAAGCAGAATTGTTCTAATTTTAAATATCAATATGATTGATTTTGCTTTGAGGTCTCAATGAGACTTATGTCAGGGTTTGCGATCGCGATTTTATAGATTCCCGACTATTATCCCCAAAGGGTTAGTCAGCGACTAGGCGATGAGGACCGCAGAAGCAGTCCTCTGCCATAGTCCACGTTTAACCAATTGACAACTGCACATGTGCTCAGTGTTACAGATTACAGGTGAGCCTATCGCCGCTCTATGCTGTTGGATGTGTGTACAGTCTTTGGTCAGAAGAGTAGGGTTGGTATTGGTAGTATTCTTTTATTAATGAGCTTTCTACACAGCTAGCTCTGTCTGTAACAACGATAAGAAAAGAAGATGGTTTAGGAAAAGTCGTGTTGTGTGTATTTCTGACATCAAGGTCAAACCGGAAATACCCATGTACTAAGCTCCGCGATTTTTTGTAGTTTTCGAGATATGATTTTTTTTAATTCCGAGTATTTTCTACTTAACCGATAAAAAATATTTTTTTCGAAAATTATGCATCCTTTTTTGAAAATTATGCATCTTTTTTTAAAAGATGCATAAATTTGAGCCGCCAAGCATAATTTTTAAAATATTTAAATAAATAAAGTCAAAAATTTTAAAAGCATTCATAGCTCGGAAACTACAAAAAATCGCGGAACACACATGGGGGGGGTATTTTCCGGTAGGTACACCTAGATATCAGGAATCCAAAAAAAATTTTAGTGTCGCCGTTTGGGTCATCCTGTATAAGAAAATAGTTTGGGAAAAGTCGTGTTGCAGGTATATAATGGTAGCGTAATGTATGTTATCGAGTCATTGCGATGAACATTACACAAACAATAGGAAAGCGGCCATTGTTTTCTTTTACGGCGCAAGGTTTGTAGAGAATTAGTGGATTCCCACGATGCGCCACGATAAGTTATTATATCTATTCATAATATTCTGTGGGACCAATCTTCATTCCGGCATCCGGCAGAGACGACATTAATAGGTAACTTATGATAACTCTCTGCCCCTCATGTCTTTTAGAACACTACGTCGACGTGGCATGCAAAATTCTCATACAAAACACAGAAAAACGACGTTTTGTAGTCCTCTGTTTCCTCCTTCAGAACTAAACCAATTTTTATTACTTTTTCAGCATCGGTTACAGAAAGAGATTTTCTATGTCTGTATGTTTGATTTTTTTGCATTTAGTATTTTATTTAATAACCAGGAGCCTTTAAAATTTTGCAAAAGCACTCCGTTTTAAGGCGTCTTCAGAAACATTATGTGTCTGGTTTAAAAAAACTCAAAACATACAGACATAAAAAATATCTTTCTTTAACCGATCCCGAAAAAGTAATGAAAATTGTTTTAGTTCTGAAGGAGAAAACAGGGGACTACGAAACGTCGTTTTTTGTGTTTTGTATGAGAATCCTTTTAAGACTAAGAAATAAAATATAAATAACCGTGTCACGTAGCGGTGTAAGGATCCTACCACCCCCTCTCTTCCATTGGGTGTCCACTACACATACATCCAACAGCATAGAGCGGCGATGGGCTCAACCTGTCACGCAGAGCACATTGCAGTCGCTATTTGGTGAAAAATGGACCATGGTAGAGGGCTGCGTATGAGGTTAAAGAATTTATTTAACTCATATGAAATTAAAATTTCACTTACTGAGCTAAAACACGCACTTAATCTAGTAATTTTCTATGTAACGGCGTGCAAAAATGTACTTATATAATCAAATAACCAAAAGTCATTTCTATGCATACACAAATTATATTTTAACTTAATTTACATTGTTGACATGTCATTGTTATTGTACATGATCTGTAAATTTTACTGGAAGATAAATTAAAAAAACAATCAAATCTGCCATAACTTAACTTAATTTATGGAGCAAAATAATAACTTTTAGTGGCTAATATTGCTAGTTATGTAGGTTTTTAATCTTTTCTTAAATATAGCTAAGCTGACTGTGTCCTTAATATCTTCTGGCAGCTATTGCTGTCCTCATTGCCTAGTCTCTGACTAACCCTACGGGGATAATAGTCGTGATTATTTGTATGTATGTGATAAAATATCTAAGTGGGGCCGAGGTTTCCCTCTCGCTATATAGCACGTTAAGAGGAAACACTGCGTGTAAGTGTCATGCAAAATTCTCATACGAAACACAGAAAAACGATGTTTTGTAGTCCCCTGTTTCCTCCTTCAGAACTGGACCAATTTTTATTACTTTTTCAGCATCGGTTAAAGAAAGAGATTTTATATGTCTGCATATTTAATATTTTTTTAAACCTGTTACTTAATTTTTCGGAAGACGCCTTAAGGCAGAGTGATTTCGCTAAATTTTGAAGGCTTCTGTTTGTTAATAAATGACTTATGGCAAAAAATTAAACATAAAGACGTAGAAAATCTCTTTCTTTAACCGATGCTGAAAAAAACAAAAAAATTGGTCCAGTTCTGAAGAATGAAACAGGGGACTACGAAACGTCGTTTTTCTGTGTTTCGTATGAGAATTTTGCATGACACTTTATGTAGTGTTTCCTCTTAACTAATTTATTTGTCTCTCCTTGTTAACAGCCTCTGTGGCCTGGTGGTCAATCAATCTATAGTTAGCAATATTAAATTGAATTAATTAATATCAACAATAAGTTGATTGTTGTGTTTCGACAGACAGAGATAACATAGTCTGTTCCTAAGTAGTTGAGGCATTAGGATGAATTTCATTCGAGCTTATTGTCAGTTTACTATCAGAAAACTCGAAGGCCAAGCGATGTAACCCAATGACATTTTCAATGTCAATGGTTAAACCCGTTGTTGAAAAAAGACAATACCTATTCTATTCTCCAAGATTCTAACGAACTAAGTCAAAATGTCGAAGTATCATTGACTTTTTGACATTTCTATTGTTGAAATAAGAAACAGTAAGTACATAAGTATGTTATGTATTATTTATATTAACATAGTTGCATTTTAAAATGAGATTTGGTATTTGTAGTATTGCAGGTACAATAAGGATGGCTCACCCATCCTGTATCCCGGTACAGAAAAAGTTACTCAACTCGCAAAATTCTAACACATACGTGCGAACTTGCACGTATGTGTTAGAACCTTAAAAAAGTAATAAACAACTTAAAGCGATGAAATATTATTTCTCAGTCAACCAGAGTCACAGTTTTGAAAAAACAGCATGTACCGTCATCATCATCATAGACCTCTTACATCTTGGTTGGTGGTAGGGCTGTTAAGTCTGCCTGGCTAGCTACCACCATCTTATCAAAGTCTGTCGCCATAACAACGATGTTTATAGCATTGTTGAGTACCGACAGTTTAGAGATAAGGTAGCCATTCCCTCAGTGGTTGAGGATTCTGGGTGAAGCTCGCTTCCACTTCGGCCTTATCATCACTTACCATCAGGTGAGATGAAGGTCAAGCGCTTACCCGTAGTAGCATAAAAAAACATCTAAGTATAAAGTAAAGTAAAGTACAGCCTGTATCAAGGGATGACGATCTGCGATCGATAAATCGAATAATCGTTTTACGAGACCAAAAAAAAACGATTTTTTGAGTATGTATGTAATACTGAATTGATCCAGGGAATATAGAAAATCGGAATTCGATTTTTTCAGTTTTGATAAGGACCGGAAAAGATTTACAGTTAGTTGAATGTACACACATGTAAAGAAATAACAGTTTTTCAATATTACTCAAAAACTTACGAGATAGCTGTGTGCTTTGTTTACTTCGCCTCTTCTTATTAATTAAAAGCAATGAAAAAAAAGTTACGTTTGTAATCTTGGATTTCTTATTATTATTGGAAATACAAATACTAAAATAAATCGATTTTTGAGCAATCGATATTTTTGTACCTACTCAATTTTTTTGTGAATCGATTTATTAGATTGCGATTCTAATTGATTTAATATACGATCTTTTTTTTAAAGAATCGTCATCCCTACTGTATACTGTCCCACTGCAGGGCAAAGGTCATTGAAATGAAGTCATCGCTACTGTTGATGGGTATTGGCTTAACAGCAAGCTTGCCCAATGCGGGTTGGAAAATGGATGGAAAAATCCGAAAACACACTTTGCCTGATCTGGGAATTGAAACCGGGACCTCCGGATATCGAACCAAGCGCTAGACCACTCGGCAACCGAAGCGTACATCAATTTTTTTTACATAATTATACATTATGTCAAAAAGTTTCGGGAATGGATGATTTCATTTGTTTATGATTCCAAATTCAATTTTGTTGTTGTTGTTAGATTGGCACAACTGTTATCCATTTTGGCGCGGAGTTTGAGTTGCATCTGTTACTTAGATTAAATACAGTGCTGTTTTTAGTTAGTTTATATCTACTGTGTATTGCGAATTTCATAATGGATAAAAACATCGAACAAAGAATTTGTCTTAAATTTTGCGTCGCCAACTTCGTTTGCGACGTCAACTAGATTGTTTGTAACACGCGTTAGAGCCAGCTCGCTCCAACTGTAGTAGTCTGTGGCAGGCGCTAGACGCAACAATACATATGTATTCTGTGTTCTATTTTATTAAAATATGCCTTTATGTGTGCTATGGTACTGTTTAAACAACTCAGGAAGTACAAATAAAACCAAAGGAATCACTTTTCACCTTTAAATACGTACTAAATTATCGATGTAACATGCATTTGATTAATTATTATATCAAATCGCCGGCACATGAAGCGGCGGCCATGTTTTAGTAAAATTGACAAGATATGATATGTTTATTTATATAGATATGTTTTAGTAAAAAAGAAGTGACACTTTTAACGCTTTAAATGTGAAATTGGAACGCGACTTTTTTATTTTACTTGATGTGCTGTGAGAAATAAACTAATATTCGTAAAATAAGTAAATTCAGTTGAAGCGGGCAGGACTCAAATACGATTTTTAATCTCATCTAAATAATGCTTGAAAAATTTGAGCATTTGATACTCAGCAATATTTTTATACGTAGAGTACATACTTAAATATTTTTTTCTAAAATAATTGAAAAAGATTATTATTATTATTATGAAATGTTTTAACTAAATTATTTACTTACTTTTATTTCTGGCATTAATTTACTTATTTTATTTTCAATTTTACAATTAACAACAATCAATAAATATAAAAACTAACATGTTAGTTTTTTAAACAACATTATCTTATAACTTTACAACTCGGTAATAAAACTGTATGAACAGTGTGTCGCATTTGCGCGCTTAGACATTTCTATGACAACTATAGGTAAGCCCCGCACCACGGTACAAGTATCATTGTAGCTGTGCACAACTGATTGTTCTGAGCACAACTGCACATTTTTTGTATGGGACGTCTTCTCTAGTTTATTTATTTCTTTTAGTTCGATCCCCGGTCGGGTCAATTTAGAAATGATTGTTTTCTAAATTGTCTCGGGTCTGGGTGTTTTCTATTAAAATAAGTATGTATTATAGTATTTTATGTATGTTTATCCGTTGTCTAGTAACCATTTAACGAGTTTTTTGGGCTAGATAATTGGTGTGAGTGTAGGAAAGTTTATTTATTTATTTATTTATCTCAATGGGTCGGAGTCATAGAAACTGTTACAGAAGGCTTACGGTGAATCGACTTTATCAAAAACACGTGCTTATGAGTGGTACAAAGCGTTCAAAAGCGGTCGAGATATGATGGAAGATTTGCTTCGCTCTGGTTGGCCATCAACTTCTTCAACTGAAGTTAACATCGCAAAAGTGAAGGAAATGGTGACTGAAAATCCTCATTCAAGTTTGAAGGAGATAGCCGCTGAACTTTCTGTGTCTCACGAGCCGATCCGTGCCATTTTAAATAATCACTTGGGTATGAAACATGTTGCCGCTCGGCTAGTCCCAAAAGACCTCAAACTCAATCTCACCTCCCTAAAAACTCAATCGCATAAGAGTCGCTGAGGACATGCTAGAACGTGTCAATTCCGACCCAACATTTATGCAACGCATTGTTGCTGGTGACGAGACGTGGGTTTACGAGTTTGACCTGAAAACTAGTCAACAAGCAAAAAAACCACGCCAAAGTCGATCAAAAGACAAAGTCATGTTGACTGTTTTCTTTGACTATCGAGGAGTTGTGCATTTGGAATTCTTGCCGGAAGGTCAAACGGTAAATAAAGAATATTATTTGAGCGTTATGCGGCATTTAAGAATGCAAATTCGATGAAAAAGGCCAAATTTGTAGAAAGAAAATTCTTGGATTTTGCACTACGATAATGCGCCTTCGCACAAGGCCATCATTTTGAACAAATTTTTGACCAAAAACTCAAAAAATACCATCGAGCAACCACCTGTTTCACTAGATATGGCTCCAGCCGACTTCATTCTTTTATCTAAACTCAAATTACCACTTCGTGGCACCCGTTTTCATTCGGTAGAAGACATAAAGGAGAATTCGCGGCGAGAACTGAACTCAATTCCGGAAAAAGCGTTTAAAAAATGTTTTGATGATTGGATTATTCGTTGGCGTAAGTGTATCGTTTCTGAAGGAGCATAATTTGAAGGCGATGAAATAAATTTGGATGAATAACTATCATTTTGTGTATTATTGATCTTTTCCCGGTAGTTTACTGACAGAGTAGTATACATATATCACGACTATTATCCCCGAAGGGTTAGTCAGAGACTAGGCAATCAGAACCGCAAGAGCAGTCCTCTGTCATAGTTCACTTTTCACCAAATAGCGATTGCACATGTGCTAAGCGTGACAGGTGGTGAGCCCATCGCCGCTCTATGCTGTTGGATGTATGTTCAGTCTTTAGTCCGTTAGTTGCTTTTTACGACACCCCAGGAAAGAGAGGGACTGAGGGGTGATAGTATTCTTTCACCGCCACCCAACACGGTTACTTTATTTATTTTTTATTTAATAGTTGATGGTTCAACCAGCGCGTCCAATTAAATTATTTATTTAAGTGCGAGGTTTGGCGTTTTCTTAAGTGGCTTGTAAGGCCAGAACAAATGATAGCAGTCTCTAAGACGTCTTAATCATGATTTTTTTTTACGATTCAAAAAGTTTTTTTTTTTTTTTAAATTCATGATTTTTTGGTTTTTATTGTTTTTATGTTTATTGGTTTTTTATTAATTTTGATTTATTTGTGTGACAAAACCTAAAACTTACACTATTATTCATACTTACTGACAATTGAATAGGCCGTATGACACAAATACTATAAAAATTATAAAAAAAATGTTGATTATTTTAAATTACCTACCTACTTTAAAAATTAATATAGATAAATCTTGACCTATTATTGTTAGTATCCAAGTTTACAAGACTGATTTCTGATTTGATTTGCTACAGTTGAAGACAAATTTCAAGTAGGTATGCACGCAAGTTTTTATATTTTAGTCTTTTTTTGAGACTGCTAATTCTGTGTAAACCCTTTGACAGTATTTCATTGTGAGTAACTACTAAGTATTTATTGTCATTAAAGATAATATACATAACATTTTAAATTGATTTAAATCAATGATTTTTATTAAAAACATCACCTGATTTAAATCAGTCAACCCTGGTCTTAACTATAAGCAAAGCCGTGAAATGAAAGACGTGCATAGAAAAGGTTATCTTAAAGACTGAAACAAATACTTGATTAAATCAAAGCTAACCCACATTTTAGTTGGTTTAGTGCTAGTGAAAGTCATTTGCGAATAATTTTAACAGGTTTAACAAGGTTCGATAAACATATAATGGCAAGAGACAGAAAGTGCTCACAATCTGTTTATTATTTCATTTTATTTTTTCGAGAATCAACAAATACAAGCAATGCCTAGGTAGAGCATACATACTAAGTATGTGTGGTCTCAATTAGAGACCATCGCAACTGATAAATGTGCTTATGAGCGTATAATAACCAACCGGAGTTATATGCTATATTATTATGATCAACAACCCTACTACATAATATAATCAAGACTATTATCCCCGAAGGGAAAGTCAGAGACTAGGCAATGAGGACCGCCAAATCAGTCCTCTGCCATAGTCCATTTTTCACCAAATAGGTAGCGACTGCACATGGCTCAGCGTGACAGGTGGTGAGCCCATCGCCGCTCTATGCTTTTGGATGTAGGTATATGCAATCTTTAGTCCGTTAGTCGTCTTTTACGACACCTAAGGGAAGAGAGAGTAATAGTATTCTTTCATTGCTACGCTACCCTACTATTATATCTCCTTATAATAATGTAAAGGTGTTTGTAAAATAATGATATTTTTTTGTATTATGTAACTGGAATTATATGTCTTTTGATCAACAATTCTACTATAACCTACATAATATTATAAAATTAAATGATGGTGTGTTTTTCTTCATCTCAAAATAGAGCATAGGAAAAAGAAGGTCTGAAAGTGTCGTACTTAAGAATTTTTTAAATCCTGTAGGTATTATATTGGTATTGTAATATTGTAGATATATACCTCTACCTACAATATTTTCTAGGGACATATCAATTAGATTTTCGACAGACTAAATTTCTCGCGGACGGCGCCGCGGGCAGAAGATAATAATGAATATATTACTTCAGACAAACAATGCATAATATCATTCGTAGACAAGACGGTCACCGCGCCGCCACCGCGCACCGTGAGAATTATCTTACCAATGAACGCTAAAACCATGGCGACATAATTGCTCTAACTATTACATTACCTGTTTCATTTAAAAGTAGTTTGTGCTGCTCCAAAATAACAGTCAATGGATACGATAAACAGCAATAACAGCGGTTTATATCTAGGAAGCGAACGAGACTCGCACTACTCGCACTTTCGGCGAAATAGAAAGTTTTTGCGTCCAGTTCTCGTTATTATGCCAACATATTAGACTGACTTAAATTAATTGTGTTGTGCCTTATTGTTGAAACGTGTCACGACATTTTGTTTTTGAGTCTACAGCCTACAAAAAAAAGTGAAATCGGCAAAGATCGATCGGTGCTACAGTCCATCCTATTAATCTTCTCTTTAAAAATATACTTTCTTTGGTATAGTGTCAACTCAAAAACATTTAGGTAGGCTATATACATCAACATGCCAACATTCTTTGCCGTTTTAGCTTTTTAGTAAATAAGCAACGTTCGTTTTCTTTATAAATATAAAGAAAACGATTTAGAACTTTTTAGATACTCTAATAATATGAGTGTATTTCAAAAATCGAATTTTACAATTTTAACTGAAATAAAACCCAAATTGCTTAATAGAAAAATTAAGGCCTAGTAATCTCAGAAACATCTCCTGATAATAAATATATTCTACCAAACCCCATAAATGTGTATGGAACTAGAGTCAGCAATTATCTTGTACCCTTATATTTAAATAAACTTCCAGTAGATTTCCAATCAATGTATATTAACAATGTTAAATTTCTTAGATCTAAGTTAAAAAAGCATTACATAATGGCGAGGGATGTTAGCGGAGGTCTGGGTTGACTTTATCAACTTAGATTATCGTTGACATCTTCTGCTAATTAATAATTATACTAGCGACTCACCGACACCCAGATAAACCCTAAGAGGTTCTCGTGGTGCGGTCTTTATGTACCTAAATTGTTTTCTTTATGGTTTTAAATAAATTAAAAAAAAATAAAGTTTTAGATACGTTTCTCTCTTAGTTAAAAAATTTCAGACGTTTCTACTTTAATATATCATGATGATATCCAATGTGTTTTGTCGCCGAGAAGCAAGCTCGGACCTAGCACTTAGGTTAGATTATTGTCGCGACATGGTCACGATAACCATGTATGGCCAATTTGATCAATTTTATTTTTAAAGCTTACCTTGAAAATCACTCAGAATACGTAGTTTGAGAAGTAGTTGCACTTAAATACATGCTTATTACGTTATAAAACCTTTTTTGTAAATCCTAGTAATATTATAGACGCGTGAGTTTGTAAGTATGGATCGATGTTTGTTACTCTTTCACGTAAAAACTACTTTATGGATTTGGATGAAATTCTGCATACAGGTAGTTTATAACCTGGATTAACATATAGAATACTTTTATCCCAATATTCCCACGGGAACGGGAACCACGCGGGTGAAATCGCGAGCAGCCGCTAGTTAAATATAATTAATTACTAAGCTTCAATCATCTAAACAAACTCTTAAATTTCCTACTTGGAAATAAAAATAAATACCCCAAATTCTCATTTTAAGGTTTTCTACAATTATAAAAACTAATTCTGGAAAAATTTTTACACTTAAAAATTTCGGCCAAAAACTTAAAAATTTAAATTCTTCCAAAACTTAATATAAACATAATTTGAACTTAAAATACATATAAACAAACTTTTCGGCAAATTTTTTCCTACAAAATTCTTTAGAAAATTCACTTCAACATTTTATCAGTAACATAACCTAACCCTAACCTAACTATAATAATGTCGTCCGCCGATCGTCGACAGTCTCGCGATGGGCCTCTCGAACGCAGCGCAACGCCCATCCTGATCTGTCAGAGGCAGGAAAAGGTGAAAGACGTGCCGTCCTTTATGGAAGTCGTCGGCCACCTCTGCTTCCAGATCAGGAGGGCGGTCACTGCCGGTAAATCGGTGATTAAGGCCCACAAAGAATTGATTGTCGACGCGGCGAGCGAAATAGAAAACTGTTTGGAGATGTTGCCTACCCTTTGCTTACCTGAGCAACACAGTGACCACAGCGTTCGAGAGCTGTCCGATAAACTTGATAACGGCATGGACGCGGTGATCAGTATGCAGCACGATATGGCTAATGAGGTCCGAAAAGAGGTCACTCAAAAGGTGGATGAGCTCCTGAAACAAGGTGAGCGCCTCGAGGACCTCGTACGCCTGTCTGGCAACATGCTGGCCGCCGCGCTCAAGGACTAGCACCAACACCCGCTGGCCCATAGCTCGATGTCGGAGGCTCAACTCGCCCAAAAAGTTTCTACCCCTACCCCTACCCCTACTTACGCTAGTGCCTTACCCCCTACACCCGAAACATACCCCGCCATGATCGTCTCATCCTTTGACTGCACGCTGAAGCCTCCGGATGTGATGTCTCTCTGGAAGAAAGAGATATCCTTCCGGAAATACAAATACGCGCCAGTCAAAGTGTTGCCGATCCCTAACGCCAAACTCAGGGTTGAGTTCGAGAGCAGAAAACAATGCGACGAGACCATTGCCCGTCATGTCGACAGTCATAATTTCGTTGCAGAACCAGCGAAGCGACGACCACCACTCCTAATCCTCAAGGGGATATCCAAGGATGTCACCCGCGAGGAATTAGTGGAGGTCCTCGTGACGCAAAATGACGTCGAGCCGTCGTCCCGCATATGTTTTCTGACCTCGAACAGAAACCCGGTGTTGTACAACGCCGTTGTTGAGGTTACTCCCGAGATGCGGAAAACCATCCTCGCTCTCGGGAAGATCAACGTGGATCACAGTAGGGTCCACGTTGAAGACTTCAGCAGGTTTGTAAAATGCCACCAGTGTCTTTAATATGGCCACACCAATGCTAAGTTTTTTTTTTTTATAGCAGAACGAGGCAATCGAGCAAGCGGGTCACCTGATGGAAAGTAATCACCGCCGCCCATGGACACCCGCAAAACCAGAGGAATCGCAGGCGCGTTGCCGGCCTTTAAGGAAGGAATAGGCTCGTTTCTTGAAGATCCCTAAGTCATAACGGTCCGGAAATACCACCGCCGAGATCTGGTTCCAAAACACTGTAGTTCGAGGCAAGAAATTTCTTGAAAAACGCACAGTAGTAGACCGCCATCCATCAAGGTGATGTGGATGGAATGACAGTCGATTGCGTGTAGTGCGGTGAAGGAAATCAGCGGCAGGGATCAAGCCGAACAATTCCTCAGAACACTCCCCGTGATATATACGGTACAATATACAGAGAGACGCAACGTCTCTTCGAAGAGCCAGTGGATCGAGCCGTCCTGAAATAACCACGTCGTCGACAATTCGAGCTGCTCTGCGTTGAATGCGGTCAAATGGAAGGAGTTGGTATTGGGGTGCTCCAGCCCAGAGATGGGAGCAGTATTCCATATGCGGCCTGACCTGTGCTTTATACAGTTGTAAACGGTGGGCCGGCGTGAAACACTGACCCGCTCTATTAAACACACCCAGCTTTTTCGAAGCTAATTTAGCTTTACCTTCCAAATGACCACGAAACTGAACGTCACTCGAAATATCGACGCCAAGGATTCCAATAGTCGGATTGGTATCAAGGGGAGCTCCCTCAAAGTTAAGAGGTACGACGAAACCCTAAGTGTTAGTCAGATAAGAAACCCTGTGCCCATTGTGCTAGCCTGGGGCACCGAGTAACTGAGTGCCCAAACAAGAACAACCAGGCTAAGTGTTACAACAGCTCGGCACACAATTTGCGCATGGGCACTTATACATACCTTAAATAATTTTATCATTAGCAACTAAAAATTTCTTTTTCATAACTAATCTTATTTCCCTCTTCCCCTTCTATTTTCATGTTTTTCCTATCTAAGTGCCCAGCAATTAAATTAGAAGTGGACCTTAAGTCCACTTAAAAATTTTAAATAAATCTAGGACTCCTAAGTCCCCTCAAAAATTTTGGCACTACAATTTCTAAATTCCCGTTTTTCCCAATCATTCCTACAAAATTTTCCCATATATTCCCAAAAATTCCCTAATCCAAAATTGATCCTTAAAATCCCCATTTCGTTATAGTTCTGATTCCCTTAGAAAAATCGCCCAAAGGAAACATTTGCCTTAAAATGGCCCTGAGATTCAAACCAATTATCAAAAAAAAAAATCATCTAAACACAGATGATGAATGTTTCTAAGGTTGAAAAACAGAATAATGAATTACGAAAAGCACTATTTCAAATCAACTAAAGTTATTATGAATTAGTTACATTATATAATAGTAGGATAAAAATGCATTTAATTATAAATTGTTAATTCAAAGAACTTTAAACTGACGACACTCATCGAAACTTTTGACTAAGTCATTATCAAAAGTGTTGTCTTAAAAAAGTGGTTCTGAATGGCCATCATAATTATGTTGCTGTCAATCAACGAGTTACTTATTGCTCCTTATAGTTTGCTCTGTTAAAGGAGCAATAAGTAACTCATTGCCGTTTAACTGTGTCGCGCAACGGTGAAAGAATACTATCACCCCCTCTCTTCACTTGGGTGTCGTAAAAGGTGACTAACGGACTAAAGACTGCACATAAATCTAACAATATAGAGCGACGATGGGCTCACCACATCTCACGCTGAGCACATGTGCAGTCGCTATTTGGTGAAAAGTGGACTATGGCAGAGGACTACTTTTGTGGTCCTAATTGCCTATAGTCTCTGACTAACCCTTTGGGGATAATAGTCGTGATTATAATGTATGTAAGTTTGCTCTGTAACTGAAAAAAAACATGACTTCATTTAACCTTTCAACTGCGGCCGGGCACTGAACAAGCGCACGCAGCGCTGCGTTCCAAGTGTTAAAAACAATTAGGTAGGTAAGTTGACTACATTTTCACTATATGTTAGTACCTTTTATTTTAGTCGCAGGGAAAATCTTCATGCATTACCAAAAACAATGTTCAGACAACATCTAATATTATAACGCTTTTTAACGTGAATATAAGTTACAACTTTAAACTGTACCGAAACAAGATTGTTGATAATCAGAATTTTATATTTTTATATTGAACAATTGTTTACTGTTTGGTATTGAAAGAAGTGTGTGCTTTACAAAGGATTTAATTTGACTGCTTCACAATTACAAAAAATTTTAATAAAGTAGGGGTGACACCTGATCATTATTTGCTGGCGCACATATCACGTGATGGTTGTGGCCTGTGATTGACCGGCGCGGTCCTAGGTTCGCGTATTGGTCGGCTTGAACATTTACAAAATACGCAATTTCAAGTAGAGTGGGGGTTAAAGTTACTCGCGTCCGTAGGTTTACCCTTGAGACCCTACACGTGACCCCTGGGTGGTGCTAAATGAGTGACAATGACTGAGTGGTAGAGCCACGCTGCGTTGCAGCACGCATTGGGCCGGCTCGCCCGGGGTAATACCACCCTCTCACGAATATTCGGCGTGAAATAATGGCACTTAGTGCTGTTGTGTTTCGTCCGGCCAGTGAGAGTTCCGGAGGTCCCTTCCCCTCCCACCCCTCCTCACAATTCCTATTCCTTCCCCTAACCCTATTCTTTTCTTAAAGGTCGGCAACGCATCTGCGACTCCTCTGGTTTTGCGGGTGTCCATGGGCGGCGGTGATTGCTTTCCATCAGGTGACCCGCCTGCTCGTTTGCTTCCTTCTCATATAAAAAAAAAAAAAGACGCTACATCATGCGAACTTCGACTAAATAAACAATGCTATTTATTTGTTATTAATTTATTTGTATTGTGTATTTTTAATTTGAGGATCTCGATGGCGCAGCGGCTAGCGCGTTCGGCTTGCGATCTTGCTCGATAAGGACTATTATGGTTTGTTTACATTTGTAGACAGTGACATTCCAATATTTTTTTTTCTGACCAAGCGCCATAAACACGGCAACGTTCTTTGTTAAGGTTGTTGCTCACTACACCTAGTTCGTAGTTCCGCAAGAAAATTTGAGGTGGCTCTATGGATATCAATTGATCCGTAGAGCAATTGAAACTATGGCATAGTGTACGAGTACCTTTAGTAAAAAAATGAAATTGTTGACAATTTTGACGGTTCGCCATTTTTTTTGCATAGGATTTTTTTGTGCTTATAATGTGTTAATTACTCTTCGTAATCATCGTTCTTCCTAATAATGTGCACATCAAAACAATCTTTATGGATTTAGCTATCGAAAATGATATGATTCAATATAGTTTGAAACAGTGACTTCCAAGTAATAACGACTTCTAAATGTCGATATAAAAATAATATTTTTGTTTTTTGTCTTGGAATCTTCATTTTTGTTATTACTGTTGTAGCTTTTCGTAATTAACTTTTAACTTATTAAAATACTGAGTTTTCTAAGCATTTGGTACGTAGTTTAGGTTTTGATATAGCTTTAGCAATGGGTTAGTTCTAAGCTTTTTTGTCAGCTCGGGTAGTCTCGGGTCAGCGTCGGCCAACTTTCGGACAGCTGTCAGATTGAGTGGACGGTAGGAGCCATATTGTATATACGGTCGTGGACTGGTGAGTGGTTATGCCACTTTCGCAATGCCGGGTCGCTGGATGGGTGACCAAATTAAAAACAGCTCGTGCTTCGGAAGGCACGTTAAGCCGTTGGTCCCGGTTGTTGTCGTAAGATGACAGTCGTTAGAACCCACCAATCCGCATTGGGCCAGCGTGGTGGGTTATGGCCCAATATCCCCACGTGCTATTATCCACGTGGGAGGCCTGTGCTCAGTAGTGGGACGTTAATAGGCTGGTGATGATGATGATGATTTTTAATTTGTAATGTCACTGTGTGTGGTTTCAGAGTCACGCTGACCGCCCGCGGGCTCGTGCGGGTGTAAGCGACGCGGGCCACGAGCTAGGTGTTGTCTTGTACCGTTTTATAGTGACGCTTACCACCCGCGCTGATGGTAAGCCGTATAGGGTTGCCACCTTTTTTAGGACCAATAGAGTATTTTTTCATTTTGTTAGAACAAAAATAGAGTACATAGCATAAAAAAGAGTATTTATTTATTTGTCCTTAAAAACGTATTTTTGTTGCTCTTTGCGACATTAAACAAATATTTGTCTTTCTTGAAGATATTTACAGCCTCTTTGCAATCATAATTTAGATTAAAATTATGTAATCAACTCGTTTTTTATTAAATTTAGGGTAGCTCTATTCCTTTCGTCTCTCCACTTTACATTCATAAGAGAGAAGACTCTCTCAGTGAACTCTGAAGTACTCATAACCAGTAACGATCAGTTTTTCGTAAATAGAGTATTTTGGCGTACTCTATTGGTGTCGTAGATTAAAGAGTACGCATACATGAAAAAGAGTACAATACTCTATTTGCACACATATTTAGACGGGATTTAGGCAATTCTACTTAGTAAAGGCATTCTACGCATACCTTTTTATACCCGACGTTTCGACCGAGTTGCACCGGCCGTGGTCACGGGTGGACTGTGTGTTATGTGTGCATAATGGAACTCGAAAGTTTAAAAGTGAATACTCATTTTAGAGTACGGGTGGTAACCCAGTGGCCCGCGTCGCTTTACCCGCGCGGGCGATCAGCGTGACATCTGAAACCATCCTTTGTACTCCTACGCAGATTAAAGCACGTTAGTAAAGTACATGAGAAGCGTTTATCAATGCGTATTTATATGTCAAGGATTTATCACACGAGCTTTACTATGAACTTGGTAACTATCACGTAACTATAATCTCAAACTAATCTTATTCACTCACCGCTGACATATTTGAAACTACATACTTATAAGTATAATTGAGTTCATAAATATGCATGAAACCATTCGATTTTATCGTGATTACGACACCTTATAAAGAACTATAGAGTTTAGTTTTATGTTGAAATTATAATAATATGTTAACAAATTGCAAACGACAGTTTCGAAAAAAATTCCACGAGCAGGATTCGAACCTGCACCTTTCTGGCAATCCGGGCCAGATGCACTTTCCAGTTGAGCTACCGTGGAACTTATCCAGCTCGCTGAAATAAATCACCACCATCTTTATTTTTACTTTAAAAGCCAAAGGTTTTCGCAACTGCGGTAAAATTATATAAACAATAACATTAAGTAAGTATATTATGTTAAATAAAAATCTCTGTTTATTAAATTTCTATTTTCTATATTACGATGATAAATAATAAAAAATAATGTATTTACATCTGTATTAAATTAATCTACTTAGGGGCCGTCCATTAATCACGTGAGGCTCGAAAGAGAATAATCACGAAATATCACAAGGGGGGAGGGGGGTGTAGTAAATTATCACGTGTGTTTATTTTTACGTCAAACGCGCGATTTCTAAACCGAAAGCGTCGTGTAATGTGACCTTGACTCGCCGTTGAAAAAAAAACAACCTGCAATGCAACCTTTCTGTCTAGACATTTTTATCATGGTCCTTAATTTTCAAGAATAAAATCAGATTATTTTAAAATTTTCTTATGCCTGTATTAAAAGATATTAAAATATTCTAAAAAAAATAAAGATTCTTTGTAGATAAGTAGGTACTAAAATACACGTAATTTTAGGATTCTGTAGCCAAAAGGCAAAACACGAACCCTTATGGATTCGTCATGTCTGTCTGTCTGTCCGTCCGTATGTCACAGCCACTTTTTTCCGAAACTATAAGAACTAAACTGTTGAAACTTGGTAAGTAGATGTATTCTATGAACCGCATTAAGAGTTTCACATAAAAATAGAAAAAAAACAGTAAATTTTGGGGGTTCCTCATAATCAGAACTGAAAGTCAAATTTTTTTTTTCATTAAACCCATACGTGTGGGGTATCTATGGATAGGTCTTTAAAAATGATATTGAGGTGTTTAATATCATTTTTTTCTAAACTGAATAGTTTGCGCGAGAGACACTTCCAAAGTGGTAAAATGTGTGTCCCCCCCTGTAACTTCTAAAATAAGAGAATGATAAAACTAAAAAAATATATATGATGTACATTACCATGCAAACTTCCACCGAAAATTGGTTTGAACAAGATCTAGTAAGTAGTTTTTTTTTAATAAGCTTACGTCATAAAGAAAGTAATAAAAAAAATACACTATTACTAATACATCGATCAAAGTTTTATAGAAAATTAAACCTCACCACGTGTCACCAATGAGG
Organism: Scoparia ambigualis; assembly: GCA_963921215.1. Lineage (NCBI taxonomy): Eukaryota > Metazoa > Arthropoda > Insecta > Lepidoptera > Crambidae > Scoparia > Scoparia ambigualis. Next base: position 10,675,863 of record OY992511.1, on the reverse strand, counting down.
AGGAGGGGGGGGGGGGGGGAGGGTAAAATAAGTTACTAGTTACGGGTTAGGCAAGCGCGGTAATTAAGCCAATTCCTATCCATTGTAGACAGAGTATGCAGGCTATTCTTTACTTTATCTATGCTAATATTGTAAAGAGGAAACATTTGATTGCATGTTTTTATTGAATGGGCTCCGAAACTACTAAAAAAAATCATTCACCGTTGGGAAGCTACGCTATCTCCGAGTGACATACCCAAGTAACACATAAGCAAGATAACAGTACACTCTTAGAACTTTTAACAGTTTAAAGATGAATATGGTTTGTGTAAGAGCTTTGGGAATAGCCATATACTGAATAAGGTTGAGTACGGACCCCTAAAATACTTAACGATTAATAAATTCTGTATTTCTGTCCTTTCCTTCTTTACGCTTAATAACTAATCTCCGTAAGATTATTAGACAGACGTTATTAAGCATTACGCATTCCAGGTGGCTTAAATCTGAAAAACAGTGCCTTCGGCAGCATTTATCTGATTAACAATAATCTATACTGCTATTATTAAAGCAGTACTAAGCTTGTAGCGTTTGAAACAGCTAATTGCTGAAAAAGGTATCACCTTCTGAATAATATTGTTTACATAATTCTGGTATTCAGCTTGATACTGAATAATTGTTTTTACTTTATCTTTAAACTGTATAAGATTCTATGTTTTACTAATTATTCAGCTGCTGAATAAACAATATTATTTGTGTTTTTAATAAGCTTATTTCAGTACAATAAAGAGTTTCAACTAACTTATTCAAATTAAAGACCACATTTGTATTGATATAGCGCCCATAGCTTAATACCAGCAATTAGAATATTATTGTACGTATTTATTTTATGCGTTGTTTAAATCATGGATCAAAAGTCGTGGCAAAAGCGTAAAGAACCGGTCATATCGAAAGAAAATTGTTAAAAGAATATTTAAATATCAGCAGTAGTAATTGTCCAAGTGTCATCAGCAGTAATGATCATGACAGGATTTGTGAAAATAGTTTAAACAAAACTGAACCCGGTCCCAATCAGCAAGCGTGTTTTCCCTTTAATGATAAGGGTTCCGTCCTCAAAAAAAATATAACAGATTTTGGGATTGGAAAACCGAAAGATCTAAAAATCTAAGTATACAGAAAATTTCATTTCTGAAATGATTATTTTATTAGCAGAAGGTATCGCAATACAAGAAATAAAATTAACGTTGCGATAAAATGTTTTATTTGCGTTGTTTGTTTGTTTCATCGTAAGTCAGGTTGGACACTGCTGTCTTTACTTAATTAATAAATCCGCATTATATCTAGCCCATCGAAGTTGTTCTTTGTTCTTCCATTGGGTCGACACAGTACACAAATCTGAATGACCCTTACAACGTGTTGAAATTATTTTAAACGTCATTTTTCTGAAACGAAATATAAATTATAATTAATAATATAATAATAAGTCCGCCATTTGTACATCCTATTGTTGTGCAATAAAGATTAAATAAACTAGGCCCAGTGCACACCACACACACGAAACCTGCAATTTTTTTTAAACATAATAGATACTATTAATATAATAGTCTTTTTCACCAAAAAAAAATAACAAAGATGCTGTGATTTTAAATGTAAGTAATCAATTTAGTGAAAGCCTGATGGGAAAGTTACACATTATAAAAGGTTTTTGTTGGTTCGATTAGAGAACCCTAAAAATGTGAGTAACTAATATAGAAATGTGGTCAACCAACTATATAAATGTTATTCATAAGTAAGTGTAAAGAGACTACTCTTTTTCAAGTTATAGTTTAGTAACAAAACATGTGTGCACTTTTATTCAGCATTATAAAACAAAACATCGATCGCCATTGAAATCTTTGTAATTAATTCTTACAAGGAATTTACGAGATCACCGAAATGCTTATTAATCTTACAACTACAACATTTCCAACTCAAGTCAGGTTATTTTGTTGGATAAAATGACTAGAATTAGATAATTCATCAAAAGTACTTTTGTCAGACCTAGTATGTGTATGAAAATACTATTTACAACTAATTATCTTGATTATTAACGAGGCGCGTCATAAAAATGAAAACAAAACACGTAATATTCACGACAAAATTACTTGCGCACTAATAATTAACATGTAGCAGACCGCTAACTTGTAAATTAAAATTTACTTACCGAATAACTTAAAGTTCACGTCATGTCAAATAAAGGTATCGACATTATTATTGAACCCAATTTATTTCTTCTTTTCCCAATTTCTATGAATATTGCTTGCATAAATGTTAACAATAAATTAAATGCTTAATAAATTCTGAATACTCTAAACAATTCGACGTAGCTGATTAACTGAGTTGTAAAAGCTTTATAAAAGCAATGTGTGCAGTTATTCAAAAGTTATTAAGCTAATTGAAACATTATTAAGCTCCTACTCAATTGTTACTCAGATGTTATTCAGCGTTAAGCATTCAAAATTGAAGCCCTTTTTGCTTCAATAACAGCTGAATAGACGGTACTCAGGCGTTATTCAGCTAAGTATTCAGCTTATGCTCTTGATGAGTGCTCTTAATCAATCTTTATTCAGCACGTCTGTGTTACTTGGGTAGGCTATATTATATTTTCAAAAAAAATTAAGGTTCCTTACCAAAACTCAAATAAATTCCTTAAATTGCGTACGCTAAGAAAACTATTGAAGATAGAATAAAATAATGTACTATGGCTTTGCAGAACACACTATTATCTACAAAAACTGTCGCGATAGCATATGTCTAACTATTTTAGTTACGTCACAATAAGTGTTCTTGAGAGCAGAGTCATTTTGAAAATTTGTCACGGGGTACGGCGTCCACGCGTTCCTTAAATCACGTACGCTAAGAAAACTATTGATGGTAGAATAAAATAATGTACTATGGCTTTGCAGAACACACCATTATCTACAAAAACTGTCGCGATAGCATATGTTTAACTATTTTAGTTACGTCACAATAAGTGTTCTTGAGAGCAGAGTCATTTTGAAAATTTGTCACGGGGTACGGCGTCCACGCGTTCTTTAAATCGCGTACGCTAAGAAAACTATTGATGATAGAATAAAATAATGTACTATGGCTTTGCAGAACACACCATTATCTACAAAAAGTGTCGCGATAGCATATGTCTAACTATTTTAGTTACGTCACAATAAGTGTTCTTCGGAGAGGAGTCATTTTGAAAATTCGTCACGGGGTCTATTAAACGAACGAAGACGCCGGGGCGGTCTGCTAGTTAGAAATAAAACAGATCCCTACGTCGTCATCACGAGAAAAAAGAAAAGCCTCCTGAGTTTCTTGCCAGCTTCTTTTCAGTCGAAGGCTCCCCCAAAATCCGAACTGGTGGTAGATTAGTTAGGTAGGTAGATTAGGTAGGTAGGATTAGTTAGTAAGATTAGCGTTTAAGATTTAACTACACGTTACTTACCTAACTGTTATTTTTGTTTTTGACGTCAATAAGTGCCTGAATAGGTTGAATAAACGATTTTGATTTTGACATCATCATCTTCATCAGGCTAAGGACACAGGCTCGCTGGATAACGAGATATTTGTTGACCCAAGTAGCTGTCGGTTAGATGTCACCAGTTTTTATGGATATGGTTTTTAACGATGATAGACACCGGACTACACTACATCTCTACTAATTTTAATTTTCTAATTTTTTTTAGAGCTGGGTAGTGGCGTAAAAGATTACCAACCCATCTCTTCCCTTGGGTGTCGTAAAAGGCGACTAACGGACTAAAGACTGCACGTACAGTACAACGAACAGCTCACACGCAGCTTGTCTCTACCACTCAGACAGTGTCCCACATGTAGCACCACCTAGGGGTCACCTGTAGGATCCCAAGGGTAAACCTACGGAAGCGAGTAACTTTAACCCCCAAAAAATATTTCCAAATAGATTTTTTTAAATAACGATATTATTATGATAAAAACGCGAACGTCATTCCGCTTAGTTACCGACACGTAACTTTTCGCACTGCCAAAGAAACAAGAAATACTTACATTTATGTGACTTTTATGTGGCTTTACATAGAACTATGACTGCAAATTGCCTAAGTAAGTATTATTTAGAACAAGGCTAAAAAGTTACGTTGAGACACAATTATTATGTCTGTCACATACGAAAGGAGATTTAGCTCTTATGTGTATAAGGTTCAAAAGTATATTGCTTTGATCACAAACGAAGCAATTACAGTTATAACGTTGTAAGTGTTATATTACAGAATAGATAATAGCATGATAGAGCAATAAACAATAAGCTTAAGTCTAAAAATAATAGTATTTAAAAAAATATTGTGTATACTTAGTGACTATTAAATAGGTACGTTTATGAATAATGAAGTGTTATTTTGGTAAGGTCAAGGCTTCTAACTAGTTAGTGAACTAAGCAGAAAAACCAGTATGATTTGTATCAGGTGCGCTATAGTTATTTAAATCGCTTTAATAATAAAAACCATACGCTAAATGGTTTCAAACCACGGAGCAAATATCTTCAAACATAAGCTTATTAATTATAGAAAATCAATTAGAAAGATAGAGATATTGAAATATAATATATTATGTGTATTTGTTTTTTGGTATAAATAAATAGTTTTTTTTCGTTCTTTATTTCAACTAGCGGTCGCCCGCGACTTCGTCTGCGCGAACAACCTATTTTCTCGTGACGAATTTCTAATTTTTATTTCACAAACCTAGTCCTTGACAAAAAAAGAATTACTTACCCAAATAGATTCAGCCGTTCTGAAGTGATGCACGTACAGACATTTCGGAAATTTATTTTTATTAATCTAATTTTTCTACATAAAATTATTCACTCATACATTGACTCACCTGAGTTGCTCTCTTTAATTAATTTTAATACTACGTACAGGACTCGTCACCCAAACGTCTTCTCACTTCAGGTATGTGTCAATAACACTTCATTTTATAACCCAATAACTCGCATGTGCTGTCTCTACAACGATCTTGCAAAGTCAAATAACAGCATCGATATGATGAACAGCAATAGTACAATGTTTGGTAGATGCTTGCGAGATATACTTTACTTATAGCTGATTTTTATCTAAATGTTTATAATTTGTTTGTTTGTTTGTAATTTGCAAAGTTTTGTTTATTGTTAAGTTAGGTTTTTTGTTTTGTTAAAATTAATAATTTCAAAACCAATGTTAGCAGTTATCGCTTATACCACGATTAGGACACATAGTTTGGTTTACCGTCTAGTACTTATTTAGTCTTAATTATTTATTGTAACTTGTTTTGGCTGTATACTGTTTTTGTGTCTTTATTAAATAAATAAATAAATAAATAAATAAATATAGATATTATGTAGGTTTAGTCATATTCAGACAGTTAAACCTTAAACCGATGCGGTTAGAATGATATGATTCACTGTTGTTTTTATCTCTTTTTTTCTATTATATAAATTTTCTAGATTCACTTTTATTTTTCTCTTTTTTTCTATTATATAAATAATTTCTAAATTTTTATTGTTGTTAAGTATTGATATTGTTTTTATGATTTGGTAACGACATAATATTGTTTTGTAAATGTCGTTACTTCTCTATAAAGCTGTGGAGTTTCTTGCGCTGTTCACTGCTAAAAGACGTTCTGAATGGGTTGGCCTACCCATCCTTATACAGAAAAAAAAAATTTAGACGATTCTTAAATGCTTTTTAATAAGTTTACTTGAATAAAGAGATTTTGATTTTGATTTTATAAATTTAAGAGACATTTTTTTGGAGTGCTATGTGAATAACAGAATAACCACAGAATACATAAATCTTAATCTTAACCGTGTCGGCGTAGTGAAAGAATACTACCACCACTCCCTTTTTACCCATTGGTGTCGTAAAAGGCGACTAACGGACTAAAGACATGTATATCCAACAACATAGAGCGGCGTTGGGCTCTCCACCAGTCACGCTGATCACATGTGCAGTCGCTATTTGATGAAAAGTTGACTATGGTAGAGGACTGCTTTAGCGGTCTTCATTGCTAAGTCTCTGACTAACCCTTCGGGGATAATAGCCGTGATTATATGTATGTATGTGGATAAATCTTCTTTATCTGTTTTCTGTAGGCGATTAACCATGCATTTAACCAAACAGTCGTAAAACAGATTTCAGCCAGCAGGTTCTATATGAATACCAACATAACGAAAATTATGTAAAACTCAAAAAATGTGACTGTCGCAGTGACAACCCACCTAAAGCCTGTCACTTTTCAAATGTTATGTCATTGTTAATTTAAACATTACGAATGCCAACATAACAATTAAAGTATTTAACTAGCTTTAGTATGTGTTATGAAGACCTATAATTGACTGTTTGGTGTTAATTAATGTTCTAATATTATGCGGTACCTACATATTAGCAATTTGTCTTCAAATGTAATAAGAAATGCATACTTAGTTTAAAAAATTATTGACGTAGCGCCGATCATGCAAATCAATCAATAAGCCACCATCGCAATGCCTTGTGCCTGGATGATTTATTTAGGAGTTATTGAATTTTCTCGCGTTCCTCCATGCTTCGGACGGCACATTAAGCCCTTGTGTCTTTAGAATAGCATTTTTTTTTGGAGATAGATGGCTGTTGACTGGCTTTATTTCATAACTGGGTTTAAGAGGCAACCAGTACTTTTTAGCTTCTCAAACCGTAGTAACCGAACGTTCATTATAGTTTTCTATTGAGGGATGGGATAGCTTTAAGCAAACTACTACATTCTCCGAGAGGCTCGAGTCGGTTGACGAGGAGCGGAAAACCCAAGGCCTCAATTCGGGTAGACCGTGTTGTGGGGAGATAGCAGCCGCTAACGACCATCGACCTCCTTTTTTATTCTGATACAACGCTTGTTCGGCTACCAGGATGATTGTGCCGTCAGGATGAACGTGCCACCAGGATGATCAGTAAGTAAATAAAAAAATATTGTTAATAATGTCCGTAATAACTTACTGCTGTGCCGAACTCATCCAGGATCCTGAAGATATCGTCAACATTTCTTTCTTTTTTTTCTCAAATACTTACCGAGAGATAGATAGAGAGAGAGAGAGAGAGAGAGAGAGAGAGAGAGAGAGAGAGAGAGAGAGAGAGAGAGAGTAAGTAAAGCAAAGGTTGTGTGTCAGGCTCGTAGCATATGGAAAGTGGACTCTGACTAACCCTCCGGGAAGAAGGCGTGATATAAGTATGTACACAGGTGAGGAAGTTCCCGGTACCACTTTTCGGCGATATTCGCTTGCACACAATCTACGCGCACGCTACGGCACGTAGGCGCGGTGGGAATGGAGCGGCTACGGCACGTAGGCACGGTGGGAATGGAGTAACTACGGCACGTAGGCGCGGTGGGATTGGAGCGGCTACGGCACGTAGAAGCGGTGGGAATGGAGTAACTACGGCACGTAGGCGCGGTGGGAATGGAGCGGCTACGGCACGTAGGCGCGGTGGGAATGGAGTAACTACGGCACGTAGTTGCGGTGAGAATGGAGTAACTACGGCACGTAGGCGCGGTGGGATTGGAGCGGCTACGGCACGTAGGCGCGGTGGGAATGGAGTAACTACGACACGTAGGCGTAGTGGGAATGGAGCGGCTAATGCACGTAGGCGCGGTGGGAATGGAGTAACTACGGCACGTAGGTGCGGTGAGAATGAAGTAACTACGGCACGTAGGTGCGGTGGGATTGGAGCGGCTACGGCACATAGGCGCGGTGGGAATTGAGTAACTACGACACGTAGGCGCAGTGGGAATGGAGCGGCTACGGCACGTAGGCGCGGTGGGAATGGAGCGGCTACGGCACGTAGGCGCGGTGGGAATGGAGTGGCTACGGCACGTTGGCGCGGTAGGATTGTAGTAACTACGGCCCGTAGATGCGGTGGGAATGGAGCGGCTACGGCACGTAGGCGCGGTGGGAATGGATGAACTACGGCACGTATTCGCGGTGGGAATGAATCGGCTACGGCACGTAGGAGCGGTGGGAATGAAGCACACTGTGCAAGCGCATATCGCCAAAAAGTGGTCTATTGAGAATTTCCTAGACTGTATTTACCCATAATATGTTATATTAAGGGGGGTAATAAAAAAAATTATTTATTGGAAATCTAAATCAGTCAAGAAATCGAAAAGTTAAATACCTACTTATGTGTTTATGATTTTATAATAACTATTATTGTAAAACACATTTAAATAAAATTTGCATTTACATGAAATTTTAGAGATATATTCAGGATTTTTTTCTATAGAGCAAATAATATTTCCAATCTTGTTTTAGCTTCGTTCATCCCCTCACACATACGTTATGTAATACATATTGAAAATTTCAGTGCGAAATATCTAAAAAGAAAACAGCCAATTTTTCCATTTTCACCGCCTAAGCCCCTTAAAGAATTGCAATTGACGACTGGAAATTCGAATATTTAATTACCTTCTAGAGGCTATTCAGAACCGTTTGCTTTGTGGTTGCCGCATAACGATTACGCAATCTAATTTCAAATTAGGTGCATAATCAAAAATGTCGATTTATGCATATTTCACGAAAGCGTCTGTTAATTGCTACAATGAGCCTAATTAAGTAACAATGCCGTTTTGATGTGCCCGGGGAAAGTGAACTGGTAGCGACGTGGATTAATTTATATAAAAATGTATAATAGCAATTATATACACATTTTTTTATAACAAAATGAGGAAACAAAGGCGTATATGGTGAGTGGTAGAGCCACGCTGCGTTGCAGCACGCATTGGGCCGGATATTAGTGAGTGCACTAATATCCGGCGTGAAATAATAGCACTTGGTGCTGTTGTGTTTCGTCCGGCCAGTGAGGGTTCCGGAGGTCCTCCCCCCCCCTACCCCTCACAATTCCTATTCCTTCATAAAACCTATTCCTTCCTTAAGGCTAGGTGTTAGTAAAAAATTAAAATAACACGTTCTTAGAATTACTTTTTGAAGTTGTAAACAGTAAAATTAAAATCTGCGAAAATTATGAAATATTGTTAAGGCTTTATTCTGTGAAATACACCCGATGGAAACACGATTTTATAAAGTTGGCTCGATAGAATAAATTCACAAAGTTACATATTTTTGTGTCATTTTATCTTCTTTTCCAGGTTTTATTCTTAAAATAAGTGATTTGATATTATGAGTCATTTACCAAAATGAAGCTCGTAAATAACTTGAGTTATTATAACCGATGGTTTTTTATTTATTACATCTATAATTTTTTTAGAATATAAAACACGATTATTCGCGCCGCTTCGCTGTTATACCCGTCCCTTACCGTTGTACCGTCAAGAGAACGAGAGGGAAGCGCTTGAAATACCTCCCCTTAAGGGCCAGCAACGCATCTGCGATTCCTTTGGTGTCTATGGGCGGTGGGGATTACTCTTAATCAGGTGACCCGCCTGCTCGTTTGCCTCCTTCTATTATAAAAAATGCGCTTTGATGAAATGATTTCACCAAGAATCCCAAAGCAAATAAGAAAAGAACTGGCTACCTTATCTAAAATGGTTGTTATGTCAACAGAAAGTTTGTTAAAAGATGGTGGATAGCCTTTTATCTAGCAGAGTACTATAATATGTCCTTCCCATTACGAATTGAACCTGGAAACTCTGTGTACATGACCGGTCGTAACCACTAGTTGTTTCGGGAGTTGGGCTAGACCACAGAAACTGGTGCCGGCGGTGGTGGTGCGCTGGTGCAATAAACTTTGTGAAGTTTTATTAGGTAATTGATTGGTTTTCATTTTCCTAAGTTTGTCAATTTCTAAGCAAAGGAAAAGTACTTCTGGCTGATGCCCTGGTGCCAATGTTACTTGGGGTCCGTGCAAAAGGTCCTTTTTCCACTCTCTTTTTTAAGCCGTCACCTTAATAACCACTCCCTTTCAATCATATCATCTCCCACTTAATCCATCTATCTTATCTTTGGTCTCCCTCCTTCCCCATCCGCCAAACTTAAATTTATTAAGGTACCGATAGACATGCTCATTACTAGCACAAAAGCATGCATGCCATTTTAAGGGGTTAAAGTTGCTCGCGTCCGTAGGTTTACCCTTGAGACCCTACACGTGATCCCTGGGTGGTGCTAAATGAGTAACACTGACTGAGTGGTAGAGCCACGCTGCGTTGCAGCACGCATTGGGCCGGCTCGCCCGGCGTAATACCACCCTCTCACGAATATTCAGCGTGAAATAACGGCACTTGGTGCTGTTGTGTTTCGTCCGACCAGTGAGGGTTCCGGAGGCCCCTTCCCCCCCTCCCCCCCTCCCAACTCCTATTCCTTCCTTAAACCTATTCCTCCCTTAAAGGCCGGCAACGCATCTGCGATTCCTCTGGTTTTGCGGGTGTCCATGGGCGGCGGTGATCACTTTCCATCAGGTGACTCGCCTGCTCGTTTGCCTCCCTCTTTTATAAAAAAAAAAAATGCCACTATTGAGCAATTGCTTCATAGTAGTATGTGTCAAAGCGTTGCTAGTAATTAGCATGCTTATTACGTATACGCTTGTAATAAGCATGCTAATAAGCATACTTATCTAGTAGCATGTCTATCAGTACCTTTAATTTTTTAGTTATGCGATTAATCCGTCATCAACAAATGCCCTTACTAAGACAAACAAAACAGAAAGTATTTACTAATGTACGACTAACGTATAAGATCAATGAAGACCAAACCAGCATTTTGAATAATTACTGATATTTTTAGACTTTTACCCGCAAACTTTCTATTTACTTATGTGATCCGCATTGTACCTAAGGCTATTTTAACGTAATATTTAAAGAATGGCATATTTTAATGTGTTGTTTTCCATCCTACTGTAGGATTTGGAAAACTCGTGTTCCACCTATTACCTAATTGAGTAGAAACTGATTACAAGCAACAAAAACAATTTTATTGAATTAATAAAGAGAAGTGACGTCTGTATTCTCAATTCGTAAGAATTTTTATAGGTCTTATGATTTCTAGAATTGTCAGTGAAAACTTTCACTTCGCGCAGATTCCATTTAGAATGCATTATTGCGGATTGCAGTCAGACATCGTTTAGTTTATAGAAATGTATGTACGGAGGCGAAGACACTGCGATTGCCCATTGTTACCTCCATTCCATACTGCATTCTTGACAATGACTTTGACCATGCCAAAAGAGACAGTACTTTCTCTGTAATTGTATTTAGATAAGCTTTTCTAAAGTGTAAGCGAATACAACTCATTTAAATGAAATTATACGTACGGTCGGGGTCACCGTCGCTTTACCACTTTGCAGCGATTTTCGTATGAAGCGCACCGACCGCCCGGGTACGTGCCCGTACCAAATAGACGACGCGGTGTGCAAGAGATGTTGACCTTTAGACTGGTAAAGCGACGGAGTCTGCTATTGTACCTACTTGCGTTTATTGTACCATAATATTTTATACTGAATTTTAGAATTCTCATGTATGAGGAACGTTATGAGAGTAAGTGAAGGATGATAGCGAAGCAAAGGATGTGTGTCAGGAATCAGGATCGTAGCAAATGGTAAGCTGACGTCTCTGCCAATCGATGATTTTTTTTTAATATAAGAAGTAGGCCTATTCTTTTTTTTTTTTTATTTGAACTTTTGCACATTACATGGCGGACTTAATGCCTGAGGCATTCTCTACCAGTCAACCATAGGGTGGTGCAGAGATGACATGGTAGGTGCAATTATCTGCGGTGACCACAGTTTGATGAGACCATTAAATATTAAAACATACAATACGTATATATTAATAAACAAAATATACATACTCGCAATACATAAATATTTTATAATACTATACTATAATACTACTATACACTACTTGATAATATAATATATAAAAAGGACGTTATTGAGATGACTCTGCCATGGTTCTGTCGAAAAGGAGCAAATGGACTTTCTTTTTGAAAGCGTCACGACTCGCAGCCATCCTGACTTCCTGAGGTAGCGCGTTCCAGAGGAGTATGGACTGGATATAAAAGGAGGAATGTACAAAGCCAGAAGAGTGGGAAGGAGAGAGAAGGAGAAGGTTATTTGAGGATCTGAGATTCCGGTCGTGAGAGGAGCAAAGATATTGGAAATGGGGAGTAAGGTAAGATGGAGCATTTGGAGACTTTAGAAGAGAGAAGAGTGTGGAAAGGGCGCGCCGACATCTCCGCTGACGAATGGGCAACCATTTCAGCTCAGACCTATGCTGTGAGATATGGTCATACTTCCTCAGATTGTAGATGAATCTGATACTGTTATTGAGCAATCTGTCAAGCTTATCAAGCAAGACTGAGTTTAGGTCGTAATAACACACGTCACCATAGTCGATCATAGGAAGGATTAAAGTTTGCGCAAGCATCACCTTCGTCTTGAACGGTAAAAAGTTCCTCAGGCGATTTAAAGAGCGCAGAGTCCAGGTTACTTTTTTGCTAACATTAGCAACCTGAGAATGCCAGCTAAGTGTAGTGTCGATATGTAAGCCGAGATTTTTAACGGTCGTGCTGAATGGTATGACTGTTCCGTCAAACATTACAGGAGTAATAGAGCTAATCCCCACTTTATTTATCAATCTCAAGCTGCCAACAAGTATCGTCTGACATTTTGTAGGATTTACAGCCACACCAAACCTACGCGACCAGTCGTTAACAGCTTCCAAGTCCCGATTTATTTTTACAATAGCGTCTGATAAGTCATCTACGCATGCATGAGTGTAAAGCTGAAGGTCATCGGCGTACAGATGATACGCACACTGAAGGTGGTGGGTGATAAAGTTGATAAATATTGAAAATAATAATGGAGAAAGAATACCGCCTTGTGGAACACCAGCATTCAGGCTACGCCAATTTGATGATATCTCATCAATGCGGACTGACTGCTGACGCTCTTGAAGATAAGAAGAGAACCATTCCTGTACCTCAGATGAAACCATAAGATGGGAAAGGATAGATAGGAGGATGTCATGACTGACGGCATTGAAGGCGTTTGAGAAGTCTATGAGTACTAAAACTGTGACTTTTGTATCCTCCATGCTTTGTCTAATGTCGCCGGTAACTTTCAGGAGTGCGGAAACAGTGCTGTGGCCAGGTCTGAAGCCAGATTGCAGAGGAACAACGAGGTTATTTAGATAAATGAATCTTGCAAGCTGCTTATGGACACAGACCTCGATTGCCTTGGACAGAAACGGACGTATAGATATGGGTCGAAAATGGGTTGGATGGGATGGACTGGAGATCTTGGGTAAGGGACGCACATAGGCTTTACGCCATTGGGTAGGGAATTGGCCAGAGTCAAAGGAAAAGTTGATGATGTGGGTAATCGGAAGAAGAACGTGGTCTAGGATAGAAACAATCATACGACGACTAATGCCATCATGTCCCAGGGCTCCAGATTTGATGGAGAGGATAATCTTTTTGATTTCATCTACAGTAACAGAGAAAAATGAAAAGTGTCAATATTGGGGCGAGGCAAACCTGCAATGTAATCTACCGTTTGACAAATGGTTGAACGATCTATACAAGCAGTAGTGGAGAAATGACAATTTAAATCATCCAACTTAATTGTGTTAGGCAGAACATCACTACGCGCCTTGCCGATGCCAAGGGTTCCAAGGAATTTCGAAATATCAGCGGGGGAGGACGATGAGATATTTCCGAGGATGTGTCGGCGTTTAGCATTGCGTATCATCTGATTGCATAGGTTTCTTGCAGACTTGTATAGACACCAATTTCCCTTAGAACGCTCTCGTTTAAATTTACGAAAAGCCCGATTTCTTCGTTTCATAGCCATACGAATCCCTCTGGTCAGCCATGGGGCAGGTGGACGCTTTACTTTAACTGTCTTAACTGGCGCATGCTCTTCATAAAGTGAGAGGATTGCCTGGTTCATAATGCTAACCTTCTCGTGAACCGTGGAGACAGACATCAATTGTTCCCAATTGATTTGAGAAGCGTCTCTGAGCAAACTTTCTACATCCATACGACCAAAGCAACGCATGCGCAGCACTTTAGGGACAGGTTTTGGGGGCTTGAGGATGTATGAAAGGAAAATAAAGTCATGATGGGAAAAACCGGGAGCTGGACATTGACCGTGAGTGGAAACAAGAGATAGGTTGGACGTGAGGATGAGGTCTAGCCACGTGTCCTCGCCTGTAATGTTACAGTGAGTGGCTTGGAGTGGTAGGACATGCAGGCCAGCAGCCTCAATGATATGAAGGAGTTTACGGGAACGTAAGGAATGACGGATGAGGTCTGTGTTGAAATCGCCCATGATGACGTGATGCGCATACTCTGACCCAAACGACTAAAGAACCAGTTCCAGATCCATGAAGTAATCCACAGTCGGAGGGCATTATACCACCCCAAGGAGAGTCTTAACCCCTTTAACACTAATCTCGAGGAAGAGGTATTCAGCTGAAGGACATGAACTTGAGGCTGAAGAAGAGAGAATTTTGTATAGAAAATCACTTCGTATGTAGATGGCCACGCCACCCCCTCCCCGTCCAGTCCTGTCATTTCGGACAAGAATGAAACCAGAAAGAGGGTAGGTGGTAGAAAGAAGGTGAGGCTTGAGCCAACTCTCAGAAATCAGAATGGCGTGAACGTTAGTGCCAGTAAATGCCTCCACTAAGTCACTGTAGTGGCTAGGAATGCTTTGAGCGTTTATCTGACAGATGTTCAAAGAGTTTTTTGTGTTAAGACTAATCTTGTCACGAACGAAGTCACCAAGTGTATCAGGCATTGCAGAAAAGCTAGCATTACTCGATAAGTCCGTGGAGTCAGCAGCAGAATGGAAGGAATCATCATCAGATAACATTAATATAAATAAGATATATAATAGATAAATAAAATAAAATATAAAAGTATGTAAATATACAAGTTAAAACAATAAACTTACTGAGTTTGGCTAACACTACACACTACGCCAGCCGACCATTCACATTAGCATGAAACATTCATCACAAAAAAAACAAAATTGAGAGTTACAATCAAAAAATAAAATACATACATATCACATAATCTTGCACAAACCACAGCAAGACAAAACATGACATAACAAAAAAAAATACACGAGGCTGTATGGCTTGGTTTCCTTAGTCATTCCTTCCAAGATAAAAAATATGACATGACATGACAATGACAGTTGGTTGGCCTTACTTCACTCACTTTTTTGTCTGTGTCTGCTAAAATTACAAATCAAATTATAAGATTTTATGGTGGTGGTTCCAAAATAAATAATAAAAACTGATTTATAAAGATATGATAGTATGGAACGACATTGATATTGATTGTACTGACAGCAACAGTAACAATAAAAGATATAGGTAGCTACCTAACTTTAACAAGACAACAACAAGGAATGTGCAAGTAAGTATTTATGAGATTATTATTACGCTACGACAATAAAGATATAATTTTTTTAAATGAATGCCTACAATAAATCAAGACTTAACTACGTACACCTTTTTCAGGTCTGCTCCTGGTTCGTGTCGGTGGCTCACTCGACTTCACAGGAAACTTGGCCAAAATGGGGTTAAGGTCTTCCAATGATGTTACCTTATGACGGTTTCCGTCGGGAGACTTGATAATAATGGCACCGTCCTGCGTCCAGCAAGCATTCATCCCGAAATGGAGACGAGCCCTGCCAAACAGCGCCTGCCTGGTCCTAGTCAGGAACTCACGAACATAGACCGGTGATCCCTTCAAAGCCGACTTCGCTCTCCACGCAGCAGTTCTGTGCTCCACGTTGAAAAACCTCACCAGGATAGGTCTGGGATGCTCTGGCTTGGCCACTCCTCCGAATCGATGACAGACTTTGATGGAAGCTGTAGTAACATCTGTCAAGCCCAATTTGCTATTGAGTATTTCTAATACGCAGGCCTTGGGATCTTCTTTGTCCTTTTCAACGAAGCCTGTGAAGATAAGGGCCTTACGACGGCTCCTGGTTTCCATGTCATCGATAACTCTTGAGCACTCATTAATCTGCTTTCGAAGTAGACCAAGCATCGAGAACATCAGCTCTCGGAACGCGCGAAACTCCTCTGCAATCCTGGCCACAGTGTCCTTAGCAGGTCCCGCATTCTGAATCTGGGTTTCGAGCTCACCCAATTTTCTGATGAAGCACTCTTCGAGGTCCTTCTGCGCCGATTGGATGTCTGCGAGTTGAGCCATTGTGCTTTGAAATGTTCTTGAAAATGTGATTTGTGCTTGTGAAAGTGCTGGCAGGTGGCGGTATTATATTATGTGATTATAGTGCCATATAAACTCTGGATAACGTGAGTACGGGTAATTTAGAAGTACTAATGTGTATATTCACAAAAAAAAATTTAAAAAAGTTATTAAATTCCTTCCTTAAAGGCCGGCAACGCGTCTGCGTTTCCTCTGGTTTTGCGGGGGTGTCCATGGGCGGCGGTGATTACTTTCCATCAGGTGACCCGCTTGCTCGTTTGCCTCCTTCTGCTAAAAAAAGTAAGCAAACGAGTCACCGGGTCACCTGATGGAGAGCAATCACCGCCGCCCATGGACACCCGCAAAACCAGAGGAGTCGCAGATGCGTTGCCGACCTTTAAGAAAGGAATAAATAGGAATTTTTGTAGTTGGATAGCTGATTTCCTGACGGAACGGTCAATCAGAGTAGTCATCGATGGCTGCTCCTCTGACTCAGTGGCTATTGATGCCGGAGTTCCTCAGGGGTCTGTTTTCTCTGCGACGCCTTTCCTGTTGCACATCAATGACCTGTTGATACCGGGAATTGTTGGGTACGCAGATGACAGTACTGTCGTAGAGAGATTCATTTCGGATGCAAAAGCTAGTGGTGATGACGTGATGTTGATGAGAGAAGCCATGATTGAGCGAACGAACCAGACGTTAATCCACGTTTGCCAGTGGGGTGACAGTAACCTGGTAAATTTCAACGCCACCAAAACGCAAGCGTGTTTATTCACCGCTAAAAGGAGTCCCATTAACCTGACTCCTACTTTTCGGGGTGCATCTGTGCCTGTTACCAATAGTCTCGTCCTTCTGGGCATGGAGTTGTCTTCAGACCTCAACTTCGGCACCAGCATCGAGTCCAAGGCTCAAACTGCAGCTAAAAATCTGGGCACTAGCTGCACTGGACACGATTTAACGCAGAGCTGAGAGGCTAATTGGCGACAAAGAACTGGTGAAGAGCAAGTTTCCCACCCTAGCTCACCGCCGCAAAGTTGCCTGTCTGTCGGTTTTTTACAGACTGTACTTTTTTTTTTTTATAATAAGCCCGGCAAATGACCCCACTCCACCTGATGTTAAGTGGAAATGAAGTCCAGGCGCGAGGACAACTGGTGCAGCGTAAGAGACGTAGCATCAGTCACCCTCACTCTGCCGGCCCACAAAGTGCTTCTTCACGCCTCGTTTGAAGGACCCTATGTCATTGGTAGGAGGGAATACGTGTGCTGGTAGACTATTCCATCTTTTGGAAGTGCGACAAAGAAACGAGTCACCAGATTTCTTTGTGCGTGATGGAATGTTAGAGACTGTAAATTGGTGACTCCGGAGAGCAGCACGCGTACTCCTATGAAGGAAGGGAGAAGGAGGGATGAGGTCAAAGAGTTCTTCAGAGCACTCGCCATGGTATAAACGGTAAAAGACGCTGAGTGACGCAATATCTCTACGCAATTGCAAAGGCTCGAGAGTTTTAGTGACCTCCGCATTGCCGATAATGCGCACAGCGCGGCGCTGCAATCTGTCCAAGGCATCGAGAAGGTACTTTGCGGAGCCGTCCCAAAGGTGAGAGCAATACTCCACGCAAGACCGCACCTGTGTCTTGTATAATAGACACAACTGATCAGGCGTGAAGAATCGCCACACCTTGTTCAGGACACCGAGTTTACGTGAGGCATTTTTAATCACGCTTTCGATGTAGTCCTTTTGGTTCAGATCGCAGCGGATATTCATACCGAGCATGTTAATACTGCTCTGCAGGCCTAGAGATGTACCCTGAAGAGAGGGAAGGGGAAGGAATGGCGACTTTTTTGCTGTGAACGCGCACACCTGTGTTTTCTTGGCATTGAACTCCACCAGATTATCGGAGCCCCATTTAGAAATAAGGTCCAACACCCGATCGAGCTCAATGACAAGATTTGCTCGCTTCATTTCGGTGTCTACCCGCCCAGCCGTTGGGTGACCGTTATATCCCCCATGCACTGTGCTATCATCTGCATAGCAATGAATGTTTCCAAGTGGAAGCATGTCATTGATATGCAGAAGGAACAGCGTGGGGGATAGAACGGAGCCTTGCGGAACACCAGCGTTCACTGACATGAACCGCGAAGCGCATCCATCCGAAAGGACACGGATTCTACGCTCATGCAGGAAGCTAGCAATCCAGGTACAGAACTGAGCGGGCAAACCGTATGCCGGGAGCTTGGAGAGAAGAGCTTTGTGCCAGACCCGATCAAAAGCCTTGGCTATGTCAAGGCTAACTGCCAGTGACTCGCCTCGCTTGTCAATAGCCTCACCCCAGAGATGTGTGACGTACGCTAGAAGATCACCCGTTGACCGTTTTGGCCGAAACCCATATTGACGATCGTGAATTAGAGAGTGATCTTCTAGGTATCGAATAAGCTGTTTGTTCAATATTCGTTCTAGGATCTTACACAACACTGAAGTTACGGCTATAGGGCGGTAATTAGTCGGATCTGACCGATCTCCTTTTTTAGGGATCGGTTGCACATTAGCTTCTCTCTTTAAGATTCCGGCACACAACCCGAAGAGAGCGAGAGACGGTACAGACGCGTTAACACAGGGGACAACTCCGCTGCACACATTTTCAGGACTATTGCTGGGATGCCATCAGGACCGTTAGCTTTCCGGACATCGGTTGACTGCAGCTCCGCACGGACATCACACTGCCTGATTTTAATATCAAACATTGTGTGGCCACAGTGAGGAATTGAGGGTGGCTGTGCATTACAGTCATCGATCCGGGAGTTAGCCGCAAAGAGTTTGGCCAGGAGATCGACCTTTTTCTGCGGCTTGTGAGCTAAAGTTCCGTCAGGACATCTCAGTGGTGGCAGCGAGGGTTGGCAGAAGTTGGATTGCACGGCTTTGGCCAGACGCCAGTAGCTACGGCTGCCCGTAGGATGCGTCAGGAGTTCTTGGCCTACTAGTGCAACGCGCTGGGCATCCGCTCTAATGTAGGCCCTCTTACACGACTTGGTGGCATTATTATAGGCTGCTTTTAGCGAGCGAGTTTCGGGATCCCCATGAGCTTTACCTCTGATCCAAGCACGGTATGCCGTCTGTTTGCTCTCAACAGCGCTGACACACTCGCGATTGAACCAGCGGTTGCGTCTGCCTTTGCTGATGACATAGAAGTGTGGAATATAGTATTCCATTCCTAATACTATCTCATCAGCAACGGCAGTGGCGCTAGCGGTCGAGTCCTTCCCACTAAAGCAGCGCTGCCTCCAAGGGACGGATGCAAAATACTCCCGCATACCGTCCCAGTCTGCCGACGCGTATTGCCAAATCTGGCGTTTCGAAACCGCTGTTGGCGGGCGCGATGCCAAGGGCACTGTTTTGGATATCAAGCAGTGATCCGAGGAACCTAAAGGAGCTCGAATCTCCACCCGGTATCCAGCTGGGCGACTCGTCAGCAGAAGGTCGAGTAAGGAGGGCGCATGGCCAACTATGTCTGGGATCCTGGTGGGCTGGTTCACCAGTTGCGTCAGGTCATGCGTGAGAGCGAATGCGTGGGCAGTTCTACCAGCATGGTCTGTTTTGGAGGAACCTAACCACAACTCATGGTGGGCGTTGAAGTCCCCCAAAGACACCAATTCCGCCGATGGAAACCACTCCTGCGCATCATCTACTACCCGACTAAGATGTTCAATTAGTCGAGTTGTCTCCATGTCGCCGTTATGGGATCGGTAGACGCAAACGTAGACACGGCAATGAGAGCCTAAGTCGACGTGTACCACTAGGAGGGAGAAGGAAGGGTCCTCCAGACAGCGCAGACGGCGACAGCAAACATCCGCCCGAACAAATAAGCAAACTCCGGCTTTGGCTTTGAAGGATTCTTCAAGCACAAAGCCGGGATAGTTCAGGTAGGTGGTGTCAGCAGGGCGGATTATTTGCGTCTCCGTCAGGAACAACATTGCTGGCCGTGCCGTCTTAAGATGGTGGTGGACGGCATTGAAGTTTGCATGGAGTCCGCGGATGTTAGCGAACTCCACCTCAAACGGTAAGGTTGTGGTGGGGGTGTGCACCGCTGTATTACCAGTTTTGTTGTTAGGCGCTGTCATTTTAGGAGTGGAAAGAGAGAGGCGTGAATCAAGAAAATGATGCCGCGATGCAAATGGTCAAAGTGTGGTGGTCTGTTTCCCCAGGAATTTGCCAGACGAGTATCATTAACCTGCCGAGCGGAAGGGCCCCCGAACCCCCCCGGGAATGGCCGCCGGGACCCCACCTTCCGGTCACCAACCGGCACGACGGACCACCCCGAGATTATGCGTGGCATGGTGAGGCAGCCTCACGAGCTGGTTAGGCTCGCTTGGGCCCCTGTACTATGCCACGGGCGGCCAGCGGGACAACCGTTTCTACGGGTCTCCCTGGTCGGCAGGTTAACGAAGTCCTCCTGGCATTGGTTTGACGGAAGCCTCCACAGACCAAATCCATCGCAGCATCATCCTCTCGAGCTCTGGTTATACGCTGGCTGATCCCGAAACGCGGCCGACAAGCAGTCACTTGACGGGTTTTACACCATGCGTACGGTGGTCACCAACCAGACGGGTCAAGCCCTACCACCAGTGGAGCAGATCCTCGCTCGAAAGAGTCCGTTAGTCGCTCCTTACGACACCCACCGGACAAAACCGTACTTCGGAGAGTGTGCTCTGGAGCTGCATGAGCTCATACCGCCATCCCCCTTCTTCCATCGGACATCCAGGCGCACTGCGGGCTACCACCCTTTCTTGGTGGATATTCCTAAATAACGCACAAAGCGCTACTCAACATCTTTTATACTGCGTACAGCAAAGGAGTGGAACTCCCTCCCTGCGTCTGTGTTTCCGAGTACATATAACCCGTCCATCTTCAAAGCAAGAGTAAATAGGCACCTTCTGGGTTAGCTCGCACCATCATAGATCCTGTCTTAGCCCCTGGGCTTGATTGGGATCAAGAGCAAACCCATACCTAGTAAAAAAAAAAAATTGTGAGGGGGGGAGGGGCCTCCGGAACTCTCACTGGCCGGACGAAACACAACAGCACCAAGTGCCATTATTTCACGCCGGATATTCGTCGGGCGAGCCGGCCCAATGCGTGCTGCAACGCAGCGTGGCTCTACCACTCAGTCAGTGTCACTCAGTTAGCACCACCCAGTGGTCACGTGTAGGGTCTCAAGGGTAAACCTACGGACGCGAGTAACTTTATTCTCCAGAAATGTAACAATAAAAAGAGGTAGATGCGTTACATGTGCCAAAAACTGGCACCATAAAACTATGCTAATTGGTTTACATTACCTTAGGCCACCAACAACATTATGTCTCGTTTACGCTATAGCTAGTTGTCATGCTATCTTGCTCACACTTTCGTGCGAGCTTTGGTCCATTATTGATATCACATTAGTACTGACATAACCAATCTACATTTTTTATTGTTATATATTGGATATAATCACGACTTTTATCCCCGTAGGTTTAATTAGAGACTACAGGCAATGAGGACAGCAAAAGCAGCGCTCTACCATCATAGTCCACTTTTCACTAAATGGCGACTCCACATGTGCTCAGTGTGACAGGTGGTGAGCCCATGCTCTAAGCTGTTGGATGTATGTGCAGTCTTTAGTCCGTTAGTCGCCTTTTACGACACCCAAGGGAAGAGAGGGGGTGGTAGTATTCCTTCACCGCTACGCAACACGAATAATGCGTGTTCACGGTTGATTAAACGTGTGCGTGATGTGTGTATGTATTTGAAATTGGCTTTCTCGGAAAAGTATTTTAAAAATTACAAACGCTTATTTTATACCTCTTACAATATTTTTTCTCGAAAAAGCTTTTGTTTAATAGAAAAAAAAACATATTTTTCTTCATTAATTTCGCGCGAAAAAGGTTGGTCACGCACGTGTCATTTTGCCCTGTGACGTCACACTTCAATAAACAAATTTTAAACCTGACAGATAATTTTTGTTTATTTTGTGAAATGTGACCTCACACGAAGCTCAATCATGGCTGCCCGTGTTTCGGGTCTTGTAATCCATAGATAAGAAATTGCAAATTTATTTTGTAAAAATAAAATATTTACAAATTATATTTTAAAAAAAATTTGGATAATTATTGTTAAATTATTTAAACTACCGACATATTTCATATTTTATTGTTACAACTGTCAAATAGCCAATTGACATGAGTGATAGCCAGTTGGCGGTCTTATCGCTTTAAACGATCTCTACCAGACAACCAGTTGGATGGAGAGAACTTAAGATTGCAGCTACGCCATCGAGCTCCACAAGATATTATTACTCGAGCGCCTCCTATACAATACAGGCCCAAACGGTGACACTAAAATTTTTTTGTTGGATTCCTGACATCCAGTTGTACCCGGAAATACCCCACGTATGCTCCGCGATATTTTGTAGTTTACGAGCTATGATATTTTTTTTGAAAATTTTCGACTGACTTATATATTTTTTTTTGTGGAAATTATGCATCTCAAGTCATGAGGTCTATGTTACAAAAGAAAAATTCAAAAAAAGATGCGTAATTTCCGAATTAAGTCGGTCAAGTCGAAAATGCTCAAAATAAAAAAAAATCATGGCTCGAAAACTACAAAAATCACGGAACATACATGGGATATTTCCGGGTACACCTAGATGTCAGGGATCCAAATAATTTTTTTTGTGTCACCATTTGGGCCACCCTGTATGTATTTATTAAAAACCAGAAGATAATTACTACTTTTCTCATTCCTGTCTTTTCGTAGCACTGCGTAAGGAAATTGCTGCTTGGTCAAAATTGAACTGAGCTCCATAATTATGTACACGCACTGCTCTTCAATATGTAATCTGTTGGACGTGAAAATTCAATCTCATAACGTCATTAATACTTACAGTGACTCAATGAGGTCAATGCCAGACAGGTCGTTATTACGGGGAGCATTTTTTCAAAACGAGCAAAAAGGTCCTAATTACTTACTTATCCTCTATAAATAAGAACAGACTTTCTGTATGCTTTGAATTTTAGGTAATGCATGTAGAGAAATAAAAGAAGCAAATAAAGGCATCATTATATTATATTTTATTAAATATCATCCCAATCCGTACAGCTGTTTTTAAATGATGCGTACCTACTTACTAACAGCATTTCAATTAATGTACCCTTATTTATATTTATGAGTATTTTTATTTATGTATTAGTATTTATTTTTATTTTCATAGTGTTTAGTATTTCCACTGTTGGTAAGTACTTTAATTAAGTAAGTACTACATTATTTTCTATTTTGTCAAAATGTAAAAAACAATAAATGTATACAGAGTGCTCAATTTGATTTAGGGAAATTTTAAACCGTTTAAAATCATTAAATTTTTAAAAAAATTTCGTTTTTGTATGGGCAAACTAAGCTCCTTTACGATACATTTTCAATAAATACATCTTGCTTTCATGTAAGTATAGATCGTCTAAATTAAGTGTATTTACCATAGACGTTCATTACTCCTTTTTTTGTTATATAGATTTTTCATTTTTTTCATAGACATTAACAATAGTCTTTTATCGTATTGTTGGAATTCACAATGTCAGCGCCGCGCGCCGCGCAGCTGAGATTGGATGTTTTTTTTCTGTAGGTCGTTTTCGGAAACATAGTATTTGCACGACACGTTTTGACTCGAGCAACAATTTAAAGATAATATTTGTTAACGAAACGTTGAAAAATAATCTTCTTCCGCATACCGAGGTATTGGTTATAAACCTGCCGAAATTTTTCATCGCATTTGACTTCATGTTTTCATAGCAATAAAATTCGATATTTAATTTTTTATAATTATTTTTAATTACTCTATCAAAAATTTACTCTAACTTTACACAGCAATGACTTGTTTTACCTAAATGTTAAGATATTTTTGACCTTTTACGATATTTTTGACCATTCCAGATGCTGCTATAACTTTGACGCTGTCAGTACATTTCCAACGTTAGGGCCTGGTACTTTTTTGCAGAAAAAGGTTCTCACGCAAAAGAGCCGCCTCCATTACGTTGTTAAGACCAAAGACGGGACTGGCGATGCCTCTGCCTTTGCCTCTGGCCTCGAGATTGGGCAGCCGTCCATCAAAGCCGGCGATTATGAGGAGACACGAATCGAGCGGGCCTGCCGTGTAGAGCTAGGTACTTTTCAAACGGACGCATTATTATTTAGGACTAAGAATTTTCCGTAACAAAATTTTAATATATTTAGTACGTACTTTTGCTCGCTTAAAATGAGATTATAAATTAGACTAAAATACATTTCCTTTTCTGACACAGTGCTTTATTTTTGTTACTGAGTCGAAATGATTGTTATGTAAGAGGTTATGCATGCGCAGTTGCTTTGTAATTGTGACAGTATTTAGCTAGATCGTAATGCAAACCAATGTTCAAATTGTATTCTGGACAGAATTGGAAAAGGAAAGTTTATATTTTTTAAATGCGGTCAATTATTATAATCATCCAAATGATTTCAAAATGTCATGATTTTTTTTCTTAAATTAATTTGACGGATGTGTGTGTGATTTAATCAGTTATAATAATATAAACAATAAAGCATTTATACAAAATATATATAATTTACTATTATTGTAATTTATAATCAATCACACATAATTACGTACCTATCAACTCTTCAGTATCTTTACAATTGACCAACGATAGCGAACATAATTATGGGCCCGTGCCACTTCTAGATCACATATTAGCTCCATGTTAGGTTTAACGACCTACTACACAAGTGAGGTGAAGATGTACAATTTCGCATTGCAAAGTGACCTTTACTGCTTAAGACTTAAGGTGCTTTGAGAGCTGAGATTTGAAGAACGCAGATCGGTCAAAAGCGATTTAATTGAAACACCATAAACGGAGGTCGTATGGCCGCACCTGCAACATCGGAAGGGACGATGCAAAAACCATTCGAGCAATCTCACTATGCGGGCCACTGAATTCTCTTTATTGAGTGTGAATTTAATAGATTTCTTACTATTATTTTCTGTCAATGTTTCTTTTATCATATTTTGCCAACATCAAGTTTAAAGTCGTTTCGCACTTCGTTATTCTATAAAATATATTCATAAGTGTTTTCTGCCTCCTGAATGGACGAAATAGGAAATAGGTATATACCTACCTACTGACAGCGTTGAGGTTCCTATTTACATAAATTTGTTTAAGACTTTGAACTATCACAACAATCATTGTTTTTGTCTTAACATTGTCCTGTTAATAAGTTAAGAACAATACATTCTTACACAAAGGTGTGTACATGAAATAAATTTTTCACGAAATTCGGTGTCATTGTTATGTAAAATAGCAACATAATGACCCCTAAAATTACTCTGTATTATTGTATGCAACGCTTAAAGTAAGTCAACAAATAATGAATAATATAATTGATATTTCGTGAAGATTATTACCATATGAAAAACACTGACATTGCACGAAGGCAAGTTGTCTTACATCCTTTGTTGATGAAGTACGTTCTGAGGCACCGAAAAGTGCACCATCAGCCTAATACTCGTACAGCCCTCTGTTGGGCACAGGTGTTCCACATGAACAGTAATATAAAGCGTTTCCTCATTGACTATTCTATCTACAGGAAAAAACTCACCACGCTGTCACGATACCCCACTGGCTTGGTGGCTTCTGATAACTACTACCTTACGAAAACTGCCAAGATCAACAGTTAACGTGCCTTCAGAAACTTAAGATATTTTAATTTGTTTATTCATCCTGCATTCCGGCATTGAGGAAGTTCCTTACCCGGCAAGAGCGTAAACCGATCCACTTCTTCTTTGTAAACACACGATTACAATAAAAAATAAGAATCACATTTTCTATCGACATTAGATCGCTTCTATCGGTTCATGCATTACCACTCGCGTTTGCGAGATGTGTGCGTGCATTTCACAAAGAACGTAATTTAACGACAAAAGACATTAATCGTGTAATCGAGTTGTGGGATTCCAAATAGGAATTTACGATTGAACAGACGTTTCACTCGTAAGGAGCTTAAAACAGGCGTTGTATTGTTTTTGTAAAATTACGCTGAAATATACACATTTTTCTAGCCCTAACGTTTCAAACCTTTTACAGGGTCCGTCTAAACAAAACCTTAAAATGTAATAAATAAAAGCGAGCAAGCGATGAAAAGTGTTTAATTTCAACGTATAGTGTTCTCGTAAACCTGCGAAAACAAATATTTTATGCATTATATACAAAGATTATATACGGCCACGGAAAGACCAGACATTCGCATCTCAAACGATCTAGTGCTAGCCTCTGCGCTAGCGAACTCTTCGTTAAGTGATTCGGTTCGGTCTTTAACCTCAGTTAAATTCGTTAGGCTGTCTAAATCAGTGATCAAAACCAAACTTTAGTATCGAGTTGGTAACAAATATCAAGCAGCCAACCAGTTACTGATAATTAAGTAGATACACAAAGTACTATAATTAAACAAATTACTTATAATACTCATTAGATTGATATGACACAGCTAAAATAACCTTGTAATGAGTATCGTTAGATGAGGAAATGCTTTATCATTCATCATCGTACAGGTACTATTCTGCGTACCTATACTTTGCGATTCGTGACTTGAGATTTCAATACATAATCTTTTACTGTCTCGTGGGGGTAGCCGAATTAGGATGGGTGGGGACTGGGGACCCAAAAAAAATGTTTTTTGATTGGAATGTGATGCTAGAGTCATAGGCAGGTACTTATGAGGATGCCCATGACTCCAGCTTTACATCTTTATCAAAACTTCTGCTGAAAAAATGGTAGAAAAGAGAGAGAGAAGACAGGGTGGAGGCAATGGCACCAATTGCTGTTGTTTTTCGTATGGTGAGTGATAGTACCGACTACCATAGCCCATCTCTCCCCCTACCTTCTCACATATCTGCCCCCTCTCCCCCTTTACGATTCTTACTCCTTCCTCAAGGCCATCAAGCATCAACGTAACTGCTACTCCTCTGGTTTTGCAGGTGTCCCTGGGCGGAGGTGATTTCTCTCCAACAGATGACCAGCCAGATTATGGCGGTGAGTGACTACATTGGGTGAACCTACCGCCAGTATACGTGTATTGGCTTTCTGGAAGGGTTTATAAGTAATTAGTAGCAGCACATTAATAATTATCTTTAGTAACAAGTTATTGCAATACCATAATGCGACTATTAGGTAATCATTGAATACAATAAAACACAGTGGTTATTAGTACAGGTCTCCTTACAAAGATGATACAATCGAGTGATTACCATTGGCAGTCATTAAACTTGTGCTTTTACTTAATGAACCTTACAAAAAATATTACCACCACGTTGCCACATTGAGTAGAAAAGTTATTTTGTAAGTAGGTACGTTATTTTGCTTTCGCAATGCTACCTATATTGCAAATTTCAGAATCATTTTTAAAATAGGTTATACCCGGACGCTTCAGTGGCCGCGAGTGGACAAGCACTCTGCTTGATATTAGGAGGTTCTAGGTTTAATATCTCGGGTTAGGCAACGTGTGTGTTCGGTCTCGGGCTGGACTACGTGTGTTCGGTCTTCAGTGCCTTTGCCCAGCAGTGGAACAGTTTATTGGCTGTTACTATCATATCTTATCTTAGTGGGGCCAGCAGAGGTCTCCCTCTCGCAGCGGCACGACGACCCATTGGGATCTTTTGTGCAACCCCGTCCTATCACTCTGTTTCCTCAGAGAAAATGCCTGTTACTATACTTTTAATCCGATCTCTTTGACTCGAGACGTAGAACCTCGCACAATTGCTGGTTGAAGGCTCTAAGCGCACAATGCATCATATTAGGAAACAACAACCATAGGAGGAGCTCGATGGCGCAGCGGCTTGCGCATTCGGCTTGCGATCTTACTTGCTAAGCCACTTTCGCAATGCCGGGTCGCTGGATGGGTGACCAAATAAAAAACATCTCGAGCTCCTCCGTGCTTCGGAAGGCACGTTAAGCCGTTGGTCCCGGTTGTTGTCGTAAGATGACAGTCGTTAAAACCCACCAACCCGCATTGGGCCAGCGTGGTGGGTTATGGCCCAATATCCCCACGTGCTATTGTCCACGTGGGAGGCCTGTGCCCAGTAGTGGGACGTTAATAGGCTGATGATGATGAACCATAGGTAATCGCTTTGCATATTTTCTTTACCCTAAAGTAAGGGATTGATTGGATGACATTTAAAAACGAAATCTAGTCTTTGAATGTCCAACTGCTGGGCTCAGGACTCACTCAAGAACAACAGCACATAAGAAGATTGCATTCACTTCCCTTCAAAAAATTTGCTTACCTGATGAAAAAAATAGACTCACCCAATAATGATGTGTGTGGCACGTTACTACTAAGGCTCGCTATGATGCTCTATGATCTTGCTTCTAAATATAAATAGGTTTAAGTTTATAAGGTTCGATGGGACTGGCAAGTTTTCTTAAAACTAAAGTCCAATAAATGTAGATTACAAAAAAATAGGAGATTGACCTAAACTCAATAACCCATCTCGCTGGCCAAACGCAGGTAGGTTTTAACGATTGCATTGATGGATTGGAGAGCATTGGACCGGCAATCCAAAGGTCGTGGCATCAAATCCCACTCGAGCTTTCTGAAACTGGTTGATTTTTTTTCTAGTAAACATTTTATCCTTTATCTATATAACATTGTAAATGCAAAATTTTAAAAATAAAGATAATTGCAATTACGTCTTTATCGATTGTTAAATACTTGCAATAGTATTTCTTTCGACTGTGAGGGTAGACTTCACAGTGACGTGATACCGCTGGCTTGCAGCGTAAAGCAAACTACTAGGATTGACATCTGATTCTGAAGAAATTGAGTTTTTTTTTAAATATAGCCATTTAGGCGAAAACTAAATCCAGATACGAAAACAAATATTTAAAGCAAGCAGGATTATGCCGTCCTCGCTGTGCCGACCTGAAAAATTTCCTTTTCGTACCACTTGCTCAAAAAAGTGACATTCTATGCCACAAAAAGCGAACATAACAATAGTCATTTTTAATCTGTTAAAAACAGGGAAAGAAAATTGTACTGAATTTCATTCATCCTCTAGGGGGAGAATGTGATTTAAATTTGGAATACTTACCGAAATTTATACTGAACTACATCTGTGTTTACACCATTGAGTTTGTATATAAAGCATTATACATCTTTTTGAAAAAGGAAATAAATCAAATAAAAAAAGAAAAAAAAAAAAGAAGAAAAAAATTTAAAAAAAATTTAAAAAAAGACAAAAAAATTACAAAAAAAGAAATAAAAAAAATTAAAAATCAACTCATCAACAATAAAAGTACCAAACAAAAATGTAACTCTCTCTATCAATAATTGGACCAATGTTTCGAAAGTTAACTTTTACTTTTAATTGTCATTATTTTTAATAAATGCTTATCTCATATTATTATTGTGTTAATTTTATCGCAAATGGTACGAAAAGTAGAGTATTTTCCTCGGTGATAAAGCTGTCTTAGTCTTGGGTGAACTTAAATCCCTCGCTACACTCAGGACTCGTCTAAAATCCCTCGCTTCGCTCGTGATTTAAGTTACGCTCGGGAGTAAACCTCGAGTCCTTCGTTACGCTCGCGATTTAAATCGTCACCCGCGACAGAAGACACTGCTTTATCCCCTTAATAATCTACTATTTAACACCTCGTTTAAAGTCAGTTTTTGGCTTTATTCATGACACGAAATTACTTACTCTATAAATAATGTATACTCCATACTACATTAATTATTCACAGCTATTGTTGTATCCGGAAGTAATTATATGGAATATTTTGCATGAAAACAAAGGATTCGCTTCATCGAAGTCACTACTTTTTCATCTGAGCCACTCAATAGTATCTTATTAACGGAATCGTGTACGCAACCGGATATTCTTAAATCATTTCCAGTTGAAAAGATCTCTTAGGGTTCCGTCACCGAAATACAGAAATTAATAAATGTTATACAATCTCTGTGGCTTTATTGAAAAGTTGTTTTTGCTTTGTTACAACTGTTACTTGTACAACTGTTAATTTCGTAATATTTGATTATATGCGTTAAAAAACGCTTAAATTTACGCGCAGCCGCCCGGATTGCAGAGGACGCGGGTTCGATTCCCGCCTGAGGTACACATTTTTTTCAACATTTCGTTATCTTGAACTGTTACTTTTTTCACAATTTTTGAAATATCATTAAAATAAAAATCTTATTTAAAAGGCTATGATGCCGAAGAAGTAAGAAACATTTCATCCAGAAACCTCACCT
The DNA here is from genome assembly GCA_963921215.1 of Scoparia ambigualis. Lineage (NCBI taxonomy): Eukaryota > Metazoa > Arthropoda > Insecta > Lepidoptera > Crambidae > Scoparia > Scoparia ambigualis. The sequence continues at coordinate 10,645,403 of OY992511.1, read as the reverse complement.
CGACGAGCAATCTTAAAGTACCTACTTATTCCATCAACAAAATCTAGCACCACATGTCCAGCATCATCAGCAATCGAAATTGAGACCTCTGGATCTGAGACAGGTAGATTCCATTAGACAAAGAGAAACGGTTAAGTTAATACTGTATTATACATACGTCGTCCACGCTAACTTAGAAAGACAGTCATAGTTCAGCCATTTATAAAATATATATTTTACAAAATACAATCAAAAACCATTCTCAGTCAACGCTCTATCTTAAAGTTATTTTTTTTGTATAAAAGAAGGAGGCAAACGAGCAGGCGGGACACCTGATGGAGAGTAATCACCGCCGCCCATGGACACCATCCCCCCTCCTTACTTCACTAAGTTTATTTGTACTGGCACCTCGAGACCAACCGTTAGGTTATGCAAGAAGTGCCAGACGTCCCTGCGCCAGTAGAACACTCGCGCAGGAGACCACCAACGTTAGGTCTTGACGCCAAATTAGTTCCCGCCGCAGCGCGCTCTTCATTCGGTACTCATAAGACTGTGTCTCAGGAGAGTATCCCCGTGAACACGTGTAGTTCACTGCCTATTGTCCAGATAGGTAACCGGAGCTGTCAAGCTCGCTCACTTCTCGTTGCACGAAGGGCACAACTCGCAGTTGCCACTGCTAGGGTCGTCGACTCTAAAGTCGACTCCCAAGTGTCCACCTTGGTAGCGGAGTAGTAAGCACACTCACTTCTCGGAACCCATCCGGGCGCCTAGCCAGTTCCCACGTCCTACGCGGCTGGCTGGACCGGAGACTTACGGCATCTAGGAGGCCGCCTCTACTAGTTCAGACTAGTACCGGAGATGTCAACACCAATGTCCAATGAAAACCACCGGACAAAGCTGCCAACTATAAGGGAAACTCACGTTCCCCGCAGGACTTTTCGCTTCTGGGCCCTCAGAGACCGCTACTAGGCCCCGCTCGCTGTGCACGAGTTTGGAAGTCCTGGCACACAATACCAGGACAAACGAACATTCCCAAGCTCTACAGCTAACCACACGCCACTACGAGTCCAACCCATGTCCGGATCCCGCCGGAGGCGCCTGGTTAAAGGCACGACCAGCGGGCTTGAACCGGAACCCCGTAGTACCTCTGAAAACACAACCGGACCCGTAGTTCCAGTTGCGATACCCTATCTATTGAGGTCAGTAGATAGGGACACCAGAAGAATCGCGTGCGTTGCCGTCCTTTAAGGATGGAATAGGGTTAAGGAAGGAATAGGAATTGTGAGAGGGGAGGGAGGGAATGGGCCTCAGGAATCCTCAATGGCCGGACGAAACACAACAGCACCAAGTGCCATTATTTCACGCCGGATATTCGTGAGAGGGTGGTATTACGCCGGGCGAGCCAGCCCAATGCGTGCTGCAACGCAGCGTGGCTCTACCACTCAGTCAGTGTCACTCATTTAGCACCACCCAAGGGTCACGTGTAGGGTCTCAAAGGTAAACCTAAGGACGCAAGTAACTTTAAAACCCCAAAAAAACCCCCAAGTGAAAACCGCATAAAAATCCATTGCGTGGTTTAGGAGAATAGTGCGGTGCCACAGGCAGAGGAAAACGGCGACTTTACTTTATAATATGTAATGATGATATACTCACGACTGTATCCCCTAAGAGTAAGTTAGACACTAGGCAAAGAGGACCGCAAAAGCAGTCCACTGCCACAGTTCATCATCAGCATTATCATCATCAGCCTATACTCGTCCACTGCTAGACACAGGCCTCTCCAAGAACACGCCACTGAGCACGATCAGCGGCCACTCTCATCCAGCTCTTGCCAGCCACCTTGCGAAGGTCGTCGCTCCACCTGGTCTGCCACAGTTCATGTTTCCTCAAATAACAACTGCACATGTGTTCAGCGTGACATGTGGTGAGCTGTTGTTGTATGTGCAGTCTTTAGTTCGCTAGTTAGTTACTATTATTATTAAAATACAATAGGTACTAAAAATCTCCTGGTTGATGTCTATTAACCCAGATATCCCTGAGACTTTTTTTCTTCAAATTTAACCAAATTCACATATTATGCTAAATATGTTTTAGAAAGTCTAGAAAAAATACGAAAAAAATCTTTGACTGGTGGAAATGCCGGAAAATGATGATCGTTATAACAAACGCTACTAAAATGCGCTACTTTGGAATGTGATAAATTATATTCTGTAAGTGTAGGCCTAAAATTGGAAAAAGTAGCTAAATAAAACAATAAAATAAAAGAGAAAATATTTAATTGCTTAGTTTATACCTTCCATTATAATATAATTTTATTGTGGTGTGTGGTATTCTGGAACTACTTATTACTACTGCATGCAGAAATTACTGGTGCCATAAACACAACATTTATACAGGAGCGGGTAAAAATGTAATTTTTAAAATGTTTACCCTAAGGGCCAGTTTTAAAGCTGTAATTGCTTCTTTTATAATTGAGGAACCCTAAGGCAATGCGTGGCTAACACTCGGACAGTTAAATATAATTCTAACCTTTATTTTTTTTAAACATGTCCTAACAATTGATACTTATTATAAGTATTTGTTTTATCTTGTTGTGCATTACCTATTGAGATTTTATTATTTACATACACAAATATATACAGAGCCGTGAGTGGATGAAGGTAAGTCACAAAATTCCAATTTTGAGTAAATAGAAGTTAAAGTTTTACTTTTCTGAGTAAGTCAATACATAACTGATTTTTGTACTAAACTGTAATGCAAACTTGTTGTTTAAACTACCTAAAATAAGGGTATGATACTTGTTAAACACTTATAATAATATTATTAGATATTTTAAAGAAAAACTGAACATAACTCCTTCTTCCATAAACAAAAGTAAACTTTTCTTACTTTTAGCTTTTTTAAAATTAGGTGTTATCAGTGTGTTCGGGATAGAACTAGCGATATTTTAAGGGCATGTTTTACAATCAATTTTGTGTAGGAAAGCATCCCCCCTTTCAGCATTTATGGCCTTTTGATAAAATGACCGCTATTTTAAATATTCAGGAACTTTTTTTCTGTTGCTTTTTTTATATATTTGTTCCATGAAGGAACAGGCTAAGGTCTGAGCCATACTGCCTAGTCATTAGTTTTTTAGTTGTTTTTTTCCCTTGATGATAATGAGTGGTGATTAAGATGAATGATAAATGATGTTCCCCAAACCCCTTGAGTCCTGAGTAAAGATGTGGGACTTTGCTGAGGTCTCACGCGGACTACTTGTGAGAATTTGAAAAGTAATGTTGCACTGTTTTGTTTCATTTGCCAACACTCATGCACGTTCACAAACACTAAACGGTTAATAATCCACTATTATTTCACATTAATATTCGAAAAAACACAAATTTTAGAAAATAAAACAAAACTGCAGACATGACGCTTCACTTTCCCGCCAAGAAGTCACCCCGATTTGAATTATTCGTAGAATGCGACTGTCCATTGTCTTGTCATTGAGACTACGAACTCAGTAGCCATCCTTAGAGCGGTGTTAACTTAAACGTACGCGTTATCCACTTGAAAGTATCTCAACCACGGCGAACTACTCGCGACCTTGGCGTGCGAATATTTTATTTGCGAGAAGTGTTTTTTTTTCTCTTTTCCGCAAACCAACAGAGCTATTTACGATTACGATGCGAATGTTTGTATTTATAGACCTCAACAATGGACGGAACGAGCCACATCTTGCGGTTGTCTATTTAATCGATCTATTGGATGATGATTTATGTTTTGTAAAGGTAAAATGAAACTGGTCGAATATCGTCGTCGTCGAATAGAATCGTCTACGTAAGTACATACGAAAAAGAACGAGAAATAGCCCAAATAATATTTATTATTTTTATAGAAAACAATAAAAAAAATACTTACACGCGATTGTTAAAATGAGTAAAATTGGAACAGAGTTTATTGATATTTAACATAAAACTACAGGAAACGCTTTCAAAAAGTATTAATACTGTCTGTGACCTATGATAATATTTAAAGAAGAGAAAGGTTTCTTTTGGATTTCTTTAAATATCATAAGATTTTAATCTTAATTTAAAAAAGTGATAAGGCTATTCTCGATGTGGTTATATCATAAAATTATAATGAAGTTCTGTAGTAGTACTTACAATAAGAACATTTATGAGAAAGGTTTTTATTATTGGTAAGTAACTTAGCTTTAACTGTCTTTAATAAATATTAATATACATGCGAAAAAGTTTTAAAATGGTATACGTTTGATTTTTAATAAAGTGCTAAAAGAATTGAATGGTAAACCACAAATTAATTTCACCATTACAATCGTCAAATAGAAATTCGACGGCAGGATCTATTTCCAAGTTGACTTAAGTGATAATAGAAACGGGCGGTCGTACGGCATTATCCTCTGGAGGGCAAATGTGTGTCGTGATATGATAGCCAGGGTCCGCGCGAGGCCGGGAGTAGAGGTGGCAGCGGGCGCACGCGGCATTCAGTGTACAATCGCGCGCTCACAGTGCTGGTTGCGCGCGTCCGTTCTGTCAGAAGCACGCGACCGACGACGATACCGCCCGGTAATGGCACATTTGTGCCAAATGCTCACATTCCCTGTATAGTATAGTTTACGTGATGCGATAAGCACCGGCGCCGGCAGACAGTACGGCGCCACCTCCTGGACCAGCCCATGTGCGCACTCTCGACGGAGATAACGTGATGTGACAACGATACGTGTTGGGGTGACAGTGGAATATATTTGTGAAAGTGCAACGCCAGTGAGCTAGCCGCCGCGCCGCACCGTGACAATGTTGAATTGCACGGACCTGGAATGCATCCTGCACCACCACCACTACTACGCGCACCTGCATCATATACACCATTTACAAAATGCACAGGACTCAGGTGAGCACAAACGAAAGTATGACGGCAGCGCTAACGCAACTTGCGATATAGAAGCAAGTTTTTATAACAACCTGTTTGAGAACAATGCGAAAATAAGCGTAGTCAATGAAATTGTTATAATTAGCAGGTGCACGTTAATGATAACAAATGGGAGTAATCCTAACGTGGGGCTTCGCTATGAGTCCTTGATTTAGATACTACAAGACTGTGTGAATTTTATTTTAACTTTAAAATTAGTCTCTTTTTTGCGATGCTCGCTTAAATTACACGATCTTGACCTTTGTTAACAATGAAAACAAAAATTTGGTGCAGTTGGAGCGATAATAGTCTGAAACACAAGGTTTGTTGCAATAACGAAGCAGGTGTTAGTGGCAGATATCACGCAACATGCCAGCCTATTGAGAGCTGTTTTCACTCTGTTGGCGGCGACTTGAGAGCCTGCTCGGGCGGCGACGCGAAATGAACGAAATATTTGTACAAACAAAATACTCTTCGTTTTCTCTTTCGTCTCGAGATTCTCAAGATTTCAATTTTCTCGTCGAGTAATGATAACATCGCTTAAGTGTATCAATTAGCGTTATTGAAATAATAATATTAGCTAAGAATTCTTGACAATGACTAGGCAACAGAAAAAGAAAGCAGTCGAGCCAATTTAATTACTTACACACTCTTCTAAAGAAATATGTAGGTATTCCGAGTTTATGAAATGCCTGTTTTTAATGCGAATGTAATAAATTAATATCGATATGTGCACCTGTGCAAAGAAGACATAACGTCATTTATAAATTTATTTCAATGTCTCACAGATATTGAAAACATATAGATGTTTTCATAATGAATTATCATTTTAAAAGAAACCATCACCTTGTAAAAGTTTATTAATTATCCCCTGTTTTGTAGAAATTTACATGTTAACTTTCATCGTAGCCACTACTGAATATTATCCAAGGAGAATACGATTGTATAGAATCATAGTCAATTCAAATGCACGAACTAGTAATTGAATGGATTTATTCTGATTCACTAGTTTATATTACAAGAACAATACTGAATGCATTCGCGCTTGATCATATCATAACTATCCTCTGTATTATCCATAATAAAAACAAAATTAGTAAATACGGAGGTCTGTTATAATGCAACGTCCAGGATACTAATGCCCTCGATATTTATTTGCGTTAATCGTTTAATAACCGCTTGAAGTCGTAGAGATTGTAGTTTGTTTACTAAGTTTTATAAATTTATTCAGCTTTAAATATTCAACCGTATCTTCTAGTGATTGATGTGCGGTTGATAAGGGTCGACCTTCATCTTTGTTATGGTTGTTTTGATACGGGTCACAAGGTTTATTTCATGTTGGTAAACATTTGGAAGATAAAATAAAAGGTGTTCCATCTTCCTAGTTGTGTGTGTTTCTTTACATTACATATTTATAATTCCCAAGTATACAATTTTGCTTAAAGACATGACGACCTATTTTTTCCAATTTTTAAGAGAATTCATAGAATAGTAGGATAGGATCATTTGAAAAAGGAGTATTCATATTATCATTGTCCTCTTATGAGCTATTCGAGCAATTTGGGTAATCATTACCGTCTAGCAACCTTTACGGCACTTGAGAAACTGCAGAAACGTGTCCGTAATTGTTCTACGTACTTGGCCTTTGTAAATTGCCACTGCCATAGGATCAAGAGGTTATATAGTTGCGCTACCAAATCGAGGAGGTTTTATAAATGTACCGTGTTGGCTGAAATTAATATGCTTCCATAGTTGGATGTTCTAAAATAATTAGAAATCTTGATATTATTCTTAATATTACATATATTTACGTATATATATAAAAACCACTTATTATAATAAAACCTGAACAACGTCTCGTCAATTTTCTGATGCAAAGGATGTGGTAACTCTAAAGCCATGCTATGTTTTATACCGTTGCCGTTGAACACAACATCAACCTAGTTTTAAGTTTATTATGCAATTAAGTAATTACTATGGAGTTAACGTAGAAATAATAACTTTTTCCTTAACTCGCGAATGGTAATCATGACGTTTTTATATACTTCACTTCTTAAATTGTAACAAAAATAAGAAAAATCTGGATTTTCTGTCGTAACGTCCCTGTAACAAGTTTTGATAACTTAAGTTGATAGTAAAGCGTAAACAGGTTTTTCTTACGTAGTAGTCTGAGATTTAAATCTGTATACAAGATTTTCTTTTTCGTTTATTAGAGCGTAAAGTGCGTAAGCAGTGTTTTAACACGATCGCCGACTGTACTAGTAATTACTTTGTTTTTTTATGTAAGTGGAAAAACTTTTTGGTTGAGCATTAAAAATTGGGATTGTCTCAACGAAAATAAAGTTTGATATTTGAATCAATGAGCTGATAACAGAATGTAGCTGTGTAAGTATTCCTCTTGTCTGTCACAAAGACGCCTAGGGCTTTCTAACAATTGAATTTCTATTGCGTCTAGTTTTAGGTTATTATTTAAATTTTGATAATATTAATGGGAATAAAAAGTTTTGTTACTTTGAGGCGTTGCTGCTCCGCTATGTCTCCAAGAAAGAACAAACAAACAAACATACGAACTAAAAATAACTTTTCTCGTTTATAAATTATTACTTAAAGAATAGAGAAATAAGTAGTGCTGATGGGAAGTTTAAAATGATATGTCATGTCTGGTGTCCGTTGATACGATTACTTATCTTCTTGGTGTTCATTATAAGATAGAGATGAGATAATTCTGACATGTCGCGCGCGAGTCCCACTTGCATTGGCAATGGTCATTAGAATGGAGGCGGATTAAAATATCATTTTACGTTAGTGATATTATTATTGTGTAGGTTTTTCGCTTTGGAGAATACGTAACTTTTTTTGCAAAATGTTTTTACGTTTTGAGAATTCTTACAAGTTTCTTAAGATGGTGAAGTAAATAAAATTGTTTCAATTTTTTTATTATTGATTAGCTTTACGCACAACATCTTTAAAATACGCTTTGTATGAAATTTAAGTACATCAATAAATATAAATAGAACATTATGACAGTTCATTTGTTTAAATATAGAAAGAAAAGTAGGTAATGTAATTTTCATATTTTTCCACTTAAACGTCCGTTTATGGTTAAACAACATGGCGGCTAACGTCCAGCTGTTTCCAGAGCTGCTAGAAGAGTGTACAGAAGACTACGAACCCTGACTGAGCTGACAAAAAAGCTTAGAACTAAACAACTACTCAGGCTATATCAAAACTTATAATACGTACGGAATGCTCAGAAAACGTAGTAAATTTACAGTAAATTACGAAAAGCTTTAACAAAAATTACAAAATAAACATTTAAAAAAATACGTAAAAATATATCGACATGTAGAAGTTATTGTTACTTGGAAGTCACTGTATGAAACTATAAAGAATCATACCATTGTCGATATTTAGCTAAAACCATTGCGATCATTTTGGTGTGCACATCATTAGGAAGTACGATGAGTACGAAAAGTTATTATCACATTTCTAGCACAACAAAAATTCTATGCATAAAATGGCGAATTGTCAAAATTGTCATTAATATAATTTTTTTGCTAAAGGTTCTTTCTTGTACACTACTAAAAAGTTTTTGTTATTCTATGGATAAATCAGTATCCATACAGCCACCCCAATTTTTTTGTGGATCTACGAACTAGATCCAGTGTACAACAAAAATCACACTAATATTTTAAAGGCGAAAGTTTGTGAGTGTGTATGTTTGTTACTCTTTCACGTAAAAACTACTCAATGGATTTAGATGAAATTCGGCATACAGATAGTTTATAACCTGGATTAACGCATAGGATACTTTTTATTCCGTGATTCTCACAGGAACGGGAACCACGCGGATGAAACCGCGAGCGGTCGCTAGTCAAAAATAAAAAAGAACGTGGCCGTGACAGTAGAGCTTAGTAAGAAAAAAAAATTAATTGCAATGCCACTGTCTAAAAATGTAAACAAACTTAACCAATCCTTAACGATAATTAGTTTGCGATTGTTTTGATGTGCACTTATTTAGAAAATACGGTGAGTAGAAGAGTATTTCGACATTTTTAAAGACGCTTACGCTGCAGAATTCCGTTTTGGAGAACTGTCAATTTCGTCAATTTCATTATTTTTTTCTGTGAAATTTTGTGTGGGAATATATAGATTTCTTTTACTTGTATAATAATATTAATAAATTCTCTATTAGCATAAAAATATTATACATTGGTGGTAATAATAAAACCAATTGCACAATCATGCTTTGCCGAAATAAAATAACATGCAAATATTCAAAATAAAGGGTTTTCCAATAGGCATGTCCGAACTTTGACAGTTGGTAGCGGCCATCTTGTTGAAGCTACATCTGTCAAATTGGTTGTCATTTATTCATTCTGTTTTGCCAAATCATCATGGATAGCTATAGCATTCAACAACACGTGCAAATGATAAAATTGTTTTATTAAAATGAGTGTTCTGTTCGGGCAACGAGAATCCGAGGCAGTCGATTTCGCGGACTGCCTCGGATTCTCCTGCACACTCTCACGGACAGCGGCGATGTTTTCGGCAGACCTTGCGTTTCATTGACGTACGGGTGTTGGTCGATCATTTACCGAACCAGTGGACTCAAATTTATCCACCACACGAGGAATAGTCCTCTCGGTAGGACGATTATGGTGACCGTAACGGTCCATGATGATTTGGCAAAACAGAATGAATAAATGACAACCAATTTGACAGATGTAACTTCAACAAGATGGCCGCTACCAACTGTGAAAGTTCGGACATGCCTATTGGAAGACCCTATACATCATTAATTAAAATATACTCAACATTATACATTATACTCAATTCATTGCAAATAAATAATAATTCTATTATTTTCTATCATTATTACATCAAGCATTGATTTTACTTACAGCTAATTGTTAATATTAATAAATTTATTTCGATTGTGAAATGTATGTGACAGTAACCAGTTGTGCAAAGGCTTTCTTAAATGAATAAATATTTCAAGATTTAAGGTTGTTAGGTACATTGTTGTAAATCTTGGAACACATGGTTATACAGCTTTTCATTGTTTTAGGAGTGTCAATTAGTATCAATCTGTTAGGATTTCTACGGTTTCTAGGATAGATTTGAGAGGCCTTCTTAAAGAGGCTACCATTTTGCTGCACAAATACGATGATGAATTAGTAACCACAGAACCACCTCAAATTTTTTCACGAACCTACGTACTACGTGCTTTGAGCTATTTATTGGGTACTGTAGTAACCATGGACGGTTGGAGCTTAGAATTCTGGGTGACTATACTCACCTTCGGCGTTTGAGTGGATAAAAATAATAATACAGTTCAATTATTTTATTTATTCTAAGTAACACTTTTCTGCATACAAAACTTCCTATCGTCTTACTTTTAATAATTCAGTTCCGGTTGTATTGTAGCTGTTAGATTAATCTATTGTCGAACTGTCTAGCCAGCTAAAACTCTATTACATGGCCACCTGTCTAGAATAAACCAGAAAAAAATTCAATTAAACGCAAAGTATCTGAGTGTTGGTTATATCTTGCTTGATGTAAAACTTGCCGACTTAGTACGTGGCAAGCTACGTACGTACATAATTAGTTAGTAAGACAGTTTAAGCGGCAGAAAACGTCTTACTTATATTAGAGCTAAATTCGATGACGAATGTTAATAGGTCAAGGATCATAAGACCGCCGGCGGTCGTGAAATAATTGATTTTCAATTGTGTCTGGTTTTACGGTGCTCAAGGGGTTAATAAACAAATTATTCACAAAATTCTTTGTGCAAGCGTCTAGAGTTATTCGAATTTTTAACTGTTTCTTGAGAGAAAGACACCATTGTTAGTGGTTTCCTTGTTATTCTCTCTCTTTATACAACAGAAATCCGAGTGACACTACAAATGGGCACTAAGAATTGTAAATAATTTGATGAAAATAATTCTTTATCGAATTTGGGGGACCAAAAAAACATCAAATTAAAACCTAGGGATATCCGCCTACTATCTTAACACGCATCGCATCGCAAAACCATTAATACAAATAAAAACTTACAAAATATTTTGACGCAACACAAGCCAAACGTTACTCATATTGCGACCTGCACATTTAACGATTTGCACATATTGCGACCTGCACCTTCTGCGATTTGCACATATTGCGACCTGCACCTTCTGCGATTTGCACGAATTGCGACCTGCACCTTCTGCGAATTGCATTAGTGCACATTTTGCGACTTGCACATTTAGCTATGAATCCCCATCTAGATGCTAAGTATTCTGACGGGGCGACCTATTTAGTGAATGACAGAAATCTCATACTGAGTGAAGATTAATAGAATATAATAGAATTGAACACTATTCAATATTGCAATCCGTTAATTTCTTACTTATTAAGCAGTGTGTAATAATAGAACATTGTTATCCTAGGGGTTAAAGTAGCTTATTTAGTCCAGAGACGGGTGGTTTAGTTTAGTAAAGTTCGAGGGACTAAATATAAGTCTTTTACCCGATGTAAACACTGTGCCTTTCATTACGAATACAAGGAAAATAAAAATAAAACATGAATTAGCTAAAGAAAAATGTTAAACAAATCTCTGCTATACGGAAGTATAAACAAAACTCTACAACTCGAAAAAACAAATGAATATCGGGTTGCCGCTTTCCCGCCTATTTCGTTTTTTTTCTGCTGCTGGCCGGCCAGCTATTCAGCCCTTAGTTTTCATTTTCATCATTGAAAAAATTTTAAATGTTTTGCCCAAAACTATGTAGTAGTTGAAAGTGAATTATAATAAAGTAATTTCAAAAAATATATTCTTTAATTAATATTTATCTTTATGTTATTTCAATTTTACATCGTGCTATAAATTGAGTAGCTGTATAGAAAGTTGGGACATGGTTCAATAGAAATGTGAAAATAGAACTAGTATTTTTTATTATTTGACAGTACCTGTCAGAAAAACCATTCTCCCTAGGGCTGAAAAGTATTACCTCTCAACCCGCTCTTCAGGCAACTTCAGACCTACTTTCCGAGTATGAGGAATGAAATAGTATACATTGTTACCCTAGGTGCCTTACAAATAAACAGAGAATAAGGTTGGAATAGTTATTCCGTATTTTATCTCTTTTACTCTAATTTGAAATCACGTCTACATGACAGGAACAAAACACGGAATAACTACCTATTCATAGCTTTTTCTTTGTTTATTTGTAGGGCAGTGGGGGTGAAAGCTACTTAATTAGCCCCGAGACGAGATTTGGCGCCCGAGCGTAGCGAGGGCGCCAATAGTTCGAGGGACTAAATAAGTCTTTCACCCGAGGAAAACACTGTGCTTTTCATTAAGAATACAAGGAAAGTAAAAATAAAAACATGAATTAGCTAAAGAAAATATTAATACAAATCTCTGCTATACGGAAGTATAAACTAAACTCTACAACTCGAAAAAACAAATAGATACCAGATTGCCGCCTTCCCGCCTAAGTATTTTTTTTCTGGGGCGGCTAGCTATTCAGCCCATAGTGTTCATTTTCATCATTGAAAAATGATAAATATTTTGTCCAAATCTATGTTATTTTGAAGAAATAGTTGATAGTAAATTATAAGTAAGTATTAAAGTAATTTCAAAAAATATTTTCTTTAAAATTAATGCAATCTTTATGTTATTTCAATTTTACATCGCGCTGTAATTGGCTGTTTATGAAGTTGCGACATAGTTCAATAGAAATGTGGAAATAGAACTACCTACCTAGTTTGACAGTACCTGTCAGAAAAACGATTCTCCCTAGGGCTGAAAAGTATTACTTTCAACCCGCCTCAGGCAACTTCAGATCTACTTTCCGAGTATGAGGAATGAAAAAACTATTTTTATTCTATTATTGTAAGTGACGGAAACTTACTCTAAACATGTTACTAGTAATGTCAGTCACTTGTATGATGCAAATCCAGGCTCCATAAGGCAGCAAAAATAATGCGTTTTAATAACGTAAAAAAAAAGATTGTGCTATGAAGAATGCAAAAAAGTATATAGGTATTATTTTATTGTATTTTCGTATACTGTTTCTTGAGAATTGTAAAGTCATTAAACTCTTATCACAATATTATGATTGATTAGAAAATTAATGAAGCTGTAATGTAATGATTTGTCGTCAGTTATCGTTCGTACATATTTGTAATTAAAAGAAATAAATCCTGTTTGTTATCTCGAGTTACGAAAAACCTGTGGAAAACGTTTCTTATTATTAATTTGTTTGCTATTCTCTTTTTTGTTAAAATGTTATGTTATCGGCTACAGACGAAGTAAGCGATAAATATATAATTCCAATTATTGTCAAAAATAACTAAAATAACGTGTACTTACATGGAATCTGTAGAACATAAATATAAACCCAATAGCACCTTATTATTATTTGTTGGTAATAGAGGTAATCTGAACAAAACAAGCCTTCTAAAATGTTTAGAATGTTTGAATAAGTTAATTGTAAAGAAAATTATATTGTTTACATTACCTTATTGTAGTAGTTTGCCACAGGAGGAAAATTCTATTAGACATAAGCTTAACCTGACATTACATTTATTTTGCAAAAATGACATAATGCATTTAATTGACACTAACAATTATGTTAGTAATTTTTATTTGACAAGAGATAGTTATTATCTGGCAAATTATTTTAAGCGACAAATAGCTTTATCGCTATCCTATTGTATTCAAACGTCAGCCAAAAACTTGGCTAAACAAGTTGCTTCTATTGAGCAATGTATATTTGACATAGACGTCAGTAGTGTTTCTACTGACATTCCAATTAATTATTTAAATTAAATTATATGACAAAAGAGGAAAACTCTTGCGAAATGTTTGTTAATAAAATGAAATTAAATGAATGTAAAAATAGCTTTAGCAAAAGCCCATGTCAAATATTAAATTTAAAAAATGTACAATCTTTAAACATTGTCCACCAGAACATCCAAGGAATGATGGGCAAAGATTTGGAGATTGAATTGTTCATGAACTGTAATAAAATTGATATTCTTTGCATAACAGAACACTGGCTTAAAGACCATCAGTTCATGTTCAATTTTAAGAATCATTTGGTAGGAAGTTCGTTCAGTCGAGGAAATGCAATACATGGTGGCTCCTTAATTATTGTTAGTAAGAAGTTTAAATTAAAGGAACGCAAAGACATAGTGAGCCTCTCGGTTGAGCGAACAATAGAAATAGCTTGTGTGGAGTTGGAGCAGTTTGTTGTATTAAGTGTGTACAGACCTCCTTCAGCATCATATGATTATTTCGAAAAAGTTATGGATGAGGCATTACATAAAGTCCGTAATGTAGGTAAAACAATAATTGTTTGCGGGGATTTTAATATTAATTTGTTAGAAAATTCCACGATGTCAACTAAAATTAAAAACCTATTTCTATCATACAACTTGAATTTATTTTTGGAGCCGACAAGAATAACTGCCACTTCGGCCACCTGTATTGATAACATATATACAAATGTAAAACCACTGGCTAAGCAAATTATTAATAACCTGGACTCTGATCATTGTGGCCAAATGGTCAGCTTTCCACACCAGCGTAAACAAGTGACGAAAAAGAATATCACTGTTGTACCAAAAACTGCAGGTCGGCTGGAACGCTTTAAAAGCAATCTAGATACAAAATTAAATTATTTAGAATACAATGACAACCCTAATGTCTTTTATAATAATTTTTTAAACATTTATTGTTCAGAATTTAATAAAACTTTTATTCCAAAAAAGATCTCAGTTAGTGGTACTGTAACTTTTAATGAATGGGCTACAATTGGTATTCACAGAAGTAGGAAACGCCTTTATGAACTTTATGGTGAACGCAACTATAACACCAGCGATGACTTCAAATTATATGTTAAAAATTATTCAAAGTTATTCAAAAGAGTATGTCGATTAGCCAAGGCAAACTATCTGAGTTCTAAGATTAAGAATAGTAATGACAAAATAAAAATGACATGGAATATTATAAATAGTGAAACAGGAAAGGTCAAAAGTCGTAATAATGAGTACAATTTAAATTGTGATAATAAAACCTTGACTTCTGATGCTGATGTTGCTGCAGCATTTGAGAGGTTTTTTACTGACATTCCAGTTTCAACTACAAAAGCCTTGATTTCCTCCCCCACTGTAGCTGAATCTGTTTTGAAGAAGAATGTTAAAGATTGTGAAAATAATTTCAGTTTTCAAAAAATTTGTGTTATAGATATAATAAAAACATTTAACACTCTCAATAAAAAGAAAACTGCTGATCTGTGGGGTAATTCCGTGGACGTCGCTAAATCTGTAATTATGACAATAGCTCCAGTTTTAGCTTGCATATTTAATGAATGCATTGACTGTGGTGTTTTTCCTGACCTCATGAAATATAGTAAAATAATTCCATTATTTAAATCAGGTAGCACTTCTGACCCCTCTAACTTTAGACCTATTTCTGTGCTACCCACATTTAGTAAAATTTTTGAAAAGTTAATGCTAGATCAAATGCAAATTCATTTTTATAAAAATAAACTTTTACATTGTAAACAATATGGTTTTACTAGGGGTCGCTCTACAACTGACGCCGGTGTTGAGCTTTTAATCCAAAAATTTGATACCTGGGAGGAATCACAGGATGCCCTAGGGGTATTTTGTGATTTATCCAAGGCTTTTGATTGTGTTGTACATGAAACTTTGGTCAGGAAGCTTAACCACTATGGAATTAGGGATGCTTCTTTGAGCCTTCTGATCTCATACTTGAGTAACAGGATTCAAAAGGTCGACATTAACGGTAAAAGATCTCCGGGATCAGTGGTTAAAATGGGAGTTCCGCAGGGTTCAATACTTGGTCCATTCTTGTTTTTGGTTTATATTAATGACTTACCTTATTTTGTAAAAGACAGTCATGAGATAGTATTGTTTGCTGATGATACTTCACTTTTATTCAAAGTGAAACGACGACACCCAAATTATGACGATGTGAATAATGCGGTCCCAAAGATTGTTCACTGGTTTAGTGTTAATAACTTGCTATTAAACGAGGGAAAAACCAAATGTGTAAGATTTGTATTGCCTAATGTTAAGCAGGTAATAACTAGTGTACAAATTAAAGATAAGAATGTGAATCCTGTGGACACCACTGTGTTTCTAGGCATCACGTTGGATGCCAAGCTTTAGTGGGGCCCACATATAGCTAAATTGTCGAATAGACTTAGCTCTGCGGCTTATGCAGTAATGAAGATCCGTCAGTTAACTGACGTTGATACAGCTAGATTAGTTTATTTCAGTTACTTTCATAGTGTAATGTCGTACGCCATTTTACTGTGGGGAAATGCTGCCGACATTCAAACTATCTTTGTGCTGCAGAAGAGGGCTATTCGAGCAATATATAACCTACAGGCTGGTGACTCTCTCAGAGAGAGATTTAAGGATATAAGTATAATGACAGTTGCATCACAATATATTTATGAAAATCTTGTGTATGTTCATAAAAATATTGAAATGTTTTCAAAAAACAGTGATATTCACAAATTAAATACTAGAAGTAAGAACAAATTAGCAGTGCCTTATACTAGGCTCCATAAAATAAATAATTCTTTTAAGGGTCTGTGTGTACGATTATACAACAAAGTACCAAATGATATTCAGAAATTAGATCTTGATAAATTTAAAATCAAAATCAAAGAAAAGCTTTATAAAAAAGCTTATTATAAAGTGTCGGATTATACAGAAGACAAAACAGCTTGGGTCTGAAATGCTCCAAGTACCTACTCCAACAGCTATTTCTAATTGCCTATAATTAATTTATATAGAGCACCATATTTAATTAAACTATTTACATTCAAATTCATATTTTGTATTTTGTGACCTGGTAACGACATAATATATATATATTTTGTAAATGTCGTTGCTTCTGTGCGCTGTGGTTTCTTGCGCCCGTTCTTTGCCACAGTTAAAAAATGATGTCCTGAATGGGTGGTAGGTTAAAAAATATTTGGACGTTTCAAAGTACTTATTAATTGAGTTTATTGAATAAATATATTTTGACTATTGACTATTGACTATTGACTATTGAATGTAGAAACAGTCGTTTGACGACTGGAATTATTGGTTTTACATCAAATTTCTTGACTGAATAGGTAACAAATTAACAGACGAGATACCGAATTGTCATACTTTTCAGTTGAATCTTATAGATACTATTAGACTTATTACTGTTAGGGTTATGAATATGAAATTTCACTCTAAAAACCCGTAAAAAGTAAGTAGTAGTAAAATCAAACTTAAAGTTGACGAGTTTTGTCACTTTACGAAATAGTAAAAATTAAACTATATTTTCAACGTTTCCCATCAAGTGAGAACTATCTAGGGCAAGTGTAACCTAGGTAAATACAGTTGGAGGAAAAGTACTCTTAATATTGATGATGGCCAATTTTACAGAAAGAAAACATTCCTTTATTTTCAAAAATAATAAAAACTGCATTTACAGATTTTTAAAAAATCACCTGCTTGAACCAGGAGTCAGGAGAATCAGTGAAATGAAAAAAAAACCATCCTATATTTTATGATACCCACTGAAAGTCTTTATTTAATTTAAGATACTATTACTATGTTGCTTAAAAGAAATTGACCCTTATGAATGACTCTTTCGGTTGGTATAATAAAATACAGGATGGTTTTTTGTCAGATTTCACCGGTTCGATTCCCGGCTCAAGCAGTTCATTTTTGAAAAATCTTTAAATGCAGTTTTAATTATTTTTAAAATAAAGGAATGTTTCCTTTCAGTAAAATTTGCCATCATCAATATTAAGGATACTTTTTGTCCAACCACGGTATTTTTTTTACACTGTTTATTGCGTCTAAACTTGTTAGTTTACTTGATCTACTTTAATATAATTGCCAATAATATAACCTGACAGACACCTAAAGTGTCAGTCTTTTTTTTTGAACCCTGCAAAGGATTGAAACGTCAGGCTGATGTAAATTTAACGCCAATATGTCCGTTTAAGTGTTTCCTTTCAATGTGTTTCATTAAACTTTAATTAAAATATCAATTCATTTTTATGCCTACCAATCTAGGTTCTACGACTCGAAGTAGTCGTTTAAAAGTCGTTATTTTCGACTTTCACGTTGGCATTGATTTCTCCAACAATTGATCGATCAACTTGCGAATCATTTTATCGATGTTACGATTTCATATTTATAGTTTCAGTTGTTAGACAACCCGCTGCGATAATGTTTGTATTATTATCATCGAATGTAGTCATTGTTTGAATGGAATTGTAAAAATAACTCCGTATATTGAATTGCGCGTCAAAGCGCCGATTGTTCGTGTGGTCAAGGTAAGTTATGCGACTTCAAATCGATTATTTTATGTGTTTCGAATAGGAACTTCGATTTCAGCGATGCGTGATAGCTACAACCGCTAAATTAGCGAATAAAATAATGGAAACTATTGATTGAATTTTCATTTAATTTCAATGCGAGTAATATTCACAATTTCCTATCCAAAATGAACTTACTCGTAGATCTAGATCTACGAGTAAGTTCATTTTGGATACATGTTGTTGTTTGGATACATGGTACATTTTGCCAAAGATCTGTGAGGCGTCTCATGAGTTAGACATTTTTTTTAATAGACTAACACTGTTTTCAATTAAGATACACACAAGCGCGTGTTATGCACAAATCCAAGATTTATTCGTTTTCTCCTTGTCATCCCATCTGCACTTATTCAATATTTTCCTATTACAATCAAAAACTAGGTAGTCAACTACAGGTATCGACTCGGAGCTGTTAAAAAAAATTACAGTCTAATGGCTTTTTGGGATATGCCTGCCTATGCTGATCTCATAAGAGTGTTTTAGTATATTCTAACCAGATATACCACCTTCCTCGCTGTTAGATAATTTAACGTTTTACAATATTGTGTGTATGTTTGTCCCCGGTTTTGCATGAAAATGCGCTTGATTGAGTACTTACATACACTTTGAAACGGTTCATTAAAAAAATATATATAAGTAAAATTTTAAACACTGAAAAAAGACGACAACCTCGGGCGGAAATCGAACCACGCACCTTCCGCATTCCGAGCGGCTATGCCTTAACCACTTGGCTACTGAGGTCTGGTTTTCACCCGTTAAAATTTGTCAGTGCTAGATGTTTATGTTTTTTAGTCAACATTGCTTCATCAAATCTTAGAAGTTTTCACCTCTGAGATCCGAAAGAAATATTTTTACAAATATTTGAACATTCGGCTTGGATGAAGCTGCGTTTATAGATTACTGTTTTTTATGTATTTTAGCGTTTTATTAACGCTTAAATAAACTTAAGTAAAATTTTAAACACTGAAAAAAGACGACAACCTCAGGCGGGAATCGAACCACACACCTTCCGCATGCCGGGCGGCTGCCTTAACCACTTGGCAAGAATATATTGTTATTATTTACACTAATTGACGTTGTTCAATAAATTTAGGTATTATACTCATTGGTATTGGTAGAAGTTAGTTGTTCTCGCCGCGTTAGTTGCAACGGTTGACAACAATAAGGAAACAGTTTACCAATGCGATGTTTAAAGTCTGATCCGATTACGGAACTGGCGAGTAAACCGTTTGTGATGCGGACTTGGTCCATACAATTGTTTTTTTGAACAAAAATAGTTTTTTGTCTTAAGGCTTTATTGCAAACTTTGTAAGGTCCGCAAATGCAAACTCAATTAAGTGTTAAATCAGTTGCTGAGGAAATAAAAGTTCACCTCTTAATAATACTGTATTGATCTTCGATATCACTGTGTATTATTATGCGTTTAATATGTGTATTATTTATTTATTTATTTATTTAATCTTCTTTACTTAAACAGCAAAAGGCGGACTTAACGCCACAAGGCATTCTCTACCAGTCAACCGGTAAGGATGTGGGAGACTTGAAGTTTGGCGATATTAAATACAGTTAGATTTATAACAACAATTACAAACAGCATAACAAATGAATATACAGGGCTTACATAAATACTAATTAAATTACTTACATAAATACTGCAAAATACTAATATACATACAATACATACATAAACACATACATAGATAAATACATACATAACAAAAAAATAAAAATCAGATTGTGTGACTTCTAAACAGGGTTTAAGTAGTGTTCACGCACCAGTCCTTTAAACACTACTTTGCTCTGAGCACGACGGATATGCATTGGCAGAGCATTCCAGAGACGAATAGCGGACAGAGTGAAAGAGCTGGAGACGAAGCCAGTACGATGAGCGGGAGTTTGGAGAGTAAGGTTGCTACTGGAGCGAAGGTCACGCTGATGAGAGGCTCCCAGAAACTGAAACCTAGATTTCAGGTAACCGGGGGTACATGGATCATTTAAAATATTAAATGGCAAATAGACAACTCTAAGATTCCTGCGCTCACGGATAGGCAGCCATTTAAGTTCACTTCGATAGTGAGAAATGTGGTCAAACTTACGTAAACCGAAGACAAATCGACAAAAAATTATTGTGGGTCGTGTATTGCGTATCGAACCCAACCCAATCATTATCATCTGCCAATAAACGCCAATTTCCACTACTGTGCTCAGGGGTTCTTCTGTCACCTCTTAGATCAGTATTACTCTAACCTCTCAGTCTTGGCAACGAAATGTCTAAACAATTTGACAGCAAGTGCGATTTCGCGGGAATTTAAATTTGCGGAAATGGAATAAAAAATTAAAAAAAAAATGTAACGCAGTTCATGTTAAATTTTGCGTTCACGATGCAAAAGATGTACCACAGAACCGAAATAATCGACCATGTTCATAATAAAGTAGTCTCTAAGTGTATCAGAACACGGTACAAAGTCAAGTGGAGAGCGCGGCCAGCGCGGGCATATATGGCCGCTTGGGGTCTGACGGAGTAGCGAGTTTTTTAGGTGCGACCAAATATGGCCGCTTGGGGCTTGAGGGGTTAATCTTAATATGCTAATACACATACGAATTTTGAACAGTACCTATTCTTAAATCTTACAATGCAAAGTTTGTATGGGAATTTGCATAGTAAGATTAAAGTAATATGGCCTGGCCTTTATACGTGCACAGGGGTCACCAGTGTCACCACACCTCACGCCAGCCTGATCCTTCAAATGGTTGAGTCTTGACAATTGCTATTGCAATCAATTCATTGCTATAGGTAATTGAAGGAAACCGAAAAGGTGGAAGCGCGCTTCTCCCGGAATCCTCAACCACAGGAACTATCCAATATACCTAAACACCCATGAAGGCCTTTTCCTAGCAGTGAGACAAAACATAGACTAAAGATAAAATGTTTACTAGAAAAAAACAACCAACTCAGGAAAGCTCGAATGGGAATCGAACCCATGACCTTTGGATTGCCTGTCCACTGCTCTAACCGCTACGCTACCGAGACCCCAGAAGACTCGTTAAATTTTTTCTAGTAGTTTGTGATACTTTGCAAGCCAGCGGTATTACGTGACTGTGAAGTTTACCCTCACAGTCGAAAGAAATAGTGTTGCAAGTATTTAACAATCTATAAAGACGTAATTGCTTATAAATAGTAAACATTTTATCTATCTATATAGCATTGTGAATGCAAACATTTTAATAATAAAGATAAACTAAGGAGTTTGTAATCATACCGATGGCTATCAATTTGTGCTTCTAGCTTTTTAAACCACCCCCCACCTCAATACCACCTACAAGAGCAATGTTATGCAGGATGTATACACCGATTACTTAATTCTTCGCTCAGAGTGAGCCAACAGCTTCCTATGTCCAGTTTTATGGCTATACGGGAAAGTATCATCTCTAATCCGGCCATTCGCAAGCAGCGGGCTCGCAGCGTAACCGTGGCGTCGACAATTTGCCTTTACGACCAAATAGTCCACTTCCTAGCGACCGTTTGATCACCGCCGAAGGAAATTTGCATCTCGTACCGACTACGTATGTACGAGTTAGTTGTTAATATGAGGAATGATATCTGAAATGACAACTGAAAGGGTTCGAAAGAAAATTATGTAATTTTGATGATTTGATGACTTAATGATGCATTTTGCTATGACTATAAAGGGTTCAAGATCAAGGCAGTCACAAAATTATACATGCCCAGTATCTTTGGATAACTATTATTTTCTTTTAGATCTTGTAAGTAAATTCTCTTTTTCTTAAAACTGTTTTAACGGGACTAAACACGATTAATTTTGTAAGTAAGTACATATCTACTTACTGCTTGACGTCCCGTTAAAACAGTTTTAATGCAATGCAACGCGATAGTTTAAAGTCTTATTCTCTTTTTCTTCCTTCCTTTTCCCTTTATCTCTTCTTCGTCTATATTATCTAAGGCTAAGATATATAAATTATTATAATCGTATAAATAACCTAAACATTTAACACATGGATAGCAATAAATATGAAGTATTGAGTAAGTAATAGTTACAGGTTTGAATAAAAATTTTACAGACCTATCTAATATCTTGCAGACAACGAACCATCCTATTATCAATACGATCTTCAAGAGACTGCATCTTCGCATATGATAACAAACGTTATGCAAAGATGCATTCGTCGATCAAATTTTCCATTACATCGTAAACCTACTAACGTGTAAGTGCAGACATTTTTCGCAGAGCTGCCTTTACGCAAGCAAGTTCTTGACATTCTTAAAGCTGATTGTTTGTTTGAATGAATAGAACACGCGAGCGTGGACCGGCCTTAGGAATATTGTAAATTAACAGTAAACAGAAAGTCAACGTTTGCTGAATTTCAATGCAAACAAAGATATAACTCTCAACAGTGTATTTAGCAGCGAAATTTCTAATCCGGCAAATGTAAATGTATAAATATATAATATTTTTATACAGTTTTATTAAATAAAATGGTAGAGTTTATAACAATATACAGTAATAGTATAGCAAATATTGCTTTCGTAGAATATCAAAGAAAAATATAAATTTCAAAATCTTTGAATGCCATGTATTTTAATAGCAAAAGTAAAGATTGAATAAGATTTAAAAAACACAGAACGACAATTCTGTATTTTAAAACATACAGTCCATTAAGTAAACAAGACAAAACTTTTTACTTCCATCCAATTACATTTTAAAATAAACCGGAGTGTTGCGTTTATTTTTTAAACCAGAGTGTGTTGTGTTCGTTTCGTATTTTTTTAACCTACACCCGGGTCACATTCGTTTGTTACATTTTAACTGAATTTTCATTTTACGTATTTTACGAATGTGTGTGATACTGAATAAATAATTTTCATTCCATTTCTTTTCATATTGAATGACGACGACCCACTAATCCACCTGTTCATTTCCACAATCGCCAGAACTGAATCGTTGCGGTCGGTCTGCTATAGTCGGAATCATACCTAATCACAATCTGCGTTTATTCAATTCAGTTTACTGTTTGCGTTGCACTAGAGTTGTAAAAGACTCGAGTCCTTTTAAATATAACTAAATCTCTTCTTAAGACTTAAGTCTACGTATAATAATGACATGGTAGTCAGATAGTGAAATTATACATAATAGTCATGAATGGACAAAGGAGACCGGCGAAATTAGACCTAACTATTACAGGAATCTGAATTTACCTAAAATTAATTGTGTAATTTTAAATAACTTGTGGCATAAAAAACCACTAATAATATTTATATGGGGAACAATTTATTGTAATTATAATAACAAAGTATTTGACTACCTGTTTATCAACCAAGGACACATATCATGTGTAGTCGAAGGACAATGTCGCCAGTAAAAAAGCTACCTGTTGTTTGACTCACCACTGCTAGAATACTGTCTAAGTATTCTAGAAGTGGTGTCTCACCACTTCTAGATACTGTCTAAGTATTCTAGAAGTGGTGAGACACCGATTATTGTACTTCTTTTAAAGATAAAGTTCATAAACTGTGTCATTCGTTTTATGCGTAAAAAAGCTTTAGGTTTGCATTTGATACAAGACGAAGCAACACTATCAGTTATACAACAGTGAATACTCTTACGGTTAGTGCATTTAAGTATACATTTCAGATACGTACCAAATAAACAATATAAATAGTAGTAAAAAGTATTAGCTATTTGTTTAATTTACGTAAACTAAGCTGACTTTGAGTTTCTTAACTCCCAATATCTGTGCTATCCTGTAGGACAGATTTATAATTGTTATGTTGTTGGAATGCGCTGGTTTTGATCTACAAAGCCGCATATAAATCATCAGTGTAACGGTCAAAGCCCAAGGTCTTAACGAACTTTGCCAATATCCTTTGACTTATAGACTTAAAGGACACAAAAATCACAAGATTTACATCAAATGAAATTATAAGTCGTGAGTTCTATACAATGTCGTCTAAATTGATTTGAAATGAGTGTAAAAATTAAGACTAAAAGACTCACGTCTTTTACAACACTACGTCGCTGTGCAGTTACATAATGGCTTCTACCGGCCAGCGGCTCACTACCTAGGATCATTGGAGTAATAGGCTGAATATTATTAAGACTAAAAGACTCAAGTCTTTTACAACACTACGTCGCAGTTACATAATGGCTCCTACCGGCCAGCGGCTCACTGCCTTGGATCATTGGAGTAATAGGCTGAATATTTTTGCAGCTTGTTTGTATAATCGATTTGACCAACGCCTTGCGTGTTCCTAAGACCTGCGGGCCGATCGCCGTAATGTTATGCAGCGCGTCTTGACTGCGTTTGCGTCATAACGTTTGATTTCGTATTGCCGTAATTAAATAATGACGCACACGTCACGCTCACCTCAACGCAGCGCACCGCCGTATTGTCATATTAGAACCTCACTTACGCGTGTTTTGTATCGCACAAAAACGGTATCGCGCTAAATTTAGACGTTTCATAAATGTCAAATGAAATGTCACTTTGCAGTGTTCATCGAGTGTTGGTAACGCATTGCAGAAGTGTATGGATTGTTAATTTTGCAAATCTTGTTAGTAACTTTTATGTCATTTCCTACAGATATAGTAAAAAAACAGCATCATACACAATTAACGAGTAATGTACTTACCTAACTTATAATGTCATACCTATCTACTTAATTTTTCAGGCACAAAATTTGAGCATGAACCATTTGCGTTGGCAATTGTTGGATTTGGCAGATCAAGAAGATTTGGGATTGTAGCATAATTTTGTTTCTCCCACAGTAACCACTCGATGGATCGAGATATGAAGTAGCTTATTTGTTGATCAAGCGCGTGCTCTATCTTACATAAATAAATTTACATACTATGCTTCATCCAAATCTGTTTAGCTGTGAATGTAAATCTTATTTTTTAGATGTTTGTTGTCTGTGAGGATGCTTCACTACGATCCAGTATTTGCTGGGCGAATCGTGAATGCATGTGCTGTGCTGCACAACATGGCTCTACGTGCTCAAATTCCTGCTCCTCAACTTAATTTACAAGAACGCAAGCGTGAGGCTTTAAATCAAGTCCGCAGGGTGGCTGCTGAGGCAGAGTTAAGAAGAGTGGCTCAAGTACCACAAAATATTGATAGGCGTGTAAATATCGAGTTAATGTAGGGGAGGACAGTCCAACAGGCTCTTATTCAAAGGCTTTGGAACGAGAGAAACCTTATGTAATAAAAACAAATATAAAATTTAATAAAAAATTGTTTATTATTGTCGCAATATCTCAAATCCTTAAATTCTACACATAGGTACTTATATTAGGGGAAGTCCTTAGTTAGCTCATCATCAGAACGACGACAGCAGCAATGTTTATTCTATAAGCAAAATTTACATTTTTAAACAGCAGTATTCTACCTTCACTCGTTAGTTGAGTTCGATGGCGCAGCGGCTAGCGCGTTCGGCTTGCGATCTTGCACGCTAAGCACTTTGCCAATGCCGGGTCGCTGGGTGGATGACCAAATTAAAAAGATCTCGTGCTTCGGAAGGCACGTTAAGCCGTTGATCCCGGGTTGTTGTCGTAATATGACAGTCGTTAAAACCCACCAACCCGCATTGGGCCAGCGTGGTGGGTTATGGCCCAATATCCCCACGTACCATTGACCACGTGGTAGGCATGTGCCCAGCAGTGGGACGTTTATAGGCTGATGATGATGATGATTCTATCTTCACATCTCAAAAGCTCTTTTTCTTTTCGCATCCCTGACTTAAAATAAGGATAGTTTACCTTTTCTAACCGCATGGATTGTGGAAGCTCTTTAGTGGCCTCTGCATTTTAGTTAATATAAAGCAAATTAACACACAAAATTTATCACAAAAAAAATGCTCAGTAAATACCTCTTCAATTTTATGCTAGCGAACACAGATTGACCATGAAATAAACAAAAATACACAAATAATTTATAAACATGGAAAGCAAAAAGTATCACATTGGATAATGAGTTGTGTATTAGTAAAGCAAACCCAACACAGAAAAAGCAAACTGCGAGAAACGCCAATGGCGAGGTCCCGGTGGTTCTCGAGAAACTCCACCAATACCTCAATTTGTCTCAGAGACGATTTCTTTTCTGGGTGTCGCCATCAAAAATTGAACCGTAAATCTACAAAGTAAAAACTTCTCATAATCTCATATTATCTTTGTAACTACTGCCGGCAAACCAATTAAACGCCAACTTACTTTAACAATAGTTACACAATACCTTATCAAGTAAAATAACTCCGAGCGAAATACAAATAAATTCAATTATTTTAATGGTTTACTATTGTTTAACAAAAAACGTATGACAAAAGATAATTTTACAAACAACGTATGAAACTAATCATTTGACAAACTTTCTTTTCGCAAACATATTACTTTAAAAAGAATCATTTGACATAACACAGATTTCGCAAATGTTTTTCTTAGAAAATATATCTACTGTTAAAATCTTATTTTAATAATATTCACTTGACTAAATAATTCGTTTGCCAAATTGGTGATTTTACAAAAAGTATGGTATATTAGGTATGATATATTATATAAGCAAGGATGTAAGCAATTTCAATTTATTTATTTAGGAGTAGGGCAGCTAGTATTTCTGTTGTCTAATAAAAAAAATAACCTCGAAATTTAAGACAATCGCTACGCTGCGCTTCGCGATTGTCTTAAATATCTAACCTATCACGTGACCTACAGGAGTAGGGCAGCTAGTATTTGTTAAATGTTATTTATGCTTTACATTGTTTTGCCAACTAACATGTTTAAAAAATAATCAATTTGTGAAATAATGTTTTAGCATAATATTTTTTTTTTTAGTAAATAGGTATATTTTCTAATGAGTAGTTTATTAAACAATAGTTTGTAAAATGATACATTTATCAAGTATTATTTAGTCAAATGTTATTTTTCAAATGAAAATTTGGCATTTGTTTTTTGTCAAATGATTGGACACCTATTTTAATATTTAAACCTAACGTCAACCCAACTGTCAATCAGAACCAACAGTGCTTTTTTCTTTATGGGAGGGTATGCAAAGGGATACATCCATAGATCCATATTTTGTGTTCAATATTTCCGTTTTAATACCATTTTTACTATGCTTAGAACAAAATCAAGTGTTATGTTTGTGTATAAACTTAGATCCTAGGTTATTAGGCGTGATGTAGCCCTGTAACAACAACTTTATTCATGGACATAATCGATTACATAACGAATAATCGATATAGAATTATTAAAACTTGCGTACGGCAACACACACTGGTTTCACGCGTAGGTGCAGTTGACGTGCAGTGCAGGTGACGATGACGCGTAGTTTTATTTTAGGGCAATACCAATTGTTGTTTGCGTTTAACGTGTACTTCACGTATGCGTGAACTGCACGTACACTCGACTAATGCGTCATAAAATTACGGCGATCGGCCCGCTGTAGTCATGCAGTTAATTGCCGTTTTGATTATAACATTTTTGCTACTCAAGTATATAAGCTACTGGGTATTTAACAATTAGTAAAAAAGTCGAGAAACCTTGTGAAGTTCGTCTCGATCTAGACTAGTTGTACTTATCATTAACTTTTTTTTTTTTTATTGGCAACGGGTAAGCGCTTGGCCTTTATCTCACCTGATGGTAAGTGACGATAAGGCCGAAGGTGGAAGCGCGCTTCACCCGGAATCCTCAACCACTGAGGAACTGGCTATCTTATCCCAAACTGCCGGAACACAACAATGCTATAAACATCGTTGTTATGGCGACAGACTTAGTTAAGATGGTGGTAGCTAGCCAGGCGGACTTGACAGCCCTACCACCAACCAAACCGAGCACACAAAGATGTACCGCTGGGAATCGAACCCGGGACCTCTGGGTCTGAAACCGGTAGCTTAGCCACTAGACCACAGAGGCGGTTAAAAAACTCGTCTATTTTTGGTTTAATTATTTAATAATGTAATACGTTGCATAGTCCTTGTGAAACTACTTTTGCCCACTTCTTTTATACTTCCCTCAACTTTACACTTATTGAAAAAATACATTGTTATCAATTTTTAATTGTGCATCTATTATTCTCATAGCGAAGTATGTTAGCCTTCAAACTATAATGATATTTAAGTACACCACCTTGATCTTGATAAGGCAACCGACAAAGCTGATTGGTGGCGTAGACCAAGACCGATCTGAGACCAGTGATCTAACAACTACACCGCCGAAGCAGTTAGGAAAATTTTAATCGATTTTTTTCTAATAAAAATAATGTTAAATTATTATGTTTGCGTACTAAACGCCATGTGACGAAAGTGATATCTCGTACCTACCAACCTAACACTTGAAAAAAGCAACTGCCTCAGGTGGCTGACTTGCTATTGGAAATAATGTCAGGGTCAATCAGTGTACAATCTGTCATGTACTCTATGCTGATTATGATAAAGTTGTAATTTGAAAATGTTTTGTACCTACTTATAATGCGACTTGTCAGTTAGCTATGGTACTTAAACTGTAAGCAATAAAGTCATGCCTAATTTATTGTGAATTTTCGTTTGAATACGTACATAGGTACCATCTGTGCACATAAAAGTGGCTTAGTACCGCTAGCTCCAAAAGTTGTGTCCCATCAACTCCAAATTTATTTCGATCTAGTACTGCCAACTCCAAAAACGCTTAAAATCCATTGTTTTCAATAATTTAGATTTTCATACATTAAGGCTGATGAGCCTTAATACCTTAACTCCAAAAATTTAAAGATACAGTTAGCAAAAAAGTGTTACCGTCGGCCTAGACTCAAGCGACCGAGTCATAATTTTGGTGTTTAGATTTTAAATTAAACAAACGCAATATCGAGAAATCATACAATTAAAGTAAAGTACAGCCTGAGGGCCTACTCTCTTTCTCCGAAACGAACTTGTTATTTACTGCGGTTTCCAATCCCTCCGAAATTTCGTTCATACAAATTAGGTTTGGCATTCAGATTATACATTTTTAGAAAATTTATTTAAATTTCAAAAATAATAAAAAGCGCTTATCCGCTCGAGCAGGCCACCTATCGCATTTTTTTGTACTTGAGCGCACACGTCATGTTTTTCAACACAGTAATATTGTAACTGTTATTTTTTTTACTGGTTCCATATGGGCCCATGTTCGCTTAACGGGTGTGGTTCCATTTGGGACCCAGATCGTTTGAGCGGATATATCAAACGAAAATCTGCCGAAAATTCGATTCAGAGAAAGACAGTGGCTCTCTGTACTGTATTCTGTCCCACAGGGCAAAGCAGAAATTTAGTCACCGCTACAATTGGTAGGTATTGGCACGCTTGCCAAATGTGGGGTGGTGATAGAAAATCCGGAATATGCGTCAAAAATTTACCCGACCTGGGAATTGAACCTCTGGTTATCCAACCGGGCGCTTAGCCACTCGACCACCGAGGAGTTCAAACTGAAAACAATATGATAGGGGTGGTACTTCTAACCTTTTAAGGCTAAGTACTACATCTAAATTCATGTACAAAAAAAATAATATGCACATAAAAAAAGTGATTTTAAATCACAAAATAACTAAGTACCTAATGTTTTTTCTTCTCACCAAAATAATCTCAAACATGCAAAACAAAGTAATTTATAAGTTAGCCAGTGTCATTAACACATTTTTTTCATGTTTCTCCGACGTATGAAACCTTTGATATCGCATAAAGTAAAAATAGTCATAAATTATAGGGGAAGGGGTTGGACCCCCTTAGCCTTAACGGGTTAGAAGTACCACCCTTATCACATGTGACAAAATACAGCTAGCCATAGATGAAACCGCAATCCGGGCGACCGAGACAGCTCCTCCATATCAACATCCAATTTAGAGTTAAAATCAAGAAGTGAGATAAAAATGTCTGTACCACATCATATACATACACAAGTAAAAATAACTCGTGTACACAGCATTCCTTCAACAATGTTTAGGTATTACATCTAGGTTTCAATGAGAAGTCAAAACCTTGGCCGCTAACTCAATAAGTCAAACAGGTTGAAAAAAGTAACAATTTACTAGAAACGCAGTACATCATTCAATACACGGATTAAGACTGGTTCGCAAATAACCGTAAGACATCTGTATGTTTGCATATCGTATTTGATTTTATAATTTTATAAGCTGCTACTTTTCATCCGACTTGCTAAGTTATTTGTGATCATGTTTTATTTATGTTGCAAAATTAATAGACTTTTTTATTATTCTGCTTTTTGTGACGTACCTACTACCATATAAATTAATTGCAGAAGACTGAGATTGAGAGAGAATGCGGAAACAAAACTCGTCTTGTCTAGTTATCCTATGTATGTAATATTATTAAATAGAGAAGTAGTGCTGACTGAAGAAACTAGGCCCAAAACGCTGCACCTAGATCGAAAATTGTAAGCATGACATTGCGAGAGTACGACTAGGGTAGTGCGCAGACGTCGTGAGCTGTCGCTAGCTGTTATAAACATTTCTCCACGCCGTATTATGTGTAATAGCAATAACATAACAAGTTAAGCGCCAAGTGTATCATCCCTTGAACAGAAGCACAGCGGTGTATACCAGATGATACACTTGGCGCTTAACGTGTTAATTATAACGGTGTATAGTATTCATACTGGCACATGGTTTATGTAACGTGTCCGTATTCCATGGGTTTTACATAAACCTATAAAAAAAGATATTTTAACTAACAACATTTTAACACGACTGGTTTTAAATCAAGTACTTTACTTTATCTAATTTTCTAATTCTCTAATTTTTGTATAGAAATAGAAATAGAATAGAAATAGAAATAGAAATATTTAGTTTTAGTAAAATTGAGCTACTATAGAAGTATTGTTAATCTACACAGCCCTGTCAATAAATAACTGCAGTTGCACAATACACATACTAACTACAAAAGATACCGAAAAGGTGTTAAAGCCAAACAAAACAATTTCACTACGCATTATCGGAAATAATTACAGGAAAGTTATAGAACAGGAACTGTTTCTTGTTACTTTCCGTCACTTCTTGTACAAATACTATAATGAAAGCAAGGTCTGTTATATTTTAATATTCATACTACTTAAAATACTTTTGTTAAGTTTAATAATTATAGCTGATTCATCGATTGTTGTAATGT
The DNA here is from genome assembly GCA_963921215.1 of Scoparia ambigualis. NCBI lineage: Eukaryota > Metazoa > Arthropoda > Insecta > Lepidoptera > Crambidae > Scoparia > Scoparia ambigualis. Next base: position 10,613,975 of record OY992511.1, on the reverse strand, counting down.
CAAAGTGATTCACAAGTCACATGATAGTATTAAGAAATTTTATCAACGGGGTTACTTACCTTCACCTTGATTTTTGTTTTAGAGGATTCAAAATGCTTATTTTAAGTTTACTGAATAAAGTAACTTTGATTGATTGATTGATGGTTATTCTAAGAATAACTTCAGTTAGTGCATCCATAATCATGGTACATGCAACTGTGCCGTAAAATACAATACTTGAAGACAACAAAGTACATGACAATAGTCCGTCAAGATTAAATCTAATGTTAGTCACTATAGTACTAAACTTCACATTGGCCACGAGAGTTATCAAAATTATCGAGCATCACATTTTGGAAGTAATCATAACCGCTGTGTGATAATATTTATTAGGCGAGAAGCGAGGAGAATCCACAGTAATCGGTTTCGGCCGGTTGCATAAACCCCACGTTGTGACAGCATCGAATTATGACCGGGTTCACGCACACTTGACCCTGCCCACGAATTATTAGACAATTGCCCCTTCATGACTGAGTTTGACTTTGAAAAACGGGAAGCTGGCTTCATAACGTGTACACGTACACTACCGGGTACGGGTTATATTTGTTCGATATTTAGGATAGCATCTGATACCGGTATCATAGAATTATGTGATAGCGTATTACAAGTTGTTGAGCGGTTGTAACGATTTCAAGGATGCCTTTGCTTATCAGTGGTTCAATATAAAGGCTTTACTTGACTTTACTACTTACTATCGAACGATTTATATTCCTTAAAGATACTTTCTCATGCTATTCTGATAAGTATTTAAAAAATGTGCTAAAATAATACTGAAACAAGTAACGAAACAACTTAAAATAAAAAACTTAATAAATTGGCGTCCGGTTTCAAGTAACATCGAAAGTAAAAATACATTTATGCATTGACCTTTCCAATAACAAGCCACTTGGAAATCCATAGGTCATACAAATTGACCAGTAGTATTTGTCAACTTATCCTATTAAGACGTACAATTATTTCACTTAACGACGATTGGGACACATTGAGTCCTGTTCAACTCTTCCGTCTCATTTAAATTGGTAAACGGGCACTAACAAGACTATCTGTAGGCGGATCGGCGGTCATTAAAGCCTATTTAAATTACAAACGTTAATAAGATAAAGCGTAGGAATGAACAATGCTGTTAAGGTACTGATAAACTTTGTGACAGAATTTTGAACATTCCGTTTTTAAAATTTGCTGAAAGTACGCACGCACATCTAAAATTTACCGATGTGAATTCTGAATGATTGATTGATGGTATGAGCACAACTTATAAGAGTAGTTAAATGTGCTTGAGCTGTGGGTTAATGTTTATTAACTTACTATAGAGCCAATCGTTGGCAGCAGCACCGGCGTTGATTTCAGCGACCATTCTCACGATGCAGATCCCCATCCACATCGTTGTGACAGCGCTTTCATTTCCCCAGTTGAAAGCTGGCGGTAGTAAAATAATTAGAATTCACTGTATCGACAAAAAATATGAAGCAAAGTACAATGGTCACGTAGTATGAAATTTAAACCCAGGCCCGGCGCAAAAGAAATGTATCTGATAATACTGGTAATGTTGAGTAATTAATTACTGCATAATGTGACACCGCCGAAATATTTTTCTAAATGTATAAAATTGCTATTGAAAGTATTGCAGGGGTCATATTAATGTTTCATTAAAAGGATGATTAAATTGCTAAAATGGGTGTTTAGCAGTGAGTAATAGGGGTATACCTAATACAAATATTTTTCTACAGTATAAACATTACCACCACTACTATTATTAAAGTAGTACCTAGCAGAAGTCATCAATGAAAACACAATAGTAGTGATATTAAAATATATTTTTTATAATATTTGTTTTTTTTTGGTAATATACATAATTATATAGGTATCAGTCATAATCACATCACACTTATGTAACATTCGAAATGTTTGAATGTTTTTTTTTGCTTTTACGCCTCAATGACTGAACTGATTTTAATAAAACTAGGTAGGTAGGTACCTACCTACCTAGATAGATGAGGACCTGGATTTACACCGCTTACTGAAAGAAAGCGGAAGCTGACTAGCTTCCGATATACCCGATCATTTTACTAAAACAATTTCACACTTTTAGAAAAATATTTCGAAGATTCCAACTATGCAGTATTTAATAACACATAATTAGTAAAAATCTGTGATACATTTTATTTCCGCCCGGGGCTTAGGTTTTTTTTGCCATTGTCCTTCACCATCGCCATTGCCAGAATTTTCCATTGTTCATTCATATTCAATGCTTTCTACTATGTCAATTACTAGTAAGCGCTTAATCGCTGCAGTTAACCGAAGTGCGAATAATTTCTCTATTTGTATGTGGTTTTACTTGCGTTAGTGCTTACTGCGATCACGTATGGGCTTAAGTGTTCATGTTAATGAAGTGACTTAGTTAATTAATTCTTGAAAGTGGGTAAAAATTTGGTGACTCAACTCTTGTTGGTTTTTTGAATAATATATCGAAACACGACCTGATTGAACAAATTGCTGAAATGAACTTCGGTATTTGGTTTTTCGGTGAATCGTTACATCCGGTAAATTGAAGCTTCGTACAAATAAGGCATCGTTCAATTGAGTGATCGGTTAATAGTTTTCGTTAAAATAGTAATCGGTAAAACGGCTTTCGGGATTAAATAGGAAACCCACTTCTATCATAATTCCTAGATACATAGTCTTACCATAAGTTCTGTCTAAACTTAAATGAGGGTATTTTAATATAAATAATATTACGGTAGTACTATTATTTGATATCATTATATTAACTAGGTTTTATACTATTAATTTCGATCTAACACATAGCTGTGTAAACATGGAGTGGGGTACCACAGAGAATCGAATCGCAGTGATTGCATTACACAAATGTAAGGAAACACCAGTCGAGATTTTTAAATTACTAAAGCCATTAAAAAAAAAGTGTTGAAGAGAAGTTTAACCGTCAAAGCAATAGCGTGTATGCACATAGCTCCCAAGAAGCTACTGAGAAAATTCTGAAGGTCGAAAGAGGCCACCACCCAGCATCAGTGGTGGTTTGGTGGGGCGTGTCCTACGAAGGCGTGGCAAAGCTCCATTTTTGTGAACAAGGGGTGAAAACACGAGCAACTAACTACCTAAGCAATATTTTAGAAAAGGTGTTTAAGCCTTTATGTAACACTATGTACGCTGGTAAACAATGGATATTTCAACAAGACAGCACCAGCGTACAAAGCGAAATCAACCCAGCGCTGGTTAGCGCCTCTGAAGATTGGCCCGCAAGTCCTAATCTTAATCCTTTAGATTATTGCTTTTGGAATATTTTAGAGGAGAAAACCTGCTCTAAACGTCATCGAAATATGTAGTCGTTAAAAGCAGACTTAGTGAAGACAGCCGCCTCAATTCCATTGGATGTGGTACGTGCGGCCATAGATGATAGCCAGGACGTTTGGAGAAATGTGTAAAAGCTAAAGGTGGTCATTTTGAATAGTTTAAATATTTGTGGTAATCTACACAGTTAAACGTATAAAATACATGCTTTTAAATATTCACTTCTTTTTTCTCCTTTACACTAGACATGTATAAATGAGGGACATAATTTATGGCAAAACTAGGTGCAATCACGACTATCACCGACCGAACCGAAAAAGCAGTCCACCTTTCACCAAATAACAACTGTACATGTGCTCAGCGTGATAAGTGGTGAGCTCATTTCCGCTCTATGCTGTTAATTGCTGTATGTGTAGTATTTAGTCCGTTAGTCGTCTTTTACGACATTTAAAGGAAGAGATGGGTTGGTAAAATTCCTTTAAAACTGAGTTGCCACTACACAGCTTGTTAACTCTTATAACATTCTTCATAATATGCTCGTCGGTTTAGTTTTCAGTTACATTTTTTGCAATAACGCCAGTATTGCAAAAAATGCTTTAATAGGCGTAGGAATACAATGCCTGACGTTATCGGCAATCTAAGTTATTCAAACATTGAAGTACATACTTAACACGTCACATTCAAATTAATTTTACTTAGATATTTCCTTTTAAATTCTGACGATTTGGGTATGACAGTAGTGCAGTAAGTGGCCAATGGCCACTACAATACAAATTTGGAACCGCTATCTGTACGGAACTATGGGTTCATTCTAGTGCTAATTGGTCTAGATATAATAAGCACGCGTTAAACAAAAAGTCAATGACCCGTGAATATTAGCTACTTTCTTCAAATTGAAAATGTACACAACATTTTTGGAATTGTAAATATTTAACATCCTGGATGTTTAAGGCGTATCAACACTATTAACTTATGTTTGTACGATAACAGAGATTCGTTTAATTTAATAGATAGCGATTTTATAAACCATTGAATTTTCAATAATTCCATACTAACTAAATACACAAAATGCAAATAAAAACACAACAGATAAGTACTATTAGCATTAATTGTTATGGCAGCAGACGCAGATAATATGGTGGTAGCCAGCCAGGTAGATTTAAAAAGTATTAGTGTTATAATTTACAAATTTTACTTACATGAGAACTATATAAATAATTTCTTAATTCTTGAGTTACATCTTAATAACAAAAATTTTCTTGTGACCCCCTACAGAATGATACTTACAATTTAAAGGATTGTGTATTAAGGCACCATCTTGATGGTTAACGCACGTGCGATTGTGGAATTCGTTACAATGAGAGTGTTAACGCTGACTCCCATTAACCTGAATGTAAAACGGCCTATTACACCGGCTGCCATACTGCTTAAACGATAAACTCATTGAATGATCAACTAAAGTCGTTAAATTAAAATATTTATTTCTTAACATTCTATAATATAAAACTAAGGAAACAAAATAATAAATGAAGTTTCTCGTGCTAACGCTGACGTATTTTGTTCTACTGTTCGATTTGATTGATTATACAATTTTATTTGCCGAGTTATGGATTGATTCATTTAATCATTTATTTGATTATTACCATTTTGATTTTAAGTACTTTTATTATTAACTTTGGTCAAATACTTTGATTTTAGGAGAGTAAATAATGATATACCAAGTGTACTTTTAGAAAACTGTACATTATCTGATTTATAGAATGATCTTTTCGTAAGATTTCTTACTGACTATGATTATGTAGATAAAAATTATAATTACGCCCTTCAGTGGCGCACAAACGGCAGACAAAACAAAATATCTCTATTGATGTCACCATCACATGAAGACCTTAGATTGTTTACTAACATATAAATGTGGGTCATGGGACACGCTCGTGATCCGATCGAATTCGTTACGATCATTTTAATTGGTTTATAAAGGACGTTGACTTTTATGGTTCAACGGGTTGCTGTTTTAATTTTATTTTATTAGCATACCTTGCAAATTGTAAAAATGAATGGCAAATATTGTGTTTAGCCGAATGACGTAAGCACTATCAGAAGTTTTCTTGAAGGTAACGCCTGCTACGTTCGATCCGGTTAATTGAGTAACTATTAACGCGTACATGTAAGTAGTTGTATTGAGCCTTGTATTTGGATCTAATGCTAGCTACATTTGAGCATTTTAAGCCACGTTGCGTCGTTAAGGTCCCAGTTGAGTTTTCTTTCAGTTTGGCAAACATAATTATTTGCTGTCATCTGATCATCACCATCATTAAGCCATTTAACACTTGCTGCTATGCGATTCTCTAAGCGACACATAGACTGCTGGCTGTGATCTGCGTTCTCTTTCCAATTCTATGAATATGAAAGAGATATAGTCAATTATCAGCGCTGCGGCAGCCGCTGCTACCAAGGCTTTAACTTAGAGAATCGCACTGCTGGTTGAAACCTACACCAACATAGTCGATCCTCTACCTCCTTCCTCCTTTACCATTTTTACAATAACTGATTAATTACTTTTAGTAAAGTGTTCAATACAAAACTTGACCTAAAAATACAAGAACAATTAAATAATCTACGAGTACTAATTAAAAGACGATGTTGACGGCTAACAAGCAGTCATTTGTAATCGGCAGAACTTGTTTAATTAAATCCATTAAGAAGTTGTTACATTGCTTTGGTCTCACACGTTCAAGTAAAATAATATTTTAATAAAATTAAATAATAAGCTACATAGGGTTTGACTGTCATTTTTATGTAAGTAACTGTAAAAGTAAATAAGTATTATCTCACTGCTGGGCAAAGCTGAGCTGCATTGAAGTCAAGTAATCGTTACAACTGATGGGTAAAGCGATCACTACACCACATTTTTCAAATGCGGGTTGGATGCTTTTATCACATTTTACATGTGATCAAAGGTTGGTTGTCACATACCCAGGATAAGCATCGAATAATTCAAAACCTATTTTATCCCAACTAGGAATAGCATATACTAGGGCCATATAGGATAAAGAAACAAATAATTTGAGCGTTATTAACGCAAAAAATCAAATAGGGAGTGCGTGCGAACGCTTGCCGAGGGTGGACGTATATTAAATTTCTCCAACACTTTTTGCTATAAATAAGTGCAAAACATCGATAAATACTGCTAATTCAAGCGCGGTACCTGAGAGAAGGAATTGCAGCGTTTTTTTTTTCGTTGAAAAGTGTGGATTTATCCCGAAAAACCAAGCGAAACACTGGCCAGCAGACGGTACTTGAGGTCAGTCAGTGCTTGTTTTTAATTTTTTTAAAACAATCACCCTCCAATCTACCTCTTACCACGACCAGTCAGTCATACAAGCCATATAGAAGCGCAAAATTCACAATCTCACGTGCAGTCACAGTGGTCCAGCGGTAAATACAGTGCCGAATATTTGGTCGAAGGCATCTAGACGCAGCGGGGTCGAATCACAGCGAGACTACAACTTTTGTGGTTAAAATTTTAAAAAATATATTAATTTATTTTTTGTCTATTTCATTTGTTTTTTTTTTTTTTTTTTTTTTCTTTTACTTTTTGCAAACTTTTTACATACTTACATTAATAAATATGTCCAATATCCGCAATGACGCCCCAGTAATGGCGTCCCTAGCAGATGGACTGCCCGCATGTGCCGGGTGCCTCCGCAAAATCACCACTATGCGATATTTACGATGCAGCAAATGCTTCCAGTATTGGGACCCGAAATGTGCAAGTGCTCCGGAAGCTAACGATATGTCCATCGAGCACATAAGCAGGTGGACCTGTCCGGAGTGTGTCTGTAAACAACGGAAAGGCGGGAATAACACTGAGACACCTGTGAAGTTGCCGGAAAACAGTATCGACAACGTCACCATGTTTCGTGATACCGGTAGGCACTTAATAGACCGTTTGGATGAATCCGTTATGTCCCTGGATGTCAGCCAAGGGCAGGAGGACGACGCTGCGCTGGGACAGGACGCATCCCAGATTACATCCCAGAATCCTGAATCATCTGTCGACACGATGGCATCGAGCATCCTTAGCGAGCTGCGGCTCTTCAGAGAGGAGGTGCGTGAGGAGTTGCGAGCCGCGCGCGTGCAGATCGATGGACTCAAAGATAGCATACTGCAGCTAGCGGGCAGAGTGGCGAGATGTGAGAGCCACATTGTTGGCGTTGATGAGCGAGTTAAATCTTTAGAGCTCGGAGTGACCCGTGATCGCGAAGTCAGTGCGGCACGTCGCAACGCATTGGAGCAAAGCCTGGAAGCCGTGAGTAGGAGTCAATCGGAGGCTGGCGCGAAGGTCGGTGCGGGGAGCAGCGTAGAATTGGAGCGCACTGTGTCAGAACTCAGGCGCGAGCTAAACGACAGGGACCAGGATGCGCTGTATGCGGACGTAGAGATCGGGCAACTGCCGGAAGTGAAGGGCGAGAATGTCCTCCACAGCGTCACCGTCCTCGCGAGCCGACTGGGGATGACTTTAGACGAACGGGACGTGGTTTTCGCCGAGCGCGTGGGCGCTCCTCCGCCTGATGGCGGGCGCGCACGCCGCGTCGTGTTGCGGCTAGCGCGTCGCCACTTGCGTGATGAGCTGCTGCGCGCCGCGCGTGTGCGCCGAACCGTGGCGGCCGAGGGCGGCGGCCGGGTTTTTGTTAACGAGCGACTAACTCGTCCTAACCGCCAGCTATTCCATCTGGTGCGCGAGGAGTGTCGTAAGCTGCAATGGCGCTACTCCTGGACGAGGCGAGGCCGTATCTTCGCTCGCAGGAGCGACGGCGCACAGGTCTTTCAGTTGCGATCGCCTGATGACATTGCACGTGTGTTTGGTACAAAAGGGATTTGACTCAACAGACGCTGTAATTTGGCAAAAAATTGTTCATTCCTGTATGTTAAATATTATTATGTCTTAACTTTTTTTACAAATTTTTATATATTATGTGATAAATTGTTCACTTATAGTTTTTTTTCGTTCCATATTGTTTCTGTCGTTTTCTCGTTTGTATACATGTTTAATTTTTATTCGTTGTATGTCTTGGATCAGAACCAGAGTAATCATATTTGTTTACCATATTTGTTAGGTGTTGTAAAGGAATATGTGTTGTATATTTATTTATTGTGCCGTCATATTTCCATTGAAGTCAGTAAAAGTTATTTCAAACTTCATAGTTACCATACTTACATATTGTTTTGCAATAATAACGAAGAATATGCTGATTCTGTAGTAATGGCTCAATTAAAGGTATGTAACTTCCTCACTATGTCACCGGCCTTGGGTTAAATTTATTAGTTGGCTTATTCAATGCTGGGTCACTTGGCACAAGGCATGAGGAGTTTATTGTAGCAATGGAGGAGTTGTCGCCTGATGTCATGGCTATTAATGAGACATGGCTTAGGGCAGGGGAAATGGATAGTGCCCCAAGATTGGTAGGTTACCGGCTGATGCACACTCCACGGCCAACGCACATCAGAGGTGGACGAGGAGGAGGGGTCGGTTTCTACATCCGCAAAGGTCTGCACGTGAGGAAGTGCCCTCATCCCAACACTGTGGCTCCAATAGAACAGATGTGGATTTCCGTTCGAATTCAAAAAAGAAACATTGTCGTCGGTTCTGCTTACAGGCCTCCGTGGCAGGACGTTGGTCTCTTTTTGGATGCTATCACGGAAACCATAGCCTCACTCAGTGGATTGGATGGACTTGTGCTGGCTGGCGACTTTAATATTAATCTTCTCGATCAGCAAAGTTGCAAATACAAAGAATTCACACAATGCATGCACAGCCTTAGCCTTAAGCAACTTGTAACGGAACCTACGCATTTCACTGACCACAGCAATACCTTGATTGATATAATATGCACTGACATGGGAGCCCTTGGTGTCACGGTCAAGCACTCACCTGACCTGGGTGGGCATGCTATGCTGGTAGCAGAATTCAAGCTAAAGAAGATAAAATCGGGGCCTCGCTGGGTCACTTTCAGACCATTACAAGACATAGTTTTGCAGCAGTTTGAATCAGATCTTGATGCTATTGCGTGGGAAGTTTTCGAGCGGATAGACTGTGTGAATAATCTTGTCACAACATTTACCGGGTGTGTCTTAGAACTGATGAATCTACATGCTCCAAAAAAGACTCGCAGATTCAAACACCCACCCCACCCTTGGATCACTGACACTATTAAAGATATGATGTGCGTTAGAGATGATTTCCACAAACAATATAAAAAACATGGTACTACAGTCATCCGAGACTGCTATAAGGATATGAAACGAGTAGTGTCACAGGCAATTGAGCAAGAAAAGGCATGTTTTTTCGAGCAACATATAAACAATAACTTGCAGAACACAAAAAAGCTCTGGAAAAACCTTAAGAGAACTGTCTTGCCGGACAATAAAAAATCAGCAGACCTTCCACATATTTTCGATGATCCTAATAAAATTAATGCTCATTTTCTGAATTGTCCTGGAGAGGACAAAGTTTCAATATCAGAACTCACATATTTCGAGTATCATAGGCACAAAAGTCAGGTTGGCTTCTCTTTGCGCACTGTCAGCAGTGATGTGGTTTTGCGTACAATAAAAAAAATTAAAAGTAATGCTCAGGGTTGCGACGGCCTGTCTCTTGAAATGGTGCTACTGACCTTGCCTCATTCACTGGACGCAATCACGGCTATTGTGAATCGCTCTTTAATTGATGGTGTGTTCCCCGAGGACTGGAAGGTTGCTGTCGTTCAGCCCTTGCCAAAAACCAGCCAACCCACTACAATGCAGGATCTTAGGCCCATCAGCATTCTACCATGTCTGTCAAAGGTTCTCGAGAGATTGGTATGTGACCAACTAACCAAGTATCTTGATGAGCAGGACATCCTTCCGCAGCATCAGTCTGGGTTTCGAAGGGGCTATGGTACGGCAACCGCTCTCGCGGATGTTGTCGATAGCCTACTTGCTGCCCAGGACCAGAAGAAAATCTCCATCTTGCTGCTGCTCGACTTCTCTCGGGCATTTGACTCTATCAACATCCCTCTTCTGTTATCCAAGTTAAGCTACTATGGCCTTGATTCTGGCTCAGTAAAATGGTTCAACAGTTATCTGACCAATAGGCGGCAATACGTGGAGCTGAAACAGGCGGATGGTACGGTGCTGAAGTCGAATTTGCAACCAGTAGATCGTGGAGTTCCTCAGGGATCAATACTGGGGCCCATGTTGTACATATTATATAGTGCTGACATAATTTCGAACATTACCCATTGTCAATATCATATCTATGCGGATGACCTTCAGCTGCTCCTCCCTTTTGCCCCTTCCGAATATGACATTGCAGTGTCTAGAATCAATGAAGATCTTCGAAGGATCCATAATTGGTGCTCAACTAACTCCCTTGTCCTCAACCCCAAAAAGTCAAAGTACATCTTAATAGGAACACCCAAATCCGTCCAAAGATTCAGCAACATTGATCTGCATATCGGAATAGATGGGAAACGGATTGAACGCGTAGACCGCATTAGAAATCTGGGTCTCGTATTTGACAGCCATCTTAAATTTGAGCACCATGTCACAGAGTGTGCGAGAAACTGTTTTTACAGATTGAAGCTGCTATACAAGCTGAGACCATATTTGTGTGAGAGTTTGAGGATTTCCCTCTGTGAAAGCCTAGTACTCAGTAAGTTTAACTACTGCGACACGGTGTATGGGCCATGTCTACTGGCCAGAACGGCCAAAGTCATACAACGAGTACAGAATGCCTGTGCTCGTTTTTGCTTCACCGTCCCTCCGAGGTCGCACGTTACCCCATTCCTCAACGCCAGTAACACGTTGAAGATGGAAGCGCGCAGAAGACTACATCTGGCCATGTTATTTAGTGTTCTCGCCACAGCCACTCCAAAATATCTTATAGACAAGCTGGAATGGGCTCGCGAACGCAGCAGATATCCAAAGAGAGAATGCGTCAACGTCTTTACCACCCCAAAGCATCGCACGGTAGCGTTCCGTGGCTCATTCAGGTTCGCCGCGTCAAGATGCTGGAATGACCTGCCTCCGCCATTGCGCGCCCTAGAAGTTAAAACTACTTTTAAAGCACACCTAAAAAAACATTTATTAACACAGCAGTTAAACAACAGCGGACTGGATACTCACCAACGGGGTTTGTGCGATGCGCGGGAGGGCGTGGCGATGGCGAGTCAATTTAACCTTAAATAACTTACTTGCAGAAACATCTCGTGCACGGCTTGGTGACTCGGCATTGCTTGTTATAATAATTTTTCAAATTTTGTTTCTTGAGTAGTACCTATTATTATTTAGTTCTCGGGTTCAGTATTTTGTGACGTGGCCGGTGGCATTATGCATTATTTTCTTTGTTTGTACATTTAAAATTTTTGTTTGTTGCTATTTTTTGCTTTTTTATTTTATTTTTTATTTTTCTGTTTGTGATTATTTTTAATGTATGCCATTGTTATTAATTATCATTTATTTAATTAGGTATGCTTATTATTTATAGAATTTTATTTGTTTAATACAATATTGCTTGATAATTTATATCATAATTATGTAGCAACAAAGCCGCCGCACTCTGCGGCACTGCGCATCTGTTTTGTATGCTTTAAACCTCTGGTTAGAGCAGGTGCTGCGGTGCAGATGCGCGGTGCGGGAAGGGCATCCGCTGAAAATCAGCGTTATGGCCGGCCTGAGTACTGGCCATAACATATGCTGAGCGGGCGCCTTTTTGGCACATAACCATCGTCTTTTTATAGTTTACTCTTTTATTTTAAATTACAGTTGTTTTATTATATGTACTGTTATTCTTTTTTATAATGTAATTTATTATGTGTCAAATATAAAACCTTCTTATTCTTATTCTTATTCTTAAATATTACCGACAAGTGATTGTCAGTTATTTGTGCAAATAACTAGTGTCACTAGGATTTTTACTGGTTTTTGAGAGAATGACACCATTATTAGAGGTACTGTCGTCAGTGTTGGGCATAGTTAACTACTATTTTGTACCTAACTACTAACTACGATTAAAAGTAGTTAACTACAAGTAGTTATGATTACATGTAATCTAACTACAATAATCAAGTTACAAATAGTAGTTGGTAATCTGATTGCGGAAATCAAGTAGTTATAACTACTGATTACTTTCATTCTAAGAAAATCCTAATGTATAACTAAATATGTAAAAAAGTTAAAAATTAAAATGTTAAAAGAAATGGCTAACAAAAGATTTTTTATATTCTACAAAATAACCTCTAAATCGGTGGTATACAAAAAACCTTAAATCTATTTTAAGTTTTTTATTATCGATGAATATAAAACTTCGATTCGTAAATAGATGTGTCAATGCTTTTACAATGTGATAATGAAATAACGTAAAACCTTTCAGGTGGTAACTCAGCCTATGAAATTGAACCACTTTTGTTCTTCCCGAAATGCAAAAAAATAATTCAGATTATGATACAAACTGATCATGTGACTTACTAAATGGTATGAATATCCGATTTTTATGAGATTTCGGGAAAAAGTTTATAGAGCAAAAGTTGTGCACTTTCATGCGCGGATTTAATACCTTTGAAGATTTGCGTGAAACTTTTATTTATATATTATTATGTAGATTAATAGATAAAATTATCAACTTTGCACAGCAAACATCTTGGAAACAATTTAGAATAATAGATTAAAATTAATAATTTGAATTAGCCTTTAATACAACATGTTTTTCGAAGATTTCGTCTGATAGCTTGTGCGATTTAGGGTGATTTATCATTGTCGCATATGAAAATAGTCTTTCCACTGGAACCGAAGAAGGTAAAAGGGTATTGTATGTATTTCATGAAGACTTTTTTACTTCTGGGTATCTGTGAAGAACACTAAGTTCTCGCTCCATATCTGACAAATAATAGGAAACTATCATAATTATCTGCTTTTGACCTCTGGTCTCGACATCCGTTCTCTTCGGTATCTGAGGAAGAGCTATCAAATTAAAAAAAATCATCATCTTTATTTTGATTTTTTGTTGTTGAACTTGATTCTGCATTTTTAGAAACTACTTTTGCAAAAGCTGCTTTAAAAAGATTTTTCAATCGTAGATGATCTTCTATAGGAACACATGCAAACCATTTGGTTATAAATCGTGGCATTGAAATTGCAGCAATCGCTGCGTTTTGTGCTTTGGCGGTAGAAATATCAAAAATATCGTTAAAACGGTTATTAACGCTTTCTAAATGCGTTCTAGCCAGAATGTTGCAGTCGTCAAAATTTTCATTGCACATTTTTTCTAATTTTCTTCTTAGAGATAATAAGCATGGAAGTAACAAGCCATAGAACATACCCTTTTCACCTACTCAAACGTAGGTAGTTACAAAAAGTAATCATGTAACCGTGATTGCAACTACAATATGTAGTTAGTAATCAAAATGCTTAACTACTTTTTATGATTACTTCATGTAATCTAATATTATGATTACTAACTACAAATTGTAATCGTGGTTAGTAATCAGTAGTTAGATTACATTTTGCCTTACACTGATTGTCGTGAATCTCTCCCAAGATAAAGTAGAATTCTGAGCGATGAATGACTGATATTTGCATAGAGCACTGTCATTTATTTGTTCACCAACATTTTTCAAGTTCAATCGGTCCAATTTACAAAAAATAAATAATTTTTTTATCAACCAAAAACTTCAAATTATTTCACTTTTTATCCTTTTCATTAAATATGTTAATTCATTTAATAGTGGATAATTGTTTTACACTAGAATAAAAATGTCAATTATTGGACCATACCAAAAAGGTATGTTTTCATAGTTTTATGAAACCACTACTTAAACATGACTAATATAGTCATGTTTAAGTAGTGGTTTCATTAAACTAGTCTAGACGGCACAGTTACTTGTTTATCAATTCATACCGTTTGTTTTTAAAACACCTAGCTTTGGCTGTCGCCATTTATTTTCATAACTGTATCATGATATGTAAAACTTATGTGTGCTAGCCATCCATATTGCACTGAATATCAAAATCAAATTATATTTGTTGACTTTGGGTACTTTTTTTGTATTCTACAACGGGTAAGCGCTTGGCCTTCATCTCACCTGATGGTAAGTGAAGATAAGGCCGAAGGTGGAAGCGCGCTTCACCCGGAATCCTCAACCACTGAGGAACTGGCTATCTTATCTCAAAACTGTCGGAACACAACAACGCTATAAACATCGTTGTTATGGCGACAGACTTAGACCAGATGGTGGTAGCCAGCCAGGCGGACTTAACAGCCCTACCACCAACCAAACCGAGCACATAAAGATGTACTCCCCGCTGGGAATCGAACCCGGGACCTTTGGGTCTGAAACCGGTGGCATAGCCACTAGACCACAGAGGCGGTTCTATCCAAGGAGATACCAGTCAAGTGCGAGTCAAACTCATGCTTATGACTTCACCCAAATCGCGGTTAAACCTACACGTATTCCCTCCTACCTATGACATAGGGTCCTTCAAACGAGGCGTGAAGAAGCACTTTGTGGGCCGGCAGAGTGAGGATGACTGATGCTACGTCTCTTACGCTGCACCAGTTGTCCTCGCGCCTGGACCTCATTTCCACTTAACATCAGGTGGAGTGGGGTCATTTGCCGGGCTTAGTATAAAAAAAAAAACCATAGAGGCAATCATCGTAGTTTTTAAAGTACTTATGAAAACAAACAGTCACACTAGACTTGATTAGAAGATCTTTTGATCGTTCTCGTTCATTAAAATCAAACAAAATCCTTAACGCAAATGTAGCATGAGGAAGTTCCTACCATAAACTAATCAGAAGTAACAAGAGTAGTTGTATCAGTGAAGACGATGTTTTTATGCTTTGTACATTGTATGAGCAATACTTTGATTGTTTTCTAGAGTACACGCGAACACTTTACATTCAAATGAAACACTTTAATCGTTGTGAATCTATCGTTCGTGTGATAACACCCACCCTCCTGTCATGCATTTTAAACGATAAGATAAAAAATATGAGAAGGTTTGTATCAAGTGTTTCAATTAAACTTTAAACTTCAAAACTTTGATTATTGACCTGCATATAGCACTTGTTGCGGTTGTGTTTCGTCCCACCAGTGAGGGGTTCCGGAAGTCCCTCCCCCCCCCCCCCCTCCCAATTCTTATTCCTCCTTAAAGGCCGGCAACGCGTCTGCGTTTCCTCTGGTTTTGCGGGTGTCCATGGGCGGCGGTGATTACTCTCCATCAGATGACCCGCCTGCTCGTTTGCCTCCCAATTTTATAAAAAAAGCAATATGACCCATGTATTTGTTGCCCGAATCAGAATTACGATTTGACATTATTACGATCGCTCGCTGACATTTGGACCAAAATTGTGCGCCTTCCATTTCGAAATTCACCATTTCAGTCGCTATCCAAATTTGTAAAAGAAACCTTTGCGCAATATTTGAGCTATTAGAAGAAATCACCGATGCTAACACAGTGAGAAGTCGTTTGCGATTGTTATTGCGTTTTTAATTGACGCTCCATGAGAATTATTGTGATGACATCCACATCGATGTATTTAAAAATTAATGTTTCTGTGTTTGTCCCGTATTATCAGATTGCGATGAAACTTTGGTGAGTTTTTTGTAGTTTTGTTTAATCAACTTAGAAATCTTCGCAGCCATGTGAGTTCTAAGTTGATAAAACCATTGCAAGATACAAGTGTTCGTTAGGTTTACTAAAGGATCAGATTACTGAGAATACCTTAGCGGTACACGATACTTGCGTTAAGCTAACTGAAAAATCGTTTATACCCGGATCGGAGATCGCAAATACCTATAAGACCTATATCAAACATTAGAACAACAACTACTAGATGAGATCATGTAAAACATTCTTGATGTAAATAAGTAACAAACGACGTAACATTTGCTTAATCAAATAAAAAGAACTAAAGAAAATTTCCCCATATTGTTACGCAGCCCTTTATTTACACATAATTACGGGGTTCACGAAATTACCCATTACTAATACTTATTAGAGCAATCTCGTTTCAAACTCAAGTTTGTGTTAATGACCCGCATAGTGTAACAAGGTTCTATGTCGTAACCGTTATCAATGCCAGCTGCGAACCACAAAATGTGAACGAAGAAATGTGACACCTTTCCATTGATTGACGTCAAGTAGTTATTGATCACAAATTGGGTGTCTCCTATTCTTTGTCTCTTTTTCATTAATATTTAATAATTTATTATTAGCTAGCGGCCCGCACACGCCTTCGTTCACGCTAACTGAGAAAGACTGTCATAGTTCAGCCATCTAAAAAAATATATCTACAAAATATAAACAAAAACCATCCTTAGTTAACGCCCTATCTTTTAGTGAAAACCGCATAAAAATCCATTGCGTGGTTTAGGAGAATAGTGCGGTGCTACAGACAGAAGAAAACGGCGACTTAACTTAATATTATGTAATGATAATTATTAAATAGTTAAGAGGCTCACACTTTCTAGGCAGCTAGGTCAGTTTATCATTAAGTTTATGTCTGAATTTTGAGAAGTTTGAATAGTGTTGACTAAATTTTTACGACACATGTGCAGTGCAAAAGCAGTTCTCTAGCATAGTCTCTGACTAACCCTTCGGGGATAATAGTCGTGATTATATGTATGTATATATGTAAATTTTTACAAGTCGCTGAAATATCAATAACTGTATAATTAATTAATTAATATAACTATCCTTGCACAAAGTTTAACTTTTTTTTTGGAGAACATTATATAAGTTTAGTAGTAGTTACAGACAAGACGTTTAAAATTGTGGTATTTTGTCTTTTCACTAGGTATATTCTGATATCATCATCATCATCATTATCATCATCAGCCTATAACCGTCCCACAGCTGGGCACAGGCCTCCCACATGGACAATAGCACGTGGGGATATTAGGCCATAACCCACCACGCTGGCCCAATGCGGGTTGGTGGGTTTTAACGACTGCCATCTTACGACAACAACCGAGACCAACGGCTTAACGTGCCTTCTGAAGCACGGAGGAGCTCTAGATGTTTTTAATTTGGTCACCCATCCAGCGACCTGTCATTGCGAAAGTTGCTTAGCGGGCAATATCGCAAGCCGAAAGCACTAGCCGCTGCGCCATCGAGCTCCTCGATTTTCTGATATAGTCAACTCTAATAGTACCTACCTCTAGTGAAATATCTAACAGAACATGACTAGTTAATTAATTGGCGTCCAAAATTCCAAAATAGTCTTGGAAACGACACAAAATTAGCTAAAGTCCAAGATTCTTTAACATGTGCAATTGAACATACACACATGCCTTGCGTCCTTCTATTAGATAATAGATAATTCGTAGTCGCCAACAGACAGCACACGCAAAGCTGTCAATTATTGTGTGCGAAGAATTCTATAAACGATTTAAAGAATATATCCGTGTCGCGTGGCGGTGAAAGAATACTATACCACCCCCTCTCTTCCCTTGGGTGTCGTAAAAGGCGACTAACGGACTAAAGAATGCACATACATCCAACTACATAGAGCGGTGATGGGCTCACCACCTTACGTTGCGCACATGTGCAGCCGCTATTTGGTGAAAAGTAGACTATGGTAGAGAGCTGCTTTTGCTGTCCTCATTGCGTAGTCTCTGACTAACCCTTTGGGTATAATAGTCGTGATTTTATTATGTAAGTATGTGTACCTAAGATAGTGGACGTAGCAGTTAGCAAGCAATCAGAGTTTTGTTGTTTGTGTTTCTAAGAGCTCATCGGAAGACAAGTCCTTGTTGTCGTAATATATATCCATCAACCTAGAGCTTACGTACAAACTTGAAATGAGAAGGCAAAATGTCGATGATAGTAAATATTGTGTATGCTATTTATTTTTTTGGCAACTCTCGCGTTCGTTTGCAGTATCAGAATCGCGCGTTTTAACGATTCAGTCGCTGCACTCAGCTTCTAAAAAGCGTCTAAATCGCCGATCGCCGCTGCTAAAAGTAGCATGTCTGCTCTGGCCTTAAGAGCAGACTATCAGCACTCGTACCAACAATTTGGCAAGTCGTTCCCTTGTAAGACCATTAGGCTTTGGAATTCTCGGCCGGCGCATGTTTCCCAGGGACTTTTAAGCGGGGCGTGAAACGGCATTTATGCAGGCCGTCATGTATGGGTGCGCTTGTTACCGTGCTTGTTCTACGGAAAGGTGCGCTCTCGTTATTTTGGACTGCATCGGCTGCTACGATCAGGCAGGATGACTACATCCATCATAGTGACTACACTATGACGTGTCACATAAAAAAAAAGTCTGACTCTAGCCGCATACTCGGTAGGACTTGTTTCGCTATCAATGTCTTATCTAAGTTTGTCGCAATAAAAACATTACTGTAGCATTGTTGTGTTCCGGCAGAGATGAGATAAATAGTTCCTCAAAAGTTGAGAATTTTGGTGAAGTGCTCTTCCATCTACGACCTTATTGAGAGATAATATCAGGATTTAAGGGTTTTTAATTGTAAAATTAAAAAAAAGTTATGTAAACCACAAACCAGAAACAAAAAACAGTGTCGAGATACAATTTCTTAAAATATTTTTGTACCAGCTTGTACTTGTGTTTGTGATTTAATACATTTGATATTAAGTGCCCATACATTTACATGTAATTATAGTAATCAAATGTTCGGTCGCGTGATTTTCGACCACCAACAAGTTCAGTTGTTTTCTAGTAAATTCTAACTTGTCATTTCACTAACTCCGTACTGCATAGCTGCAATTGCGGTTTGCCTAGTTTATGGCACAGTAACTGCATTTTAATTTATACTTACGCCAATTTCACCTTTATTGTCATACTTAAGGTAAAAAAAAATTCTATTTCAAATTCAACTACTCAAGACACATTGTGGGTTTTGTAATCACGTTGTAGATATCAAAAGTTGAGTGCGCTTCGTTAATATGCTAGTGAGATTTGGTATAAACGCGCTTATAATTTAGGGAATACTGATAATTGGTATCCTACAATTCTTTGTACCAATCAATTTTATATTATTCTTATTTGAAACTGTGATGCTAATAGTTATATATTAAGATTTAAAAAGTGATAGAAAAAGTATATTATGTACTCCGATTAACTATATAATGTAGTAGGTATACATACATACTGATAATCACGACTGTTATCCCCGAAGGGTTAGTCAGAGACTAGGCAATGAGGATATCAAAAGCAGCCCTCTACCATAGTCCACTTTTCACCAGATAGCGACTGCATATGTGCTCAGCGTGACAGGTGGTGAGTCTTTCGCCGCTCAATGCACTCTATTGGATGTATGTGCAGTCTTTAGTCCGTTAGTCGCCTTTTACGACACCCTAAGGAAGAGAGGGGGTGGTAGTATTTTATTCAGCGATACGCTACACTAATGTAGTAAAATGTGTGTAAAATGTAGTAAAATGTGTGTAAAATGCTGCAATTGTTCCGAACATCATTATCATCATCATCATTATCAGTGTATAAATGTCCTACTGCTGATCTCAGATCTTTCCACATGAACAAGAGCACGTGAGGAGATTGTGCCCAAAGTAATTAGGAGTTGCACCAGCTGCTATCTTACGGTAACCACGACCGACGTCTGTACGTGCTGTATCAAAGCATAGAGGCGCCAAAATTTATGAAAATTAAAAAATGTTGAAACAATTTCCACGAACGGTTTTCGAACTCACCTTCTATCAATTTGAACCAGCTGCCCTAATATAATAATTACTATTTGCCCTAGGTGATAACTAAGTGTTGTGGAACCAGCTCTCGGCGGCGGTATTTCCGGACGACTTAGGGATCTTCAAGAAACGAGCCTATTCCTTACTGAAAGGCCGGCAACGCATCTGCGATTCCTCTGGTTTTGCGACTGTCCAATGTTCATGGGCGGCGGTGGTTACTCTCTATCGGGTGACCCGTCTGTTCGTAAAAAGATATATTTAATGGAAAACTCATGATATTATAACTTTTTTTATTAATCTTATAAAAGGCGTCCTCCTCTCTCCTAATATGGCGACAGGGTCCACAAAGCTCTGACAATATATTTAAGCGTTAATAAATAAATAAATAGAAAATATCATAACTATAATAATAATTACTTAATACTTACACATTGACTCATCGCTTGTTAATACAGTAGGAATTAATTACTGTTGAAGTAAGTACTAAAAATTCCTCAGTTTATTGTTGCACTGTTTATTAGTTTCTTTTATTTAAGTAGGTGTTTGGATCGATTACAAATTCTTTGAACATTTGTCAAACATTAGTGATATTGAAAACTTGTTGTTCAGACGGTAGTGCATACAGTTCATTCGTTTTATAATGAAGCAGCAGCTGTTAGCGGAAAGTCCAACAAATTTTATATTTATTTTAGAATGTTGTAACTGTAAGTAAAAAATTGGCATTTAGTTATCTGAACAATAAACTTAAAATTAAACTTTGGTACTATTTTAGGGCATCAACTCAGCAAAATAACATGAGATCAACCCTTGACTTGGTTGTTTATGGATAAAACTTTATAATGTTTGTATAATTGTATAATGAGTATAGAATATCCATCATTTAATATAACTAAGAAAAATTGCAATGTCAATCAAAAGTAAGTTATGTAAAGTTTAAACTTAAGACTTCAATCAATCATTAAGAAATGCCGTCTCAGTGGAGTTGAGTGACGATTATCCCATATTTTTTAGTTTATTTTCGAAAGATCGCTCGCAGGTTTGTTAACAGGCCGTTATGGCCGATACTTTTCAACCTGTATTTTTACATTTTAAAACTAATCTGCCTAGTTACTTCAGAATACAAAACACTGTCACCAAGCATTATTTTATTGCACTCACAAAGTCGACTGCAGTTTTGTTTGTATAGATCGTATTGAAATCTTTCGGCGAACGTCAGGACAGGATATTTGAAGGTCAATTCTTATATACAAATAAATTGTCACGTTTACTTATAAAACTCGGCGCAGTACCAATAATTGAATATGAGATGGCGATTGTTAATTGTATCTGTATAATGCACAAGGTGAAAAGAATATGCTTATTGATAATACCAACGAATTTTTGAATATTATTTTCCCAACGGAGAATTACTTGACCATCATCACACCTGATAGAAAGTGACGATAAGGTCGAAAATGGAAGCGCTCACATTACACGTAATTCTTAGTTATCGAGGAACTAGTTAAGAGTAGGTATCCTTATTATCTCTTACTGTCGGAACACAGTAACTTTACCAATATTGTTATTATGGCGGCAAACTTAGACGAGATAGTGGCAGCTAGCTAGATGGACTTAGATCAATTCCTGTAACCAACAGAACCTACCACAACATTATTGAAATCGAATCTGGGAGAAGCGGTATGTATAACCAATATATCTAATTTTATTTTAATTTATTGCTTTCATTACTTACTTTATTGAAATGTTATATGTAATTTAATTTGTTTTTTTTTTATATATCATTAATTGTATTGTAATTTGTGATGATGTAGACTGTATTGTGTATCTATCTCCTTGTTCCTTGTTGGTCGATTAAATAATTTTAATTATTCATAACGGTCTCGGACGAAATTTCAAATGCAATGTCCAGGAGTGGTGTGATTGCTTGACTAATGAATATTCTAACTTATTTTCCATGGTTTTCATATAATGAACCTAAAACCAACAAGAAATATTAAGAACTTGATGATTTGAGACATCGCTACGACATGATGATATCTTCAAAATGTTTATAATCGACGCATTCTTTCTCATTGCACTACCTTTATCAAACATTGGACTAGACTTGGCTATCGTCAGTTAAAAGCATGGGTCCGCAAGAAATTTAGTCAACCAATGATGATGATATCGGCAAACACGATGGCGTGTTCCGTTGGTAACATTGAGCAACTAACCTTGAACGTAGCATCATCACATCACTTAATCTTGATGACTACACTACTTATTTTGATTCAAATCGTATAGGTAGGTCAGTGCATCTATGTCAATATCGGTGACATTAATAGTACGTCGTGTAGGCCACACTAACAATCCAGGGGCACTTCCTATATTTGTAAACTCACCGTGGGAAAACTCGGGTAACTGTAAACTCGACTCGTATGACGTCACCATACAAGCATAACTCTGCGTTAAGGTAATCTTCTTGATCTGTTTGGTGGTAGGGTAGGCTTTGTTCTTAGTTCTCCTACATCGCACTACACGCAATCGACTGTCATTCCATGATTCTTAGCTTGCTACAACTATGACAACTAACGAAAGGATGGTGTTACGGCGAAAGGCGTTCGCAGTAACAGCGGCGAAATAAGGGTTAGGCAGGAGGTATAAGGGAATAAAGTACTTACAGGGATGATGAGTCACAGGAACCGGGGGGCGAGCTGACCACGGGCGGCGAGGTAGGTTGGGTTTCCTGGCGCACAGTCACTACACTACACAATAGGCAATTAGGCGGTCTCTTCACATTAGGTTCAGGAGTCACTATAAATAAGGGCAGATACCAGCGCGCGTATTTTGTGGGCGTCTCGCGGTAGTTAACAGACAGACTCGTCGCACACTGTTCTACGTAGTATGGGAAGCTTGGCCATAAGTCAAAATTTTAAAAATCAGATTTATTTACTTTGGTCGGTATCTGAGGGTAGTTGGATATAATATGCATTAAACAATACTAATATAAGGTATGTATAATTTATGTTCTGTCGTAACGAGCACAGTTTCACGAGACGTTAGTTGCAGTGCAATAAAACAAACAAAATTTTTTGTTTATTCGTGTCCCATTTTTCTGTAATATAGATAAGATTTATAATTATTCATAATGGATTCTGTTACTGCAGGTATGTGTTGTTTAGTATGTGATATTGATATCATAACTTTCAAATAAAATAAAATGTTACTTGACTTCGCACAAAACGAGGTAAAATGTATTACAATTTCTTAAAGACGAGCGTTTTAGTTGATGTTCTGTACATTTCTGCGCTATAGTTTGTTTCGAGAAAACGTAGCTTAGTATGTCTGTTATATATTTCTGTTAAAAAATCTACCGCCTTTTACCGCCACTCATACAAGTTGTGCTAGAACACGAACATTTAATTAACTGAATATTATGTACCATTTCATGTTTACTGTGATCTTTACGTTTATTTAACACTGTAGTTTTCCTGTTTTTAAACTTGGTGACTTATTTGTAACTTATAAGTACCATGTTGGTTACATACATTCACGAAACGTATTTACTATTGATTGACATGTAACTGTATTTCGTTGATTTTTTGTCATTTTGCTTTTAGGTACTTTATCAATGACTAGGTTGGAGTTGGTCGAATATTGTTTTTCACGTCCAGAGAAGTCGTTTTTTAGCACCTTAAAATTCATGGAACTAAACACATTCTAAGTAATTTTAGAGCTGGATTCGAAGTACGCTTTTCTGCTGATATTTATCAAAGAAATTGCTATTTCACCAGAATCTTACAAGTTAAAAACGTCTGCAAAACCAGTAGAAATACATCAGCTGACCCCAGAGAAAGCCTTAGCCATAGAATAACACGCATGATAAATGAGGCCTGTACCGAAACGGCCCGCGTCAGTACTAATAATTAAACTTATCTATCTATCAACAGTGGAACTGTTTCCTTACTTTTGGGGCAAATCTGATTCCTCTAGCAACATTACTTGTACACTTGTGTGCGTGTCACCGAGATAGTACGCGTAACTTACTCCTACATCCATTTTTTTCTTGCCTCACGCCATGATAGTTTTCTAATACGAGACTATCGTTCTATGCGTTATTATTCTAAGGCCTTAGCATTCTTTATTAATGGTCGATTTTCGGTTAATCAGTATAAATTGATAAGGAAAACTTGTGTTTATTGAACTGAAACTGAAACTGAACTTGAAAATTTAACTTGTGTAACTTGAAAAACCTTTTTAACATTATATTTTAACAAAAACTAATCGTGTGTATCGTAATTCGTATATAAACATTGGTAAATAATTTTGGCCAAGCTTCTCATACTACATAGAACAGTGTGCGTCGGCGCGGTATATCTCACGAAGCCAGCGGCTGCGGGTCGCGCAGCGGTGGCGCCGCGGCAGATAGGCGGACGCGGTCGTCAACAACCGCCTTACCGATGGCGGTATAGTTTGAATGGCCGTCCCGGCTTTGGCGGGAACAGATAGTTAACTCAGGTTAACCCTTCAAAGATCATAAGACCGCCGGCGGTCGCTAAACAATAGGTTTTCTATTATGTCTGGTTTTACGGTGCTTGAGGGATTAAACGTGTAAAATCGTGGTTCAATCTCATATCTTCATAAGACTTCCGACTTGATCCCAATTCTAACTTTATTACTAAAGTGTTACTAACAAGATCATTAAAAATTTATAATCATGGTGATTCAGTAATAACAAAGAAGATGCCCAGTTTTATAAAACTCAAACTCAAACTCAAAATTTCTTTATGAAAAAATAAACATTTTGAATCGTCTAAATTTATTTGGATGGATGGGCAAACCCATTCAGGAAGTCTTTTAGCTGTGGAGCAGAACGGGCGCAAGAAACTCCACAGCTTTAAAATAATATAGAAGTAACGACATTTAAAAAACAACATGTCGTTACCAAATTATACAATCACTTATAAAGATAATGGATTAAGAAAAAATAATTTAAATATATTATTATAACCAGGCTGTTTTGTCTTCTAAATATTCCTTGACTGTGTAATAACCTTTCCTAAGTAAACAAGATTTTACATGATTCTTAAACTTATCTAAAGGTAAATCTAGTACAGTACTTGGTATTTTATTATAATAGTGTATACCTTGCCCCAAGAAAGAGCCGAGAACCTTTTAAGTAACCTAAACAGTGGCATTACTTGTTTTGACTAACTTCTAGTATTGAAATTGTGTACATCACCGTGTTTAGAAAAAGTGTTAATATTGCAACGCACAAAAACTTTACAATTATAAATATACTGCGAAAAAACTTTACAATTATAAATATACTGCGAAAAAACTTTACAATTATAAATATACTGCGATGCAACAGTAAGAACACCAACTTCCTTAAAAATATTTCTCATAGAAGTTCGCGATCGCAGTCTATAAATGGTTCTTATTGCTCGTTTCTGTAAAATAAATATAGTTTTAATATCAGCCGCTGTTCCCCACAAAAGGACACCATACGACATGACACTATGAAAATAACTAAAGTATAAGTATTAACAAAGAAGATGGCCACTTTTATATTTACTGAGAAGTAGTCGAATCAAGTGCGTGTTCATCTTTACCCTTTATACTGCGGCTGTGCACTGATCAGTGCTCAATATATAGAATTTCTATAATGTCTAGTGGCACCGCGGTCTAAGCGTTAAAGACGTAAACCGTCAAGCGAGACGAAGACCAAGATTGTTCCTGTCGAGAGTACTAAAAAAGATCTTAGAGGACGCTCTCAATTGTAACTTAGAAATAAGTAAATAGCGATTCGGATGACGCGCCGTCCATTCGGCGATTGCATCACCGGCATACAACAGTGTGAAAGTATATTAGAAAGTGCTACTCGGGTCACCTCACGTACACATTATATCAGACCGGGATTTACATAATATTACACTTTTGTAGGTAACTGGAGCGGTGTTATGGTAGAAAAACTATTATCCAATAGAAGCGGTGCTAAGGTCGTGCGGTGTAAACCGCACCGCTGTTAATTTTTTTGTAGTTGGCTGTTGTAAAAACAATTTGGTACCATTGTTGAGTGTTTATGTTTGGTCTAACGGTGGACAATGCTTCAGCACAGGCCACAGATACTACAATCGTTGGTGAAAGAAAGATTTGTAGAGAAGAAATTATTACTGAAGAAGTTGCTGGTGAATAATAAAAAAAAATAACTTTATAGGTAAGGGCACAGTTTAAGAATCCTTGTATTGGTAGTAAACCAATATTGTCCGAGTTTACCGTTACGTTTATTGAAAAGTTATGGTACCTAAAATGAAAGATATTAATTGCATTGACTCTTTTATTATAAATGCCACTGACCCCAAAATGCGATTATTAAGTTCCTAACGATTTTGTCGTGTTTCTTTACTTGAATATCATAGCTTAAACTTATAAACAATTAAATACTCAACCTCAAACAAACAACAACCTTAGATAGACATAATTACATCACCACAAATTGTTTAAATAGGTAGTTAAAATGAGTTCTTGGTGCCAAATTGGTTTTTATTGAGATATTGAAGAATACTATAAATAGAAAAGGCCATTTGTCAGTTTAATATGTGGTCTTCTAGATATTTATTAAAAACCATTACTGCGTGTATCTCGTGGCAAATTTCCAATAAAAAAAACTTCCATGTAAACCTTGTCTTGACAACTTACAAACACAACCAAAAAACAATTTAGCTAAATAGGTGCTGGAGTTCTGAAGCGATGCGCGAACATACATTCTTGGTAATTAATTTGATTTTTATTTGTATAGATCGATGGACATGTACCGAGTAACACGTCTAGCCAAGGATGTAAGCAGGTGAATGAGGCGTTGTCCGACCTTGACATACACTTAAATTGAGTCGGATAATAGTGAACGTTGCACTTATTAATTGAGCCTTTTAAAGGCATAGTGCGTTGAGGTTTGTGATTAAAAAGATATCAAGTGATTGTTCTTTAAAAGCATTGTCGTATTTAAGGCGGAGTATAAGGATCGTATCCTGTTATTGTCTTTTTGTCGTGTAGAAAAGTGATAAATGTTTTCTCGAGTAACAATTGTGAATCTCGAGCATTATTTCCAGCTGTGGAATATTGGATTTTAAAATGTCACAACCTCCCCATGTTTTTAAAGCTTTGAGGTCATTTAAAGCGAGGTAGTTAAGCCGTATTGACTTATATTGGGCGCTATTAAATATAGGAAATATCATGATTTCAATAATGTTAATTTTTACCCAGCAGAGGGACTGTAGGCTAATACTTCAAGCCATTTGTCTCCACTACTTTCAAAGTCAAAGCGCTATTTATTAAACGGCAGGAAAACATTATTTTAATATTATTCAGCTAATTATAAACGTTAAAGTTTTTTAACCAATATTTTCCGAAACTTGGTTCCTAAACGCTTGATGCTTCAATAGATTTTATTAAAATTGCAATGATTATAAGTTTATTATAATACGTGCAGCAAAAAAGGTAAGTTACAGCACAATGGTCTATCTTCCCACAACTAAGTACAGGTGAATTCGTTGGTCATGCTCAGTTGATTAGAGCTGTGCCGTACACACGGGCTTACAGAAATTGAACAACAAGTTTTTCTTATTGAGAGTTAATAAAAATATTATTATGTGTTATCTACCTTACTATAACGTGTGCTATGAATAGGTATGTGAAATCTGTCTATAAATGGGACTACCGGTGGTAGTTTTATCTGAGTGGTGATTTATGTAATCGTTTTTTATAATGAGGGAAGTCTCATTTTTGTTTTATCTAAGTAGGTACCTAATTGTTTTTTTTAGGTTGTAGCTTTTATGGTTATTCAATTTGTCTATATCCATAGCCTAAATTTCCTTGAAAATTGATCATAAAACAACTCAATAACTGTATTGTATATTTCCATTTGTGGCAATATTTATTACTCTTGTTCATTAAGCATTACTTTGCAAATTGGTATTAATATACAACCAATGTCCAATGTTCACCTTGCAGTAATTAACTAAGGTCCCAATCGGAGATAATTGCGATGGGTGTGCACATTATTCAGATCAAGTGACATCGGAACATAACTAATGTGAAACCGGTTGTTACAAAAAGTTGAATTTGCATAATTTGGGCATAAGTCTTGTTTTGAAAGGTCACCGAAGGCTTGTGTCGAAACACGTTGGGGAGCTCTCAGAGTGGCTACTGTGAGTTTAATTCACCATTTGATTAATCATCAGCCTACAAATGTCCCACTGTTGGACACAGGCCTTCCCACATCAGCAACATTCTTCGTACCGGTATGCTCTATGCGCTGTTTATCTGCCACCACCTGTGACCAATGTCTCGTTGGAATATTTTCTTGATAACTGTAACTGTACACACGGCGTCAGATCAACCTACCCAAAACTGTCAAATCTCTACAATCAATTTTGAACTTTATCGTTTGGTTCCATTGATCAATATTCTTTGGAGAAATTTGATAGTTTAGGGTAGGTTGATCTGACGCCGCGTGTACATTCGAGCGATCAGACATATTGTGTAAATTTATACTGGGCGACTTTAATATACTTAGGTCAAATTGACTGGAGTGTGGTGGATAAACAAGTGTTTACCCAATTATCTGGGCCGGCTCAAATTCTTATGTACTTTCTAACCCAAAATTACCTAAGACAGTTGAACCGTATACCTAATTCTTGCAATAGAATTTTGGACTTTGTGCTTTCGGATGTCAACAACGTAGAAACTTTCCTTGCAGGCGGGGTATTAAGTAAAATAGACCCATTACATTCTCCCCTTTCCATAAAAGTACCTTTACCAACGCCAAAAAATTTTACTTCCACACGGCTGATTACACAAAAACTAATAAATGCTTGGATGAAAAAGACTGGACTACAATTTATAAAGACTGTGCAGGTGATGTTAACATGATGTCGGAACGTTTTCATGAAATTATCAATGATGTCGTTATGACGAATGTCCCTTTATGCTCTATGAGTAACAAAGAGCTTCATCGTGTTTGGTATACACGTAACTTAAGAAGAATAAAAGAAAAGGAAAGAGTAAGACATAAAATTAAGAAATTTAAAAATCCATTCGATTAAATAAAACTAAAATTGCCTAAGGGGTGCCGCGCATCGCTAAAACTGACAAGTCTCTTTATGAACTTCAAAGCAAAATCAATACAATTCTGCTTTGTAGTTTCAGACCTAGTAATTTAATTAGAGCAATGTTTTTATTCTGCAAAATGTGTAAATCAATCATGCTCTTGTGTTTAAAATTAAAATTATAGAAGGGGGTGCCCTGCGGAATGTCAATACAAATATTTAAATGTACGAATTATTGTTTCATGCGTAAAATTAAGAAAGTTGTCAAAAAAAAGGTTTTTAAGAGTCATTAGATTTATGTATTATTTGTTATTGTTTAAAGAATTTGTTTCAAATTTCAACAAGCCATAACCTTGTGCAATGATCAGGCTAACTTAAATAAGTTATTTTAATGTATTTAACTAAATCAGCGCATAGTATAAGTGACTTAAAAATACGAAAATATTCACAATTTCGTGCAGGACCCCCTTAAAAAAAGATGTAATAAGCTTGCACTAGACTGCTATAATTCGTGTATCAGCCAAATAGAGACAAATTTGACAGGAGATCCGAAACGTTTTTGGTCTTATGTTAGGACTAAAAAATCCAATCACAACAGCTATCCTGCTACTCTTACTGATTATAATGTCACTACCAGTGAGGGCACTGAGATTTGTAATTTGTTCGGATCTTACTTTGCTTATGTCCACGAAAAAAGCAGTCAAGGATACATCATTCGGTTTCTGACATTTTTTCTAAAAAAATTTCAGAAACCTTTTCTTGTATACAAAAAAGTGATGAAGAGATGTCCAAAAAGCTTCAAACATTGAACATAAATATAGGTCCGGGGCCTGATGGTTTTTCACCTTATTTCATAAAACAATGCGCTGATGGATTGAGTAAACCACTATTTGAAATATTTAATTTCTCATTAGGAACAGGCATTTTCCCGGAGCTTCGGAAAATTGCTAAAGTAGCCCCTATCCATAAAAATGATGACAACACCGTGGTAAGTAACTACAAACCTATTTCCATTTTAAACGTTTCTGGTAAAAAAAAATTACTTGAATCCTTTGTCAGCTCTGCAATCCAAGCTTTTTTGAAGCAGCACATAACTATACATCAACATGGATTTTTGCATTCAAGGTCAACTAATACTAATTTTTACTGATCTACCACTAACCTTTACTGAAAAAATTGTGACAGCCGTGGGCAAGCAGGTTCATGTGATTTATACAGACTTTAAAAAGGCCTTTGATAGGGTCCCTCACAGCACTTTAATTACGAAGCTTCAGAATCATGGTATAACAGGCCCCCTTCTGGGTTGGATTCAGTCTTATCCCGAAGAAAGATCTTTCTTTGTAGTTATGAATGTGTTTCAATCTTCATAATTTTCAATAACCCCTGGGGTCCTACAAGGATCTCACCTTGGCCCAATTTTGTTCAACATCTATGTTAACGATATCCTGACTGCATTAAGAATTGCACTCCTTTTATGTATTATGACGATTTAAAAATTCTCAAAGTTGTTGAGTCTCTAGCTGATGCACACGATTTGCAACATGATATAAATCACCTTGTTACTTGGTGCGAGACGAATAGAATGTCCCTTAATCTTGATAAGTGTGTTCACATTAACTTTACTCGTAGGCATAGTAAGGTAATACCTTTCACGTACAAAAACAATAACCTAGTTCTGAATGAAGTTGAAACCGTTCAAGATTTTGGGATTACATTAGACAGAAAACTCACCTACCTTCCACTAATCGAGCAAACAGTAAAAAAGCATCAAGAACATTAGGTTTCGTTCAGCGAAATATAAAAGAATTTAAAAGGTCTACTACTTACTACTACTACTACTACTACTAAAATAACATTGTATAACAGCTTGGCTCGCAGCATACTATAGAATATGGCTCGACAATCTGGCGGCCTCACATGCTACTCACATACTAATAATTGAGAGAATGCAGAAATGATTCTTGTGGCACTTGATTTACGCGGAGGGTGCAGCTAAGAAAATAAGGTCCTACGAAAGCAGACATAAGCATTTTAAGTTAATTGATATGGATAATCGCCGAGACTTACTACACTTAACTTTTTTCCTAAAGTTACTGTTTCCTTTACTGACGAATGAGATACATTGTCCTCAATTGCTAGATCTAATTAACTTTAAAATCCCATCTCATTATCCTAGCAATGTGGTTGATAGGTTTTTTTGCACAGCCACTGCGTAAAACTCACTTCGGCCAACATTCACCAATCCCACGTCTTTGTAGAATTTATTACCAGCACAGCTCGCACTTGGATATTTCTTATCCCACCTTAAAAATCGGAGATTGTTTTTATCCATGAAACAAGACACATAATATGTCACCATATTTCACTCAAAATATGAAAGCTTTTCAAGTAATTAATTGTCATATTTCATAATTAGTAGTATTATTGTAGTTTAATGAAACGGGCATCTAATGAGATGTAGTTTTTACTGTGATTAAAATAAGTGCATGCTGTGTTTGTCTATAATTGATTGTACAATTAGATTACTATTTATTTACTTTTAAACTTTCGCGTTCCATTATGCACACACTTAGACAAGATTTAACGCAAAATCACCATCGTGACCACGGCCGGTGCAACTCTGTCGAAACGTCGGGTATAAAAAGGTATGCGTAGAATGCCTTTACTAAGTAGTTTTATTAATCTTACTTTGAAAATTCCCGTACGACTTTTGCATAGTAAGATTAAAGTATTTTTTATTATTCCACAATGGTTGAGCGCTTGGCCTTCATCTCACCTGATGGTAAGTGACGATAAGGCCGAAGGTGGAAGCGCGCTCCACCCGGAATCCTCAACCACTGAGGTACTGGCTATCTTATCTCAAACTGTCGGAATACAACAATGCTATAAACATCGTTGTTAAGGCGACAGACTTAGATAAGATGGTGGTAGCTAGCCAGGCGGACTTAACTGCCCTACCACCAACCAAACCGAGCACACAAAGATGTACTCCCGCTGGGAATCGAACCCGAGACCTCTGGGTCTAATACCGGTGGCTTAGCCACTAGACCACAGAGGCGGTTGAAATACTGCTCTAAGAGGTGACAGGTTAGTTGTCCTCATCATCAGCCTATAAACTTCCCACTGCTGGGCACACTCCCACGTGGACAATAGCACGTGGGGATATTGGGCCATAACCTACCACGCTAGCCCAATGTGGGTTGGTGGGTTAGGTTAGGTCAGGTCAGGAAAAAGGTTAGTAGTAATTTAATAAAAATATTCGATCTCGTTAAACTCATCGAATGGTGAATAAGCCCCACACTAAGCCCGCCAAACTATCTGGCGGTGTGTATCGACAATTCATCAATGTCTTGTCGACAAAAAACCGGCCAGAAACCGATTACGTAAAGTTTGATAACAAGAAGATTGTAACGACACGCCAAATTGCTGTTTGGCTTACAATACGCGCCGGAATTAATGTCGCTGCGATTTTTGACAATTAGAAAAATACTTTATTGGATAAATAACGTAAGCCAATTTGAACATTATTTTGATGGGAATAAGGTGCAGTAAAGATTAAGTTGTTCATTGCTTAAGGTAAACGTGTACAATTCATAAAGTCTTAAAACAATGTTTGAAGACCAGTCTCATTTTTATTATCTAAATATTTTTTTATTAAGAGCCCTATTACATCTCGACTGTGATTTTTGCGTAAAATGAAAAATTTTTACGTTCTTGATCTCAGAAACAAAAATACATTAACAATTTTGACTTATTGAATAGTGTAGAATAGCTATTGGTTTATGTCGTTCGTAGCGGCCTCGCTTTTTGTAAATTTTGCTATTAATTAAACCCAAAATTGCAGAGAAAGATTTTATAAAATGCGCGATGGCACTTTTTTGAGCCCCTACATTTAACTAATGTTCTAAACAAATGAAATAAAAAAAATAGAATGAGTCGTATAGTTTGTAGCGGCCTCGGAATTTTAAAATATCATTGATTTTATAAAGAAAAAAAATCTTATTCTAAACCAAAAAACTTCGAAAATCGCTCTAAGTTAACTGCGAATTTTTCTTTATTACGATAATATTATTGAGCTAAATTTATACCAGAATAATTGTTACTTCATGAGAAATAAAGATTTCATAATTATCCTATTTCGATAAAAACGTTTAATACAACTGCAAAATTACTACAAAATGCGATGCGCCGGCCGTCCGAACTCAACTTTTTCTCGTAGAGTGAAGATTTGTAATATAAGGCATGAATTTATTATCCTAATTCGATAAAAACGTTAAATACAACTGGAAAATTACTACAAAATGCAAAAATTGGCATTTTACGCAAAAATCACAGTCGATATTGTAATAGGCCTCTTAATATTTTTAACCGTGTCGCGTTGCGGTGAAAGAATACTACCACCCCCTCTTCCCTTGGGTGTCGTAAAAGGCGACTAAAGAACTAAAGACTGCACATACATCCTAAAGCATAGAGCGGCGATGGGCTCACCACCTATGACGTTAAGCACGTGCAGTCGCTATTTGGTGAAAAGTGGACTATGCCAGAGAACTGTTTTTGCTGTCCTCTAAACTAAAACAAACACTTACTTGCAGTATTTGTTTAAACTGTGAAAAATAATATTTAAAAAAGTTTATATTGTAAGCACGAAACCGATTAATGAATCATCTTTATAATTTTCTGAGCACAAATTGAACACTTCTAAAATAAATTATAAACTTAATCTTAAAATCTTGTTTTGTACCTTACCTACTTATAGTAGTAAAAATAATAAAATTCTAACGCGTTTTAATGTGGTCTAGACTAAAATTATAATAAAGCTACAAAACCGGCCAAGTTGAAACTGGACTAGTGCAAAACGATTCCGCAGTGTTAAGTTATGCCTAACTACTAGTTAGGTATTACTTAACACTTAGATAGTTAGTAACTAGATAAACTGATCATCACAAAAATCGGCCCACTTACATTTACAAGAAAACTCTTATTTTAATGTTTTGAATGAAACAAATTGTATTATGCAGGTATATTCGTATTGTTTACTAAACAACGTAATTTTTTTACATATTAGTCACTAAATTGTTAATCTAAATGATCAAATTCTAACGGCTTACTAAGAGAACTACTACCAACCCCTCTCTTCCCTTGGGTGTCGTAAAAGGCGACTAACGGACTAAAGACTGCACAGACATCCAACAGCATAGAGCGGCGATGGGCTCACCACCTATCGCGCTGAGCACATGTGCAGTAGTAATTTGTTGAAAAGTAGACTCTGACTAATCTATTGGGGATAATATTCGTTAATCTATGCATGTAAGCATAATAGCAAATTTTGCTAATTACATAAAAAAACACAAAAAATGACCTTTCCTACTCACGCCAATTATCTAGCCTAATAGAGAAGCTTCGTTAAGAAACTCGTTAAATGGTTACTAGACAACGGATAAACATACTTAAAATACTTTAATACATACTTATTATACATACATAGAAACACCCCAGATCCGAGACAATTTAGAAAAACAATAATTTCTAAATTGACCCGACCGGGGATCAAATTTGGGACCTCAGAGATGGCGACACCATGAAAACCGGTGTACAAACCACTCGACCAAGGAGGTCGTCAAATAGTAACAGCTTGATCGAGCTTCCTATCATTGATAGTATGTTTATAAAATAGCTACGTCACAGAGTTATGACGTAACTACAACGCTTCCTAGTTTACCGCAGATCCCTTAAAACGGCTAGTCGTTATAAGCACGAGACGTTGTAATTAACAATTAATATATACGTGGAAGCATGCGCATTAAATCAAAAGTGAAAGTGTAGTTCCTGCACACCCCGAGCTACTAATCTTCCATCTCCGAAGGAAACTATTAATAATTATTATGCTTATCATAGTCGCCTAACTTACGCTTGCGTGGTGCAGGATACGTACGTAAACGATTGAACATAAATTAAAAAGTAGATTTGAGTAATCTACTTTTTAATTTCGGTCCTTTAGTATACAAATTTTCATTACAATTTTACGCATCTGAATTTATGCGATTTTTGTTTTTTAGTTCAATAAATTATAAGAATTCTTTTCTGGTTGGTGTTTTGTATGGGCTGTTCGCATCGCCTACGTTATTGTATGCGCATAATCATGTTCTGTAGATAAATTACATAATTAAATGACTATACTTTACTAGGCTTAGGCTTAAACATAAATATAAAATTAATTAATGCTTATGAGAACGTAACGTATGTTTTCTAAAGTTTTAACTTCAATTGTAACTTAACCGAATGGAAAAATAAATATAATATGTCTGAACTACAGCTCAAAGCGCTGTTAGGAGATATTTGACCACGCACGTCATCATCATCATAATCAGCCCGTGTTAGTCCTGGACATAGGCCTCTCCCAATGCCACTGAGCCCGATCTTCGGCTCTTCTGATCCAACTGCTGCCAGGCTCCCTACGTATGTTGTCGCACCACCTAGCCGGAGAGTGCCCTACACTACGTTTACCGAGTCGCGGTCTCCACTCTAGAACACGTCTACCCTAGCGGTTGTCGGTCCTGCTGTTAATATGACCAGCCCATTGCCACAGCTTGCTAATTCTTTGAGCACGAGATTGACACTTTAACGACGATATATCTTTATTGCCTCACTCGGTATCTACAACAAGATTTCAGCAAGAAGCATTCAAGAGTACACTGTCAACAATATCCAAATAGTTTTGTTTACAAGTGTCGTTCAGACAGCGTTAGGTTGGTATTAGGTCAAGGTGTTTTCCGATGATCTCGAAAGTACACCTGTGATTGTAAACTGGTTCTATAGAGCTTGTTTGGCGACAATGGCAGCTAGTGTCTTTATAATGACATGAGGCAATTGTGTTGGCTTTTGAACAGTCAAGAGGAGCGCAAAGAATAAAGTACCAATAGATGTTTTATTTGTTAAGTACTTACCTATGAGTAGATTATTCCCTCCTACCTATGACATAGGGTCCTTCAAACGAGGCGTGAAGAGGCACTTTGTGGGCCGGCAGAGTGAGAGTGACTGATGCTACGTCTCTTACGCTGCGCTGCACCAGTTGTCCTCGCGCCTGGGCTTCACTTCCAATTATCAACAGGTAGAGTGGGGTCATTTGCCGCGCTTATTATAAAAAAAATAACAACAAGATGATATATTTTTTATATATTTTTTTAAATGTTTTTTATATATTTTAGCCTTTTTTAACGCTTAAATATACCTATGTAAAAATTTTTAAACACTGAAAAAAGACGACAACCTCAGGCGGGAATCGAACCACGCACCTTCCGAGGTCTGGTTTTCACCCGTCGAAATTTGACAGTGCTTGATGCTTATGTTTTTTAGTCAACATTGCTTCATCAAATCTTAGAAGTTTTCACCTCTGAGATCCGAAAGAAATATTTTTACAAATATTTGAACATTCGGTTAAGATGAAGCTACATTATAGATTAATGATTTTTATATATTTTAGCGTTTTATTAACTCTTAAATATACTATATTATTTTTTATTAGGCAGATTCCTCTCGCGACTGTAATTGCGTTTGCGTGAATTTTTTTATGTCAAAAACTTTAAAGACATACTTATAAAAAACTAGATGCACTGCACAATCAATGCTCTCAAAACGTCCGCTCAAAAAGAGTATTACCTAGCGTGATGTTTAGGTACGCACTTCTTGTAGTATTAGTACTTTGTAGCTCGCATACTACTTTGTAGTATGCGAGCTAAGGCCCGGTTTCCATTAGGTCGGATCCGGTTCTCGGTCAAAAGTCGGATGTCGGAAGTAGGTGTTCACATCTACAGACTGTCCGGATAATGTCAGACGACGGCCCACCGCGCGAGATGGTTGAAAAATGGCCATTGCGGGGCGAGCGGGCAAGGGACGTCAACAAAATACGCCGGGAGTTTCGTTTCCACCATCCGATCGAGTGTCGGATCCGACACTTTGATCGGAACTTCGCAGTGGCAAAACTTCCGATTAAAGAGTCGGATCCGGTTTTTTAATCGGATCGGACAGATGGATACACTCGGCCCGGTTTCCATACAAATTATTAAACCACTAGAACTTCCGAATCTCGGTCGGATCCGACCTAATAGAAACCGGGCCTAAAGGTAAACATTCACGGTAGCGCCATTTGGCGTGACTCCAAACGACTTAAGTTAATGGATGGACGTCAAACATATACCTACCCCTTCACAATCACTCCAATTTTCTTTCATTTACGTGTTTGACAGGGCCGAAAAGTGTTTGTTATGAGTTCAAAATGGGTGTGAGTTCGAGCACGCCCAGAGCAGTGGATTTTGGCGCGAATGGAAATCCAGAGTTTTACATCACTCCAAACGGGTTTCACACTCATGATCAAACTTTGGATGTATATCACACCATTTGACGCGATGGCGCGACCGTGAATGCCCACCTGTCTCTACATAACGAAGTGCTCCTTCAAGATTGCTATTCTGCCAAAACACGTATACGTCAAATTATATGTCAACACTGCCACTATTCCGCTACCATCTTGCCGTATCTAGATTTTATATTTGTAATAAAAGGTTTACAAACTTCAGAGAGAATTTAATGTTTCCTATGACAAAAAAGTCTGTGTTTATCCGACTCCGGGGTATGTTGGGCCAATTGTCAGAATGTCCAGTGTGTCAAAATAACAAGGCAATAATGCTCAATTGTTAAAATGTCCAGTTGTCATAATATCCAGGTGTCAAAACAACAAATTGCTAAAACGTCCCAAGCAGTTCTTTGTTTGTATACCTTTAAAATTTTATTTAAATCTATTCAATCGTTTCGACGTGAAGACGAAAAATTAACATCCATTTTTTCGCATTTAAAATATTAGAAGATATTCACAAAGAGGAAGTGTTTGATCTTCGTTATTATTATTCATTTGATGGAATTGCTATTTAGACAGAATTCTCTTATGCACTGAAAAAATTACATGGCGGTATTACCTACGACTGACTTATCAAACACAAGCCGGTAAAAATTTGTTGTTATAACGGCTACTAAGTTAAGATAGAGGTGGAGTTATACAAATCATGACAGCTCCACTATTATACCCGCTAGTAATTGACCAGATTTACCTAATAAATTGGACTCAGTAACAAACGCAGTAAAGCTTAAGTAAGTAAGCTTAACCAAGTAATAAAAAAATATCACATTTATATTATCCTACATTAATAGATTACTACGTACCTATAACAAAAGTTAGTGAATAACCACGTAACTGCAATGGTATATAGTATCAACTGTTGTAAGTATGGTTGTAATATTAGATATAAATAAAATAAATAATAAAATTAGTTTTCGCCCTCTCTTATAGCTGTCTCATCTGTGATCTGATCACAAGTTCACCAAAGACGACGTCCTCAAAATTGATCTTGAAGTTTCATTTGCTCCATGCAAATTTAATAGCATAATTATGCCCAAATATCATTATGCGATAGTTCAAGGGATTGATCAATGACATGAGTTTTATTGCTTCCTTTTGTAAACGTGATGATGTGTTAATAAGAAGTAGTTAAAGTTACATTTATGTATGAGCAACTTGTTGAGGATAAACTTTAGAGGTTTTGTTTTTTCTCAAAGTTAACACGAGATGTGTGCGTGAACCAGCGGTGAGAGCCTCTATAAAATTTATTTTATTCATTTTAAAAAACTTAATTCAACTGCACTAATTCGATTTGAAATATTACTTATTGTATTAAAAAACAACTTGAAGCTAAAAAGTACAACGACCCACAGATACGGTCGTTACAATAATTAAAAGAAAAATTTAATTATTTAATACTTTTTAATAAATTTGGCTTTGGTAATAAGCACGATAGCCTTAATTGGTAGTGCACCTAACCCGATTTGTCAGACAGGATCGTGTTTTTTTTCAAAAAAGAAATCCTCGTATTGGACCTTTTACTTTACCATCACCTCTTACTATTCAAATTCCTATACGAATTTTGCGTTTACTACGATTAAAGTGTTGCGTAGCGGTGAAAGAATACTACCACCCCCTCTCTTCCCTTGGGTGTCATAAAAGGCGACTAACGGACTAAAGACTGCACATACATTCAACAGCATACAGCGTCGATGGGCTCACCACCTGTCACGCTGAGCAATTGTGCAGTCGCTATTTGGTGTAAAATTGGACTATGGTTGAGGACTGTTTTTGCGGTCCTCATTGCCTAGTCTCTGACTAACCCTTCGGGGATGATAGTCGTGAATATATGTAGGTGTGTAAGTAAGTATGTAAGATTAAAGTAATACTGCTTTAAAAGGTAACAGTAGAGCTTACGGCCTGTCGCATATCAGACGAGTTCTGGTCGAAAACGACAACCATAGCGGCAGGCCACGAAGGATATGGTGGGACGAGTTTGATTCTTACTGCAGCGACGAGACATCAAAAGCAATTAATCGCTTAGATAGGAAAGAGGGGAGTCCTTTGCCGTGCAGTGGAATAACTACGGCTATATAAAAACATACGTAACAACATAATATGATCACGACTATTAGAAAGGTTAGTCAGAGACTATAGAGGCAATGAGGACAGCAAAAGCAGTAATATATCATAATCCACGTTTCACCAAATAGCGACTGCACATGTGCTCAGCGTGACAGTTGGTGAGCCCATCGCCGCTCTATGCTGTTGGATGTAGTGCTGCATTTAGTCCGTTAATTGCCTTTTACGACAGCCACGAATATCCGGCGTGAAATAATATGCTGTTGTATTTCGTCCGGCCAGTGAGGGTTCCGGAGCCCCCCTCACAATTCTTATTCCTTCCTTAACCCTATTCCTACCTTAAAAGGCAACGCGTCTGCGATTCCTCTGGTTTTGCGGGTGTCCATGGGCGGCGGTGATTACTCTCCATCAGTAGCCTGCTCGCTTGCCTCCTCTTTTATAAAAAGAAAGCCAAGGGAAGAGAGGGGGTGATAGTATTCTTTTAACGCTATGCAACACGGTTATAAATAAATAGTAAAAAGGTAGGCTAAAAAAAATATAGTAAAAATCTATATCTATGTTCATAAACCATAATATTTTAGTCTTTATGTTATGTTCTATTGAATTCCATTTGCTAATCAACATTATTTATAAGATTGCGATTCTAATTAATTGTCTATTTTAATGATTTTTTTTCTTTTTTTGTTTGTTATTAATTGTCATAATTTAATTAATTATTGTGGCTTGCTTTACATGTTGTCTGCACATGCCCGTGGAGTTACAGCATACCAATTACTGTGTCCTTGTTTGTTTTATTGTATTTTCCGTTGCAACTCTGTTATGTGTGGCTAATAAATAAATAAATAAATAAAAAAAACCAATTGCTGTTTGTTAGTCTGCTGGCCTAAGTATACTCAAAACGGCTTGATCAATTCGAATACATATTTTTTTGTATTGTTCTTTTTAATACAGAGATGGTTAAAAAAACAAATAAGTCTTAAAGAAAATCTTAAAAACTTAAATATAAAATTGTTATGGAAAATAGTCAACTGACGTGCGATAAAAAAACTGTCATCTTCTAATCGCCACTTCGGATTATTTTTAACAGATGGAGTAGCAGAATTTGAACAGGACAACGTCTGTCAAGTCAGGCTAGTATTTTATATTTACAACCGTTTTTATTGTAAAGTGAGTACAATGAACAAATTGGTGCAGTATCAGTAACGCGCGCATACCGCCACGCACACGACAGAGCCACACAGAGTCAAGGCA
This sequence comes from Scoparia ambigualis, assembly GCA_963921215.1. Lineage (NCBI taxonomy): Eukaryota > Metazoa > Arthropoda > Insecta > Lepidoptera > Crambidae > Scoparia > Scoparia ambigualis. The sequence continues at coordinate 10,573,109 of OY992511.1, read as the reverse complement.
CTGTAATCGAGGAATTCAACTCACCGGTTGATAAGGAGTACGGATCGAAACGCCCATTGTTCCAATTCAAAACTTAGCCCGATTATGGTACGCATTGATAACGCGAGTAACGGCACCGTTAACTCGGTCACGTATGTATCAAAACTCATGTGACTTTATTTGGTACCAGCTATTATCAGTAGACGACTGTCTGTTAAATGTGTTGTTGTTAAAAGTTTTGAGAAAAATGGAATTACCTAACTCGCTGTCTATACGATCCCAAATCCGAATGCATAAACGTTTTTTTTATATAAGAAGGAGGCATACGAGCAGGCGGGTCACCTGATGAAGAGTAATCACGGCCCAATGCGTGCTGCAACGCAGCGTGGCTCTACCACTCAGTCAGTGTCACTCATTTAGCACCACCCAGGGGTCACGTGTAGGGTCTTAAGGGTAAACCTACAGACGCGAGTAACGTTAACCCCCAAAATTTTAATTTTAGATCTAAGTGCATACACACCACCAGTGCATGTAACACCATTGGCTGAAGCGACTATTGTATTGTGTACGACACATTTACAAGACTTACCTATTTGCCTTCTTGCTCTTTATTTAGTGTTATAGATGTATACATACATATTCAAAATCACGGAGATAGCGAATATCAACACCCGTTTCTTGTTACATGCATCTCACAAGAGTTGCGCACTCAACATTGGCGAAGCCAATTTTATAACAGCATGAGCATTTGTGCGAAAAGTTCAATATTCTACATCTTTAAGACAAAACCTGTTCACCCGCCTGCAATGTACGTATTTGCAAAATTACCGTTTTCGGCAAGCAGACTTAACGGGCCGAACGATTGCGACTTTTTGCACTGTCGTTGTTTCATAATTATCGAGTTGTTAAAGGCAGACTTATTTATTATGCATAAAAACGGACATTTTAATCGAAAGTTATTATAATTTTATGAGGGTGCACGGCGAAGAAATCTAGCAAGCTTCTTGCTACTACTCTGGTAAGTGATGGTGGTCCGTCACCCTTTTATGAACTATCACGCATTTATCGAATTTTTGGGCCATGAACTTTTTTTCGAAACCATGGTGCAAGCAAATATACCTACTCACTAAACTTTAAAACTAAAGAAACAAAAAAAAATCTAATTTTAAATGTCGCCTACTACTTACTTATACAAAGACCAGTGGCATCTGTAATCAATATTGAAGAAAAAATAGATCAAAACACACAAAAACTACATTTAATTATTGAGGGTAGAATATATACTTATTTTTTGGGCGTGTGATAGGTCAAGGATCATAAGACCGCCGGCGGTCGCGAAACAATTGATTTTCAATTGTGTCTGGTTTTACGGTGCTCAAAGCATTATACCCGTAGGGGAATCTTGTTTTAAAGCTTTTAATAATGTTTGTGTGGAGTAATGTGTTAAAATAGAAAGCTCCCTAAGTAATATTGAAATACAACTTTTAATACATACTGAATACAGCCTTTACCTATCGAACCCTATTTAGTTTCATTCTTCACGTACCAGCAATAAAGTAAGACCTGTATTAAATCATTCTGATGATGATGAAGAAATATGTAAGTATACAACGTAACGTAACGTATATATACCTACTTACATTATATATAACGTTTATAATGTAAGTAGGTGTTTATTTGTATGTTTGACAGTGCTGGCAAAAGAGCTTAAATAGAATGATGAGCATGCGTGATACATATAGCGTCAAGGCCAGTCCTGAGGTCTTAGACACTAGGAATCTATAACATTTTTTAAGATATTTTGTTGTTCTTAAAATACAGACACAGAAAAGTGCCAATTAAGGTAGATTAGCCAACCGGAGTCGTTCTATGTAAGCCTACCATTTTACTACGCCTGATACTTTATGAGGTGAAGAGGCGAAAATCTCATATATGTACGTCACTAACGTTATGACCATTGATTGTTAAATGGTTTTCAAAAGGTATGTAGTACAGTCACTAAAATTAAACTTTAACCATCATTAAAGCATTGTTACAACTATGTCAACAAGTAATACTCGTATGAGAGAGACTACATCGCTAGTTCTTACTTCAAAGTGTCAAATCTATTGTGGCGCGGTGACTTGACTAGCACTTTAAATTACCTAGAGTCACAGATTAAATAATAGTTAGTAGAGCGTACTATCTAGTACAGCTAGTATGCGCATGTTGTAGCTTCTTACATAATAATAAGGTATACCGGATTTCAGTTTCATCAAAAAAGAAGATCGGCAGTAAACTCCTTAAGACCTTTTTAAAGAACGTGTTCCTCAATGTAACAAGAAAAACATTATGACATCATGTTAATGCTCAAGGGACTAATAAAATACATCCTTTGAGTGTGGCGTTGAATTATTCGATTGTCCTTATCGTGATGTTTATACAGGTCAAAATTCAACGGCAAGGCTATCTATCTGGGGTTGAGTGAACGCTCGAGTCAAGGTTTATTTCCGGATATAAGGAAGTTGCATTTTACACTTATTAGTATTGAGACAGAGACATTTATATTCATGACATGGCGGCATTAATGCGTGACTAGCGCTCGCCAGCATATGATGCTGGCGAGCTTTGAGATTTGTGAGCGCTCAAAGGGCCCACCCAAGTGGCATTATGACGTAAGAAACAATCGACATATGTCAACGCTCGTCATATAGCGAACGCTAAATTGGTAATTTTAAAAACTGTAAAGTTAATTTATGTAATAACTTTATTCAATAATATATTCTATGGTAGCGATCGACTAGACTTAACATTCGCTAAGTATCTGTAAACTTGGCTACCAATTGATTTTTGACAAAAGCTAAGGAAGAGCTAAAGTCTTCTCTACCCTACCTTGCCTTACTGGCTGTGACTATTATTATTCTAATTAACTTTATAAAAGCTAAGTTCTAAAAAAATAAAAATAAACATTGTCATACATATACATACACAAATAATCACGACTATTATCCCCGAAGGGTAAATCAGAGCTAGAGAGATTGCCTAGTGCAATGAGGAAAGCAAAGCAGTCCCCTACCATAGTCCACTTTTCACAAAATAAAACATTGTCTTTAACAAATTAAGGGCCTTATTCATAAACACTTTGTAGGTATTTAAGCATTACTTAGTTAAACATTGTTTTGTCTCTTTTGCTCAAATTCAAAATGACGGTTCTGTGACGTGGACGAAACAACGTTGAACAAAATAATGCCTAATGTGTATTTGTTTTAAGTGGACCTTAAAATATCTCAGAAAGAATTACATTAAGTATCAACTTAATAAGAAAAACATAGAATAATAAGTTAGACGAAAGTAGATTAATAAATATAGATAGACCGACTTAAGCATATAAGACAAGGGAATGGAGCATCTCACAGATTGCTTTTTTGCTTGACTAGGTTGATTAACTATTAATAGACTAAAAAAGTTCAACGAACTCAATTTTTTATTACATCGCTTTAATCGACAGAGTCCGAAATCGTAGGAAGAGAAATGGCAGACACAAATAAAATTGATAGTTCTTTTATTATTATTGTTTAACTTAGATTCGATTCGGTCTTAAGAGCATGTTGGTTGAATGCTCTAAGGATTCGGTGTGTTCTCGAAGTACAGAATTGATTTTCTAATGAGTTTTGAGATAAATATTCAACAAAGGTTTTTATAGAAGAAGAACAAGCTTTATTACCAGAAAATTAAACACAATTTTATTCTTCGCTTTAAATTTAATCCGAAATAATATATTGGTTTTTTATCAATTAATACAGCCGCGAAACCCATGTTATTTTCACACGATTCAAATTAAACGGGTCATTAACAAACAAATTAATTTGTTTAATAGTTAATATAAATCGTGATAAGCTTTAAGCACGATGATAAGTGTAATACAGGGTGTTTGGCGCAGCGTTTGCCAAATTAAATTTGTGAAAAGGAGGGGTATTTTGCTATCTCCTCACGCTCCATAAAATATGTTTCGCCTCACGGCCTTTTTAAAGTGTATTTTTTATTTATTTCCTCAAAAAATTACTGAAGTCAGCATTTAAGTTTGAATAAAAAAGAAGTTATTGGGTACAACGTCCAATTTTTTTTAAAATTTTAATGTGTAATTTCTATTCTATTAAAATTACTTGGAAGTAACTTCTAGTTTTATTTTAATTAATATTCATTGATTTTGGTAAAAGAAAAATTAATATTACAAGTCAACTTTGAATTACAATAAACAAAAACTAGAAGCGCTCGGGTTCTTCCAATTTTTTTAAAAGTTCTTTATTCTAACCTCTTTCTAACGGTATGCAATATGCCATGAAAATCATTCACTAACATTTTGTTTTTGCTAATTTTCCGCGTCGGGACGCGTTCGGCTGATATATTCGATATGCAGGATAAAAATTTAAAACAAGCGAAAAGTAGGTCAAACTTGTTATCTCACTCTTGCCAGTAAAATCTGATTGCTATCTCTTTTTACACAGGGTTCTCACGGACCTCGGACTTAAAAAAAAATCAAATCTTAATTATCAAAATTCATTAAAAAAATTATTTAAAAATATACAAATCTTGCTCGTGTTGTTCGCAAATGCAATTCTTGTTTGATGACGTTAAAAGCTGATTCTTTGCGTTGTATTAACCCTTCTCTTGTCTGAACTTCTGTTGCTTATACAATTTCTTTAGCCCTTCCCCAGATGTAAAAATCTAATGAGGTCAGGTCTGTTTTCACAACAACAGTGTCGCACATGCATACATTATTAAAATAAAACTAGAAGTTGCTTCCCAGTAATTGTAACTTTAATGAAACGGTAAATTATTACACATCCAAATTTAAAAAAAATCTGGACGTTGTACCTACATAATAACTTTTTTTAAATTTAAACTTAAATGCTGACTTCAGAATTTTTAGTGAAAAAAAACAAAAAATACACTTAAAAAAGGCCGTGAGGCGAAACATTTTTTATGGAGCGTGAGGAAATATCAAAAGACCCCTCCTATTCACAAATTCAATTTGGCAAACGCTGCGCCAAACACCCTGTATTATTAGATCTAACAAAAAAGTGTCGATACCCAATCTACATTTTTTGTTATACTTATACTTAATATTCATACTGTTTTTTTGACATTATTTAGTTCGTACATCAATTATATATTTGCTATCACTATGCAATATTTGCATTACCCTATGGTTGATTGATTGAAAATAAGTTTATTTATATATATAAATCATGGTGTCCCAAATTAGTGGTTGTAGTTAGAAGGCCCAGTTTTTAGTGCTTCTTTTTTCTTAATGTCTCATAGAAAATTTCGTGTTTAGGCTGTCCTTGGATTTATATTAGTTTTATTTTATATTATTTTAGTCACTACGTGGAGGCGGGACACCCTTGTAATTCTATATAATTAATTATTTAAATGATAACTGAAATTATGAATAAATTTTCGATTGCATTAAAAATGCGATTAATCGATAGACATTATAGAAACACCAGTTAGGAATTAGTAGGTACCTACAGTAAGTCCTCCTGACTTACGATGTTAGACCGCGTCAAAGAACACTATAAATACACTTTTAACTTTCGCGTTTTTTCATTATAAACAAACATTTAGACGGGGATGAACGCTAACTACTTATTAAAGTCATGCTACGCATACCTTTTTACACCCGACTCCATCCTTGGGACACTTTAGACTCTCTTTTAAATGCAATAAGACATACAAAATTAAACGATAAACTTATCTTTCTATTCTCTTCGATAACAATGATAGCATTAATAAAGATGAATGGTGTTGACACTTCGTCGGCAGACTGATAACGGCAGATCTTATTTACAATAACAAGAGTCCTTTGCTTATTGCGTTATTTGTTTAGTGGAAGATAAATAGTCATATATTTTTTTATAATAAATGAGCTTGCTCTTGGCCACATTCTTATACGTAGGATTAAGAAGTGGCCGACGATGGAGCGAGCTTGCCCAGAAGCAGCCTATTTACTCGGACTTTAGAGATGTTGGGGCTTTAATGTTCTCGAGAACACAGACGCCGGCAGGGAATTCCATACCTTGTACCTATACACATTATGAATGAAGAAAAATATTATAAATAGCGCTTGGTGCGTATGAGTGGAATATTAACCAAGTAAGGATGGTAACCCGCCATACGTCTGGACTCCTATGGTATTTTTTTTTTTATTATTATTATTATTCTCTTTATTCAAACTATATCTTAAGAAATTTTTTTTACAATATTTTATGTAAAAAAACCATATTTACAATATAAAATATTATAAAAAACTTAACCTAGGTTGCCACCGGCAGCGGGGATAGACCCAAGCTACCGGTGGTTAGGGCTGCAGAGTGAGGAACCTCCTGACAATACGTGCCGTGTCAAGGAGTACTGCCTTCTGTATCTGACCCTTGACCCAACCTTTTAGCGAGAGCCTCTCTAGGTGTTGATCGAGGCTCTTAGCTAAAAGACCGTTTGCCGAAACGACTATCGGTACAATAATGGTTGAATCCACATCCCACATGGCGGTAACCTCGTGAGCCAAGTCAAGGTACTTACTGAGCTTGTCCTTCTCGGCTTTCACGAGGTTCTCATCATGAGGTACGGTGATATCAACCAATATTGCCCGGCGCTGAGATCGGTCGACCACCACGATATCAGGCTTATTGGCGACAATAGTCCTGTCCGTGATGATAGAGCGATCCCAGTAGAGCGTTGCATGACCATTTTCGAGAACTGGCGCAGGTGCGTACTTATAGTACGGCACCTCTGATTCAACAAGGCCATATTGAAGAGCAAGTTGCTGGTGAATTATTCTGGCTACTTGGTTGTGTCTGTGCAAATACTCTCCGTTAGCAAGATGAGAACAACCGGAAATAATATGTCGGAGTGATTCTCCAGGACGGCGGCATGCCCGACAGATGTCGACCGTACCGTCCTTCATAATATATTTCCGGTAGTTATTCGTCTTGATAACTTCATCTTCAATGGCACAGACAAAACCTTCGGTTTCCCCAAAGAGGTCACCGAAACGTAGCCAGTTCACCGAGGCAGGCAAATCTACATCAGGCCCAGTTAGAGCCCGATAGTAGCGCCCGTGTAGCACCTTGCTCTTCCATATGTCCTTGCGATCGAGAGTGCTTAGCACCACTGGTTTGCGCCAGTTTTCTGTTGCCAAGGAGAGCGGCGTAAAGTGTCTATCAACTGCCACGACATCCAAATGCATCCCGCACTCACTGTTAAGGAAATAATCCCTGAGACTGCACACCTCACGGTTATGTAGGTCCTTGGCATTTAAAAAGCCGCGACCCCCACATCTCCGCGGGATGTACAGCCTCATAACAGATGAGCGCGGGTGTAGCATTCTGGAAGTCGTGAGCATTTGACGAACTCTTCTATCCAAGGCGTCCAATTCGGTCTGAGTCCATCTTAGTATGCCAAAGGAGTATGTGAGCAGAGGCATAACCCAGCAATTAAAAGCACGCGACTTATTGCCACCCGATAAAAGACTATTAAGTACTTTTCTCAGGCGGCAAAAGAATCGCTCCCGTAATGACTGTTTTATGTCCCTGTCCTCAACACCCAAAGACTGTGACATACCAAGATATTTATATGTTTCAACTTCGGAGAGAGATCTGAGGTTTATCGTTTCGGAGAGTTGTAAATTGGTTGAATTTACTACTCTCCCACGCTGTACATGCATAACCGCACACTTATCCACACCAAACTCCATCTTGATGGCACTGCTGAAAGTCTCAGTAATTTTCAGCAGTTTCACCAAGTCTTGGCGGTTTGGTGCGAACAATTTGAGGTCATCCATGTACAACAAATGCGACCTAACTTCACCCCCTCTCCGCAGTTGACAGCCTAACTTTGAATTTCTCAACAAAGTACTGAGAGAATTCAAAGCTAGGCAAAACCATAAAGGACTCAGACTGTCGCCCTGGAATATGCCACGCTCTATCCTTATAAGATCCTGCGTGGCAGAAACACTATCTTGACATCCTGGTTGACACAAGACCGTGGTCCACTGCCGCATGCATGACATCAAAAAGGATTTTAAAGTTATATCAATTTTATATAACTCTAAAATCCTCACCAACCATGAATGCGGCACCGAATCATAGGCCTTCTTATAGTCAATCCAGGCTGTAGAGAGAGTCCCTCTGCCACGCCGGACCTTCTGGCATATGGTCATGTCAATGAGGAGAAGCTCCTTAGTACCACGGGACCCAACCCTACATCCATTCTGAGTCATGTCCAAAATATTGTTTGCAACAATGTGCGTGTTAATTTTTGTTCTCAGAATGGATGTAAGGCGCTTGTATAAAGTAGGTAAGCACGTGATGGGTCTATAATTTTTCGGTTCCGTGGTACTACCTGATTTATGGAGCAGAAAAGTGACACCAGTAGTCAACAAACTTGGGAGTGAGCCGAGCTCTATGGCTTCTTGGAATTGTGTTGCCAGTAACTCGTGTGAACATCGAAACCATTTGATCCAGAAGTTGTGCAATCCGTCCGGTCCTGGGCATTTCCAATTTTGGGCCATACGGATTGCACAACTTACGTCAGCTGTACTAATATTTATAGGCTGCATGGTTTCGATAGGTTCACACGCGTCACTGACAACACTCATCCATTCACCCTCCGTGTGCTCGACGGGCACCGACCAAATGCTGCGCCAGAAATTAGTCATGGCATCAACATCTGGTAGCCGCCCGTCGCTCACACGTTGATCAGCTCCTTCCCAACGTCTGTATACTTTTCTTTGGTCACTTTGAAAGAGGCGATTTTGTTGGTATCGGTCCACACGCACTCTGTAGCGACGTATACGGTTTGCCCACGCATAGACTTTTTGCTTCAGAAAGTCAATACGTTCCGTCACACAAGCCATATAGTTTTCCGGACGAACATCAGTCCCAACAAAGGCTTGTGTGACGAATCGCATGACGCGAGGCCGATTATTGCCATTTCTGAAGCAAATTAGCTTTGCAATGAGTGTCCTGAACTTATTAATACGCCCCTCGATCCTCAATTGCCAAGCAGGGGCAGTCCCGGTTCGCCGCGGTACTCGGTCAGAATCCTGGAATTTGACACGAGCAACGCGACACACCGCGATGGCCCCACAATAAAGGATCGAGTGGGTATCAATTAAACTTTCACTGGTTCCAAGATAAGGAACCAGTAAATCGTTCAAGGCACTCATTAACGCTAAATTATGTCTATTCGTGGGCAAACAAGGTATACGCGGCCTAGAGTTACGCGTGTCACGATACTGTAGAATAGCATCTTTCAAAGCGCTCCTCATTTGCTCATTCGTCTGAGTACTTACATTCGTATTTATGAAATCTTCACCGTCGGGTACCGGATCTACTCGCGCCACCAAAACCGGCGTCACGGCCGGTAATTGTGGGGCAGGGCGATCCTGTACCGAAGAAGAAGCCGCACAAATACGTAGTGACTCCAGGCGTAGCCGATCAAGTGCTGACTGATCCAGCAAGTTGTTACGCTGGATCACCCGCACTTGATCCGACAATCGTTGGGCAGACACGTCTATGGTCGGTTCAAAGGCCTGAAACAAAGACAGCATCCTAACACGATACGCAGTAAGGTTAATTCCTCCCTCTGTAGCCCTGTAGTAGGCGCGCATGCAGTTCTCATTTATTTCTTGAGTCCATCGCATGCGGCGCACTACACCACCGGTAGCGGGGGTCGTACGCGGGGCAGATGGCCCCACTGATCCCAAGCGTGCCGGCAGCGGTGGTCGTCTTCGTCGCGCAGGTCGTTGTGGCGGCGGCGGGGACGGCGATCGCCCGCTCGCGCTGCTCGACTCGTCTCTGGTGAAGTCATCAGACGAGGAGCTTGAGGTTGGCGGAGCAGGCGATGGTGGAGGGCGTGCGCTTCGTTTAGCTCTTGTTTGCATCATGTCATTTTCGTAATTTTCATCTCAGAACAATAAGATTTTCGTATTAGTTGGTCGTTGACGTGTAAACGTCACATTGTTTTTCCTTATTTTTGATTTTTTCCAATGTTTTGCAATCATTTTTGTTGTTTTTCATTGTTGTTATTTTCAAACTATATTTTTAAACGGTTGTAAATAAATTATTGTTAAAAAATCATGTTACAGAAATAAAATATAATTCCGATAAAAATACATGACGTTTTGATGACATTGACCAGAGAGCATTATTAATTATTATTATTATTATCCTCTTTATTTAACATAATTCTTAAGTTTAATTTTTTACAATATTTTATATAAAAACCTATTTCCAATATAAAATATTATAAAAAACTTAACCTAGGTTGCCTATTATTATTATTATTATTTTTTTTATTATTATTATTATTATTTTATTTTTTTATAAAAGAGGGAGGCAAACAGGCGAGTCACCTGATGGAAAGTAATCACCGCCGCCCATGGACACCCGCAAAACCAGAGGAATCGCAGATGCGCTGCCGGCCTTTAAGGGAGGAATAGGTTTATGGAAGGAATAGGAGTTGAGAGGGGGGGAGGGGGGGAAGAGGCCTCCGGAACCCTCACTGGTCGGACGAAACACAACAGCACCAAGTGCCGTTATTTCACGCCGAATATTCGTGAGAGGGTGGTATTACGCCGGGCGAGCCGGCCCAATGCGTGCTGCAACGCAGCGTGGCTCTACCACTAAGTCAGTGTTACTCATTTAGCACCACCCAGGGATCACGTGTAGGGTCTCAAGGGTAAACCTACGGACGCGAGCAACTTTAACCCCCAAAGGTAGAAAGGAGACGGTGGAATTAGCTCGTGTATAGCTCAACAGCACAACATTTATTTCATTTGTACGTTCCTAAGTTATAATAACGTAACGTTAACGTTCTAGGAATACCCCCGCCATTCAAAACAAGATAAAAGTACTGTCGTACACGTAAAGGTTGGGGGGCGTTTGTTATAATAACAACATCCTTTACTTAGTATACGACTTCATATTTATTGTATACGTCTTTATATTTATTTACATTATTAAAATATAAAAATAACATGGTCAAGTCTACCCATGTTGGCACTTCAGATCGTTCCCACTAGTTCCCTTTCTAATTCCCCGTTTAACATCCTGTCATTTCAAATTTTTTCAAAGTTTTATTTCAAAGGGTTATTTATAAATTATTACAAAGTTAAACCAGCCAGCGCCCTAACATGGTATAAACTCTACAGTACCTATAAATTACCGTCTCTTACGCCAAGTGGACTTCAACGTCTTTGGTATAAACCTACTAAAGTAAACATTTTAACATTGCAGAGATTTCGCTATATCAATAACCGCAACTCCTAAGTTGACCCCCTAACCTCACTGTTATATCATCGAGATTTTAATGACAAGCACACTCTTCAAATCGTATTGCGTCTTCACATTGTTCGATTTAGATCCGCATTGCCTTTAGGAAGGAGGAAAAGTAACAATATACAACCTCTATGGCTAAGTGCACCTCACTACTTGATCTGTCTGGTGGAAGCAATAGATAAATCTACAAGCAATGATGTAACGAAGAATTCGCCAAATCACGTACAATTAACCACGTAATAACTATTTGCTGGACAGAACTCTGACTAGTTTTCTCTTTTGGCACTTTTATAAAACGTCAGATATGGTTTACTTTTTCTGTTAGGCCCTTCGTACACAAGGCTACGCAAATCTTCGATACTCGACGATTTCTGTCTCCAAGCGACTACCGCTATACCAATCCATTGATTTTCGTACACGAGTCGCGTCGCCGACATTCGAAGATGGCAAAGCAATTGTTTGCAATTGTAAAAAAATTAAATATCAAAGGACATAATTTTTTTGGTACTAAAATAAAAGAAAAATTAACTGCAAAAATTCATATACTTCCATGTCCAAGAGACTAAATGCTATCATTCTGTATATTTTTTAGATTTTTAATTACCTCCGTTATAGAATACTGTATTTTGATAAGTTTTGTACGTTTCTGAACGAAAGTTCCGGTTTTTTTAAATGTTAACGAACGCAGGGTCATTAAGTAGGTAGGTAAGTCTATGAGGTCTATGGTAATGTAGAAACGATATCGATAACACAGTTAACGTTTTCGCACTTAAAATATTTAGCAATGATACACACAACTAACACAACGAAAGCGCGGCCGGGAATCGTTTGGCGGCTGACAGTCTGACATCTGTTTAGGATGCGTATTGACATATAAAACGTCAGACAAGCGTCACTTTTTCATTTTTAATAACATAAAGTGTCACAACCCTACTATAATGTTGCCATTTTCGAGTAGAAATCAATGTTGGTTTTTAATTCATATAAAAAACGGAGGTCTTTAAATTAATAATACGGCCATAAATATGTTGATAGTAATGTATTCTTCAAGTATTTATACATTGGCGTCAAGTTAAAAGACTTTGGAATTTAGGACCAAGCCCCATAGTAAAAAAAATATGTCCTTTGTTTCTAAGGTGGAGAAATATCATTGCCCATATAATTATAACTTGAAAAAATATTAAAAAACGGAGATTACAGAAAAATATTGGGGAGCAGTAGGAAAATCCGTTAATTTAACAGATAGGTATATTTTTATAGTGTTGAATATGTAGTTAGTAATGTAGTAGCACTTTTTGGCAGGACCATTTTTTTTTTAATTTTAAGCTTATTTTACGCACATACACGATATTCGCGTCTTGCCATTCGATGTCGTGTGTACGGAACGGACCGTGCGCTACTCGATACTCGCGATTTGATACTAATGTGGTCATAGAATAATAACGCATAGAACGATAGTCTCCTATTAGAAAACTGTCATGGCGTGAGGCAAGAAAAAAATGGATATAGGAGTAAGTTACGCGTATTATCTCGGCGACACGCACACAAGTGTACAAGTAATGTTGCTAGAGGAATCAGATTTGCCCCAAAAGTAAGGAAATTGGAACTGCTGATAGATAGATAAGTTTAGATTATTAGTACTGAGGTACTGACACGGGTCGTTTCGGTACCAAGCCAGTATGGCTTGGTTTTACTGGCCTCATTTATCGTGCGTGTTCTGACTTTCTATGCGTTATTATTCTAAGAATGTGGTATACAACATTAGTATCGAAGATTTGCGTGGCCTTGTGTACGAAGGGCCTTACTATACCATAAGTTCGTCGAGACCATGCTCTGTTACATTGCATTAATAACGCTTAAATATACTATAAGATATAGAAATGTAACAAATTGAAAAATACAGTGTCAAAATTTTTTTTTCACGAGCAGGTTTCGAACCCGTACATAGTTTCTTGACATTGAATGGGCGCCTTTGACTTTTAAAGTGAAAAATAAAGGTGGTGTTGATTTCTTTTGGTGAGCTAGGAAGTTCCACGGTAGCCCAACTGGAAAGAGCACCCGGCCCGGATTGCCAGAAGGGTGCGGGTTCGAATCCTGTTCGTGGAAATTTTTTCGACTCCGTCTTTTGTTTGCAACAAAATTTGCGTTCAGGCGAGTCATCGGTAAATGCGGGCAAAACTGTTTTGCTAGATGAAATGGTTTATGTATATACTATTAAATTACGCTGTTATAAAAAATATATAATCCACTAAAGGATATTGCATAAAGAATGTGCTTATTTGTTACACGATTAGATGTGCTTTACTCGATTATAAATAATCCCGAAAACTGGCCAAACAAAAGTCTAAAACGGATGATTTCTTACATTTTTTTTAAATTTTCGAGATAACTTTTACATGTAAATATTTATTTTGAAGTACTACAGAGAACCTGCTAATTCATTAAATCCTATTAAGTCTATATAGGCAAAAAACCTATAAAACGCGCCTATTTGCGCCGCTTCGCTGTTATAAAATTATATAAACAATAATATTATATTGAAACGTTGAAAAAATGAGTGAGAAAACCTCAAGTGAGAATCGAACCTCAGCAAATTGCAGTGGTCACAGCCGCCCGGATTGCGCAGGACGTGGGCACATACGTGGGTTCAATTTCCCCCCGAAATAGTAATTTTTCTTTGTTTTACTTTGATTAATATAACAAGCTAAGCTTATGCCATGGCGTAAAGGCTGGCTGCGTCTCGTTGCGGACAATTTCGCGCCGCAGTTCGCCCGACTGGAACATGTGACAACGCGAAATAGGCGCTTGGACACTTTCGCTGTTACGTTTTCCAACATTTTTATAATTACACGTTTTTAAATCGACTCGATCGCCGCGCACCGATACCAAACTCGTTTGTCAAGAACTTGGTGTTACTAGAACAAGAATCTATATAGGCATGCAATTAGCGTTTTCAATCCAACAGTTTGTTTATATTTTTTTATTAGATCTGCCAAGAATGTTTATACTACAACATACACACCTATAAATAATTTTCTTAAAGTACCTACAGTAAGAATAGTGAAAATAAAATTACACAACATCTTTAGTTTTAAAAAACAACTTTTATAAAAATACAAATAAAGTGTTTGAGGAAATTATTTACAGTGATTTGAGTTCATAAATACTAATAAGTTTTCCACTTTCACACCAATTGCGTACTCCAAGTTAAGCTTCTTTTGAAACTGGTTTTTATTATATCTAATAGAAACCGTAACTAACGATAACGGATAAAAATACTTATGATACATTTAAAACAAAACACCAAGGCTCGATATAAATTTAGGAAACCGGTTATTACAAAATTGACTCGACCAGGAATCCAACCCGAGAGAGAGAGAGAGCCTCTCAGAGATGGCGACGGCCTGCTAACCTTTCGACCACTGCGGTCGTCACAAGTTTTGTAACTTTGGGTTAAATCATTGAATGTGTCCTTTTTGTTTCAGGTAAATAATGTGGCTGTGACTTGTCTAGAGGTGGTTTTCACGTAGTTTGACAGTTGCCGAGAACAACACTGTAAGTAATTTTCCTCCTATCAATAAAACTCAATTGAATCATGTTTTGGTTCTTCCAAACGAGGCGTGAGCTTGTGGGCCGGCAAGGTGAAGGCGTCTGATGCCTCGTCTTGCTAACGCTGGACCAGTTGTCTTCGCGTCTGGACTCCATTTCCACGTACATCAGCCCCCTTACTCTTGAATCGATCGAGATTGGTGTCGTGATGTTTCGCACTTTTGAGTTACGACATCAGCGCTAGTTTAGATTCATATTGGGTGAACTAAATGGCATTGAGTTTACCATTTAGTTCACTCTATATCCGCGCAATATGAATCCAAATTAACGCTGGTGTCGTAATCGTAACTTAAAAGTACGAAACTTCACAACACCAATCCCGATTGACCGGGATCGGATTCAAGAGTAAGGGGGCAGATAGAGTAGAGTTATTTGTCTACATCCTAAAAAAATTTAGATGCAAAAAATCGTAATGCGTAGACGGAGATTAACGCTATCTCCCCATGTGCTGTTCGCTATGTGGGAAGGTTTGTGCCCAGCAGTGAGACGATTATAGACGATAATTAAAATTATAATTATAGACGATAATTATAATTATAATAGGCTTGTGTCCACTATGAATAAATCGGATGGTTTGGCGTTTCTAATGATTAATTATGTTTTATAGAAACAGAATATCTAAAATATTCATTAAAAAAAATTGGGATTATTAATATTTTTAAAGAAAAAAATCGACAATAATACGCATTCAGTCATATGACATTAAACGGAAATCAGACGCCGTGACGTCACGCCATGCCAAATGTCATTTTATTGTTGTGACATTTCTATAGAACAAGCCTCGAACGAAACGGATGTTTTACACGGCGTGACGTCATTTACTCAACATGGCGGTCTTAAGCGTTTATGCGGTAAATTTAAATTGGAATATAAAAACGCAAAATAAATATTGTAAATGATCGATTTTTTGAAAAATAATGTATTCTTATGATAAAATAGGTAAACAGGTATCGTTTTAATATGACTTTGAAATTTAGTCAACTAGCCTATTACAGACGATAATTATAACGCTTACTATTTAGTAACTAACTCTATCCCTGTCGCGTAGCGGTGGAAGAATACTACCACCCCCTCTCTTCCCTTGGGTGTCCTAAAAGGCGACTAACGGACTAAAGACTGCACATACTTCCATCAGCATGAGCGGCGTTAGGCACCACCTGTCACGCTGAGCACCTGTGCAGTCGCTATTTGGTGAAAAGTGGACTATGGTAGAGGACTGCTTTTGCTGTCCTCATTGCCTAGTTTCTGACTGACCCTTCGAGGATAATAGTCGTGATTGTATGTATGTATGTACCTACTATTTAATAAAGGCACTTATAGACCACGTCAGCTTGTGACCACGACTGGTCGTTTTTAATAATATCCGCCTAAATATTTTACTTGTAATAAATTGCGTAATTTCAAAAGTGCCTTTACATTGTTTTTATGTGTATCGATATACCTACGGGTGTTGAACAAAACGCATAACCATTTGTCACGCTATGATCTAATACCAACTGATGATAACTAATCAGCAGCGTAGTCTGAGGACGTGTGTAACACGGGGCTTACCAACCAAGAGCAACAAGTATTCTTAAATTATTTAGCGAAAGAAATAATTTTAATTTTACTTGGTCTCATAACAGAATGAAAAAAACAGCTAAACTTGTTTTTAATGTTTTTTTAAGAGACTTGTTTATTATTATTTTTTGTGTAATAATGTTTAAATTATTTCACGAGTGCGTAGGGTTACGTAGAGGGGGCAAAAATAAACAGAGAGAACACAGTAGTATCACGCTCTTATCGAGTGCCAGCTTTCCCGGTTAAATCTCATAGTCACGTTTAACTAACAATGTAACGCAATTGACGTTTTTTTTAAATATATTTTGTTCACCTACCCATTTAAGTTGATTTACGCATCAAAAGACATACTTATTTCTGGTTTCTAAAACTAAATTATCATCAATAAGTACCGAATAATCCAAATAAAGAGTTGCTAGGTACACTTGGCAGTAATTTTTGTTTTGTAATACTTCATCGGCGTAAAATTTTCTTTTAGTAAACAACTCGTGATAAGATAACAGCAGGCCGTCACGCGTTGCTGCATTTGAGCGAAGTAGGTTGTTGTACGGATAGTCTGAGAGCCGGATACCAAAACAACGTAACGTAAATTCTATGGAATCATGACGTCTGTCAGTTGTTAGTTCCATTTACGGACGTTGCGGCGCTGCTTACGTCACGAATGTAAAAAAACAATGTTCGTGCAAGAATCTTAAGATCCAGTAAATACTTATTAATTTAATTTTTACATAACGAATCCAACTTTTATAAAAACCAACATAACGGGAGTTCAACTTATTGGTCCTGAAGGATAAACGGCATTAGCAGGGGCGTTGCCGTGAATAAAGCCTTAGGCTTACTTTGTTAATTTTGCGACTTGTACATTTTGCGTGTAGTGCACATTTTGCGTTCACATTCTGAGTATTGTACATTTTGCGATTTGTACATATTGCGAGTAGTGTACATTTTGCGTTTTGTACATTATGCTCCGAAGGGACATTCACTAAATACTTATTATACATTTTTTGATTGATAACATCCCTGGCGACAGCGGGTCGTTGCAGGGTAGCGGAGGAAGTAGGGGTATATGACAAGATGTTTAGAACATATTTAATGAATTCCAATATAATATTATTAGTTATTTACATACTTTTAAACTTTCGCGTTCCATTATGTACACAAATATAAAAGTCTATCTACAAATATAAAGGTAGAAAGTAGCGGACGAAGCAATTTAGCAGCAGGATAAGGTTAAAGGGAGAGGTAAAAGTTTTATATATGGCTAATTATTTTTTTGTTGTGCTCGAAATTGTCTGGACTAGGTTTGTGTGAAATGAAGTTTTTTGGAAATTCGTCACGAGATACAGGTGTCACGCAGATGAAGTCGCGGGCAGTTCAGAGAGGGTGATTAACGCTACATACTTATTAAAGGCTTCCTACGCATATCTTTTCAAACCCAATGTTCCGACCGAGTGCACAGGTCGTGGTCATGGGCCGACTCTAAGTTATTATTATGCTATAACTTAATTAATTATATTAACCAATCACAGATTATAAAGTAGCTCGCCGTGTCGTACGATGTTGTCCAAATTATACAACAACGCATCGAAAAAAGTGTCTTTCAACATATTATGTCATTTCCCTCACAGTTTGAACTCCGTAACCGTTTGTATTATTTATGAGACTGCCTAGTTAGTTACGAGGTCGCTTTGCGAATGCACCAGTAACGTTTTTATGCCCTTAAGTGTATGGAAATAAAGTTGAGATTTGTGTATAACTTCTTTATAGTGTGACTTTGGTGACACCTGATTGCGAAGTTCGCGACGATTATTCAAGTGACGTAATAGTTCAGTGCGTTTGCAAAAAGCTTAATAGGACACGCTTACTCAAGAACGACTGGAGACATTGTTTCTTTAATTAACTTACACCCACTGTAACCTTTGAGTCGTATTATACATCATCGTCATCAGCCTATATACGTCCCATTGCTGGGCAATGGCTTTCCCATATGGACCACAGCCACAGTATAAATATAGGATATATACTGTGCCACCCATAGCCCACGACGAGTTGCCCAATACGAGTTGATATTATGATACCGTAAAATGGGGTGAATAACAACATTATTTGTAATTGACTAGTTCATATTCTTGTCAATTTGTATTGAATTTTAATGATAACACATAGACTACATGAGTTACGATCTTCGTTATCGTTTTTATTCACCCCAAGAGAAGGAGGAGATATTGAAATAAAGCCACTTTTTGGCTAAAATATTCCTTGTTGTCTTTGTCCGGTATATGGGGGTAAAAAACAACACACTTGAAATTAAAAGAGTAGTTTAAACATGTTTAATTTATAAAAAGTTGAAATAACATTATTTAGTATTTTTTGAACATTGCTAATATTCTAATATTAATAGAATATTATCGTAATATATCAACATTAAAAAGCTGTTTGTTTCCGTTATTTCTGTTGTAGATAATTGCAAAGTTATTCACCACCAAATCTGCTTTCAACTGTTCGACTCACTTTGAAACCAAAAATACCGCGAAAATGGCAACCGTCAAATGAAAGCATTGCCAACTTTCAAAAAATGCAAAGGCACGTTTTATGAATAAACGTAATAAAAAAGGTTGTTTTAGATGTTTATTTTATTTCCCTAAAAATGTTGTTATGCACCCCGCAGTTGCTTTTCACCCCAGATTACAGTACGTGATTTGTAAATGTATAAAGGCATCTTAATCTTACATACCTCGCAGAAATGTGTTATTTAGTTAGTTCTTGTTATTTCTTAGACTGAGGCCTTCGTGTCTTGTGTATATTTTAATATTGTAGTGTAATTTGCAATGTAACTGTGTTTTTATCAATGTTTTGTACTGTCACAGCGCGCACGTCTGTCCCTGGGCGCAGTGCAATGCCGCAACGTAGTGTATATTTTCTTTGCCGCTACTGGCCGGGGCTCGCTGCGCACGTTAGTATTGTTAATTATTGTTAGTTGGTTATTTTTTGTTAATAGGTATTATCTATATTGCCTGTCATTCTCTTTATTGTTTGTTTACCTTATATAATATAAATGTTTAATTTAGGGAACTTTAGGTTTTTAAGTAATAATTTATTGATGTTCATTTTAAAAATATGTAACTGTTCGTTCCCAATTAAATAATAATAAAAAATTGTCTAATTTTGTTTCTTTGCTCGAAATTTCTTTGATGGTTGTCTGGTCACAATTGATATCGGTACCACTGTGTCTAGTGCCTTTTATTTTTTTCTATTTGTTAACAGGTCAGTGATGAGCAGGTAATGTTGAGTGACTTCATCCGGAAACCTTAACTACTGAGGAACTGGATGTCGTAGATAATCGTTGGAACTCAAAAAGTAAAAGAATTACTGCTATGTCTTAAACAAGGTGGTGGTAGCTAGCAAGTCGGACTTAAAGCAAGCCCTTGTACCAACTAAACTGAGCACAAATTATGCAAAACCACTAAATCAAAATCAGCTTATCAACCAAAATGTATAAATTTTAATGTCAACGAATTCCGTATAAGAATTATGTTAATACTAAGTTTTGCGTATATGTATTTATTTAGGTCACACCGAATCGGATTGTTGAACATATTAGAAACGCCATTGAGCCGTTAGCCAATAAATTACATACCATGTTACATTTACCCGTAATAAGCCTTAACAAAAACTGAAAGACCACAAGCGTTTGATAATTATTATAGTTTAGCTACAACGGCCATCTTTGAAGCCGTTTTGGTAACGGTGCTTTGACATATTTTATTCGTAACGTCCTATTAAACTGCCATTAATGAATTGCTTAAGTGATTAATGTTTTACAGTTATTTTAATTTCCTGTGGAAGTAGTGCTTATGTCATAGTTGGTCGCTTTATCTGTTGGTTCGATATTAACGCTTGTTTTAGTAGTCTAACTTAAATGGTAATTCTAATAATAATAATTGTAGTGAGATTGAACTATGTAATCTCAAGTAGAACTCGAAAATCCATATACACTTTAAAAAAAAGGAAAAAAGTTTAAAAAAAAAAATAAAAGCTGTTATTGATTCTACGTTATACCATAGACAAATTAGATTAAAATATCGTCCTTGGTAATACTGACATAACACAAAAATAATAAGGATCCTATCGGGTTTCATTATCCGTTAAATTTGGTTCAACGCAATAAAATTTATCCACTGTGGAATTGTTATTTTGTATAAGTACAGAGTTTTGGTACATAGCGTGTTTTATCTAATATTATGCAAAGTGGAAATTCTAAAATTTACTTTAGGATTTGCAACAAAGCAACTTACATTTTCAGTTTTCCTTGATCACAAAATTACTCTACTACTTACTTTGCTTTTGTATAATATTTACTTACTTATAGGAGTTCACTGTCACCTTAAATTAATTATCATAATATTTATGATACAAACTGTACGGCCCGACGCTAGATGTGGCATTAATTCGACGAGTTCGTATGCGAGTCGTGTCTGACCTACCCCATTGCTCAACAAACTGCATGCTTATGTACATTTCCATTGCTAATGCCATGTGTGATGGATTCTGAGGCTACCATGGTTATTCGAATGTGAATGACGATAACGACGATACTCTTTCTCATACATACATCCATAAAATAACGAATATTTTCCCCGAAGGGTTAGTCAGAGACCAGGCAATGAAGTCCTCAAAAGTATTCCTCTGCCATAGGACTATGACTTTTGCACATGTGCTCAGCGTGACAGGTGGTTATCCCATCGCCGCTCTATGCTTTTGGATGTATGCGCAGTCTTTAGTCCATTAGTCGCCTTTTACGACACCCAAGGAATGAGAGGGGGTGGTAGTATTCATTCACCGCTACGCGATCCGGTTAATATTTCTTACCCGAAAAAATAAGATATTATTATTAGTTCCTCAGTGGTTGCGGATTCCAGGTTTGCGCGCTTCCACCTTCGGGCCTTATCGTCACTTACCATCAGGGCCCTTATTCTGTAACGATTCCTTGTTTCAAAACCACGTCAATTCCTTAAAAAGTTACGATATCTTCCCAAAAACGTATGCGTCTGACGTTTGTGCGCGGTAAGGTTTAGGTGTGGAATCTATAGATTGCGATACAGAATCAGGGCCCAGGTGAGATGAAGGCCAAGACCTTATCCGTTGTGGTTAAAAAATAAAAAAGCTACTTTCGCAATGTAGGGTAATGGATGGGTAACCATAATAGACTGACACTCTTCCCGACCATAACATTGAACCTAGGACTTTATACTAAATATTTATAAATATAAAATAGGTACAAATTCTGGAAAAATCTTCTTTTCTCAAATGTCGATAAATCCAACTTTTTCTATTCATGAAATATTAAGAAATTCTTTTTGCACTCCTTTTTGTAATTTACATGAGCTTTAAAATGAGACGGAAAGTGTGAAATCCAGTCGAGTTCACATCGCTAGTAGGGGATATCATTCGACTGCAACAATCTGGTACCTTCTTACCACACAGTTGAAGAACATATCTATCGCATAATAATCAGAATAACGGTCAACTATGTGTTACTATTCTAATAACATACTGGGCTTTAAAAGGATTTAAGTGTTTAAAACTAGCGGCCTGTCCGCGACTTCGTCCGCGTGAACACCGTACCGTACCGTATCGCACCCGGTGACAAATTTCCAAAAAGTTTATTTCATACACAAACCTTGTCTTGTCAAGGTTTGTGAATGAAATAAACTTCTTTTTATTCCAAAAAGTTTATTTCATACACAAACCTTGTCCTGTCAATTATAGGCTTGTGTCCACTATGAATAAATCGGGTGGATTGGCGTTTCTAATGATCAATTAAGATAATTAGAAACAAAATAACTAATACCTATTATTCATTATAAAAACTTGCGATTATTATTTTTTTTAAACAAAAATATCTACAATAATACGCATTCAGTCATATGACATTAGACGGAAATCAAAAGCCGTGAAGTCACGCCGTGCCAAATGTCATTTTATTGTTGTGACATTTCTATAGAACAAGCCTCGAGATGTTTGGCACGGCGGGCGGTCATAAGCGTTTTTGCGGTAGAAATTGGAATATAAAAACGCAAAATAAATATTGTAAATGATCGATTTTGGAAAAATATTGTAATTTTAAGATAAAATAGGTAAACAGGTATCGTTTTAATATTATTTTGAAATTTAGTCAACTAGCCTATTACAAACACAACCAAAAGAGAATTAGCAAAACAGGTGCAGCCGTTCTGAAGTGTTGGAGAAATATAATCATATTTCTGGTGGTACCTATTTGATTTTTATTTATAACTAGCGGCCCGCCCGCATCTTCGTCCGCGTGAACACCCTTTATCCCGTGACAAATTTCCATAAATTTTCTTTCACACAAATCTTGTCCTGACAATTACAAAAACAATAAAAAAACAATCAATCAAATCGGTAGAGCCGTTCTGAAGTGATGCGCGTACAAAAATTTCGGCAATTGATTTTTATTTATTTATCTTACATATTTATGTATCCCAATAAAAATTGTACACAGATACAAACAAGATACAGATACAAATTCAAAACACATTTTGAATTTGTATCCCAATAAAAATTGTACACAGCATGAACCCAAAAAAAAATATTAAATTAATAACCTAAAATAAAAAGTTAACAACTCAAGAACCAATGTAATAAGTGAGTGAGTGCTACGAACAAATTCAAACAGGTAAAGGATTTAAATATACTTAGCGCAATAAAAACGTGCACAAAAATGCACTAATTTTTTACCCGCAGAGATGCGCGGTGCTTTCTTTCGTTCCATCTAAATTAACTTACAGACACCAAACTTAAGTTATTATTGAATTCTTGGTGGAAAAGGGAATAGTCACAATTTTACAGATTTGATAGATAGACAATACTTTTATTGTAACACCACAAACATTTACATAAAGACATAACAATGAGCACAAATACAAAGTTACAATTTGGCGGTCTTATCGCTTTAAAGCGATCTCTGCCAGACAACCAGTCGGATGGAGAGAACTTATACACTCAAAGATCGGAGGTGCAAACCACAGTTAAAGAATTCAAAGCAAAACCAAATTAAAATGAACTAAAGTCAAATACTTAACATTATAAAATAAATAAATAATAGGATGTAATAAATATATATACAGACGAACAGCTTCAACGGTAAAGAAACAATCGTAAAAGGTAGTGTTGTGAAGAGGGGTTTTAAGGGATAGATTTTCTGATGACCGTAACGAGCGCGAGATTGAACAACAAAGGAAATTGAAGCGTTTTTTTAGATAGGAAGGATAGGTGGGATTAAACAATATGTTTTATAGAAGGGAGAGGATGTGAGTATTCTGGCAAAGACAAATAGGAAGCCAATGAGTTTAGCGCGGTATTCAGAAACATGTTCATACTTGCGCAAGCCAAATATGAATCGAATGCAAAGATTTTGAAGGCGCTCAAGTTTATTTAGCTGGTCCTCCGAAAGATCAAGATAGCAGGCATCGGCATAGTCTAACACGGGAAAAAGCAGCGAATGAGCTAGCGCAATCTTAGTGGCAGTGTGTAAAAAGTTGAGCAGTCTTCTTAAAGACGCCGAAGATTGCGGCTGACAGCTTGTAGTTGCGGCCCCCAACTCAAGCAGCTATCAATAATAATGCCCAAGTTAACAATTTTACTGATTTACTGAAAGGGAAGTCCACTCCATCAAATGTAACCTTAGGGAGGGTTTCCCAGTTTACCTTGGAAAGCAACCTGGAGCTGCCGACCACAATACCCTGCGTTTTGCTTGGATCGATATGTTTTAGATTTACGTTGGTAGTTACTATAGCTTCAGCGAGATTACCAAGTGGTTTGTTATATTACCAAAAGTTTATGTCTTAAGGGGGGTTAGGCGGTCACCCCGCGGGTTCTGCGCGGTGCGGAGTCCGCGGTTATTCGTAAGAGCCATTCACATTTTTGTCAAAAAGTTAATATAAACATTTATTTTGGAAATCCAAAACAGACAAGAAATTGAAAAGGTTTAATCGAAAGGATTTTATAGGAATTATTAATGTAAAATACGGTCGTAATGTGCCTAAATATATAAAATTTTAGAGGTAACTTCAGGATTTTTTCTATCAAGCAAAATGTTTCCAGTCGTATTTTGGAAACAGTCATCCCCTCACACATACGTTCTGTAATACATATTGAAAATTTCAGCGCGAAATATCTAAAATATTTTGAATAACAGCTAATAGAAAACAGCCAATTTTTCCGTTTTCACCGCCTAAGCCCCCTTAAAATGCACTATTAACAATACACTACATTCATGTCAAATAATGGAAGGTTATTTACCGTAAAGTGTTCGTGTACATGCATGAGTTTTCAGAAATAAAATAAAAAAGAGCAAAATCACTTTTCAAATTCTTTCCAGTAAAAGCGATTCTGTAAAAATCCGAATTTGAATTCACTCAGATGATGGAACTCACTTTGACAGCACCTGTTTGTTACTCACTCTCAAACAAACATATTCTTAATAATTATTATGTCCATGCTCCGAAATATCACTACCATGCATAGACGTCAACGTCTATGCTCCCATATCATTCCTATTCCTTCATGCAATGTCAATTTCATCACCGCGTTTTGTCGGTGAAGCTCATCCGGCGTTATTTTACTTGCAGATACAGCTTTTCGAGGTTCAAAATGAGTTTACAAAATCGCTCTACAGATATCCGTGCGAGATCTCAGTAAAGTCTTACTTTTTTTACTGAAATTTCATTCATAAAACCTTCATCATATTTTTTTACTAAAACAAATTTTTTAATTATATCCTTTTCTTTGACACTGGCTGTGCAAACCGCCGAAAGGTAATTGTTTTATCATTTATCCTCAGGAACGCTCAAGCGGGCCGATTGACCTGTATTGTAATCCAACTGGTTTGCAGCTAATTAGTTTGTCACTCCGAGACCTCAGTGGCGTAACCACGCGATGAATGGGGTCTCGTGACTCAGTCATTTCGAAGAACTTAACAACTACTTAGTGGATTTTTTGTAGCAAGGGTAATTATGGTTTTCGCTTGAATAGGAGTAAGATATATATATTTCGCGATTTTAGCTCAGTCACCACTTCCTAATATTTGTCAGATTATCCATGAAACCTGTTTGTTCTGTTTATTTTTTTTATATGTGTATAAAAATAAACCAAAGTTATGGATGGGCTATCTGATATTTATTAGGAAGTTTCCAAACTGACCTTACTGTAATTTAGTTAATAAGTGTGCATGTCGTGGCCATATAGTAATATTGGCCATACAATGAAATGCTTGGCTCATGATAAGGTTAGGTTAGGTTAGAACATGATCATTTCATGAAATATTTTTAACATTTCATGATATGGACAATTTTACGGGATGGATACGACATGCACACTGCGTAATTATTTGTAAGTTTATCTTTTAAAGTTGATAACTTAATTCTTCTTCCGTCTAAAATAAGTAAATCCTTGTTAGATCCGTAGGAGAATTTATAATGTACTTAATTATAAATTATAATTATTAGTTGTAATCTGTTTGCAAAGATCAAATTCTAATTAAAAAAACATCAACAGCCTTAAGATTTACTGCAAAGGCTTTAGAGCTTAGAATTGATATTACTCTTGCTTAGTTGAATTTCTAAGAAGTTTTAATAGGAACTAATTTACGTAATCGTTTATGTGCACGTTTTAATACGATTAAAACATGATGAAGGCGGTCTCAATGATTAAATGAATAGTCCACATTAATGCTCTTTCATTCGTTTTAATGTTTATGTACTTTCGGAAAAAAAGATCAAGGCACAAGAAACATCGATTTAATTGAGCATTAAATACTTCCTCGTACCATAGACACCATAAGCTGCTCTAGGCTGTCCATAGAGAAATTTCTTGTAACCCGCTAATTGGTTTGCTCGTACTACCAGCGGTTGTGTTTAACATATAGCTAGCTAGCACTGATTATGGTCTAGATTCTAGAAGTCTGGAAGGTTTTACAAAATCCGATAGGTACTTAATAATATCTAGGATTACGTACTTTTTATGAAATTTTAGTTTACCAAGTACTCCAACAGCTATTTATAATTTTCTATAATTAAATGGTACAATGTATTGTAGCATTGAATTGCATTATTTATTATTTGCATATTTTGTATTTTATGACCTGGTAAAGATACATACTAAGATACATACATACATACTTACTTACTTTCTTTTTGTAAATGTCGTTGCTTTTGTTCGCTGTGGTTTCTTGCCACAGTTAAAAAATGACATCCTGAATGAGTGCATGGTATGTTAAAAAAGATTTGGACGATTCTAAATACTAATTAATTGAGTTAATTGAATAAATATATTTTGAGTTTGAATAAACCATTTGCCTGACTTTTTAAGGGTAAACGATTCTATTTATTTAATACAAGCCTGCGACTTCATCTGCGGTTTGAAAGTATTAATCAAATTTATTGAATAAATATATTTTGAGTTTGTGTATCCCGTAAACCGTAACATATTTTCAATAATTTTCTTATATGCGAACTTTGTCCTACAATCATCTATCAAAAAAGTCTACATCAATAAAAAATTGAACAAAAAATAAATTAGCCTAATTGGTCCAGCTGTTCTTACCTAAGCGATGCTCCGTTATACATTTTTGTATGATTTATGTACCAATTGATTTATGTTAATATAAATAATATGGTAATTAAGTATCACTGAGTGGCTAGCAACTCACAATCGCAAAAGCTAAGCAACGTTCTGAATCGCAAATGTTTGTGATATCACTAATACGTCAAAAAAAAGATGTATAAGTCTACGTCACGTCTGTGGTCTACGTCATAGCACAGTGGACTTTAATAATATCTGATAGTTTAGTACTAACGCGTGTTTGTCATGAAACTTATTTCGTCGAATAAGTCAAACAAAAAGAGACTCATCTATTGTTGAACTCGTGTCTGCGGTTGCGAAAAACAATAGACTTTACAATGACAATAGTATATCATATCTAAATACTATTTACCAGCGTAACCTGTGACGACGTCAGTATTTCATTGGAGTTATGTCATGTGATGTTATTGAGGAAAATCAATTGAATTTACTGTAATAATTTCTATTGCAGTAAAATCATATGGAAATGAGGTGAGCTTCGTCGTTGTGAAAGAAACATATTATACGATTTTTGCATAATTATTATTATCTTTCCAAGGGTTTGTTTTAATAGAGTATTGTTATGTTATAGTTTCTTCTTATGGGTACAAAAGATTATAAGTATTGTAATATAATATATTTTTCGTTCATCACGCTCAAATAAACTCGAAGATAACGAAATGTAGAAAAAATTACTACCTCAGGTGAGGATGGAACCCTTTCATACTCTGCAATCCAACAATCGAAGAAACAATTAATCTTAAAAAATTCATTAAAGCACCATTGTGGCACCATCTTGAAAGTTAAGCAACTGGCGAAATACTGAATTGGTGAGTCAATTAACCTTGTCACGTAGCGGTGAAAGAATACTACCACCCCTCTCTTCCCTTGGGTGTCGTAAAAGGCGACTAAAGGACTAAAGACTGCGTATACATCCTAGAGCATAGAGCGGCGATGGGCTCACCACCTGTCACGCTAAGAACGTGCTGTCGCTATTTGGTGAAAAGTGGACTATGGCAGAGGACTGCTTTTGCGGTCTTCATTGCCCAGTCTCTGACTAACCCTTCGGGGATAATAGTCGTGATTATATATATATGTATGTAAGTATGTGACTCAATTTAAAAATATCAAGAGCACCTCCATGCCTCGGAACTTCAGAAGGCACATTAATCCGGTGGTTGCCGTGTTAATAAATAGCTGTCGTCAAAGACTTACCAATACCCGCATTGGGTGAACGTGATGAGGACGAACTTCCTATGTACTAGTGAAAGAAAAAAAAAGTCCTTAGCCCAGCAGTGGTAAAAATATCAAGAGCACCTCCATGCCTCGGAACTTCAGAAGGCACATTAATCCGGTGGTTGCCGTGTTAATAAATAGCTGTCGTCAAAGACTTACCAATACCCGCATTGGGTGAACGTGATGAGGACGAACTTCCTATGTACTAGTGAAAGAAAAAAAAAGTCCTTAGCCCAGCAGTGGAACGATGAACAACTGGATAATAATGAGAATGCATTTAATATCAAGAGCACCTCCATGCCTCGGAACTTCAGAAGGCACATTAATCCGGTGGTTGCCGTGTTAATAAATAGCTGTCGTCAAAGACTTACCAATACCCGCATTGGGTGAACGTGATGAGGACGAACTTTCTATGTACTAGTGAAAGAAAAAAAAAGTCCTTAGCCCAGCAGTGGAACGATGAACAACTGGATAATAATGAGAATGCATTTAATGTTATTGTTTATATAATTTTAACGCAAACTTTATTGCGAACAAATTACAAATTGAAAAGGACAGTGTCGACAATGCATTTAATAATACATACAGATATACTATCACGTTTATTATCCACGAAGGGTTAGTCAGAGACTAGGCAATGAGGACCTCAAAAGCATGCCTCAACTCTATAAAGTGAACTATTCCACTTTTCACCAAATAGCGACTGCACATGTGCTCAGCGTGACAGGTGGTGAGCCCATCGCCACCCTATGCTGTTGAAAGTATGTGCAGTCTTTAGTCCGTTAGTCGCCTTTTATGACACCTAAGCGAAGAGAAGGGGTGGTAGTATTCTTTTACCGCTACGCGACGCATTTAATAATACCTTTATGTTATAAAGTTTACTTTCTAGGTAACGATGAAGATGATATGATAGTAAATAATGATCAATTGCATGATACTACTAAACTTAGTGGAGAAAGGTTATGAGACTGTAACAAGACTGTGTACATACCAATAATCGTTATAGAACGATAATAGTAGATAAAGTGTCTTCAAAACCGACGATAAATAACAACAATGACGACAATAACCACCATGTTTGATAGGGGAAAGGCGCAGAGAAAATTGTGTAAACTAAAAGAAAGAGTGAGTGTAAAAGTTATTTAATAATAGTCTTAAAAAACGTGGCGTAAAGAGGAACTTGCAGACGAGGCGTAAAGAAGAACCTTATAGGCCAGCATTGTGAGTGTGACTGATGCGTTACTAACGCTTGTCCAACTGTCTTCGCTGCTGGTTTCCATTTCCTAATAATTTACAAAAATATAATAAGTTCCGACACATTCCTGCTTATAATTATTCAATGGTTGAGTTACACTCGTACATACGGACATACTTATCCAATGTGTAATGCCATGCCCTGTACAAACTTAAGAGGTGGATTCAAAAAAAGATATAATAAAATAGTGGAATTTACGTGGTAATTGGTTACTATGTGTTTTTTTCGTCATTTTTGGTGTTGAAAACCGACATATCATTTGTTTTTTTTTCTACTGATGTTGGAACTTTTGGCTACTTTACTGATTGTTATTTTCTTGCAACTAGTTTCACTATTTTTAGAAACTTGATTTTAAGTGAATTTGATTTTAACTTTTCGTGAATGTTGTTTTTATAATACACACATGCTAAAATAGAAGACAACCAAATAAAAAAGGAAGCCATTTCTAAACTATTGAGTTTAGAATGTTTTATGTGCAACGTTTTATTAAAATGTATATTTGTGTGTTTGAAAATCTTTCTCTGCAATTTTGGGTTAAATTTAAAGTTAAGTAAGCAAAATTTACAAAAAGCGAGCCCGCTACGCACTATGCCAATAGCTATCTACACTAATAGTCAAAACTGTTAATGTATTTTTGTTTCTGAGATCAAGAACGCCAAGAATTGGCCATTTTTAGCTTTGACTCTCCCCTTATCACCTGCTTCCCTGTCCAGGTCCGGAGGTCTGGACAGGGACTCGGGAGAAAAGGGGCCTTACCCACTAAAACACTTTGTACCATCCCCTCACTTGTCGCCATGGTGGTTCGGGACCGCGGATAGCAGACTCCGAATTCCACCCTACGACGCGTGCGACGGCCCGCCAATAGGGAGGATGCCTGGGATAGTTTGGGCACCCACCAGACTCTCGTAAGACTCGTGCAATGCGGCTCTGCGTTGGAAGGAGAAGAGCAAACTGCCGCCTCCTTTTACCGACTCGCTTGCGTCGGGTCCGGAATACCTATATCATTGGTTGATTGAGTCCGTTGATCAGAGTCCGAGTCAGTTGAGTCAAATACTATGTGTAGTGTAGTGTGCACGTGTTAGGTTGTTATCTACGAGCGAAAGCGTATAAAATTACAATTAATGTGATTAATTATGTTAAATTAAGTTTTATATAAATGGTTCTTAGTGTAAATTTTAATTACAACATACGAAATAAATTATACGCGTCAGCATTGTAGAGAGTAAACTAAAGTAATTGTCACGTTGGAAATAGTTTCTTAAGAGGGTTTACACATTTCGGTTTGCCATACAAACTTCCAAGTCGAAATTTTTGATGAAACTTTACATGCTAAAGTAAAACACAGGGATCTAAGTAGTTTGTTGAAAACATTTTTAAAAAACGTTTATTTAGCTGAGTTATTGCGATTTAAAGTCCACTATAGAAAGTTTAAAATCGCAATAACTCATTTAAATAAACGTTTTTTTTTATGTTTTCAACAAACTATTTAGATGCCTGTGTTTTATTTTAGCATGCAAAGTTTCATTAAAATTGGCTTAGCGGTTTGTATAAATTTCGACTTGGAAGTTTGTATGGGAAACCGAATGGCGTAAACCCTCATAAGTATTTTGGTTATTGCCATTAAAATCTATTGAAAACCGTATCGCGGAGCGGTGAAAGAACTACCACCCCCTCCTCCCTGGGGTGTCGTAAAAGGCGACTAACGGACTAAAGACTGCACAATCATCCAACAGCATAGAGAGGCGATGGGCTCACCACCTGTCACGCTGAGCACACGTGCAGTCGCTAATTAGTAAAAAGTGGATTATGGCAGAGGAACTCTTTTATGGTCCTCATTGCCTAGTCTCTGACTAACCCTTTGGGGATGATAGTCGTGATTGTACAAATGTAAAATCTATTGATTTAATAACGTATTTATACCGTGTTGTGTAGAGGAGAAATAAATGAATAAAAGTTTACATAAACATATATACACAGACACTTATATAAGTTTGTACAGGGTGTAACAAAATCAATAAGCGAACGTTTAAGGGCGGTATCTATACATCATTCTGATTACAATGACAAAATATGGGCTCCAGTTTTATAGCGATTTTTCAAATTTATGTTTTCTAACAAACTAAATCAATTAATATAATGTACATCATGAAACATGCTGTATCTTTACTAACACGCACGCAAGCGTCAATAAAAAGATAGCTGAGTGTGCTCCTAGTTTAGTGTGCATATTCGGCTTAGTTTGTGTCCGTATAGTACAGCTGTACGGGTTTGGAAAGGGTGTATTTTTTTGTGAATTATGATAATGTTTTGTTGATTATCTCGGTAACGAGCCTGTAGTTTTGGACCAAATTTGGTGAGCATGCTCAGTGTAATGTATAGATGCTCCCCTTATACGTTCGCTTCTTGATATTGTTAGACCCTATATAGCATGCCGTCGACGAATAAGATTAGCCTAAAGCTAAGTATTTTAAGTCCTACTCAAGCGGACAGAGTGAGCAATCCATTTGAACCCCTCACTGAGCTATTGTTTTCTTAAAAAAATAGGAATAAACTTTGTAAACTATTCGCAGTTTTAATTCTTATGAAGTAGGGACTAAACCGTTTCACATTATACATACTTACATCACGCCACTTTCTCGGACGAGTCGATAGAGGCTTGTAATAAAAGTTTTTGTTTTATTCTATTCTACAACGGTCACCTGATGGTAAGTGACAAGTTTATTTTGCTTAAATAATAGGTACCTATATAACAAACGACATACGAAAAGAAGAAGTTCAAAAATCAAAGCCATTTCAAAGTAGCTCCTCGCTCAGCTTAAATCTTTTTAATGAATGTTTATTGTATATATTATTTATATTTCGCATTGAATTTTTCAACATGTATTACAGAACGTAAGTGTGATGACTGTTTCTAAAACACGATTGAAAACATTTTGCTCGATAGAAAAAAATCCTAAAGTTACCTCTAAAATTTCATATAAATGCGCAATGTGTTTCACAATAATAATTCCTTTAACATCATAAACACATAGGTATTTAACTTTTCAATTTCTCGACTGATTTGGATTTCCAAAAAACTAAACATTTTTATTAACTTTTTGATAAAAATGTGAATGGCGCTTACGAATTACGGCGGACCCCGCACCGCGCAACACCCGCGAGGGCCAGGAATTTTCGCTGACCGCCTAACGTCGAAGTGTCATGCAAAATTCTCATACAAAACACGGAAAAACGACGTTTTGTAGTCCCCTGTTTCCTCCTTCAGAACTGAACCAATTTTTATTACTTTTTTCAGCATCGGTTAAAGAAAGAGATTTTCTTGGTCTGTATGATTGATAATTTTTTTTAACTAGCCACTTAATGTTTCTGAAGACGCCTTAAATAGGAGTGATTTTGCAAAATTTTGAAGGCTCCTGGTTATTAAAAAAATGACTTAATGAAAAAAAATGAAACCTACAGACATAGAAAATCTCTTTCTTTAACCGATGCTGAAAAAGTAATAAAAATTGGTCCAGTTCTGAAGGAGGAAACAGGGGACTACGAAAGGTCGTTTTTCTGTGTTTTGTATGAGAATTTTGCATGCCACGTCGACATAGTGTTTCCTCTTAAAGCGCTCGACCCGATATCGCGAGGTCCTGGGTTCAATTACAAAGTGTGTTTCGGATATTGCCAAGCCCGAGATTGTGATCATTAGCCTGCATTTGACAAGCGAGCTGATTAAACCAATGCCCATTAATTGTGACGATGTCTTAAATTTAATGATGGAGACCCTTGTCCGGCTTAGAATAGTACTTATATTTAATGTTAATCTTTTATTTTATCCTTCCGAAATTCCGTGATTCAAATCGCACTCCAATATACAGCAGACTTACCATTCCAAGTCAGTCGCCAGTCGCCTTGGGTGCGGCGACCGACTCGAACCTTCGAAACGAACAAGGATTTAGAGTCAATTGAAGCGACTCAATGAAATCGCGAGCGTGGTTATGTATTATTGCTGAGCGCACTATGTTGTTTTGTGATCGTGATGATGTAAAATAAGGTAGTTAGGTTAAGTAGGTAACATATGTGTTATTTTGCTTGTAAATTATGAAATCATAATTAACGTACTAATGCTTGGCACAGGCACATGAATCTTTAGTCTCTTAGTCGCCGTTAGAGGGAGTGGTAGTAGTCATGGGGCCAATGCGGGTTAGTGTATTTCAACGACTACCATATAACGGCAGCAACATTAAACAACAAATAAACAAATGCTACGAACAAGCTATAAGCAAGCCCACTTACGCTTAAATTCAGTGTAAAGGGTTTTTTTCTATAAATGTATTCATAAAAACCATCTGATATTCTACATATCGCGGGTTTTTACAAAAAATTTAATAGGAATTGCAGAGTAATCTCACTCTCTAAAAGGTTTTATTACCTACTCTACGCATATGGACAATGACTTTATGTCAATAGATTTATTGTCATGAAAGAGTTGCTTTGAAGTTTTTGAAGGACTTTTAAACGTCTCCCTGTAAATACAAGTTTAAAATTTCGATTCGATTTGCCGATTCCATTCTAAAACAACGTTAGATCGCAATCCTATCAATTTTTGTTACATCTACCTACCCAGCGCGATCGTAAACAAACTTAAATGCTCGTTCTAGCTACAGGGCTTCAAATCAACGACGAGCCAAGATAATGCCAGGCCTTATGTAATAAAAATTTCAGCACAAAAATTACATTAAAACTTTATCGTTAAACGCACAATTGATTACTGTTAAAATTATAAACAAAATTGCCGCTACATAAAATGGTTTTATCTAGTACTTGGTTAGACATCTACGTTGTGAAGCGTACTCGCAGTTCTACGAGTCTCGAGGAAAATAACACAATCGGTCACTTCCTAACAGCGTCGTCGTTGAAACGAATTGTTTACCATTGCAGGAACAGGTCTGTTACACAGACCTCCTTGGACTAGAGAGAAACCTTTAGTACCTACTTGTTAGAATATTATTATTTACTAGCGGCCGCTCGCGGTTTTAACCGCGTGGTTCCCGTTCCCGTGGCAATATCGGGATAAAAAGTATCCTATGTGTTAATCCAGGGTATAAACTATCTGCCGAATTTCATCCAAATCCATTCAGTAGTTTTTACGTGAAAGAGTAACAAACATCCATCCATACTTAAAAACTTTCGCGTTTATAATATTAGTAGGATTAGTTGTAGCTACATTAGGACACTAATCTAAAATATTAAACATTTTGATTGCGTAGAAATCTGTCTGTTACAAAGCTTTTTACCGTACAGTTTTAACGTGTGTCATGGGGGAATATTGTATTAGTTAGGGATAAAAGCGTAGGCTAATAAACACACTGACTAATTCTTTAAAAAACTAGGTAATAGATTGCGCACAGTTTGCACGGTACGTCTCTTAAAATCGTAAACAGTGACGACACAAATTAAACTAAGACAGATGAAGGGTGTGACCTTTCTGTCAAGAGATGTCTAATGAAGCTCTAACAAACGCGTAATGAAGTTTGCGAGTCTCAAATGGTAATGAGTATGACACTGGAACAAAATCACTGCCAATGCGAGGCGTCGGTAGCCGAGTGGATACATGCTCGGGTTGAACGCGAGAAATCGTGGTTCAATCCTCATAGCTCCGACTACTTGAACCCACTCCGACACAGTCATTTAGATTAACAGGATGGGTGAACAGAACTATTATTTAACCCCTCAGTCTTGGGTTTTTTTGACACTAACTGTCAACGTCAAATTTGACAGAATCGAGCATAGACTATGCGATATTTTGCTATAACAATACATAAGATGAACCATAGAACCGAAATATCCAAACATGTTCATACTAAAGTAGTCCGTAAGTCTATGAAAACACGGTACAAAGTCAAGTGTGTTTTTGTAGGTGCGATCTCATGCGACCGCTTGGGGGCTGAGGGGTACAGCCGATCACGTACACAGTCCGCATGAGCGATTTTCGTACCAAAGAAGGCACGCTATAAAACGGCCGGCTGTTAAATACACTGGCCTGCAAAAATAAGTATCACACTTATAAAATTGCAATAACTTTTTATGTACACAAGATAAACAAGACACACAAGACTTAAAAATGTTCCTAATGTATAATTTCCTATAGTTTCAAAGAAAGCTGATAAAAATTGCTATAAAACGTTTTTTATTTTAAATCTCTAACTTCTATAGTTTAGAAAAAAATAATTTTAAAAGTGTGATACTTATTTTTGTAGGCCAGCGTATAATCAACACGACTCCTTAAAGTTATACCAATAACACAGTGCTCTCGTTTACCCCCTTATTTGTATGTAGACGAACAGCCCGTCGACGTAGGCAGACAAACAGGAAAACAAACGTCTGCTTAATGATTAATTTGATATTTTAACACGTCCATCATGGGTATACTTATGAGGTTGTCGAAGGATTAAACGTCCTTGTCACTTTGATTAACATTCTGTACGTTTGAAATGATAAGAGGAAAATTGAACGTTACTTCCTAATGTCAGAGTAGCATATTGTACGCGGTAGGTCAAACTTATCGAGCCTTCTGTGCTATGAATAAGTGTTTTAATGGCGGCTAATTACTGTACTACTATCGTATAATCCTAATTGATGCTTAGCAGGCAACCATTACTATCCATGATCGAAGTAACTCTATAGCTCTACGGATCAGTAAATCCGTGGAAAACAAATAGTATGCATATAACGGTCTTCATTTGTTGTTTGATCGAGTTATAGTTGGTTTCACGTAGTTGACACTGGTTGATTATGCTCTGATCACATACACAGGGTGTTTCTTGTAAGGTGTCAAGCCGATGCGTAGTGATAGGGGACTGCCATACCTTTCTATTGAACCCCCATGTACCTACCTATTTTCAGCGATTTTTGGTAGTTTTCGAGCTATAATTTATTACAACATCAGTTTAAATTATTTTTTTGTAACTTGTATTGATATTAGGATGAAAACTACCCAAAAAAAAATAAAGTCATTCGTCATAAAATACTTAGATAAAATATATAGGTCGAAAACTACTAAAAATCGCAGAATATACATAGGCGTTCAGTATATATGTATGGTAGTTCCCTCACCACACATCGGCTTGACACCCTTTACAAGATACACCATGTATATTAAAGGCAACTTTACATATCATAACGAATAGTGAAAAAAAATATCGCAGTATGCACACAGATTTGAGCTATTGTTTCTATTTGCTATTCTGAAATGTTAGTGATAATGACAGGAAATGTGTGTTTTTTTAAATACACATTATCACAACAGCGCCAAGTGATTCTTATTTTAAAATAGATAGATAGATAGATAGATAAATTCTTTATTGCACATACATGTAGAACAATTTTACAATATAAAACTTAAATCTAGTATGAGCGAAGGCGGTCTTATCGCTGAAAGCGATCTCTTCCAGACAACCTTTGGTTTTAGGACCCAAGAAAGAGAAAGAGGAAGTGCGCAAGTACAATTAAACAGAATTACACGATAGTTAATTAATAAAAACAGGTATTATAATTATATACTTATAAATATATTTAAAATTAGACGTACATACAACGATATAAGTATCATACATACTCACATACATACATATATATTAAATAAACTATTACATGTTACTAGCAGATGACTTAGCTAATAGATGCTTGTGTAGCATAGATTTGAAGATAGAAAGTGTCTTGGAGTGTCGGATTTCGTAGGGTAAGTTATTCCAAAGAAAAGTAGACTGGACTGTGAACGAATCCTTAAAATAACCTGACCGGGTAAAGGGAGCCTTTAGTACATTATCCGATTTTGACCTGAGACCACGGTTGTGATCCTCCCCTAGAAACCGAAAACATCCTTTAAGGTAGGAAGGAGTACGAGGATCATACAGTACGTTAAAAACGAGAGTGAGGATATGCTCCTCACGGCGCAACCTAACAGGTAGCCATTCAAGCCTATGCCTGTATTCAGACACATGGTCGAACTTACGCAAACCGAAGATAAACCTGACGCAGAGATTTTGAAGGCGTTGTAGCTTATTAAGCAAGTCCTCATTAAGATCAACAAGGCAGACATCGGCGTAGTCTAAGATCGGTAGAAGGAGAGATTGCGCAAGCTCGACCTTGGTCTTCACAGGAAGCAAGTTCCTCCACTTCCTAAGCGAACCAGAGGCAGCAAACACCTTACGACTCATCTCTGCTACTTGTGGAGCCCAGCAGAGGGTACAGTCGAAAAGGACCCCTAGATTCTTTACAACATCGCAGTAGTTTATTGAGATACCGTCAAAGAAGAGCGAAGGGACAGATAAATTGTTTAACTTGGCTGTTTGTTTTGAGCCCCCGATGATGATAGCTTGCGATTTATTAGGATTGACCGTTAAGCCATGGGTTCGACTCCATTCAAGAATAGTCGCAAGGTCAGCGTTAAGGCTGGCGATCAACCTCTCAATATCATCAACGGGGGCCTGAGAATAAATTTGCAGGTCGTCGGCATACAAGTGAATAGTTATCATTGTAACCATTGTTTTTCAATAAAGTTGTTCATTATTTAAAATAAAGATATTTTTGGCAATAGCAACTAGTTGTTTCCACCTTTCCACCAACCTTAACTGTAACCTTAACTTTCTTTAACCTTATCGTCTTCTTACTGAAATTGCAGCCCATACACATTAGTTGTAAAAAAAATACGCACTAGAAACTACTTACAGTTACAATTTGCTTAGAATTACGTTCAGACATAAAATGATTACGATGTTCGTATCAGCAACTGTCGTGTTATAAAAGTGATATTAAATTATACCAATGACGTCACGATTTAAGTATAGGTAAATTTAAGTATAAGGTATTTGTTATAAGAATGGAATGAGATATCATAAGATATATAATAAATTATTGCCTATAACCTTCCTCGATAAATGAGCTATCCAACACTGCAAGGACTTTTTCCAGTAGTTCCTGAGATTAGCGCGTTCAAGCAAACAAACTCTTCAGCTTTATAATATTAGTATAGATTTGTTGCTTGAACTGTACAACTGTACGACACACTGACAAGCTTCAAGATAAAAAATTTGCTCGTTTCAGTGCCTGTCAACCAACAAAAGCCTTTTACCTTGTCAGTCAGGTTACGTGGCTAACTGGCCTTGTCGTCGTAAGTCATTTTAATTCGTATTGTCATTAGTGTTACGGACAGAAGTCTCGACTTTATGATATTATATAGTTAGATATAATACGGCTAAATTTAGGTATGTGTATTTGCATAAGTAGATTAAGTCTCATATGTGTAAAGGTTTTTTGATAATAAATAATTATTTTTTTGCGTTTCATTTAAACAAAAGGTAAAAGTTATTAAACAGGTAATGGTTTTGACAAGGTAAGGGCCAGGTATACGTGCCTTACGCCTCTCTAAGGTAATTAAAGTTAGGAAAGTAAGAGATTAGCTTTCGTAATTATAGGTTTCTATTGTTAGGAATATCAATGTAATTAAGAAAATAAATAAGTAGGGTATCCAGATTACGAGTGATACCGTAGGGTAGGTAATAAATTTAAGATAAAAAGAGAGGTCCGAACGAAAGGGACAGCTGCACAAATTACGACGGTTCATGTGGGTAGTTAGTTATGGTAAAATGTAAAACTGCCCACATGAGCCGGCAGCTGTCCCACAAGGCTGCTAGTTGCCAACCCATAATGTGTTTAAGTCACGGCCGGTCAGAGCAGAATTTGTAAGCTCTCCGGACCCCACCTTGAAGAATAAAGAAGCACTAATCAAGAACCGAGTTTTATTGAAGAACATACAGTCCACATCGAAGCACAACGGCTAAACTGTTCGGCGACTACACCCTTCGGGAACAATTAGTCTTGGCCTAACAAGTGCTTTATCATCTTACAATCAAGTTATGTAGTTGGTTGTTCTTCGGAGGTTTCACTTTCAATGTCACTGATCATCATTAGCGTTTAAACGTAACACTGCGTGGCACAGACCTTCCTATATTTAACAGCCGCACATGGTAAGATTGTGTCTTTAACCGCCTCTGTGGTCTAGTGGCTAAGCTACCGGTTTCAGACCCAGAGGTCCCGGGTTCGATTCCCAGCGGGGGGTACATCTTTGTGTGCTCGGTTTGGTTGGTGGTAGGGCTATTAAGTCCGCCTGGCTAGCTACCACCATCTTATCTAAGTCTGTCGCCATAAAAACGATGTTTATAGCATTGTTGCGGTCCGGCAGTTTGAGATAAGATAGCCAGTTCCTCAGTGGTTGAGGATTCCGGGTGAAGCGCGCTTCTACCTTCGGCCTTATCGTCACTTACCATCAGGTGAGATGAAGGCCAAGCGCTTACCCGTTGCCAATAAAAAAAAATAAAAAAAATAACTCAGCACACTGGACTTATGTCTTGTCACTAATATAAGCCTTCATTTCACTTACGATACGGCTAACGAGACATTTTATAGGAAACCTCAGTTAAGGTTTGAACGCCTTGGAGAATCTAGAAAGATTTTTAAACTCAATTGGAATATGGTGATGCATGTCCCTACAAACCTAAAGAATCCAAAATCTTTGTCCACATTAAAAGCGCGTCTAACAGCTAAGATCATCTAAAACAGCCACGTATTCTCAAAAAACTCTTCAACGATTGTTATAATGAGATGTCCTATGTTGCTGCAACTAAGCCTATGAATTAGTAACAACAAAAGGCTTCAGCTTTGGTTTCTGGTGAAAATTAAAAAGGACGTTCTCTTAAGTCTTTCATTGCTAAAAGAGAGAAATAGGCAAACCAGGAACAAGAATCAGATGTAATTAATAACTCTGATAATTGAGCAATTGATGGAATTCAAGAAAATACTAAAGCAAGCGAAGCTTTCTGTATTTTTACCTGCTTCAAACAACTACTAACGAGAAGTACAGATTTGGAAACACGTAAATAAATTACTTATACATTCAATATCAGTGAAACAACCCGTGCTATACATATTAAACCCCAATAAAGCGATTCACAGAGTTTATGTTGCTTACGATGTAATAATATGTATACAGAATACCAACATAATAATTATGGCCGGTGTTGTCATGTGCTGCTGAGAATTTCTACCGGAAGTGTCATGGCGGCCGCGGTCTGAGACGCGAAGGCGCGTGCGCAAGGCAAGGCACTTTCGTGTGTGGCCATGAAATGGGTTAGTGATAGAAAGATACCGGTGTATCAGATATGAAAAACACCAAGGATCTAACATTTTCACATATTTTAATCGTTATTTGATACCGGCATTTCAATCCATTCCCCGTAACCTTTCTTCAGTTCTTAAATTACGTGATAATAATATCTGATCGTGGGTTCTATTTCTAGGTTGGGCAAGGTGTATTTCGGATCTTTCGATGCTGAGCCCGGGAAAGCAACTTAAAGCCGATAGTCAAATCCTTCAAGTGCGGCGATGACTAGATTCCAATAATGTGCGCCTTTGCTTTCATCCTAT
The DNA here is from genome assembly GCA_963921215.1 of Scoparia ambigualis. Lineage (NCBI taxonomy): Eukaryota > Metazoa > Arthropoda > Insecta > Lepidoptera > Crambidae > Scoparia > Scoparia ambigualis. The sequence continues at coordinate 10,532,039 of OY992511.1, read as the reverse complement.
ATTCTACCTACGTTCTTGAAAATGAATGTTGAGCTCGATGATGCAGCGGCAAAGCGGCTGTTGTCGTGAGATGGCAGTCGTTCAAACCGACCAACCCGTATTGGGCCAGAATGGCTGGTTCTTTGACTATATACATGTCTAGACGTAGCATCGCGGTACAAGCGCTTCTCCAAATCCGCTCGGTTTTTGTATTGAATTTTTGAAGTGTGCGTGACAGCCGCGTATGACTGACACTAGCGCAAATGACCGGGCCGGGAGGAGCGCGTCAAGCCATGAATATTTGGACGTTTTTTACGGCTAGGTTCTACCTAGACATGTATATATATGTATAATCAAAGGGCTGGTTATGGCCTAATCTCCTCATGTGTTTTTATCCATTTGGCTTCCCACAGTGGCCGGTGCCCAGCTGTCGGCTGACAATGACTTATAGAGAGTTCAAACAATACAACAATTAACATTAAAAAATTCAAACGCTGACTTTGTGGCTTTGACAGGTTGCATGTTGCTTTGTCCTTGCTCGCAGACATTGCACTTTGATTTTTGAGACGTTGAAATCTGCAATGCTAAATGCAGTTATCACTTCTCTAATTTATTAGAATTTACCTCACACATTTACCTCTGTAAATTTAATAAATCTTTTGGACATTTTCAGTGGTGCTTTTTCATTTTTCATTTTTACTTTAACTTTTTTTGAAAGAGCTTCACGAGAAAACCACTAATAATTATTGTGTCTTTCTATAAAAATCAGTAAAATTCCTAGTGACGCTAGATATTTGCACAAAGATTCCTGTTTGCCTCCTTTTCACATAAAAAACAAATAAATATCATTCACTTGTTAACAAACATTCTTTAACGAATTTGACTGTATGTACGAGTAGTTATAAGTCACGACGTCAACCGCGAAGCAAAGCTATAGGCATATTCTATATAGGTAGTACGACTAACGGACTAAAGACAACCACTTAGAGCAGCGATGGGCTTACCACTGCTGTCACGGATGCGAGCACATGTGCAGTTTTTTTTATTATGATAATTTGTAAATAAACGTCAATAACGTCAAAAACCGCGAAGTGTGACGCCTTATGCACGCGTGCATATAAGCATTTACGTGTGCCCAAGTCATTCAAGCAATGACTTCTTGATCGTGTTTATGTTGGCTATACAAGTAAGCGTACGTAAGTAGTTCGCAAAGGGCATAATATCCACACAAAGAGAACGTGTTTCGTTACTTTAAACCGCGTATGTGATTTGCAAAGTAAATGTTTATTGGAACATCAAAGGAATCCTGATCGTTTCATTTGAATGTACCGTCAAATTTTTATTTTGTTTGCGTTTGGTGTTATTATTGGTAATGCTTTTAGATGACGTGTGTGTATGTACATCGAATGGATTGTTATGTATCTTCGTCCTTTGTTTCAGGTACGAACTAAGGCTGATTACATGCATATATACAAACAAAATGGATTTTACGTAAGTACGACACTAATATTCGAAATTATTGTACTATTATAGTAGTAGGTACATTGGGTAACTTCGCGTTTTTAAGTTGGTACTTACTTATTATTACTCATATTACTCGTATCTTTACTCTTTATTTCAAACCTATCTCACAGTTCTAAACTGTTTCGGTATGTTGATTGCGGTTTTTTTTACTTTTTAAACAATACTTAATATACACATCAACTGCCAGCAATTAAACTATAGTTTGACGATGACCAATTTATATTATTTTCGCGTATCCATGAGAAGTCAGATCGCCGCACCACAAAAGCTGATACATAATACCCGATTTATCATAATAATATGAGCAAGCAAACAAATCGTGATTCTATGCTTATTCATCAACATAATAATTTGAAGGAAATGTTGTGTGTGTTAAATGTTACCAACTTACGAATGTAACGATAACATAAATTTTTTTTTAAATTTCAAGAAGTCACGAGTTTTAAAATTTTACGACAATTACATCCGCGAATGACGTTTTTAGAACATACACACGACACAGTATACACACGACTCATATAGGTAACTATTTCATATGCCTAATTTATGAATTGTTTACGTAAGGGAAACAATCGAACATTTAACACAGTCGCCAATTATTGTACAAAGACGTTTGTCATTGTATTAGTTGCTATAACGGTAACTAGGTAGCTAACTATTACTTAATCTGCGACCAAAGTCCCCTCATTATCTGTATCTCGACATGTGCTCCAAACATTAAAAAAATGCTTTATTAGCCACGGCAGTTTAGAATGGCAACATTTTGAACTATCGGGCTGATATGTACAAAATTACTGCAGCTCAGGCTTTCCCTTGTATATACTTTTAACCTGGTCGAGTTTAATGCCAGAAAAACCCACGTGCTGAGGCATTCTTGGCAAGGACATCGCAAGGACATCGGCCAAGAACTGAATCCAAAATGCTAGGTACATCGAGAGTGTTATTTTAACTGCCGATTTTAAAGTGTTTAAGTTCTCTCCATCCGACTGGTTGTCTGGAAGAAATCGCTTTATAGCGATAAGACCGCTAAATTGTAACTGTGTAATGTACTTGTTTTTTATGTTTTGTGTTTAATGTAAACTGTTACAATAAAAGTATTATCTATCTATCTGCCTCCCGTAAGTTGGGTATTCTCAATAAGGTGAGGCTGTGTGCTGTACATGACTCAGGAGTATGGAGTATTGTTCCCATCTATGGGACGGCTTCGCTAAATACCTCTTCGATGCACTTGATAGACTGCAAAGGCGAGCGGTACGCATTAGTGGAGATGGTAAGGACAGCCTCTCTTGAGAACCTCCAGCTGCGTAGAGACATTTGCTTCTCTCAGTGTCTTCTACCGAAATTATTGCGGAGAGTGTTCTGAAGCACTTTTTGATCTTATCCCGCCCTCTCCTTTCCTGTCCCGGACTACACGTGCTGGTCTAAGGAACCACCATCATACTGTGCAGAATATCAGCACTCGTACCAAAAAATTTGGCAAGTCGTTCCTCTGTAAGACCATTCGGCTTTGGAATTCTTTGCCGGCGCATGTGTTTCCCAGCTCCTTTTAATCCCGGGTCTTATAAACGGGGCCTGAAACGGCATTTATGCAGGCTGTCATGAATGGGTGCGCTTGTTACCGTGCTTATTCCACGGCGCTCTTATTATTTTGGACTGCATTGGCTGCTTACCGTCAGCCAGGATGTAGTCACAATGACGTGTCACATAAAAAAATAATATATATAAATAAGAATGTAGTTTTAATTTAAATTTTAATACTTATTTGTTTGCGAACAGCTTCTGGTGGAATATGTGAACGTTATACCTACATGTTATTTAAGACCACTTATGTACCGTATTTCAAGCGAAATAAAAAGTCTTTGTTTTTATGTCTTACTGAAAATGATTTTGTTTTGAAATTTTCGAAAGGAATTAGGAATTAACCCGCTTGGGCCTATGTAGTTGTGTGTGGCCTAATCTCCCTATGTCCATGGGACAATAACGAAAAAAAAAACCATTAGACTTAGGCTTAGGATTAGGCTGATGATGATAATTATTGGAATTTTTAATCACCATCCTATAAACGTCTCAATGCTAGGAACAAGTCTTATTCTCAAATAGAACGTAATGAGATGCTGAGCCGATAGGCGTTGTATTTTAACGGCTGTCATCTTACGACAACAACCGTGACCAACCAAATTTGTAAGCACTTAATGTGGGTTTTCCATAAAATAGGAAAGGATTTGTTGAATATTTCGCAGCCTAAAAAGTTGAAAACTAAGTATATCATGACATAGACGAATTTTATTCGAAAACTTCACTTAAAACCAAGATAACAGTTTTAATGACATGAAAATACCCTAACAACAGATACTTCACTGCAGTCCATAAATTTTAATAATTTATATCATACTAAAACCATCAATAAATCGTTACGATAAAGAGTAAGACAAATCATTTCTAAAGAATCACCACACAATTGCAATAAATTAACAATATTATCCTCCTTGCAACGCGTATCGGTATAATTATTACATTATTACTAAGGCGGTCTATAGCAACCAGAGAGTTTAGACAGGTGTCATGATGAGATAGAATAGACAATAAAAAGTTGAAAAAACTAACTGAATCATAGAAGCGACTATACGAATTTTATTCTATAACTTCATTTAAAACCAACGTAAAGGTTTTAATTAAATAAGAATAGCTTAACAACAATACTTCACTGCAGTCCATAAATCATTTATATCATTCTAAGACCATCAATAGATCGTTACCATAAAGAGTTAGACAAATCACATTTCTAAAGAATTATCAGACACAATTGCAATAAATTAACAATATTATCCTCCTTGTAACAGCCGCATTGGTATAATTAAATCATTATTTTTGCTAAGGCAGTCTATGGCAACCAGAGAGCTTAGACAACTGTCAATGACATATAGAATAGAATGATGAAATTATGGGTTTTGACTTATGTCAACGATTAGTTATTTAGCGAACGTTAATCGGTAAATTTAAAACTTTATAGAGCAAATTTATGTAATAATTATATCATGCTTTATGTATTTATTATCTATTTAATTATACATTCTGTAGTAACTGTAGCGATCGACTAGAGTGACATTCGACGAGTATTCACATAATGTCCTCCTCCGACTCCGAGTTTGGAGCTCGAAGGCGCAGCAGATGCTAGCGCGTTCGGCTTGCAATCTTGCCTGCTAAGCAACTTTGGCATTGCCGGGACGCTAGATGGGTGACCAAATTAAAAACATCTCGAGCTCCTCCGTGCTTCGGAAGGCACGTAAAGCCGTTTGTCCCGGTTGTCCTCGTAAGATGGCAGTCGTTAAAACCCACCAACCCGCATTGGGCCAGCGTGGTAGGTTATGGCCTAACCACCCACTGTGATGTTGTCAACGTGGGAATTCATGTGCCCAACAGTGGGACGTTTTATAGGCTGATGATTTAATTTGATTTGATGTAAACTTGTCTACAAAATTTACTATTTATAAACTATAGCGGATAGAAGCTGAAAACGCGTTTGCCACAGTTTGTCTAGAGGGCAGATCTGCGCGACTCTTATTTGTTTATTTATTTTGTAGGGCAGTCAACAAAAACATGTACTAACAGAACATTAATACTCTTAACGATAAACAATGATTTAAATACAGTTTTGAATTAAAGACAGCCACGGTATGCATTGTGATCTCTAATTCGCATTGTGAAAATCTAATTTAATAACTGTCTACAAATTCTACAATACATTATGTGAGACAAATCTTACTAATATTATAAACGAGAAAGTTTGTAAGTATGAATGGATGTTTGTTACTCTTTCAGGTAAAAACTACTGAATGGATTTAGATGAAATTTAGCATACAGGTAGTTTATAAACTGGATTAACACATAGGATACTTTTTATCCCGATATTCTCACGGGAATGTATGGATGGATGTTTGTTACTCTTTCACGTAAAAACTACTAAATGGATTTGGATGAAATTCGGCATACAGATAGTTTATAAACTGGATTGACACATAGGATAGTTTTTATCTCGATATTCCTACGGGAACAGGAACCACGCGGGTGAAATCGCGAGCGGTCGCTTGTTCTACAATATAGTATGTGAAACAAATTCTACAATACAATATGGGAATATCCCTCAGTTTTGAAATCACACTGATGCCTGACTCCAAGCTGGCCTAATGAGGGTTGTTGGTCGGTAACGCCTATCCACTGTTGGCCTATCCACTGTTGGCCTGTCTACTGTTGGCCTATCCTCTGTTGGCCCATCCTATAATCATATTAACAATAATGGAACAGGGACCAAGTGTCTATTTGAGAGCAACAAACTGCGTTATAATTTACCAATAACAATTATAAAAAAACACTGGTTTTAAGGTAGAATAATATCAAGACCTTTAAAGGATAGCAGAAAATGACAAGAACAATTTGAAACACTACCTACATATACTACAATGGTCGTTTAATTTGTCAATTAATATTCAAAATGTAATAGTTTTAAACCACACTATTAAGAACATTATACTATGATAACGGAAACTATAAACGAAATCATTAAAATGACATTTTAATAATAAAACGTATCTAAACTAGAGATGGGCCGGATCCTGGTTTTTCCGGGTAATGGGTAACGGGTACCCGGCATAATTTTTGCCGGATCTGCCGGGTACCCGGCAAAATTACCTGGCATTAAAATGCCTTTAAAATCCACCGTTCGGAAAAGCGGTGCGGGGTGAGGGGAGAGGGGAGGGATGGAAAAACTTGTGTTTTTTTACATCACAATCTGCCAAATTTGAAGTTTGATTTATTGATTCACTTGACTACAAAAATTTAACTAATTAATACTTAAATAAATGGATATCAATGACTAGTTACTATAATAATGATTATTAAATGAGAAATAAAGACTTCATTTAATACTAAAATTTGTTAAAATTATAAGTTGATTTAAGGACATACAAAGTTTAATAAACATTTTCCTATGAAAACAGTTGGTTTCTTTTTTTATTACCCGGCTTTACCCGTTATCCGGCATCATTATCCGGTATCCGGCCGGATCCTGAAAAAGTGCCGAAACCGCCGGGTACCTGATCCTAGCCGGGTACCCGATGCATCTCTAATCTAAACGTAATAATAATTTTAAAAATGTACGACGTATAGTTAAAAAAAAGTCAACAACGGCCAATGTTTCCCGATGAAAAAAGTTATTCGGCGCTAACAGAAACACAAAAAGCGCTAGATTCGATGATTTTAGGAAACAAAAGCGCTTACTTTCTTAGATGGCAATTAATTAGACTATGATTGCAAGAAACTAAAGAGAAACAAAAAATGTAGAGGTTCGCCACACATATCAAATATGTGTCAGAGCATTGACTTCTACTACGACTAAATTACTCGCACGGGAACAACGCTTTTAAAAAGCGGTTCACTATCTGATACTTGCTAAACATATAAAAAAGCGTCTAGATCTAGCGCCGAAAGCTAAAATGTCAGCAATAACAACGGCAACGCACACGCCGTCATTTGTCCTGTCAATTTTGCATCTCGTGACGTAGCTGGCCACCGGCCAGATTTTCCGCCGAAGCCTTCGCCCGCCCGGCAAACGCGATCGACAACGTAATTGCGATCGTAAACAATAGACTAGTCCGCATTCGCGCGTGGAAGAGCGTGCTGGCCGCACGCGTGTACCTCACAGGTGCGCTCGGTATAGTTCACGTTTTGTGCCTTCTCGTGTTTGCAAACCTCTTGTAGCAAAACCTAAGTAGGTGCACTTATCTCGATGAGTTAGGACAGAAAGTGATAAATGGACCGCGCTATCGGACGACACCCGGTATTGTGCATGCTCTTGACATTGTAGTGCGGGTGTGAAAAGTTAGTCGCCCAATCATAGTGAGTTGAAAACACATTTTTGTACGTTCTTTTTGAAATTTTGCGCGCCGACAGCCGTGATTTCAGTGCCACCGATTAGTCGCGCCGTAATGAATATTCATGTGCCATTATTATTTACCCGGAAAACGCGTTATCTCCACTTATTGTTCTGGAATCATTGTTATGCTTATTCGAGATGGAGCACTAGGATTGTTGCACGTAAATAACACGAAACGACGAGAGATTAGCGGAAATGACTATTCAATTGCGCTCTGAGTCGTTTAGGCGTATTTTTCTTGTAAAACACAGGCTATCAGTAAAACTGGCTTCGAGAAGTGTTAAATGACGTTTTTAGTATTTGTCATTAACGTCGGCCTTAAAACGCCACAAAGCTGGGATCAGGCCTCTCCACAGTACAGTGGACATCGGGACTTTGAGCCATAACGTTACTACGTCCAGGCCTGCTTGGTACGTTTTAAATACTTTGAGCTATAGATATTAATTTTGACCACCCATCCGGTGACACGGCATTGAAAAGTAGCTTAACTCGCACGATCGCAGGCCAAACAAACTAGCCGCCATCGCACCAACAAGCCGCTCTTTAGCATAAATCATTAGTTTATTGACAAGGTCCACTTAATTTTTTTTCGACGTTTTTCAAGGAGAGTCGCCGTCGTATCGCGGCTGTTTTCCAACGGTCACGTGTTTGTGATGCGATGCGACCTACCGTGATAAAAGCAAAAAGTGTGACTGGCCGCCTTAATGGACGAGTTAATCGTTGGAAAAATTCTTTATCACCAATAACCGACTCGACAATGAAGATAAAGTCGAATGACATTTAACGTATTTAATAATTGGTAACGCTCTGACATTCGTCTCGCTGCGATGGAATAGTCTAGCTTGATGTTAAAGTAAATGTACTGGAATAAAACTTAAAGCATAAACAAATATTGTCCCACTGCTACGCAAAAAGGGCAACTTCTGAAAAAGTAATCGCTTCAGTGACTTATGCCTAGTTCGCACCTGTGCTAGTATTTTAGTCAAGTAGAAGTACATTGCTTCGCTAGTTTGCTTATTTGAAAATTAATTTTAAATTAGCAAAGTGACGAAGCAATGTACCTCTACTCTACTAAATTACTAGCACAGGTGTGAACTAGGCATTAGTGATCAATAGTGATCACTAACCCGGGCTGTGCATTGATTCCACTGCGTCGTTTAATGAATATATGTAATTTAAAATTTAAATGATTTAAATATTTTTATGGATTCAAAGGAGCAATCACATTAGCCACGCCCGCCGCAAAGTAAACGCCGTTGTCACAAAAACATATTATGTAAATAGCATGTGACAAAAGTAAGCCGACGCATAAAGATAAATGCTATAAGCAGTCTCAATTAGAAGTTTTTACGTATATTTCTTTATCTGCGTCCTATCTCGACTTAACTTGTCTAGCAAATATTTATTGCCTACATATTAAACGTTATAAAATGATCTCAGAATGCCGGTACTTAAAGTTTGAACAGCAGAATAACAAATAGTTTTAAACAATCAATTGTTTGAAACTGTTTCTATAACTATGTTAATTAAATAACTAATTTGCACGTATAAAATAATTAGGAATTTACCAAACCGAGAGATCTCAACAACTTTTCTATTGAATTAATGAAAGCCGAAAAAAAATCTATTATCGCATCTGTTTAAAGAGGCAATAAATGGAAATTCAACATTATAGATGCTTATTAAAAGTGGGTTATACAAGTCGATAAAATCTTTGAATTGATTGAATTTTACTGTAATCTTTGTTTTAAAAGCCTTTATATTCTTATCACGACAGAGAGATCACGTAATCCAATAATTTATCTTGCTCAATTTTATTCGCTTCCATGATTTGATTTTCAATGTGAAACTAGATTCATACATGTATCGTATTTTAATGGCACATAGTTTATTAAAAAAGCGTTGTGCTTAAATGTATTGTCATCTTTTAGTCTGGAGATATTTCTGGTCCTTAGCTGTTTCCCAATAAAAACATTATCTTCACTTATCACCTTGCGTTATCTCAACTCTAACGCAAATTGTTAGGATATCAATTCGTTATGTCATATGAATGAGCAGCATACTTGTATATATGCCGTTCGTTCGATGACATTCAATATATTATAATTAATAGAAAAACGCCACAATCGATCTACCACTGAATCGAATCTACGCTCGATATCGACAAACGAATCAAAACAATCGATTCGGAAGAGGAAATCTACGTCACGCAGGATAAGCAGTGAGTGAAGTGTGAACTCAGACGCGGGGTGAAGTGTAACGAGTGATGTCACGTGGGTGAAGTGAATCCGTTTGTCTGATATTCGCTGAGGAAAACTGGAGGTCGACACGTATGATGTGTCAGTTGTCGTCCAGCTGACAACAGATGTTGCTCCAGTCGAAGTTGGTAAGTCGCCATTCTTCTGTTTACTGCCATCTCAACCTGTCGTTGCTCTTCTGTTTAAAAATGTATTTTGTTTTTTTTTTATTTACAACGGGTAAGCGCTTGGCCTTCATCTCACCTGATGGTAAGTGACGATAAGGCCGAAAGTGGAACCGCGCTTCACCCAGAATCCTCAACCACTGAGGAACTGGCTATCTTATCTCAAACTGTCGGAACACAACAATGCTATAAACATCGTTGTTATGGCGACAGACTTAGATAAGATGTGGTAGCTAGCCAGGCGGACTTAACAGCCCTACCACCAACCAAACTGAGTACACAAAGATGTACCCCTGCCCCCGCTGGGAATCGAACCCGGGACCTCTGGGTCTAAAACCGGTGACTTAGCCACTAGACCACAGAGGCGATAAACCGCGGTAAACCGTGAGGCGGTATGCCGTCTAGAACAAAAAAAATGGGTTGTATGCTCAAAATAACAACAGGAACTTAATATGATGACTTACCTTGCCTTTCATAATATGCCCCTGATCTCAGTAAATAAATGACGAACGACGATGCTTAAAACTCCACTGCCGCCATAATTTTTTATTTATAAAAACACATGATAGTCTTTTTTTACTTTTACGAATCCATTGTATTTAGTAAATAAGCAATAAAATTATTACTTTACGCCGAAAATTATTTAAATAATGCACGTAGTAGTAAGGTAATGTAGTAGGTAGTATATTCATTAATTTTTATCAATTTATTTCGTACATAAAATTTGTTTCAAAATATTTTAAATAATAAATGCCTGCAATAAATCATAATCACATAACTTAGTTATATAAAAAACTACTATTAATAAAATCACCATTTAGTCTGTCTGTTTAATTCAATACATCATTCGTCATCATTCATACAATCATAATAAAATTATCTGCTAACATAAAAATTTGTGATAAATAATACTTGTATTGAAATAAAGTATCGTGTATGGTACAAAGTCATACTTGATTATTTTTAACTTTATTATTATGATATACAGAGCAAAAACTAAAATTAAGCGGTACCGCGGTTTTAATAATAGCTCATGATAAAAAACTGTTATTTTGATTTCTTGCCAAGTCAAGTTGTTCCAATAACATCACATTAGCGGTCAAGTTTTTAAGAAGTGCTTTAGATAAATGTACGTCATATAAATAAGTGACGTTGAATGATTGTGGAAGATTAATGGAGCTTTAGCACAATATATAAACAAGTTGATTATCCTATACATGTATATTGCTATAATATATCAGTGGTATAGTATTTATACCAACCGATCTCTTCCCTTGGGTGTATCATTGCCAGGTGTCCGGATAAAGCCGGACATAGGCTTTTGATTGCGTGTCCGGCTAAATTAAACGGTGTCCGGCTTGTCCGGATTAGGCTTTTTACATTTCGCAAACGAGCGAGCGCGAGACGTATTTTTAGTGAACACTAAAATGTCATAGCATTCCTTCTATGCTTTAGTTATTATTTTGAGTCTAGAATTTAATTTTACTGATGACATCTTTATTACTGAAATTTTACAATTTTACACAATGCTATATAGATATAGGATCAAATGTTTACTAGAAAAAAAATCAACCAGTCTCAGGAAGCTCGAGTGGGATTCGAACCCAGAAGAGCAGTGGACCGGCAATCCAAGGGTCGTGGGTTCGAATCCCACTCGAGCTTCCTGAGACTGGTTGATCTTTTTCTAGTAAACATTTGATACTATTGACTGATGACTTTATTTGACTGATTAAAACTAAGGTACTTATTACATTGAATTGGTATTCGATTTTATTTATATTTCATTAGAATATAACAAGACTTATGGTAATAATTAAATATTGTGTAATAATTAATTTGACGACCTCCTTGGTCGAGTGGTTTGTACACCGGTTTTCATGGTGTCGCCATCTCTGAGGTCCCGGGTTCGATCCCCGGTCGGGTCAATTTAGAAATTATTGTTTTTCTAAATTGTCTCGGGTCTGGGTGTTTTCTATGTATAATAAGAATGTATTTAAGTATTTTAAGTATGTTTATCCGTTGTCTAGTAACCATTTAACGAGTTTCTTCAAAGCTTCTCTTGGGCTAGATAATTGGTGTGATTGTAGGAAAGATTTATTTATTTATTTTATTTTAATAAGCTTGAATTTACATTTTTTTTTTGTCGTACCTATTAATAATGAGACACCAAATCCTCAATAATGTAGGATGCCCGACCTTTTTACCCAAATGTCCGGCCAAACTGGCGAGTCTGACGGCAACCCTACTTGGGTGTCGTAAAAGGCGGCTAACGGACTAGAAACTGCACATGAAGCGGCGTGGGCTCTCCACATATCACGCTGAGCATGTTTGCAATTGTTATTCAGTAAAACATGGACTATGGCAGAGGGCTGGTTTTGCGGTCCTCATTGCCTAGTCTCTGACTAACCCTTAGGAGATAACAGTCGTGAATATGTTTGTGTGTTTATTATTATAGGTTATAAATACAGCTGGGCAAAGGGCTCCCTCCCCTCTTTCCATGGTTTGCGGTCTGTTATTTGTGTTGGTAAATTTTTTGCATAAGCTCGTCCCTCAACTCCATTTAGGCCACCCTTCCTGCCGTTAAACCCCACGTTTGACACACTGTTGGGTTTCGCCCATAACTATGCAAATATGGTAAATATGCAAACAAAAATCATATGAGCAATTTGTTCAGTCATTCTTTGTAATTGTGTAGATAGATGTTCTTATTATAATTTATTTTACGACTAGCTCTATCCGCGGCTTTACCTATGTGAAATTCGGTCTATCACAATCTGGAAACTGAAAAAATGTACCCCAGTAGTGACTATGTAGGATATCCAGTCATTTCGGCGTGATTATAAACAAACCAATACTTCTGTATTTATTCAAACAATAAGCAATTTCTAATGAAATGCTTATGGAAAATACAGAGATGTAAAGAATACGATTTGGTGTGATTTTTCTACTGTTAGTAGGTACCTACACTTTAAATCACATTAATTCAGTTGTTTATAAGGTAATTTTATTATGTACTACATGTACATGGCTAGATATCTGTAATTTTTCTTAAGTATTTTAAAATCATTAGAATTGGCTTGCTGTTTTGAAACATATTAAACTTAGATAGTATGAGGTGTCTTAATATTTAAAGGCTAACTTACATGACAATTTAAAGACTTATTGAGTAATATTCTAGTTGTCAATAGATAAACATATTTTATTATTTAGTGCAATAAGGTCACACGGCAATTATAGAGCCTTTGATACGGCCAGCTGGACCTTGAATTGTCTCCTAGCTCAGAACTTCTGGGAAAATATCTATTTCCTCAATCGGAAGGCGCTAAGTACGACACACTTATAATTATATTTATGTATCTTGAATTATGTTTAATTTATTATTAGTAATAATTTTAATATTATTACTCGTGCCGTGATGCTGTATATTTATATCTACAAATTGTTTAGTAAATGACCTTATAAAGCGTGCTTGTTATAATTCAAAATACATGTACAATCAGTGACACAAGTCTCTGTACACTTTAGGACCGTAACATAACAGCTAAAGTAGAATAACCAGCATACTTATTACTAACGTAGTTTGTCTATGAAAATATCAATAATCTCAATATCATGATGAAAACCAAATGAATATATCAAAATTTATTTAAATAAATTTAATATGATAGCTATATAAATACTACACAACTGTCCAACCCCGAATTGTGTTAATAAAGACATTGAAATTGAAAACCGTTCACCCTTTCATGCTATAAAAACAATTGATAATTCAATTATACAATGGCGAAGACAGCACGAACATTGGACTCGCACGAATCTGATCGAGTCACGATAGCGGCGACCTTGGGTACGTATAACAAGTGAAATATGGAGAAGAGCTTCACTATGTAATTTCTATACTTACCTACCATAATGGCGTGTAACTTCCATAAATGTAGTAAATGTACCCTTAACTAAAACACAGCATTCCAAAACATTGAAGATTGCTGCAAACAATTATATTACCTACCTCCGATTAAAAAAGCAAGTTTAAGCCTAGTTTGCACATAAGCTAGTAATTTACATAGCTGGCTTATTTAAACGAATTTTAAAATAATTAATGTAGCATAGCAGTGTACTTCTACTACGACTTATTCGGATTTCGGACAGAACTCCTACCTTCAGCAGCTATCATCAATGTTTCTCGTGTCACGCTTTATGTACACACGGCGTCAGATCAACCTATCCTAAACTGTCAAATTTCTCTAATGAATATTGATTCTTAGGCCAAAACAATAAAGTTCAAAATTGATTGTAGAAATTTGACAGTTTTGGGTAGGTTGATCTGACGCCGTTTGTACAAGTGCATTTGAGTTGTCGATTAAAACTTTATTTTTTTCAAAGGGGTTCCTTATTATTCGCACTTTACCTTGAAAGATAACAATAAGAGCAATAAAGAGCGACGCGACCTTGTCAATCCGTATGAGCGATGGTGATAAAGGTGGACGGAGTTTTACGTCTTTCGAGGATAGCCTCTTATCACTCATTCTGTCATTTGATTCCATTTTTAAATGAGATACATATTTTCTTTTGTTTTTCTAGTAGGCATTTAGAGAGTGTAGGCAATTCCTTAAGACTAGTTTAAAAATAAACCTGTACATTGTTTACTCATCGTAAAATGAAGATAATAATACAAGTGATACTACGTAGCGCAATGATTTTACCTTTTTTATGGCAACTTTAAAGTTGGGGAGAGATAAGCGTTGTTTTCAGTGAAGTTTTCTTTGTTTGATTATAACAGATGATAGTGACTGATGAATGTAAGTGATAGTCTCCCGATCATGTTTGAAGTTTGAGAAAAAAATGTAGTTTATTACCGAAATCATAGGAAAGGTCTTTGTCCAAGAAGTTATAAATGGTTTTATTGAATTTTTTTTTTGTTAGAACTGGTTTTCCCTAGTAGCGATATTAGTGTATTTCCAATAAACGCTTTGTATTAATTAGGTTTTTTTATAAAAAATTGCTATAGATTAGTGTATATGATGATGATTGTATCAGCTGACGGAATACCAAACAAAATTTAAATTAATTTTAAGCAACCTCTAGGAGTCCTCGTGACAAAGAAAGGGGCAACCAACAAGCACGATAACAGCGAATACAAGAGACAAATTAAAAAGGATATAAAGTCTAAGTGGCATGACATTTTGAACAACACTTGATAACGTTAGCGTCACTGTCGCACTTACGATCACCAAACCGGTATTTAAAACTAACTGGAAAACTACAGATTTCAAGTGAGACTGAAGTAGCTTATTCAAACTTTGTACGTACACAATGCTATACTAAAGAGAAGCAAGAGGCTGGCTAAGATTAGTTCACACCCACATTAGGTACATCTCTATTTTAACTTCAAACTTACATTGCACTGCCAGTGGTTTTACTTACCATAGTTACCTTTTACGTTTTATATTTGTCATGTAATTCATTATCATTAACCTGTAACGTCCCACTGTTGAGTTTAGACCTTCTCTATGTACCATAGCTAGTTTAAGAAGATCTACACAGAATCTAGACTATACCGACTTCTCAATATTCGATCGATAGTAATCGTATAGCCTGCCGAAAATTTAGGTCTTTGTCACGTCCTTATGATAGGGTAACAGCACTAACAGCTTATCATAGGCGGCCGTATGTCTGATTGTCACCATATATGGTCACATTTATCAACCGCAAATATTTTGAGGATAAATATAACAACAACAATAAACTATTTTATAAAAAAACCTTAAACTTTTATACGCTAGTTTTCAAGAAAAACGCCAAAAACATTTCGATTAGAAGTAAAATAAAACACTTGCGGAAGTTTTAAATTCAAAGGAGCCGAAACAGAGACGCCGCAAATCGCAATACCTACACCACCGTTTACACGTGCCCGTAGTTTCATTCAAAGAAGCCTTTTTTTATTTAATCAGAGATCTTTTTGTTAGGAAAAGAAAAAATAAAAATTGCCTATTTTTTTTAAAATGCTAGGGCCTTACTTCTCTGATGTAGTTAGATGTTTTGTCAAAATATTTGCAGTTGACAAAATATGACCTTATATAATTATTCTGGTTAAACGGTTGTTGCAGAACAGCTGCACTTATTTGGCTAATTCTTTTTAGTTGTGTTTGTAATTGCCAGGACAAGGTTTTGTAATAAAGTTTTTTGTTTATTTTTGTCTAAAAGGAGGACCTGGAAATTCCTCACATTTGTCCACGCGGACGAAGTCACCGGGGCGGGCCGCTAGTTAGGAATAAATTGAAATATGTCACTATTTCATTGAGTGCGAGGGCATTAAAAGGGTACAATTTAATATGTAGGTAGGTCGCTCACGCTCGGTATTGATTTGAAGGTACCAAATGCCAAGCCCTAAATGCCAGCTAACATATTAAGAGTTCCATTGAATGTAGTTATAGTATAGAACTTTAATGTTTACTTTGGTAAGAGGTGTGAATTTAGTCGTTTTGAAGCATCTTGTTTCATTAGAACAAACATTATTTTAAACAGGCTGTTTGCTATTACATAATTGCAAAAAACAACTAGCAACACTGAAATTGCAAAAAAACATTAGGTATACATATACATAGTAATAGTATTTGCAGTTTTGTATGGAACAACAGTTTTTTATGTAAAATTACAAAGTTTTTTTTATAAAAGTTAAGTAACTAAAGCAACCTATCTAAGTTTGTCGCTATAGCAGATAATTATGTTATCAGCGGACAAGATACATTTTACTCAAAAATTTTTGTTGATCGTTTTGCTTCAAAAAGACATCGACGCAATACGAAATTCCTAATTTCATACAATTTGTCGTTTATACTCATTATGAAATAATTCAAATTAGGTAAGTTTGTATGTAAAAGTTTTCTTTTGTCTTGTAAGAAAAAAGAGCCCTTCACAAACAACCACGATATTTTTGTAATAACTTATGTTCAAAGCGCAATTAATCAATGATTAATATAATCAATGATTAATTGCAGTAAGTGAAGAAAGTATGTTGTAAATAGCGACTGCACATTTGCTCAGCGTGACAGATGGTGAGCCCATCGCCGCTCTATGCTGTTGGATAATGTGCAGTCTTTAGTCCGTTAGTCGCCTTTTACTACACCCAAGGGAAGAGGGGAGGGGTTAGTATTCTTTCACCGCTACGCGACACGGTTAAAAAATGGTGTAATAATAATTTAAAATACTTTCTGTAAGTAACAAAAATAATGTAATACTGTAATAAACATAATATAATAATAGTTGTGCTATGTTATTTAGCAGCTTTTTTAATATTATATTCGCTTCATTGGAGTTGTGAATTTTATCTGCAAGTAACAAAAATAATGTAATACTGTAATAAACATAATATAATAATAGTTGTGCTATGTTATTTAGCAGCTTTTTTAATATTATATTCGCTTCATTGGAGTTGTGAATTTTATCTGCAAGTAACAAAAATAATGTAATACTGTAATAAACATAATATAATAATAGTTGTGCTATGTTATTTAGCAGCTTTTTTAATATTATATTCGCTTCATTGGAGTTGTGAATTTTATCTGCAAGTAACAAAAATAATGGAATACTGTAATAAATCTTTGTAGCAAATAGTTGTGCTATGTTATTTAGCAGCTTTATAATATTATAATCGTTTCATTGGAGTTGTGAATTTTATGTATAGGGGTAAGTTATAAATACATATTTTTCCACAAGGAGGAATAGGTGACCCTATATCTCACTTAATGCTAAGTAACGGTAAAAGCAAGATGGAAACGCACTTCACCCGGAATCCTCAACTACCAAGGAACGGATAACCTTTTATCTAGCATTAGTACGGGAATTTCCATGTTATAAAATAAATCCATTGTTCTTAATAAAGCAGACACAATATTCTACTTAAAAGTCGATTAA
Organism: Scoparia ambigualis; assembly: GCA_963921215.1. Taxonomy (NCBI): domain Eukaryota; kingdom Metazoa; phylum Arthropoda; class Insecta; order Lepidoptera; family Crambidae; genus Scoparia; species Scoparia ambigualis. The sequence continues at coordinate 10,514,271 of OY992511.1, read as the reverse complement.
GCAAATAGCCTAGACTATTAATTTACACACCCTAAAACTGGCCTTAAATGACACGCCCCTAGGGTTGGGCCAAATTAATAGACGATAATATTACTTGAAACAAATTATACCTGCTTTCTTGTATGAAGGTCAAACCTGGCGTCAGTACAGTGGCAAATAGTAACACTGAGTATACATTTGGGTGAAGATGAACCATATTAAAAATGAATGTAACTCGAATGTGTAAAGTGATTTCGGTATATTTCGATACTATTTGATGATTGACTATAGCTTATAGGGTTTTAATTAAACTTAACGTATATATATTTTTTCTAATAATATTAAAAGTGTAAAAGAAAACTAAAAGTAAGTCTAGGTTCAGCTGTGGACGTCTTTTGGCTGATAATAATGATATTTCAGTTGTAAAGGTTTCCAGATGAAGCGCGCTTTTATTTTCGGCCTTAACGTCACCCACCAATTGGGATGAAGGCCAGCTGCTTCTCATTTGTGGAATAAAAAAACTAAAAAGTACGACTTATTTATACAGCAGAGGCAAGTTTATTTCCTCAATGTGAAATACGATTGCCTACTGCAAGTTATTTGTATTGCACTTTAATAATAAATACTTATTGTGGCCTTTGTTGAGGGTTGTGAGCCAAGTCTGAGGCCGCTTAGAGATGGCGCACCCCATAAAATTATTCGGCCTTGGCGAGCGGACGTGAGCACTTCCCCTACAAGCCATTAAGTGACATTATCTATGCGGTGGAGGGGAACTCATTGCCAGCTGATTTGAGGATAGGACTATTGGGCTATTTCTAGGTAGTACCGATGTAGTAGGCCACATCTATTAACAGTGAGACTATGTCCAAATGCTTACCTACTTATGTATACTGTCAGCCGATTCTATTCTGTTCTTCTATTCTATTCTATTCAATGCGTGCTCTGTGAGTTTATTTTAAAACCTATTTTATTATCGTCATCATCAGCTCATAAACTTCCCACTGCTGTGTACAGGCCTTTTCACGTAGACAACAGCATATTGGGAGATTTGGCCACAAAGAATTTTAAAAACATATTTAAAAAAAATATCGTTTTTGGCCTGTAGGCCAACCCTAAGGCCGGCTGGAGATGGCGCACCCCTTGTAATGGATCGGCCTTGGACGTCAGCGACTCTCCTAAAAGCCATTTCGCTGACCCCGCCAAGGCCGCTGTTAACGCGAACTAAATCTCTGGGTGTGTCTCTCTTACACTGAACTGTTATTTTTCATTCTATCAATAACTGACATGGAACAGCTTTTTTTTCACTAGATTCCGCTTGCGGGTCCCTGCGTGTGTTATTTGTTTTATCTTAATACATTAGATTTTATGGCGTAATCCGGAAAAAAATGTTTTTAACCTGGTACTTATGGATAGTGTAGCTAGAATTAGAACAGGTTTAGTAGTAATATTCATAATAGTAATAATATATATAGATGTTGACTATGCCTGTATTTCAGGGATGACTTGATAACATTGATGGAGAGTCTTTGGATGGAGACCTTTGTCCTACAGTGGAACTATGTGTACCTACTCTATTTATTTACTTTACTTTTATTACGTTTCACCACTTTCCCACTTTCCCACTTGTTAAGAGTGGGAAATTGCACACCCAAAAGAGCCTTTACGTCGACGTGCATGTCACTTTTTGTATCATGATGACATTATTTATATTTTGAGTTGCTACAAATGGCGAAAATAGTAAAAATAAATCTTTGAACAAAGATGATATTATGTCACACTGTACATTATAACATCTTAATCAGTTTTTTTAATTAAGGTTACATCTATAGTCTTTTTAAATTGCTCTGATCTGATTCAGTTTTCCTCATTTCATTGAAGTTGTTCAATGCGAAATTACGTTTTAATCAGAATTCAACAAAATGTTGATGCCAGCCGGTATTCATAATTGTACGAAACATTAACATCTGTCTTGCGACCATAAGTCAGTCTGAATTTGTAATTCTACAGCAACACACCATAATATACATTTCCAACATCTCGGTAGCTCAGTGCGACTTTGAGTGACATCTAAGACAAGTATTCTTATACAAACCATACACACAATAATCATAACTATTATCCCCGAAGTGTTAGAGACTAGGCAATGAGGACAGCAAAAGCAGTCCTCTGCCATAGCCCACTTTTCACCAAATAGTGACAGGTGGTAAGCCCATCGCCGCTCTATGCTGATGGAAGTATGTGCTGCCTTTAGTCAATTAGTCGCCTTTTACGACACCCAAGGGAAGAGACGGGCTGGTAGTATTCTTTCACCGCTACGGGTCACGGTTAACACGGTTATGCAATAAAATTTAGTATTTAATTATTTTAAAACAATAGTAAGTAAACCGCATTTTTCATAAACATAATTAATTTATAAATAACAAGCGGCCGCTCGGGTTCACCCGCGTGGTTCTTGTTCCCGTGGGAAAATCGGTATAAAAAGTATCCTATGTGTTAATCCAGGTTATAAACTATCTGTTTGCCGAATTTCATCTAAATCCATTCAGTAGTTTTTACGTGAAAGAGTAACAAATATCCATATCCATACTTACAAACTTTGGCGTTTATAATATTAGTAGGATTATTAGACTTAACTGCAAATTAAATCTATATGTACTTTCTTAAAATAACAAATAACAGTACATAAATAACAAATAACAGTACATAAATAAGATATAAGTACTGAAACAAAAATAACAGACACTCACAATAACAACCAAAGAAGTTAAATTCATAATTTTATAGTATTTGCCATAAACCACATTTGTTTTTTGCTTATTACACCAAATTCATTTGTAATGTTTTAGTAAGAGATCAATAAATAAAAAAATATATATTATTTTTTTGTGTCCTTTTTAGACTTTCTGTTGTATTATAGATCTATCACACTGTCTTTCAAGCAAACTTTATTGTAATACATTATACATTCTCATTCCTTTACATAATGTGCATTGGGCAAGTGGTTATACTGATTTTATTTTTCACAGTATTTTCCTCCTCCATTACGCTCCACTTTGTTTTGATAAACGGTCACGTATTACATTTTCAAGTTCAAGGTACGAAGGTACTAAAAAAGGCAATAAAATCGTAAAAAAAAGTGTTGTACACATAAAATAACAAGTTTAAGTTTGTAAAGCAAATCAAATATAATTGGTATATACAATAACATTCTATTGTATGTACCTATGTACAAAAAATAACAACTTTGATAGATTTTAGTAGGTACCAGATACTTACAGCAAATACAAAAATCAATGGAAAGGATACAAAAACATCATAAACAAAAAATATTAGTTTATATTGTTCATAGTAGTTAGTTTTAACTGAGTAAATATTAGGACACAACCAATGACATTCTATTACATCAAAGAACAATGACGAGCCGTATACACAGCTAGTTGACAGAATTATAGTGAAAATTAATGCTAAAGATGCACAATTTAAATCATATTTTACTGTCCTCTTCTTGTTAGCAACCCATTACAAGAAACCTTCGAGAATTATAATACTAATAAGTATCAACATGAAAATGAGTAATTCTAACAATCGAAGGAATCAATTAACAATTACGCTATTAAACAGTACAGGCAAGGTGAGAAGTGATTATTTTAAAATCGTTATAAACTGTTCACTTGAAAATGATAATAGATTTATTTATTCCTAGACATTGATAAAACAAAGCAGGCTAAAGATTATTGAATCACGATTTCTTGTTTTTAACCCAAACATATCCATTCTTTAAACAATTTTACCTTTTTAACCTAATGACATAATAAATAAAAAATATATAAACTTTCCTACACTCACACCAATTATCTAGCCCAAGAGAAGCTTAATTATGAAACTCGTTAAATGGTTACTAGACAACTGATAAACATATTTAAAATACTTAAATACATACTTAATATACATAGAAAACACTTTAATTAATTAAAGTTGTGTTTAACATTCATACAAATGTGACAGCATCCATTTTAATCCATGTTTCAAAGTTCCACTTTTTGGAGTTTTAGAGTGGTTGATGTTTTACTTGTAAGCAATGACCATGTCACATTATCATTAAAACACACTTTAATTACATAAATTTACGAGCGCGTCAAAGTGCTTAAACGTTCAGTAAATCATAATGTTGACACCTATGTCATATCATATATGAAATTTTTGGAAACCCACACAGATGACTAAGCTCTGGACCCTCTTCAAGCGTTATAGTTTTAACCAGCAAACATTTATAAAACGTTAAATCTATAGCTTGATTACAGCAGTTTACGAGAAAATCACATTGACGAAGTGCTTAAACGTTCTTAATGATGTTGACTATACCTATATGAAGTTACTAGAAACCCATCCAGTGTTATACTAAGCGCCGCCTTTGAACACCTCAGCTTTTTATTTTTAATGAACAAACATAATATAAATTAATTAAAAGTATAGTTAAATGAAGAGTAAATCACAGCGACAAAGTGCTTATACGTACAGGCACGGGTACAGTCACCAGTATTAAGATGTGATGATGCAAAAATATGTGATCATTGGTGAAAGGCATATAATTATAGGCATATACATATATGCCTTCCACCAATAATCTGATATTTTTACAGGCCGTCGATAGTCACATCTTAATGCTGGTGACAGTACCTTCTCTTTAGAATTTTTATTTTTTTTCACTGTTTATTTTACCGTATTTTTAAAAGCTTATTTTCTTCTGACATACAATTGACTACTAGAGTTTATAATTACTTGAAGAGGAATTTATTTACATTGTACGTATCCTCCATCTTATGAATACCGTCACATTTGTTTTTGAGATTTTGACTGTCAACGTATGTTAAAGGGCCCAAAGTCTCTGAATACCCGTCCGACGTCTATTTATAATTCCATCATTATCATCAACATACACTTAACCTTTGATATGCCGGTACGTGGATCTGCGTCACTAACAATTCAATTTCTACTGTCTGGTTTAAGAGGGTGCCGCGCGATCGCAAAACCTGACATAAATCTCATAATGAACTTCAAAGCAAAATCAATCATATTGATATTGAAAATTAGAACTATTCTGCTTTGAAGTTTCAGACCTAGTAATTTGATTAGAGCAATGTTTTTATTCTGCGAAATGCACAAAACCATCACGCGCTTGTGTTAGAAATTAAAATTTACTTTTTTAAGATAAAAAAAAATGACCTGCGAAATATCAATACAAATATTTTCATGTAAGAATTATTGTTGCATGCGTAAAATTAAGAGAGTTGTCGAAAAAAAAATGTTTTAGGAGTCATTCGATTTATGTATTGTTTGTTATTGTTTAAAGAATCTGTTTCAAATTTTAAAAAGGCCACGACCTTGTGCAATGATCAGGCTAACTTACGTAAGTATGTATTTAACTAATTCAGCGCATAGTACAAGTAACTTAAAAATACGTAAATTTTCACAATTTCGTGCAGGATCCCCTTAACGGCAGCTATAGATTAAACATAAATAAATATATTGATTCACGAGTATTATCCCCATAGGGTTAGTCAGAGACTAGAAAATGATGACAGTAGAAGCAGTCCACTGCCATAGTCCACGTTTAAACACCAAATTATAACTGCACATGTGCTCAGCGTGATAGGTGGTGAGCCCATCGTCGACTGCACAGACATCCAACACCATAATGTTGAATGTCTGTGCAGTCTTTAGTCGTTTAGTCGCCTTTTATGACACCCAAGGGAAAAGAGGGGTTGATAGCATTAATTTAGTCAGCCGCACTTTTATTTATTTCTTTAATCATCTTTGCATAAAAAACCGGCTAAGTGCGAGTCGGACTCGCCCATGAAGGGTTCCGTAGCAGCAAGTAACATCATAAAAAAGTTCTTGTAGTTCGTTGTAACTTTGATCGATGTTTTAATAATAGTGTATTTTTTTTAATTAATTATTTTATGACGTAATTTAAAAAAACTACATACTAGATCTTGTTCAAACCAATTTTCGGTGAAAGTTTGCATGGTAATGTACATCATATATTTTATCATTTACTTATTTTAGAAGTTACAGGGACCCACACACACACACACACACACACACACACACACACACACACACACACACACACACACACACACACACACACATTTTACGACTTTGGAAGTGTCTCTCGCGCAAACTATTCAGTTAGAAAAATATGATATTAGAAACCTCAATATCGTTTTTAAAGACCTATCCATAGACACGGATGGGTTAGATGAAAAAAAATTTTTTGAGTTTTAGTTCTAAGTATGGGGAACCCCAAAATTTATTGTTTTATTTCTATTTTTGTGTGAAAATCTTAATGCGGTTTACAGAATACATTTACTTACCAAGTTTCAATAGTATAGTTCTTATAGTTTCGGAAAAAAGTGACTGTGACATACGGACGGACAGACAGACATGACGAATCTATAAGGGTTCCGTTTTTTTGCCATTTGGCTACGGAACCCTAAAAACTGCAAAAGGCGGACTTAACGCCACTAAGCATTCTCTACCAGTCAACCGGTAAGGATGTGTGAGACTTGAAGTTAACCGATATTCTATACAGTTAGAATAATATTAACAATAACAAACAGCCTTATAAAAGAATGTACATGCAGAATACACAGGGCGCAATGCCACAGGGCTCGGTTACACCACAGCAGTTATGTTGTGAAGTGCTCAAACGTTCACTTACTTTTGAGTTTTGACGTTGACCGTACTTAAGATAGGTACAGAATACACAGGACGCAATGTCACACGGCTCCGTTGCACCACAGCAGTTATGTTGTGAAGTGCTCAAACGTTCACTTACTTTTGAGTTTTGACGTCGACCGTACGTATGTATGAGCGGCGACACCCAATGCCAATGTCAATACCGGCACGACCTCGGCCGGAGTCGATCCGGTGTTTGCGGACGCGGTAACTACACCATCGCTCAACGCGCGCGCTATGAAGTGAGACGACGCGCGGGGCGGCGCGGCGGGCGGTGCAACCGATATGCTAATAAGTTAAGATACTATATCGACATTATGATTTGTATATATTTTGTATTTTTAAATTTAATTACAATAATATGTTCTGATAATAATTTAATCTGTATGTGTATTTAATTTTTCATTTATGTTGCTTCTTTAACAAATGCGGTCCTCACCTATAACTGTAATAACAGTAAGCTTAAGTTATCCTATTTTTAACCATAACTGCTTTTGTTAATTTTTATTATGTTGGTGATCAATTAATAAATAAATAAATAAGTAAAGTACGTATACAACGTGTACATAAAATGGCGCAATACCTAAAATAATTTTATTTAAGAATTTTAGTAAAATAGAATATATCTACTAATTATAATAACTATATACACAACAATGCGGCTTTTTAAATATACTATTTCTAAAGGTAGTCTTCTTATCAGAGGTGAAAAAACACAGATAAGCACCCGCGCAATTACCATAGACTTTCTAATTTTCTACATTATTGGTCTCTATGGTATCTATTATGTTCTATGTAACTCTAAAAAACACTTTCCCCGACAACTGACTTAAACCCGAGATATCCGGATATCAGACTGAGTGCATAGCTACTAGGCAACCGAAATGGTTTTACCAATATCTATATATCAAATCTAATATAAATGTCACATACCTGTTAGTTCAGACAAATTGGAAGAGCAGTGGCTCCCTGATGTCTACAGGTACTTTATACTTAACAGGAAAGTCACCTCAACATTGTAAACACCTGGTTTGTTAATGAAATAAAACATTAAAAGGTTAACTAGAAAAAAAATGAATCAGTCTGAGGAAGCTCGAATGGGAATGGAAATGGGAATTTTTCTAGTAAACATTTTATCCTTTATCTAAGTATATACCTAGCATTGTGAATGCAGAATTTCAGTAATAAAGATATTTTTATTTTTTATTTATTTTATAATATAATTTAACCCTTACGGCATCTAGTGTGTTTTACTGCGCGTTATACTATAGCCTTCGTTTTATTTAAAGTCAAAGCATTCATGTTTTTTAAAAGCTTACGCGAACACTACACTTAATAAACTACAAAACAAAGGGTAGGTATAAAAGGGACATTTACAGGGTGGCACTCTTCAATCTTCTTACTTTCTCAGTATAACTTTATTGCAGTAAAGACTACATCTATTTGTGGAATGTTCATTCGATGTTTCTCGTTACGCCAGGTGACTAAATTTAAATATCTCGAGTTCCTTCATGCTTCGGAAAGCTCGGTCCATATTCTGAACCTAGCTGTAGTAAGAAAAATGAAAACAAGAAATTACCAGCTGACATCGCCCATTTTCCTTAGAATAAAAATGGCTATGAACTACTATTAAAACATTATATATTAACTCTGTTATGAGTGCAATGGTTTTGCCGGCAACGAAATCACAAATCTCAATCTATTTCGCATGCCTAGCGTTTCAAAAGAGCAGGAAGAAAGATTCGATAGTAATGGTGAGTTTGACACGTAATGTCTACCTGCCCATTTCCTATTATGTCAACTCCAATTTCAAATATCGTTTAGAGCTACAGAGAACATAGACGAATGCAGCCTCTGTATGAGTTTGTTGTCGTGATACGTAAACGACGTCACTATTATGTTTTAATTAATTCAATTCAATATTTTTGTAATTACAGTATTTCATGTTTATGTTTTGTTTATGTGTTATTATTGAATGCGTATCCATGGTTATTTTGCATTAAAAAAATATTTTGGGAAAGTTAAATACGAACATTTATAAACCACATATAGGTACTCTGAACTCTGAATTTTCTATTTGTAGTCAAGAGATAGTAAACATTTCAAATTTTGTTTAAACTAAACTAACTACTTTATCTAACCACCAGTTTGGACTTAGAGAGAGCCCTCTACCGAGGACAGTTGGCTAGAAATTCAGGAGACTCTTGCATTTAGTCTCTTATAAAGTAAACAACCCAACAAAACACAACTCACTCACTACGCAACCACATACTCACACAAACACGCGTGCATATTTTAATTATTTATTTAATGTTTTATATTTTAGCGTTTTATTAACGCTTAAATATACTTAAGTAAAATTTTAAACACTGAAAAAAGACGACAACCTCAGGCGGGAATCGAACCACGCACCTTCCGCATTCCGGGCGGCTGCCTTAACCACTTGGACATTATTTATTTATTAGTGGCTTACTGTGCAGTTCGTTCGAATTCGAAGTAGGCGCTAACAGCTGTGGCACCGGTCAAGACTGTTTATAGTTATTAATTATATTTAAGTTTATTATCTTGTAAAGTCAACAATAAAGATAATTTATTGTTATGAATGTAATGATTAATATTTCCCTGTTCGGTCCATGCCTCATTTTATAGGATTTGGGTAGAGACATGTGTTTTTATAAGGAAAACGAATATTTGTACTCGAGTCTAAGTGTACATGTGCAGACTTGTATACTGTATTGAGTACTTATCATATTGTTATCTGATTACTTAAAGTGCGAAATGCTTTGATTTGAGTGAGTGCTAGACATATTTGTTTATATAATGATTAAATGGCTTGATAATGTGTTGAGCGGTGTGCCAGTGAGAAGGTTAGGCCTCTCTACTCCCTAGTAGCATTTGTATCGTTGGATCCAGAGCAAGGCCACTTTGACACCGCTATCTGATTTACTTTTATCTGTGACTGCTATTAAATTATAAAGAGCCTCTTTGTAACGAACCTTTTTTAATTATTGCAACATTTTAAAGTATCTATTATACGTTTAGAAATTGCATTTTTCTTTTTAAACGAATAAGTATTTTACTCTTAGACCAGTTAGACCGTCAACAGGGTCGGTGCAACTCGTCCTAAAACATAAAAATTCTACCCCAGTGGTATGGGCCTTGGATACATAGAATAGAATATTTCTTTGTGAAATGTATATAAATTGAAGGTTACTTATAATTGGCTATTTGACAATAGTAATAATAAAATATGAAATATGTCGGAAATGGTAGTTTAAGTTAGCCAAAAAAAACGTTAAATCATAACGATTTTTTTCTTATTTAAATAATTTGTAAATATTTTATTTTTACAAAATAAATTTGCGAATTTTTATCTGTGGATTACAAGACCCAAAACACGGGCTGCAAGTAGCGGCCATGATCGAGCTTCATGTGACGTCTCATTTCACAAAATTTTATCAAAAACTATCTGTCATGTTTCAAGATAAGTTTCTATATTTATTGAAATGTGACGTCACAGAGCAAAATGTCACGTGACCAACCGTTTTCGCACGAAATTTGAAATCAATAAAGAAAAATATTTTTTTTTCTGTTTTTTCGAGAAAGAAAATATTGTAAGGGGTACAAAATAAGCGTTTGTAACTTTTTAAATACTTTTTCGAAAACTTTGAAGTAGCCAATTATGTGTTTACGTTACTCATGTACAATTTTATATTACTGCATAAAGTTTTATTTTTTTACAATTATTAGTTAGCCTCAATCGATGTGGAATAGCAAGTTTTAAAATAAATAGAAAAGGTTTATTCCTACAAATGAAATGGATGATACAATAACAATATCTAGATATACTTTACAATTATAAAGTCGAAGTAGATTTTTTTTAAATAAATACATATATTAATCACGACTCTTATCACCGAAGGGTAAGTCAGAGACTAGGCAATGGGGACAGCAAAAGCAGTCCTCTACCATAGTCCACTTTTCACCAAATAGCGACTGCACATGTGTTCAGCGTTACAGGTGGTGAGCCCATCGCCGCTCTATGCTGTTGGATGTATGTGAGGTCTTTAGTCCGTTAGTCGCCTTTTACGACACCCAAGGGAAGAGAGGGGGTGGTAGTATTCTTTCACCGCTACGCTATACGGTTAATTTTTTAATTAATTTTATATTATTTTCATTACATAATTTCATTCCTAGTTCTTTATTTTAAATCTGCTACCTTATTTGACTTTTTGGTCTGTCGCATAAAACAACATTTAATTAAATGATTAACGGTTGCACAACAATTTGCGTCATAATTAGTAAAAATATTATGACGTTTAAAATGACTCGACAATTTATTTTAATCAAGTATAACGTAACATTAAAAACTGTTTTCTATTTTTAAACATGTTCATATTAATCTGTTGCTAAAACAAAAATTTAGCTTGGTTATTTGTTCAGTATTCACAGTCTATTTATTTTTTTAATTTTAATATTAGATGTTACTTTTGTTATTTTTGAAATATTTCACTAAGTTTGTTTATCTCTGAATAAATTTTTTATACAGTTATAAATAAATAGTAATTTTTTTTTTTTTTATAAAAGAGGGAGGCAAACGAGCAGGTGGGTCACGTGATGGAAAGTAATCACCGCCGCCCATGGACACCCGCAAAACCAGAGGAATCGCAGATGCGTTGCCAGCCTTTATGGGAGGAATAGGTTTAAGGAAGGAATAGGAATTGGGAGGGGGGGGGGAAGGGGCCTCCGGAACCCTCACTGGTCGGACGAAACACAACAGCACCAAGTGCCGTTATTTCACGCTGAATATTCGTGAGAGGGTGGTATTACGCCGGGCGAGCCGGCCCAATGCGTGCTGCAACGCAGCGTGGCTCTACCACTCAGTCAGTGTTACTCATTTAGCACCACCCAGGGATCACGTGTAGGGGGGTCTCAAGGGTAAACCTACGGACGCGAGCAACTTTAACCCCCAAAATGCAACTATTTCTTCATATTTAAAGTTTATTTCAAAGCTTTTTTTAAAGCTCTGCTCTGCTTTGAATTCATGAGTTATAGTATTTTATTAGTTATATTATTTGTGACATGGTTACGGATTGGTAAAGTTATACGTTATACGGCTAATTGCAACTCACCTCGTATTTCTGCTACAATGCCATACAAAAACAAATTCTCTTATGTGTTTAAAAGGAGACAATTAACTATAACACAAATTTTCAGGAATTAAGAAAAACTGGTACCTAATTATATACATACCTACTTACATGAGTGAATTTGAATATCTTAAGTAATACATAATTTAAAATACATCATGTAAAACAGCATGTATAAATATATGTATAAGTGCATTTTAAATGTGCTATAAAGAAAACAATTTCAAATATGTCTCATTTTGATCAGAAATTTTGAAAAATGTCCCGTTTTAGATAAAATTATTTGTTGACGTTGCTCGCGCCGAATTTTTTTTTAATGTATTGTTTGATGTGTTCGGATTAGGTTCAGATACACTGACATAAACATTTTTTACGCTTTTTAGCCATAGATTGATAATACAAAAGCCTCGTTTTGTATAATAATTATGAAAATTATCTGGTTTAGTGTGAAAAATGTCCCCTTTTGTTTTAATTGTAGTAAAAATGTCCTGCTTTGATTGGAAAACGGTCAATTCAAAGCCGATTTTGTATGGAAAATACCTTCTTTTGATGGGTTATCATGAAGTCCACACTAAGATAAGTATTAGGGTAAAAAACTGATTTCCGACTCTAACTCAAAAAAAGACAAAAGTGTAATTGTCCCCTTTTGAACAGACACTCCTCAGTTAACGTGATCGAGTAGTGCATAAAATTCGCACTAGAGGCCCTAAGCGCATGCAAGACTTCGTAGGCCGCAGGAACTTATATGATGGCGGAAAAGTGAAGCGTCACGTCTGGTGCTTTTTTTTTATTGTATAAAATTTGTGTTTTGTCGAATGTTTATGTGAAATAATGGTGCATTATTAAACGTTAAGTGTTCGTGACCGTGCATGTGTGTTGGGAAGTAAAGCAAAGTAGTACAGCATCACTTTTCAAATTCTCCCAAGATGTCCGTGTGAGATCTCCATGAATTCCCACATCTTTACTGAAACACAAGGGGTTTGGGGGGAAAAGCATTAACCATTTATAACTCATTATCATTTACTAGTACTTAGAGAGAATATGTAATTATATCCATTACTTGACACTGGCTGAATGTGCAAACCACAACAAGCCATTAATAAATTTTATATCGTCCTTGGTAATGCCACTCGCTAGTGAAAAAATGCTGAAGGCCTGAAGCGCGCGCACATATATTGCACGACGAATTCTTAATTTCGGATGCGCTGAGAGCGTAGGCCTTCAGGTCAATGAACGCTTTTAAGATATGGTCTACAAAGACAATGCTATATCTGTGAAATATTATTTTGTACCGATGATCTACGTGCTCATCCTTTCATTTACTTAAACCAAACAGTCAGGTAAAAATGACAAAGTATGACCTATTGTGATTACTCGTACTGCATTTCCGTTACAATTTGCATAATGGATCACATTTTTCACAAGATCTTGATAACGCCCATTGTTTTTTCTAATTGCCGTGTAGTTTTTGCAATGGCTGCCAGCACAGTGTGCGTTGAGTTGAGTTGATGGCGTTTTATGTTGTATGTTTTTTATGTTATTATGAAACAGTGCACAACGCAGTTTTGAGTGTGAAGTATAAATAAATAGAAAATCCTTCTCATAACTCGTATCTTGTTTACTTCAGCCTGTTGCCATCCACTGCTGGACGAGCCTTTCCTCCCTAGTAAGCCCCCCCTATATAGTAATCGCCAACCATCCCAGTATTGGGCAGTCCGACTCGGTCTCCACTCTAGAACGCTCCTCAACGATCGTGCGAACTTCTTGCCTACATAACTGGCCAATTTTAACTGCGGCCGTGCACTGATCAGTGCTTAATGAATAGAATTTCCACTGTGTCTAGCGGCGCCACGTTCTAAGTGTCAAGGTGCTGATTATGTGATCGATGTCAATAACTCTTCGTCACGTTATCTTGTTCATGACCTTCAAATTTGGAGTTATTTCTATTTTTATACAAAGTTTTTCTTAGAAAATCTCATCAACTTGCCTTTTAGGCCTGCAAACAGACCGTCATACAAACACTGTGCGAATTTATTCAGTCAACCCTGATGGATTGTTTTACGGCAGCTGACATGTTTGTGTAGAAGATTCCGCCAACGGAAATTTCCTACTATAAGTACTTTAACGATTTGTATTATTTTTATCGCTTATTTAATACATTTTATTGGCAGAGCAAGTCATGTCAAGTGATATGCGATACTGGTTCGAAAGTTTTGTTTTTTAAGTATTTGTTTTTTTTTGAAACATAAACTACATAAACAACCTGTTTTTATAAATTCGCATTCTGCGCCGTTATCAGTTATTATTAGCAGACTGACGTTTTATATCCTACATCAATGTATACGTATTCTTGGCTAACTACACAAGTTCATATGCGGTTGTGAGGTTGTAAAGATTTATATTATTTATTTAATGATAGATTGTTTCCATAAACCACAATAGTATGCTAAATTGGTCTTATTTTCCATAATAATTTATCAAATCGTAAAAATCAATCAGGCAGTGACGTTGTGATTAGTGATGGGCTTCTTATAGTTTGCCTGGCTAGTTATCACCATCTTAAATTTAAGTTTGCTTATAACCGTAAAGTTGTCAGCATGTTTGTGCTCCGAAAGTTAGAGATAATAAGCTATTTTCTCACTGGTTGAGGATTTCAGTTGATGTTTATTTACGAATAAGTTTATAAAAGTACCTACATTCCTGTTTGAAATCATATATAAAAACTACTTAGACATAAATCCAGTACATTTTTTTTCAATTACAAAGAATTTATCAAAACAATAGAGGTGAGAAAAAAGTTGGAGACGGATTTCGCTTGTTAGCTTTTGATCGCTAATTAGCTTAAATATCTTGAATAAACACCTGTCGCGTTTTGGTCCGAGTTCAGTAAAGCGATAATAAGGAAAAGATATTGTGATAACATATTTTTGTAGGACCCATAAAAGTTATACTTACCTACTGAGAATTTTGAAAATTTTAATAAAATTTGATTTAAGTATATAGTTTCATTCTTTTTTTTTTTTAAGGGTAACAGGTAAGCGCTTGGCCTTCATCTCACCTGATGGTAAGTGACGATAAGGCCGAAGGTGGAAGCGCGCTTCACCCGGAATCCTCAACCACTGAGGAACTGGCTATCTTATCTCTAACTGTCGGAACACAACTATGCTATAAACATCGTTGTTATGGCGACAGACTTAGATAAGATGGTGGTAGCTAGCCAGGCGGACTTAACAGCCCTACCACAAACCAAACCGAGTATTCGTTATAATCGTAATATCGCGTAGCGGTGAAAGAATACTACCACCCCTCTCTTCCCTTGGATGTCGTAAAAGGCGACTAACAGACTAAAGACTGCACATACACCCAACAGCATACATCGACGATGGGCTCACCACCTGTCACGCTGATCACATGTGCTGTCGCTATTTGGTGAAAGTGGACTATGGTAGAGGACTGCTTTTGCGGTCCTCATTGCCTAGTCTCTGACTAACTAAGGGGATAATAGTCGTGATTATGTATGTAGGTATGTATGTATTTGTTTATTATGGTTTAAAAAAGACACACAATATTATTCTTACACTCATTTAAATGCTATGATCTGTGTTATCTATAATGATAATATTAATTGGATCAGCTAACTCCGCCAAATGCAACGATTAAGCATGGAGTGTCAAAACAACTTGACAATGCATCAGTTGACTATCATGTTGATAAGATTGAGCCTTTTATAATAAACGCATTAAGATCTAAAAGCATTTATAATACCATTAGTGTAACTGTAATACCTGTTAGGGTTGCGTAACCTACACACAGCAGTTCTTAGAAGATGTTTTAAATAATTTTAACCGCTTCAATCTCCAATCACATGTAAAAACTAGTTACAAAGTCCCATACTAAGTCGTAGCGGAATCACAGCGTTGACATAAGTATTGAAATCGCAATGCTACCGTAATCTGGGGTGAAAAATTACCTAAGTACAACATTTTGACGACCTCCTTGGTCGAGTGGTTTGTACACCGGTTTTCATGGTGTCGCCATCTCTGAGGTCCCGGGTTCGATCCCCGGTCGGGTCAATTTAGAAATTATTGTTTTTCTGAATTGTCTCGGGTCTGGGTGTTTTCTATGTATAATAAGTATGTATTTAAGTATTTTAAGTATGTTTATCCGTTGTCTAGTAACCATTTAACGAGCTTCTTCGAAGCTTCTCTTGGGCTAGATAATTGGTGTGATTGTAGGAAAGATTTATTTATTTATTTATTTATTTTTATGGAAAAAAGAATAAACATCTAAAACAACCTATTTTATCACTCCTATTCATAAAACGTGCCTTTGCATTTTTAAACGAACTTAATTTTTTGAAAGTTGGCAATGCTTTCATTTGACAATAAAAATGTTGTAATATACCCCGCAGTTGATTTTCACCCCAGAAAACAGTACACATTTCACTTTTTCATGTTCACACTTAGACCCCTAGCAGCCTAGCGATCACCCCGTGTGCTTAGGTTACAAGGTTGCGTTCGAATTTCGTTTGAAGCGCGTTATACGCGCGTCATCTGCGCGTCGACTGCACGTTTAAAATACATCATTGTACACGCTTTAACCCCTCAGTCTTGGATTTTTTTTGACACTTTTTTTGGCGCAACTGTCAACGTCAAATTTGACAGAATCGAGCGTAGACTATGCGATATTTTGCGATAACAATACATAAGATGAACCACAGAACCGAAATAACCAAACTTGTCCATACTAAAGTAGTCTGTAAGTCTATGAAAACACGGTACAAAGTCAAGTGTGTTTTTGTAGGTGCTGTCTCATGCGACCGCTTGAGGTTTGAGGGGTAGGAGTTTCGAGCGCGTGTCACACGCGCGTCTGTATCGCGTTTTACGCGTGTTTGAATCTATACAAACGCAAAAATCAGCATCTGCGGCGCAGACGACGCGCGTTCCTGAAACGCGCGTCGTCTACGCGATTTAAATACGCCACAATTGTGCTAGGGGCCTTAGCTCGCACACTACCTACGAAACCTCGCACATACGTACAACATATAGTCGAATAAAAAAATGGAAACAAGAAATTTTGTACTGTTAACTGTCTGGTATTAAACATTTAAGGATTATAACTTTTTCCATACCTTTTTGTAATGAACTGTACATGACTACCCCAGATTTTACCTGTTGTGCGAGTTGACGACACAAATAATAGGTAAAATCAAAAGTTGCCATCTCGCACACGTGTGCAAGTTAAAAGTGTGCTCGTTTTTTTTTATAATAGACGGAGGCAAACGAGCAGGCGGGTCACCTGATGGAAAGTAATCTCCGCCGCCCATGGATCCGCAACACCAAAGGAATCGCAGATGCGTTGCCGGCCTTTGAAGGAATAGGTTTTAGGAAGGAATAGGAATTGTGAGGAGGAGGTGGGGGGGGGGGGGGGGGGAAGGGCTCACTGGCCGGACGAAACACAACAGCATCAAGTGCTATTATTTGACGCCAGATATTAGTGAGAGGGTGGTATTACGCCGGGCGAGCCGGCCCAATGCGTGCTGCAACGCAGCGTGGCTCTACCACTCAGAAGTACGAAAAACTACGAATAACTCCTTACCTAAACATCTCGATAGATATTTTTTGTGCAGACGGACGGTATGAGAGTTTTGTTTGTGCATAATTATCTAGTTTTTGTGATCAAAGTTTTCAATGGGAATTGTTTAAGATATTGAAACGTTGAAAAAAGTTGACTACCTCACGACTGGTAGTCAACTTGGCGCAAAAAATACCAAATATTACAAAAAGACCAACTAAAATAGAATAGACCAGCCGGAAGAGCCGGGTTCTACTCCCAGGTGGTACAATATTGTACTCGGTTTGGTTAGTTGCCGGTCTTCTAAGCCCGCCTGGTTAGCTACCACCGTTTTATCTAAGTTTTTCGCCATATTGGCAATGTTAGTAGAATTCTTGTGTTCCGATAGCAAGAGATAAGATAGCCAGATGCTCGGTAGTTATGGATGGTGCGCGTTCATGATTTATTTATTACATTAGCCTTATCATTACTTACCATCAGGTGAAATGAAGGCCATGTGTTTTCCCGTAAATAATTAAATATATTTAAATATGTACGCTTGCAATACCACGTGCGACCAACGTGCACTGATTAATGAAAGCAATTAATCATGCCGAGGCATATCGGCAGTTCAAAGAAGTGTTTGATGAGTTGGCACCCCTATTATCAATTATTATTATAATTGCGGTCCCGTAACGTATGATTATGGAACTTCTGCCGCTAAGCTGCCAGTTCTAGTTTGAAGGGTATGCAATTTTTCTAATTTGAAGGACTAACGATAAGGTTCTGCAACGGGTCGATATTGGGTTGCTTAAATCTAAGAGGCATATTTTAAGGCTGCATAACGTTTTTTGGCATTCTCTTCATTTCGCATTACATTCATTCAGAATAAATCATTAGGCATACTTTATTTCCCCATAACTTCTTTTATAATAATGATATATCAGCATCAAATGTGTATGCATAAAGGTTTTTACAATAACGATTACTAATCATAACATTTATTGGCAGTCATACATATAGAATACCATAATGTTAACATTTATGGTTACCTATCTTAAATTCGAAATTTTCCTGTACGAATTTTATTTGGCCGAAAACGTTTTGTAATTTTTTTTTTCCATAATTTTCTTTTTACTTAAAATACAATTGACAAAGGACAATGTTCTGCGCCCATACATTGTTAGCCTAAGAACCAACAATTATGAAATATTCTTTTCTAGGTTCGAAATTGCAAGTAATTAACTGTAAAAACAAAGATTTTCGACGGACACTCCTGAGAACCTAAATATTAGGAAATCTTATAATTATTTTGAGGTTATGTTTAATTAAAGAAATTGAGAAGTGTTGTTGCACTGTTTTGTTTTATTTGCCAACACTCATGCACGTTCACTAACACTTAAATAATTCATCATTATTTCACATTAATATTCGACAAAACACAAATTATAGAAAATTAAACAAAACTGCAGACATGACGCTTCACTTTCGCGCCAAGAAGTCCAGAACGTCAACTTTTTTTTTCTTGACCATGGATACTAGTCCTTCAGTCGTATTATTAGAGTTCATTGATTATGCTAACTGATGATAATGATGAGTGATGATAAATATGAACGTTAATTGCTAAATGATATTCTTCCCAAAACCCCTTGAGTAAAGATGTGGGACTTTACTGAGATCTCGCACGGACTTCTTGAGAGAATTTGAAAAGTGATGTTACACTGTTTTGTTTTATTTGCCAAAGAAACTGCACAACCAGTGTCGCCAGTATTCCGTAATAACTACCAAATTCCGTATGAAATCCGTATGGGAAGTTTTATTTTACTGTAATGCACAAAACAAGATAAAGACGTGTAAAATACAAACAAAAATATTTTATTTTAAGGTCTAAGTTGAAACTCTTAGGTTTGTATGTACATACTTACAACTATATATAACTATATCAATGAAAGTAATAAGATAATTATTAACGGCAAAAATACACAAAAACAATATGGATGTCAGACAAACACAAATGATTCATAACAAAGTGTTTTACGTCTTGCTTGCACTAACACTAAATCACACCATTAACTCTCACTGGCTCTCATTCTCATATTAGCCGACCAAGAAAATACTTATATTTATCTCAATGGGAATCCTCAAAGCCATAATTTTTACTACGCAGTAATTCCTGGTTCAGTTCTGTAAAAATCTATGAAAATTAAATAAGACTCGCTAGTTTACGCAGAATCAAATAAAATGTAACATATTTCTTAGAAATAATAAAAGCTATTAGTAGGTACTACTTATTAAAAGTTATTACTCATTAAAAACATTTGCTTGAAATCTCCGTATAAAAATCCGTGTGTATTCATTGTCCGGTTTGAACATTGACATTATTTTACGGACAAATCCGTATATATGGCAACACTGTGTATAGCAGGCTACAGTAACGTAAGTCAGTGAGTGACACAGCACCGCAGGTTAGTAAAATTCTCCTCATTGGAAAAGCAAAAGAATTTTAGGTCGACTAACGTTTTCAGTTTGAAATAAAATGTGATGTATCGTATTATAATGATGCTTGGAGTGTTTGGCAATAAGTATATCAAGTCAGCCATGCATGCATAATATTAGTAGGTTTGTTTGTACATATTATAAATATTTTGGTCACAAACCTTTAATTCACTGGCTGAATGCACTGAACTCTCAAAAACCCAACCCATAGTAAAAAAATTATACTCAATAGTAATGTCCAAAAATTCTTTTTAATAATGGTTACTTATCTAAAAGTGTCCGCTAAAATCTAAATACTGTTATATGTCGTAAAAAATAAGCTAAGAATTATCATGTATGTCATGTTTGTGTTGGTTCTTAGGCTAACTTCAACAATGTCCTTTTGAAATGCCGATTGTTATTTTTTTCAAAATCTTTGTTTGTAATCCCACTCAACTTTTGGACCAAGCTATTAATGCTAGATGATTAATTTTCCAGAAACACGTTTTAAATATAATAAAAATACAACATTTCAAATAATTGAAATGACAAAATACTACTGCTTATAAGGGAAAAAAGTGTGGCGCTCCAGAGCAAGACATGCGGCATCTGTCATGCCCGCGTTGCCCTTACGCCTGCACGCTGAAAGATCTAAATGAGGCTTCTCCTACTGGGGTGGCAACAGCGGAATATTGGGCCAAAACTATTTGAGGTTTGTTGCGTGGATGCTGAACCATCGATACGACGAACAAGAAGAAGGGAAAATATTATTATTTTGGCGTAAACTACCTCTACTTCAAATATACGCCATTGATTTAATAGCACCTTATATAGTGGCTGGTAGCTATTGGACCAAGATTTCCCAGATTTCTCTCTATTCTGCTACCGACGCTGTTGTTATAAGCTATTTTGTCTTAATATTATAAAGAGTGTCGTAATAAATAACCAAACAATCATTTATATAGAAACGAATGATTCGTATCGATAGCTATAATTCGATACGTGGACAGCATCGAAACTGCGATGCAAGGTCCTGACGATGTAAAGACAAACGTGTTAATGCATCCTTAAAAATCCTTATTTCGTCTTACGCATGGTTCATTTTCGTGTAATGCGTAATGTTGGTGAGAATGAAATTATCGCGTCTGTTTGTTTCGAGTAAGGATACACAGGAAGGCTTCTATTGGTGCGCCCTTGATCTGTGAACCTTGTTATCAAGTGCGATGATTCATAATGCACAGTTTGCGGCTTTGACTCCTGCGCTCGTAGTTTTTTATTTGTTTCGATTAGTTGCGAGTGGATCAATTCACTGCGTTACGGCGTTTGATTCGATGTTGTTTTTATCTTTTGTTTTTTTGTTTTTGCAACCGTGTTGTTTTTTCCACGAACGATTTTAGGGCATATTTTTTATACTTCTACTTACTACTTTAAAAATGAAGAATGGTTGAAGCTTGTTTGGGTGAACATCCATAAAAATCGTCTTCAATTCTGTGACAAAATAAAAACATCTTTAGCTATGTCCTTTTTTAACCCACTAACCCGCATTGGGCCAGCGTGGTGGCTCATGGCCCAATCTCCTCACGTTGTGTCATCTATGAGGGAGGCCTGTGCACAGCCACAGTTCCGCTAGTCCCACTGGGCTCTTATAAATGGATGATGATGTGCTACCGAAAGCACAGTCAACCGTAATTGGTATGTTGCTGTCGTAATTTGGCAGCCCCACCAAGGGTTTCTTACATACATATAATCGCGACTATTATCCCCGAAGGGTCAGTCAAAGACTAGGCAATGAGGACCGCAAGAGCAGTCCTCTACCGTAGTCCACTTTTCATTTTCACCAAATATCGACTGCACATTTGCTCAGCGTGACAGGTGGTGAGCCCATCGCCGCTCTACGCTGTTGGATGTATGTGCGTCTTTAGTCGGTTAGTCGCCTTTTACGACACCCAAGGGAAGAGAGGGGATGGTAGTATTCTTTCACCGTTACGCGACACGGTTAAGGGTTTCAACTACTGCTGAATTGGCATTGGCCCAATGTGATGGGTTGTGTGTGGCCTGTCCATCGGATACAGAGGGATGTTGAAAGACCGATGATGATAATGTATTGGTACTGAAAATGTACTGAAATATCTACATAGTCACTCAGACTCTCCACATTTATTGTCCCAATAGATAGTCAGCTATCTCTCGGCCTATATTAGTAAGTTATAAATAGTACCTATAGCTGTTGTTTATATTCATGACCATCAATTATCTTGACGTGTAAAGTGTTATTAGGAAATTTTAAATTAAAAACCGCACGATATTACAATGTAGGTGCACTGTCTTATTGTCTTTGTATTGTCAGTGATTTGCCTGCACTTGAAACTGAACATTGTAACAACACACAAACATACGTTATATAATAAATACAAATAAATAAAGACATATATATATATAAAAAAAATTGGCTTTGGAATTCTTTGCCGGCGCATGTGTTTCCCAGCTCTTACAGTCCCGGGTCTTTTAAAAGGGGCGTGAAACAGCATTTATGCAGGCCGTCATGAATGGGTGCGCTCGTTACCGTGCTAACTCCACGGTGGGGAGCGCTCTCATTATTGTGGACTGCATCGGCTGCTTACCATCAGGCAGGATGCAGTCACTATGACGAGTCAAAAAAAAATATATACTTATCAAAATCGTCGCAATACTAATAATGTTAACTACTTAACAATAATAAAAATCTTAGAAGCACCCACCATATAACATTTGATATTACAATTCGTACCTCCCGAACTGACAGCAATAGGAAAATAAATAAGAAACAAATGGCAGTTAAAAAGTTATGCCAATATCCTGTCGTTATGCTATCACGATTTAAATTGGTCTCAACAAAAAAAGTTGAGAAGCGCCATTAATAACATTTGATATTACAATTCGTACCTTCCATATCTAATGCATCCGTTGGAGATACCTCGAAAACGGCCAAAGTTCGCGAACAAACGTGAACGCTTGTTTGCACGTCACGAGTCTATTCGCTTTTTACATTGAGGTATTAAGTATTATAACTAAAGACGACACACGGCGATGCAAGTTTTTGCACACTGAGTTGCGGACTTGCGACCCATGGGCTGCAAACGCTTCAGTGATTGTAAGTGATCGAAGCGATTGTGGACTTTACGGCTGCACATCAGTCTTCGGTTACGTATAAAAACTACACAATATTATACTAAATCTTAGCAAAATAGTGACAGTTTTGACATTTGACGTGTTTTGGCGTCGTTGTTTCGTGTTGTTTATTTATTTATTTAAATTATTTAAATCAGTGCGCCAAAATTTGCTTGGCGGTGCGTCTCTTGTTATAATACATCAATGGCACGACGACGACGACACGAGTCCATTTGTTTTTATGTGTGATCTCGTACATAATTATAATCGGTATCAACAATGCGTATGTTGGTAAGAAGTTGATTCAGCGTTTTCGGACTGGTATTCATAAATAATGATTAGGTCCAAAATAGATTGTGTTAAAAAAAGATACTGACGCAGACCGGTTACTTTTTTAAGTTTGAAATTAGTAGAATGAACATAAAAGCGAAAGATAGACTAAATTGCTGCTGTCAGTTGCGTAAAGACTTAGAGACATTGCTTATCTCAGTGTCTTCTACCGGAATAACATACGGAGAGTGTTCTGAAGAACTTTTTGATCTAATTCCGCCCTCTCCTTTCCTCTCCCGGACTACACGTACTGGTCTTAGGAACCACCTTCATATATTGTACAGACGACTCGTACCAAAAAATTAGGCAAGTCGTTCCTCTGTAAGACCACGGCTTTGGAATTCTTTGCCGGCGCATGTGTTTCCCAGCTCCTATAGTCCCGAGTCTTTTAAGCGGGGCGTGAAACGGCATTTATGCAGGCCGTCATAAATGGATACGCTTGTTACCGTGCTTATTCCACGGTGCAGAGCGCTTTCATTATTTTGGACTGCATCGGCTGCTTACCATCAGACAGGATGCGGTCACTATGACGAGTCAATATAAAACTAAAAGATTTGTGATACTGTCTACAAGATTTAAGTACCTACATCGTTATTCACAAAACTAAGCACGTTATGTAATATAGCTAGATCAGCCTGTTCGAATATGAATGAGCTGAATATCGATTTGTATAGTATCTCATCATTAAATGCATCTAATTATAGTGTAGGTAGAGCATACACGTCGGTACGTCACGTGATTGAATAAATCAAACATAATTAATTTATACACAAGTCATTGATGAACAGTTGCGAAACTGAGTAATTTTTTTATTTTTATTTTTTTATTGTGACACGTCATAGTGACTACATCCTGCCTGATGGTAAGCAACCGATGCAGTCCAAAATAACAAGAGCGCTCCTCTGGGAAACATGCGCCGGCAGAGAATTTTAAAGCCAGTCTTGCAGAAGACTGACTTGCCAAATTTTTTGATACGAGTGCTGATAGTCTGCACAATTAATTACTATTTTCTGCCTTTATAAAGTATCGTTCTCAATACCAAAGCTTTAATAGGATGAAATCCTTTAAAAAAGTTAAGTTTAGTTAATTACATCCTGTATACCGTCCCACTGCAGAGCAAAGGCTTGCATCATTGAAATCAAGTACTTTCTAAAATTCATGGACTTGACTTAACCCCTTATCTTATCTTATCTTAGTGGGGCCTGCAGAGGTCTCCCTCTCGCAGCGGCACGTCGACCCATTGAGATCTTTTGTGCAACCCCGTCCTATCACTCTGTTTCCTCAGTGAAAACGACTGCCATAAGTTTGGCAATGTCTTTGAGGGCGAAGAGCCCAAAATCTTCTGGTTTCGGGTAGGCGAATCCCAGGAGACTCATTCTTTTCCTAGCAATGGAGTCACAGTCACACAGTAAGTGTTACATGGACTCTGTTTTCTCCCCACATGCCCTGCACAAGCTGTCTGTTGCTAGTTGCATTCTGTGGAGCATTTGTTTTGTGGCATAGTGCCCGGTCAGGGCTCCGATAATTGTTCGTGCCTGCCTTTTGCTACCTCCGCATATGATTTTAATCCGTCCTAGGGCGTGTCCACCTATGAAGGATTTTGGGTGTTTCATGCCGGGTAGCTTTTCCCATTCGGTTTTATGCCTGTTTTGGATTTGGTCCTTAAAGGCCTTGTTGATGGTGCTCGGTGCCAGTGCAACAAACGGCTCAGGACCAATAAATGGGGTCTCTGAGCCCTCCCTGGCAAGTGCATCAGCCATCTAATTGCCATGGATTCCCATATGGCCTGGTACCCAGATCAATCTCACCCTGTTGTGTCCACCTAGCTTGTTTAAAGCTTTTGTTGACTTAGCCCCTTAGCTGGTAATGGCAATATAGATGCCACCATAATTTGAACCTTATTCAGCCTTACTCGTATATATATTTTTTTATAGAAGAAGGAGGCAAACGAGCAGTCGGGTGAACTGATGGAGAGTAATCACCACCGCCCATAGACACCCGCAAAACCAGAGGAATCGCAGATGCGTTGCCGGCCTTAAAAGAAGGAACAGGTTTAAGGAAGGAATAGGAATTGTGAGGGGTAGGGGGGAAGGGCATCCGGAACCCTCACTTGCCGGATGAAACACAACAGCACCAAGTGCCATTATTTCACGCCGAATATTCGTGAAAAGGTTGGAATTACCCCGGGCGAGCCGACCCAATGCGTGCTGCAGCGCAGCGTGGCTCTACCAATCAGTCAGTGTCACTCATAGGATGGAAAACCAATAAAAAATATTTAATGCTGTACCAGTTATAGGGTTTAATCACCATGCTTGCGAAAAGGTTGGTTATCACAAACCCGCATCTAAAACTCACTTTGTCCATCCTGGAAATTGAACCGGACATCCGGATATGGGGCAAAAACGCTTGACGAAGAAACGAGTCATAAACTTCTTTCTCTCTATTTTTCAAATGAGCGGGCTTATACACCCTTATTTTTAAAGTAGTTTCACGTTAGATAGCTTTTACTTATAATTTGCACAAGTTTAACTATGGGACCAACTCTGAAGTTATAAAAAAAATGGACTGTTTCATTCGTTTTGACCTTCATCATCATCTTTTATGATGATGTAAGAGGCATATGATGATGACGATTAATAACAAAATGTATTTAAATAAAAAATATAAACTTGTCAGTAACTCAAGATTTGATAACGTCCAAACCATTGTCCATTTCCTCATGTTAACAAGGATTCCAGGGTCTAGGTCGACGGGGTACTTCCACGGCTTATCCAAAAACGTCGCGACATAATCATAACATGTATGAGCACGCAAGGGATTCTTAACTGCACTCACCTTCCAAACAGATAGTGATTCACTAACTTACAAGGCAGTTCCTTGTGTTTCGACACTGGTAATATCATTGGCGAATTAAAAATGTTTAAATTTTTTTGACTTTCATCTTTGTTTATTGTGGGTTCAAATTAAGTGGTTTAACTGAAGGAGAAGGAGGTGTACTCGACATTGCTAATTAGGATTTAACTTTGCACTTCAATTGGTTGGTTTTCAAAGTTCATGTGTAGCGCTTTTTTGGGTGCGGCCACAACATACACGCTTTTTTTAAATTTCGTTTTTTTGTCAAAAAGGAAGTCCACTTTATACTCTTACCCAGCAGCTGGCCGCAGCAAAAAAACTATTGACCTAGTATCCTAGTGTTAGTATTCATTCCTAACATAGTAAACTATTTTATGAATAATAATAATGTTGGAACTTGACTTCTTATTAGCCAACTAGCCAATTAACCTTTGCCGTTGCTTTCGACCTATGACTTCAATAAGTTAACCACATATAATTGCGATGAATATATATATTATATTATAAATAGCAATCCACTGCTGGATATAGACCAATGTACGCCACTGAGCTCGCTCTTCAGCTCTTTCTGCTGTGCTTTTGCATATCTTATAAGCTAGTTGGTAAGCGTAACAATAACTGCTGTTTTCTGTTACTGAAAAACCGGCAACAAAGTTCTTTCCGAATTTAGGTGCCGGTTGGAAAAATGGCAAACAACAATCACTTAATTAAATGCAATTTATGAGAAAAGAAATGGAAATGACGACTATGAGGTGTTTTTGTTTGATAACTCAGCAACGCGGTGCTAACTGTGGCAAAGGAGACCCGGCGTTTTATGCTTAAGTTGTATACTTTTTTTAACTTTTTAATCTGTTATTAATTATCTTTTTTAATTATCTTACATTATCTGTTAACAAATGACAGTTGTTGACAAATGACAGCCGCTAACTGTCAAATCAAACATGACGTGACGGCATTGTTGACATTTCCCTTTTTTAAAAGCAAAAGAATTATGGTTTATGCTGCCACGTTAGACATTTTTAAAGTAACATGTCTGTTTTTTGAAGACTTAGTGTTTCCATATTAAAAATATTTATAATTAAATAACTCTTTTTTTTTTTATAAAAGAGGGAGGCAAACGAGCAGGCGGGTCACCTGATGGAGAGTAATCACCGCCGCCCATGGACACCCGCAAAACCAGAGGAATCGCAGACGCGTTGCCGGCCTTTAAGGGAGGAATAGGTTTAAGGAAGGAATAGGAATTGGGAGGAGGGGGGGGGGGGGGGGAGGGGCCTCCGGAACCCTCACTGGTCGGACGAAACACAACAGCACCAAGTGCCATTATTTCACGCCGAATATTAGAGAGAGGGTGGTATTACGCCGGGCGAGCCGGCCCAATGTGTGCTGCAACGCAGCGTGGCTCTACCACTCAGTTGGTGTCACTCATTTAGCACCACCCAGGGATCACGTGTAGGGTCTCAAGGGTAAACCTACGGACGCGAGCAACTTTGACCCCGCTTATCCGCGATTCGATAAAAATAAGAGAAAAAAGTTAGTTTAGGTAACAAATAATATTAGCTTTATTTTATGACCAAATTCTATTGTATACAAGTTAAGCATTTTTTCTATGGAAAGTGCCGGTTCTCCTTTACCGCCTACTAAACTGTATACTAATATTATATAACATAAATACGGAGACAAAGATATGTGCATTGTAACAGTGTGTCTCGCTCGTGTAACATTGTCCCCACCTTACCCTATTTTAATAAATTTCTAAGTGTAAAACCATTAATAAAAACCTAAGATGCAGGTAGCATGATCGTAATCAATCATTATAAAACATCAAATATTTAATTGAAACTCATTTTTTGTTACTTATCGTTTTGTAGTTTTTCTTATTACCGTAACAATAGCAGTCAACTATACTACTACCTATTATACTGGCGTCAGACTAGAAGCAATTTTATTAAGGTCGTCACGAAAAGGTGCTGGCTAATGCGGTGGGCGTGAATATAAAGATTAGATAATTAATACTTAAGACAGATAGAGACAGCATCAATTTAATCCTAAGTGCAACGTTAGAAAGTAACGATTATGAACTAAACATATTTTTAGGTCTACGATAACTTTACCAGAAGCTGGCATGCAAAATTTCTTTTTTATAAAAAGAAAAAGGTATCTCTTGGTCATGACCAATACCTTATGTCCATGGTCTTAATGCATTAATATGTCCATGCTATAGGTATATAAGAATGTATCAACATTAAGACGTACATAGAAGAAATAAACTGAGAACAAACCAACAACAAGGATGGTAAGGAGGATGTTCTAATTTAGTTTTGAAACGGCTTAACGTTAACGTTAAAACATAAACAACAACACATTTATTAACGGGGTTATTTCATTAAATAAACCTCATCGTTTCGACGCAGTTCTTAAAACATTCATTTATTTAGACTTATCCAAAAACATGTTTTACCGGATTCGACTCTGCAGGATTCCTGCATCTGGCAAAATGCCTGCGAAACATATTTTACATTAGTCGTACCAGGAAAAGCTCGGACGCGTAATGGAACTTAAACAGCTGGTGTTTGTACCTATAGGTGACCTAGCTATAACACTGTTCTGCGTGTTAAGTTTAATAACGTTTAATTTACGAGGAAAGTTTGTAATAACATTTTTTTTTGTCACCGTGTTTTCCCCTCGCGAATGAGAGTTTATTCATTATCTACCTATAAACGTCCCACTACTGGGCACAGGCCGTCCCACATGAACGAAAGCATTGTGAAGAGTGGGCCATACCACTTCGATTTATGCCTCGTTCGTCCTGAAGTTTTGTCCCACACTCCAAAGAAATCTTAGTTTGTCTTATTTGTCCCATATTATTAGAAGTTGTGCTTCGTCCCAAATTACAAGTAAGGAGATAGTTGGAAAGTATAGTCAAAAAAAATTGCTGATAAAAAAAAAAGCACGAAGGGGTTCGATATGTTTTTAATTCGGTCACCCATCCAGTGACCCGACATTACGAAAGTTGCTTAACTGGCAAGATCGCAAACTGAACGCGCTTCTCTCTTGCTCTCTCGACGGTACGACGGACGGGACGGGTATAACAGCAAAGCAAACAAAAAAAACGATCGGTTATAATACCTCAAGTTATCTATGAACTTCATTTTGTTAAATACTCGTAACTCATAATATCAAACCACTTAAAGATAAGGTAGGATAAGTAAGGATAAGGATAAGGTTTTAAGAATAAAACCTAGGAAAGAAGATAAAATGACACAAAAATATGTAACTTTGTGAATTTATTCTATCAAGCCAACTTTATCAAATCGTGTTTCCATCGGGTATATTCCACAGAATAAAGCCTCAACAATATTTCATAATTTTCGCAAATTTTAATTTTACTGTTTACTACTATAAAAATTAACTCTAAGAACGTGTTATTTTAATTTTTCACTAACACCAAGCCTTTGCGCCTTCGACCTCGTCTACGATATTAAGCGTAGCGTATTTACTTATAAGTAATTTAAAAGTATTGTTGGTAGTTTGCATAGGTGCATGGTTGTATCGGATTCGTGCAATATACGAGATCGCTACTTAATTTATGAGCCAAGTTTGTTTATTTCAAAAGACCTTTAATTCATCCACGTGGCGCTTAAAATAATCAGGCAGCCGTAACGAAACAACACATAATTTATTAGCTAAATCTATTTAAAAACTTTACAAACATTACTAAAAAACGTGTATTTTTATGACTGGCACCAAAAAAAGGTTTTATCTAATGTTAGCTAGCTAGTCGAACAAATTATTGCGAGCTACACAGATCGCGATATTCGTTTAATTTGGTTGAGTTTACGCGAGTAACCGTGTGACGTAGCGGTAAAAGAATACTACCACCCCTTCTCTTCCCTTGGGTGCGTAAAAGGCGACTAACGGACTAAAGACTGCACATACATCCAGCGCTCACCACCTGTCACGCTGAGCACATGTGCAGTCGGTATTTGGTGAAAAGTGGATTTATGGTAGAAGAATGTTTTTGGTGACCTCATTGCCTAGTCTCTGACTAACCCTTCGGGGGTAATAGTCGTGATTATACCACGTCAGTCGGAAAGGGGGTACTAAGCCGAAAGGAGGGTAAAGTATACATGATAGTGAATACCTTTTGTCTAAGAACTTTTTCTTAAAAATGAATAATTTCGAATTAACAGCTTTTTAAGATTTCAAAACAAATGACGCTGTGGTAGCCCTGGCGGTCAGCTGCTTTGAGAGAGAGACGAATTTGAGTTCATTGCCGAGGCTTCTTGCGTTAGCTAACGTGCGTTGGCCCCGACACTATTCAGGGTTGTACATGGAAGTAAATATGAACGTTTTTCGCAAGCTTATGTTTGCAATATAATAGTTGATAGTAGCACTTTCAGTTGTCCGCGGCTTAGTACCCCCTTTCCAACTGACGTTATATAATATGTATTATGTATGTATGTAGGTATTTGTAAGTTATTTTACTTGATATAGGTACCCACTGCGTTGCTTCGTGCGTAAGTACCTACTGCCTGCTGTAAACATCACTTTCGTACAGTTTAAGTATATATTATTCTGTGGTTTGAGCAATGGCGAATATACATTGGATATTCGCGAAATCTTAAAATTGCCTTCACAATAAGAGTACATAAACTGCAAAAAATGTACACACATTAATGCGCATGACAGTACAACAATGACGATCAATCTGTATGTCGTACAAAAACCGGCTTCGGTAAACCGCATTTTAACCAAACAAAAAATTTAATATGTACTTGCGTTACACTATTCCTCAAAAGAACTCGGACCAATATTGACATGGTAGCTGCTTGAATTCAACAATTCTCGGTACTTTTGACTATAAACATAGTAGTACAGACGCTAGTAGATCGACCTACCCAAAAATCTCTTAAATATCTCTAATCGGTTTTTAAACCCTATACCCAAACCATAAAGTTTAAAATTTATTAATAAAATGTGGCATATTAAGGTAGGTTGGTTGCTGGCGTCTTTACTTAATCACAGTTGAGGTAAAACCCGTGTATAATGTTTAATGTTTGGAGACAACATTTAATAATGTTTGTGACGCGATAGCGTTCCTGCGCGCAAACATCCACATGGATGGATGATAATAGCTACACCAGTTAAATTTTAAATGCAGTTCGCTGATTGACTCTCATGGACTTATCTACATTTGAAAAAAACTGTCCCGTGGATCTATCTGACTTCATTGAACTCCGCTTCCACTTAACAGCAGGTGAAGTGAAGTCATTTGGCATTTCCAGAATAATATACGAGTATTATCCACATCATCATAACCTGCCCGTGTTAGTCCACTGCTAGATATAGGCCCCTCCCAATGTATGCCACGGAGCCCGATTTTCGGCTCTTCTGATCCAACTGCTACAGCCACCCTACGAATAATTAATATATAAAAAAGTAATATTAATAGTTACAATGCGGTGGTCATTGGACTACAAAGGTCGGGTCGGTTCCAAATAATCAGACTACAAAGTGGGGAGTATGATTAAGTTGATTACGATTAAATAATGGCTCTACTAACAAGATATCTGTATAAGGTGACTGCTAGAAACTGCAAGAAACTCCAAGGGCTGGTCAGGTCAAGTGTTTTAAATATGACAAAAATGACAAAAAAGATTGCAGACTAACGTAGGTACTTATCGCCCAGCTGACGCGGTGGGTGGGTCAACGGCTGGCCGCTGCCCGCGCGTTGTAAATAATCCTTATTTAATAGTTAATTCTTTCATTTTATTTTTCTTATGTTATGGCCTTAAAATAATTTAGATACTCAAAGATTATCAAATTAAAATTCATAAAATACATATTTAATGAAAAATGAAAAAGCACGAATTTCTTTTTTGTCATTTTTGTCATGTCTAAAGCACTTGACCTGACCAGCCCTTGATGTTTTTTGCGGTTACTAGCAGTCGCCTTATATATTTCTTAAAAAAAGAAAGTTTTTAATGGGATAAATATTGAACTCTGTATGGTATACTGAAATGTTTAAAGGTTTTTAACATACAATTTACGCAGAGAAACAGCAGCTTTAGTTTTGTATTAAAATAAAATGTAGTTGATGATCGTAGTTATTACATTTACGAAGTTTTAAAAACAATCTCAAAAACTTTAGTAAACGTAGGTACAAAAGCAAAGTTAGTCTACAATTTTCAAGTTAAATTTTCAACCGAAATAACACCTGATTTGCGGTTTTCCAAATTACCAAGTCCAATTTTAAGTAAACAAAGTCTTTTATTTGATCGTGGTATAAACAAACAAAGGTATGATGACTCAGTGAACTGTTAACTATTCTGTGACTTTATTTTGACCTATAATATAATATAACTATACATTAACTAAAGCCACGAGAATTGTTCAAAATAGGAGATAAAATAAAAGAGACACAGATATTAAGGAGATCCTGCACGAAATTGTGAAAATCTACGTATTTTTAAGTTACTTGTACTATGCGCTGAATTAGTTAAATACATTAAAAGAACTTATGTAAGTTAGCCTGATCATTGCACAAAGTCGTGGCCTTGTTGAAATTTGAAACAAATTCTTTAAACAATAAAAAATTCTTTCTTGCATGGAATATTGCAGTCACCTGTGGGACGGCTCAGCGAAATACCAACTAGCTGCACTGGACACGATTCAACGCAGATCTGAGAGGCTAATTGGCGACAAAGAACTGGTGAAGAGCAAGTTTCACACCCTAGCTCACCGCCGCAAAGTTGCCTGTCTGTCGGTCTTTTACAGACTGTACTTCGGAGAGTGTGCTCTGGAGCTGCATGAGCTCATACCACCATCCCTCTTCTTCCATCGGACATCCAGACGCACTGCGGGCTACCACCCTTTCTTGGTGGATATTCCTAAATGTCGCACAAAGCGCTACTCAACATCTTTTATACTGCGTTCAGCAAAAGAGTGGAACTCCCTGCCTGCGTCTGTGTTTAGGAGTACATATAACCCGTCCATCTTCAAAGCAAGAGTAAATAGGCACCTTCTGGGTTAGCTCGCACCATTGTGGATCCTGTCTTAGCCCCTGGGCTTGAATGGGATGAAGAGCAAACCCATACCTAGTAAAAAAAATAACAAACAATACATAAATCTAATGACTCCTAAAAACATTTTTTATCGACAACTTTCTTAATTTTATGCATGAAACAATAATTCTTACATGAAAATATTTGTATTGATATTCCGCAGGTCACCCCCATCTTAAAAAAGTAAATTTTAATTTTGAACACAAGCGCGTGATGGTTTTGTACATTTCGCAGCATAAAAACATTGCTCTAATCAAATTACTAGGTCTGAAACTTCAAAGCAGAATTGTTCTAATTTTAAATATCAATATGATTGATTTTGCTTTGAAGTTCATTATGACACTTATGTCAGTTTTTGCGATCGCGCGGCACCCCCTTAACTAATAGTTCCTCATAGGTACCAAACTCTCAAACATAATTCAAGGTCACGATAATAGCTAGTAGGCTGTACAGTAGTCTGTAGTAGGGCTTTGTTAGTTTATCCAACAAATCCCCCAGGACAAGAAAGCATTGCTATAACCTTCATCACAATAAGTAGTCGTTTCAATTTTTTAGGCTATAATTGTATGTACGTATAATGTAAGAATGAAGAAATTGTAACCGACTTTTTATTTAATAAAACTGGTAAGAAGTAATATACTCTCTTATGAAACCGAGGAAATATGTACTTTTACTTTAGAGCATAGTTCTCTAAGACTTTTACTTACTTTTTATCAAGCTGATGAACTTATTATAAAATATTAGATAAATAAAAGCCCTGACAATATCCGCAGGAAACAGCGGAGCGTTGTTGTAGACTGGGAGAGGAAGAAGTATTTATGATGCTCGTTAGGAGTTAGGAACACGCTCAAAATGTTTACATACCTACATACATTATATTCACCTATGTTATCCCCAAAGCGTTAGCCAGAGACCAGACAACGAGGCAGGTTGTCAAAAGACGGTAACCTATCAAACCTCGTTGGCATCAAATGTTGGCAACTAATGCGAGATGCTCAGCTCAATTAAGTTGATATACTCGTGGTATATAATTTTTCTGAGGTGGTAACTACTGTGTTAACAACCAAATAACGAAGTCACATGAAAAGTTATTGAACCTAAACCCTATTTCTGTAAAAATAAATTCTATCTTAGCTGATATGTCGCTGACCTAGGTATTATAACTCCGTATTTTAGGTATTCGACCTCTCGCGTGATTAACTGGTCGTAATAAAAATTATTCATGCTTAAGCAAGCCGTGCTTTGGAGGGCACATTATGCCGTTGGTCCGTTTGTTGTCGTTATATGGCAGTCGTTAACACCCATCACACCGTGTTGAGTCAGCATAGTGGCATATAAATGATATAATAGCACTCCATAAAGATAGTAAAACGTTAAAATAAAATACTACCTCTTGTGCGAATCGAAACTACGGTAGCCACTTGACAGGATAGCCTGTTAAGTTATTTTGTCCTACTGGTTAAGGCCTATGGGAAATTATTTTGTCCTACTGGGAGGGCAACATAGTTTTACATTTAAATGCCTCTGTGACCTAATAGAGGATGTACCACGAAACCTAGATCGTAGATCCAGAGGCTTCAGCGGCGGGGGATACAATGTGATTCTGTTTGTTTGGTTTGGTATCATCTAATTCTGTCCCTATTACAACAAAGTAGCATTGTTATGTTTCGACAATTAGAAATGATTTCGGGTGCGCTTCCTTTTTTGGTCCGTCGTTGTTTACCTGCAGATGAAGGCCAACCGCTTTTCCGTTGTGGAATACAAAATAGAATTAAGTAATAATAAACATAATATATTTTGGCGAGCAAAAACGTGGAAGCGTATTAGGAAGTTAATATAGTGACTCTCCGAAGTGGCAGGTTCCAAAGTTTACGATGACGCGGTAAATCTGAGAACAATGATAATGATAAGATATAAGGACGCCCTTCGAGTAATTTTTATGTATTTCCAGTGTTACGTCGAACTCGAGTTTGACAGCGAATTAATTTTTAATAAGTTTGTAGGTATATGCACCAACCTCGACACACCCTGACGAAGAAGTAGAGGCTCTGTATGAGGAGATATCTGAAGCCATACATTCCTCCGAAACGTACTTCACCGTTGTTATGGGGGACTTCAATGCAAAGGTAGGCACAAGGAACGGCGATGAGTTGAGAGTGGGGCAATATGGATATGGACAGCGGAACCAAAGGGGCCAACGGTTGGTCGACTTTATGGAGAAGGAGGAACTCTTTTTGATGAACTCTTTCTTCCGGAAGCGACCAACCAGGAAGTGGACGTGGATAAGCCCCGATGGTTCAACCAGAAATGAGATCGACTTCATCATGACGACCAAGAAGCGTATATTCAGTGATGTCTCCGTGATCAGTAGGGTGAAAACCGGTAGCGATCACCGGATTGTTAGAGGCACACTGAATATCAACATCAAGCTCGAGAGGTCACGTCTGGTGAAGTCCACACTCCGTCCTGGCCCTGCCCAGATCCAGAGCCCGGAACACTTTCAACTCGAACTCCAAAATCGCTTCCAGTGCCTAGCCGAGTGCGAAACTGTGGACGAGATCAGCAGCGGGCTTGTGGAAACTGTCCAAGCTGTGGGGTCTAAGTTCTTTAAGACCCCACGCCGGAAAAAGCCTCAAAAGCTCTCAGACGGAACCATTAAGTTAATGGAAGACCGGAAAGAAATGATACTGCAATCTTCAGCTGATATGTCGGAATATGGCAAACTCAATAGACGAATCTCGAAATCTGTGCGACACGACCTGCGCTCCTATAGTGCTAAATGCATTAGGGACGCAATTGCGCGGAACCAAGGCGCCAAAGTGTTCGCAAAGAATTCGTCTATTGGTCAGAGCCAAATGACTAAGCTGAAGATCGAGGACGGCAATGTCATTTCGTCGAAGCCGGAGATTCTGAGAGAGCTCGAGAGGTTTTATGGACAGTTGTACACCTCAACACAAGAGCCCGCTGTTGGTACAGCTCAGGACACCAGAGCTAAGTTAACCCGACACTATACCGAAGATATCCCTGACATCAGCCTGTATGAGATTAGTATGGCTCTTAAACAGCTTAAAAACAACAAGGCGCCGGGTGATGACGGAATTACCACTGAACTTCTGCGAGCGGGTGGAAAACCGATACTCGTAGTCCTCCAGAAGTTGTTTAATTCCGTCATGCTCGAAGGTACTACGCCAGAAGCATGGCACAGGAGTGCGGTGGTGCTCTTCTTCAAGAAAGGCGATAACACCTTATTGAAGAATTATAGACCCATCTCACTCCTGAGCCATGTGTACAAGCTGTTTTCGAGAGTCATTACGAACCGTCTCGAACGCAGGTTTGACGACTTCCAGCCTCCCGAACAAGCCGGTTTCCGAAAAGGCTTTAGTACCATAGACCACATACATACGCTCCGCCAGATTATACAGAAGACTGAGGAGTATAATCGGCCCTTATGTTTAGCGTTTGTGGACTACGAGAAAGCCTTCGATTCTATCGAAACCTGGGCTGTGATGCAGTCCCTCCAGCGTTGCCATATCGACTATAGGTATATCGAAGTGTTGAAATGTTTGTATAGAAACGCTACTATGTCGATCCGATTACAAGACGAGAGTACGAAACCAATCCAATTGCAGAAAGGTGTGAGACAGGGAGACGTCATATCTCCGAAACTGTTCACAAATGCGTTGGAGGACGTTTTCAAGCTCTTGAATTGGAACGGATTCGGCATCAACATTAATGGCGAATACATCACTCACCTTCGTTTTGCCGATGATATAGTCATAATGGCGGAGTCGCTGGAGAACCTCAACACCATGCTCAGCGACCTCAATATCGTATCCCAACAGGTGGGTCTTAAAATGAACATGGACAAGACGAAGATCATGTCGAATGTCCATGTTGAACCCGTACCGGTAATTGTTGGGAGCGATACTATCGAAGTTGTCGACCACTACACCTACTTAGGACCGATTGTCCAGTTAGGTAGGTCCAACCTCGACAAAGAGGTCGCCCGGAGAATCCAACTCGGATGGGCAGCGTTCGGGAAATTACGAGATATCTTTGCATCGAAGATTCCGCAGTGCCTAAAGACAAAGGTCTTTAACCAATGTGTGTTGCCGGTGATGACATATGGCACCGAAACGTGGTCCTTAACTGTTGGCCTTTTAGAAAAGCTCAGAGTCACACAGCGAGCAATGGAGAGAGCTATGCTCGGAGTTTCTTTGCGCGATAGAATCCGAAACGAGGATATTCGCCAAAGAACCGGAGTTGCCGACATAGCTCGTAAGATTTGCAAGCTGAAGTGGCAATGGGCAGGCCACATCGCTCGACGAACCGACAACCGTTGGGGAAGAAAGGTTCTCGAGTGGAGACCACGCACTGGAAGACGCAGTGTTGGTAGGCCTCCCACTAGGTGGACCGACGACATCGTGAGAGTCGCAGGCAACCGGTGGATGCGAGTGGCGAGTTGTCGGTCAGGATGGAGGTCAAAGGGGGAGGCCTATGTTCAGCAGTGGACGTCTTCAGGCTGGTGATGATGATGATGATGAAGTTTGTACACCTTTGAACACTTGAACTTACAAGTCTTACAACGCAATTGAAATAACTGAAAACTTAAGTACATTGATAAAAATAAGTGTAGGTAAGTATATACTATATACCGAACGGACTCTACTATATTACACGTCTAACATAAGGAAACATAGAAATGGCTCTCAAACATAACTTCAAATAAAACTCCACGCTACATTAGATAAATCGTTTGTCCGTGTAATAACAAGACTTCTCTCGGTTGGACAATGTCCTGAATACAATGCAGCCTCAGCAAACTTACGGTTGCATTTCTCAAATTGGTATTCGTTCAAATATCAACTTTAAGTACTCACAATACGTTCAATTTTTCAAATGAAAGTCGTTAAATATGTTTGCTTGCTCTTGCGGCTATACAAACGAAGCCTTCACAAATATCTCGTGACGGATGCCTAATTTGGCTACTTCAGATGAGTTACGGTTTGAATACTAATGACGAATTGCTTAGCGCGAGTGACGCTCTAAGAACTTATTGTGAGATTTTTGCACTAAAATTACTTACGCACCAAGGATTTTAGTAAACGTGCCATTTTGTTCCTTTTTCCATGGTGTTGAGACGTCAACTACAACGTACAATTATATTCATACACATGTCTATCTTATTTGTCTTTATATTGAAAATAAATTTGAAATGTATTGTTATAATATTTTCTGGTTAATTTCGTATTTGGACTTATGCCCTTCTTACGTTCTGGTTAGGTTATGTTAATATTTATCTTGACAAACCACAATACTTCTAAGTTAACACACTACCTACTTAAAGTTAGTAAGAGGTATAACAGGAAAAAAAGAACTACAATACGTTAGCAATACCAAAATGAATTTTCCAAATTCGTTGTTTCGTTTACTCTTCCTTGATTTCTGGCAGGCATTTCTCATTCTCGGCCTGGGTGGATTGATTATTTAAATATCTGGAATGTATGAGAGGTTTGGTTCAGGCCGTTGAGGTAACTTTGTTACCGAGTGCTCCCCACAGAAATACAAAAGCAATACCATAACTAAGATAGAGAAAAAAGAAGTCTCTTGAGTTTCTTGTCTTGACAGCTCTTCTTAGTTGAAGGCTCTCCCAAAATAAGAACTAGTGGTAGATTACAAGAGAGCTCCTGAGAGGATACTCTTCTTTCCTGATAAAACATCTCATTTCCTCTACAATTTACGACTGTTTTAAACGCGGCAAAACCACGGGGGCGGCAACTTTTTGTACATGTATGCATACCGCAAAAGCAGCCCTCTGTCCACGTTTCACTAAACAACAACTGCACATATGCACAGCGTGACAGGCGGTGAGCCTATCGCCGCACTCAATGCTATTGGATGTATGTGCAGTCTTTAGTCCGTTAGTCGCCTTTTATGTCACCCAAGGGAAGAGATGGGTCAATAGTATTCTTCTAATGAGCCGCCCCACTACACAGCTATATAAAATAAATAAATAAATAACATAATTACATGTATACATATCATCACGACTACTTATTATCTTTTTTTTTATTGTGGCACGCCATAATGGCCTCACTCTGCCTGATGAAAAGCAGCCAGTGAAGCCCAAGAAGTGAAAGCGTTCATCACAGCGCTACCACGCTATGCCGAACGCTCACACTATGGCGGCCTGCATAAATGCTTTTTCAACCCCGAAGGGTTAGTCAAAGACTACGCAATGAGGACCGCAAAAGCAGTACTCTGCCATAGTCCACTTTTCCCCAAATAGCGACTGCACATGTGCTCAGTGTGACAGGTGGCGAGTCCATCGCCGCTCTAAGCTATTGGATGTAAGTGCAATCTTTAGTCCGTTAGTCACCTTTTACGACACCCAAGGGGGGTAGTATTCTTTCACCGCTACGAGACTTGGTAAAAATAAATAATCAAATATAATTTGCATTATATCCACGTGTGCTGGTCCCACAGTCCACCAAGTGGGAAGAGCTCCATTACGTCCAATTTGTTTTATGGCCTCTACCTAGAACTACACCACGTGCTCGATTTCATGGCCAATGTGCCATCGTAACAGTTGTACATACATGCACACATTAAACGTCACTGTAACAAAAGGATCTGCGGTGGCAATATCGATAGTTAATTATTTATATAATTAAAATTAAATTAGTATACATTTTAGTAACGTTCAATATCATCAATGGAGTTATGGCTATATCAAATTAGGTTTTGAAGTAGTGGTTTACATTAAGATATTTAGAGTTAGTTTATTAATTTACAACATTGAAAAGCCAATTACATTTCCTTAATAAACATTAAGTACTAAAATCGATTGACAAATTCATTTTTATACATTATTCTATCTAATATTATCTTGGTGGAACCTGCCAAGGTCTCTATCTCAGTAGCTATTTGACCTATTGACATCATTTGTGCAAACTATGAGATTAAGGTTTAATGAGCTATTTTCCATTCGACAATGACTGTTAAAAAATCATAATGTAAGTACAAGTGTATAAAAGACTAATAAACTACGGGATAACTTAGATAGGGGCAAACAAAACCACGGGTCTTAAAATCGTTATCACACCTTACATATTACATATAACCTACCAAGAAGTGAGATGAATATGACAATTTCATAAATAAAATATTTTTTTATGTTTTTCATATCTTTGTTTTTAAATCTTTGTTGTGGCCGAAATAGCTTTTGCACGGCTTTGTTTTATTTACCAACACTCATGCACGTTCACGAACACATAACGGTTAATAATCTACCGTTTTAGACAAAACACAAAATTTTGAAAATATAACAAAATTGCAGTCATTACGCTTCACTTTCCCGCCAAGAAGTCCGCCGTGTGCTTTATTGATTAATGTTTTCGGGAGGTTCTTACAACTGGCTTGTTCGTAACTTACCATCTGCTCAGAATCAATCATATGGTGATATGAAGGCCAAGCGTTACCCTTTGTAAACGAAATTAAAAATATAATGAATTAACTAGTTTTATAGAAGTGTTTGGCAATCACGGATCGTTTCGAGATCCCAGTCTTAAATACCAAGGTTGTTGTACAATATCAAAATTATGTATTCAGAACAAAGTTCGTTTGCGTAGCAGCGAAGGCGGGTTCTGATCGTGAATGTTAAGCTACATATGCAATGCCACCCGGATGAGCGACTATAACGGTCTTTAGGTCTTTCGTGATTATCCAATATATCAATTGTATGATAAAGGAAAAGGAGCCCTTTGCCCTACAGTGGCATGACCATGGCTGAAAATAAAAAAATAAAAAATTGTTACTAGCCAAAATTATTATCTTATCTTATCTTACTTTCACCGACGCGCATTGGACCAGGTTGATGGAGTGTCCTGATCTCCCGTTGCGCTAAAATATTGTATTATTTATTAAACTAACGCTATCCTGCGGCTTCGCTCGCGTAAAACGTACACAGAAAAAAGTAGCCTATAACCGTATTCAGGGCCCTATCTATCTTTATACCAAAATTCATAAAAATCGGTTTAGCGGTTTATGCGTAAAAGCGTAACAAACAAACACACTCTCGCATTTATATTATTAGTTAATGTTAGACACTAAGGTGTGTATGACCTAACGTAGCCTGAAATAAATATTATTGTACTAGCGGCCGCTCGCGGTTTCACCCGCGTAGTTCCCGTGGAAATATCGGGATAAAAGTATCCTATGTGTTAATCTAGGTTATAAACTATCTGTATGCCGAATTTCATCCAAATCCATTACGTAGTTTTTACGTGAAAGAGTAACAAACATCCATCCATACTTACAAACTTTCGCGGTTATAATATTAGTAGGATTACATCTATAATACGAGTACCTATATTATATCCTATCCTATCCCAGTAGTGAGGCACTTGTTATTAATTTGATGTTAAGCAATGTCCAAACTAAACATCAAAAATATTATTTAAATTTTGAAAAAGGTTTATTTTCGTAACAGAACCGCATGTAATAAAAATTGTTACAGTGAAACTTAGATAGCATCACGATAACGCCGATTACCCGCGCCGCTGCCTCCGCAGAAAGGTCAATGCTAACCGCTACGAATATTGATATGTTTACCTACTAGTTTTGTTTGGCAACTGATAGCGTACACTCATACTAATAAACTATTTGTGACAATGCAATAAATTTATTATTGTGGTCACGGTCAAAAACACCGAAAATATTGTAGTGGTAACTAGTATTTTATTCCTACATACATAGATTTGTTAGATCATTTTCACAAAAGCATATTTATAGAGATGTAAATTTTTATATGAATCTTTTCATAATAGTATTTTTTTTATTCGCGAATTTTAAAGTAGTAATTATTCATATCGCATTTTTTTATAATCGTATTTTTTTTATTCGCAAAATTTAATGTAGCAATTTTTCATAAAGCAATATTTCATGGTCGCGTTTATTTTAATCGCCTAAATTACCAGTAGCTTTTTTTATTATCTGCAAATATTTTCAGCATCATTTTTTCTCAATCTTGTTTTTTTACGTTGATTATTTTATTAGAAAACTTTCATACAATCAAAAAATGGGGAATACTATTTAAACTTGCATTGAATCTTAAAAAATAACAATTTGATTTTATACTTTCTAATAAAAAAATTAACGTAAAGAAACAAGATTGAGATAAATTGCTGCTGAAAATATTTGCAGATAATTAAAAAAGCTACTGGTAATTTAAGCGATTAAAATAAACGCGACCATAAAAAATTGCTTTATGAAAAATCGCTACAATAAATTTTGCGAATAAAAAAAATTACAATTATGCAAAAATGCGATATGAATAATTGCAACACTAAAATTCGCGAGTAAAAAAAAATACGAATATTAAAAAATCGATATGAAATTTTGCTTCTATAAAAATATGCTTTTTTGAAAATTATCTAACAAATCCATACATGCACATGATACTATTATTACGCCGGAGGGTTAGGCTTTCCTTCTGCTACGATCCCGAATCCATTACATTTTATTCCGTTTGTTTAAAAATATTGTTATTAATTACGGTAGGTTAATTAATACCTACGCTAGCTTATTTATAGGTTAATAAACAAGGAGTAAGTTTTA
This sequence comes from Scoparia ambigualis, assembly GCA_963921215.1. Classification (NCBI taxonomy): domain Eukaryota; kingdom Metazoa; phylum Arthropoda; class Insecta; order Lepidoptera; family Crambidae; genus Scoparia; species Scoparia ambigualis. The sequence continues at coordinate 10,471,361 of OY992511.1, read as the reverse complement.
TTAGCAATAGGCGCAGTGGCTTCCGCTCTCGAGTATATAGCAACTTTCGTATGACGGGTTGTCGGTTGGTTCACCAAATCCTACTAATATTATAAACGCGAAAGTTTGTAAGTATGGATGGATGTTTGTTACTCTTTCACGTAAAAACTACTGAATGGATTTGAATGATATTCGGCATAAGATAATTTATAACCTGGATTAACACATAGGATACTTTTTATCCCGATATTCCCATGAAAACGGGAACCACGCGGGTGAAACCGCGAGCGGCCGCTAGTTAAAAATATTAGTCAAAGAGGTCACCCACATACAATTTTACTGACAAATATTCTTAGGAAGTTGAAATCCCAGCCAATATTATGTAAGTACTATCGAGGAACTTATTTCCCGGTTAACCATTTTACGGCGATATTCGCATGCACACAATGTATATGAACAGTCAGCATCAAAAGTAACTGAACAAAAACAAGGTGGCAAAAGTAATAGTCACGTGTAAGTGTATTTACATACTCATCATTTAACATTTCAGAATTATATGACATTTTTTGTGTTCATAAATATAACTTCTCTGTAATTACCTATAATAACGGTAATGTACTTTTGACTCAACAGCTATGTCAGACAACTCTGGTCATTTCAACCGTAACAATCATTTGAAACTTTCATAATGCTAAGCTACTTTTGATGCTGACTGTACATTATGAAATAATTACCTAAATATTAAAAAAAATTAAATCGCATTTAACTACTTATACTTGTCCACATGTTTGCTTAAAATTAAATATGCGGTACGTTCGTTTCCTACTACTTTAACCCTCTTGCATTGACTATTATACTTTAAATGCAAACAATTGGTGCCTCCGAAGTGTACTTACTACCTTTAAAGGACTCTAGATAGCAAACCAGGAATGTCAAACAGACCAACCTCAGCATTGTGATGAGTATTTACATAACCATCAAGAATTTCAACAATGCCCTATCTATATTTCCATATATACTTAGCAGGAAGCATATCTAAGATACTTTATTAATGTCTAAGTTCCATACAAAATTTAATTTTTTTTTTAAAATAGGCCAATTTTAATATCTACTTATTTTTTCCAATGATTAAGGAAAATAATATATTCAACTAATAAAGACTTAAGTAACTAAGCTATTAACCACAGAAATATATTCTGTACTATTAACACTTTCCAACGTAATCTTTAAAACGCATACGCTGAAGCGGACTTAAAATATTTGTACTTATAGAATTTTTAAAAACCGTTGTGATATATATGTATATCTCTATCTTTTTCTTAACCGTAATAGTCGTATTAAAAATCGCTTATTGGTTAGAAAAATTTGATTTGTAAAGTTTGTTAGCGATTACATCAATGACAAAAATGCATGAAATTAACATTCCTCTAGTTTCGCACACATTGTTCTAATGCGTTCATAGTGCCCGAGTAACACTTTTAGATTCACTTTGTTTTTATCTTTTATTTTATTATATAATTGTTTTATGATTATTGATTGTATAATTTGGTAACGACATATTGTTTTGTAAATGTCGTTACTTCTATATTATTATAAAGCTTCTCCACAGCTAAAAGACTTCCTGAATTTTCCTGTGCTATGGATGGATATCCATTCATAAAAAAAAAAAATTTAGACGATTCAAAATGCTTATTTTAAGCTTACTGAATAAAGATATTTTGATTTGATTTGATTTGATTTGTAAAGAATTCCGAAACGCATGAAGGTTCTTAAACAACATTTGCCCATTTGTTTTCTGTCAAATCGAATTTCGAGTACAAAACGTAGTAGCTTCGAAAGGAAACCGTCGATTATTTCAAAATAACGGGTACACGGCAGTTGGGCAAACGATTCAAGAAAAACGTGGGTCAATGAACCCGCTTCATTTTCACACGCAAATGGTTCGCAAGGCGACACTTACGTATGATTCAAGTTGCAAGTAATATTATTACTGAACTTGTATGTTTGTTTCCAAAAGCTTTGCTGGTAAAGTACAACAGCGGGTAAATGACACTGAAGTTTTATTTTTTTTACATTGAACCGCACATTTGAGCGCTCATTATGATCTTACTGTTAAATCAAATCTGTTTTTATTCGCATACTTTATTCGCATTAATCATTACTGAAAAAACCTCCGTTGGTTCCCCAAATCTGTCTAGATAGCTACTACTATTTTGCTCTATATAAGATGACTGCTAGAAACCGCAAGAAACTTCAAGGGCTGGTCTGGTCAAGTGTTTTATACATGACAAAAAAAGAATTCGTGTTTTTTTGTAGGTACTTATCGCCCAGTTGACGCGGACCAGTCAACAGACGGCCATATGCTTTAAAATAAATTAGATACTCAAAGACTATCCAATTAAAATACACAAAATGAATTATTTCATTAAAAATGAAAAACCCACGAATTTGTTTTTTGTCATTTTTGTCATGTTTAAAACACTTGACCTGAACAGCCCTTGAAGTTTCTTGCAGTTTCTAGCAGTCACCTCATATATGCTGCTAAGTAGTAGTGTTATAATAAATGGCTTTTATCCCTCCATTTAAACATAATATAACCTATGTTTAAATTTGAGAGAAAATACAAATAGTCATCAGAGTCGGCAACGAAAAATTATGGCGTTTCAAGCGTCTAGGCTGCGGTGAGTACTCACCATCAGGTGGACTTTAATGGCATACACTTGCTCGATTATTGAAAACTAAAAAAAAAAGAATTGTCAATCCCTTTTTTTCAGATCTAAAAGGCTGAGGGTGAGAGGGAAAGATATATAGATATGGGTACCTACAAAAGCCTGTAGGTACTATCCCGTCACTGGAGACTCGGCTTAACGACATGCAATATATCAGCACTGCCTCATTACTGCTGACCTTCAATTCATTTAATCTCTGTCTTAAACTATGCGTCGTATTAAAAATGTTCTTCTTTTTTTCAGGTAAGACATCAACCTTTTACGTTCTTCTGAACTCAGGCCTGTTCGTAAGTACTATATGAGAACAAATGAAATATTGCAATTGCTATGTTCCTTTGTTAATCTTATCTATAGTTAAGTAAAATTTGAAACACTGAAAAAAGACGACAACCTCAGGCGGGAATCGAACCACGCACCTTCCGCATTCCGGGCGGCTGCCTTAACCACTTGGCTACCGAGGTCTGGCTTTCAACCGTCGAAATTTGTCAGTGCTTGATGCTTATGTTTTTTTAGTCAACATTGCTTCATCAAATCTTAGAAGTTTTCACCTCTGAGATCCGAAAGAAATATTTTTACAAATATTTAAACATTCGGTTAAGATGAAGCTGCGTTTATAAATTAATGTTTTATATTTTAGCGTTTTATTAACGCTTAAATATACTTAAGTAAAATTTGAAACACTGAAAAAAGACGACAACCTCAGGCGGGAATCGAACCACGCACCTTCCGCATTCCGGGCGGCTGCCTTAACCACTTGGCTACCGAGGTCTGGCTTTCAACCGTCGAAATTTGTCAGTGCTTGATGCTTATCTTTTTTTAGTCAACATTGCTTCATCAAATCTTAGAAGTTTTCACCTCTGAGATCCGAAAGAAATATTTTTACAAATATTTAAACATTCGGTTAAGATGAAGCTGCGTTTATAAATTAATGTTTTATATTTTAGCGTTTTATTAACGCTTAAATATACTTAAGTAAAATTTGAAACACTGAAAAAAGACGACAACCTCAGGCGGGAATCGAACCACGCACCTTCCGCATTCCGGGCGGCTGCCTTAACCACTTGGCTACCGAGGTCTGGCTTTCAACCGTCGAAATTTGTCAGTGCTTGATGCTTATGTTTTTTTAGTCAACATTGCTTCATCAAATCTTAGAAGTTTTCACCTCTGAGATCCGAAAGAAATATTTTTACAAATATTTAAACATTCGGTTAAGATGAAGCTGCGTTTATAAATTAATGTTTTATATTTTAGCGTTTTATTAACGCTTAAATATACTTAAGTAAAATTTGAAACACTGAAAAAAGACGACAACCTCAGGCGGGAATCGAACCACGCACCTTCCGCATTCCGGGCGGCTGCCTTAACCACTTGGCTACCGAGGTCTGGCTTTCAACCGTCGAAATTTGTCAGTGCTTGATGCTTATGTTTTTTTAGTCAACATTGCTTCATCAAATCTTAGAAGTTTTCACCTCTGAGATCCGAAAGAAATATTTTTACAAATATTTAAACATTCGGTTAAGATGAAGCTGCGTTTATAAATTAATGTTTTATATTTTAGCGTTTTATTAACGCTTAAATATACTTAAGTAAAATTTGAAACACTGAAAAAAGACGACAACCTCAGGCGGGAATCGAACCACGCACCTTCCGCATTCCGGGCGGCTGCCTTAACCACTTGGCTACCGAGGTCTGGCTTTCAACCGTCGAAATTTGTCAGTGCTTGATGCTTATGTTTTTTTAGTCAACATTGCTTCATCAAATCTTAGAAGTTTTCACCTCTGAGATCCGAAAGAAATATTTAACTTACTTAAGTATATTTAAGCGTTAATAAAACGCTAAAATATAAAACATTAATTTATCTATAGTTTTTTATTTTTCACATTGTTTGTTTAATCTGAAGTATCATGTATAAATGCTGTACCTATTTAATTTATGAATATATCTTTGTAATGCAACAGATATGATAACAAGTAGATCGAGTAGATTTGTAGACTTGTTGTGTTGATCCGAATCTGTATTCTGTAAATTATACTTACTGCCATTATCACAAGCACAGCGGAATTATGATCGATGGCCACCATTTTAATATATCAATATTAAAATATAGCAAGACAATCGTGTCTTGCTATATTTTAAAATTAACATAGTCTTTGTACCTGAGTAACTGCTCGCTTCGTTTTAATAAGAATCACAGAAAACAAATCAACAAAATAACCTCTGCGTGAAATACCGGCGGTATAACTATTGAACCAAAGAGGTTAATATTCATTATGCATTTGTGATCGTATAAAATAATGCTTATAATTTGCATAGCAACCAGCTAGATGGAGCCTTAATCTATATTCAGAAATCAGGAGTGGCCAACAGCTGCCTAATCTAGAAAGCTGGGCTAAATTACCAATCTGCTAAAAAGCTCGCCAAGGTCAAAAGTTCTCGGTCATTTCACTGCTTTTCGTTGGTGTTAAGTTAAAGCCTTTTTGGTCGGAGCACAAACTATGTTTATTCTTAAACTTCTGATGTTTTCTTACTTATTAGTACACTTTTTGTGATAAGTATATGTCGCAGTCATATGATAAAAACCGAGATTTGGTCAATTCCCTAAGTGATTTGATCAAATCACAAGGATGTTAAAATAACAACACGATTTTATCATTTCCCTAAACAAATCTAGGGATTTGAACACCACCAGAACATAAATTGCCCTACTCCTGTAGGTCACGTGATAGGTTAGAAATTTAAGACAATCGCGAAGCGCAGCGTAGCGATTGTCTTGAATTTCGAGGGTTTTTTTTATTAGACAACAGAAATACTAGCTGCCCTACTGCTGTAGGTCACATGTTTTTGTTTTTGGTCATTTCACGAAACCAGTTCTGGTATTTGTTCAAATTCCGAGATTTGTTTAGGGAAATGATAAAATCGTGTTGTTATTTTAACATCCTCGTGATTTGATCAAATCACTTAGGGAAATGACCAAATTTTTGTTTTTATCATATCCCTGCGACATATACATTGCATGTATATATACAAAGGTAAAAATGGTAAATTTGTGATTATTAACCGTGTCGTGTAGCGGTGAAAGAATACTACCACCCCTTCTCTTCCCTCGGGTGTCGTAAAAGGCGACTAACGGACTAAAGAGACTGCACATACATCCAACAACATAGAGCGGCGATGGGCCCACCACCTGTCACGCTGAGCACATGTGCAGTCGCTATTTTGTAAAATGTGGACTATAGTAGAGGACTGACTGCCTTTGCGGTCCTCATTGCCTAGTCTCTGACTAACCCTTCGGAGATAATAGTCGTAATTAAATGGATGGATGGATGTGATTATTAGACCAAACGTAGGTAAAAGACAGCTAACTATGATAAAGATAAAGTTCTCAGCATATAATTTATTATTATTTATAATAGCTCATTATTTATAATACATATGCATATACTCGTACACTCAAAACTCTCATTCTTAACGAATGCTGCGGATGCAATTTTAAATTATTCTTAACCTTTTTTTATTGTCTTGGTATTAAAAAACAATAACAAATCCCTAGTGTGTAATGTCACCTGCAAGATGTATATAATATGTGTAAATGTAGAAAAAAATACAACCAAAGTACAACCTTTTTTGTTTACTTTACTTTACTTTGTAAACAAAAAATTTTTACAATTTTTCACGATGACTTTAGTAATTTTTTCCATCGTAAAACAACATTTTCTGTTTTCCTACTTTGTACTCGTATAAAAATGGACATAATGATGATTTTCGCTAAAACGCTTCCGCTTTTGACCTACGCTAGACCCACATGAAGCCTATTCGTGCATTGTGCCTATTAATCATGTTTCTTTAGGCGCTCACTGTGAATTAAGCGCTCAATTTCTGTCCAATAAATATTTATCTGGTTTATTGAAACTAGTTTTGGTAACTAAGTATTGCTTCACAGCGGTAGGTGTTATGCCTTATAGGAAAAGATGCAAAGTGGTCTATATGCGTGGCCATATCGTAATATTGGCCATATCATGAATGGTTAGGGTAGAACATGATTATTTCATGTAACATTTTGAGCATTTCATGATATAGCCAATTTTACGATATAGCCACGACATAATACATTTCTAAGTTATACCTATATTGTGGTACTTAAGCTTTAAGCTTTAAAAGTTATATATATCATACTCGACTACTTCATATTTCGTTGTCGGATAAGTAATACAATAATATATATCTATAGGTACTGACTATGTTATTAACAAACGTAAAATAAAGTTTAACCTAGTTAAAAACCAATCAAACCTCCTTTGTTTTTGTTCCTAAAGGCGGATAGAGTCAGCATTCGTTTTTAATAGGGTTCAATAGTCTAACGTTTATTAAAAACAGAAAAGGAGGTATACTTTTTAAGATATTTTAAGAAAAAGATTTGGCATTTCCCTAGCAGCAGAAAATTAAACTAAATCCATGGCACGCAAAAATTTAATAAAAGTACACACAATCATAAGGGTTAGCCATAGACTATGCGATGAGGACCGCAAAATCAGTCCTTTTCCATAGTCTACGTTTCACCAAATATCAACTGCACATGTGCTCAGCATGATAGGTGGTGAGCCCATCGTCGCTCTATGCTGTGGATGTATGTGCAGTCCGTAAAAAAAATTTCTATAATATTTTATTTAATTCTCCTTCGGGCCACCGTCCAGTATTCGTCTGAATGCTGCTTAACTTGCCAGATTGCAAACCGTACGCGCTAGCTGGTACGCCGCCATCCAGCTCTTTCGCTTTGGTTATCAAACTGGAAGAAACGGTGAAAACCTTGAAATCTAAATAAGTGGACATGGCAAATGTGTTTGACAACCACGATTTGTTATGTCTTTGACCTTTAGATAAATGCATAAATCTGGCGAATGACGAATACCAGTTTTGAGTCGTAGTAAAACATACGCTCGACTTGAGAGTGTAAACGAATGATCTTCCAAGCAGAGTGATCCATCAAGACCGGTCGTCGAATCGGACGTCAAAATGAAATGAAATGTAATAGTAGAGATATGTTCTAAGATGTCATAACTTTAGAGATACTACAAATTCACAGTCCGATATCCAAAGGTTCTGGGTTCAATTCTCAGGTCGAGATAAAAGTGTTTTAGATTTTTCGATGTATAGTATGTATAATATATGTACAAGCTTAAATCTATGTAAACACCATGACTGCCCTTTCAATTGAATAACTATTTTTTCTATCCAGTCCAACATGGTTGCCTGGAAAAAATTGCTGTTTAACGATAAGGCCGCCAATTGTATGTATACATATAGTAATGTGTTTGTCCTTTTGTATTTTTTCTGTGGTGTACAATAAAGCATATTTTATCTTATCTTATCTTATAGTCCGGGTTTGTGACCACCAACCCGCGTTTGGTTATCAATCTTAGCGAAGTCTTGATTTCAATGATAGAGGCCTTAGCCCACCCGTGAGACAGTATGTAGGCTGTTTATTTACTTTACTAGTACGTCAACAATCTTAATTACTATTGTACAGTAATATTATAGTAATAATTATAGTAATAAATCTAAGACTAGATACTATAATTTGTAAATCTAATTATTAAACACACCGGGAGCTCGATGGCGCAGCGGCTAGCTCGTTCGGCTTGCGATCTTGCTCGCTAAGCCACTTTCGCAATGCCGTGTCGCTGGATGGGTGACCAAATTAAAAACATCTCGAGCTCCTCTGTGCTTTGAAAGGCACGTTAAGCCGTTGGTCCTGGTTGTTGTCGTAAGATGACAGTCGTTAAAACCCACCAACCCGCATCGGGCCAGCGTGGTGGGTTATGGCCCAATATCCCCACGTGCTATTGTCCACGTGGGAGGCCTGTGCCCAGTAGTGGGACGTTAATAGGCTGATGATGATGATGAAAGTAAGTGGAGACGTTAAACCATCAAGAAAGTTAAACCAAACAATGAATCGTAATGATGTGACAACATTTTTAGTAATCTAAACTTTACACAAGGATTTAATGTTAAAGGAAGTCACAAAGGTTTAAAATATACCTAATATTGTCGATGTGCTAGGTGCCCGTGCCGTTGGGGTTGAAATAATTGAAGGGCTGACTCACCCCTCCAGACAGGGAACGTCGATAAAGCATGCTTAGGTATAGCTCCTGAGCACTAAGTATATATAGACTTTAAGGAATGTCTTTGGCAGTCGTTTGAACCCATTATTACGCACTGGAGTCCCTTCCTGTTTTTCTGGAGACAAGTTACAAGACATTTCTGTCAAGCACACTTGCTCGACTTTAAACTGCATCGGAAAACAAACATAAATAATTTATAAGATTAACTTACACAAATGGACACCAATTATTTATTTTTAAGGTTAAAAATGTTTTTCTTCGTAAAGCGAAGAAAAAAAAATTGTAATTTATTGCATAATATATAGAATTTTACATAAACTCGCATTTAAATATTTGTAAAATGTATGTATTACGTAAAAATCTTGTATGTAAGATTGTTAATAGATTCTTTTTACGTTTTTTCTAAAACCAACCGTCATCTATTGTCCTAGTCACAAACAAATGCCTTGAAGAACATTTTTTCTGTCTCAGTACAAGTTCGTCTCGTAAATTTTTCTAAGATTTTTTGTCAATATATTACTATTCCATATTAAGAGAACAATAGGTAGTTATCTACATTTAATATTTCGAAACGATTATGAGCGTTAGTCGAATGTTTGTACTTGAAGCAGAGGATATTTAAAGTTACCACCAGTATAAATATACGACATACAATTCTACGACTTTAGGTCTTATAACAGCAACCGGGCCCAACGGTTTTACGTGCCTTCTGAAGCATTGAGGTGGAGGAGATGTTTTTGTATGGGCACCCATCCAGTGACTTTCATATCAATTATCCAGTGCCTTTGCTATCTACTGGCAAGATCGCAAACCTCAAAGACGTTGATGATGCCCATCGAGCTCATTGGTCCTAATCGGACAATGAGTTATAAAATGTAGCTGTCTATGGCAGCGTCAATAAAGGTTTTTATCAACACAATACGACAAGGTATTAAGTGCACAATGCATTATAAGTGGTGAGATTAGTGAAGAACGTGTGACGATTTTTATAGAGATAAATGTACAAAGGAAATCCTTGTTTGAAGATGTTCTGTCGTTAAAATGTTTACACTTAATATAATTATCGTTGTATTTGTGTAAGGTATGTATGTTATATCTCGTAACACTGCGGTATTTGTGTTATTAATTTTATCTTATTATTTTACATCCAGGGTTTATTTTAAGGTCAGGTGAAGTGTCTTTCAGAATTTCGATGGATGGTCTAAGGGTATTGATGTGATCACAAAACCGCTTGGTGATTAAGCCAACACACATCTTTTGTAGCGATGACTTGATTAAGATGATGGAGACTAATGCCCAGCAGTGGGACAAAACTCAAATAGGTAAATTACTGTACAACGAATTTTATTAACTTTTTTATCAACCGTGTTGCGTAGCAGTAAAAGATTACTACCACCCCTTCTCTTCCCTTGGGTGTCGTAAGAGGCGACTAACGGACTAAAGACTACACATACATCAAACAGCATAGAACGGCGATGGGCTCACCACCAGTCACGCTGAGCAAATTTGCAGTCGCTTTTTGATGAAAAGTGCAGTATGGCCGATGCCTGCTTTTGCTGTCCTCATTGCCTAGTCTCTGACTAACCCTTCGGGGATATTAGTCGTGATTATATGTATGTATGTATTTTTATACTTTAATTTAAGATTGTTCTTATATCGGTAGATGCGAGTCAGTTCAGCTAGTATACGTTTCACGGTCGAAAAAATGGAAGTAAACGACTCGCATCCTTGTTTTCGCGATATAATCGTAAACTGTGATGGCGCAGAATAATATCGTTCGAAAACTCGAGTCGTCAATCGGTGCGAGCCATTGTATCGTTATCAATGTCCATTATAACTCGATACATTTATCTTGCGACGAATCTCGCGATGAAGCTGTAGGTAACCGTGTTTTTAAATATCACCCAGATGGAGACATAGAAAAGACAGATTTCACATTCCTACGATCAATTGAAACAAAACATGCTAGGCAAACGTAGTGTAGTGTAGGACACCTTAGAGACATGAGGATCTGGACGAGTAGCATAAACACATTGTAAAATCGAATGATGAATGTATAAGAGACAGAAGTTAACGGTAAGTAATTGAGCAAACTTTAAAAAAGTAATTTTAAAACTTTAAGAACACAACACGTCGTTCGGTCTTTCATAGCGAATTACATATTCTGCGGGAGCGTTCGAACTGAGTGAGCTTTTGCCAAGTGTCTGTGTACTTGTCTACTATACACTACCAATACGTTTACCAATACGTCTACCAATTACCAATACGTTTAAGCAATAGAATCGACATAGGGCGGTTGCCACTGAATCGACAGATGCGCGACGTGACGTTTTAAAGAAGATGACAGAGGGCCTAGTCAACTGGCAAACGCTCGACCGGTGACAACTTCAAAATCGCTCATCAAATTCGCTAGGCTACATCGATATCGATAAGCTAAGGGATATAGAACATACAGGCTTGTCTTAGTATTTTTTTGTTTGATGATAATGTAACGCTTATGTAAGATTAATAAATAGGTAGTAACCACACCGATCCTTTTGAGTTTTAGTGAATTGAATGTCACTTTACTAAGAAATTCGGGTAGACTCCTTGAGACAATTTGAAAAATGAATCAATCGTTTTTTCGCCGCAAGTTCGCCAGGCAAGCACGTTTGTAAATAAGTACTTATAATGATGACGAGTGACTTACCCACCATAATATGATATTGATATGAGACCAAACCCATTTTTCAGCTTATAATATAAATAAATTAAGACTGAAGACCACAAGCAAACGCTTGCTGCCAAGAATTTCTCAAATATTAACAACTTGACGTCCGTCTGTAATGAAATAAGTGATAACACTAAATGTTACAAACCGCGCGAACATTTAAACAGTTTGATCTTAGATGCGAGTACCCACTAGGTAGTGATTAAAACGTTTGCATCTTGTATGAGTACATCGAATAAAGTAACTCTATGGCGTAGCGGCTAAGGCTTTCGGGTTTAGTTGTCTAACTACAACACCTATCACATTACTTTTCTAATTGATTATTGTCCTAAATAAAATAAAATAAAAAACATTCCAAGTACATGGTTTTGCTAGTTAAATTAAAACTAATTTTAAAATATGCAAACTAGCGAAGCAATGTAGGTACTTACTGTTACTTGAAAGGTAATGCTAGAGGTTTAACTAATGCAAAAAGTCCCCGCCCGCGCCGCACCGGTTTGTGATCTTGCCAGTTAGTTACGCAACTTTCACATTACCGAGCTAAAGGATGGGTAACCAAATAAAAAGCGTCTCGAGCTCCTCCGTGCTTCGGAAGGCACGTAAAGCACACTGCGGTTGTATTGGCTCAGGGCTTAAGCCTGTTATAGCCCAGTCTGCCTTAGTGCTGTCGTTCATGTGGGAACGTTCAGGACGTTCATAGGATGACGATGAAGACAACATCGCCTTAATATAGGATTGTTTTTATAGCGGTAGGTACCGAAAATAATTGAAATTAAAAGTCAAATCATTTATTAAATATACGCCTTCACAGACACAATGACATGATCGTGGTCTCTACGCGACAAGTTAAAATATTTATTTATTTTACATTATTTATTTCACTGCCATTCATTATGAGTTGGTTGATAATGTTTCAAAATAAAACATAGGATTATTTATATGTTTACCAAAAATAATTTTAAAACAATTAATTTTATATAATTACCCTAGTATGTTGATAATGAATCAAGTACAACTTTAAGCCATGTTTAATGCAGTTTCATTGTTGGATACGACATGTGGTACACATCCCTTCTTTATTGTGAGCCTGATGCAGCATTAAATATTGGTGTTATTATGATTAACCATGCTTTTTGAAGGTATCCAGAATCTCCTAAGAAATTGGAACAATATACTTACTTATAGAAAATTGTCATACTTACATAAAAAGTTAGTAGGTAGGTAGTATATATTTACCAAAAATAATTTAAAAACAATTAATTTTATTTATTTATTTTATATTCACAAGTGAATCGACAGTTCTATAAAAAGTATAACACTGAAAATGTGAAACAGCAAACCATTTACAGATTCACACAAATAAAAATGTGATAGTAACATTACAAACTCAAGCAACAATTACAATCGATTACTTCACAATCGCCAAATTGATAATAACTAAACTATTACAGAGTATGCTAGATATGGAACTTAATTTGTATTATATGTATAACAAGCCACCTTATGTTAAGCCACCTATTTAAAGAAAAAACAATATTATAACAAACACAATAGAACCCACCAGATTTAATAATCGGATAATAATAATACAAGTTTATACATATAATTACCTTTGTATGTTGATAATGAATCAAGTAGAACTTCAATAGCTTAATGTTATGACTAGTAGAAATTGATATAAGTAGGTACTTAAACATTTTCTATAGGTACCTACTGCAAGTAAAATTAAATATCAAGTAAAAAATAACATTAATGTTGTATTTCTTAATATATTCTTATTTCTTTACCTAACTCTCTCAAAGTCAAAGTTTATTAAATATGAGGCTTCACTTTCTCTTATTGACATTAAAACTATATGTGTATAAAAATAAATGCCAATTGTGTGTTTATGAAGGTACTGTTTTTTAGTAGTACCTACCTAAGTAAATCTTTTTAATAAAGTACAATAAACTTAGAACTAAATTAACTTTATACTTAATTTTTCCCCATCATATAAACCAAATCACTATTTTATGGGTTAAATATATTTATGGCACACTGTTCCTTTTCTTAAAATAAAAATGTTGTCAACGAAGGTATTGTTTTTTTGTACATAAGTAAATCTTTTTAAATAAAGCACAATAAACTTAGAACTAAATTAACTATATTTATGGCACAGACTGCTCCTTTTTGTAGAATAAAAACGTTGACAACATTAGAGCTCCACAAAAAAAATCATATAAATAACTAAATTCAACGATGCCAAAGCCATGTTCAATGCAGTTTCATTGTTGGATATGACATGTGGTACACACCCCTCCTTTCTTGTGAGTCTGATGCAGCATTAAATATTGTTGTTATTATCATTAACCATGCTTTTTGAAGGTATCCAGAATCTCCTAAGAAATTAGAACAATATACTTACTTATAGAAAATTGTCATAGATAAAAAGTTAGTAGGTAAGTACCTATGTATTATACAAAATTGCTTGATATTGTTTTTTACCAAATAACCATGTTTGTTCACCATTCTGAGGAAGTCCATCCTCCAAATTATGAGGTAACATTTAAGATTTTTGAATCGTCGTCTCAAATCTGCAAAACCACATAAAATAGTTTTATCTTTATGTCAATACTCTTTATTCTAGCAATTTTAACAAAACTGACATTTCCTGGTAAATCCCAATATAATAATAGGCATAATACTTACCTTTATTATGTAAGTTATAATTTATTTATTAAAACTTACCGTTTGAACGTAAGGACTGATATCTTTTCCTATTAAGAAAGATGCTTGTCTGTATAAGATTTATAGGGTATAGTCAATAGGTACACCTTACTACACTTAGAGCCTTGGTTTAATACTCTAAGCTACCTGGCAAATTAAATCTTCATTGGAACCTGTAAAACAAATAGGCAATCTAAGTTATAAATTGATAAATGGACATTATGGATAGGTTACATTTAATATTTATACAAAAAGACCCTTACTGTTGTCTTAATCTTGACCTTTCTTGTCATGATTAAAGGTACTTAGGTGGATTTATTTGGCCCAAATGTTTGTATGGTTTGAGAGCCCCTACAAATTGTTATGCAGCGACTTGCTCTTCGTTGCGGAAAATGTTGCATGACACACATTTATTTGGTCACTCACATCGCAACAACTATAACAGCACGCAATTCCCGGCAGACCTTAGCTAAATATTTTAAAGTTCGTAAACGAGAACTCTGAGAACTATTCACAAGTACAACAAACTCGATTTCGTTACTTTGCTCCAAGTAACGTAGGGAAACATTTCTTCCTTAGCGCCTGAACACTTGATTATCGCAGTCCACAATAGCCCTAAAAAGAGCATTTTAAACAAAACTTTCAACACAACACAACTATTCCTTCATCAGCTGATCAAACAATCGCCATTTTGTGTGAATTTTTATCTTCAATGTTTGAGTGATCGCTAGATTAGCGATTCTTGGCTTGTCAAACTGTCAATTAGGTCTATTTTAGCGTAAATTTTACGTCGTAGGTAACTTTTGCTTATGTCAATCCCATACATTCGGTTTATCGTAGCGAAGATTTCGTAGCGTTTCATTTGTTTGCCAATTGACTAGGCCCTCAGACAGTCGATGGATGCAGACTAATAAGGTTGGCGCTCATTAGGATTAGCTTATATTCAGCAGTGGACGGCAATAGGACGAGGAAAAATAAGTACATATTACCCATGTTTCCCCATTATGCACCATACAGTCATCTCACAGAACAGAAGAAAGAGGTCTTATGTTCTGTGGGTCGACCCAGGTCAACCTGAGCGGAAGTCCCAGCCCTAAGAGGTGCAGTCAGATTTTTGGTTTGAAAATCGCTGATTTGTAGGTATAGTCACATACAGTATACAGTTTTAAACTTATTTTTGTACTTTTTTATGCATGCCGTGTCTACATCAAGAAGGATTTACTAAAATGTATATCCTTTTCATTTTCCATTCTGTACCTGTGTAAGTCAAGACTGTAGAACTCGTTTTGAAAACCTAAGAAAAAAAATTCGTGTTTCTTATCGCAAAGAAATACTCATCATCCTAAAATATCGAAACCGATAAGTTCGTCATTGTCACTGTTGTTATTCTCGTTGTAAATGTTTACCTTTTTTATTGTAATTTTGTACAAACTTTTCTAATACCCGAACGACTTAGTTCGGGTATTTTTAGGATGATGAGTATTTCTTTGCGATATGAATTAGCAATTCGTAAGTAATTCATTCTCAATGTGATTTTTAAGTTAAAATGCTAATTGAATACGTTAGTCCATACAAGAGTGAGTGAATAAATGTTTCATGTTGAAGATAGTTTTAGTCGTGCTAGCGGGATGAGTCTAGAAAGTAATATTTTTTTATGTTGTCCATGTATAGAAACGTAAAAAATGGCCGATAGCCGCTTTTTATAATTGAAATTGCTCGTTGAAGAAAGTATATAAAACTAAACCTTTTATAACCTTGATACATGAATATAGGACCAAATTCTTTCCATAATATTAGAAAAAGTTGATAGTGTGAATAGATGAAATTAATGTTTTATATTTTAGCGTTTTATTAACGCTTAAATATACTTAAGTAAAATTTTAAACACAGAAAAAAGACGACAACCTCAGGCGGGAATCGAACCACGCACCTTCAAGTGTTTAAAATTTTACTTAAGTATATTTAAGCGTTAATAAAACGCTAAAATATAAAACATTAATCTATAAACGCAGCTTTATCTTAACCGAATGTTAAAATATTTGAAAAAATATTTCTTTCGGATCTCAGAGGTGAAAACTTCTAAGATTTGATGGAGCAATGTTGACTAAAAACATAAGCATCAAGCACTGACAAATTTCGACGGTTGAAAGCCAGACCTCGGTAGCCAAGTGGTTAAGGCAGCCGCCTAGATGAAATTAGTGTGTGTGATAGTGTGAAGTTGATAGTGAACATTTTTAATGAGGTGAAGTGCTGGAATTTATTAGATGTAATATGCGCGATAAAATAAATTTATTAATTTATTAAATGGTAACGATTAACAATATTGTTAATTTATTATAATGTAATAATTGAATTTAATTTTCATTAGTTTTTTTTCTATTTTGCGTAATATTTAATTTTGTTTTAATAATATTATTAACTGATTTTAGTAAGTAATTGATTTAATTTATTGTAATACTTTTTTTTATAATAGAAGGAGGCAAACGAGCAGGCGGGTCACCTGATGGAGAGTAATCACCGCCGCCCATGGACACCCGCAAAACCAGAGGAATCGCAGGCGCGTTGCCGGCCTTTAAGGAAGGAATAGGTGGTAAACGAAACACAACAGCACCAAGTGCTATTATTTCACGCCGGATATTAGTGAGAGGGTGGTATTACACCGGGTGAGCCGGCCCAATGAGTACTGCAACGCAGCGTGGCTCTACCACTCAGTAAATTTTTTTCAATTTGTTTCTTTTTTTTAGTTTATTGTGTAATTGTGTATTTTTGGTCAATGATGTGTATGCCTGTTAATGGTTTTCATGTGTGTCCAATACTTGTAATCTGTTACTTTCCTGCGAAAATTTGCATGTTAACTTGTTGGTGTACCTTGTAATAATAAATAAGTAAATAAATAAATAGTGAATCTCAAACGAACACGATACACTTCTTAGAATTTTTGCGAACCTATCGCCTGTTAACACGGCAAGGCAATGTTATCAAGGCGGGGGTGTTTGTCTTTGTCTCAAAATTGAAATGTTTGCTGGTTATTTTATCATGCATTGCAGCGCAATCTGTTCAAGTAAAATTACAGCTGTCAGCTAATCTGTGACGTTGATTGAACGCATATAGACTACACTACTATACACTTCAAAAAGTTATACGAAATTTTTCAAAATTCACTGCACCCAAATTGGCCTAAATTGTCACCACTAAATAAGTTATGTTATTGACTACATTAACAAACACGGCAACATTAAGAAGACAAAACACAACAAAATGTGCTTAAAAAACTACGAATTCGACCAGGAAGCATGGTCACAAACAACCGTACAGATGATGGATCATTACAACGTCATTATATGGCAGCCATTACGTTGTCACGAATCGCACACGTGACAACATGTCCAATAACAAAGTGCTGCTTTCAAATGCCATAAACATGCTTTTTTCCAGTCACATTATTAATAAATTAATAGAAATAGATACTTTCTACATGGGTAACAATGTGACAATGCAACACATTGGGTAACAATTTCGGTTTGCGTGTATGCTTGCATTTGTCGCTCCTTTTGCATGTGCATACAATTGCCGACTCACAAACAGAGTAAAATGATAACATGTGAGAAGAACATAGCTCATTAGTTAATACTCCAATGCTAAGGAAATCATTAAAATTAAAATTAGACCCAGGATCTTAGGATATATATGACCAAGACGTTATCGGACTCGTAGGAGACGCTACGTTTGGTCATACTTAGTACATTGGGCACATACAGTTTATTCCTCTATTAGTTTATTGACTACTTGTCTAATAAAGTATAAATAACTAATTTAGTACAAATCTTAATTTAGAAACCAGCTTCGGTTTTCTAAATACAAGTTTTGATTTCATTTGCACGGGTCAGAAACGACCCAAAATACCAGAAAGTGTGGTTTCAAAACCCAAATCACAAGTGAATTTTTTTTTCAACCTTTTTAAACCCACACACAACAAACTGTCATCGCAAACATACAATAAATAATTTAAATATTAATTAGTAATATAATACTGTACTCTAAATATCGTAAAACGAATGTCTCGTATCAATAAACTGTGATCTTTTTTAGCCAAACTTTGTCGAATGCATAAAAATTGGAAACCGGTTAGTATTTGGATATTTTTGGGATTTGGTGTAAGCGAGCAGGTAAGCAAACGTGGTTTTCATTGGCTTATCAGTAGTTATCCAAAGGATTTCTTTATCTGGAAATGTTTTTATCAGTTTCATGATCATTCTGCAAGGATCGTTATAATATTGGTACAGTCAGCATTAAGTTGATTGATTAAGCCGTTTTTTAAGTAAGTCAGTCCAGTATCATAAATTCTTGATTAAGACTTTTATCACTATTATGTGGCTGTTGCTTTTTGATGGTTACTAATACATGATAAAAACGTGTGACATAAGGGAAATCACTTTTATTTCCCTTATGTCACACGCTTTTGTCCTGCATAATAGAAGAAAAACGATTGATTCCACATTTCATACCTATTTCGGTATGTAATATGTATTAGTTTTAATGAAAGATTTTAATAAACATCCTGGGAAGTTAGAGAAACAGCAAAATAATCTAAATGCGATCTTACGTTTCCACTTTTATACATTTCATTGTTACGAATGCTAAATTACACAAAAACCCTTAAAGCATGATTGTGATCGAAAGAGGAAAAACCAAATTATGACGTTTTGTTTTACTGTTTACATGCTGTTCTTTACGAAACAGTGAAACGCATGCGTGACATCCATATTGTACCGACCATAAAAATGCACAGTTTACAACCGTATAGACCAATACAGGTGTCGCCAGATTATGTGTAATATTCCACAAACCCTAGATATCTGTAATAGGCCTAGTATTGCTACAAAACTAGTTTTCCGTTACATAAGCTCAGATCGGTAGCTTGCGGTCTCATTAAATACTGCTATCCGATCATTAGGCTTGCATTAAGCTGTTATCTTCATGTGCAGTAAAAGTCAAATTTATGTTAAACTATCTTCATTCCGCGAATTCGCACACATGGAAGTCTTTTACTATTAGGTTTAGACACAATGATGTAATGATATGCCGAAATGAAGCCCTGCTTGCGAGTATTTAGCATTTTACGCCTAGATTTAAAGTCGGTCACATGTTATTTAACGTAGGTTCGTCATAACTAGTTACTGGTAGCACAATGTTCTTGTTTACACTTTCATATACCACAAATTCACGTGTCAAATATCCGTTGAGACAGGAGAATTCCCATAAACAAATGTTAACTACGAATATCCGCGTGAGACTAATTGCTCTACTTTTTCCGACCAACGATCAAGTGGGCATTTTACAAACAATGAATAATGAAGGAAATGATACGTGCTTAGAAGAAATGAAAATAACAGCGTTGAGGATAGAGACCTGTCATTAAGACCTATCATTGCATGACGCTAATGGCGGTGCCGATAAATATTACCTTTGCTTATTATCAGGTTTGTCACGATGACTTAGTTTCAGAGACTTATGATTTGATGATGTTACGAATTCTGTGGAACGTGATAGCTCGGTGCCTTGGAGGATTTCTGGTGGTGCAGTATGATTCTTCAAAGGCTCGGCATCCATTATCGAGTTATATCTTATTTATGAGAAAGGAGTTGACAGAGTAGTGGCCGAGTTCTGGCAAAAGATACAGTCACTCCCCAGTCAAGCAAGCGCTGAGATGGGTCGGCAACTTCGTATACCTTAATTTCATGAGTTCTTCCTTAAACCGTGTCGCGTTGCGGTGAAAGAATACTACCACCCCTTCTCTTCCCTTGGGTGTCGTAAAAGGCGACTAACGGACTAAAAACTGCATATAAATCCAGCATTATAGAGCGGCGATGGGCTCACCACCTGTCACGCTGAGCACATGTGTAGTCGCTATTTGGTGAAAAGTGGTCTATGGCAGAGGACTGCTTTTGCGGTCCTCGTTGCCTAGTCTCTGAATAAACCTTCGGGGATAATATTCGTGATTATATTTATGTTCTTCCATAAAGACAATGGCGCAACGCAATAGAGGAAGATCTACCCATTTTTAGTTTATTTTTATGGATTGTTCAAAAAGTTATATTTTAATAATATATTGATTTTGCCAAACAACTAAATACTCAGTAAGTGTTTGGATAAGTCGAGAAATATTATTTTAATTGTTAATACTTTAAATAATAAATTGAAAGATAAGATTATGAAACCATGTGACATTGTTAAGTCAACCCTGAAACTAATATTATGATTATACCGTAGTTCCGAAATTACTTACTAGTAAAATGTATAAGTTTATCACAAAAACAATGTTTACCTTCACATAGGTAAAACAAAATGTTATTATTATATTTTAGCTAGGTAAACTTTTGAGTTGACAATCACTAGGAGAGCTCCAAGGATCTTCCGTACCTTCGCTCGTACTCAAATAACATTAATTTTACAACGTTTTTATTATGAGGTTGAGACAAATATTATAAAACAACATTAATGCAATAAATGTTTTAATAGATGTCGTGAGTTTTGTTTTACGAAGGATCAGAACAATAACAATTACTAATGGGCTAATAATAATACTTAATATTTTAATGACGAATACGTGGAAACGATTTTATAACGTAATTATAGCGGTCCGCCCGCGTTTTTGCGAACCTGAAGGAATCTTAAACATCCTTTGTTTATGTATATATCTGCCCTACTACCCTACCCTACTCTACCTGTGAAATTAAATTACCCGAAGCAACGAGATTCGTTGTTAATTTTTAGGCTGAAAGTGACTTGGGCTACTTTATATCCCGGCGAAACGTAATGTTCCCGGGCACACCCGACAAATACTTCTGCACAGTGACAGACCGAATTCCAAGCTGCTCAAGCACAGAAATAAATAGAATTAATATAGCCCTGTAGAGAGATGTAAACCGTCTAAAAATGTGTACCAATATTTGAATATAATGTCTAACCACATCTTACCGGAATCGGCCCATAAACAAAAAAATGATCAAGGGGTCAATCTCAAAATTGGCCGCCATCTTGGTCTTTATAAGGAATCAACTTAATTTGGTCGTGTTATACGCGTACTGTTAGTATGAAAAAGTTATAAACTTTAATTTCTCCTAAAATACTGTACCTAGGTAACTGAAAAGTAGGAACTGGTTAGATTTGTACATCAACAAAATCTTGGCTATAGTCATAAACTCGGTACTTGCTCCATTCCTGTGGAAAACTATAGTACCGACGACGACATTAGCAAATATGTCACAAAACTAGATTTTTCCTCATACTCGTATGTCCTTTTTGAAAATTGCTTCTTAGTTCACAGTTTGCTCAATCGTCACTGACGGTTTATAGTTAGGACTAGGTCGGCATTGATGGCATAATTAGGAAGTTTGTTAAACAAGTATGTATTATCAAGTATGTCTTTTTCATTGGTGTAGATCATTCAGCAATTACATTATTTGAGAGTTTGAGAGTGTGTACTCTCAAAGTTTCTCAATTAAGAGTGTATGCTGTATACTCTCAAACTTTTAAACGGAAACCTGTTGGTATCCTGCCCTTAGCATTCCTTTTGGTAGCCGAGTCAATAAAGCAGAAGAAGTGTGACAAGGAAAAGAGGACGGATAAACGTCACGTTAATTTAGACTACTACGACTCTAGGACAGCGCGCGCCTCCAGACTAATTGGAGCGACGATATTCGCAAGGACGCTGGCAACAGCTGGATAAGGGTAGCCGCGTATCATGCTCAGTGGCGTGCTCTAGTGGAGGCCTATGTTCAGCAGTGGACATGTAGGCCGATGATGATGATGATGACGACTTCGGGAAAGGCGTTATACATGTACGAGTAGTATGTAGGTGCATTACCCCACGTTATTTTAAAACATTTCAAATATACATAAGCATTGATTTTTTATTGATGTTTTTGAAAAATCGCAGCCATGGTTCTAAAAATAGAGAATAACTATTTAGCAGAGCTATTAATACTCGTATACACGTATTTTTATTGAATTAACCAGCTAACAAATAGCAAGAAAATGCGGAAAATGTAATCTACGGCTGTGCAATCCCATACGCTGAGAGCGTAGTAAAATATGCCTTAATTAATTTCCTGTATTACTCAATCTATATGATGATATGAATTAAAATTATTGTATGTCTAGACTTGTGCATTTCATTTGTCATTCATATGTCAAAAAAATATGTCATTTATTATCGTTACCAACTAAGGCAACACACAATTTTTAATACAATATTTGAAATAGCTGTTGCAGTGGTTGAAACATTTCATAATATGATTGTGAGGAGCTAAATGGCGTAGCGGCTAGCGCGTTCGGTTTGCGATCTTGCTCGCTAAGCAACTTTGACAAGCTGGGTCAATTGTCACTTGTCAATGGGTGACCAAATTAAAAAAATCTCGAATTACTCCGTGTTTCGGAAGGCACGTTAACGTTTTTTTTTTCGCTGCTTCCCGCTGTTTTTGCTGGTTTTTTTGTTCTTTGTGTCTTTATTTCTTTTCTTTAAAAGGGTTAAATGAAGTGGAGCTTTAAGAGCTCAACTCTATTTATTCTTTTGTTTTGTCTTTTCTTTCTTTTTCATCATTTTTATCTTTAATTTATTTTATTTTCTTTTTTACTATATTATATTTTCTTTTCCTTTTTGTGACACGTTAACGTTACGTTACGTTACAAGCAAGAGCGCTATGAGCCGTGTGGTACACCTCTCAAAAAGACTAATACCAACCTCCTCTCTTCCCTTGGGTGTTGTAAAAGACGACTAACTGACTCTTGATTGCACATACTTACATTCAACAGTGTAGAGCGGCGATGGGCTCACCACCTATCACGCTAAGCACATGTGCAGTTGCAATTTAGTGAAACTTGGACTATGGCAGTGGACTGCTTATGTGGTCCTCATTACCTAGTCACTGGCTCACTGACTAGTCACTATACAAACCATTTGTTCAAATTCTGGAATCTTCTGCATGTCGTCTAATCAACACACGGACAATGCAGCGCCGCCGCAGCGCCAGATCGGTCAAAGACAACGTAGTGTGTCCAAGATGTGTCCAAGATGGCGTCCTAAATAGATGTCAATGTCAGTAATTGAAAAAAAATATTTTCTACTCTAATAATAGGATATAACTACATAATAATGACTAGAATAACAATAAATTTCACTGACTTGACAACTGAATTGTAATTAACGTCTAGGTGTACACTGTGAAAAGAAATAAAGAATTATTTTCGCCGCTCCGCACGCGTGTATGTCAAAGCCACACCAAAGCAAGGTGCCGAGTCGACTCCGCAGATGAGTAGAACATAGTGCGTGTTCGGAACGGCCTATCTAGTGTAACGTATACTTATATCGCTGCTGATCGCAAGATGAAATATTAAAATAATATTTAAATCACATTTACCATTTTCATGTAGCCTTTATTAAACCTTATGTTATAATTTCCTAAGCTAACTCAAATCACTATGAACAGTCATACACTATTATTTAATAATAAACAGTCACCCATTAGTCGCGAAGATAACTCAATGCACCGCAGTCCACGCCATGCCCAAAGTTCATTAACAATAGCCTGACCCAGCTACGCAGGTGACATCCAAGTTTGGCTGTGAGCGTGCCAACCAGCATACAAATAAGGATAGAAACTGGTAGTGCAGACTTATCTTGGTTAACCCTTTTAGACTTCTTCTTTAAACTATTTGATAGTTTACTTTACATACCTACATTTTGCGGATTACAATTTCTATTATTAAACGCCTCTGTGGTCTCGTGTTTAGTTAGACGGTCTCAGATCCAGTGGTCCTTACTTCGATTCCCAGAGGGTTCCTTTATAAAAATTTAAAACGATTGTAACATCAAATCTGTATAGGTATGAACATATTTTGGGTACTATGTACAATTAAGACTCGCGCAAGAAGACTAAAATTATCGCTAAATATAAAAGGTATCCGTACGTATTCAGTGTGACAGATTCGTCGCAATGTTCACATTTTCATCAAAATGTTAAGATTTAATGTCGATGATGTAGTTGTTGACATCCAATAATGCTCACTTTATATAACAAAGTAAGTAAATCGTATTGACAACAATTTCACGGATCGGATACAACCGCGATGACATTGCATGGTAGGTCACCTTGCTTGTCAGAAAGTGTCAACACTTTTTCTGTGATAATCTTCTTTAACAGTAGCGACCGTGACTTCGTCAGCATTAACTCCGCAGTTTCCTCCGGGGAAATTTCGGAAAACCTCTACCAGCTGCTGAAAGGCAGAGGCTACGCAGACGCAAGTTCTACACATTGAAGGTCGGTATATATTAAGATACATAAAATATACCAAAGGAACCCCCGGCTTTTCAGCATTCCACTGACAAACAATAATGTAACTCGTAATGGTCCCATCAATAGAATGTGTGAATTGTTCAATGATCTTACTTGTCTTTTGATATTTTCCATCAAAACATAAACCAATTCAAATATGCTCTTTCCCGAAATACTTAGGTATAACTTAAACTGTATTACATTCTTATTACTTGTTCTTTTTATTTTGTTTATCTTTTTAATATACTTAATAATTTTTAATTGTAAGTTATGTACAATGTGAGGCTTTCAGATTTACACTAAACTTTCTGTACAACTGTAATAATATGTATTTTTTTAGTTTGTAAGCTGTTTTTGTATAGAAAGTAAATAAATAAATATATATGGGATAAATAAGAAATGAAAAATAAAAATATTTTTAAGTATATCGGTTGAGTAACATTTATTTACAGGATGAGTTGGTTCTCATAGTATGAATAGGTACGGAAAAACCCATCTTTACCTGGGGATGGCCCAAAATGTATTTTCCTTCCATTCTCCTCTATTTGCCTTCACCTGAACAGTCACTGTCTCTTCATTCATATATCCCTTTAATTATATTATACTATCGATCCATCTTTTCTCTGGTCTCCTTCCCTCTACTATCCATCAACACAAAAAATTATCTTGTTAATAGTTTATATAACTTTAACGCAAATTTTGTTGTGAACAAATTACAAATAGAAAAAGACTTCGGCTTTCAAAGTAAAAAATAGACATGGTGTTGATTAATTTCGGCGGACTGAATAAGTTCACGGTAGCTCAAGTAAAAAGAGCAACTGGCCCGGATTGCCAAATAGGTGCGGGTTCGAATCCTCCTCGTGGAAATTTATTCGACACTGTCCTTTTCAATTTGTAAAGAATTATCTTTCTAATATCTTGAATACTTACACATGCATCGTACAACTTTCTGATCTCTTTTATACATGTGCTATGCAGTAACGCTTTATTTCCTATATCAGGCTATACTTCCCACACGATGTTGACTTCATGTCAAAGGCATGAGGAAACATTATTGTGTTACCTCTTACGACAAGCAATTAAGTAAACTTTGCTATTAATAATACCAGATTAGTTACAGAGAACTTCGGTACTAAATAATTACATAAAGTAAAGAAAAAGTACAGTACATCCTGTAAACTGTCTCACTGCTGTTCTCATTTCTTCAAGTGCCAATATGACTTCTAAGTCATTTGGATTGAGAAAGATAAAGGTTTCATTCCCACATCGTCGTTGCGACTTTAAGACCTCCCATGTGTAAAATTCATCTGTGCGAGATAATCAATACAAACCGTCTACTGAAAAAAATACAAGGAAACTAAATACAACAAACAATACAAGTGATAACTAGGGGGTTATCTGCTTTTTACTTTGGTATTGTCATTTCAAATTTAAAAAAAATTGTAGTAAAAAAAAACAACTCAACGTGACAATTAAGAGGTTTTGGTTGCGCGTTTTGTATCACATTCGAGGTTTTGATGTAAAATTTGAATTGGAATGAAATAAAACAAGTTATTTATTTTTTATATTTATCAGTGCAATGAGTTTAACATGGTAATACGTAAGAAAGCAAAATAAATATTAGGAAAGAATTATTTCCTGAGGGACCCAGTGCCCTTAGATTACTCATTTCAAGTACCCGGATTAATTTGCAGAGTGTATTATAAAAAGGGTGGTAATCCTTATCGATAACCATTTTCAGTTCCTGCAAATTTTTAAACTTGCTTTCAGTGTAACTTTTATAACCATCATGGTTGCAAACATTATTTTTACTTTTTTCCCGTGACCATGGTGCGTGCAACCGCGCCGAAATATCGGGAGGACAAACTCAAGGTTAACCATGGTAAATATCTCGATAAAAGTAATAATAATTGTTTTCAGTGATTTTTAAAGGAGCTGTGTATAATCGGTTTGGTGACACAAAGCCATTTTAAGGGGTTAAGTTACTCGCGTCCGTAGGTTTATCTTTGAGTCTCTACACGTGACCCCTAGGTGGTACTAAATGAGTGACACTGACTGAGTAGTAGAGCCACGCAGCGTTGCAGCACGTATTGGGCCGGCTCGCCCGGCGTAAAACCACCCTCTTACGAATATTCGGCGTGAAATAATGGCACCTGCTGCTGTTGTGTTTCGTCCGGCGAGTGAGGATTCCGGAGGCCCCCTCACAATTGATATGGCAGCGAACTTTAATCTAGATTTACCCCAGGGGGCTACCGATACATCCAGTGTTGGAGAATCCCCCCTGAGCGTTCTCGCTCAGGCTACCCTACGTATTCTGGGGAAGGCAAAGTCCGCTCGTGTCAAGCATGTTGCAGGAATGGGTAAGGTAAGACATTTGGCACCCCCTCCGACGCTGTCGTTGATGTGATACTGCAGGGAATGAAACTTTTCATTCCAAACTCTGAGGTTCCCAATGGCGGCAGGTCCCAACCATGGTTTGGTCGCTGCTGCAAAATGGCGTCTCGCCAAAAGCGACAACTTTACCAAGCCTGGGCTAATGCGGTGTCATGAAAGGATCCAAACACCAGTGTGCTCAGAAAGAGGACCTACAACTTTTCTGCCAGGTCCTTTAAGAAGGACATTGCCAATGCGAAGTCATCAGTCATAGGTAGAATTGGCGATAGGCTAGTGCGTCATCCTTCGGGTACGCGTACGTTCTGGTCTCTCTAAACTATCTTAAGGAATTTTCGTCAGCCGTCCTTACCACCATTGCATAAGACCGATGACTTCCTGGCCCATACTGCAAAGGAGAAAGCCGATCTCTTGGGCACTCTCACACGGCGCATCAAACTCGTCCTTGGACGATAGGGAAAACTTTCCAACGACCATACCGCATTGCGCTTGTTCAATGCCAAACGTTCGGTTCTTACCAAAGTCAGCTCGTAAGTCGCTAAATGTGTTATTCTATTGTATGCCCGTTAAGGGTAACTGTTCTTACTTTAATGCAATGTAACCTAGCAAACAAAAATGTAACAGTAATGCAATGAAGTTTTATTCTATTCTATTCTATTCTTTTGCTTTAAACCGGTATAAAAAAGTGATTTCGACAAAAGTGACACATACGTATGAGGTCTTAGAGTCGCAACGACGACATAGGACATTTGATTAGGACACACAGACATTTTTTTTTTATGTTTAATGGCGCGCACGATTTATGCTTTAGCCAAGGCAAAAATGGACTGCCATGGAGAAGTAAAGTTTATAAGCTCCACAGACTTTAGGTTGCTAAATTGATTTGACATATTTTTGACATTTTATTGATTATGGTTAATTTATAGTATTTTAATTTTGTATTTTTATTGTAATACTAACATAATTGGTTTTTGACAATTTGGAGTACCTATTAATTTTGTATTTTGTATGTTATTAGAATAGTCATTGTTACCTAGAAAATAAAAATGTTAAAGTTATTTGCATGCTACATTGTCAGCTGAGAAAGAGAAGAAAAGTAGAATAAGACCAAAAATGTACCTTTCTCAAACGCAAATTAAATATTTCATTTCATTTCATTTAGGACCTTCAATCATATAAACTATATATACACGATTGCTGCTTGAAAAATGGCACCAGGAAACAAGGCAAAAATCAGAAATGTGCCTTGTTGTGCTCTCAAAATTTCGAATTTAGAACTTTGTTCCAACTTGCTTGAATCTAACGAGACTAGTTCCAAAGTGATGTAACTCCAATATTGTTTTGTAAATGTCGTTCTTCTATACGGGCACAAGAAAGTCCACAGCTGTATAATAATACAGCTGTGGACTTTCTTGTGCCCGTTCTTCTCCACAGCTAAAAGACGTCCTGAATGGGTGGAATGGGTGAAGTGGGTGGCCGGGTTCTTATGCCTATCCATCCATCCATAAAAGTAAAATTAAATTTAGACGATTGCATGATCGAAAATGCTTATTTTAAGCTTACTGAATAAAGAAATTTTGATTTTAGATTTTTTTAATAGTATATTTAAGAATTTGTACTTTAGTGCTTATAGCTTAAGGTTTACTTTACAATAATTGTTTATCTATATTTTCTTGTTTCATTTTATGTTGATCTATGGATAGTATTTACGCGGGGACATTATTTGAGTTGGATTTTGAATGAGACCGTGCATTTATTGTTTTTTGATCGAAGCATAAGACAGTCGCTTTTTCCAATTTTTTATTTCTACTATTTTACATTATTTTTTGGTTCACTAAATTGGTGTTATACTCGTACTAAAACTTTTCAACAAATAACAAAACGTAATTTAAACCACTTTATACTTTAAGGTGAACACTGTATGCAAAAAATAATTAAACATTAAATTCTTCAATCACATAATATAAAAAAATTGTGATCGAAGAATTGATTAAACTAATAACATACATATAATCACGACTTTTATCCCCGAAGGGTTAGTCAGAGACTAGGCAATGAGGACCGCTGAAGCAGTCCTCTGCTATAGTCCACTTTTCACCAAATAGCGACTGCACATGTGCTCAGCGTGACAGGTGGTGAGCCCATCGCCACTCTATGCTGCTGTATGTATGGTGCAGTCTTTAGTCCGTTAGTCGGCTTTTACGACACCGAAGGGAAGTGAGGTAGTTGTAGTATTCTTTCACCGCTACGTGACAGGTTGTACTAAATAAAGATAAATTAACAAACTCTTCCAAACTTTTGCATTATCATTATCAGCCCATAAACGTCCCACTAGGTGGGCCTTTGACCTTCCTACATGGACTGTTGTCCACAAGCACAATCACAAGTCGAGGGCCATAACCCACCGCGATGTCCCAATGAGGGCTGGTGGGCTTACGCTTATGCGCAAATATACGCATAGGCGATTTTAATTTAAACAATACAAAAAAAAAAAAAATTGTTTACGCTCACACCAATTATCTAGACCAAGATAAGTATTATTTTGAAACTCGTTAATATGCTAAGATACCTGGTAAATATACATAAACATAGAAAAAACACCCAGACCCGAAATCAATTTAGAAAAATAGTTTTTCTCTAAATTGACCCGACCGGGAATTGCACCCGGGACCTCAGAGATGGCGCGACGCCAGACCCGGCGTGCTAACCACACGACCACGGAGGTCGTAAAAATACAAATACCGTCTCTTCTCTTGGGTGTCGTAAAAGGCGACTAACGGACTAAAGACTCCACATACATCCGACAGTTAAATGAGGCGATAGGTCACGCTGAGCACATGTGCAGTCGCTGTTTGGTGTGTCGTGGACTATGGCAGAGGACGGCTTCTGCGGTTCTCATTCGCGCGACGCCAGACCCCTTACTCTTGAAACCGATCACTATTGGATCGGATTGGTATTTATTTATTTATTTAATCTTCTTTGCACAAAAAAACTGCAAAAGGCGGACTTAACGCCACATGGCATTCTCTACCAGTCAACCGGTAAGGATGTGGGAGACTAGAAGTAAGGCGATAGATCAAAAACAGTTAATACAATTATAATCAACTTAATACTTAGGTACCCATATAAAATACCGTGAATTTTCGTACTCCTAAGTTACGACACCAGAGCTAATATGGATTCATATTGCGTGGATATTGAGTGAAAAAAATACAAAACTCAATGTCGTAACTTAAAAAGACGAAAATTCACAATACCAATCCAATCCAATAGCGATCGGTTTCGAGAGTAAGGGGGCTGACCCCGCGTGCTAACCACACGACCACGGAGGTCAACAAAATACACAAACACAACTGCAAAATGTAGGTCTGCGTGTGCCTATGAGTTCAAGGTTACCTAGTGAGGTGGTATTAATTATTTTTATTGACCATTTTGCAAGTAATGTTGTTTTTATTGCGGCCCAGTAGGTAGGACTGCGCCTAAAAACCATTACGATTTTATTGTTTAGCTATAAGTACTTACCTACAATTAGATCGTTACCTAGTTAATTTTTTTTCGATTAAAATATCGATTGTGTACTGCTATAAACAGTTTCAACTTCCTGGTATTTGTGGAAAATTATACATAAAAAAACATAATATACTTAATCACGACTATTATCCCCGAAGTGTTAGTCAGAGACTAAGCAATGAGGCAAAATCAGTCCCCTGCCATAGTCCACTTTCACCAAATAGCAACTACACATGTGCTCAGCGTGACAGGTGTAAGTCCATCGCCGCTATATGCTGTTGGGTGTATGTGCAGTCTTTAGTCCGTTAGTCGCCTTTTACGACAACCAACGGAAGAGGGGGGAAAAATTATACTTCAGAGGCCTATTACATCTCGACTGTGATTTTTGCGTAAAATGCCCATTTTCGCATTTTGTAGTAATTTTACAGTTTTATTTATCGTTTTAATCGAAATAAGATAATAAATTCATGCTTAATATTACAAATCTCCACTCTGCGAGAATAAGCTGAGTTCGGACGGGCGGCGCATCGCATTTTGTAATTTTATTCCTTCCTATACTTTTCTCAAATAATATTATCGTAGTTAGAAAAAAAACACAGTTAACTAAAAGATATTGTCGAAGTTTTTTGGATTAGAATAAGATTTTTTTTGCTGTATAAAATCAATGATATCTAAAAATTCCGAGGCCGCTACAAACTATACGACGTATAAGAGATAACATTTTAATTTTTTGTATATAATTTGTTTAGAACAGTAGTTTAATCTAGGAACCTAAAATATTGCCTTCGCGCATTTTATGCAAATCTTACTCTGCAATTTTGGGTTTAATTAAAAAGTTAAGCAAAATTTACAAAAAGCGAGGCTGCTACCAACTATGCCAATAGCTATTCAATACAAAAAAGTCAAAATATTTAATGTATTTTAGTTTCTGAGATAATAAAAAGAAGCCCCCCTTCCCCCATCATTGAAATCATATAAATCATCGCCACAATTGACGGGTATTGGCTTAATCAGTGATTTAACTATATGGTCTGTGAACTCAAACCTAGATTAAGAAGAATATGTTACATACGTTTGCGTAAATCATATACAATAGAACAAACAACCTATAGGTAATTAGCATCTTCACCTAGGTAGATCCCCTTTTACGTAACCACGCAATTTCTTAGCCAGCTTTCATCATCAATGTAGTAATATTTCTTATGACAATTGGCCATTCTTTCTTCGAGTCGTAACTTTGCGTTGCGTGGTTCTCGTTTCGCCACCATACTTGGCTTCCTCAATAGGGATTATTTATTTGCTATAGTGTACGTAAAATTTACGATAGCTGAAGACGGAGGAACACTTCACTCAATGTCTTACCCATAAACATACATACTTAAATACAATCTAAAATACTATTATTCTACTTTAAGTATTTTATTATACCTATTAAAACTTAAAACTTAAACTTTCCTAGACTCACACCAGTCACCTAGCCCAAGAGAAGCTTCGTTATGAAACTCGTTAAATGGTTACTAGACAAGACAACGAATAAACATACTTAAATACAAATTTATTATACATAAAAAACACCCGAGACTATTTAGAAAAACAATAATTTCTAAATTGACCCGACCGGGGATCAGACCCGGGACCATTAAAACCTATTACTAGTATAAATATTATGTATATTTATTAAACTTATTTTTATTCTATTAATTTCATATCTGCTTGTTTCTGGTGCACTGATTGTCGCTCTTTTTCTGTTGTCGTATACCTCAAAGGTTGTCTGGAAGAGATTGCTTTAAGCGGTAATACCGCCCACATAAGTATTAATATGCTTATTTTATGTTTTCTATATTTTTGTGGATGTATTATGTTTACAATTTGAATTTATTTATTTTAATGAATTAATTTTTTTTTTTTTATTTGTTGTTTTTTTATGAATTGTTTTGAATACAGTTAATGTATTTTTTGTTAATTAAAGTTTTTAGCGTTTTTACCGTTTTAATTAAATAAGTACTTAAATAAAGAAAAATAAAAATCTGTGTGTGCAATAAAGCGTTTTATCTATCTACAATCACGACTATTATCCCCGAAGGGTTAGACAGAGACTAGGCAGTGAGGACAGCCACAGCAGTCCTCAGCAGTTCACCAATTTACAACTGCACATGTGTTCAGCGTGATAGGTGGTGAGCCCATCGCGGCTCTATGCTGTTGGATGAATGTGCAGTCTTTAGTCCGTTAGTCGCCTTTTACGACGCCCAAGGGAAGAGAGGGGGTGCTAGTATTCCTTCACCACTACGTGACACGGTTAAACACATAAACAAATGAGGAATTGGGTACTCTACTTTTAAATGGCGTAACACCACAATGTTCCTTTTATTGAACAAGGGGATCCTGCACGAAATTGTGAAAATTTACGTATTTTAATGTTACTTGTACAGAATTAGTTAAATACATTAAAAGAACTTACGTAAGTTAGCCTTATCATTGCACAAGGTCGTGGCCTTGTTGAAATTTTAAACAAATTCTTTAAACAATAACAAATACTACAGAAATCTAATGACTCCTAAAAACATTTTTTAGACATCTTTCTTAATTTTACGCATGAAACAATAATTCTTACATGAAAATATTTGTATTTATATTCCGCAGGTCACCCCCATCTTAAAAAAGTAAATTTTATTTTTTAACACAAGCGCGTGGTGGTTTTGTACATTTTGCAGAATAAAAACATTGCTCTTATCAAATTACTAGGTCTGAAAGTTCAAAGCAGAATTGTTCTAATTTTAAATATCAATATGATTAATTTTGCTTTGAAGTTCATTAAGA
Organism: Scoparia ambigualis; assembly: GCA_963921215.1. Taxonomy (NCBI): domain Eukaryota; kingdom Metazoa; phylum Arthropoda; class Insecta; order Lepidoptera; family Crambidae; genus Scoparia; species Scoparia ambigualis. Next base: position 10,438,066 of record OY992511.1, on the reverse strand, counting down.
GACTTGTCAGTTTTTGCGATCGCGCGGCACCCCCTTAAGGCGACGACGACAGCCGTAGAAGCTAGCCCTACCATGATACCGTCCTTTCATCCTTTTTTTGTGCTAGGGAAAATTAATTACCGAGTCCGATATTCCGCTGTGTACCGGACTTAGTAATAAGTTTCCGTCTTATATTCAAAGAAATAAATTTTGTATTTGCAGTTTTGTATGAAACAACGGTATTTTTTCGTAATTTCTCCCAGAGCAATTGCTCCCAGTCAAGTAGATGGCTCAGTTGTTGGATAATATACATACATAGTAATCACGACTATTATCCCCAAAGGGTTAGCCAGAGACTAGGCAATGAGGACCGCAAAAGCAGTCCTCTGCCATAGTCCACTTTTCACCAAATAGCGACTGCACATGTCCTCAGCGTGACAGGTGTCGAGCCAATCACCGATATAATACACCTATTACCAAATACCCTGTTGTTCAATATAATGTTCAACCACTTGCCTGAACCTTCTAGGGATCTGTCCCCTTACTCTTGAAGCCGATCCTGTTGATCGAGATTGATATTACGACACAAGGGGAGGTATTTCGAGCGCTTCTCTCTCGCTCTCTCTCTATCTCTCTCTCGACGGTACGATGGTAAGGGACGGGTATAACAGCGAAGCGGCAAGTAAACGCATTTTCTATTTTAAAAAATTAATGGATGTAATAAGAAAAAAACTTTTTGTTATAATCCCTCAAGTTGTCTATGAACTTCATTTTGGTAAATAACTCTTATTATCAAATCACTTATTTTAAGAATAAAACCTAGAAAAGAAGATAAAATGACACAAAAATATGTAACTTTGTGAATTTATTCTATCAAGTCAACTTTATCAAATCGTGTTTCCATCGGGTATATTCCACATAATAAAGCCTCAACAATATTTTATAATTTTCGCAGATTTTAATTTTACTGTTTACTACTTCAAAAATTAATTCTAAAAAAGTGTTATGTTAATTTTTCACTAACACCTAGCCTTAATATTGCGCGGATATTGGGTGAACTAAATGCAAAACTCAATGCCATTTAGTTCACCCAATATAAATCCAAAATAGCGCTGGTGTCGTAACTCAAAAGTACGAAACTTGACAATACCAGTCTCAAACGATCAGGATCGGTTTCAAGAGTAGGCCGATCTGGAACCTCTGCATCCGATACCGGTGGTCTACTCTACTCACCGTACCACCTGTGTACTTGTCATAACCACCGTCCAAGGCTATGTCGCCCGAGCGTGACGACCGGGTGGATACGATATCCATATGCGATTTGATAATGTATCACTGTGTATAATAAAGGTTACACTCGCATTGTCACAGTGTCGAGAGCAAGGACGGCGTTATTGTTTAGAAATGGTGCTGTTATTTGCTAATTTAACGCATACATTATGTAATCGGATAATAAAATTACACCTAAATAAAAGGAAGCCGTAAAATTGCTAATCGAACTAGTCGGCCTAAAAAGTTAATTCCCACTTTAATACCATATCACGCCAACTCGCTCGGAACGATCGCGTGGAAGTAGTTGCTATGACGTGGTACTACAGAGCTCTTAAAAAGGGCACTTGTTTTCTCATTTTCTTTTAATCATCATCATTGATCTTTGCGTCTATAGCAGACAAATTATGATGCAGTATGCAATGTGGCAGTATGATCTTACTACTTAGAAGCCTGGCAGAAAAAAAATATTTGTTTTATTTATTTTCACAGATTTAATAAGAATAGATAACTATATTATTATAACAGCTCACCTATGACAATTATGATAATGATTCTTATATTTTGTTTCAGCGATGTCGGCCGATGGGTCGACGACGGACATCAACGTGCTTCTCAACGATACCGGTAAGAACATTTGAAATCTTAATGAGGTCTTCTACCTCTTGCCCTGGTCATATTTTACTCGGGGTCGGTCTTCTCAAATTTATATATTTTTCTTCCGTTCTCCTCCATATGTCATCACCTGAACAGTCACTCACCTCACTCTCACTCACAATCCATCCATCTTCTTTTTTTTGGTTAACTTTCCATCAACATTTATATTCAGCATTATTTTAGTAACATGCGATTCATCCAATGATATTAAATTTTTTTTTATTTTAATGTTATTGGTTTCATCCCTTCTCATCTTATCACGTCATACCTTAAGAGGAAACACTACGTGGAAGTGGCATGCAAAATTCTCATACAAAACTCAAAAAAACGACGTTTCGTAGTCCCCTGTTTCCTCCTTCAGAACTGGACCAATTTTTTTGTTTATTTCAGCATCGGTTTGTTTATTTAATTTTAGAAAAACCAACAGCTTCAAGTAATTTTATAAAGTAACATTGTACCTATACACTGATAGCCAATAAAAGGTCTTCGCTTATAAATATTAATTTAGCTAAATAATGTTTTAGTGGGAACAAAACAAACCTAATCTAGTACAAACTTATAAGACTAAAAAGCTACATCATAATATCATGATAAATAGTTTACTCTAAAAAGAAAGTATTGCTCACCACTAGTCGCCTCGCCGGATACGCCAGACAGACATAAAACATCTCTTTCTTTAAGCGATGATTAAAAAGTAATTAAAAATTGGTCCAGTTCTGAAGGAGGAAACGGGGACTACGAAACGTCGTTTTTCTGTGTTTTGTATGAGAATTTTGCATGCCACTTCCACGTAGTGTTTCCTCTTAAACGCATTTCCCTTTAACTTTTCTATCACTGGCGCTATCAAAATTACTCGGATATATCAGAGGGCCCATAGGTAGGTACTCTCTTACTCCATAACGCAATTTCGGCCGATTTTCGTTTGCTATTTGCAGCAGAACACAGCGGTTTCCATTTCTTTAGTAATTTCGTTCATACAAAATAGGTTTGGCATTTAGATTGTTAATTAGGGTTCCGTAGCCAAATGGCAAAAAACGGAACCCTTATGGATTCGTCATGTCTGTCTGTCCGTCCGTATGTCACAGCCACTTTTTTCCGAAACTGTAAGAACTATACTGTTGAAACTTGGTAAGTAGATGTATTCTGTGAACCGCATTAAGATTTTCACGCAAAAATAGAAAAAAAAACAATGAATATTGTGGGTTCTTTCACCATACCTACTTAGAACTGAAACTCAATTTTTTTTTAATCTAACCCATCTGTGTGGGGTATCTATGGATAGGTCTTCAAAAATGATATTGAGGTTTCTAATATAATTTTTTTCTAAACTGTGAATAGTTTGCGCAAAAGAGACTTCCAAAGTGGTAAAATGTGTCCCCCCCTGTAACTTCTAAAATAAGAGAATGATAAAACTAAAAAAAGTAGTTGATGTACATTACCATGCAAACTTCCACCGAAAATTGGTTTGAACGAGATCTAGTAAGTTGTTTTTTTAATACGTCATAAATTAATTATTTAAAAAAAAAAATTTTCAAACATCGATCAAAGTTACAACGAACTACAAGAACTTATAAATGATGTTACTGGCTGCTACGGAACCCTTCATGGGCGAGTCCGACTCGCACGTGACCGGTTTTTTTTTTAAATATGTTTGTAAGTTCAAAAATTATTAAGAAATTTCGTTTGGAGAAAGTGAGTAGGCCGCTGTTAATTTCTTACTTTATCAATTCTTAATCTTATTGAAGTATAAACTAATAAATAAAAAATAGATATTTATGTCAAACATGTTAGGATATTTTTTTGGTAACAGGTATTATAATCCCGCATTGGGCCATCCTTTAAAGTGCAAAGGACAACAAACTGTTATTTTTTTTTAAAGGAGAATGGCGAATTTGGCCTTCACTGGTTCTAAAGTAAAAATATGTATTTAAAAAAAACACTTATTTTAGACGTTTCAAAAAATACAGTCTATTATTTTTTTAAACTTGTCATATTGCTAAAATATCAAAAATACCTTTTAGTAATTTAAAGTTTTAATTATGGTGTTTCTGAACGTTACTTTAAAGTCTGTTGTTCATTACGTTCCGTTAACCATAATTTATTATTGAAAGATATTAAAAATTATTATAATCTATTATTTTTTTAAACTTGTCATATTGCTAAAATATAAATACCCTTAGAATAATAACGCTATAGAAACCAAGTTCGCGCGCCTATTTTGAAGCACATTAATTGGAGCCAGAAATGGCACCAAACGCCGGACCGCTCCGTAGTGTTCAATGTCACAGCGCGCCGAACGTGTCTCGCGAAAACAAAAAAAAAATGACGGTTTGTGCAGTTAAATTGTGTCACAACACATTTGAAAAACAAAAAAAGTGTAATAACATCACTTTTCACAGGTAAGCTTTCAGTATTTCATAGTATCTTCATCTTGTAGTTAATTAGGTCAAAATATAAACGTACTGCAGTGTGATTCTCTGCGGCCTGCGCAGTGCTGTCTCTTTCATATTCATAGAATTGGAAAGAGACAGCAGATCACGGCCATGCGCGCACGTCACGCGTGTGTGAATCGGTTTAGTGCTTCATTTTTGACAGAGCGCTTGTATGAAGACTATCTTTCTATAGCGTTATTATTCTAAGCAAATACCTTTTAGTAATTTTAAAGTGTTAATTATCGTATTTGTAAACGTTACTCTAAAGTCTGTTTATTACGTTCCGTCAACCATAACTTATTCATCGAAAGAGCGACACTTAACTAAAAAGTAATGCACTTAATTATCATAAATTAGTTTTGTTAGATAACAGCATAACATACGTTTCAAAACGTTTATTAGTGTACAATTCTGTAGGATAAGCTAAATATATTTTGTGTTTTTCTTTTTAGGGAACAGTAGTGTTTTGTTTTAGGTGTTCCTCATTCGTAGGAATGTCAATGTCAAAACGCCATGTCTGTCACTGACAGTCGCTGTCACTTCACTTCTTTCCTTCGTATCGTTGTGTTTGTCGTGGTCGTGTATTTTCCATTGAGATTGTCGATATTATTGTACAGAGGAATAGTGTCTTTTGTGAGCCATAATCTTATTCTTTTCTTTGGGGCATGCCATTACTTTAAAATACGTACAACAATATTTTAAATTCAAAATTGACATTTAACCTAAAAAGGTTTCAAATTAGAAATAAAAAACTGACAAGTTTTATGTTGCTATTTGTTTTTGAAATAGCATTATAATTTTAAACAAATAACATTTAATCTAAAAGAATTCATTAGTCATAACATTAGACCTACGAGTAATTATTAAAATTCAAGGCTATAGGCTTGTATGGAATCTCGCTATTCTCCTTGAACTTTTGTTTGTACATAGTAGTTCAGTATGTGTGATTATATTATTAAACCCTTTACCAAACATCTTGTAGGTATATACCGGATGAGAGCAGCTTTTCAATCTCTTTAAACTTTTTCACTCTTTTAGTTCACTCTTTTAGTTCGCACAATTGGACGTAGTTTAGCAAAAAGGACCCAACCCACAAGTTAGTCGAAAATGAGTTATGTATGCCAAAATGGCCATCAGGGTCTATATTTCCTCTTAGCATTATAACTATAAGCAATATTAAATTGTTTGACCTTATTTTTGATGCAGGGTACCATCCCACATGTATGGCCGGTTCATTTTATAGTTTCACAAAAACGATCCAATATCCTTGGATCTATATAGTAAAATTAGCCAATTATAAACACTGATCTTGATTAAATACATCAAAAATAATCCAAAACACATGGATCCTTTTTAATAAATGCTATTTACCTAAGACTAGTTAACAATATAAATGAAAAAAACGACCCAGAACGCATGAGTCCTTTTTGATAAATGCTATTTACTAGAAAATAATTCACAATACTAATCACAAAAACGATCCAGGATGCTTGAATTAGTTTTGATAAAAGTCATTTACTAGAAAAGAGTTCACAAAATAAATCACAAAAACAATCCAGAAAGCTTTAATTATTTTTGATAAATGCTATTTAGTTGAAAATAATTTACAATATTATATCATAAAAACGACGCAGAACGCTTGAATTGCTTATGAAAAATTATATTTGCTTGAAAAGAGTTCACAAACTAAATCGCAAAACCAGCCCAGAATGGTTAGCTCATTTTTGATAATTTTACATTTTTTTAAATGTCGTTTCTTTTAAATCGCTAAACTGATTCAAAATCTTAATAGTTTTATTTTAATGCTTTGCATAATTTATTAGAAAAAAATTTAAGGTATTTTAAAAGTCAATATAAATTATTTTTAATCTACCCACCATAAAATACCAAATATTGTTTTAAAAACTTGCAACACTTACCTACTACTTGTGATCGAGCAAGATTGATTGCATTATAGTTAGTTAGGAAAATTAAAATTACTGCATAATAAGAGGTTTTACGCATTTCAGTTTCCCATACAAACTTCCAAGTCGAAATTTTTAAAAACCATTGAGCTAACTTTAATGAACCTTTGCATTCTAAAATAAAATACAGGGATCTAAATAGTTTGTTGAAAATATTTAAAAAAATGTTTATTTAGCTGAGTTATTGCGATTTAAAGTCCACTATAGAAAGTTTAAAATCGCAATAACTCAGTTATATAAACCTTTTTTAAAAATGTTTTCAACAAACTATACAGATCCCTGTAGTTTACTCTAGCATGCAAAGTTTTATTAAAATTGGCTTATTGGTTTTCTTTTTGAGTTTATCCCTAAGGATTGATTAGACCTATAATAAAATAAGTCGCTCAAGAGGTAAATGATAGCCTTCGAGAGGACATTGAGGGTTTTAGAGGAGAGCCCGATTTTAATATAGAATCACAAGATGATAAAAAACAAGGCGAATGATTTAAGGTATATTTTTAATTTGACTTTCTAATGACAAAACAATATAAATAAGTAAAAATTGTAGACTGTAGCTGTAAGAAAAAGTTTAAAGAACCATAAAAATATAATTTTATTTAAATAAATTAATGTTTTAATAAATCCCTTAATAATTACCTTGCTAAATCGTTTTTGAGAATTACATCATGAGAATAACACAAAGGAAAATAACATTTATCAAAAAGGATTCAACCCCACTTTTTCCATAATAACTCCGTAAATATTGGAATGAACTGAATTCAATTTATTTAATTAAAAACAATGCATTTTTACAAATTATATTTCACAAAAACATAAATAGATAAATATTACATCTTTAAGCAATTACAGGTTAAACTTCAAACGTCGATATCTCAAAAGTAATAAATATTATGTGGGTTGGATCCTTTTTGCTAAACTACGTCCAATTAGTGTTACAAGAACAAAATAATGTGTGTGATAAAATATGAAAACTATATTTACGTAAAACTGGTTAATATCATTGGTTAGGTTAGGTAACAGTTAGATAAAAGAAACTTTTTCATTAATCTCATATTTTACAGCACGTTTAGAGGAAAGCTCCTTTTTTCCTCAAAATATTAAATTGATCTTTTATTCAAAACATTATGATTTCAACATAATTTTGTTAAACGCTACAAAAATATGGCTCAAATTCTGGAAAGTTTACTAAAACACTTTTTAAAATAAAGTGTACATCAGCGCCATCTAGTAGTGGCATAATACACCTTTATAGCATTCTGTATTAAATAAAGTAGCATGTTTATCTACAAGCTACATAAGCATGTATTTATTTATGTTGATAACAGATGTCGTTGCACAATGTCTAGACAGCGCCATCTGTTAAACTGTGTTGGAATTGTTGATACAATTTTATGAAACCTGTTCTTGTGGGCAAATAAGCGATAGAGAGCGCTTTTTACGAAAATATATAAAAATTGTAAAGTTAAGAATATTTGTGATTGAATAACTTAATATTAATCCACAAATTAGTTGCAACAAGTTAATAGAATTAATAACTTATTATTACTTTGTTACATTCTTGAGATTGCCACAAATTCAATACATAATAGTATTCATTCTACTATGTGAAATTATGTACTATAAATAATAAATAAAAATATTCTATATTTTTCGACAAAGATCTCCATTTATTATAATGAAGTATTTGTATCATTGCAACAAGTTACTACGGCAGCGCCATCTGTTGAAAAAATTTAAAACTGTCTTGACGTAGTATCCCCAGTGACAGTGCGTCGTCGTCGTGCAGTTCGACAATATTACAATAGATGGAGTTAGTATACTATTTGCCTGTTGGTTAAGAGTTGTTAACCATATTTCTCGAGATGGCGCTACCTACTTCAGTCTGTAATGCTGGAGCCACATTAGTAATATTATTCTGTGACATTAGTTAGCAAAGAAAATATAGACTAACATTAGCGTGCTAGCGCGCTAATTTTACACGTTTGGCCGAACACTTCGTCTTAGCGCGATGCATTATCGCGTTAACGCGCTACTGTGTCGCGTAGTAAAGCGACAATGGAACACGAAGTTTTTAGCTTGCTAATGTGGCCGGTGCATAATGAAAACTTCCAATAATTTGTTAACAATTTTACAATCATTGTACTCAAGTATTCTAAATGACAATCACTATAAAAAGTAAATTCCTTTTAAAGCAAACTACAAAGCTCGCTATTAAGCTTTAAAAAAATTGATACAAAACCACTTTTTCGTAAAAATGGTTCGGTGTCTTTAGGAATACCATAAATCATAGTACCATTTGTGTATTGTTTTATTATGCCATGTCTTTTTTTCCAAGCATATTAAATTATAGCTTATAGAAACACAACACCATATGAACAAGAAACCCAATAAATCGGCATCCTATTATGTTACCATGTTTTCTTCGTCCACCACGTCACAGTGACGCCATCTGCTGTTATGGGGGCAAATCCTATTAGTATCACGTAATAAATAGGCTTAACAGAATATAGGTGTGTGGGTGGGTGTGCCTATACCGCAGGTAGTATCGACATTAGATAATAATAGTAACCTATATTTGAAGACGAGAGAGATAAGCAACGGTTTGCGGGTTCCGATCGTGAAAGGTAAGCAACTTTCGGAGTGTCGTGCCACTGGATCGGTGACCGAATTGGTATATCTATAGAGCTCCCCTGTGCTTTGGAAGGCACGTTGAGCGGTTGGTAACATAAATATTTAGTTTTGGTCGTCTATCCGTAAATTGATTTGCTTATCTTACATCGCAAGTTTGCGATGCGACTAGTTATACAAATAAATCGATCTCCACTCATTGTCAAAATTAATTGTGAATGTTGTGAGTGTTAGTAGTTTTGATTGTAATTGTGACAGCAGAAGTGGTTTGTAGATATATAATAATCATTAATGTAACATTTTTGATTTATCGTACTTACCTCAAGACTCCTAATCCTTACCGGTTGACTAGTAGACAATGCCTTGTGGCGTTAAGTCCGCCTTTTGCAGTTTTCTATGTGCAATAAAGATTAAATAAATATATGTGATGTAGGTAACATGGTCGACTTCAAAACGTCGATATGGTTAAAGGCTTTTGCTAGTCTACCAAGAAATACTTGCAAAACTATGAAGTTATAAGTAGGCGGTATACGGTAACTATATTACGGCTTTATCTATCATACTAAATCGCAAACGGCGAGTCACTAAATAATACACATTCATTCACAACGGATTCCATTTCAAATCGTGGTTTCCAACGATTGGAACGCAATAGCCCTTTGACGACAATGGCGATTATGTCATAGATAATTCCATAGCGTACTATGTAGACTCGGTGGTGTTTTATGTAACAGTATTGTAAATCAGTGATGTGTAGCAAATTGAAGAGTTAGTCAGAAGCTAAAATTGAAATTGAAATTGAAAAACGTTTATGACATCACACAACAAGCACACAAATGAACAATTTGTAAAACAAAAAATAAAAATTAAGAAAAAAAAACAATACATTGCGCCCAGTTGTGCGATGCCAACACTGTGCACAACTCAGTATAAGGCAATACTAGGCAATTTTATTTATTTATTAAAACTTTTGCAACAATATAATACATGGCGGACTTAATGCCTACGGCATTCTCTACCAGTCAACCATAGGGTGGTGCAGAGATGACATGGTAGGTACAATTAGCTGCGGTGTCAAAAGGTGTAAAAAAACAAGAAAAATATAAATAATCGTACATTGGTGTAGGAATATACATAAATACTTTTACAAACATATAAATATACTTACATACACTAAATTATATATAAATAGGGCGTTATTGAGATGATTCTGCCATGGTTCTATCAAAAAGTAGCATGTGGACTTTCTTTTTAGAAGCGTCACGAGTCGTAGCCATTCTGACTTCCTGAGGTAGCGCGTTCCAGAGCAGTATGGACTGAATATAAAAGGAAGAATGAACAAAGCCAGAAGAGTGGCAAGGGGGGAGTGGCGAGGGCAATCGGGACCGCAAAAGTAATCCACTGCCACACGAGTCGTAGCCATTCTGACTTCCTGAGGTAGCGCGTTCCAGAGCAGTATGGACTGAATATAAAAGGAAGAATGAACAAAGCCAGAAGAGTGGCAAGGGGGGAGTGGCAAGGGCAATCGGGACCACAAAAGTAATCCACTGCCACACGAGTCGTAGCCATTCTGACTTCCTGAGGTAGCCCGTTCCAGAGCAGTATGGACTGAATATAAAAGGAAGAATGCACAAAGCCAGAAGAGTGGCAAGGGGGGAGCGGCAAGGGCAATCGGGACCGCAAAAGTAATCCATTGTCCACGTTTCTGCAATAAACAACTATGTGCAGTCTTTTAGTCCGTTAGTCGCCTTTTACTGGGTTGGGTACTGGGGTGGTAGTATTCTTTTACCGCTACGCGACATGCTGCTATTTAGCTATTTGGAGAAAAGTGCCTTACTGCTTATGACTTACCCTTCGGGGATAATAGTCGTGATTATAATAATACTAGCGGCCGCCCGCGGTTTCACCCGCGTGGGTTCCCGTTCCCGTGAGAATATCGGGATAAAAAGTATCCTATATGTTATTCTAGGTTATAAACTATCTGTATGCCGAATTTCATCCAAATCCATTTAGTAGTTTTTACGTGAAAGTGTAACAAACATCCATCCATACTTACAAACTTTATAATATTAGTAGGATGTATGTATGTACAAGTATATGGTTGAGGATTTTGGGTGAACTTGCTCTTAGATCTACGGCATTGTAAGACAACGGTTTTCCCGATGTGAAATATTAATAAAAACACAATGATGGGTGGATGTAGGTACGAGTATGTGTCATCTATTTCGGTACAGTGACGGCATTGCACGGTAAACATGCAAAATCAGCGTAGTTTTCGAGGAAATCGTCACGTTATCACTAATACCGTGTTACGGACAGATGTTTGGGCAATAAAACAAATGTTGCGCAATTCTCTCGGAAGTGGTGGTAAAAAAAATATCGGAATTCTGTGACGTATAAACTTAGTGTTATCTAGTATTGAATAAGTAAATATTACATACAAAAGTACATACTTAACTATATACTCGTAAGTACATACATGACGTCTCGTTTCTCAGAGAGGTACCTACCTAGGCAGGGACCAAAGCTTTTCATTTCATCCTGTCCCACCTGACCCACCTTAACATTATTTTAGCACCTTGACCTACGTAGATGTGAAAGTAAATGAAGCAAAACATAATTAATCCGCCATCTTGGAGCGGCAGCCATATTGAATTTAGTGTATTATCGTTTTCTACGCTTCAAGCCCTTTCATTTGATACCCATATGTATGCAGGATAATTGCTATTGAGCTGGCAGTAACCGTTCCTGTAAAATTAAAAGTAATTCAAACTTTGTAAAGTAAAGTATCGGGTTGAGAAAAAATTAGCAATCTGCCATCTTGATCGGCGGCCATATTGAAATTATTACAATACTGAGTATTTCACATTGTATTGTCACCATAACTAAAAGTGTATGCAAAATTTCAGCTTAATCGGATAACAACAAATGATCGAAAAATGGTTTACAAATTATGACGGATAACTTATTTACGAACAGTACAAGTTAAATAAAGGCTTGTAATAAGCCTGTAGTCACTCTGTCTCTCTCTCTCTCTCTCTCTCTCTCTGCCTATCTTTCCAGGAAACGGGCGTGATCCTACATAGATACACTCACGACTCTTATCCCCTAAGGGTTAGTCATAGACTAGGCAATTAGGACCGCAAAATTAGTCCTCTGTCATAGTTCACTTTTCACCAAATACCAACAGCTATAGCACATGTTCTCAGCGTGACAGACTATTATTTATTCTGTGGTGACAGGCGGTGAGCCCATCGCCGCTCTATGCATGTTGGATGTATTTGCTGTCTTTGGTCCGTTAGTCGCCTTTTACGACACCTAACGGAAGGGATGGGTCATGGAAAACGGAAAAAATTGGCTGTTTTCTATTAGCTGTTATTCAAAATATATTAAATATTTCGCACTGAAATTTTCAATGTGTATTACAGAGCGTATGTGTGAGGGGATGAACGAAGCCAAAACACGATTCGAAACATTTGGCTCAATAGAAAAAAAGTTCTGAAGTTACCTCTAAAATTTCGTGTAAATGAACATTACGACCGTGTTTTACAATAATTATTCCTATAAAATCGTAAACACAGGTATTCACCTAATTAAGGATTTTCACAAAACTAAAATTTGATAAAAATGTGAATGGCGCTTACGAATTAGGTACCTACCGCGGACCCCGCCCGCGCAACACCCGCGATTCCCAAACGCGCAACATTTCGCTGACCGTCTAACCCCCCGCTACCAGACCAGGACAGGGCTGATTTAAATACCAGTTAGAAATATAAACTTCCTAGTAAGACCAAGCTGCACTGTTCAGTGGCCTGATTCACGTATTTCGTAATAGTCGAAATATCGTTTACGTTTAGAACTCGTCCTATTGAAAAACAGTCACAAATCCGTATTCACCTGTCATTTCGCTAGAACAATTACTCGATAGGAACGCAACTCAGCGATTTGTCAACTATTTAAACTTAATGTTGCCATTACAGTTCTACCAAATAAATTCAAATACTTTTTGTTAACAAAACATGCAGAAATGTTTATTATTTTTTTCCAACGACTTGGAAATTGTCTAATTTGACGTGTAATCGCTGAAATCCGATAAAACTAAACGTCGAAATAATAGGTGAATACCGCGGAGGCAACGATCGAACTTCGATTAATGCACGTGAATACGCACGTGAAAAAACCGACTTAAACAAAATCGTGCGATTGATACGTGAATACGAAAAGTGACTTCAGCGATCCAATCGCTTGCATGTCGTTGAAGTTTTGTTACGTGAATTAGGCTACAGAACTTTAAAGACAGATTAAAATTCTCTTTTAATCGTTGAAATAGTTGAGTTTCCCGTGCCTTATGAGGGCATTAACCTTATAATTAATTAGCGTTTCTTTGTTATTTGTTATCTTCGAAGTTAAACCCTTTAACACATCATGACATCGGAATGACATTAAAATGCGTTTTAAAATAACAAAGGGTTATTTTCACAGATAGTTATGAAGTAATGAGCACGTAGGTAGGTAAGACAAATAACTTTGGCATGAGGCTCAGAATACAATTTTGTTCTGAGGTATAAAGATGCGCTAACTAATATTAACTTAACTTAACATATTATTAGTAATTTTCTCTAGAAATCATCATTAATAAGTATATTAAATTGACCATGGCTAACAAAAATAAGCGCTTAATTGAACAATTACGTATGTATGTACACACTAAGAAAATACAAAATTCAATATGAATCATTACGAATTTAAAAGTTTAACTAACTGTGTTCTTCTTAATAAATTGTCACCCAGTACGACTAATGCGTAATAATTTATAGTTTCCGCTTCGAATTCCAGCAGCCCAGATACATTTGTATTGTATAGTAATTATTCATTCATACATGTGGTTTAAATGTGTGACGTCAGAGGTGTTAAGTTACCATGACGTTACCGGATCGAATGATCGATCGTGCGGATTCGTGCGTATACGTTATGCGTATTAGTTCCCAGAACAGTGAACAAAAACATTTTTTGGACAATTGCTTTTTGTTGTGAGTGTAATAAAATCTATTACCTCGATCAATGTTTTGATGAAATTAATCTCATACATCTAAGTATTTTTTATGAAACGTTTTATAGCTCTCTAATATAATATGTCCGCGTATTTCATATCATAGTTCAATTACAAATTTGTATACCAATGATATTATATAAAACAAGGTAAGTAAATATATACGGTTCCGGTACGGTATAAACACACTTTGCCTGACCTGGGAGTTGATCCGTGGACTTCCGGTTATCGGACCGCTTTGCCATTCGGCCCACGAGGTTTAGGTAGGTACTACAAAGTAAAAAACACTACGGCACAAAATAGTATTGCAAAGCAAAAGGATAGATAGACCAAACGCTTATTTGAAATGACGTTTAGGCATAACGCGACTTAGGCACACTGCGTTATAGGAATACAGAGAGCAAAGGAAAAAAGTACTTATTATTAATTAAACTATAAAGTTAATCATAATAAAAACCTTTTATGCTAAGTATTTAAAAAAAAATAGCAGTCTACACTAAGTTTGCTTATTGGCATTTGCTTGCAGCAAATAATAGTTCGTTGAATTAATATTATGATCTCATCTCCTCTCTCTTTGCTTTGTCAGTCTACGCTGACAAGGTTGGGACCTTGTCACCTACGATTTCATAACACACTCACTCGTGTTATCTGAAACTAGGCAACAATCCACTTTACCATGATAATTGTAAGTGATCTCAAGTTAGTAACTTTATCATGTATAAAAAATAACACCATATAGGTACTCGCATGGTTAATGATTCAATTTACAACCTTGACCAGCCTATACCAACAAAAGTGCTTAAAGAAATAGTGCAATAACAAAGAACAGTTAATCTTACAAACTATTCCATGTGCGTGCACTACTATACTTAGTGCAATGCATAATATAATCTTTTCGGCGGTCATGAAGTAAGGCGCAAATGTCGTCGCAGTAGCAAAATGTACGTGTCAACCTTAGATTAAAACAAAAAGGGTTTTTGTTTTAATCTAAGGTGTCAACCATAGAGTAACTCTATATATGTGTCAACCAATCAGCGACGTTTGCGCAGCTCCACGCGCGACCTGCGCGTTGTTGCGCTCGCAGCTTACTTCATAGCCGCCAAAGTAAAAGACAACATATTTTTATTCAAGAAAACTTTATAATAAGCAGTTTTGACTCGTCCAAGAAATGCAAGTCTAACTGCCGTACTCAGAGACGTCAATTAAACTTTAGTGACAATTAAATGTTTTTCCTTCTCTATTTATCACTATACAATCATTGAGTTAATATGTATGTATACAATAAGCAATAAGAAAGTGACACCAAGAGACTTAATTGTCATTAAAACTTAATTGACGTCTCTGAGTACGGCAGTAAGAAGTGTACACACGCCTGCGGATAAACCTATCCAGACCTGTCAAATTTCACCAATCGATATCGATCCTTCCAAAATGTAATGAAAAAATTTGACATTTTGTAGTTGGTTGAAGTGTTGGCGTCTGTACATCTACCTTTATCTGAATAGTTGAATATAATAATTCTATAAAAAAAACTATAGTACGTAAGCAAACATTGTCACCGTTTACTTGCGGTTAATGAAACCTTATCATGCATGGCGGCGCCGGTCGACGGTCTGTCACATGATTTTATACAAACAGCAGGTACTTACCTAAGAGCTCGGCTGCCGTGAAACCGGACACAATAGAAATTCAATTGTTAGTAACCTAGGTCTAGAAGTCTTCTTGACAGACAAGGGGCTAACACTCTTCTGAAGGCATTAATACATCCTACTAATATTATAAATGCAAAAGTTTGTAAGTATGGATGAATGTTTGTTACTCTTTCACGTAAAAACTACTCAATGGATTTGGATGAAATTCGGCATACAGAAAGTTTATAACCTGGATTAACACATAGGATACTTTTTATCCCGATATTCCCACGGAAACGGGAACCACGCGGGTGAAACCGCGAGCGGCCGCTAGTACATACATATTTACAATATCCCCGAAGGGTTAGTCAGAGACTAGGCAATGAGGACAGCAAAAGCAGTTCTCTACCATAGTCCACTTTTCACCAAATAGTGACTCCACATGTGATTAGCGTGACAGGTGGTGAGCCCATCGCCGCTCTATGCTGATGGATGTAGTGCAGTCTTTAGTCCGTTTGTCGCCTTTTACGACACCCAAGGGAAGAGTGGGGGTGGTAGTATTCTTTCACCGCTACCGCTACGTGATACGGTTAAGGCAATAATGATAAAGTAAAATTGCTTCTTTTAAAACGGTCCGCCTTACGACGTAATGAGGGAAGGTACCACGCCTCCAGACCAGACGCCGCGCCTCTGTGACGATCCCGACGCTCCCACCACACGTGCGAATTGCGAACACACCCCCTTCCGATAGATGGAGTGGATTAAAAAAAGTATTATACAATAGACCCAAGACATTGTAGTAAAATAGTTATTTTTAAATTGACCCGACCTGGAAATAAGGCGACGACAACACCAGAGCTCCCGTTATCTCGCAACAATTAATCAATATGCAAAATTCTCATACGAAACACAGAAAAACGACGTTTGGTAGTCCCCTGTATCCTCCTTCAGAACTGGACCAATTTTTATTTTTTTTCAGCATAGGTTAAAGAAAGTGATGTTCTACGTCTGTATGTTAATATTTAATTTTATTTAATAATTATTTGCATTAAGTCATTTATTTATCAACTACAAATCACTCCATTTTAAAGCGTCTTCAGAAACATTAAATAACCGGTTTAAAAAAACATCAAACATAGAAAATCTTTTTCTTTAGCCGATGCTGAAAAAGTAATAAAAATTGGTCCAGTTCTGAAGGAGGAAACAGGGGACTACGAAACGTCGTTTTTCTGTGTTTCGTATGAGATTTTTGTATGACACTTCCACGTAGTGTTCCCTCTTAACTACTCGTCTTCTTTGTGGCTACACTCTTGTCAGAGTAGCTGTAATCATCACTTCAGCGGTAGTGATACCCGTCTCGCCATACGTCGCCATTTTTTAAATCAATTTTTAACTTCCGTGGTCGAGTGATTAGCACGCCGGGTCTGGCGTCGCGCCATCTCTGAGGTCCCGAATTTCTTGTCGGGTCAATTTAGAGAAAGCAGATTTACTAAATTGATTTCGGGTCTAGGTGTTTTTCTATGTTTTGGTATATTTATCCGTCATCGTACCATAATAACGTGTTTAGCGTAAACAAATTTGTTTATTTATTAGCCACGACTGCTCGAATCTGGTAGGTCCATCTATGATGTGATCTAATTGAATAATAAATATTCTTTATACTTTCATCATCATCATCATCATCAGCAGCAGCCTATAAACGTCCCACTGCTGGGCACAGACCTCCCACGTGGCCACAACGTGGTGCACTTGGCCATATTGGGCCATTAAGCGGGGCGTGAAACGGCATTTTTGCAGGCCATCATGAATGGGTGCGCTCGTTACCGTGCTTATTCCACGGTGGGGAGCGCTCTCATTATTTTGGACTACACCGGCTGCTTACCATCAGGCAGAATGCAGTCACGATGCCGAGTCATAATAGAAAAAAAACCCACCACGTTGGCCCAATGCGGGTTGATGGGTTTTAACGACTGTCATCTTACAACAACGACCGGGACCAACGGCTTAACGTGCCTTCCGAAGCACGGAGGAGCTCGAGATGTTTTTTTAATTGGTCACCCATCCAGCGACCCGCCTTTGCGAAAGTTGCTTAGCGAGCAAGATCGCAAGCCGAACGCGCTGGTCGCTGCGCCATCGAGCTCCTCAATCGTTTATACTTTATTGTACACAATAATAACTAGAAACACGTTACAGTTTATCTACCGCTTGGTCAACTATCCCCTATACCACAAGACGCTCGATTGATGCACCACTGACCACGAGCCCATTTTCAGCTAATTACTATGACGTCACAAAAGATTCTTCTCAAAGTGAATGTAACATTGTAGAATTAAGTAGTCGAGGTAATCAGCCAACGCACGTAAAGCCATTTTGCAACAGTTAATTACAATGAAGATTATATTAATTACGATGACTGTTTCGACCTACGAGAACGATGCTAATACCGAGGTAATTTTACCGTGCTGATACGGTTATCATCGTTCGGTAATGGAAATGAAAAGATGAATCTTGAAAAGGATTTCACGTGATAATGGAATGGTTTGTAACATTTGACATACGCCGATAATGATTTAATATTTCTAATTGGCAATACATTTGAACTAAAATTTTTAGTAAAAAAATAAATACCGACAAGGTAAACGACACAATAAAGCAATATAAACAACTGCCACGCGATTTCTGGCAAATAACTATTACTAAACCAAACATGACTTTACGGTTTAATTCTAATTAAACAAATGTAAGTAAACTTTATTGTCTAAGTCATTATAATATGGCCTCAGTCATTAACCTTTATCTTTTGTTGACATCGTGATGAAACATCAGAGTGGGATGCTATCATCTAAGTATTTAAGAGCTGAAATCCGTTGGCTTATTCCATCTCGATAACATTCTGACATTAGATGACACTAATGACAGAATGAAAATAAAGTCCAACTCAAGCGAAAAGGCTATCCATAGAGGTTATAAAACTTTCATAACATTTGGTCCTCTATAATGAGTATCAACATTTTATCATAAAATTGGAAAGTGTTTCATTAATTAGAATTTGTTTATTTACATATCGTATGAGAATTACCATTGTCAAAATATTTACTGGTGAGACGAGTGGGATAGGATAGGCGAGTACTCGTATAATTGATATTATTATCATAGTGTGAGAAATATTGTCAACGGTTTAAAAATCGACCTATACTTTTAAAATAAACATTTATAGAATTCGTTGTAATTTCTTTAAAATGAATTCTCGATATCTAGGTTTAAATTAGTGGTTATTAAACGCGGATTAATGAGTAAAAAGTTTTAAAATAATTTATTAATAAATCTAAGTATGTTAGTTTTGAACTTCAATCAACAAGCTGTATATAGTTGATCGAAGGTATTGAACTAAGTTTAACCACGGTAATAATTATATAACCGTGGTTTAACACTGTCCACATTTTAAAAGAGGCATCAAAATAACGCAGATGTATGCCATTGGGCTGATGTAAAGAGTCATAATGTTGTCTACGTGAAAACAACACAGAGGTTAACTGAGCTAGATTAGCTATAATTAAACCCGTCTGATATGATAACGCTATCTGCCCCCCTGTGGCTGTGGATCGAAATAGTACCACGGTTCGCGTGGAATTGTTCTGTATAATTGTTATCATGTTTACCAAAAGCAATTGACGTCTTTACATATCGGTTTAATTTCACATAACTTAGATCGAGTTTAGTGTGAGTTCTTTCAATGTTCACACGATTTTTTATGGCTTATGGCCTCTAAGTCCCAGAAGTCCCAGGACTTCTATTGAAAAGACTGGAAAATTAGAGCCCCAAACCGTGAAGAGTGGAAAGAGGGTAGGAAGGCCTTTGCCCCGTGGGATAAACCGGGCTGAATAACAAAAATAATGACGTTTACTTATTATCGGGATTTCACGGGCCGAACTTAAGATTCCTTTTTACGTATTGACCGAACAACCCTCGGAGGTTTTCTAAAGGGGCTTTCGTAATACAGACTATATTTTCTTAATAGGAAAGAGGAAAAGGGCCTCTTGCAATGCCCTTAAGCTAAACAATGGAAGCTTTAAAAAATTGCATAAACCAAAAGTAACATAGATAAACATAGCTTAAAATTGTTTGACTTCAAATCCACGTAGACAAAGTAACCTATATTATTATAGCCTTTATTATTATACTGTCTTACTGCCGGGTACACAGGCCTCCATAATTAAAACCAAGTCTTCGCGTTTAAGTCTTGTAATTATTGTAAAAATATTTACAATAATTTATAAATCTGTTTTCTAAACTGTAGCGTATGATGTAAACTGTTTTGAACTGTCCCGCTATGTGCACAACAATCTATGTTTTGATCGCAATCATCACATGCGTCAATTGTGGCCTTTTCCGCTGCTAACAATGTCCAAAATATTTATTTGCGTCACTGGTGGCCAGCCATTTTGATTTTGATTTCGGCAATCACAATGAAACAAAACACAACAGTTCCCACTTCATACTGTTGATACATAAGTAGTAGTAGTACTTCAACTACGTCTTGTTTTGTCATCAGTATTTCGTGCATCTTTTGTTTATGGTCCAATTTTGTCTTGCATTAATGTTTTTGCCTGCAAGCCTATGATACAGATTTTATTAATTAGAACTATACCAGCGTTTAACCTTTAAAGATAAGGCCGAAGATCGCCCACGCGAACATGCTTTTTTTTTTTTATACCAGAGGGAGGCAAACGAGCAGGCGGGTCACCTGATGGAGAGTAATCACCGCCGCCCATGGACACCCGCAAAACCAGAGGAATCGCAGACGCGTTACCGGCCTTTAAGGGAGGAATACTTAAGGACTGCTTACTGTGTCCTTAAAATACCAAAGTATAGGTTATTAATTTATGTAAGTAAGCTATGGAAACAGCTGTTGGCAGGGTGTCTAATGTATTCCCCATTAGATTTAGTACCCATTCAAAGCGTCTTGGTTCTAGTTTTCTATCGCGACCGGCTAAGAAATGGAACACCCTGCCAACAGCTGTTTCCATAGCTTATTTACATAAATTGATATCGAAGATTGTAGGTGTCGGTCTAAAAAGAACATAGAAGATACCTAGTTCTCTGTTAACGATTGTTTTTTAAATTGCTTGCAAATCCTTAGCAGCTGTTGATATTTAATGAAATTCTACATCAAATATTTCGTTTCCGCAAATGCATTGTAAGAACTATGGGAAAGTCCCTATAGCAATAATTGAAATATATTGCATTTATCAAAGTCATCAAGATTGCTGCGAATAACAACACACATTTATTATTAACTTGTACTTATTAATAACTATTTATAAACAACAACACATCATGTTATTATTGTGAATATCAATAAGTGGTGAGCATCTAGCCTTCCAATGTGAGATGGCCTATGCCCAGCAGTGGGACGTTTATAGGCTGATGATGATGATTGATGAGTTTTTTGCTAAACCAGATTCAAATTTTAGTAAAATTTCGTGGTCTCTAATCTAAAATGTTTTAACGACATCTAGACAGAAGTTTTATGAAAAAATACTGCATTATTTTATTATCATATGAAAGAGTACTACCACCCCCTCTTTTCCCTTAGGTGTCGCAAAAAGGCGACTAACGGACTAGACTGCACGTAATACATCCAACAGCTTAAAGCAGCGATGGGTTCACCAGCTGTCACGCTGAGCACATGTACAGTCGCTAATTAGTGAAAAATGGACTATGGCAGAGGACGGCTTTTGCGGTCCTCATTGCCTAGTCTCTGACTAACCCTTCGGGGATAATAGCCGTGATTATATGTATGATGTTATTAAGACCAATCACAACATAATAATTCCAGTACTTTTTAATGGCACAACTAAATGGTTTTTAATATTCAAAACCATCAGTTAAATGTATTTTTGCAATTTAATCACGAGATTTGAGATACTTCAGAAAACAAAGGAGACAACACGTTGGCATACCAATTATCAAGGAAGTAAAATCTACGCAACACCTAGCAAGTTTGTACCTTTTGTACACGACACGTGTTAAGTTTAACTCATACATCACTTGCAAAAATCAATAATGTTTAAAAAAAAGAAAACTTAAGCACCTCGATTTTGGTTAATTTTTTTATTATTTTTATTAGCAATATTTTTTTATAAATACTTCATTCATCTTGTTGAATTGTTTTTTCATCTTAATTTTATAAAACCTTTATTAATGACATAAAATATGTAAGAGAACTTACTGCCGCATTCAAAGACGTTAATTAACGTTAATGATTACTTTGTGCCATGCCTAAAATTTTAACTGACCGACCTCATTACCTTACGACTAATATAAGGGCTTAAGTGCTACTAAGGAATAACCTTTAACTTTAAATGATCGACCTCATCCTTATTAATATTATAATTACAAAAGTGAATTTGTTTGTTTGTTACACTTTCACGCTTAAACCGTTAAACCGATTTTCATGAATTTTGGTATAGAGAATCCTAAATACTAAGCTACTTTGTTCCGCTAAAAAGTAAGGCTAACAAATAAGCGCCCAAATGTTATTATTAAGGAGGTTGCTAGCAAGCTGAAAAAAAGTCGCTAAGACTTTTTTTTAATGAAAGAGGTGCTAAACATTAATTTTCATCCCATCTATTCGAAAAGAGGCAAAGGGTTCCTCGTTAAGTGCGAGCAAAGTAGGTCATTCCATCGTACTTAAAAAAAGTGACGAAATGACTTTTGAATTTGGAACACTATTGAATTAAAAAGTATGAACGCAATTCGCTTCAATAAAGTCCTGCCCGGTAATAACAAAAAAGCGCACGTTCCGACGACGCGGCATTGGCTTTTGGCTAGGTATCCAAATTTGAAAAAAGAATACGCGGGAACTTTTTCTGCGTTTTGTTTTCTCGTATGATAAATTTTTCTTATAATTTAGAATGAAAAGCAGACCACATGGTACCAAAATTATTTAACCTCGAGCGACGTACTTTGAATCCCTCGCTACGCTTAGGATAATACTCTAGAATCCTTCGCTTCGATCTGGATTCAAAAAATCGCTTTCGCCTTAAGGCTAGGTGTTAGTGGAAAATTAAAATTACACGTTCTTAGAATTACTTTTTGAAGTGGTAAACAGTAAAATTAAAATCTTCAAAAATTATGAAATATTGTTGAGGCTTTAATCTGTGAAATACACCCGATGGAAACACGATTTGATAAAGTTGGCTCGATAGAATAAATTCACAAAGTTACATATTTTTGTGTCATTTTATCTTATTTTCCGGGTTCTATTCTTAAAATAAGTGATTTGATATTATGAGTCATTTACCAAAATGAAGTTCATAGATAACTTGAGGAATTATAACCGATCGTTTTTTATTTATTACTTACATCAATCAATTTTTAAAAATATAAAATGCTATTATTCGCGCCGCTTCGCTGTTATACCCGTCCCTTATCGTCGTACCGTCAAGAGAGCTAGAGAGAAGCGCTCGAAATACCTCCCCTTAAGGGGATCCTGCACGAAATTGTGAAAATTTACGTATTTTTAAGTCACTTGTACTATGCGCTGAATTAGTTAAATACATTAAAAGAACTTACGTAAGTTAGCCTGATTATTGCACAAGGTCGTGGCCTTGTTAAAATTTAAACAATAACAAACAATACATAAATCTAATGACGCCTAAAAACATTTTTCTTCGACAACTTTTTTAATTTTACGCATGAAACAATAATTCTTACATGAAAATATTTGTATTGATATTCCGCAGGTCGTTTTTAACACATATTAAATAAGAATAAAAACATTACTCTAATTAAATTACTAGGTCTGAAACTTCAAAGCAGTATTGTTCTAATTTTAAATATTAATATGATTGATTTTGCTTTGAAGTTCATTAAGATTTTGGGGGTCAAAGTTGCTCGCGTCCGTAGGTTTACCCTTGAGACCCTACACGTGATCCCTGGGTGGTGCTAAATGAGTGACACCAACTGAGTGGTAGAGCCACGCTGCGTTGCAGCACACATTGGGCCGGCTCGCCCGGCGTAATACCACCCTCTCACTAATATTCGGCGTGAAATAATGGCACTTGGTGCTGTTGTGTTTCGTCCGACCAGTGAGGGTTCCGGAGGCCCCTTCCCCCCCCCCCCCCCCCCTCCTCCCAATTCCTATTCCTTCCTTAAACCTATTCCTCCCTTAAAGGCCGGCAACGCGTCTGCGATTCCTCTGGTTTTGCGGGTGTCCATGGGCGGCGGTGATTACTCTCCATCAGGTGACCCGCCTGCTCGTTTGCCTCCCTCTTATATAAAAAAAAAAAAAAAAAAAAAGAGTCCGGGCGGTGCCCTCATAAATACTTCATTTTGTTCCCTTCTGTCACAATCTCCTATTATGTTACAGGTATATGGTATATCGGATCTAATACGTCGATAGTAGCAGCATCATTTATACTTGTTTATGATTTATGTATGCTACTATATATTGACCGTCCCACTACTATTAGTACTCACAACATCAAAGCCTTTTGTTATGTATTGCACGCATACCATTCGCATTGTATTCACAAGTTATTGTTTTTTTCATTTCAGAATCAGATCTCACCAGTCTATCGCATGTTGGTAAGTGGATCATCAATTTTTTTTTCTCATCTGCATTGTGTTTTTTTCCTACAAGGTGGTTGGTGTTTACGGAAATTATTAATTACTTACCTCTTTTATTTTGTGTCGAGGTAAGGAATAGAAATTCTGAAAGTGTACTGCATACAACAATACTTTAAATAAAATTTTAACTATTTGCCGCTAGTTAAAATATAATTTTTACTATTTTACTAGCTAAAATATTATTTTTACTATTTACGATTAATATTTAATGCAATTCTAACGCTGCGCCGGTTAAGATCTGCTACCCTATCGGCTAAATAATAGAAAATGGACATGGGCTTTATTTGACATTTGAAGCCCATAATATGCCTATTTTTTTTCCGATAGACCCGCATAAGGTGGTCAAAAAGCAGCATCAAAAGTTTTTTTTTTTATAATACCTACCTACTTACAACTTCTGCCTGTTTTACTTTATCACAAACCCAGCGTCTATGTAGGATATCGTATTTGTATTGTAATTGGTTTGGTTGATGGTAGAGCTGATTATAAATCCGACTAGCCACTGGCTAGCCATTACCGTACCTATTTAAGTCTGTCGCCATAAAAACATTGTTAGTAACATTGTTGTGTTCTGACAATTAGAGATAAGGTATATAGCCAGTTGCTCATTAGTAGTTCGTAGTTAAGCATTCCATGTAAAATCTTGGCACCTTCAGTCCAATGCCAAACGCAAAAACAACTGATAAACTAAATAATTAAAAGTTTTTTTTTATAAAAGAAGGAAGCAAACGAGCAGGCGGGCTACCTGATGGAGAGTAATCACCGCCGCCCATGGACACCCGCAAAACCAGATGAATCGCAGGCGCGTTGCCGTCCTTTATTAAGGAATAGGGGAACGAATAGGAATTGTGAGAGGGGGGGGGGGGGGTGGCCTTCGGAACTCTCACTGGCCGGACGAAACACAACAGCACCAAGTGCCATTATTTGACGCCGGATATTCGTGAGAGGGTGGTATTACGGCGGGCGAGCCGGCCCAAGGCCCAATGCGTGCTGCAACGCAGCGTGGCTCTACCACTCAGTATATGGTTTATGAATTGTGGATAGTGACAGGAACCCTTACAAAATCTCACAAAGATATGGGTTTTCAATAGTAATGCTAACGTAACAGATACTATTACTAATAGCAACAGCTCGAACAAGTGTGAGGATGTTTTGGACAAACGTGAACACGAGGCAAGAGATTTATAACAAACATCTATTCCTATACTCTTGCATAACATCGTCGTAACGAACAATCGACGTATATAAGCCTGCCTTCAATATTCATTTCTGTATGTAAACGGTAAGTGCACATTTATTGCATACACCGCAAGAAATGTATGGTTCCAAAATTTTAGCAAAGTTATCTGCTAAAGGTTTGTCAATTGTAATCTGTTTTTGGAATTCAAATTTAGCAGATTCTCAACGAAGCTATGCAATACCATAAATTACTATGACATTTCGCCAGAACCCTACAATCTTAGATGTTACATTCAATCATAGTAAACCACGAGTTAGATTAAAAAGAAGTTTGTAGTACGTATGTCACAATATTTATGCTGTGTTAAAATTTGCGAAGTGTGGGCTTTTGATTCTGCGACATAGGATCGTAATTTAATTTGTTCCTAGTTAACGGACCAATCCAGATAGTTTCTGACTGAGCTAGAACCCTACCACTGTCGAATATTAGTCAAAGTCAAATCAAATTCAAAAATGTATTAATTAATTATTTTTTTAAAGTTGCGTTGTATTGTCCATATTTTTTTGCCTATTACTGCCTGCAAAGTAGAATATCATAAGAAATAACGCTGTGAAAGTCACTAAAATAGACTAAACAAGCAGTTTACACGTCTAACATTTAAAAATTTTCTTTCAGCATTGCAATCAGCTAAACTAACATACAGAAAAGAGTTTCAACGTGCAGGCGTGACACAGATAGTATTTCATCCAATCAATCTATTACATAAATAAAAATTGCTATCAGACAAATGAATGTCATCTTACATATACGAACAAGGAGGCACTCATTAAAATATCATCGATTAATATGTACAAATTGCTTCGTGATAGAGCGGACGGTAACGGGGCCGCCGCGTGAGCATGCGTTTCAATTAAGGTTGATAGTTGTAATTGTTATTACTGGATGGAGTCATGTAATGAATGATATTGCGAATATCCTCGCGGACCTCTGCTAAGTGCTACTCTCCTATATTGGAGTTATAATTAACGAAATTATTACCATGTTTTCTGTTGTCATTGTGTGCCCGACGTGATGTTTTGGCATAGTCGCATGCGCCACGATCACGGTTGTGACACATGACAGTTTAATGTTAGTGGCCATGACAGTTTTAAAACACTTATTATTCCATAGTGTTATATGGTTCAGCTCTAATTGGCGTTA
The DNA here is from genome assembly GCA_963921215.1 of Scoparia ambigualis. NCBI lineage: Eukaryota > Metazoa > Arthropoda > Insecta > Lepidoptera > Crambidae > Scoparia > Scoparia ambigualis. Next base: position 10,411,442 of record OY992511.1, on the reverse strand, counting down.
GTCATTTGTTGTACAAACATACTTCGACATCAAACTCGATATTCGTTTTTACACGTACACGCTCTTCTCTATTAGTTACCGACAGTTTGACTAAAAGATATTAGTCATAGTTTAGATGTGAACTAAACCAACCTTTTATTATTTCTTAGTGCTTGTGCTAACTATTTACATTTTATTTAAACATTGATTCCACGTCTACTATAACTAACACTAGACTAAGTGATAGTACTTTGTCAATTTTACGAGAAACTAGACTATTAAAAATATTTATACATAAACCAATCGGGAATACTGAGTCACTACATATAGCTTGTTTACTTCATTGCTGTTATTTTAATAACATATAGAAACAATATATACTTCAACCGTGTTATAGTATTCTGGCATTTTACCAAAAAATACAGCCACTAATTCTGCAGTACCTATAATTAAGTGGTTCTCTCTATGAAGTTATTGCGTTTATTTGTCTTTGGTCTGTTTCTCTATTCGGGTTTGTTTAGCAAGCGATTAGTCTTTCAATAAGATTATTAATGGATTATATTTATATAACTACTATATATATGAGTATGCAACTTTGTAAATATAGCACTGAGTTCAATTTTAAATCAGTAATTATATTAAAGTATTAAAATAAGGAAGTGCTGGACAATGGAAATACAAAAGACATGGAAGTTGATTGCAGACAAGTAAAACTTGGCACCGTACCAAATGCCCATATTGTGGTAAGAAAAGACAAAAGCTGGTACAAAGGAAACGGTCACCGTTCAATCGCATCGAATTAAAACGAGATTCGTTTCTTATGGCCAACCTCCTTGCACGCGTTTACTGGACTCTGAATTTGTAAACAGAGAGTAAACATAACATTATACCTAATGATTGTTTCCTTGCAATTAGTGAAGTATTTACAGAAATTTTCCATCTATCTGATGTGATTTGTAGTAAGTAATAAAAGTCTAGAAATTCTTGATAAAGCTTCCTTAATACTCGTATATTCACTTTTTAGAAAGTAAGTCTGAGAGAGATTTTATATTATGTAACTTATCGCTATATTATGTAGTTTAACATCATAATACATATATACATATAGGCACCCACGACTATTATTCCCAAAGGGTTAATCAGAGGCTGGGCAGTGTGGACCGCAAAAGCAGTGCACTGACACAGTTCACGTTTCACGGATATATTAGTCTTCAGTATAGTAGTCGCCTTTTACAACACCCAAAAGAAGTGGGTTGGTAGTATTCCTTTAATAATGAACCGCCACCACACAGTTCATAATATCAGCATCATAATATAGGTTTTTTAACTTTGAGCTCTATGTCCATTTGTACCAGTACATTAGTGGTTGATATAGATAATTTTAAAAAAACACAAGAGACTCTGTTTCACGCCTTTTTACATAAAAGTACAAACAAGTTTTTAAATAATTGATGTCTTTGATGTCTACTTACGCGTACCTACCTATTTTTTAAATTTGTATGACTGCAAATAACCTCTTTATTGCAGAAATTGCATTTCTCTTAACTAATTGTCTTGCGCTGTGGGAATCTACTTACATGGACGGCACGTTGTGTACCATGTGTCCATTTCAGAATTAAAATTGAATACGCTTACGCAATACTCTAATTGGTGCAAATAGTTTAGTTTCGTTGTTTTATTTTGCAACTTCATTAATCGCTATAAGTACATTGCGCGCCATTAGGTTGATCATAATTTTTGTTAATTACACCAACGGATGTACGTTTGATGCCACTTTATGTTTTAGTGACAACATTCACTTGGTCCGTGGTGGTTAATGTTACGTTTCTTTTTATAGTTTTTAAAAACCCACTAACTACTGCTATACAAAGAGCAATTCGTTTAATAAGTTATTGAAACCTAACCTAACCTTACCTAACATATTGTTTACATACACAAGCCCGTTTCCCGGAGGGGTAGGCAGAGACTACAGCTTACCATTTGGTACGATCCCGATCCCGACACACTATTTTGCTCCATTTACTCTCTTTTTAAATCGTGGCTGTAACACGCGCGTCTTTATAGTTAACGATCAAAAAATCCTATAGTCTTAAAAATTGGGTAAAAACTTAAAGAAAGTGATTTAAGATGACTATGATTTATCATGTTTGTTCCCAAAAACGTATCTCTTCTTGTTAGACCGAATACAAATAGATTCAGACATCAAAACGGTAGTCTAAACAGGCCAAGAGTACTAATTTGAGCTCGTAGAAATCTATAGTAAACTGTGGTTTCCTGCCTTTTGCAATTAAAACCTAACGATTGCAATGAATTCTGGACGAGAAAGAGCACACACACAATGTTTACGAAAACTATTTTTAATTTGCGGTGCGCAGTTTGTTTCGCTTGAAGCTGTCCAGAACGCTGTTAACGAACAATTAAAACCGCAGGATTGTTTGTCTGGAGACGAATTTACCGCGGCATGTGCGTACATTGTATTTTGCGATGTACTTAGCTTCTCATCTTGTACCAACATGAGTTACTATACTTACTATTTCAGAAGTAAATTATAGACTATCCGAGTACTATGCTTCCAAAATTGAAATCAAGTCTTCGCTACTATTGATGTAAGTACATTGGCGTAATATTAAAAATCTTGGTAGGTTTAACCTGACGAATAGTATGAAGTTTACACTTTTAAAGTTTCGCCTTCCACTATGCACACATATTTAAAGAGGATTTAACGCAAAACCCTAGTTACGCGTTAAATCCTGTTTAAATATGTGTGCAAGTATAAAGTCTGTACATTTTAATAGTGTAAGAGAATTAATGATATTGATAACAAAAGTCATCAATGAAAAGTTTAAAGTCTACGGAGTTTACGGCCTTAATGATAACTGTGGTCATGTAATCACGATATCTTTACATGTACTCATACTAGGTCAATCTGACCTACAAAGTCAATCTGACCTACAATATATCTAGATGTTGAAATACCATATAAGATAAAATAGTATTAGTAAATATTTGATTTGGAACCAAGCGTCAGATTCTATTGTTAACTTTCAAATTTAATCACTGCATTCAATCTGCATTATTTGGTTTTTAATTATTAAAATTATGAACATTATGTCCGTAAGTCGGAAAGTTAATGAATAATATTCCTAACAACGAAGGTTTTCTAAAGGTTTTCTCTCTCTAAAATATTTTGTTGAGAAACAGCTATTCTTTACATTTTAAATGACGCAAATCACCGTTATTACCAAAGAAAAGGGGACAAAAAATTCCTTAAAGCATAGTAAAACTATCCATTTAAAACCATCAAATGGTTTTCGCGTGAATTCTTGAATAAGGGGACAGAAAGTCAGATATAAATCTAATATTTACTAACTCACACCTACCTTCTTATATTTTTTAAATATTTTACAAATTTAATACATGCAGTTCACATTTTATATATCCCAAAGTTATAGAGTTCAAATTAGTTTGTCTTTAAAAAAGTAGAGTTCAAAATAATTACTGTTACGCGTCCTGAATATGACGCAACTGAATGACCTACTAACCTGAATGTTCTAAAACTTATCAATTTCATCGCTTTGTTCCGTTCACATTTCCCGCTAATTTTGATGTGACACGTAGAATTTTTTACTGTGACAGTTTGAATCGTAATATTTACTGTGAATTCGAATCCTGTGCCCATTTTTAAAAGATGAAAAGCTGTTTAGCGAATTCAGAGACTTCCAGAAAGTGAATCTAGATCACGAGAGAAAATAAAGTAACCGTATTTGATTCTGCTAGTTATTTAAAAAATCGGACTCATCATCAGCCTACAAATATCCCATTCCTGGGCTCAAGCCTACTCATATAGACAACCACACATGAGGAAATTGTGATGATAAATTATAGGAATTTAAGTTTAACTAAAGAAATTACCTAAAGAAAATTCCTCTCTCAGTGAACATGACAACTTCTCTAAATATTATTAGACAAATTGCGTCAAACCACACGGTAAGCTTACAGAATACGTACAGAAGCTGTTTGACATTGAATAACTTACTAAATTTGCACGATCGCCGATCACCACCTGTGTCCGATAAGATGTTTCAGTTTGTTGCTTATAAATAATTTGCGAAGTATATATCTACAATCAATTAGCGTACCACTAGTTCCTTACTGCCAATATTATTTGTACAACGGTGCTGTTCATCACTATTCCCACTGCAACCTTCGAGATTCTCTTCCTCGTTTCAATCTCCAATGTTTACTTCGATAGTTTACGGATACACAGCGCCATGTTTCCTGAAGCGAATAGTAGTATGTTGTTGTTTAGTAAACAGCTTCACTTGTACTGTCGTGGTTAGTTAGACTACAACAACGTGTGTGTAATATATATTTCCATCAATAACTGTTTGTTTAACATTCAACAACATATTTATTTAACCTTTTCGATTTTAATGTAAATATATTTGAAAGGCTGCCTTTTTTATGTCTTAAATGTAGCTATAATTTAGGAACATTTTGAAAGTATATATATATATACTTACTCAATATTTTTGGTTACCTTCCAGATCATATTTTGTTAAGTTTGATGTTATGCCACGTTTAAGATTTTCTTTATTGAACATTAGTGGGTAACAAATCTAGTCTGCTACATTCCTAGCAAGTTTACTACCCATCTGTTGGTTTGAAACACATTCTCATCGTCTGCTGCCAAGGCTGCGTTATCAGGTGACCAGGAAGATATACGACGATGAACAGCACTTTATATTTAGCCGCGGGGAGGGGCGAGTTGCGTTGCGTAGTTTTTGCGCAGATTGCATTTTTTTTTACTTCATAAAGAGGATTGTGACGTCACTTGTTTCTTGAATGACGTAGAATCCTTTGAAGCGTTACTTCCTACCCCTCTGTGATGAAACACTGTGACGTGGCGTGAGCGTCTCGTGGCAATCAATTCAGGTTTTTGATGTTGCGGAAATGTGGTGAGTTGTTATATATTTTAATGTTCAATTACATGATGCAATGCAGGAAGTGTTCAAAGTTGATACCGTGTTAAAAAAACCGTACGTTTAATGGGTTTTTAATATTAAGCTAAGTTGTAAATTTTGTTGTTCTATATCCGCTAAAGTAAAATAGGTGTGCCATTTTACCACAAGTATACTTAAATAACTCGAATACAATATGCTTATGAACAAGGTATTGAAACTTTTCCGTTATCTACATTTATTCTCTCGACAACAACCTTATAGAACAAACAATTCTCATCGATACAGAAAATGAATAACACTATAGCACTTTACGTGGTCAATATCGATTCTGCTATTGATTTTCCGTGACCAATGGTGGAAACTCCTTATCCAATCAATTTCCATGGTCACGGTTTCCATCTTTTGTGAGCAAAGCCAGGTCGTTATGTCTTATTATTGAAGAGTGCTATTTTTATAGCTGCAACTAATCCTGTATTGAAAGCGGCTGACAAGATTTTACCATCTCAATAGAAATGTTCAATGTTAAATTATTGTCTCGCGAATTGTGTGAAAGGACTGTCAATGAGTTGGTACTTACGGAAAATAATAAATAACATTTATCACAGAAATTGCAGTAAGTCTCTTATGTTACTATAAAATAAATCACATTCATTTTCTTATTTAAAAATGCATTATAGAGTCCTTATTATACGTCGTGTTATCAAATATAGTTTATTTAAGGTGAAATTTATAAGCACAACCCAAAAAAATAGACTTTGATAATTGCGCTGCTGACTCTTCACAATGTTTATTTCATAATGTTTCTTCACCGATATGTGAGTGTCTAATTAAAAGGGCCCTAATGGCGACATGCTCTTACACCCTAATGCATTCAATGTCCATAAATAGGCACCGTGGTAAGTGAAGCCCTTTTGGAAGTCCACAACACCAAAGAAACTGAAATATTTTGTGGTAAAGAGTTACGTATGACGTCACGTCTACGGCGTGGGTGCCAACACTCGAGCAACAATGTCAGACCGTGTCACGCGACGAGACGCAATTAGACGCGTATTTTCACTGTTGTCATTGAGATTCGATAGAAACCCAAACGAAAATACACCTTATCGTATAATCCTATGAATGGAATCTGCGCAACGCAACTTTGGAGCGGTGTGCAACTCTTTACTGAAATGTGCGTGGCGGTAAAAGCTTTCATATGTCACCTACAATCGAGTTTGATACTTTAAACAAAGTCATACGACGAACTCCAGTTCTGGCAGTGCAACTTTAAGCGTGTTGCCTTGTGTACAGACGTAAACGGCAAGCAATACAACCAGTTGGTCAACTTGGTCGTATCCAAAAACAAAAAATCCGTGACGTCTCTCAAATGTATACTGTGTTTACGAGAAAATCGTGTTTTGTAACGATATTTACGTCATTAAAGTGTTTACGGAAAACCGCAATACGTAGTGACTTGATTTTGAAGAATAACAACTTATCAAGTTTAAGGCAATAGTGCTAGAAAGCACAGATTATCTCATTATATGTCACTGAACATAACAATGCTACGCTACTAACTTTTAGCTAAGTTACTGTTTAAAAAAAGATGGTCATCCCGGACTGAAAACTTTTAGAGGCAGGCGCACTTAAAATTTCCACTGTCATCATTCATCTCGAACTCTCCAGAAAACTGGAAGAGTACAGAGATGATTGCGTGATGCCAGCTCCTAGAAAAGCTCCGGAGGTTGTTCAGAGCAAATCAAAACAGCAAAATCAATGTTGAAGCTAAATCATTAATTATTTTAAACCAAACAAAAGAACGGCAACCTACCAAAAATAGGTCGATCTGCCTGTTCACTCAAGCAACAAACAATAAGCAACAAACAACTTGTAAAATCTAAAGCACGCAAGTCACAGTTCATTAGACTAAAAAATTACGGGATCAACGATCTCATAACATTTATAACTACACTACAAAAAGTTTCTTTTCGCGCCAAAGTTCAAAGAAAGCAATCCATTCAACTTTAATAGTGAACGAAACTAATGTCACTGATCTCTTTGATCTGAATAATTTTTACTAGACCCTAATCTTATTATAATCTGAATATTAACTTGTCTTTGCTAAATGTAGAAAATTATCTAAACGATAAATCCTAAGCCTTTTAACTTTCTGTTAAAATTTATAATTTGTTCTTTCTTTAATAGAGCTGTGAATTAGCTCGCTGTCAAAGATGCTTTTTGTCAATAACGATTTAAAATGTGTAATGTTAATTAATCATTTTTAATTATAACGGACTTATTTTGTCACTTTATTGTTAAAGTTTTTTCTTTTTTATTGGCATAGTTAAAAACTAAAATCAAACTTAGTATTTCTCATCATTTGTATCCTAAATCGGCGAGTATAAATTATATTTCTTCATAATATGTTATTGTGTTTACATGAATGAAGGCAGTGAATGGCCTCACGAGTCAAATAAAGGTTAATCGTACCGTTTGTTGGTTTGTCTTGTGATTTTAATAGGTTTCATCAAAGTAACATGTACATTTTTACAAACTTTTTGAAGTTCATAGGAAGTTGACTGTTTATGGAAAGTGTGTATGTCACATGCCGCATATTTAGTAATATACTCTTTGCAACAATTTTTTTTTTAGGTAAACGTAATTTGACCCAAAACGTTGTTTGATTTTATTTAAATTATGGGTATTAGATTGTCAACATGGACTTAATACCTAAGTCCATGATTGTCAATGACAGACCGGAGGTAAATAAAATTAAAAACAAATATTATTATTAGGTGTATTAATGGGCCCACTGTTTTTTTTTGTACTGTTTGGGCCGCATTGGGCCAGCATAGTGGGTTATGGTCCAACCTGCCCGTGTGCTCTGGTCCATGTGGCATGACCTGTGCCCAGCTTTGTAACGTTTATAGTCAAATAATGATGATAATGAGACAAAATAGGCTACCATAATAATAATGTGAAATAAATGCGCAACCACGTAATGACCCCTTCACTGTCTTTTTTCTGGCTTATGACATTACGTTATAATAACACATTATTCGGCTCACACCTCTAAAAGATAATGACGTCAACGAAATAATGCGTCACTCCAAACAAATCCATCCAAAGTAGGATCAAAGGCGTTCCTAGACAGACCATTAACACGTGAACGACGTTACGTCACAGCCAAGGTCACTAGTACTACGTACTTAGTAGTGGGTGGATGTGACCTTGACCTTATCGTTATTGTCTGGGGGTTAAGGTCGTTGATGTCGATAGGGGCGCCTATGCAGAAATAAAAATTTAAGTACATTTCGTCTTCATCATCAGCTTATAAACGTCCTATGACCCTCTGGGCTCAAGCCTTCCCACGTATACAAGCGTATACAAGGGGATATCGATGCTTTACTCTTCAAACGCGGCGCCACTTCTAGACACAATTGAAATTCTTTATATTGAGCACTGATCAGTGCGCGGCCGCAGTAGAAAGGTTAAACCACCATGCTGCAGACTCAATATAGGTTGGTGGGTTTGAATCACTGTAATTTTATGACAATAAAGGCTAATAGATTGACATGCCTTCCGAAACATTGAGTAGCTCTGATATTTTTATTTTGTCATGCTGTCGTCGGTGATTTGACATTGAACTCTTTGAAACGATTGTGGCGTTGATGATATTGTCAGTGTTACTGATGTGTGTAGGTACAGCAACATCCTGATTGATATTATTGTGTTCGAAATTGATTTTGTTTGTCCTTCCTTTATGTTAAAGAGAGCAACGAATTTACGCGCCATACGATGCTTTTGTCACGGTCAAATACTCCCGGTCCCTGCGAAACTCCCGGGGCATGCGAAAAAGCTTTTTGTGACACCGTTTGATCTGTCAAAAAGTTTTGTTTCATGGGCGAAGTAGTGATGACTCGTTTTCAATGATGGAGAAGGAGGCCATTACCCAGCCGTGGGGTGGGATATAGGATATAGGCTATTAGGTAATTAACTTTTTTCCTTGAATGTCTAAAAGTAATAATTCAAGGTAAAAAAAGACACACTAATCTATTTTCTGGTAACAACATGAAATGATTGACAGGATGTCAGAATTGTCGTGTCTCTAATTTTGTCACTAACTGAGGGTTGCCCTGAGCTCGGTCGCTTGACGCAATAGGGAACCTTGATGATATCAGATGCAAGAACACATATTCATCAAACAATTACGATAGCCGTCCAATAGAAATGAATCTGTTAGAATAGAACAGAACATATTAACGCAATGTTATAGACTAATAACTTTTTAAGGGCAGAGTTTTCAATTTGTTAGATATAATTTATCAGTGTGTTAAAAAGTACAACCATTTTTAAATTGCCTTGTCAAGTATTTCATTTTATAATGGTGAAATTTTAGGTTGATGGAGTATTACTACACTGCCGCATTAGCAATATCATGTAATGATAGTTTGTAAGTTTGTAAATAAATAAATACTTAAATATTAATACTTTATCAGACGGATAAATTTTATCAATCCAAGATATCGAAAAATCGACCATAAAAGTATCAATCAGTTTGGGAAAAAAAGGCATTTTATTCAAGTCAGCGATTTGATTTTTTTCACGATGATCGAAGCAGCGCTCACTCAAAATCAATTTTATTTTAAATGTAGTTAAGGTTCTCTTTAGCAACATAATGCAATGATGAATTCGTTTAACTCCGGTGATTGCTTTTGGGGATTCCAGATCACCCACCCTACCGGCGGAAAGAGCAGAAGTTTTGTGGGTATGTCTAATATAAATTCTCCTGTATATAAAGAGGGGTTACTCGCTATAAGGGTTTTGTTACTTGTTATGCATGATATAATGTCCAATGGTAAAATTACGACTGCAGAAACCCCAATGATCATAATATAAATCCTGAGAACGACACTCTCGGCGTCCTTATCATACGGGATTACAAAACATGCGGAAAAGTTCTTTGAAAGTGGACTACAATAACAACTAACGATAAATTGTTATTACGATTTCCGTATTAGGCTTTCAGGCTCGATTCAAAAAGTCACTTAGAAAGTGAGGTACTTGAGTAATTCTAACCTGAAATGTGTTACTATGGTACCAACTCACTTTCCGCATTCCTCTAACGTTTGTTCTTTTATCAGGGCCGTCGCCTACTTTTCCTTAGCGTAAAATTCCATTTTATTTGACAAACATGTTTACAAGTTCACGAACGATAGTAGCAAACAAGTAACGTATTTTATAATTATTGTTTTCAACCTTAATTATCTAGTTATCTGTGTCACCTTTTATCTGACTGATTGTGCTATCAATTTAGCTTTTCATCTACTTTTTATGTGGCTGCGTAATTTATCAGGACTCTATATTAAATCAAAGTATTAAAATCTATGATTGAACTTAGTCATTAATTGATAATTTTATTATAATTAATTGCTATTTGTGGCAAAACCATTTTTAGAAACAACATGTTTTTTGAGTGCCAAGAGATTACAATATAATCCCATCCGGTCATACAGTTTTCCTCAATCTTCATATTATTGCTTTTTACTTTTACACCTATACCTTCATAAATATTGTTGTACAACTATTTAAACATATTAAAAACAAAATTTACGTTTCATTATCCTTAGCTATTGTACATATTTGTGATATCTTCGATCATCATTGTTGCTTTAATAGTGCATGCTCTTTTAAAATATAAGATTTTTTTTGTTATACCTCTCGTTTATTATTCACTTAATAATTTGTAATCAAAATTCTTACTTTTCAAAGACACTCACATTAGTGGCGTTAGGTCGCTTATACGTAGGGTTTAAGCACCATACTTTTACCCATCAGACAGTTCAGGCACATAAGGAGCACCCTTCACACGTGTTCCGTCCCCTTATTCTTCTGAATCTTTTATTGGGGACGTGGAAAAGCTTTTATGTAGGCCACCATAGCGTAGGCGATCGGCACGTGTCATGACAAAAAAAAACAAAAATACTGTAATTAATATGGTTCTATATACTATATTTAATTTGAAAGTTACCATTACGAAAGTCAAACTAACAATTCCTAGGCCGCAGTAAGTTTGTTTCGGTTTTTCGATGCATAACCCGAGTGTAGTGCAAACTGGTCACGAACTTATAATATACGTACATATAATCGCGACTATTAGGTATCCCCGAAGGGTTGGTCAGAGACTAGGCAGTGAGGACAGCAAAAGCAGTCCTCTACATAGTCCACTTTTCACCAAATAGCGACTGCACAATCATGTGCTCAGCGTGAAAGGTGGTGAGCCCATCGCCGCTCTATGCTGTTGGATTGGATGTATGTGCATTGTTTAGTCCGTTAGTCGCCTTTTACGACACCCGAGGGAAGAGAGGGGGTGGTAGTATTCTTTCACCGCTGCTCGACACGGTTACTGTAACATATAATAACTACCAAAGTTACATTAGAAATAGATATTTCTATGGATACGGAATATTTACGGTGAGTCATGTAATCTTACGCGTTTCAGTCGACTTATAGCGCTATAAGTTTACTATAGGGTTGCTAAGCACTCAAATTGGATTAATTCTAATGTTTAATCATACTAATATTATAAACGCGAATGTTTGTAAGAATGTATGGGTATTTGTTACTCTTTCACGTAAAAACTACTAAATGGAATTGGATAAAATTCGGCATACAAATAGTTTATAGCCTGGATTAACACATAGGATACTTTTTATCTCGATATTCCCACGGGAACGGGAACCACGCGGGTGAACCCGCGAGCGGCCGCGTGTATTTAATATTACTGGTATGTTTTGAGTATTTGTCGATAGCTTTTGAAAATATATCTGAATACTGGTTCGTAATAAACTGTTAGTTTTGATAAAAGTCCTGGACACAGAACGATATCTTATTTCATTTCGCAATTTGATAGAAATAGAAATAAAAATGCAAAGTTATTTTGTTTATTGCAATTTGCTGTCTAAGAGTTGTTACAACTTTTCACATAATTCACGAGCGTGTTTTTTATACTGAAACTTACATTTCTAGACCTACTCTGGATCTAGTAACCTTCAACGAAGAGCACTGCAAAGCGAAGTAAAACTAAAAATAATATATCTCAAGACAAAATCTCTAAAACGAGTCACCCCTAGCTATAACTGACTGTAGACATTACACAGACGTTGCCCGTTCCTTGAACCATCACCGGTGATTTGCGAAGACAGCTACAATCATTACTCTTTAAATCCATTAACACTAAGGACTATTTTCATTGAATATCTGATCGTAAAATCTATTGGACTTCCTTTTGGAAATCATACTCTTTAATTAGAGCAAGCGCGGTACAGTATATTGATATACCATCGGACTAAGGGCTTTTTCCCATATCATAGACATCATAACATCGCAACCAGTGGTCATGGCACCAACAAAATGTGTACATGTCGATTCTCTAAAGCACTATCGTGAACTCGAGTCGAATATAGAGAATGCGGATTTGATAACTTACTGCGGATTCAGGATCGAGTTTTTAGTCGAGCCTTTACAGAATCGCACTGCAGGTCTGGTGCTACCAAGTGGTCACCAAGTGAGATACCCTCCATACCTCATGGATCCCTCTATCACTTTCTATGACATTGGGTCCTCGCGCATGGACTTCACTCCGACTTGACGTCAAATGGAGTGAAGTAACATCAGGTGGAGTAATAGTCATTTGCCGGGCATCATATAAAAAAATTCAATACATTTTGTTGGTGACAAATAGGTATTGACAATATATATCTTTCTTATAGTTTATTGCGATATGAATGTAAGAGCTTACAGAAACACGCTTTCCAATGTCAGAGTTTTCGAAAAATATCAAGCAGAAAGTAGGTAGGTAGTTATAATTTTCTGTCAGAAAATTACGACACAGTCAATAGCACTTAGCGCGACGTTTCCTAGTGTTCTTTGCCAAATGTTATGCGACGAGAAGCAAGGGGACAGTTTTTTTTTGTTATTCAGTTATTTTACTAACACGCTACACCCATAAAATAATACTAAGTACCACCTACCTACTAGTTTTTTTAGTTATTCGTAGCACTTTTTATTTGAGATCGAAGATTTTTTATTAAATAAAATTGCAGCGATATATTAGAAAAAAAGGTAACTCAACAGCACTTAATGAAAAGAAATAGTTCAAGAAAACGAACTACGGAAACTTTTTAACTTACCTATCTACGAAAAAGTTTGTAGCATAGTCCAATTTTTGATTTCTATTAACTGCCTTTGTATACATAGACTAGATTCATTTATTTATATCCAAATACGAAACGTTCGTATGAAAATGAATACGGCATCTAACTATGCAATATGAAAGCGTGCCAATTTAACCTTTAGACCAACGTAATTGAAACTAAAATCGTATGCAGAAATTTGCAATATAATAATGCAAACGTAAAACCGTGAATAGAGTTCAAGGAGCACGTTTGCGACACAGAAGTGTGGCCGCCGTCCAAAATACGCAAGTCGCAAACTAAGGGCCTACTCTCTAAACGCATTCGAAAATTCGTCTGCCTGGAATTCGTCGTACAATGCACGCGCGCTGCTTTTTTTTCACTAGCGACACAGAATAACTAATGATTGGCGCAGATGCACTCACAGCCGTGTACGATGAATTACGGGCAGGCAAAGTTTCAGATGGGGTTAGAGCATGAACCTATATAAGGTGACTGCTAGAAACTGCAAGAAACTTCAAGGGCTGGTCAGGTCAAGTGTTTTAAACATGACAAAAATGACTAAAAAGGAATTTGTGTTTTTTTCATTTTTTTTTAATTAAATACTTAATTCATTTTGTGAATTTTAATTGGATAGTCTTTGAGTATCTAATTTATTTTAAAGCAATAACATAAGAAAAATAAAATGAAAAACAATTAAAAATAACGATTATTTACAATGCGCGGCCCGCGGGCAACGGCCGGCCGGCCGACCGTCTGTTGACCCGTTCGCGTCAGCTGGGCGATAAGTACCTACGTTAGTCTCCAATGAGACCATTTTTGTCATGTTTAAAACACTTGACCTGACCAGCCCTTGAAGTTTCTTGCGGTTTCTAGCAGTCACCTTATATATATATACAGTTAGTATCTTTTAATAAGGTGTCCATGTTTCTTTAATATTTACCGGGATGCAACAACCAACAAAACTTTTATTTAATTTATTTAGACAATGTGTGTAACTAAGAGATATCTACAGACAGCCCAGACAGAGAGTAGGGCCCAATGATATTATATGTGTAGATAAGATACGTTGCCTGCCCTACGTAGTGACTAGAACAAATTTTGGTAATTGCCTGAAACTCACTCAGTCACACGTCAGTCATTGTCACGTCAATACGATCGTTACCGTTATAAGTTTTTGTATTGTTATTTGGATAAAATGCCTTCCGGTGTATACAGATAATATATTAATTGATAATATAATAATAACATATAACAAATAATAATATATAAGAATTACGGGCTAACGAAGTTTCGAATGCGCTTAGAGAGTAGGCCCCCTGGACTTTTTGAAGACAGATTTAATATTGCCGAGTTCCGGAATTGGCCCGTTCGCAAATTGATAATATGAGATTTCCAGACGACTAAATGTTGAGTTTATACGCGAGAACGCAATACAGTTGGCACGGGGAATTAAAAGAATTGCCGCAGTATTAATAGTATTAAGTGCTTTGTACTGTGTAACCTAAACCAAACGTTTTGGACCATAGAATAAAAATATTATGCAAGGGTTTGTTTAAAAAGAAAAGTCAAAATATATTTATTCAATAAACTCAATTAATAAGTACTTAAAATCGTCCAAATCTTTTTTAACCTACCACATCATTCATTCAGGACATCATTTTTTAACTGTGGCAAAGAACGGGCGCAAGAAACCACAGCGTACAGAAGCAACGACATTTACAAAAAAAAATGTCGTTACCAGGCTTCGATCAACCAGTTACCAGGTCATAAAATACAAAATATGAATTTGAATGTAAATAGTTTATTTAAATATGGTGCTCTATATAAATTAATTATAGACAAAGTACTTGGAGCATTTCAGACCCAAGCTGTTTTGTCTTCTGTGTAATCTGACACTTTATAATAAGCTTTTTATAAAGCTTTTCTTTGACTTTGATTTTAAATTTATCAAGATCTAATTTCTGAATATCATTTGGTACTTTTTTGTATAATCGTACACACAGACCCCTAAAAGAATATTTTTTTAATGAATCCTAGTATATAAGGTACTGCTAATTTGTTCTTACTTCTAGTGTTTAAATTGTGAATATCTCTGTTTTTTGAAAATATTTCAATATTTTTATGCACATACATCAGATTTTTATAAATGTATTGTGATGCAACTGTCATTATACTTGTATCCTTAATCTCTCTCTGAGAGAGTCACCAACCTTTAGGTTATATATAGCTCGAATAGCCCTCTTCTGCAGCACAAAGAGTTTGAATGTCGGCAGCATTTCCCCACAGTAAAATGCCGTACGACATTACACTATGAAAGTAACTGAAATAAACTAATCTAGCTGTATCAACGTCAGTTAACTGACGGATCTTCATTACTACATAAGCCGCATAGCTAAGACTATTCGACAATTTGGCTATATGTGTAGATTGTCAAAATTATACAAACAAAAATATTTTGAAAGAATTAACGTAAAAACATCAAATATACAAAATACCTACTATAAAAATATCAATAAAAACAATTTCGGCTTTAAATACACGTTTCATTAAAAAAAATCCGAAATTTATTACTTAAGTGTCCCAATCTAGCATAGCATAATACGCAGTTCGGTGGTGTGCAGCTTCTGCTCGTTTGTCTTTTTAGCTGCCCAAACTTCGGTGCCGTATAGTAGAGCTGGTCTTACTGCCGTTTTGTACACCTTGCCTTTAGTTCTTATCGGCATTTTTGGGTCACACAGCACCCCTGTGAGCGTTCGCCACTTCACCCATCCTGATGTTGTTCTCTGAATCACATCTGCGTCTATAGAGCCCTCTTCGAAGAGAACTGAACCTAAGTACTTAAAGGTTTTAGCTCTAACGAGGGCCGTGCCGCTTAGCGTAATGCCTGGGTTAGCTTTTCTTTCTATCTGTTATTATATGTTCTTCGGACATTATCACAGTGGCCTGATGTTTTGTTTTGCCGTCGCTTTTGGGGGACGCCCTAGTATTCTTCGCAGTTCAATCGCCAACGTCGCTTAAGGGGGACGCCTTAGTATTCCTCGTGTTTCTTATATGTTGTCTTTTCATGATAAATATAGTTTTTGGCATATTTGTTTTACGGTCGGTTGCCACCTGACACCAAGATCGTGATCTTCCTGGAAGACTTGAGCGCCGCCGTTGGCCCTTCACAGATTCTTCTGTCTCTAATAAGCACTTCGACCAGAGCACCCATCACAACTCTGGACCTCTGCTCTGCTCCGAATACGTCGAAGAAGCTTCAGTGTCGGGTTTGGTTACGAAGTTGTTTCTCCGGCCTGTTGTTTCGCGGAGGGTATTTTATTTCCCCTCTACCCATCGCCAGCCGGGGGCTAGCGACGAGCATTCCCCTATCCACCACCTTGGGGACGCGTTCTTTAGGTTCCCCCGAGAGTAACGCTGTATTATGGTCGTACTACCTATGTATTCTGCAGTGACAGAATACACAGCATTGGATAAGGTACTGGCTAACCGACTTAGATAACACGGTATTAGCTAGCCACATACCATACGGCCAGCGCGGTAGTCTTACCACTTAGCCCACGAAGGCGGTTTTCTCGTAACTCCTGACGGATTCAATAATAATATAACTGGCATCAATCTGTCTGTAAACAACGATTACACCATAAAAATCGGGTCGCACGTGGTGAGGGCCGGTGCAACGTTACATAAAAGTAGTACAGGGTAGCCGATGACGTCAATGCCGCCCTACTAAATAGCCAATGTTCTATTTTCGTCGCGTTTTTATATAGAACGCATGTAGTGCAGTCTGGCGTTTGGAGGTTATTTTGGCTTATGATTAAAGTAGGCGATATAATTGTATGTAGTTAGGGGTTCGATAGCGACTGTTGATTCATTGGTTCGTTTGATATTTTCCATGCGGACAATTTCACGTAACAATTGACGGAGTCTTTGCAGTTCAGTAGGTTTTATTACCAACCTACTAGTATGTTATAGAATTGTGTAAGATTCGTTTGATGATAGCGCCTTTTCTAGATCCGCTTGGCAACCGCTGGCCGTAATAGAAGCGTAGGTAGCGTAATAGGATGAGTTGAATGCAAAGCGTATTCTGGAATATGTTATATTTTTGGTACATTATATTAACAATACCACCAGGTGGCGCTGAATGCGAGTAGCATAAGACCAGCCGTGGTTGAGATCTTTGGAGGAGGTCTAGCAGCGGATATTTTCCGGCTGATGATGATGTGGGGCATATTACCGACGACATGACGGCCAAGTCTGTTTAAAAGCAATAGCAATAACTTGAGCCTCATTGGTCTTTAGAAAGTAAACTTTACAACTAAAATTACTTACTAACTTGTAAGAATTTGTACTTACATGATTTAGAGGGGTTCTTAATGGCTCACCGAAAGTTCTTTACCCAAAATTGTTCTTCTTACCGATTTGTAATCCGAATGATCGCTCTTCTTAAAATTTTTCTTCCTTAAGTTTTCATTCATACAATTTGTAGTACTTACTACCGACGATGTTCATAACACTCTTGTTTCCGAAAACTGTAATTAATAATATCACTAATGTAAATATATTTAAACTTCTACTGTTGCTTTTCATAACGCTTTTATACAGAAGTAGGGCAGCTAGTATTTCTGTTGTCTAATAAATAAATAACCTTGAAATTCAGGACAATCGCTACGCTGCGCTTCGAGATTGTCTTAAATTTCTAACCCATCACGTGACCTACAGGAATGGGGTAGCTAAGTATCCTTAATAATTAGAATAATAGCGTAAGTAGACAGTTATTGTTGAGAAAATATAAGAAAACAAATAAGTAATAGTATAATAGATGTTTATTATTGCTACTGACATTATGAAGTTGAATGATTCGGAATTATGAACATTAGAAACAGAGTAGTTAGGAATTGTGATTGTTAGGATGAAAAATTTTAAGAAGGACATTTTCGGAGTTCCGATTATCGCAGTTGAAAATTTAGGTGAACTTTGGCGCACCCAATTTAGAGAGTGCATGCATGACCAGTAAATGGATCGGCAACTTGTAAATGATTCATTTACTTAAACTGTAAGTTATTCTTATATTTTTATTTATTTTTTAATGTGAAAAGAAGGTTATCGAGCAGGCGTGTCACCTGATATGGCAAGTAATCACTACTGCCCTTTATTTTGCAAATGTTTCGTGTTGTTTGCACACACACTGATAGATATCATTTGTTTTGTTCTACTTCTTCAAAGAAAACGGTGTAAACGTATGTTTTACGCGCACGTAAAATACGATTCGCCAATATAGCGAACAACGTACCGACAGTTTACATTCAACAATAAAAACCGTAATTTTGGAACTTGAAACAATAAGGAAAATGTTGCTTTTTGCAAGATGCTGGAAAAAGTTTGTAGTAATGAGACTGACGTACGGTGTGCTTTCTTGTACTAGTAACTTCAAAACCTGGTTTTTTAACACAACAACAAGGTAAGTAAGTATCGTTTTGTTTTCGTCTCCTGATGCTAGAGATTCGACGGTTATGTGGGTGGGATACATTCAAATATACTGTCACGTCGCGGAGAAACGAAGTGGAGAAACGATGAGGAGAAGTAGAGTGAAGATAAAACCACGATGAGTTCAGACGTATATTATTTTAAATAAATGGTTAGTTATTATATGAAGCACAATTTAAGCCTTAGTACACACACAACTAGGTAAAGGTTTAGGTTATAACTTATTATTATTATCAGGACGTATGCCTGGAACTGCCTAGTTATAATAATGCACTGTTCGCAATAACAATAATTCGGAAGGAAAACAATAATTAGAAGGAGCTCATTCTAGCTCCGCGGATGAATCTAAACTGAATTTACATCAAAGAGTAGAGCTATAATGAAAACAGAGGCTAGACAGAGAATGTAAGTAAATATTTGTATTTTAAATTTAAAACTAGATATAAAAGAATGTCATTCACAAAGAAGGTCACTAAAACCAACAAGGCTTTAGTTGCCTTGTTACAATACTTACCTAAAGCTGAGACTCGAACCCTGGACCTCTGGATCAGAGACCCCGTTAGATTGTCTATAATCATAAATTCATACTTAGATTCACGATTGTTATTCCCAAAGAGTTAGTCAGAGGACCGTAGAAGCAGTCTACTGCCAAAGTCCAAGTTTCACCAAAACCCCAATTGCATTACGTGCTCAGCATGATAGGTGGTGAGCACATCGCCGCCCTATGCTATTGGATATATAAGGTGACTGTTAGAAACCGCAATAAACTTCAAGGGCTGGTCAAGTCAAGTGTTTTAAACATGACAAAAAAGGAATTTGTGTTTTTTCCAATACGCGTCAGCTGGGCGATAAGTACTTACGTTGACGTTGTGAATAATTGTTATTTTTAATTGTTTTCATCATAAATTAGATACTCAATCAAATGGCTATCGAATTAAAATTCACAAAATGAATTTTTTAATTAAAAATGAAAAAACATGAGTTCTTTTTTTGTATTTTTTGTAATGTTTTAAACATTGTTTATTGTTTATTGACCTGACAGGCCTTGAAGTTTCTTGCGGTTTCTAGCAGTCAGCTTATATTTAGTCCTTTAGTCGCCTCGCCTCGCCCGCCGACATCCAATGGAAGAGGTAACTCGGTAGTATTCTTGCCATCACACAACTCTGATACCGAGATATTTTTTACAATGTTTCAGTACCATACCAGTCACACCACCGAGAATCGAATAGCAGTGATTGCATTACACAAATGTCATTAACACCAGACGAGATTTTCAACTGGCTGAAGACATTAAAAAAAAATTGTGTTGTACGTTTGAATATTAGGGATATTTAAAAATAAAATACATTTTACATGTATTTACACTAATTTATTTATATACAAAATTCAAGCAAAGATACATTATTTTCTATCAACAGTCGCCTCGCCTCGCCTCGCCTCGCCGACACCCAAGGGAAGAGGTAACTCGGTAGTATTCTTGCCATCACACAACTCTGATACCGAGATATTTTTTACAATGTTTCAGTACCATACCAGTCACACCACCGAGAATCGAATAGCAGTGATTGCATTACACAAATGTCATAAACACCAGACGAGATTTTCAACTGGCTGAAGACATAAAAAAAAAATTGTGCTGTACTTTTGAATATTAGGAATATTTAAAAATAAAAGACATTTTACATGTAGGTACACTAATTTATTTATTAAAAAAAATCAAGCAAAGATACATTATTTTCTATCAACAGTCGCCTCGCCTCGCCTCGCTTCGCCGACACCCAAGGGAAGTGGTAACTCGCTAGTATTCTTGCCATCACACAACTCTGATACCGACATATTTTTTACAATGTTTCACTAAGTGACTAATTACTCACAATTATGTAGATATGACACGCAAACAAGTACGCCATAACAGTGTGGCAAATTATGACTTCGATTAGGGGATTACTCACCGCTGACAAAGGTCGGCACGTGTGACCTTAGGGTAAAATTGCATAGTGCCGTGTCGACAGCTCACTTAAATTTAACCTCAGTCTCTAATAGCCATCGGATACTTAGCTTTTCTCTATTTGTTGGAATCTTTTTTAATTTAGTAAGGTAATCTTTTGCCGTATCGCGCTGAAAGAATACTACTAACCCCACTCTTCCCTTGGGTGTAGTAAAAGGCGACTAACGGACTAAATACTGCACATACATCCACCAACATAGAGCGGCGATGGGCTCACTACCTATCACGCTGAGCACATGTGCAGTTGCTATTTGGTGAAAAGTGGACTATGGTAGAGGACTGCTTTTGCTGTCCTCATTACCTAGTATCTGACTAACCCTTCGGGGATAACAGTCGTGATTATATGTATGTATTATGTATGTTATACGCGTAATATTTTTTTATATATGAAGGAGGAGGCAAACGAGCAAGCGGGTCACCTAAAGGAAAGTATCACCGCAGCCTATGGCCACCCGCTAAACCAGAGGAGTCGCAGAAGCGTGGAGGAAGGAGTAGGATCTTTGAGGAAGTACTAGAAATTGTGAGGGGGGAGGGAAATAGACGGATATGTAGTAAAATACTGTATTAAACCCACCAACCCGCATCGGGCCAATGTGTGGGTTGTGGCCCAATCTAACCATATGCTGTTGCCACAGAAAGCCCCGAATGAGCCACAGAATGCCCCACTGCTGGGCACAGAAAGGCCTGTTACCAGCAGTGGGCACTTATATAAAACACCTCTGTTGGCAGGAGCCAAGCTTTTAAGCCAAGCCAAGCTTTAGCTGAGTAAGAACTCAGCCTATGCTATACTATATCACTTCTAAGTATCTCATCTGATTGTAAGTCCCAAAAAGGCCAAAGGAGAAGCAATCTTATCCCGTAATCTTCTCCAACTGAGAAACTGATGATCTTGGTCTGATCGGAGACTGTTGGACCAACAAATTAGAGAGGCAGAAAAGAAACGGTCACAAACGAATTGCCTAATTAAAAGTCTTCTTTTAATAAATGAAATATATTGTGCAAAATGCGATCATTTATCTATAAAAATGTGCATGATCAAAACAGTTTGCACTTCGCACCAATTTTCTTAAAACACATTATCTGTTGCCGATTTATTGTAAACTTTTACTGGGGTTTTTGCTTAATACAATTTCTAGAAAGTAAATATTTACTTTATTAATGGATGATAGTGTTGGCGAGAAAACTGTTGAGAAAATCACTTGTTTCACAAAAAAGCAATCATGTCAAAACGATGTTTATACTCGTATGGCTAGATACGAGTACAACATTAGTAAAGATAGGACTATAATGAAATAGTACGATTTTGTCCTGAATCAGACTACCTTTTAATGATCGCTCTTCTGATGGCAGCTATCCTAACGCCTATTTCTGATGCAAATTAGCATTATTTTGCATTGCCTTCCTAGCTTAAATTTGTACTTACTCGATGCAATGTAATTACGGGCTTTAGAGGCAAATGAACTTCATAGTCCGCAATGCGTACGAATTATTCTTCATTGCAAGTTTCCACGATCGCTTTCCATCAAGGGATCGTATGCTCGTTTGCCGGCTCAGTGCATATTTTATTACCATTTCCATTCTAAACTTATCAAAATATCAAAATTTTAGTAACACTATATGTATATCCAGATTTCGTAAAAAAACTATTTGAATTAAATTAAAAATACATACTTAATAAAATTGACATGTTGTACCATGCAATAAAGCTCGCGGAAATGCATACACCATTGGAAGTTACAGCGCTCGTCTTCAAACGTTAAAAACAAATAAACATTTAGAGATATATTACCAATTCACCTTACCTGTGCATCACCAGTTCAAAACATATTGCAGTAGCAGAATATATTTAGAGTGGAGAGTCCCTCTGACGTCAATGCTGACATTTGGGCCTTCGTGTAGCAATAGCGGCCTAATGGGCCGTCTGAGTTATCGTGCTATATTATATAATGGCAAGAAGCGTTTACGGAAGGTGAAGACAAGTGGATGCTATCGTGTCGCTTCCTGCTTGCTAGATTAGCTTAGTCTCAGTCTTAGCTGAGATGTCGGTTTTACTGGGAGTAGATATTTGAATGTACTTATATTAAAAATATGGAGGTGTTCATCAATAGATCGATATTTTCATAAATGTAGGTGTACGCAAAGACATATAAAAGACTTTTATACATCATTGAGTGTACAGCTGTTATACCTACAGCTTCATTGTGTAATAAAACTAAGTTAAAACAAAAAAATGGCAAGCAGTTTAGTTAAAAAAATACAACATAAACTGAACAACAATAACAATATTTTGTTAAAACGTTCGTCTTATTACTATAATTCCTCCAATTAGCCATACTTTTTTCGCACATTATAAAAACTTGGCGAAAAATCGGACAATATTATAAACTTATAGGGGCTGAGAGACAACGGAATGATATTTTATCTTCGAAACAATATCGGGGGTAACAAACAAGAAGTCCTCGAGAATGCAACGCAAAACGCATCGTACACAAATAGACGCGACAAATTTAACAAGTGCGTTTTATTTTAGGTCGTCGAACCCGAATCAGATGTACACGCAGGTGAATAAACTCGAACACTCTTAGCTAACCCGTGAATTGTGAGAATTGAGTGCGTTTGGTGCTCCATTCGAGTTGAAATCGATCATATTATTATCAACTATCGTAAACAATGACGCTCGATCAGGATGAGTATCAAGAATTTGACAACATTGATGATTGTATTAGGTATACCTACGAAGCACAGTTTGATGAGATCTACCTATATTATTGTGATTAGCAGAAAGTTATCTCACATAATTTATTGAATAAGGGAAAATCACTTCTGAGGTCGTGTGGTAATGCTGGCTCTCAGGTTCTTAGATGACGCTATTTCCCGGAGCGACTTACATTTGTATTGGTTTTGTTAGTAGTTTTCGTTACTTTTTGCACTATCAAGCAAGATGAAGCCAATGCGCGACCTCGTTGTGAAATTGAAACAATGTCGTTAAGAATTTTTTGGTACAATAACGCTCAAATGTCATATCTCATAACTGACGAACCCGCATTGGAACAGCGTGGTATGGTGGTGGAAATGTGGTCTTGTCCATGTGGGAAGGCCTGTGCCCAGTAGTGGGACGTTTATAGGCTGAAGATGAATAACGCTCAAATATACTTATAGAAAATTGGAAAAAACGATAGCCCGTAGTCCATTTTTCTCAAGTTTTTACTATCTTTATCAACAGCTATTTAGCATGTAGCTATAAAATATATTGTTTTCTGAGATTTAAGCGAGCACTACACATCGAAATAAAACACTTTTTTACATAGTTTTTTTATATTATCCTGACTTTTCGAACCCTTTACGAGGTCCGTGGTCACAGGGAGACTGAGGTGTTGGTCGTCTCATTGTTAGAAGTTATTTGCCTACCATCAATCATTTTTATATATTGTACCTGAACGCACCCGGTTAAATATATAAAAATGTTTGACGGTAGGCAAATAACTTCTAACTATAAGACGACCAACACCTCGGTCTCCCTGTGACCACGGACCCTGTAAAGGGTTCGAAACGCCAGGATAATATAAAAACTATGTAATATAGTAAATTAAACGCTATCAAATATGCTCGATTCGCACTGGTGTACAAGAATATTTTAAATAAACTTTCCTACACTCACACCAATTATCTAGCCCAAGAGAAGCTTCATTATGAAACTCGTTAAATGGTTACTAGACAACGAATAAACATACTTATTTTACAGGGAAAACACCCAGACAGGTACAATTTAGAAAAACAATAATTTCTAAATTGACCCGACCGGGAATCGAACCCGGGACCTCAGATATGGCGACACCATGAAAACCGATGTACAAACCGCTCGACCAAGGAGGTCGAATATAATTTTTTTTAAATATTCTGAAATAAAGCTTTTAAGCCGGATAATTAGTGTTTATCATGTAGACGGCAAACATTTTGTAGAACTAATTAACCTTTGCATGATATTGTCTATTACAAATTAGTTTATTGAAGGTCAAAATTTTCCTCATTAAAATAATAAAAACTACAAAAGCTACTTAGTAACTAAATACACGTATGTATAAATATGGAAGAGTAGCATTATGTAATAATTTATTACCCGATACGCTCATTATGTAATTCACTATACATTAATTAGTATACGTACCTGTGAGTTCATCCAAAAAGTGTTTCATTTCAATGCGTAGTGTTCGCGGAAATCTTCTAGGAACCAAGACCGCATTTTGAATTCATTCTTTAGGTCTTGCAAAATTTCAAAGCTTTTTCTTAAAAAAAACCCCTTTTAATTTTTAAACATTCAGAGCAACTGATACTGTATGTGAAGATGTGATAAATAATACTTACGTTACAACAGTTATGAAATTCGACGATGATCTTGCTGAATCATGAGAATTGGGAGTCGTATCAATACTGAGATATTTGCCAGTACATACAGTAAACACGATGGTCGTAAATAAACAAGGAGAATGCCGAATTGCCGACGCGCTGTCTGAGGAGTTTCAAATTTTATATTTTTAACTTGTAACATATCCAAGAACATTTCCGCTTAAAACCTTTTTTAAGATGTCGGGATCTTTGTGGACAATGTTTCCGAGTAAATTGTTTGTTAATATACCTTTTTGAAACTTTTTCCTTGTAGTTTTCGATGAAGTACTTACCTAAAATTCTTGACGGCACTTATACAGAATTTATACTCAATAACATTTTTGAGGTAAACACAGTAAATTAGGAAGAGTGAGAACCGATATAATTTTAATCATCACTTAATGAGGTTTAATGTCTTACATAAATGCATCAATTATTAGCTGATAATGACTACAGTAGATAATGTTGTTTTAATGTGAGAGTCATTACAGAGCTTGAAGCCTTTTTTTCTATAGTAAAAAAGGCAATTGACCTATAAATAGCGTACAATGCTTGCATTACGTATTTCTTTGTTTATTCTATTCCATGCTTCGGATCGATTTCAATATACTTAGTTTATTTTAATATTAACCCGAACAAAGGAACTAAGAAACTAGAAAGAAACTATCTAAAAAAAGAAACTACGTAAGAAAAAAGAGCGAACGTAGCACAATGACATACCAGATTGGTATTATTCATAAATTTTATGGAGTTACAAATAATAACATTATTTTACCTTCCTTGATATCTTGCAGGTACTTGTAGTAAACAACAAGTTTTCCAAATAATAACATTATTTTACCTTTCTTGATATCTTGCAGGTACTTGTAGTAAACAACAAGTTTTCTTACAAATACATTTGTATAATTGCTGTATACCTACACTTCACCTTATTTTTATTATAAAAGGATTAAATCAATTTCCTATTAAAATACATTTTCGTGGATTAATTGAGAAGATATTGTTTTCTTTTTTTTTGTATTATTGCATTTCTTTCAAATTAGAAACTCAATGGTAACCAATTAGCGATATACTTCGAGTGCGAGCGACGTTGCCGCCGCGCTC
The DNA here is from genome assembly GCA_963921215.1 of Scoparia ambigualis. Taxonomy (NCBI): domain Eukaryota; kingdom Metazoa; phylum Arthropoda; class Insecta; order Lepidoptera; family Crambidae; genus Scoparia; species Scoparia ambigualis. The sequence goes on along the minus strand of OY992511.1, from coordinate 10,385,343 downwards.
AGATAATTTTTTGGTCTGAGCCGCCGCGATAGCATTCAAATTGTGAGTGCAACGTTGTTAAAATGACGATAGAGTGAAGTAAATTTAAAAAGCAGCGTAAGTTTAATTAAACGTTTGATAGACTGTAAAAGATGATTATGATAAACAGAAGAGCTTCAGATAGCGCCTGTGCGCCTTATCGAGGAGAATGGAAGTAGAAGTCCATATTTAATAATTATATGCACCGTGTAAAGTAACCAAATTTCCGAAAGAAGGAAGAATAATTTACAACTCTCATAACATCGTCCACAAAATATCACAACAGGAGCGTTTTTAAGAACGATAAAATTTATTAGGCCATATTTTACACGTGACGCTTCATTTGCAAGACACAAGAGAACTCTAAATTTATTCAAATCGTTAGACAAACAGTCTGAAGCGACGCTTTTATATAAATAAGACGTCATTGCCATCTTTCATTTGAATGTTAAAATTAAATAGATCGCCAGCTATCTCTTATATTACCATATATTAGACAAGGACGGTGATATACTCAGTGACGTCACAGTCTATCGTATGATTTTGGAGGGGCGAAGTACTGTCTGGACTAATTCTGGAATATTCGACAATATTTATATTAAATTGTAAGTTTTTGTCAACCGCCTGAACTATATACGTACCCGCCTACCGGCTTTCATTTTATTTCATCGTTTATTGGAAGTACTTCACTGTGTTATTTTCTAATACCATCATTTACCCCCTATCTGTTAGAATTCCTTGAAAAAAAACTACTAAAATATCCTCAATGACCTCTTAAAGTTTCAATGACATTTCTCTTCACACATGCATATCCTCGTAGCTAAAAGTATAGCCTGTAACTGTCCCACTGGCTAGCCAAGGTCCTCCATCGTTGAAATCTAATTCGTATTGATGGGTATTGGCTTATTCAGCACGCTTTACAAACGCGGTTTGGTGATCACAAACCTGGGCCATGAAACGAAAAATCAGAAACTCACTTTACCGTGTAATATACACATCCATATACATACATTATTATTCCATTTATTCATTTAAATACATACTATTTACATTTTTAAATATTTCTATAAAAATACAAAAAACATTTAAAAATATAAAAAATAGTAGCCCAACCGGTATCGGGAACAGGGTCCAAGCTACCGGTGGTCAGGGCTCCTGAGAGAGGAACCTCTCAGGAGCGGAAAAAAACTATGCGCGCCGTGTCCAAGAGTACTGCATTCTGGATCAAGCCCTTGATCCAGCTGCCCAACGAGAGCCTCTTTAGGTGTTGGTCGAGGCTCTTGGCATTATTATTATTATTATTTAGCGCAATCTGTCCCACTGCAGGGCAAAGGCCCTCCCTCTCCTTATTCCACACAACTCTGTCTCCTGCTACTACGGGCCAATCTTTTCTATAGGATGACTCTCGTCACGCCATCTTCGCCTTGGTCTACCGCGATGTCGTCTGGCATTAAATGGGACCCATTCGGTTGTTCTTTTCGCCCATCTTTCGTTTGACATGCGGCAAACGTGTCCGGCCCAATCCCACTTAAGCATAGCGGCCTTTTGAGTAACGCCCATGATTTTAGTATTGGTGCGCAGCGTTGTATTTCTTATGCGGTCCGTAAGACGGACCCCAAGAATGCTGCGCTCTATGGCACGCTAACAAACCTCGAGCTTGGACCTCTGTTGAAGTGTCAAAGACATACATATATATATATATTTGTTAATATTTTTATTTAGTACAGCCTTCTGATGCATATTGTCAGACTGTAGACGCTTCCTTTCTATAAGAAAACATACATATTCAATTGTATTTGGATTGAAAGTCACAACCTTCGTATAAATAAGCTACCTTGCACGTTCACGTGAAACGTGATTTCTATGGAAATCAACACCCAATCTTATTCATCAATACGTTGCAGACAACGCATTACGTATTATTATATACAGATATGGGTTTAATAATAAATAATAATAAATTTTACATGATTCTTAATCTATTAGTTAAACACATAACATTACTCTTCATAAGTTAACGTCGGCAGCCGTGGTACTATAAACTGTGTCACGAGATGGGCGGTGGGTAAATACCGATGGGTATTTACCGGGTAAATACCCAAAGGCATGGGTAAAAACAATAAGCACGTTGTGGTTTAGTAGTATTTTTTCTTTTCGTCTTTCTTTCTATTCATTTATGTTTAGTTGTATGTTTTGGTACAAAAAATGAATATTATCTTGATTGTTGACTAAACTAGTAAGATGATTTTTATTTCCGACTATTTGGTTAGTTGTGTTCTATAAGAAAAAAAAACGAAAGCCACATTATTATAAATATGAATGAATGAATAAATAAATAAATAGACAAAATGAATGATGTTTACAAAAAATAACAAAGATATATAAATGAAACGTGTAATTTGTATACATATTTCTCAAACCAACACAATGAAACGTTCCCCCCACCCCCCTCTATAAATTAGAAGAATACTTCGAATTTGAAACGCTTGACTTAAGACTAACGCTATTACACAAGAGTCAGCAGAATAAAGGACAAACTAACTCATTATACAGATAAAATATACTATACTTAAAATAAAATAAAGTTACGTTAAACACTGTTTAAAATAACTAAAGATTATTATATTGACTACATTACACGATTTAGGTAAATAATACATAAAATTTTAAACATATTTGCCATGTCATGATATTTACCCTTAAAATGGGTATTTACCCGCCTTTTTACGCACTTTGGGTATTTACCGGGAATTTAACCGGTAAAATCCCATCTCTCAGCTGCCAGCTTCTTCCATTCAGAGCTAATGTGCTACTGTCTCTTCAATTTACCTATATAATAAGTTAAAATGTTAAAATTTAATGAAAATAAACAAAAGCAAAATGCAAGCAAAAATGATAATTACAATCGGTACGACACAAAAAAATATCAATAACGATATCTGCAAGTAGTGTGATGTTTTGTGTGTGTATGTGTGTGTGTGTGTGGGGGGGTGTGGCTGTGTGTGTGGGGGTGTGTGTTTGTTTTAAGTACTATACGAGGACATGGGCATGAATACACAAGGCACATCCGAGGACGTTTTCAATCCGAGGACTTTTTCGTGGGTCCTCGGTTTGACTTGACTACGGCATCGTACTCTACGTGCGATTGTGAACCTTCCTGTATACTTAATAAAGAAAAGTCAAGGAATCCTCGGATTGGTCTTGAAAATTTTGGTTCACACACCGACAGAGTGTGAACACTAGGCGGCGCCACTATCGATTTGTACACACTCGCTATACACTCGACTCATGTTTGTTGTACTGTGTGAGGACTTATGTGTAAATTTTACACTCAAGACCTCGTATTGGTGTCAGTACCTGACAGTGTGTATTTAGGTCCTCATATGGATACATTTTCACGTCGTGATCAAAGAGTGTTGTTTTTCCGTCTTTGTTTTGTAAGAACGTAAGCAAAGTAAGTATTTTTACAAGCTAGGTATTTAGTTTCACCTGTCCGTTTGTAAATTAAATTTCATCCACTTCCCGGTTACCGATAGAGCTGAAATTTTGCATACATGTGTAAATCGCGTGACCATGCAATATTATGATGACATAATAGATGAAAGGTGGCCATAAGAACTTTGCAAAGAAACGACACAATCTCATCGAGTTTGGGCTCATTTGAATCGTCTTGACGAGTAGTTTGTCTTTCAATGGTAACCACGGTCTGATGATTGACCTGGAAGGTGGTCATAGGAACTCTGTAATGAAACGACGCAACCCCATCGAGTTTCGGCTCGTTTCATTCGTCTTGATGAGTACTTGGTTTTTAGATTGTTACCAGGGTCTGATCTGATGATGGAGCTGAAAGATGGTCATAGGAACTCAGTAAAGAAACGACGCAACCTCATCGAGTCTCGGCTCGTTTGATTCGTCTTGACGAGTACTTTTGTGCTAGATGGTAACCAGGGTCTGATGATAGAGCTGGAAGATGGCCATAGCAACTCAGTAATTAAACAACATAACCCCATCGAGTATGGGCTCGTTTAAATCGTCTTAACGAGTACTTTTGTGCTACTATAAGTTTAATACCAACTAATAATAGGTAATGTATATCTCACGATATGGGATTATTGTGACGTAGACGAATATGGTTAATTATCGTTAAAAATTGCAATGTAGGTACTTATACAATCATATTTTTCTTATCAGGTTTAAATTATTATTTTATAACAAGCATTTTTTCTTTAATTTTAAACGGTTTTATTTAGCTTGCCCTGTTTATTTCTTTGGGTCAAATCTAGTAATTAAAATTAGACCCACTTCCTGTTGACGGATTGATCTGAAATTTGGTACGCACCTTTGGTTCTAATAAGAATATAATTTAATTTATTTGGTATCATTATAAATCCAAGATGGCCGCCGCTACAAAATGGCGGATAACATATTTTATCACTACATCCTCAATAGGGGTATCAAATGAAAGGGCTTGATTAGTAGAACAGAGTTCTTTATGAAATAAAATGAGAATCCAATATGGCCGCCAAAAAAATAGCAGGTTCATTTTTCTTATGACAACCCCTTCAATATGGGTATTAAATAAATGGTCTTGCCTAGTAAAATAGATTACACTATGAAAAAAATTAAAATCCAATTTGGCCGCAAACAAAATGGCAGGCAAATTTTTTTTTCACTACCCCTTCAATATGGGTATCAAATTAAAGGACTTGAGTAATAGAATACTGTTTAAAAGTTTTGATATATTTTTAAATCTAAGATGCCGCCGGAAACGCCAGATTTCAGATTTGTTTCAATAAGGGTGATGGATATCAAATAAAAGGGCAAGTTGAATGAATTAAAAATAATGAGAAGTACGATATACTTTTCATTCTTTTTAAATCGTTATAACTAAATTAAAATTAAAAATAAAGATTAAAATGATGTAGACAATGTACTAAAAGCTAAAACATAATTCTGTAGGTCCTAGGTACCAGTCATCAAACTACTCTCCTCATCATTCTAGGGCATTGATCAAACAAAAAAATAAAATCGTTGGGCATGTGAAATTTCTATCAAGTGAACGATTTTTTTTTGTCTGATCAATGCCCTAGAATGCCCTAGATTGATGAGGAGAGTAGTGTGATGACTGGTACCTAGGACCTACCGAATGCTTTTTTAGCTTTTCGTACATTGTCAACATCATTTTAATCTTTATTTTTAATAAAAACTTCAAAAATTTCTTTACTATTTTTTTTTAAAATAGACGATCATAGATTTTAGTTCAATCTTCATTATTGACGACCGCTCTAGTCGAGTGGTCGCACGCCGGCGGACTTTTATGTCACCATCTCTGAGGTCCCAGGTTCGATTCCCGGCTGGGTCAATGCAGAATCAGAGCAATGTATGTGATGTTGTCTAATATTTTTAACGGACTTCTAAAAAGAGTAGGTTATCAATTCGGTTGTATATACTATGTTTCTTTAATGTATTTTCAGGTTACACTGATTTGGATGTTTTTTTTTTGTATCGATAGGTATTAATCGTTACATTTAAAATATGGTGAAGATATGATGAAGACCCTTGGCGACAGGCAACAAAACTCCTCAATGACGAATGATCAAGTTGTGATTGGTTATCGTATTAAATACAAAGAAAGTAGCTGGTACCTATGAGTAGACAAGGGATCACAGACTTCGTAGATACCTTATGGAACTCCTTAATAACCGACGTACATATATTGTGATTGATTGTTATGTTGAGTACGAAGAAAAGTAGCTGATTAGGTAACTATCAATGAGCAAAGGATCACAGACTTCACAGATACTCTATAGAACTCCTCAATGACCGACAGTACACATATTGTAATTTGTTATAATGTTGAATACGAAGAAAAGTAGCTGGTTAGGTAACATTCAACGAGCAAAGGATCCCAGACATCAGAGATAGCATATGAAACTTCTCAATGACCGACAGTAGACATAATATGATTGGTTTTTTAGTTGAATACAAAGAAAAGTAGCTGGTTAGGTAACATTTAACGAGCAAAGAATCCTAGACATCACAGATACCATATGGAACTCCTCAATGACCGACAGTACACATATTTGGATTTATTATTATGTTGAGTACTAAGAAAATTAGCTGGTTAGGTAACTATGAATGAGCGAAGGATCCCAGACTTCACAGATACCATATGGAACTCCTTAATCACCAACAGTACACATATTGTGATTGGTTATCATGTTAAGTTCGAAAAGAAGTAGCTAGTTAAGTAACTATCAAAGAGCAAAGGATCCCAGACTTCACAGATACCATATGGAACTCCTCAATCACCAACAGTAGACATATTGTAATTAGTTATCATTGTAAGTTCGAAGAGAAGTAGCTAATTAAGTAACTATCAATGAGCAAAAGAACCCAGACTTCACAGATACCATATAGAACTCCTCAATCACTAACAGTACACATATTGTGACTAGTTATCATGTTAAATTCGAAGAGAAGTAGCTAATTAAGTAACTATCAATGAGCAAAAGATCCCAGACTTCACAGATACCAAATGAAACTCCTCAATCACCAACAGTACATATATTGTGATTGATTATTATGTTGAGCACGAAGAAAAGTAGCTGTTTATATAACTATCAATTCGCAAAGGACCACAGACTTCAGAGATACCCTATAGAACTCCTCAAAGACCAACAGTACACATATTATAATTGGTTATTATGTTGAATACAAAGAAAAGTAGCTGGTTAGGTAACATTCAACGAGCAAAGGATCCTAGACATCACAGATAGCATATGAAACTCCTCAATGACCGACAGTACACATATTTGGATTTATTATTATGTTGAGTACTAAGAAAAGTAGCTGGTTAGGTAACTATGAATGAGCAAAGGATCCCAGACTTCACAGATACCATATGGAACTCCTCAATCATCAACAGTACACATATTGTGATTGGTTATCATGTTAAGTTCGAAAAGAAGTAGCTGGTTAAGTAACTATCAATGAGCAAAGGATCCCAGACTTCACAGATACCATATGGAACTCCTCAATGACCAACAATAAATATATTGTGATTGATTATTATGTTGAATACGAAGAAAAATAGCTGCTTATGTAACTATCAATGAGCAAAGGATCCCAGACTTCCGAAATACCCTATGGAACTCCTCAAAGACCAACAGTACAGGTATTGTAATTAGTTATTATGTTGAATACGAAGTAAAATAGCTGGTTAGGTAACTTTCAACGAGCAAGGGATCCCAGATTTCAAAGATACCATATGGAACTCCTCAATGACCAACAGTACACATATCGTCATAGGTTATCATGTTAAGTACGAAGAGCAGTAAATGGTTAGGTAACTATTAATGAGCAAAAGATCTCAGACTTTACAGATACCATATAGAACTTCTCAATGACCAACAGTGCACATATTGTGATTGGTTATCATGTTGAGTACGAAGAAAAGTAGCTAGTTAAGTAACTATCAATGAGCAAAGGATCACAGACTTCACAGATACTCTATAGAACTCCTCAATGACCGACAGTACACATATTATGATTGGTTATTATGTTGAATACAAAGAAAAGTAGCTGGTTAGGTAACATTCAACGAGCAAAGGATTCTAGACATCACAGATAGCATATGGAACTTCTCAATGACCGACAGTACAAATATTTGGATTTATTATTATGTTGAGTACTAAGAAAAGTAGCTGGTTAGGTATCTATGAATGAGCAGAGGATCCCAGATTTCAAAGATACCATGTGGAACTCCTCAATGACCAACAGTACACATATCGTCATGGGTTATCGTGTAAAGTACGAAGAGAAGTAAATGGTTAGGTAACTATCAATGAGCAAAGGATCACGGACTTCACAGATACCCTATGAAACTCCTCAATCACCAACAGTACACATATTGTGATTAGTTATCATGTTAAGTTCGAAGAGAAGTAGCTAATTAAGTAACTATCAATGAGCAAAAGATCCCAGACTTCACAGATACCATATGGAACTCCTCAATCACCAACAGTACATATATTGTGATTGATTATTATGTTGAGTACGAAGAAAAGTAGCTGTTTATAGTACTATCAACTCGCAAAGGATCACAGACTTCAGAGATACCCTATAGAACTCCTCAAAGAGCAATAGTACACATATTGTGATTGATTATTATGTTGAGTACGAAGAAAAGTAGCTGCTTATGTAACTATCGATGCGCAAAGGATCACAGACTTTAGAGATACCCTATAGAACTCCTCAAAGACCAACAGTACACATATTATAATTAGTTATTATGTTGAATACAGAGAAAAGTAGCTGGTTAGGTAACATTCAACGAGCGAAGGATCCCAGACATCAGAGATAGCATATGGAACTCCTCAATGACCGACAGTAGACATATTTGGATTTATCCTCAATCACCAACAGTACACATATTGTGATTATTTATCATGTTAAGTTCGAAGACAAGTAGCTAATTCAGTAACTATCAATGAGCAAAAGATCCCAGACTTCACAGATACCATATGGAACTCCTCAATCACCAACAGTACATATATTGTGATTAATTATTATGATGAGCACGAAGAAAAGTAGCTGTTTATATAACTATCAATTCGCAAAGGACCACAGACTTCAGAGATACCCTATAGAACTCCTCAAAGACCAACAGTACACATATTATAATTGGTTATTATGTTGAATACAAAGAAAAGTAGATGGTTAGGTAACATTCAACGAGCAAAGGATCCTAGACATCACAGATAGCATATGAAACTCCTTAATGACCGACAGTACACATATTTGGATTTATTATTATGTTGAGTACTAAGAAAAGTAGCTGGTTAGGTAACTATGAATGAGCAAAGGATCCCAGACTTCACAGATACCATATGGAACTCCTCAATGACCAACAATACATATATTGTGATTGATTATTATGTTGAATACGAAGAAAAATAGCTGCTTATGTAACTATCAATGAGCAAAGGAACCCAGACTTCCGAGATACCCTATGGAACTCCTCAAAGACCAACAGTACAGATATTGTAATTAGTTATTATGTTGAATACGAAGAAAAATAGCTAGTTAGGTAACTTTCAACGAGCAAGGGATCCCAGATTTCAAAGATACCATATGGAACTCCTCAATGAGCAACAGTACACATATCGTCATAGGTTATCATGTTAAGTACGAAGAGCAGTAAATGGTTAGGTAACTATTAATGAGCAAAAGATCTCAGACTTTACAGATACCATATAGAACTCCTCAATAACCAACAGTGCACATATTGTGATTGGTTATCATGTTGAGTACGAAGAAAAGTAGCTAGTTAAGTAACTATCAATGAGCAAAGGATCACAGACTTCACAGATACTCTATAGAACTCCTCAATGACCGACAGTACACATATTATGATTGGTTATTATGTTGAATACAAAGAAAAGTAGCTGGTTAGGTAACATTCAACGAGCAAAGGATTCTAGACATCACAGATAGCATATGGAACTTCTCAATGACCGACAGTACAAATATTTGGATTTATTATTATGTTGAGTACTAAGAAAAGTAGCTGGTTAGGTATCTATGAATGAGCAGAGGATCCCAGATTTCAAAGATACCATGTGGAACTCCTCAATGACCAACAGTACACATATCGTCATGGGTTATCATGTTAAGTACGAAGAGAAGTAAATGGTTAGGTAACTATCAATGAGCAAAGGATCACAGACTTCACAGATACCCTATGAAACTCCTCAATCACCAACAGTACACATATTGTGATTAGTTATCATGTTAAGTTCGAAGAGAAGTAGCTAATTAAGTAACTATCAATTCGCAAAGGATCACAGACTTCAGAGATACCCTATAGAACTCCTCAAAGACCAATAGTACACATATTGTGATTGCTTATTATGTTGAGTACGAAGAAAAGTAGCTGCTTATGTAACTGTCGATGCGCAAAGGATCACAGACTTCAGAGATACCCTATAGAACTCCTCAAAGACCAACAGTACACATATTATAATTGGTTATTATGTTGGATACAAAGAAAAGTAGCTGGTTAGGTAACATTCAACGAGCAAAGGATCCCAGACTTCACAGATACCATATGGAACTCCTCAATCACCAACAGTACATATATTGTGATGATTATTATGTTGAGTACGAAGAAAAGTAGCTGGTTTTCGTACCTATGATTGGATAAAAGATTATAAAGTCTTAGTCAAAATATGTTTATTTAATAAACTCAATTAATAATTACTCTAAATCGTATAAATCTTTTTAACCTACCACCAATTCAGGACATCATTTTTTAACTGTTTCAAAGAAGGGCGCAAAACACCATAGCGCACAGAAGTAACGACATTTACAAAAAAAATGTCGTTACCAGGTCATAAAATACAATACATACTCATCATATACCAGGTCATATAATATTTATATAGATACAAAATACAATAAGTATATAATAGACTTCAATGGTAACTTATGGAACCAAATAATTAGCTATTGTACAAAATATATAACAACGTCGGTGGTTAGTAGTAGTAGTGGACTACCTAGCCGTAGTTAACTAACAATCACTACGACGAAAGCATATGCATAACTTCGCAATGTAGAAAACAACAATGCTAATAACATAGTCGTCATGGCGACATACTTAGATAAGATGGTAGCGGTAAAACTGGTGGTAGAATGTCATAGCCTGTCATAAAAAAATTCAACATTTTTAGTAATTTTAACCGCCTCTGTGGTCTAGCGGTAAGACCTTAAACCATGAGGTCCCAGGTTCGATTCCCAGCGGGGGTACTAACTGTGCTCGGTTTGGTTAGTGGTAGGTGTTGCGGCCTGCGTCGCCACATAATTTATTATCCTCACGTATGGTTAAAGAGTTTATAAGCGCATTCCTAAACGCGTGTAGATCCGATAAAAATAAGACGGCATCCTCCCTCCAACATCTACGTAGTATAAATCGTCTTGTATGTTTTAGAGACAATAAGTTAGTTACAATGTAGTCACTATAAATATACAACATCACATAAAGAGACGCAGTGGTTATTAACCATCACCAAGGAACCTTCCATCATCACAACCTCCTATAACTCGCCAGACGGAACAGTAGGCCTTGTTCTAAGTCCGCCTGGCTATAGCTACCACCAACTTATTTTAGTATGTCGCGTCGCCGTAACAACAATGTTATCAGCAGTTCGAGGTAAGATAGCCAGTTCCTTAGTGGTTAAGGATACCGGGAATAACGCGATTTCACATGCCTTATCATCACTTAACATAAATCAGGTCCAGTCAAGTAAAGAGCTTATGTACATCAGGGCCACATCGAATGTTAATTACAAAATAAATGTTCTCGAATGGTACTTAAAACATGTTATATTTACACATTAGTGGTCCTCGCTTTGTACATGCGGGACTCGGAAAAACGTCCTCATATTGTTTCTGTACAGTCAAACACACGGTCCTCGAATTGTATTGGATTCAAGAGAAAGTGTGTGAAAATGAGTCCCCGGATTGCCATCTGTAGTCAAGCGATTGGGTCCTCGAAAGGTACACACAGACGTCCTCGGAAAGATGTCTCCACAAGCGTTGGCAGTGTATAATAAGTCCACGCATTGGTCAAGAAAAGTTAATAAATAAAATGCTGCAATAACGTTAGACAAATAGACCTGATCATTAACAAAGTGTTTTCTGTTTCTTTCTATCGTTTTAAAGTAACAATACAAGGTCATTAACATGGTTTTTAAGAGAGTCCTCGGATGGGTCATATAAAACCATAGTCCTCGAAAGGCCGTCTGTACAAACAGGGGTGTGTGTGTGTGTTTGTGTGTGTGTGTGTGTGCGTGTGCATGATTATCATTATGAGTCTTTATTATGAATTGTTCTTTCAGTCTCAATATAATCAAGAGTCAAAAGCCAGTCTCTCATAACTTTTTTACACTGCTTTATGTTCATGGGATAAATGTTATTTGCCTTATTCGCAATATTATAAAGTCGAGAGCTAATTACAAAATTGACGTTTTGTATGAGAAGTTTTGTGTGAAGGAGTTTTGCAGACATGGTTATCTGTGTCTATCTATATAGTTATCTTTTAATCTTTGATTGTATATAAAACAATAGTAAGTATATAATTCCATAATATTTACCCGTTATCACGCAGCCTTATGCGGGAACACATGAAGCCCTTTATACAGGACGAACTTCTACTTTGACGTTTGAAATTCTTTGCAGGGTCGGGTCAACAAATTAACGTCAGGGCAAAATAAATGAGTAAGTATGTCTATTACAGTTTGTTGTCTTCACGAAAATTTTGTAAAGCGTGGGTACAATTGCATTGTCTTTAGGTACTCGACAACACTTGAATACTTACTTTCCCACGTCTTTTACTGTATTTTACAAAATCTTTGCCATAATATTATTCTCTGTCTTGGTAAATATGAACGCAACGAATATTCAAGACAACCCATGACCACGACCACTCCGCCAGGAGTGTACGACTAAGAAGAAGAAGAATCGTGGTAAACCTTTTTAAAATTAGAATTTCGGACCAGCATCAAGATTGGTGTAACTTTACTAGTTACCGAAAAGTTAAACAAAAGACAATCGTTACCGAAGAATTTTGAAGGAAAGAATAAATTATTGTAAGAATTCAATGTACGTGTACCTACTTGATGTTTAAAAGGTTTAAACACGTAAGAATGTGAATTACATTTAGGTTTAAGCACGGAAGAATGTGAATTGAGTTCGTCTACCTGTGGTTTAAAGTACAAACTGAACATTGTTATAAGACCGAAATTTTAATTTTCATACATACTTACCTACATATTATATTCACGACTATTATCCCTTAAGGGTTAGTCAGGAACTAGGCAATGGGGACTGCAGAAGCAGTCCACTGCCATAGTCCACTTTTCACCAAGTTGCAACTGCACACGTGCTCAGCGTGACAGGTGCTCTATGCTGTTGGATGTATGTGCAGTCTTAAGTCCGTTGGTCGCCTTTTACGACACCCAAGGGAAGAGTGTTAGTATTCTTTCACGGCTGTAATTTTCGTTGAATACAAATTGATTGCTTAATTCCGCATGCTTATTGATTGTACTAGTAGTACTTAACTACTATTTTTATTATAATTTCCTTTGTGTGATCTGATTTTCCAATGCAACGGTGTATCAGTATGATAATTGTGGTTACACGTGGATTTTAGACATATAGAAGTCAATGACGTAATCATTGTCTATTTTTGCAACAGCGATAGAAGTAGGTAATATTTTAAATGTAATAAATTGTTATTGTTTACTTTAAGTTTATTTAAGTTCTTCTTCTTCTTCCTTTTGATAGTTACTTTGATATTTTATTTCTAAAATAGGTGCAGCTAAAAAGATCATTATAAGCTAAATAAAATTTAAAGAAAATGAATGTGCTCTGCTTTGCAAATTTATCTACTTGACTACAATCAATTGACAGTTGACACGACAGAAAGAGAGCGTGAAGATTAATTGATTGTACCAAGATCACAAGCAATTTTACGAGATTTAAATTATCTTTGAGGAAGCGCTATTTCGCTTGAACTTACTCCACTTTCTTTTCTCACAACTGCAAACAACCCAATTTTCGACTATAAACCCAGATTTTGCCAACGCCCAAACGTTTTCCAGGAAATGTTAAAGCCCCTACTACGAATCATATCGAGAAAATATAGAGGTATTCATGTTTATTAAAAACATTTGGTGACAGTAAAAAACATTATGCCTTGTGTTAATATAAAACAAATCGACGATCAACTTGGTTTTGTAGATGACCTCACTGCAGCCTTAAAACAGACGGGAAAACCCCAATAAGTTTTAATAAAATTCCGAGTAATTTTATCTTACCGTTTTGTGTTACCAATAATGAAGATGGTTAAGTGCATCATGACTTTCTCAAAGTAGTTGGTACTCTTAATAGTAAAATGGTCTTAGGACTTCTTAGTAATTCCTTAGTAGGGGTCAAAAGCTGACGCACAACTGTTTGATTTGGTAAACTAACTGTGTTTTCACATTAATCTGTAGCTACCTTGTCTTACAAAGATATCAACAAATGATTCAAATATACATACATGTTTAGTTCTAAATATTGTGTTTCAGATGATATGTTTGGCCCTATTAACTTTGGTTGTTATATGATTATGTCTTCTTCTATGATAGTCTAGACTTTTTTAACAACTTATTATTAAATGTTATAAAGGTTATGTTGTATCTCACTCAATTTGAATTTGAATATTCAACTCAGATTATTTCAAACACGATACCCGCATGTTTTATCGTTTCCATTTTTTGTTAAATGTGAGGTTTTGTTTTACCTCGATTAAACTGACATTATTACTTCTTTTATGATACCAACTGCCCTTGCATGTATTGAAGGTGTACTCGCTGTGTTGTCACTATTGCAATTGTTTAAAGATTTGTTGTTTCCGTAAAATAAAACCGCAGCCATTTTCATTGTGAGACCAGCATAAGGTGAGTTGGTTCTACTACCTTCGCTGTAAAATAAGGAAGGTCAGCACTAGAATTTAAAGACCACTCTGTCTGTTTATAATTAGTTTAAAAATATGGTATTCAAAGTTTGATGGCTATACATCATTATACTGATAAGAAAATGAGCAACTTTTGCAATGCTAAATCACAGAATGAGTAGCTAAATTTATAATATCTGAAGCTCTTCCGTTCTTCGGAAGTGGTCCGGGTTTTTATCCTACGACAGCAGACGTTAAAATACAATTTACCCGCATTGAACCAGTTCCCCACGTGCTATTGCTAATGAGGGAACGCCTAACGATAGGACTTTTATTGGTTGACGGTAATGATGATGGCTTACCACCTTCCTAATAGCTAGTTACATTTCGCGATATTAATCTATTAATACCTACTACTTAAAAAGAGGTAGTTGTGAAGTAACTTCTGACCGATAGATGATGATCCGGATCGGATTTCGGTCATAGCGACCGCTTCCAACCAGATCACCGATTGATACGTATGCAACATAATCGGTAAACCCGACGCGCGTCGAACTGATACGGTGACTCTACCCAGGTTTTTCAGACTTCAACCTTCAATACTCCTTGCACATCTGTACAAACAAGTCATTGGATACGTGCTCGAGACAATAGCCGCAATTTCGTCAGACAGTGACGTCCGTATAAGAGTAACGATAATGTTACAATAAACAATAATTGACATCGAAAACTTCTAAAAATCATTCCATTACAGTTGCTAACCGATATTGATATACCACTCGTAAGCATCGTGCTGTCAATGACGAAACTATTTCAGATTTCAATGGTCGTCTTAAAGCGTGTGCGTGGGATATTGGCTTTTGAAAGTGGTCTTTTAATGTTTGGGTAGATACTTGATAATGTTTCGTAATCGGCCTATAAACTTCCCACTACTGGGTTCACGGCTTCCCACACACAGAATTTGACACTGGGAGATCAGGCTGTAAACTAATCGACACTGGCTTCACGTGCCTTCCGATTCCGAAGCACAAATGATTTTGTGATAACTGAACTGAGTCACTAATTTCAATGTCCCAGTATTGCGAAAGTTACTTTGTCCATATCCTAAATAATTGAGCTATTTCAATTCCCATTTAATTTGCAATTATTATTAAATTGTATGTGCCTTACGAACTCTTGTGTGTTAAATTTATTTTTATATTCTTGTTTGAATGACGTTTAAAAAACTTTTAGAATTAGAAGTTTTGTATTTACTTTTGTTTTGCTATTTATCTTCCCAGTAAGTACTTTAGTTTTCTCCCCCCACATAATATAGCGCTTTTTTATTAAGTCTGTAACAACCATAGTTGATTGTAGTAGTAGTAGGTACTTTAGACAATACAAACCCTCTTCTATACGTACATTAACGTCTGTACTGTAACCTTTACGCGACGCGACGTCATATACATTAATTATTTTAACAGAGAAGTCTCGCGTGACCACGCCGTATCTTTATACGACGGCTGTGACCTTAGTAACAGAATTTAAAATAAAAATCCAACAGCGGTAGATAAAGAACTTACGTATTCATATGCGTAACTAAATAATCGCTGTTAGTCTGGCACTGGGAGCATTTTCTATTATTGAACTATATATCCAGAACCAGATATCACGTTCTCTATTGATTGCCTTTGATGATTATTTCCTTTTGATTAATTTCTGTTTTATGTACTAATTTCTGAAGCTTATATAATATAATGCCATTAATTGTATCGATGACTTAATTTCAATGATTTAGGCTTTTACTGAGCAATAGGATAACATTGGCTATGAACCTTGAAATTAAACACTTTTTTCGGATCTACTAATGCGGATTGCACTGGATCAGGGGCCCAAGTCTGCTAATTTACGAATGGCATAATTGAATCGCAATTGGATCGCATTGTAATTGTTTGACACATTTGGTATTCTCTTACTCATTTATGAATACCAAATGTGTCAAACAATTACAATGCGATCCAATTGCGATTCAACTATGCCATTCGTAAATTAGCAGACTTGGGCCCCAGGGTGATGGTATTTCTTACTTCATATGTGCTTATAATTCATTTGAGAAGGTCTCAGCACAGCAATGAAACGCTAACAGGCTGATGATGATGATTTTTCTTGGTGTTTTATCTTTAAGTTAGTCTTTGTTACGTCTGTTGAAAGTCATCAAGCATAACATAAAGTGCCTTATAGTGGTAGGTAATTGCAATCAACAGTTGTTACACTACAACTATTTATTAAGCATATTACGGCATTCTATTCTTAGTCTTAACAGTTATAACAAGTAGGTACTCGTAATATAGCGCTATCTAAATTTAGAACAGCCTGATAAGACGTGGATTTATATGTCAGTTTTATTTTATCGCAAATTATAAGGCACTCCTTTCCTTGGCATTGTTCGAGCGACACATATTTGATATGAGCTATGTAATCAAAGGACAAGCGCCATTATTAATCTATAGTTCTAGATCTCTTTTCTTAAAGACTTTGATATCTTTAAAAATTAACTAATACCGTTATTCTTTACTAAAATACTGTTATAGTCCCACACATAACCTTTGGCCAAAATGGAATAACGTCTACGTGTGTTCGTACATAATTCTGAAATATGTGCATAATAATGTCGCTTAGTCTGTCATCGAGCTAAGGGATTGAGTTCGGATATGAGCATTTAAATAGTTCTAGACATTTATTATTGCCATTAATGCAACTGCCAAAGGAAATAGGTTTGAGACTGAATTTAGGAGGTGTTATAAATTCTAGAAACGTTCAGTGCCACGTCGTGTGTTGCTGCCATGCCGTTTTTTATGACTGTATTTTGAATTGAATACACGAATACCTACACCTACTTAATTAAAAGAGTTGTTTTGTTCTCTTAATGTACGAAATTTTATGTTGCGATAATTTTGAATTTGTACTTGTATTTGTGTTTGTACTTAATTAAATCACAATTATAGATGAGTATTTAACTTTTATGTTAAAAACAACACAGTAGGACATGAAACAAAAACAGTATTATGTAATAATGAATAATACACATACGCATACAGTCGTTTATACCATACACGCAAGATACAGATCCTGTCACAGAGTCAGTTAATGTATATTGTTCCAAGAAAAACGATCTCATTAAAACTTCTGCACAATTAAAAAAAATGTTGTTGTTGTTTTGTTCTGTTATTGTATGAAATTTTTTGTTGTGATAATCTTGAATTTGTACTTGTATTTGTATGTGTACTTAACTAAATCTGAATTTTAGATGAGAATTTAACTTATATGTATAAAACAACACAGTAGGACATGAAACAAAAACCCTAATAATAATCAATAATACACATACGCATCTACAGTCGTTTATACCATACACGCAAGATACAGATCCTGCCACAGAGTCAGTGAATGTATATTGTTCCAAGAAGAACTGTCTCTTAAAAACTTCTGCACAATTAAAAATTTCGTAACCAAACACTTAGAACACAAAGACAAACACAGAAAAGTTCTCTGAGGCTTCGCCATCATTTAAATTTGAAACTTTAATAGTTTACAACAGCACATAAATTTAGCTAAAACATTTTAGTTGGCTGAAAAAGTTCGCTGTTAGCTAAGTAGATCTTTGTTTTTACCTTATGTTTAAAAAGTTTCATAGTAATTGGCTTTATGGCTTTTGAAATTAGAATAGTATATCGAAATGTGGAAAGGTTTTTAATATTTTGAGCCATCGAAGAACGATGTCCCAATCAATTAGCCATTGAACTCTTTCGAATAAAACGTGCAAAAATCTTATACCGTTACTCGAGTCACATTCTGATTACGGCCGGCGTCCATATATCCAGTTACTTTTATATTAATCCTGCGAAATCGGGGTGACCTACAACCGGGGCCAAGTCCTTGGACTTCTGAAACCGTAATGATCATTGCAATAACTAAACAAACTTTGGTGATTTTAATAAATTCTCATAAAACAGTAAAATGTTCTGTTCTGCGAATAGAGTTTAATATGCCATAAAATATAGTTTTCGCAACCGCATATAAATATTTAGTCTATCTACTTTGGTCTGATGTTTGACGTACGTAAGGCCGTCGAAAGTGGAAAGCTGACCCATTTCTTTTGAGGATTCCCAAACGCATTGACGTCATGACTATTATGATTATGTTACTTCGGTTAATAATAATGAAGGTTAAATTGCGCAATAAAAATGAAATACGGCGTCTGATCACTCCTACTATATATCATGTTTGTTGGAACGGCTTAAAGAAAATGGAGTTGATTTATGTTATAATTTGAATGGCTGCATTTATACTCAGTAATAAATTATTTGTTTGTAGTTAGTGCTTCAAGAAGTTTAAATGAATTCAAATAAACGCAATACACCAATATATAGCATACCTACGTTTTATTTCATTCTTAAGAGGCCTATTACATCTCGACTGTGATTTTTGCGTAAAATGTCCATTTTCGCACTTTGTTCGTTTTTATCGAAATAGGATAATAAATTCATGCTTAATTATTACAAATCTCCACTCTGCGAGAATAAGCAGAGTTCGAACGGCCGGCGCAACGCATTTTGTAGTAATTTTGCAGTTGTATTTATCGTTTTTATCGAAATAGTATAACAAATTCATTATAAGATCTTTATTCCCCATGAAGTAACAATTATTCTGGTATAAATTTTGCTCAATAATATTATCGTAAATGGGAGAAATTCAGTTACTTAACTTAAAGCGATTTTCGAAGTTTTTTGGTTTATATAAAGATTTTTTTTCTAAAAATAAAATCAATGATATCTAAAAATTCCGAGGCCGCTACGAACTATACGACTAAATAAGAGATAACTATTTTTATAATTATATTTATAATAGAATATACTATTTTTTAATTTCATTTCTTTAGAACACTAGGAACTCAAAAAAGTGCCTTCGCACATTTTATGAAAATCTTTCTCCGCATATTTAGGTTTAATTAAATAGTTTAACAAGATTTACAAAAAGCAAGGCCGCTACAAACTATGCCAATAGCTATTCTAAACTATTCAATAAGTCAAAATGGTTAATGTATTTTTGTTTTTGAGATCAAGAACGCCAAAATTGGCCATTTTACGCAAAAATCATAGTCGAGATGTCCTTCGTGCCTTCATTCTCGTAAGTGGTGAATATTTATAGGTTATTTTAGACTATTTTATCTCTTAACCTGTCGGAAAACATTATTTATACCATACGGCGGCAGAATTAGTCAAGATGGTGAAAGCCAGGCTCAACTTAAACACGTCCTACTAAAAACTCCTCCTTTTTTTCTCTATAAAAATATAAACATTAGGATAGACTAAACCAATTGTGTATGGAAAAATTCCAGAACCAGTATAGTTTAACCACAACACAGGTCACAGAAGCATTTAAATAACAGTTGATATTTTCAGCTGAAACTAGGTTTAAAACAATTTTTTTTCGCACCTTGGGAAAAATACCATCCATAGTGCATGATATTTAATTACCCAGATCACGTAATTACCCTCTCCTGCTGTGTGCAGCCATGTTGAAACATTCCTTCAGTGTTGGCATGCAGTTGACATTACTGTACTTTCTTTCAACAACAGCGTGCATATTGTACGCAAATGTGCCGTCGACTAAAGAATTTTAAATGGCATATCAGTCTTTAACTATTGGGAATAAGATGCTTTTTTCAAGACCATATATTTGGCCAACTGTTAACATAACTTTGCCCAGACATAACATGAATGAAATAGCAATACGAGTACATACATAGAGAAGGTTCGTCTGGCTGGATCGGTACTTCTGGCGAAAATGCGCTTGGCGAAATCTCAAAAATTTCTGTATACCTAACTAACTATGTATAAAACACGCTTCGTCGCAGACACCACATTTGAAAACATAAACATGACTAATGGACACTGGCGACACTTGTTTGCATCAGTTTACTAATTTAAAGCTGAGGAAATAATATTAAATAATAAGTTTAAAAATCCTAATGAAGAGTCAAAAATTATAAGAGTTGGTCACATTCACATATCTAATGACCCGGCATTTCGAAAGTTGCTTTACTTGCAAGATCGCAAACCAAACGCGCTGTACCATAGAGCAATACGAATAACAATCATCTCTCGATCACTAAAAAAACTTTATCATCATCATCATCATCATCATCATCATCAGCCAGAAGACGTCCACAGCTGGACAAAAGCCTCCCCCAAGGATCTCCACCACGACCGGTCTTGTGCTGCTTGCATCCAGCGGCTACCCGCGACCTTCACCAGATCATCGGACCACCTTGTTGGAGGCCTGCCCACACTGCGTCTTCCGATGCGCGGTCGCCACTCGGGAACCGTTCTGCCCCAACGGCCATCGGTTCTACGGGCGATGTGCCCTGCCCATTGCCACTTGAGCTTGGCGACTCTTTGGGCTATGTCGGTTACTTTAGTTCGTCTACGAATCTCCTCATTTCTGATTCGATCACGTAGAGAAACCCCGAGCATAGCCATCTCCATTGCTCTTTGCGTGGCATGTGGTTAGCTGTAGAGCTTGGGAATGTTCGTTTGTCCTGGTATTGTATGCCAGGACTTCCAAACTCGTGCACAGCGAGCGGGGCCTAGTAGCGGTCTCTGAGGGGCCAGAAGCGATAAGTCCTGCGGGGAACGTGAGTTTCCCTTATAGTTGGCAGCTTTGTCCGGTGGTTTTCATTGGACATTGGTGTTGACATCTCCGGTACTAGTCTGGAGAACTAGTAGAGGCGGCCTCCTAGATGCCGTAGCCTCCGGTCCAGCCAGCCGCGTAGGACGTGGGAACTGGCTAGGCGCCCGGATGGGTTCCGAGAAGTGAGTGTGCTTACTACTCCGCTACCAAGGTGGACACTTGGGAGTCGACTTTAGAGTCGACGACCCTAGCAGTGGCAACTGCGAGTTGTGCCCTTCGTGCAACGAGAAGTGAGCGAGCTTGACAGCTCCGGTTACCTATCTGGACAATAGGCAGTGAACTACACGTGTTCACGGGGATACTCTCCTGAGACACTAGTCTTATGAGTACCGAATGAAGAGCGCGCTGCGGCGGGCACTAATTTGGCGTCAAGACCTAACGTTGGTGGTCTCCTGCGCGAGTGTTCTACTGGCGCAGGGACGTCTGGCACTTCTTGTATAACCTAACGGTTGGTCTCGAGGTGCCAGTACAAATAAACTTAGTGAAATTAGGAGAGGGGATGCTCTTTGCGTGACTTTGAGCCTACTAATTAGGCCCATAGTGAGCGACCATAAAAAAAACTTATTAACTTAATAAAACCTCAGAGATATATTTTTTTTACACATTTTACATGAACATAAAACACAGTTCACTAGAATTAGGCACGTGTCAATAGTAGTCTGTGGGTATAATACAAACGCTTTTTTATGTAAATTCCCCGAACCGGATAGTTGCTAGACGCATGTCACACTGCACGAGGGAACGTGGTTCATATGCGAGTATGTTCTTGAATAATATTATACCATAAAGAACAACACATGCCCAAGCTTTACAATATCCATATGTTGCTTCCGTTCGGACGGACATAGGAAAATGTATTACAATAAAATTAACATAGGTATCTCGAATTATGACCCAATCAACTCGAACGAGGAGTTTTTTATGTCCACACAGATGAAAAGGATTTCTCAAAGCAAGTAAAATAGTTTTCTTGACATATTACGTTATTTTAAGGAAAATTGTCTTAATACAAGTAATGTTTATTCATTTTTAGATATTGGCAGTCTTAAAACAAAAGATATATTTTCTTGTTGCATTTTCACAATCAAGAAAAAATATTTTCAATGAAGAATAAGTAAAATTAATCTAAGAAGTTCAAATGTTATTGCTTTAATACAATGAAATACTTATTTCAAACTGAAAGTTTTTTTATCACAATGATACAATTCATTAAATGAAGAAAACATAAACATTGAATCATATCTTGAGCAAATTTAAAAAAATATCTCTTGAACTAATGACATCTAATCTTATTTTGAGTAAACATCCTGGTTTGCTACAAAATATTATAGTACATTGTTTCAATTACTTAAGTAAAATATTAAAAAAAGTTAAAAATATTTTAACTCAGTAACTAGTAATCTTTACCAAAAATAGATTTTTGATATGTCAATTGTGAGTGTGCGCGCCATGCAAAGCAAGTTTAAAAGTGTTTGTACTGTTTGAGATTAGGCCTGTGGCTTTGTCCACTAATTTTTCATCTGGCAGCCAGTGGCTGCCAGATGAAAAATTAGTGGACAAAGTGACGACAACAATGACGCCCTAGATGGCGCTGTACTGATTCCTGCATCGCGCTATGGTTTCGTTTCATCAATAGTATAAATAAGGATCTGTTTTTTTTTAACGTTTTTAACGTTCGAGGTTCTTTCAAGTATATTTGGAATATTCTTGGTCTATCGAGTTACTGAGTGAGCTGAGTGTTCTTTCAGTAGTCTGAGTAGTCTCAATGGAGGACAGGTGTTTCCTGCATGAATGTTTTTTGTAAAATAAAAACTAATAAGTACTAACATTAAAATGCATTTAGGACTCTTTATTGCAAGGAATGAAGGAATATTTTTCCCGGAACAAGAAAGCTTTTTCCTTATTGAAGGTAGCATAAATTGAAATTTAAAATATTAGTTATTGGTCTAAGGATATAATTTTCTCAAATTAAAATAAACTTATCTGAACTGAAACCAATATTTTCTTGAAATAAAAATACATCCTAAGCTTGCATCAAGAGAATTATCAACTTACTTACATTAAGAATACTTATAATTCTTGGTTAAAGATGTATTATTTTAAATCAATCAAGAATTGTTTTATTTCAAGATTATTTCAAATATCAGTTTAAGATTATTATTTTTTTAATGTAAGAAAATATATGTTTCAATATATATGAGGCAACCATAATCTTGGTTTAATGCAATTTGCTTTCATGCAAGATTATATTATATTTGACGACCTCCTTGGTCGAGTGGTTTGTACACCGGTTTTCATGGTGTCACCATCTCTGAGCTCCCGGGTTCGATCCCCGGTCGGGTCAATTTAGAGAAAAACTGTTTTTCTAAATTGATTTCGGGTCTGGGTGTTTTTTCTATGTTTATGTATATTTATCCGTTATCTTACCATATTAACGAGTTTTACAAGAATACTCATCTTGGTCTAGATAATTGGTGTGAGCGTAAAGAAAATTTATTTTATTTTTATTATTATTTTACTTATTCGAAGAATACCGTTTTTTCTGTGCACCTCTTCTTTTTGGGAAAGCAATAGGATCTAACAACCTATTGTTGAGTTATACTTACTGACCAAAGAAACTAAAATAACTTCATGTCCTGTAGAAAGTCTCTAAGTCAATGATATATCATTGTCCTAAGTAAAATAAAATATCAATGAAATTATTTCAAACAGGACGTACAATGTAATAAAATTTGGTTATAGCATTAACATATTAACTAACGAATATCAAATACAAAACGTCGAACAGTAAGTAGTTAGTATGTAAATGTTAATACTTGTTTAAGTCTTGATTTTTAAATAATTATTTTGTGCCGGTTCCCGCGCAGAACCCGTCTTCTGGCTGTTAATACTAATTTCTGTCGCCAAGCAGTAATTCGGCATTGATGTTTGACTGTATGAGGGTATGAGATCCAGTCGAATTACTAACCAAAGGGGAGTAACAACAAAAGTATTGGCGGCAACGCGACTGTTCCAACAATGTCGTTGTGATTTTCTATAGACAGCGGTGATGGTGATCGTTTCTCATCAATCACTTAATATGCAAGTTTACCGACTCAGTCAAACAAATAAGACTATAAGTAAATATTTTAAGTATAAAGCTATGCGCCAGTATTCAAAACAAATGCTTACTTTTCTACTAGGTACTACGAATTCGAACCCTCGCAATTTGTAGTTTGAACTACTTAGCACTAGGGTGACAATGAACAGACTTTCTGCAGACAAGGGTCTGCTGAAAGTCTGTCAAAAATCCATTAGAAATACACGTTGTTCCTACTATTTTTTGTCATGGCAGTCGAAAAACGAACGCGTAGTCGGTGAGTTACCGACAGCGGGTTTGTACACACAACAGCATTTCAAACTATACAGAGCTCTTAAAATCTTCCGATCGGATTTCAGCTTTAGTTATTGGTAGTTGAGTTACAGAATTTTGAAGTTTTGGGGTAATCTGACGTCCTGTTGACCGCATAATAAGGTTGCCATTTGGTTGCCATACAAACTACAACGGGTAAAATGTATCAAATCAATAATCCAACGCTTACTTCAATACTTTCTATGTTTAAGGTAAATCTAGTGAGCTAAAAATAGATCATATAAAAATACACGTTATTCTGCAATAGCAGAATAATGCGATTTGTAACTTTCCATAGAAGCTCTCAATAAAAGTTGAATAAACCTTTCGACCTATTTTAATTTACTATAATAGATCTCTAAAATTTTCCTTAACATTATTGGTTGCTACAAAACCATAATATAAATTATATTGAATGTCGGGTATAAAATAAAATGATAACCTGCCTGCCTGTGCTAATATTGAGTTATTGAAACATATTAAAGCGACAGTTAGTATAATTTATAGAAGACAGAAGTGGGCAGAACGTCCACAAATGTTTGGGGTCGTGGCTTATCATCACTAGGACGATTTTATAAAAAAAACCATCATAAAATAGAAGATAAAAGGAAAGAGATGAACAAGATCAAGAACGGAATATATTAAAGATAAGGTGAACGTATCTTATCAATAAGTCAAGGAACACAAAAACTAACGGTAGAGATTAACACTGACAAAGGCGTGGGGCTCAGATTCGTATAAAAACCTTCTCCACGAATTAGCACGGCAACGTTTTCCACGAACAAGGTTCTATGTGTTTCTATTCTTACGGATCAGCCGTGTTTCCACCGCTGCGGGGTCAAGATTCTCCGGGTCCCCGACAGTCGAGGTCCTTGAGTTTTTTACGCTAACAACGGTTACGCCGGATATCTCCATCACCGCAGACGATAATTAACCTTAGATTACATCGAATAAGAATTCATTTTCAATGTTGTCCCGTTATCACTTACTTATCGGGCAGGGGAATCCTTGTAGTACGAGTGCGTTTCAATGAACAACTTATTGTTTGCGTAAATATTAGCAGCTAATAATAAGTGCGTGAGATGGTAAGTGATTTACGATGTGCCATTACCCAGTAGATATGAAATCCTGAGTGTCGTTCTTAATATTTACGATGAACCAATTAATAATGTCGCGATAAATGCACTGACAAATTGTTCTGTCGCATATACATCGTTCTGGCCATGTTGGTATATTTTAAACAATTTACAAAGCCACATTTGTAATTTACATCCCTCTGCCTTCTGCCCATTTTCGTATAATAGTGGTCTTTTATAGTGTCGAATCGTATCCAATTCAAATGTATTGTCAAACGATAATAAAATACAGTTGTGAATTTTCCATCTTAGGACTTCAGTTCATCGATTTAGTCTAGGTTATTAGGAAAAAAAAAAGAACTTTGCTCAAATTATCATTAATCATAAAATTATGTCTGACATCTCCTTTGGATAATTTCAGTAACAACAATAAATCTCATTAAGAACAGTAGAGTTTTTGTAAAGTTTTAATAATTTTATTATTGATAAAAACAACAAAAGTTGAATACCAAGTATTATAGCCTCCGTCAATGGACGTTTATGTAACCTCACTTGTGTTGATTAAAACCTAAAAAGGTTTGTAACGACCGACTGCACTAAGAGACTGCTTAACATAAAAATAAATGTAGAAAATCCAACTTGGTAGTTACGTAGTTATTTAAAGTCGGATTTAAGTACCTATATAAGAAACCGTAACTGGATTTAATAGGTTCTATGCCTTAAGCCAGAGTAAATTACCTACATTATTATTACACAGGTATTTCAATAAAAAGATGAGTTCAAGAGTACAACGACTACTAAAGGATCAAGGTTGAGATCTTTAAAGTTAAGCATCTTTTGCAATAGCGAGTCACTGGATGGGTATTTTTTAAAATAATTCAGGCTCTTTCAGAAGGCCGCTAATACCGTAGTAGGTTCAAAAAGTGTTTATCTTCAAATTCGAGATCTAAGCTAAGCCCAAAATCGGGATGATTTTCACTTAATAGAACAAGTAGAGCC
Organism: Scoparia ambigualis; assembly: GCA_963921215.1. Classification (NCBI taxonomy): domain Eukaryota; kingdom Metazoa; phylum Arthropoda; class Insecta; order Lepidoptera; family Crambidae; genus Scoparia; species Scoparia ambigualis. The sequence goes on along the minus strand of OY992511.1, from coordinate 10,358,624 downwards.
AGAAAGCAGAATTTATTTATTTGACCTCATTTAAAGGGTTGTAATGTAAGTCGACGTGTGTAACGTTCTAATTTAATGCATTTTACGTTTTATTCTACTGATAATTGAGTTTAATTTGGGTTAATGAAACAGCAATTAACTTAAATAAAAATTTACGATAGAGACTCATAGAAAAAATACAATCCGTTTTGGCTTTAAGCCTACGGCACAAGGTATTTTTTCATTTGACTAAAATTGTGTAGCCTATCTAGAAGTGAAAGTTTCTATATTTATTATTAAAGCTGTATTCTATACGGATGTCGCAATATTAATTACCACCAAACTGTCGGCATTAAAAATGTTTTATTAAGTTTTATTTAGTTGTCGACCTATTGGCAATGTGTAGAGTGTGAATAATTAACGTTCTTTTTTCTAATAAGTATATCGATAATTTAATCAAACCATTATGTCTCGTTTGTCAAAAAATATATTTATACAAGTTATAGAGTATGCTTCAGACAATCACTCAAAACTGACGAGTCCGGCAAATGAAATCACTGCCGTATCTCATCATTGCTTATTTTATTAATGTAAATATGACTTTGATCATTTAAGATATTTCGATCAATATGACCCCGAGAGACGTGCGGCATAAAATATAAAAAAGATTAATTCTTTATGTATTCCTTATAAAGAATTATTCTTTTATTTTTTTACTTGAGTTACCGAAGAAGTTACGATAAAGGTCAAGATATTGACACTTATTACTCAGTTTATAGAGTGAGAACTAAGAACCATGCAGGCAGAATCATCGTTAAGTTTGGTTAGTTAATTCCTCTGAATTTACTGTTCTGTGGTTAGTTCAAGTTAATAACATGTTAAAAACTTTCATGGTCACTACAATTATTTTTATGAAAAAACGGAATTTTTACCATGTTTAAGTTGTAGATTTTGAGTACCCGATATTTCGGCGCAGTTTCACCATTATCACGGAGTAACAGAATTACTAAAAATAGTTCAATGTTCTTCTACTAGGAGTCGCTGTTTCATTACCATATTTTATTATTGTAATTGTTTTTTTACTGTCTCGGACAAGTTATTCTGTTTTATCAGGGAACCACCGGCAAAACTTATTGCAAAGTACGAGTATTATTAGTGTTCACTTAAGATTGCTTTGTGTCACTACAAAACTTACACAATCTAATAACTATGATATCAACATAGAAACAAATTGTTTTTCCTCGTAATACAATTACAACATTGTAGACGTAACTCAATATGTGAACTGTATACTTACTGTATACTGAAGTGCCAGGGATTAGCTAAAACGAGAAAGGCAGGTGATTTTCCACAATTAGATGTAAAAGTCAAAATAAAAAAAATGTCACACGCGCCGAGATGGTGGTGATACGATGACAATCACGGTGCCAAGATATGATTAGGAAAAATACTGTGACATACAAAACTGTTCTACGCATTGCACCAATTTGGTACGGTCTCTTGTAATGTAATTATCTTTTTTTTATCATAATAAAAATAATAATTATCAATATGTCTTTAGATCGTCTTGAAATCTATAGATTGTGTTTAACAGGAAGTGAAATTAACAACCTTTCGCACTTAAATTTACATTTTTATAGTTTACAGTGACTATACATGTGTGCAAAGAAGGGGGGAGGCCATATTCTTCCCATTTGGTTCTGTCTTGTGTTTTGGCCTATCATTTGTTAAGGCATTTGTTAGGGCTTTGTCCCCGCAATCGTAGTCGGGTTTTAAAAACTGATATTTACGACATCAACCGCAAACCATTGTTTTACGTGGCTTCCACACGGAGGAGACAGGGTTTTAGTGATTATTGGTCACCCGTCCGTGCAAAATAATGCTTAACTTCCAAGATTTTCGCACAAAAAAAGTTCGCTATAATTATATATATCTTTTTTATAATTATTTATATCGCCATGATCAATAATCACATTCTCGGAAGTATGGCTACTGTTCTCGTTTCCACAATCGACATAGGCCGGCCGATATGACTCAGTCACCTATTTTTCACTTAACTCGATTGTTGTGCTCTAGATAATGTGAAAAACTAGTTTCGCTACCATTTATTGAGGCGGCTACAAATTGTTATTTAACGGTTGTGTAATTCCAAGACCTGAAAAGGTTTCATTATATACATATTTTTTTTAATTAATATTTTAATAAGTAGTAATAACCAATCATGCAAAACTTCCTTGAAACGAATCGCAATTTCATTATTTAAATACAACTATTAGTTTAATGGTTGATGATAGTGTTGGTTCTCAGTCCGCCTGTCGAAAATCTAATAAATCTGTCTCCATAACATCAATGTTGCCTAGTATCATTGTTGCTGTGTTCCGACAGTAGGAGATATTAGCGTTTCGCCGCAGTTAAAAATTCTGGCCGTCATCTCACCAGCCCCCTTACTCTTGAAACCAATCGCGATCGATAGAGATTGATATTGTGAAGTTTCATACTCTGAAGTTACGATACCAGCGCTAGTTTGGATCATATTACGCAGATATTGAGTGAACTAAATGCAAAACTCAATGCCATTTAGTTCACCCAATATAAATCCAAATTAGGGCTGGTGTCGTATCGTAACTCAAAAGTACAAAACTTCACAATACCAATCTTGATCGATCGGGATCGGTTTCAAGAGTAAGAGGGCTGGTGAGATGAAGACCAAAACCTTGGTGGCCTAGTAGTGAAGCGCTTGGTCCGATATCCAGTATAAATCCAAATTAGGGCTAGTGTCGTATCGTAACTCAAAAGTACGAAACTTCACAATAATAATCTCGTTCGTTCGGGATCGGTTTCAAGAGTGACAGGAGATGAAGGCCAAAACTTTGGTGGCCTAGCAGTAGTGAAGCGCTTGGTCCGATATCCGGAGGTTTCTGGCTCTATTCCAAGGTCGGGTCAAGTGTTTCATATTGTTCGATGCCAGCCCGGGTTTGTGGTCGCCAACCTGCATTTGTGCGGATGCAAACGTGGTGATTTTAAGAAAAGTCCTAAAAATTGTAGCGATTAATTGAATTCAATGATCGAAGCCATTGACCCCCTGTTAAAGCAGCTGACTATATTATGATTCCTTATAATTTAGTTGGGATGGTTCAATCAAAAAGACAGATTTTTGCCATCGCGTGTACGGAAACGGATATGATATACTTAACACCCTTTTTTTTCATTGTGTTGCCATGCTAAAAGTAACTATAAAATGTTGGATATTCCAACACCCTCGTAGCTATTTAAACAGTAAGTAACTATCCATGGTGCTCTTAATGTTCCAGAAATCCACTAAGTGTTTGCTATCACTCCCGCGCAGCGCTCCGTTGAGTAGACACGCGTCACAAAGCAAAAAAAAAAATATTACTCCGACACAACGGTAACCAGGGGTGTTCAAGTGCAATGGCAACGGGGTCCGCTTCTTCACGCTGTGCAAAGTGCAAGGAAGTAGTGGGCCATGGTCCGGATTGCACTGTTTGTGGCGGCAAATTTCACTTCGGCTGCAGTGGAGTCACCGAGCGTGGTTTCGACAAACTTGGCACAATCAGGAAGAATAATTGGCGGTGTACTTCATGTCGCGACAGCTCGACAAAGCAAGTGATTGGCACGGAGGATCAAATACAGAATATGGGGCTGGATAGTGGCTCAGATACAGCAGATGTCGTAAAGCTTATTCTGGCTAAGATCACGGGCTTAGAAACTAAATTTGCAGTCTTTCAATCTGTGCAAACAGACATAAAGCAAGTGGTTGATGATATAGCGGACTTGAGGACCTCCTTGCATTCTAGAATGGATGAAATAGCCGAGAAAGTTTCTAGTATTGAAAGCAGGGTGTCTTCACTGGAATCTACCAGGGACGAATTAACGGACCTGAGAGCTGTTGTCGCCGAACTTGTCGAAAAGAATGCTCATAGTGAGCAATGGGTTCGACGCTCCAATTTGCAGATAAATGGAATTCCTCAGAAACCTGGCGAAAACTTAATTGAAATTGTAAAATCGCTTGCTAAGCTGTGTGCCTTTCCGCTTGATGTGCGTACTGACGTTGACTTCGTAACCCGAGTAGCGGTGATGAGTAATGCTGACAGTAAAAAAGCAAAACCCATTATATTAAAGATGCTTTCAAGATACAAGAAAGATGATTTCATGGCCTCACTTAGAAAGCTAAAAGATATAAGAACCAGTGATCTGGGGTTTTTAGGGGAGAATGGTAGAATCTTCGTCAATGACCATTTATCTAGCCGTAATAAAAGCCTACTACAGTAAACAGAGAGCAAAGTTAAAGGACTACAAATACTGTTGGGTGCGTAACTGCACCATAATGGTTCGGCGTTCCGAGTCGTCTCCTGTGCTACACATAACGTCTGAAGAGGCTTTAAAAAAGATCACATAGGTGTTATTGGTTTCTTTAGTTGGTTATGTTCAATCATCTTGGTTGATTTTTTAAACCGCTGTGGTAATTTTAGAGTAAAACTAATTATTGTGTTTCTTATACTTTTTTATTGCATCTGTATGTTTTGGTATCTTTTTTTTGTATTTATGTCATTTGGTGCAAAGCGTTTTGGTATAAGGTGGTGTGACAATTGGTATAAGTGGTTGGTGATTTATATGTATTCCGATTTAGCGGCCCGCAGCTTGAGCGCCCGGGCGCAAGTTACTTGTATTGTTTTTTCTACGTTGTTCTATTGCATGGACCATCGCTCTCGACTGCAGGCAATGGTAAGTATTAGAACGCTATTCATTGATCGTTGCTCTCTAACGTGGTGTGATTACTATGAAACGTCATGCGTAATAGGGATTGAACAGGTTGCAAGTTATCTTTTTTCCATCGAGAGTTCTTGTTACTCACGTCGTTGTGTTAATACTTTGAATGCGTTACGGATACATATTCGGTTGGAGGTGATAGCATTCTACCGCCTTTTAGTTATTTACTTATTAATTTATCATTTTATTATAATACAATGTTATTTTTTCTATGTTCTGATATTAAATTTAGTATTTAATATTGATTGGTGGTGTTTACAACAACATGTGAAGCCGGATAGTTTAGGTAATTATCGTTTAACCTTAATATTAATTAAAAAGAACTATTATTTAATTTTACTTTTACGGAGTTAAATATATTTTATCAAAACGTACGTGGTTTAAGGACTAAAACAAAAGAGTTTTTTACGAGCGTTTTAAATTCTGATTACGATGTAATATGTCTCTCGGAGACCTGGCTTTTGCCGGCTATCTTTGACTGCGAGTTATTTGATTGTCGATATAATGTGTACAGGACGGATCGTGATTACGAAAAATTGGGGATACGTATGGGGGGTGGTACTTTGATTGCGGTTCGTAGAAATTTAAGAATTGATTTGCGCCCTGAGATGTCACTGCCGCCTTCTTTACCTCGCGCCGATATCACATCCGTTAATTTAATCATCACGGAAGGAACTAACATAACTAAGGTAGGCCTGTTTTGTTGTTATTTTCCTCAAAGCCCATGTCAAGCTTCCTCAGAATTACAGTTCTTCGATTATGTTGCAGAGTTAAGTGTCGAATGTTTGACATATACTTTTATTGTTGTTGGAGATTTTAATATAGCGGAGGCTAAGTGGTGCCCAAAGCTTAATAATGTCATAACTAACAGTGAAAGTGTTTTGATGAATCCAACAGTGAATGTTTTGACATCACAAGTTTTTAATTTCTTAAATTTTACTGCTTGGCACCAGTATAACACGATATGCAATCATAATCTTAGGTTTTTGGATTTGGTATTTTCTAGTTCTCCCTGTACTGTCACACGTACTGTTCCTTTAGCAACACCAGAGGACTTACATCATCCGTCATTAAATATTAACCTAAAAATAAATGAATTACACTTTTACTTAAGGACGGCACCTCGTGTTGTTAAGCGTTTTTATTTAGCAGATTACAATCAAATTAATAGTGAGCTGTCTAAAGTTGATTGGGACGTGCTTCTACCATTAAATAATATAGAATTGGCACTTTCAAATTTTTATAATGTAATTAATGGTTACATAGACAAATATGTACCGTCACGAGTTCTTTATGACGAAAATAGATATCCAGCATGGTTTTGAAGGCCATTGATTAGATTAATTAATAAAAAGAATAAAATGCATAAAAAATGGAAAATATATAGTAGATCTAATCATTACGAAACCTTTTCTAACTTACGTAAACAGTGCAGGTTGCTTGAAGCCTCTTGTTATGGAACGTTTATTGAAAGGGCGGAGGCGAATATTAAATACAACTCTAAAGCTTTCTGGGCATTCATTAAATCTAAGAAGGCTAATACTGGCATACCTGATTCCATGTTTCTCGATAACGACATTGTGTCGAATGGCCAGCAAATTTCTGATGCATTTAGTAAATTCTTTCATTCCGTTTTTGAAAAACAATCTCACGTTCCTTCGGTTGTTATCTCACCACACCTTACTTCAGGTACTTCGGTTATTAATAACATTGATATCAACCCTGAAATTGTTAAAAGGTACTTGTCACGGTTGGATGAATCTAAAGGAAGTGGCCCAGATGGTATACATACAATATTTTTGAAGCAATGTAGTGAGCTGCTTGCACTTCCGATTTCTAAACTGTTTTCCTCCTCGTTGTCTGCTGGTGCAATGCCTGATTACTGGAAGCGCTCTCTAGTCGTGCCTATCTTCAAGACAGGAGATAAGCATGATATAAGAAACTATAGAGGAATATCAAAGCTATCCATAATACCTAAACTATTTGAAAAAATAGTTTATGATTCGCTTTTCCCTGTTTTAAGACCCTTTTTAGTTCCACAGCAACATGGATTTATTGATAGACGGTCTACTGAATCAAATCTTTGTGAGTTTCTTGAAGAAGTTCTTGCTAAAATGGATGGAGGATCACAGGTGGATGCCGTTTATACCGATTATTCAAAAGCTTTCGACAAAATCTCACACTCTATACTAATATCCAAAATGGAACATTTCGGTATACACGGTGATCTTCTGAGATGGTTGACATCTTACCTACGTGACAGGACCCAAGCTGTTGCGGTGAAGGGTTTTACTTCAACTTATGTACCTATAACGTCGGGCGTGCCTCAGGGGTCTCATCTCGGACCATTACTTTTCAATATATTTATAAATGATGTTGTCAGCGTTCTTAAACATTCAAAAATATTACTTTATGCAGATGATACTAAAATTTTTCGTGAAATTAAATCTCTTTCTGATTGCCATTTACTACAAAATGATTTAGATCGATTAGCACAGTACTGTCTGATTAATAAATTACAATTAAATATTAACAAGTGTCATATAATTACATATAGTAGAAAGAAAAAACTAATACAATATAAATACAGCCTTCAAAATAATAATCTTCACAGGGTCACCGAGATCAGGGACCTGGGAGTGATCCTAGACAGCGAGCTACTGTTCACTTCCCATATCAATAAGATCACTGCTGGGGCTCACAGGATGTTGGGTTTCATCTTTCGTCAATGTTCTGATTTTAAAAACCCTCATACTTTGTTATTATTGTTTAATTCGTTCGTTAGGTCTGTTTTAGAATACGCATCTACAGCTTGGAATCCCCAGTATTTCACATATATCGATTCCATTGAAAAAATTCAGAATAAGTTCATTAAACGTATGAAATATAGATACCCAGTATTCCCTATCGATGATATAATCACACCTTTAAAACTACGAAGGGAGCAACGTGATCAAGTTTTTCTTTATAAAATTATAAATAACATGATAGAGTCAACTTATCTTACTAGTAACATATTTTATAAGTGTAAAAAGTCTTGCCTCAGGTCCACTAAAACTTTTGCCCCACCTTTGTGTCGCACCAATTATGCCATAAACCGCTTTTCTATAAGGTCTTGTTGTGCATATGATAAGAGCTATCAGCATTTGGATATTTTTTCCCTTAACTTCTTTAAGTTCAAGAAGTCTATTTGTAACCGTTAAGGATTTTATAGTTATAGTTTTTATCTGTATCTCTCTTTTAGCATATTGTTATATTATTATTAGGAACAATATTTTAAGTTATTTTGCTACCAATAATAATTATTATTATTTTTACATTTTTTACATATAAGCCGAGTTAAAGTTCAGTGTCTGCTCAACCATTTGAATTTGTTTACCAGTGGAAACTTTGTTAGCTTTTGTACAATTCAAATAAGTTGTATTATTAAGTATTATCGTAAGCTGTATGTTTCCCTTGAACCAATAAAATAAAAATAAATAAAATAAAAATCACAGCTCCAAGTTAATTTTTCATGGTGTTGTGTTGGGTGGTCACGCGGTAAATGCTGTTTTTAAAAGCTTCTTTATTTCTAATATAGTTTATTTCCTTTAGAAAACCATTTCGTTACAGTTGAAATGTACACGTGGTTGCTACCTTATCTGCAATAACGTAGATCTAACTCATAATTGAATGTATGGAGTACCGATAAATGTTATACCATTGAATAAGTGCGCTGTCAATAAACTATACTGGCTGGCGGCTATTGATATATAGTAAGTGACTTGACAAATTGACCTAATAATTGTCGACAAGTATTGATTGTAAATTCAGTAAGTACATGAGTGCTGCAACTGGAGTAAATACTAGAGATTACCCAACCGACGGTCCCAGACCCCAGCGGCAAGTGAGGGGATGTACTTGGGTATTTAGTGGGAATGCCCCTCTTCTCCCAAATCCCTGCCGAGGTCTTCGGGCCTGGACAATGAAGCAGCAGCTGGGGAAACACCCCAACATTATCCTGCCACAAGTTTTCCCAAGCATAAAAAAGGGATAAAAAGGTACCTGAGTGCTGAGTGCTGAGTGGCTCGATGGGGCAGCTGCTAAAGCGTTCGGTTTTCGATCTAGCCAGTTAAGCAGCTTTCACAAGGCCGTGTTTCTGGATGGGTGACGTAATTAAAAACATATCCAGCTCATCCGTGCTTTGGAAAGCACACATAAGGCATTCGTCAAAACCCTCCAACGCGCATTGGGCCAGCGTGGTTAGTTATGGCCCTAATCTTCAATATGCTGTTGTACATACAGGATGGCATGTGCTCGACAGTGGAACGTTTTTATGCTGATGATGAGTGCTGAGTGCCAGTTTTATCCATCATTCAATGACGTCAGATACAACGAGAGTTTATATTATGTAGTTTACAACTAACCTCGTTTGTCATGCCATTTTTTTCGCTAACGTTATCGAATCGTGAGTTCTCAGACGTGAAGTTCAATTTTATCTGAGTCCTTCTTTAAAAACAGCTTTACGAAAATCTGTAGTACGAGTAGATATAATATTCTCGTTTGTCAATAATTTAAATAGTGCTGGATTTGTTGTATTTTAAATTTTATAGATTTAATTGTAAAAGCTCAAACAATGTCGTCGGTTAAAGAAATGACGTGTACCTATTAAACATCTTATTTAATTATTTTAATGAGTTCATCATAACCTGTGAGTAAATTTATTATAATAATGTGATGAAATGAGTCAGTTCCAGCACTCATTTGTAAGTAAGTTGTAATGCTTTGTTACAGAAGTAAGTAAGTAGGTATATGTTATGTAATAAAATTTACATGCAATTCGATTTTATCGAAGAATAATATACGAGTATAGGTACTTAATACACCAGAGGGACTACTCTCTTTCTCCGAAGCGTAATTTCGGCCGATTTTCGTTTGCTATTTATAACGCTCTCCATTTTAAATGAAATTTCAAACAATTTTCTAAAAACTAATAATCTTAATGCCAATCCTATTTTGTATGAACGAAATTTCGGAAGTAATGGAAACCGCTGTAAATAGCAAACGAAAATAGGCCGAAATCTCGTTTCGGAGAAAAAGAGTAGCCCCTCTGTTTTTGCAATAAGTTTATTTTAAGAATAATAATATCTAAGATCTTCTTTTTGTATATTTTTTACATCTTCCCCAGTGTCATAGGTATCATCAAGGACGAATCATCTAACTTGTTAATACACCTGTTTTAGCAATAAGTTTGTTTTAAGAATAATAATATCTAAGATCTTTCTTTTGTATATTTATTACATTTTCGCCAATAGTCTAGCTAGACTGATAAATAGGTATTGTCAATGACGATTTATCTAACTTGTCTACGGTATCATCATCATTTTTCCCTTATTACTATGAGGGAAAAATGACAATGGCGTAGCGTCATTAACGCTTCTTATGTTGAGTGGTTTTATAAGAACATTATCTTAATTTCTCGAATGAAACCTCAAGTAGTTACCTATATTACTGTGGAAATTATAAATAGAATAATGGGCACTCGAACAAAATTATGCATAATTTTGCAGGTACACGTAAGCTCCAAGTTACAAGTGAGAATATTTATTTTAAGTGTTTACTACGGGTAGTTGGATAGCAAAATCTTGATAAGTGGCAGACGGACAAAACTCTTGCCAATGATAGAGAAGTTATCCAAATATTTTTCAAGGTATTTGGAGCTTATTAGGAAGTGACCTCCAGACGAATTAAAAACCTCCTACCTTAAGAAGTCGGTTAAAAATTATAGCTTAAACCTTTATACGTATAATACCATAATATTTTATGAAATACACAACATTATCTTAAGCATTATAATAAAAAGTTACGTTTTCTTTTGTCATATTATTATGTATTATCTCAACATTGGCATCATTTTCAAGTTTTATTTCCTTCTTTTGTTATGTTATTTGTGTTAATGTCTCGCCGCAGCAGCAATATGAAGTGTAATTTGTATTCCACAATTCTGTCAGGATTACATAACAGTAATTTCAAACAATAACATCAAAATAGAGTCGATTTTCAATATGCACCTTTCATCTTTACACAAAGCAGTTTGTGTTGGTTATAGATTTTCTTTTACTTTTGAACTACTTCCTAATTAACCTATGTTTTACCTTAAGTTAAGGGACGCTTAGTGGAAGCGCAGGATCTAGCAAGCTTATTTTTAACCGTTGAAATAGAACAATGCTTCTTCTCATACTGGGATACTTTCCGTGTAACTATGATAGCAGTAGTTAACCATCACGGCACCAACTAAGGTTAGTTATGATTGTAAATGTTTGTATTCAGAAGAAGAAGGGATAAATAAACATTAATTTTTTATTATTGCAACGCCTAAGGGTCACACGTATGTACCTAAGTGTCGTTACAAAACTGATGTTTGGTTTAGTTGGAGGCCCGAGCTACTGGCTGTTTGAACCGTCTGTCATACAATACTCTTTGTTTTACATATGATTGGTAAGTCAACCTTAAGTCTGTGAAATAAAGTTTATATTCCAAGACGTTTGCAGCCATGCCGTAGTCACGTGGGGGATCGTATCACACACGAGATGCGTGCGGGCAACGTTATTGGTCTGTGTAGTTTAATTATAATTGCGGTGTGTTATTTGACGGGTTTCGGTTACATACTGTATTACTAGGCGGTAGGTACCGCTAACAAGTTCTCCAAACAGTCTGAAAGCGTCTGTAAACAGGGAGATTAGCTTCTTGTCTGTAACCAAGACTTGTAATAATAAAACGTCGATAGGGCATTTCACGTAAAAGATATAAGGTTTGACTTTCATGTTCATAATTGCGAGGGGCTTAGAAAGAAGGTATTTTAATTCTTTGTTTGCATTTGTCACACGAGTGGGCTTTTATAATGAACTTCTATTTTTGAACGCAATTTGACATAGATACCGGTACAAAGTAGGTCGGGTAACAAAGAGATGATGTATTACCAAAGCTTGTCCAATGTGGGTTGGACTAAGAAAACAGTAAGTAGAACATTGTTACCCTAGGGGTGAAAGTAGCTTATTTAGTCCCGAGACGGGGTTTGGCGGACTAAACAAGTAATTCACTTGAGATAAATACTGTATTTTTCATTACGAATACAAGAAAAGTAAAAATAAAAACATGAATTAGCAATAGCAAAAATGAGTGAATTTTATTTTACAAATTAAAAAAAAAAATTAAACACCATTTTAATTTTCAATTTGTAGTTTGTTCGCAACAAAATTTGCGTTAAAATTATATAAACCGTAACATGACAACATAATTAATCCTTGAATTTGAGAGTACGACCCCCTACGTCGCAGAACTGCACACGTTGGAATGGTTGACACATACATTTTCGTAATATTTGTTATTTTTTTGCGTTACGAGTACTATCGCTCTAATAGACTCAATGATGAAGAAACGTTGAAAAAAACCTATAAAGCCAAGTTTTGTTACTGCAACGGGACTTGACCCACCTAAACCACCAACACCATTGGGCCGGGGTGGTGATGGTGAGGTTATGGCCATTTCCCCATGCTCGGTTGCCCATGTGGAAGAACCTATGCCCAGCACTGGGACGTTTATAGGCTGATGATGATGGACGGGACTTGCTTCTCTTGCATATAATTGTATGACTAAAAAAATCTTTATATTTGCTATGTGGTAGCGACCACGGAGTAATGGTAGCAACAGCCGTCAAAAAAAAGAAAGAAAACAAGTAGGTAAAGCAGTCTGGAGCAACCAGCTGGAAGAGCAGCAATGTGCTAAGTGCCAAGCTAGTGTCTGCTAATAAGCGGACGGACTTTTATTTATCCCATAACCGATTCATTGCGTATTCCACTTTTAATGACTTTTGTGCATTGCGGCTAACAAATATTCTGTGGCGCCTCCGGGCGTCAGCCGCCACCCATTAAAGTGACGCGCTTGCGCGTCTTCAGCCATGAGTGAACATATTTTGTTTTTGTTATGATTTTGGCTTGTTTACACGTGATTACATTCAGTCGGCATCGGATGTCAAACGTGAAGGGTTTGCTAATTCGTTTAGTGTATTGTAAAGTGACTTATCTACGCGATTTTGCTGGAATGGCTGCTAAGTGATTTATTTGGATCAGTGGTTGTAAACCTTTTGTGTATTTTTAGTAAAAGTTTACAAAAGAGTGTGAAAGGAGTACCTTTATTTAGGTTCTATACCGTAGTGTTGCGATGCAGTCACTATAACGAGTCAAAATATAAAAAAAAATAAAAAATACGCATGAGTAGGTGTCGGAACTGTTGTTCTCATTGTTAATGAGCAATGTAGTCCAATGAAATGGAAAATGGGTCGTGGTGGTTCAACTTCATATTGAATAATCGCTTGAATTTGTGAATAATCGAACTTACTTATAAAAGCAGTTTTCAATCTAGCCATTTTTAATAGTAGATTGATACACAAGTCGCTAAAATGACATATTAACCTCGTTTTAATTATTTATTTTATTTAATTATTATATATATTTATTATTATTATATTATATTATTATATTTAATTACTTATTTTAACTCCCGAACTTAATTCGATTGCGCAAAAATAAAATAATCCAATACAATATTTAAAATAAATAATGTACGGCCACTCAGGGCTTGTTTATTCCCTTCCGGGCTGTTTGGAACTAATCTCGAAATACCCCATTACTCAATACGACCTAAGATCTAAAAGACCTTTTCTCATATGGAATGAAACCCGAATGGACTAACTACCAAAAAGAGCGGTTCTCAACATATACTATTAAGCCAATAAGACTTAATTTCAAATGAACTGAGTCTCATTGAAACTTATTCCCAAAACGTCTCATTCCCAAAATACACTAAAATATATACACATGGAAATATCAAAACACACGATTCCCATAATGACTAATTTTCAAAACGTCCTAGTCCCAAAATACACTAAATGTTTGATTCAGCAGGTTTGAGTGCAAAAATTGCTGTAAGCACCAGATTAGTTCTCTAAGGCGCGAATTATACAGAGGCGAAGGCGCGGCGCAGGCATCTCGCCGCTTCAAAACGTTTTCATATGAAATGTATGAAGGCGTTGTGAATTACACTGAAGCGGCGGCGCAGGTACACCCGCTTTGTGTTCTGTGCCTGCGCCGCGACTTCGCCTTACGCCTTCTCTGTATAATTCGCGCCTAAAAGTGTCGGATTATGGATTAATAGGTCAAGGATTATAAGACCGCCGGCGGTCGCGAAACAATCGATTTTCAATTGTGTCTGGTTTTACGATCCACAAAGGGTTAAGAAAAGCAAATTGGTTTGATTATTGAAGACCAAGGTGAACCGGATCGCAAGGCGAATCGGATCAAGTTAGGAATTTACCTAAAATTAGTATATTTCTTCATTTCGTGTGTAATCCAGAACTTCCAAGTTTTGAAAAAAAAACTGCTTTTTTCGCCAAAACGCAGGTCACCAGGCCTATTGAGAGGCAAACCTAATTTTATAAGTTTTTTTTTGCTACCTAAAGTGTTGAAATTTGACTGATAAGTTTGTCTAGAGAGTATAATAAATGACGGAATTTAGTGTGTTTAGGGACTAGGACGTTTCTAGAATTAGTTTTTATGATAATCGAGTACTTTGATACTAGAATTTAGTGTATTTTGGGAATGAGACGTTTTGGGAATAAGTTTCAATGGGACTCGGTTCATTTGAAATTGAGTCTTATTGAAAATAGTATATATTGAGAACCGCTCTTTTTGGTAGTAAGTCCATTCGAGTTTTATTCCTTATGAGAAACGGTCTTTTAGATCTTAGGTCGTATTAAGTAATAGGTATTTCGAGATTAGTTCCAAACAGCCCGGAAGGGTTTATCTGTTAATTTTCAAACCTTGTCAGCAGCCAGTACATAGGAACCGTTTTATTAAGGTTTGGCTCTTTTTTTTTAAACAAGGAAAAATCCTATTTACGGATACACAGCGGGCCTGGGGAAGCCCGCTGGTTATGTGGCGACTCTCCCCCCAACGCCCGCTTCCCTGTCCAGGTCCGAAGGCCTCGACAGGGACTCGGGTGAAGAGGGGCCTTACCCACTAAAACTCCTTGTACCATCCCATCATTTGTCGTCAGGGTGGTTCGGGACCACGGACAGCAGACTCCAAATTCCACTCTACGACGGCCCGCCAGTGGGGAGGACGCCCAGGATAGTTTGGGCGCCCTCCAGACTCCCATGAGGCTCGTGCAATGCAACTATGGGGTCTCCCACCCCACAGTCACGCAAGCCTCACTGCGATGGAAGGAGGTGGGCAAAATGCCGCCTCCTCCTACCGACTCGCCTGCGTCGGATCGGGTCCGCATGGGTTCTGTGAAACAACCGCTTCACTGAACAAGGCCATGGCCCTCCATGATCTGTCGCTGTCTAGCATGGCTTTTACCACGCTAGGCAGCGAGAGGTCTTCCCCAACGACCGACATCAGACTGTGGCGCTGCGCAGCCCACGACCCGCACTCCTCAAGGGTGTGCGTTTCTGTGTCCTGCGCAGCTCTACAGCTGTGGCATTCTGACGTCGGCTTCCTTCTTGCCACTCGGTGCAGGTAGTGTCCAAAGCATCCATGCCCAGACAGCATCTGCACCAAGTGGAAAGATAGAGTCCCATGTCGCCGCTGTAGCCTTCTTCCCAATTCTGGTTCGGTGGCTCGGCACAACCGGGAGACGTAAGTCGACGAACGCAAATCATCGGCCCATTTGGCCAGCAGCTCTTGGTCAGCCAAATCTCGAGCCCGTTTAAGCTCTTCCCGAGTATGGTTTCTACCCTGTTCTTTAGCCTCTGCCCGCTGTCGGTACAGTTCCGCCAGCTTCACTGCCTCCAACTCCCATGGCGGGATGCCAGCCACCGCACAAGCTGCAGCATGAGACACTGTCCTGTACTCTCTGATGGCCCTCAACGCTATTATCCGCTGTGCGGCACGAAGATGTTGTTTGTTGGTAGCGTTGGGGGCAGTCACCCATAAAGGGGCCCCATAAAGGGCCATCGAGCCCACTACTCTAGCATAAAGCCGGCGAGTCAAAGCGTTCGGCCCACCAACATTCGGCATGTTGCATCCCAAAGCGGATGCCGCACTGACGAGAAGAGGGGAGAGTTCGCGAAAGTGCTCCTCGAAGCGCCAACGCCCGTCCAGAATGAGACCCAGATACTTCATCCGGACCCCAACCCGGATCCTATGCTCGTCTATTTCTAGGTGGGTTCCAGGCGGCGGTCCTCGTCGAGGCCCATGGAAAAGAAGAGCCTCAGTTTTACCGATCGCTATCTCGAGCCCCAACATACGGATTCTGTCCACCACCAGAGATATTATGACGGTGGCCAGTCTCCCTGCCTCTGCGCAATTTCCGCCCCGGGCCGTGATCAAAGTATCATCTGCATAACAGATTACATCGGCCCGTGGGCCTACCCAAACCTTAAACAAACCTGTTTCTAAAAAAACAAAATGGGTTTTGAATCAATTAAACGGTTTAAACATGTTTTTTTCTTTTTATAAGTACCTAAACACAACGGGACAACGCGAGCGCGCGAGTGGCAAAGCGAATAGCGACCTTCCATACGTAGGCATGAATTCTATTTGCCTGAAATACCGCTCTCCCAAAGCGAGCGCGCGAGTTTTAAATCGACTAGCGAGCTTATGTCTACACACGAAAGGTTGCCATTAGCCTAATCGCCTCGCCAGCAGTAAATACATTTCGCAGCTTTGGATTAAACCGGTTTATTTAGGTTTTTGAAGCCCTCTCATATACATTGGAAGCAGTTTTTGTAAAAACCTTAATCAATAACCGGGATTTTTTAAACCGGTTCCAAGCCCTATCGTCACTAATTCAATTTATAATTAGAAAATATTAATAAAAGAAAGATGGCGAGCCAGTTTAAACCTTTACATCGTTGTTCCATAATAAGTCTTAACGCGTCAAAAACGTATGCCGCATAATCGCGTTTATCGTCCGGCATAGAAAAACGCGTAGCGAATTATTTATAACATCAAGCAAATCCGCAATATAATGAAAGTTCTGCTAATTAGAACTCTCTAAAAAGTAATTTTACAAAGTTTCAGTGGAATTTTCTTTATGACGCTAAGTATGTGGCGTCATACGCCATACACAAAAGAAGTAAAATTAGGGAACAAAAGGTTTGCAACCACTGAAGTTTTTTAACTGGCACTATCTCTTAAAACGATCCATACAGGCATAATCGACGTGTCAAATAATGTAAGTTCTGTTAATTAGAACTCTCTAAATAGTCATTCTATAGAATTTCAGAGGAATTATTTATGACGCCATTTGGCGTCAAACGCCATACGTAAAAGATATCAATGACGGTCCATGGTGTCATACGCAATGAATCGGTATGCATGGCAAATGGCAACACGTAATGATGGACTTATTATACTAGTGCAGTAAGTTGGTTTTCACAGACGAGTAGACTAATGTAAAGCTTACTATTGACATGAGTTTGTAAATACCAATTTCCGCATTAGTGTAAAATGATGTTTACACGCGCACATTTTTTACACATTTTTGCGCGCGACACGCAACAAAAACAGGTTTTTACTCGTCGCCTCGCAAGCAAAAGCAAGTCTCACCCCTCACCCTGCGCCCCGCAACTGTCAATGCAACGTTTTTCGGTACCGATATCGCATAAAGGTTAAATAACGGTAAAGCCTTACCTTTATTTTATTAAGGTACACTTATTTTTTACCGGTAACGTAACCTTATACCGTAACCGCTTTCAGTCCCTGCGTACCACTTACAAGGTCTGTGGTAAATTTTCTATAAAAATATGTTTCATTTATGTAAATGTTTCATTTAAAATTCATTTGTGCTCAAGTACCTACTTACACACTTAGAGCAACAATTATGTTTTATCATTTAATACGTCAACCGTAAATGTCAAATTTCATCAAATTATTTTAGTACTTTTGGTTTATTTATTAAGGCTAGGTGTTAGTGAAAAATTAAAATAACACGTTCTTAGAATTACTTTTAGAAGTAGTAAACAGTAAAATTAAAATCTGCGAAAATTATGAAATATTGTTGAGGCTTTATTCTGTGAAATACACCCGATGGAAACACGATTTGATAAAGTTGGCTCGATAGAATAAATTCACAAAGTTACATATTTTTGTGTCATTTTATCTTCTTTTCCCGGTTTTATTCTTAAAATAAGTGATTTGATATTATGAGTCATTTACCAAAATGAAGTTCATAGATAACTTGAGGAGTTATAACCGATCGTTTTTTATTTATTACATCTATCAATTTTTTAAAATATAAAACGCGATTATTCGCGTCGCTTCGCTGTTATACCCGTCCCTTACCGTTGTACCTTCGAGAGAGCAAGAGAGAAGCGCCCGAAATACCTCCCCTTAATTTATTTAAGTATTTATATAAAGTACAGCCACATAATATAGGGTTTTCTAGTAAGAATCCTTTTCTCATCTTCACACAAGATCTCGGTGGCCAATTGTGATCACCTCTTCGGGAAATAACACGGTCAGGGAACTTTTCTTGCAAAATTGCGATTGTTTCGTTGCTTGTGTGGCACGTAGCGACAATTGGCCACCGAGATCTTGTGATTTAACAGCTTTATACTTTTTTCTTTGGGGCAACGTAAAAGAATAAAGGTCTATGCCAATGCTTCCCACTCGATTCAAGACCTTAAAGATTGAATTCGTAAAGTTATCGAGGACATACAGCCGCAAATGTGCGAATTGGTATATGGTTTTCAAAATGTTAGTGGTTTAACTTCCTCTTTACAATGAAATAAACATTCATTGATTTCTCTTAAAAAATATTCGTTTTTTTAAATATCAAAATGATCTCTTCCTTCCAATAAGAGGTTTTTAATATCAAAAACCTCTTATTGGAAAACCCTTTACATATTAAACAATACTAAAACAAAAAATATACGGAACAGTATAAGGATCCGTATCGATTGAAATGAGACTGGCGTGCGTACTAAGAGCTTTTAATAATTACGTTAAGAGGCCTATTACATCTCGAATGTGATTTTTGCGTAAAATGCCCATTTTCGCATTTTGTAGTAATTTTGCAGTTGTATTTATCGTTTTTATCGAAATAGGATAATATATTTGTGCATAATATTACAAATTTCCATTCTGTGAGCATAAGTGAATTCGGACGGCCGGCGCATCGCATTTTGTAGTAATTTTGCAGTTGTATTTATCGTTTTTATCGAAATAGGATAATAAATTCATTATAAAATCTTTATTCCTCATAAAGTAACAATTACTCTGGTATAAATTTTGCTCAATAATATTATCGTAGATAGGAGATATTCACAGTTAACTTATAGCGATTTTCGAAGTTTTTTGGTTTAGAATAAGATTTTTTTCCTATATAAAATCAATGATATCTAAAAATTCCGAGGCCACTACGCACTATTCGACTGTATAAGAGATAACATTATAATTTTCTTTATTTCACTTGTTTTGAACAGTAGTTCAATCGATGAGCTCAAAAAAGTGCCTTCGCGCACTTTATGAAAATCTTTCTCTGCAATTTTGGGTTTAATTATGAAGTTAAGCAAAATTTACAAAAAGCGAGGTTGCTACGCACTATTCCAATAGTTATTCTACACTATTCAATAAGTCATTATTGTTAATGTATTTTTGTTTCTGAGATCCATAACGCCAAAATTAGCCATTTTACGCAAAATCACAGTCGAAATGTAAAGGCCTCTTAAACAAAAAATGTACGGAACGGTATAAGGATCCGTATCGATTGTAATGAGACTGGCGTGCCTACTAAGAGCTTTTAAAAATATTCTACTTTGCCTACTTTCTTTGAAATTCTAAGATATATGTACTTAACCGCAAAAGAAGGAAACTAAAGTAAAAATTTATTGTTATGCATTCAAAAACCACAATGATGAGAAATGATTGATGCCAGCGTGTTGACACATCTCTGAATGTGCAGTTGTTTTCCTTCATTTGTTATGTTAGGTATGTTTTTTTTTTCAAGTAGGTATAGTTATATGTTTTAACCCATTTACTGCGACACTGCCCGCAGCGAACTTTGGCTTCTGAAATACGTAATTTAACATTGATTATCCTTATTTTCTTTACATTAATGTACTAAATATGCACTTGTTGGAGTAGTTGACATTGACTTGTTTGTATTATTTATAAACTTGTTTTAGGAATACTTATTAAAGACAAATTGAACAAGCTACCTACCAACCTATTTGAGCAATCAAACGTAGTAGTAAACGGGAAATTCTATACGAATATGGTTTGACTAGTACGCAGCAGCAGCGGTTACAATGAGGCTCTTCAACGTTGAAATTTTCCTCTGTTACAATCACCGGAGCTCATTTCATGGGGATTTCGTATGGTATGACGCAAGTAACGACCCTGTAATGAGGTGCTGCGCATAAAATATTAATATAAACCCCTCAGAGATACGTTGTATCGCTGCCCTGATAAGTTCATAGGTGATATTGGTTCAAAGAATTTTTGAGGCGTAGTTTTTTGGATTAGCTGTTCTCAAATTATGTTTTTTGCAACATAAGAGTACCTGCTTACTTATTTCTGACCGTGCCAGTTTGCAGGTGTATTCGGGGATTCATAAAAGAAAGTTGTTGTAGGCTGTTGGTACTTAGACATTAGAGTAAATCCACTATAGCTAGAGTTAAGAGTAGGTACTTACGTATACACATGATGTAACATTTAGATCGATCAGTATGGGAAATTCTGAAACTATAAGACATACGAAGATCCTGTTCTCAGGAACTATGTCATCGATTTTAGTAACAAGAAAAACTGCATTCGTACATTTAAAAAAAACTTGTACTCAGCTCGGGAATCGAACCTGGACGTTTTGAAAAATAAAACTAACACTATTTCTATTTAGATAAGTAAA
The DNA here is from genome assembly GCA_963921215.1 of Scoparia ambigualis. Lineage (NCBI taxonomy): Eukaryota > Metazoa > Arthropoda > Insecta > Lepidoptera > Crambidae > Scoparia > Scoparia ambigualis. The sequence continues at coordinate 10,337,966 of OY992511.1, read as the reverse complement.
TTGGTTAAATAAATGAGAAGGAAATATCAATTTCAAAAAATAATAAGCTTAAAACGCGTCTCGCTAGTAACCCGATCCAAATGTATAATTCACGCAATTGTAATCTTTATAAAGACATGTCTCAAATTATACCTATAATTCAGCATTCATTCAAAAGCTCAGCTATGAACCTAGTACTAACTAAATTCGAGTTGGAAAAATGTTAAAGAGTTTAAAAGTACTCACTTACGACAACAATCATACAAAAATATCACGAAGGCAAAACCAACCAACCAAATTAGGACCATGTGAAATCATGTCTCACTATCACTCCTTCCCAGAGATGGGAAAAAGTGCTTATTTTTTTTCACGTTTATTCGTTGTACGATTTTCAAAAATCATGCTTAAAAAATGCTTTTTTACTTTTTGCTTTTTTGCATATTACTTACAAAACGTTGTGTTGAAACGAAAAATGTAAAGCTTTTTATTACATTTTTCGTTGTTAACACAATTGTATTTCGTTGTCATTGAAACAAAAATTTAATATTAAGTTGTACGACGTAAATCACGTAAATATTACATAACATGTAGAATTAATGTTTTTTTTAATCAACGAACTTTCCTTCATACTTTTAATTACATACAGGCTTAAGACTGTCTGGAAACAACACTCGTGTCGTGATCCAGGCGTAGGTACTTATAAGTTAATTTTTTTCCGTTATTTAATTTTTTTTTAAATATTTATTTACAATAATTCTATACAGGTAGTAGTTTTCTTACTATTTAAAAAAATACATTTTTTTTGTTGTCATTTGTACATAATTGTTTTTTTTTAATTTTTTTTTATTTAAGTACTTACCATTGTTTATATTTTTTTATTAACATGATTAAGAAACATAAGTTTTTTTTACAACATTTATTTAAACAAAATTTATTTACACTGAATGAGTTATCTATTTACACTAAACAGTATCTAATACCGACTTACACAACATTTTAAAACTTTTTATGTTATGTACACAGTACACATCTCCAAGACACGTAACGTATTCGTATTTAAGCAGACAAGCAAGCACACCGGACGGCGGACACCATACAAGAAAACGCACTTACCGCTTCACACTGAAAAACGTACTACTTTTGACTTACAAAAGCAAGACAAAATCGTTAACAATAAACTGACCAAAATAAGTACAATTCTGTGCAATACGTTTCGTTGCATAATAATTAGAGTTGGGCGTTAAAAGCAAAAGCACTTAAAAAAGTATACTTATATACAAAAGTAATAAGTATGCTTTTAGGTTTACACGAATTATGCTTTTTACTTAAAAAAGTGCACGTCCCGCCAACTATGAGATATCTCTAAAACTACTTCAAATACTATAATACTTCCAGTATTTCAGTCTTTTGCCACAAAGGGCAGCACCGTGTATGCGTATTATTATGCAACGAAACGCATTGCACAGAATTGTACTTATTTTGGTCGGTTTATTGTTAACGATTTTGTCTTGCTTTTGTAAGTCAAAAGTAGTACGTTTTTCAGTGTGAAGCGATAAGTGCGTTTTCTTGTGTGGTGTCCGCCGTCCGGTGTGCTTGCTTGTCTGCTTAAATACGAATACGTTACGTGCCTTGGAGATGTGTACATAACATAATAAAGTTTTAAAATTTTGTGTAAGTAGGTATTAGATACTGTTTTAGTGTAAATAGATAACTCATTCAGTGTAAATAAATTTTGTTTAACTAAATGTTGTAAAAAAAATATGTTTCGAAAACATCTTAATAAAAAAAAAACAATAGTATATAAAAAAAACAATTATGTATGTACAAATGGCAACAATAAAAAATGTAAATTTTTAAATCGTAAGAAAACCACCACCTGTATAGAATTAATGTAAAAAAATTTAAAAAAAAAAATTGAAAAAAATAAAAAATTAATGATTTATTAAGTACACCTGGATCACGAAACGAGTGTTGTTTCCAGACAGTCCTATGCCTGTATGTAATTAAAAGTACGAAGGAAAGTTCGTTGATTAAAAATAACATTAACTCTACATAATTGTAATATTTACGTGATTTACGTCGTACAACTTAATATTAAATTTTTGTTTCAATGACAACGAAATACAATTGTGTTAACAACGAAAAATGTAATAAAAAGCTTTACATTTTTCGTTTCAACACAACGTTTTGTAAGTAATAAACAAAAAAGCAAAAAAAGTAAAAAAGCATTTTTACAAGCATGCTTTTTGAAAATCGTACAACGAATAAACGTGAAAAAAAAATAAGCACTTTTTCCCATCTCTAATAATAATACGCATACACGGCGCTGGAAATACTGGAAGTATTTGAAGTAGTTTTAGAGATTTCTCATAGATGGCGGGACGTGCACTTTTATAAGTGACAAGCATAATTCGTGTAAACCTAAAAGCATGCTTATTACTTTTGTATAAAAGTATACTTTTTTAAGTGCTTTTGCTTTTAACGCCCAACTCTACTCCTTCCTAAACTATATAGATCATGACACTTCTCATAAACAGATCGAGTTAGTTAAATCTCAATTACTAGAACTTAGACCTTTACTATTATTTATTCTGTGCCTCTACTAAACAATAAGACAATATAGCTCTCTACGATCCGCACATTGAACATCTTGATATTAAACTCACGCGAATATGAGATCAATTACGTACCTTCGAACCAAATCGCAGTAAAAGAGACCTCGTTGACGGACTTGGTTTTGTAAGTAATAGCATATCTAGCAACTTATAGACTATACAGACGCTATAAAATATAATAACGCTATCGAACTCCTCCAGAATAATGAGTTTAAATTAGAGTTAGAATTAAATAATCAGATTACTTTAAATAAACAATGGTTTTCTCAGAGCTCTAAAACGTTAGATAGCATAGTTAAAAAACAGAATAATATCAGTACAGTTATAAAATTAATAATGGAAAGTGATAGTCAGAAAGAAAATGACCTAATTAAGTATGCTCATCTTGCCAGATCAGCATACTTAATTAGGTCAGTTGAGCATACTTAACAGCATCTAATTATCCTAGGAAATAACATCGAAGATTTATCTCAGGAGTTAGTTAAGCTAGGGAATACTCTAGCATTTATTCGTTCGTCGAGCACCCCTCATACTGTAGTTAGTTTAGATAATTTTAAAACAATGATAGCTAAGATAAGAATTTTATATTTAAAAGATGAAATTGTAGACGTAGATTACAGAGATTTCTATGATATAATTAAGATAAGATACTTTTACATCAATAATAAGATTACAATAGTCATCAAAGTACCTCTTAACCTATGACCTTTATAAGTTTATAAAGGTCATAGGTTAAGGGGTACTTTGATAACTGTCTATCATCCCTAACAAACACCATAAAATCCTAATACCTAACCTTACCGTACATATCACTATCTGGAAAAGATTATACGTACATAGAGACAGAATGTCCGAAGATCAACACAATATGGTTTCTATGTCAAACTAGACCCAACTACGAACTTGATAGCATCCAGCAGCTGATCATCAAACAGCATAGACTCCAGTCATCCTGACCAAAGAAGCCCTGGAACAACTGGACGACCGACACTATACAATGTCTTTTCCCACGCCAACTAAAGTCAAGATATCCTGCGTACAAGAACAATACAGGACACTACAAGAAAGTTTCCTGGCAGTCATCCCATTCAACTGCCATCTTAAAACGCCTGAGTTCACCATAGCCAATATGAACGAGCAGATTAAAGGTCACGTCGTGAAGATCATGGAAATGCCTCTGTATAACGAGTCGGGGCCCCAAGAGTATACATCAGTCGTTCTTAATTCCATCAACCTGGAAAATCTGCACGCTGTAAATACCAAGATATCCCTACAGACTCCAGTTCGTTTGGATGATGCCGCCAAGCAGTCATTGTACCACACTACGACACATATTAAAGAAGAGTTACTACGATCCCAGTATACGTAGCACTGTCGATTGTCGTAGCAGCCCGACGCGACCACTACGAACACGTCACATACCACGGATGGGGCGAGACATCACTGAGCCAGTCTACGCCGTTCCTGAAACAAGCCACAACAGTCTGGCGAGATCAAGGTTTACCACAGAAAGGTTTCGGCAACTATCTCCAGCAGAGCTCTCCCATAGTTGCTGAACTGCGGGGCCTCCCCACGCGTTACGTATAGCTCCAGTACTAATATCACCGATCTGTAATTACCTCATTAAGGCTAGATGTTAGTGAAACATTAATATAATACGTTCTTAGAATTAATTTTTGAAGTAGTAACAGTAAAATTGAAATCTGCAAAAATTATGAAATATTGTTGAGGCTTTATTCTGTGGATTTACCCGATGGAAACACGATTTGATAAAGTTGGCTCGATAGAATTGAAAGTGAATTTATCACAAAGTTACATATTTTTGTATCATTTTATCTTCTTTTCTAGGTTTTATTCTTAAAAGAATTGATTTAATTTTATGAGTTATTTACCAAAATGAAGTTCATAGAAAACTTGAGGTATTATAACCGATCGTTTTTTTAAATTACTTCTATCAATATTTTTAAATATAAAACGCGCCGTAAAACTTACGTAACATAACGTACGTAAAAGGATCAATTTGACAGTTTTGGATAGGTGTGTGTACAGACCTATTTATAAATCCAAATAACGCCGCCTTAGCGGCATATATTGGTCAGTTTCAATTCAACCTACAAAAAATGACATTTTTTTTTTAAAAATTTGAACTTTTTCACTAGGATAAAAAGATCAATATCAATTGAATAAATTTGACAGTTTTGAATAGGTGTGTGTACCTATTTATAAATCCAAATAACGCCGTCTTAGTAGCTTATTGGTCAGACTACCAGTCTCAGACTCCGTGGTCCCGGGTTCGATTCCCAGCGGGGAACACATGTTTGTACACGGTTTTTTTTATTTTTTTTTTATATATAAGAGGGAGGCAAACGAGCAGGCGGGTCACCTGATGGAGAGTAATCACCGCCGCCCATGGACACCCGCAAAACCAGAGGAATCGCAAACGCGTTGCCGGCCTTTAAGGGAGGAATAGGTTTAAGGAAGGAATAGGAATTGGGAGGGGGGGGGGGGGGGGGGAAGGGGCCTCCGGAACCCTCACTGGTCGGACGAAACACAACAGCACCAAGTGCCATTATTTCACGCCGAATATTAGTGAGAGGGTGGTATTACGCCGGGCGAGCCGGCCCAATGTGTGCTGCAACGCAGCGTGGCTCTACCACTCAGTTGGTGTCACTCATTTAGCACCACCCAGGGATCACGTGTAGGGTCTCAAGGGTAAACCTACGGACGCGAGCAACTTTGACCCCCAAAACAGAACGGTTTGGTTGCTTTGTAGGGCTTGTCTTAAGCCCGCCTGGCTAGCTATCTAAATATGTTGCACACGCATTGGGCCAGCGTGGTGCAATAAGTTGCTTGAATTAAATACCAAAGTCAGTGTTAGTTAGATAAACATGACTTTTTGTTTATCAAGTATCAGAACCTAGACATTTACGTTTCTGCTTATTATTGCAATTTAATTTATTGTTAATGTTTCCTTATTTCATTTTTATTTATATTTTCTTACTTACTTATTATTTTATTAAAACTATGGTATAAAAAACACAAATTTAATTGAATTATGTTACAATTTTTAACTACTTTCTTATAACTATATATTTTTAAATTATATAAGAAATGTTACTTAGTTAAAAATTTACCTTACTCATAAACACTAGTTAAGGGTTATTTAATCAACAAACGTAATGTGTGTATGACTGTATAATATTACCTATATAATTTGTTTTGCGTCCGTCATACAAACGTCATTTTGATTCTGAGCAAATGAGATAAAACAAAAAACAATGATTAACTAAATAATGCTTAAATGAAATCGTCAAGCCTTTTACATTAAAATGTGCATAGTGTTTAAAAACTAGGCCGCTAGTTATAACCAGCTATATAAACGCATACAACTAATTGTTACAACCAGCTATATAAACGCATACAACTAATTGGAATGGCTTTTAGAGATGGTTACTAGTTGTGGGAGCCCGTTCATTTTGCGATCTTTGATGAATATCTTCTTGATTTGATGTTGCATGAGGACCGCTTTGCTGCCGCTCATCGACCTCAGCTGCTCGCCTATATGGTCCGCGAATAATTGGAATTCATCTTCACAGCTGTCATCAGAGAACACTTCCTCCTCCTGATCCTTGTCTGTGCTGTCCATCAATATTTGCGTTCGAGAATCATCAGGACTGTTCGAAAGAACGATTTGCGCGTGTGACGTCTCCGCCTTACCGCTAGACTGGTTTTTTTGCTTAATTTTCAGAACATAACTGTTGTGTGCCCTCTCTTCTTCTTCGAGCGAGATGTCGTCATCACCGGACTCGTTGCTCTCCTGGTTCTGGTTCTGTAAATAAATAACAATAAATATTAAAAATATTGATTTTTTTTTTTCTAAATATGATGATAACAAATAAATTATGCAACCTTAATAGCTTCGATGTCATCCATACAGTTCTTGTAAGCGTTGAACCACTTCAAAGTCGGGTTGTAGAAGAAACCTCTAACTTTTGCCGCGTTTATGTTCCTCATTTCCACACGATAGGCGGCCCTCATGGTTCTCAATTTGCGCATAACGTCGGCCGCAGTAACGTTGGGAATGTCCAAACTGGATGCCATTACTTGCAACACCTCGTCTCTAGAAGCTTTGTTCGCGTAATCGGGATGTCTGTTGTCCCATAATATTCGATTGTCTCTGTACATTTCTAACACGTTCCGCAGCATCTCCATGCTCCAAAGCATTGTTATTCCTTTTTAATAAAAAAGATACGACCCGATATTCAAAGAAACGATACGACGCGCGTTCCGTCTACTTGGCAATGTCAGACTAACATTATTTTATTTACGCATGACGCTTGCGGGGCGCGACGCGAGCGGCATCGTGTCGGCGTGAGAGAAAGAGATAGGTAGTGACGCGTTGCGCGGAATGAACTGCTCGAAAGTTTTGAAGCGCGCCACAGGCACAGAATACATAGTAGGTAGTACAACAAGTCCACAAGTTAGAATAATGCCGCCCGGTTCGTGCGTTGTTAAAATGAGCCGAGTGAAGCTTAGAGCATTAAACTTAAATGTTCTAAGGAGTGAAGCCATAAATACTTGTAAATAAACTTAAGTACCTACCTAAGTTTAGTAGTAGGTACCTACCTAATCTGTGGTCTGGAGTCTCCATTATCCCGTAAACCGGTTTTAGGTTTTTGTTAATGACAAAATGTCATAGGCTTTTTATTTAAGTACTTACTTACCTACCTACCTACTCAAAATGTAATAATAAACCTATGCTAACTTAAAGGTAGGTAGGTACTTTAAGCACGGAATAACTAACAATACAACCCTTTCAGAACCTAACAAATTACTTAGGTAGGTAAGTAGGTACTTACTTACATTAGGTATTATTATTACTTATTATAAATTATGTTTAAGTACGTAACATTAAAAAATAAAATAACTCTTAAATTTAATAAAATTATGATGACAGCTAAATACCTAAGTAGGTAGGTACTTACCTACCTATTTAAATTACGGTACCTACTTAACTACTTAGGTACCTACTTAACTTTATTCTTCGATGCCAACTAGACATTTAAATTACTTATGTACTTACTTAGGTACTTATTTTATAATTTGGTTATTGGATATGTATGGATAGCATATTTTTTTGAATTTACGATCATAACAGCTGGCCTAGCAACATCAATAAAAGAGGGGTGCCCATATCATTGGGGGTGCCTAATTAACTAACTGCTGGGTGTTGGCATAAGTTAATTAGAAGCTAAAACTTTAGTATGACATTAATTATAAATTGGTACTTAATGTAAAATGCCTAAAAAAAGGATGTGGTAGGTACAGTCAGTTACGAAAATTGTTTAACCTATTTTCTTTAAGGTACCTACCTAACTAGCGTATTTATACAGATGCTTTTGTCGCTGCCATACTTAACTTATAAACAATTCCAAAACAGCTTCTAGGTCAATGTATTAAGATTTCTTTTTTTCTTTTTTCAGGTAAGTACAGTAACTTATTATCGTACGACAGACCACAAATAATAATACGTTACCAGCTGCTACGCTAACTAGGTAAGTTCGATCAGATAAACGAAGTACAGAAAACAACACATAAAATATTACACAGTAGACATCGTTAAATGGAACTTTTTATACATACATACATACATATAATAACGACTATTATCCCCGAAGCGTTAGTCAGAGACTAGGCAATGAGGACAGCAAAAGCAGTCCTCTGCCATAGTCCACCTTTCAACAAATAGCGACTGCACATGTGCTCAGCGTGACAGGTGGTGAGCCTATCGCTGCTCTATGCTGTTGGATGTAATGTGCAGTCTTTAAGTCCGTTAGTCGCCATTTACGACACCCAAGGGAAGAGAGAGGGTGGTAGTATTCTATTAAAGCAAACGCCGCTCATGGCGGCAAAGAACGAAACGAACGAAAGAAAAAATAATTTTAAAGGTGTAAGTAAAAAGTTCCTAAAAATGCATGAAACAAAGCTGGCTACAGCGGATTGACGAGCAATTGCAAAACCGATGCCTTACTAGTTACTTACTAGTTTAGATTTAGATGTCACAAAGATTGTGAAAGATCGTGGATTCAGTCCCAAATAAGGTAACTAGTATACATTTTCGATATAGCATTGTAAATGGCATAACTTTAAAAAATTACTACACGATGTTTCCGATGGAGCACTTTCAGAGTCACCTTTGTTGCGCCGTCAACAGTACACGCAAACTCGTCAGTGTAACCGCTCGAATGATGGTTCATGGCGTCGCCTTGGCACAGTTTATAAAGAGGGCTGCAATCTCATACAGCTGTTCCTTCCTCGGTGCATAGCTAATCAACTCGCATGTAACTTAAAATCATCCTTAACGTAACAACGGAGAGCCTAAAATTGTATGACGATAACTTTTTTAGGTTGTACATGGTTGTACAGCATTGACACCGACGATTAGTGAGAAACGTTCATAATGTACCTTACCGACATAATTTGCATGGTGTAGATCGATTATTATTATAATAGGTCATGTTGATACATCAAAGTAAGTATATAAAACTTGAATATGCAAAAAGAAACGCATAAGTATTATCTAAGCCTATCTCGCTATTGGACTAAAACGGAATTGACCTAAGTCGCAACGCAAAACGCCCACATCTCGTTTGGTCTAGGCATAACGCGACTTAGGCACACTGCGCTATAGGTATACAGAGAGCAAAGGTTATATTTTATGTACAGTCGGCCTCAGAAGTAGCTTTACACTTTAGTGTCATTGTGAAGTATTTTGAGTATTGCTCCCACCATCAGGTGAAGGTGGAAGCAATACTCTTTACTGAGGAACTGGTTATCTTATCTCTGTTTGAACACAACAATGCTATAATGGGGATAGAATTGGATACAATAGTGGTAGGTAGCCAGGCGCGATGAGAACATTAAAATCAGTCAGTATACTAATTTAGTACCTAAAATAAATATAAAATTATAACTTTCTCACTCTAAGGCAGTGGTCCCACCAACAACAGCGAGGAAACGACTAACTATCGGCTATTTCCTCGCTCAAGAAAGTACAATAGATATACATTCCGTGAAAACAAAAGAGATGAATTTTTAAATAGTTGATCGCTGACTATTCATCCTGCCGGCACAATACATATTGTGCTGCCGCCGGCGTGGACTCGCTCCACTAGTCGCTGAGCGACAAGGGCTATCAAAAATTCTCGCTTAGCGATACTTGCTCAGCGATCCGAGAGCTGAGTGTAAGTTTGTAAATGTGCAAACGTTACTATCGCGTTTGAGTTCAGTTTTGACAGATAGATCTTAACGCTAAGTAAATAAGATCGAGAATAAAAACTCTTAACTCAAACGCGATAGTAACGTTTGCACAAGCTGAGTGTAGGTAAGTTTGTAAATGTGCAAACGTTACTATCGCGTTTGAGTTAAGTTTTGACAGATAGATCTTAATGCTAAGTAAATAAGACCCAGAATAAAAACTCTTAACACAAACGCGATAGTAACATTTGCACATTAACAAACTTACACTCAGCTCTCAGAACTCACGCCGGCCGAGAGACCAACCAGCGGCAGGCAGCGGTCATTTCTCTACAGTGCGGATCCGAAAGTACACGTATTATTATTTATTGTGAATATCAAACAATCATTTGAATTATCATTCTTGTCTAGTTCAGACGACAAATCGTAATCGCCCGTCTTCCCACTAGTACACTCGCTTATAGCCTAGCGACAAAACCATCGGAACTACACCAAAGAAAATATACACTACCGTGCTACACACTCGCTTTCCGCTGCTCGCCAACTCGTTTCTAATTCTAGCTCGACTCGCTACTCGTTCATCGTCGGCGGTGGGTCAACTGCCTTACACCAACCGACGACCTCCTTGGTCGAGTGGTTTGTACACCGGTTTTCATGGTGTCGCCATCTCTGAGGTCCCGGGTTCGATCCCCGGTCGGGTCAATTTAGAGAAAAACTGTTTTTCTAAATTGATTTCGGGTCTGGGTGTTTTTTCTATGTTTAAGTATGTTTATCCGTTATCTTACCATATTAACGAGTTTCACAAGAATACTCATCTTGGTCTAGATAATTGGTGTGAGCTTAAACAAAAATTTATTTATTTATTATTATTATTATAATTATGTAGCCTAAGTTAAGCTTCTTTTGAAACTTGTTTTTATTACGGACGGATATACAGTCGAGGAAGTTCCCGGTCGACCACTTATCGGCGATATTCGCTAGCAAACTATCTACGCGCACACTAGATTTTTTTTTATAATTTGTTTCTTTAACGGAGATACTAGTCCTTCAGTCGAAATAATAGAGTTCATTTAAAAGCTTTTATGATGATAATGAGTGATGAATGATATTCCCCCCGAATCCCTTGAGTTCCAGTAAAGATGTGGGACTTTACTGAAATCTCACACGGACTTCTTGAGAGAATTTGAAAAGTGATGTTGCACTGTTTTTTTCATTTGCCAACACTCATGCACGTTCACGAACACTTAACGGTTAATAATCCACCATTATTTCACGTTAATATTCGACAAAACACAAATTTTAGAAAATAAGACATAACTACAGACATGACGCTTCACTTTCCCGCCAAGAAGTCACGCGCACACTAGGTGTAGGTAGGTAGGGTTGCCAGCTTCCGTTTTGTATTGCAGAGGATTTGTTAGTAGAAATTATAGGACTACAGACGGAATCAAAGGACGTGATGTTATTTTCAATAAAACGCTCTGTTGTAGTATCACTAGAGATATTTATTTAAAAAAATCCCTAATTTATTACGAAACAAAAGTAAGGAAAGTATTAAAAATCAAATAAGTAATTACACGCATCATTAAATAAAGACAAAATTACCATTTTTTTATAATATATTTCGTATTACCTTGCTGCTTTACTCGACCATTGATGCGTTGATTTAACGAGATTCATAACGAAGCTTCTCTTGGGCTTATTTGGTGTGAGTGTAGGAAAGTTGATTTATTTATTTATTTTATACAAAACTCCCAGATCTGAAATTAATTTCAACGTCCCGCTGCTGGAGACAGATTGGGCCATACAGTGTATATATTCTTTGCATCAGGGTCCACGTTTGTGATAAATAAATAATATATCTTGTGACTTCCATGGGACAGAAACAGCTATCAAACTTGTCATTATTTTGTCTATAGAGTAAAAAAAATACAAAACTGAAATTGTCTTCATCATCATCAGCTAAAGATGATTTTGCCGTAAAAAAATATTTTTGGTACTGGCAAGCTACGCTACTATTAGGTAGTGATCTGGCTACGGTAGGAATACCTTATTTCTTTTTAAAGGGCTTTTGTATACAAAATTACGTGTCAGCCCCATCGTAACTGTACAGGGATTTTACAATCGTTAATTATTCTCTAATCTAAGCCGACTACTTTGTGCTGCGAACCTGAAAGCACACTGAAAGTCAACAACGCTGCTTCGGGCGTAGGGTCCGACACATTGAGGTACAATCAACTAGAGAAGACACCGCGAAGCAAGTTTGTGCGTAACTAAGGTGCAGCCGCAAGGTCCACAATCTCTTGAATCACCCGCAATCACTGAGGCGCTTGCAGCCCATGGGCTACACCTTAGTGCGCACAAGCTTGCTTCGCGGTGTCTTATGTAGTTTATCGTACCTCAATAGTCCGAAAGGATGCTGTGGAACACACTGACTGTGCTCGAATTTTGGCAACCCTGTCATTGAATTTGAAACACTTTGTAGCTACTGGTTTTCATTGTCGGTTATTTAAAAATAAGCCAAAGGTTTCTTAGTTAAACTGAGTTTCTTACGCTTATTATTGTTAATGTTGGGCAAGTGTCAACGATAAATATAAATTATAATACATTAAATGAGTTCTCGATAATAAAAGAAAACGCTTCTGTCACTTTAAAAAAAATATATTTTTTAACATCACGTCTGACATTTATTACGGCTGTCTGTACTATGACCAAAAGCTAGGATCAATTATTATCAATGGCATAATAGGCAATGAGCGCGTATAGACGCCAGCAGACGCCAGACGTCAACCTACCACAAAATGCCAAATTTCGTCAATAAATGTTGAGCTTTATGATTGGGGCATAAGAATTAAAATCGTTTGGAGAAATTTGTAGTTTTGGGTAGGTTGATCATATTGGGGTGGACCGTGGAACTCGGAGCTTGCTGTTCGTGGTCCCGAGCCATCCCCGTGGCACAGAAGGGATGGTACAAGGTTTTTAGTGGGTAGGCCACCCCTCTCGCCGTCGAGCTCTTCTAGCTGGGCGAATATGTAGACATCTCAAAGTGCAGCCACAATTATTGCAAAATGTCGTCGTGGCTTCGAGTAGTACCCTCACCTCACCTGAATTTGATTAGCTTGGTAGTACCTACATTTTATGCGATTTGATAAGCTTTGGTTCCGGCTGTTATTGTTAGATGACGTTTAAGGTTCTTTAGTTTTAATTACGTGTGTATTTAAGAGGCACTATTAACAATCGGTTTTAAATAATTTGTTTAACAAGACATAAAAAATAATAAAACAATTTATTAAGTACCTAATCGAGTTAATTGCTTGAGTGAAATTATTCTTCTTCTACTACCTCTCTTTGATCATTGAACAGCCTAATGCGTTCTATGGCAATAAGCGATTGGATCTCAATTTGCGTGTTCAGTGCCATATCTAGCGGCAGTCTCCTTAATTGAGCAGCTATATTATAAGCAAACATTTGGAACTCATCACATTTTTCAGGTTTGAATAAATGTTTCAACGAAACCGCTCCAACGTTTTTCTTGAACCTTGCCTTTTTAGTAGCTGGCTCCCAGTTATTGCTTATTTTTGATTGTAATGATAATGAATAACTGAGGCCGAGAGTTTCATCCAAATTGGAATTTTCACATTTTTCAGGTTTGAATGAATGCTTCAACGAAACCGCTCCAACGTTTTTCTTGAACCTTGCATTTTTAGTAGCTGGCTCCCAGTTATCGGATATGTTTGATTGTAATGATAATGAATCACCAAGGCCGAGAGTTTCATCCAAATTGGAATTTTCAAGGTGTACTGTATATGTGTCTTCATCTGAAGAAGATCCCTCATACAAATCATCTACGAAGTTCTGAAAACAAATCATTCTTACAAAAAATACTTTTAATGCAAAAATGGGAGCAAATGTGAATTGTGAATTATGAAATTAATAAAAACTCTGTAGTTAATACTTAAGTGTCATATATGTATATTTTTATTTAAAATAAAAGTAATAATAAAACAACAACATAACTTAATTACTTAAACAAAATTAAGCTATCATAAATGTAGGTAAGTACGTAATATTAATTAAAGATAGGTATATAAATATCCGAAGCCATTTTTTCTTACCAATAAGTTAAGAATGCCACCTGTAAGCCGAGTATAATAATTGCGATTGAAATTTCTGTTAGTTTTAATAATAATAAATGAAATTTGTTAGTACCCACCAATAAAGACCGGTTGCGTTTAACCTGCTTCATAATCGGTTCCAAAGCGCTCAACAGTAACGATCTCTTGGCTTTTTCTGTCGCACTCAGACCAATTAATTTTCTTTTTAGACTGTTATAATAATATTTCCGCAGTCTACCTATTTTTTGAAAGACTTTTGCTCCCGTCATTGTTGGTACCCCCAACTGAATTGCCATATCGTCGTAGGCTTGTATTCTTGCAAATCTATTTTTATAATCGATTGATTTATAATCCCAAAGAAACCTTTGCGTCTTATACATTTCAATCAACTTTAAAGTGGCTTCGAGTGTCCATGTGAACGTTGTTATTCTATCACGAAATAGTACCGACATCACTACAAATATATTTAAATAACAAGTTCGTATACTACCATTAGAGTACCGACCGACACTAAAAAATAGTACTTACTAAATGGTTTTTTAAAACTACGCGTCTGCCTTTGCTTAGGCACATGCGGTAACTGACAAAACAAAGGCAAGGACAAGGAAGGCAAGAAGCATTGCAATAGGCAACGTTGCCGCTCTGTAAAACCAGGCAGGCTAGTGTAGTGTGTAAAGAGCCGTTTACACGTATCAAGTTGTCAAGTAGGTAACTTAATTTTAAGTTAATTTTAACTAAATTCTTGCGTGTAAACAGTCACTTATAAGCTCTTTAGTAGCAAGTGGTAAGTAAACGATTTAGTGGGCAAGTGAACAAGTAGAATAGAATCGAGTCTATTTTTTGAGTAAGTAACCTCCCCTCCCGCACCGCTTGCATTCCCCGGTAGGCGTGGCTTCTACTAAATTGTCATTTAGTTGACGTGTGGACGCAACAATTTAGTGAAGTATTTAGTGAAGTCGTGAAGTCTCGTGTGTGACGAGAGCCGGTCTTGCCGCGATGTGTCGCCGCCGTATGCACTAAAGAGTGCATAAGTAAATACACGTGTAAACGATCGACAACTTAAAATTAAGTTAAAATTAACTTAAAATTTAGTTACCTACTTGACAACTTAATACGTGTAAACGGCCCATAAGAGAGAGACCGAGTGAGTGTTCGACTGGCACGGACGCAAACACCTAGTGACGCGCAAGCGTCACGCACGCACGCACGGGCCGCACGGCCGCGGCGCACGCGCCTTTGTGCCTGGTCACCTCCCTTGTCATACTCATATAGCGTGCCTGTTAAGCCTTAGATTGAAAAATTAAATTGCCTTTTTATGGATGTTGGCGATATTTTGCTTGCCCACCTTAGATTAAAACAAAAATCTAAGTTGCCCACCAACAAAAGTATAGGTTCATGCCACCAACAGTGTATCGTTCGGTGTGGTTCGGAATCGGATCTTATTATGTTGTTTACGTTGGTGGTAATGGGAACACTAATATGTTATATGGACTATTTCTGAATGCAGATGGACAATCCCGTGTGTACCTTCTTCATCATCACATCATCATCATCATCATCATCAGCCCATAGGTACTCACTCATCCACTGCTGGACATAGGCCTCTCCAAGAACACGCCACTGAGCACGATCCGCGGCCACTCTCATCCAGCTCAACACTTTTGCAAAACAAATTTTAAGCAGATTAGACAGAAATATTGAGGTAAGTACAATAAACTAGAGAAGATACCGCGAAGCAAGTTTGTGAGCAACTAAGGACGGTAGTGTATATTTTCTTTGACTAAGGTGTTCACGGTAGCGTATAATAATCTCTGCTAAGGTGCAGCCGCAAGGTCCACAATCGCTTGAATCACGCGCAATCACTGAGGCGTTTGCAGCCCATGGGCACAGTATAAATATTATACTGTGCCATGGGCTGCATGCTCCCTACCGGTTCGAGCCCCCAGGGGCTCTGGGGGGGGGGGGGGGGGGAATCGGAGACTCGCTTGCGAGATGCCATCCCCCACCGGAATCCCTCTGGGGAATTTCGACCATTCACGGCTTGAGGAACGCTTTAAGTTTCTCGCCGCCCCCAAGCAAGCCCGGTAACGCTGTATAGGTCATCTGCGACCGACAGCACTCACACTCAAAAAAAAAGGGCTCTGCCCTTACTTAACACACCTTAGTGCGCACAAACTTACCTCGCGTCGCGGAGTCTTCTCTAGTTTATTGTACCTCAATGAGCAGAAAGAAGTTTCTTTGACTTTATTAACTAATGAATATAACCTTAGAGTTATGGGAATCAAAATGAGCACGTTGCCGTTGTATACAAACATACAAAAAAACTTTTACAATCCAGGGATACAAATGGTGAAAAATATATTGTTTGTAATTTTATGGCATCAGTCAAATGAAGATCGATAAAATGCAATGCAAGAAATATTGTTTAAGTACGTACTTATAAAAAAGTAAGATCATGAAAACAACATGGAGTTTGGCATTGCTTGATATTTTTATACCACGATTATGCAATAATATTTTATCAGGTGCACTGTTTAGTTATTGCTACAATTAATGGGTAGGTATTGGTTTAGTCACCACGCTTGCTATCATAAACCTGGGGTAAGCAAAAAAATTCAGAAACCCATTTTACCCGACTTAATTTGGTACGACTTAGGTACTTATCGCATTTACTAACTGAAATGAAACCATAGAATATAATAGTACAAGTACAGAAGATTCACTCCGCTAAGTCATTTAAATAAATAGCGACTCTTGCTAAGACACAATAAAGTGCAATTCAGGTCGCACACCGATCCCATACTTACAGTTAAATTCACCTAGAAGTTGCCTCTCTTTCTATCGCGTACTATCGCGTAGCTCTTATCTCTTCTAACGACTGCAGGGTGTTTGCGGCCGTCCGTCTGGTCGGCTACTTGTGGTATGAAACGCGGAGTGCGCCCGGCCTGCTGAACTGAAACCATAATAATAATATTCGGTGTACACACGCTTGCTGATTAATCTAACTAAAACTGTCAAATTTCTCCAATTGATATTGATCCTTATGCCCTAGTAAGAAATTACAAAATTTATTGAAGAAATTTGACATTTTGTTTTAGGTTGAAGTGTACAATGAGTCATGAGCCATTGAGTTAACAATGGTCATAGCAAGTTCCGTTGAATTGAATATGACGATTGACCGATTCTGCAACGAACGATCCTGTGATTCACTGGATGGCGGCCGTATTGTCGAGCCAGACTAGCGTGTGATTCTCAATAATTTAAAAGTATATTACTTTTTTGTCGTAATTACAGAGTCGCGTAGCGTTTAAAGAATACTACCACCCCCTCTCTTGTCTGGCATCGCGCCATCTCTGAGGTCCCGGGTGCAAGTCCCGGTCAGGTCATTTTAGGAAAAAACTGTTTTTCTAAATTGATTTCGGGTCTGGGTGTTTTTTCTATGTTTATGTATATTTATCCGTTATCTTACCATATTATCGAGTCTATAGGACATTTATAAAGAAAATAGTATGGGTACTTCAACAAATTAATGTTTAGTTCCACCGTTCCTATTTCGAAACGCAATTTCTCTTCTAATGCAAATAACAAAAGTACCTACCTACCTACTTACTTACCGAGTTTTTTTAAAGTTTCACCATATGTCCGTGGTAACCGTATGTGACCTCATTATGCTGAGCGACTTCCTTGACGTGGCGTGGCGCCGGCGCATGACATCTGTCGATATCGATAAAAACAGATGCATGTTAAGTCTTAAGTTTCAGTCAATAAGGTCTAATTTTGACCATCTTAGTGGTCTTTAAAAATGAACTGAATTCGATTTTAGTTTAACCAATTATAGTTTTAAGTATATACTTAAACTCGCCCATTCCAGTTGGAATAGCCATGTGGCTTGGTCGTGAACTCGTGAATGCATTTGTTGTTTTAGGAAACGCAGCGTTGTCTAAATGTATCGATAGATATAGGTATCGGATTCGGTTAGATATCGGCTGTATCGTCACTTACCAACAAATAAGATAAAGGACAAGCCTTTCACGGCATTTTCATAAAAGAAGGCAGCTGAAGACATTGACCAAGAAGTGTGTAACGTATATATATATATCGCTGGCTGAAGATTACTTGAGTTTGGTCATTATAACCCTTAGGGTGGATTCGACCTAACTGGAATAAGGTCTTACACCTAGATTAAACGCTGAATTTGTATAGATTAATCTCGGAGTAAGTCTTATTCCAGTTTGGTCGAATCCACCCTTAGAGCATTAAACCAACTTATTAACTTAACTCAGTACATGAATTGACTCATTGCTATGCTCCTTCGGCTGGTAAATATCTTGCTATCTCAATCAATCAGTTCTAGTTTAATAACCAGAACATCTCGTCCTATTGCTAGCATTATTATTCTAAACTGTTTCTGCTTGTTGCTATAGTAATTTATCACAGAGTTCCACATAGTTTCACGGTTTATCAGAATGGTGTAGTGACATAAATAAAATACTTATACCTACATGTGTAGGTATGTGAGAGTAAATAACTCTTTATAGGTAAAGGGTTTTCCAATAAGAGGTGTTATTTTGAATAGCCCGCTATTTTGGTAGATGCCACTTTTGAACTGTAATTTTTTGACATTTGACAAGTAGAAACTACGCCATTACTAAAAACGGAACAATACACGCTTCAACAACGTATTTAAATTATTAAAATTCACTATAAAAATGGTGAAAATTTGGCAGAGACGGTTCGTAAAACTCGAACATTTTACGAACCGTCGTGAAGCACCTTGTCGGGCCGCAATACAGAAATTGGTGGAAAAATTCGAGCTGTTGGGACAACTCAGTCATGTCAAGAATAAAACCCGTGCACGTCGCTCAAGAACAGCCGAGAATATTGCTGCTGTAGCCGAAAGTGTTGAAGAAAACCCATGTTTGCCCATTCCTCATCGTTCTTTGGAATTAGGCGCTATCGAAAGATGATTAATGATTTTTTATGGCCGGAATTGGATGGTATTGATCTGGACAACGTTTACTTTCAACAAGACGGCGCTACGTGCCATACAAGCAACGGAATCATTGATCTTTTGCGGAAAAAATTTTTTGGACCGTGTTATTTCTCGAAGATGTGATCACAATTGGCCACCGAGATCTTGTGATTTAACACCTTGCGACTTCTTCCTTTGGGGCCACGTGAAAGAGAAGGTCTACGCCAACAGCCCAGCGTCGATTCAAGACCTCAAACATGGAATTCGTGAGGCTATCGAGGACATAGGGTGGTATCGAGGACGTAGGGCGATTTGGTTATGGAAAATTTCATGAAAAGGATATGGTCCTGTAAGCGTGGTCATGGTGGTCATTTGCCTGATGTTATTTTCCACTATTAACGGCATACCTTCCTCTTTATAATGAAATAAACATCCGATCATTTATATTAAAAAATGGCATTTTTCTTTGAATATCAAAATAACACCTCTTATTGGAAAACCCTTCCTGTCCCGCTTAGCACATGTGCAGTCACTATTTGGTGAAAAGTGGACTATGGTAGAGGACTGCTAGTATGGTCATGTTATGGTCAAGCAATTTTTTTCTCATTGAGTGACCTAATTGTTATAATTTTAATACTTACCTTAATATTTTAAAGGAACTAATAACTTCACATATGTCATCTGTTTAGTTTCAAGGCTTAACTTCAAAGTTTAATTGTAAGAAGAAATGAATTTTTATATGGGCCTTAAAAGACGTTAAAAAACATGACACAGTTATGCTCAAACAAAAGGAGCGTTAGCAGGAGTCTGGGTCTCCTGAAAATACATTTTTTCTTTTTCTTCTATCTTTTATAAACTAAAAAACTTTCTCTATGTGAATTGTGAACCCATTATTGTAAAAGAAGACTTAAACCAACAAAAGAAGTCCATTGCTCTAAATGTACTTACCTCCTTAGGATCTTAACACATGTGCAGAACAAAGAACTATTTGCTCCGGTCAGCGCCCTTGCTTATTTAAAGAAAGTGCATTATTGAAAACAGACATAATATTGTATTTTTTTTGTTTTGAACTGCTTAAATTATATAATTTGATGTGATAAAGTCGCATTACCTATGTGCCTTTGTTTCTATTTCCGATCAATCAGAAGATTATTACATTTTAATCTTACACTAATAAATCATGCAGTTTTAATCTGCAACAATTTTGTATTCCCTAAGATTAGTAGAATGACAGTGATGGATTGTTCCCAATTATCTTTTGTCTGATGTCTTAGGATCCCTTCACAAAGTAGTGTAGGTAGGTACTTATTTTTCATTGTCTGAAATTGAAAAGTATTTTTAATTCTGTCACAGAATGGTCGACCTGCTTCTTTTATTGCAGCGATTGTTTTGCTTTATTATTTTCATTTTCCGTTATAGATATATTATGTCATTGTCACAGTCACAGTACAGCTTCCTCGCCCAAATCCATGTTGAAAGTTACTACCGCTACTGGTGCATTATTTCACACTTTCATTAAAAAGAGGTAAGTACCTATCATTCTTTCAACTATAACATGCTATTAACAACTCTAAGTCAAGGACAAACGGTGCAGTACCAATTAGTTTCACCGTAACGTAACTGTATCAGTATCAGCCAACCTCTTTGTTTTTGTCACTTTCCATTCTAAGCCGTGTGGGATGGCGATGTCGCTTTGGCTGTTTTCACTTTCGTATCTTCGAAAGTGTTTTTTTAACATACGAAATAGTTACTGCTCTCGTGTTACGTGTAACAATTATCTTTAAGTTAATATTTCGTTGCATCATCACGATTACCTATTTATTTTGTATTCTAACAAACAGCATTGTTTGTACCGACAATTATTATTGAGAAAAAGAAACCATATCTTAAGCCAATTCCTTTTTACTGATTTTAAATATTGCTATTTACGCTAATTAATGCGTTTATATTGAAAAATGGCTAAACTAAAATGACCACTTGGGAATCTTAAGATAATATCTAGGTATAGGTATACGATATTTAAATAATATTTTTTAAACATCGCTAGTAAGTAAGTAAGTCTCAATACCAAAGTACAAAATGAAAAGTGTAACACAATATTTTTTTTCTTAAAAAATTGTAACTATTGTAATAACTGTTATTAAGCGATCCACTACAGTTAAATGAATGATCGTTATGAAAGTTACGAGGAATTACAAAGAACTTAAAAGTAAAGCTGCTAATGTGGCCTTCTTAGCCTATCAGATCAATTTCGTTTTTTTGTCCTTGACCTTTGGAAAATGTTACTATGACTCTTGGTTTCTAAATGACCTGAAATTAATTTGGTCACGCGATTCACATCATATTTTTAGAACACCGCCATTTTCCTTTTATGTTTGCTTTCTTTAATTTTGTTTTCCTACCTAGCAGGTTGCTGCAAGCAAGGCATGAAATTATGAGGCCTTTGCTGCGAAATTAACTATAGGTAGGTAAGTAATTATTATTCGAAGTATTAGGTGTCCAAGGAAATTTCTGAATCTATTTACCATACCGGTTAAATAAACCTGTTCATATTAACTTCGTGCTGGAACTAGATCTTAGATATTAATAATAGGTTGATTATTAGCATTGGTTGGGTGGTACTGCGTACAAAGTGAGCCGGCGACGCGACGCGGTGGTGATTCAAAGTCTCCAGCTAGCACCGCCAGACAGACGTGGTCTTATTTTACTTCGGCTCCTGGCTTATGAACGCCAATATCTAACTAGACTTTTACATTATAATTAATTTTGTTATATTGCATATCCGATACTGGTATACTGTTGTTTTTAATTTTATGCATTATTCAACTTTGTTTTTAACTTTGTGCATCATGGGCACGACTTGTAAACAGTTTTGGCAATAAATTATACTTATTCTATTCTGGAGTTAATAATTAATATTGTATTTAGTACCCACCACATAAGCAATTGCTAAACTTCTATCGACTTTTTAAACTACCATCGTCACTTGAATTTAAATAATTGTTAACAGGGTAATACCATGTTCTTTGTTGTCGTTGTGTATCTGATTTTTCGGCACAGTAGCATGCGCCTTAATTAAGGAAGTATTGAAGTTACTGCGGGTGGGTATTTATAAACATACAAAACTATCTACCCTATTTATTAGCCCTTTTTTGCGCATGACATAATTTTTTTCTGGTCCATGCCTTTTTGAAACCTTCAGTTTAGTATTACATTTTTACATTATTAGCTTTGGTGTTGCAATCGTAATGAGTCGACGGTGATTCAAAACCACCAGACCAGACAGCAGACGCTGTTTTATTTAGTGTCTGATCCTGGGATACGGTTACTAACGTTCGCATTAGTAAGTGCTTATTAATACATTGGGTTTGAGAACCAGATACCAAGTAGTATGAGCTCTTTGTTAGTCACAATATTTTATGCATTAGACCAATACTGTAAAATAGCTAGAGGCCTCTCTACTCATATGTCTTCTTTCGGAAAGGAATTCGCCAATTTATTACGATTACTTCACCTAAGTAGTTACTTTGAGCTGGTTTCTATTCTGATATAATAGTTGTGTCGATGATTCATACATGACTCCGTTCTATCACTAACGTAGTTTAAATGATCTACGTATTAAGCGTGATTCACACAATCATCATATCTATTTAGTTAACGTAAATCGCTGGGAATAGAGGCTGACAAACCGACACACCGACCACCCCGTGCCGTTTGCCTTGCTTTTTTTCTGATCCCTTTTTAGACCGGATTCGAAATGATTATCCAATTTATCCCAGGGTTCTCAGGCGGCCTTTTTCTCTTATGTTATGCTCCAGTGAATGCATGGTACTTTTACCTAAAGGAGAATGACCATTTTACAATGGGAGTTAGACTAGTTTTTTTAGCTAGGTAGCGTAACACAGCGCTTTAATTAAATAAATAGTAATCAATAGCAACAATGCTCTGAATTATGAAGAAAAAATTACATTACAATATCATGCGGGAGTTTAAAGCTATCTTCGTTTTTAGCTTACGACTTTTTAGGTATTTTGAGGTTAAAGTATGACTATCAGTTCAGTTCAGCATTTATTTATCACTTGACTCTTAACGCGGCGTTCTATAGAAAACCTTTTTAACAGTAATCATTATAACTTAAGAGAACACTTTTGGTATGTGAATGATTAAGACGCAACAGATATCGAATAGGCTGGTTTGGTCATTCTCCTTTGAGACCCTATTGAGTTACCTCTGTTAAAATATGTACTGACGACCACGGATGAATAACGTTATTAGAGTAAATTAAGACTTTTGCTTCATTTGTGTGTGATTTAGGACCATGTGTGTCTGCAGATCTAATATTGCATAAACTGTATCAGACTTCAATTGAGGATTAGCATATTCAGTTAGGGTTTATGGTGCATGAAAATGCAGTTTGTTTTTTTACTATCAATAAGTATGACTGTATATTTTTAGAAACGAAACTTCTGTTATGATATTTATTGTATTATGCATAGCATTTATCGATAACGTCTGTCTCAACTTTCTCAGGAACTGGATTACTTTGAACGGGTACACTTTGGACTTCAGTGAAAGTTCATTTACAAGAATACGTTGCTCAATACGAAAGCAGTATAAGGTCCCGTTATGAATTATGCGTTTGAAATCGTACCAACCGACATGTGAATGGGTGCGACAATGTCATTCAACGCTATGTCGTTAATTGTAGAAACACTTTCTCCAATGCCACGGGCTTTATTTAAACGAGTGCCTGATTTATATAGACGTGTGTTATGACTTTCAAAAGTAAGATTTATGAAACATCTTATCGCGTTGCAATGTTATGTTTTGTTGTTGTACCTAATACGATGTAACCAGTAAATGTCGTCATAAATTTGTCCTGAACGTATTTATAAATGTGGTTTTTGCATTCACAATGTTCTATTTCTATTAGTGATGATATTTAAGTCTAAGCCTTTTACAATCCGGGTCTTCAATTGCTTCTAATTTTTCAAATATTTGATACTCAAGTGGTTTATAAGTACAGCATTGTTTTACCATGAAATGCTGGCCCAGAATTGTTCGGGATTGCCCGGATTGCTGAATGTTGTGGTATTTAAGCCTAAATACAGTGGCACTCACTTTACATAGACACAATATAATGTTTGCATCATCGTTTGTGTTTTAACAATGAACTCCTCATGACGACGTCATTTGACGGTAATACCGTATTTCAATCAATGTCAAATAAAATAGTTTTTTTCTACTAAAATTACAATTTGTTTCATGTCTAAGTACATATTTTGTATTCTCTCGGGAAATGACGCAACTGCGGTAGATGTCAACCGCCCAGTGACTGTAAGACGTGTTTCTATCGAGATTTCAGTTGGTACAAGTAGTAGTAGCAATTTGAACTTTACGGTGTTACCCTTTAAGGTGTACGATTAAAATTAGCTTTGAACGTGTCATAACATTTCACGTGTGTTTTCGTGTTAGGATAAGGCGTTCTCTGTGAACTGCGGTCCGTCACGATAAGCTGCGGCGCAGTATACTTTATGAGGAAATCACGTGCTTTCTTTTAACAATCGCCATTGTTTTGAACAACTGTTGTTGACGCAATAAAGTTAACGTCATTGCAGTGGGTTGAAGTAAGAATTCGGTTTTGTTTAGTTTGATGATTTCGTAAAAATTTTTAGATTAATGTTTTATATTTTAGCGTTTTATTAACGCTTAAATATACTTAAGTATAATTTTAAACACTGAAAAAAGACGACAACCTCAGGCGGGAATCGAACCAGTCACCTTCCGCATTCCGGGCGGCTGCCTTAACCTTGATTGATGATTTCGGTTTAATAATTCATTGTTTAGCTTAGACTATAAAGTCATGTAATAAAAATGTTAATACGGGTTCTAAAAACTGATGACTATGTATAACAAAGTGTCTTAAGTAATAAATGTATTAATCTGGCTTAGACCTTTTGAAACAAATACATTACTTCGTTTAAGCCAGTGCGTATAAAAAGGGAATTTAAATAATAATGCTACGGTTAAGGTTTTCGTAACAAATATTGAATCTGTACATTAATTAACGTTAAGTCACACGTTTCTTTTCCTTAGTATTTGTAGCGCTATTATGTATGTACTCAGCTTAGCATACGTAACTCTGCTGCTGCATAGTAACAAACCGTGTATAATATCTATAGCCTCACTGAAAATTGAACCTGTCGCACTATATGAGGTGACTGCTAGAAACCGCAAGAAACTTCAAGGGCTGGTCAGGTCAAGTGTTTTAAACATGACAAAAATGGCAAAAAAAGGATTTCTTTTTCATTTTTAATTAATTCATTCACTTCGTGAATTTTAATTGGATAGTCTTTGAGTTTCTAATTTATTTTAAAGCAATAACATAAGAAAAATAAATGAAAACAATTTAAAATAACGATTATTTACAACGCGAGGGCAACGGCCGGCTGGCCGTCTGTTGACCCGTCAACGTAGTAGGTACTTATCGCCCAGCTGACGCGGAAGAAACACGAATTCCTTTTTTGTTATTTTTGTCATGTTTAAAACACTTGACCTGACCAGCCCTTGAAGTTTCTTGCGGTTTCTAGCAGTCACCTTATATATTTAATTTTCATATGCAACACTGGTACTCTCCTGGGTTTAAGATACAAGGGTGCTGGTAAGGGTTCCTTAGCTACGAGCTCAAGCGTCCTGCAATGCATCAAGTAAGTTTCAAGTTCATAGCGCGTTATACTGCGGCAGTGTTGATCAGCGGCAATAGAAAGGACGCAAGGAACAGGAAAATTGTATTTCGTAACCCTGTAAGTTTTAGACCGGTGCTGGTATTGGTGATGTCGCCCACTAGACAAAGAAACGGTTAAATAAATGTATCTAGAACCTTTAAATCTTACGAAGGCTTTCAGAAACGGGCGTAATGTATGTAGCAAACTCTTGTAACATTACAAAGAGTTGTGTGTGTGTGTAATAGTTTTGGTAATCTAATCACACATTGAACCCATGATCCTTGCGTAAGAGCAACAATTCATTTATGAATAGGTACAATGATACTAACATTTACCCCCAAGTTGTCGGAGACTTCGCAAGAGTGCTAAAACAATGGATGGGTCGAATATTTCTAGTTAATATTTCACCTCAGATAAACCACTGTCATCATAATTGAATTGACCAACTAGTCCTTCAAAGATAATGTTTTACAGCAGGCGAGGCAAGTTAATGAATTAAATTTATTTTTAAATTTAATTATTATATGTATATTAATTGTTTATTTATAAGGGTTGTATTACAAAACTGAAAGAAGAAGAAATTTAAGTCAACAAAATAGTATTACCCCTGATTTTATCTATAAAAGTAATAGTTCTTGTTCGCATACATTTAAAGTACGTACTATAAGATTGTACCAACTTTATTGGCAGGTCATAATATTTGCTACACTTGCCATATTGAGATAGGCACTGCTGCAGGTTGCATGGACTCAGCGTAATCCGTAATATACAATGTAAGCAGAATGAATCCATGGATCAGGGGTGGTAAACAGTGACACTCATACTATTTGTAAGCACGGCATTTTTAGGAACTACTCTGAATAATTTAAAGTTACAAATACAACCCACCAAGCCGCATGGGCATCCTTATGTGTTTTTTAATAGTACAGGAATAGACGAATAGACAGGATAATGATTATGATGATGAAATTTTTTTACCGTAATTCCTTTTCTTTTGCTACTGACACTAAAATTGAACCGACGTTATTCTTAATTTCATTTCACAACAGGAAAAAAAAATTGTTGTGGTAGTGGTCAGATTTCCTTTCCCCTCGCTGCAATTGAGATTTCCCCTTCTCAGGACTTTTTTCCCCTCAAAAATTATTTTGCTATGTTTTTCAGAAGGTTAAAATTACTATCTAAAAAGAAGGTCGTCGCAAGGGGGTAGAAATAAACTATTAATTTTTTTTTACGTTCCGTGACATGCAGTGTTTATAATATCATTTTTGCCGGCGCGGCGTTACCCATGACACTTATTGGAGGCTAAAAAGGTACGTCAAATATATAAAAAATTAAAACAGTATACAACTTAAGCATAAAAGGCCGGGTTTCCTTTCCGCAAAATAGCGAGGTTTTTTTATTTTTTTGGTTAGGCTTATTTCCCCTATTCATCTCTTTCCACTTTTTCTTCCCCTCTGGACGCTAATTTCCCCTCAAAAGGGGAATTTCCCCTCATTGTGGAAGCACTGGTAGTGGTAGCCAAGCAGAACAACCCATCTATCAAACCTTTTTTTTTTTTCTTTGTTTTAGTCGGAGAAAATGCTTCTCTGCACTGGCATGGGGCCTCAGGAGGATGGCGAGAACCCCATGCACTGTCCGGGGCTGGTACCCATATGTCCCCACCCGCCCCCCCTTGGGGGAAACGGGTGAGTAAGGACATACGGGCCCGACCCGGTAAAAGAACCGACACCTTCCTTCATAAGCGCGACGCGGCGCCGCGGTACCATACAACGATGCCCCGCGGACACCGCACGCTACGGACCCAGCTTTACCTGGGTCCCCTGCCCCTACGGAGCAGCCTGGTAGGTTCAGGCTGCCCCCAAACGGGAGGAGGGCCGTGCAATGCAGCCTAGTGCTCCTCAACACTAGGCCGCGGCCCTCCTAGGGGGGGAGGAGGTAGCACAACAATATGAAAGCTCGGTATTGAACCCGTAGGACTTGAGACTGATGGTCTAACTACACCACAAAGGCGGTACAAAGTATTTTGTTTTCAGCAGTGTCGCGTAGCGCTGAAAGATACCACCCCCCTCTCTTCCCTTGGGTGTCGTAAAAGGCGACTAAAGGGCTAAAGACTACACATACATCCAACAGCATAGAACGGCGACGGGCTCACCACCTGTTACGCTGAGCACATGTGCAGTCGCTATGTGGTGAAAAGTGGACTATGGCAGAGGACTTTGGACTTTTGCGGTCCTCATTGCTTACTCTCTAACCCTTCGGGGATAATAGTCGTGATTAATGTATTTAGGTATGTAATTAAATCAATCATTGAAATAGGTTCCTTATTTAACAACAGAGTCGCCATCCTTGTCATACAGTATGCGCGTGCGATTCTAGACGTTAAAAAGGTTACACGTGCTAACGGCAACATGGCGATTTCGCACGATTAGCGATTAAAACGGCGCCAATCATTCGAGCAGGTTTGCTTGCGTGTGCTCGAAACCAACCGCGATAATGTTAGGTACGAGTAGGTACTCAAGGTTTCTTCGTCGGTTAGGTTTATTGCCGCCTTTGTGATCTAGTGGCTAAGCCACCGGTCTCAGACCCAGAGGGTCCCGGGTTCGATTCCCAGCGGGGGGTGCATCTTTGTGTGCTCGGTTTGGTTGGTGGTAGGACTGTTAAGTCCGCCTGGCTAGCTACCACCATCTTATCTAAGTTTGTCGCCATAACCACGTTGTTTATAGCATTGTTGTGTTCCGACAGTTTGAGATACGATAGCCAGTTCCTCAGTGGTTGAGGATTCCGGGTGAAGCGCGCTTCCACCTTCGGCCTTATCGTAACTTATCATCAGGTGAGATGAAGGCCAAGCGCTTACCCGGTGTAGATAAAAAAAAAACTAGAATAACCAATTATACCATAGCGAGTGCTCTGAAGAGCTCTTTGACCTCATGCCCCCTTCTCCCTTCGTCTTTAGGAGTACGCGTGCTGCGTCCGAAGAGCACTCCGGAGTAACCCATTTACTGTCTTAAATATTTAATTTTCGCGCACAAAGAAATTAGGTGACTAGTTACTTTGTCGCACCGCCAAAAATGGAATACCAGCCTAGTCTACCAGTACATATTTTCCCTACTTACTTAATATGAGGTCCATAAAACGAGGCGTGAAGTGCCACACTAATGTTCCTTTGTCCTTGCACCACTTGCATTCTCATACCGCATACCTGAGGTCATTGAAAATACTACAAGCCAATTTAAATATTAAACGTAGTTTAAATAAAATTGTGCTGACTGTTTAGTACAACCTCTATGTGTTAAAAAAGAAGATAAGTAAATAATTCTATCTATGTCTTGATTACCTGTCAGTCTATTAATTGAGGTTTCAAAATATCTATTTTGTTATTTTCTATGGTTTACATACAAAAGAGCCGCAACAAAATCCTGTTCTTTTGATATCAATGATGATGTCAGTCCTATTATGCACAGGTGCTTTGTTTATTAAGCAGCAGAAGCTTCACATTATACATAGTTACACTAGCATTCATGCATTCTAAGACCGAGTAAGGGGAATATTATAAAAAGTACCCGTGATTGTTAAAATACTACTCGTATAGAACTATTAATTAACAGTTTCCATTTGTTTCCATTCTTACGTATTTATAAATGATTTTAAAGTTTTAGTTTACTTATAACATAGATCTTATGAGAAACTAAGCTTGAGATAAGATAGCTCAGTGGTTGAGGATTCCGGGTGAAGCGCACTTCCACCTAAGGCCTTATCGTCACTTACCATCAGATGAGATGAAGGACAAAGGCTTACTTGTAGCCAAATAAAAAAAAACTAGCTATTGCACGCGGTTTCACACGCGTTAATTTTTCGCAGGAAAAGTAGCCTTTAACTTTCTGCAGGCCCCATCTAACGCTATACTAAAATTCATCAAAATTGGTAAAGGGTTTAAGCGTGAAAGAATAACGAACAAACAAACGAACTCACTTTCGCATTTATAATAACCACGAGAAAGAGTAGCGTAAAGCGGAAACTTGAGTCTAATTCTTTTTTAATTAGCGCGATTCTTAACAGAAGATAAAGATCAGTGTATTCCCGATCGATGTAAAATCACGATTTAGTAGGTAAGTACTTAGTAAGATTTATTAGGTTTCGGTCCGAAACCCTCTAAAAATTATGAAATTCCTTTTAAAATACGAATAATTGTAAAACCCAAATACCTATATTTAATGATTCATTGGTAGAGGATCATTATGGTACAGCGGAAGCTTGAATCTACTTCGTTTTTAATTAGCGCGATTCTTAACAGAAGATAAAGATCAGTGTATTCCCACAAAAAGTAATTCGCCAACCTTAAATTCCCATTCCCGTAGAGACGGTAACGGGTCCGAGTGCACTAACCTCTAACCGAGTGCGATGCACTTATATACTTTTTTCTTTTAATCGTTCTAAAGTCATCAACACCGTGTGGTGTACATTAAACCCTGTTGTCTACGGTTAGGTGTCAATTTCGAGGACTAACAGGCTTGAGGTAAGTAACCTTTATTTAGACTGAGCGTGTAAAACATTTAATTTAGTTATAATTTCTTTTATGGTTTTCAACATAGAAGGTCACCCTCACTGCTAAGTTCAGCCTTTTCTTTAAACTGTGGTTCAACTTGTGTAATGAAAGTTATTTTACCATTAAATATCGAGTTTAAATTAACTTCAATGTATACTTTAACAAAGCTGTGACAGTTAGTGGCGAACTTGTAAGCCTAGTTACCACTGCTTTTAGTTCTACGGAAAATTGTTTATTTTCAATGTGAAATTGTGAAGGTTAAAAGGTTTTAACTATTTACGTTGTTTCGTTTAACATGATTCTAACTGTAATAATGTTACATTTTCAACACAGTAACCATTTTTGAAACACTCCTTTTTAGTGTAAAGTCGTTCATTACATTAATAAAATTGGTCGCAACGTAACGCAACACCGTTACGTCATAGTTCCCTATTCCCATTATAGGCATTAATGCTGCATTGTAAAGTCTTTGGGCTTACATAATAAAGTACGCCTTATGTTACAATGAACGACCAACCGAGCTCAACCCTCTACTTCGTTTGCGTGTCTTGAACACCCACGTCGCGTGATCTCAAGGGAATTTTCAAAAATCCTCTATTACCGGATGTCTACATCCTATAAGGAACCTTTCGTTGTAATTTGAAAGCTATCAAATTTCAAATCATTCCCGGTTTCAGGTGACGCAGCGGGTACGTTTTTGTATTCGGTTTGGTTGATGGTAGCTCTCCTTAAAAGTCCGCCTGACTAGCTACCACCGTCTAAGCCTGGCGCCAAAACTAAATTGTCAGTAACATTGTTGTGTGCCAAACAGAAGAAGACCATTTCTTCTGTTCTGTGGTTTCGACAATTTGGGATGAGTCAGCCAGTTACAAAAATAACAAAAATAACAAAATGTTAAAAAAAATTCGGAACTTTAGGCCAAAGCCACTAACGTTTGGGTACCTTCTCACGCTAGAAGGCGACGCGGCAGACCGAGAGGCGTACTCGTAGTTGGCGTGACGAGCTAGAGACGCTATCAGCTAGATTTTACAATACTGTTGTGGCGGTGGACAGAGAATAGTGGAAAGAAGAAGGGGAGGCCTTTTGCTCTGCAGTGGGACAAAGTAGGCTAACAACAATAATAATAATACGGCACGCATCGTCAGGAGGTTCCTCTCTCTGCAGCCCTAACCACCGTTAGCTTGGGCCCTGCCCCGCTGCCGGCGGTACCCTAGGTTTAGGTTTTTTATAATTTTAAATGTTTTATTTTTTAGTAGATTTGTTTATTATTTTTATATGGATTATTATAAAAACCTAGACTTAAGAAAATAAATAAATACGAGAATAATAATAACAATTTTGGAGTTACTTTTTATTTTTCATTTCTCAAACAATGGATATGAGCTAGCTTAAGCCAGACTGCATGGAATGCAGTCTGGCTTAAGCAAACTCAATAATAATATGAAAGACATAAAATTAAATATGTATGAGAAGGCACGTGTATACATTATTGTAACAAAGTCACAATATATTTTATTGACTCTGCAGAGTTTTCAGTGCCATAAAATACAAGAAACGATGTAAAATCACGATTTTGTAGGTAAGTACTTAGTAAGATTTATTAGGTTTCGGTCCGAAACCCTCTAAAAGTTATGAAATTCCTTTTAAAATACGAATAATTGTAAAACCCAAATATATTTAATGATTCATTGGGTAGTTTAGTAGGTAGTATCATTATGGTCACAAAAACTTCAGGTTGGATATAAATAATTGTGACAGACGAAAATAAATATTAAGTCAATGGCATTACGGTCCTATCAATTAAATTTGAAATGATTGTTTGTGACGGTCGGTTTTTGCCTGCGTCTGCTCATGTTATCTGACAATGCTTTATCCCGTTTCCGTTTCGAAGAACTTCGTTTAGGCAGAGATCGGTTTTTCAACTGATCACAACGTTTGTAATATTGTCGCTGACTCCAGTGTTTAATGTAGTTGTTAACACAACAGAACTTTTTCGTTACAGTGTGAATGTCGAAACACACAATCATTTTACTTTTGCACCTTTAGTTTAATCTGTGCTTTAGTCACGTTCACGAGAAAAGTTTACACTTTATAATCAATGTCTGCTGAAGTTATGAACTAAAGGAACGGGGTAATATCCGGCGTGAAATAATGGCAATTGGTGCTGTTGTGTATCGTCCGGCCAGTGAGAGCTCCGGGGCCCCTTCCCCCCTCCCCCACTCAAGATTCCTATTCCTTCCTTAACCCTATTCCCTTCATAAAGGTCGGCAACGCATCTGCGACTCCTTTGGGTTTGCGGGTATCCATGGGCGTGATTGCTCTCCATCAGGTGACCCGCCTGCTCGTTTGCCTCCTTCTTACATAAAAAAAAGGAAATGCACGTTTCGAGTTCTCGGAAACTGCTAAAATTTTCATATTAGTAAGTGTCATACTGATAAGCATGTGTGACGAACTTTATGAGAGTAAGTAAAGCAAACGATGTGTGTCAGGAATTCGGATCATAGCAAATGGTAAGATGTTGTCTCTGCGTACTCTTCCGGGAAGCGGGCTTGGTGAGTGTATGTATATATGAGTAGGGTTAACATTCGTCCGGATTAATCCGGACATGTACGGACTTTTAGACTCTAGTCCGGATTTTGTCCGGCTCTTTATTTTGTCCGGATTTTGGAATATGAGTAACAAAACTACATATTAAGTAATATCAAAGAGATTTAATATAGTAACTTTAATGTCTTTGAGTAATATCAAATAAGTCTTTAATCTTTATTAACTTTTATACTTTACACACTTTTCATATTATGTATTTATTTAAAAACATAATATGAAAAGTGTGTAATGTTTCCATTTTGTGACTAAAAAGTCCGGACTTTTATCGAAATGTCAGGTTATTTGTCAGGACTTTTCAAATTCCTAAATGGTAACCCTATATATGAGTACATATATATACATACATATAATCACGACTATTATCCCCGAAGGGTTAGTCAGAGACTAGGCAATGAGGACCGCAAAAGAAGTCCTCTACCATAGACCACTTTTCACCAGTGTCACCATGTAAGTGTCAAAAGAAGGAAAACACACTTTTAGTTACGTAACTGATAGCTAGTGATAACGGCTGATAGAGATCGATTTATCATAATTAATTATATCATGCACAGTGACTCAAAGTTGATATATCGATAACATCTTGATAATTATAATCACTTACTTATAGCTGACATATTGGATGACTCACTTGCAGTCATCCCTAGTTTAC
This sequence comes from Scoparia ambigualis, assembly GCA_963921215.1. Lineage (NCBI taxonomy): Eukaryota > Metazoa > Arthropoda > Insecta > Lepidoptera > Crambidae > Scoparia > Scoparia ambigualis. The sequence goes on along the minus strand of OY992511.1, from coordinate 10,304,504 downwards.
TTTCACTACATAGACACCGCATAGAATATTAAATAAGCATAGAAGGAGTCCAAGTGAGACTCGTATAGTTGTCCTATTTTTTCAAATGGGCCATAAACATTGAAAGAAAATAAATAAATAAATAAATCTTTCCTACAATCACACCAATTACCTAGCCCAAGAGAAGCTTCGAAGAAACTCGTTAAATGGTTACTAGACAACGGATAAACATACTTAAAATACTTAAATACATACTTGTTATACATAGAAAACACCCAGACCCGAGACAATTTAGAAAACAATAATTTCTAAATTGACCCGACCGGGGTTCGAACCCGGGACCTCAGAGATGGCGACACCATGAAAACCGGTGTACAAACCACTCGACCAAGGAGGTCGTCGAAAAGAGACAAAAACGTCAAATGTCTAGTGAAAATAAAAAAAACCGGTCACCATTTATGACATAATATACATATCTCCATACCGAATTCAAAAGCGACCAATACAAATGTAATTCGAATGGTGACCAAACGGAGTGCACACTCAAATGTCATGGCACTCCTTCTATGCTTTAGTTATTATTCTATGATAGACGCCAAACGAAATAATAATATTTATAATCTCAATCATCTACAAAAGACATAATTTTTTTGGTAAGACTAAAATAAAAGAAAAATTAACTGCAACAATTTATTTACTTCCTTGTCCAAGAGACTAAATGCTATCATTCTGTATATTTTTTTGATTTTTAATTACCTCCGATAAAGCATACTTACTCTATTTTGATAAGTTTTGTACGTTTCTGAACGAAATTTCCTGTTTTTTAATGTTAACGAACGCAGGATTATTAAGTAGGTAAGTCTATGAGATCTATGGTAATGTAGAAACGATATTGTTAAACACAGTTATCTTTTTCGCACATAAAGTATTTAGTAATGAATGATACACACAATAACACAACGAAAGCGCGGCCGGGAAACGTCTGGCGGCTGACAATCTGACATCTGTCTACGATGCGTATTGACATATAAAACGTCAGACAAGCGTCACTTTTTCATTTTTATTACAGTGTCACAATCCGACTATAATGTTGCCATTTTCGAGTAGAAATCAATGTTGGTTATTAATTTATATAAAAAACCGAGGTCTTTATATTAATAATACGGTCATAAATATGTATGTTGGTAATAATATATTCTTCAAGTATTTATACATTGGCGTCAAGTTAATAGACTTTGGAATGGACAAGCCCCCCAGCAATGATATTATAAACTATAGATACGTTACGTTCATAGTAATTTGCGTTTAAAATCTGTTCCGAGCAATCCAAAACTACACACACTGACAAGTAGATACGCAACGCGGCAAGACCGGCTCTCCGCATCTCTTTCTCTCACTCTCTTATCGCTCTAGCGTCAAAACTAGATTCCTCTCTCTTTCTTCACCTGAACATGGCGTCTTTGCGTCAGTTATTATATTATTCGGAAAAATAATTGAAATATACTAAATAATCTATATTTGCATATTCATATGTGGTAAGCGAACCCTTGTATTTTGTTTACTTTAGAGTCATAATTGGTGCACTTTCGAAACACATACGATGGCATTTTTGATTTATTTTGGTAAGGACAGGGGAACTACGGTGCGACACGCTCGTGATTGTGTTCGACGTAGACTAAACACAAGACGTCCCAATTAGGACGTATTTGAGTCTTCACATCGCGCGCGCTTATAACATATCTGTTGTATATAATATCATTGCCCCCCAGTATAAAAGTTATGTCCTTTAGCAATTTTTGATGCTACTGGGTCCGGATTTTGACTTTTCTGATCTAACTGCTGAGGATCTGTGTGATGGCGGCCCAACATTAAAATAATACCTACTACCTACCAGCTCTTCCCTTGGGTGTCCTAAAAGGCGACTAACGGACTAAGGCCTACACATGTCATTGGCTTACCTATCACGCTGAGCACATGTGCAGTTGTTATTGGGCGGAAAGTGGACTCCTATTGCGGTGCTCATTGCAGTATTGCCTATCTGACTAATCCATCGGGGATATTGGTCGTGACTAGCGGCCGCTCGCGGTTTCACCCGCGTGGTTCCCGTTCCCGTGGGAATACCGAGATAAAAAGTATCCTATGTGTTAATCCAGGTTATAAACTATCTGTATGCCGAATTTCATCCAAATCCATTCAGTAGTTTTTACGTGAAAGAGTAACAAACATCCATTGATACTTACAAACTTTCATGATTATAATATTAGTAGGATGTATGTCATCTAACTGCTACTTAGCCAACTGCTCTGCGTAAATTGGAGCGACTCCACATAATCAAAGTCCAAATCAAAGTGATTTATTGCAATTATTATTATAAAGTGTACAAAAAGGTCTTAATTATAATATATTAGTATAAACGGGAGACGTATTATTATGCGAATCGCGGTCATCAATAATTTTAAATCCTATTACTTTTACAAACTTACCTATTTTATTTAAAAATATTTTCGTCCATTTGTTATAGCGAGGACTTGATTAATTTCAAGTTCCACTACGAGGCCTTTGCCTTGTAGTGGGACAGTATGGGCTGTTTACTTCCTACACCTCTTTTTGTTTTAATTTAAGGCTGTTTATTACTAATATTTTAGAGGTTGCTCAATTCAAAGAGCAGTATCGAAATACGCCGTAGATTCGTAATATGCCTTAGACAGACAATAATATTGTCTAAACCCGTATGACTTGACATCAAACAACATATCTAGGTATAGTCGTAACTTGTAAAATTTACTGAAGCAAATCAAACAATTTTAACTGTAATGAATGAATAACCTTATTTATCGTTATAAATAAGGTTAATGAGGTGTTTGTTGTCTTTGTTTTATTAGTCAAACATAGTAAAACAAAGAAACCACACACAATATAATATTTGTACAAAACGTAATATTATATTGTAGTATATTGTACTTACCTTTCTAATGTGAATAGGTACCTACCTAAACAGGGGGAAAACACTGTAATAATTAATGCCATCTAATATGGAAAAAGTAGGTAATAAACATATATAGATGACGACACCAACCGACACGGTTTGACCGCAACGGTTTTCCTACTAAACCATTTGCATGATAATAGTACCCAACAATATTTTCCTCGTATAACTCGATTCCTTCTAAAATACGCAATTATTTTTGAAAAGTCTTCTTATTTTAATTCATGATATTATTTCGTGTTAATAAAAGTAAATCGTTCTAAAGAAGGTGATGCCTTTTAAAGTTCCAACTTGCTTAAATCTAACAAGTAAATCGTTCTAAAGAAGGTGATGCCTTTTATGTAAAACTTCATAGCATATAGTTTGTAGATAAAAAAATAACCTTACTATTGATTTACTAAAAAAAAATATAATTCCCAAATCTGTTTCAAAAACTTCTTAATGTTCATGATGCGCGCTACAGAAGGACGTTAATATTTCTATTCTCCTCATGTCCTAATGATCATGTGGGAAAGCCTAAAGCTCGTGCGACGTTTATTATCTGATGATGCAGTAGCTATGTGTAATCAAACATTAAGGAATATTGTATAGGGAAATCAACACTACAAATCTTAAGACTACAAATAATAATAGTTAACTTTTCCATTTTCGTCACTGCGCTGTTTCATTACCCACCGCAGCGCATGCATTGCATCGCCCCATACGCTGATTCACGCAACATCGATCGTGTTTCCCTACAATCGAATTGTGTGCTCGTTTCAATTGGCTCCAACATCTACTCGTACTCTTAGACTAACTAGCGGTCCCTGATCGCTTATTTAGTAAACATTTTTCTTTTATCACCTTGTCTGTCTCGAAGACTCCTTAAACTCAAACTCAAAATATATTCATTCAATAAACTCAATTAATAAGTACTTTGAATCGTCCAAATTTTTAACCTACCACCCATTCATGACGTCATTTTTTAACTGTGGCAAAGAACGGGCGCAAGAAACCACAGCACACAGAAGCAACGACAATTTACAAAAAATATATATATGTCGTTACCAGGTCATAAATACAACATAATAATTTAGATGTAAAATATAGTACCGTATATTTTAATATATAAATTAGCTTTTGGGGTACTTGGAGCATTTCAGTTCAGAGCCAAGCTGTTTTGTCTTCTATGTTAATCTGACAATTTATAATAAGCTTTTTTTAAAGCTTTTCTTTGATATGGATTTTAAATTTATCAAGATCTAATTTCTGAATATCAATTGGTGCTTTGTTGTAAAATCGTACACACAGACCCTTAAAACAATTATTTATTTAGAGGTCGCTAACTGGAATTTTTATTATGTCTAGTATTACGACAGCTGAGCTCTTAGACCTTAGACAAGGTCTAGCATTTTACGGAACAGTAACAAGGTCTTGCCTACTCCTTTACAGGGACGCCTTCGACCTTTTTATCGTTTTCCCAATCGCTATAAGGTGAGATGAAAATAAAACGCTACCATTTTCTAAAATAAAAAAGGTACAAGATTATTAAAGCGATTCCGTTAATATGTCAAGTGCTTTCTGCATGACGGGTCATTAATAGAATACTTCCAACCCATCTCTTCTCTTGGGTGTCGTAAAAAGGCACTAACAGACTAAAGACTGCACATATTATGTCAACACACTAACTAGAAAAGACACCGTGAAGCAAGTTTGTGCGCACTAAGGTGCAGCCCATGGGCTGCAAACGCCTCAGTGATTTCGCGTGATTCAAGCATTTGTGGACCTTAGTTGCGCACAAACTTGCTTCGCGGTGTCTTCTCTAGTTTATTGTACCTCAATGCCAATAGCATAGAGCGACGATGCATGCAGTTAGTATTATTTGGTGAAACGTGGACTGGCTTCTGTGGTCCTAGAAGTGATTAGAAGTATGTATTATAAGTATGTCAAGTCCGTTACTTATAAAACTATATAATGTATCGAAATATACAGTTCGATAGCAGTTGCCCTAACGCGTGCCCGCTAACCGGTAATATGCGGTGCTTCGTCGAAACCGCGATACGGTACTGACATAAGTTATCGGTCGTGGGAATTTGCACATATTTCACTGGAGATAATGCTTGTCCCGTTTAGCTGATTGATTTTGAGTATGCTGTAAAGGTTGGGTGTTATGTAGCAAATATTGTTTATGTGAATATGATATTAAAATGATAGGTTGAAAAATAATTGCCCTTGCAGGTGGTCGCTTTGGAACGTGTTTAATTATAGTATTTAAAACTAAATACAGATTTTTATTATAAGACCTACTTTAAAAACATAACGCAACCTGTTAAAAATGTTACAATGTAATTCAAAATAAGACAGTAAATTACAATACATTTCAAAATTACCAAATTAAGTTTAATTTTGTATTGAAAAATCGATAATAAATATTTGGTAAAAGTCTGTATAAGTCTTTAGTATTTTGTAATTACCCACACTATTATTGATACTGGAGAGAGCCTTGTATTAAGTTTATTACTCGCGCAATCAATTCTCAGAATAAACAACGTCCCTGTAAACAACATTACACAACACTTGTCAAGTTCACGCGACTATATTGATTGTTACTTTAATTGCCTGTCCGTTTATTTATGGAAACCTACAATTATCCTTGTAGTATCCCTCATTAGAGTTCACTTCAAAGATATTGTATTTACAAGACGCTAAGCATGTTAAGCCTTGAAATGCTCCTTGCAATTAAAGGGCAGAACAACCTTCGGGGTATTGATTTTCTGTGAACCTAAATAGCTTTATTCTATAAATACTGTACCTATGATGTTAAATATTTAAAGAAAATTTACGAAGGACGAAACGACAACGATGCATTACAACTCGAGTTCAATATATAAGGCGATTGCTGGAAACCGTAAGAAACTTCAAGGGCTGATCAGGTCAAGTGTTTTAAACATGACAAAAATGGAATTCGTATTTTTTTATTTTTAATGAAATAATTCATTCTGTGAATTTTAATTGGATAGCCTTTGAGTATCTAATTTATTTTAAAGCACACAACTGTCTGTTGACCGTCCGCGTCAGCTGGGCGATAAGCTACGAAAAAACACGAATTACAGGGGTTAAAGTTGCTCGCGTCCGTAGGTTTACCCTTGAGACCCTACACGTGATCCCTGGGTGGTGCTAAATGAGTAACACTGACTGAGTGGTAGAGCCACGCTGCGTTGCAGCACGCATTGGGCCGGCTCGCCCGGCGTAATACCACCCTCTCACGAATATTCGGCGTGAAATAACGGCACTTGGTGCTGTTGTGTTTCGTCCGACCAGTGAGGGTTCCGGAGGCCCCTTCCCCCCCCCCTCCTCCCAATTCCTATTCCTTCCTTAAACCTATTCCTCCCTTAAAGGCCGGCAACGCATCTGCGATTCCTCTGGTTTTGCAGGTGTCCATGGGCGGCGGTGATTACTTTCGATCAGGTGACCCGCCTGCTCGTTTGCCTCCCTCTTTTATAAAAAAAAAAAAAAATTACTATTTAATTGTTTTAAGTATAAATAGTGATTAGTCATTTTCAAAAGAAAAGTCTTCATAATATACTTAGTCCAAATGTAGCCATCACTAATCAAATCAAGCAAACTTATTTTTAGTTGCTCAAATAATAAAATGTTAACTCGTTTGTTTCAGATGCACCGAATGATGCGAATTACATGATATGCGGTGTCGTCATCGCCATGGCCCTTGTTGGGCTCATCATTGTGCTGTTGGCCCTTACAATTAAGTAAGTACTGCAAATACAATCTTGGTCTGATGGTTAGAATAGTTAAAAATTTGGGGGTAAGTTTTTTTCTATAATCACCCTTAGCATGAATTGAGATGAAAGTCTAGCGATGTTCCATCGACAAATAAAAAAAGATCTTATTCTCAAGATGAAAGTTTTTAATCCAAATTTAACAAATGTCTAGGCAGAGAAATTTCTTACGAAATGAAAGTTTGTTATTTTCGTAATCAAATGCAAATTGGCACAATCAATGACACTAATGAGCCGACAGTTAAATATCCAAAAACTTACAAGCTTATTCCAGTAAATATATAGTACCGACCGATAAATGTGTTTAAGAAAAGCTAACAATCACTCAGAAGTCTGAGCCGGATTTATTTATTAATAATACGCAGATAAAAAATCCAAACCAAACAATTGTAAAAACCTACTCGGTATATAAGTGTCGGTAATCGCTATGCAATAAAACATACACTTCAACATATACCACTTGCGTTTACGATCGCACATGTTACTATGAATCTCGTAAAATAAACATTGAACTCTTGAAAAACTGTTATTTTGATTAAATAACGACTTAGTAGTGATAGATGTGAGGGACGTAAATTATAACTATATCTTGCTTGTACGTCTTTAAAGTTGGTATTATATTTCTAGAACCAAGTGTCTCTAATTAAAACGGCAATGTTTTTTAAGATAACAATGAACCGAACGGTACCGGCGGTGGGTGAATTTTTAAGTCCAATTAGATGATTCTGGATTATATCAATTTGTTCACGGTGTATTGAAAGAATTGATTTCATCAAAAGACGTCTTAGGATAGATTGGGTCAGGGTTATATTTTTATGGGACTCTTTCAGCCCCCAAAAGCTCGGCGGGGAAAGAGCTAGGTTCTTACCAAGCTCTTCCCCCGCCCGCGCCCGCGCCGCCGTGCTTTTCGTGTATACCCACTAAATTAATCCTAGTACCATCCCTTTTCTTTCATTATGATCACCACCGATGCTGAGTGTGTAGTAGTTCTTACTTATGTACGGAACCCTCTCTCTGCATACTAGATATAGGTAGGTATTAGGTATTCGCAATTGATCAGAATTTTTAAATCAATACACTGATTTCGCTTGTTTAAATAGTATAAAATATATTTTATGATCAGCCTATGTCTAGCAGTGGAAAAGTATAGGCTGATGATGATGATGATGATGATATTTTATGAACGTAGAGATATTACTACAAAATTAATATTGTTTACTCTGGACGGAGGCATGAACGATGAAATAGTTCTTTCGATTCATATTCATTAACGTTTACCGTTTATTTTGGACTTCAAGAGAGTTTCAAGTGTTGCTTTATTTTTAGAGTTTGCTGCTTTTAACTAACAAGTGCACATGACGATAGGAAACGGTTTGAGTAAATTCAGATATTTGGCACTTTGACAGTAGAGTGTAGTACCTATACATCGTCCATTCATTACATTCTCAGTCGTCGGATTAACTTGTACAGCGCAGACTAAACATTATGATGCGAGATCTAATTTCCATCAAATCAAATCTTTGTATTACTTATGTTACACAAGAACTGCATGGAACTACATAAGTTATGTAGTCCCATGCAGTTCTTGTATTCCACACATAAGTACCTTGATAAGATACGTCGCGCTAAAGTCTTTTCAACTATAACCAGTGGCGGTTTGCGATATGGTTTCTATGTTCTTTGCGTTCTTGCTATCACCGTTGAATAAGACTTCTATTGTGTAACGCGAAATGAACTAAAAATCAAACGGTTGCGACGCAAGACGCTTGTGCTCATGGTCAGGGCATTACCCAGTACATTTTGTTATATGTTGAATTTCAAAACCATTAAATAAAAACTATTCATAAATAATAATAAAAATACATACCTACAATAACGTTGGTTTTTTATCCTGCCAAAATTTTTAATTTTAAAGTAACATTCAAGACGCTGTATTAATGAATGTGTTTACTAAGGAGTGAAATAAGTTGGAGTAAAGTTTAAAAGAAAAACCAAATAATTAACTCCTTTGTTGTAAATCAATATTATCAAAGAAGGAGGAAGTATTCTATAAATTATATCAAACTATGTGCTCTCGTTGACATAATAATGGCCTATCAACAATCGCGTACCTACCATAAAACAATACAGTGTTATTTGAGAAAGTTTTAAGTTAACACGCAATCAAAGAGCCGAGATAGTTATCACAATTACATAAGCCACGGATACAGTTCCTGTCGCTAAAGGCCTAACAGTCCGTTTGCTAACAGCTGCAGAATTACGTAATTGACGTGGCAAGCTTATACTTCGATATAAAGCACTTGAGCAATTTCAGACTAATCATTGGCCCAAGGCGATAGAACGGCTTGTCAAACATTATTATCAGGGCTGCCAAAATGTTACAAGATAAAGTTAAGGACTTCTAAGTTGTCAAAGTCTCAATTTGTTTCGCACATTATATTTTTTCCGGCGCGGCCGCCCCGGGCGGGCGGCGGGTGCGGCGTCAGCGGTGTTTCCGAGAAAGATTTTCGAAGGGACGATATCGTTAACAAAACATATTGGTGGGACCGCCAAATACTGAGAAGCTTGGAATTGCTCAGGATTATAACAATAAACTTACTATATGTAAAAAGATTTAATGAGCTGTCTTAACAATAAAACTTTCTCTAGTAACTTTGGTAAAAGAAGCAACGTTTATAAATTGTGTTTTAAAGTAAAGATTTGAAGCCAAATACTTTACAATAGCTAGTGATAAGTATGGTGTGTTATATTATATGACACATAACCTTGTTGAGCCAACCCTAGCGAAATAATATGTTACCGGGTCACGGATTTACAGTCTACTTGTAACAACGAAACAAAAAATGCCAGTATCAACCATCTGCCAATTCAAGTTATAAAAGAATGTTGGGAGCTGTATCAGACCCGACAGCTGTTGTAATACTAACAAAATGTTGCTTATAAAATATTCTGCTATTCCATCACGTAAAATGTAAAAAAATAATAATTCGGGATGGGGAGTTTTCGGGAATAAAAAATGCAGGTAATCTTTTTTAAAATTGTTATTCCGCATTTTCAAAGCTATCTCTAAACCCAAACCTAAAACAGCAGTTCAAAAAGGTCCGAAGCAGGTAGCCAAATAGAATGCTGACATCTGCCGGAACCCACACACGAACATTGGCTATAAATAGAATCAAAGTAGATAGGTAGCTTAAACATCAAATCTTATGAAACGGAATCATCCAAACATAATGTGATTTATTATTATTATTTTCTCACAGAACTGTATAATTATGCTTTATAATCTCAAGTAGGTGAAAGAATTGGTAATTCTTATAGAAAACAAATAAATTATAAATGCCTATAAAAGTGTTTCCAAAACTTTCCGTGACGTGATCCTTTTTATGCCCGTCACCATTTTTTATTCACATTTAACAATGACCGTTAACATTATCTGTCAATCGTGAGCTTTCGCCACGACATTGATTGCCATTGTAAAAACCTCAACTACTTTTAATTACAAATTTTTTTTTCAACAAATGAGACTTAATGTTAATTTAGATGTTCTGAAGAGGAAGGTTGACTGGTAATGTGGTCATCAGTGGCAACTTTTTATTATTGTGTAGTCAATCAAGAGTGTCGACTGTAAGTTTTTTTAACCATTTGATTACGGTAACGTAAACGAGAATGTATGGCATTAAAGCAGCGCCTGCTGGTGGCAATTGAAGTGAGTTGCAATTTTTGCTATGCAAATTTCCGTTTCCGTTAACGTGAAGCCTAACTAATATAAATTATAAATGCGAATGTAAGTTTGTTTGTTCCCTACACTTCGCGCCGTAACTACTCAGGCGATCATCACGAAATGTGGCATATACGTTGTCAGAGGTACACAAAAGAACAGAACATTCTTTTTATCCTGGTTCCATTGACTGCGGGACAGGGATGAAAGGTTGAGGGGGCCGGAAAGAAGAGTGTAGGCGGCGGGGCCGCGTACTAGGAACGTCAGCCAGTTCAGCCTCCATTCGATTGTCACGTACGATATTGCCAGCCTATAGGCACTCGGCACTTTGATTGAGTAATGTGAGGTTAATTTAGCTACTGACATGACTCGTTTGTAGAACTGCAATTTTTAAAAACACCCGGATCTACTTTGCTTCGGAGCACGGAGAAACGTCGAGACTTTTTTTTAGTTCATTCCATACCATCCTATGTCATCCCGATCCCGATCCCGCAAGTACAAAGCTATATTGAAAAGATTTTTGGGTACGTACCTTTACTTCTCATTGGGGTATGAGGTATGGATCCCCAGGTAGATAGTCTACCTTTTGCGATCGTTGAAAAGAACACAAGGCCGCGAGCGACGCACGACGCTCCGACATCCTCTAATTATTCATTTATTTATAATTATAACACAAACAAATTAAAAAGACAAAACATAGTGAAGAGTGAGAGGTGCGAGGACGCTTTTAATTTCAGGATGAAGTTTCTTCCAGAAGGTTTCAGAAGGTTCTTGAAGGTTTTCTTAATTAACAACAATACAATCTTGGGATTCACATTCGCAGGATGAAAGGAAAAAAGATTAGTTAGTACCTACGTAATATTCATTTCAACATGTAATTTCAGAAACTTTGACTCAAAATTCACCATGGTAATATGAATAAGTATAATGGTTTCAATACGTAATGTAAAAAAAGTATAGCAGTCTCATTTCAGTTTATCTAAGCTGGTGTCAAAAACCAGGTTATCCTTTTTTATCGTAGAATTGATTATGTCGAAAACTAGTTTTGAGCAGTTGAACCGGAGTCATTACGTACTACGTTGACGATAATTAAACAAACATGTTACATGTTAAATTGGAATTTGTTAACAATGAAAAGGTGTTCCCCTACACAGCGGTTGCATAATGTTGTAATGTAAGACATTGGTTATTTATCACAAAACATTGCATTAATTCAAAGTTAACAATATTGCATAAAATAATATTTCATGAATTACAAAATCTTGTTTTCCTCGCCACTACTCGTACAAGTAAGCCCAACGCAACGAAGCTGCAATGCCCGTAACCATAAGAACTTTAATAAACTTCAAAAGAGGGTAGTTGTATGCCGTCTTTCGCAATACTACCTTGCACCTTTCAGCAAAGGTACCAGTGTCACCAGTCGCCTTCACTTCGTTGCTTTAGGCACGCTGTTAAACTGTTATCTAATTTGAAGTGTACAAAAAGTATTTACTTTATAAAACAAGATGTTGGTAGTCATCAATGTCATACAACGATCGATTAGAAAAATCGTGAAAAAAATGTAAGTTGATAGTTTTTTTATTTATTTTGTTTTGTATTATAACGTCATAGAGTAACAACATGTTAGGGCTTTGATTGCTTTAACCTAATAAAAATCATAATACATTAAAACAAGGCACTTAGCTTACTGTTTAGAATAAGTTGAAGCTACAAAGTGTAGTTATTAAAACAAAAAATATACTCACCTCGTAAGATTTATTTCTACATTACCTATCGATTAAAAAAAAAGAAGGAAATTCAAACGCGGTTATCCAAATTAAGGAAAAATAATTTCTTACACATTTGACGAGAAACTTTAGAAAGTTTCATTAGGATTGGTCGATTGGTTTTCCCTGAGCTTAAAACGCTTAAGGAAAATACAGACATCCAGTAAGTTTGTATCTAGTGAGAAGAGAAGGTATCATGTCACAGCTACACAACAATTTTTTTTAAAACAAATTTTAAGATAGTTCTAAAATTATATATGTATATTAATAAGGGTAGAGAGAACTTTTCCCAATAGTGGGACAAGCCGTACTGAATAACAACATTAAAAAATTACATATAATATAAATTATTTTTTTTGACCATCACAATTACAGTTAATATAGCCTTATAATCTACATGCTATTTTTTTACAGTTTTACGTTATTGAAAAGATATTGTTAATCTTTGGACGTACTACACATTGATACACTTAACTAAAACACTAAAACAAATGTTTGAGCCGTATCCAGAGAGGTAATTGATATTTTTCAACAGTTACAAGTATTGGTACAGTAAACCTCCAGCCAAATTCGATGACGAATGTTTGTAAACAGATTACTGTAATTTCTTTGTGCAAATATCTAGTTTCACTCGGATTTTTACTGCTTTTTGGAAGAACGACACAACAGTTAACTGTTTTCTTGTGAATCTCTCTCAATAAAAAGGAAAAATCCTAGTGAAACTAGATAAGTATTTGCACAAAGAAATGACAGTAATCTGTTTACAAACATTCGTCATCAAATTTGCCTGGAGTATAGCATAGTGTCTAGGCCTAAAAAAAAATTACGTAAGTACGTAAACAAAAAAATAATAATTAAGGAAAAACTTTTCAATACTGATCTGAGACCTCCTTCATTAGACAAAATACACATTAAAGTAAATATGATCCTCAGAACAATAACTAATATTCTTCTGAGATATGATCAATGTTTTTGATTATCAATGTCACAAATGCCACCATGTTATAACATCAAGAAAATCCTTTGACATTCAAGTTTGTTATAATTTGTAGAAGATCAAAAACTTCTAATATGATACACAAACAGTCCTTATGCGATATGCCACAAATATGACGACAGACTGATGTACAAATATATCCTAGTTTGATATTCGGTGTGAACCAAATTGAACCGAACATTTCTAGTTTTAATTGTCATTGTCCTTTGTGTTCGGTGCTAAACAGTTCTTTCCGCAATAGGATATGCTTTAAATGCCGCTGTAATTAAAGCTGCCTTATTGGATATTTTTTAATTGTTTGAATGTCGGTATCATGTTAAGGCAATTGTGGTATAGTTGTTGTACCGAGACGCATGTCACAATAACTGTACGTAATATACGAGAATTAAACGGTAACAGAATGCGGCTTTTTAAGTTTGTAAGTCCTACTGAATTTTGTAGAAGTTTTTCTTTAAATAAAAATCCCTTTGTCTATCACGATAGGTTACTAGAGGTTGCTAGCAATTGAATTTTTATTGTATCTGGTTTTACGGAAGTTGAGCCCATAACTTTGATTTTTTTTGCATGTTGAATTAATTTATTATGGTTAATGTTAACCTTTTCTTATTAACCTATTCCGTATTTAATTTTATTCAAAATAATTTAGCTCAATTTAAATAAGTACGTACTAAAAGATTTCCAAACATGTCTTAATTATGGCAAAGTCAATTACTTACAGTACGTTAAAATAAAAATTCCGTTATTTATTCCGACAATACTGGTTTACAAGCGAAATTATTAAAGGCCATGACATTACTATTTAAAAAGTAATATTAACAAGTTTAGTTGAACTTTACTCTGAAATGTTTCGAACCACTTGCAGTGGGTTATATTTTTACCCAAGCCCAAGCTTAATAGTGGACCATAAATACCTTTATAAAAGACAATATGATGATAGTGTAATAATGAACCTCTAGAAATTGCTGCAAACTGAAACCTCAAGGCTTACAGAAACTAAACACTGGATATTAGCCAAAACCTTGTCTACGACCATAGTAAAGTTATACATTTGTACAACTCTCTGTTTATTCTGGTTGTTTTTAACAGATCAGAAAGACTTACGTAATATCATTTTGATAGAATGCTATTATTGTACCTAGCTGAAATTTGATTATTGAAGAATCCATTAATTTTAGATCGGAAACATATGGTTATGTTTTTGTTGTGTCGTCATCGGGAAATCAATCGTCATAGCGTAACATAAAAAATATACTGCCAAATAATGCTAATTTAACCAGACAAATTAAATAATTTTACCACATACAAAAAATTCTAAACTTTACAACAATAAACAATGTATTTTTATCATATTAAATAAATCTAAACTAACTCGATGTGTAGTGTTCGTGTTAATCTTAGTAAACAATAAATCTAAACTGTTTACCTATTATATTGAAATATATTAAAACTTGGTTTTATTGGAATTAAAAAGCGATTTTTTACGAAAAACGTTCATATACCACTTACTTCCTTCGGCAGATGTCTTCCGTTGCAGTGCAATCAAATTAGTGAAACGGCAACAGAACTGCAACGAGTGATAATCAAAAAAGTTAATTACTTAGGATGCTTTTCCGAATGGATTTCAAATTTTCAGATAAATTACGTTGTAGCGTGTCGAACAAAGCAACACGCAAAGTCATTGTTTTGTTAATTTTCTATTTTTCTTGTTTCTCTTTTTTATGAAACTAATTCGGCACTATGCGAAATTAACATCTAGTATTGACATTGCTTCATGAGAAATCTAAAAAAATAAATGTTTTATTTTTAAAATAATTGCTATATCATCATTACGATTCATTTGACTTTTGTATGCAAGCTATTTAATTTGTATTGTAAACATTCAATGACGATGTTTCGTTTCAATTAGATTTGCAATTAATGAACATGAGTAATTTAGGATCAAAATGCATACTAGAAAAAAAATCAACCAGTCTCAGGAAGCTCGGATGGGATTCGAACCCATGACCTTTGGATTGCCGGTCCACTGCTGATGAGTAATTTGTTGAATACTCTAAAAATATTATGTAAAAATTTGTGAATTCAATTGGTAGTTGTTGATATTTTTCTTGGTGGTAGATGACATAAATTATAATTATAAAGTAAGTAAGTAGTTTATTTTACATGTTTATTTTTGGATTTTACGTTAGTATTTAAAACGAAAGAAACGAGAAATTTTAATATAAGTATCATAATTTTAGGCGAATAAAGTCACAAATATGTGGTATCAATTTTAGTTTTTATGAAGTTATGATAATAAATACCTAGTTTTGTGAGAGATACAACTACTAAATATCTTTATGAATTTAATGAAATCATATTATACTCTGTTACATTTGAGATTTTGTCCCTTTTGGGGAAAAGGAAGAAAATCCCAAATGCAAGCTTCAGTGGGTTGTTATCAAATAAAACCATAAAATGTTCAACAGCTAGGCAGTATATTGTAAAAGAACACACAAATATTTTGTCCAACAACAATAAAATAAAATTATAAATTTTATTTCATTCTTATTATTTAAAAGAGGGGGGGTTAGTCACAATTTTATCTTATATTATGTTAGGTACAATTCA
Organism: Scoparia ambigualis; assembly: GCA_963921215.1. NCBI lineage: Eukaryota > Metazoa > Arthropoda > Insecta > Lepidoptera > Crambidae > Scoparia > Scoparia ambigualis. Next base: position 10,288,675 of record OY992511.1, on the reverse strand, counting down.
TCTACGTTACTCCTTTTAATTTATTTAGCCGAAAATCACAAATAAAAACTATCAGTCGAAATTGACCCTAGGGTCAATCTCAAATGAAAGTTCAACAAACTTTCTATTAATTTTGCCAACTATAATTTACTGTTTAAAGTAATCTAAACCTTATTCCAAAGCTATATCACCCCCTAAAACACACTAAAATCCTAAGAGTCAAAAGTGACCAAGCGGGTCGGTGATAATTTTAATTTAAAATAAATTTTATAATACTGTTCCTACTACTGCCTAACCAGCCAGCTAATATCTCAGTCGTACGAGCTATGGTCGTGAGTGGGGGTCGGGATAAAGCCAATACCGTTCGGAGTATGAAGTTGAAATTAAAATTAAATTACTCCGTCTATAAAAATATTACATTAAATGTTTTAAACCGTTTAACCGTATCAAAACTCTCACACGTTTAAAGCCGATACTCTAGAGAACCGTGGGGTTATACCGATATAAAATTACTAATTTTGGGGCGCCAGGGTCTGGATGTAGACCCGAATCTGGAGACGATTTCACCATACAACTTCACACAGGTCGAACTCGCAGATCCTCAAAGGTTTCATAACTTCACCAACGCTTGGTGTAGTTGAATATAAAAGAAAATACTATAAATACTATGTTAAGGTTTCGAAACCCTAATGTAAAAATATGTTCCTGAATAAAGAACGATTAAACCCAGAGTGGGGGTACAAAAAACCGTCAACGCCTGTGCGGCGACAGCTTGCTGGCAGCAGGTGGCCGCTGGTGCCCCGAAGAGGCAGGTCTCGCGTCCAGGCTTTAGGGCCCAGCTCTAAATCCTGGCGGCGAGACGGGCCTCTCGAAGCATGCGCTAGGATATTCTATATCTACGCGTGGCTGCCAGCGGGGTCACGACCGGTTGGTTGTGGCACGGATTCCTGAGTGCATTGATCTCAACTCCTCGCACCACGTCACACCAGAGATTGAGCTCGTTTCGGCGTCGCAACTCGGCAGCTTTCCTTTCGCCGGAAACACTTATAAATCGAAGGCCAGCTTATAATTTATACTCCCATTGTCGGGTAATTCATAAGAAATTGTTCTTTTAAAATTTTCCTTCAAACTAACAAAACATCAAATATGACGTCTGTCACAACTCGCCCTCTGCTAACAGAACTTGCCAACAATAACAACACACGACCTAAAAAAAAATTAACGTTTAGCAATGGGAAATGCATTTTTCTTTAATTTAAAATTGTGTTTTGTGATATTTAACTCACTAATTACCCTGTCTTAATATTAAGGAGTATTAGTTTGCTCTCTGGTAACCCCTACGGGCAGAGACAATATCCATATAAAAAATATTACTCCCGTTCGAATGTTCTAGATAAAAGTCCTTATAGAAAAAATTAGTTCTATTTCCGGATTTGCTTGAATTAAATTTAATTACTTAAAGTAATTAATATACATATTAATTTATTATGTAATTTATTATTAGAACTGTTTCGACTATTTTTTAAAATTGAATCTTTTATGTGAAATTAAAAGCTGACAGCTACTTCGCCCCGCTACCGCTAGGCGTCGCTACGGTGGCTGTCATTTTGTCTATGGTGTTATGTCAAATACAAAACGTAAACACGGAATAAAATCTCTTTAGATGTAAGTTTAAGTCTTACTAAAACTGATTTAGAAATATGTTTTAATTGAAAATGCAAGAAAAGTGTGTCTTGTAATGTGTCAGCCAAGGCTCCATGTCTTTAATGTGAAGAAAAATGGATTTAATTCAAACAAGCTACACGGACTAATGTTTTTGGACATTTGATCATTCTAAAGCAATTATTTCAGGTAAGTACTATTCAACCATTGCGAACTTTTTTTGTAGATAAGTAAAGGCAGACAGGGCCCTGAATTTACAACGTAACAGTACCTCCCCAACCACCAGAGATTTGACCGACCAGGGCAAATCTCGACGCTGGCCCTCCAGCGTCACACTACACTTCAAACAACCAAGCAAGCACAAACAACCAAAAGAAACCTACCCATGTAGCTGCACTACACAATAACTTAAAACTTTCCTGTAAATAGCTATACAATATGCTATGACAGTAAAAAAAACAACAGAACGCAGACTTGTGTACGACAATTCTTCATATATATATATATATATATATATATATATTTAAATATACAAATATCCCATATATATATAGTTTGTATATCCCAATAAATATACAAACTTCTATATGAATATAAACTAATGTACATAATAAATATAATAATATCAACTATAATATACTCTTACATAAATCTAAAAACTTGGTGGCTATGCAGTTAACATATTATCACAGTGTCACCAACCGCACTGTCGCCTCGCGTTAAGGCTTTTGGTACCAGTCACTGATCCGCTGGGGTGTATGGCTTAATTTTTTAACAATACTGGTTACTGAAAAGTCACCACAATAGACTCACAAAGTGAGTCTGATCCATTAAGCAGTATGGAAAAGACAAACCTTTAGGAGTTCAATATGAATATTACCAAAATACTAGATTATAAATGATTGATTACTTTATATATATTAAATACACTAATTATGGTTATAATGATATTATTACATAAACATAAAAACTGGTGGCTATACAGTTAACCTATTATTACAGTGTCACCAGCCGCACTGACGCCTCGCGTTAAGGCTTTTGGTACCAGTCACTAATCCGCTGGGGTGAATGGCTTAATTTTTTAACAATACTGGTTACTGAAAAGTCACCACAATAGACTCACAAAGTGAGTCTGATCCATTAAGCAGTATGGAAAAGACAAACCTTTAGGAGTTCAATATATTACCAAAATACTAGATTATAAATGATTGATTACTTTATATATATTAAATACACTAATTATGGTTATAATGATATTATTACATAAACATAAAAACTGGTGGCTATACAGTTAACCTATTATTACAGTGTCACCAGCCGCACTGACGCCTCGCGTTAAGGCTTTTGGTACCAGTCACTAATCCGCTGGGGTGAATGGCTTATTTAACTATACAGGTTACTGAAATAGACCTACAGTTATCCCACTGGGTAAGTCTGATCCATTAAGCAATATGGAAAAGACGAAGCCCAGAGAGGCACAAAATAATGAATATATACACCAAACGTCTATATATGTTCTACAGGTTAGGTCTGATCCATTTACAAATATGGAAAAGACGAAACCCAAAGAGCTATACAATAATAAATATATGTTAGAATCGTCTACACGTCCAAGTCTACCCTTCCTAACAAACGATACCTCCTCAATACACAAACATCTAAATGCTCCTACCAACAAGCAAATATTTAAAGAAATGCCCAGTAAACCTCTTACACGGCTGGGCAGCCGTAAACCAAAAACAAAAAACCCACAACCCAAACCAACAAAAATTCACCACCACCTAAAAGTTTGGCTAACCGCCCCTAAATAAATCCTACAAAAAAAAACCGAATTCCATCAAAGCAGCCTACACGCCCGCCAATAAATGGCCACCTTCCTCAGGACTATCACCACGTTGCCTTACCAACGGTCCGGAGATTGAGGTTTGGCTAACCGCCCACAAAGAAAATCCAACATAAACTTATTCCGTCAAAGCAGCGTACACGCCCGCCAATAAATGGCCACCTTCCTCAGGACTATCACCACGTTGCCTTACCAACGGTCCGGAGATTGGACCCATTCAATATGGTGTCTAATCTCCAAACTTAAAATAAAAAGAAACAAAAACAAAACTCCAGCTTAACAAAAGAACTGTGATACCACGCCAAAAGTCGACTTTCCTATTTGTAGATAAACGTCAAAAACCACAAAAATTTTTAAACAACAAGCTCCCTTGAAAGGGCTTCTAGCACTGTGGCATATACAGCCACTAGCGCTAAAACAGCGGTAACTTCAAGGCATATACAGCCCTCCATCGTCACCATTAACCCCTTTCACAAGAAACCAAACACCACAAGGGATTCCAGCACTGTGGCATATACAGCCACTAGCGCTGAAATAGAGTGACTTCAAGGCATATACAGCCCTCCATCGTCACTTTTCAACCCCTAACAACAAACAAAAACACCACAACGGAGGTTTTCAACTCACCATACAAACAAGAAATCGTAAATTGCAAAGTAAATTTAATAGTATTAGCATTTTAAAGGTATTTATTGCAATGTAAAAAGTAATTTTAATTGATGCTAGTCAAAAAAAATTAAAATATAAGGCGTGGCATTTTAAAATTTAAAAAAAAACTACTAAAATATGAGCTGGCTTTCTCACTAGGTGATTTAAATTTAAGTAAGTAATAGTCCATAGAATTCAGTAACAACCGCAGCAAACACAGTATTATAATAATAATACTTACAAATAATTGTATTTAAGTCAATCTCAGTCAATATCGTTCAAATAATATTTTAATTATAGGAATACACTAACACCACAATTAACGCTTGTATTAGAAAAAATAAAAATTAATAAAACATTTGTATTCCAATAAAAATTGTGTCATAACCTATTTTGTCATAAAATAATAATTCAATTCAGTTGAGTACAATAATTAAATAATTAACACTTGTATACATATAAAAAAGTGTTATGAACGTTAAAAAAAATGCACTATTAATACATTATTTTAAAATAATAACGAATAAAAATTCGTTATTAAAATAAAATGGGAGGAATCCGTGCCAATGCACGCGTGACGGTTTTTCTTAAAATTAATAATCCCCACGGTTCTAGAACGCTATCGGTATTCTGGCTTTTTAGTTACAGCATAAGACATAACCACTATCCCTAACCAAAACACACGTTGAGTGCGCCACTGTTACATTTGAGATTTTGTCCCTTTTGGGGAAAAGGAAGAAAATCCCAAATGCAAGCTTCAGTGGGTTGTTATCAAATAAAACCATAAAATGTTCAACAGCTAGGCAGTATATTGTAAAAGAACACACAAATATTTTGTCCAACAACAATAAAATAAAATTATAAATTTTATTTCATTCTTATTATTTAAAAGAGGGGGGGTTAGTCACAATTTTATCTTATATTATGTTAGGTACAATTCATCTACGTTACTCCTTTTAATTTATTTAGCCGAAAATCACAAATAAAAACTATCAGTCGAAATTGACCCTAGGGTCAATCTCAAATGAAAGTTCAACAAACTTTCTATTAATTTTGCCAACTATAATTTACTGTTTAAAGTAATCTAAACCTTATTCCAAAGCTATATCACCCCCTAAAACACACTAAAATCCTAAGAGTCAAAAGTGACCAAGCGGGTCGGTGATAATTTTAATTTAAAATAAATTTTATAATACTGTTCCTACTACTGCCTAACCAGCCAGCTAATATCTCAGTCGTACGAGCTATGGTCGTGAGTGGGGGTCGGGATAAAGCCAATACCGTTCGGAGTAGGAAGTTGAAATTAAAATTAAATTACTCCGTCTATAAAAATATTACATTAAATGTTTTAAACCGTTTAACCGTATCAAAACTCTCACACGTTTAAAGCCGATACTCTAGAGAACCGTGGGGTTATACCGATATAAAATTACTAATTTTGGGGCGCCAGGGTCTGGATGTAGACCCGAATCTGGAGACGATTTCACCATACAACTTCACACAGGTCGAACTCGCAGATCCTCAAAGGTTTCATAACTTCACCAACGCTTGGTGTAGTTGAATATAAAAGAAAATACTATAAATACTATGTTAAGGTTTCGAAACCCTAATGTAAAAATATGTTCCTGAATAAAGAACGATTAAACCCAGAGTGGGGGTACAAAAAACCGTCAACGCCTGTGCGGCGACAGCTTGCTGGCAGCAGGTGGCCGCTGGTGCCCCGAAGAGGCAGGTCTCGCGTCCAGGCTTTAGGGCCCAGCTCTAAATCCTGGCGGCGAGACGGGCCTCTCGAAGCATGCGCTAGGATATTCTATATCTACGCGTGGCTGCCAGCGGGGTCACGACCGGTTGGTTGTGGCACGGATTCCTGAGTGCATTGATCTCAACTCCTCGCACCACGTCACACCAGAGATTGAGCTCGTTTCGGCGTCGCAACTCGGCAGCTTTCCTTTCGCCGGAAACACTTATAAATCGAAGGCCAGCTTATAATTTATACTCCCATTGTCGGGTAATTCATAAGAAATTGTTCTTTTAAAATTTTCCTTCAAACTAACAAAACATCAAATATGACGTCTGTCACAACTCGCCCTCTGCTAACAGAACTTGCCAACAATAACAACACACGACCTAAAAAAAAATTAACGTTTAGCAATGGGAAATGCATTTTTCTTTAATTTAAAATTGTGTTTTGTGATATTTAACTCACTAATTACCCTGTCTTAATATTAAGGAGTATTAGTTTGCTCTCTGGTAACCCCTACGGGCAGAGACAATATCCATATAAAAAATATTACTCCCGTTCGAATGTTCTAGATAAAAGTCCTTATAGAAAAAATTAGTTCTATTTCCGGATTTGCTTGAATTAAATTTAATTACTTAAAGTAATTAATATACATATTAATTTATTATGTAATTTATTATTAGAACTGTTTCGACTATTTTTTAAAATTGAATCTTTTATGTGAAATTAAAAGCTGACAGCTACTTCGCCCCGCTACCGCTAGGCGTCGCTACGGTGGCTGTCATTTTGTCTATGGTGTTATGTCAAATACAAAACGTAAACACGGAATAAAATCTCTTTAGATGTAAGTTTAAGTCTTACTAAAACTGATTTAGAAATATGTTTTAATTGAAAATGCAAGAAAAGTGTGTCTTGTAATGTGTCAGCCAAGGCTCCATGTCTTTAATGTGAAGAAAAATGGATTTAATTCAAACAAGCTACACGGACTAATGTTTTTGGACATTTGATCATTCTAAAGCAATTATTTCAGGTAAGTACTATTCAACCATTGCGAACTTTTTTTGTAGATAAGTAAAGGCAGACAGGGCCCTGAATTTACAACGTAACAACTCACTGGTAAAGTAATTTTTTTGTAATAATACATCATCAAGATAGAAAAACTGTCATGGATTTGACCACTATCAATTGATTACAATTTACAAAGTCCCGATTCTCATTTCAAATAAGAGTCGTCCTTTGAAGTGTTACTCGATTGTAACAGTCATACCATTCATCCAAGGTCAGCTATTGTGAACGGCTACCATGCCACTACTAGTGACGTGAGGGTCACTCCTGTTCCCACGACTGACTACACAGTTCCATTGTAAACCATGTCAAATAGTTCGTTTAAACATGTTTTAAAAAAAAATATGGCTTTCTTCACATATGACATAAACACATAATTATGGAATTATGGCTACGACTTTTTCATCTAGTTCCGCTGATAAATGAATATAACAGCTCAGATGTAAATAAAAAGCAAAATGATAATGGACATCAATCTCAAATTGATAAGGAATTTCTGATCTAAATTTATATAAGGCCACTTAATTGACAAAGATGTTGAGAAGTAAATTAAAATCCCAATGCAAATTATGAAAGATATTAAAAGGTAATTGAGGAATATTTTGATTAGTCAACGTTGTTTAGTAAAAAAATGTTGGAAATACTTACTTCCTTACTTACTACGCTGGCTAAGCGACCCGAAGATCCATCTTGACCTCCGACATTAAAGTGCGCCATTCATTGTTTGTCATTCCAACTGAGACCAGTCGGGCACTTCCAGCTCTTTCAGGTCTTTGACAACTTCATCTTTCCAGCGGTATCATGGACGACCCACTGGGCGCCGTCCAGATGGTTGACCAAGATACGCTCTTTTATCAGCTCGATCTTCACCAATTCTCTCTACGTGCCCCAGCCAGCGAAGTCGGGCAGCTTTTATTTCCCCGATGATATTCGGCTCGGACACCAGCTGTTCTATCTTCCGGTTAAACCTTAGCCTCCACTCCCCGTCATCGCCTCTTGTTGGTCCCAGTATCTTTCGTAGGATTTTCCGTTCTGCGACTAAGAGTTGGTTTTCCTCCCTCAAGGTTATTGTCCAAGTTTCACACCCATACATTAAAATCAGTCTAATGATCAAGTCAAGTCAAAATTTCTTTATTCAGGAAACTTAAAATAAGCATTTTTAATCGTCTAAACTTAGTTTATTTGGATGGATGGGCACCTGCCCACTTACCCCACCCATTCAGGAAGTATTTTAGCTGTGGAGAAGAACGGGTGCAAGAAACTCCACAGATTTATAATAATATATAAGTAACGACATTTACAAAACAATAGTTTTGTAGATGCGAATTTTTGTAGCTCTGTTTATCAACTTGGATACCAGTAGTTCGTGAAGGGCTGCAGTGCATCTTAGCGCATTGACTATCCGGATGTTGATTTTTTCCTCCCTTTGGTTAGTGTCAGTGACCGTGGAAATAATCTGCGTTTATTGGAATATTTGAAAACAGGGCTATCTAATCTAAAAGTACCTAACTATTATGTGGTGTAACTATCATTATCTATTTTTCATTGTATAATAAAGTGGGGATTGACGTCAATGTTACATCGAAAATTCGGATACAAAGACTACGAGGTTTTTTTTGTGTTCTGTTAATAACAGGAAAAGTCTGAAATCTAACGATCTTTGATTCCATGTTTACGCATCTGTTGTTAAGTGACTTCAATATTATAATTATTATAACAAACCATTGAAACACAATTTCAAAGGCCGCATTAATTATCTCGTGTACTAACGCGTAACGAGAGCAATATAAAGCAATCGAGTTGAATATATTCGATTGTCACTTAAACAATGCTCCTGCGATTGTCTTCAGCAGTCGTAACTATTTGTTATGTATGAATGCAGCAGTGGGACCGACGACATCCGTTGACGTCCATCTGTTTTCAGTTAAGCCACGACGGGCGAATAACAAAGCTGCTTTCAAAAAGGTGATTTGAAATTGAATGATAATCACACCCGGTGAAACAATGAGATAATTAGATATACCTGTCAGCGGCACGCCGTGTCCAATTCTGGCCACTTCGAAAGGAGGTTGGCAATCAATAGTGTTGCCTATAGTTTTTAAAGTGTGTTGTGAAGCGTTCATTAAAAGGAGGGCTTTCGCGTTGCGGGGTCGGATCCCTTAACATGGCAATAAGGTAACGGGAGAGTGCGTGTTGCCACCCACCGGTGCGCGAGGCGTGGTGGCTGGCGCCTCGGCCGCCGACGCCAGTCAAATAGTCACCGTCCGCCCGATTGTACCTATGCATTGAAACCCGCGGACGCGGCAGTCTGCGCCAAAACGCGCGTTCGCGCGTTACAATTTGGCGTACTACTCCCGCAAACGTAACCCCTGTGAATTGTTAGTATCGTTTCGATGCTCTTCGCTCCGATCGCCGTCGAGGCGATGAAGTGTAAAGAGGAAAACTGTGAGGTCGGCGTGATACTCGAGCACAACTCCCTGATAGTGTTGTCAGTCAACAAGACCATCGTCTGCCTCTGCGGAAGGGAAAGGAACAGTCCCTTCGAACGCGGGTAAATCTCACCGTAATGCATCTGCTTACTTAACACCTACACTATTGTCAGAAGGCGGATTGCGAAATTACCATCAGGTGTTGTTTGTTGTGATTGTTGTGTTGATATTGTGATGTTTGTGACTGTTACATGGATTGGATTCTTACTGCAACGGTATTATTTAGGTATAGTACAAATAATATTAGTATTCTGCATCGAAAAAGGTCTGTCGCTGCCGTTAAAACTTGTTTGCTATCATTCCGACACTCTCCAAGGTTGTCTTTTACCTGGTCAAGGCGAATTATTCGCCATTGGCCATACTCCATCTCGTCATTTACATAAACAGTACTCACTGCTCAATTGGGGGCCAAAAATAGAGGTTTTATTTCGGTACCATGGCTAGTTTCCGTGTCTGGGTACTTTTATTCAACATGAAGTTCTATTTAAAACCAGACAATTTAATATGCAGTGAGTCAGATGTCGAAGCAGTTAAATGGAGTGGCTGGCAAAAAACAGGCTTAGTAAACGCAACAGGAACCGATTGACCACCAAAAGAACCAAACAAGGTCGTGGCCGGTCGTACAATGCCTCCTGGTCGAATCTAGACTGACGGCGGAGAACACGATGAATTAACACTTATTAATATTTATGCAACGGTAATTAGCATTGTCGTCTGAGTATGTGAGAAATGGATAATTGAGCGAGAGGAACGTCATTTTTCTTGTAATGAAACCTTTTTCTACCAATCTCGTACCGTAATGCTACTTTATTTACTGCACTTACAATAAAATTTATAAATCACTCGCTCTGAGAAACTTCCGCAATACTAGTTCGCGACATAACAAATCACTGACAGGCATCCATATGCGGAAGAAATGTCGAGACAGACAACTAAACGTAGATATAAATATTATAGTAATTAGAAACAGATAATACACGCCTCGTGGCAAAATGGCTGTTCCACGGAGGTTGCACAGGCGTTAACCTTCTGGCTATAACAGTAACATGTTAACCTACAATATACGTATAACGACAGGTGTGACGATACGCAAAGTGTGCGGTAGGTACTTTCTTCGACGCAGGTTTATATAAATTTATACGTTGGTTTCGTAAACACTGACATGCTGGTCTATAAACAGAGGCTTGCCAAGAAACCCAATCCAGATTAACCTTGTTTAATCGTTGCCAAATTAAACCGTGACGTCCGGACGAATTGCACGTTTAACCATTGTTTTGTACAAACAATTCGGTATGAAAGCAGTCAATTTAATAAGCTACTAAAGAGAGAAATGCAAACAAGTTTTATCCTTTTTATGAACTGAATTTTTACACATCAAATTCTGTTATTTCTTTAGTTTTTGGTACTTATAACTTTATTTAATTTTTAGTTCTGTACATTTTCTCTTTCTTTTTAATGTATCCTTGTTGAATTGCAATTCCTTTTATTGCATCTACGTAATTAGGAAGAGTAAGTACATACATTTTATGATACTAAGATCCAAGACTAGTTTTATATTCAACCACAACATTTTTCCTTAGAATGTTTAAAATTCGCTCACAATTTTTTGAATTTCATACTTTGCGGTCCTCATTGCCTAGTCTCTGTCTAATAATCCTTCGGGGTAGGGGATAACATTCGTGATTTATGTATTATATCGGGTGTCCCAGATATCGACGTCAAGCCGAAACCGGGTGATAAGCCAAGTTATAATATAATAGTTATCAGAAATATATAAAAAATCTTAGTCACGTATTTTAAAAATTATAGATCTTTTTAAAAAAATCCTAAAATCTACATCCCGTGACGGATTTTCCGGACCTCATGTTGCTACAAATCTTTACTTTTTTAAAGGTTTTCTTTTTTTTGTAATCCTGAATAATGCTTCTGTCACCCAGTTTCGACTTGACGTCGATATCTGGGTTGGGACACAAGGGAATATACAGATATTATATGTATGATACATAAGGAAAACTTAAATTGCCTCAATCATTGATCTCTGGTCATTTTATGATGCTTAAAGGTATAACGTTCATTTTTATATTTATTGCAGTAGATTAGCGCCTCATATGCATGAAACACTAATCTATACTTGTATTAAAAAATTACAGTACTATTATTCGTTGTGTACTTAACTGTCTGCCTGCTTTAACGACCAAAATAGTAAGTTGTAATTGGGGATTTTTTCCCCGGTATCAATTCCCTGCGTACTAAAGGAAAATTATAATTAGTTTTGTAAGTACAAAGTAACGTTAGGAATGTCAAAGCAGGTAGGTACATTTCTGAGTTTACAAGAATTGGTACCTTACTGAACCGTTTCCGGGAAAAAGAACTACTAATAATTGACAACACTGGGAATGACAGTTCCTAAAATTTAAAACTATTTTTGAAATATATTTTGTTTTAAGAATGGCGTATTGTTTTCGTTAGAACCTTTTACGTACAACAACTTAACTGGTTGCATGTTGCATGGGTACCTATTCAACTTCGATCATCTAACGATCGAAGGTATTCAAGGCTAAATGTTCAGAATTATTTATAACAATATTACATTAACGATTCTACGGGAAGGGTAGGTAGGTAGTCAGATCGCATTAAATATTTACTCCACTTGACATCCATCGTTCTCTTTGACGTCAATAATCAAGCTTGAATGGCACTAATAACAATTCTATTGATTCGTATCGCAGACTTCACCGTACTGTTTGTTCGAACACTATTCTAAAAACATATAAAATAATTCCCTTGAAACATTTTGAGAGAACTATCGTCGCATTGATTTCTATTACTACACCTAAATAATGACAATATTAAAGTTTACTGAAATGCGACCTTACCTTCTTTATGCCCGATAATATATGTTTTTCAATATTCTGAGATTGTTGTCTTCAATATTTTTAGATTATGGTCTAAGTGCCGCATCTGGGTGCACACATTTAAAAAAACCAAGTAAGTAAAGGTTCTTTAAAAAGTTTTCACGTAGGATGCAAACATAATACTTACTAAATTTAAATTCATAAAGTTATAATAATATCTGTAAGTATAAACAGAAATATAAAATTTGGGTGATTTTCAATCTTTTACTTACAGATTTCTATCCTGTACTTATATTATTTAATACCTATGTAAAAACGAAATCAGCAGTATAATGTTTATATGTCCAAGGAAAATTACATACACTTTACCGATAGATGCGCAAAAAATATTCATACCAAAACAATGATTCAACATTGTAAATCAATAATCCCTTGTCGAATGATATGATAAACAATAAATTTTAAAGTATTTTGTAATGATAGCGTTATGCAGATTAGGAGATAATAACTAAAAATAAACTTATTTGTTCATTTACCGGTATTTGTGACTCGTGCCAAAAGCGTGATTACAATAAAATCACAATAATATAGATAAATTGTAGTCAAACAAAAATAAAAAAACTTCCAAAGTTTGATTTCTTTGTTCTGTTTCTGTTAGTTTTTTTTCATTACAATTATTATTAAGTACAGTTTTAATGTAACATCGCGATTTTTATATGAAAGAGGTAGATGGACGTGGAATTATTTCCACCATTATAATAACTGGATGATACTATTAAGTTACAGGAAAGAACTGACTCCCAATACCGCTAAAGCTAGTGTATTGTTGCTTTTATAATTATTATTAAACCTATAATTATAAATATAATATACAACCTAAATTTTTCTTTATACAAAACCAATTAAGGGTGAGTACCACCCATGAAACTGAACAACTTTCCACAAGAAACATATGTGCAAAAATGACAAAAAAATACCGACCTCCCATACAAAACTGTCCGATCAGCTGACGACAAAGTATGGGAGATCGATTTTTTTTGTCATTTTTGCACATAGGTTTCTAGGAAAGTTGTAAAGTTTGATAGGTGGAACTCACCCTTAATTGGTTTTGTATAAAGAAAAATTGAGATTGTATATTTTATAATATTATATTCAAAAACTGAAAAACTCCTAATGAATGTAAATTTAAATCATTATTTATAAATGGTAGTTTTACAAGAAAGTTATAAATATTTAAAACCATTAAAAGTATCGCTTTGTGAGGGCATACATAGTAACAAGGGTATACAGAAATTACCACATGTACCAAACAAAAGATGCTTTCAAAAATTAAAAGAAAAAAATGGTTATGGTAATCGCGGTATTGTTTCTTTTATTCGAAACTTTGCCGTTCTCTTGTTAGGTATCAATTTTGAAGATTTTTCGCGGAAGACAGCTTTGCCAATCAACAGGAACAATAAAAACTATCTGTACAATGAATATCTTTACAATGCCGTAAAGATAATAAAAGTATTGAAAGTCACTGCGACACTGCATGCTATTTTCAAAAGTAATAAAATAATAGCTAACAAAGTTTTAGTTGAATCTAAAATACTGAACCCTACCACCATTGTAATATTTTAAGCACTGCACTTTGATATTCAGGCAATTTTGAGACTGCTTCAAGTGTCATAATATTTTTTTTATAGCAAACTTGTGACTTTTTGCTTGCTTTACATAATATAATGTTAGAAGATTTAGACTTTATTGGTTTAATATATTTTTTATCTAGCGTAACACTGACGTAACGTCAATTAATTATTTTTTAGTTTGTTCAGTGCCGGGTTATCATAATTAACAATTCGCCAGACATTAATTAATACATTAGCTTTAGTATGTTTTAAGGTTCCTTCAAACAAAATGGTCTTACCACCGCATTCATAGTAACATAAATTAACCTGTTTACTATTAGTACCTATCATTTTACATTGTGAAAAAACCCTAATATTGACATAATAAGCAATTTTTTGGAATTACAATTAATATTGAGCACTAATTATTAATAAACGATTATTGCCATTTCTGAGTGTGGCAGTAAAGTATTTAAACTAATAACTAATTGCTGATTTAATAATTTGTATCAAATTAATTTCTAGTAGTTACTAAATCAAATAAATACTGTGCAAACAGATCGACGGTAATTAAGTAATTAATTAAAAAATGGGTTCCTATTATCAGAATAATATAATTGTGAGAATTTAATAATTATATGAGCTTTTGGGATCGAAATTTCAGCCTTTTTACAGGGAGTACTTACAATTTATTGAAGGTTTTAGTTAGAAGCTATACAAATTGACAGTACAATTTAATAAAATAATATTAATCTTTCTTACTACAGTAGAGGCCTACCGTCTCACTCATGTGTTTCTTATAATTCGTTATCTAATCTTTTAATGTTTGTTATATACAAAGCAGGTAGGTAATTAAAATAATAACTAATGTTCCTATCATATTTTCTATTTACTTTGTCACTTCTTAGCAACTTGCACTTTCATCCAACTTTCGTTTAATCGCGAATTAATTAGCTGTCAATCTTACTCTAACTTCATAGAAAGTGTGCCAATGTAGGATGTCGTATTACATCATGATTATTGCCAACCAATATGTTGATGGCAGTTATGTGAATATACCGGAATATATAGAAGAAAATTATCTCTGGGTCTGCATCAATATAGCCAAGGTGAATAAGCATTCAGTGACATCGTGCTACTGATTATTTATGAAAGTACAGTAAGATATCAGTTTCTTGGTATTATTATACTCTATGAGATTTCAAAACTTCGAAGGACAAGATAAAATGACATCATCTACTCATTACGTCTCTCTGCTGGACACAGGTATTCTCACTATGTGGAGTGGATGGATGGGTTATGGACTAATCCATAACCCATCAAAGAGGCCCAATGAGGTTTGTTAGGTTTTAAAGATTGCTATCATCTAAGTAATAATAACTTGGATTAAGTTGCCTTTCAAACACGGATATATTAAATAAATTTTATTAACAATTTAAAACAAAAACTCACCTTACTTTACTTTCCTATGTTTTTTATTTTATTTTGATGAATGATATCATAACATTAGGTACGTTATTATCTAAAAATGATATGGCCGGTCTCCGGTAGGTAGATAAAGATTTGCTTGACATCTATTGGTACTCGTAAACGCAGATAAGATACATAGTGACAGTTGACGGTGATGTAGCTTGAAGTAATGAACAAGTACCTGTCTACGTGCTTTAATTGTTCAGTGAAACGTAACTGAAGCACGTATTTTAAACATGAAATGTTTAAACTAATCACACACTTCATTGTTAGAACATTTTCAACACTTGCGCGGTATCAAAAGAGATAATTAGAGTACATAATGTTTCAAAATGCATGACGATTTGATTTCACAATGGCAGCATTGCAATGTTTTTAAAATGTAACTGTCTATTTTGATATTGTAAGCTCTCAGAAAATATTTTATTTAACGTTGGGCATATCCTCTAGACGCTTCTCAAGGGTAACGACTCATAATGGCTGACTACCTGTGTTTTTTTTGTCCAAGCAGTCAAAGCCCCAGAGCTTTAGTTAAGTTAGAAGCGTCTAAGGGCATTGCTCCGTTCGACTCTTCCTTGCCCTGTAGCCCTACTTTACTTTAAAAAGGCGAAACAGCATGATGTAGAGGTTCCTTTTCTGAGTATGTATGTAAGTGATCAACAGAAAGAGATGCAACTTCAGCCTCCGCTCCGCCTTTTAAGCCCAGCTGTGCGTAAAGCTGTGAAGGTATAGAATCGTGTGCATATTTATAATGTGGACTTTGAACTCGATTTATGGTGAAATGGTGGACGTTGTCTCCCTCAGATTTATTATCTACTGTGGGATCGATAAAAGGAGTGCGTTTAATCGTTGCGCCTCGAATATCTCGAGTGTTTTATGAACGCATGTTGCTTCTAGCAGTATTACAATAAGATAAATTAAAAATGAACGGTTCAATGTTTGACGGATCTTTTGTTATCATGTTATGAAGTTTTCTATTCCTAGTTATTTGATTGTGCCAATTTATTTAACTGTTTTTATTATGTTGAATACGTCAATGCAAGAAGTTCTGAATAACTGACCATTTAATATTGGATTTTTTATGTTAACACTCACAGCCGTAGCCGTCTGGTAGAAACCACAGAACTTTAAACGATAAAATTTTATAGCCCAAGTATACGGGACAAACCAAACGGTCGGGCCTTCTGGTGCGTCATATCTACGATACGATGTCGACAGCGGGCGCCATCACCGACCGTAGTTTTTCGCGGAAAACGGCCACATCGGTAAACTGAACTGCCCCTCCCCCCGCGCGCGCGGCGCCGCGTCACACGCGCGTCTATAAAAGCCTCGCGCGCCCCTCCACTTCAACTCAGACGCATGGAGGAGTACTCCGTAGAGGTCGTTTGGCACGAGCGAGCGCTTTGCTAGGCACCTGCCGGGCCAATTTTCACGAAAAAATCTAGTCACCGCGCAGCCTGAAGCTCGCGTAACGCGGTCTGCCGCGCGTTCCTATAAACAGTGATAGTGCAATAGCCTTACTACAAATTAATTGTGATAATTTATTTAAACTTAGTTATTAGTTGAGCGCGTCGTGAAGACTGTGATACGGCTGTGAGTGAGAACTGTTCGTAAAATAATATGTTGTGACTGCCCGACTGGAACTTGTCGCCTGTGATCCAACCCAGTGTGTTCAGTTATTCTTGCGTTGACGGACCGTTTGCTACCATGGTTGGGAACAACGGGACTATGATGGCGATTCGCATCGTCCACAGTAAGCTGCGCAAGCGAGAGGAGCACTCCGCATCGGTGCACCCGGCCGAGGTCCTGCAGGCCCCGGCCGCACCGCTCCCGGAGCCTCTCGCCTTCCGCCAGCAGCCGCTGTGGCAGTTCCCGCCACCGCTGCCTCCGCCTTACGTCTATCCCCACGATCAGGTTAGTCTTGATCCCGAATTAGTTTGAATACTCCTAATTATAAACAAATGTCAAACAAATCCATCTATTTTGAGAAACTAAACCAGTTCCAGCTGTTATACTTGACCCAAATGCTATTTCCAAGATGATACTGTTACATTCGCCACTAGCATGTTAAGTCACGGATCGCCTTGGCAACAGACAAACAACAGAAAGTCTGGGAACGTAACATTATGACCGAAAGAAATCGTGACTGGTTCGACCCACGTCCCCGCCACGCAAGAGAGAGTTGCTTATGCTTACCCGTAACTCGGCAACTGACTCTAAGTGCGAAATAAATTTAAATGTCGGGACACGGTTGCAGAATAGAAAGCTGCACAAGGCGAGCATGTTGTAACACTGCGACCTTCTTTCTTTGCTTGTGATTGTCTGAACAAAGGCTAATGCAAATACTCTAGCATAGGTAGGTACTGCATAAAATTTCAATCTCGTAAAGCACTCTGACCCCAATATCATGCTCCGATAAACGCCTCCCGAGGTCTACCTACAAACCGTTTCAGCTATTGTTTATCGAATGCAATCTACACGATGCTTATAAACCGTTCGCATGACCACACGAGACGCCACACCAGGAAGCAGAGAATGCTAATGCGTCTTTGAAAAGCGTATTCAAGGCTTGCCTCGATCACGTATGGCCTCACTCAACGGTTACTTTGCAACATTAGCTTCCTAGTCATGTGGGACTTCTCCCACATTTCAATAGAACATTGTCTTCAAAGAGAAACGTTTCATGTTATTGTTACCCATTGAGGCATTTAAATGGTCCGGTAACAAATATCCCTATACAATTGTGAGCCAAAGGCTACAAAAACGTACCTTTAGCGAACGTTTTGAGACGACCTTCTTAAAACTGGCGTAGCAACTGTCTTAAAATAGCACGAGAGGGCATTGTGTAACGGCTGGAAGTGGTTTCACCGGTGCGAATGCAGCGAATGCATTGGGGACGGTAACGGAACCGCTAAATCGGGCACCATTCCTTGTTTCTCGGGTCAACAAACTTTCGCTTTTCTCTTTTGTTTTGGTGCGATTTCAACTAACGATTCTCTTTTGTTGTTTCTAGGACAACCTAATGCAGCCGATCGGCAATGAGCGTGCGAGTTTTCGCAGTCTCCGCAAGAACATCGGTGGTCGTTGGAAACGACTTGTGAAAAAGAAGCCTGAACAAGAGGTCTACACGATTCCACCTGAGCTCAAGCCCCAGCTCAAAGAGATTTACGTGTACTAACCAAACTGATATCACATTGTCTTGGTAGATACAGCACTGAAGCGGGACTCTTCAATTGCAATGAACTATTAGAAATGACTCAACCGAATGTCCAAGGTTGAACTATATCATAATTCATATCATTACTTGATTATCAAAAACTTTTAACTTAGAACATCTGCACGGCTCAACAGCCTCTTTAACTTTGAACATATCGTTTTGACCAATTTATTTAATTCTAATGACCAATGTACTAACTTGATTTTTCCTTCATTCAGCACTTGTTTATTGTGATTAAAACCTAGAATTGTATTATTAAGTATTAGAACACTGATGCGTTTGTGAGTGTTGTTCCGTTGCAGAATTTCGAATGTTGTGTAAGCATGAGTGATAGTCGATGAATTTAGTATAATTAATTTAAAAGTTATGAATGAACTTAGGAAAAATGCGGTCGCGCATGCTAGTGACGAAAATCCAATAATTATGATATAAAATTATGGTGATGCCTTGAAGAAATGTAAATTTTGACAAATTAGGGCATTTTGTAGTTCATTAACTTATTCTAGACATGGTCGTATTCATAAGCGAACATCGATCAAATAGTTTTGTGAAGCTATATTTTACACGTGCTTGTGCTATGTGTCACGGCGGGGGTGTACGAGACGCCTTATCATTTGATGCAGTATTTTTATATCATTCATTTGTGTTGTGAGTGAGACTGAAATATGGTACAATTATTAATTATGTTACGTGACCGCGCATTGCAACTTTCCAATCTGTAATAATATAAATTCCGATATTACTGACTGTATCCAATGGACACGTCGCATGGGAATCAAAATTAACCAGTTTGTTGAATGTTAAGTTACTCGCATGATAAATGATAGTTAAATTTACGGATTTTCGCCCGGTCCTTACTGTGATAGTTTGATATGTGAGAATATTAAAGATGTAATTATGAATGATGATGAACTGTTTTGAATTGCCTTTGAAACCTTGTCAATTATAGTTAATATCATAGCGTGAAGGACCGTCGGACGAGAATGTGAATAGCTCATATTGAGCCCTGATATTTTGATGAATTAAGTTGATAGCTAATAGGTACAATTCAGCCATGATTATTTTCGTTAAACTCTTAACTGTTGATGTAGAAGAATACCATGTTATAACAGTAATTTTACTAGTGCGAGAAGTTACTTTTGTTAAGAGAAATTGTAATCTTTCGTCGAGGTAATAATGAGAAATAAATTCCATCATGATAATGTATGACTTCCTTGTTTTTGTTACCCAATACCTTTTTAGCTCTGTCATTCCAAAACTTAGGCTAAATTGAAAATCTGGTGTACAAAAAATGTCTTGTTTTTGCTAAAAGGTTTCGTTTTTGAATGACAGTGTATATAAAATAACAACTACAAAAATCAAAACAAAACAAATCTTGTTTTTGTTTGTAAGTATAAATGCCAAGACCACAATGTTGCATTAATATATTTTTGTAGTAAGTGGTAATTATATCAACAATATAGTTAAATAATTATAAAAATCAATACAGGATTTGTAGTAAAAACGTCTAAACTGATGACTTCAAATTGCCTTTGAGTATTTGCCATTATTAAGTCACCAAGCAAGATTACAGATACTAAGATTAGATAAAATTGTTTGCAGAAGGCAGCCGCAAATATAGGTCAGTCAGACGCAGAAAGACAAAGAAATTTCATGAAATTGTAAACAAGTCTCTATTTTAAACCTAATAATTCCTAAAATGGACTCTGTACTTTTGTAGTCTGTCTGTCAGAATGTTTTCAAAAACTTCGTAGGTACTGGGTTCGATTCCTGGCGTTTAAAAATATTCTTATTTTTATAGTTGCGGATAGCATGTTATAAGTCCGACTGGCTAGCTATCTGTACCAACACCCAACACCTAATCTAAAGTAGTACCTACCTACCTTTAACAAATAAATAGAAGTATTGTTTTGTTCCGAGAGCAAGGTACCTACGAATTAGATTTTCTTCAAAGTTAGTAAATGCCAGGTGTTAAAACAATTTATCCATCCTCACTTTTTTATATATTTACAACGGTGAGTTTATAGCCATGCAAAATAATATTCATGGTAAAAACAATACAAAAATATCGATGTAAACGCCATCTATATTATAATGTCTTTAAATCTGAATGGGCGCCATCTAGGGAAAACAAGTAATAACACTATGTACAAAATATAGGAAGTGATGCTTTTGAGCAAACGGCAGAAGCAAACAAGTATGCTTTTAAAATAATGTAATTTGCTAACATTTGGTTTAAGTATTTGCCGCTAGATGGCGCTGATATCAAATATAAAAAAATTATCATAGACTATTATTAACCTAAAGGTACAGATAGATAGACATGCTCATTACTAGCACGAAAGCATGTCACTATTGAGCAATTGCTACTTAATAGTATGTGTGTCAAAGCGTTGCTAGTAATTAGCATGCTTATTACGTATACGCTTGTAATAAGCATACTAATAAGCATACTTATTTAGTAGCATGTGTATCAGTACCTTTAGTTTGCATCCAAAAATTAGTACCTGATTAATAGGATTTGTCAAAAATGCCCAAGAATCATTTGAGTTAAATCTTAAAATTAAGTGAATCTTAAGAATATGGCGATTTTGATTTGGGAAAATAATTTCAGTCAACGTTTTTTCAGTCTACGTTTTTCTGCATGAAGCCGCTTATTGCTATGGATACATTATGTATTTAAATGTTTTACACTTTTGCTGTCTGTGGTTACGTTACCAATGGTTACCATGTCGCCTATACATTGCAATAAATCATAATCATAAATCTTTATTTGTAGAATAAGTATATTAACATTTTATAGATAACATACCTATAGAGGTACACACTTCGAACATATTCTATTTATAGTTTGAATTAATTCTTACCTTGCTTCTTCGCACACGTGGCCGAGTTCCTAAGCGCTCGGCTCGATAACCAGAGGTTCAGGGTCCAATTTCAAGGTCGGGCAACGTGTGTTTCGGATTATTTGTTGCATAGCCCGAGTTTGTGATGAAAACCCATTTGCATTTAGTAAGCGTGGTGATATACATACATATTTACGACTATTATCCTCGAAGGGTTAGTCAGAGACTATTAGGCATGGAGTACCGCAAAAGCAGTCCTCTGCCACAGTCCACTTTTCACCAAACAGCGACTGCACATGTGCTCAGCGTGACAGGTAGTGACCCCATCGCCGCTCTATGCTGTTGGATCTATGTGCAGTCTTTAGTCCGTTGGTCACCTTTTACGACATCCAAGGGAAGAGAGGGGGTGGTAGTAATAATTTACCGCTAAGCGACAAGGTTATGATACAGTTTAAATTATTATAATACTGTGGTTATGACGTGGTGATATTTAACGATCAATTATAGTGAAGACTTGATTTTAATAATGCCTTTGCCTAGCAGTGGAACAGTTTATAGGGCCTACATTCTACTTTACTTAGGGTGGATTCGACCAAACTGGAATAAGACTTACTCCGAGATTTGTCTATACAAATTCGGCGTGTCTTGGCTCAGAACAATAACTAAAGTTATTGTTCTGAGTGTCTTGGATTTTTTGACACTTTTTTTGGCGCAACTGTCAACGTCAAATTTGGCAGAATCGAGCATAGACTATGCGACATTTTGCTATAACAATACATAGGATGAACCAAAGAACCGAAATAACCAAACTTAATAGTAGTCTGTAAATCTATGAAAACACGGCACAAAGTCAAGTGTGTTTTTGTAGGTTCGGTCTCATGCGACCGCTTGGGGTTTGAGGGGTCTAGGTATAAGACCTTATTCCAGTTTGGTCGAATCCATCCTTATTCGCGCACATAACTTGCGTATAAAATAGTGAGATGTGCAATTGTGTTTTCGACACTACAATGACAAAAAAAAATCATTGGATTTTCATTTTATTGTATTCTGAAAACAGAAAAAGCTAAAAATACCAACTGCTGTACCTACCTAACAATATTTGAAAGTGTCTAGCCTGCCACACAGTGGTTATTTAATAAAAATTAATGTACTGACACTAGTGGTAAGTAAGAATGATATTCTGCCGTAAGTTATTAGGTATTCCAATTTGTTCCTTAACGCAAGCACATAAAGTTTAATTTTAAATATACATTATGGTAGTACGCTACCATAGTGTAGTGTGAAATAGTTCATTAGCGGCAGACTAACATAAAAAGCTATTCTGCCACAACTTATTAGTCATTGGAATATGTATTTTGTAATTTCGAGGTTATTTTTTTTATTAGACAACAATAACAATATACATGACCTACAGGAATAGAGCAGCTAGTATTTCTGTTGTCTAATAAAAAAAACCACAAAATTCAAGACAATCGCTACGCTGCGCTTCGCAATTGTCTTATGTTACTAACCTATCACGTGACCTACGGCAGTACATTATATCGTTCCATAAACATAAAACTTAAAATGTCGTTCCTTTACGCGGCATAACTATTTTCGCCATTGAGGCTTAGATTAAAACAAAAAAAGGAAGATACGGCATGCTCCTACTCGTAGTCAATCAAAATATAGTCCGACTCTACTACTTATGCAAAGACTCACACACGCACGCCTATAAAGTGTAAATCGAGCGAGCGAGACAGAGCGGTAAGTTAAAACGTCAGCGCGAGGGAGTCAGCGACTAGCGCGTTGATGTCACATGAGCAAGAGTGTGTTGACGTCTCGCTCGCTCGACAAACGTACACCTACGACTGATCCCGACGCAACTGCGGAGTAGCGTCAGCAAAAAATTATGAAAATAAAACAATTTTATTTTTTATGAAATATATTTTTAAACAAACAATTTGTGACCATATAAGTAATTATTTAATATACTATGTACAGTCCACGGCAAGAAGAAGTAAACACTTTAGAAGCTTTTTAAAGTAGCTGATTTATATGAAAACGTCAACAATTTTTGTAGGTAATGCTGCTTGATATGGCAATTTTCACCGTATTCAGTATCTTAAAAAATCGAGTTTCGAAAACGGTTAAACATTTTTTGACCGTTACTGGAAAGTCGGAGTCAGTTGGAAGAGACTCCGTTTGGCGGTAAATAAACACGCCTGAGTTTTGGCGGTATTAAAACTGATAAGATTGGTGCTGCCCAGTCAGAGACGGCCTGAAGTGCCAGATTCCTTTGCTTAACCAGGGACTCACGACAAGACTAGATTTCATGTTTGGTGGCCTTTGCATCCGATAGATATCTGCTAGTTATAGTGGTATCATCTGCAAACCCAATGGTACCCGGTACCAGCAGGTCGTTGATATGCAGGAGAAACAGTGTCGCAGATAAGACTGAACCTTGGGGAACTCCTGCATCAGTTTCCATTAGGTCGGACGATTGACCATCCACTAGGACTCGTATTGGGCGTTTCTCGAGGAAGTCAGTGATCCAGATGCAAAGGCCATCAGAGATTCCATTTGCGGAAAGCTTACTAATTAGGCTGCCATGCCAGACCCTACCAAAGGCTTTGGAGATATTAAGCGAGACGGCGAGGGCTTTGCCGTGTTTCTCGATCGCTTCACTCTAAAGATGGGTGGCATACCACTAGGGCCCTGTTCAGGTGGGAAGTAAACGGATAGAGATTTCAGCAGACAGTGATCGGATGATCCCAAGGGGGCTGACACCGTTAATATATAAGTAAAGTAGTTACAAAACAATATTTATATTATACGATATTTAATTATTTATAAATTTTATACTGAAAACTATGTTCCTTCAAATAATGATAATTTATTGCGTTTCTGACGTTTTGTCGTGCTTGATATAGCTGAATCAGTTTTATGTATATAATGAAGCCTGACATTGCAGTATTTATCAATGACTGCTTTTAATAGATGTGTTCGGTGGTTAAAAGTGGCTGGCTGATCTTGTGCATGTACATTCAAGTTCGACAAAATGTCAGATTGTACAAAAGATTTAATAATGTTCAGTTTTAACCGCATTACTTGTTTTTCACACACAAAATGTTGAGACTGATTTTCTCTAATAAACATTTTTAGAGCAGTTTCAGATTTTTGACATATTTTATATAAATCATATGACGGGTAACATAAACCTCCCATATCTTTCAATACAATTAATTTATGGAAGTGTAGCTTTTGATTTGTAACGAGTTCGGTAACGCATGTTTCACATTTAATTGTTTTGATCAATGCTCTAGCTACCCACCCAGCTATATATCCTACAATTTGTTCAGAACTTGTAGTTAAATCACCATGAGTATCTAATAGATCACTCAAAATGTCTACATTTGTTTCAGCTGACATGTCACTCGCATGAACCACGCTTATTTTCTTCTTAATTTCTCTGACCCGCTTATACGCTTCAAAACGAGTGTTTTTGTATTTTGAAAATGATTTTTCTGCATATAAATTAACATCATCATCATCAAAAGAATTATCTATATTATCTACATCTAGAGTACGGTTTATTGTCTCAACGGCTGATGAACAATTCAATAAGGGGAAGTTATCCAACGGTATACAATTTCCAGAGAATGAGGACCGGAGTTCCAAGTGTCCTAAAACTTTTCTGTATATACCCTGAAACTGCCTAGCATTTGGATTATTGTTATAGCCGCCTTGTCGCCTAATAACACCAAAAAACAACTCTAAGTGGTCCTGGCTCAATCGATACATTGAAATGTACTTTAAAATGTTCGTTTCGATTAAGGTCGCATAAAGATATTTTAGGCTCTCAATACAAATTATAAATCCTTTGAAACCAGTCTTACACGCAGACTGAACTAGTTTTTGTTTTAATATTTTCATTGTTACGTTGCCTTTTTGAGTACGTCTATATGTAGTATAAACTTTTAATGAGCATATATACTGTTTCATTTCATTCATGAAATCAAAGAATGTGTTTTTATTTTCAACACAAATTGGCTTCTTAAAACCGAAATGATTTCGTTTTCGTGAATTCATTATGTCGAAGAGATGGTTGAATTTTTCTATGAATTCGACGGTGGCCTCTGTATTCATAAAATTAGACGATAACAATAGTTCTTCGCTTAATTTTAATGCGTTTGCTACGCTCATACTGAGGAGCTGGGTTGCTAGTTTAACCTTCATAATTTGATTTCTAAAATCAATATGCCTTGGAGTCAATTTATTTGCGAAACTTAAAGTTTCACTCTTTTGTAATTTTAATAAGTTTACTAGGAATTGCCACTTTATTTGTCCGCCCTGATCATTATGAATTATTTTTTTTGATTCCAAGGTATTCCTGACAAGCTTCACCATGTGACATGGGTCTAGGAAAACAGCTACATCCATGTCACATGATGGATGTTTGAAAGTAGTTTTTAAATTATTAATGTCAGAAAGTTGGCATCCTAATACGTTCGCCGCATTAATATTTGATGAACAACCATCGAAGGTGAGAGCAACGACGTCGACACCGACCTGCCAACACTTAGTTAAGCAAATCCTAATTAAATTTGCTCGACTCTCAGCAGCGATCCCATTAACAAAAAAATAACCAACGGGCAATTTCCAATTTTGATTTATGCATACTAGCATCATCACTAACACTTGCGATGCAATCTGATCGGTATCCAAAGATCCAATTCCGTGGTTGACCAGTCCCAATGTCTTTTTACCATTCCAAATACTCTGTTGGCGAATTGCCATTTCATCAATGATAAGTGTACATAGAATTCTATTACCAGAAGAACTATGCTTTTTCTTTAACACTTGGAAAGCTTGTGAAGTAAATCCTGGTGAAGCGTCAGTATTTTCGTACCATTTGCCGAGTGTACGAGGGTGAGGGAGACAGTCTTTAAATACCTTTCTCACGTATTTATATCCAGCGGGCGAATAAAAATTTAAAGTAAGGGCAAATTTTCTTAAACTAGGTGTAAATTTCTTTCGAGTGTTTTTATTATATTTAATTTTTTGTGTCATTCTTTGGTATAAATCAGCTACTTCAGCTCTTGAACTAAGTTCTCGAAAGTGATCTTCTGAAACATTCAACTTTTTTTTTAAATTTTGCACTGTCTGTTTTAGAGAATAGGATTTTTCTTTAAGTCGTTTGTTTTTCCCCTTTAAATTTTTATTTTCCATGAAAAGTTTCTTTTTGTCCATACTAATTTTACGTATTCTTCTTTTAAGATAGGCTTTCCTCGGGGTTTCGAAAATAGAATCTAAATCAGATATGTCAACATTTTGAAGGGAGTTAGGTGAGTGGCGTTCTGACTCCGGGACAGGATTTTCAGGTGGCTTTGTTGTGATCTGTAATTATAAATAGATAAAGAATTGTTACTAGTAATAAACAAAACTTTCCTACAATAATAAAAAAAAAAAAAAACTAGTGCCGGTAACCAACATACACAGATTTGAGTTTTATTTCTTAAAGCTCAAATCTTTTTTGCCATTGCTTAAATTTAAAACACATACCTGAACAAATGGTACAGCTCCTTTTTTAATTCTTCTCAAACCTTTGTTTGTTGTATACATATCGTCCGATGTAAAGTGAGAAGAACATACTCTGCTATTATTTGTAGCTATCCAGTCAAGTTCTTGTCTTTGTTTTCGAACAATACATAGCCATTTATGTCTCCACAATTCATCTTTAGGAAATCTGGGGACAAAAAATTGTTTCTGTTTTGCTGACCGTACCAACGAAATTATCGCGGTGGGTAATACGAACGGTGCGTGTCACTCGCGCGTGTTTTCGTATAGTCTATCCCTTATTCACAAAATTATGGCTGGAAAATATTTAAACAAATGGATTTTACTCAAATTTTATAATTATTCGAGTACTTACGCATGAAAGGTAATTCCAGTCGACTTTTTTTGTTTCCCTGAATGATTTAAACACTTGTCAAATGAACAAGAAGGCATTTTGATGTGACTAAAGTATTAAATCGTAGTGAGACAGCACGCGCTTACAAGACAACGTTCCACTGACGACTGAGTAGGTACTGACGCTAGTGCGTCAGCTAGACGCAGTTTCAGTGTCTCATGCGCTGCCTCTAGGTACCGTATCTTCCCTTTTTTGTTTTAATCTAAGCATTGAGGTATAATTTTCTCGTAATCAAAATTACCACTTTGTAAAACTAGGATCTAAACTGTTATTTTTATCTAAGCGCCTTTTCCACTATTTTGGTGTATTCAATTAGTTTCGATACCACTGTTAATTGTTTTATAGTTCAAACATTATTTTGTACGTTTCCTGTCTGCTTACTTAGTTATTTACGAATTTTAAAACGACTCATTAATACATACGTGCAAAACGGTAAGTATTGTTTCTTGTAATTTATTTCAAAAGGCAATAGGCATTCTAAAAATAACGAGTATTATATAAGTACTTAAAAAAAGTGTTTCCATTAAATGTATTATAAAACAATCGACAACCCGTCAATCACATCAAAGAAAGAACATTTTAAAATTTTAAATAGAGGCAGGGTGGGTGTTCCCGTTCCCGTGGGAATATCGGGATAAAAAGTATCCTATGAGTTAATCCAGGTTATAAACTATCTGTATGCCGAATTTCATCCAAATCCATTCAATAGTTTTTACGTGAAGGAGTAACAAACATCCATTCATACTTACAAACTTTCGCGTTTATAATATTAGTAGGAAGGATTCCAATAAAAACTATAAAAAACTCGTTGGTACCTACGCCGTACGCTCCTATAAATCCCCTCCTCCAATCTTTTTCGTAGTGAGAAAGAGAGTCTCATTTAAAAGTTTCCTATCGGGACACACTCCGTGTCACCCACAATTTCTTGTAACGAGCACACAATACCGATACCGCCTTAGGGTGAGTCCTTTGTTGTTACACCAAATAGGCATCATTGTATATTTGAGAGCCCCTCATTATGGCCCGCTTCATTACCCCGTACTAAAGAGATACGTGTCAATCCCGCAGCTAGACTTAGTTTAAGATTCGAGAGATGTACTTACGCTTCGTCTGCGCTTGTTATGTCTACGAAGTGTGAGACTGAAAATTTTTAATTATATGAGAGTTTGTAGTTGGAAACATTATTTTCGCCGTTATCGTTTTTGAGGCTTATTTTGATTAGAATACTACTCTGTCAAGAAAGTACCGGGAAAAGATCAATAATACACAAAATGTTAGTTATTCATCCAAATTTATTTTATTGCCTTCAAAGTATGCTCCTTCAGAAACGTTACACTTATGCCAACGAATAATCCAATCATCCAAACATTTTTTAAATTTTTTTTTCCTTAATTGAGTTTAGTTCTCGCCGCGAATTCTCCTTTATATCTTCTACCGAATGAAAACGGGTGCCACGAAGTGGTAATTTGAGTTTAGGAAAAAGAAAGAAGTCGGCTGGAGCCATATCAGGTGAATAAGGTGGTTGCTCGATGGTATTTGTTGAGCTTTTGGTCAAAAATTCGTTAACAATGATGGCCTTGTGCGTAAGGCGCATTATCGTTGTGCAAAATCCAAGAATTTTCTTTACACAAATTTGGCCTTTTTCGTCGAATTTGCTCTCTTAAACGCCGCATAACGCTCAAATAATATTCTTTATTTACCGTTTGACCTTCCAGCAAGAATTCCGAGTGCACAACACCGCGATAGTCAAAGAAAACAGTCAACATGACTTTGACTTTTGATCGACTTTGGGGTGGTTTTTTTGGTTTCAGTTCAGCCGGAAGGCGCCACTCCGAAGCTTGTTGACTAGTTTGCATCTCAAACTCGTAAACCCACGTCTCGTCACCAGTAACAATGGGTCGGACTTGACTCGGTCTAGCATATCCTCAGCGACTCTTAAATATGCGATTGAGTTTTTGGAGAAAATTCAGGTCTTTTGGGACTAGCCGAGCGGCAACATGTTTCATACCCAAGTGATTATTTAAAATGGTAAGGATCGATTCGTGAGACACAAAAAGTTCAGCGGCTCTCTCTCTCTCTTCTATATATTATATATATTATATTTTTATTATTTTTATTTTTATTATATTATTTTTATTTTTATTATTATTATTTTTATTATATCTTTGATTTTTTGCCACTAATTATTTTAATTTAATTTGATTTGATTTAATTTAATAATTTTATTTAATTTAATATTTTGAATTTATTTTAATTATATTATCTTGAATTTATTGAATATTTAATTTTAGCTTCTTTTTCTTGTTTTTTATGTGTGCACGATATCCATTAAGCGCCGTGCTCGGCTGCAATCGGAATGCAAATTTAACTGCATATTATTTTTATTGTGTTGATGTTGAAATATGATTTGTATTCTGTTGCCGTGCCTTAAATAAATAAATAAATAAATAAATATCTCTCTCAAACTTGAATGAGGATTTTCAGTCACCATTTCCTTCACTTTTGCGATGTTAACTTCAGTTGAAGACGTTGAGGCCTACCAGAGCGAAGCAAATCGACCATCACATCTCGACCGCTTTTGAACGCTTTGTACCACTCATAAGCACGTGTTTTTGATAAAGTCGGTTCAACGTAAGTCTTCTGTAACATTTTCAGTGACTCCGAACACGAAATTCTATTGGCGACGCAAAATTTAAAACAATCCTTTGTTCGATTTTTTTATCTATTATGAAATTCGCAATACACACTAGAAATAAACTAACTAAAAACAGCACTGTATTTAATCTAAATAACAGATGCAACTCAAACTCCGCGCCAAAATGGATAACAGTTGTGCCAATCTAACAACAAAAAAAAACAATAAATAGAATTTGGAATCATAAATAAATCATCCGTTCCCGAAACCGTATATTTAGTTTTTAAATCTTATATGCGATCTTCTAATTGAAAACCTACTAGACCATATTCCATATTATCCATAGATAATTAAAAGGACACTTGCCTTTCAAGAACGAGGGCTAGAATTATAGAAAGTGGTTTAAAATCTGGTGTATCTATATTTCATGCTGATGATAACGGTGCAGCTAAGCCGAAATAAGCAATTAGCATAATAAATAACACTATGTTGTTAACTAGCTTTTGCCTGCGGATTCGATCGCGTTGATTTTTCGAGGGAAAAAGTAGCTTATAAATGACTTCCCTATATCTGTACTAAATTCCATTAATATGGTTTTAGCCGTTTTATGTGAACAAACAAACAAACAAGTTTTAGTTAGGATGGAACACGACGAGAATAAAAATGTACACACAGCAGCACATCAAGCTCAACCAGTAGTACTACTAAATAACTTTTACCAGGTACGGCATAGAAACGATCTCAAGGTCAACATGTTACGTCTGAGGGCCTAGTCAACTGGCAAACGCTCGACCGGTGACAGCGTCAAAATCGCTCATCAAATTCGCTAGACTACATCGATATCGATAAGCTAAGGGATATAGAACATACAGGCTTGTCTTAGTATTTTTTTGTTTGATGATAATCTAACGCATAGGTAAGATTATTAAATAGGTATAAACCACACCGATCCTTTTGAGTTTTAGTGAATTGAATGTCACTTTACTAAGAAATTCGGGTAGACTCCTTGAGACAATTTGAAAAATGAGTCAATCGCTTTTTTCGCCGGAAGTTCGCCAGGCAAGCACGTTTGTAAATAAGTACTTAAGATGACGAGTGACTTACAGACCTACCATAATATGACATTGATATGAGACCAAACCCATTTTTCATCTTATAATATAAATAAAAACAAGAATTTCTCAAATATTGACAACTTGACGTCCGTCTGTAATGAATAAGTGATAACACTAAATGTTACAAACCGCGCGAACATTTAAACAGTTTGATCTTAGATGCGAGTACCCACTAGGTAGTGATTAAAACGTTTGCATCTTGTATGAGTACATCGCCTAAAGTAACTCTATGGCGAGCGGCTAAGGCTTTCGGGTTTAATCGTCTAACTACAACACCTATGGACGTTCATAGGATGACGATGATGACAACATCGCCTTAATATAGGATTGCTTCATTGTTACTTATTTATAGCGGTAGGTACCGAAAATAATTGAAAATAAAAGTCAAATCATTTATTAAATATACGCCTTCACAGACACAATGACATGATCGTGGTCTCTACGCGACAAGTTAAAATATTTATTTATTTTACATTATTTATTTCACTGCCATTAATTATAAGTTGGTTGATAATGTATCGAAATAAAACATAGGACTATTTATGAGTACAAAAATATAACAAATACAATAGAACCCAACAGATTTAATAATCGGATAGTAATAATGCAAGTTTATACATATAATTACCTTTGTATGTTGATAATAAATCAAGTACAACTTCAATAGCTTAATGTTATGACTAGTAGAAATTGATATAAGTAGGTACTTAAACATTTTCGATAGGTACCTACTGCAAGTGAAATTAAATATCAAGTAAAAAATAACATTAAGTAATATTGTATTTCTTAATATATTCTTATTTCCTTACAGTCAAAGTTTATTAAATATAAGGCTTCACTTTCTCTTATGGACATTAAAACATAAGAAGGTACCTACTGTTTTTTTAGTACCTACCTAAGTAAATCTTTTTAATAAAGTACAATAAACTTAGAACTAAATTAACTTTATACTTAATTTTTTCCCATCATATAAACCAAATCACTATTTTATGGGTTAAATATAATTATGGCACACTGTTCCTTTTCTTAAAATAAAAATGTTGTCAACGAAGGTACTGTTTTTTTGTACATAAGTAAATCTTTTTTAATAACAATAAACTTAGAACTAAATTAACTTTATAATTTTTCCCCATCATATAAACAAAATTACTATTTTATGGATTAAATATATTTATGGCACAGTCTGCTCCTTTTTGTAGAATAAAAACGTTGTCAACATTAGAGCTCCACAAAAAAAAAATCATGTAAGTAAAAATTACTAAATTCAACGATGCCAAAGCCATGTTCAATGCAGTTTCATTGTTGGATATGACATGTGGTACACCCCCCTCCTTTCTTGTGAGCCTAATGCAGCATTAAATATTGTTGTTATTATCATTAACCATGCTTTTTGAAGGTATCCAGAATCTCCTAAGAAATTAGAACAATATACTTACAGAAAATTGTCATAGATAAAAAGTTAGTAGGTAAGTACCTTTGTATTATACAAAATTGCTTGATATTGTTTTTACCAAATAACCATGTTTGTTTACCATTCTGAGGAAGTCCATCCTCCAAATTATGAGGTAACATTTAAGATTTTTGAATCGTCGGTCGTCTCAAATCTGCAAAACCACATAAAATAGTTTTATCTTTATGTCAATACTCTTTATTCTAGCAATTTTAACAAAACTGACATTTCCTGGTAAATCCCAATATAATAATAGGCATAATACTTACCTTTATTATGTAAGTAATAATTTATTTATTAAAACTTACCGTTTGAACATAAGGACTGATATCTTTTCCTATTATGAAAGATGCTTGTCTGTATAAGATTTATAGGGTATAGTCAATAGGTACACCTTACTACACTTAGAGCGTTGGTTTAATACTCTAAGCTACCTGGCAAATTAAATCTTCATTGGAACCTGTAAAACAAATAGGCAATCTAAGTTATAAATTGATAAATGGACATTATGGATAGGTTACATTTAATATTTATACAGAAAGTCCCTTACTGTTGTCTTATTCTTGACCTTTCTTGTCATGATTAAAGGTACTTAGGTGGATTTATTTGGCCAAAATGTTTGTATGGTTTGAGAGCCCCTACAAATTGTTATGCAGCGACTTGCTCTTCGTTGCGGAAAATGTTGCATGACACACATTTATTTGGTCACTCACATTCACATCGCAACAACTATATCAGCACGCAATTCCCGGCTGACCTTAGTTAGATATTTGAAAGTTCGTAAACGAGAACTCCGAGAACTATTCACAAGTACAACAAACTCGGTATTTCTTTAATTTGCTCCAAGCAACGTAGGGAAACATTTCTTCCTTAGCGCCTGAGCACTTGATTATTGCAGTCCACAATAGCCCTAAAAAGAGCATTTTAAACAAAACTTTCAACACAACACAACTCTTCCTTCATCAGCTGATCAAACAATCGCCATTTTGTGTGAATTTTTATCTTCAATGTTTGAGTGATCGCTAGATTAGCGATTCTTGGTCTGTCAAACTGTCAATTAGGTCTATTTTAGTGTAAATTTTACGTCGTAGGTAACTTTTGCTTATGTCAATCCCATACATTCGGTTTATCGTAGCGATGATTTCGTAGCGTCTAATTTGTTTGCCAATTGACTAGGCCCTCTGATGTGCCGTCGTGTGTACAAATAATTACAATAGGTATGTTTGTAACATCCATAAAACTATTATCTCCGGTTGGCTGCCTCGACAATGACTTTAGACAGAGAAAACGATACGATTGATTTCACTGATGACTTTTGTTTATGAACCATGAAATCACTTCAATCGAAAACGATAATGTTTATATTGTTACCTGATGACACTATTACAAAATCATAATTGTTTACATTCTGATGACACTAATTACAAATCAATTTTATTATTGCTGTTGATGTTTAATGAATCGTCAAGAGCAATCGTAAAATTGTATTATATGTAATTGCTGTACATTATAAAAGTATTATCCCCGAAGGGTTAGTCAGAGACTAGGCAATGACAGCAGAAGCAGTCCTGTACCATAGTCCACTTTTCACCAAATAGCGACCGTACGTGTGCTCAGCGTAACAGGCGGTGAGCCCATCGCCGCCCTATGCTGTTGGATGTATGTGCAGACTTATTACTCCGTTAGTCGCCTTTTACAACACTCAAGGGAAAAGAGAGGTTGGTAGTATTCTTTAGTACCACATAGTATACAATCACGCAAAGGAAAGAGAAAAAAGAGATACGCCTCCAAATACTTTCTTTAAGGTACATTTTAAAGTATTATGTCTCCAGGTGTAAACTAAAAAAAACAATAGCCGGTAATAGCCCAGAAGACTCGTTGAATTTTTTCTAGTAGTTTGTGATTTACGCTGCAAGCCAGCGGTATTACGTCACTGTGAAGTCTACCCTCACAGTCGAAAGAAATACTATTGCAAGTATTTAACAATCGATAAAGACGTAAGTAATTGCTTAAAAATATCTTTATTATTGAAAGGAGAATGCCCATTTTGTATGGGCACTTGGGTCCCTTTCGAAAATTGTTGTGCCTTGATGATTGTTGTTCTAAATTGTAGAAAAACACGTTATATTCATAATTAGAAAACCTTTTTAATTTATTTACCTAAATATAAGTTTTTTTCTGATGCAGAAATTGAGGTTATAATTAGATATTGACATTTATATTTCCTTCCTAATCAATACATAATCCTTTATCACTATGGTGATTATGTCTTAGCATAATGTATCCTAGAATAGCAGCGCATTCGCAATGTTTCAGCCAGCTTGCAGACAGCCATATTAACATACTATATAATAATAAAAATATATAATTTGAAAGTACTCGTACAATGACAAAAGAATACTTATGTATAATTATGATCTTTACTCTATTTAGAATCATTTAATTCAACAGTAATTCATCATTATCATCAGCCCGTATCAGTCCACTGTTGGACATAGGCCTAGTGCACGCCACTGAACCCGATTTAATTATTACTTATCATTTAATATTAATTATTGGTTGGCTGTACACCTTTGGTAGGTACTTACTCAAAAAATAAAACAAAAGAATTATTGCTACAGTAGAAGAGCGTCGCCAGCCGATATAAATGAAGGATGCGATTGTAATAAGATTAAGATAAGATTTTTGCACCGTGCAAAGCTCCATTGTGTAAAAAACCTCTCAACCTCTTCACTGTGCCTAAGGTTTCAGAGTAGGGCAACATTATTTTCTTGTGATTTTTAACAGTTCATTACGTATTTTTTTGTTTATAGGGGGGGGGGGGGGGGGCCCTACCTGCCCCCCCCCCCTCTATACTTACTTATCTGTTTGCATCATCGTAAAAAGAAATGCTAACACAATAGCATTTAAGTCATTGTATAGGACACTTCTGGACATAGGCTTTCTCCAAGTACATGCAACTGAGCCTGATTTAGAGCCTATAATTAATATGAAATGATAATAATTAAAATCGGGTTCAGTGGCATGCACTGGGATGGGAGAGGCCTATGTCCAGCAGTGGACATACGGGGTGATGATGATGAATTAATATTGAATTAAATGATTCTAAATCAACTCAAATGATAACTCATCGTCCAGTAGTCGAACGAAGCGGACGCGTGCAACATTTATTACGAAACTCAAATTAATTTACCAAAGTAAAAGAAACCCTAAGTCAACACTACAATATACTAAAGTGATCTGAGCAGTGTAGCTTCGCTTACGCCTCTTTAATCGGGGCACAAGACAACTGTGCGAGCAAGAAGCAAACAGACCACGCGGCTTCACCATCTCAACGCACGAAAACCAAAACAGCGTAAGTGAAATTTATATAAAATAAAAATGAGTACTATCCAACATTCACCTACAAAAACAAATACTGTATTTAAAGGTGGATCCTTAACAAATCTGTCTAATATGGAATTAGAAAACGTATCTCAAAGGAAGAGAAAGCAGCCCGAAAATAATTGTGACTGTAAGTTAGAAATACAAGGATTACGTCAAGAGCTTTGTCGCATGACAGAACTGCTTGAAAAAATGAGTGACAAACAAGATATAACAATGGAAAACATGAAACAGAATCTAACCGATATTAAAGATCAAATGCATGAAATAAAGCAAGTAACTTCTTCTCTAGCCACGGAGCAAAATACAATAAAATCTGAACTGTCTAAGCTAAACAGCCAAGTAGGCGTAGGCGAAACTAAAATACAACATATGGAGACAAACTTTATACAAATTACTAATAAACTTATAGCTGCTGAAGAGAAAATTCAAAATATGGAATGTGACCTACTACAAAAAAAACCAACAGCTCGATTATCAGGTTTCATGAACGAAGAAATTTTTATGGAAATCCAAGAGAGAAATAATAGAATGAAAAACCTTATTATTTCTGGCGTACCAGAGCCTTATGATATGGATAGCACGCATAGACGCCAGAACGATCAGCAGCACGTTTTGAAAACTCTCAACACTCTTATTGACAACTGTCCAGAACCAGTCAAAATAATGAGAATAGGAAAATACGATAAAGAGAGAAACCGTCACATTAAGATCTGCTTTACTGATCCAGAAACTACCAGAATATTACTAAATAATAAATCGAAACTCAACACTACTCTAAAGATCTTTTCGGACCAAACTCCAATGCAGCAAGAATTGTTTAAGGAAACAAAGATGGAGCTGAATCGACGACTTTCAGCAGGAGAAACCAATCTGACAATAAAATATATTAGAGGAATTCCAAAAGTTATAGAAAATAACCCCAAAAAAAAACTGAATTGTACAGTCACTTGCGATGATTTATACAAAAATACTACATACCAAGTCTTGAATACCTACCAAAATCTCATCTCTTCGAAATTTCGTTTAAACTTTCTATATGCGAATGTCCGCAGTATCCGAAAACCAGGAAAACTCGATGAATTAAAATACATTCTCAAATCTATACCTAATACCGTTCATGTCGTACTTCTCGCTGAAACATGGATTACAACACAAGAAGAAACGAAAAATTTTGAACTGGCAAACTATACACACTATTATAACATCAGGAACAACAAAAAAGGTGGAGGAATATCAATCTATGTGCATGACGATCTGAACCATAACTGTCTTCACGAAGCATATATGGGAGGAAATAATTATCTATGGGTTCATCTTGATAAATATAATTTGGACGTGGGATTAGTTTACAACCCTGGTGATACAAATTTTTCGGATTTCCTGGATGTCTTTGGTCAACAGCTACAGGAGCACAAAAGGAGTCTAGTATTTGGCGATTTTAACATTGATTTGTTAAATAGATCTGATAATAAAACAAAACGCTATAAAGCACTACTACAAGAATCTGGATACCAAGTTTTAAACCGCATTACAAAACAATTTTGCACAAGAGAAACAGCCACAACTAATAGCTTAATTGACCATGTCTTGACCAATTTACCAAACACCAACTTTCACCTAGCAACAGTGGATTCCAGTCTATCAGATCATAAGCAGATTTACGTCGAGATAAAAAAACACAAACCTCCTAAACTGAAAAAGGCACAATACATCTCCACGGACTATAAAAAACTGCAAAACTGTATACAAATTGATAATTTTGAATCCAATATCTACCATAATCTAGAAAAATATATACTATCCTCAATTACACAATGTAAGCAAGTTAAAACTAAAATAGAGAATCTACCACAAAAGGATTGGATTAATAAAGAAATTATTAGAACCATAAATCAAAAGAATAAACAATGGAATGAACTTAAGAAGGAACCGAATAATTCACACAAACAAGAAGAATATAACACACTACGTAATGAAGTAAGACGGAACATTAAAAGAACTAAAGATAATTTCTACCTTGACAAGTTCAAGGGCGTTGAGAAAAACCCAAAAAAACTGTGGTCCTTGATTAATACTTTATCGAATAACAAAACTAAAACTAGTCGTGCTCCTCCAAAGTTAAAAACACCATCCGGTATAGTCACTGACCCAGGACTAATATGCGAGGTTTTTAATGACTTCTTTTCCTCAATAGGTCTGAAACTTGCAAACGAAATACCATCAAAATTTCATCAAAGTTCTGTTTATTCAATGCCATCCTGTAATCCTGACAAAACACTCGACAAATTTACACCTTGTACTAAAGATGAAATTGTAAAGATTATTAATGGCCTTGACGTAAATTCAAGTTCTGGTATAGACGGCGTTAGTACCAAACACATTAAATGTATCGGCAACTTAATGGCTCAAAATTTTGCAAACTGCTTTAGTGTTCTCCTATCCGAAGGTAGTTTTCCTGTCTCCCTTAAATTAGCGAAAGTTAATCCGATTCATAAGTCTGGCCCTATAAATGATCCAAATAATTATCGCCCAATTTCGATATTGCCAGTGATATCAAAAATTCTTGAAAAAATTATTTTTTCCCGCATAGACGAACACCTTTCCTCTGTAAATTTCTTTTCCGAATGTCAATACGGCTTTAGACCTCACTCAAACACATTAGCAGCCACTTTGGATTTAATTACTGAAATAAAAACTAGTATAGATAAAAAAATGATAGTCTTGGGGGTATTTATCGATCTCAAGAAAGCATTTGACACTGTCAGCCATAAGTTATTAATTAATAAACTTGAAAATACTGGCATAACTGGTACAGCTTTACAAATGCTCAAGTCTTATCTAAGTGACAGATGCCAAATTACCAAGATTAATGAGAGTCAAAGTAATGTAAAACCAATCACGTGTGGTGTACCACAGGGGTCGATTCTTGGGCCGTTGCTTTTTTTGATATACATCAATAATATATGTGAAATTAACCTACACGGTAAACTAACTCTGTATGCAGATGACACCTGTTTGTTTTATTTTGGGAATTCCATAGATGTAATCATAAGTCAGGCACAGGAAGATCTAAACACTATATTTAATTGGTTTCGATATAATTTACTTACAATTAACCCTGCAAAAACTTGTTATTGTATTTTTAAGCCGAAAAATAAAAAAAATATGAATCATAATAAATTAATTATAGATGGCAAAGCCATATTTGAAAAAAAAGAAGAAAAATATCTCGGCCTAAGAATTGACAACCATCTAATGTGGACTTCACAAGTTGACTACATTAAGGCAAAACTCGTCTCGTTCCTTGGAAGTATACGACACAGTGTTGGTTGTTTTCCTCGAAAGGTTCGATTTATGCTATACAACTCATTTGTTAAATCTCATCTTACTTATCTAATCGAATTATGGGGAACTGCATCAAAAACAAAATTAAAAGAACTACAAATTTTACAAAACAAAATCATTAAATCTTTATTTAATTATAACTACCGAACCAGTACTGAAATAGTTTACAAGGAAACAAAATTAATGAACATTACCCAATTATACCTATTCCAAACTCTAATACTTATCTATAAAATACTGCATAATAAAATTCATTCAAAAATTAAATTTAATATAAATAACGAAACTCCAAAATATAGCCAAAGAAGACCTAAAAAAATTTTCCTAGTGCCAAAATCAAGAACAAAATACGGTCAGAAAGTTATAACCTCTGAGGGAGCACTTCTATTTAATAAATTGCCAGATTATTTAAAAAATGCAAATTCTATAAATATTTTTAAATGTAGACTAAAGGCGCACATTTTTCAGGGTACATTCTCATCAAGCCTTTAATTGTTAAATGTTATATCTGAAAATTACATGTACGCACTTTTGCGGGAATAGCCTCTCAAGCTCGGTCGGCCAAGGCGGCTCCTGCGCCGTGTTCATGTCAGTCGCTCGCTAGTTACGCGCTTGCTCACGCATGCGTCATAACTTAATAACCATATGGATAAGTACATTATTTATGTACATCACAATACTCTTACTACGACAGTGTTTTCGTATGATACGGTTCACCTTACCATGTAAGTACACAATTTGACTCGAACCTGCTGGAGAGACGATTCCCAAACCCAAATATCTGCTAACTACTGAACAGTTAGACCTACCTACATTATTGTTAATAATTTCTTATGTAAGTGACTGTAATGGTTTTTAATAAGAAATAAATATT
Source organism: Scoparia ambigualis (assembly GCA_963921215.1). Taxonomy (NCBI): domain Eukaryota; kingdom Metazoa; phylum Arthropoda; class Insecta; order Lepidoptera; family Crambidae; genus Scoparia; species Scoparia ambigualis. The sequence goes on along the minus strand of OY992511.1, from coordinate 10,248,491 downwards.
CTTTAAACATAAATAGAGTAAAGATAATAATTAAACATAAGTATTATTTTGACAATAAACAAGTACTTTCAAATGATATATTTATTTATTATAATATGGTATGTGGTTGTCTGCAAGCTGACTGAAACATTGCGAATGCGCTGCTAGGACATAATCACCATAGTGATGAAGGATTGTGTGTTGATTAGGAAGGAAATATTAATGTCAATCTCTAATTATAACCTCAATTTCTATAACAGAAAAAAAAATTATATCTCATGAACCTGGGTGAATAAATTAAAAATGTTTTCTAATTATGAATATGACGTGTTTTTCTACAATATACAACAACAATCATTAAGGCACAACATTTTTTTTAAAGAGTTTGTGCATTCTCCTTTTGCATTCACAATGCTATAAAGATGTAGAATAAAATGCATAGTTATTAGAAAAAAAATTTTTTTTCTAGTAAAAATTTTATTCTCCATCTATACAGCGTGTAAGTTAACACGAGGGACATATTTATTCCTATGGTAGTTTATGCCTAAGTAAACACACACAAAAAAAAAACTACTCGAAGCATATAAAATTATTCAGAAAATCGATGTTCAAATTTCATGAAATTCCCCGTAATGTTTGGGCACCCCAGCGCTTTCGACTCATTTACGCGTATGGTATTAAATAGGTAGCTCTCGTGTTTAGTGTTACCCGTTTTTCCTACATACTTGATAATATTTGACCCTTTTCCCGCGCTTAGTGTCTATGCTAACATTGTTGAATAGAATATTTATGCAAAAAAACTAAGATTTTTTTTTGATGAATCGTATCGAGAATCATATACCTAATGTCCTCCCTTATTATGTCCCTCGGTTAAACTAACACGCTGTATAGATTCCGGCAATCCAAAGGTCATGGGTTCGAATCCCATTCGAGCTTCCTGAGACTGGTTGATTTTTTTCTAGTAAACATTTTATCCTATAAAAATAAAAATCTTAAATTCCACCTTGTCTAATGAGCGGAGCAAGACTGTAGCCAGCCATTGGGCCACGGCTTATAATAAATCCGGCAGTCTCAACCGTCCGAGCACGTCTATTCCGCCCCCGGCGCAATGGTCACGTTCAATTTGTAGTATTGTGCTCACTTAAACCTATTTAATTCGCACTAAAGAGTCTGTCGGAATTCCCTTGTTCATTCAAACGACGTTTGCTGGCCACTCGTAGACCTGACCTCAATGTGTGGATACTAGATGGCGCTAGTTGTATTATTTTAAATAGATTTTTTTTAATTTTTTTAAAAATAACCTTTAATGTCCCACTGCTGCGCAAAGGTCTCCCCCACTTCCTTCCAGCTCTCTCTCTCCTTAGGCAGCTCTAACCAATTTCCGTCGAAGGCATCGAGGTCGTCACGCCACCGCTTCGGAGGACGGTCCCGACGCCGACGTCAGTCTTTGGGTACCCAACGCGTGCTGATGTTCGCCCACCTCTCTGGGTTCATCTTACCACGTGCCCCGCCCAGTCCCATTTGAGCTTTGCAGATTTATGTCCAATATCGGCAACACCTGTCATGGAACGCAGTGTGGTGTTTCGGACATGATCGGTTCTCTTGATGTTGAGAATGCTGCGTTGCATGGCTTTTTGACAAACCTTGAGTCGGGACTTTTGTGATTCGGTTAGCGACCAGGTTTGTGCGCCGTAGGTAAGGATGGGCAAGATACACATGCCGACGAGTCTGCGCTTCATAGAGATTGGAAGGTCTCCCTTCATTAGCGTCTTCATGTACCAGAAACTTTTCCAGGCGTTCTCAATTCGGCGATCGATTTCTTTATCCTGCCTGTTGTCGAAAGTAACTAGCTGGCCCAAATAGACGTAGTCGTCGACATAGTGTATTATTTGCCCATCTACCTCTACCTTACGTTTTGTGCTATTGGTCATCAGTTGCGTCTTAGACCGGTTCATCAAAAGTACCACCTTAAGGTTTGCCGTACTAAGATCTTGAAGCATTTGTTCTAGTTCAGTTGCCGATGGAGCAAAGAGGACGATATCATCTGCAAATCGTAGGTTAGTCAGACGATTGCTACCGATTTCTATACCCTTCGATGCCCATGGATTTGCCAGTGTTTTAAAAATTTGTTCAAGGGTAATAGTAAATAGTTTGGGAGAGTGGGTCACCTTGTTTCACACCTTTTGCTATTTGAAATGAGGGACCGGAGGAGTTTAACCGAATGTTTGCTGTGCTATGGCTATAAATAATTTTGATGAGGTCTATATAAGTTTTTTCAACGTCTTGTTTTTCTAAAGCGGTAAATATAGAGGAGTGTTTTAAACTATCGAAAGCTTTCGTATAGTCTACGAAGGCTAAGTAAAGTGGCTTATTGAACTCTAAATATTTTTCTATTACTTGGTTTAGCGTGTGGAGATGGTCTGTAGTAGAGAAGTGTGGGCGAAAACCGGCTTGTTCAGGTAGGTGGTTGGTGGCTGTCAAGTTTATCGATGATACGACTTTGTATGAAAATTAAAAAATAAATGTGATGAAACTTGTAAAAAGCGCATACTAAAAGGCTCCCACAACCTTCATTTTAAAGGTTCTAAGGATGAATAAGAAAAGTCTTATTCTTTTTATTCCACTAATGGGACCCGCTTCATATTTTACATGATGGTATTTATTATTTATTATTTATTTTAATCTTTATTGCACAAAGAAAACAAAATGTACAAAAGGCGGACTTAATGCCTAGTGGCATTCTCTACCAGTCAACCTTAGGGCTAGGCAGAAAGAGTTGTAGGCGGTGCAATCCAAAATCTTGTGAATTATCAAATAAACTACACAAATCAACTTACATAGGTAAATAATTATACAATAAATAACAATACACAATTTTAATATAAACTACATGAACTTACTTAGATTTAATAAAGATACGGTGATTGAAAACTCTTACGAGGATGATGAAGACTCTTGGAGAAGCATATCGCAGATCCTTTTCTTAAATATAATTTTGCTCGGGGCCCGTCTAACTTCTTCAGGGAGAGCGTTCCATAAACGGATGGCCTGTACCGTAAAGGAATTGCCCACGAAACCTGAGTGGTGAAGGGGAGTGGCAAGAAGAAGATTGTTTGATGAGCGTAGGTGCCGGGCATGAGAGGAGCTGAGAAGAGGGAAACAAGTTTTTAAATAAGAGGGAGAGTGAGGATCGTTTAAAATTGAGAATAAAGTTGAGAGAATCCTGGACTTACGACGTTGCGGGATGGTCAGCCATTTCAGCTGGAGGCGATAAGATGATATGTGATCGTATTTACGTAAGCCAAAGATGAAGCGAATTGAATTATTGAGAAGGCGATTCAATTTCTTCAGAAGATCTTTATTTAAATCGGGATAGCAAATTTCAGCGCAATCAATAATCAGGAGAATAAGGGTTTGTACAAGAGAAACCTTGGTTTTTAGGGGCAGAAAGTTCTTGAGTCTATAGAGAGAACGTAACGCAGCAGTCACTTTCCGGCTAACCTCAGTGACCTGAAGACACCAACTGAGTGTGCTGTCGATCTGCAGACCAAAGTCTTTCACACAGGAGCTAAAGGGGATGTTGACACCGCTATAAGAGACTGGCGAGACAACAGAGAGGTCAAGTTTGCGGAGTTGTCGTGGACTACCAATAACAATAGCTTGGCACTTGATGGGATTAACAGACACTCCGTACTGTTTGGACCAATCATTTACATTACGAAGGTCGCCAGTGAGCGCAGCTATCGTCTCATCAAAATCCTCAACATGACATTGCCGATACAATTGCAGATCGTCAGCGTACAAATGGTGGGAACAGCGAATGTGGGGGATTAGAGTGTCGATAAACAGGGAAAAAAGAAGGGGGGATAAGATACCTCCTTGTGGAACACCAGTGTGGAGCTTACACCATTTCGATAATTTCAGGTCAGCTCTGACAGCTTGTTCGCGGTTGCGAAGATAGGACGAGAACCACTCCAACGCTATTGAAGAGACTTTTAAATGTGATAGAATGGCTAGCAGCAGGTCATGGTCAACAGTGTTGAAGGCGTTGGAAAAGTCGATAAGGACCAACACAGTAACCCTACCGTGCTCCACGCCCTCCCTCACATCCTCAGTCACTTTAAGCAGAGCAGTGCATGTACTGTGAGCAGGTCTAAAACCGGATTGAAAATCAGTTATAAGCGAGTTCTTATGCACGTGCTGGGATAATTGCTTACTTACTACAGCTTCAAGGACTTTCGAGAGAAATGGTAATATGGAGATAGGCCTAAAGTTGTTTAAAGTACTGGGGTTTGACGTTTTAGGCAAGGGTAAGACATAAGCTTTACGCCAGATAGCAGGAAAAGTTCCAGTACTTAAGGAAAAATTTACTAGGTGTAAAAGACTAAGAGGTGGTAACTGACTTTCTGATGGAAGCGCAGTTAATCCAAAATCTACTACTACTAAAGATCAATTATAGCCTCTGGAATTGACAGGGAAGTACTGCAATAAGAATCTGAATTTCAATCAATAAAATTTGTATTTGAAAGCTATAATGCAACAGGCGAAGGCTAAGTACTTAAATTGAATTTCATTTTATTGTCCTCTTGGCTCTCTACGATCAAAAATGATGTAAGCGTTTTCTTTTACCACTGTCAAACTTTACAATCTTCCAAACAGTTAGTACTTATGCCACAAAATAATACTTTGTTTTGTCACATCCAGTAAAGGAAACACGAGTTAGCTCCGTGTGCGTTACCGCATACTTCCACTCATTATGTGGCAAAGAGGACCCGTGTAATGCCAGTGACCCAGGACCCTGTTTCTCATGAATTAGAAACACTTCTGTAATTATGCCGACATCGGAGTTCATTGTGGATTTATGCTTTTAATTTAAACAGGTAAGTAGTTAATGGCACGAAATTGTTACAAACTCGTTCTAGGGTTTAATAATTAATTCAATAAACAATAACGGGTCCATGTCAGTTTACTATCTTATTCGTATTAAAGGAAAATAAATAATGAAAGCGTCTTATGTATTTACACATACCTACATAACTCGGCAGATAATAACCGTATTGCGTAGCGATAAAAGAATACTACCACCCCCTCTCTTTCCTTGGGTGTCGTAAAAGGCGACTAACGGACTAAAGACTGCACATACTTCCAACAGCATAGAGCGGCGATGGGCTCACCACCTGTCATGCTGAGCACATGTGCAGTCGTTATTCGCTGAAAAGTGGACTATGGTAGAGAGACTTTTGCTGTCCTCATTGCCTAGTCTCTGAATAACCCTTCGGGGATAATAGTCTATGTACCTAACTCGAGTGCGAGTATTTTAGAACATTGTTACATTTTCCAGATCGGAGACGTTCTCGCGAAAGGTCAGGCCAAGAGTATATCATGTACCTATGAAGAATATTATGACAGTGAGCGAAGCAAAAGAAGTGTATCAAGATAGACGCAAAAGGAAATCAGTAGTGTCTTGCTAGTCTTGCTACCCATTTGGTAGGTAAACGGGGGTGATTTTTTGTGTGATTCGCGCGCGACTCCGATCATACGACCTGCCCCTGTATCGGCTAAAAAATATGAATATGGACATGGGCTTCATTTGACATTTGAAGCCCATAATATGCCCAATAAGGACAAAATATGGACTTCAAATGTCAAATGAAGCCCATGTCCCGCTGGACATTTAAAGGAATTAGGCAACGTTATTAACATTGATTAACTTCTTCATATTTATTAGGTACTTACTAATCATAGTTAAGTAATGGCAGCTCTACTAAAACTACGTTTTCTTATGATATTAACGAGTTTCAAAATAATACTTATCTTGGTCTAAATAAGTATTATTTTGAAACTCGTTAACCGTCTAGATCTCTGCGAACCCTGAAGCTTCAATTCTTATACCTCTGTGCCCAGTTATTTCACTGGATCTAGTACCGTATAGCAGTGGTGAGCATGTATGTTAGCTTAGTATCGAACTTTCCTATTGGATCATACCACAGTATAAGTAAGAAACATAATTAATAGATCCCTCCTCACAAACGTCACAACCAATTAAACAAACGAAGAAACAACACTGTTATGGTTGTATTTTTTGTTCCTTGATTGTCGCCGCGTGCTCCAATTTGGCAGTTTGGTAAATGGATTAGAACAATTTGTTAAAACAAATTAGGCCGCTCCAACTGCGCTCCCGACGAATTTCTTTTTGTTCGGCTTCCGTTTCCGTTCTGTTTTGTTTATTCATGAACGTGTAGTCGATGGATCGATCATTTCGAAGCTTCTACTTGCGTTTTTAATGGTTAACTACTGAAAAGTGAACTGCTGTTTGTGTTTTTGGTTATGGTAAATTTTAATAGAATAACCGTGTGACGTGGCGGTGAAAGAATAGTACCATCGATGGGTATTAATCATCACGCTTGCCAAATGCGGGTTAGTAATCACAAACCCAGGCTTTGTATCGAAAAATCGAGTTATCGATATCGATATAAACCTATACAGGGTCTAACAAAATCAATAAGCGAACGTTTAAGGCAATGATATTATAAACTATAGATACGTTACGTTCATAGTAATTTGCGTATAAAATCTGTTCCGAGCAATCCACACTGACAAGTAGATATACGCAACGCGGCAAGACCGGCTCTCCACACGCACGAGAGGTTAGAGTAACATTTAGTCGTAAAGATTTACATAATTTATTTCTTTTTTGTCTTTTAGAAAGTTTTTGTATTTCGGGGTTATTTTTATGTGCAGAATGGCGACGAATATTTATGTATTTATCAATTATGGTTTTAATGAGATGTACTCGATGATTGAAAATGGGTGTCTGATGAATGGTCGAAAAAAATGGTAGAATACAAACGTTTTTTAAAATGCGGCACTTTAATTTCTCAACGTCTTCATTGCTAGCAAAATGTAACCCTTTTTCATTTAAATGAGATTTTATGACAAATTCGCTTATTTGTTCACGAACTGACCTAATCACTCAGAAACCTAATTCATTAAAAGAAAAAACATTAATAATCCTTAATTATCAGTGTAATGTATTAAATATACTAGAAAAACAAATTGGCTACTTGACAGTTTTCGGAAAAGTATTTTGAAAATTACAAACGCTTATTTTATACCACGCAATGATATTATAGTTATTATAATAATATCATTGATACCACGTACAATTTTTTTTTTTAAAGTTTTATTTAATAGAAGAGACATATTTTTCTTTATTCATTTAAAGTTTTTCCGGAAACGGTTGGTCATGTGACATTTGGCTAAATGTCTGTGACGTCACACCACAATAAACATTGATCTTGAAACCTAAAAGATAGTTTTTCTTTATTTTGTGAAATGTGGCGTCACACGAAACTCAATCATGGCCAGTGTTTCTGTTCTTGTAATCCACAGACAAATAATCGCAAATTTATTTTGTAATAATAAAATATTTACAAATTATCTTAATAAAAAAAACTATTGGATAATTATCGTTAAATTATAAACTGCCATAATCGACATATTTCATATTTTATTGTTACAACAGCCAAATAACCAATTCAGTGAAACTATTTTAATGTTTATTATATTAGTCCATTACATACAATAGATAGCTTTATAAAAACGAAGTAAAAATAAAAAAACAACTGATCTTTAATTGTAGGCATTTAAGTCAACATCAATATTCCATTCTGCACTACCTAATCTATGTCCGCAGCGCACGCATCTTTATCGCTCTAGCGTCAAAACTAGATTCCTCTCTCTTTCTTCACCTGAACATGGCGTCCTTGCGTCAGTTATTTTAATGTTCGGAAAAATAATTGAAATATACCAAATAATTTAAGTATATTTGCATATTCATATGTGGTAAGAGAACCCATGTATTTTATTTACTTTAGAGTGAGTGTAATTGGTGCACTTTCGAAACACACACGATGGCATTTTTGATTTATTTTGGTAAAGACACAAGAACTACGGTGCGACACGCTCGTGATTGTGCTCGACGCAGACTAAACACAAGACGTCCCAATTAGGACGTATTTGTGTCTTCACATCGCGCGCGCTTATAACATATCTGTTGTATATAATATCATTGGGTTAAGGGCGGTATCTTTACATCATTCTGAATACAATGACAAAAAATGGGCCCAGTTTTATAGTGATTTTTCAAAGTTATGTTTTCTAACAAACTAAATCAATTAAAATAATGCACATCGTGAAACATGCTGTAGATAAGATTTACTAACACGCACGCAAGCGTCAATAAAAAGATAGCTTAGTGTGCTCCGAGTTTAGTGTGCATGTACGGCTATATTTGTGAGCGTGTAGTACAGCTGTAAGGGTTTGGAAAAGGTGTACTTTTTGGCGAATTATGATAATGTTTTGTTGATTATCTCGGTAACGAGATTGTAGTTTTGGACCAAATTTGGTGAGCATGCTTAGTGTGATGTATAGATGTTTCTCTTAAACGTTCGCTTATTGAACTTGTTAGACCCTATATATCGATATCTATATAAATACCGAAGGATATCGAGCCCAGCGCTTGACCACTCGGACACCGAGGCCTAAAAAGATAATATGTGAGTATTTAGGATAACGGGAATTAATAAATAAGATGGTATAAAACAACCGTGTCGCGTAACGTTTAAAGAATACTACCACCCCCTTTCTTCTCTTGGGTGTCGTAAAAGGCGACTAACGGACTAAAAGACTGCACAAGTGCACATACATCCAACAGCATAGAGCGGCGATGGGCTCACCATCTGTCACGCTGAGCACATGTGCAGTCGCTATTTGGTGAAAAGTGGACTATGGCAGAGGACTACTTTTGCGGTCCTCATTGCCTGTTCCCTGAGTAACCCTTCTATGATAATAGTCGAGATTACATGGATGTATGTAATAAAATAACTTTGAATAGCCACTTGATTCAGTGTTTATCTTTTGATCTGGGTGATCATGACGTTGAGTTATATGCGTTGTATTTCTGTACTATTCCCTTAGGCATAACTTTCTCATCTGTAAAATGTTGTTTATTCATTTATATATTGCAAGTTTGATTAGTTATTTTCTCGGAATAATAATGCTTTAGTCATTAATAAGAATTTATTTTTCAATAATGACGTTAATATAGATTAATTATAGACTGTTCAACTGTCATAATATTGACATAATTGTAGTTTGCTATCATGACTCAGAACAATGACTGACAACATATGAGGAAAGACCTCCACCACCTTCAAGTCCACCACGAACAAAATCCTACCACTGGCAATTTTTGTTTTCAATAAATCCTATTTCTTTAATAATTATTCTTTATTGACACAAGCTCACGTGTAGCATTGGATAACTTTTACGAAGACACCGTCTCCTGTTACGTGGTTTATAAGGAGGTCTTATCGACTTTCGTACAGTATTCGAGTTGTAAAAAGTTCAGGCCCTTTCGCAAATGTAATACATATTCGCGCATCAACCAGCCGACGGGTGCCGTTATTTAGCCCCACAATTTGGTAGCTGTACACCCTACTTGCCTGATTATAAGGTGTATAATCCTTTACAGGTGAATCCTTTTGATTTTAGGGCAAGTTTTGCGTCACAACTTCGCTTCATATCTCGTCATAACGTTTTACTGTCATGACGTATACCTACGTACGTAAGTCAGTGTGTCAAAGTTAGGGTGTAAGCGATGCTGTAAGCTGTTATACCGATGTCTTTTGATTATATCACATAACTCTGAACGGATTTGGCTTAATGTAGAAAGTGAAAGGGTTTGATAACACAGAACGTCTTTGACGTTTCTCTTTTGTTACGTAACAAGATAGGGCTTGACCCTTATCTTGCGGGGTGGTAGAGACAGCAACGATAGACGATGAGCCCTTCGGTATTTTGTCAAAGCAATTATAATAATCTGAGGCGCCTGGCGTTTTCTTGCAATATCCTTATGGCATGGTTGTAAGAATTCAGCTTTTGACGTTGATCGTATGTTTGTATGTGACTATAAATAAACAAAGATGTATAATAAACAAAGATGGTAGCGTACTCCTAAATATTCTACAACAGTTGAACAGAGAAACGTAAACATTAAAATTTGGCAAGTCGTTCCTCTGTAAGACCATTCGGCTTTGAAAATCTCTGCCGGCGCATGTGAATCCCAGCTCCTATAGACCCGGGTCTTTTAAGCGGGGCGTGGATCGGCATTTATCCAGGCCGTCATGAATGGGTGCGCTTGTTACCGTGCTTGTTCCACGGTGAGAAGCGCTTTCGTTATTTTAAACTGCATCGGCTGCTTACCATCAGACGCGATGTAGTCACTATGACTAGTCACATGAAAAACAAAAAAACTATTCTATATCTTCCGGATGGAAATCGATTTTTGAGTCTGATATTCTAATCAATTGCCAAAGAGTAATTGTCCAATCAAAATCAATACAATCAGAGTGATATTATTTGACATTCCAATATTCCAGTCCCTTCCTATTCTTCCTAAGAAACAAATAGATGTAATTCACAATTTTCATATTCCTCACGCTCAAAATACCACAATAACCACAAAACAAATGCACCTCAATTTCGAAAAGCCAACCACATTTTTAATATTCCCACAAAAGTAGTTGAATTACACGCCCACTCATACATTCTCGTATCTTGAAAGAGGGAATTTGCAAAGAGCACGCGACACCAATCTTCTTAGCAAACGAACCGAGAAAAATAATATTCTATCCTATATGGAGTTACCCGCTGTTTAACAAAAGAATAACTTTCCGATTGACTTGGCAGCGTCAAAGAGTGAGCATTAACGCGACAGCTGAGTACTTTCGTGCTACACTTATGGAAATAAGACTATAGTCTTCACGTCGAGATAGCGGATTAGATTATTTATGTGCATAGTTGTTGAACGTTTAGCAGAAGGCTTGGATAAAGTATACTAATAAAATACAGATTGAATACGAAAAGTGATTTCGCTTAATTTTACTGCAGTAGGTCTGTTTTTTTGGAAAGAACTTGCTGTTGACTGTTGGCTGACTATGGCTTTTACAGAGTAACCTAAGTAAGTAGTTTATGGGAGACAAACACTGATGGTTTCCCAAGCCGTAGTGAGAGGCATTACCAATATATTAATTATGGACAACCGTACAAAGAATTTAATTATACAAAAGAGAAACGATTCCCAATTATTATAGTTCGTTATTTTTTTTTTTGGTAAATGTCAAAATTATATTTGTTTTTTATCCTATTCTATCTTAAATAATCACCACAACACAGTTTGCAGTTTTGAACTAAAACTTAATATTATATACGTTTTAACACTGATGGACAGTGGACAGCATTTAAGGCCAGAGCAGACATGCTACTTTTAGCATCGGCGATAGGCGATTTAGCCGCTTTTTAGAAGCTGAATGCAGCGGCTGAATCGATAAAACGCGCGATTCCGATACTCCAATCAAACGTAGAGAGTCACAAAAACGTTATGCAGCAAGAATACAGTCGCAAAATCGCCGATCGCCGATTCTAAAAGTAGCATCTTTGCGGTGGCTTTTAATCACATCGCAATTCGCAATAATGGTCGTTTTTATTTTGTTTTATTAACAAAAGACGAACGAATCGAACGACACAACGTCAAATGCAAAATAAACAAAATGCCACTTCAATCAAAGGCCCCATTAATTAGTTTACAGCAACGGAACGCGATTTGCCAATTCCGTGGGCGTGCCATTGTATTCTTTAAAACACTTTTGGATTCTTCAATTACTTAAAACATTCCCAATCGGCGACTTTTCATTTGCGATGTTTAACCAAGGGATCCAGTTTTCGATTGACTTGAGTTCAAAGGTCGGAGGGCGGATGGAATTAACAGGGGGAGTGCAATGAAGGAGCAATGCCTTCAAAGAGGGAATGATTTCCCTATTTTTGGGAAAAATCATATTATTCCTTCGCAAATTGCCAATGGTGTGATGATGGGGTGGACGGTAAAGTCTGCGGTTTGTGTAAAAAATAAAAATGAAACGATTACTATTATTATGTGGTTTAGATAATGTTTGTCCTGTTTGCCAATTTATGTTTTCTATTCTATTTCTTACTGTTTAGTAATTACTACAAAAACTAAAGCTATTAGTTTTTGTGATTACAAAACCACCTTTACATTTGTGTAGGTAGGTACGTATTTATCCAATTTTAAGTGATGTTGCGATGTAGCATTTTATTTATTTATTTATTCATTAGAAAAATAAAAATCACTCTTAAAATTTAAAAACGGAAACGATTTTATGTGTTCTAAAGCACGGTGAAGTTTGCAATATTTTTATATGTTCAGCCATCTAATAAACGACATGGAAAAAATTACTTAATTTGTAAGATCACAACATGAACACGCAAATCGCTGCATGACTCATTCAGCTATTCCGACCCACAGGTGGACTTCGCCAAAGAGGTTGACCAAAGAAAAGATGGCGTCATTTTGATAGTAACTGTCAATGTTGACACAATTTGGTAAGCAGCAAAGATCTATAAGACTTCTTGGCGGGAAAGTGAAGCGTCATGTCTGCATTTTTGTTTTATTTTCTAAACATTGTGTTTTTTCGAACATTAATGTGAAATAATAGTGGATTATTAACCGTTAAGTGTTTGTGAACGTGCATGAGTGTTGGCAAATAAAACAAAACAGTGCAAATTCTGTTCTTTTCAAATTCTCTAAAGAAGTCCGCGTGAGACCTCAGGTAAAGTCCCACATCTTTACTGAGGACTCAAGGGGTTTGGGGGAAAATCATTTATCATTCATCATCTTAATCACCACTCATTATCATCAAGGGGAAAAAAGAAATAAAAAATCTAATGACTAGGCAGTATGGTCGCTGACCTTAGCCTGCTCCTTCACGGAACAAATATATATAAAAAAGCAAAGAACTTTAGTGGGATTCAGGGTAAGTTTGCCAGCTACGAGGTACCTGTATTGCGAGTAGTTAAGGTCTTCAGATGATTGAACTTTGTCAAATTAAGAGCAGTGTGGAGGCGGCTCATTCATAGAATACTACAAATTGAAAAAGACTGTCGTAAAAATGTCCACGAGCAGGATTCAAACCCGCACCCTTCTATCAATCCGGGCCTGGCGCAACTTATCCAGCCCCCGAAATTTATCAACACGATCTTTATTTTTTACTTTGTAAGTCAAAGGCGCCCATTCAATGTCAACCAACTACGTTATCAACATCCGATCTTAATATATTTACAAACATTAAAGATCAGTTTAAAGGATAGATATAATACATAGAATACTACCAACCCATCTCTTCCCTTGGGTATTGTAAAAGGCGACTAACGGACTAAAGACTACACATGCATCTAACAGCATAGAGCGGCGATGAGCTAACCACCTGTCACACTGAGAACATGAGCATTTGTTTTTTGGTGAAAGATTGGACTGTGGCAGAGGACTGTTCTTGCGGTCATTGTCACTGACTACCTCAACTAGATTCACCTACGGGAATAGTAGTCTTAAGTATAGTTATATATTCAGTTATCAATTATTGTATACCGGGTGCTTCTTATCAACATATTTTGAAAAAAGCTGTAGAACATAAATATAAACCCAATAGCACCTTATTATTATTTGTTGGTAATAGAGGTAATCTGAACAAAACAAGCCTTCTAAAATGTTTAGAATGTTTGAATAAGTTAATTGTAAAGAAAATTATATTGTTTACGTTACCTTATTGTAGTAGTTTGCCACAGGAGGAAAATTCTATTAGACATAAGCTTAACCTGACATTACATTTATTTTGCAAAAATGACATAATGCATTTAATTGACACTAACAATTATGTTAGTAATATTTATTTGACAAGAGATAGTTATTATCTGCCAAATTATTTTAAGCGACAAATAGCTTTATCGCTATCCTATTGTATTCAAACGTCAGCCAAAAACTTGGCTAAACAAGTTGCTTCTATTGAGCAATGTATATTTGACATAGACGTCAGTAGTGTTTCTACTGACATTCCAATTAATTATTTAAATTAAATTATATGACAAAAGAGGAAAACTCTTGCGAAATGTTTGTTAATAAAATGAAATTAAATGAATGTAAAAATAGCTTTAGCAAAAGCCCATGTCAATCATTAAATTTAAAAAATGTACAATCTTTAAACATTGTCCACCAGAACATCCAAGGAATGATGGGCAAAGATTTGGAGATTGAATTGTTCGTGAACTGTAATAAAATTGATATTCTTTGCATAACAGAACACTGGCTTAAAGACCATCAGTTCATGTTCAATTTTAAGAATCATTTGGTAGGAAGTTCGTTCAGTCGAGGAAATGCAATACATGGTGGCTCCTTAATTATTGTTAGTAAAAAGTTTAAATTAAAGGAACGCAAAGACATAGTGAGCCTCTCGGTTGAGCGAACAATAGAAATAGCTTGTGTGGAGTTGGAGCAGTTTGTTGTATTAAGTGTGTACAGACCTCCTTCAGCATCATATGATTTTTTCGAAAAAGTTATGGATGAGGCATTACATAAAGTCCGTAATGTAGGTAAAACAATAATTGTTTGCGGGGATTTTAATATTAATTTGTTAGAAAATTCCACGATGTCAACTAAAATTAAAAACCTATTTCTATCATACAACTTGAATCATTTATTTTTGGAGCCGACAAGAATAACTGCCACTTCGGCCACCTGTATTGATAACATATATACAAATGTAAAACCACTGGCTAAGCAAATTATTAATAACCTGGACTCTGATCATTGTGGCCAAATGGTCAGCTTTCCACACCAGCGTAAACAAGTGACGAAAAAGAATATCACTGTTGTACCAAAAACTGCAGGTCGGCTGGAACGCTTTAAAAGCAATCTAGATACAAAATTAAATTATTTAGAATACAATGACAACCCTAATGTCTTTTATAATAATTTTTTTAACATTTATTGTTCAGAATTTAATAAAACTTTTATTCCAAAAAAGATCTCAGTTAGTGGTACTGTAACTTTTAATGAATGGGCTACAATTGGTATTCACAGAAGTAGGAAACGCCTTTATGAACTTTATGGTGAACGCAACTATAACACCAGCGATGACTTCAAATTATATGTTAAAAGTTATTCAAAGTTATTCAAAAGAGTATGTCGATTAGCCAAGGCAAACTATATGAGTTCTAAGATTAAGAATAGTAATGACAAAATAAAAATGACATGGAATATTATAAATAGTGAAACAGGAAAGGTCAAAAGTCGTAATAATGAGTACAATTTAAATTGTGATAATAAAACCTTGACTTCTGATGCTGATGTTGCTGCAGCATTTGAGAGGTTTTTTACTGACATTCCAGTTTCAACTACAAACGCCTTGATTTCCTCCCCCACTGTAGCTGAATCTGTTTTGAAGGAGAATGTTAAAGATTGTGAAAATAATTTCAGTTTTCAAAAAATTTGTGTTATAGATATAATAAAAACATTTAACACTCTCAATAAAAATAAAACTGCTGATCTGTGGGGTAATTCCGTGGACGTCGCTAAATCTGTAATTATGACAATAGCTCCAGTTTTAGCTTGCATATTTAATGAATGCATTGACTGTGGTGTTTTTCCTGACCTCATGAAATATAGTAAAATAATTCCATTATTTAAATCGGGTAGCACTTCTGACCCCTCTAACTTTAGACCTATTTCTGTGCTACCCACATTTAGTAAAATTTTTGAAAAGTTAATACTAGATCAAATGCAAATTCATTTTTATAAAAATAAACTTTTACATTGTAAACAATATGGTTTTACTAGGGGTCGCTCTACAACTGACGCCGGTGTTGAGCTTTTAATCCAAATATTTGATACCTGGGAGGAATCACAGGATGCCCTAGGGGTATTTTGTGATTTATCCAAGGCTTTTGATTGTGTTTTACATGAAACTTTGGTCAGGAAGCTTAACCACTATGGAATTAGGGATGCTTCTTTGAGCCTTCTAATCTCATACTTGAGTAACAGGATTCAAAAGGTCGACATTAACGGTAAAAGATCTCCGGGATCAGTGGTTAAAATGGGAGTTCCGCAGGGTTCAATACTTGGTCCATTCTTGTTTTTGGTTTATATTAATGACTTACCTTATTTTGTAAAAGACAGTCATGAGATAGTATTGTTTGCTGATGATACTTCACTTTTATTCAAAGTGAAACGACGACACCCAAATTATGACGATGTGAATAATGCGGTCTCAAAGATTGTTCACTGGTTTAGTGTTAATAACTTGCTATTAAACGAGGGAAAAACCAAATGTGTAAGATTTGTATTGCCTAATGTTAAGCAGGTAATAACTAGTGTACAAATTAAAGATAAGAATGTGAATCCTGTGGACACCACTGTGTTTCTAGGCATCACGTTGGATGCCAAGCTTCAGTGGGGCCCACATATAGCTAAATTGTCGAATAGACTTAGCTCTGCGGCTTATGCAGTAATGAAGATCCGTCAGTTAACTGACGTTGATACAGCGAGATTAGTTTATTTCAGTTACTTTCATAGTGTAATGTCGTACGCCATTTTACTGTGGGGAAATGCTGCCGACATTCAAACTATCTTTGTGCTGCAGAAGAGGGCTATTCGAGCAATATATAACCTACAGGCTGGTGACTCTCTCAGAGAGAGATTTAAGGATATAAGTATAATGACAGTTGCATCACAATATATTTATGAAAATCTTGTGTATGTTCATAAAAATATTGAAATGTTTTCAAAAAACAGTGATATTCACAAATTAAATACTAGAAGTAAGAACAAATTAGCAGTGCCTTATACTAGGCTCCATAAAATAAATAATTCTTTTAAGGGTCTGTGTGTACGATTATACAACAAAGTACCAAATGATATTCAGAATTTAGATCTTGATAAATTTAAAATCAAAATCAAAGAAAAGCTTTATAAAAAAGCTTATTATAAAGTGTCGGATTATACAGAAGACAAAACAGCTTGGGTCTGACATGCTCCAAGTACCTACTCCAACAGCTATTTCTAATTGCCTATAATTAATTTATATAGAGCACCATATTTAATTAAACTATTTACATTCAAATTCATATTTTGTATTTTGTGATCTGGTAACGACATATAATATATATATATTTTGTAAATGTCGTTGCTTCTGTGCGCTGTGGTTTCTTGCGCCCGTTCTTTGCCACAGTTAAAAAATGATGTCCTGAATGGGTGGTAGGTTAAAAAATATTTGGACGTTTCAAAGTACTTATTAATTGAGTTTATTGAATAAATATATTTTGACTATTGACTATTTTGACTATTGACTATATCTATGTAGTATTACAAGAGACGATTGTGAAGATAGGTCGGAAAAGTTGTAAAAATTATTGACCTCCATTATTTTTACATACTTTTTTCTAGAGTTTGCTTGTTGCAAGCAATCAAATTAGCGCAAAAACAAATCACTTTTAAATACTTCAAGTCTCGCCATACACTTATGTCAGCAGATAGCTTTCATCATCAGGTGGAACAAGCCTTAAAAAGAAAAATAAGGTTTACGACTTTTCTGACTTTGTTGATGCAGTGCTTAGAGCATTTAACCAATGCTCTAAGATGTAGTGCAACAATCAAACTAGAAAAAACTAAGTAAAAATAATGGAAGTCAATAATTTTTACAACTTTTCCGACCTATTTTCAAAACATGAAATGCGTAAAATAGAACTTAAAGATATTGTTCTAATTGCAAATCAGGGCGAATTCACGCTACAATATAAAATAAACCATAATGTCAAAGAAACACAATGTTTAGACTTCTTACAGTTGAAATATCTGAAAACAAGAACATTTTTCTGAATTAGGTTTAAAATAGGGTAATACTAAAATCCACGAAGAATGAGATTATAAAAAAACTATTGTAATAAATGCCTGACAACAGAAAAGAATTTTAGTTAAATTTTCACGATTGAAACCAGTGATATAGATTAAGTTTTGCGAGAAACTTTTATGTGCTTGTTACATACTAATATCATAATACCAAAGGAATATTTTGTTTTTATTTTGTAAATATTTGATTTTTTATAAGTAGTAGGTTACGTTTTATTTTGATCTCAAATTTTGATTTGTACGAGTAGAAGGCTGATATTATTATTCGATAGTACAAAGTACAGCTAAGGCCAACTTTAATATTATGTTGTAAATGAAAGCCACAGCATTTAAATTATTTTGATAAGACGCTTACGCTTTTAATGAGAGTGACGAAGACTTTTTAGTACCTAGCTAGTTTATAATTTCAATTTTAATTAAACTTACAACATATATTTTGTTTGGTCCACATAATCATATTATGATAATGTGGACCAAGCAAATCGATTATGTGAAACTAGTTTAAAAGTAAAGAAAAATTTATAAATAAATAACTTGTATTTAGTTTTAATCTCTAAGCTAAAACCTAATCTCAGTATGCGTTGCTTATCATAACAACAGTAACTGAATACTTACTCCTGATAATCTAAGATTCTAAGCAATCCATATATATTTATGTTGTTTAATTAGGGCTAGATATGAAAGGATTTTCTTATTTTAAATCGTTCTAATGTACATAAAAGGTTATTAGGTAAAGAACATACAAATGCTTTATTTATGTTTTATGTTTCAACAATCACAATTAGAAAAGCTTATAAAAACAAGCTAGGAAAAGAAAACAATGTGATACATTTTTTGGCGCCAATTACTCCAAACTGTGCAAATCATACTTGCTGCCGATATCGCTAGCACGGCAGTATAGACTATGTGATCAAGACCGATCATGAAGCAGGCTGTGCTTAATACCACCACAGTACGTTTAATTACTACCGATATTATATGTAATAAAGGTGCAAGAGAAAACTAAACTTTACTTATAATACCTACAGTATACGGAGTTACTTACTGATATTCTAAATAAGATCTAATAAAAACAAGTTTTGCTTATTATATCTACAACATATTTATTAATTTATTAATACAGAATACAAAACAAGCTTTACATAGAATATTTACAGTCATCCTAGCCATATAACTTTACTTGTAAGGCGCGTACTTAGGTACTATTGTTATGTTATGGAAGATATTTCGCATTGTTGACTTACTGCCTTTATCTTTAACGACATTTGTCAGTTCCCATTATAATATCAAAATGCCTGTCAGCTCATCTGATAGAGCATAATTATGCTGAATCTCGATCAATATAGTTTAACTCATATATACTAAAATTGTAGTTACTGCCGATATCATAAGCACGGCCGGATTAGTTTGACATTTTACTTTTTAATAAAAGCTGCGTTCCATTTCATTACCTACCACAATACCACAGGTTAACTGAAACATGTATTATTGATGTTTGGAGCCTTCAACTGGTTTTTCCAACTGCTATTTTATTCATTGGACAGAAAGTAGTGTCTTCAGGCGCCCACTCGCATCAGGATGCGCTCAATTAGCATCCGCTCTTGAAAGCGGCTCCATAATTGGACCCGGCGATGTAAACAATTTAAAAGGGTATGGTTGTAGGGAGCGGCCCTACCACGAGTTTACGCATATTGCACTCACTAGCGACCACCAGTACTTTTGACCGTCTCGGTGGAGGTTTGACCACCACTCTCAGACTAAGAGGTCCCAGTTTCGATTCTCAGTTTGGGTTTATACTTCCTTTGATGGTTGGTACGACTTGTTTTAAGTCAGCCTAACTATCTACCACCATATTAACTAAATATGTCGCCTTATTATCAATGTTAAAAGCATCTGACGCTACAGATACCTTTTACATAAACAGCGTAACTAACAACTGCTTATTATACAGTTTATTTTAAAGGCTTAAGTACTTGAACCGACACTCGAATTAGCTAATAATTCAAAAGATATTATTGTGCATATCGATCGGGTCAAGAATAAAATAATTGAAATAAACATAGCCTCTTACGGAATACCTTAACATTTTAATAGAACAACGTCTGTCGGAACTAAGCCGTGTAATATAGAACATAACATAACATTATAATCGCGACTATTATCCCCGAAGGGTTAGTCAGAGACTAGGCAATGAGGACCGCAAAAGTAGCCCTCTACCATACTCCACTTTTCAACAAATAGCAACTGCACATGTGCTCAGCGTGACAGGTGGTGAGCCCATCCTTTTCACCAAATAGCGACTGACATGTGCTCAGCGTAGCAGATGGTGAGCCCATCGCCGCTCTAAGCTGTTGGATGTATGTGCAGTCTTTAGTCCGGTACTTGCCTTTTACGACACCCAAGGAAAGAGTGGTGGTAGTATTCTTTCACCGCTACGCGACGCGGTTTTTTTTGTCCCCTTTGAGGGCAATGGTCGTGAACCTTTGTATACATGTTGTTTAAGTACAACGTCAGTTGGTAGCTAGTGGTGGGCAAAACTCGTACTCAGCACTATGGTAGGTGTGGAATCAATGTGAAATTATCGCAACGAAAGGATGTCGTTCCGAACGAGTTAATCTAGCGGAAGTTTTATCGCTGTGTAACAGTTAACTTGTAATAGCCAATTTGTAGGACATCAAGTTCGGTCGTTACCGAGTGCCGTGGAACAGCTAAGTACAGGAGTCTTTAAATACATACATATAATCACGACTATTATCCCCGAAGGGTTAGTCAGAGACTAGGCAATGAGGACCGCAAAAGCAGTCTATATAGCTCTGCTATAGTCTACTTTTGGACTGCTTTTTGTCCACTTTTCAGCAAATAGCGTGCAAATATCGTGACAGGTGGTGAGCCCATCGCCGCTCTATGCTGTTGGATGAATGTGCAGTCTTGAGTCCGTTAGTCGCCTTTTACGACACCCAAGGGAAGAGAGGGGGTGGTAGTATTCTTTCAACGCATCGCGACACGGTTAAGTCTTTAAATAGATTGAATTAATGTATGAAGTCATCATCGTCAGCATATAAAGGAACACTGCTGGGTGGCTGCCCTCTCATATAAACCATTTGTAGGTGCATGGGGAGATAACCTATTACGTTGGCTCAATGTAGATTTATTTAACAGCACCAACAAGGACGAATGGCTTAACGTGTCTTCTGAAACACAGAAGATATTTCTTCTAGTTGGTCATCCGTTGACCAGTTGCTTATTAACTTGCAATATCACAAGCGCTAGCCGCTGCGACATCGAGAGCTCGAAGAAGTATCCTACTGCTATAATCAGTGTAATTTCGCCAATGTGAAAAAGGACAAGGTTTCGTAGTACGTTATGTTTAAGATTTCGGTGTGCCAAGGATGATGTTGAGTACCTATACAGAAATGACTATCGCTTTCCGCTATCCGCTATAACACAGAAGTCCCGAGTTTATTTTTAAACCGGGGTTATATATGTATTTTATTGGTTTGGTCTGTGCTTACTGCAACTACAGCGCTTTGTTTCCACCATCTGATCTAAGTCTTTTAACATAGCAAAAATTTGAGAGTTAATATATTCAGTTCCTCAAAAATTAAACAGTCCGAATATAATTATCCCCATTATGCAGCAAAAAAGGATCGAATTTACCTCAGTTGTATTCAAAGCAAGGCAATTGTAGCTGTAAATTTTATTGTTGTGCCAAACTGGCTACCAGGGTATCATAAGATGAGGGAATAATTTCAATGGCAGTTTATTCATCTTTCAGGTGACGTATCCCTCCTCCATCCATTGGATGCGCTCAATTAGCACGGCTTGAGTACTGCGTAATTGGATGGCATCGCGACGTCTGACGCGGGACGGTCTTCGGAAACACTTTTGATTGGCGCCGAATGTCGGTTTTAACTCAAACTCTGGTTACGCTTTTGCAATAGTCGCCTTTTATTTGGGCGAATAGTATAAGGTAATATCAAGACAAAAACCTGTCACCTAACACAGAATTTAAAAAAACGCAGTTAGCTGTGCTGTAGAATTCAGTAGTTATAAAGAAGGTGAGATTGTGCTGGTTGCTAGTTTCAGCCTGTAGGATGATATAGGACGAAATTTTAATGACTAGTTTTTATAGTGATTTTCTTGTTTTAATCGTGTTAAGAAAATAACCGTGTCGCGTAGCAGTGAAAGAATACTACCACCCCCTCTCTACCCTTGGGTGTCGTAAAAGGCGACTAACGGACTAAAAACTAACATACATCCAACAGCATAGAGCGGCGATGGGCTCACCACCTGTCACGCTAAGCACAGGTACAGCGTTTGGTGAAAAGTGGACTATGGCAGAGGACTGCGGTCACCATGGTCTCTGACTAACCCTCCGGGGATTATGGTTGTGATCATATGTATGTATGTGTGAAGAAAAGCAATAAGATTGCCGCGCGAGTCCTCAGACTCAAATCAAAGTAGGTTCAAGACACTGTTATAGTCGTTATAGATGAGAATGAATAAAAGGTCAGTTCAGGTGCAAAAGCTTAACGCAGTCATACACTGGCGGCTATTTATCCCCAATAAGTTAGTCAGAGACTATTGGCAATTAGGACCGCAAAAGCAGTGCACTGCTCACAGTCCACGTTTAAAGTCAAAGTCAAAGTCAAATTATTTATATAATAATACTAATAATAATTAAAAATAAACAGTTAACTAACTTGTAGTTAAGACTTAACAACTAACTAACTATAGTCTATTTAAACTAATAAGAAATTATGATGGTCGAGTGGTTAGCACGCCGGGTTTGGCATCGCGCCATCTCTGAGGTCCCGTGTTCAATTCCAGTCGGGTCAATATAGAGAAAAACTGTTTTTCTAAATTGATTTCGGGTCTCGGTGTTTTTTCTATGTTTATGTATATTTATTCATTGTCTTACCATATAAAAGAATACTCATCTTGGTCTAGATAATTGATGTGAGCGTAAACAAATTTAATTTAATTTAAATTTAAATGCATATATGCTCATCGTGGATTGTGAGCTTTATCTGTTGGAAGTATAAGCAGTCTTTAGTCCGTTAGTCGCCTTTTACGACGCCAAGAGAAGAGATGGGTTGGTAGTAGCCATTTAATAATGAGCCAACCAACACAGCTCCGATTAAATTAACAGTTTAACTAATAAAGGTAAACCAAAATCAAGGCACACACGTTTACTTTTAGCGGGCCACTTTGCAAGTTGCCAAATGGATACCATTACAGTAATTTAGCACGGGAGTAACGCCCCGCCCGCTGTATTAGCATTTTATATTCAAACTGCGGGAGTGAGGTAGAAAATACTTTCAACTAATTGGTTTCAGACTGTTAAAGGTGGGTTTCGAGCTTATATTTCTGTTGCACTAACCTGCTTGACGGCTTTCATGTGGTATAACAGCAGTAACACTTAGATAGTTTTGCATTTTAATGTGAGGGAAACAGAAATAAGAAAACCACAAAGGTAGATGTGTTTTATTTTATTGGTTGATCGCCTCTGTTGTGTAGTTTAACCGTTAACCCCGATGAGTTCTGGAGTCAAAGAGGAGAAGACCGCGTATCAGTAAGCGTAGTGAGGGACGCCCTCATACCAGGAGGAGCAGCGATGTTCGCAAGGTGGCAAGACCTGGATAAGTAGCCGTGGATCGTGCTGAGTGGCGTGCTTTTGGAGAGGCCTATGTCTGGCAGTAGACAAGTATAGGCTGATGATGATGATAGTTTGGATTAACCTTTAAACGGGCACAGCATGTTGAAATTTTTCATTAGTTTTCGTCCTTATCTCAATCGAATAAAGTTCAAAATTTGGTGGTAAAATATATCACACTGCCTTATTAAGAGTTAGGGTTTCAGTTCAAGATTCTCGGGTAACGAGTATACGGTTTAGTTGGTGCTAGGATTTGTCCTTAATTCGCCTATCCTATTCTGTCATATCTCATAGTTGTATATGTTTCGATAGTTAGAGGTAAGAAAGCCAGTATTTCTGTGCTCTTCCGAAAACTTAATAAGACAAGTTGCTGCTGCTTTCGCAAGATGGCAGTTGTTCAAACCTAAAAACCCGCTTTCGGCTAGCATGGTGGTGTACTGCGCACTTACTATGACGTCATCATCATCAGCCTATAAACGTCACAATGCTGGAAACATGCCTTCCCTCATGGACAACCCCACAAGGACAGATTAGGTCATAGATCACCACAAGGCCCAATGCAGTTTAGTGGGTTGTAATTGTCTTCTGTGTAATCTTGAATGTCCACAAGCTTATTATACATTTGGAAAGGCCTGAGATACGTAACACCAGCAAGAGTTTTATATGCTGATGGTGATGTTGATGAAGATGATGATGTGGCTATTTAATTTTAGGCTCGTATTCTAAAACCAAACTCATACTCAAATCTCTGCTTAAGTACAGTTAGAAAGGGATAGCGATATATGCGATGAATAGTACCATCCCTTTCTAACTGTACTCAAGCAGAGATTTGAGTGTGAGTTTGGTTTTAGAATAAGAGCCTTAGATTTTGATCGCTCTCTTAACAAATACCTTAAAAATATTGTAGCCATTCTTAAAAGGCATTCTTTACGTGGTGTATTAATCAAATTAAGATGTGATTGGCAGTCCTATAACGTTTTATATACGAGAATAAGGTAAGTCGTTTCCCGTTCTTAAAATATTATATTTTTTCATGCGTTGCCATTGGATTTTGAATTTTAAATTTATAGCGTCAGGTGTCATATTAACTGTCAATAACTGCTAGCAGGAGTCGCATCGAACACAGCTTTACGCCAATGTTGGTGTACTAAACCCGTTTTATATGTTGTTTCATACAATAAAAATGTTATGGCATGCTTTATAACATAGAAACAAAAAAGCTTCATGTTAGAATAACGCTTACAGACAAGCAGATGATGCAACCGTAAAATGTTAAATGTACTTTATAATACAATACCAATTTTATTTTATCACCCTAAATTGTATCCCACTGCTGGGCAAAGACCTTAAAATAGAATAATAATTAATTTTTCGTAACACTTGCTCAAAAAAGTGACATTCTTTGCCACAAAAAGCGAACATAACAATAGTCATTTTTAATCTGTTAAAAACAGGGAAACAAAATTGTACTGAATTTCATTCATCCTCTAGGGGGAGAATGTGATTTAAATTTGGAATACTTACCGAAATTTATACTGAACTACATCTGTGTTTACACCATTGAGTTTGTTTATAAAGCATTATACATCTTTTTGAAAACGGAAATAAATCAAATAAAAAAATAAATAAAAATAAATAAATAAATAAATTACAAATAAACTCATCAACAATAAATGTACCAATCAAAAATGTAACTCTCTCTATCAATAATTGGACAAATGTTTCGAATGTTAACTTTTACTTTTAATTGTCATTATTTTTAATAAATGCTTATCTCATATTATTGTTGTGTTAATTTTTTTGCAAATGGTATGAAAAGTAGAGTATTTTCCACGGTGATAAATCTGTCTTAGTCTTGGGTGAACCTAAATCCCTCGCTACACTCAGGACTCGTCTTAAATCCCTCTTTTCGCTCGTGATTTAAGTTTTTAACACCCTCGCTACGCTCGGAAGTAAACCTCGAGTCCTTGGTTACGCTCGCGATTTAAATCGTCACCCGCGACAGAAGTCACTGCTTTATCCCCTTGGTTAATAATCTACTATTTCACTCCTCTTGCTCAAAAAGAAAGTCACTGTAGCGTTCTAGAGCGAGGCTAAAATAGCTTT
The DNA here is from genome assembly GCA_963921215.1 of Scoparia ambigualis. Lineage (NCBI taxonomy): Eukaryota > Metazoa > Arthropoda > Insecta > Lepidoptera > Crambidae > Scoparia > Scoparia ambigualis. The sequence continues at coordinate 10,222,935 of OY992511.1, read as the reverse complement.
TCTTGCCCTAGGGGAAAAGGAAATATTTTTTTAAAGTTTTTGTCTGTCACATGCTTAGAGCATTCATGCTCTAAGGTCACATGACAATGAGCCTACAAAAACGAAAAAGTATTTAGTCATAAGTAGAATAATCATGAATAAAAACTCGACTTATTACTGTTTACTTAGATCAACAACTTTTTTGAGATAGTTATTAATAAAGTTTATGGTAAAATTAGTAAATGATTGGAATCTATGGACAACACAGACCACGCCCACACAGTCCACGCTTCAGCAAGAAACAACTGCACAGTCTTTACATGTGCTTTGGTGGTGAGCCTTTAGCCCGTTAGTCGCTTTTACGACACCCAAGGGAAGAGAGGGATTTTTAGTATTATTTTGATGAGCCCATCGCCGCTCTATGCTGTTGTATGTATGTGCAGTCTTTAGTCCATTAGTCGCCTTTTACGAGACCCAAGGGAAAGGAAGGGTTGGTATTATTATTTCATGAGCCCATCGCCGCTCTATGCTGTTGGATGTATGTGCAGTTTTTAGTCCATTAGTTGCCTTTTACGACACTGAAGAGAAGAGAGGGGTTGGTAGTATTATTTTGATGAGCCCATCGTCGCTCTATGCTGTTGGATGTATGTGCAGTCTTTAGTCCGTTAGTCCCCTTTTACGACATCAAAGAAAAGTGAGGGGTTGGTAGTATTATTTTGATGAGCCCATAGTTGCTCTATGCTGTTGGATGTATGTGCAGTCATTAGTCTGTTAGTCGCCTTTTACGACACCGAAGGGAAAATAGGGATTGGTAGTAATATTTTGATGAGCCCATCGCCGCTCTATGCTGTTGGATGTATGTGCAGTCTTTAGTCCGTTAGTTGCCTTTTACGACACCCAAGGGAGGAAAGTGGTTGGTAGTATTATTTTGATGAGCTCATCGCCGCTTTATGCTGTTGGATGTATGCGCAGTCTTTAGTCCGTTAGTCGCCTTTTACGACACCGAAGGGAAGAGAAGGGTTGGTGAAAAGACTGCACATGCCTCTTATCCAACAGAATAGAGAGGCGATGGGCTCATCAAAATAATACTACCAACCCTTCTATTTCTTTGGGTGTCGTTAAAGCAACTAACGGGTTAATTTTTAATAAAATAAACCAATTAATATTGTAATGGAATGTTTTATTTTCTCGCATTCGTAGTGAAAAGCAGAGTGTAACACACGGCGCTAAAAACCTATTAAAACTCGGTTTCTATTTACTCCCTCGCTAAAGCTCGGGAGTAAAACTACCTCGTATCTAATGGGTCATTTTAGCCCCTTGTATAACAATCTACTATTATATGCATTAAAAATATTATTTAATTTATATACATCTGAAATGAAGTTTCATCTTTATTATTTAAAGCGGTTTGTTGTCCGAAGAGATACATTTGGGTACTCTTGCAGAGACTTATATAAAATATAAGAATAATAGAGTAGAAAATAGTATGAAATATTTTATGTTATTATGTTAAATATCACTAGAGTAGGTACCTACTACTTTGTTACCTAGAATGACGACTGAAGCAATAAACATTACGATGAATGTAAATATTATTATGACAAAACATTAAAAATCAATGTCGCAAAAGCAGCTGTTTGTCATTCATTATGTATTATTGTATACGTTAATACATACATATAATCACGACTAATAACAACGAAGGGCTAGTCAGGGACTAGGCAAGTTTTCCATACACATGTCTTTCAGGAGTAGCGTACCCTTATTGCCCCTGCTCAATCTGCATTAGCATCTAAAAGATTTGTTTTTTTTACTATTAATAAAGAAAAATAAAAATTAGCTAGTTAGTCGGATAGTCCAATTAAGCTGACAGCCGGCAGCACCCAGCCGTATAGTATAAAAGATGATGAATGACAACGAGAATTAGGAGTGAAAGTGCGAGAAGAATAATAGATAGAACTGAAGTGAGGGCTACGCTCGGGGTTTCTCTACGTGATCGAATCAGAAATGAGGAGATTCGTAGACGAACTAAAGTAACCGTCATAGCCCAAAGAGTCGCCAAGCTCAAGTGGCAATGGGCAGGGCACATCGCCCGTAGAACCGATGGCCGTTGGGGCAGAACGGTTCTCGAGTGGCGACCGCGCACCGGAACACGCAGTGTGGGCAGGAATCCAACAAGGTGGTCCGACGATCTGGTGAAGATCGCGGGTAGCCGCTGGATGCAAGCAGCACAAGACCGGTCGTGGTGGAGATCCTTGGGGAGGTCTTTGCCTAGCAGTGGACGTCTTCTGGCTGATGATGATGAAGTGGAAGAGAGAGATAGAAGATAAGCCCCCCATTTAGTGGGAGAAGATCACTAGCTGATAGGAAAAAACCGCATTTGGCTAGCGTGATGATGAAACCATCCCATCGATTGTAGCGATGACTTGATTTCAATGGTGTAGACCTTTGCCCAGCAGTGGGGCAGTATACAGGCTGTACCTACTATAACACTTTAACTTAAGAGGATCCTGCAGGAAATTGTGAAAATTTACGTAATTTTAAGTTACTTGTACAGTTACCAGCATTAAGATGTGACTAGCGACGGCCTGCAAAAATAACTGATCATTGGTGAAAGGCCATATGCCTATAATATGCCTTCCACCAATGATCAGATATTTTTGCATCATCACATCTTAATGCTGGTGACTGTACTATGAGCTGAATTAGTTAAATACATTAAAAGAACTTACGTAAGTGACGTAAGTTACGTAGGTAAGTGTTGAAATTTGAAACAAACTCTTTCAACACTAACAAACAATATATAAATGTAATGACTCCTAAAAAGATTTTTTATTCAAGAACTTTCTCAATTTTACGCATGAAACAATAACTCTTAAATGAAAATATTTGTATTGATATTCCACAGGTCCCCATCCCCCATCTTAAAAAAGTAAACTTTAATTTTTAACACAAGTGCGGGATGGTTTTGTACATTTCGCAAATAAAAACATTGCTCTAATCAAATTACTAGATCTGAAACTTCAAAGCAGAATTGTTCTCATTTTTAATATCAATATGATTGATTTTGCTTTGAAGTTCATTAAGAGAGTTATGTCAGTTTATGGGATCACGCGGCACCCCCTTAAGCAATAGGTTTTGAAAAAAGAATTCGAGTGCACACAAACTTCTTAGCCCCCAAGTGTCCATATATGGACACACGTAAAAAACTCGCCATTCCGTCAGACCCCAAGCGTCCATATATGGACGCGCTCTCCACTTGACTTTACCGTGTTTTCATAGACTTACAGACTACTTTAGTATGAACAAGGTTAATTATTTCGGTTCTGTGGTACATTTTATGCGTCGTGATCGTAAAATATCGCATAGTCTGTGCTCGATTCTGTTTTTTTTCGACTTTGACATTTGCGCCAATTTCTGCGTCAGAGTGAATCAGTCGCTGTGTTTTGTGTGCTGTTTTTATTGCATTTATCTAATGTAAGTACAGTTTCTTATTAGAAAATGATTATTGAGGCTATAATGATCCTATTTAGATAATAAGTTGAAAGAAATGCATCGTTATTACTACTAGATAAAGCGTGTAAAGTCCGTTAGCACGTTTCCGATTTCCGAGTGATTTTTAAAGAGATATTTTACGACAAATAAACTGTTGCAATCATCACTTTATTTTGATACTTGATGGATAGGAAATAATATATCAGTTAGTAAGTACATTGTCGTTTACTGAACGACAAAATATGGTTTGATTTTTTTTTGGTAAAAGGCGGCATTTATAAGGTCATCTGCAATTTTTTTAAAATTATGGTGCACTATTGCTGTCAATATTTTTTGACATTCCAAGACTGAGGCGTTATGGTACACATCTATAATACACAAGTAGCGCGTACGTAAAAGCTAAACAGCAAACCTTCTCGGTTACCTACCTCAAATAAGGTAGGACACTATTAAAGTTGACAAGCCTTATTTTATAGCCGGCGGTGCCGGGCGGGGGCGCAGTAAACTCACCAGCATTTATGTAAATTTAAGGTTTATCACCAAAATATCGGTTTAATATTAAGGTCAACCGGGAAATAGAAAATTTAATAGCAGACATCTGGCAATTGAGCATTGCATCGATTATGTAAGGCTTAGTGTTCAGTAGCAGAGAGTTTTATTACATGACAGGGAAGTACTTTTTTCTGATAAAGTGAATTAGCATGGTAGAGTGGGTTAGTAACAAAACTTAGTAATTATGGTAATATTATTATTTTACTGAGAAACATGAAATGTTTGATAGTAGGTCAAATGCAGCAGCACTCAGTACATTGTCCATTTTTCCACTTAAATGTCACATACATTCATAAAAAAAATTAAAAATGCCATTACTCACTTATTATGGAATAGATGATTCATGGCATAAAGTATCACCAGCCATTCGGTACTGTAACGTTTCCTATTGGAAATCCCGAAACAAAATACGTGTTCGATTTCAAGTGATCTTATTTCGGAGCCGTAGCCCCGTAGCTACGACCGTAGCGACTACGGGCATAGCTCTTTCCACGGTATAAATATTTCAAGACAGGAAATTATACCACCGATACTGTACCTTGAATGGAAAGCGATCTTCGAGTGCTGAGGCAAAATAGAAACTGAATTATGTATATCGTCGTTATTGATAAGACCTGTAACGTTAAAGGTATGGTAACTTTTTGGGCTTTCGGCCTTTTTGATTTACGAGTATGTTGCTGTGGAATACAGTGTTGGAATATTTTTTTTGTACAATAGTTTGGTGTTTTTGTTTACATGTCTTGCATAGTAATAAGTTTTATTGATAATATTCTGTACATAAACGTTCAATGAACACAATTTTATGTTATACCATATTCATCATCGTTATTATCAGCCGATAATCGCCCCAATCCAAGTCTTCTTTTAAATATAACTGAGTTGTATGTACAAAGAATATAAATCTTATTTATTTATTGAATAAGTCCTGACAATAATTACATTAAAGAGAACCTATCCATAGCACCACCTATAACCACTTAATTTTAGTTAAATCTGAGCCGTGTGGTAGCGGCTATTTATCTTAAGAATACTACCAGCCCATCTCTTCCCTTAAGTGTCGTAAAAGGCGATTAACGGACTAAAGACTGCACATACATCCAACAGCATAAAGCTGCGATGGCCTCACTTCCTGTCACGCTGAGCACAAGTACAATTGTAATTTGGTGAAAGGTGGACTGTGGAAGTGGGCCGCTTTTGCGGTCTTAATTACCTAATCTTTGATTAACCCTTCGGGGATAATAGTCGTGTGCTAGCTCAATATTGTACGGTCAGGGTCACCGTCGCTTTACCACTTTGCAACGATTTTAGTATGAAGCGCACCGCCCGCCCGGGTTCGTGCCCGTGTCAAATAGACGACACGGTGTGCAAGGGATTTTGACCTTTAGACTGGTAAAGCGACGGACTCCACCATTGTACATATCATAAAAGTGCTCATAAATCGATGAACCTTGCCAGACAGCGTTGAAAACTCAATATAGAACTCCGTATGCTTTCGTAGGTTCATAATGATTATTATTAGTATTTAGCATCTCAGCCTAGTTCTTATTATCTCTGCAACTCTGCAAGCTCGCATGTTACGATGAGGAGTGTGAATACAGAATGCGTTTGGTTCATCACGTATTTATAACCCGTTGATACGGAAATTGCAGTTTTGTAATATTCACGAGAGACGCAGTATTAGCGACAGTCCGCAAGTCATAAGCGATTAGCGATCTTGCTAGCTTTTATGCAATTGTGCATGCAACGTAATTATCAGGAGATCTGCAAATATATAATTTTGCACAGATTTGAATTTATATTTTTGCACTTGATCAATATAACATTATGACAAATCTTAAAAAAACTGATTACTGAATATTTTTAAAAGCCAATTTGGTATTAATTATGAACACATAAAACGATGCTTTTAATAAACTCGTTTTTATAATTCGTCGTCTGTGGCTGTTGGAAGCAGACGTGTCGCTCGCTGATTCTAATTTCACAATTTTCTTTACACGCTATATCAATCTCTCAGTATAAGTTGCAAAGTTTATTCTCCAGTGACAAGTGAACCTAGGCTAATAGGTATAGTTACTGTGTCGTGTGTCTTCGGCTGCTATCGCTGTGGCCATCGGGAGTAATCGGTGCAACCGTCGCATCTGCGAGAACGGTGTGTTGCATACCTGTCTCCGTCGATTGCCGGCCGCTGGCTGCGGCGGTGCATACGCATACATACCTAATCTACCTACAACCCAGCTGAGCAAGTACAATGAGGAACTGCGCCGCTTGTAGCAGCGAACTATTGGATAATGATCACATGCAGTGTACGCGTTGCGTGGAGGGTTATCATTATCTATGCCTGAATTTGCCATCAGAAGAGGTTAAAAATATAAAACAGGATGCTAAGTTTAAATGGATGTGTCCTAGCTGCAGAAACAAACAGCCTAAAGGCGATAATTCGAACGAATTAGTTCGTCCCTCCACACCAACTGGATTAGCCGATATAACCTTTAATGTCACTCGCCGTAAGGTTCAAACTAAATGTGACCCCGTGCTTACTTCTACTAGTGCCACCTCGGATTATGTCACCCGCGCTGACATTCAATTAATAATACGCAATGAGATGCGCTCAGTAATGGGCGAATTTACAAATGAAATAAAAAATACGATCAACACCAAATTTAAAGAGGTAAATGACAAACTCAGTGGATTTCAGGATTCTCTGTCGTTTTTAAGTGATCAGTTTGATTCTTTAAAATCAGATACGGACAAACACACTTCGGAAATTAAACACTTAAAAACTGAGAACGAGTCACTTCGGTCGGAACTTGTTGCGCTCTCGGCTCGAGTTAGACAAATCGATCAAATGTCTAGGTCTACGAATCTGGAACTCCAATGTGTACCCGAGGACAAGTCCGAAAATGTAATAACGATCGTAAAACAGCTCGGTAATGTCGTCAAATGCCCTATCAACGACGGTGATTTATTTTATTGTTCGCGTATAGCGAAGTCTAATCCTAATACGCAGCGTCCTCGTTCTATCTTAGTAAAGTTCAACACTCCACGCACCAGAGACTCTCTTTTGGCAGCCGTAATTCAATACAATAAGAATCACCCGAAGGAAAAATTACATACTAGCGCATTGGGCTTGGATGATAAGAAGACAGCGGTATTTGTTGCTGAGAATTTGACTATCGAGAACAATAGCTTACACGCCGCGACTCGCCTCCGTGCTAAGCAACTAAATTATAAATATGTGTGGGTACGCAGCGGGCGAGTGTATGTGCGTAAATCGGATACCACAGAAGCTGTGTTTATACGCAATATGGACATTGTCAATAATCTTAAGTAATTGTCTTTTTTTACTGTTTTTATTATTTCTATCATGTGTTAACCCATAAAACTTTGTCAAAACGGATAAAATACATATTTACTTTCAAAACGTTAGGGGTCTGAAAACCAAGACGGTTGATTTTTATTTAAATATTATAACCTGCGAATACGAGATAATTATATTGTGTGAGACATGGCTGGCCAGTGACATATTGGATTCAGAATTATTTACTGATAAATATTTCGTGTACAGGCGTGACCGGGAATCCAGTGGTTTTCATTGTGGTAAATCGGGTGGCGGCGTTCTGATAGCGATATCAAAACGGTTGTCTTCCTTTCGACTTTCGACTTTCGAGCTGTGATAGTAAATGTGAGGATGTTTGGGTTTGTGTTGAAATTAGATTAAACAACAAGTTAGAGAAACTTATTATATGTGGCGTGTACCTTCCGCCGCCGATAAAAGGTCACATACTTAATAATTTTCTCGCTAATGCGAATCGGGTTTTAGAAAATTTTGATAAAGTATTAATTGTAGGTGACTTTAATTTGGGCAGCATTGGGTGGAAGGCGTCAACCGGATCAACGTTGGTAGCACCTATTAATCAACGTAGTATGTTCGAGCTTATGCTTACAGATTTTATTTCTTTAAACAGTCTGAATCAATATAATGGTATTCAAAATAACAAAAACAGAATCCTCGATCTTGTTCTGTCAAGTATTCCGGTTCACGATCTAAGGGTTTCTAATTCCCCTCTAACCGGTGTTGATTCTTACCACCCACCACTGGAATTCGAATTTGATTGCGATACTACACAGGATGCTTTACACATTAACGAAAAGTATAGATATAAATTTTATAAAGCAGATTACTGTAAAATTATACACGAATTAAAATCAGTTTCATGGGATAAAGAATTTTCAGAATGTTCTAATGTTGACGCTATGGTAGAAGTATTCTATAATGTTTTAAATGCTGCTATTACGAAATATGTTCCTAAGGGTAAACCGTCTACTAACAAATACCCAACATGGTTTAGTCACGATCTAATCCGTTTGCTGAAAGAAAAAAATAAATATCGTAAACTTTTTTTAAAGTATAAAAACCCTTTAGATAACGTTTCGTACCGGATTATTAAGGATAGGTGTTTAAAAATCACACATAAAAATTACAAAAATTACATAGCCTCTACTGAATCGTCTATCCCTTCAAATCCAAAGCTTTTTTGGTCATTTGTAAAGAATAAGCGCAATAATAGCAGCGCATATCCAGCTAGAATACATTATGGCAACACATCAGAGTGTACAGGGATTAAGGTTTGCGATCTCTTTGCTTCTTGTTTCTCCTCAGTTTATGACAGGGATGAATGTCTTGCATCAGGGCAAACTGTGTATCAAATTACTGGTCAAACCACCTTTAGCCATAATTGCTCGCTAACACTTAGTAATCTTTCTTTCCAAAAGGATACAGTCGAAAAAGCGTTAAAAAGACTTGACCTTAGCAAGGGTGCTGGGTCTGACGGACTTCCTTCGTTTTTCATTTCTAAATGTCGTGAAGTCTTAGCTCACCCACTTTCCATGCTCTTTAATGCGTCACTTTCGACAGGTATCTTCCCATCTGCATGGAAAGAAGCACTAATTGTGCCTATTTTCAAGACGGGAGACAGGACTGCTGTGGCTAATTACCGACCAGTATCGATTTTGACAGTTTTTGGCAAAGTATTTGAGGCTCTCATTTATCCAATTTTTGGCAAAGTATTTGAGGCTCGCATTACATAAAGTCCGTAATGTAGGTAAAACAATAATTGTTTGCGGGGATTTTAATATTAATTTGTTAGAAAATTCCACGATGTCAACTAAAATTAAAAACCTATTTCTATCATACAACTTGAATAATTTATTTTTGGAGCCGACAAGAATAACTGCCACTTCGGCCACCTGTATTGATAACATATATACAAATGTAAAACCACTGGCTAAGCAAATTATTAATAACCTGGACTCTGATCATTGTGGCCAAATGGTCAGCTTTCCACACCAGCGTAAACAAGTGACGAAAAAGAATATCACTGTTGTACCAAAAACTGCAGGTCGGCTTGAACGCTTTAAAAGCAATCTAGATACAAAATTAAATTATTTAGAATACAATGACAACCCTAATGTCTTTTATAATAATTTTTTTAACATTTATTGTTCAGAATTTAATAAAACTTTTATTCCAAAAAAGATCTCAGTTAGTGGTACTGTAACTTTTAATGAATGGGCTACAATTGGTATTCACAGAAGTAGGAAACGCCTTTTCGAACTTTATGGTGAATGCAACTATAACACCAGCGATGACTTCAAATTATATGTTAAAAATTATTCAAAGTTATTCAAAAGAGTATGTCGATTAGCCAAGGCAAACTATCTGAGTTCTAAGATTAAGAATAGTAATGACAAAATAAAAATGACATGGAATATTATAAATAGTGAAACAGGAAAGGTCAAAAGTCGTAATAATGAGTACAATTTAAATTGTGATAATAAAACCTTGACTTCTGATGCTGCAGCATTTGAGAGGTTTTTTACTGACATTCCAGTTTCAACTACAAAAGCCTTGATTTCCTCCCCCACTGTAGCTGAATCTGTTTTGAAGGAGAATGTTAAAGATTGTGAAAATAATTTCAGTTTTCAAAAAATTTGTGTTATAGATATAATAAAAACATTTAACACTCTCAATAAAAAGAAAACTGCTGATCTGTGGGGTAATTCCGTGGACGTCGCTAAATATGTAATTATGACAATAGCTCCAGTTTTAGCTTGCATATTTAATGAATGCATTGACTGTGGTGTTTTTCCTGACCTCATGAAATATAGTAAAATAATTCCATTATTTAAATCAGGTAGCACTTCTGACCCCTCTAACTTTAGACCTATTTCTGTGCTACCCACATTTAGTAAAATTTTTGAAAAGTTAATGCTAGATCAAATGCAAATTCATTTTTATAAAAATAAACTTTTACATTGTAAACAATATGGTTTTACTAGGGGTCGCTCTACAACTGACGCCGGTGTTGAGCTTTTAATCCAAATATTTGATACCTGGGAGGAATCACAGGATGCCCTAGGGGTATTTTGTGATTTATCCAAGGCTTTTGATTGTGTTTTACATGAAACTTTGGTCAGGAAGCTTAACCACTATGGAATTAGGGATGCTTCTTTGAGCCTTCTGATCTCATACTTGAGTAACAGGATTCAAAAGGTCGACATTAACGGTAAAAGATCTCCGGGATCAGTGGTTAAAATGGGAGTTCCGCAGGGTTCAATACTTGGTCCATTCTTGTTTTTGGTTTATATTAATGACTTACCTTATTTTGTAAAAGACAGTCATGAGATAGTATTGTTTGCTGATGATACTTCACTTTTATTCAAAGTGAAACGACGACACCCAAATTATGACGATGTGAATAATGCGGTCTCAAAGATTGTTCACTGGTTTAGTGTTAATAACTTGCTATTAAACGAGGGAAAAACCAAATGTGTAAGATTTGTATTGCCTAATGTTAAGCAGGTAATAACTAGTGTACAAATTAAAGATAAGAATGTGAATCCTGTGGACACCACTGTGTTTCTAGGCATCACGTTGGATGCCAAGCTTCAGTGGGGCCCACATATAGCTAAATTGTCGAATAGACTTAGCTCTGCGGCTTATGCAGTAATGAAGATCCGTCAGTTAACTGACGTTGATACAGCTAGATTAGTTTATTTCAGTTACTTTCATAGTGTAATGTCGTACGCCATTTTACTGTGGGGAAATGCTGCCGACATTCAAACTATCTTTGTGCTGCAGAAGAGGGCTATTCGAGCAATATATAACCTACAGGCTGGTGACTCTCTCAGAGAGAGATTTAAGGATATAAGTATAATGACAGTTGCATCACAATATATTTATGAAAATCTTGTGTATGTTCATAAAAATATTGAAATGTTTTCAAAAAACAGTGATATTCACAAATTAAATACTAGAAGTAAGAACAAATTAGCAGTGCCTTATACTAGGCTCCATAAAATAAATAATTCTTTTAAGGGTCTGTGTGTACGATTATACAACAAAGTACCAAATGATATTCAGAAATTAGATCTTGATAAATTTAAAATCAAAATCAAAGAAAAGCTTTATAGAAAAGCTTATTATAAAGTGTCGGATTATACAGAAGACAAAACAGCTTGGGTCTGAAATGCTCCAAGTACCTACTCCAACAGCTATTTCTAATTGCCTATAATTAATTTATATAGAGCACCATATTTAATTAAACTATTTACATTCAAATTCATATTTTGTATTTTGTGACCTGGTAACGACATATAATATATACAGTCGTGGTCAACTAATTAGGGACAATCTCTAGTTAAGCCAAATTGTGAATTTATTTTTTATTTTCCAACGAGTCTTAACAATATTCCATATCTTTTACACGTAAGTATAATTAGTCATTGATGTGCCCGATTATACAAACAATAACAACTTCTTAAACATTAAACCTCTTTACAGTATAGCTGATAGATTATCAGTGTGCTATTTGTTCAAAGAATGCTGGCTGGCTATTAAATTAGGGACACTGAGATATTGCGTTCTATTTTCAAAATTTGAATCTCAATACTTTTTTATTTCTTCTTTTATTGTTTTGTGGTAGTTTTGGCGGCAATCCAGATTTTTAATTTTAAGTTTTGAGAATTATTTTGAAGAAATATGGGCAAAAATAAAAGTTGCGATCCAACACTACGAACAATTATCATGAAGTTTGTCGAGCGTGGTTGGTCATACCGAGGGATAGCAGAACATTTAAATTGTTCAAAAACTATGGTATGCAATGCAGTGCAACATTTCAGGCGCAATAACACAGCTTTAAATGTGCCCAGGACAAAAAGATCGAGAAAAACAACTCCGCAAGAAGATAGAATGATAACCAGGTTAGCTAAGAAAGATCCGTTTCTAGGCTCTATTTTAATTAAACACGAAGTGTTTGGGGCAGACGAAAGAGCCGGTGTATCAGCGAGGACCGTTCGACGACGGTAGAAGCAGGGTTGTTCGGAAGAGTGGCTCGCAAAGTACCGTTGTTGAAGAAAGAACATAGAAATGCTCGTTTGGCGTTTGCACGTAAATATGGACATTGGACCTACGCCCAATGGCAACATGTATTATTCTCTGACGAGACCAAGATTAATTTAATTTCTTCAGATGGAAGGCAATACGTACGGCGTCCTGTAAAAGCGGAAATGAATCCAAGATTCACAAAAAAGCAGGTGAAACATGGCGGTGGAAACATTAAAATTTGGGGTTCATTTTCTGGACGTGGAGTGGGACGTGTGAGAAAAGTTCAGGGTAACTTAGACCAACATCAATACAAAACAATATTGGAGGAAACTATGCTTCCCTATGCTGTGGAGCATCTCCCTATTATATGGACGTTTCAGCATGATAACGACCCGAAACATACCGCCCGTTCAGTCAAGTCGTTTCTTACCAGTCAGTCAGTATCGGTGCTAGATTGGCCAGCAAATAGCCCGGACCTCAACCCAATTGAGCACCTTTGGCACGAAATCAAGAAAAAAGTTTCAACTTATCGTACCACAACTTTAGATCAACTTAATCAAGCTTTTTGTGAGGCATTGGCAAACATTCCTATCGAAACATGTCAGAAACTGATAATGTCTATGCCACATCGGTGTCAAGCGGTAATTACTAACAAAGGTTTTGCTACTGGGTACTGATTTTACACGTAATAAAATGGAGCTTTTAAAAATATTATAATACTGGAGATTATTCGTTTTGTTTAACTCTATTCATCATTATACTTTACTGTCCTTAATTAAATGTCCAGCTACATAATTATACCTTAAAATTTAATACATGTTCAACCTTTGATATTAAATTATTTTTTCTATTTAATTATTCTCTTATTTACAGCCATTTATAGTATAGTAATCGGACCAAATTATGCAAATAATAGGTGCTGAAAAATCAATAGGGTTTTATATTTATATGTACATAACCGGTTATTGCTCTTCACTATCTTGAATGTCCCTAATTAGTTGACCACGACTGTATATATTTTGTAAATGTCGTTGCTTCTGTGCGCTGTGGTTTCTTGCGCCCGTTCTTTGCCACAGTTAAAAAATGATGTCCTGAATGGGTGGTAGGTTAAAAAATATTTGGACGTTTCAAAGTACTTATTAATTGAGTTTATTGAATAAATATATTTTGACTATTGACTATTGACTATTGACAATTATGTCTTGGCATGTAAGACATATTTTAATACCTCAGCAACATGGATTTATTAAATCGAGATCAACAGCAACAAATCTGGTGAGTTTTGTTTCGGAGGTAGTGAACTATGTGGATCGTGGGACGCCGGTGGATTTCATTTAAACAGACTTCAGTAGGGCGTTCGACAAGGTCGATCATAATACATTAATTGACAAGCTTTCGCACTGTGGTATCACAGGTAATCTTCTAAGTTGGTGTGCATCGTACCTTGACGGACGAACTTCAAAAGTTGTCGTGAACGGTTTCGAGTCTAGTTCGTTTATGGCATCCTCCGGAGTCCCACAAGGATCGCATCTAGGACCATTATTTTTCAATATTTTTATCAATGATGTGGCTTCTTGTTTTCTCCACTCACGGAGTTACCTATACGCAGACGATCTTAAAGTTGTAAAAATAATAGGGAACGACAACGACTGTAGTTTGCTTCAGGATGATCTGGGTAGGTTTTCGCACTGGTGTGATGTAAACAAAATGATACTAAATACCGATAAGTGCCACTTTGTACACTTTTCTCGTAAAAAGCAGCCTTATTTTAATACTTACAAAATAAATAATAATGTAATAAAAGAAGTAGACGACATTAGAGATCTTGGTATTCATCTAGACAATAAGCTTCGTTTCCACAAACATGTTTATAATTTAGCAAGCAAATGTTTTAAATTATTAGGTTTCATAATACGGAATTGTAGGGATTTCAGAAACGCTTCAAGTAAAATAGCTATATATAACTCATTAGTAAGATCAAGTTTAGAGTACTGTAGCGTAGTCTGGAATCCTTATTATGATGTGCACAATTGTCGTTTAGAGTCGATACAAAAAAGATTCTTGTGGCACTTATCGTATCAGTGTGGAATGGCTAGGCAGCTTCCTTCATATAGCTCACGCTTAAAATATTTTAAACTTCTCAGCCTCGTCAGTCGAAGAAAGATTTCTGATCACTTGTTTTTATTTAAATTAGTTAATGGAAATTTAGATTGTTCGGATTTGTTGAAGCATGTAAACTTTAATGTACCATATAAACTGGCTCGACCGTCACGATACTTACCATTTAAAGCGAGGTGCTCAAAGACCAATCTTGGACATTTCTCTGCTATTAACAGAATGCAAGCACAATATAGTCACTTGTCACGCTCGTCTGCAGTTAACATTGACATGTCTTATCCTGAATGTAAGTTTAGATCTATACTGATAACCGAATTAAATAATCAATTGCCTGGAGGGGCCACAACCGCAAGGTGATTATTACAAAATCGGCTTGTGGTTTCTTGAATAAATCTTGTAGTTCTTAAGTAGTTCTTAAGTAGTTTGTTAAGTGAATGATAGTGTGTGCATAGTTTGCTTCCTAATTTTAGTTTTTGCATGTCGTGGCAACCTCTAATTAAGACAGCGCTTTAAAATGTAACCCAATATCTGTTGTTTTATAAATGTACATGGTGTTTGTTTTGTTGGTTGTCCTTAAATAAATAAATAAATAAATAAATAAATAAATAAACTCGTTTATACTCTGTACCATCTTTTAAGAATATCGTTTCCGATCCGATTGAATATTCTTTTGTACCTATGTGTTGTCTTGTCTTGTAATCGTAATAAATGTTTTTTGTTGTAATGGAAAATGTCCTTCTATTACAGGGAGGGCATTTTACAATTTGTATTGACGCTCACAATTTGTATATTTGTATGTTGTATGATTTGGTGACGACATTTTGTTTTGTAAATGTCGTTACTTCTATATTACATATTACAAACCTGTAGAGTTTCTTGCGCCCGTTCTTCTCCACAGCCTTAGAATAATAACGCTATAGAAAGATAGTCTTCATACAAGCGCTCTGTCAAAAATGAAGCACTAAACCGATTCACACACGCGTGACGTGCGCGCATGGCCGTGATCTGCTGTCTCTTTCCAATTCTATAAATATGAAAGAGACAGCACTGCGGCACCCGCTGCTACCGAGGCTTTAACTTAGAGAATCACACTGCAGTACGTTTATATTTTGACCTAATTAACTACAAGATACTATGAAATACTGAAAGCTTACCTGTGAAAAGTGATGTTATTACACTTCTTTTGTTTTTCAGATGTGTTGTGACACAATATAACTGCACAAACCGTCATTTTTTTTTGTTTTCGCGAGACACGTTCTGCGCGCTGTGACATTGAACACTACGGAGCGGTCCGGCGTTTGGTGCCATTTCTGGCTCCAATTAATGTGCTTCAAAATAGGCGCGCGAACTTGGTTTCTATAGCGTTATTATTCTAAGTCCACAGCTAAAAGATTTCCTAAATGGGCGGGGTGGGTGGGCGCTTGCCCATCCATCCATTGACTTTTGACGATTCAAAATGCTTATTTTAAGTTTACTGAATAAACAGATTTTGATTTTGATTTGATGTGATCAAATACTATGGGTAAAGAAAGTAGTAAGTGGATGAGAATTAAATCATAAGTAGCTTAATGTTTGACACTTTTTTATACTGTACCTTTATGGTTATTCTAAATTAAATCATAAATAGCCAAATATTTTAACACTTTTTCAATTTGTTTTTTATACTAGGCTATGGCTAAAGCTACGCCTATTATGCCGGCTATGGACTCATCACCTGTCATGTTGAGAAAATCCGCAGTCGCTATTTGGTGAAAAGTGGACTATGGTAGAGGACTGCTTTTGTTGTCCTCATAGCCTAGTCTCTGACTAACCCTTCGGGGATAATAGTCGTGATTATATAAATGTATGTATTTTTATACTGTATTTTTGTATATTTTTTTTATTATAAAGCTCCCATATGATAAAACCTTACAGTTTGTAGCTTAGACCACCCATCAGCGGGTGCATCAAACCCAAGGGAGAGTGTTAGTGAGTTCGTTTGAATGATTTGACACCTCCCTAGAGGTTCAACCCTTTCAACAGAGAGGGCATCACTATGAAATAACGGTGGGCTTATATTTCACATTGTTGAAACACCGCATTAGGAGTCAAGTTTAATTGTTCGAAGCTGCAGATAGGTACATTAATGATTCAAAAGGACTTTGTAACAACGCTTGTTTCGAAACTTGTTTTCAGCTTTTATTGTTTTTGCACTGACTGGTATATTTTCCTCTAAAAATCTGTGAAATTGGATAATAAAAATGTGAAACTTTATTGCAAACCAAGTGAAGATAAGTGAAGAAATAATTAATTGACGACCTCGTTGGTCGAGTGGTTTGTACACCGGTTTTCATGGTGTCGCCATCTCTTGGGCCCGGGTACCGGGTCCCGGGTCCCGGGTTCGATCCCCGGTCGGGTCAATTTAGAAATTATTGTTTTTCTAAATTGTCTCGGGTCTGGGTGTTTTCTATGTATAATAAGTATGTATTTAAGTATTTTAAGTATGTTTTTCCGTTGTCTAGTAACCATTTAACGAGTTTTATTTATTTAATTTTTTTATTAATTTAAATACTTTGTCGCTAATCTCTTTTCGACGAACACAGCAATTTGGTAGGAATCTCCCAATTAATTATTATTAAAACTAGCAACTAGCTTTATTACACTATCGTCAGATAAACAGAGAACGTCTTGTAAGTCTTTAAAATGTAAAAGTGTCCAAAAAGTATAGATACATGAAAAACCATCGCCAAAATACTGTAACACAGGTGAAGTGCGAGAGTTCCGCTAGCATAACATAAACTAGTTGGATTTAAACGTAGTGAAAGAAAGAAAGAAACAGAAACAGCTAAAGAACATCCGGTATTCGGAAAAGACGTTTTTTTATAGTGTCGAACTTTGCTGTGCTGTGGGAATGTGAGAAGGCATGTGCCCGATTGTGCCCATCTGTGGGCCGTTGCTAGGCTGATGATGATCGAACTTTTGCTCCTTGAAGAAAACTTAGCCGTTTTTTCTGGTTGTAGTCGATATATAAGTAAGATAAGTATATATGAATCATAAAAATCAAATCATAATTTGTTTATTCAGTAAACTTAAAATAAGCATTTTGAATCGTTTAAACTAATAATGTATGTCCGTATGAGAAAATAAAAACTTTAAACCAAAACCTAGATATCAGTTACTAACATACTAAGGCTGGATTCGACCAAACTGGAATAAGACTTACTCCGAGATTTGTCTATACAAATTCGGCGTTTAATCTAGGTATAAGTCCTTATTCCAGTTTGGTCGAATCCACCCTAAGTCTTAAGTCAGCCTGTTAAATGTAAAAAGCAATCTTCTCAATGTTCTACTATCCATGTGGAAAATCTTTAAGCTATGAAGAATATAAATTAAATTTTATTGAACAGAATAGAAGTTCAACGCTAATTAATTTGCCTTACAGTTTCGGTAACATCGTAGGCTTATTATTTCACAGCAATTAACGAAATAATATAATGAGCGAGCACATTACCAACTTACTGTACGGATAACTTTACTCTTATCCCGGCTCGCGTTCATTATTCAAATCGTACGTTCACACGGTTCCGGATGGAAACATTAACAAGTCCCTAAAATTCGTATCAAAGACACGTCGATGTGTCGAAAAGTGCCGCATATGTTCAAAAGAAAATCTTTTGAGTGAAAAGCAGCCAGCCTCTCGGCTATAGCTCGCACTTCCAAGCTGTTCGATCAAAGAGCCACCTTAAATATTAAAAGCTCATTACACTAATGAATCGTATCAGATTTCAGCAACGTTTCAGACCGGCCTCAATGCATCTTTCGGCTTTCTTCGGCTCCTTACAAGACGTCCTTTTGTTAGGAGTTCAAGTTTTTTTTCTCTGGCGCATGAGGGAGCGTTACTTTCGTGATGATATGGACGACGCTGGACAAAAGATTAATTTGTTTCACTTTACTTTTTAAACACCGAAATAAAGAAAATGTATAGTCTGTAGTTCTTAACTAAAATAAGAATGTGAAAAAACTGAACTCTTTATTGCTGAAATGTAAGTTTAAAAACAAAAGCAAAGCGATGCACAACCTAGTTTATTAAGCTCTTTAGCAGTTACTTTGTTTCCTGGCATTTTTATTACATGGACTACAATAAAGTAGAAAGTATAAAAATATGATAAATGCTTGATGGTAACATTTTTGCTGATGAACTTGCTATTATTTATTGAGATTCCAGCAAGTCAACAAGTATGTCCATGCTCAGGTTACCATAATTGAAAATAAGTTATGAGTATAGTGTCTTAACTTATAGTGTGTTTTGTGACTAACTGATACTAATTTTGTATTTTATAACTATAGCGTACATCGTGTAGCCTTTATCTTTAGCTTAGCCTGATAGTATGACAGTAGGTGACTACAATGTGGAAGGTGGAAGCACATTTTATCTGGAATCACAGAAAACGGACTATCTGAATAATGTTATTAAGGCTTATGGTATTACATACATACATATAATCACGACTATTATCCCCGAAGGGTTAGTCAGAGACTAGGCAATGAGGATAGCAAAAGCAGTCCTCTACCACAGTCCACTTTTCACCAAATAGCGATTGCACATGTCTCAGCGTGACAGGTGGTGAGCCTGCTGTTGGATGTACGAGTATGTGCATAAAGACTGCATCACTAATTATAACTACTTAATACCAGTCCGTTAAGGTATTAAGTAGTTATTAGGTAAGTAAGTATAATTAGGTAATGTACAACCTCAACGATTATAAATTGTAACCTTAACATACGTAGGTAGGTACCATTTTACAAAGAGACACTAAAAAATGCGTAGATATGATTCACGTTATAAGTTATACGAAGGTGTTATCCATTATTCATTCCTGTGTCACGGCTGAAATTAAACTGGCGTCTCCAGTGACTTGCTTCTAGAATACCCTGCATTTTCTTTTTCATACAAAAAGGTAGATTAAAAAGAGACAGAATACACAAAACCTGAAAGAAAATTGTAAGTCATGAAGTTATTTAATATGTTATATGCATATCAGTAAATGTTTCAGAATTCTTTGATGGTGATTCTGTGACAATCATAAAATGCGGCTTTTACGTTAAATAGCGCTCAAATATTTGCTTAAAAGTCTATAACATATCTTGACTTGTAACTCAAACAAGAGGATAACAATTAATATACGTTAGTTGTAACGCTACGGACATGACGTTACGATTGTCCCCGGAGAGGTTAATCAAGTGCGTCTAATAACAGCCAGTGTCAACCCACTCAGATCCGAGTGTACAAGACCTTGGGGACGACAATAACGTCTGTCTGTCTCTAGGCCTAGATATTGGCATGGGCAAAAAAGATTTGAAAATAAAAAATTGCAACCTTTACAATTTTTAATTGAAAATATATATTTATTAGGCTTAAATTAGGATTGTTATTATATTTTCACAATTTTTTACATATATTTGTTTTGTTATTAGTTTAGGAAGACAAGTTCAATTTTTCGTTTAGGCGACATTCTGCGGAATTTTTGTTTTAGTACTTACTTTAACAAATGTAAATGAAACACAAAACTTGTTTTTTTAGCCTATTCCATCTAACCCTACCTTGGAACTTTTTTGTGTTCAACGTTTTGGGATTCAACATATTACAAGTTCAACTTTTAGCGAATTCAACATTTTAGGAATTCAACATTGTGATCCGGGTGGGAAATTCAACTTTTTACGACTTTAACAATTTGTGATTCAACATTTTGCAAATTCAACATCATAAGTACCAACATTTTACAAATTCAACATTGTGGTCCAGAATGTGCATTCCTAGGAATTATGTTTTTGATAATAATTATATTGTATATTTCTTAAAATATAACTAACTTTATGCCCCTTTCAGATGCATAATTACAAAAAGTTAGACTTTCTGGTCAGGTTTAACTGTCGCTGACTGGAAAAGAAGAATAGGTAAAGTAAAATCTTTCTCTTTGATTCAGTCCGTACGTACCTTACTTTGAGACGTTGGTCCTGTATGAGGTTGGGATAAGGAGCCGAAATGATACCACTCAGGTCTCGATTATAACTGCCTGTATTCGAGTAATAAATGCGGTTATATATTATTAAGCATTACAAGATTACCTGTGTACATAGATATAGTATAGACATCACCCTCACATTTCCCCCCTTGAGAGAAAAAATGTAACTGCAAGAATTAACATTTTTTTTTTTCTTACCTAAAAGACTAACATAATTATGTCTTTTCTTGACTTGATTACAATGATTATAAACACAGATTATAATTTAAGGGATTACATAGAATATATGCTGATTACATTGATATAATAGTTATTCCTAATTTAAAATTATTTATGATAAATTTTTGTTCTGTTTTTGTGTGTTAAATATGGTTTTCCATCTTTAAGAAGTTCAACGTTTGGAGACATATCTCTAATAACAGTAAATGGGCCTAAGTAAATATTACTCATTTTGTTACTATCCTCACTTTTTAATAAAATTAAATCATTAGGTTTATACATAATACTTCTTACATTTTTATCATACTTCATTTTTCTTTTCATTTTGCTGTTAATCAAGTTGTCTCGAGCCTCTTTTTGAGAAGTTTGAATGCGATATTTTAACTCACTTGGATAATTATCGTGATTATATAAAGGATCTATGCAAACACCTGAAAGATTACTGGGAAGAATGCATTTTCTGCCAAAAACTAGTTCAAATGGGGTAAATTTATGTTCTGAATGTACCGAAGTATTGTAAGAAAAACACCAAAATGGTAACCAAGAGCTCCATACCTCTGGATGGTTATCAGTTTGGATTCTGAGAAAACTATTAAGATGTTTATGAGAATTTTCTAATGCCCCAATACTTTCGTGATGATATGCGGTGGATTGTAATTGTTGAATGTGCAGAAGAGTACAAATTTCCTTAAATACGGATGAAATAAATTCCTTACCTTGGTCGGAGGCGATTTCCTTCGGAATTCCGTATCTTAATATAAAATTACTTACCAAAGCTCGAGCGACTTCGTCAGTTTTTTTAGAAACTAAAGGATAGGCTTCGACATACTTGCTTAATTCGCATTGCAGGGTTAGTATATATCGATAATTGTTCTGATCTTGATCTAAAGGTCCTGCTAAATCAAGATATATTTTTTCAAAAGCCCAACTTGCTGTAGTAGTGACTGTCATTGGCTCCCTTGTCGGAAGCGAGTGCTTCTGCGTTTGGCACTTATGACATCGTTGTACGAAAGATTTTATATCATTATCCATGCTAGGCCAATAAAAATATTTCTTAATGTTATTATACATTCGTCTCATACCCGCGTGGCCACTTGTGGGTAAGAGATGAAAATCATTAAGAATTACTCTTATTTCATCTTTATCATAAATTCTTATAATATTATGTAAAATACAGATACGTGGACCGGTCCATTTACTTTTATTTAATTCTTGTAATAACTTTTTAATAAACGTTTTATTATTTTCATTTCTTATTATATATATTTCATTAATATTTAAAGTATTACAAAATTCTTCTAACTCTTTCAAAAATTCAGCTCGTGATCTTTTTGATGAAGAGTTTAAATACTTTATAAAAATATTGTGCTTACTCGGCACGTAACAAAAAGTTTTACTTTCTTTATCAATTATATTTTTTCTCCTATATTTTAATAATAAATCCTTATCCAGTAAAAAATTTAACTCTACCGAATCTTTTGGCATACTATGAGTTTCTACCACTTTTGGTTGATCAGGCCAATCGTTAGTAGGAATCATATTATCTGAAAGATTCGAGGTTTTTAAATCATTACAACGCTTGCTTTGCGCTCGTGTCATCACATTAATATTTTCATGCATATCCTTTAATTCAGTACTACTAATAGAAATTCTCGAAAGCGCATCTGCTACTGTATTTTCAGTACCTTTAACATACTCTACTGTAAAATCGTACTCTTCTATTTGGAGTCTAAATTTCAAGAGCCTACTCGACGGGTCTTTTAAATTATAAAGATATACTAAGGGTCGATGGTCAGTCCTTATTATAAAATGTTTACCATATAAATAAGGTCTATAATACTTTATTGCCCAAACGATTGCCAGCATTTCTTTTTCAATAGTTGGGTAATTTTTTTCAGCATTGTTCAACGACCGACTTGTGTATGATACGGGTCTGCCATCAATATTACATAAAACTGCGCCTAATGCATAATTTGATGCATCTGTATATAGTACAAACTGATTTTCCTCAGAGAAATCCGGATACTGCAATACAGGGGCCGATATTATACTTTCTTTTAAAGATTGAAATGACTGTTGACACTTATCTGACCATACAAAGGGTACATTTTTCCTACATAAGTAGTTTAAGTCATAAGCTTTTTCAGCAAAATTGGGAACAAACTTCCGGTAATAATTAACAAAAGCTATAAATCGTTTTAATTCGTCTAAATTGTTCGGACGTGGATATTGTTTAACAATTTTAATTTTTTCGGGATCCGGAAGAACACCATTTTTTGACACTACATGGCCTAGATACATTAATTCTTTTTTCAAAAAAATACATTTTAGAGGATTAAGTTTTAAATTTACTTTTCTCAGTCTTTGAAATACATCTTGTAAGTTTCTGTTATGTAAATTTAAAGTTCTACCAAAAATTATTAAGTCATCTAAATAAATAAGACATTTCTCGTAATTTAACCCGGCCATAGCCATAGTCATCATACGAGAAAACGACCCGGGACTAGTTTTTAGCCCCATAGGCATTCTAGTCATCTGGTATTGCCCTGAGCAAAATGCAGTGTATTTTCTCGATTCCTTATCAAGTAATACGTTATAATATCCTTGATAAAGATCTAAATGGCTAAAATATACACACCCTCCTAAGGAGTCTAGAATTTCCGTAATGTTTGGTAATGGAAATTTATCATTTTCAACACAATCGTTTAATTTTCTATAATCTACTACTATTCGCCACCTTTTATTACCATTAGAATCTACTTTCTTAGGAATCAGTATTAAAGGACTTGACCATTCGCTATTACAAGGCTCTATAATACCTTCCTTACGCATTTTATTTATTTCATTTTCTAATAAAGTCTTTTGAGAATGAGGTAGTCGATAAGGTTTCACAAATACCGGATTTATGTTTTGCTTTAATGTAATCGAATGCGTATAAACATCCGTAGTCATTAACTTATCCCCCTCTACGTAAAATACGTCATTATATTTTGCACACAAGTTCTCTATTGTAACGCGTTCCTCCTCCGTTAGATGATTTATTTGCAACTGTGACAACAACGTCTTAATCCTGCCTACATCCCTTTCAGTCTTTTGAAAATTACAAATATTATATTCCGACAATTCCTGTATATCAACATTAAAATTAGATAAAGATATTTCTTGTTCGGTCGTATTTAATATTTTGACTGGTATCAAGCCATTGACAGGTTTTACTATACTACTCGCTACAAATACTCCTGATGTTAATTCAGAAGTGCATATTACTGACTCTCGTTTCCTATCTGTTTGTATAAAGTGTATTGATTCACATCTAGGAGGCAATCGTATTTTATTTTCCTTTGTATGCAAGTCTAAAACAATATTATTACTATCGAATTTAAAAGTTATGTTTTGATCTTGGAAATTAATTACTGCTTGGTATTTGTTTAAAAAATCTTTTCCAATTATACCAGACGCGTGGCATGGTAACGATTTGAAAACATAAAACTTGTGTGTAAAATTGACACCACGTATGTATAAATTTAAATAAACATATCCTATGACTTCAACTTTACCTCCAATTCCTTTTATGACTACATTCTCTTTATGGATAGGAATATTCTGATGCAATAATTGTTGATATTTTACCGCCGAGATTGACGCTCCGGTATCAACTAGCCATGGACATAACTGGTCATGTAAAGATAAATAAACGTTACAATTACTGTCGCTAGCCAAAACTGTCTCATAATTAGTCACGAAAAAATTTTAACTCATTGTCGCTAGGTGCTTCTGGTTCTGTAACCATACGAATCTGGTTGCTGCCCATCCTTTGGTTTCCACGATTTATATAACTGTTATACCTACTTGGACCTGCACCTTGGTAACCTGCTCGAGCCGAGCCTCTGCCGCGAGCTGGCTTCTGCGGGTACGCTGCTCCTCTCACGTAACCGTAGCTACTGCTCTGCCCACGCCGCGGGAAGGCTCCGCTGTTACCTCTTTGTCTGAAGAAATTACCTCGCTGCCGCCTGGAATTGTTGTTATAATAAAAATGAGTGCGGCTCATATTCATGACTTCCCCTGTCAAGGTCGATGATGACACCTCTTCATCGATCGCAGCTTGAACAGCGTCCTTTAAATATTCAAAATTCCTGGCTGCTATAATAGTACTAAGCCTACGATTTCTTAAGCCGTCCGAGAATCTTTTTATGGCTAGTTTTTCATTTAAAGGCTTAAGCACTTTAAAACTATTTGAGTCGTTGTCGGCCTGAGAAATTGTAAGATCAGTCATTAATTCCGAAATTTCATCCCCAAATTCTTTAATACTCATATTATTTTGTTTAATATTTTGTAACTTAATCTGAAGGGCCGTTGACCCCTTTTGAGGCAACAAATGTTTGCGCATATCCTGTAATAAATTGGTTACTGAAGAATAAGTCATATTTAATTTTAATTTTGCAGACTGAGACAACCTGCTTTTTAATACAAAATTTACCAACTTTTCCTTACATTCTGTTTTTTCTAATAAACTATCATAATAATCAATATTATCAATAACTTGTTTAATGTGCATTACATCATTCGTGATCATATTCGGTATAAGGCTTAACGCCACCTTTAAGTCAAAAGTATTCATCGTGCAGGAAATAGACTTGTCACTTATCTCAGAACTTTCAACAGTACACATTTGCTTAATTTGCTGAAATATCAAATCAATATCACAAAAAGTTTGTTTATATAATAATATATCGTCTCCCTTAATTTTACTATTCGTTATCTCTCTACTTATATATTCGAATGTATGCAAATATTCATTATAAATTGCAGTAGCTTCAAGTAACTTTTTCGTACATATATCTTCCTGCCTTCGTTTAGCTCCTATTTTTACTAAATACGTTCTAATTTTCTTTAACTCTTCTAAAACATTAGCTATGTTTTAGAAGAGTTAAAGAGTTAATATATCTGCCATAATACAGTAAAATATACATTGTTTAAATCTAAATAGTTATGAACGATAAACATTTTTTATTACATATATTTTTATAGTCAGTTATTCTATTGATTATGAGATTAAACAAATTTTAAACAACGTTTAAAATACATAGAATAATGTTTACGACAGTAAATTATAATATGGAAAAGATAATAATATTATAACATTTAAAAAGTTCCTATATAATTTTTTTTTTTAAACAATTGAAGTACTCACTTTTGCACTAATTTTCACTTTCGATTTTCCGCACTTTTTTCCACTTACATCACACCATTTCCACCTTTCCGGTTGGCCCCTCGTAAGCCATCACTGGAGCCCTCCGATGAAAAGACCTCCTCAGTGTGCTTCTTAAAAGCTCTTGTCGCATCCACGCCTTATGGCATCTTTTATAAAGTTTATAGCCATATATCATAAACGCCAACAACACAGCTAGTGCTAAGACCGCCAACAGGATGTTTGTAGTGCTTAAATGAAGATGAACTCGGTCCAAAGATGCTTGGTTTGAACCTCCGCCTATAGCCGTTTGCGCAAGCACAAGAGTTTCCTCAGGTTTGGATTGTGGTTTACCCATTTTTAATAGCAAAATTCCTTCGAAACGCCCGCAACTGAACTTATTAACTGCACAACGATAAGTGTTCTATTTTTAGCCACTACTTGCACTGTGTAAAAGTCCACGAAACTCATCTTGACTCGGTATATTGTTTATACTTGTTACGCCTTATACGGAAATCGGTCGGCGCCTGCCGGCCGCTACCCGAAACCCAGTGGCAGGGTCGCCATATGAGGTTGGGATAAGGAGCCGAAATGATACCACTCAGGTCTCGATTATAACTGCCTGTATTCGAGTAATAAATGCGGTTATATATTATTAAGCATTACAAGATTACCTGTGTACATAGATATAGTATAGACATCACCCTCACACCTGGTTGTTGTCTACTAACAGCCTGTGTCAACCACTCAGGGCAGAGTGAAGTGAGTCAACGCTCGGGGGATGCCATAACTGCTGTTATTCTCTAGGTCGCACTAGATATTGGCACGGACGCATTCTCAGGATTAGTTAAAATATAAGGTGACTGCTAGATACCGCAAGAAACTTTAAAGGCTGGTCAGGTCAAGTGTTTTAAACATGACAAAAAAGGAATTCGTGTTTTTTCATTTTTAATGAAATAATTCATTTTTGAATTTTAATTGGATAGTCTTTAAGGATCTAATTTATTTTAAAGCATAATATGGCCGTCTGTTGACCCGTTCGCGCCAGCTGGGCAATAAGTACCTACGTTGACGGGTCAACAGACGCCCCGCCGGCCGTTGCCCCCGTCAGCTGGGCGATAAGTACCTACAAAAAAACACGAATTTCTTTTTTGTCATGTATAAAACACTTGACCTGACCAGCCCTTGAAGTTTCTTGCGGTTTCTAGCAGTCGCCTTATATAGGTCGGTATATGATTTTTTTAAATACATATAACTGTGTACGAAGGACATAAATATCTGATTGTGTCGCATACCAGCATAATAATAGTTTTCTTCTTAAATGTAACAGTTACAACATACTGTTGCAATTGCTCTAACAATATCACCAGGCGCAACATGAAAAAAGAAGACATTCATCAATTGTAACATTATCATCATTATCATCATCCACCTATATCGTCCAACTGCTGGGCACTGGCCTTTCCACATGGACACAATATGAGAAGATTGGGCAATAATCCACCACCTTGCCCCAATGGGGCTCGGTGGGATTTAACGACTGCCTTCTTACCACACCAACCGCGACCAATAGAACATGCTTTCCGAAGTGAGAAGGAGCTCGTAATCTTTTAATTAATTTGGTGTGTAATTTTGTGAAATTATTTAAGATAAATTATCAAAGACATTATAACGGCCATCATAATAATCAGACGTCACCGTTTGTATAAGCGAATCTCTGCGAAGGCAATACCTTCATAGTTATGCGGACGAGCGCAGATACTTGAAGCAGGTACTGTATTAGCGCCCACGTTTATAATATGTTTAAATAAATCCTGATATAGACCAAAGTCAAATTCAAATAGTTTACCCAAAACTATAACCAAAAAAAATCTTTACATTTTTGGCATATGTTTGATCGTCTAACTAATAATTCCCTCTTTTCAAACAAAATAAATCAAAAATAGCTCCAAAAGTACTGACATGCAACCGAAAAACGCACTATGTAATTCAAACAGGGCATCAGTTTTCTGGTCTAAGCATAACTATTTGAATTGGATGCTCATCAGTTTTCGTAATGCAAATCTAACAATTTATTCGTAAAACAAAATATGTCAACTTGCCTATTTAATCTCGGACCAATATTTGGTCCGAGTATTTAATCAAATTCAAACATCACTCTGAAAAGAACATCATTTACATCACGTGACCTACAGGAGTAGGGCAGTTAGTATTTCTGTTGTCTAATAAAAAAAATAACCTCGAAATTCAAGACCCTACGCTGCGCTTCGCGATTGTCTTAAATTTATAACCTATCACGTGACCTACATGAGTAGGGCAGCTAGTATGCTCAATCAGACAATTTAGTGTGCAAGTCAGTACTTTTGATATGCTATTAGTATTTTTGTTGTAATAAAATTAAGTCTGTTGTATGAACTAAATTTTAGTTGTGAATAGATTTAAAAAGATAGCCGGTTTTGGTATAATTTTTAAGTTTTTTAGAGAATATGTTTTGATGAGCAAATAGGTTAGTTGTAGATCAGTCATGTTTCTAATGTGCAATAAGTTTATTAGAAGAGATTGTTATGTTTGCATAATATTTTAACAGAGGTGCTATTAAAAATATCTCATTATTTTTGACGTGACAACGTCTTAAATTAGGTTGCGGCTGGGAGTCACTTATGAAAAAGTGTAACGCTCGGTAACGTTACGATGAGTCACCGAACGAGAGAGAGGCCCGCCGAATGCCTTGCGTCTCTCTCCCACTCAACTATGTTTTAAATATAATTCTTTGTTTAAATAAATGTTTTAAATTGTTACTATTATTTCATCCTTCTTCCTACTATACGAATGAATATTCACATTAAAATTATTTTACCACTCAAAGTCGTTGTCACGTAAAACTTTCGCCCGTATACCGACTTTACAGGCAACCAATTTTTGTTTATATAGATAAAGATAAGCCACTTAGGCACTTAATGACATTAAATATCATAAAACAACGGTTAGCTAAAATTTGGTTATAGCTACACACTTCTCAATCTACCACCAGTTCAGATTACGGAAGAGCCTGCAAATGAGAAGAGCTGGTTAGATACTCAGGAGAAACAAGAACATATACATACATACAATTACAACTATTATCCCCTAAGGGTTAGTTTGAGACTAGGCAATGAGGACCGCAAAAGCAGTCCTCTGCCATAGTCTACTTTTCACCAAATAGCGACTGCACATGTGCTCAGCGTGACAGGTGTTGAGCCCATCGCCACCCTATGTATTTGGATGTTTGTGCAGTATTTAGTCCGTTAGTCGCCTTTTACGACACCCAAAGGAAGAGAGGTGGTGGTAGTTTATTTTAAAGCCGCGACGCGACACATAGACAATAACAGCGAACAAAAAATAAGCCCCCTGAGGCTCTTACCAGCTCTTCTTAGTTGAAGGTTTTCCCAAAATCTGGAAGGATTGATCTTCTACTTTCTTGAGATCACAATAATCGAAAAATTTGTGTCTACTGTCTTTTTATTTATAGAATAGAATAGTATAGAATAGAATAGAATATTTTTTATTGTACACTGTGGCGGCCAGAGTCGCCACATAATTTATTATCATCACGTATCGGTTAAAGAGTTTGTAAGCACATTCCTAAACGCGTGCAGATCCGATAAAGATATGTCACGGCATCCTCCCTCCAACATCTACGTAGTTATTACTGTATAAATAGTCTTGTAAGGTTTAGATAATAAGTTAGTCACAATGTAGTCACTGTAAATATACAACATCATATAAAGAGACGCAGTCGTTATTTACCATCGCCATGGAACTCCATCATTACAACCCCCCACCCTTCGCCCGCCGGAACATTGGTGACCCCGCTCAAGCAACAAGCAACCTTCCAACGGAGTACTACGAAAAGAACACGTGAGTCATTTGCAATATCTACACATCAACCATGGCAGTAACATTCTATTCAGCTACGGACACAACAAGATTTTCACTACACTGAGCCACACCGAGCTGCGACTACGTCATTTAACATCACTCTCACAACCACAACTTTGGCTTCCTTTCCGGCACATCGTAACAAGAACGTTTCATCGACCAAGGCAAAGAAATAAGGTACCCAGAAAAAACAATGTGAAATAAAATAAACTAACGATTTCATAACTGCACACATTATGTCATAAATTGTGCAGCGCAGCGAACGCGCAAGAATTTCCGACGCAGCACTTTTCGCCGTTTACTCTACGCTTGCGCAAGGTCAAGTTCACTGCAGAAAGAACACAATATGTCACTTATTCATCACGATAATGAAAAATGAAACAAAGGAACATAGAATAAATGTATACAACGAGTATTCACCCGTTTAACCGCCTCACTTTTACCGACTGACAAAGTGGTTTGAGGTATGTTATTTATAATTACGGGAAGAGATATTTAGAAGCATTATTTTACCAGTCGATTGTTTTATGAGATATTATTACACTTCTTATGACACTTAAATGCTACTAGCTACCTCCAGTGCGAATTGATTTCTCCGGTTATCTGACAAAGAGCCAAGGAATACGCCAGTCCGAGGATAATTATGAAGCTATAATGAAGTTGTACTCAAAATGAAGATATTCAACAAGTTTAAAATGCTTTGATTGTGCAATAAGAATACAGTAGAATAAATAAGCACAAAAATGAACCATGTTTGGGTAACTAATGTAATAATAAGATTTTTGTCAATTTTAATAATATTTATTTTAGCTAGGCACTTATTTCCCTATATTATGCATGTATACTGAATGCAACATGTCTTATCTCTATGTACTTAATGTTTAATCCTAGTCAAATCTAATTTTTATGTTTTGTTATTATGTATTTTATTAAGTCTAATAGTTCAATTTATTATTAACATGTAATGCGTAATTTAAAGTTCATTGCAAGAATATGCATAATTTAAAGTTGTACTTGTTTATGCCACTTAATTTGTGTGTTTATTATAGTCTTGGTATAACGTGATATAGAAATAATATTAGTAACAATATTATGATGTTGAGAGGAATTATAAAAAATATTCGTGTACGTAAATGTAAAACGACCGATCGTTTTTTAAAAAGGTATATAAGTATTTTGTTCATATATCGAAGAACACAAGGAAACAGCTCTCTTAGCAGCATTCAGCCTGCCAGCCTGCCTCAAGGTTCCATCGCAGCAACGTAACGCTTCCTGGATCCTCGGCATCACTCGACGGTGAAAATAAGTACCGTCGCACTCCACACGTCTCGACTCACAGCAGACATGGTAGCACACGCTCGTCTCGAGTCACTGTAGACTGGAGAACGCTCGTTTTGTCAATGAAGACTTGAGCACGCTCATCACGACTTAACGTGGATTAGAGCACCACTGGCATCTCCAAGCTGAAGACCTGATGTTTTTTTTTTTTTCATTCCCTTTTTCAAGAGGGGGAGTACTGTGGCGGCCAGAGTCGCCACATAATTTATTATCATCACGTATCGGTTAAAGAGTTTGTAAGCACATTCCTAAACGCGTGCAGATCCGATAAAGATATGTCACGGCATCCTCCCTCCAACATCTACGTAGTTATTACTGTATAAATAGTCTTGTAAGGTTTAGATAATAAGTTAGTCACAATGTAGTCACTGAAAATATACAACATCACTCTAAGGACGCAGTCGTTTGGAACCCTCCATCATCAACATCGCATACTTCGCCCGATGGAACATACACTAAAGCAAAAAAAAACGCAGAAAATATAAATTATTACAATTTTAAAGAAGTCGTACAATGGGCGGCCTAATTATTATTAATTATTTTAGCTTTACATATTTTATTAATGTTAGGGTCTAGGGATGCATTTTTTAAGGTGATAGTTTAGTCTATAAGTTTAACATAAACATTGTGCTACTTTTTTATCTGTTAATTGTTGTGTGTCCTTATAAAATAAAATGAAATACTATAGCAGCAGTCGTAACAGTACTGTGTTCAGAAGAATATCGGTGCAGCAGGTACCACTTGCTCTTGCTGCTTATACTAAGCTGTGCACAGTTCCCAATTTTGTAGCAATAGTTTGTACTTACTTGTATTGTGTTTTGTCGTGTGATGTCAAAAATAAATGTTTATTCTATTCTATTCTATTACATTCTAACATTAGTGCTTTTACCTAACGGAACATAGAAAGAATCGGTCTTTAATAATGTCTACAAAAAGTTTCCATTAACTGAATAAGGTCGTTACAAGACCCATGAATGAAACTTACACCTGAATTACTCGCTAACTCAATCCCTAAAATCCGCGTCCCGGGGCACTTTTCATTGTCCGTATTAATATTGGAAAATTGATTTCAGCGAACAGATAGCTAGGGTACACTTTTATTCAGGTAATTGTAGGACATAAAGAAAATTAACCGCGTCGCGTAGCGGTAAAAGAATAATACCACCCCCTCTCTTCCCTTGGGGGTCGTGAAAGGCGACTAACGGACTAAAACTGCACATACATCCAACATCATAGCGGAGCGATGGCCTCGTCCTGTCACGCTTAGCACACGTGCAGTCGCTATTTGGTGAAAAGTGAACTATGGCAGAGGGTTGCTTTAGCGGTCCTCATTGCCTAGTCTCTGACTTACCTGCCCTTCGGGAATAATAGTCTTTTTATTTTTATAAAAGAAGAAGGCAAACGAGCAGGCGGGTCGCCTGATGGAGAGCAATCACCGCCGCCCATGGACACCCGCAAAACCAGAGGAGTCACAGGTGCGTTGCCGACCTTTAAGAAAGGAATAGGGTTAAGGAAGGAATAAAAATGTGTAAGGGGGGGAGGGGTAAGAAGGGGTCTCCGGAACTCTCACTGGCCTGACCAAGTGTCATTATTTCACGCCGAATATTCGACAGAGGGTGGTATTACTCCGGGCGAGCCGGCCCAATGCGTGCTGCAACGCAGCGTGGCTCTACCACTCAGAAAGTCGTCGTTATTATAATATGTATAATGTATTTATGTAAAGGAAAATAAAGTAAAGCACAGTCTGTGTACTGTACCACTACAGGGCAAAGGCCTCCATCATTAAATTAAGTCATCTCTAGACATGATTGGTATAGGCTTAACAAAAGCCACCGCCGCCGACCACGCTCCTCAAATGTGGGGTAATGATCAAAAACCCGGGCTATGTATTGAAAAATCCGAAAACACACTTTGTCCGACCTGGAAAATGAACCCGGGACCTCCGGATATTGAGCAAAGCGCCTGAACACTCGGCGACCGAGGCTATATTGAAGGAAATAATTCAACGATTTAAAAATGTGGGTTTTGTTGAAATGAAAACAAGGAAGAACCTGTAGCCCCAAGGTCGCAGGTTCTAAATAATAAGTATGGATACCAAGCCTCGCGACATCATCGCTTCTCAGTTAACTTCTAAGGCAGCCTAAACGTCTAGATATCTCGTGAAAGCCGAGTCATCATCATCAGCAGCCTATAAACGTCCCACTGCTGGGCACAGGCCTCCCACGTGGACAATAGCACGTGGGGATATTGGGCCATTACCCACCACGCTGGCCCAATGCGGTTTGGTGGGTTTTAACGACTGTCATCTTACGACAACCACCGGGACCAACGGCTTACGTGCCTTCCGAAGCACGGAGGAGCTTGAGATGTTTTTTTTTATTGATCACCCATCCAGCGACCCGGCATTGCGAAAGTTGCTTAGCGGGCAAGATCGTAAGCCGAACGCGCTAGCCGTTGTGCCATCGAGCTCCTCAGCCGAGTGCCGAGAGAGAAAGAGAGACTTTTCGTTATAGAAAAAAAAAAACTCTCACAAAGTTCCTGTTTTTTATGGTGGACCTTTTTTACTCTGTTTAATCACCAAAACTTGATCCATGTGCTTACAATAATTTTCTTCTTCTCTTCTTCTTCTTCAGCAGCATGTATTTGCCCACTGCAGGGCATATGCTTCTTCAATTGTCCGCCACATATTTTGTTTGCTGGTCACGCTATCCGGACAATAATTTTACTAGGTAACAAAACAGATTCTTCTCTGTTCTATGAGGTTCACCATACGAGCGGTATGCACTTTAAAATATACGACATGAAACTGTGGTACTTCTTTAGCTTAGTATCCCTCTCTGCTATTTCTTGATATTTGGTCATAGTTTATGCTATACTGATTCATTTTATACTTATACTAGCAGACCGCCGGCGCCTTCGTTCGCGTGGAACCCGTACCCCGTGACGAATTTTCAAAATGACTGCCCTCCCAAGAACACATATTGTGACGTAACTATATTAGTTAGAAATATGTTATCGCAACACTTTTGTAGATAATGATGTGTTCTGCAAAGCCATAGTACGTTATTTTATTCTATCATCAATTGTTTTCTTAGCGCAGGCGATGTAAGGAATTTATTTGAGTTTTACCAAGAATCCCTAATTTTTTTGAAATTATAATATTGCCTATGTCACCCGGAGATAGGGTAGCTTCCCAACGGTGAAAGAATTTTTTAAATCGCTCGCGATGTAAGGAATTTATTTGGGTTTTAGTAAGGACCCCTAATTTTTTTGAAATTGTAATAATAATATAGCCTATGTCACCCGGAGATAGTGTAGCTTCCCAACGGTGAAACAATTTTTTTAATTGGTCTTTTAGTTTTAGAGCCTATTCAATACAAACAAACAATCAAATATTTCCTCTTTCTAATATTAGTGTAGATGAACTATAAAAAGCCCTATTATACCGCACTGTGTGGTCTCTATTAAATCGAATCGGGTCGGATATTACCTACCGTGTTTAACACGTAAACTTCTCGGCGATCGAGTGTGAAAATAGCTGGAGGCATTAACTGCCTTTAATAGTGTCGAGTTTATGATACCCTGGTTGGACATTTTTATTGATTTCGTTTTATGTGACTATACCGGTAAACGAGTATACGGTCCGCCAGAAAGCCGAGCTCGATGGCATAGCGGCTAAGGGGTAGTCCCTTTCATCTCCGAATATCTTTTGTCCGAAAATCAAAATCTCTAACGCGTTTGATATAATCATCACTATCCATAATGTTCGCGTATACGAAATTTTATTTTACCTAATCGTCTTTAATTCTAATGTTTTTCTGTCATAATATCGGGTGATATAATAATTAGATATCCTAATTTTTCTTGCTATAAAGTCACATGTCCTAAGTGTAATATTGTATAATGTATGGCAGTCCGAATGGTTAGTCCTAACAATATTATGAACTAATACTAATATTACAAAGAGAAAACATTTGATTGTTTGTTTGTATTGAATAGGCTCTGAAACTACTAGACAGATTTAAAAAACCTTTTACCATTGGGAAGCTACACTATCTCCATGTGACATAATTATATTTTCAAAAAAATTAGGGATCTATAATAAAAATGAAATAAATTCCTAAGAAATCTATTGATGACAGAATAAAATAATGTACTATGGCTTTGCAGAACACACCATTATCTACAAAAAGTGTCGCGACAGCATATGTCTAACTATTTTAGTTACGTCTCAATAAGTGTTCTTGGGAGGGGAGTCATTTTGAAAATTCGTCACGGGGTACGGGGTCCACGCGAACGAAGTCGCCGGAGGTCTGCAACTTTTTTATTTGCTCTTTTTATAAACTATCATTCAGATGATGGTTTATGTTCCTGTAGGTCACGTTAGTTAGGTCACATAGGTTAGAAATTTAAGACAATCGCAAAGCGCAGCGCAGCGATTGTCTTGAATTTCGAGGTTTTTTTTTTTCGACAACAGAATACCTCGCTGCTGCCCTGCTCCTGTAGGTCACGTGATCGATTAGAAAAGAAGATATAAATACTACTTAGAACTTATGACTATTATAGAAAAGCGTTTTATGTCTTTAAACATTATGGATTGTAATATTTATGTATTATGTGTTGTATAATTTAGGAAAACAATAATAATAATGTCAAATCATGCATCGGACTGTGGTCTAACTCTACCTAAGCATGCTTTAAGCATTTGATTTGCTTAGAAAGAGGTTTCTATGATATTTTCAAAGTGTTTCTCAAAGCACGAGACATACTAAACAAGCTTTATTCTATAAGCTATTTATCTCAATGTCGGATAAACAGGCTCAAAGTTCCTTAAACAATTGCACTGTTCCAAATAAAAGTTTGCTCTGCCAACTTCCTTGTTCAAGACTACGTTAAGTTCAGCATGTGAGGGTATTATCAGGCTTACGCAGCCAACGGTATGTTTATTGTTTGGGTGCTTTGAATTATTACTAAATGTTATTATTTTGTGTGTGGTCTTAGTAATTTGGTAGTTTGCGGAAGCCTTTCGGTAATGCTGTATGCGATGACTTAGTCAGAAGCGAGTTTTCAGCTTTAATAAGTTACTGCAAAACGTCATCATAAGCTCCATTTAATCGCTTTGTTGTTAGATTTATTTAACATCATCAGAAATGTTATGAGAGTATAAGATGTAAAATAAATGTATTCAGGATCGTTGCAAATATAATGGAGTTGTCTCTCAGCGTACCCTTTCGAAAAGCGGAAGTGATTTGAATGAATGAATGAAAATAAATTAATGAAAAATACTTTATAGCACTATAAAAACAATTTAAAACAATACAAAGAAAAACAGTATGACAAAAGGCGGCCTTAATGCTAGGGTAGCACTTTCTGCCAGGCAACCTTTGGGCAAAAGAAACCATGTTGAAGAAACAATCAGGGGCTAGTGCACAGTACGTATAAGGAGGAAAATACTATGTTAATAAAATATAGATTTGATGAATATCAGTAAATTATAGAAATAGACTAAATGGACTTTATATGGAGGAGATACATTACAGAATGATAGGTCAATGTATAAGGTTAGGATGAAGAGTCCAGCCTGAGGAAGTACTCTTTGGTTTGTCGGTTAAAAGAGTCCCGAGTCTTCGCCCGCCTGATACTCTCTGGCAGGGAGTTCCATAGGTGGATGCATGCACAGTTTAAGACTTGGCTACGGAGTCAGTGGAATGAGGAGGAACATCAAGGGACAGGCAACTAGAGGAACGAAGGTCACGGACAAGAGTAGAAGAGCGAAAGTCAAAATGGTTTTTTAGATAGCGAGGTGAATGTGGATGGAAAAGGATGGAGTAGAGGAGGGACAACGCGTGGCAGTCTCGTCTTCGGGAGATAGATAGCCAGTGAAGTTGAAATCGGTATCGATTTGATACATATTATATAATTATTTTTTAGGAACTGGGTATGCATTTAACCACCAACCTGCTTGGTGAACAGGATGTGGTATAAGGTGTTGCATGCTTACCCAGGAGATGCCTATTTACTCTGGCCTTGAAAATACCAAGGTTATGGTGGTCGGGAAACACATAAGCAGGCCGCATTCCACTCACTGGCGGTTCGCATATGAAAGGCAAACTAGCAAAGCGCTTGGTACGAACAGGTGGAATGACAATTATGTACCTAAGAGTGGTAGGCAAGCCTGCGTCTAGTGTACCGATGATGGAAAGGGGTTGGAAGAACAAGATCTCAACATAATCCTACCATAAGAGAGTGAGGATATCAACATAATCCTAGCATGCTGGTGCTGTGCGGGTCGGTGGGTTTGAACTACTGCCATATTAGGAAAATAGCGGACTCGACGTTCTAAGCTGCCTTCCTAAGATAAGCCACGGACAGACTAGAGGTATTTTAAGTTGATGTCTCATCAGAAATAATATTTAGTTATTCTATTTACATGGTTAACTCATTTAAAAATTACAACAAACAGTACCACCTAAAATACTTATTTTATCCAAGTCACAAAGAACAAAATTTTCCACAAAAAAAAACAAAAAAGAGCTAATTCAATCCAGTTGCGTCCCAACCTAATTATCAACAAGCCCCACTCGGACTAACGAGTCGAATAAACACTGGGCCCTTAGAAGTCAGATGCTAGCGGTTATCCGTCCAAAAGTGATTGCAATTACTAGAATCGAGTCAGCGGGCCGCATTGTGCTAACGAGTGCGAAATCCCGGCGACGCCTAATAAGTAGTTAGCACGTCGCGTCTTGCAATTAACTTTTGTTTTAATACAATTAATCGTCGCGTAGATAGAATAAATGTTGTCGAGGCGCTGGATAACGAAACTCCTTGAAAGTTCGGATTGCGATGTTGCAAGTTATCTGACGTTAGCAGTGTCGGATTATCGGATTGGTCATAGCCATGGATTAGACTAGATTGGTGATTGACAAGATTAAGATTAAAATATCTCGGTGTCCTACGTGATTAGGAAGGTTCGTTAAGCAGTTGATCTTATCTGTTGTAGTGAGAACACAGTCGTTAAAACCTACCATGCATTAGGGTTGGCTTGCTATGCTTTCTCAACCACTGAAGAGCTCGTGATTTTTTATTTTCTACACCCTGTTCTACACGGTGATAGGATTGGGACCACCAGCCAAAAACCCTTCGGTATATTAATAGAGTTTATTGAATAAATATATTTACCTATAGTTTGAGGTTGAGATAATGTTGCAAGTAACATGTTTTTAGATTCGGGGGTCCTTTTCAAATCCTGTCAGAATAACAGCGCTTCTGTGTAACTCTGAACGTCCATGAATGACACAGCAGCTTATGCTGAGGCAGGGCCCATTAACTTCAAACATTTCGCTTTCTTTTAAAA
Organism: Scoparia ambigualis; assembly: GCA_963921215.1. Lineage (NCBI taxonomy): Eukaryota > Metazoa > Arthropoda > Insecta > Lepidoptera > Crambidae > Scoparia > Scoparia ambigualis. Next base: position 10,184,386 of record OY992511.1, on the reverse strand, counting down.
TACTTGTACCTAAATTCTTTCTTTTTTCTAAACAAAAAAAAGTTCCAGTTAAATTACAGGTCATAGAGGCATAAGAACTAAAGCTTCAGAGTCGGCAGCTTGCGTGTGATGCACTCGGTGTTACGTGGGTCTATGTATTGCGGTGGCTGCTTCCATCAGGTGAGCTGTATGTTCGTATGTACATACATACATACATACATACACTCACGATTATTAGCCCCAAAGGGTTAGTCAGAGACTAACCAATGCTCAACCAATTCAGCTTCCGATCCCAAGACCACCATCGCAGAGCAAGCTCACAAACACACATTAACCTAAATAAAAGCTTGATACTCGCCAAGCACACCCACTCAAATAAGATAAATAAAAATATTTAAATCTAAATAGTATGGGGGGCAGAAACTCAGTAATTCAGGATCGCTTAGCACTGGTTTCGCTCCTTCGCCATGGCAATTTTAATAAAGCATTAAAAATATTTTTGTTTTTCATGTTTCATGTTTGCTGAGACGCTTAAAATTGTCAAAGCCATTGTGATGGAAATGAATTATTTGTTTATTGTTATTTATAACGAGGACCGCAAAATCAGTTCCCTGCCATAGTCCACGTTTCACCTAATAACAATTACTGCAAATGTGCTCTGGAGTGATTGCCCATCACCGCTCTGTGTTGTTGGATGTATGTGAGTCTTTAGTCCGTTCGTCGCCTTTTACTACACCCAAGAGAAGAGATGGGGTGGTAGTATTCTTTTAATGAGCCGCCACACACACAGCTCTCGTATGAATATTTAGAGTTATAAAAAAAACCACTAAGTACTTCAATCCATTTCTGTTCTTCTCTATATCTCTTTGGATCGTATTATAGTGTCTTGTGAATGGAAACGAAAACCTGAACCCAATATATCAATGTTCTATCAAGTCAAAGTAGTATTGCTGAGTTTTCATGTAATGTAAGCAATAATATTTTCAATCCGGATTTACTTAACATTTTTACACCGATCGCTTTCCGAATGTCGAACTCGTGAAGTTGGCAGCTCAGCGAACACGCATAGAATTGTAAAGTCGACGTCGAAAAATGTACGAACCCAGTATGATCGCGGTGTGCAATCGAAACGCAACGACTCGAGAAATATTGGAATCCATCCAATAAGTTGTAGTAATGAAAACAACTTTACAGAGGGTGCCCATAGACTTGCAAATGCTAACAGACTAATGAAGTGTACAGTGCACTTTGTAATGAGTCTTACTGTCTTGATGCTTGATGTTGATACATGTACTTACTTGTAAGTTTTTATTTTTTTAATTAACTTTTAATGCAATTTAATTTTTATTCAATCCTTATTTTTTATATTATAAAATGTAACAACAGCTACTCTTGTACGCAAAAAATAATTTAAATTTCATTCCACATAAAATAATATTTTCTGGTTGATGAATGTGTACTGACTTTTAAGTAGAATATTTGCATGCCGTGTCTATCTTTAATTAAGGCAGCACGTATATAGCGTTTAGATTAAGTTGTTGTTTTTATTTAATTTGTAGTTGTGTTTGTATTTGTATATTTTTAGTTATTTTTAAATAAAATAAATTTTAGTCATCGTCACTAGAGATCCACTGCGTATAATAATAGGCTTTATTAAGCCGTTGGTCCTGTTTGCTAACGTAAGGTTAACGAAGCTGCAATGGGCCAGCATAATGATAAAAAGCCTACCACTTTGAAAATGAAAAAAAAACTAACAAGTGTAAAAATTTGAAAACTGTTTCCTACTATTCCATAGTGACATCATAACACATATTCGACCATAGTGATATGGTTAGACATTTTTTGACAAATATGAAGAGAACCTACACGTATGGAAATCATCCAAGAAAGCTGTCTATTACTTTATAACTCTATGGACGGCACCTAAGACGTTCACAATTTCCGAATGAAATCTTTGTACGTTTTATGAGCAAGACAATGGATGTTTACTGCCGGACGGCGCTGGCAGACAGCCGGAGCGCCGATGCGGACAACTCATTTTACGGTCCGCGTCATCAGCTCGATCAAGCTCGCTATTCTGTAGGCTTGGAATCGAGGTAGAATCGATATTGCACATTTTAGGTTGTAATTTTTTTAATTTATATTTTGTAATACATTTATAAAATTTCTGGTAGCATGCAGGAAAGCTAAAACGCTTGTGTAAGGAATAGGTTCCATTACTTTTTTATTGAATTGAATTTTTACTCATTTTGTGATCCGCCTCATCAGCTCCATCAAGCTCGCTATTCTGTGGCTTGGAATCGAGGTAGAATCGATGTTGTACATTTTAGGTTAAAATTTCTTTTAATTTGTATTTTGTAATACATTAACAATATTTCTGGTAATCATACAGGAAAGCCAAAATGCTTGTGTAAGGAATAGGTTCTATTACTTTTTTATTGAATTGCAGATTTACTCATTTTCATAGACGTAATATAAAATTACGTCGATGCTCATTTTACGATCCGCGTCATCAACTCGATCAAGCTCGCTATTCTGTAGGCTTGGAATCGAGGTAGGATCGATATTGCACATTTTAGGTTGTTCAATTTTTATTCACGACTTTTAAGTCACAGACTCGGCAATGTGAATTGAAAAAGCAGTCCACTGCTATATTACAATTTTTATTTATTTGGTTATTTTAATACATTTATAATAACCGGGTAATCATACCAGAAAGCTAAACCGCTTGTGTTATGTTTAGGTTCTAATACTTTTACATAGAATTTTTATTTTAAAAATAATTGAATTTTGTGAAATGACTGTATTTATTGCATTATTTTTAAGTGGTTGTAATATTTTTTTTTATTATTAGTATCCCATATACTACTCCCACATTCTAAAACTGCTAACTATTCAAAAGGTGACGTTACCTTCCATAAAAACAAACAGTGCAATCAATATTGCAATTTTAATTTGTTTTTCTTTTTATTAAAGTAATTACGAATAAAGTTTCCTATGTATTAGTAAAATTAAGTCTACTCTTAATTGAAATTGTGAACGTTTTAAGGTGCCGTCCATAGACATATAGAGTAAAAGACAGCTTATTTGGATGATTACCATACGTAGGTTCTGTTCATACTTACCTATCGAAAAATGTGTGATTTTGTTAAATTTGGGTTATTAGAATGTCACTATGGATTAGTAGGACACAGTTTTCAAATTTTTACGCGTGAAGTGAGTTAGAACTTTTTAAATTAGAAATCACCAAGTAAATAATCTAAAATAAAATAACTTTATACAGATTCCGCATTTGCATAATAGATTGGCGACATTAGAATTTTCAATTTTACTAATTTCATTTCATATCTTATAAACGCAATCGTCCTGAACAAACGAACGCCAGAATAAGGACGCTTCTTATTAATTTAAAAGCGTCTGACTAAGTTTCTGCTTTTGCTTTGGCTATGGCACGAGTAATAAATAAAATTATAGATTTTTCATCAAGCTAACACTCAGTAGTTGGAGAAGTTGTTCTCGAACGCTATAGATCATTAATCGTAGTTAGGTTATGAAAATACAAGCACTGCTTTCAAATTGGGACTAGTGTTGTCTCGTATGGAATCTTCTTTTTCGATATCGACAGTTGCACTATTAAAACTAATTCAACTGAAAAAAATGCGATATAATATGTTCTTTTCAACAGTAACTACCGATTGTTTGGTACCAGCTACAATGACGTCCTTAGGCTGCTCTTACAGTCATAAAACATTGTTGTGGTAGATATTTCGAAATTAATGTTATATACGTGTAACAAGTCTGTATGCGACCGTGTTAAGCGGTTGTTTTATCCTGATAATTCTTGCAATACAATTACTTCGATAATAGTTTATCGTTTTTAGACTTTGATTAGACTAGAATGTAGGTATAACTGTTACAAATTTACCGTGTATTGTCATTAAATTTTTAAGTGTGTCCATTAAATAAATAAAATGAATTATGTTTTGTGTGTTTCCAACTACGTCACTGTTAGTTAATCAGAGATTGAGAGACTTTTGGCACAGTAAGTATATATAAGCTAAAGCAGTACCGAAACTAGGCCTTTTTGTTGAGAAAAATACCTACGCGCCAATTGAGCGTTAGGGTTGTCCTCTTATTTTTGTAAAATTGAAAAAGTTTTTGTTCAGTTTGCGCTGTATCTTAGCTAGTTCCTTTTTTGAGATAACTAGTTACACTTCATTATAGCATTGTTGCATAGGGTTGTTATTCTTAATCTTTATAACATTAAAAGGTATTTTATTTATTTATTAAAACGTTTATTTGGGTTATACAATCATCAAATAATCGAAAGAATTGACTAGTTTACAAACCAAATTGTGTATTGAAAAATCTTCAACATTTTAAGAAGTTTTTATTCTTCGTTAGTTATTATAAATTACTCACTGAAAAATACTTACGCCTGCTACGACCTTTAATTAAACACATGTTCGAATAGCTTTATTATTAAATATAGTGTAAAAAAATCTCATTCTAAATAAAAACTTTTTTAAATAAATTATCGGAAAACATGGACACAGCTACTGCACTATAAAATTGATTTTGTCTACTTCTTTGTAAATTAATACAGCTACTTTACAAGTAATGTATTCTCTTTGAAAAGAACAGCGAAAACTATCGTCCATATCCCGACACATTGAACAAAATCATCCAGTGGTACAACTAGTAGGTAAGTCTCCACGCAGCACTCGCGACTGACAGCACTGCGATGTCCGCTTAGGGGCCTTGTTTATGCCCCCTCTTCACATCGGCAGACGCATCCGTAGACATCATCTGCAGATGCGTCGGCCGACGTGTAGGGGGGTGATTTGCGCGTCTGTTGTTTTGTTACGCGCAAATCACCACCCTACACGTCAGCAGACGCATCCGCACATGACGTCTGCGGATGCGCCTGCCGACGTGAATAGGGGGCATTAGACATGCGTCTGTGGGCGTGCGTCGTTTCGTACGTTTTTAATAGCTTCTTTACTGCTGTAGCTTATCTATATATCGTGCTTTTGGTGATAGTTTGGTGAGTGTGCGCGTGCTATGTGATACAATTCATAAGCTCATAATGATTTCGCACTACGAGAGTTTTGTTCATAAACCAACCACGACGTTACATTTACATGAAAATCGACATAACGCAATTTAAGTTACACCACCCATTCTGCAAATTATCATTCGGCAAACTTTATCTATCTATTTATTAGACTACCTTTCTGGGTTCATTAATCATTGTTAACATTTTTAGTAGCATAATGTGTTTCTATAATTAGCATATAAAATGTTGAAATAATTAGGTACATAAGGTACAAACGAAAACCGGAAAGAAAGTAAAAACAACACATCTTGGTCTTAAAAAAAATAACTTAAAACTGTATATAAAAAATGTCTAATTTCAAACTAAAAACTATAAATAAAAAATGTCCTTCAACGCGGGCACGCAGGTACGGTCCCAAGAATGCTGGCAACATTACCTCTGAATTGCCAGGCTAATACGCTGGCAGAGGTAGCTACCAGCCTTCTTGTCACCGGAGGCCTCAACAAGACGTGTAGAGGTTATGTTTAAGTAACATCTTCTGTAGGCTACCTATGTGTTTAATTTAAAGCTGCTAAAACAGTGTTGAATAAGTACCTAAAAATAAATAAAAAAAACAGGATATAAAAGATTCATTTCTGTATCGTGTAGTATGAAGCCACCTACGAGCAGTTGCCATTTACAATAATAGTTGTCGTTCATGTATATTTGCAATGAAATATGTAAACCCCGACCCATCCCAGGGTGGTTATCGAGATTTTCCCCTCGATAAAAAAAATCCGCAAACAGGAAATATTACAATCGATAAGGAAATGTCCTGTCACTGATCTTGTCCACAGTGGGCACCCGTTTGATTTATGTTATTCAACTTTATGGTTATGGCAAAAACATTCATGTTCGAACAAAAAAAAATCGGAATAACATAAGAACATACGCTTTTATAAATCACGATGATAAATCTTTGTATAGACAAATAAATAAGGTTAAGTTAACTGTTTGGGAAGGGTCTGGGAACGATCGTTTAGGCTTAGTAACTTTTGCAATGGTCAATAGGTATTGTATTGTTTATCGTTATTTTTATCATAATTTGATAAAAATGACGATAAAATAAAATCCACACAGGAATGGTTCCAGTACTGTTAATAAAACCCCTCTTATACAATGATTTCAATTTAATAAACTAACCATACATAGGTATTTAGGTTGAGTGGCTAAGCACTCTGACCGATAACCGGATGGAGGTCCCAGGTTCAATTCCCAGGTCGAGCATAGTGTGTTATGACTTTTCTTAATTAAGCAAATACCCTGTAGGTACCCCTACTTAAGCGAGGACTTAAGACTTTGAGCATCACATAGATAATGTACGGTGCCATGACGGTGTGTTTACACGTCCGACCGACAGTTAAACTAACCTCAAGCTGCATCGATGTCCAATATGTTTGGGACAATTAACTCGGTGTATATCGAACAGGAACTAAGTGTAACATACATAATATATACTATATATATACAGTATATACTACGACTATTATCGCCGAACGGTAAGTCAGAGACAGGCAATGAGGACTTCAAAAGCAGTCCACTGCTAATAGTCCACTTTTCACCAAATAGCGACAGCACGTATGCTCAGCGTGACAGGTTGTGAGCCGCTCTATGCAGTTGCATGTGGTAACCAATCATAAATTCGAAACTTTCCTGTACGAATTTCAATTGTTCGATAACGGTATGACGAAGTTTTAAATACCAGATCGTTGCATTTACATAATTTTGTTAATCCATAAACTTATCATACATACGTTTCATTTTCCAGAAAAACTATTAGCCGATTATCAAAACTACTTTTTTTCTTTTGGAAGATGTTTTGTTTACAATAAATTTAATATCTAGAAGTATTAAAATTCGAAGTAACTTTTCCTCTAAAATGTCATACTCATACCCAGTTTTTTTTTGTTTTTCATATATTCATATTATTAGGTGAATAATCTTAAATGTCTAAAAAAGTTAATACTTTATGTTTCCGGTAAGATTGTGTTTCAAAAGTCAGTGACAGAAACGAATCGCGGCAAAACCGACTCCACGTAGTCTTGTCTGCCCTACGCTAGAGTGTAATGCCAGCCCGCGTAGGCGCGGAGGGGCGAGGCGGCCCGCCCGGCGGAGCCGGCCAGCAAGCTGAAGCTGCGGTGGTGAGCGTAAGCCATCTGCGACGATAAGCTCGCGTGGGACCGCCGGAGCCTCGCAGCGCCGGAGCCGTGACAGAAACCATGCCTGCTGCATGCTTGGTTGCATGCTGCAAGCTTGCTGCATACTTGCTGCATGCTTGGTTGCTTGCTGCTTGCTTGCTGCTTGCTTGTTTGCATGCTGCATGCTTGCTTGCATGCTACATGCTTGCATGCATGCCGCAGCTTGCTTGCAAGCTCCAAGCTTGCTTGTTACATGCTGCATACTTGTTTGCATGCTGCATGCTTGCTTTCGTGGTGCATGCTTGCTTCCATGTTGCATGCTTGTTTGCATGCTTAAACGTTACTACGATTACAAGTTGTTCGATGATATTATGGATTTCAATTATTTGAAATGTTGTATTTTAATAATATTGGAAACGTGTTCCTGGAAAATGAATCGTCTAGCATTAATAGCTTCGGGCAAACGTTTAGTGGGATTTCAAAATATAGAGATTTTGAAAAAATTAACAATCGATAATCGGCATTTTAAAACTTTGTAAATTGTGTTTTCGGTAAAAAGAAAATTATGGAAAACAAAAAATTACAAAACGTTTTCGGCCAAATAAAATTCGTACAGGCAATTTCGAATTTATGATAGGTAACCGTTGGATGTATGTGCAGTCTGTAGTCCCATAATCGCCTTATAAAAAATAACAATTGAAAAATATTGTCTACCGCAATTTACAAATACTTTTTCCTTTTTTCAAACCTAAAACAAAGAGCTACATGAAGCGATGATAACGTTGATATTCTTATAAAGCCTTTTTTAAATGAAACTTTGAAGCCATACCTCACAATAAGGCTCGTTCACAATGGCACAATGCGCAGAATGGGCACACACAAAGTCTTCGTGTCTCACTAATTAATCTACTTATTCATTCGTAGGCGACGGGTATTCTTTGTATTCTGTAATTGTATTTTTAGTGTATTTTTAATGAGTTGTATCAAAGAGGGCGTCTGTTCGCATTGTCAAAATAAGTGACAGCTTTGCGGCGACTTAATTGGGCACCGCATGAATTGTTACGTTGAATAATGGAAATGAGTGGAAAACGGAAAGACACGGCGGCTACTGCCGTAGATTAAACGGTTTCGATATTGTACCTACTGGTAGTATAGTTTCTTGTAGTTTCATGTGGTTTTCGCTATTTCGAATTTGTGGTATTCTTGGTTTTATGTTTAGAAAAAATCGACTACTAAACTTATGAAATACATTTACCATTTTTATCGAATACGGGAGTGTTCCCGTTTGGGAATCGTAGTTTACTCCTCAGCAGTAGACCGTGATACAAAAAAAAAAACTTTTATTTGGAATATAAATAGGTTACATTACAATGTGCTCGTAAGTGTCTGCTACAGTATTAAACTGCAGCGCCGCCACAAACGCCTACCTCTGGATAAGATGGCTCGTTTTAAAATTAAAGTACAACAGGTTTATATACATATGTACTAACTTACATTAAGAATTGTGTAAGTATTTATGTTGAAGTGCGTGATGCGTGTGTGGGTGTTTGAGTGTGTGTGTATGTGTGTGTTTGTGCGCGCGTGCGTGCGTACGAATGCGTGTGTGTGTATATGTGTGTGTGAGTCTGCGTGTGTTAGTGCGTGCTTGAGTATGCGACAGCTTTTCCTAGCCCTACGGGACGTTAACCTTGGGATCAGTTGTACGTGGGGTGCACTTAAAGTTTCCGGAATGAATAAGAAAAAAATACTATTAAAGGTCAAAAATAAATTTATTGTTTCTCAAAATTTTTACGTAAATGCATTTTTTCATTCGATTAAACTAATTTTGAAAACTTTTGTGCCACTCCTTCGTGGTGACCTCAGAAACGTGTTTTTCATACTCTTCGACAGCCTCTTCTGGTGATGAAAATCGTTGACCGCGTAATTGGTTCTTAAGTTTTGGAAACAGAAAAAAGTCACAAGGTCGGGATTGTATGCAGGATGGCTCATAAGTTCTACGTTTTTCACCATCAAACATTCGTTTGTCTGTCTGGCCGTGTGGGAACTAGCATTGTCGTGGTGCAAGATGGCACGGCGCTTACGGTTATTTTTACAAAGTACGTCAATAATTTCAGTTCGTGTACCAGTCACTATTCACGGTACGACAATTCTCTAAAGCAACAGTAGCCACGTATCCAGTTTTATTAAAATAAGAAGCAATCATCCGCTTATAGGCACTTTTCACGCGCGCCGCTTTAGTTGGTTTCGGCTCATCTTCAAAGACCCATACGCTCGATTGCTGCTTTGTATTGGGATCGTAGCAATAAATCCATGTTTCGTCACCTGTTACTATGTTCCACACCAAACTTGACGCTCCTTCGTGGAATCTGGTAGGCATGGCACAGCACCAAGTGACGCGGTCCGTTTTTTGAGCCTCTGTCAAATTGTGTGGAATCCACCGCGACCACAGCATTCTCACACCCAAATGTTTGTGTAGGATTGATTGTATTTGACTCATGCCTATGTCTAAGGATGCGCAAATCTCATGGTAGGTCACATACCTATCTGTTTCAATCATACGGCGCACAGCATCGATGTTTTTGTTGTTCACAGCGGTGGACGGGCGGCCATTGCGATATTCGTCACTGATTGACACGACCGCGCTTGAATTCTGCAAACCAGCTATAAATAGTCGTCTTGCATGGTGCTTCATCGCCAAAAGCAGATTGAAGCCGAGCAATGCTCTGCTGAGCTGTCAAATTCACTTAAAATCGTAGAAAATCATACTACGAAAATTTTCCCGAGTTAAATCCATGTTAATGCAGAAACGCAATTTTTAAAATGGCGCCACAGTGTAAAAGCAATTGACAGTCAAATGAAACAAACTGCATTTTACAGCCAAATAGTTCCATTTTCAAATGTTGTAATTACTTTTTAAACATTATTTATGTACCTAAGTGCCCAGTTCCGGAAACTTTTAGTGTGACCTATGTAATAACCACTAGGAATCAAAATGTTTCGCACTAATATTACTACACTAAATCAGCAAATCTTAGGAGCGTCCTAGACATTCAGCTATAATTAGTTCAGTATCTTTGTAGGACAATGTGAGAAGGCACTGAATAGTTTTTATTTTACATTGGCGTATAGTTAAGGGAAATACTCGTATGTTAAGTACTTTGTTTACCTTATTGTAAAGCAAAGGAGACAGGTACAAAAAGTGTCGCCTAGATAAAGTCAGAGTACTACAATAAATAAACATCGCTGATTTTGTAGAAATACACCTAGTGGCACTTTCCGGTGGCTGTCGAAAGATGGCAGTGTGGGCTTATGCCCGTGCTAATGTGTTAAACCTTAAGCCCAGCGGTGGAACGTTTATACATCCTCATTTTTTACGCGTTTTAATGAAATTAAGGGTGAGTTCTACCCATGAAAGTGAACAACTTTCCCCGAAGAACCTATATGCAAAACTTACAAAAAAATTGCGACCTCCCACACAAAACTGTCCGATCAGCTGACGACAATAGTATGGGAGATCGATTTTTTTTTTGTCATTTAAGCACATAGGTTTATTGGGGAAAATTGTTCAGTTTCATGGGTGGAACTCACACTTAATTTCATTATAACGAATAAAAAATGAGGGTGTATAATAATGATCATTACTAGACTTATAATAAATTTGTAGCAAGCCGATGTCTGTACAATATGAATATTGAAGAAAATCTAATATGTTTATTAGAGCAACAGAAGCTGAAACAACCATTCTATATTTTTTGTCTGTCAGCTGTCTGTATGTTTACGTGCATGCAAGTAACTAATATAGTTAAATATTTTTTTATATATTTTAGAGTTTTATTAACGCTTAAATAATTACTTCAATAAAATTTGTTTAAACACTGAAAAAAAGACGATAACCTCAGGCAGGAATCGAACCACGCACCTTCCGCATTCCGGACGGCTGTCTTAACCACTTGGCTACTTACTGAGGTCTGGTTTTGACCCGTCAAAATTTTTCAGAGCTTAATGCTTATGTTTTTTGCAACGACGCAATGTTGATTAAGTGTTTAATCAAATAATATAGGTAATTTAAAATTTATCTTTACAATTGCTCTACCTTTTAATTCAACTAAAAGATTTCTTAGTATCACAACACAGTCATAATACTATTATCAAGTTGTATCTGAAAAGGAAGCGTTTAAAAGCTATTTTCCTTGAAATCTAGCATGAAAACCTTTAGCAAAATTCTTGTTACGTCCGCACTCACCCGTCTGTGACTAAGGCAACGAGCAAGCTGGCTGCTTCTTAGAAGTCGCTGTTGTACTATCCATTTGAAAACTTATGCATTTCCACCCCTTTGTCTTAGCTGGACGTTCGAAGTTTTGATGGCTAGAAAAAGTTTACACTTATGATATTATATAGCAAATTGCAGTATAGCATTTTTAAGCTCAGTAAGTATAAAAATAAACCGACCAAGTGCGAGTCGGACTCGCCTATGAAGGGTTCCGTAGCCGCAAGTAAAATCATATAAAAGTTCTTGTAGTTCGTTGTAACTTTGATCGATGTTTTAATAATAGTGTATTTTTTTTAATTAATTAATTTATAACGTAACTACTTACTAGATCTCGTTCAAACCAATTTTCGGTGAAAGTTTGCATGGTAATGTACATCATATATTTTTTTAGTTTTATCATTCTCTTATTTTAGAATTTACCTTGGGGAACACACATTTTACGTGTCTCTAGCGCAAAATATTCAGTTTAGAAAAAAAATATATTAGAAACCTCAGGAACCCTCAAAATTTAATGTTTTTTTTTCTATTTTTGAGGGGAGCCCTCAAAATTTATTGTTTTTTTTCTATTTTTGTGTGAAAATCTTAATGCGGTTCACAGAATACATCTAGGTACTTACCAAGTTTCAACAGTATAGTTCTTATAGTTTCGGAAAAAAGTGGCTGTGACATACGGACGGACAGACAGACATGACGAATCCATAAGGGTTCCGTTTTTTGCCATTTGGCTACGGAACCCTAAAAACCGCTTCGCTGGCCGAGTGGTGAAAGCGCTTGGCCCGATATCTGGAGGTCTCAAGGTGTTTTCATATTTTTAGATAGCTAGCATAGCTAGATTTGACCTAGCGTGGTGATTACAGTAGAGTCCTAATTTTAATGAAATGAAATTTCAAATTATTGTTAAGTTAAAATATTGTTTTTTTCTCAGTAAGTGAAATTATGTATATGAGAAAATAAAGTTCTTAAACCACAATGATGGAGGCTTTTGTGCTACAGTGGGACGGTATGTAGGCTTAGGTACTATACTTTACTTTTTATTTATGCTAAATAAGTTACTGTTTTGTTCATATAATGTTCACACGTCACGTTGGGTTACACACATAATGACAAGTGTACACAATTTTACCTATACGCATAATGACACACACGCACAATGACTCAGACGCATAATGCCACACACGCAATATGACACACATGCATAATGACACACACGCAATACGACACACACGCATAATGGCTTACACACATAATGATAAACACGCACGATGACACATTTCAATGGGTTGGAAAATGAGTATGATGCATTTAATTTAGATTAATTTGTAATTTATTTATTGTAATAATTGACAAAAAATTAAGAATGACATTGTATGGGCTTAGCAGCGAGCATCATCTTTTGACAAATTTGTCTATCCTGAACTAAAATTACGATACGGTCGAAGAAGACATTGCGCTTTATGTACACGTACATTAAGCGCTATACGTCCGTAGCGATATTAGACACGTTAAGTAAGTAATCGTAAGCTTTTTTTAAAGTAAACCACCTATGTTTTACGAAGTTTTATGATTTATTATTAATTGTTATAATCTAACCTCATGGTTGACAATGTATTAATAATAAGGGCTAGCATAGTTTTAACGACTGTGCCAGCCAAATCATCACAAAAAATATTAAACAGTTGTTTTCATGTCAACAACGCCAAAAATACCAGCTAAGTGCGAATCGGACTCGCGCACGAAGGGTTCCATACAGTGATCTATACATTAGACACTATAAAAACCGCAAAAAAAATCTCGTTTGTTGTATTTGAGCTCCTCTTTAATATTTATTTCATTATGTTTTTAGTATTTGTTTGTTTTCATAGCGGCAACAGAAATACATCATATGTGAAAATATCAACTGTCTATAGCTATCACGGTTCATGAGATAGGTACAGCATGGTGACAGAGAGACGGACGGACGGACGGTACTACGGAATCCCATAAACAACTTTTACAAGTACCTAACCAGGAAGTTTACAAAAGACACAATAATTTTGACAAACGACAGGAAAATCTGAAAGCTCGAAAGCACCGCAAGAAAAACCATTCTCCTATGAATTATCAACACAAATTCATCCAACTTTTACTCGCGACTGGGAGTAGCTGATTCCGCTCACAATAAAACAAATCTTAAGTCCTTACTCACTGGGCCATGACTAACGGGAGACGAAGAAAATGTATTTTTAAGTTGTCGCCGTCTCGACTCCGTTTCACTCAATTAAGTAAGGACTTGATGACGTAATTAATTACGAAGATTGCGCGAGCCGTATCTTTTATTACTTAGCTATCGACGTTATTTTTTTAATTCTACTTAGCTGGCGATCTTGCACCGTCCGCTTATGGGAAGCGTCACCGCAGCATTTTGACATTATTTTAATTCACAGACAGGCGCTTCAACAGCATGACGATTCAATATTTGTGTACCTAGTACTTTGTCTAAAATTTGGTTTGGGGGTTAAAGTTACTCGCGTCCGTTGATTTACCCTTGAAAACCTCACGTGACCCCTGGGTGGTACTAAATGAGTGACACTGCCTGAGTGGAAACCAAAATGCGTAAACCCTCTTAAGTCAAACCCGTGGACCCATCAGTGGGTGCGTCAGTATCAGTAGTCCTCCTAGGTAATCCACGGGTCTGCGTCAGTATCCGTAGTCTACCTAGGTGATCCACGGGTCTGCGTCAGTATCCGTAGTCCACCCAGAGTCAGAACAAGTGCCCAGGTGAACTTGTCAGGTGGACCCCGGGTAAGGAAAGGAAGGCCATGATCTACCAAATATCTGTAAAATATTGATGTTATTTTTTTAAGTCCTTTCCCCAGCAGTGGGACATTGAATAGGTAGTAGAGTTACGCTTATTTGTATTTTATTTACAACAAACACACCATGCCTATATTACCATGAATACTCGCATCATCGCTCCCCATTCAAATTACCAAAGGCGCATCACACCAAGCGACAAGCGTCTCACATCCATACAATGTTAATTAAGATGGAGGCAAATAGACTTTATGGTACAAACAGATTTAATTAATATGGCACGAATGCCTTGTGTTAGCCCGATCTTGTCAAACACTGCTTCGGGTACACTTCGGTTGGTGTTTTCGAAGCCCACGGTTAGATTGATGTACCGGTATTAAACCTCATTTGAAATTTTTATTTAAAAAAAAAATAATGAGAGGGTAAGAAATAGTAATAAGTTGTAAAAATCAACTGTAATAAATAGTAAGGAAACCACTCATTTTCCCCGAGTATTTAGATCATCATCATCATCAGCCTATAAACGTCCCACTGCTGGGCACAGGCCTCCCACGTGGACAATGCACGAGGGGATATTGGGCCATAACCCACCACGCTGACCCAATGCGGGTTGGTGGGTTTTAACGACTGTCATCTTACGACAACAACCGGGACCAACGGCTTAACGTGCCTTCCGAAGCACGGAGGAGCTCGAGATGTTTTAAATTTGGTCACCCATCAAGCGACCAGGCATTGCGAAAGTGGCTTAACGGGCAAGTTCGCAAGCCGAACGCGCTAGCCGCTGCGCCATCGAGCTCCTCGAGTATTTAGATATAAGATCTGAATAAAGAAATAAACAAAGCTAGACCTAAGACTAGTCAGCTCAGGGCCTCGACAAATAGCGGAGCACCCACCGCTATGGAATGATTGGTGATGAATGAATGTGTGGGATGCGGTATAAAAGTGCGAGAGGAATAAATGAGAGAACTGGCATGAATGACAAATAGAGTAAATACAGGCGTCGGCGACATGTCGGCGGTAGTATTTAAAAAAAAACCTCATTTGATACTGTAGGACTTTTAAAATTAGGTAACGCCTCCGCGGCCGTGTGGTCAAGCACTTGGCTAGATATCCAGAGGTCCTGGGTTCAATTCTCTGGTCAGGGCAAAGTGTAATTTCGGACTTTTCGATGCATTTTGGTTATTGACTATAGTGTTTTTTTTTAATCTGGCTGCTCATTATAAGAATACTACCGTTTCTTCCCTTGGCTGTCGCTAATAGGGACTAACGGACTAAACACTGGACATATATCCCAACATAGAACGGCGATGGGCTCACCACTTATCAAGCTGAGCATATGTGCAGTTGGTATTTGGTGAAACGTAGACTGTGTGCTGATTTTGCGGTCATCATTGCTTTGTCGCTAATTAGGGGATCATAGTAATGAGTGTATGTTTTTTACTTATTTTACCTAATTATATATAAAACTTAGATATTTTTTAAAAATACGAGTATACCTCTGTGAACTGGATTAGATGGAAAAAATTGGCACCATTTATCTACATAAATGGTTCCAATTTTTGTACACTTTAGTCCCTCTTACGTTTCACAATACTCTCAGCAATATAGTTGTTCTTCATTCATAATACAAGACTAGCCACAGTTTTTAAGTTAACAATTCCAGTAATCCCGTATTCAAAGCTCCAGACAGTTGGGAGACAGCCCAGTCCCGCTCCAGTAAATCAGGAATAGTCCGCGTGGCCCCGCCGCCCGATACGCCACGTTGCTACTGATTAATGTTCCAGATTTCGACCGCTGAGGAGATTTATTAGGAAAATATCTGCTTAAGCGGTAGTCAATTCTTGTAGGTACTTAAAGTTGATTTGGAATTAAGAAGACAAGAGTGACCTATATGCGGACCATACGGTAAAAGCTACCATCTGTTTGTGGCAAAAAATTTCACTGGATTATCTAGTAGGTACCTAGTTAGTTTTCTTTAAAACTAAAAGAAAAATAACCCATGAATGATTTAATATAATTTCTTTATCATATGTATGATAATTCAGTTACGACAGAAATGTCAGTGATTTTGAAAATAGGAGACTCGGAATGGCAAAAGCTCGTAGGTTGCCGTCTCTTTTGAAGCAGTTCCTTTTTTAATATGCATAATTTTTAATAAATAACAATATTACATTTGGATAAACTATAACTCAAAATAAGTTGAATACTCATAAAATTAACAAGATTCCTTGGCGAACAAGCGATATTCGGGAAGCACTTTAAACACCCGTCGAAATCTTACATAACCAGGATAAACGAAACACGGTCTTGCTCATTCAATACGACAGTGGAAAACTTTGAGTCGAGCGCCTGAAAAATATTACCCATCTCAAGTTTAATCTCTTGAAAATGTTTAGGAACAAATGTAAGTAGGAGATCCTTCGCCGTGTTAGTACAAACGGAGCTAGATGTAAGTGTGAAAGTTGGACACCTTGCATTGTTATAGCGGATACTTAAGGGTAAACATCTGTAGTTTTAGGTAGGTGTAAGACCTGTCGTAATAGGGCGTCTATTTCAATGGTTTGGGCTATTGAGCAACTCAAATAGTCACCCATAAGAAGCTTATAAAGTTCGGAGAGTGTGTTTGTGTCCTTTTTTGGACAATAGGACATAAAAAGTAAATAATTAAGTAAATGGAACCACCATCATCATCATCATCAGCCAGAAGTCGTCCACTGCTGGACAAAGGCCTCCCCCACGGATCTCCACCACGACCGGTCCTGTGCTGCTTGCATCCAGCGGCTACCCGCGACCTTCACCAGACCACCATCACACTCAGTAAAAAGATAAGAAAAATTAGAATACTGATTTAACGGTTTATTCGTACGCTTTTTACTGTCGTTGAGTATCCGATATTTCAGCACTCGCAATAAAACAGTTTCATGTTACAGGCAAAACTCATAATCGATCAAAACCACGTTTGACTAAGAATGTTGGTCAAAACTGTTTTGGACTAAGGACATTGGTCAGAACCATCCAGTCATATAAGTTGTTATATACATGGTTATTTGAGGAACGAGTAGGTAGGAATTGTAGAGGGGGTAGAGATGGTCCTTCGGTACTTCACTCACCGGACGAAACACAAGGCCGGCAACGCGATTCCTCTGGTTTTGCGGGTGTCCATTGGCGGCATTAGGTGACCTGCTTGCTAGTATGCCTCATTTAACAATAAAAAAAAGAAATGCAGCCAAAAATGCTTCTTGGCGGCAGAATTATACTGGGTGGAAAAAAAGACCGTGGTTGGAGGAAGAGTAGGTACCCTAAATATTGATGATGACCATTTTACTGAAAGGAAACATTCCTTTATTTTCAAAAATAATTAAAACTGAATTTAAAGATTTTTTGAAAAACTCACCTGCCTGAACCGAGAATCAAACCTGTGAAATGTGAAAAAAAAAACAGAATGAATTGAACAGTGAATTCAGACGAAGAATACGTCTGTCTATACGTGAAAGTGGGTCTCATTTTTAGCAAATTCGTATGGTATGTGAGGGAGCCCTTTCGGTCGCATAATCTCTTTCGTCATAATGTAGTTTGGTATAACAGTTTCAGCATAAAGTTTTTTTCGCATAAATTACGATAAGCAGAGTGTTGTAAACCCATAATGGTTTCATTGGCATAATTTTATATTAGCATAATCGTCTTTATCATAATTTTAATCAGCATAAATGTAAATAACATAATTGCTATACGTCTAAATGTTATTTAACATAAAATACGAAACGCATAATGAATGAAGCGCAGCGTAGCGATTGTCTTGAAATATAAGGTTATTTTTATATTTTTATTAGACAACAGAAATACTAGCTGCTCTACTCCTGTAGATCACGGGATAGCTACGCTACGCTGCGCTTCGCGATTGTCTTAAATTTCTAACCAGTCAGGTACATCATATTATGTAGTCTTTATTTGGGTAACCTATCATAAATTCGTAACTTTCCTGTACGAATTTCAATTGTTCGAAAATGTCTTAAGAAGTTAATACTTTGTGTTTTCGGTAAGGTTGTGCTACAAAGTCAGTGATAGAAACGAATCGCGGCAAAACCGACTCCACGTAGACTTGTCTGCCCTACGCTAGAGTGTAATTTAAGCTCGCGTGGGACCGCCGGAGCCTCGCAGCGCCAGAGCCGTGACAGAAACCATGCCTGCTACATGCTGCGTGCTTGGATGATGCTGCATGCTTGGTTGCAGCTGCATGCTTGCTTGCATGCTGCAGCTTGCTTGCATGCTCCACATGCTTGCTTGCATGATGCATGCTTGCTTGCATGCTGCATGCTTGCTTGCATGCTGTATGCCTGCTTGCATGCTTTAAACGTTACTACGATAACAAGTTGTTTGTTGATAATAATATTATGGATTTCAATTATTTGAAATATTGTACTTTTATAATATTGGAAACGTGTTTCTGAAAAATGAATAAACTAGCATTAATAGCTTCGGCCAAACGTAGAGTGGGATTTTAAAAAATTAGGATTTTGAAAAAATATCAAACGATAATCTGACATGACTTGTAATCTGTATGCCATAGGGTGAGATGCGAATAAATGTTTTGATTAGTAATCGTTATTCTAAAAACATTTATGCATGAACATTTGATGCTGATTTATCATTATTATAAAGTATGTCTAATGATTTATTCTGAATGAACGTTATGCGAAACGAAGAGTATGGCAAAAAACGTTATGCAGCCTTAAGATATGCCTCTTTATTTTATGCAACCCAATATGGACCCGGTATGTGAACTGTTTCCTTTGGATAGGAGTAAGCTTTACAACAAAAAAAAAATTTCTTAGTCTTTCTTTAATTTAAGATACTATGTTGCGTATTAGAAATTGATGCTTATAAATGACTCTTTCGGTTGGTATCAAAATACAAAAAATACAGGTTTTTTTTTTCACATTTCACCGGTTCAATTTCCGGCTCAAGCAGGTGATTTTTCAAAAATCTTAAAACACAGTTTTTATTATTTTTGAAAATAAAGGAATGTTTTCTTTCATTAAAATTTGCCATCATCAATATTAAGGGTACTTTTCCTCCAACCAAGTTCTTTTTTTTCCACCTTAAATATTACGGTGGTGCCCATTCAGTCGCATTATAGGCAATATTCTAGCAACGTGAAAAACTTTTCGTTTTTTTTTCAAATACAAGTTCAGTGACTCGTTAGTTAGGGCATCAGTTTCAGAACACGTTTCAGTGGCGGTGTAACAGTCGGTGTGGTTAATAAGTTTATAGCTGCATCTCGACTAACGAACGCTCGCAGTCTGGTTTGCAAAATTGACAATAAATAACAAATGGCTGGGTGGTGGCCGGCCACCCTCTGTCTGTTGGTAGGAACCTGTTTATGGAGTTCAATGATACATACATATGATGAATGATATATACATACATACATAACACTCAAGACTATTTTTACATGTGCTCAGCGTGATAGGCCGTGAGGATGTATGTGCAGTTTTTAATCCGTTAATTCAATGATATTGAACGATAACGAAAATACGCGACCGGAAACAAGTTTGAGTATTTCAAACATATGTATTCTCAAGACGAAGTATTAACTAAAATTAAAGTTTTATACGCTGTTAGCAAGCGCTGTTTCATTAATTCATAAGAATCTATGTAAACATCTCAGTGTATATAAAATTCCATTTAATATACATTCTGAAAAAAAGTTTCTGGAGCGGATGATTTGTTCAAGATTCCAAATTATTTTTTTTGATTTTTTTTGTTGTTAGATTGGCACAACTGTTATCTATTTTGGCGCGGAGTTTGAGTTGCATCTGTTATTTAGATTAAATACAGTGCTGTTTTTAGTTAGTTTATATCTGAGTGTATTGCGAATTTCATAATGGATAAAAACATCGAACAAAAAGTTTGTCTTCAATTTTGCGTCGCCAATGGAATTTCGTGTTCGGAGTCACTGAAAATATTACAGAATCGACTTTATCAAAAACACGTGCTTATGAGTGGTACAAAGCGTTGAAAAGCAGTCGATATGTGATGGAAGATTGCTTCGCTCTGGTAGGCCATCAACGTATTCAACTGAAGTTAACATCGCAAAAGTGAAGGGAATGGTGACTGAAAATCCTCATTCAAGTTAGAGAAAGATAGCCGCTGAAATTTCTGTGTCTTACGAGTCGATCCGTACCATTTTTTAATAATCACTTGGGTATGAAACATGTTGCCGCTCGGCTAGTCCCAAAAGACCTGAATTTTCTCCAAAAACTTAATTGCATGTGAGTCGCTGAGGACATGCTAGAACGAGTCAACCCAACATTCATGCAACGCATTGTTACTGTATTTACGAGTTTGATATGCAAACTATAGTCAACAAGCTTCGGAGTAGCGCCTTCCGACTGAACCGTAACCGAAAAAACCACGCCTAAGTCGATCAAAAGTCAAAGTCATGTTGCCTGATTTCTTTGACTATCGCGGTGTTGTGCATTCGGAATTCTTGCCGGAAGGTCAAACGGTAAATAAAGAATATTATTTGAGCATTATGCGGCGTTTAAGAGAGCAAATTCGACGACAAAAGCCAAATTTGTGGAAACAAAATTCTTGGATTTTGCTCCACGATAATGCGCCTTCGCACAAAGCCATCATTGTTAACGAATTTTTGACCAAAAACTCAACAAATACCATCGAGCAACCGCCGTTCACCAGATATGGCTCCAGTCGACTTCTTTCTTTTTCCTATAAACTCAAATTACAACTTCGTAGCACACGTTTTCATTCGATAGAAGACATAAAGAAGAATTCGCGGCGAGAACTGAACTCAATTTTGGAAAAAGCGATTAAAAATGTTTTGATGATTGGATTATTCGTTGGCGTAAGTGTATCGCTTCTGAAGGAAACATAATATTTTGTGTATTATTGATCTTTTACCGGTGCTTTCTTGATAGAGTAGTATGTATCAAATATTATCAATCCGACAGCAAAATAATAAACAGAAGTATTTAAAAAAAAATAAGTCAGTTAATTAATTACTCAAACTCGTTACTTGATTAATTAGTGACAAACCTAACCGAAAAACAAGAAGCTAATTCTTCAAGTTAATTAGAGTGCCCAATGTATTCGTAAAGGCAATAATAATGAAATGCCTCTACCATCCAAATAGTAAACAGTAATTACGAATGTTCCTTGTGGCTGTCAACCGCGTCAATTAAGAGCTATTATAGTGAACCAAGTGTTTGTCGGTTGTTAGAGCGTATTAGAGCACATAAAGCACCTATTACGGACTTTCTCGACGCCTCAAGTTAATTGACACCCCTACGAAGATATAGTTTTCTCTGGATGTGACATTTTGGTAAGGGTTGGTGATTTTTCTGAGAGCTTGTCTAGAAGTTTTGCTTCATTTTTTTGTAACACTGAGCCGGCAATGCAGTATGCCTGATGGAAAGAGGTCACCACAGAGGCCTTCACAAGTGTGCACAATTTCAGGGTTGGCCAACTCTGAAGTTGTGATGCCTCTAACTTTGACTTTAACCGCCTCTGTGGTCTAGTGGCTAAGCCACTGGTCTTAGACCCAGAAGTCCCGGGTTTGATTCATAGCGGGGGACATTTTTGTGTACTTGGTTTGGTTGATGATAAGGCTTGTTAAGTCCGCCTGGCTAGCTACCACCAACTTATTTGAAGTCTGGCGCCATAAATAGCAATGTTGAGTTCCGACAGTTTAGAGATAAGATAGCCAGTTCCTAAGTGGTTGAGGATACCGGGTGAAGCTCGTTTCCACCTATGGCATTATCATCACTTACCATCAAGTGAGAAAAAGGCCATGCGCTTGTTAAAAGCGCTTAGTAGATATAAAAAAAGCTCTGGATCTATTACCATTCAAACCGGAACATAGTAATGTTAAACAATGCTGCTTGGTAGCAGACACAGGTATTAGGGTGGTCATGGTAATAATTTAAACGATAGTGACTCATATTAAATTGTAGACAATGTTGTTATAAATACATAAAGTCAAAAGTGTTGAAAAAATTCGACTCGAATGCCGACGAAAATGCCTCCGTGGCGGAGTGATCAACGCAGCCGCCCGGATTGCAGAGGACGTGGGTTTGATTCCCATCTGGGGTAGTAATTTTTTCAACGATTCAATATCTTAATTAAATGGTCAAATAAAGTAATACCGATAATTTTAAATTATCTCACATTTTTGCAGTCACTTCTAGTATTTCGTGATCGTCGCCGGTTTACTGTTTGTCTATATGTAGTTAAGCAAGAAGTTGTCAGATCGATTGGATTATTGTTTCGTTAAAGACATTTAATTGGTTGTGTTGTGTGTGTACTTTGTTTAATACAATGTGGGGTTGTTGCTTTTTAAAACTTAGAACGCGGCGCCACTGGACACAATAGAAACTCTATTGTGTCCAGTGTCTAATTGAGCACTGATCAGTGCGCGGTCGCAGTTGAAATAGTCGTCTACACAATTAGTTTAAAAAATATATCAATGGGGTTTTAAGTAAATTTATACTAAGTAAGTACAAAACATTATCTAAATATAGTCGCTGATTATATGTTTTTATTTAAAATTTACAACGGCCCTATAGATTGTCTCGACTTATTAAACATGATTAATCTGAATGTACCCCGCAAACTGGCTCGACCTTCGAGATACTTTCTTTTTTGTGTTAAAGGCTTTAAAACAAATTTAGGTAATTTTTCTACCATCAATCGGATTCAGTCCCAATATAAGCACTTGTCACGATCGTCAGCAGTGTCTATTGACGTTGACATTGTCTCATCCTATGCATAAATTCAAGTCTGTTGTGTATACATTGTTCACTAATAAATAGTAAAAGAACAAAGATTCATATTTATAAGCTCGGAGTGGTAATTTTGTTTTGTTTAATCTAGTTTTAAAATACTTTAAAAAAATTTTTTATGATGTTTATGCATGCCGTGGCATCCTTTAATTGGAGCAACATCAGTGTAACAGACATAAAGTTTGTAATGTAAGAACGTGTTGGTTGGTGTATGCCCTGTTGGATGTCTTTTTTTAAATAAATAAATAAATAAATAAATAGTAAGCCGATGTGTTTTTATTGTTCTACAACGGGTAAGCGATTGGTCTTCATCTCACCTGATGGTAAGTGACGATAAGCGGTACAAAAGTGATGATAACTTGATGATGTTATGATGTTAATAATTACCATACAAGTATAATATTCTCTTATGGGAAAACTAGTAGCATACTCTAAAAAGATAAACCAAAAAATCATTTACCCTGCGGACCGAAAGAACAGAAAAGAACGTTCAAACGTAACATTGTAACGAGCCAAAACTTTAATCGCTTAGATGTGACAACAAATGGCAATTTGGTGCGGAATGGAGTCATCACGGCACAGATTAAAAGAACATTTCAACATTTTGAAGCAACATTGCCGTCTCTTAGATTACCTTCAAAGTTGCGGAAAATATTGCAGCGCGCCGCCGGCGAAGTTTTGTCTTTGTCATGTAAGAAAGTAAGAAGTACAGAATCGTTTGTCTTCACCAAAGCTCCGCATTTGCGTTTGAGTAATAAATAATTGTGATACATTATAATAAGCGTGCGCGAGCAAGAGTTGGGAGAGCTTTGTACTTTGAAACCTAATTCTGTAATTAATGATAAGCCTTTAAGCATTCTCCGTCGTACAGTGGCTTTTCAATCTATGGTAGTAATCGCCTCTGTGGTTTAGTGGTTGATCCACCGGTTTCAGAGTTAGCGGTACATTATTGGTACAGTGGCACATTTATAGTTTAATTCGTATTGCGTAAATATTGTAGTGTTAGAGAAAATTCCCGCGCTAGAGGGCGCCACAGACTGAATGACGTCACGGTGGTGTGTTACACGAAGGAGTAGTGAGACATTGCGTTTAAAAGCTCGAGCTAGGAGGATATAAGTTAAGAGACGGGACTTTCATAGTACAAATTGAAACTGTACTTTTGTATGAAATTTGCAGGGAGATTCACTACCAACATCAGCATCGTAAATAGCGCCAATGGTTCCAACACAACAAAATAAAATTAGGAATGTTCCACGGTACTGGTACTATATTATATCGATATCGATGTTTTACGCTTTTAGCAGATACCGATCTTTGTTGACGAACTATGGTAAAATTTGACATGATTACACAATGTCAATTTTTTATTAAAACAACAGTACATATTTTACAGTTTTTTCATTAGTACAATCCGCATAAAGACCAAGTCTTCATTTCCAGTGGCTGCTACCCACATTTTACATCTGTAACAAAACCATTATTTATGTTATCAACTCATCCTATTAATATTATAAACGCGAAAGTTTGTAAGTATGGATGGATGTTTGTTACTCTTTCACGTAAAAACTACTGCATGGACCTGGATGAAATTCGGCATACAGATAGTTTATAACCTGGATTAACACATAGTATACTTTTTATCCCTATATTCCCACGGGAACGGGAACCACGCGGGTGAAACCGCGAGCGGCCGCTTGTCATACATATAGGGGCAAATAAAATAATAGATAAATTTTTCGATCACTATTGACATCACTATTGTTTACGGGAAAGTGAAAGGTTATTTATTTTAAATTTATTTATAGAACCACAAACAAGGTTACAATATAGCTTAAGAGGGTTTTATGCATTTCGGTTTTCCATACAAACTTAAAAGTCGAAATTTTTAAACACCAATGAGACAATTTTGATGAAACTTTGCATGCTGAAGTAAAACACAAGGATCTAAATAGTTTGTTGAAAACGTTTTTCTAGCTGAGTTATTGCGATTTAAAGTCCACTATAGAAAGTTAAAAATCGCAATAACTCAGTTAAATAAACATTTTTTTTAAATGTTTTCAACAAACTATTTAGATCCCTGTGTTTTACTTCAGCATGCAAAGTTCCATCAAAATTAGTTCACTGGTTTTTAAAAAATTCAACTTGGAAATGTGTATGGGAAACCGAAATGCGTATACCCTCTTAAGCTAACTAACATATAGTACAATTTATTACTTATCGTAAACTCAACTGCAATGGTTACATTTTATGTATAAAACTAATATAAAAAGGGAACTCAAATTATAGAACATAATATTTTATTTGAAGTACAAATTTTATGTTAACGCTAGAACTAAAAAATGCTTAACACAATGTAGTGTGTGTAGTGCTAACTACTAAATAATTAGTCTATTTATCACTGTGCTTTGACCTGTGTATGCATAAATATATACATATAAATAAATAAATAATAAATAAGTAAATACATATAAATATATACCAATAACTATATACGCATAAATAATGATAATCCATGTTGTGTGTGTGTACCAATACACAATTTTAACTTTAAGTAAAATGGAATATTAAACAATTAGGCATATAACAATAACTCAAGTATCTGTCTATTGTATGAACCAGTACTACAAGAAAATATGTCTCCTGTATTGAATTTTTTATTGTATGTGTCGAGTTGTCGACCATGCGATGCAGAGGCGATCGAATGCCAGCGTTTGTGCGAGAACCAGCAACAGCAAATAGCGGTTGGATCGCATAGGTGCGCGCAGTGGCACAGAATAACTTATACGATTAATTATGTCTATGCAATCGTATTTGTTATTGCACCGATCGTAAAGCAGTTTTGCGTCAAGTTGTGACCGCCTAGATTTTAGGTCTAAGAGTTTATATTTCCTCAAAAGGAGTAAGTGCGATTAACGCTTTCGGTGGTATTTGTAATTAACCCGACGCAAGAACTTCTTTTGCACCATTTCTATGCTGTGATTATATTTTTTATATAGTGGGTTCCATATTGACACCCCGTATTCTAACTGGGGCCCTACTAGGGATTTAAAAAGGTAGATTTGTGTGAGGGGGTTTTTAAATTCAATTGACGAACGCATGACAAGACCATGTTAAAAGCTTTACTTATTATGTTTTGTATATGTATATCAAAATGTAATTTACTATCAATGGTCAATCCCAAATCTTTAATATTACTGACCCTCACAAGATCTGTACAACCAAGAGAATAGGTAAAATAATATATTTTCTTTTTTTTCGTGAAAGTTATGGTTTTACATTTATTTAGACTAAGTTGCAAATTGTTATGGGAACAGTAAATACTAAATATCAAGGTCTTCTTGAAGCAAGTGATGATTCCCAACTCTATCGATGTATCGATATATTTTGAGATCATATCATCATATCAGCATACAACAGAAATTTACTATTTTTAAAGCAATTTTGAACGTCATTGATGAAGATCACAAATAGGAGAGGACCCAATATGGAACCCTGCGAAAGTAACATTGATAACCTCTGTCTCCGAACCTCTAATCACAACTCTCTGCGTTCTATAGAGACGTATGACTTAAACCACCGCCAGAGATTTCCGCGAATACCGTTGAAGGCTATTTTCTCGATGTCGACATCGAATGCTTTTCGGAAATCGGTATAAGTGCAGTCAATTTGTCTATTAGTGTCAAGTGCATCAAATAATTCATAAGTGTAGGTGACCAGATTAGTTTTGGTAGAACGCCGCTTAATGAAACTGTGCTGTTCCACAAGGATAATGTTATGTAAGTAAGGGTAAATAACGTTGTGTACTAAACGTTCAAATACTTTAGAAAGAACGGGCAGTATGGATATTGGTCGATAATTCGTTATATCATTTTTGATCCATCCTTATATACTGGGACAACTCTTGCACTTTTCCAAATGTTAGGAAATTCCCTATCAGATAAACATTTGTTATATAGATAACATAAAGGAGATCAATTACAGTTGCAGTTTCCCTAAAGAAAATACCCGGTATGTTATCAATCCCTGCACCCTTTGCTATATCCAACACTTGTAAAGCTTTATCTACGTACTTCCAATCTAGTCACCCTGACGTCATGAATTATAAATTCAGGTGTATTTACAAGTGGTAAATTAAGATCGTTGACACTGAGATCCTCAGACACAGATGATGGCCAAAACACAGAATGAAAGAAGCTACTAAACCGGTCGCAAGACTCTTCCGGGCTACGAGTTATAGAACCTTCATAATGTAAACTACTAGGGATTTCGGAAGTTTTGCGACGTTGAGATATATACTTCCAAAAAAACTAAATGTTGTCCTTTAGACTATTTTCAACCCTTGTTATGTATTTTTTGTAACATTTATCTGACATTGTTTTAAAAAAAATTCTGTACACTGCAAATACATTATAATTTGATTCAATGTTATGTTTTTTCAATTTTACCCAAGCTCGATTATTTTTGTTAAATAAATTGATTAATTCAGGAGTAAACCAGGCAGGATACGACGAAGTTTTAAATTTCTTTTTGGGTACATTGAACTTGATAACACTGTACAATTTATCATAAAATGTCGATACAGCTATATCATCATTTTTATTAAGAAACAAGTCATCCCAGTTGACATTTGATAATTCCTGCTTCATTTTGTCGTAGTCCGCCTTCCATAACATATAACTTAGCAAAGATTATGTTTATATTTTGGCGTAAAACTATTTTTTTATGTAATATAGGTACACATAATCATTCTACGATAATTAATGTCATTCTGTACTCACCGATCAGCATTTAGTGGAAATTTTGCCATAAATGTACTTATTCGGTCGCCTGACCGACTAGTTTTAAAATGTTTTTCGTTATTGTTAAGCACTAATACTTCAAAACCATTTTTTTTTAGCCTGCTTTATTTTTATAGTTTGTTATAATATGCTGCTGGTTTACCTAATTACGAAATACAGCTCATCAGATGGTGTAAACCGTTAATGCTACTTCAATCATCTATGTTTAAGAAAACTACGAGTATCAAGTCTTCAAGTTACAGTGAAATCCGTATTTCAAAATAAACTGCCCAACAATACGTCTGCACAGAAGATTTCACGGGCCGTGGGTTTGCTTTGTGCCGGCGACGCCCGTGATACGGGCCAAGCAACAGGCGTTGGAAATGTACGGCACTTTGCAGTGGTAAGCGATAGTTGCATGGGTTATGGTACCTGTACCTACAGAATTCAATTACATGATTTTGATATAACAATATCCAAAGAGCCATGTCGCGTAGCGGCACATAAAAAGAGTACTAAAACCCCCTCTCTTCCCTTGGTTGTCGTAAAAGGCGACTAACGGACTAAAGACTGCACACACTTCCAACAGCATAGAGCGGCGTTGGTCTCACTACCTGGCACGCTGTGCAGTCGCTATTTGGTGAATAGTGGACTATGGCAGAGATTGCTTTTGCGGTCTTCATTGCCTAGTCTCTGACTAACCCTTTGGGGATAATAGTCGTGATTATATGTATATTGTGTATATTGTATTTTGATCTATCTATAAATATTGGAATGTATTTTGATAACTCTAATCCCAGAAGTGACAGTGTTACCGAAATTATACTTGCCAAGTCACAGGCGTTGGAAATGTAGGTACGACGACGCTCTGTGGTGCTAAGCGATAGTTGGGTTGTGGTACTAAGGTACAAAAGTCAATTACATGATTTTGATCTAACAATAAGTATTAAAAAGTATTTTGACAACTCTAATATCAACAAAGACTGGTTACCGAAATTATACGGGCCAAGCAACAGGTAATGGAAATATACGGCGCTCTGCAGTATTAAGCGACAGTTAGGTTGTGGTACTATAAGGTACAACAATTTGATTTTGATCTAGCAACCATCATCATCATCATCAGCCTATAAATGTCCCACTGCTGGGCACAGGCCTCCCACGTGGACAAGAGCACGTAGTGATATGAGGGCATAATCCACCACGCTGACACAATGCGGGTTGGTAGGTTCTAACGACAGTCATCTTACGTCAACAACCGGGACCAACGGCTTAACGTGCCTTCCAAAGCACGGAGGAGCTCGAGATGTTTTTTGTGATGTGATGATACGGATAAATACACATAAATATAGAAAAACACCCAGACCCAATATCCGTTTAGAAAATATATTTTTTTCTAAATTGACCCGACCGGAAATTGTACCCGGGATCTCAGAGATGACGCGACACCAGACCCAGCGTGCTAACCATTCGACCACGGAGATAGTCAAAGTCGTCAAAAATGGATGTGTGTAAAGTCTTAGTCCATTACTCGCCCTTTACGACACCCAAGGGAAGAGCTGGTAGTATATTCTTCTACACACACGGCACTGCAAAAAAATATCTATCAGTGAAAATCCTCACGCCACCCGTAGCATTCATAACTCATGCACCAATGTGCATAAGTTGTGAATGCTACGAGTGACGTGACGTTCCTATTTTGTAGCGTCAAAGAAATGATCAATTTCACAGCAAACACGAGCAACAGTCACTTTGAATTGCAGAATTCAGTTGGTTGCGGCACAGCAGCAAAGCCGGCTTTCGTCTGGATAACAACGGCACAACGGTTGGGATCGCGTGGTCTTACATAGCACGTGAGCGCTTTGGACAAATTCTTTGTCATTGTTGCTTTTGGGTAGAGGTATGTTTCTTTTCACGCATTTTTATGAAGGTATGATTTTATCGAGGAGATCGATGGCGCAGCGGCTAGCGTGTTCGGCTTGTGATCTTGCCCGCTAAGCAAATTTCGCAATGGCGGGTCGCCTGATGGGTGACCAATAAAAAAAACATCTCGAGCTCCTCCGTTCTTCGGAAGGCACGTTAAGCCGTTGGTCCCGGTTGTTGTCGTAAGATGGCAGTCGTTAAAAACCACCAACCTGCATTGGGAAAGCGTGGTGGGTTATGGCCCAATATCCCCACGTGCTATTGTCCACGTATGAGGCCTGGCCCAGCAGTGGGACGTTTATAGGCTGATGATGATGATGATGATAATTTTATTTGTATTTTAGGAGAGTGTCGTGTGTCGGCTCACTAAAAAATACTACCAACTCTTTTCTTCCATTGGGTGTCGTAAAAGGCGACTAACGGACTAAAGACTGCACATACATCCAACAACATAGAGTGGCGATGGGCTCACCACCTGTCACGCTGAGCCGTTGACGTTGAAATTTGGTGAAACGTGAACTTTGATAGTGGACTTTCTGCAGTCCTCTTTGCCTAGTCTCTGACTAACCCTTTGGGGATAATAGTCGTGCATGTTTGTAGAAAATTGATACCAGCTAGTATATTAAGCCGTTCGCCTATCTAAAACTTGCTAATTTGATAAAGTTAAAAAAAATAAAAATTAGGCCTATTTGTATAGCTATATCGAATAAATGTCTTGAATTTGAGTATAAATTGAACTACATAGTACATAGGTACACCTGCTATACACTCACTACAACTGCGAGTATAATACCTGATAATATTGAGGTTATCAACTCTCCGTAGGAACACAATGTAATGGCGATATACATAGATGATGGTAGCTTGCCAAGCAGATTCAGAAGAAGTCCTGATACTGTATAGTAAATAGTTTATCAAAATCGTTACAGCTTTTATAAACTACATTTTTCAGGGTTATGGACATTAGTCATGTAACAAAATCCAACATTACACGGTAGTCAGCACCGATTATCACTTCGTTCCTTTTGAAAGGGACCCTTAGTCCCTTCGCTCTTCAAAGAAATCCAAGCAGTTTTCTCGCTCAAAGAATAATTTGAGCTATTCATCGATGAAACGCCGCCGGCATTTTGAACACTTTTACCACATGGGGAGAGACATAGTTTGCGTGAAAATGAAACAAAACATATGTTAAGTTTCTCAAAAGTAGTTTAATCATTTTTACCTTTCTTTTCAAACTATTTTTTAAACCATAATTATCTTTTTAGGACTTCGATCAAAGTTACAGTTATACGCTTTTTTTTACCGCTCCAACAACGTTTTTATTTTCTTCATTACTGATAAGAAGTGGTTAAGTTAAGACTTAAGGTACTAAGGTACCTAACTAATTCCATCAGATCTAGTAATTTAACACTATTACTATCAAGACTCAAAGCTAATTAGGATATTTGCAATCAGACAATATCCATTGATATCTGAAGCACATACAAGGGCGCTTGGAATGATCCATAGCGCTATCTCTGTCCCATGATTGGGGGCTAATCACAGCCATTGTGTCCATTTAATTGCCCATACGATGACGTAATTACCTTGATGATTAGTGGCTGGCTATTGGCTATCAAAAATTATTCGGATCGGATGAGCAAATCAAAGATTTGCCACTAATGACCAAAAGAAAAATCGTAAGCATCTCTCTTTGTATTAGTATTCTCGTTGTATAAGAATAAGGTTAAGAAAAATGTGATTGAGCCACACACACATATTCACACAATAGAGCACATGAAGAATATAATATCAAGGATACTTATTTCTGGATGAATCAATATCATGATAAAATGTTTTCCAGAAATAATCAACCATCTCAGTAAAGCTCGAATGCGATTCGAACCCATGACTTTTGGATTGCCGGTCCACTGCTCTAACCGCTGGCTGGATGACGTAATACCGCTGGCTTACAGCGTAAAATCAACTACTAGAAAAAAAATTAAGAGTCTTCTGGGGTGTCGGTAGCTTAGCGGTTAGAGCAGTGGACCGGCAATCCAAAGGTCACGGGTTCGGATACCGTTCGAGCTTTCCTGAGACTGGTTGTTTTTTTTTCTGGTAAATTTTTATTTAATAAATAATATTATCCTATATCTATCCATTATGATCAGAAAGCCTAACTTGCAGAACGTCTTTAAATCAAAATGTCTAAAATCAATGTCTAAGTTGTAAAAAAGTCTAAGAAGCTAAACGTCTAAAATGAAAATTGCCTTAGCAGCATTACGTCTACCTATGTTAAAATAAGGGTACAAGACTCAGGTGCGATCGAGTATGGAGTATTGTTCCCATCTATGGGACGGCTCCGCTAAATACCTGCTCGATGCACTTGATAGACTACAAAGGCGAGTGGTACGCATTATTGGAGATGCTGAGGTTACAGCCACTCTTGAGGACCTCCAGCTGCGTAGAGACATTGCTTCTCTCAGTGTCTTCTACCGGAACTACTACGAAGAGTGTTCTGAAGAACTTTTAGATCTAATCCCGCCCTCTCCTTTCCTGTCCCGGACTACACGTGCTGGTCTTAGGAACCACCATCATACTGTGCAGAATATCAGCACTCGTACCAAAAAATTTGGCGAGTCGTTCCTCTGTAAGACGATTCGGCTTTGGATTTCTTTGCCGGCGCATGTGTTTCCCAGTTCCTATAATCCCGGGTCTTTTAAACGGGGCGTGAAACGGCATTTATGCAGGCCGTCATGAATGGGTGCGCTTGTTACCGTGCTTGTTCCACGCTCTCATTATTTTGGACTACATCGGCTGCTTACCATCAGGCAGGATGTAGTCACTATGACGTGTCACATTAAAAAAAAAATGTCTAAGAAGCAAAATGTCTTAAAGCAGCAATACTTCTACTATGTTAAATTGTCTAAGAAGCAAAATGTCTTAAAGGTAAATTGCCCTAGCAGCATTACGTCTATTTCTACCCATAGAGCAACGCGGCTTCCGTGCCGGAAGCTAAAAAGCTAAAAGCGACTTTTAAGTTACACAGTTTTATTGAGTTATTGGTTAATTAGGGTTAATATACCGACTATATAAAGAACAGTTTGGGTACGGAACCCTAAAAATAGACTCGATTCTATTCTACTTAAATCACTCATTCGCTAAATCGTTTACTTACCACTTGTGACTAAAGAAATAGCTGTTAGGTGATTGTTTACACGCGCGAATTTAGATCACATTGCTTATACTTAATGTCATGTAAACGAGATAACAAGGCTGTCGGCATTATATTTGTTTAATTATACTTTATCGCACAAAATCAAGTACAAATGGCAGACTTAATGCTAAAAACAAGACGGCGCAAAAAAAGATACCTACTAAATATATATAATTTATATAACATAAGTACAAATAATATAATTATAGATAATATACACTAATAATATGAGCGCTGATGATGTTATATACTAAGATTATGTATGATGCTTGCGAGTCATTCGCTTAAAAGATTGTTTGTTGGGAGCTTGGCGAATCTTGAGGGGATGAGCGTTCCAAAGACGAATGACGGTAACGGTGAAGGAGTCGGAAACGAAGTTGGAATGATGTAGAGGAGTTTCTAAAAGAAGGTTATTGGAAGAACGAAGATGAGTGAATCTCATTCACCAGATTCTCAGACCATAGGAATTGAAATTTAGACCTAAGGTAATGTGGAGTACGTGGATCAAAAATAATATTGAACAGCATACAGTCCAGTCTATCGTTTCTACGTTCACGGATGGAAAACCATTTCAGCTGTTTCCGGTAACTGGAGATGTGATCATACTTACGAAGACCATAGATGAATCTAATGCAGCTGTTTAGGAGACGTTCTAATTTGTTAGTCATTATGCATTGTAGACGTATTGCTATAAAGACGTTCAGCAAGTTAGACTTTCTGATCATAAAGAATCTAAAGTAATGATTATAAAGAAAACCTAAATACATACATATAAGATGACTGCTAGAAACCGCAAGAAACTTCAAGGGTTGGTCAGGTCAAGTGTTTTAAACATGGCAAAAATGACAAAAGGAATTTGTGTTTTTTTCTTTTTCAATTAAATAATCGGAGAGTCTTTGAGTATCTAATTTATTTTAAAGCAATAAAATAAGAAAAATAAAATGAAAACAATTAAAAATAACGGTTATTTACAACGCGTGGGCAACGGCCGGCCGGCCGTTGACCCGTCAACGTAGGTACTGACGAGGACGGGTCAATAGACGGCCGGCCATTGACCCGTCAACGTAGGTACTGACGCGGACGGGTCAAACCCTTGCCCGCGCGTTGTAAATAATCGTTATTTTTAATTGTTTTCATTTTATTTTTCTTATGATATTGCTATTGAATATGATATGATATGGAAGGGGAGAGTGTTGCTATACCTAATTTCCAATAAATTAAGTTATGGAAGCATACCATATGAAAAAAACACTTTTAACACTTCTCCTTATGCTTACAATAACGTTACAGATATAACATTAACATGCACAAGAGAAACACATTACAACAGCTTTCACATATATAGCAATTACATGCACATTCAATATGCTTACAATACTATGACAAGTAGAGCTATTGGAACAAAGTATCACTATGTCAATATTACATAATTTCACAAACTTTTTATGTTTAACTGAACCTAAAGCTTTAGTACACATATCCGCTATCATTTCATCTGTAGGCAAGTACTTTACATTAATAGCATTACACTTAACCAAGTCTTTAACATAATGGTAGCGGAGGTCTATATGTTTAGTTCGTTTGTGACAATATTCCTGTACCTGTAACAATCTTTGAGCACTTTGGTTATCATTATACAAATTTATAGATAAATTTTCAACCGAAAGTTCTGACATAAAGTTTTTAATGAAACATATGTCTTTACATACATCTGACATTGATAAATATTCTGCCTCACAGCTAGAAAGCGCTATACAGCGTTGTTTCCTAGATTCCCAATGGATGGTGTCATTGCCTAATTTAATAATAAAACCAGTATATGATTTTCTATCTAATTGGTCGTTAGCCCAATCGGCATCGGCAAACGCGTTTAAAATACAATTGTTATTTTTTTGTGAATAACAAACCATAGCCAATTGTCCCTGCTAGATACCGAAGTATACGTTTAGCTGCCAACCAATGAGTTTGATCAAAACCATTATTAAATTGACATAATTGGCTGCAGGCAAAAGCAATGTCGGGCCTTGTGCATACACATAGATACATTAAAGATCCCATCAATTGCCTATAGTTATAAGTATTATCATCTAAACATTTTTCAGGTCTAACAAATTTACTATTTGGCAACATGGGTGTGCACACGGCCTTACAATTTTGCATAACAAACTTAATGAGCAATTTCCTTATATACTCTGACTGGTCTAACCTTAAAATTCCTTTAGACCTATCACGTGTTACATTAATTCCTAAACAGCTCTTTAGAGTGCCCAAATTCTTGACATTAAAATTATTTTCCAAAATATCCAATAACTCTTAATAGCTGTTACTACCTTTACTGTAAAATATGTAGAAGTCATCGACATACAAAGCTATTACAATAAAATCATTTTGTGACTTCTTGACATAGACACAAGGTTCACTTTTTGCTTGACGGAAACCATTACAAGAAAGCAACTCGTGAACTTTATTGTTCCATATTCTACTGGATTGCTTTAAACCATAAATTCCCTTCAACAATAGGCAAACCTTGCTCTTATCACCGTTATTAAAACCAGGTGGTTGCTCCATATAAATTGTCTCTTTTAAGTCCCCATTCAAAAAAGCAGTAGCGACATCTATGTGATCTATGTTTAAATCTAATTTGTTAGCAAGTGAGAACAAAATTCTCATACTAGAGTGTCGCACTACTGGGCTGAAAACTTCTGTGTAATCCTTTCCAAAAACCTGAGTAAAACCCCTGGCAACCAAACGAGCCCTGTGTTTATCGAAATTCCCAGAAGCGTCGTGTTTAGTTTTATAAACCCACTTACATTTTACGACATTAACGCCTGGAGGGCGATCTACGATTTTCCATACATTATTAGATAGCAAAGAATTAAATTCTTGCTCCATGGCTGCCTGCCAATGGCTACTATCAGGGCCAGCCACGGCTTCCTCAAACGACTGAGGCTCCGAAATTGAAATACTATTAGCTATGAGTGAGTAATCCATCTCATACTCTTCATACCTGGACGGTAGCTTAGAACGCGTACTACGCGCCGGGCGCGCTCGGTCGAGTACAGGCGGCAGTTGGTCATTCACCCCGTCCCCTCCAGCTGATGCCTCGTACGAAGACGTCACACGCTCCATGCGGGCGTCCCGCACCGGAGACTCGGCAGAGATCTCGGCCTCGCCGAGAATAAATTCCAGACAAATTTTGATTATTATCACTTGAATTTAATTCAGTTTCAATATCCGAGTTTATCCTAACATTACTAGAATTAATTTTTTTGTTACTATAATCCACTTCAGCATTTTGACTAGAATTCGGTACACTAACATCAGAACAATTATTATTCTCTATATTTTGACTAGAATTCAGTTTACTATCGCTAGAAGTATTATTATTATTTAATTCAGTAAAATTTTCATTATTAGACCATTCAAAAATAATTAATTCATTATTATCACAGACATTACCAATGTCAATATCATTTAAAAATTTATTTTCTAAAAAAGCTACGTTCCTTGATAAAATAACCTTTTTGGGATTAAGGGGGTCTGCTAGCCTAAAACCCTTAGAAGTCTTACTGTACCCTACAAACACATACTTCTTGCTCTTTGGGTCCAGTTTACGTCGGTAATGATCAGGCACAAGCGAGTAAGCAATACAGCCAAAAACGTGAAGGTGACCGAGGTCCGGCCGAGACCCAGTCCACATACCTTCCGGAGTCTGTCCTGATAGAGCAGATGTGGGGCTGCGATTCTTTAAATATATAGCAGTCATGACACTTTCACCCCAATATCGCTTACAGAGACCAGCACACTGTAACATGCATCTCGCCTTGTCCATTAAAATCCTATTGAGACGTTCTGATACCCCATTTTGAGCCGGGCAAAACGGGATGGTTTTTTGATGAATAATACCCTGTTTCCCT
The DNA here is from genome assembly GCA_963921215.1 of Scoparia ambigualis. Lineage (NCBI taxonomy): Eukaryota > Metazoa > Arthropoda > Insecta > Lepidoptera > Crambidae > Scoparia > Scoparia ambigualis. The sequence continues at coordinate 10,147,496 of OY992511.1, read as the reverse complement.
AAATAGGCAGCAAATTTAACATTACAATACTTACCACCCCCATCCGAACGTAGTACCTTTATAGGCAAACCTAGTTGTTTCTCTACGAGCGCTTTAAAAGTAAGAAAACTTGACATTACCTCAGATTTTCTTCTTAGCAAGTATCCAAACGTTTTTCTCGTATAATCGTCCGTGTACGTCACAAGGTACTTCGCGCCACCCCAGCTGTCCTCCTGCATCGGCCCACAAACATCCGAGTGCACTAGTTCCAACGGCTTGCTGGCACGCAGTGCAGTGCCCCTGGGAAACGGTTGAGCACTCAACTTCCCCTCAAGGCAAGGCACGCAATCCTTCAGATCCTGCAAATTATCCTGAAACATAACACCGGTAGCAAAATTGTTCTTTAAAGACCTCAGGCCTTCAAGATTCAAGTGGCCGAGCCTTCTATGCCATAACTCCACAGGCATAGGAGAGACAGCGACATTAGCATTCTGTTGCTCTTGTCTAGGACACAAAAGCACTGAAGAATGCACATCTCGCGAAGATTCACCTGACAAACACACAATCTTATCCAACTTGTAGAGACCATTATATTTACTAGCTTGTCAAATATAAAACAGCCCCCCGATTCAAAGCTGACAGTAAAGTCCCTGTCTACCAACCTACTAACTGACAAAAGGTTTGCAGTAAGATCTGGTACAAACAATACATTTTTAATCATGCTTACTGAACTATCTGTGTCTATAGCTACGAGTATATCGCCTACTCCACAGCATTGCAACTTGTCACTATTGGCTATAGATATGCTATCATTACAGTCTTTAAAGTTAGACATTATGCTTCTATCGTTGCACATGTGAGCCGAACAACCGGAGTCAAGAAACCAATTACTGTTTTTCACCATGAAAGCCGAAGCGATAAAAGTCTGACTTGAACTGGAGTCCTTTTTCTTGTCACGCTTCAACTTGTAGCACTTTGACCAAATGTGACCTGGCCGCTTACAGTAATGGCAAATCACTTTATCACTGACTTTATCACACTTTTTAAATTTCGAGACGAACGCAGAAGCACTGTCGGAACCATTCGAATTCTTTCTGAACTCCTCTTGTAGCAATCTAGCCCGCACAAGTTCACTTGACAAACTATTCGACATGCAAGCTGTTTCCAAATTGGACACCAGAGCGTCGTACTCACTGGGAAGACTGATCAGCAGCAATTCAGCAACCTCGGCATCTTCAATAACTTTACCAATATCGGCTAGTTGCTGAACCAGCGTCATCACCTCTTCTATGTAGTCGCTCATGGTAGTACAGCGGGAGAACTCCACCCTGTGCAGTTTCCGTAGCAATAAGACACGCCGAAACAAACCTTTGTCTTCAAATACATTTGACAGTTTGTCCCAAGCTTCTTTTGAAGTATTTACATCTCTGACGTATTGATAGCAATTTGGCTTTACTGATAGACAAATTCGGGCTAACGCCCGTTGATCGCGCGCGACGTCAACACCCGTACCATCCACGCAGCTCCAAAAACCTTCCAAGGTCAAAATCATCTTCATGACAAATTTCCACGAATTGTAGTTGGCTGTACCTTCTAATTTGTCAATGGCTAAGTTCATACCTGAAGCACCCGTAGTAGCGGGAACAATGGGAACAGGTGCGGCGTGGCCATCGTCGGCGCCAGCCATGCCGCCAACCAGTGACATTATTTGAGGTTATGTCACTTTGCAAAATATTACTTCTCAAAGTTATAATATTTATTCTGTTCAACACACCAATGACTTTCCCATATTCCTTCAATCTAAATACACTGGGCCCATAACCTGTTAGAGGTCTGAGATCGAAGAGCGCTGCGTGTGAGAAGTATGGGAAAAGTCAAGATGGTATTCTAGCAAATAATTAAACAGCCAATATCTTCAGGTACATACCAGAGTTTTATTTAGCAATTAAATAAACAGTGGATGATGATTTTCTTTATAAAATAAACGGAGCTACAAAAATACAGCGTGGTTGGCTTGACAGCTCGATCGGAAGGAGTGTTGCTATACCTAATTTCCAATAAATTAAGTTATGGAAGCATACCATATGAAAAAAACACTTTTAACGTAGTCTGCGTCGAGCACAATCACGAGCGTGTCGCACCGTAGTTCCCGTGTCCTTACCAAAATAAATAAAAAATGCCATCGTATGTGTTTCGAAAGTGCACCAATTATGACTCTAAAATACACAAAATACAAGGGTTCGCTTACCACATATGAATATGCAAATATAGATTTTTTTATTTTTTATTGTGGCACGCCATAGTGGCTTCACTCTGCCTGATGAAAAGCAGCCAGTGAAGCCCAAGAAGTGAAAGCGTTCGTCACAGCGCTACCACGCTATGCCGAACGCTCTCACTATGGCGGCCTGCATAAATGCTATTTCACACCCCGCTTAAATAACCCGGGAGAGAAAGAGGAAGGAAACACGTGTGCGGGAAGCGCATTCCACATACGGGCAGTTCGGCAAAAGAACGATTGTCCAAACTTTTTGGTACGTGTCTTGATGGTCAGCACGGTATGAGGGTGGCTTCTAAGACCTGCACGCGTCGATCTGGAAAGGAAAGGAGAGGGAGGGATGAGGTCAAAGAGCTCCTCAGAGCATTCACCGTGGTAAAGGCGGTAAAAAGCACTAAGGGAAGCAATGTCCCTACGTAGCTGTAACGGCTCCAGACTGGTCGTAACGTCATCGTTACCGATAATACGGACAGCACGTCTTTGCAACCTGTCAAGAGCTTCGAGCAAGTACTTGGCGGATCCGTCCCAAAGATGAGAGCAATACTCCACGCAGGAGCGCACCTGAGTCTTATACAAAAGACAACGTTGCTCCGGCGTGAAGAACCGCTTCACCTTGTTCAGGATTCCGAGTTTACGTGAGGCTGTGGTTATAATGCTCTCAATATAGCTCTTCGGGTTGAGGTCGCTGTGTATGTCCATACCTAAGAGACTGAGACCAGTATGGATGGGTAATAGGTTGCTCTGGAAGGAGGGTTGGAGAAGAAATGCGGACTTTTTAGCCGTGACAGCGCAGACCTGTGTTTTTTTGGCATTGAACTGGACCAGGTTATCAGAGCCCCATTTATAAATGCGGTCTAACTCCTCGTCCAGCTCAATGACAATCTTCCGTCTCGACTCCACTAGATCGGCCTGCTTTGCCGAAGGGTGACCCAAATAACGCCGATGTACTGTACTGTCGTCTGCATAGCAATGGATGTTACCCAAGGATAACATATCATTGATATGCAGAAGGAACAGCGTGGGCGATATTATAGAACCCTGCGGCACTCCGGCGTTCACCTGTAGAGACTGTGAGGCACTGCTTTCGCAGAGTACGCGAATGCTGCGCTCATGCAGGAACCCGGCGACCCAATCGCATAGGCGAGGTGGCAAGCCGTATGACGAAAGCTTGGAGAGAAGCGAACGATGCCAAACTCGATCGAAAGCCTTGGAGATGTCCAGGCTAACAGCCAGTGCTTCTCCATGCTTATCCATTGCTTCAACCCACAGGTGTGTTATGAACGCCAGGAAATCACCCGTTGATCGTTTCGGTCTGAACCTGTATTGTCGATCATGAATCAGGGAGTGATTTTCTAGGTAGCGAATGAGTTGTCTGTTTATGATTTGCTCAAAAACCTTGCAAAGGACAGAGGTGACAGCAATAGGTCGATAGTTGGCTGGGTCAGACCTATCCCCTGTTTTAGGGACCGGCTGGACGTTCGCCTTTCTCCAAGCCTCCGGCACAATTCCAGTAGAGTACGAGAGGTGGTATAGGCGTGTCAGTACTGGAGACAACTCGGGAGCACATTTTTTAAGGACGACTGCCGGTATACCGTCAGGACCGCTAGCCTTCCGCACATCAAGTGACTGCAGCACGGCACGGACGTCACGTTGTCTGATTTGGACGTCAGGCATTGTGGAACCACAGTGAGGGATGGTAGGTGATTCCGCGCCGCAGTCATCGATACGCGAATTCGCCGCAAAGAGCTTCGCTAAGAGGTTAGCCTTGTCTAGCGGCCGATGGGCCAACGAGCCATCAGGGTACCGCAGTGGGGGCAGAGAAGGCGCGCAAAAGTTGGCTTGCACCGCTTTGGCCAGTCGCCAATAACTTCGGCTACCCGTTGGGTGCGACAACAGCTCTTGGCCAACGCGAGCAACGCGCTGGGCATTCGCTCTCGAGAGAGCTCTCTTGCAGACTTTGGTAGCCTTGTTGAAGACTACCTTGAGGGAAGAAATGTTACGATCGTTGAGCGTGCGAGCCTTGGTCCAAGCGCGATACGCTGCCTGTTTAAGTTCAACAGCTTTGGCGCATTCGCGATTGAACCAAGGGCGCGCCTTACGTCCGCTGACGGCATCAGTGTAGGGAATGTAATATTCCATCCCCAACATGATCACGTCAGCGACAGCAGAGGCACTCTTCGATGGGTCTCTACCCACAAAGCAGCGCTGGCCCCACGGGATGGACGCAAAATAGTCGCGCATACCATCCCAATCTGCCGACGAGTAGTGCTATAAACGCCGTTTAGACTCCACTGAGGGAGAGCTTTTACGGCGCAGTACGGTGGCACCAACCAGGCAATGGTCAGAAGTGCCCAACGGAGCACTTATCGACACTCTGTACCCGGCTGGTCGACTCGTCACCAGTAAGTCTAGCAGGGAAGGCGCTTGACCCGATATATCTGGAATCCTGGTGGGCTGGAGAACCAGTTGAGTCAGATCATGCGTGAGAGCAAATGCGTGGGAAGTTCGGCCTGCGTGATCTGTTTTGGAAGAGCCCAACCAAGTCCCATGGTGGGCATTAAAATCTCCCAAAAGTACCACATCGGCAGACGGAAACCGCTCCTGTACGTCGTCAACTGCTTGGCTCAGGTAGTCGAATAACCGAGTTGTCTCGTGGTCTCCGGAGTGGGAACGGTACAGGCAAGCGTAGACATGGCTCTCGGAACCAAGATCCACGTGTACCCATAGGATGGAGAAGGAGGGGTCCTCCAAGCAGCGCAAACGTCGACAGCAAACGGCCGTCCTGACGAAAAGGCATACTCCGGCTTTCGCGAGGAAGCATTCCTCGAGCACGTAGCCGGGGTAGTACAGATATGTAATGTCGGCAGGACGGCGGATCTGTGTCTCCGTCAGAAAGAGCAATGCAGGCCGAGCCGTCTCAAGGTGTTGGTGGACGGCGTTGAGGTTTGAATGGAGTCCACGGATGTTAGTGAACTCCACCTCAAAAAGCGACTTGGTGGTGGGGAAGTGGGGTGCCGCTGTCTGACCTGCATTGTTTTTAGACACTGACATGGTGGTTGGATGGGGGCGTGAGTAAAAGGAGATGCTGTTGGGGCAAGGGGGAAAAGACAAAGTGTGGGAGACTAACATGAACTGGTGCATGTAGTTGTTCGGTAAGACGTTAATCGACCCGCCGGACGGAAGGTCCCCCGTACCCCCCCGAGAGTAGTCGCCGGGTCCCACCAATCCGGTCACCAACCGGCACGACGAGCCACTACGGGATTATGCGCGACCTGGTGGAGCAGCCTCCTAGGGTGGTAAGCCGTAGTTGGGCTCCTGTACTATGCCGCGGGCGGCCAGCGGCACCACCGTTTCTACGGGTCTCCCTGGCCGGCGAATCGACCCAAGTCAACCGAACAATGCGTCTACAAAGACTTCCACCCGACCTTGACCCTGCCGCCACCGCACCTCCCCAAGCTCCGGTATTACGGCTCTGAACCCGGAACGCGTCCTGTGTCGAGCACCGAACACTTGGCGGGTTTTACGAGTCCGCATGGTGGTAGCGCCGGACGAGCAAAGCTCTCCCACCAGCAAAATCCCTTTAGTCGCCTCTTACGACACCCGCTAAGATACAGGGGAGGGGGTGGTGCAATTCTGACCCGGCACCACACGGGGCAAATATTTAGTATATTTCAATTATTTTTCCAAACAATATAATAACTGACGCAAAGACGCCATGTTCAGGTGAAGAAAGAGAGAGGAATCTAGTTTTGACGCTAGAGCGATAAGAGAGTGAGAGAAAGAGATGTGGAGAGCCGGTCTTGCCGCGTTGCGTATCTACTTTTTTTTTTTTTTTTTTATAGCAGAAGGAGGCAAACGAGCAAGCGGGTCACCTGATGGAAAGTAATCACCGCCGCCCATGGACACCCGCAAAACCAGAGGAATCGCAGGCGCGTTGCAGGCCTTTAAGGAAAGAATAGGCTCGTTTCTTGAAGATCCCTAAGTCGTAACGGTCCGGAAATACCGCCGCCGAGAGCTGGTTCCACAACACTGTAGTTCGAGGCAAGAAATTTCTTGAAAAACGCACAGTAGTAGACCGCCATCCATCAAGGTGATGTGGATGGAATGACAGTCGATTGCGTGTAGTGCGGTGAAGGAAATTAGCGGCAGGGATCAAGCCGAACAAACAACTACTTGTCAGTGTGTGTAGTTTTGGATTGCTCGGAACAGATTTTAAACGCAAATTACTATGAACGTAACGTATCTATAGTTTATAATATCATTGGTCAAAACTAAATGGTCTGTGAGCAGTGACATCATAAACACAATATAGCAGTGAAAAACTATGTATATTAGGTGATGCTCTATGTCACTGTCGGCCAGCGGAACAGCAGTTTCTTCGGCCTTCCCAGAGGGCAAGCTGAATTCTTTATTGAAGTCTTTTTTGCATTTGGTTTGATGCAAACGGAATCCATTCATATAACCCTGCGGTGTACCGCAGCAACAAGTTTCGCAAATAATAAAATAGAACTGCTGGTGACGGTTTGATTTTTATTAATGTTTTATTGTGATAGTTTTCTTAGAATGTAAGCTTAGCATGCTATTATTAATTGCGTTTTGTTAATATTTCTTTGTGGTATGTAATCTTTTTGGCCGAATATGAAGATTGTAAAATTATAAGTTATATATGGCTTTTTTTTTAAATAAGAAGGAGGCAAACGAGCAGGCGGGTCACCTGATGGAGAGCAATCACCGCCGCCCATGGACACCCCCGCAAAACCAGAGGAGTCGCAGATGCGTTGCCGACCTTTAAGAAAGGAATAGGGTTAGGAAAAGAATAGGAATTGTGAAAAGGGAATTGTGAAAAGGGGGGAGGGGGGGGAGGACCCCGGAAATCTCACTGGCCGGACGAAATACATTAGCACCAAGTGCCATTATTTCACGCCGGATATTCGTGAGAGGGTGGTATTACGTAGGTGGTATTAATGCGTGCTGCAACGCAGCGTGGCTCTACGACTCAGGCTGTTTTTGTTTCGATAAATATCTGAATAGAATGTCTTAAAAAAAATCTAATTCGGTTGGGTTAGAGAGGCATAAGAACTTAAACTTCATAGTCGGCAATTAACGCTTACGAGGCACCATTGGTGTTGCATGCGCCCATGACTGCTGCTGGGCTGCGATGACTATTTTTCATCGGGCTCTTTTATCAGGTCAGATCAGAATTTTTATCATTAAGCCAAGCATAAGCTCGATTGTCTACACAAACGCCCAAAACTTATAAGTTTCGTTTGCCTACTAGATTGAGAAATTTGACCTAATTTGTATGAAGCTTAAGTTAAAAATTTGATTTTAGAAGGCATAAAGGCAACAATCTTTCGATGAGATAGGTTATAAATTTCGGGCGTATTTAACATAAAAAAAAATTGCTAATAAAAACCGTCCGTAATAACGAGCGGCGACAAGGTTTTCGATTATGCAACAACAAAATGAAATATTTCCGTTTTTTTATCTCTCCAAGAAGTATGTTATGTTCGCCGCAGGGCCCGCAAAGCTTTATGAAAGTGAAAATTCCGGCATGTTTGCAATCCTTAAAAGTATTGTGTTAATTTCACCCTTGAATTGGCGCGCTCGGTATGCTTTTGACTTTCAAGCCCTTATGGGGAAGCCCTCCGGGATATTTTAGTAATTTCGCGAACAGAACTTGGGGTAGCATTGAGTCGCCCTTTGGTTATGTACTAGTTGTTTGCTAGAAGAATGATTTGGATATTAAGAACCAATTTGTTTAAAAGTTCATCATTATCATCATCAGCCTATAAACGTCCCACTGCTGGGCACAGGCCTCCCACGTAGACAATAGCACGTGGGGATATTGTTTAACCCCTTGAAGATCGTAAAACCAGACACAATTAAAAATCAATTGTTTCACGACCGCCGACGGTCTTATGATCCTTGACCTGTTAAAAGTTATCTTATCAAAAATATGAAAAGTCTATTAAAAAAACCATTTTATATATCAAACTAAGGATAAGGAAGTAAAAAGACCTATATTATAACAGCAAGCAAATAATACAGTATCTATTTAATTTATCAGTAAGCCAATTTTGTATAACTTTTTAAAAAAAATTGTTTGATATACGTAATTCTGTAATTTTTTGAGAAGTTTTATCTAGCTGTGGAGTTGATGTAAGATATTTTTTAATAAGTAATTATCAACTTCCAAAATGAACTATCAAAAAATAAGCCGAATGTTTCCAAAGTTTAAATGGTGAGAGAGAATAATAAAATATTTGATGTGAAGTAAAATACATTTGCAAAGCTCTACGCATAAAGTAATACGAAATTAGTTTACAAATTCATAGATATTTGATGTTAAAGTTAACTCTTAAATAGTAGATCGTAACTAGACATGATTACAATGGCAAAACATATGGCTTAGTACTTACCTTGTTAGCAATCTCTAAGTTTTAAAACACTATGAAAAAATATTACAAACTTTGTTGCTTCAATAGCTATTCTCGAAAACAATATTCCGTCGAACAAGCAATCATTATCAATTACATTGTTGCATTAACAGTTTAAGAAAGTAGTAGCGGTCTAAGTAATGACTACATGGAACACTAAGAGCATAAATTTGACCCGCAATAAAGGTAAAAGCTACCGAAGACAGCGTATTTGCATGGGTAGGCAGTTAGCACTATTCCAAGAACCACAGCAATGTATTTTATACATGTTGTATACTCGTAACGAAAGCAGTGTGAACTATATTAACGTTAATTCTATTCTAGTTCAGGCGTTAATGATCGAGAATTAGAATTGGAAATGTAGCGGACTTCGTTATTGCATATAAAGTAAACGGATTTTTTAAACTTACATTTCTATTTTCTGATCTTCTAGGAGTGCTATTTATTACCGATGGTTGTTGATCCTTTACCATCGACACAGCCACGGTAATATTTACCGTGACACAGCTGCTTTTAATAAAGTCCGGATGCTCTTATTATACCACTGGCGTAAATTCGGTTTTTGTCAGGAGGTTTTGTGTTTACCGTGTCGAGTAGCGGTGAAAAAATACTATTACCCTCTCTCTCCCTTGGGTGTTGAAAAAGGCGACTAACGGACTAAAGATTGCACATACATCCAACAGCATATGCGGCGATAGGCTTACCACCTGTCGCGCTGAGCACATGTGCAGTCGCTATTCGGTGAAAAGTGGACTATGGCAGAGGACTGCTTTTGCGGTCCTCAATGCCTAGTCTCTTACTAACCCTTCGGGGATTATAGTCGTGATTATGTATGTATGTATTTTCAGGTAATTTTGTGACCCCGGATGATTGAGCACTTTAAGATACCTTGATTTTCTGCATGACGAAGGTGCTTGTCAGAATTCTTTTTCAGTTTTGTTTTATTTTATAAATAAAAAACCATTAAAAATTTATAATTATCATCACACACTATCATCTACTTTAAGCAACGAAAATGCCTCTTTTACCTGACACTGTTTGAATGTGCTACAACTGAACCAAGAAATTATTCAAGAAAGGGGAAAAGGTGCTTTTCGTGAGATGGAAGTTGTTAAAAAAACTATTGGGGCAGCCTGGTGATTTTGTTGTGGAGAGCTTTGTTGTGGGATTGTTTATAGGCTGATGACGAATGAAAAACACTACGTACTTAGGGTTGATTTTTCAATCCTCGGATAAAACTTATCCGTCTGATAAAGTATAAAACAATCAAACTAAAATATGACCTGTAAAGAAAAAAAGACATGATATGTCAATTTCAAATAAGTTTTATCTGACAATTGAAAAATCGGCCCATAACATAATATAGTAGAAACCTGTTCTAAATAACGTAGGTGTACTTACAATAATAAAAACCCCTGACGAATATGTCATCGCACATTTTCTTTGTCTAATAAATTATTTTTAATTTATTCATTCAATTATTCATTTGTTTTTTATGTAGGTATATAGGTACATGGACAATTGTAACTGAAATCTGATTTTAATTGAATAAACATAAGACACATTTAGTTCTTAGTCACTGTGTCTGAAGAATGCTGTAGTATTATTATTATTATACTGTCAACACATCATCCAAAATAATAATGCTATCTTTAATTTGTGTATCCCCGGAGCTTACGGGGTGGGTTGGATAAGGATAAAAATATCATTAAACAATAAAGAACAAAAAAAAAGCAATAGGTACATTCTTAACATTATAAAATAAAGATAATCTGAGATAACAAGCCTTCATTTCCTTTTTTCCAATTTTGCTTACGGCAAATCTACATAACGTAATAACATTGTTATCTACATAATAGTAAGATTGTATGAAAATAATATGTGATGCCAAGATATTGTATGCTAATAAATATTAGTAAATTTCGAGTTGATGGGAAATCTGAAACTAATATTTTTCGATTGCACTTTTCCAATTCGTTTGCGCGTAGTTAAACCTAATAAATGCATTTATTATCATCATCAGTTTAAGGCTAGGTGTTTTAAAAATCAAAATAACACGTTCTTAGAATTATTTTTTGAAGCAGTAAACAGTAAAATTAAAATCTGCGAAAATTATGAAATATTGTTGAGGCTTTATTCTGTAGAATATACCCGATGGAAACACGATTTGATAAAGTTGGCTTGATAGAATAAAATTCACAAAGTTACATATTTTTTGTCATAATATCTTCTTTTCTAGGTTTTATTCTTAAAATAAGTGATTTGATATTATGAGTTATTTACCAAAATGAAGTTCAAAGATAACTTGAGGTATTATAACCGATCGTTTTTTTATTACATCTATCAATTTTTAACAATATAAAACGCGCCTTTTCGTGCCGCTTCTCTGTTAAACCTGTCCCTGTACCTTCGTACCGTCGAGAGAGCGAGAGAGAAGCGATCGAAATACCTCCCCTTAATAAACGTCCCACTACTGGGCACAGGGACAAGGAGCAGAGGCGGCACCTTGTATCGGAGGCCAAGACTCACATTGGGCCATCGGAGTAAGTAAGTAAGTAAGTAAGTACTACTGGTCACAGGCCTTCCACATGGACTACATCACATGGAAAGATTGGACAATAGCCCACCATCTGGCCTAATGCAGGTTGGTAGGTTTAAACGATTACCATCTTACGACAACTAATGGAATCAACAGCAAACATGCCTTCCGAAGCTCGACATAGTTTTAATTTGTTCACCCAACCAGTGACTCGGTATTGCGAAAGTTGCGTAACTGGCAATAAATACCGCATGCAAATGTTTTGGTGTACCTGCTAACTATGAGTCACATCAATTGCAAAATTCCAGAAAACATTACAAAACCTAATTATTTTTATCAATAAGACAAACGATTCAAATGTTGAGGTCAAACAAACAGAGAGGGCATCTACTCGCACACCCACTGATTATTATACATCATGATTGCGAAATAGCGCACATCACACTAATATTATAAAGGCGAAAGTTTGTGAATGTGTATGTTTGTTACTTCTTCACGTAAAAACTACTGAATGGATTTGGATGAAATTCGACATACAGATAGTTTATAACCTGGATTAACACATAGAATACTTTTTATCCCGATATTCCCACGGGAACGGGAACCACGCGGGTAAAACCGCGAGCGGCCGCTAGTAATCTATATTATTCAAACGACATTTAACAAAAAAATATGTTGAGCCGTGTGTGTAGCGGCTCACAAGAATTCAACCTCTCTATTCTATTGGGTGTCGTAAAAGACGACTAACGGACTAACATACATCCAACAGCATAGAGCGGCGATGGGCTCACCACCTATAACGCTGAATACATGTGCAGTTGTAGTTTGGTGAAAAGTGGACTATGGCAGTGGACTGCTTCTGCGGTCCTCTTTGCCTAGTCTTTGACTAACCCTTTGGGTATAAAAGTCGTGAATTTTTGTATGTATGTACTTATGTATTTAAAGTTAGTTTCTCTCACTCAGTCATTATCTGTTAGCGCTTGATTTGCCTTTAAAACCAATTTAACGGAATATTTTTGAGGTCGACAACCGTCTAGCTTAATACTCGTAGTAAGTGTTTTGTCATACAAACATAATACGACTTTTGTATTTGGTCAGAGCATGATCATCATTGTTAGAAAATCACTAGCCTAGTTAAGATTTTACAAAACCATTTGTTTTAAAACAGCTATAACACCGGTAAAGTCACTTTGTAAGAATCCAACATGATATTAAATAGTTTCAAACATAATGACTGGCTATTTGGTGAAAAGTGAACTATGGTAGAGGACTGCTTTAGCTGTCCTCATTGCCTTGTCTCTGACTTACGGTATCCAGCCTTTTCGCCGAAAATTGTTTGGCAGATTATCACTTGCCAACGTACGTTTCGCCGATGTTTCACTTTGACAACTAACGATTAGCAAATTTTTGTATGACGTTTCATTTGGTAGAATTATTGTTAAGCTGATTATTATAATGACACAAAACGTTTGGGACATTTTTCATTTGTCAAATGTTTCACTAAGCCACACAACTATTAGACGAATAACGTTTTGTCAGTGTAACAGTTTCCTTTTCATACATTGATATAATGATAAAAAATAAGGGTGTGTATCATTTCATATAATGACAAATGAAATAATTTCAAAGGACATAACGTTCATGGATATGGTATTTACTTGTACTAAATACACTTCCTGTAACAACATTACGTATATTATTTATTTGATATAATACTCATATTCTATAACTGCATTTGATATAATTTTTGCTTATAAATAAAAATAGAATTTTAACCCTAAATTTATTTCAAATTTTGTCTTAAAAAGTAAATACGTTATGTTTTCGTTAAGATTGTGCTACAAAAGTCAGTGACAGAAAGGAATCGCGGCAAAACCGACTCCACGTAGACTTGTCTGCCCTACGCTGGAGTGTAATTTAAGCCCGCGTAGGCGCGTGGGACCGCCGGAGCGGAGTCCCGCAGCGCCGGAGCCGTGACAGAAACCATGTCTGCTGCATGCTGCATGCCTGCTTGCATGCTGCATGCCTGCTTGCATGCGGCATGCCTGCTTGCATGCCTGCTTTCATGCTGCATGCCTGCTTGCATTCTGCATGCCTGTTGCATGCCTGCTTTCATGCTCCATGCCTGCTTGCATGCTGCATGCTTGCTTGCTTCCATGCTGCTTGCTTGCTTGCATGCTGCTTGTTTGCTTGCATGCTGCTTGCTTGCTTGCATGCTGCTTGCTTGCTTGCATGCTGCTTGCTTGCTTGCTTGCTTGCATGCTGCTTGCTTGCTTGCTTGCTTGCATGCTGTTTGCTTGCTTACATGCTGCTTGCTTTATGAATAATGTGTTCTATCATTAGTTTATTTATATATCAAATGTATATTACACCAAAAGTACATTATCTCAAATGAAATCATAGAATCTAAAATTATATTAAATGTTTATTATACTAAATCAGTCATATTAGCTATTTATTAAAACTTGCGCACTTCCTCTATCTCCTTCTTAGGTTCCATTAACCAAAGGTTGTCTGGAAGAGATCGCTTTCAGCGATAAGACCGCCTTTGTACATACTAGTTTTAAGTTTATGTCATATGAAAGTGTTTCTTGTGTATGTGCAATAAAGTGTTTATCTATCTATCTATCTATCTAAATCAGTTGTTATATCAAAATTACATAATTATTTAACGAAACCCTACTAATGACAACATTTGGTAAACAATAAACAACTAAATGAATATCACGCAATCTAACACATTCTGCTACTTGAAAGTTGGCATTTTCAAAAGTGTCAATATGAAAAGCAGACCAAACGTACAGTTGGTAACTGTGAGATTGGGAAATAAATCAAAATTATATGATAAGTTGGCAAATGATTATTCAGCAAAATTAAATTTTGCGAAACGTTAGTTGGCAAGTGAAAATCTGGCAAACAATTTTCGGCGAAAAGGTAGAGATCCCTGATTTACCCTTCGGGGATAATAATAGTGATTATATGTTTAATGACATAACAGCATAAAAAAATCGAATAACCAAAACAAATCCTACGTTTTTACTACGCAAGTATTGAATCACAAGTAAAAGTGAACTATATTTAACACAATTATTGTGATTGTACAATGAGTAAACGGCAATTATTTGAAACGCACCTGTGTTAACAACCGTCGGTTTCTTCGATAGGCCAATGCACTAGATTTAGGTAAACATGTCACATATGTTTTCTTTGTTTTTAACTGTTTAATGATGGTATAATTAGTCATTTATGTAATACTGACCCGATTTGGGTTTCAAGCAAATCCTAAATGGGCAGTGTAAAGAAAATTTCATTAGCATAATAATACTTTGTTCGTTCAGTGAGTAACTGAAAACTTTCACTTAAAAGCGGTTTTGTTTTAATCCGCCGTGACATTTGCGTAAGTCGCGTCGAATAACGCTCGTCTTATTTTGTGACACTCTGTATTTCATCGATATTGGCGTAGTGGTCTCAAATGTGATTTTTGTTCTGTGGTACTCATTTGCTTTCGTTTTGATACGAATTACTATAAAATACAGTGTAAGACTTCAATTCATTTCGTGTGTACCAATTTCAACATGTCGGTTTGCAACTGTTTAATTTTTTTGGTTTTTTGCTTTTTAACTGTCGAGCCTATATCCCTCGAAGGGCCATCTATGACTCGATACGATCCTTGTGGATTAGGAGTGTTACATTTTGATAAGATTACTGAAAAAGAGTGGAAAGGTGTATTGAATCTTGAACTCTACCGGAACTTGATAGAGGTGGAAATCGCTATACATTTTATGAACAAAATAAATGTTTCTCGGGTAAGTTTATGGTGTTATATTTTATGTGTAATCATAAGTTCTATTATACTTGAGCCAAATTCGATAAGAATGTTTGTAAACGAACTATTGTCAATTCTGTGCAAATATCTAGTTTTACTCGGATTGCAACTTTTTTTGAAAGAGATTCACTCACGGGCATACCACTAACAAAAGTGTCTTTCACTCAAAAACATACAAAATTTCGAGTGAGACTAGGTATAGGACAAATAATTGTCAATAACTTATTTTAAAATATTCTTTATCGAATTTGGTATTCGTATAAAGTAAGATATGAAAAATAATATATTATGTAAAATTACACAGGTTTTTATTTTACCTTTACCGATGTAAAAGCAGTCTTAAATCTAAGGAATAGAGGTATTGTTTTTGTCTAATAAAGACTTTTTTATGTCTAAAAGAGAGCCTAAGCCACTGCTTAGGCTCTCTTTTAGACATAAAAAAGTTGGATAGTGATCCAACTATGAACGTAATACCAACTTCTTCAAAAGAATAAAAATTTTCCATCATAGTTCCAATAAATATACAGAATAAACGTTTCCAATCATTTGATTTAAGACAAGAAATTGCTCTAGATAACATATAAAAAAAACAATAAGTATAAAGAAAACATTCGAAAGCTTATGTTCGCATTCCATCCATCAATAATACGCAAATTGAGGCTTTGCGATTAGCCTTTGAAATAAGCACTTGGCATTTGCCGAATTTGCCAATGATATGGATACAATAATGAGATTCCATATTTCACATAACTTGTTCGAACAAAATTGATATGAAATGTATAAAGGTTTTGTGTCGTGACCTTTTTAGCAGCTTGTGTAAAGGCACTTGAAAAAGTATCGAGTACTAGACTACATGACTACATTCATTTTGAAATAAATTTTGTAAGTCTTTTTAGCTGCTGACTAAAATAAATTCTTAATTGGTTAAGTCCTAATGAAGGTGTCCTTGATAACTAATAATAATAATAATGAAATCCTTTTATTTTTCTCTCCACAATAATAAATAGGTCTTAATTATTCTATGACTTATTGCTAATTGTAGTTATAGTTCCATTTTTTATGACCCATATCGTTGTGAGAGACTGGTGCCTGGAAGGGGTTTGAATAAAACCTGTAGAACAGGTCACCAGGGCCCTCCCGCGGAAATAAATCAATCGACAGGTGTGTATCTAAACTACATTTGTTAGGAATAAACTTATGATGTGATAATAAACTTAAGATGAGATGATGATTCAGATGGTTATAAGCAAACATTTTTCTTTTCAGACCTCACAGAATGGTACAATGTATGTCAGTGACGATTGGCATGAGTTTCTCATAAAACCCAATGGACATCCGCCGAAGAAGTACGTTTTTAATCTGACGGTTGTAGGTCCTAAAGGTAATGAAACAGACGTGCCTACCGTGACGAAGGTGGCTTTGAACAACGTTACTCTCTGTGATGCCAAAATAAAGGTAAGTGTTTGACTCAGAGCTGGGTGATTGCGGGAAATTAATAAAAGAATATTAGCAACGCATGTCTTCTCTTACATACGTGTAATCACGACTATTATCCCCGAAGGGTTAGTCAGAGACTAAGCAGGTCATCAGACCGCAACAGCAGTCATCTGCCAAAGTCCACTTTTTACTAAATAGCGACACATGTGCTCAGCATGACAGGTGGAGAGCCCATCGCCGTTCTATGCTGTTGAATGTATGTGCAGCTTTAGGTCCGTTAGTCGCCTTTTACGACACCCAAGGGAAGAGAGGGGGTGGTAGTATTCTTTCACCGTTACGCGACACGGTTCTCTTCTCTCAGATGTCGTAAAAAGGGACGAATGGACAAAAGACTGCACATACATCCTACGGAATAGACCGGCGATGGGCAGGCATTTGCCGTTGTTATCTGGTAAAAGTTGTACTATTGCGGAGGACTGACCTTGCGGTCCTCCTTTTTGCCTAGTTTCTGCCTTTGTGGATAATAGTCGTTATAAATGTATGTTTAACACTAGTTTCCAATTCGTGATTTGAAATCAGTAAAAAGGACGAACTTTATGTATGTCATTTCGCGTAGTCGTTCCCGTGTGTCATTTCGCGTATGAAAATATGTGTCAATTCGCGTATGTCATTTCGCGTAGACGTTCCCGTGTGTCATTTCGCGTATGAGAATATGTGTCAATTAGTGTTTTTCATTTTGCGTAGACACGATGTGTCATTGTGCGTTGGGCTACCTAAATGTGTAATTATACGAGTAACCCAAAAAAATGTTATACATACACACACATGGGTTATACGCATAATGACAAGTGTACACAATTTTACCTGTACGCATAATGACACACACGCAATATGACACACACGCATAATGACAAACACACATTGTCCTTAAAAACGCGTTTTTTGTTACTCTTTGCGATATTTACCAAATATTTCTTTTTTACGTAAATAGATAGTTATACGTAAATAGAGTATTTTAGCGTATTTTATTGGTGTCGTAGATTTTAAAGTACGCCTACATGAAAAAGAGGACAATGCTCTATTTACGGGTAACAACCCTAATCCTGACACACATCCTTAGCTTCAGATACTCTCATTAGATTCTTCATACACGCTCGTCGGTTTAGGGTACTCTTAATCTCACCTTTAACAAGAAGGTCACCGATCTGATCTAAATACGTTCGCCGATGTCTTTCCCAATGTTATACAGTAAATTATAAAATGAAATAGTTTATAGAGAACATTGGGTAACAGTATACAAAACTAAGTTTATCCTCAATGGTATTGATAACAATTTCCAGCATTACTCTGTATTGGCTGATGGTGGAAAACGGAAAAGTATCAAGCATAAGCCCGCTTCTCCGGCTGTTAATAAATAATTCTTTCATTCCAGGCAGAACAAACGGTAGGTTCGTTAAGCCTATCCAAGGATACTGATAAGTTACACACCCAAGTATGCGGGCGAAGGGCTCTGGGCAATACCGAGTTGGTGTCTGTGAAGACTGAAGCTAAGCCAGGAGACTGGCCGTGGCACGTCGCCATATTCGTCAAGGATCCTATCACCGACAAGACTTCGTACAACTGCGGTGGCAATATTATATCTAGAACCGCGATTGTTACTGGTATGTTACAGATAATCATTCATCGTCTGCTTATTAGTTTAGCTTAAAGACTTAAAGCCTTACCTTAAAGTCACTCAAAGAATACTAAAACCCCTCTCTTCCCTTGGGTGTCGTAAAAGGCAACTAGCGGACTAAATACTGCACATACACCCAACAGCATAGAGCGGCGATGAGCTCACCACCTATCACGCTGAGCACATGTGCAGTTGTAATTAGGTGAAACATGGACTATAGCAGTGGACTGCTTCTGCGGTAATCACTAGCCTAGTCTCTGGCTAACCTTTTTATTTATTTACTTATTTATTTAATACTTTATGCACAACTGTACAGAGGCGGACTTAATGCCTTAGGCATTTTCTCCCAGTCAACCATAGGGTTGTGCAGAAAAATAAGTGGTAGGGTGCACAACTAAAATGAAAATATGGTAAATTTCATACATAATTATACTATAAACATTATATACAACTCAGATACATATACATCATATACATATATACACCGTAGATACACGTAGGTGGAGTATCAGCTTGTTCGGTAAGATAGCTGCGCAATTTGGTATTGAACGCGTACCGACTGGTGGACATTCTAATATTTATAGGGAGAGAATTCCAAAGGAGAATAGGTTTGACAAAGAAGGAAGAGTGAACGATGTCGGAGTGGTGAGAGGGACAGGATTTTTTAAGGATAAAAGTCGTAAATGGCCACAAAATACTGTAAGGAAGCGATGGTAGATAGGATGGATGCCACTTTGAGGAAGGCAAAGGGAAGATCTTCCTCCGAGCTGGGTGTTATAGCTCGGGGACCGAGATCCATCTTATCTACTATCCGCTTCCCTACAGTGGTGACGCCTACGAAGCACAGAAGCACCTTCAACATCGTGGCAGCGCGCATCCATCACTCCTCATTTATCACGTCGGGGTACATCATATTCCCAACAGCATACAAACGCCTCACAGAACTTCGACCTTTGACCTTCACACGTGAAGAACAGCATATAAGGATGCTCCCACAATGTGGATAGAAAAGTTTCAACAACTGCCATGTTACGACAACAACCGACACCTAATACAACGGTTTAAAGCACGGAATAGATAAATCTTCTATAAGTGTTGTGTGGTTTGAAGTGCCTTCTGTAGAACGGAGGAGGTTGCTATCCGGTGCCTGACATTGCGAAAGTTGCTAAATTTACAAGATCACAATCCAATAGTACAAAACGTTAGCTGATGTTTAATAACAAATATTTTGCTTTTTTTAATTTACTTAAGTTAAAAAAGAGAAGTGTCATACTCGTACATAGGTACATATAGTCACGACTATTATCCCCGAAGGGTTAGTCAGAGACTAGGCAATGAGGACCGCAAAAGCAGTCCTCTGCCATAGTATGAGTTGCTTGGACTTGTCGATTCTCCTGAATCTGTTGAAGTGCTGTCGAGGCTGTATGTTCCCAATAATTATTTGCGTGTACGAGCAAGTCGTCGGCACCGTCTATTCTCACGGCTTCCGTGTCGCACGGAGACGCGCGCTCAGTCCCCACTCTGCCGTATGCATACCGCCCTTAACGCTCTTTTGGTTGCTTTCCCTGATTTGGATGTTTTTGCTGATAATATAAAATCATTTATGTCTACATGTTTGGAGTGCAGTGAAAATATGTAATTTATATAAGTACTATTTTTAAAAAATCTTGTTATTTTGTTTATATTTGTTGTATTTTAAGTAATGTCTCATTATAATAATTACTGAATGATTTTATTTTTGTAACTATTTTGTGAATTTTAATTTAATAATTTAGATGTTTTGTCATAATTATGTAATTGGGAATAATCCTGTATAATTATTAAAATAAATAAATATACTTTTCACAAATAGCGACTGCACATGTGCTCAGCGTGACCGGTGAGCCTAGCGCCACTCTATGCTGTTGGGCATATGTGCAGTCTTCCACACCGAAGGGAAGAGAGGGGGTGGTAGTATTCTTTCATCGCTACGAGACAGTGTTTTGTCCTTTATTTATCAATCGAACTTTTTGTTTTTAATGTTTGTTACTTATTATTTTAACCCAGCTGGTCACTGTGTCAACATGAGAGGCGTTATGTTACAACCAAACTCAATCACAGTAGTTGCTGGGACGAGCAACCATAGTGATGTCACTCAGCTTGGAAGACAAGTTCTCACAGTAAGTGATTTTTATTAAGGAAGTTATATGTTTATTTATTTATTTTTATTTAGCGACTCGTTGCCGAATGGTCAAGGACTCTGCTCCTTATCCGGAGGACCCGGCTTCAATTACTAGGTCGGGCAAAGTGTGTTTAAGGAATTTTCGATGCATATTCCGGATTTGTGATCACTAACCAATATTTGGTTAAGTATTAGTAATAAGAAAACGTAAAATAAAACCATAGAATTAAGGAGCACGTAACTGAAAAAAATATATTTTCCCAAATTACCTCATAACAACTAAAATAAAGAAATAGAGTAGGCAGAGTAGGGCTAAGATAAAGCGGAGCACCTACCGCTTAGGATGAATGATGATGATGATGGATGAATAAATGTCGTATGCGGTAGGAAAGAGCGAGAAGCAAACATGCGAGAACTGGAACTGGAATGGAAGAGAAATAACTAACAATATACTCCCATAGTGTGGGAGTGTCGAGTACGAAAAAAAAACAACATTTGACAATAGAGTAATCATCATCATCAGCCTATAAACGTCCCACTGATGGGCACAGGCCTCCCACGTGGACAATAGCACGTGGGGATATTGGGCCATAACCCACCACGCTAGCCCAATTCGGGTTGGTGGGTTTTAACGACTGCCATCTTACGACAGCAACCGGGACCAATAGCTTAACGTGCCTTCCGAAGCACAGAGGAGTTCAAGATGTTTTAAATTTGGTCACCCATCCAGCGACCCGGCATTGCGAAAGTAGCTTAAGTATCGTAAGCCGAACGCGCTAGCTGCGCCATCGAGCTCAATCTGCACAATCGAGTACGAATTTAAAAAAAAACAACATTTGGCAAGGGCCAAAACCCAATTGTAGCGATGACTTGATTGCAATGATAAGAGGCCTTTGCCCAACAGTGGGACAGATACAAACTGTATTTTAAGACAATAAAAAATATATTCTTCTTTCTCTCTCTCAGCCCAAATCCACCCAACCAACCTCCGGGTAAAATAGTCCTCTTTTCAGACATCCAACAGCATAGTTAAAGTCAAAGTCAAATGCTTTATTCAATATCAACCTTTACAGGTACTTATTGACGTCAAAAACTAAGTATATAAAAAAGTTAACTAACAGTGTTAAATATTATCAACTATCTTAACTCTACCTGACTACCTACTTAACTAATCTACTGCCAGTTCGGATTTTGGGAGAGCCTTGCTAAAGAGAGTATTAATATAGCGGCGACGGGCTTACCACCTCTCACGCTGAGCATATGTGCAGTTGTGTTTTGGTGAAACGTGGACTATGACAGTGGACTAGTTCTGCAGTCTTCATTGCTTAGTCTCTAACCCTTTGGGGATAAGAGTCGTGAATTTATATACACCCTTATTTTTTAGTCCCCATAAAAAAATTAAGGGTGAGTTCCACCCATGAAACTGAACAACTTTCCCTAAGAAACTTATGTGCAAAAATAACAAAAAAAATTTGCCCTCCCATTCTATTGTCGTCAAGAATTTTTTTTGTCATTTTTGCACATAGGTTTCTTGGGGAATGTTGTTTAGTTTCATGGGTGGAACTCACCCTTAATTTTTTTATGGTGACTAAAAAATAACGAAGTATATACTTCGTATGTTCAAAAATAACTTTATAAGGTGACTGCTAGAAACCGCAAGAAACTTCAAAGGCTGGTCAGGGCAAGTGTTTTAAACATGACAAAAAAGGATTTCGTGTTTTTTTCATTTTTAATTAAATAATTCGTTTTGTGAATTTTAATTAGATAGTCTATGATTATATAATTTATTTTAAAGCAATAACATAAGATAAATAAAATGAAAAACAATTAAAAATAACGATAATTTACAACGCGCGGGCAACGGCCGGCCGGCCAACCGTCTGTTGACCCGCTCGCGTCAGCTGGGCGATAAGTACCTACGTTAGTCTGCAATGAGACCATTTTTGTGTTGTTTAAAACACTTGGCCTGACCAGCCCTTGAAGTTTCTTGCGGTTTCTAGCAATCACCTTATATGTTACCTATTTCAGGCGACCGAAGTGATTTTACATCCCAGCTACGATGTGGTCCTCGCCACGGCAGACCTGGCCATCATCAGAGTGAACAGCTTCACGTATACAGCTTATGTGCAGCCTATATGCGTATCGGGACCTGCGTTTGACAAAAACAATTTGATTGGTCGACAAGCCACGGTAGGTATGAGGATAAGTTGTCCAAGTTTTGAAAAACCGAAGGGAAATTTCGGAACACTTGTAAGTAATGTATGTGAGGTTCAGGGTTGGATTTCCAGAGCCCTCAAATAATATTATCATATTCAATTTAGCTAGTGGCATACGGCTTGTTTTAAATTCCCCTGGCTATTACCAATAAGATACATTAGACCAACTATTTTCCAGTTACAAAATAAAATAAAAATAGAAATGCTGGGCTAGAATACGATCTTTAGATGTCTGAAGGAGGTTTTTTATTTAATTTTAATAGAAGTTATTCACCAATTTTATGCCAGAATACACAATCTGGTACACGATCTTTTTGTATTCTTGTTTAAAGACGAATCTTATTCTTATCCCAGGCGATTGGCTTTGGTCACGACGAAAACGACCACCCCTCAGATATGCTCCGCTCCGCCTACATCATGGTGCAAAACGACACCACGTGTCTAGATTTCTCGGCTAAAATCTACACCAAGTTGATCAACGAGTTCACAATATGTGCGGGATATGGGCCTACTTCAGGTAGTAACAGTATTATCTATCTTGACACAATCTTAAGAGTTTTACGCTTTTTGGTTTCCCATACAAAGATCAAAGTTAAAAATTACAAAAACCAATTTTTTTTATAAAACTATCGAGGTCTAAATACTTTGTAGAAAAAATAAAAAAAAACGTTAATTTTCGAGTTATTGCGATTTTATACCTTCTATAGTCGACTCAACGCATTATTTTTAATGTTTTTTACAAAAGCACTGTGCGACAAAGCCTTTATAACAAAATCATCACCCAAAGCAATGTAATCCAATTTGAAATATTCTATCCAATTTCCAATAATCATCAAAATTTTAATGTAACCCTCGAAAAAGTTCGAAAGACTGCCACCGAAATAATTCAGAAGAATCAAAGCCTGATAATTACTAAACTATATGTATTTTCCAGCTACGAATCCACGGAACGGCGACAGCGGCGGCGGTCTGGTCCTACCCGTGATGCAGTCAGACCACAAGGTCAGCTGGTTCCTACGCGGGGTGCTCTCGAAGTGCGGAGTCTCCCCTAACTACACCGTATGCGACCCACACTACTACGTGGTATACACAGACGTCGGTCCCCACTACGGTTGGATATACCACCACTCCGGGTTGCAATTTAGAGCTAATGTTGTCTGAAACAATAGAACGTAGACTGATGATGATATACGTTAAAATATCATAATAATAACTAAAGCATAGAAGGAGTGCTATGACATTTTAGTGGGCACTCCGTTTGAAAACCTTTCGAATCTCATTTTGTAGATCGCTTTTGAATTCGGTATCATAAATGGTGACCGTATATCCAATTTTTTTTTCGCTTTACATTTGACATTTTTAGCAACTTATTGTGTCTCTTTTCTTTCAATGTTTATGGCTCATTTGTAAAAATAGGACAACTATACGAGTCTCATTTGGACTCCTTCTATGCTTTAGTTATTATTCTATGGTTAAAATATAACTCGAGAGCGTCAAAAACAACTGACACCGAATAGCGCTAGACTAAAGTGACCAAAAGTTTTGTGAAAATGACAGACGGCTGTCGTACTATGAGTTTATAAACAGTTGAACAACGCTTCCTCATGCACACAATAATATGACGAAGGCATATTAATGTAGTCATTCAAAATATAGTCCTACTCAACTACATAAGCAAACACTCACACACGCACACCTATAAAGTGTAAATCGAGCGAGCGAGACAAAGCGGTAGGTTTCAACGTCATCGCGAGGGAGTCAGCGAGTAGCGCGTTGGCGTCTCGGTCGCTTCGCAACAGACGAGTACGTACGACCGATTCCGACGCCACTGCGGAGTAGCGTCTTCTCTTTTTCACACAGTAGAATATCCGCAATAGTGCGATGTAGCCTGTTCGCTCGGCAAATTGTGACTGAAGTGAAATTGTGCCTTTAGGCCTAATTTTGGCGGCTCACTCACGAGACGCTAATGCCGTATCTTCCCTTTTTGTTTTAATCTAAGGTGCAAAGAAGTTAATTTTAGTAAATAGTATACGCTAGCAATTACGATATAAACTCATGGTCGATCTCCTAACGCATTTTTAACTTGTTAGTAAGTAAGTATTTTAAATTTATTCATACTAATATAAATTATTCGTATTACAAACTATTTTAAACTTATCTTAAGTACCTTCGGAATATTTTGAAGTATCTTATGTAAAATTTTGTTAGCTATAAAAGTATTCCGTGAATATCAATTTAGATTTAAGACTAAATGTAAGGAACCAAATTGTTTGTAATATTTTGTCACAAAATACAAAGACAATACGCTCTTTTTTAAGTTTAAACTTCATACTACGTGACTACTTTATAAGCAAAGAAAATAAGTATTAGGTAAATCTATGTTATAATAATATTTTAATAAACATAATATAAAATTGTACAAATTATTTCAAGACTTTTTTAAATTCACTTTCTTTCATTCCTCAGATTGGTATCTACATCATTCACATTGTAATAAGAACTTTGAAAAATTGTAACAAAATAAAAATAACTTACACTCAATTTCATGTTAAATAAGAAAACACTCCTTATTAATAAACGTACAATAAAGTTGTCTTGAAACAACATCAGAACTTCAATTCCGGCACACAATAACGAAAGATAACAGCCCAAAGCACAATTACATTCTTCTATTAACGAGTTCATAATACCATCGCCTTCGAAATAAAGCGAGGGCACCTAATTAAAAAACTTGATACAACAAAATCTGAAAGTAAAAGGAGCTAATAGAGACTTTTATAATACCGAGTCGTTCCTTTTTTGTTTGGTGACACTTTTTAATAAGATTTTAATAAATTATGCAGGGGCAGCCTTGCTTCAAGTGACGTCGTGTCTTTGGATAATGTACCCCATTTTTTTCATTTCCTCCCAAGAAATAGAGTTCAATATGAAATTTATTCCGATCACGTTGGAAAGTGAATGTCTGTTTTTGAGATACGTAACTGTCTATTATCGCATAACATATCGTTGATATTCGGTACTGGGGCGATGAAGATATGCCCTAGTTGGATAAGTAATGACCGTGACGTCAGGACGTCTCTGAAAACTTGCCTGGTTTCACATACTCTCACTTTAGTAAACGACTTCCAATATTATAAGTGTCTTTAAAATCTTCCTACTACGTACGTAGTTACTTATATATTAGAAGTCTAAAGTACCTTTATAAGAGTGACCTTTTATACTTAACTAATAATGTCCCACTGCTGGGCAAAGGTGTGCCCACTTCCTTCCAGTTCTCTCTCTCCCCACTCTCACCAATTTCCGTCGAAGGCATCGAGGTCGTCGCGCCACCGCTTCCGAGGACGGCCTCGACGCCGACGTCAATCTTTGAATCACCATTAGTTACTAGAATTTTACTAGTTTTAATGCACTACGTTATAAACTATGAACTACATTTTAAGAACATAAATATTGATATTTAGAAACCAGTTTAGATGAAAAAGAAAGAGCTGGTTATGTAAAAAAAAGTCCGTGAAAGTACTTATAATGGCGGCTCTATGGAGATATTGCGTTATAAATCTTATTCCATACTGTCTTGTATTATACTTTATTTTCTGGTATTAAGTACCTACTAAATAACATCTTCATTTGGTTGTGGTTCAGTTCAGTTTATATTCTTTTTTCACAGAATAGAAAAAATACCGCTTTGTTTATAGTTTCAAACTAATTTTTGTTTTATTGCAAATTATAAACAAAACGTGAAAACAATTAGAAGGAATCATCATCGATCACCCACAACGATTTAAAACAAATTGTATTGAAGATGGATAACGCGCCCAGAATTCTAATTCACAAAACGAAAATGACACATTCGCAATTTTCATCACGTCTACATACCCAGGTGGTATTTATTATTTTCTCTTAATTCCTATGCTTTTAGTACCTTGCTAAGTGATGTCTCATAAGGGCAATTTATTATTGAAGAAGCAGGGTCTTATCTAGCTACAGAGAAGCGTTGCGCCTCAGAAATTCAATTACATAATTTTTCCTCATTGCGACCGTGTACAGGATTAGATATTTTATAATATAGACCATATTGCAAGAATGGGATATTGTGCAGCTACAGATTTGACGGTATTATTTTGTTGAAGTAAAAATGTGTTATGAATAAAAGTGATAATTTATTAGATTAAGAGGGGGCCGCGCGGTCGCAAAAACTGACATAAGTCTCTTAATGAACTTCGTATTTAAAATTAGAACAATTCTGCTTTGAAGTTTCAGACCTAGTAATTTGATTAGAGCAATGTTTTTATTCTGAGAAATGTACAAAACCATCACGCGCTTGTGTTAGAACTTAAAATTTACTTTTTTAAGATGGGGGCGACCTGCGAAATATAAATACAAATATTTTCATGTAAGAATTATTGTTTCATGCGTAAAATTAAAAAAGTTGTAAAAAAAAATTTTTTTAGGAGTCATTCGATTTATGTATTGTTTGCTTTGACTATATACATGTCTAGACGGAGCATCGCGGTACAAACGCTTGTTAAAATCCGCCCGGTTTTTGTATTGAATTTGAAGTGTGCGTGACAGCCGCGTATCTGACACTAGCGCGAATGGTTGCCAGCGAATGCCTAATTTCCGATAAAGTAGGGAAAAAATATTTATGCACAATATAATTTTAAAATGATTCATAACATAACACAACTTTTTAAATTAGGTATATCTATCGTATATGTAGGTATAACGCATAAAAGAAGCTGGTGTGTTTAGAAAAAATGGATGATTGAAGGCGAGGGCGAGTACAATAAAATAATGCGCTAATGGAAGCCTGCGTGCGTGTGATATGTTTGTAATAGGGACGAAATAAAAGCAACAGGCAGGATGATTTACATTTAATACTTATTAAAAATTGATTTTTTAATTAGAAATTTAAATATTTTTAAATTATAATCAAAACAATTAATGGCGTTCTCTTTGTATTTGTTTCTTAAATAACTTTCGTTTGGATGTTACATCATTTTTCATGTTCTCTAATTTCTTATAATGTTGAAACCTTATAGTTAAATATTTCGACAACGACTTCTTTCTACCGGATCAGTTAGAAATCTGAAAATTAAAATGTTGGCTATGCGGTCGAACAGTTGTAAAGGTTACATAATGTGATGACTGCTCATCAATATCCGTGTGCTTCCTCGCGAAAGCCGGAGTATGCCTTTTCGTCAGGACGGACGTTTGCTGTCGACGATTGCGCTGCTTGGACCTTGGACCCCTCCTTCTCCTTCCTATGGATACACGTGGATCTTGGTTCCGAGAGCCACGTCTACGCTTGCCTGTACCGTTCCCACTCCGGAGACCACGAGACAACTCGGCTATTCGATTACCTGAGCCAAGCAGTTGACGACGTACAGGAGCAGTTTCCGTCTGCCGATGTGGTACTTTTGGGAGATTTTAATGCCCACCATGAGACCTGGTTGGGCTCTTCCAAAACAGATCACTCAGGCCGAACTGCCCACGCATTCGCTCTCACGCATGATCTGACTCAACTGGTTCTCCAGCCCACCAGGATTCCAGATATATCGGGTCAAGCACCTTCCCTGCTAGACTTACTGGTGACGAGTCGACCAGCCGGGTACAGAGTGTCGATAAATGCTCCGTTGGGCACTTCTGACCATTGCCTGGTTGGTGCCACCGTACTGCGCCGTAAAAGCTCTGCCTCAGTGGAGTCTAAACAGCGTTTATGGCCCTACTCGTCAGCAGATAGGGATGGTATGCGCGACTATTTTGCGTCCATCCCGTGGGGCCAGCGCTGCTTTGTGGGTAGGACCCATCGAAGAGTGCCTCTGCTGTCGCTGACGAGGTCATGTTGGGGATGGAATATTACATTCCCTACACTGATGTCGTCAGCGGAGTAAGGCGCGCCCTTGGTTCAATCGCGAATGTGCCAAAGCTGTTGAACTTAAACAGGCGGCGTATCGCGCTTGGACCAAGGCTCGCACGCTCAACGATCGTAACATCTCTTCCCTCAAGGTAGACTTCAACAAGGTTACCAAAGTCTGCAAGAGAGCTTTCTCGAGAGTGAATGCCCAGCGCGTTGGTCGCGTTGGCCAAGAGCTGTTGTCGCACCCAACGGGTAGCCGAAGTTATTCGCGACTGGCCAAAGCGGTGCAAGCCAACTTTTGCGCGCCTCCTCTGCCCCCACTGCGGTACCCTGATGGCTCGTTGGCCCATCGGCCGCTAGACAAGGCTAACCTCTTAGCGAAGCTCTTTGCGGCGAATTCGCATGTCGATGACTGCGGCGCGGAATCACCTACCATCCCTCACTGTGGTTCCTCAATGCCTGATGTCCAAATCAGACAACGTGACGTCCGTGCCGTGCTGCAGTCACTTGATGTGCGGAAGGCTAGCGGTCCAGCGTAGCGGCAGTCGTCCTTAAAAAATGTGCTCCCAAGTTGTCTCCAGTACTGACACGCCTATACCACCTCTCGTACTCTACTGGAATTGTGCCGGAGGCTTGGAGAAAGGCGAACGACCAGCCGGTTGCCAAAAAAGGAAATAGGTCCGACCCAGCCAACTATCGACCTATTGCTGTCACCTCTGTCCTTTGCAAGGTTTTTGAGCGAATCATAAACAGGCAACTCATTCGCTACCTAGAAGATCACTTCATGATTCATGATCGACAATACGGGTTCAGACCTAAACGATCAACGGGTGATCTCCTGGCGTTCATAACACACCTGTGAGGTGAAGCAATAGACAAGCACGGAGAAGCACTGGCTGTTAGCCTGGACATCTCCAAGGCTTTCGATCGAGTTTGGCATCGTTCGCTTCTCTCCAAGCTTTCGTCATACGGCTTGCCACCTCGCCTATGCGATTGGGTCGCCGGGTTCCTGCATGAGCGCAGCATTCGCGTACTCTGCGAAAGCAGTGCCTCACAGTTTCTGCAGGTAAACGCCGGAGTGCCGCAGGGTTCTATAATATCGCCCACGCTGTTCCTTCTGCATATCAATGATATGTTATCCTTGGGTAACATTCATTGCTATGCAGACGACAGTCAGTACATCGGCGTTATTTGGGTCACCCTGCGGCAAAGCAGGCCGATGTAGTGGAGTCGAGACGGAAGACTGTCATTGAGCTGGACGAGGAGTTAGACCCGTCCCTTACCGTTGTACCGTGGAGAGAACGAGAGGGAAGCGCTCGAAATACCTCCCCTTAAGAATTTCCGACGCAGCAGTTTTCGCCGTTTGCTCTACGCTTGCGCAATGTCAAGATCACGGCATTAATGACTATGCTGCTATACGGAATGAGTTTTGTACAGAGTTGTAGATTTTTCTATAGAAATAAATAAATAGAATCCGAAGGAAAATAGCATAAATGTATGTATATAACTGTCTCTAGACAGGCTGGTGAGAAATAAAACGTATTGCGAGGTTTTTGTATAATTAATTACTGACTATTTCTTTCCGATATTGTACACGTAATAAAATTAATAAATAATTTTCACAACTATTACACCAATTATTCAGCCGCGAACAAGACATAGCCTGAATTATGGTGACTGAATAACGGATAAACATACATAAATACTAATAAACATCCATAACTCGGTTACAAACGGTCGTGGTCATCGCACAAACATTTTGCCCCTACCGGGATTCGAACCCGGGACCGGATTATCCCATACAACGAGTATTCACCCGTTTAACCGCCTCACTTTTACCGACTGACAAAGTGGTTTGAGGTTTGTTATGGTTATTAATACTTACGGGAAGAGAAATTTAAAAGCATTTTTTACCAGACGATTGTTTTATTATTATATTTTATATGACAATTACGGATAAAGAGTAATTTACTTAAATGCTCCTAGCTACCTCCAGGCGAATTGATTTCTCCGGTTATCTGATAAAGAGCCAAGGAATACGCCCGTTTGAGGATAAATATGAAGCTATAATGAAGTACCTCTACTCAAAATGAAGGTATGCAAAAGTTTAAAATACTTTGATTGTGCAATAAGAATACAGTAGAATAAGTAAGCACAAAAACGAACCATGTTTGGGTAACTAATGTAATAATAAGATTTTAGTCAATTATAATTTATTTTTTTGTTATTTACGTATTTCTTTATGATATATTGCATGCAACATGTCTTATCTCTATGTAATGTTTAATCTTAGTCAATTCTGATTTAAATTTTTTGGTATTATTTCTGTTTATTATCAATTTATTATTAACGTGTCTATTGTTAATTTGTTAGAATATGCGTAATTTTAAGTGTATACTTATGTCATAAAAAAAATTAATTTGTGTGTATAGTCTTGGTACTTATAACGTGATAAAAAAGATTAGTAACAATATTAGGATGCTGAGAGGAATTTTATACATACCTTTTCAAAATCAAGTTCTTGTTAAACATTGTTCGTGTAATCGGTCGTTTTCAAAAGGTATATCGTCGCCGTAGAGCGAAAAGTCACTAAGTAGGTAAAACTGATATTTGAGTTAGGAAGGTTTAAAGTATTACTAAATAAAAAAAAATATAACTTAGTTTTGGTATAACATGTTTCTAATTTTATGGTCTCATAATTTTTGAGATTGTTAAGGACAAGACCGGTGATAGTTCGGACCTATCCAATTATAGACCAATATCTCTTGCAACAATTATTGCAAAGGTGCTTGACAGGTTGCTTGATCGACAGCTTGATAAATATCTTAAATTGCATGACGCACAGTTTGGCTTTAAGGCCGGCTTGTCTACGGAGAGTGCGATTCTGTCGCTTAAGCATACTGTACGGTACTATTCAGACAGAAAAACCCCGGTTTATGCCTGCTACCTGGACCTCTCAAAAGCGTTTGACCTCGTCTCCTACAGTACACTGTGGAACAAGCTCAGCGCGTTCAGTGTGCCCAGTGAAGTTGTTTCCTTGTTCCAATATTGGTATCAGCATCAGAAAAATCAAGTGAGATGGGCAGGTTCGCACTCAGATGAGTACGGAGTTGACTGTGGTGTCAGGCAAGGAGGAATAACATCACCGAAGTTATTCAATTTGTACATTGATCAGTTGATCGTTGAGCTTAGCAACACCCAGGTCGGTTGTCATGTAGACGGGGTGTGTATTAATAATATCAGTTACGCAGACGACATGGTGTTGCTGAGTCCGTCGATTGCTGCATTAAGGCGACTGGTTGGTATTTGTGAGCGGTATGCGGCGGCCTATGAACTTAGATATAATGCCAAGAAGAGC
Organism: Scoparia ambigualis; assembly: GCA_963921215.1. Classification (NCBI taxonomy): domain Eukaryota; kingdom Metazoa; phylum Arthropoda; class Insecta; order Lepidoptera; family Crambidae; genus Scoparia; species Scoparia ambigualis. Next base: position 10,115,730 of record OY992511.1, on the reverse strand, counting down.
GAGTTAATGGTGTTCAAGGCCGGCACCAAATGTTACTCTAACGTGCCTCCGGTTCTATTGTCCGGAACTCCTCTTAACCAAGTTACAGCAGTAAAGTATCTGGGTCATTGGGTCACTGCAGATCTTAGGGATGATCTTGATATTGAGCGGGAGCGAAGGGCTTTGGCTGTCCGATGTAATATGCTGGCTCGCAGATTTGCACAATGTAATGATGAGGTAAAGATGACGCTGTTTAGAGCATACTGTCAGTCGTTTTACACGTGTAGTCTGTGGGTCAATTATACGCAAAGGGCATACAGCGCCCTTCTCGTTCAGTACAACGATGCGCTCAGGATGCTGTTGCGGCTGCCACGATTTTGCAGCGCATCGGCGATGTTTGCGGAGGCGCGGGTTGACGGGTTTCATGCCGTAGTTCGCAAGCGCTGCGCCTCCATGTTGGAGCGCGTTCGAGCCAGCCGCCACACTATCCTGAGTACAATCGCCGACAGGTGGGACTCGCCTATCTTACAGCACTGGATTCGCCTGCATGTTGCCCGGTAGCCCAACCCAGTTTGTTATTGTTATTCTGTCTTTTGATTCGGTAAATTTCATTAAATTGAATAAATAATTGTAATACATTTTATTAATTGATAACATTTAATTCTATTTCATTTTTTAAATAATTTATTTTTAATTGATTAAGTAAATGACTGTTTGACATTAATTACGTTATAAATTTATAGTATAATACAATACATAAAATATTTTTTTATCTGTAGTTTGTTTTGAAATGTATGTAATGATATGTTAAATAAATAATATGTAATGTTTTGTAATGATATGTTAATTAAATACTAACAATTAGTTTTTAAGTTTTTTACTAACAATTATGGATCATTGTTGTCTATTAAATGAATTTATTATTATTATTATTATAATTTGGAGAATAAATTAGCGCATTAGGTAAAATTACTACATTTAATGTATTTCATTTATTTTCAGAGATAATGAAAAAAAACACACTTAATTACTTGTCGCCCTCAAATCTTGTACCAACATTTTTAGTTATTGATTTGTAGAATGGAGTTGGTGAGTTTTCGCCCGTGCTTGTATTATTTTCTAAGAGAATAACTCCAGTTAGTTAAAATACGACTAAACTTAGGAAATTCAAAAGGTGTTTTAGTGATTATTCTTAATTACTTTTTTATTTTTATTAATTTTATTAGGATTAATATCTAGTCAAAATCAAAAAGGAGAGTAATCTAATGCAGTTGTTGAACTTTTATAAAAATTATATTAATAAATACACACACATATTGAGCGTTTCCCGAGTAAGTCAGTGATCCAGATGCAAAGGCCTTCAGAAAATGCATATGCGGGGAGATTATTAATTGGGTTGCACTGCCAGACCCTATCAAAAACTTTGGAGATATTAAGCGAGACGGCAAGGGCTTCGCCGTGTTTCTCAATCGCTTCATTCCAGAGATGGATGGCATACACAAAAAGATCTTCATTCGACTGACCGTGGTGAAATTCGAACTGGCGGTCACTAAGGAGATCATTGGTCTTAAGGTATGTCAGCAGTTGAGAGTTCAGTTCACGTTCCATAATATTGCAGAGTTTGGACGTGACTGAAATCGGTCTGTAGTTAGATGGATCGGCACGGCTACCTTTTTTGGGCACAGGCTGCACAGCCCTTTTCTGAAAGTGATACAATCAAGATAATCAAGCTCTCCTATATTGTAGAATCTTTGTATCTGGCAAAGTATACTTGGTACACTTATAAATTATACTAAACGATCACTAGAAGGCCCGAACCACCACAGTGTACTAAAGTAGGTTGCACAGGTGCATTAAGTCTACTTAAAGGTGCACTTAAAATAACCTGGGTGGGATCACTATCTGGTAGATAAGCCTGCTTCTACGACTGAAGTACTAGACTAGTTTCAAGTTAGAGGCGATACAGGCGTGTTAGAACAGGAAACAACTCAGGAGCACAGTAACGTGGGACAATGGCCAGGATTCCATCAGAACCACTAGTCTTATTCGTGTGTAGAGTACGGAGAGCTTTGACTACCTCTTTGCTGCGGATGTGTAGTTCTCACATAGAGGGGTCGGCTTAGGTAACTTTGGTGGAACTTTGCTGGCGACTTACAGACGTCAGTTCTTTGCAAAAAAAGGCAAACAAGTTGCCTCCTCAGCTGCAGTGTGGGCAAGTGAGCCGTCAGGCTTTCTCAGCGGTTGTAGTAAATGGCGACTAAAATTCGCCTCGGCTGCTTTGGAAAGGGACCAAAAAGCCCTACTCCCAAATGGGTGCGAAGCAAGTTTAACACCGATGGGGCATCGGCCCCATCGGTGATTGAATCGTGCCCTACGTAATGTTCTTTTACTGGACTTGGCGGCTTCGTTATAGGCTTTCTTCAGGGTCTATGTACCCGACGATTTGCGCGCTCGAGCATCAGGCTAAGACTGCTGACTGTTTCTGTGCTTCGGCGCTGCGACAGTCAGCGTTAAACCAGGGGCGAGCTTTGCTACCCGATGGAACATCGAAATATGGAATGTAATATTCCATACCCCGCAGTATTAGGACGGATAGTCTGAAAAAAAACAGCACTGCCGCCAAGGAAAAGGTGCATAGAAATGTCACATCTCATACCAGTCTGCTAAATTTTATCGCCACACTCGTCTCACACAACTGGGGTTTTGATCAGGTGGGCAGTAAAGGATACAGATTTCACCAGACAGTGATCGGATGGTCCCAAAGGGGCTGATACAGATATGGAATGTTTGTCTGGATCAGTCGTCAGCAGAAGGTCCAGGCAGTTGGCAGTATGTGAATCTATGCCTGGCACGCGCGTACCGCAGTTTACAAGCTGGGAGAGATCTTGCGATAACGCAAGTCTACGTGTCTACTGCCCAGCGTAGTCGGTCATCTGTAACGAGAACAACCACTGTTGGTTGTGGGAATTAAATTGCCTCAGAATGACTAACTGCGCCGAGAGATAACGAGCCAGAGCTAGATCAGCCGACTGACTTAGTTGGTCAATTATCAATGTGGTTATCTTCCGGTCCCCGCTGTGCAAGCGGTACACAGGAGGCGTAAAGATAGAGATCTACTCCGGTATTCACCAAAGCCCATAGCACTGAAGATTTTGGCTCCATAAATCATTTGAGAAGCTTGAAACAAATATCAAATAGGGTATAAAATTACGTTGGCACAAAAAAATCAAGCGCATGCGCATTTGCCGATGTCAGCGCGGTGAATAAAAGTCACCAACCACCTACGCGGCAAAATCAAAGACTGAAAACTAACCAAATCGCCCAAGTATAATAGACCATTGGAGATGTTGCTTAAAATTATCACCAAAACGTTTTAGCGACTGTTCGAAACAAAGCTTTGTGGCTATACCATTAGGATAGAACTTATTAATCAAGTTTAATGATTTCTCGCTCTTACGTTTGGTAGTGCAAATTATCATAATTCTTGGTTGAAAAGTCAGTAAATGGACTTAGTTAGTTTTTGCATATATGTTCAATCGAAACAGTCATTCTTAAACTAATCAAGTGGTTTAAGTTAATTTTAGAAAATATTGGGTCCTAGTTACCATCCATTACTAAAAAAAAGGAAAAGTAATTAACCCGACTTAGGTACAACTTTGCAACTATTTCCAAGAAGGAAAAAATGTTTAAGTAAGTTAGTTTATTTTCGATTAAAATGTTGTAGTCTTAAGTAAGTGTTAATGATTTTTCGCACTTCCTAAAATAAAATGTATAATACCTATTGACATGATAGTAAGATTGAAATTTGCAGAAAAAATCGGTGATGTTGATGACATTTCTAACTCAATTTCGGTCAAACTGCGACTTGGTGACTTTTCGCTCTACGGCGACGATATATTAAGTATTTTGTTCATATATCGAAGAATACAAGAAAACAGCTCTCATAAGCAGCGTTCAGCAAGCCAGCTAGCCATAAGGTTCCATCGCAGCAACGTATCGCTTCCTGGATCCTCGGCATCACTCGACGGATTTAAAAAAGTACCGTCGCACTCCACACGTCTCCACTCACAGCAGATATGGTAGCACACGCTCGTCTCGAGTCACTGTAGACTGAGAGCACCACTGTCATCTTCAAGCTGAAGACCTGATGGATTTATCCCTTTTTCTAGAGGGGGAGTACTATGGCGGCCTGCGTCGCCACATAATTTATTATTCTCACGTATTGGTTAAAGAGTTTGTAAGCACATTCCTAAACGCGTGCAGATCCGATAAAGATATGACACGGCATCATCCCTCCAACATCTACGTAGTTATTATTGTATAAATAGTCTTGTTAGCTTTAGATAATAAGTTAGTCAAAGTCAAAGTCAAAGTCAAATTATTTATTCAATGTAAACCTTTACAGGCACTTATTGACGTCAATACTAATAATAATAAAAAAACAGTTAACTAACTTATAGTTAAGACTTAATAACTAATCTAACGAGCTATTATAGTCTGTGCCAGACAAATGCGCATTGCTACCCCCAGTACCACTGCACGCCGAAACAGAATCTCGTCGAACCGAAATATAAGCCGTGGTCATAGAATTGTGTAATATGATTTCCAATTATCGTATTGATACTGTGGTAAGTAATATAAATTGGAGAGTTATTGAAGTAAAATAAAGTAGCGGCTGAAATGAGTTTTGGAAAACATTAGTACCTAACCAATAAGGTTGACATTTTTAATCATTCAAATATCTTTTTTTATAAAAACTTAAGCATAAAAAAACGTCAAAAATTAATAAGCATAAACTTGTGTGTTTTAAAATTGTTTCGTTATTCGTCTTGGTACAAGCACAGAATAACTTATACTACTACCGTACAGAAGGTTCACCCTCCAACGACCCCCCACGCGAAACTGAAACCTATCTCGTGACCCGAGCGTTCATATTCCGATAAGCACAGCCGACTCGATATCGATTTGACGTCCGTCAGGAGCGCAGGGTTTACGCGCGCGCGTAGGGATTACGAGTTAAGAGGAAACACCACGCCGACGCGGCACCCAAAACTCCCACACCAAACACAGAAAAACGACGCCCCGCAGCCCCCTTCCAAAACCGGACCAACCCCCACCACCCCTTCAGCAACGGTTAAAGAAAGAGACCCTTCACGTCCGTATGCTTGATTCCTTTGCATTAAGTCATTTATTTAATAACCAGGAGCCTTCAAAATTAAGCGAAATCACTTCGTTTTAAGGCGTCTTCAGAAACATTAGGTAACTCGTTTAAAAAAAAAAACCAAACACAGACACAGAAAACCTCCTCCCCCAACCGACGCTTAAATAAAAATTGGTCCACCTCTGAAGGAGGAAACAGGGGACCACGAAACGCCGCTCCCCCGCGCCCCGCATGAGAATCCCGAACGCCACGCCGACGCAGTGTTTCCTCTCAAGGCTAGATAGATCGCGCTTTAAGTTTTTTCAAACCATCTGAGACATAGAAAATAATGGTTTAAATTCTGGAAAAAAAAAAACTATGTATTAGTTAAGGATCCAATCTATTCAAAGTCTCATTCAGTTACAAAATCCAATAAACATCACTCGATAAAAAAAAAAAATAATAATAATAAATAAATAAGTGGTAGATTTAGATCAATCACACTCAACCACACTCACATCACCATCAATCGTACCAGACCCGCACCGACGCCACGTCCCCAACCCAACCCCCACCACTCCCCATCCCCGATCCTACGGGGGCAAACCAACATCGCGTCGCGTCGCGCCGGCCATATTCACTTCCGATCCAGCCTGCCTACGCGACACGACGCGACACCGGTTCACCCCCACAAGACCGAGGACAAAAAATGACGAGGGCAGCAGAAGCCAGGCTAGGGACGCAGCACCGGCACAAGTCCAACTCGATCGACAGCGATGCGAATGCAACCGAATACGACTGATCCAAATCCACCAAATAAGATATAAAATTATTTTAAAATATCTTTATAACAATATATAACAATATATAATATATATAATTATTTTATAACACACATACAATACATTCATACACTCTATACACATATATAAATACGATACTGATACTTTACATTTAATTTTTGTACTCAACGAAAGACAAATAATTCGCAGATAAATTAGCAGAGAATCCTATATATAAAGTCTATAAACATAGGCAATAAAACCTATAAAACGCGCCGCTTCGCTGTTATACCCGTCCCGTACCGTCGTACCATCGAGAGAGCGAGAGAGAAGCCGCGAGAGAGAAATACCTGGCCTTAAGCGACGACGCGCGACGTGGAGCGTGAGAGCCGAGCGGCAACCTTTACTGTCATACGCCTAGGCGACCTTCCTGGGAGGCACGCCGGCCGAACGTACCTAAACTGCAGCACCCCACTGGTACAAATGGGGGTAAATGACCCTTCATGCACATCTAGCTGGCACAGACCATAACCTACTCTACCTACCTAATCTATCTACCTAACCAATCTACCACCAGTTCGGATTTTGGGAGAGCCTTCGACCGAGAAGAGCTGGCAAGAAACTCAGGAGGCCTTACTTTTTTCTCCCTCTAAGTAACAATGTTACTTTACAGTGTCATAGATCTAATTAAGTAGGTACAAATTATTAAACATAATTAAGTACAATTTGTACGCATCAATAAAATAATTTCAACAATTCATAATTATTGAATGAAAGAATAGTTAATAATAGACTAAAAATACTAATAATAAACACTAGTACAGAGTAGACTTATTTCCATGCATTTTTGTCTGCAACATAGTCATTGATCTTATAATAAGCTTTCGCAATTAACACACGTTTAATGTGCGTTTTGAATTTGTTGTCTGTCAATGCAGTGATGTCGTCAGGTATTTTGTTATAAAAACGAATTGAGTTGCATATAAAAGATTTACTACTTTTGCTAAGTTCGGAGCACACAGTTTGTTCCTGTTCCTTGTGTTATATCCGTGAACCTCATTGTTTCTGGTATAAAGGTGTAGATTTTTACGAGCGTACATAATATTTACAAATATGTACAAGGACGGTAAAGTAATGATATCTATATCTTTAAATAATTCCTTCAACGAATCACGTGCTTTTAACTGATATATAAACCGAACTGCTCTTTTCTGGAGAATGAAAATTCTACTAACGTCTGCTGCCGTTCCCCATAGTAGTAATCCATATGACATAACGCTATGGAAATAAGCAAAATAAACCAGCCTAGCAGTAGACTGATTTGTAATTTTTCTTATATTTTTAACAGCAAAAGCAGCCGAACTGAGCCTCTTTGCCAGACCCTCGATATGAGAACCCCACTGTAATTTAGAGTCTATCCTAATACCAAGAAAAGACGTTTCATTAACAATTTCTAACGTTTCCGAATCTAATTCAATATTTAAATGACTGAGCCGTGTATTAGGTGGAGAAAATTTAAGAAATTTAGTTTTATTAGCATTCAGTGCTAAGTTATTAACAGAAAACCATTGTGATACTCTGTTAAGTGTTTCGTTAATTTTTCCTTCTCCAACCTTTGGGTATTTCCTATCTAAAGAAAATATTAAAGAAGTGTCGTCAGCGAATAACGCTATTTCCGACATTTCCTTAACCATGAATGGAAGGTCATTAAGATAAACAAGAAACAGAAAGGGACCGAGAATAGATCCCTGGGGTACCCCCATTTTGACTATCGAACCTCCTGATACTACATTATTTATACCTACTTTCTGACTTCTATTGTGCAGATAAGATTTTATTAATTCTAGTGCATTACCACGAACGCCATATTGAAATAATTTACCAACTAAAGTTGAATGATCAACACAATCAAAGGCTTTAGAGAGGTCGCAGAAAATACCTACTGTATCCTGCGAAGATTCCCAAGTGTCAAGTATGTTTTTGACCAGTTTTGCTCCAGCATCTATAGTTGACCGTCCTTTCGTGAAACCAAACTGATCACAGTGTAAAATTTTATTCATTCTAAAGTGTGCATTCATTTGCGTATAGATTATAGATTCGAAAATTTTACTAAGTGCCGGAAGAACAGAAACTGGTCTATAGTTAGCAGCGTTAAATTTATCACCTGATTTATAAATGGGAGTTACTTTACTATTTTTCATTAAATCTGGAAATGAACCTACTTCGATACATTTATTAAATATTCCTGCTAAAAACGGTGCGATTACTTCTATAATAGGCTCCAAAACTGTCACAGAGAGACCCCATAAATCTTCCGTTCTTTTCTTATTCAAGCTTTTGTACGTTTTTATTATGTCTAAATATGTTATATCTCTAAAATTAAAGATCGGTACTTTTTTCTTAAAATTAAGTTTTAATAAACTTTGTGCTACAGTAGAGGACGATTCTAAATGTCTAGTTGTTTCAATAGGTATATTGGCAAAAAGGAATCAAAAATGTCAGCAACTTTAAGATTATCTTTAATAAGCTCATCATTCAACTTAAGCAGAAAGCCTGACTCATTTTTACTCACTTTGCCAGTCTCTGAATTAATAATTTTCCAAGTAGTCTTGACTTTATCTTTAGACTTTATAATTTTGTTGCTAATAAATTTAGACTTTGCAATAAAACATACATTTTTAAATATTTTAGAATATCGTCTAACATAATCATGAAAAGCTGGATTAGAATTGAAAGATTTCTTGTCATACAGATCATAAAGAAAATCCCTACTTTTTCTTATTCCCTTCGTAGCCCAGTCACTAAACACTGTCTTTTCCTTTACATTAACTTTTTTTTTTGTATATAATTTTGTCAAATTCTTTAGTAATCACACCAAATAATTTATTGTAATATTTATTTGGTTCATTAACATTGCAATCAAATAACGAGAGTCTCTCAATAATTTTATCTTTAAATATTGCAGATCTACTACAAGTTAAGGGCCTATAAGTAATTACTTTATTTTTCGACAATTTTTCCTTGCAAAATAACTCTATCTTTTGAGCTTTATGGTCAGAGGGTACCCCATTTATCAGTTCCTTGCTTTTGATTTTACAATTTACAAAAATATTATCAATACATGTCTCTGATTGAGGTGTAATTCGAGTTGGCTCATTGAAAACATAATCTAATTCATAACATTTTAGCAATGAAATAAAGTTTTCCTTATCCCCAGACTCAGCAAGTAAATCTATGTTAAAATCTCCACATACAACAATGGATTTATTGCAGGCAAATATCTTGTCAAGTAAATTTTCTAATATTCTAATGAAAGACATGAAATTGCCTGAAGGCGGTCGATAAATACATACTATAAGAAAAGCGTCTATCTCTGCACTAGCTATCTCGCAAACGCGTTCAACGGAATAACTTACTATATCTTTTCGTTCTTTACATTTAATGGAGTCTTTGACCAGAATTATGCAACCGCCCCCCATAGCAGAGTTTCTGTTGAACACACTAGCGACTTTACAATTATTTACTGAAAAGCACATAGTTTCAGATTTCAACCAGGTTTCTGTTAAACATAATATGTCCACATTATATTTGTCTAGCATTAATTCAACATGTAATATTTTGCCAGAGAAGCGATTTACATTTTGGTGAACTAAAGTAAAATTATTATTACACTTCTCTTTAGTCAACCTTACATTGATAAAAAAGAGTTTGCCTCAGTGCCTTTAGTGGTACTACTATTGGTCACTGTCTTGTCATTGCATTCTATGTTGATATTATTTGATAGTAGAGTAGCTATATTATGTTTACATCGTCTAGACAGATACATATTATCTTTAGTCAAGAAAAAGTTTTTAATAAATAAATTGCTATCAAATAGCTGGAAGTCACCACTGTGACGACTGATCATGTGATGTAACATATTGTTAAGTTTATAAATTTTATTATTTTGATTGTCATTCAATGACTTTGAATATGGAAACGTACACCATGTTAGTTTCTTACAGTCTATCTGGCTTAATCTCGTAAAGCTGTCAACAATATGTTTTGTTTGCAAGGCTAAACTGTCCCCTACAAGCAGAACTATTGAAGTATTACTGTTTACATTTGCAGAACATACCTCTGTTACAATCTGTTGCAGCGTTGCCCCAGGCATACATTTATTCAACACAGAACCTCTTGTATGGTTATTCAAAATAGAGCCAAAGTCCTTCCCAATCTCATCAGTGAAAACTAGGGTGTGGGCAGAATTTCTTATTTCTTCGTGGTATTGAGGCTGGTCAATAGCAACCTCAGGCAACGCTACAACTGAACAGTTGAAGGGGAACTGAGAGTCCGATGTCGGGGCAGAGTGGTCAGGTGTATAAAAGTTGTCACAAGGACATGTCGAAGACTCAGACCTTTCTGTGCCGATTTCCTGCTTTTCCAATACCGGACCCCCAGTATTATAAGAGTGGTCAGCAACACAACAAGTACGCTTTTTATTTAGGGATTCAAATCGCTCAGCATTATAGTTGCACATATCAACCATGTCATTTGCAGCAACAATCTGATAATTTAGGTGTTTATGTGACAGATCGCTTATATTGTCATACATACTTTTCAGTGACCTTTCTAAGTTATCAATTTTATTAATTATGATATGTGAGTCGCTGTCATGTTTATCATTCCTATCAATTGTGCTATTACTATACAATTTCAACTTATTTAATAATTGAATCCTTTCCTTCCTAAGTGACATATGCTTCTGTAAATGATTTTGTCTATTGACTAGTTTCTGGGTCTTAGAAATATACCTTTTAACACGGATATATTTTTTTAACTTTTTGACACTTCTAAAATTATGGTTGTTTTTACACAGTGATTTATTTAAGGCTGACTCTTTTTTACATACCGGACTATCCATTACATTTAACCTGTCCGTTAATTCTTCAAAGTAACTTTGATTGTTAATAAAATTATTTCCATGACTCTGGTTTTCGAGAATATCTGAATTACAAGATAATAACTCGTCGAACAGGCTCTGAGAATGATTTACTTTAACATTATTACAGCTTTCATTTTCTAACTTTAAAATCGTTGCATGTGCCTCACATAAACTCATTTCCAGATCACTTATACGCTTCAATGCCTGTTCATGAGTGCTATTACATTCCGTGAAAGAGGTGATTACGTCCTGCATCTGGCTACATTTGTCAACGATATCTAAGTATTTGAGATGTAAGTCAGCAAGTTTACTCTTCAGCTCGGAATTTTTTCCAATGATCTTCATAATTTCCTAGTCACAATGTAGTCACCGTAAATATACAACATCACATTAAGAGACGCAGTCGTTATTTACCATCGCCATGGAACCCTCCATCATCAACATCCCCATACATTGCGCGACGGAACACTTTTGTTCTAGTTAAATGTGAAAATCTCTAAAATTGAGCAATGGTGGTAATTACTATGGGACCAATGTTAGTTTATAGGTGTACAACAACGCTGGGAAGCTTTTGAGAATCCCGTTGAGCAGCGAGTCTCTTATTATGATAGGTTGCAGCTCCGGTTACAGATAGCAGACTGCGGGACCAAATTTATTTAACAGTTCTGACCTAAGTGTAGGCAGGCTCCGTGTTGACAATTCCAGGTTCTTTGAGAAGCCCGCCGCGCCGCCAGGAATTTAGACCACGTGGCTAAAGCCTGGACGCGCGGCCTGTTTCCTCGGGGGTACCAGCGGCCACCTGCTGTACGGCGAAGGGACACTGCCTAGCAGATGAGCAGGCGTAGACGGTTTTTTTATTTAAGACCTTTCTAAAATTTTATTTTGAATACTACAATTTTTAAGTAGGGTATCATACCCGCTCTCTAACTTACAAGGGTTGGTAAACTTATCAACCTTTTGTAATAAGGTTTAGATTAATTTAAACAGTAAATTATAGTTGACAAAATTATTAGAAAGTTTATTGGAATTTAATTTGAGATTGACCCGTAGGGTCAATTTCGACTAATAGTTTTTTTTTGTTATTTTCGGCCTGATAAATTAAAATTGAGTAAGGTAAATGATTAACACCTAACATTATATAAAAAAAAATTGTTACCAACCCCCTCTTGAGACAATAGTAGTGATCCGAACAATTTCAATCGGGAAGATGGTCACAAACTATCAGCAGCGTGGAATCCAGTGTTTGCAAAAACGCCACTTCGTTTTAGTCTGCAATCGGCTAACTACCAGAATAAAGCTTGTATATGGAATAGGGACACTGTTAGTGTTGTGTGTGACGGTAGTTGGATAAATAATGTGACGGTGGATGAAGACTCAGCGACGCAAACGGAGGCGATACACCGCGACAGCAGTCCACCCGTGACCACGGCCGGTGCAACTCGGTCGAAACGTCGGGTATAAAAAGGTATGCGTAGAATGCCTTTACTAAGTAGTTTTGCGTTAAATCCCGTCAAAATATGTGTGCATAATGGAACGCGAAAGTTTAAAAGTGTATAATAGTGAAGTAAAATTAAAAATTTCATTTTATTGATATGGAACAAATTTAGGGTGTATTCAGTTGTTATTTTACAATATACTGCCTAGCTGTTGAACATTTTATGGTTTTATTTTATAACAACCCACGGAGGCTTGCGTTTGGGATTTTCTTCTTTTTCCCCAAAAGGGACAAAATCTCAAATGTAACACTCCACTCCCCGTCATCGCCTCTTGTTGGTCCCAGTATCTTTCGTAGGATTTTCCGTTCCGCGACTAAGAGTTGGTTTTCCTCCCTCAAGGTTATTGTCCAAGTCTCATACTCATACATTAAAATCGGTCTAATGATCGTTTTGTAGATGCAGATTTTTGTAGCTCTGTTAATCAACTTGGATACCAGTGTGTTTTTGATAAGGTTGTGCCACAAAAGTCAGTGACAGAAACGAATCGCGGCAAAACCGACTCCACGTAGACTTGTCTGCCCTACGCTAGAGTGTAATTTAAGCCCGCGTAGGCGCGGAGGGGCGAGGCGGCCCGCGAGCTGAGGAGCAGGTAACTTTGACGTTCAACGCCGTGGCAGCCACGTCGGTGTGCGTAAGCCATCTGCGACGATAATTTTGCGTGGGACCGCAAGAGCCCCGCAGCGCCGAAGCCGTGAAAGAAACCATGCCTGCTGCATGCTTGTTTGCATGCTGCGTGCTTGCTTGCATTCTGCATGCTTGCTTGCACGCTGCATGCTTGCTTGCATGCTGCATGCTTGCTTGCATGCTGCTTGCTTGCTTTCTTGGATGGTGCCATTTGGGTATGAGTATTATATGAATAATGTTTTAAACCATTAGATTATTATATCAAATGTTTATTATATCATATCCTCCTGTGTGCTAAGGCCATTTTTTAAAATATAACTGTATGTGTCAAACTACTTCCGTATTACTTCCTGTATAAACAGGAAGACCGGATATAAATCCGGTCTAGGTCTAATGACGATTTCCATGAAATTTTTATATGGAGACTATATAAAAAACTTATATCACTGGAATCCTTATTAAAAAAGCTATCTGGCTATGTAAAATAAAGTTTAGTTTGATGCTATGTTAAGTTGCAAAAAAAAGTGAAAGTAGGTAAAAGTACTTTTTTTTCCCCCGATTTAATATTAAATAATAAATTTAATTTTATTAATTTAAAATATAAGCATGAAAGGTGTAACAATTATTTATATTTACAATGTAGAATACACATTTAAATAAGAATAAACCTTACCATACATTTTTTATATGCGCCAGATGTGGCGCGTAGGTATCGGACGATAACAGACACGGGTCGAACCCACATAAAAAGGCGCGCGCAGATTCTCTATTCGGTGCCGTATTAAAACATCTGTGGCGTTGTAATGCCGTCTTTGTCCCACTCTATAAATTAAAACAAAGACAAAAGAAATAGAAATAGTTTTATGAGCACCGTTCAACTCTAAATATGACGGGGTAAATAAACTCTGACACATACGGTCTGACAGATAGCGACTTCCAGGAGGTCGCTTGACACACAAGGGTTAGCGACGGCGCGCCACGCGCCGCGAGCCTTATAAAAAGCGCCTGCGCACGCAGCTCGCCATCAACCGTTCGTTCCTTTATGAAGGACGCCTCTTAGGCGTACTTCGACAAAGCGCTTTCTTATCCGAATCCTCTGGTGGCGAGAGCTGCCAACTACGATGTTGACAGCTTTCGCCCCCAGAAAGGACCGCGCTGCCGGTTTCCGCGACACGTTTTAGACGACCCCGATGATGCAATAACGATTGCAAACGCGCCAAAGCCCGACACTACACACCCAGCCACACTAAACTTGCACACTAGTTTAGGACCAAGACACCGCACTCGTAGAACAAGAGTGCGTAGACCCGGTTCACACCCGCCCGGTAACAGGTACATTCGTAATAATGCACCTGTTACTCGCGTACCCCCCACGACACGGTAAACCCGAGCCGAGGTACCGTGCCTCTTAGAGGCGCCCTCGGGTTTAGCCGCTCCCTACCGGTTCGAACCCCCAGAGGCTCTGGGGGGAGATCGGAGACATGCTTGCGGCGAGATGCTATCCCTCTAGGGATCTCGGGTTGTAGCAGTGCGGGCTTTCACCGAAACTTGCTCACCTGGCCTCCGTCCTTAGGGACGTTTGAGTCAATCCGCGGTAGTCGTACATTCCGTAACCGGGCGTGATTAGTTGATAGTTAGTCCAATTGCCAAGGGCCTCGAATTGTAGCAGTGTGGGCTTTAACCGGGCTTGCTCATTTGGGTTCCCTGGTACATTGTAGCGATATAAACAAAGATCCTCAAGTTGGAGCAGTGCGGGCTTTCACCGGATTCGCTCGTCTGAGACCTCCATTCCCCTGGAACTTTCCATGTAGGGCCGTTTCCCGTTTCCGTAGAACCCCACAATCAATTTCTGACCGCCACCGTAGACCCGTGTTTATTTGTTGCACCCCCTGGCTAACCCTTCTAACGCTGAGCTAGCTAGGAAATATTGTCTAATTTAGTAATTTTTTTTATTTCTTGTTTTGTATTCGTAATTGTGTTCCGTGTCGTGTCAGACTGTCAGTGTCTGATAAATGTCAATGTCATTCATTAGTCAATGTCAATGTAATGCGTGCGTCGTTCAGAAACTGTTTGTTAAAGACAACACATAAAATACATAAAGCCTAGTTCGCACCTGTTCTGCTAGTTTGGTGTGCACTGCTTCGCTGCTATTTTGGTTAATTTAAAGTTTTATTTACGCAGTGCAGTGGGGCAGTGTGTATTGCTGCCTGGATAGATTTCTGGCGTGGATGTAAACCTTAATCTTTGTCGACGTTCTGTTACTATTGTTTTTGTGTAGTGCGTTTGCGCTTGAATATTATATTGATTGCGTTTTGTTTGATGTTGCGCCAACGCTTGCTGGGGCTAGTTATTTTTTGTTATTTTTGTTTAAATTTTTATATTATTTTTTTTGGGAGTACTAGTGATATTATTTATTTTGTAGTTTATTTATATTTTATGTCTATCTGTTCTGATTATTTTACTGATGGCTAATCCGATGAATTTGAGAGTGCTTGCAGCGATTTTTCTACATCATCTGATAATGATGATCTTTCTTTGGATGTCAAGCTACGATCAGTATTTCACAATAAATCCAACTACTTTAACCGAGTGCATATCAACGCGCAGAGTGTCCCTGCACACATCACTGACCTAAATGTATCATTTAGGGGCTAGTCCATGTAATTTTGATTTCCGAATCCTGGCTCAAACCGTCTCTTCCGTTCCCTCTTTTCACGCTAAATGGGTATAAGCTATTCCGAAACGACAGACCATTACATTAAAGACCACATACCATGCTCTGTCGTCAGTCAGTCTCCGAGTACTTACAATGGATCATTGGAGTACTTTTTTTTTAAAGCTTACTTTACACCATACTAGTATTCTAGTAGGGGCTGCTTATAGCCCTAGCATCAATGTTAACTATTTTGACTCTTTTGAAACCACTCTTGAATCACTGAACATGTAATATTGATGGGTGATCATAATACTTGTTTATTGAAGGATAACTTTTGCTCGTCCCGTCTTAATTCCATTGTAACTTCTGTCAATTTTGTGTTGCTTCCACTCACTGCCACCCATCATTCTCCTAATTGTCAGCCATCTCTCTTAGACGTACAGATAGTTTCAAAACCAGATTATGTCCTTTTACGACCTCCTCTATCTATCTTATCGTGTACGTGCCATCAAATCCAAAACCAAAGTAATTTTCCGAACGTAATTTTGGTAGTGTATGTGAGGATCGCTTGAGGGAAAGCTTTTCTGGGGTGAACTGGTCTGGCCTGTTTGTGGCCGAGTCTGTAGATGAGAAGGTTGCAAAACTAAATTAAAATTTAACACAACTGTTACATTTGCATGCTCCTCTCAGACCAGTGCGCGTAAGGCATCTACCTGTGCCTTGGCTGACTCCTGCGATAAAGAGTACTATGCAGCGTAGGGATAAAGCCAAATCAATATTAAAGAGATTTCCAAGTGATGTTGACCTGCTCACATACAAAAGGCTGCGCAATCTCTGCAATCGACTATGCCGGGATGCTAAGAGGCGCTACATCCACTTTGCTATAGATGGCTTACCTCCGGGTCAAACCTGGAGATTTTTAAAATCCCTCGGCATTGGTGGGGACCACATCAGTTCAGTGGATTTACCTAATCTTAACCAGCTTAACGGCCATTTTACAAGTTCACCGATTACTCTTGATGACTTCATCAAGGCGGATACGATTATTTATTTAGAAGCGGTGAATCGTCCTGACTGTGAGCCCTTCTCATTCCGCGAAGTCACTGAGGGGGAGGTTAAAAAGAATATCCAATCCATAACTTCCAGGACCGTGGGTGAGGATGGTATTTGTCATGATATGCTGATGCCTATCTTGGAAGATGTTGTACCCATAATCACACATATTTTAAACCATTCACTGGCAACCAACGTCTTCCCTTCCGATTGGAAATTAGCCCACGTCATTCCTATTCCTAATTCCGCTTCCCCTACTGCTTTCTCTGAATTCCGTCTTATTTCTATCCTACCATTCCTGTCCAAAGTCCTGGAAAGCGCTGTTCAAAAACAACTATTTTCATATGTATCTCAGCACAAGCTAATAAGTCCGTACCAATCTGGTTTTCGTCCTGGCCATAGCACAGTAACAGCCTTGAATCTCACAGATAATATCCGCCACGCCATGGACAACCGGTTGTTTACGATTCTTATTCTACTGGATTTCAGCAGCGCTTTCAATTCTGTTGACCATGACATCCTTCTTGTCATTCTCTATTCTCTTAACCTTACCCCTGCGGTACTCGGACTATCTACGCAATCGCTGCCAGAGGATCAGGAGTGGGGACTCGCTCTCAGGTTGGTCTCCCCTTACAGCGGGACAGCCACAAGGTGAGGTACTTTCACCTCTCCTCTTTTCAATTTTTGTTAATGAGCTCGCTAAAGTTCTATCTTGTCCGTACCACCTTTATGCGGATGACTTACAGATGTATAGGCATTTCGATGTATCTAACACTCACACTACAATCGAAACAATTAATAAGGATCTCCTCGCGGTGAAGGCTTGGGCGAGTGCTTTTGGATTGCTGGTGAACCCTACCAAATCACAAGCTATTATTATTAGTAGCAATAGGCTGTACGACAGGTTGGATTTAGATGGACTCCCCAAGGTTACGTATGATGGAGTGAATCTTGCTTATGCACAGAAAACCAAAAATCTTGGCCTCGTTATTGATCGCAATCTGTCCTGGAGATCACAGGTAAATGAAGTGAGTAGGCGCATGCATTATTCTTATCATTCTCTCAAGCGACTCCAGTTTTTCCTACCATACAACACCAAAGTCATACTCGCTCAGTCCCTTCTTCTCCCTCTTCTCGACTATGCAAATGTTTGTTATTTAGATGCGACTGAAGAGCTGCTTAACAAACTGGAACGCCGGAAAAATTTGGTCATTCGGTTTATATTCGGCTTGCGAAAATATGACCATATTTCCGAGTTCCGGTCGAGGTTAAAGTGGCTCCCTATACGCCTTCGCCGAGATATGCACATTCTATGCCTCCTTTATAAAATCCATTACTACCCCCAGCTCCCTCATTACCTTTTTTCCAGTTTCACCCCCTTATCCGCTTCTTCCCGCTCCAAACGGTCTTGTGATACAAGAACCTTATTCTATCCACAATTGAACTCCAAATTTTTCCACAATTCCTTCACTTGTCAGGGTTGTACTAAGATAAGTAAAATGACAATATAATATATATACAGAATACAAATTTATTTAAGTCTAGGTCAGGTCTCAGGGTCGGGGTAGGTTAGAGGTTAGAACGCCGTAGTAGGGCACTCCCCCAGTACTTCTGCTCCAACCGTCGGCTCAAGGCTCACAAAGCGCGAGACACGGGATAACACTTCCAGGTCCAGCAGGCCCAGGATGTCTAAGATGAACTGAGGTCAATCTCAACCCGTACGGAGTTCCTTTTAACAAGTCAATGGTTCTAATAAATAGTCGGAACGACGACGTCGGATCAAAGTCAAAGTCAAAGTCAAATTATTTATTCAATGTAAACCTTTACAGGCACTTATTGACGTCAATACTAATAATAATAAAAAAACAGTTAACTAACTTATAGTTAAGACTTAACAACTAATCTAACGAGCTATTATAGTCTGTGCCAGACAAATGCGCATTGCTACCCCCAGTACCACTGCACACCGAAACAGAATCGCGTCGAACCGAAATATAAGCCGTGGTCATAGAATTGTGTAATATGATTTCCAATTATCGTATTGATACTGTGGTAAGTAATATAAATTGGAGAGTTTTTGAAGTAAAATAAAGTAGCGACTGAAATAAGTTTTGGAAAACATTAGTATCTAACCAATAAGGTTGACATTATTAATCATTCAAATATCTTTTTTTATAAAAACTTAAGCATAAAAAACGTCAAAAATTAATAAGCATAAACTTGTGTGTTTTAAAATTGTTTCGAAATTGTTTCGTTTTTCGTCTTGGTACAAGCACAGAATAACTAATACTACTACCATACAGAAGGTTCACCCTCCAACGACCCCACGCGAAACTGAAACCTATCTCGTGACCCGAGCGTTCATATTCCGATAAGCACAGCCGACTCAGTATCGATTTGACGTCCGTCAGGAGCGCAGGGTTTACGCCGTATACCGCCACTAGTCCCATTCCCAGTAGGTAATCTTAAAGCACTAGTAAGTACAAGGAGTGAAGGAGTGACCTAGATATTCTAAACTGTTCTGGTTTAACGTGGCAGTCATAATAAAAGCAATAACGGTTACAAGATAACTGTTGGCATTTAAAAGTTAATTACTTATCTTATTAAACAATGTAAGTAAGTAAGTACCTAATAATTTTATCAACACATAGTTTATTTATAAACAGCAGTAAAACAACTACAACACACTTATTCTATTATATATAACACAATATATTAAATGCACAACTTACCCAGTAAGGGATTTTAATCAGGCACTATAAATAACTGCTGAACCGATTAAATCGTAACGCAGTTTAGTCTAGTATATCTTAATTACTAGGACAAGGAAAACTTTAAGAAATCAAGGTTAACGTAAGTAAGTTATAGAGGATCAATGTTTATGCAGCTAGATTGTGGAACAAACTACCGGCAAGCATTCGTGAGAGGTCATCGGTAGAGTCGTTTAAACACCATCTCAAAGAGCACTACCTATCAAACTTATGTGATAATCATTATATTATGTAAGTATAAGTAATTTGTTTGTTATAATATCTTATATGTGTATGTCTATTTATTTAAATAAATATATTTAATTTATGTATGTATATAAGTTTAGCGCAATAAGTCCCGCATATTAAATTTTTATCACCACAGCTAGGGTTGGCTGGAAGAGATCTCTTCTAGAGATAAGCTCGCCTTTCTATGTGTCCTGTTTAACGTGTGTCTTTATGTAATTTATTTGTGCAACAAAGTATTATTATATTAATATATAAAATGAAGTTATAGAATATGTTATTATACCAATATTATAGAAAAAGTTGTTATAGAATATGAGTATTGTATCAAATGACTAGTATACGTAATGTTGTTATGGGAAGTGTATATAGATCAAGTAAAAATTATATCCAATGAACGTTATGTCCTTTGTAATTAGTTCATATTTCATTATATGAAATGATACGCACCCGCACAAACTACTGGTATCCAAGTTGATAAACAGAGCTACAAAAATCTGCATGTACAAAACGATCATTAGACCGATTTTAATGTATGGGTATGAGACTTGGACAATAACCTTGAGGGAGGAAAACCAACTCCTAGTCGCGGAACGGAAAATCCTACGAAAGATACTGGGACCAACAAGAGGCGATGACGGGGAGTAGGGGCTGAGGTTTTACCGGGAGATAGAACAGCTGGTGTCCGAGCCGAATATCATCGGGGAAATAAAAGCTGCCCGACTTCGCTGGCTGGGGCACGTAGAGAGAATGGGTAAAGATCGAGCTGATAAAAGAGCGTATCTTAGTCAACCATCTGGACGACGCCCAGTGGGTCGTCCAAGATACCGCTGGAAAGATGAAGTTGTCAAAGACCGAAAGTTTGAATGAATCGAATCGAAATAATATATATCATAAAGTAGTCACGTAGTATGAAGTGTAAACTTAAAAAGGTCGTATTATATTTGTTTTTTGTGACAAAATTTTACAATAAATTGGGTTCCTTACATTAAGTCTTAAATCTGAATATCAATTCAGATTTAAGACTTACGATTCACGGAATACTTTTATAGCTAACAAAATTTTACATTTATTTTTTTATTTATTTACATTTTTATTTATTCTTTAAAACATTTAAAATACAAATTTTTACATCATCGATCCTCAGCAAAAACCTCGTGGGTTTAAGCGCCTTGGAGAGTTCGAAATTAAATTATTAAATTAATTAAATTATATATTAAAAAACAAAATCAACATAGTCTGTCGGAGTACTCGCACCAACAGCGGCCGTACCTAGCTGAGGTCAGTGTTTATAGCTATATAATTTCCACGATGATAAGTAGTGACCGGTGTTCGTGCGAGTGCTCCTCACACTAAACAACACTATTTTAACCACATAATCATAATATAAAATCAGATTAATTTTTATCTATATAATATATTGTTACATTTGAGATTTTTTCCCTTTTGGGGAAAAGGAAGAAAATCCCAAATGCAAGCTTCAGTGGGTTGTTATCAAATAAAACCATAAAATGTTCAACAGCTAGGCAGTATATTGTAAAAGAACACACACAAATATTTTGTCCAACAACAATAAAATAAAATTATAAATTTTATTTCATTCTTATTATTTATAAGAGGGGGGTTAGTCACAATTTTGTTTTATATTATGTTAGGTACAAATCATCTACGTTACACCTTTTAATTTATTTAGCCGAAAATAACAAAAAAAACTATCAGTTGAAATTGACCCTAGGGTCAATCTCAAATGAAAGTTCAACAAACTTTCTATTAATTTTGCCAACTATAATTTACTGTTTAAAGTAATCTAAACCTTATTCCAAAGCTATATCACCCCCTAAAACACACTAAAATCCTAAGAGTCAAAAGTTACCAAGCGGGTCGGTGATAATTTTAATTTAAAATAAATTTTATAATACTGTTCCTACTACTGCCTAACCAGCCAGCTAATATCTCAGTCGTACGAGCTATGGTCGTGGGTGGGGGTCGGGATAAAGCCAATACCGTTCGGAGTATGAAGTTGAAATTAAAATTAAATTACTCCGTCTATAAAAATATTAAATTAAATGTTTTAAACCGTTTAACCGTATCAAAACTCTCACACGTTTAACTCTAGAGAACCGTGGGGTTATACCGATATAAAATTAATAATTATGGACGCCAGGATCGTATAGTCGATCCGAATCTGGAGACGATGTCACCATACAACTTCACCCAAGTCGAACTCGCAGATCCTCAAATGTTTCACAACTTCACCAACGCTTGGTGTAGTTGGATATAAAAGAAAATATTAGGTTAAGGTTTCGAAACCCTAATGTAAAAATATCGCATGTCCTCTGAAAAAGTAACACAAAAAAGTTAGTTTTGAGAAAAAGTAAATTATATTTTTTGCAACACCATTAATGTCACTGCTTCCTACAGGTAAGCGATTGTTAACATTTTATTATATTAATCAATAAACAATTTCATAAGTTATTAGCAGAAAATAAAAATGAATAATTTTTTTGCAAATAAAATGTTTTTTTCTATTCTAAACTGAATAAAGTCACAAAATGTGACACTTTTTTACATTAGATATGGGTATACAACTAGCAAATAATTACTTTTTTAATTAAAAAAATCGTTTTTATTATAGTTCTTATGAAATCATAAATCACATCTTTGGAACTAACATTATTGAAACTTAATAATAATAATAATAATAATATTATTTATTTATTCAAGCAACAAGGACTCATAACAAAATCACCATTTTTTTCATCAGTTCGTTATAAATCATCAAATCCACTCAGATTTTTACCCCATGAATACTGAAACGATAGTTGTCTTTAAACCAGATGAAGGCTACTTATTGTTAAGCAATCAAACGGTTATTTTTTGAAACGGTCTCAGATACCTGAGTTATTGGTAAAATTAAAAGAAGGTAATACATAAACTATTTTTTTAAACTTAGTTTAAAGTACCTATCGATTCAGAATTTTCATTAGGAGATAAAACTGTTGTACTTATACTAAAACTAGGAAAATAATAATTATTATAATAACTCACAACTATAATAGGTTTGTTTAACAATATCATCTGCTTAGTTTTAGTAGGGATAAAATCACGATGACTCATTTCGTTGACTCTATGTGGTTTGCCCTTCTTTTTGGCATTTCGAATTATTTGTACATATTGGCTAGGGACATAGATTGGTGATCTGAGACTCCTCTTAATAGCCTTTTCTATTGTGGAATGAACCGAATCAAAGTGGTTCGGTTCATTCCACAATTCCACTTCTGGAGGAGCTGCTACTAAATGAATTAGACTTATAATTAGGATCCTTCACAGCATCATTATCATCTTCCGAGAAATCTTCTTCAAGAACTATGGTAGTATCAATAGGTTTATTTTCAGGCGTAATGTAACTGCAATGAGCTCCGACTCAATTTACATAAGTAGCATTTTCAACTGTTTTTTCGAAATTAAAAAAAAACACTAATAAATAACAACATATCAAAAAAATGGTTTAACTTAAGTAATTAAATTTTAGGATAAAAACATTAATAAAAAAAAATGAGATTTTAAAAAGTTACCTACTTGAACACTCGTCTGAAACGAAGTTATTTTCTCTTGTTTCACTTTCGTTCGTTATTTGATGTTCTGTAAAAAAAATGTAGTTAAGTTTATTTTAGAGTAGTTAAATAAAAATAAATACTTGGTACCATAAAACTCACGTACTTGACTGTAGTTGCTATCATCATTTTCTTTATCTTCAGATCTACTGTTATTATTAATTGTAATAACTTTTTAGCGCGACTTTCTTTAGATTTGTCACCCATTTTATGTTCTGAAATACACCAACAAAGTAGTATTACACCGATATACTGCTAAAAGTCAGCACAAAATAGTCATAACACGCCAATATGTCGGTATATTCAACACTGGTTTGATAAAAGTCAATAAAAAGAAATGTAAAAAAGAGTTGTAAGCTATATAGATCTATTATCTAAATTCCCCGTCCACAAACTTGTCGGTAATCACAACAAAAAAGTGCCATATCACATAATACAACTATTTTCTTCTAGAATAAAACTAAAATAAAGGATTAAGTTGACTAAATTACTGTCATAACCTGTGATATGACGGTTTTTCACTCTTTAAACTACAAATTATAGCAAGAAAGTTACCTGAAGTACCGTCATAATACAGTTTAAGATGCCTTTCAAGAGCACTAACACACGTTCAACCGTCTTAAGCACTGATAGGTCACTATTGGTGAGAAACACGCGCGCGTTCTCGCTCCGTAAAAAACCGACACTTGCGCCATCTAGTCAGCATTTGTTGCACTACAGTTATGGCGGTTTTTTTGATAAAAAGAGAATAAAAAATGGAATTAAACTGTATTTTTAACTCCAACTACGCTTTTTTGGTCTTATGACACTTTTTCAGAGGACATGCGATATGTTCCTGAATAAAGAACTATTAAACCCAGAGTAGGGGTACAAAAACCGTCAACGCCTGTGTGGCGACAGCTCGCTGGCAGCAGGTGGCCGCTGGTGCCCCGAAGAGGCAGGTCTCGCGTCCAGGCTTTAGGGCCCAGCTCTAAATCCTGGCGGCGAGACGGGCCTCTCGAAGCATCTGAAATTATCAACACGGGGCCTATTTATAACACTACACGCCTAGTTCAGAACTGTTACATAAATTAGGGTCCCGCAGTCTGCTATCTGTGTATCTGGGGCTGCAACCTATCATAACCAGGGACTCGCAGCGCCATGGGTTATCAAAAGCTTCCCAACGCTGTTGCACAACTAAAAACTCACACTCCAACACTAACATTTAACACCATGTTTTAATTTTAGCTTTGTTTCACATTTAACTAGTACACAAGGCACTACACGGCTACGATATTCCAATAAACATAACTAAACAATGCCAGACTACTGTTGGATGGGGCAATATCCACTTAATAAAGGGGTTTGACATGTCTGCCACATGGCCAAGAGCCTTGCGTCGCCTGGCGACAAGGCAGGATTCAGACACCATGAAATATCGATTTGCTTTCCTAGGATGACGGCTTATTATATTTAAACAATGCTATTGAGATACTCACGCGCTGGGATATCCTATATCTACGCGTGGCTGCCAGCGGCGTCACGACCGGTCGGTTGTGGCACGGATTCCTGTAAATAAACCACACACTTGTTGACTATATTCTCAAGCTAATGACGCTTCAAATCCACTACATTATTACGACCTCAGATTAAAACAAAAGGTGACTACGATCCACGCCTACCTGAGTGCATTGATCTCAACTCATCGCACCACGTCACGCCAGAGATTGAAATCGTTTCGGCGTCGCAACTCGGCAGCTTTCCTTTCGCCGGAAACACTTATAAATCGAAGGCCAGCTTATGATTTCTACTCCCATTGTCGGGTAATTCATAAGAAATTGTTCTTTTAGAATTTTCCTTCAAACTAACAAAACGTCAAATATGACGTCTGTCACAACTCGCCCTCTGCTAACAGAATTTGCCAACAATAACAACACACGACCTAAAAAAAAATTAACGTTTAGCAATGTGAAATGCATTTTTCTTTAATTTAAAATTATGTTTTGTGATATTTAACTCACTAATTACCCTGTCTTAATATTAAGGAGTATTAGTTTCCTCTCTGGTAACCCCTACGGGCAGAGACAATATCCATATAAAAAATATTACTCCCGTTCGAATGTTCTAGATAAAAGTCCATATAGAAAAAATAGTTCTATTTCCGGATTTGCTTGAATTAAATTTAATTACTTAAAGTAATTATTATACATATTAATTTATTATGTAATTTATTATTAGAACTGTTTCGACTATTTTTTAAAATTGAATCTTTTATGTGAAATTAAAAGCTGACAGCTACTTCGCCCCGCTACCGCTAGGCGTCGCTACGGTGGCTGTCATTTTGTCTATGGTGTTATGTCTAATACAAAACGTAAACAAAGAAACTTTTCCTCAAATCTAACGCAAAGTCTTGCTAAAACTGATTTAGAAATATGTTTTAATTGAAAATGCAAGAAAAGTGTGTCTTGTAATGTGTCAGCCAAGGCTCCATGTCTTTAATGTGAAGAAAAATGGATTTAATTCAAACAAGCTACACGGACTAATGTTTTTGGACATTTGATCATTCTAAAGCAATGATTTCAGGTAAGTACTATTCAACCATTGCGAACTTCTTTTGTAGATTAGTAAAGGCAGACAGGGCCCTGAATTTACAACGTAACAATATCTTTAATGATTTTTTAAAATTAGGGTTATTTAAGTAAATATTTTGCATATTTTGTGGTAAGGTATTCAGTACTTTAGGTAGTTATATATTTATAGTTTCTCGCGCCACACAAGTTGTTATACTTATTCATTTTGAACTGGTAATTGTTACCTACATTTCTTAGTCTTTCATCTCGTGTATACATATCTATTTTTTTACATTACAGTGTTCATCTTTTAAAATAGCTAATTTTACTTTATATTGTACTGACAATAAATTGCAATGTTCAAAAAGCTCGGAATATTATTACTGTATCTTTACTTAACATTTTTTGGGACAAAAGCTTTTAGTATAAACTTGCAATAAAACACACACACACACACACACACTCATACACACACACACACACACACACACACACACGCACACACACACCTGTTTGTACAGACGGCCTTTCGAGGACTATGGTTTTATATGACCCATCCGAGGACTCTCTCAAAAACCATGTTAATGACCTTGTATTCTTACTTTAAAACGATAGAAAGAAACAGAATACACTTTGTTAATGATCAGGTCTATTTGTCTAACGTTATTGCAGCATTTTATTTATTAACTTTTCTTGACCAATGCGTGGACTTATTATACACTGCCAACGCATGTGGAGACATCTTTCCGAGGACTTCTGTGTGTACCTTTCGAGGACCCAATCGCCTGACTACAGATGGCAATCCGGGGACTCATTTTCACACACTTTCTCTTGAATCCAATACAATTCGAGGACCGTGTGTTTGACTGTACAGAAACAATATGAGGACGTTTTTCCGAGTCCCGCATGTACAAAGCGAGGACCACTAATGTGTAAACATAACATGTTTTAAGTACCATTCGAGAACATTTATTTTGTAATTAACATTCGATGTGGCCCTGATGTATATAAGCTCTTTACTTGACCGGACCTGATTTATGTTAAGTGATGATAAGGCATGTGAAATCGCGTTATTCCCGGTATCCTTAACCACTAAGAAACTGGCTATCTTACCTCGAACTGCTGATAACATTGTTGTTACGGCGACGCGACATACTAAGATAAGTTGGTGGTAGCTATAGCCAGGCGGACTTAGAACAAGGCCTACTGTTCCGTCTGGCGAGTTATAGGTGGTTGTGATGATGGAAGGTCCCTTGGTGATGGTTAATAACGACTGCGTCTCTTTATGTGATGTTGTATATTTATAGTGACTACATTGTAACTAACTTATTGTCTCTAAAACATACAAGACGATTTATACTACGTAGATGTTGGAGGGAGGATGCCGTCTTATCTTTATCGGATCTACACGCGTTTAGGAATGCGCTTACAAACTCTCTAACCATACGTGAGGATAATAAATTATGTGGCGACGTAGGCCGCCACACCTACCACTAACCAAACCGAGCACAGTTAGTACCCCCGCTGGGAATCGAACCTGGGACCTCATGGTTTAAGGTCTATTACTAAAAATTTTGTTATTTTTTATGACAGGCTATGACATTCTACCACCAGTTTTACCGCTACCATCTTATCTAAGTATGTCGCCATTACGACTATGTTATTAGCATTGTTGTTTCCTACATTGCGAACTTATGCATATGCTTTCGTCGTAGTGATTGTTAGTTGACTACAGCTAGGTAGTCCACTACTACTACTAACCACCGACGTTGTTATATATTTTGTACAATAGCTAATTATTTGGTTCCATAAGTTACCATTGAAGTCTACTTATTGTATTTTGTATCTATATAAATATTATATGACCTGGTATATGATGAGTATGTATTGTATTTTATGACCTGGTAACGACATTTTTTTTGTAAATGTCGTTACTTCTGTGCGCTATGGTTTTTTGCGCCCGTTCTTTGAAACAGTTAAAAAATGATGTCCTGAATTGGTGGTAGGTTAAGAAGATTTATACGATTTAAAGTATTTATTAATTGAGTTTATTAAATAAACATATTTTGACTATGACTTTATAATCTTTTGTCCAATGATAGGTACGAAAACCAGCTACTTTTCTTCGTACTCAACATAATAATCATCACAATATGGGTACTGTCGGTCATTGAGGAGTTTCATAGGGTATCTGTGAAGTCTGTGATCCTTTGCTCTTTGATAGTTACTTAACCAACTACTTTTCTTCGTACTCAACATAATAATCGATCACAATATGTATACTGTCGGTCATTGAGGAGTTCTATATGGTATCTGTAAAGTCTGAGATCTTTTGCTCTTTAATAGTTACCTAACCATTTACTTCTCTTCGTACTTAACATGATAACCCATGACGATATGTGTACTGTTGGTCATTGAGGAGTTCCACATGGTATCTTTGAAATCTGGGATCCTTTGCTCATTCATAGTTACCTAACCGGCTACTTTTCTTAGTACTCAACATAATAATAAATCCAAATATGTGTACTGTCGGTCATTGAGGAGTTCCATATGCTATCTGTGATGTCTAGAATCCTTTGCTCGTTGAATGTTACCTAACCAGCTACTTTTCTTTGTATTCAACATAATAACCAATTATAATATGTGTGCTGTTGGTCTTTAAGGAGTTCTATAGGGTATCTCTGAAGTCTGTGATCCTTTGCGAATTGATAGTTATATAAGCAGTT
This sequence comes from Scoparia ambigualis, assembly GCA_963921215.1. NCBI lineage: Eukaryota > Metazoa > Arthropoda > Insecta > Lepidoptera > Crambidae > Scoparia > Scoparia ambigualis. The sequence goes on along the minus strand of OY992511.1, from coordinate 10,087,191 downwards.
ACTTTTCTTCGTACTCAACATAATAATCAATCACAATATATGTACTGTTGGTGATTGAGGAGTTCCCTATGGTATCTGTGAAGTCTAGGATCTTTTGCTCATTGATAGTTACTTAATTAGCTACTTCTCTTCGAACTTAACATGATAACTAATCACAATATGTGTACTGTTGGTGATTGATGAGATCCATATGGTATCTGTGAAGTCTGGGATCCTTTGCTCATTGATAGTTACCTAACCAGCTACTTTTTTTCGTACTTACCATAATAATAAATCCAAATATGTCTACTGTTGGTCATTGAGGAGTTCCATATGCTATCTTTGATGTCTGGGATCCTTTGCTCGTTGAATGTTACCTAACCAGCTACTTTTCTTTGTATTCAAGATAATAACAAATTATAATATGTGTACTATTGGTAATTGAGGAGTTCTATAGGGTATCTCTGAAGTCTGTGATCCTTTGCTGATTGATCGTTACTTAACCAGCTACTTTTCTTCGTATTCAACATTATAATAAATTACAATATGTGTACTGTCGGTCATTGAGGAGTTCTATAGAGTATCTGTGATCCTTTGCTCATTGATAGTTACCTAACCAGCTACTTCTCCTCGTAGTCAACATGATAACCAATCACAATATGTGTACTGTCGGTCATTGAGGAGTTCCATATGGTATCTATGAAGTCTGGGATACTTAGCACGTTGATAGTTACCTAATCAGCTACTTTTCTTCGTACTCAACATAATAATCAATCACAATATATGTACGTCGGTTATTAAGGAGTTCCATAAGGTATCTACGAAGTCTGTGATCCGTTGTCTACTCATAGGTACCAGCTACTTTCTTTGTGTTTAATACAATAACCAATCACAACTTGATCATTCGTCATTGAGGAGTTTTGTTGCCTGTCGCCAAGGGTCTTCATCATATCTTCACCATATTATAAAAGTAACGATTAAAACCTATCGATACAAAAAAAATCATCCAAATCAGTGTAACCTGAAAATACATTATAGAAACATAGTATATACAACCGAATTGATAACCTACTCCTTTCAGAAGTCCGTTAAAAATATTAGACAACATCACATTGGTACATTGCTCTGATTGAACCTGGGACTTCAGAGATGGCGACATAAGAGTCCGCCGGCGTGCGAGCCACTCGACTAGAGCGGTCGTCAATAATGAACATTGAACTAAAAGTTATGATCGTCTATTTAAAAAAAAATAGTAAATAAATTTTTGGAGTTATTATTAAAAATATAGATTGAAATGATGTTGACAATGTACGAAAAGCTAAAAAAGCATTCGGTAGGTCCTAGGTACCAGTCATCACACCACTCTCCTCATCAATCTAGGGCATTCTAGGGCATTGATCAGACAAAAAAAAATCGTTCACTTGATAGAAATTTCACACGCCCAACGATTTTATATTTTTGTCTGATCAATGTTCTAGAATGATGAGGAGAGTAGTTTGATGACTGGTACCTAAGACCTACAGAATTATGTTTTAGCTTTTAGTACATTGTCTACATCATTTTAATCTTTATTTTTTATTTTAATTTTGTTATAACGATTTAAAAAGAATGAAAAGTATATCATATTTCTCATTCTTACTTGCCCTTTCATTTGATATCCATCACCCATATTGAAACAAATATGAAATCTGGCATTTCCGGCGGCCATCTTAGATTTAAAAATATATTAAAAGTTGTAAACAGTATTCTATTACTCAAGCCCTTTCATTTGATACCCATATTGAAGGGGTAGTGAAAAAAAAATTTGCCTGCCATTTTGTTGGCGGCCAAATTGGATTTTAATTTTTTTTCATAGTGTAATCTATTCTACTAGGCAAGACCTTTTATTTAATACCAATATTGAAGGGGTTGTCATAAGAAAAATTAACCTGCTATTTTTTGGCGGGTATATTGGATTCTCATTTTACTGTATAGAGAACTCTGTTCTACTAATCAAGTCCTTTCATTTGATACCCCTATTGAGGATGTAGTGATAAAATATGTAATCCACCATTTTGTAGCGGCGGCCATCTTGGATTTACAATGATACCAAATGAATTAAATTATATTCTTATTAGAACTAAAGGTGCGTACCAAATTTCAGATCAATCCGTCAACAGGAAGTGGGTCTAATTTTAATTACTAGATTTGACCCAAAGAAATAAACAGGGCAAGCTAAATAAAACGGTTTAAAATTAAAGAAAAAATGCTTTTTATAAAATAATAATTTAAACCTGATAAGAAAAATATCATTGTATAAGTACCTACATTGCAATCTTTAACGATAATTAACCATATTCGTCTACGTCACAATAATCTCATATCGTGAGATAGGTACATTACCTATTATTAGTTAGTATTAAACTTATACTAGCACAAAAGTACTCGTCAAGACAATTCAAACGAGCCCATACTCGATGGGGTTATGTTGTTTATTTACTGAGTTGCTATGGCCATCTTCCAGCTCTATCATCAGACCCTGGTTACCCTCTAGCACAAAAGTACTCGTCAAGACGAATCAAACGAGCCGAGACTCGATGAGGTTGCGTCGTTTCTTTACTGAGTTCCTATGACCATCTTCCAGCTCCATCATCAGATCAGACCCTGGTAACAATCTAAAAACCAAGTACTCATCAAGACGAATGAAACGAGCCGAAACTCGATGGGGTTGCGTCGTTTCATTACGGAGTTCCTATGACCACCTTCCAGGTCCATCATCAGACCGTGGTTACCATTGAAAGACAAACTACTCGTCAAGATGATTCAAACGAGCCCAATCTCGATGAGATTGTGTCGTTTCTTTGCAAAGTTCCTATGGCCACCTTCCAGCTCCATCATCAGATCAGCACCATGTCATCATAATATTGCATTGTCACGCGATTTACACATGTATGCAAAATTTCAGCTCTATCGGTAACCGGGAAGTGGATGAAATTTAATTTGCAAACGGACAGGTGAAACTAAATAAAAGCTTGTAAAAATACTTACTTTGCTTACGTTCTTACAAAACAAAGACGGAAAAACAACACTCTTTGATCACGACGTGAAAATGTATCCATATGAGGACCTAAATACACACTGTCAGGTACTGACACCAATACGAGGTCTTGAGTGTAAAATTTACACATAAGTCCTCACACAGTACAACAAACATGAGTCGAGTGTATAGCGAGTGTGTACAAATCGATAGTGGCGCCGCCTAGTGTTCACACTCTGTCGGTGTGTGAACCGAAATTTTCACGACCAATCCGAGGATTCCTTGACTTTTCCTTATTAAGTATACAGGAAGGTTCACAATCGCACGTAGAGTACGATGCCGTAGTCAAGTCAAACCGAGGACCCACGAAAAAGTCCTCGTATTGAAAACGTCCTCGGATGTGCCTTGTGTATTCAGGCCCACGTCCTCGTATAGTACTTAAAACAAACACACACACACACGCACACACACACACACAAACTTTTATTGTACCTAGTTATGTTTAAAAGGTTAATAATTGTAAACTGTATGTATAAATACTGCCCTACCTCTGATACTCTTTGGGGGCGGGCGTTGTTATCTGCTACACAGTTTTTAAGCTTAAGCGGATAGCATCGTTTAAAAATGTTATATTTGAAACCATTTATCGTTCAATAAACAAGTATTCTTTTTTGTAAATTATTTATGTTTTCCAAACAGCTTTTATACGTTCCGCCATAGCTGCTTATACCATAATCAACAACAGAGTCTTCTAATGCAAGGTGTAACAATCTTAAAACCTTGTATGGTAGTTTATATTTCTGAACATATTATCTTGTGACTCTTAAAGACAGAATTATGAATGGTAATACTTCACTCGATATAAAAAAAGCAAAGATAGCTCTGTTCAACATTTATTAGAGCTGTAATTAGTCAGTTATTACATTAATAAATGACTTAGATTTTTTACCAATAGAAGAAACTTTTTATTATCTAGTGAATGCAACAGACACATTTTTTTTATTTCACTTATTTTTTCCTTTATAGGCAAAAACTTAAAAAAAGCGCCTATTCGCGCCGCTTCGCTGTTAAACCCATCCCTTACCGTAGTACCGTCGAGAGAGCGAGAGAGAAGCGCTCGAAATACCTCGCCTTAATCATGTTGTTTTTTTTAATTCGTACTCGATTCTCCCACATGACGGGAGTATATTGTTAATTATTTCTCTTCCATTCCAGTTCCAGTTCTCGCATGTTTGCTTCTCGCTCTTTCCTACCGCATACAACGCATTCATTCATTCATCCATCATCATCATTCATCCTAAGCGGTAGGTGCTCCGCTTTGTCTTAGCCCTACTCTGCTACTCTATTTCCTTATTTTAATTCAAAACAGGTAATTTGGGAAAATAAGTCTTTTCCAGCTACCTCCTCTTGATTCTATGGTTTTATTATACGTTTTATTATTTATTTATTTATTTAAGGAAATTTTACAGCAATATAACTAGAACTAGACTATGATAATTAATGACTGGAAGCCATTTACAAATGTTCACTAGTAAATTACAAATTTAAAAGAAACGAAAGAAACTTAATTATTATAATATGACTAAAATACAAATGTATGCTTTAAATACCAACAAAAGAAATCCAAAAAATTAAAAAAATATAACAAAATTATTTTTTAAATTAATTTTTAAAGTATTGCTCAGTTAGTAGCCGTCTTATTGATTTAGCTGAATTACAAAAAAGATCAACGTCTATTGTTAATTTATTAAGCTGATTGCCAGCTCGCAAGAGGAATGCGTTACGTCTATACTTGCTACTCACCAATGGAATTTTAACAAATGCAGAGCCACGTAGCGTTTTGCCCGGTACCTTTAGACTAATTTTAGAAAGTAGCTTTGCTGCTCGCATGATAAAGCCTAGGGTTTTGGATGCTTTGGATACCATAACGTCAATATGCTTATCAAATAGCAGTTTATGATCAAACATTACTCCGAGGTCTTTCACCTGTGATACTCTAGAAATGTTTTCATTTTTGAGACTATAGTTTGAATTGATTATATTAAATCTGCGCGTAAACGAGATACAGAAGCACTTTGATACATTAAGATCAAGTTTGTTTAACGTACAATGTGTCTCAAATCTTACGAAGTCTTCCTGGAGCCCCAAGACATCCGACGAACCAGTAATTATCTTCAATATTTCATGTCGTCCGCGTAAAGTAAGATAATTGAATTTAAGAAGCATATGTTGATATCAGTCATAAAAATATTGAAGAGAAGTGGCCCGAGCAGGGATCGCTGCGGCACACCTGAGCGCACCATAACCCAGCTGGACACGTAACCACGAAGTACCACAGCCTGTCTCCAATTATATACATAAGAGGCAAACCATTTCAGAAAGTCACCATGAATTCCGGCACGAGCAAGTTTGCCAAGGATTATGCTATGATCAATACGGTCGACATACTTGCTATAATCTGTATTTATTACGTCAACTTGAGCAGCTGTACTCATTCCCTCAGTAATAAACTCGTTACACAAAAGCAAGTTAGAAGATGTAGAACGCTTCTTAAGAAAGCCATGTTGCTCATCTCTGAAAGTAGATTTCCAGGCAGAGTATAACTGGTTACAGACTACTCTTTCGAATACTTTGGCAAACAGATAAAGTTTGGATATTGGACGATAGTTTTCTATCACAGATCTGTCGCCTTTCTTGTGTATTGGTGTTTTTAATGCAGATTTCCAAATTAAGGGTACAATGCCTTCCTTGAGTGAACCTTCAAAAAGATATAATTCAATAAGGCATATAGGGGTGAGTAAGGCCGAAGCGCATTTTACTATAATAAGCCTCCGCTTATAGAATCGGGTAGCCCGACTTATTGAGGTCTAAGTTTTAAGCAGTCAAAGGATTTCGTCAGCATCTATGCTGATGTAGCCAATTTTGGAAGAGGAGACCATCGGGGAACGGCAGAGGGCCCGTGGTGGCGTTACTCGCGGCGTTGAAAGTTGACTTAAAGTACACAGAGAATAAATCAGCTATTTCACAGCCCTTGCTAGCAGATACTAGCTACAGCTAGAGATTACATATGACCAGAATGCTATAGGATTCTCAGTTAAAGAGCTTTCTATATTCTCTATGCACCTGTCGAAACAGTCACGCTGAAGCTTCTTGGCGCGCTTGCGAAGCAATATGAATGTTTCATAGTGACTGCGGTTAACATAGGTTTTAAACTTTCTGTGAAATTTGTATTTCTCCCTGAGAACTTTTATTAAAGCTTTGGTAAACCACGGAGGGTTATCGCTAGGCTAAAACAGTTTTTTAGGTACAAATGAATCAATTAACCGATACAATTTCTCGTAGAATATACTGATTGCCTGTTCCAACGAGAGCTGCAGCAGATATGGCAACAAAATCACCTTTAGCATATATAAATTTAAATGAAACCTTGTCTGGTAATTCCACAGGGCGGCCAAAATCTGTTTCTTAATTAATAATAATACTTAACCAAATGTTGGTTAGTGATCACAAATCCGGGCTATGCATCGAAAATTCCGAAAACACACTTTGCCCGACCCAGTAAGTCGAGACTTCCGGCCATCTGACCATTCGGCCACCAAGGCGCTGGATAAAAATAATTAAATATACATATAACTTGCATAATAAAAATCACTTACTGTGAGAACTTGTCTTCCAAGCTGAGTGACATCGCTATAGTTGCTGGTCCCAGCTACTACTGTGATTGAGTTTGGTTGTAACATAACGCCTCTTCGGTGGACACAGATACCACCTAGGTATAAATAATAAGTAACAAACATTAAAAACAAAAAGTTCGATTGATAAAAAAGGATAAAACACTCTGTCTCGTATTCGGCTCACTCAGAGGATTGCCTTGTCTCTGACTAACCCTTCGGGGATAATAGTCGTGACTATATGTTTGTATGTAACTCCTCTTTACTAACTTAAGTAACTAAAGAATGCATAAATATTTATAATTGAACATCGCCTAACTATTAGTACAATCGGATTGCGATCTTGTATATTTAGCAACTATCGCAATGTCAAGCACCGGATATCAACCTCCTCCGTTCTTCAGAAGGCACTTTAAACTATACAACACTTATAGAAGATTTATCTATTCCATTCTTTGAACCGTTGTAGTCGGTTTCGGTTGTTGTCGTAACATGGCAGTTGTTGAAACTCTTCTACCCACATTGGGGGAGCATCCTCATGTGCTGTTCTTCACGTGTGAAGATCAAAGGTCGAAGTTCTGTGAGGCGTTTATAAGCTGTGGGTACTGTGCTGTACCCCGACGGGACGTGATGAATGAGTAGTGATGGATGGGCGCTGCCACGATGTTAAAGGTGCTTTTGTGCTCCGTAGGGGTCACCACTGTAGGGAAGCGGATGGTAGATAGGATGGACCTCGGTCCCCGAGCTATAACACCCAGCTCGGAGGAAGATCTTCCTTTTGCCTTCCTCAAAGTGGCATCCATCCTATCTACCATCGCTTCCTTACAGTATTTTGTGGCGCCATCTGTTGACACGGTTGGGAAGTGTTTGCTTCGTGTCGAACTATGTGCGGCGTCATGCAGGCGCCGCCATATCATATGTATAGATTTACGACTTTATTCTTAAAAGGTTAGCCAGAGACTAGGCTAGTGATTACCGCAGAAGCAGTCCACTGCTATAGTTCATGTTTCACCTAATTACAACTGCACATGTGCTCAGATTTTACTTTACCGGTGTTATAGCTGTCTTAAAACAAATGGTTTTGTAAAATCCTAACCAGGCTAGTGACTTTCTAACAATGATGCTCATGCTCTGACCAAATACAAAAGTCGTATTATGTTTACATGACAAAGCCCTTACTACGAGTTTTATGTTATAAAGCTAAAACGGTTGTCAACTTCGAAAATATTCCGTTAAATTTGTTTTAAAGGCAAATCAAGCGCTAACATAAAAGAATGACTGAATGAGAGAAATTTACATACAGAAATTCATCACTATTATCCCCAATGAGTAAATCAGAGACTAGGCAATGAGGACCGCAGAAGCAGTCCACTGCCATAGTCCACTTTTCACCAAACTACAACTGCACATGTGTTCAGCGTTATAGGTGGTGAGCTCATCGCCGCTCTATGCTGTTGGGTGTATGGTGCAGTCTTTAGTTCGCTAATCGCCTTTTACGACACCCAAGGGTAGAGGGTTGGTGGTATCCTTTGAGTGAGTTTAAGGTAAGGCTTTAAGTCTTTAAGCTAAGCTAATAAGCGGACGATGACGATGAATGATTATCTGTAACATACTGGTAACAATCGCAGTTCTAGATATAATACTGCCACCGCAGTAGAAGAAGTAGGAAACGCCTTTATGAACTTTATGGTGAACGCAACTATAACACCAGCGATGACTTCAAATTATATGTTAAAAATTATTCAAAGTTATTCAAAAGAGTATGTCGATTAGCCAAGGCAAACTATTTGAGTTCTAAGATTAAGAATAGTAATGACAAAATAAAAATGACATGGAATATTATAAATAGTGAAACAGGAAAGGTCAAAAGTCGTAATAATGAGTACAATTTAAATTGTGATAATAAAACCTTTACTTCTGATGCTGATATTGCAGCAGCATTTGAGAGGTTGTTTACTGACATTCCAGTTTCAACTACAAAAGCCTTGATTTCCTCCCCAACTGTAGCTGAATCTGTTTTGAAGGAGAATGTTAAAGGTTGTAAAGGAATTTCAGTTTTCAAAAAAATTGTGTTATAGATATAATAAAAACATTTAACACTCTCAATAAAAAGAAAACTGCTGATCTGTGGGGTAATTCCGTGGACGTAGCTAAATCTGTAATTATGACAATAGCTCCAGTTTTAGCTTGCATATTTAATGAATGCATTGACTGTGGTGTTTTTTTTTTATTTATTTATTTTTTTTATTGTGGTACGCCATAATGGCTTCACTCTGCCTGATGAAAAGCAGCCAGTGAAGCCCAAGAAGTGAAAAGTTCGTCACAGCGCTACCACGCTATGCCGAACGCTCTCACTATGGCGGCCTGCATAAATGCTTTTTCACGCCCCGCTTAAATAACCCGGGAGAGAAAGAGGAAGGAAACACGTGTGCGGGAAGCGCATTCCACATACGGGCAGTTCGGCAAAAGAACGATTGTCCAAACTTTTTCTCTCCCTCCCCATCTACCGACCTCAATAGATAGGGTATCGCAACTGGAACTACGGGTCCGGTTGTGTTTTCAGAGGTACTACGGGGTTCCGGTTCTAGCCCCCCGCTGGTCGTGCCTTTAACCAGGCGCCTCCGGCGGGATCCGGACATGGGTTGGACTCGTAGTGGCGTGTGGTTAGCTGTAGAGCTTGGGAATGTTCGTTTGTCCTGGTATTGTGTGCCAGGACTTCCAAACTCGTGCACAGCGAGCGGGGCCTGGTAGCGGTCTCTGAGGGGCCAGAAGCGAAAAGTCCTGCGGGGAACGTGAGTTTCCCTTATAGTTGGCAGCTTTGTCCGGTGGTTTTCATTGGACATTGGTGTTGACATCTCCGGTACTAGTCTGGAGAACTAGTAAAGGCGGCCTCCTAGATGCCGTAGCCTCCGGTCCAGCCAGCCGCGTAGGACGTGGGAACTGGCTAGGCGCCCGGATGGGTTCCGAGAAGTGAGTGTGCTTACTACTCCGCTACCAAGGTGGACACTTGGGAGTCGACTTTAGAGTCGACGACCCTAGCAGTGGCACTGCGAGTTGTGCCCTTCGTGCAACGAGAAGTGAGCGAGCTTGACAGCTCCGGTTACCTATCTGGACAATAGGCAGTGAACTACACGTGTTCACGGGGATACTCTCCTGAGACACTAGTCTTATGAGTACCGAATGAAGAGCGCGCTGCGGCGGGCACTAATTTGGCGTCAAGACCTAACGTTGGTGGTCTCCTGCGCGAGTGTTCTACTGGCGCAGGAACGTCTGGCACTTCTTGCATAACCTAACGGTTGGTCTCGAGGTGCCAGTACAAATAAACTTAGTGAAGTAAGGAGAGGGGATGTCCAAACTTTTTGGTACGTGTCTTGATGGTCAGCACGGTATGAGGGTGGCTTTTAAGACCTGCACGCGTCGATCTGGAAAGGAAAGGAGAGGGAGGGATGAGGTCAAAGAGCTCCTCAGAGCATTCACCGTGGTAAAGGCGGTAAAAAGCACTAAGGGAAGCAATGTTCCTACGTAGCTGTAACGGCTCCAGACTGGTCGTAACGTCATCGTTACCGATAATACGGACAGCACGTCTTTGCAACCTGTCAAGAGCTTCGAGCAAGTACTTGGCGGATCCGTCCCAAAGATGAGAGCAATACTCCACGCAGGAGCGCACCTGAGTCTTATACAAAAGACAACGTTGCTCGGGCGTGAAGAACCGCTTCACCTTGTTCAGGATTCCGAGTTTACGTGAGGCTGTGGTTATAATGCTCTCAATATAGCTCTTCGGGTTGAGGTCGCTGTGTATGTCCATACCTAAGAGACTGAGACCAGTCTGGATGGGTAATAGGTTGCTCTGGAAGGAGGGTTGGGGGAGAAATGCGGACTTTTTAGCCGTGACAGCGCAGACCTGCATTTTTTTGGCATTGAACTGGACCAGGTTATCAGAGCCCCATTTATAAATGCGGTCTAACTCCTCGTCCAGCTCAATGACAATCTTCCGTCTCGACTCCACTACATCGGCCTGCTTAGCCGCAGGGTGACCCAAATAACGCCGATGTACTGTACTGTCGTCTGCATAGCAATGAATGTTACCCAAGGATAATATTATATGCAGAAGAAGGATATCATTGATATGCAGAAGGAACAGCGTGGGCGATATTATAGAACCCTGCGGCACTCCGGCGTTCACCTGCAGAGACTGTGAGGCACTGCTTTCGCAGAGTACGCGAATGCTGCGCTCATGCAGGAACCCGGCGACCCAATCGCATAGGCGAGGTGGCAAGCCATATGACGAAAGCTTGGAGAGAAGCGAACGATGCCAAACTCGATCGAAAGCCTTGGAGATGTCCAGGCTAACAGCCAGTGCTTCTCCATGCTTATCCATTGCTTCACCCCACAGGTGTGTTATGAACGCCAGGAGATCACCCGTTGATCGTTTCGGTCTGAACCCGTATTGTCGATCATGAATCAGCGAGTGATCTTCTAGGTAGCGAATGAGTTGTCTGTTTATGATTCGCTCAAAAACCTTGCAAAGGATAATGGTGACAGCAATAGGTCGATAGTTGGCTGGGTCAGACCTATCCCCTTTTTTTGGGACCGGCTGGACGTTCGCCTCTCTCCAAGCCTCCGGCACAATTCCAGTAGAGTACGAGAGGTGGTATAGGCGTGTCAGTACTGGAGACAACTCGGGAGCACATTTTTTAAGGACGACTGCCGGTATACCGTCAGGACCGCTAGCCTTCCGCACATCAAGTGACTGCAGCACGGCACGGACGTCACGTTGTCTGATTTGGACGTCAGGCATTGTGGAACCACAGTGAGGGATGGTAGGTGGTTCCGCGCCGCAGTCATCGATACGCGGATTCGCCGCAAAGAGCTTCGCTAAGAGGTTAGCCTTGTCTAGCGGCCGATGGGCCAACGAGCCATCAGGGTACCGCAGTGGGGGCAGAGAAGGCGCGCAAAAGTTGGCTTGCACCGCTTTGGCCAGTCGCCAATAACTTCGGCTACCCGTTGGGTGCGACAACAGCTCTTGGCCAACGCGAGCAACGCGCTGGGCATTCGCTCTCGAGAGAGCTCTCTTGCAGACTTTGGTAGCCTTGTTGAAGACTACCTTGAGGGAAGAGATGTTACGATCGTTGAGCGTGCGAGCCTTGGTCCAAACGCGATACGCCGCCTGTTTTAGTTCAACAGCTTTGGCGCATTCGCGATTGAACCAAGGGTGCGCCTTACTTCCGCTGACGACATCAGTGTAGGGAATGTAATATTCCATCCCCAACATGATCTCGTCAGCGACAGCAGAGGCACTCTCCGATGGGTCCCTACCCACAAAGCAGCGCTGGCCCCACGGGATGGACGCAAAATAGTCGCGCATACCATCCCAATCTGCCGACGAGTAGTGCCATAAACGCCGTTTAGACTCCACTGAGGGAGAGCTTTTACGGTGCAGTACGGTGGCACAAACCAGGCAATGGTCAGAAGTGCCCAACGGAGCACTTATCGACACTCTGTACCCGGCTGGTCGACCCGTCACCAGTAAGTCTAGCAGGGAAGGCGCTTGACTCAATATATCTGGAATCCTGGTGGGCTGGAGAACCAGTTGAGTCAGATCATGCGTGAGAGCGAATGCGTGGGCAGTTCGGCCTGCGTGATCTGTTTTGGAAGAGCCCAACCAGGTCTCATGGTGGGCATTAAAATCTCCCAAAAGTACCACATCGGCAGACGGAAACCGCTCCTGTACGTCGTCAACTGCTTGGCTCAGGTAGTCGAATAACCGAGTTGTCTCGTGGTCTCTGGAGTGGGAACGTAGACATGGCTCTCGGAACCAAGATCCACGTGTACCCATAGGATGGAGAAGGAGGGGTCCTCCAAGCAGCGCAAACGTCGACAGCAAACGTCCGTCCTGACGAAAAGGCATACTCCGGCTTTCGCGAGGAAGCATTCCTCGAGCACGTAGCCGGGGTAGTGCAGATATGCAATGTCGGCAGGACGGCGGATCTGTGTCTCCGTCAGAAAGAAATTTCCTGACCTCATGAAATATAGTAAAATAATTCCATTATTTAAATCAGGTAGCACTTCTAACCCCTCCAATTTTAGACCTATTTCTGTGCTACCCACATTTAGTAAAATTTTTGAAAAGTTAATGCTAGACCAATTGCAAATTCATTTTTATAAAAATAAACTTTTACATTGTAAACAATATGGTTTTACTAGGGGTCGCTCTACAACTGACGCCGGTGTTGAGCTTTTAATCCAAATATTTGATACCTGGGAGGAATCATAGGATGCCCTAGGGGTATTTTGTGATTTATCCAAGACTTTTGATTGTGTTGAAGACTCTTTATGTTGGTAGTAGACTCAGTAGGCTTATAAAGCCCTAGCCGTGGCTTCTCTGACTGAAGCTATACGCTTTCACTACGCCTATTTCCAACTACATAATTAAATTCTTTGACGTTCCTATTCATAATAAAAATACTTTCCCGGCTACCTACTATTAGGGCTTAAGACGCCAGTCTCGCCCACGTTACTCTGTAAAGTGCAGTTACAAAATAATCTTCTGTCTTGGCTTAAAACGATTAAGTGACGACTCTCCAGCCTCCGGCTTTTTCAGGGCATAAGTCAGCTGGGAGGAGGTAGGGGCATACCCTAGTGGGTTGCCAGGTCGCCAAACCCAATAGCCGGACAGACCAGCCGTTTGTCCGGACATTTGGGTAAAAAGGCCGGACACCCCACATTTTCGGGAGCAGAAGCGACCGACAGTCGACTAGCCCGCGCTCAGCCGCACGCTCGGCGCATACTCGTTTGCGAAATGTAAAAAGCCTAACAAAAACCGGACAAGCCGGACACCGTTTATTTTGGCCGGACACGCAATCAAAAAGCCTAACTATATCCGGCTTTATCCGGACGCCTGACAAAGCTAACTTTAAAGTGGATATTATTATGTCCTCAAGGTTTAGCCTCCAAGCCGTGTGGCATAGCGTGCTCTTTCAAATAATACTACCAACACCTCTCTTCCCTTGGGTGTCGTAAAGGCGACTAACGGACTAAAAACTAGACATACATCCAACAGCATAGAACGGCGATGGGCTCACCACCTATAACGCTGAGCACGCGTGTGCAGTTGTGATTTGGTGAAACGTGGACTATGGCGGAGGACTACAGATTTGCGGTCCTCGTTACCTAGTCGCTGTCTGATCTTTTGGGGTAAAAGTCGTGAATCTTGTATATGTATGCCATAAACCCAGAACCCTCAAACCCGTATGAGACCGCACATACAAAAACACACTTGAATTTGTACCGTGTTTTCATAGACTTACAGACTACTTTTGTATGAACAAGTTTGGTTATTTCGGTTCTGTGGTTCATCTTATGTATTATTATCGCAAAATATCGCATAGTCTGTGCACGATTCTGTCAAATTTGACGTTGACAGTTAGTGTCAAAAACGTGTCAAAAAATCCAAGACTGAGGGGTTAAGTGGGGGATCTCCTACCTCCGGATTTTCCAGGGCAAAAACCAGCTGGGTAAAGGGATACCCTAGTTGATATGTCCTATGTTAGCAACCTCGAGGGAATCACTACCACCGTGTAATGAACGTGGGGTCCAGAGGCTTGAACCAAAACCTTGGATAACAAACAGGATTTTTTTTTATCTGTGCACATATATTTTTAAATTATAGAGTAGGTACCTAACTTAATCTAGAGCTACAGATTTAATTTAATTATTTTTAAGTGAAAAAAAAGAAACTAAAATTGATCAAACATATCCACAAAAATACCGTTAATCATGGTCAATCGACCGGGACCGCGCACATTACGATACCACAGGATACCTAGGTTAGGTTACCTTTCGTTACACGCGTGACCTTTCGTTCGCCCGATATCCACGAGTTAGTTTTTATCGTGCCGGACAATTTGAATAAATAATAAATAATAAATAAATTTAAAAAGAATGAAAAAGATGTCTATTAACGTTACTGAATTATATTAAAAAAATGTGTACATATAATAAAAATCCGAGCGGATAATATCCTTAAAGATATTTTTTATTTAAGTATAAGATATTTTTAGGTTTTTAGTTTTTAAGTTATTTAGTTTTAGTTTTTAATACTTTATTATTATTGTTTCGTGTTTGTGTAAATATATAAAAATCTTGTATAAAAACTAGATACACATGAACACTCTAAAACGTCAGTCCAAAAAAGAACCCAGCGTGATGTTTAGCACTCATTCAGTCCAAGTTCAAAGTGTCAACATGCTGAAGTGCTCCTTCAAAAATTTTGTTATTCAAAATCTTAATGTACAAATTATGATTTTGAATAACAAAATAATATAATGTAAAAAAAAGCTGCTACTATACCTTTACGATTTAGTATAGAATTGCGAATCTATTTATTTATTTATTTTTTTATAGTCATAGTCATAATCTCTTTATTCAAGTAAACTTAATAAAAAGCATTTTTGAATCGTCTAAAAATATACTTTATTCTATATAAGGATGGATAGCTACACACCCACCCACCCCACTCTCATTCAGAACGTCTTTTAGCTGTGGAGAAGAACGGGCGCAAGAAACTCCACAGCTTTATATGAAGTTACGACATTTACAAAACAATATTATGTCGTTACCAAATCATACCAACAATATCAATATCATATCAACAGTTAAAAATAAAGAAATAATTTATGCAACGTGCTCTTTTTGATTTAGGGAAAATTGAGGTAGTTAATTAATAAAATAATTAATGACATAAGAAAAAAAAAAATCCGATTCGGTTTCCCATACAAACTTTCAAGTCGAAATTTTTAAAAAACAATATGCCAATTTTAATGAAACTTTGTATGCATAAGTAAAATACTGGGATCTAAATAGTTTGTTGAAAACATTTTTAAAAAACGTTTATTTAACTGAGTTATTGCGATTTTAAACTTTCCATAGTGAACTTTAAATCGCAATAACTCAGCTAAATAAATGTTTTTTAAAAATGTTTTCAACAAAATATTTAGATCTCTGTATTTTACTTAAGCATGCAAAGTTTCATAAAAATTGGCTTATTGGTTTACAAAAATTTCGACTTGAAAGTTTGTATGGAAAACCGAAATGCGTAAACCCTCTTAAGGAGTTTGTGCAGAAGACAAGAATCTAATTTTTATATGTAATCGAATGCCAAAACGCTGAATCCTGGTGGGCTGGAGAACCAGTTGAGTCAGATCATGCGTGAGAGCGAATGCGTGGGCAGTTCGGCCTGCGTGATCTGTTTTGGAAGAGCCCAACCAGGTCTCATGGTGGGCATTAAAATCTCCCAAAAGTACCACATCGGCAGACGGAAACCGCTCCTGTACGTCGTCAACTGCTTGGCTCAGGTAGTCGAATAACCGAGTTGTCTCGTGGTCTCTGGAGTGGGAACGTAGACATGGCTCTCGGAACCAAGATCCACGTGTACCCATAGGATGGAGAAGGAGGGGTCCTCCAAGCAGCGCAAACGTCGACAGCAAACGTCCGTCCTGACGAAAAGGCATACTCCGGCTTTCGCGAGGAAGCATTCCTCGAGCACGTAGCCGGGGTAGTGCAGATATGCAATGTCGGCAGGACGGCGGATCTGTGTCTCCGTCAGAAAGAAATTTCCTGACCTCATGAAATATAGTAAAATAATTCCATTATTTAAATCAGGTAGCACTTCTAACCCCTCCAATTTTAGACCTATTTCTGTGCTACCCACATTTAGTAAAATTTTTGAAAAGTTAATGCTAGACCAATTGCAAATTCATTTTTATAAAAATAAACTTTTACATTGTAAACAATATGGTTTTACTAGGGGTCGCTCTACAACTGACGCCGGTGTTGAGCTTTTAATCCAAATATTTGATACCTGGGAGGAATCATAGGATGCCCTAGGGGTATTTTGTGATTTATCCAAGACTTTTGATTGTGTTTTACATGAAACTTTGGTCAGGAAGCTTAACCACTATGGAATTAGGAATGCTTCTTTGAGCCTTCTAATCTCATACTTGAGTGACAGGATTCAAAAGGTCGACATTAACGGTAAAAGATCTCCGGGATCAGTGGTTAAAATGGGAGTTCCGCAGGGTTCAATACTTGGTCCATTCTTGTTTTTGGTTTATATTAATGACTTACCTTATTTTGTAAAAGACAGTCATGAGATAGTATTGTTTGCTGATGATACTTCACTTTTATTCAAAGTGAAACGACGACACCTAAATTATGACGATGTGAATAATGCGGTCTCAAAGATTGTTCACTGGTTTAGTGTTAATAACTTGCTATTAAACGAGGGAAAAACCAAATGTGTAAGATTTGTATTGCCTAATGTTAAGCAGGTAATAACTAGTGTACAAATTAAAGATAAGAATGTGAATCCTGTGGACACCACTGTGTTTCTAGGCATCACGTTGGATGCCAAGCTTCAGTGGGGCCCACATATAGCTAAATTGTCGAATAGACTTAGCTCTGCGGCTTATGCAGTAATGAAGATCCGTCAGTTAACTGACGTTGATACAGCTAGATTAGTTTATTTCAGTTACTTTCATAGTGTAATGTAGTACGCCATTTTGCTGCCAACATTCAAAGTATCTTTGTGCTGCAGAAGAGGGCTATTTGAGCAATATACAACCTACAGGCTGGTGACTCTCTCAGAGAGAGATTTAAGGATATAAGTATAATGACAGTTGCATCACAATATATTTATGAAAATCTTGTGTATGTTCATAAAAATATTGAAATGTTTTCAAAAAACAGTGATATTCACAAATTAAATACTAGAAGTAAGAACAAATTAGCAGTGCCTTATACTAGGCTCCATAAAATAAATAATTCTTTTAAGGGTCTGTGTGTACGATTATACAACAAAGTACCAAATGATATTCAGATATTAGATCTTGATAAATTTAAAATCAAAATCAAAGAAAAGCTTTATAAAAAAGCTTATTATAAAGTGTCGGATTATACAGAAGACAAAACAGCTTGGGTCTGAAAAGCTCCAAGTACCTACTTTAACAGCTATTTCTAATTGCCTATAATTAATTCATATAGAACACCATATTTAATTAAACTATTTACATTCAAATTCATATTTTGTATTTTGAGACCTGGTAACGACATATAATATATATATTTTTTGTAAATGTCGTTGCTTCTGTGCGCTGTGGTTTCTTGCGCCCGTTCTTTGCCACAGTTAAAAAATGATGTCCTGAATGGGTGGTAGGTTAAAAAATATTTGGACGTTTCAAAGTACTTATTAATTGAGTTTATTGAATAAATATATTTTGACTATTGACTACGTAGTCTCGTTGCTGATAGGATCCTTGGCGAATATGGCGACGTGCCATAGCCAGTCTCCTGGCTTAGCTTCAGTCTTCACTGACACCAACTCGGTATTGCCCAGAGCCTTTCGCCCGCAAACTTGGGTGTGTAACTTATCAGTCTCCTTGGATAGGCTTAACGACCCTACCGTATGTGCTGCCTGAAATGAAAGGATTCTTTATTAACAGCCGGAAAAGCGGGTTTATTCTTGATATTTTTCTATTTTCCACCATCAGCCAATACAGAGTAATGCTGAAAATTGTTATCAATACCAATGAGCACAAACTATGTTTTGTATACTGTTGCGCAATGTTCTCTATAAACTATTACATTTTTTATTTTACTATATAAGGTCACATTTTATCAAACGCAAATATTTTAAGGATAAATTCAACAACTTAAATAAACTATTTTTTTTTATCAAAAAACCTTAAATTTTGATACGCTAGTTTTCAAGAAAAACGCCAAAGGACATTTGGATTAAATCCTACTAATATTATAAACGCGAAAGTTTGTAAGAATGTATGGATATTTGTTACTCTTTCACGTAAAAACTACTGAATGGATTTGAATGAAATTAGGCATACAGATAGTTTATAACCTGGATTAACACATATAATACTTTTTATCTCAATATTCCCACCGGAATGTATGGATGGATGTTTGTTACTTTTTCACGTAAAAACTACTCAATGGATTTGGATGAAATTCGGCATACAGATAATTTATAACCTGAATTAACACATAGAATGCTTTTTATCTCGATATTCCCACGGGAGCGGGAACCACGCGGGTGAAACCGCGAGCGGCCGCTAGTGTAAAATAAAATACACCTTCACTTTCGGTAGTAAAAATTCAAAGGCGCCGAAACAGAGAGGCCACATTGCCTACACCGCTTACACGTCCCTGAAGTTTCATTCGAAGGGGCCTTTTTGATCCGAGGATTTTTTGTTAGGAAGAGTAAAAAAAAACAAGCCTATTTTTTTTTAAATGCTAGGGCCTAATTTCTCTGGTATAATTAGATGTTTTCTCAAAATATTTGCAGTTGTTAAAATGTGACCTTATATAACATCGGGAAAGACCTCGACGAACGTACTTAGATCAGATCGGTGACCTTCTCGTTGAAGGTCAGGTCAAGAGTACCCTAAACCAACGAGCGTGTATGAAGAATGTTATGGGAGTAACTGAAGCATCGGATGTGTGTCTGGATTAGGGTTGCCACCCGTACTCTAAAATAGAGTATTGTCCTCTTTTTCATGTAGGCGTACTTTATAATCTACGACACCAATAAAATACGCTAAAATACTCTATTTACGAAAAACTATTTACGTAAAAGGGAAATATTTGTTAATTAACGCAAAGAGCAACATAAAAACGTGTTTTTAAGGAAAAAAATAAATAAATACTCTTTTTTGTTCTAACAAAATGTAAAAATACTTTATTCGTCCTGAAAAAAGGTGACAACCCTAGTCAGGATCGTAGCAAAAGGAAATCTCTCGTCTCTGCCTACCCCTCTGGGGAGCGACCGTGACGTGTATATGTGTGTGTGTATAACATACATTTATAACGACTATTATCCACAAAGGGTTAGGCAGAGACTAGGCAAAAGGGACCGCAAGTTCAGTCCTCTGCAATAGTCCAACTTTTACCAAATAACAACTGCTCATGCCTGCCCATCGCCGGTCTATTCTGTAGGATGAATGTGCAGTATTTTGTCCTTTAGTCCCTTTTTACGACACCTAAGGGAAGAGAACCGTGTCGCTTAGCGGTAGAATACTGCCACCTCCTCTCTTCCCTTGGGTGTCGAAAAAGGCGGCAAACGGACTTAAGACCGCACATAAATCCAACGGCATAAAACGGCGATGGGCTTCACCACCATCGCCATCAGTGAAAAGTGGACTATGGCAGATGACTGCTGTTGCGGTCCTCATTGCCTTGTCTCTGACTAACCCTTCGGGGATAATAGTCGTGATTATGTGGTATGTAAGAGAAGAGTAGGATAGTAGTATTCTTTTAAAAACGTCCCACCACCTCTGTTCTGAGTTAAACGCTTACCTTTATTTTGTCGTCACAGAGAATAACGTTGTTCCAAGCCACCTTCGTCACGGTAGGCACGTCTGTTTCGTTACCATTAGAACTTAAAACTGTCAGATTAAAAACGTACTTCTTCGGCGGATGTCCAATGGGTTTTATGAGAAGTTCATGCCAATCGTCACTGACATTCATTATACCATTCTGTGAGATCTGAAAAGAAAAAAGTTTGCTTATAACCATCTGAACCATCATCTCATCTTAAGTTATCAAGGAGACCTTAATTAGGACTTAACCAATTAAGAATTTGTCAGCTAAAAAACCTACAAAAAATTATTTCAAGTAAGTAGTCATGTAGTGTAGTACTCGATACTTTTTCAAGAGCCTTTACAAAAGTTACTAAAAGGGTATCATTGGCAAATTTATACATTTCATATACACAAAACCTTTATACATTTCATATCAATTTTGTTCGAACAAGTTATGTAAAACATGGAATCTCATTATCGTATCCATATCATTGGCAAATTTGGCAAATGCCAAGTGCTTATTTCAAAGGCTAATCGCAAAGCCTTAATTTGCGTATTAATGATGGATGGAATGCGAACAAAAGCTTTTAATGTTTTCTTTACTTACTTATGGTTTTTTTTGTTTATGTTATCTACAGCAATTTCTCATCTTAAATCAAATGATCGAGAAACGTTTATTCTGTATATTTATTGGAACTGTGATGGAGTATTTTAAAATTAAGTAAAAATATTTTATTCTTTTGAAGAAGTTGGTATTACGTACATAGTTGGATAGTGGCTGAGGCTCTCTTTTAGACGTATAAAAGTCTTTATTAGACAAAAACGGTACCTCTATTCCGTAGATTTAAGACTGCTTTTACACCGGTAAAGGTAAAATAAAAACCTGTTTAATTTTACATATTTTATTTTTTATTTTTCATGGCTTACTTTATACGAAGACCAAATTCGATAAAGAATATTTTAAAATAAGTTATTGACAGTTATTTGTCCTATACTAGTCTCACTCGAAATATTGAATGTTTTTTGAGTAAAAGACACTTTTACTCGTTAGTGGTATACCCGTGAATCTTTCTCAAAAAAAGTTGCAATCCGAGTAAAACTAGATATTTGCACAGAATTTACAACAGTTCGTTTACAACCATTCTTATCGAATTTGTCTCAAGTATAATAGAACTTATGATTACACAGTTACATTTGGGATTTTGTCCCCTTTGGGGAAAAGGAAGAAAATCCCAAACGCAAGCGTCAGTGGGATGTTATCAAATAAAACCATAAAATGTTTTACAGCTAGGCAGTATATTGTAAAAGAACACACACTAAAATTTTGTCCAACAACAATAAAATAAAATTATAAATTTTATTTCACTCTATTATTTAAAAGACGGGGTTAGTCACAATTTTTCCTTATATTATGTTATGTACTAATCATCTTCGTTACTCCTTTTAATTTTTTAAGCCGAAAATAACAAAAAAAAACTATCAGTCGAAATTGACCCTACGGTCAATCTCAAATGAAAGTCCAACAAACTTTCTAATAATTTTTGCCAACTATAATTTACTGTTTAAAGTACTCTAAACCTTATTACCAAGCTATATCCCCCCCCCCCCCCTAAAACACACTAAAATCCTAAGAGTCAAAAGTGACCAAGCGGGTCGGTGATAAATTTTATAATACTGTTCCTACTACTACCTAACCAGCCAGCTAATATTTCAGTGGTACGAGCTATGGTCGTGGGGGGTTGGGATAACACCAGTACCGTTCGGAGTATGAAGTTGAAATTAAAATTAAATTACTCCGTCTATAAAAATATTAAATTATAGGTTTTAATCCGTTTAACCGTATCAAAACTATCACACGTTTAAAGCCAATACACTAGAGAACCGTTAGGTTATACCGATATAAAATTAATAATTATGGACGCCAGGATCGTATAGTCGATCCGAATCTGGAGACGATGTCACCATACAACTTCACACAAGTCGAACTCGCAGATCCTCAAATGTTTCACAACTTCACCAACACTTGGTGTAGTTGGATATAAAAGGAAAATAAAGCTTAAGGTGTCGAAACCTTAATTCAAAAAAATGTTCCAGTTTAAAAAACAATTATCCCCTAGAATTGGGTAAAAAAAAAACCGTCAACGCCTGCTCATCCGCTAGGCGGCGACAGCTCGACTGGCAGCAGGTGGCCGCTGGTGCCCCGAAGAGGCAGGTCTCGCGTCCAGGCTTTAGGGCCCAGCTCTAAATCCTGGCGGCGAGACGGGCCTCTCGAAGCATCTGAAATTATCAACACGGGGCCTATTTATAACACTACACGCCTAGTTCAGATCTGTTACATAAATTAGGGTCCCGCAGTCTGCTATCTGTGTATCTGAGGCTGCAACCTATCATAATCAGGGACTCGCAGCGCCATGGGTTATCAAAAGCTTCCCAGCGCTGTTGCACAACTATAAACTAACACTACAACAATAATATTCAACACCATGCTTCAATTTTAGTGTAGTTTCACATTTAACTAGTACACAAGGCACTACACGGCTACGATATTCCACTAAACAAAACCAAACAATGCTAGACTATTGGGGGATGATGCAATATCCACTCCTACAGAGGTTTGACACGTCGGCCACATGGCCAAGAGCCTTGCGTCGCCTGGCGACAAGGCATGATTCGGACACCATGAAAAATCGATTTGAATTCCTAGGATGACGGCTTATTATACTTAACAATGATATTGGGATACTTACGCGCTGGGAGATTTTATCTGTGCGCGTGACTGCCAGCGACCGGTACTTCGTTTCGGGCACGGATCCCTGTAAATAAACCACACACTTGTTGACTATATTCTCATAAGCTAATGACGCCTCAAATCCACTACATTATTACGACCTCAGATTAAAAAAAAAGGTTACCAGGACTCATGCCTACCTCAGTGAATCGATCTCAATTCATAACACCACACCACGTCACGCCAGAGATTGAAATCGTTTCGACGTCATCAGACCCGGCTGCTTTCCTTCGCCGGAAGTCTTATAAATCGAAGGCCAGCTTATGACTTCAACTCGTAAAGT
This sequence comes from Scoparia ambigualis, assembly GCA_963921215.1. Classification (NCBI taxonomy): domain Eukaryota; kingdom Metazoa; phylum Arthropoda; class Insecta; order Lepidoptera; family Crambidae; genus Scoparia; species Scoparia ambigualis. The sequence continues at coordinate 10,064,084 of OY992511.1, read as the reverse complement.
GGGGTAATCTCTAACAACGCAGTTCCTTTAGAATTTTTCCTTCATACTATCAAAACGTCAAATATGACGTCTGTCACAACTCGCCCTCTGCTAACAGAATTTGCCAACAATTACAACACAAGACCTAGAATAAAAATTAACGTTTAGCAATGTGAAATGCGTTTTTCTTTAATTTAAAATTAATTTTGTGATATTTAACTCACTAATTACCCTAACTTAATATTAGGGAGTATTAGTTTCCTCTCTGGTAACCCCTACGGGCAGAGACAATATCCATATAAAAATTATTTCTCCCGTTCGAATGTTCTAGATAAAAGTCCTTATAGAAAAAATAGTTCTATTTCCGGATTTGCTTGAATTAAATTTAATTACTTAAAGTAATTATTATAGATATTAATTTATTATGTAATTTATTATTGGAACTGTTTCGGCTATTTTTAAAATTGAATCTTTTATGTGAAACTAAAAGCTGACAGCCACTTCGCCCCGCTACCGCTAGGCGTCGCTACGGTGGCTGTCATTTTGTCTATGGTGTTGTGTCAAATACAAAACGTAAACACACATTATTTAGATCACTTTAGATTTAAGTTTATATCTTGCTAAAAAAGATTCAGAAAGGTGTATTAATTGAAAATGCAAGAAAAGTGTGTCTTGTAATGTGTCAGCCAAAGCTCCATGTCTTTAATGTGAAGAAAAAATGGACTATAGTCTAACAAGCCACAATGATTACTATTTTTGGAAACCCGATCATTCAAAAATAATGATTTCAGGTAAGTATTACTCAATTATTGCGATCCCATTGTAGATTAGTAAAGGCAGACAGGGCCCTGTATTTACAACGTAACAACACATAAAATATGCCACCATAAACTTACCCGAGAAACATTTATCTTGTTCATAAAATGTATAGCGATTTCTACCTCTATCAAGTTCCGGTAGAGTTCAAGTTGCAATACACCTTTCCACTCTTTTTCAGTAATCTTATCAAAATGTAACACTCCTAATCCACAAGGATTGTATTGAGTCATAGATGGCCCGTCAAAGGATATACTTAGGCTCGACAGTCAAAATGCAAAAAACCAAAAAAAAATAAACAGTTGCAAACCGACATGTTGAAATTCGTACATACGGAATGAATTGAAGTCTCGCTGTATTTTATAGTAATTCGTTATCAGAACGAAAGCAAATGAGTTCCACAAAACAAAAATCCCCATTTGAGACCACTACGCCAATATCGCTGAAATACAGAGTGTCACAAAATAAGACAAGCGTTATTCGACGCGACTTACGCAAATGCGTTTCAAATAATTGCCGTTTACTCATTGTACAATCACAATAATTGTGTTAAATATAGTTCACTTTTACTTGTGATTCAATACTTGCGTAGTAAAAACGTACGATTTGTTTTGGTTGTTATATATTTTTATGCTGTTATGTCATTATACATATTATCACGATTATTATCCCCAAAGGATAAGTCAGAGACTAGGCTATGAGGACAGCAAAAGCAGTCCTCTACCATAGTCCTCTTTTCCCGTCGTGACATATACTCAACGGATGTCGGCGACCATCTTCCGGAACTTGCTTCTATCCTGTGCCAGTCTGCAAATACTGGCAGCGTCATTAATGTTGGACCAGCTCTTGATGTTGTCTAACCAGGTTTGACTTCTCCTTCCTCTGCCTCTTTTACCGTCGATTCTCCCTTCCAAGACCATAGTGCACTTTTCACCAAATAGCCAGTCATTATGTTTGAAACTCTTTGATGTCATGTTGGATTCTTACAAAGCGACTTTACCGGTGTTATAGCTGTCTTAAAACAAATGGTTTTGTAAAATCCTAACCAGGCTAGTGACTTTCTAACAATGATGCTCATGCTCTGACCAAATACAAAAGTCGTATTATGTTTACATGACAAAACACTTACTACGAGTTTTATGTTATAAAGCTAAGACGGTTGTCGACCTCGAAAATATTCCGTTAAATTTGTTTTAAAGGCAAATCAAGCGCTAACATAAAAGAATGACTGAATGAGAGAAATTTACACACAGAAATTCATCACTATTATCCCCAAAGAGTAAAACAGAGACTAGGCAATGAGGACCGAAGAAGCAGTCCACTGCCTTAGTCCACTTTTCACCAAACAACAACAATTGCACATGTGTTCAGCGTTATAGGTGGTGAGCCCATCGCCGCTCTATGCTGTACGGGCCAGTACGACTACGTACACCTTGAGATGATGTTAGATGTAATTGCAGCACGCAGGTAAAGAAATTACCAAAGTTAAAACAGTTTGTTTATTATAAACTCACACGTCACAGTTAGTTTAAGTTATAGGTAGGTAACTCTTTGCTCGACCGTCCAGTGCAAGCGTTATTGCGTACTAATAAGTAAAATATAATATTAAATCTACCAATAATGACGCGCGCCCAAAAGTGGGTCGCGATGTCAGCAAAATATGTACGGTGGTGAGACCGTACATATTGGCAACCAGAAAAGAAAAAAAATGTCGAGATAAAGAGGAACCCTTACAAAGATAAAAAACATTAAAATAAAATCAATTTTCAAAGTTGAAAGCGACGTTGCTTCTCCCAGCCACAGCATACACTGATTTGCGGTCAGTACGCTCGTCGCGCAATTCCATTGCACTCGATGGCTTAATCTTGGCTCTCTCTTCATGAGGTTGTCCTCTCTTAGGTAATGTTTGTAGTTCAATGTCTTCATAAACAGGTTGCTCGACTGTGTTTCTCTTTTTCGAACTTTGAGGACATGAGATAACTCCACATCGTTTCAGCGCCCATATGCTGATGATAATAATGCCCACACCCAGCAGAGAGTAACTAATGGCATATTGGTGAATGTCATGAGTACTGATCTTCATCGGCAGATGATCCTCCTGAGCGCGAAGGGACTTAAGTTCGTCATCTACTTTCCACAGCCTCATATCTTCGTTAGACAGCTGCAGGTGTGACACGTTATAGTTGTAGTGCTTCACGTTAACGATGCTATTTATGGGCGAGTTCAGTGACGGTGTCGTTAAGCTGTAGTTGAGCTTTACATTACTGTAATATTGGTTGTGGGAGTGGATGATCGATTGTTCCGATTGAAGCACACATCCTTGTGCTAAAGTCACAATCCCAGAACCATTAATGACATGTGATGACATAATATCATTTTCACATATAGTTCGTAATGTACAAGTGTCGCAACAAATCGTCAGTCAGCTGTTCGGTGCATGCAATTTAATCCATGTGTCCTTGCAGACGATTGTTTTTATTCCGCAGGGCGACGCCGAGCGATGACCCAGTATTTTTGCTTCGCAAGGCGCATTGTTGTTGTGTAGATCTGAGACAGGCAGGTTCCTGTTACAAATAAAATTATCAGTTTTTATTTGTTTGCACGAGTTCATGTCGCCTTCGGTAAGGGAAACATATGTGCTCTTCTCTAAGTCTACCGCAATGTATTCGGAACTCAATTGAATTGCGATTCTTCCTGTCTTAGTGGTGACTGGTAATGGAATCGCACGAAACAATTTGAAGTTTTCATGCGAAGTTAGCGGTATATGCATCTCAAATAGGAAGAAAGTCTTTGTTACTCGTGCTTTTACATACAACAATTTGTACAAGTCTTTTATATCATTTCTAATGTTTTCTACAGGCAAGGCGAGTGATCTCGGTAATTTTCCAGAAATATCGGTGATCTGTTTCACAAGGTTTGCTGGTGTTATCAAATGCACATCTATCTGTCCCTTGTAAACGTCAGTTAACGTAGTGAAAAATAAATCTTGCACTTTCTTTAAGTTGTTAATCAGTAGATAACATGCGAGCGATTCCGAGCTAAAGTAGCTTGTAGCCATTGCGACCTCTATATGTGATTCCATTTGTACAAGGTTCGATTCTGTTTCGTTGACGAACTTATCTAATAAATTAAGTTGGCGATTTATGTGGTTTTCGCTTGTCTTTAAAATGTTGTTTTGTAGCTGCACAATTGAAGTTTGGTTTTTCATTAAATCTAATAAATGTTTTTCGTTGTTCTGAATGGATTCTATGTCATTGTTGTATTTGTCGGCAAAGCTTTGATCCAAAATTCCAAATAGGCTGTTTGCTACCGAGCCTACTCCATTGACAAGACCTCGCTTCCTCAGTCGGTCAGTGAGATGTTTCTGGGGAGCCAGCAGGATACGGTTGTAGTAGTTTATCAAATTCAATTCGTGGTATAGCTGTCCCATGGTCGCCTTGCAGTATCGCGGATCAGTTTTTTCACACAAGCTGCTTACGCCGTCTAGGTAGCTATGCACACGTTGTAATCCATCAAAATAGTTTGTTAAGTTGTAATACATTAGTAATATCCATTCGTCATGTATCGTGTGTATCTTTCCAATAGTGTCGTAGTAAACTGGGCGCTCGGCATCAATGTTAGTAATCTGAGCGCCCGCTATCGCGCCGTTGCCGTATGTCTGGGCGCGTGCGCTTGTTGCTATGAGCATCATTGTAAATAAACTTGTAAATAGTGCAGACATGCATTTCTTAGCTGTTTTATTTGTAGTTTTAGTTAGTTTCTCGTTAATTTTTTCTGTTTTTGCTGTTTCAGGTTGCTTATCTGCGTCTTGATTTTTCGATTTTGTGTTGCAGGCTTGTAATGGCAGCGGAGCTAATTTGACTATAGGCCGTTTAGTCGTTCCAGTTTGTGTCTTGTTAGTCGTTACCCGAACATAGCCATCGGAACCAGGATGTAGTTGCATAACCCGTCCCAAGGCCCATTTTCCAGGAGGTAAGTTGTTTTCCTTAACCAGCACGATATCACCCTCTTTGATGTTTGCCTTTGGAGTATTCCATTTAGCGCGGGTTTGAAGTTGAGTTAGATAGTCGCTGCACCAGTTTTTCCAGAATTGCTGGAACATTCGCTCTGTGAGTTGCCAGCGACGTCTTATATCGAAGTTGTTGCTGTCAGTGTAGTCAGATCTTGGAAGTGATGTTATTGGACCACCGGTAAGAAAGTGACCGGGAGTTAAGTAGTTATAAAACTCCTCTGGATCTTCAGTCAGCGGGCATAGGGGTCGAGAGTTCATGCAGGCTTCGATCTTGGTAAGCAGCGTCGTGAATTCCTCAAAAGTGAGCTTCTGATCCCCAAGTACTCGACGCAGATGATATTTGAGCGACTTTACGGCCGCCTCCCACAATCCCATAGCGCTGGGCCAGGCGGGAGCGTTGAAATGCCACTCCACTTCTAGCTTTGCAATCTCATCAAAGAAGTCTGGTGACAGTAGTTGAACTCTTCAAATTCAGTGCGTAACTGCTTTGCAGCTCCAATAAAGTTTGTTCCGCAGTCGGAATAGACGTGCTTTGGGGTGCCGCGTCTAGCACACATCCGTTGAAAATCACTTATAAAAGTATCGGTACTCAAGTCGGACACTAACTCAATATGCACAGCTTTAGTGGCCATGCATACAAAGACAGCTATGTACCCCTTTGAAGTACGTACTCCTCTTCCCTTATTCAGCTTGACCTCCACGTAACCACTGAAGTCGACCCCGGTTTTACTGAAAGGTCTTGATGGATTCACTCGAGAGGGTGGTAGTTCACCCATTAGTTGGTTAGTTGCGCTTGCTTTGTAGCGATGACACTGTACGCAGTTACGTAATTGTGACTTGACCGCTCGGTTTCCGCCCACAATCCAGTATCTTTGCCTGATATGTGCCAAAACAAGTCGAGCTCCACCATGCAGCATCTTGACGTGGGTTTGCTCGATTAGTAGTTGAGTGAAACGTCCTTTATGCGGTAGAATGATGGGATGTTTAGCTTCGAATGGTAAACAGGAGTTGTTCAGTCTTCCACCGACGCGGATAATGTAGTTTTCATCCAGATAAGGATACAGTTTGAAGATTGCGCTCTTGTTGGAAACAGGCTCCATCTTTGGAAGTCGTTTATAATCGTCACTAAGCTGCGATTTCTGTACAAATAAAATAATATATTCGTTCGCGTCTCCTATATCAACCGAAGTTAGGTATGGCGTGTTTTGTTTCGTAATGTGGCAACGGCGAACTCTTCTGACAAAGCGCAAAATCCAGGCTATGACTCGCTGTATTTGTGTTAATGAACTGCGATTCTGTAGTAATTCATAAATAAAGTTATTATTCCATTTGTCCACTAGGGTTGTCAGCTGTGGTTTAATGACGTCCATTTGAATAGTAAACAAACAAGATATAGGTTGTTGTTCATGTTGTAGTTTAAGAAAATCTGGACCACTCCACCAAAGATCAAAGTTAGCAAGTTTTTTAGGAAGCATCCCTCTGGATGCGCAATCTGCAGGGTTCTCCTCGGATGGAACGTAGTGCCATAGTTGTGCAGAGATCACACGCTTTATTTGCGTGACACGATTAGCTACATATCTCTCCCATTTGGATGTCTCTCCTTGTAGCCACGCCAAGACAACTTGAGAGTCACTCCATGCCTTGATAGTAATGTTATACCCGGGAAGTGATTCCTTTATTTTTTCTATGAGTTTGGCTAGAAGTAATGCTCCACATAACTCAAGTCTGGGTAAAGTAGCTTTTTGCGATAAGGAGGCAACCCTAGTCTTCGCAGTTAGTAGCGTAATAGTAGGTGTTCCTTGTTCATTGATAACACGGCTGTATACGACACAAGAATATGCTTTTATACTCGCATCGCAGAAACCGAGTAATTGTATTTCTCGGCGTGTACTACCGATCCATCTGTTTAGTTATATATTTTTTATAATTGGTAGCTCCAGTTTCAGACTATGCCACTCATTTTGTATTGCTGTTGGTAATGTTCCGTCCCATCCAATGGCATTGTTCATCCAAACTTTTTGGAATAATAGTTTGGCCGCAACCGTTATTGGTGATAACCATCCCAACGGATCATAGAGTTTGGATATTTCGGACAGTAGCTGCCGTTTAGTTAGAGCTTGTTCATTTAATATTTTGAAGTCCCAATTAAATAAAAATGAGTCGGCCTTTGGATTCCAACCGAGGCCGAGCGTTTTAGTTGACTCTTCGTTTTTGAAATCAAATACATTCTTTGTAGAAATTTGATTCTTCTCTAGGTTTTCCAGTAAAGCAGGATCTTTGGATAACCACTTTCGTAGATTCATTCCACCACCTTTCAGCAGGGTAAGTAAGTCGTGTTGCAGTTTTATAGCACCGTCGAGCGTACTGTGGCCAAAAAGTACGTCATCAACGAAGAAATTGTTAAGCAGAGCCTCAGCAGCGTCAGGATACAGGTGACCATCATCAATAGCTAGTTGCTTCAGCGTTCTCATAGCCAGCCAAGGTGCGCTTTTCATCCCGTACGTGACAGTTCCAAGTTGAAATTCTTGTAGAGGCTGGTCAGGTGAGTCACGCCAGATGATTTTTTGCAGAAGTTGCTGCTCCTCATTCAGCCAGATGCAGCGATACATTTTCTCCACATCAGCGGTGAAAGCGTATTTGAAGGTTCGCCACATCAGAACGAGACTGATTATCTCTTTCTGTAGGTTCGGGCCTTTTTCTTGCAAACTGTTTAAGCTGTAGCCGCTTGTAGTTTTCTGAGATGCGTTGAAGACGGTTCTCAGCTTAGTGGTCGATGAACCCTCCTTCAGTACTGCATGATGAGGTAGGAAACATTGTGTCGCTGCAGGTTTCAAGTAAATGGCACGTTTCATATGATTTAAGTTGAAATATTCTCTTATGAAGTCCTTGTACATTTCTTTGAGCTTATCGTTACGCTCGAGTCTTTTTTCAAGTTGTAAAAATTGCGACACAGCTATAGATCTCGAGTTGCCAAGCTTTCTTTCGAAGTCCGCTACGAATGGCATCTTTACGATGTACTTTCCATCTGAAGCTCGGTGGAGAGTTCGGGAATAGTATGCTTCGCATTGATCGTTCGCAGACACATCGTTCTCGCCGGAGTTGATATCTTCATGTTCCCAAAATTTGGTTAGCTCTTTCAAGTTAATCAAGGTCATATGGCAGTCTTATGTTTTTAATTTACCACACAGAATCCACCCCAGCTTTGTTTGTTGCGCAATAGGCGCTTGAAGTTGACTGCCCCTCAGGACCCCATCCAAAATAACTTCAGAGTAGATATCTGCTCCCAATAAAATATCTGTTGGGTTTGTAATGTTATATAGTGGATCTGCAAGTTTCAAGTTTTCCAGGTGTGACCAATCGCCCTTTTTCACATTACAGTTAGGTAAGTTGTTAGTTAGTTTATTCATTATTAAGGCTTGTACGTGTAGAGTGTAATCTGAATGTATTGACTTGCAGGTAAGTTGTAATTGACCTTTGCAATTTCCAGATACAGAGCCTACTCCAGTCACAGTAGCATTAAGGTTTTGTCTAGGTAATCTCAGTATTTGAGCGGTGTTTTGTGAGATCAAGTTAACTTGCGAACCTTGATCCAATAAGGCTCGAAGAGTAATGTTTGTCCCGTCTGCGGATAAAACATTCAGTTGTACAGTTGGCAACAAAACTTCCATATCATCCCCTGATAAGTGATTAAAGCTCTGCTGCTGTTGTAAGGGCTGAGAATTAGATGCAGTTGGCCGCTGGCCTGAGTATTTTCTAAAGTTATTTTTAGCTTCAGTTGGTTTGTTTACATTCGCATTGTGCAATAATGTATGATGATTAAAGTTGCACTCTTTGCATTTCTTTGCCGATTGACATTCTTTGTTACCATGGCTAAATAAACAGTTTTTGCACACATTTAATTTCGCAACGATATTTGCTCGCTGCGCGGTGTTCATTTCAATAAATTGTGAGCATTGCATAAGCACGTGATTTTGCTCGCATAGAGGGCATTGTCCGTACGTAGCGTGATAGACTTTGGAATTATCAGTTCTTTTTGTAGGTTTATAATTAAATCTCTTCGATTGAAAGTATTTGTTGAAAGTTCTCGGACTAGTAAAAATAGTACTTGTAGTTGGCTTGTTTGCTTCTTTTTTCGAAGTTTTGAGGCTCTCATATGCCATGAACTTGCTTTCCAGGAAGAAAAGAAAATCATTTAAGTTAGGCAGGTCCCGATGGTTTGGGAGCTCCTTTACATATTCGTTGTGAGTGTTGGAATCAAGTTTCAACGTCATAAGATGGACGATCAGTGGGTCCCAACTAGATGTGTTGACTCCAATGTTTGAGAGTTCGTTCAAACATTCATTGATGACGTCATGCATTCGTTTCAGGTTGTGGGAGTCAGGCTGTATAATAGTAGGCAAGTTAAGTAGCGTGTTAACGTATGACGTAAATTGTAACCTCAAGTTATCATAACGTTGTAGAAGTATCTCCCAGCATGAAGTATAGTTTTCTGCACTTATGCTCAGATGCTGGACCAATCTCTCAGCTTCACCACGCAACCTGGTCTTCAGATGTTGCATCTTCTGGGCTTTATTTATCAATGGGTTGTTGTGGATGGTTTCTAAGAATAGATCTTTAAAAGAAATCCATTGTGTACAGCTTCCCGAAAACTCAGGAACCTCGATCCGTGGTGTTGACCTTTCATAGTGTCCCGTAGACCAAATACTACTGTTAAGCACCTTCTTCATTTCGTCATACTTGTCTTCGATTTCTATGAAAGTAGCGTAATACTTTTCACTACTCTCTCCCTTCAACGTTGATTTGACGTCCCAGTGATATTTCTCAATAAGTTCCCACTTGGCTTTAAGTATGGATAGATGATCTTCGAATTCCCATTTTTCAGAAATTTTCTTGAGATCAATCTTTGACATAGCTCTGTCGATGGCCTTGAAGTTATTTTCTTGTTTGATTAGCAGGGTTTTGATGTTTTCAGTTGAACCTTCGCCTGCTAAGCCAGATATGTCAAACTTTACCTCCTTAGTTAATTGTCCAAGTAAAGCTTTCATATCACTTTTAGTTGTTTCGTACAAGATCTTAGTTTTCTCGTATATGTTGTCCGAGAAGTAGTTAATATTTTTGTCATCAATTTCTTGCAATAGAATTTCGTGTCTCTCTTCAAAATCCAACCACTGTGAGTCGAGAGAAACAATACGGATATTTAAATAATCTTCAGTTTTGCGAATTTTAGAATCTTTCTTGTAGTTAGTACACAGTGTTTTGATGTTTTCAAAACACGTTTGTTGAAGTTGTAGGTTTTCCATGTCGATGATGGTAATAGCTTGCAAAAGCTTAAAAGTTAATAAACAATAAGTATAGTTTGATAGAGTGGTTAACTTGCCCCTTACACGCAGTTCACGTTGAAAGAGACGGAAGTTGTATAGTTGTGTTAGTTTAACACTAAAGTTCAAAGCTGACCTCCTGAAGTTGGTATTGTAGACACACGAAGTGATCGCTGGTAGTCAGTATTTAGTGTTCTAATCGCTCCGTAACAGTATGTGCACCTTCTCAATTCGACTGGTGAGACCCGCTTGTGGGAGGCCAGTCAAACCGATTTGCTACTTGTCACAAACACACTAGCAACACTAAAACACTAATAGTTATCGAAGGACCATAAAAATGTACGGGCCAGTACGACTACGTACACCTTGAGATGATGTTAGATGTAATTGCAGCACGCAGGTAAAGAAATTACCAAAGTTAAAACAGTTTGTTTATTATAAACTCACACGTCACAGTTAGTTTAAGTTATAGGTAGATAACTCTTTGCTCGACCGTCCAGTGCAAGCGTTATTGCGTACTAATAAGTAAAATATAATATTAAATCTAACAATAATGACGCGCGCCCAAAAGTGGGTCGCGATGTCAGCAAAATATGTACGGTGGTGAGACCGTACAATGCTGTTGGATGTATGTGTGCAGTCTTTAGTCCCTTAGTCGCCTTTTACGACACCCAATAGAATAAAGAGTTTGGATCATATTTTTTTGTTAAATGTCGTTGAAAAATATAGATTATGTGCGCTATTTCGCAATCATGAAATAATCAGTGGGGCGTACGAGTAGATGCCCTCTCTGTTTATTTGACCTCATCATTTGAATCGTTTTTCTTATTGATAAAATTAATTAGGTTCTGTAATGTTCTCTAGAATTTTGCAATTGATGTGACTCATAGTTAGCAAGTACATCAAAACATTTGCATGCGGTATTTCCAGTTACGAGAGTAACAAACATGTTTATAATATTAGTAGGATGTGCGCTATTTAGCAATCATGATGTACTAGCGGCCGCTCGCGATTTCACCCGCGTGGTTCCCGTTCCTGTAGAAATATCGGGATAAAAAGTATTCTATGTGTTAATCCAGGTTATAAACTATCTGTATGTCGAATTTCATCCAAATCCATTCAGTAGTTTTTACGTGAAGAAGTAACAAACATACACACTCACAAACTTTCGCCTTTATAATATTAGTGTGATGTGCGCTATTTCGCAATCATGATGTATAATAATCAGTGGGTGTGCGAGTAGATGCCCTCTCTGTTTGTTTGACCTCAACATTTGAATCGTTTGTCTTATTGATAAAAATAATTAGGTTTTGTAATGTTTTCTGGAATTTTGCAATTGATGTGACTCATAGTTAGCAGGTACACCAAAACATTTGCATGCGGTATTTATTGCCAGTTACGCAACTTTCGCAATACCGAGTCACTGGTTGGGTGAACAAATTAAAACTATGTCGAGCTTCGGAAGGCATGTTTGCTGTTGATCCCATTAGTTGTCGTAAGATGGTAGTCGTTAAAACCTACCAACCTGCATTAGGCCAGTTTGTTAATCCAGGTTATAAACTATCTGTATGCCGAATTTTATCCAAATTCATTAAGTAGTTTTTACGTGAAAGAGTAACAAACATACACACTTACAAACTTTCGCCTTTATAATATTAGTGTGATGTGATAATAATCAGTGGGGTGTACGAGTAGATGCCCTCTCTGTTTATTTGACGTCAACATTTGAATCGTTTGTCTTATTGATAAAATTAATTAGGTTTTGTAAAGTTTTCTGGAATTTGGCAATTGATGTGACTCATAGTTAGCAGGTACACCAAAACATTTGCATGCGGTATTTATTGCCAGTTACACAACTTTCGCAATACCGAGTCACTGGTTGGGTGAACAAATTAAAACCATGTCGAGCTTCGGAAGGCATGTTTGCTGTTGATCCCATTAGTTGTCGTAAGATGGTAGTCGTTAAAACCTACCAACCTGCATTAGGCCAGATGGTGGGCTATTGTCCAATCTTTCCATGTCATGTAGTCCATGTGGAAGGCCTGTGACAATTAGTACTTACTTACTTACTTACTCCGATGGCTCAGCGACCCAAAGTGAGTCTTGGCCTCCGATACAAGGTGCCGCCTCTGCTCCTTGTCCCTGTGCCCAGTAGTGGGACGTTTATTAAGAGGAGGTATTTCGAGCGCTTCTCTCTCGCTCTTTCGACGGTACGACGGCAAGGGACGGGTATAACAGCGAAGCGGCACGAAAAGGCGCGTTTTATATTTTTTAAAATTGATAGATGTAATAATAAAAGGATCGGTTAAAATACCTCAAGTTATCTCTGAACTTTATTTTGGTAAATAACTCATAATATGAAATCACTTATTTTAATAATAAAACCTAGAAAAGAAGATAAAATAACAAAAAAAGATGTGACTTTGTGAATTTAATTCTATTAAGCCAACTTTATCAAATCGTGTTTCCATCGGGTATATTCTACAGAATAAAGCCTCAACAATATTTTCGCAGATTTTAATTTAACTGTTTACTACTCCAAAATTAATTCTAAGAACGTGTTATTTTAATTTTTTCAAACACCTAGCCTTAAACTGATGATGATAATAAATGCATTTTTTAGGTACAACTTCGCGCAAACGAATAAATTGTAAAAGTGCAATCGAAAAATATTATTTGCAGATTTCCCATCAAGTCGAAATTTACTAATATATCTATTAGCATACAATATCTTGTTTTTCCGACCAGACTTTACAAATAATTTCAAACAGTCGGAATGGCAGTGCCTCTCCCCCATATTTCCACAGCTCTCCCGGTATGCTGTCAACTCCTGGGGACTTATGGTTCTTGAGTCACATGATGGCCTTGCTTACTCTTAAAAGTAAGCGGTTCCTCATGTTCATTGTCTAGGCTAATGCTCAGATTTACGAGTATTTCGTTGGTCACCGGTGGGCAGTTGAGTAGATCCTAGAAGTAGCGACACCACATAGCTTTTTGTTCCTCAGGGTCAGACAAGATTTCCGTCTCCATCTTCAAGGAGTTCGGTAGCGGATTGGTAATCTTTTCTAGCTGTTCGGATTTCTTGGTAGAACTTTCGTGATTCGTTGGCTCTTATCAACGTTTCCACTTCTCTCAGGATTGCATTCATATGATCCCTTTTTGCGGTTCTTACTAGTTTCCTAAATTTTTCTCTTGTTTACTTGTAGATGTCATCCCATTCACTGTTCTGCTCGGCCAGTATTCTAAGTTCCCTCTTTTTGTCCATTGCCTCTTCACATTTCTCAGTCCTCCATTTTCTTATTTTATGTTGACGTTTCTTTTTTCCCATTAATCGGATTCCTACGTCTTTAACTATCTGTTATGTTTCCTTCCAGACTTTATCTATATCTTCCAAATTTTCCAAAGAAGAAAAAAATTACAATTATGTAAAATCAATTTAATTTTTTATTATTAAAACATTTATGTCCAAATAAAATCATAGTTATTTTCTGAATATTAATTAGTGACATGAAATGGTACGTTTATATTTAATATGCTGTACTTACATATTTGTTACTAAGTCAGTTTTTTTTTTTTTTTAAATTTAAAATGGGTTTGCGTTTGGCCTCAGTCTCGCCTGGTGGTAAGCGATGACGAGGCAGACGGTGGTACACGCTTACCCAGAAAATGCCTATTCACTCTGGCCTTGAAGATACTAAGGTTGTAAGTATCCGGAAACACAGACGCAGGGAGAGCGTTCCACTCCTTAGCGGTGCGTACTAGAAAAGATGCAGCAAACCGCTTCGTACGGATTGTTGGAAAGTCAACGACATGGGGGTGGAAGCCCTCCCGGCGTCTAGTGGTCCGGTGGTAGAAAGTAGAGGGTGGTATCAGGTTATGTAGTTCCTGCGCACACTCGCCAAAATACACCTTATAGAAGACCGATAGACAGGCGACTTTACGCCGATGCTCCAAACTCTGAAGTTTGGTTCCAACGAGCGCATCGTCGCCTATGAGTCTCCTAGCCCTTCGGTCCACTGAGTTCATTGCGTCCAACTGGTACTTGGCAGAGCCATCCCACAGGTGGCAGCAATACTCCATACACGACCGAACTTGTGCTTGATACAAGTGGAGCAGCTGTTCCGGTGTGAAGTATCGCCGAACCTTAAAGAGGATACCAAGTTTTTTGGCAGCAGTTTTTGCTTTCGACTCAATGGAGCTACCAAAGTTGAGGTTAGATGAGAGTTCCATACCTAGGAGCTCGAGATGGTCAGTTATCGGTATCGGTGCATTCAGGAAAGTAGGAGTAAGATTAAATGGACTCCGTTTGGCGGAGAACAGACAAGCCTGTGTTTTGTTGGCGTTGAACTCAACAAGGTTAGCTTCGCCCCAGTCGGACACTGCTTGTAATGTTGAATTCATTCGCTCAACCATGGCCTCTCTAAGTGACTCAGTCTCAGCGACACTGGCGCGGGCACTGGACATATATCGCTCTGTAACAGTGCTGTCGTCTGCGTATCCGAAGATACCTGGGCACAACAGATCATTAATGTGCAGCAGGAAAAGTGTCGCAGAGAGAACAGACCCCTGAGGTACTCCGGCATTTATAGCCAATAAGTCAGAGGAGCAGCCATCGATGACTACCCTTATTGACCGTTCGCTCAGGAAGTCGGATATCCAGGCACACAGTGCGGCGGGAATTCCGTATGTTGGAAGCTTGCTTTTACCTGTCGTGCCAAACCCTGTCAAATGCCTTCGAGATGTCGAGAGAGACAGCGAGTGCTTCGCCGCATTTCTCGATGGCTTCGCCCCACAGGTGTGTGGCATACGCAAGAAGATCACCAGTTGATCGTTCACGGCGAAAACCGTATTGTCGATCACTGAGCAGACTGTTGTCCTCGAGGTACGCCAGGAGCTTGCTGTTTAATACACGTTCCATACTTTTGCAAAGTATGGAGGTGATTGCGATAGGTCTATAATTGGCAGGGTCGGCTCGACTACCTTTTTTGGGCACAGGTTGCACGTTGGCAAGCTTCCAGGACTTAGGAACTTGTCCCGTTTTGAGAGAGAGGCGGTACAGGCGTGTCAGTACAGGAGACAACTCGGGCGCACAATTCCGCAAAACCACTGCAGGAATCCCATCGGGACCACTGGCTTTATTCACGTCAAGAGTCCGAAGCGTTTTCAGTACCTCTTTTTGGCGTATACGGATTTCTGACATTACAGAACCGCTTTGAGATAGCACAGGTGGTATCTTACTTCCAGAATCGAGACGCGAATGGCTTGCAAATAGAGAAGCAAATAGATTTGCTTTCTCTACCGCAGAGTGGGCCAGAGATCCGTCAGGCTTCACCAGTGGTGGCAGAGATGGGCGGCAAAAGTTCGATTCTACCGTTTTAGCCAAGGACCAGAAAGCCTTGCTACCCGATGGGTGAGAGGCGAGTTTGGCTCCAATACGGCTAACACGGTCGAACCGAGTATTTATTTTGTTGTTTTAAGTATTCCATACTAAAGCAGGCGTATCATGGCAGGTTTGGCAATTAATAGAGTTGTCTATTTGAATTTAGTTCTGCTAACCGTAACCTACAAAATATTATGATTAATTTAAATTAATGTGCGCACTGTGGTACCAAAGGCACATATATTTTAACTTTTAAAACTATACGAAAATGAGAAAGCTCTTTTATGTTCACTGAGACAGAAAAGTAAACCACTGAACGGCACCGAAATAGTAGTGCATTATACAATAGGGTCGGTACATACTGTGGAATAGAGCAATTTCATACGGTACATTTAATTTTATTGAAGAAGCATGACATTAAATTTTGCACGAAGGGAGTAGAACTACGGTTTCTCGTTCGTTTTAATTTTTACATTGACGAAATATATCGAAATGTTTCAAATAAAAACAAATAAAGATTATTTTTAAACATTAATTGATGAAGCGATTAGTCAGAAAGAAAGCCATGTAAAATTATAATAAACATATTCCGCTGTTCGTTTTCAAAATAGGTAACGAAAACAATCATTAAACGTACTTATTTGACTTCGACTTTTTCTGTTTTTGTAACAAAAGTAATTTGACTATCTAGAAGGTCTGAAGTTTATTTAATCAATGGTTCTTTTAGAAATGAACTCAGAAAATTGTTTAATTGTTATAGACCTAAATGTAAACTGTAAGAAATACTATTATTATATTGGGGTGTAATTGTAATTGTAAGTTCTCTATATTTTTACAATAGTTTTACAAAATTTTTATTGGCATGATGTGTTTGCATCTAGAAGAAATGTGATTTAAATAACCGTATTGTATATGTTTCTAAGCATGTTTGTTATCACTATTATGGTTTTGAAAACAGACTAAAAAAAATCTATGAATTAGGGTATTCTAAAGACACGCAGCGGTATCGCGGGGGGATTGAGATAAATTAAACTAAATAAATAAACTAAATTAGTATTAGTACATAAGTTAGACCTTGGCTACCAATATCGTGACTATTTTAATTTGCGTACGCTTAAATCAAATTTCCATCGAGAAACCTTAGTAGAGCCGGCTTCATGCAATAATCAACCAACCTAAGGCGTAAGCAGGGACCCTCTTCTCTGAATGGCTATGCATAAGAACCACCCTTGAAATAAGAATTGTTTTATTCACCTGTTTACTTTGCGAGAATTTCGCGAATTCAATCACGAGAGCAAATAGTAATATTCACTTATAGCAACGGTAGAAAGCCAAAGTGAAATTAGATTGCGCTTAAATACCCTCAGATGTTAGTAATGAACTATCTCTTAATGAACAGTAGTAATTTCTTTGTGTTAATTGAAACAATTATTTCAATTAAATTTAGAGAATTTTGTTTTGTTTTCTGAGGTTTAAGCGAGCACTACACATTGAAATGAAACACTTTTTTACGGATTAACTTGTGTTTAATTTACTATTAACATAGTATTTTTATATTATCCTGACGTTCGAACCCTTTACAGGGTCCATGGTCACAGGGGACTGAGGTGTTCTTCGTCTCATAGTTAGAAGTTATTTGCCTACCGTCAATCATTTTTATATTTAACCGGGTGCGTTCAAGTTTACACAATACGAGCTAACAATATTAACTAGAAACGTCAGTGTTTTATTTCAATTTTGATTTGTTTTGTTAATTTACCACTAGACGTTAATATTAAGAAAACAAGATTCAGAATAATATTTTTCTTGAATAAATGCGATGTTATAAAAATTATGTATCTGCCTTCAAGAATTTACATTCAATTTATAAAGAAGTGAGCTATACACTTTTTATTGTTAATAAAATTAATAGGAGATAAAATTCAGTTTATATATTAATTAGACCTCCCCTTTGCCGTTTATATGACCTTGAAACAAGTGACGGTCTTTCGAACAAAGTCATAAAAAGGGAGATTAAAAACTTGGAAAAGTTAAATGTACGCGACAGACTTATATTTTTATGGATCGTTTCTATAGCGAAGCGGCTTCACAAAAAGTTTTATAAAAAGTTGAAAACATATTACCTCCCTTTTAAACGAAAGAAGTTATTTATAAATTTGTTACATTAAAATATAGAATATTGGTACTTCAGTGAAAGCAATGTTTTAATAAAATAAAAAAATTAAGTAAAACCATTTTTAAAAAGAAACTTCTGTATAAAATGCAAAAAAGAAAAAACATATATAAATATAATCGGAATGGCATCAGTAGGCGACAAGCTAAATCGCATAAAAACATGAACATGCTGATGAAAGATAGTTTATTTTATCCTTTTTTATTTAACAAAATTTTAATTTTGTTTGCCGGAAAGTGGTTCAAATCTTCCTTGCAAGAATTGACCCCAACATACATACATATTAAGGAAGGAATAGGAATTGTGACAGGGGGGGGGGCCTCCGGTACCCTCACTGGCCGGACGAAACACAACAGCACCAAGTGCCATTATTTCACGCCGGATATTCGTGAGAGGGTGGTATTGAGCCGGGCGATGCGTGCTGCAACGCAGCGTGGCTAGTTAGAGAAAAGGCAATATGAGGACCGCAAAAGTGGTCCTCTGCCATAGTCCACTTTTAACCAAATGGCGACTGCATAATAATATGTGCTCCGCGTGACATTTGGTGAGCCCATCGACGCTATATCCTGTTGAGTGCATGTGCAGTCTTTAGTCCGTTAGTCGCCATTCACGACTCCCAAGGGAAGAGAGGAGGCAGGATTCCTTTAATGATCCGCTATACGCGACACGGCTCAGCCAGTAAGTGATACGTATTTATTGATCACAAACCACTTTGAAACAAATGATTAAAAGTTATTAACAAAAATAATTGAAATAAGCGTTCATTTGTATTTTAATTGTCTTTAATACGAATAATAAGCAATGTGAAAGTCAGATCGCTTTTAGTATTCGACTCGATTCCATGCTCCCATTAATTGAAACAGATGATAGGTTTTATTACAAAAGAGCATCGCACTTTTTAAGCTAATTAAAATTTAAAAAATGTATATGATGGTTTGACAGAACTTTGATTAAACTCTCTTTGTATTCTAATTCTTGACCGGGACTAGTATTCTCTCGACATTCAATTTACATAAAACTAAGCAGCTATTTGTCTCAGTGATGCGTTGTCAAAAAATAAATTGCTTTCGCAACTTTATTAGCTATTTTAATTTGTGATTCCTTCGTCGCCGTTCAATATAGTAACTAAGTGGAACGAAAGGAACCTAATTACTATTTGTAATAACTGTTTGCTGTTTGAACAGCATTTTTACTAACATTTATAAGATATTGAAATAGCGGCCAATACCGAGATTTTTGTAAAAATGTTCGCTATTAAAGACAAACTCATAGCCCGCTTTTAATCTTTCCATGTGCTTGTTTAGTGGGAAGGCCTTCCAACAGTGGGGCGAGTAGAGGCTGATGATAATAGGTAAAAATATTTATTTTATTTTATTCTAACACTCTATATTAATAAAAGTCAATTGTCGCAAATGTTTGTACGCGCATCAATACAGAACGGCTGCACCTATTCGGATAATTCTTTTTTTTTGTGTTCGTAATTGTGGGACCCGGTTTCTATGAAAGTTTTTTTGGAAATTCGTCGCGGGATATCGGACGGAGGTTCACGCGGACGAAGTCGCGGGCGGCTAGTAGAAAAATAAAAGGTAGGTATTGCTGAATTGTATTTTATTTCCATCTAGCGTGTTTGCGTGATAAATATTTCGAGAATTCCCATGTGCAGTACAACATGATCTTAATATTTTGTAGGGTTGTCGTTTTGTTGCTTTACCCAAAAATAAATTAATAAATGTAGGCACACCTATTAGATGAGAAAAATCAGCTGTCATTATTTACACTAGTATTTAGCCACAATTGTGTCTTTCTGTTTTTAAAAAAAAAATTTTGCAAGCTTTTATTTTAATATACAAATCTTAATAGGTACCTACTTAGTAAGCCGTGTTTAGAAAAGAATGTTCAATGACACCCACACTATTATCGTCATGGCTCGTGTTTTAACAGCTTCCTTTGTAAAGTTCTGCAGGTGACACCCTTCGGTACGTACCTATGTGAAAACGAGGACATGTCGAAAATGAGACGTCGCCCGTTTGTCGGGACCCACCTGCGTCCGAATTGGTCATTCTTCAACGGATCGGGTCACAGAGGCCGCGACTAGGAGTTAGGAAGACCCTGCTTCTATGCGCCGCTTAAATATATTGAAAGAAGTCTGTATTTAAATCTACTTGTTTTTAAAGTACTTTTGAATCGTCCATCGTGGGCTTGTTTCCAATGCAAAAGTTATCACAAAAATAATGTATAATATCTTTTAACCAACATTTCCAGACATATTCATAAAGATGAAAAACATCTTTTGCCTATTAATAGTGGCGTAAAACTTGTTTTGTTATTTTATTTTATTAGTGGTGAAATTTTATTTTTCTTTCGATACCTCGTATTTCGTGGTAAAAAATAATAATATATAAGATACCTACAAATTAGAGGCTGAAACAATTTATTTTTAAATTTTACTTGGACACCCTATGTATCAGTAGACAAACATGAAGAACAGCTGCCATTTCAATATAACAATATAACCATGAAAAAAATACAATTAAGTATACGAGAGTTTAATACTTTCGTATTTAACTCTCGCATACTTAATTTTATTAGCTAACTAATTTGTGGACCTTTCCAAACGATAGATTCTCCAAGCACGAAAAAAAATCAAAATCATAATTTCTTTATTCAGTAAGCTTAAAATAATCATTATAAATTTACATCTCTGTATGGATGGATGGGCACATTGGGCACCCACCCCACCCATTCATAAAAAAAGGTTCTTGCATTTTTTTAATTCTCGATAATTACTATTAGTTGTCGTAAAATATGTGTAAGTCGGGCTGAATTTCAGACATATATGACCAAAAAGATATTAGATATAAATTACGTATTACGTATTATTATATAAGTTCAAAAATATGATGATGATGATGATGATTCATCGTCGGAACATACTACAAGTAACCTACTTTATAGTAACCTACTTTATAGCAAACTGATTGGTTACATAATTAGTTAGTGATAAATTAAATAAAAGGCTATGTAGTCCTTTTACGTGTACACGATGAACAGTTAAAATATTTACCTGTATCTCTCTACTTGGCCCTGGCTAAATGTGCTGACCGTACCAAGCCATTATTTAAGAAACGAAAGATGAACAGTTTTTTCAGGTTCTTTCGAAGAGACCGGAGCGACATCTATAATTTGACATTACGGGCGCGTTCTTTTATTTGATCTCCTCGTATTGTAGCGTTCATGTATTTTGGAAAATTATGACATTACACCAAACCATCTTGCTTTGTGTATAGATGAAACATACTGTACTGTATTCAGCATAGAAAAGAGATATATTCTTTATTTTATTTAAGAAAACAACTCATTACAAATTACATTTTAAGATGATAGGCATGAAGTAATAATATATGTCAGTATGGCTTAGGACAAATCTATGTTTTTTAACCTACATTTTACCCGCCATCGAGTTCTGAGATCGATTTAGTCCTAAAACTAAAAGAACGCAACATCGGCCTACGGGCGAGAAGGTGCGATTTTTATATGCATAAAAAGACAATAATAACTCGGTCAAAAAACGCTTGGCCTTCTCCCCACCTAATGTTGAAATGATAAAGTGAAAGTTTGAAGTACACTTCAACCACACCAAATAATTAGAAACTGGCTATCTTACCTACAACATTGCTACTTACGAGTACATTATGAAGACAAACATTGTATAGAGCTGTGTGGTGGCTCATTATTAACACGTTAAACGTCATGTGTATCATCCCTTGGACAGAAGCACAGCGGTGTATACCAGATGATACACTTGGCTGGCGCTTAACGTGTAAAGAATGTTTCTTGTTATTTAGAGTTTTTTTTAGAGAGCGGCTTACTAAAAGAATACTACCAACCCTTCTCTTCCCTTGGGTTTGCTAAAAGGCGACTAACGGACTAAAGACTGAATACATCCAACAGCATAAAGCGGCGATGGGCTCACCACCTGTCACGCTGAGCACATGTACAGTTGTTATTTGGTGAAACGTGGACTGTGGCTGTGGTGTGGTTGCGGTCCTCGTACCCTATTTTTTTTTACTAACCTATTGGGGATAATATTTGTGAGTGAATGAATGTATGAACGAGTACATACATTCATTCTATTGTTCTTAGAATAGAATAGAATTTATTTGCATTAATAGTGGTAAGTTACAGTTATTTGATGGTCATACATATTCATTGTCGAATCTCACTTTTAGTCTTTTCAGACATGCAAAATTAATTTAATTAAAAACAATGCTTATTGGTTAAAACTATCAAATACTATATTACTATTATAAGATTATTATTAGAAGGTCAAATGTCAGTTAATTATTTATAATAATGTCAACCAATCAGATATACATGCTGATTCCAATTCTCAAAACAAAAACAAAAAAAAAAGAGAACAAACGGCATTATAGACATTGTTCTTTCTGTCTCAACTGTAATTCGTTGTTTATTTAGGTATATTATATTTCTATTATAATTTTAAATTCCTATTTTTTTATTTTATTTTGATAATGTAGTTGATTTTATTTGTGTTTTTGTTTAATTGTGAGTAACTATAGGTACTAATTTTATTAATTTGTTTGTAAATTTTAATATTGTTTATTTTCTATTTCAATATTGTAATTATAATTGTACTCTTGGATGTTTTTGGGTTAAACTGTAAATCCAGAGTAATACTGCAAATAAATAAATAAATAACAGGCCAGGTGGAATAAAAACCAAAAGTTTTCACCAAAAAGATTTAATTCTCAGGATGTCTGTACTTACGGCGGCTACTTACGCTACGCAGTTTAAACGTTAGTGCCTACGATTCTTAACGGGCAATGAGGCCCTTTAGACACTTCTTGCGTTCTCACATCACGATTTCCACATAAGGTGCACTGCGAGCAATCTCATTTGAAACAGGTGCCTTCAAAACTGGGTTAACTGAAGTTAGGATAAATGCCTTCCCCTTTGTTACGGATGTTATCTGCGCCGTGAAAAATCCCACGTACAAATAGCTATTTGAAAGAAGGAAGGAACACGTCAATTCTCTTACACGTATTTTATGTTCTACGTTGAGATAACATGAAAAATTTCATTGTAATTTGAATATCGTAAGTGGTGTTATCACTCTGATGACGGCATATTTTGTAGATCGTATTTGGTAGGTTATAAGCTAAATTTGAATAGCAGTCGCGTAGATTACGAAAGGGTAAGAATCTTATCTTTGGCAGTCACTTTATCCATTATTAAGCACCTACCTAGTTCCCATATAAAATAGAAGTTTGATAACATTTAACCATAATTTATGCTGTTATTCTTTTTATAAAAACAGCTATTCTAAAAATATAGTCGATATTTTGAAAGCTACTAAGCAATTCATATCATTCGCGAATAGCCTGAAGTGATTTTCATTGTTTTTTATTTCTCATTCTACATTCCTCCCAACATTTGATGATGTAATTGTTTTTTTAAAGCATCAAATGCGAGGTTCCTAGTGACTTTTCGCAGTTGAGTGGTTCCGAGGCAGTCGCAGCGTGGCATTTTAAAATGTTACACGTCGCTTCACGGATGAACACCTCACACCTGGCGGAAGGAAATTAATTAACACTGACGACCCATTGAATTAATAAAGCTGGAGAAGTTGGAAGAGATTTTATTTAGTAAAGGTTCTGTATGCTTAAGTGCTCGTTGTGGAGTGCGTTTGGATTTTGATCCTACGAATAATTACACTCCTTCCATTATAGTTCATCGAATGGCCAGACAAATTGAAATGTCTTGATGACTTGTTGAATAAATAGACCTGGAGAAATTAGAAACAATTTTTATTGATAAGGCTAGAAAAGGGCAGTTGGAAAAGATTTTAATTTGTGAAGATGTTCAAAAGTAGCGCGTTAGACAGGAATCGTGCGAATTCAAGCACTTTGTCAGGCTAGGTCACAGGTTCAGAATTTAA
Organism: Scoparia ambigualis; assembly: GCA_963921215.1. Lineage (NCBI taxonomy): Eukaryota > Metazoa > Arthropoda > Insecta > Lepidoptera > Crambidae > Scoparia > Scoparia ambigualis. Next base: position 10,040,447 of record OY992511.1, on the reverse strand, counting down.
AATATCACCAGCTTATCCGTGCTTTGCAAGGCACGTGATCACGTGAAAGAAAGAAAAGAGTATTTTCATTCAAAGTCTAGGTTTAACCGTAACAACAACCTTAATGACTTTCTAGCCATAAAACTAAAACAAGTGATCCTTTACATTTTGCACCAAAGTTCTTTTCTTCAAAGTTTACAGCCTCATGAGAATAATCTTTTATGTCGAGCTCGAACAAAATGTGCTGGAGTTTCTTTGTTGTGTTGTCTTCTTTCGGCTACTGTTACTTTTGAGTTGGCTAGTAAAAATATGGCCCAAGCATAATTTTTGCAAACGCCTCTTGGAAATAATGTCTTACAGATTCCTTATAACTACTTTAAAATTGCCTATGTGGTCGATTAATAATTATTTGATCATTTTATAATACATTTGCGATATTATAAAAGTTACATGACTATCGGTTCATGTGTCTACAAGTCTAGTCGGGACCTACTTGGCCCTCGGGGGTTAAGTGCCGAGAACCGACAAGAAATTTTGATAAATTCGTATGTTGCTTGAGATTTAAAAGTGTCTAGTATACTAAAGCTGTAAAAGAAACGAAAAACTCACAAAATATACACTTTCTTAATTCTTTACCGGTTTTTTTCAGTACAAGGTTTTAAGAGGACTTAAAGTCACTAGTACTAGTAAATCTAGGAAGATTTACTAGTAGTAGTGACTTTCACAAAAGCTCAAGTAGTCTTATACTTTAGAAGTAAAATTTTACTTCAGATAGCCAGTGCTAAATATATAAGAGATTCAGGTAAATTGCGCTACCATCTGCATCTGACATGATGAAAATAAAGTTAAACAAAACAAACTTTTCTTTTAATGATATAGAAAGTTTAGTACTTATAGGCTATAGAGAACTGCATGAAAAAACAAAAATAGAAAATCATGTAATCGCCCCTTCGTATACGATCGATTGCATTCACTGATACACAGTGATTTGTTTGTACTGATATCGAAACCTAATAGGGTTTTGTTAACTGTTTACAAAGAAATATGTTTTTGTAATAATCGGCAGCTGTTAGTTTCAATATGACATGACATAATATTGGTTCAATCAAGACATGTGTTAGATAAATTTTAGTGTTAATTGTCCGATATACTTATGTACTCATACGAACCCACCCCACCCACAAGGAAGTAGGTTAAAAAATAATAACACCAGCCAGTGTCGGTATCAATGAATAATCAAATTGCTTCAATTATATCGTGTAACTCATGAGCAAATCCATTTAATTAAGTAATTAACTCAAGAACTCCGTAATCGCATGTTGAACTGTCGTTACAGACTGCGTTACTAAAATACACGATGGCCGACTACCGAAATGTTTTCACCGAAAAACCTTTATAACCCCTTCAATAAGGGTGTCCGTAAAAGCGAATTTGCCGCAGCAATTCATTTAGGCGCCGCAGTGTAAAGTTTGCCCTTTAATGTTTCCTTTTTTTGTATTAAAGCAAGCGTCAAGCAATCCTCTGTTTTCCATGTGAAAGCATTCCACACCTGGGATCCTTACGTGACAGTTCGCAATAAAAGCTTGCGTGTTACCACCACCGAAATTACTTACTCCATGAACCTTATTTATATAACGATAAGGGTTAAACATAACCATTCGGAATGTACGTTAAAGGCATGTGCGCAACAAATAAGGTTAGTGGAGCGAGAGGCTGCGAAAATAAAATTTGGTGGCACGCAAACGCGTGGTTTTAAGTGCAACCCGTGACGGTTATGGCTACGGAACCGTTTGGACGTCGATAGCCAAATAAATTTATTCTGCCGTGGCTTAATAGCAACCTGCTGCGGTCGAAAATAGTAAATAGTTTTCATGATTATGTCGTGTTATAGGGGTAAGCGTTGCGAATGAATGAAGAATAAAAATGGAAATATTTTTAACATTCCGTCAATAAAAATTGTTGTAGGTCAATCAATATTTTGTTATAGCTACTGAAGCAGTCATCTATGCTGTGTTTTGAATTAGTTTTTCTGATTATCTAACAAACTTCAGACGCATAGGAGGTATCACAACAAATCATTCGATACCTAGCAATTTTAAAGTATGGTTTAATAAAATCTTTAAAAAAACATACTTACTTATTACAAAACCGAATTCGGATTCTTTTCAAAATAAACACGAACGCAACATCGCGGGTCGGACCGTTATAAATCAGTTGATTTTTATTGCCCATCGACACCCGTTTTACTACTGAGAGATTCACCCAATCTTATACCGCTAAATAGAATTTATGAACAATTAAACAACAGTTACGATAAAAAAAGAGTAACTTCCCAATAAGTGTTCTTTGGAAAAGAAACAATAACAAATCTAATCAATAGGTATATTCAATGATATTATATTAAAAAGAGGTAGATAGGTTATGTCAGTACTAATATGATTTCAATAATGGACCGAAGCGTCGTACGTACGAAAACCGGAGCATGCGCTATACTCACTAAATATTACGATGTTATACGGCCGAGGTAACTTGTCACTTCTAGTCGATGATCTCATATGGCCGCATCTGCCGAGTTAACTTGATCGTATTCTAAAGTGTGAGCAAGATAGCATGACAACTAGTAAGAGCGTAAACAAGACAGATACATGTAGCGCTGTGTCATTTCGAATTACATGTCAATATGCTGTCGCACTCTATGTTTTTATGACACAATTTATTCTGACATTTTGTAGTTGATAAATAATAAGAACTTAAATCAATTAAAATTTAAACTCACGCATGCCACTCATGATATATAATTTCATGACCTTTTATGTAGTTCGCATGACACAGGACAGCATATTTTTTATTAATTTTCGGAAACAAATACATGCAAACTGACACTGTCAAAGTGTCAACACTGCTAACGCTTTTGTGAGACTACGCTTAAGGTAAGCCAATTAGCATAGTTTTCTGTTGCCACTTTTTGGCACATGTAACACATCTACCTCTTTTTATTATTGTAACATCATTGGGTATATTAGTTTACATGCATACTGTTTAGAAAAGGGGTAAAGAAACCGGCGACGTTCTGTATCTACGTCCAATCCATAAAAAATACTAGAAAGATCGTAAAAATAATAGTTAATATAGAATAATTCGACTAAAAGACTTACTCTACGAAGATAACAAGACCACTGTTTGACGCAAAATCAAAGCGTTTGTCCCTTTGATGTGCCATTCGTTGTATGCAGGCGTGTATTCAGGGCACGTACAGTTATAATCATGTTCTACTCCTCCAATGTTTGAAAGTGTCTCGTTCTCCGCAAAAAATGACGTGCGATTCGGTGCTGAACGAATATATCGAAGAATCTGGAGAATTTTCATTCTTCACACATGGCACGCTTTGGCAGCTGACACTGCAACTGAAATATATTGACGCATTGCGAGTTGCGTTGTCATAAAATGAGTGCCAGAATAAATGTCTCGTATTTTTGTGTCACATTCATAGAATAAGCTTTGGTTATTATTCTATGGTCACATTGTACACAATGTGACAATATTAGACATCAAAAAGATGATCTGTGCAATTTTTTCAAGTAAATTTTAATATGTTTCCTTTATTCAAGTTCATTTTTATATGAATCAAATTATTGACAGTGACAATAAAACACTCTAATAGTAAGAGGTGAGTAAGCTAATTATAAAAAAGAACCTCAAAATATTAATATATAAAAGAGGTTGAAAAAAAATGCAAATTAAAAAATTAAAGGAACACTTTAGAACCCTCTGTGAGTCATCCGATATATTCCCGATCCAAATTTTCCATTACCAGCTGTCCGTTTCACAAATAGACAAGCGCAAGTCAAATAATAAATCCAATATCAACTGTCTTCCATTTTAAACACGGAGTCAGGCATATATTGTTGCGAGTAGGATCGTCGGGAAACGTCCGATTGGCCGGGATTTAGTCGAAAATTGGCCAAATGAAAGCTCAATGAACGTGTCACGGCGAGTCGCTGGGCACATTTGTCCACGTCCCGAATTGTCCGCATTGCTGTACTATAGTGATGCCATTAGTCGGCATTCAAGTGTTTGTTTCGCAACCTCTTCCTATCTCAAAGATTTTCAGATGTTTTAGAAGAATTGAATAAAAATCATTTGTGTGTAAAAAGTAGAACCTTATATAAATAGCAGAATAGATACTCAGTCACTTAGTCAAAGTCAAAGTCAAAATATGTTTATTCAATGAAAATAACACTTTAAACTCTTTTACCTGATTGTAATAATAATTGAGTGTTTGCCAGTATATTTTTCAATTTTTTATATAGAATCGGTATGATTATTTACCGACGCTTGGAAAATTCACTCTTTAAAATATCTACTTACTAAAAGATATCTACTTAAAAACAAACGATAAAAAACCAACCACCTAAATTAGTGTAAAGTTATAGTCATAAATGGGAATACATACATAAACTCACGGCTGTTTCCCATAGTGCTAGGCAGAGACTATGGATCGCCATCTTCTACGTTCCTAACTCACTTCTTTTGCTTCATTCAAATCTATCAATCTTGTCATGCACGCCCGGCGGTTAAATGGGAATAAAGTTTTTAATTCTAACAAAATAACTTATTAAAAATGAAGAGAAAACAAAAACGAACCGTCACATTCGTAAAGTTTATCGACAGTTACGATGTTGTAACTCACCGGGCATCACTAGTGCTGCCCTAGGGGTTGCAAGGCGGGTCATCAGAGGGTACGATCCCGAACCGTCCGTGCCTATGACGCGGAGCAGTCATTTGTGCTGCACAAAAATAGCTACTCTTTCTTGCGTTGTAAAGTTTGGTTTCCTAATGATGCCGTAATTAGGATGTTGAGTGGGCAAATGTCGGTCGGATGTGTGGTACAGGTTAGATGACGTCGCTAATTATGTCGTAATGTCTGGATGTCTGTTATGTAATGCCTACTTCAGTGTATTTTACAGGATATATGTTAGAAAGGGAGATATTCGTTGGCAAAAATAGTGATTTCATGCTATTTTTTTTAAATTTTGTCATTTTGTTTTATAGTTTTCGTTTTTTATATTTATTAGCTTGTTTTATTAATGTTTTGTATTGTAACCTTATATATTTATGTTAAAGTAAAACTATCTACGGCTTGATGTTATTTTGATTTTGTAGGCCTAAACTTAAATTTAAGTTTATGTCTAGAGCTGCGCCTCCCTCTTACTGGTTCCACAGAATACCAGCGCCATGGCATGTAAATGTCACGGCATAAGCTGAGTGGCGACCATTTCGGTTGCATAATGTCCACGTTTTTATATCCTTATTTTTAATTGTCCTATTTATGCTCCGAATAAACATTTTTCATTTCATTTCATTTTCATTTCATCATTTCATTTCATAATATATTTGTCAATAAATAACATTCATACAAGTATAGTACAAAACATTTTTGCTTATTGCCGGTGTCGTGGGATGTTTTCGGTTATTGGTTCAGTAAACAAAAAAAAACTGTAATTACTACGTCAATATTTTAAGCAGTACTTATTATATGCAATCGCTTTGTAAAAGTTGTTAAGCCGGCATACTAAAATCGCCGAGATTTGTATTTTTTTTACACTCCCTATACTTTACTCGATTCTTCGACGTGTTAGAGCCGGAAAATCGAGAGCGCAGATTCCGAGAGTTTTAGTGTGTATGCTAATTAGAGTATGGCTTAGCTTCCGTAAGTACTTGGCGTCAACAAATCTTCATTATCGCAATTTAGAAGACCGCATTACGTCGACAACATTTTTATTCCCAAGGCCCTGGGACGGACTAAGGGCCATTTGAAAAGATTTAGCATTGCGTCTTAGGTTTTATTGATGCTAAAACGTTTTTAAACTAGAATGAATTAAGTAACTTTATTTGCTAATCGATATAATATTAAGCATTACCTATAGGTTTTTGTTGTTCCCAAGTTTTATATAATAATAATGTAAGTACAGTATACGATACTTGTAGCACTTTGTTAAACAACTTAAGTTTATTGCTAAGAACCACTTTTAAGAGGTCTTTTCGCTTTTTTATACATTACTTTACTCTGACTTTTTAAACCATTTACATTACAGGGTCCGTGGTCACTCCCAAGTAACACAGACGTGCTGAATAAAGATTGATTAAGAGCACTCATCAAGAGCATAAGCTGAATACTAAGCTGAATAACGCCTGAGTACCGTCTATTCAGCTGTTATTCAAGCAAAAAGGGCCCCAATTTTGAATGCTTAACGCTGAATAAATAACATCTGAGTTACAATTGAGTAGGAGCTTAATAATGTTTCAATTAGCTTAATAACTTTTGAATAACTGCACACGTTGCTTTTATAAAGCTTTTACAACTCAGTTATTCAGCTACGTCGAATTGGTTAGAGTATTCAGAATTTAATTTATTGTTGACATTTATGCAAGCAATATTCATAGAAATTGGGAAAAGAAGAAATAAATTGGGTTCAATAATAATGTCGATACCTTTATTTGACATGACGTGAACTTTAAGTTATTCGGTAAGTAAATTTTAATTTACAAGTTAGCGGTCTGCTACATGTTAATTATTAGTGCGCAAGTAATTTTGTCGTGAATAGTACGTGTTTTGTTTCATTTTTATGACGCGCCTCGCTAATAATCAAGATAATTAGTTGTAAATAGTATTTTCATACATACATACTAGGTCTGACAAAAGTACTTGTGATGGATTATCTAATTCTAGCCATTTTATACAACAAAATAACCTGACTTCAGTTGGAAATGTTGTAGTTGTAAGATTAATAAGCATTTTGGTGATCTCGTAAATTCCTTGTAAGAATTAATTACAAAGATTTCAATGGCGATCGATGTTTTGTTTTATAATGCTGAATAAAAGTGCACACATGTAGAGTAGTCTCTTTACACTTACTTATGAATAACATTTATATAGTTGACCACATTTCTATATTAGTTACTCACATTTTTAGGGTTCTCTAATCGAACGAACAAATACCTTTTATAATGTGTAACTTTCCCATCAGGCTTTCACTAAATTGATTACTTACATTTAAAATCACAGCATCTTTGTTATTTTTTTTCATGAAAAAGACTATTATATTAATAGTATATATTATGTTTAAAAAAATTGCAGGTTTCGTGTGTGTGGTATGCACTGGGCCCTAGTTTAATTAATCTTTATTGCACAACAATAGGATGTACAAATGGCGGACTTATTATTATATTATTAATTATAATTTATATTTCGTTTCAGAAAAATGACGTTTAATATAATTTCAACACGTTGTAAGGGTCATTCAGATTTGTGTAATGTGCCGACCCAATGGAAGAACAAAGAACAACTTCGATGGCCAAGATATAATGCGGATTTATTAATTAAGTAAAGACAGCAGTGTCCAACCTCACGTAGATTGGCTTACGATGAAACAAACAAACAACGCAAATAAAACATTTTATCGCAACGTTAATTTTATTTTCTTGTATTGCGATACCTTCTGTTAATAAAATAACCATTTCAGAAATGAAATTTTCTGTATACTTAGATTTTTAGATCTTTCGGTTTTCCAATCCCAAAATCTGTTATATTTTTTTTGAGGACGGAACCCTTCTCCTTAAAGGGAAAACACGCTTGCTGATTGGGACCGGGTTCAGTTTTGTTTAAACTATTTTCACAAATCCTGTCATGATCATTACTGCTGATGACACTTGAACAATTACGAGTACTACTGCTGATATTTAAATATTCTTTTAACAATTTTCTTTCGATATGACCGGTTCTTTACGCTTTTGCCACTACTTTTGATCCATGATTTAAACAACGCATAAAATAAATACGTACAATAATATTCTAATTGCTGGTATTAAGCTATGGGCGCTATATCAATACAAATGTGGTCTTTGATTTGAATAAGTTAGTTGAAACTCTTTATTGTACTGAAATAAGCTTATTAAAAACACAAATAATATTGTTTATTCAGCAGCTGAATAATTAGTAAAACATAGAATCTTATACAGTTTAAAGATAAAGTAAAAACAATTATTCAGTATCAAGCTGTATACCAGAATTATGTAAACAATATTATTCAGAAGGTGATACTTTATTCAGCAATTAGCTGTTTCAAACGCTACAAGCTTAGTACTGCTTTAATAATAGCAGTATAGATTATTGTTAATCAGATAAATGCTGCCGAAGGCACTGTTTTTCAGATTTAAGCCACCTGGAATGCGTAATGCTTAATAACGTCTGTCTAATAATCTTACGGAGATTGGTTATTAAGCGTAAAGAAGGAAAGGACAGAAATACAGAATTTATTAAGCGTTAAGTATTTTAAGGGTCCGTACTCAACCTTATTCAGTATATGGCTATTCCCAAAGCTCTTACACAAACCATATTCATCTTTGAACTGTTAAAAGTTCTAAGTGTGTACTGTTATCTTGCTTATGTGTTACTTGGGACTGGCCCTGTGACTACGGGCAATGTATTACATATCTATAAATTACCCTAGCATTTATTTAATTTTTTTTCCACGAGTAAGCACATAGCCTACATCTCACCTGATGTTGTTAGGTGTAGATTAAGCCCATGAAAGCGGTGAAAGCGCTTTTCTTCAGGATTCCTTAATTACTGAGGAACTGGCCATCTTATCTCTAGCTATCAGACCACTGCAATGCTTGTAATATTGATGGTATGGCAATATATTTAGTTAGGATGGTGATCTTAAAACGAGCCCCACCGCCAACCAAACCGAAACTTTACAAACCCCTTGTTTCGTGTCTGTTCAACATTGTTATTTTGACGCACGGCCTTTTTAGTAAGTTTTCCGCATTTCGTTTATTAAATTTAACGCGGGCCCTTAAATAACACCTCCTTCATAATAATAATGCGGGCGTAACACCCTCTTGATCCTCACAGCTCTCAAGATGTGGAAGGCTTGTCTAAGCATCACTTAAACTGCAGTTTGAGCTGAGATAACGGATCCGCGGAGTATGTGAAATAGAATTTTTTTGTAGTTTCAGAGCTCTCGGGTGTTTCTACGAGTACCACAAGTATGTATTATACTACTTAACACGTATACACTTTGCGATTGAAATTATGATTTTTTTTAATTTTTTTCACAACAAAGATACCTACATTCCATTTTATAAACATAAACGAGAATTTTACTAACTGTGATAGGATCCCCCAATAGGATAAGTCACATGTAGATACCCTTTTAGCTTCCATCTTTATTCTTTGTCTGCCGCCAAGCTGCACTGTTCGTTTAAATAAAGAGGAAGGATTAAGGATTAACCGTGTTGCGTGGCGGTGAAAGAATACTACCACTCCCTCTATTCCTTTGGGTGTCGTAAAAGACGAATAACGGACTAAAGACTGCACATACATCCAACTGTATAGAGTGGCGATGGGCTCACCACCTGTCACGCTGAGCACATGTGCAGTCGCTATTCGGTGAAAAGTGGACTATGGCGGAGGACTGCTTTTGCGCTTTGCAAGGGGATAATAGTCGTGAATTATGTACTAGTATGTATGTAATTTAAAGATCATTTAAATTACGGCGGTGTCTAAGCCCTTGAAAAGGACTCAAAGTGCAAGTTGTATCCATGTTGTTGTAAGTGTCAGTTGACTGCGGTGATCAATTATTATCAAGTGACTCGTGCGTAGACTAGTTTATTTGCTGTTTCAAATGAAATAAGTAATACTTCGTCAAAATTAAAATAACGTATCTCTTTGACCTTGGATGGGTGACCGTATTTAATTAAGTGCAGTTCCGGAGCGGTTGTTGATAGATGTCCATTTCAAAGCCTAATAAAATATTAACAGTGAACACTCTAGTAAACATACGCAGCAAAACTGCGTAAAGTGCGAATGTAATCTATTGAAAAGAAACCACCGCAATAAGTTAGTCAAATACATCAACACGAACCTCTTCATTAAGCTGCGTCTCCGGTAGTCGGCGCAAGATAATTTATTCACCCGTTGATTTCTTGAAAAACCCTAATATATCCGTCGAAAAATCAGTGGTGCCTTTAGGATGTGGATAAATGCCCGTCCCCGGCCGTCCTGACACTTACGCCGGGCTACAGAGCGAATAACGACCCCGTATAGCCCTCCTTTCAACTATTTGTGTCCATTTGGGTCAATTGGGCTTCGGAGGGCTCTGCATGTTTCCCGCTAACATTCGCTTAAAAGCTTTTTTGCTCAGCATCTCGACTCATTTTACGAGTTAATTCGTATTGCCTGTTTTATTGCCAGTTGTAAAAGTGTCATTATTGCCTCGCTAATCGCCTGAATTAGTGTTTTGTTTAGTTTTTGTCCTCATCTCTTTTGGGTTGAATTAATGCGATCTTCTTTTATCTTTTGATCTAATGTCTGTGACTACATTGCTTTTGCTCTATTGTCTTTTATTTCAATGTGAACAACCATAATAACTAGATAGCATAACATCGAGATAAACGCTGGCGTCTCGCATGGTTCAGTGCTGTCTAGAACACTGTTTCTGCTGAATACCAATGATATTATGTTGTCTATCGATGTCATTCATTGTTATGCATCTGCATAATAGACAGTACGGGAGACACTGCCAACACGTGCCGTGCAAATATCCCTCGTTTTGTAGTCGAGAAAAGCCGTGAACAACATGTGTCTGAAATCGGGAGAACTCTGAATGAAAACGACGAAAACCAAGACTCAAGATTGGGCGTTCATTTAAAAGAATTGTTACCCATTAAAAAGACTACCCTTACCATCAAAAGTTTTGGGATTCTTGGCGATAACATCTTTTGTGTCGTGCAGTTTTGATATCACTTCAAGGAAAGGTAAAGGTAATGTAACATCTCGTTGTCCTTAAGAGTAACGACAAAAATGTTTTCTTTCTTTATTTTTTGAATAAAATTATAAAAATAATACGCAAGTGCGTCTCGATATTCATAGATCAGAGATTCTGTAGGTACAAAGGCGAGGTGAGAATGTTGTTAAGAATTATTTTAAATAAGGCTTCTGGTCACGTTCAGCCATCGCACCGTTCACCACCATCTTAACGGTACCACTACCACCGGCAGCCAGCGGCGCGGTTAGCAGATTCTCGTTCGTTGCATTGTTTTTATTATTGTTGACTAAGACTGCTGAAGTATAACGCGCAATGAACTAAAGCCGCTCGCCGTTCGGAAAGACCCCTGCGGTTGTGGCCGAGGTTTTAGATCCAAAATGCCACGCGTGGAGTGCGGGGAGCGATTTTGTAATAGCAAAGCAACATGCAGCATGAGATTCTCCAAGAAAGAAATGAAGCAGTTTTTACAAGATTAATGCTCTAGTAAAACCTTTTGTATTACAAGCGTTTGAGCTACTGTAATGTCTTTGTATAAGCCAAAGGCTTGTTTGCTTTCTAAGTTATAAAAGAACAATATTAATGTTGCTTGAAATTGTCTTAATAAAAAATTCTACATATCTGATTGATTGGTTTATATACAAAAGTTAAGTTAACCAGGGTTCTCAATACCCATAGTCAATGTTAATATAAAAAAACTGGACAACTGCGAGTCGCACTCGCCCACCGAGGGTTCCGTACAAATTTGTAGGTGAATATTACAATTTTTTTTATTATTCGTTAAAAATTCAAAACAATTTAAAAATCTATTTAAGGTTAGGTGTTAGTTAAAAACTAAAAACACGTTCTTAGAATTATTTTTTGAAGTAGTAAACAGTAAAATTAAAATCTGCGAAAATTATGAAATATTGTTGAGGCTTTAATCTGTGAAATACACCCGATGGAAATACGATTTAATGAAGTTGGCTCGATAGAATAAATTCACAAAGTTACATATTTTTTTGTCATTTTATCTTCTTTTCCAGGTTTTATTCTTAAAATAAGTGATTTGATATTGTGAGTCATTTACCAAAATGAAGTTCATAGATAACTTGAGGAATTATAACCGATCTTTTTTATTTATTACATCTATCAATTTTTAAAAATATAAAACGCGATTATTCGCGCCGTTTCGCTGTTATACCTGCTTCTTACCGTCGTACCGTCAAGAGAGCCAGAGAGAAGCGCCCGAAATACCTCCCCTTAAGCTTGTGCCAATGAAGCTCTTTCATACGATACCCCACATGACACGATCAACTCAATTCAAAATTTGGACCGCCGTTCCTGGCATAACCCTGTTTATAATGATTTAATTACAAAAGTATTTTTCAGATTTTTCCCTATACTTGTAGTATTAATACTTGCCAAATTTTATAGTTCTAGATCTACGGAAAATACCCTATAAATTGTGATTACCTTGAGTGTGTCGAAATATATGTCTTTTTTGGCATAAAGACCATGTTTTTTAATTATTTGATTACAAAAGGATAGTTTTCAGAGTTTTCTCTATACTTGTAGTTTAGGACGGTAATACTTGCCGAATTTCATAGTTCTAGGTCAACGGAAAGTACCCTATAAAATTTGATTCCCTTGAAAGTGTCGAAACATACGTTTTTTTGGCATAAATACCCTTTATTATTGAAATTTTGCATTCACAATGCTATATACATAGATAACGGATAAAATGTTTACTAGAAAAAATCAACCAGTCTCAGGAAGCTCGAGTGGGATTCGAACCCACGACCTTTGGATTGCCGGTCCACTGCTCTAACCGCTGAGCTACCGAGACCCCAGAAGACTCGCTGAATTTTTCCTAGTAGTTTGATTACGCTGCAAGCCAGCGATATTACGTCACTGTGAAGTCTACCCTCACATTCGAAAGAAATACTATTGCAAGTATTTAACAATCGATAAAGACGTAATTGCTTATAAATATCTTTATTATTGAAATTTTGCATTCACAATGCTATATACATAGATAACGGATAAAATGTTTACTAGAAAAAATCAACCAGTCTCAGGAAACTCGAGTGGGATTCGAACCCACGACCTTTGGATTGCCGGTCCACTGCTCTAACCGCTGAGCTACCGAGACCCCAGAAGACTCGCTGAATTTTTCCTAGTAGTTTGATTACGCTGCAAGCCAGCGATATTACGTCACTGTGAAGTCTACCCTCACATTCGAAAGAAATACTATTGCAAGTATTTAACAATCGATAAAGACGTAATTGCTTATAAATATCTTTATTATTGAAATTTTGCATTCACAATGCTATATACATAGATAACGGATAAAATGTTTACTAGAAAAAAATCAACGAGTGTCATGAAGCTCGAGTGGGATTCGAACCCACGACCTTTGGATTGCCGGTCCACTGCTCTAACCGCTGAGCTACCGAGACCCCAGAAGACTCGCTGAATTTTTCCCAGTAGTTTGATTACGCTGCAAGCCAGCGATATTACGTCACTGTGAAGTCTACCCTCACATTCGAAAGAAATACTATTGCAAGTATTTAACAATCGATAAAGACGTAATTGCTTATAAATATCTTTATTATTGAAATTTTGCATTCACAATGCTATATACATAGATAACGGATAAAATGTTTACTAGAAAAAAATCAACGAGTCTCATGAAGCTCGAGTGGGATTCGAACCCACGACCTTTGGATTGCCGGTCCACTGCTCTAACCGCTGAGCTACCGAGACCCCAGAAGACTCGCTGAATTTTTCCTAGTAGTTTGATTACGCTGCAAGCCAGCGATATTACGTCACTGTGAAGTCACCCTCACATTCGAAAGAAATACTGTTGCAAGTATTTAACAATCGATAAAGACGTAATTGCTTATAAATATCTTTATTATTGAAATTTTGCATTCACAATGCTATATACATAGATAACGGATAAAATGTTTACTAGGAAATAATCAACCAGTCTCAGGAAGCTCGAGTAAGATTCGAACCCATAACCTTTGGATTGCCGGTCCACTGCTCTAACCGCTGAGCTACCGAGACCCCAGAAGACTCGCTGAATTTTTCCTAGTAGTTTGATTACGCTGCAAGCCAGCGATATTACGTCACTGTGAAGTCTACCCTCACATTCGAAAGAAATACTGTTGCAAGTATTTAACAATCGATAAAGACGTAATTGCTTATAAATATCTTTATTATTGAAATTTTGCATTCACAATGCTATATACATAGATAACGGATAAAGCGCGTAATCAAACTACTAGGAAAAATTCAGCGAGTCTTCTGGGGTCTCGGTAGCTCAGCGGTTAGAGCAGTGGACCGGCAATCCAAAGGTAGTGGGTTCGAATCCCACTCGAGCTTCCTGAGACTGGTTGATTTTTTTCTAGTAAATATTTTATCCGTTATCTATGTATATAGCATTGTGAATGCAAAATTTCATTAATAAAGATATTTATAAGCAATTACGTCTTTATCAATTGTTAAATACTTGCAACAGTATTTCTTTCGAATGTGAGGGTGACTTCACAGTGACGTAATATCGCTGGCTTGCAGCGTAATCAAACTACTAGGAAAAATTCAGCGAGTCTTCTGGGGTCTCGGTAGCTCAGCGGTTAGAGCAGTGGACCGGCAATCCAAAGGTCGTGGGTTCGAATCCCACTCGAGCTTCATGAGACTCGTTGATTTTTTTCTAGTAAACATTTTATCCGTTATCTATGTATATAGCATTGTGAATGCAAAATCTCAATAATAAAGATATTTATAAGCAATTACGTCTTTATCGATTGTTAAATACTTGCAACAGTATTTCTTTCGAATGTGAGGGTAGACTTCACAGTGACGTAATATCGCTGGCTTGCAGCGTAATCAAACTACTAGGAAAAATTCAGCGAGTCTTCTGGGGTCTCGGTAGCTCAGCGGTTAGAGCAGTGGACCGGCAATCCAAAGGTAGTGGGTTCGAATCCCACTCGAGCTTCCTGAGACTGGTTGATTTTTTTCTAGTAAACATTTTATCCGTTATCTATGTATATAGCATTGAGAATGCAAAATTTCAATAATAAAGATATTTATAAGCAATTACGTCTTTATCGATTGTTAAATACTTGCAACAGTATTTCTTTCGAATGTGAGGGTGACTTCACAGTGACGTAATATCGCTGGCTTGCAGCGTAATCAAACTACTAGGAAAAATTCAGCGAGTCTTCTGGGGTCTCGGTAGCTCAGCGGTTAGAGCAGTGGACCGGCAATCCAAAGGTTATGGGTTCGAATCTTACTCGAGCTTCCTGAGACTGGTTGATTATTTCCTAGTAAACATTTTATCCGTTATCTATGTATATAGCATTGTGAATGCAAAATTTCAATAATAAAGATATTTATAAGCAATTACGTCTTTATCGATTGTTAAATACTTGCAACAGTATTTCTTTCGAATGTGAGGGTGACTTCACAGTGACGTAATATCGCTGGCTTGCAGCGTAATCAAACTACTAGGAAAAATTCAGCGAGTCTTCTGGGGTCTCGGTAGCTCAGCGGTTAGAGCAGTGGACCGGCAATCCAAAGGTCGTGGATTCGAATCCCACTCGAGCTTCATGAGACTCGTTGATTTTTTTCTAGTAAACATTTTATCCGTTATCTATGTATATAGCATTGTGAATGCAAAATTTCAATAATAAAGATATTTATAAGCAATTACGTCTTTATCGATTGTTAAATACTTGCAATAGTATTTCTTTCGAATGTGAGGGTAGACTTCACAGTGACGTAATATCGCTGGCTTGCAGCGTAATCAAACTACTAGGAAAAATTCAGCGAGTCTTCTGGGGTCTCGGTAGCTCAGCGGTTAGAGCAGTGGACCGAAAATCCAAAGGTAGTGGGTTCGAATCCCACTCGAGCTTCATGAGACTCGTTGATTTTTTTCTAGTAAACATTTTATCCGTTATCTATGTATATAGCATTGTGAATGCAAAATTTCAATAATAAAGATATTTATAAGCAATTACGTCTTTATCGATTGTTAAATACTTGCAATAGTATTTCTTTCGAATGTGAGGGTTGACTTCACAGTGACGTAATATCGCTGGCTTGCAGCGTAATCAAACTACTAGGAAAAATTCAGCGAGTCTTCTGGGGTCTCGGTAGCTCAGCGGTTAGAGCAGTGGACCGGCAATCCAAAGGTCGTGGGTTCGAATCCCACTCGAGCTTCCTGAGACTGGTTGATTTTTTTCTAGTAAACATTTTATCCGTTATAAATACCCTGTTTTTTTATTTAATTTCAAATGTATAGTTTTCAGATTTTTCCCTATACTTGTAGTATAAGACGGTAATATTTGCCAAATTTCATAGTTCTAGGTCAACAGAAAATACCCTATAAATTTTGATTTCCTTAAGTGTGTCAAAATATACATTTTTTGCGGCATTTTTTTTTTACGTAACCTAGGAGTTTGATTTTTTCACAGTTTTAAGAGACTGTAGACCTGAGTATATCGCTTTAATTTCAACTGGATACCTTTACGTGTTCCCGAGATAAAGGGTCTTGACAGACAAACGGACAACATAGTAATTCTATAAGGGTTCCGTTTTTTCCTTTTGAGGTACGGAACCCTAAAAATCAGTAAAAAGTAAAGTAAAGTACAGCCTGTATACTGTCCCACTGCTGGGTAAAGGCCTCCGTCATTTAAAATCAAGTCATCGCTACATTTGATGGCTTATTTGCTGAGGTTGGGACCTAATTGGCCATATGCCACATTAGCATATATATTTTTTTTTTTAATGCATTTTGGTTATTTTCGCTTTGTTTTTTTTTTTTCCTTGTGTATTGTTTCTGTGTTGTACAACTTTTTCTTTTATGTGCTTGTGGTCAATAAATGTTTCTTATCTTATTACCACGCTTTCCAACTTCGGGTTGGCGGCCACTAACCACAAACCCGGGCTATGCATCGAAAAATCCGAAAACACACTTTGCCTTATCCACAAATTGATCCTGAGACCTCCGGATATCGATTCGAGCGCTCGACCACTCGACCACCAAAGCAGTCTGTAACTGTGTTTATTTTTACACGAACCAACCTCACGATGCTTACAACATAATTAACAAGTAAACAAAAATGTTTGGAAACACCGAATAGTAACAAAACATTTTTATACTACTTTAAAAATTACAAAAGAAATATTTCGTAGGTAAGCTTTTGTTGTAGCTAATGTAAGTCTTGGAAATTAACCATAGCATAAAAGACTATGATCTGTTTTTAGTAATTTATGCGCACTTCTCTTAAGACTTTTTGATAACTTTAAAAATATCTAGGGGCTAGTGAAATTTTAACACAGGTCTTGATTAGTTTGTCTAGACTTTTGTTAAAGAACTGGTTATACTTTACATAAATTAATTAGTATGTACCACTCGGGTATTGTCTTATTGTTCACATGAAATTCTTCCAGATTGTACCTGTATTATGCATCATAAATAGAAAACTTTAAACTTACTTAAAATGGTAATGCTTAATCAAAAAGTATGTAATTTTTTTATACCATCCTCACACTACAATTTTGGACTCCACCATGCTGAGCATACAAAGCAAAACGCAATATGAAACCTCAAAATATAATGAGGATTATCAAGAAGTTCAATCATTAAAGCAAACATTACAAACCTCAGAACATAAAATTGACAATCTAAGTTTAGAAAATAACAGTTTAAATAAATTGGTAGAAAAGCAAAATAAACAAATAGAGCTATTAAAAAAAATGACAACTGCTATCCGACAAAAAAAATAAAAATAAAAATGTAACACCGGTGTCTAGAAGAACCCTGCATATTACTAGAAATACGTCAAGAACTTCACCTTTACACTGCTATAGACCTATTTCATTTAATTCACGTTCCTTAGAAAAGTCCAATAGTCTTATACAAATAGGATTGAAGATCGACAACGACTTTGTTCATTCTTCATTTAATCTGCAACTTACGCCAAAAGATGGCAGCAGCAATGGAAAAGATGCATCACGAACCTTATTTAGTACAAAAAAACAAATGATTTTAATAAAAATATTAAAAGGAATAATAATGAAAGTTTTTTTTTTTTTTTTACTAGGTATGGGTTTGCTCTTGATCCCAATCAAGCCCAGGGGCTAAGACAGGATCTATGATGGTGCGAGTTTTAGAAAGTTTTATCGAAATTGACAAAAATGTACAGCAAACGGGAAAAATGTACATAATTAGTGATCAACAATGCGTCGGCCTCGCATCGCAGCTTGTTCATTCTAAGTACAACAACAAATATGGGACTAACTCAGTTTTTTCAATAACCAAGCCGTTCGGCACTACCGAAGAAGTGCTAAAGGATTGGAACAATATAGAAGACTCGTCTAATAACTTTTTAATACTGTCGGCGGGAGCAAATGACACAAACCCAACAAAAATATTTGTTGAAATTGCATCGTTTTTAAAACGGTTTCAATTCATTAATGTAATTTTATTAAGTGCCAATAAAAGTCAACACCTACATACTATTAAACTTAATAGAAACTTAGAAAATATATTTCGAATATTGCCTAATTGTACCTTTGTAAACATTAATTTTATTTATTCACAATATCAAAAAAAAACTATTTTGTTTTCAATTTGTACAAAAATCAATTTTATTGTTGACGCTTACAACTATTCCATTAAGTATCTGTCATCTAAGGGACTCAGAGATACATTGAAAGCAATTAGGGTAAATAGAAATATATCTCACAAAACTATATTACGAAAAAGGGGCACTATTCCCCATTATTTTCGGGAACAGAATCAAAAAAAGTTTTACACATAGATTATAATTTGCCTGGTGAGAATTTTAATCGTACTTTTTTTCGATAACAATGTTGGCTTTAATGTAAACAAAAGACAAGCATTAAACAACATTGCATTTATCTTGTTTCACCAAAATATAGCGGGAGTACTTAGTAAAAATAAGATTTTAGAATTTATAATTAAGAATCAAACGAACTTACCTTGTGAAGTTTGATTCCAATTATACGAGGGTCTCAACCGAAGACGATTACTTATTACATGCAGCAGTACATGAGATGGTGCTATCTTCTTCACACTTTTAGATATATCCTAAAAAGAAATATCTTATTTCCGTTCCCTGCACTGGCAACCCCGCGTCACGAGACGTCATTATTTCAGAGAATTTTGTGTTATACTCCACAATTTTTTATTTAATTTTTGGGTTGGGAGGGATGGGTTGCCGTAATCGTCTTCGGTTGAGACCCACGCATAATTGGAATCAAACTTCACAAGGTAAGTTCGTTTGATTCTTAATTATACTTCGGGTCTCAACCGAAGACGATTACTTATTACATGCAGATGTTCAGAGCATTGTAATGTTAACACAATAAAAATAAAAAATTATGTCAATTTAAACTTTAGTTTTTATAAGTGCTTAAGCCTCCTTTAAACCTTAAAAGATGCATTTAATGGCTATCGATGGATTGGTCGTTTTCTAAACAATGACTTTAACAATTTCATTTATTTATTTGATTTAGTATTATTATTTTGTTGTGTAAATACTGCATTGACAAATTCATTGTGATTTGTACCTAAACATTTCTTCAACAGTATTAACAAATACATTTAAGTGACTCAGCCCACAACAACTCTGCGAAACACCTCCAGACTAGATCTGTGAGCAGTGTGAGCAGTAAATGCCGAGCGAGTATTGTGACTGTGAGCTTCAAATAGACAGACAAATATCGGTATCGGCATGTCGTCCACTGTCTTAAAATCCTTTTTTTTTTTTTATCTGCAACATATGTTTTTGACCGCCTTTTTATGAGGTTGGCACAACCAGCAACAAATAACTGGGATTCTTACAAATATTGGACAATCTGATAGCGGTTGCCAAACGCGGCTCCTGAAGTCTAAATGAAGTCGGTAATTTCAATCACAATCACATAATTTTGTATTGATATATTATTTTTGATTAAACTTTGAAAATATAGTGTAAGAATCATAAGTAACAAATCAATGATTATGATCTGATTCTGAGGATAGTCCTGAAAATATGGTTTAATTAACATGACATTTGTGTCCCATGTTGAATTGTATTTTTGATTTGGAGCAATAAATCTTAGTAAGTGTACACTTAACAAAACTGTGTTAAACACAGTCATTTATGTAAAGTAAATTACTTCCCTTAGATGACAGGTAAAGTGGACGTATGCGTATTTAAACAACATAGAACCTTCCTCAAACTTTTTGGTTAGAAATGATAACTTTATAACTATCAGCTTTGAAAAGATTCATGTTATTATTTTTCGAATAAAGCTACCAAGATATTATCAAATACAGTATTGATTTAATGTTACTGATTTTGTTGCAAGAGATGTAAACATATATCTCAAGATGCTCGTGGTATACCATGTCTGGTCAACGATTCACTAATAATTTGGCGCCACCTGGATAAGGCTATCTAGAAGTGGATGGCTCGCCTTGAAAGGAAATTAGGTATAACAAATATTATTTAGGGCCGAAGAACATTATTTTTTTTGGACAACAAGTTTGGGCCACATTGTATACCAAGGATGTAAATTCTAATCTGTACCACAACAATACCTTCTGCTTTATCAAATTTATATTAAATGTAAGTGTTTTTTTTTTGTTATAGCTTGGTCAGGATTTTGTAATGCATTCTGCGTTTGTAAAGGTTTGTAAGGTCAAATTATGGCTTTGCCAATAAACTAATAATATGTGAAAATGCATGGTAGGAGAGTTACCTACTCCGTATCTAAGTATATCCAAATAATGTTTTCACAAGACTGGATGTAGGATGCCAATACAAAAAAGTTTCTGAATCAATTAATGCTAAGAACTTCTCTTTTTCAAACAACTTGGTGTAGGTAGGAAATTCAAACCGCAACGGCCCTGTGCAACTGTGCTTGCTGTAGTCAATATTCCTGAATTCATCTAAATCCCTCATTATACATTTATGTATAAAAACAAGTTCTGTTGCTCGGTTTTTTGTAATGCTTTTGTAAGTGTTTGTGACAAACCCTATGACTCCAAAAAGGTGCTTGTACTCGTAGTTTTATTATTCAATACACACTCGTCATAGTTTGAGCTTATTTTTCGTGCGTAGGTACAAAACATAAACTAAACAATTATTGTAGAAAATTCAAATATTATGCGCAATTGTTCTAGAACCGGTTCCAGTAATTTTGCAAACACAAATAGGCCGAACAGAAGAACATTAATTTCAACTGAGGCCTCAAAGTAAACCTAAACTTTTTCCGATCAGCTTTAATTGCAGTAGATACTTAATTAAAAATAAGCATCTTGAATATCAATTGTTGACAATAGTAGTTGTGATTTAATAATTTAAGGGCAGTTCGATTCTTTTAAATATAATTATTTTGAAGCTGCTTTAAATTTTAAGTGAATCTGTGAGATCCTTTACCTTTTTTTTTTTTGTAAACTTTTCCTGACCTTTATAAACACAACAAAAGAGAATCAGACAAATCAGTCAAGCCGTTTTCGTGCGCTTAGCAACACATTTGGCGATTCATTTTTATCTACATAAATTTAGATAGTAAGTAACAGACATGGTTTTGGGGTGTAGTTGTTTTGTATAGGTTTGCCGGGAAAATCAATAATTCATTTACGAATCCAATGTAAAACATTACGATCCCTAGTGAGCTCACACTTTCTGTCATTCAATCATAAAAATAGATCAAGCGACTGCAGGAGCTCTGATTCCAAAGTCTCCCTGTCAGATATCCGGCGGAACCTTCTTCCTCTCCCTCGGCGAACCCTCGGCGGAACCGGAGTCCCTCGGCGGTGTGAATGGTGCAGGTGGGCTTGATCGCAGCTCGATAGCTGATGATACTACTACGCACAGTGGCGCCCCCCCTAGAGTTTAAAGAACCTCGAAGTTGATCACAACTTCAGCCCGGGCATCAGCCCGAGACCCTGTACAGAGCGTTGGATTTTTGTTTTCTTTCCGAATCAAACTTGGTTATGGTATTAGGAGTCTTAATATTATTATGCTCAGAAAGTAAAGTTTTAAAACTTTTATTCATATTTACCTCCAACAGAGCTTATTATTATTATTTTTTTTTAATTTCCTTATTTAGTTTTGGAGCTTCGAGGCTTATGTACATTATTACCATTTTTTTTATTATTATTTTTTCAATTTCCTAATTTAGTTTTGGAGCTTCGAGGCTTATGTACAGTCGACCAAATTGAATCATGACCCACCTTAAGGTCATTTTCCTACAGTCATTCTAATACGAGTAGGTTGAAATTAGCTTGAACATACATTACATGTAACGAACCTGTTATCATTTTATAAGACACTGACAGCTGACAAGGCAAATATGAAAACCATCATGCGACGTTGCCGATTAGTGCAATTGACCATATTGTGCTGTGTTGTGCGGCGATAAGCGCTCTTGCCGTTCCGCTGTCGGTGACGGTGAGCGACTGAACCTAAGAACAATATTTAGTTATTGTTCTGAGGACTGAACAAACGGCGATCAGTTGACTTGAATTCATTCATATATCTGTCAAATCTCATTCAATACATTTATTTGTTAAAGAGTAAAGACATTTACACAAACATACTCACTTTCGTAATAATAGTGTAATCGTAATAGTAGTTAGTGGCCTAGTGGGTATGAATACGTTTAAAACGTTTTTTACCGAATATTATCGTATTTTAGCGGGGTAATTTTACCGCTTTACAACCCCAGTCTGTAACGGGCCCAGTTACTTTATAAAATCACATTTGGAACATGTCGTGGTCACTATATAATAAAATAGTAAAGTTGAAGAATTATAAACTTTATTTTATTAATATCATCAATAGGTTTTATTAAGTTTAAAAAAATGGCATTCACTTGGTAGGTAAACTGAAAAACTAGAAAATAACTTTATAAATAAATTGTGGGTTTGAGCTTCATGTTGGGTAAACCAATTGGAGACAATTCTGGCAGTATGCACTGGACAGTTATCATGAACGTAGGAGAATACTGGCACTGCACGCGGGTAAACTGTTCGCAAAGTCGGTAACATTGATTCTTCCAATAAATCGACATAGTTCTTAGCATTTTGACGAGGATAAATTTGAACAAGTTCGCCTACACTTCCAGCATCCATCCAGGCCTACATGTTAGCTGAAATTCGGCCAGATAATTGGTTGGGCACTATGTGATCCTCTGTGTATCAAGTGTTATCGTAACGCCACATAGTTAAGCGACCATATTGAGAAGAGCAAAACGATTTTTCGTCTGTAAAGATGGTGTTTGTCCAGTCGAAGTCTAAGTAATTACGTGCAAAATTTAATCTCTCAATTTTGTGTGCATCCGTTAAGTGAGCTTTCTTAGCATAATGCATAATGCCTTTAATGCAGCCCAGTGCGGTGCAAATTATTTCTTATTGTTTGTAGACATACGTCGTAACGTGCCGCAAAATACCGGGTATCAGTAAAAGGATGTTCTTCGTAATGGTGTTGCATTTCCGTTCTCTGTTGGTTCGTGATCCGACGAACGCTATGATTATATCGTCGTCTGTCTTCAAGAGTACCATCTTCAGCGTGCCTTCTGATCCAGGTTCTGACTGTGTGCCGACTTATATTGAACTCTCGTGATATATCCCGAATGCTGGAGCCTTGTTCACTGAGCACTACTATTCGAGCTTTTTGTTCTGCCAAATTGTCATTATACGATTTGTTTTAATTCAATCAAATTCAATTCAATTAATGTTTCAATTTTTTCAGACAGACTACAACTTGACATCAGACGCAACGTCACTTTATTTTTAAAACTAAAATACCTTTTCTCCGTAGTGAAAAGAGTTTGGATTATGTATGAATGACATCTTAAAGAAATTCAAAATAAGACTGCTTTGTCTAAAGCATATCTAGTGCAGTGATAACAAAGGTTAAAATTGCATACATCTCTGACCCGTAATGACGCATTTTTATTCATATTTAAAACGTACTAAGTGCAACATGAATAAAAGCGAAGAAACCTAACTACATTTATGATTTTAAAGGAATGATCGGCGAAGTGGGTCATGATTCAGTTGGTTCCACTGTACATTATTACCATTTTTTTTATTATTATTTTTTTTTCATTTAATTAAGTAGGTAAGTAAGTACTTATAATTTTTTTTTTAATTATTTTTTTTTAATTTTTATTATGAGTAACCTTTTTTTTTTTGACGTTCTTCTCTAAGAAATTGTAAAATCTATGGGTGTTCAATGAAAGCAGGCTATCGTCGGACTGACCGTCATATACGGCGACAGATCGAAGATCCTAGTGGCGCAGCTGGCACGGGCACAGGCGCTAGCGCTGCAAGCAGCGCGAATGGCCAAGCTTCGTTTCTCCCGCTACTGGTTGAGTCATTGTAAACATCAATGACATAGTTTAAGATGTCTTCACCAAATCATTATTGATAAGTAAACCCGAAGATAACGAAACGTTGAAAACATGTCCACTCCGGTGGAAATCGAACCCACGTCCTCAACGATGTTGAGACTCTGCTTTGATCCACGGAGGACGTAGAAACGTGAAACTGTTAGGGTGAAATAGGTATGGCCTCTCCCGGTTAATGTGGAGTAAAAAATCCTCAACACAGTTCAAGTGGAGTTAGAAACTATGAAACGGCTAGCGTGGAGTAAAATAAAGCCTCAACACTGTTAAAATGTACTAAGAATATATTCCCGAAACGGCTTGCTTGAAATAAAATATAGCCTCACTCAACCCTGGTAGAGTGGAGTGAGTATCTTCGACACGGCTTGTGTAGCCGCTGTGTCGCGGAGTAAGTCTAATTATTATTCTAATACAATTAATAAGTATATATAATGCTGAGGTCTGACCTGAAAACCGCGTGGCTCCATTGCTTCCAATCCAGAGAGGCTCCTTGGAATTTTCTTTCTTGATGTATCCACCAATTGACAACATCAATATACCTCAATATAGCCAATCTAAATCAATATAGCCTCAACACTGTTAAAGTGGAGTAAATATCCTCGACACGGCATGCGTGGAGCCTCAACTCTGTTAAAGTGGAGTAAGTTACCCTGACACGACTTGCGTGGCGTAAAATAGAACCTCAGCACTGTCTAATTGGTGTAAGTAACCTCGATACGGCTTGTATGGAGTAAAATCAATGACATACAATGTCATTGAGTAAAATAAAGCATCAACACTGTTGAGCAGTTATATATCCTCGACACATCATACGTTTAGTAAGTTAAACACTGTTACAATGGTGTCTAAGTAAATAGTTTTGCATTTAAAGAATTTCTTGTTGTAAATGGCTTTTAATTTTGTTACAATCATTATTTTAGAACCCAAGATAAACCAATAAAAATGAGGGTAGATAATTTGAATGATAAATGATCTTAGTTCCTTACAACTATGATACATTCCTTAATAGTTAATTTTCCAGGTAAATTAGCGTTATGTTCCAATACCTGCGTGTCGTAATATCGTTGATACGACATTTATCACTATTCACCGACACCGATGATGATAAACGTTTTTGAATTAAAAATGATTTCTTTACTTTACGAAGAATACCATAATGGTCACTGTCTCTCAACTTCGAACTTTAACATTTTCCTATAATATTAAATACAAATTTAATTTCGTTAAGAAAAGTACGTGTGATTCCGATAACACAAAAACACGTAATGACGTCTCGTGACGCGGGGTTGCCAGTGCAGGGAACGGAAATAAGATATTTCTTTTTAGGATATATCTAAAAGTGTGAAGAAGATAGCACCATCTCATGTACTGCTGCATGTAATAAGTAATCATCTTCGGTTGAGACCCGAAGTATAATTGATGAAGTTTCGGATAGAATTGGCCTCATTGACTTTATTTGTCTCTCAGAAACCTTCATTAAACAAGGATCAGAATGTAACTTAAGACTTTCGAGTTATAAACTAGTCTGTCAATACGCTAGAATACGCGAAAGACGAGAAGGCTCATGTATACTGGCTAGGCGAGGCTTAAATTTTGATTATACACCGATACAAATAACATCTCAACTAGCTAGTCCCTATAGCTTCGAATGTTATGGCGTGAAATTCATAATTGAAATCTCTTGATAATTTGCATATATCGAATACCAAAAGCAGATATAAAAGTTTTCTTCAAAAAACTAACAACCCTTTTTAAAAACATTACGAGTAATTATAAAAAATCAATAATAATCTGCGGAGACTGGAATATTAATGTACTAGAGAGCAACTGGAAATCGAATGAACTAAAATCTATTTTAGCGAATTTTAATTTGTTTACTCACATAAATGTACCGACGAGAAGAAATACGTGCTTAGACCAAATTGCTAGCAATGTAAAGGACATCGGCAAAATCCCATACTAGCTGGACCTGATATTCAATGACTATGGGCATTGTTAATTTTGTGTTGATTAGATACCTAACATAATTAGAATCAGTGTCCTAACTCCATATTCATTTAATTTTTCAAATATCTGGCTAAATGATAGAGAAGATAAACAATAACAAAATTTAGCAATATTGTCTTTACCATAGTCGCGTCGCTTTTCAAACCATTGCTTAACTTGTTTGTTATTGTTTTTGCTTTTGTTTGATATCTGAAACGATATTGATTGGCCAGTGTCGTGATCAGATAATCCCAAATGATGTACGCTTGCCTTTACCTTTGACAAAGGACAATAGCGAAAATGGACCTGACCATGGGCACAAATCAATTATATTCTAAAAAATATGCTGTTATTAGTTAATTTTGAAAATATGAATAATATATCTCAAGAACTTCTAGTTCTAGAGAAATTAATTAATGCGTAAAAATAATTAATATCAATGGGAAAACTTAATCACAGCTTTTGAACGGTTTTGACCATAAACAATAGATCTTGACGACGATGTCAAGTTCCATTTCACGCGTAGGTCTACAATTTCACGTGCTTGCATGTAATCCTCCCACCTTACACTCGTCGAAAAAAAGATTATAGTAAGTATTCTACTTAGACAAAAATACATTTCAGTATTTTTAGAACAGTATTAAATTGCTGAAAATGATACAATAAGTAAACGAAATAAAAACCAAATAAGCGTTAAGGGCTTGATTCTTTGACTTGCTTGTAAAGGAACGTCACTGTTAAAATTGAATGACAGGTGTTAGCCCAAGCGCGCACTGGCGGCCAGGTCGCAGCG
This sequence comes from Scoparia ambigualis, assembly GCA_963921215.1. Lineage (NCBI taxonomy): Eukaryota > Metazoa > Arthropoda > Insecta > Lepidoptera > Crambidae > Scoparia > Scoparia ambigualis. The sequence continues at coordinate 10,013,438 of OY992511.1, read as the reverse complement.
GCCAGGCCGCGGCGGCCAGCGAAATGTATGAATTGCATCACCAGCACACGCACTTGGCCGCAAGCGGCGAGCGGCCAAGTGCATAATTTTCGCTGACCGCCGCGGCCTGGCCGCCAGTGCGCGCTTGGGCTTATTCATTTTTTTTTTTGCAGTCGGTCTTTGCCAATCTTAGAGTTTGCTCCGATACGTACCTAGGTACCTACTGTGCGACAATTTATTAACATTTTCCCGGCTAGTAATGATTTGACATTATTCGCTTTAGGAACGTACCAAATCCGACAGGCTCGGTCCTACTATGGAGAACATGTGCGTTTCCTTATAGTTAAAGATGTATCAGCATTGTGTATCAGATCAGAATATCGCTTGAGAGGTATTGGAGATAATACGTTGATAAGAGGGAAAGTTAAATCCAGACACATTTCAAGAAAACTACTAATACCTATGTACATAATATTAATAGAAAATAATGTGTCTGGAACGATTGGATGCTGTGCACATGTCATGACCGTGGTGAGGTACCTCGCGGTTTGCCAGGCACCAAGATAACATAATAGCAGAACCAGCATGTTTTTTATATAAGTAGGTAGTGTAGTTAGTAAAACTGTACATTACGGACCCACAAATTTACGGAGGGGGAGGGGGAGGGGTGGAGGGGGGGTCCCCCCCAACCCCGCTACCAGCTCCCAACCGTAACAAATGCTTAGTTCCTGAGATATTTGAGATTGAAATTTGAGGTTCGGAGGCAAGAAAAGCAACATTTTATGCATTTTTAAAGTTGGGGGAGGGGGTAGGCAACCTAAAACCTGCATCTTATTCCCCCCTCCCCCTTAAACTACAAGTAATTTTTAAGTTATTTTTTTTTAAATATGGAAATATACAAACACGTCGTTTCTGGCGCTTCGCCGGCCGCTGCCGCGGCACGCGCGCTTCGCTCGCTCGGCCGCGCGTTTTTGGTCAACATACTAACCTAACTTAACCTAATTAACTCTTTAGACTTTTTTCATGACGGGGGGGCTTCGCCCCCCGAGACCCCCTCGCGGGGGGGCTGCGCCCCCCCGTCCCCCGCTTCAGTTCTGTTACTATGGTACTGTATAACCTAAAAAACCTGTAAAAGATAGAAATCTGTCAAAATAATGTCAGATCCTTGTGAGATATTACGAAAAATATAACATTTTGACAATTTTTTTCTGGAATACTATAAGTTTGCTAATGTTGCGCCTTTGCTGAATCACTTCTTATTATAATAAACCTTTACAACGAAAAATTGTGAACCTCTAACTCATGGGTCCGTAATATACAGTTTAGCCGTGTAGTTAAAAGAGACGAATTTGAATAAATCTTTATGTAGGTATCATTCATTTGTTTCATTTATAAGCATCCTCTTTGTTTCATGTCAAATACCATTAATTACATTTCTCTTATCACTATTTACGTAGTTATCAGATAGTTAAGGTCGACTTAAGTTAAGAATTTAATCTATTAGATCGTTAAAATGTTTTTCTAACCGTAAAAGCTCAAATTTTTTTTAAAAATTTTATATGTTGCCTTTGTGAAGTTTTACATTGAATATGGAGTTAGGACACTGATTCTAATTATGTTAGGTATCTATTCAACACAAAATTAACAATGCCCATAGTCATTGAATATCAGGTCCAGCTAGTATGGGATTTTGCCGATGTCCTTTACATTGCTAGCAATTTGGTCTAAGCACGTATTTCTTCTCGTCGGTACATTTATGTGAGTAAACAAATTAAAATTCGCTAAAATAGATTTTAGTTCATTCGATTTCCAGTTGCTCTCTAGTACATTAATATTCCAGTCTCCGCAGATTATTATTGATTTTTTATAATTACTCGTAATGTTTTTAAAAAGGGTTGTTAGTTTTTTGAAGAAAACTTTTATATCTGCTTTTGGTATTCGATATATGCAAATTATCAAGAGATTTCAAATATGAATTTCAACGCCATAACATTCGAAGCTATAGGGACTAGCTAGTTGAGATGTTATTTGTATCGGTGTATAATCAAAATTTAAGCCTCGCCTAGCCAGTATACATGAGCCTTCTCGTCTTTCGCGTATTCTAGCGTATTGACAGACTAGTTTATAACTCGAAAGTCTTAAGTTACATTCTGATCCTTGTTTAATGAAGGTTTCTGAGAGACAAATAAAGTCAATGAGGCCAATTCTATCAGAAACTTCATCAATTATACTTCGGGTCTCAACCGAAGACGATTACTTATTACATGCAGCAGTACATGAGATGGTGCTATCTTCTTCACACTTTTAGATATATCCTAAAAAGAAATATCTTATTTCCGTTCCCTGCACTGGCAACCCCGCGTCACGAGACGTCATTACGTGTTTTTGTGTTATCGGAATCACACGTACTTTTCTTAACGAAATTAAATTTGTATTTAATATTATAGGAAAATGTTAAAGTTCGAAGTTGAGAGACAGTGACCATTATGGTATTCTTCGTAAAGTAAAGAAATCATTTTTAATTCAAAAACGTTTATCATCATCGGTGTCGGTGAATAGTGATAAATGTCGTATCAACGATATTACGACACGCAGGTATTGGAACATAACGCTAATTTACCTGGAAAATTAACTATTAAGGAATGTATCATAGTTGTAAGGAACTAAGATCATTTATCATTCAAATTATCTACCCTCATTTTTATTGGTTTATCTTGGGTTCTAAAATAATGATTGTAACAAAATTAAAAGCCATTTACAACAAGAAATTCTTTAAATGCAAAACTATTTACTTAGACACCATTGTAACAGTGTTTAACTTACTAAACGTATGATGTGTCGAGGATATATAACTGCTCAACAGTGTTGATGCTTTATTTTACTCAATGACATTGTATGTCATTGATTTTACTCCATACAAGCCGTATCGAGGTTACTTACACCAATTAGACAGTGCTGAGGTTCTATTTTACGCCACGCAAGTCGTGTCAGGGTAACTTACTCCACTTTAACAGAGTTGAGGCTCCACGCATGCCGTGTCGAGGATATTTACTCCACTTTAACAGTGTTGAGGCTATATTGATTTACATTGGCTATATTGAGGTATATTGATGTTGTCAATTGGTGGATACATCAAGAAAGAAAATTCCAAGGAGCCTCTCTGGATTGGAAGCAATGGAGCCACGCGGTTTTCAGGTCAGACCTCAGCATTATATATACTTATTAATTGTATTAGAATAATAATTAGACTTACTCCGCGACACAGCGGCTACACAAGCCGTGTCGAAGATACTCACTCCACTCTACCAGGGTTGAGTGAGGCTATATTTTATTTCAAGCAAGCCGTTTCGGGAATATATTCTTAGTACATTTTAACAGTGTTGAGGCTTTATTTTACTCCACGCTAGCCGTTTCATAGTTTCTAACTCCACTTGAACTGTGTTGAGGATTTTTTACTCCACATTAACCGGGAGAGGCCATACCTATTTCACCCTAACAGTTTCACGTTTCTACGTCCTCCGTGGATCAAAGCAGAGTCTCAACATCGTTGAGGACGTGGGTTCGATTTCCACCGGAAGTGGACATGTTTTCAACGTTTCGTTATCTTCGGGTTTACTTATCAATAATGATTTGGTGAAGACATCTTAAACTATGTCATTGATGTTTACAATGACTCAACCAGTAGCGGGAGAAACGAAGCTTGGCCATTCGCGCTGCTTGCAGCGCTAGCGCCTGTGCCCGTGCCAGCTGCGCCACTAGGATCTTCGATCTGTCGCCGTATATGACGGTCAGTCCGACGATAGCCTGCTTTCATTGAACACCCATAGATTTTACAATTTCTTAGAGAAGAACGTCAAAAAAAAAAAGGTTACTCATAATAAAAATTAAAAAAAAATAATTAAAAAAAAAATTATAAGTACTTACTTACCTACTTAATTAAATGAAAAAAAAAATAATAATAAAAAAAATGGTAATAATGTACAGTGGAACCAACTGAATCATGACCCACTTCGCCGATCATTCCTTTAAAATCATAAATGTAGTTAGGTTTCTTCGCTTTTATTCATGTTGCACTTAGTACGTTTTAAATATGAATAAAAATGCGTCATTACGGGTCAGAGATGTATGCAATTTTAACCTTTGTTATCACTGCACTAGATATGCTTTAGACAAAGCAGTCTTATTTTGAATTTCTTTAAGATGTCATTCATACATAATCCAAACTCTTTTCACTACGGAGAAAAGGTATTTTAGTTTTAAAAATAAAGTGACGTTGCGTCTGATGTCAAGTTGTAGTCTGTCTGAAAAAATTGAAACATTAATTGAATTGAATTTGATTGAATTAAAACAAATCGTATAATGACAATTTGGCAGAACAAAAAGCTCGAATAGTAGTGCTCAGTGAACAAGGCTCCAGCATTCGGGATATATCACGAGAGTTCAATATAAGTCGGCACACAGTCAGAACCTGGATCAGAAGGCACGCTGAAGATGGTACCCTTGAAGACAGACGACGATATAATCATAGCGTTCGTCGGATCACGAACCAACAGAGAACGGAAATGCAACACCATTACGAAGAACATCCTTTTACTGATACCCGGTATTTTGCGGCACGTTACGACGTATGTCTACAAACAATAAGAAATAATTTGCACCGCACTGGGCTGCATTAAAGGCATTATGCATTATGCTAAGAAAGCTCACTTAACGGATGCACACAAAATTGAGAGATTAAATTTTGCACGTAATTACTTAGACTTCGACTGGACAAACACCATCTTTACAGACGAAAAATCGTTTTGCTCTTCTCAATATGGTCGCTTAACTATGTGGCGTTACGATAACACTTGATACACAGAGGATCACATAGTGCCCAACCAATTATCTGGCCGAATTTCAGCTAACATGTAGGCCTGGATGGATGCTGGAAGTGTAGGCGAACTTGTTCAAATTTATCCTCGTCAAAATGCTAAGAACTATGTCGATTTATTGGAAGAATCAATGTTACCGACTTTGCGAACAGTTTACCCGCGTGCAGTGCCAGTATTCTCCTACGTTCATGATAACTGTCCAGTGCATACTGCCAGAATTGTCTCCAATTGGTTTACCCAACATGAAGCTCAAACCCACAATTTATTTATAAAGTTATTTTCTAGTTTTTCAGTTTACCTACCAAGTGAATGCCATTTTTTTAAACTTAATAAAACCTATTGATGATATTAATAAAATAAAGTTTATAATTCTTCAACTTTACTATTTTATTATATAGTGACCACGACATGTTCCAAATGTGATTTTATAAAGTAACTGGGCCCGTTACAGACTGGGGTTGTAAAGCGGTAAAATTACCCTGCTAAAATACGGTAATATTCGGTAAAAAACGTTTTAAACGTATTCATACCCACTAGGCCACTAACTACTATTACGATTACACTATTATTACGAAAGTGAGTATGTTTGTGTAAATGTCTTTACTCTTTAACAAATAAATGTATTGAATGAGATTTGACAGATATATGAATGAATTCAGGTCAACTGATCGCCGTTTGTTCAGTCCTCAGAACAATAACTAAATATTGTTCTTAGGTTCAGTCGCTCACCGTCACCGACAGCGGAACGGCAAGAGCGCTTATCGCCGCACAACACAGCACATATATTTGAAGAGATTGATTGCGAAAATTCTTTTAATCTATTTCATGATTTATACAAATTGTTTTATGAGTTATGCTTTCCAATAATATGGGTCAAAATGGGAAAAAAGGTAATAAAAAATAAATGGATATCTCTTGGTCTAAAGAAATGTTGTATAAAGAAAAGATTGTTATATTTTAAATATCATAATAAATCAGCTAATAAAAATAAAAACCAATACATGAAATACAATAAAATTTTAAAAAAATGCATTTATAATCACAGCAGCTAAATAATTGTTTATTTATTAATAATTCAAAAAATAAATGTAAAGCATCTTGGAATGTAATAAAAAACAATATTAATCTGATCAATGATTCAAAGGACATTATTAAAATAAAGAAAAATGACATTACTTATGATAAACCTAACGACATTGCGGAATTATTTAATGATTGTTTTATTAATTTGACTAAAGAAGGTAACGAGTTTGATAACAAAATCAATTATAATAAATCACAAATCATGGAAATAGCTAATAGTATGTTCGTAACACCTATATGTGATTCGGATGTTATACAAATAATTAAATCTTCAAATCACACTAATGATGTGGGATACGATGAGCTTAATATTAAAATAATAAAAATAAGTGCTAACTTTATAGCAGCACCTTTGTGTCACATAATACATAGGTCGTTTGAACAGGGGGTATTTCCTACACGTTTGAAAACGTCTATAGTCAAATCTCTGTTTAAAAAGGGTAATGTAATGGCGTTGGGACGGAGACCCGCAAATGAAACAATGTCTTGCGTTGAATCAAATTCCCTTTATCCTCTCGTGTATCATCTTAAATACTAATTAACATCACATCTATACGTGACTAGAGGAAGGACGCCTTGTCAATCAGGAAGACCTTAATTATCACGTACTATTGAGTACGTGCTGATAGTGTAATTCACTATATCACACCTCCCCTGAAAAGGCTAGGCATCCCTTCCCTGAAAAGTAAACTCTTATTTTCTAAATATCTTAGTCCTATTCTTATGAACTATATATTCTTTATTATTTTTTAATATTTTTATGTTAGTACCTAGCTCTTCTAAAACTTCAAATGGACCTAAATACAAGTCATTCAATTTATTATAATTTTCATTCTTATACAAGAGTAGATCACCTTTTTTGTAGTGTACTTCCTTACAATCTAAATCATAATTAGTTTTTCTACTTTGTTTTGATATTAATAAGTTGTTCCTGGCATCATTATGAGCTTTTTGCAATCTAAATTTTAACTCCGATGGATAATTGTCGTATACATATAAGGGATCAACTTTACTAACTAAATTACTAGGTACGTTACATGTTTTCCCAAAAACTAGTTCATAAGGGGAGTATTTGGTACTAGTATTTACAGAATTATTATAAGCAAAGCACCAATATGGTATCCAGGTACTCCAATTTGCCGACTGATTCTGTGTTTGTATTCTGAAGTAACATAACATAACATCACATCTATACGTGACTAGAGGAAGGACGCCTTGTCAATCAGGAAGACCTTAATTATCACGTACTATTGAGTACGTGCTGATAGTGTAATTCACTATATCACAGTAAACATACTATTATGGATAACTACCGACCTATCACACTTATACCCATCTTTTCCAAAATATTCGAGAAGGCGATGTCAAATAGAATACTTAGTTTTATCGGGATGAATAAGGTGCTTACACCGAGACAATTCGGTTTTAGAAAAACAGCTCCACTGCTCTGGCTTGCTTTTCATTGGTAAAGGAGATTACAGAGACTATTAACAGTGGGTCGGCGGTATTAGGGCTGTTTTTAGATATGAGCAAGGCTTTTAATTTTGTTTGTCAGATTACTCAACAAGCTACAGCAATATGGTATTAGGGGTCCATCCAACGGTTAGTTGAAATTCTACCTAGCTGACCGGGAACAATATACAGAAGTGACAACATTAATCAAAAACAAAAAAACTACGGTTCATTCCTGCGAAACGTGGGTACTTCGGGCGTGCCACAGGTCAGTGTTTTGGGACCGCTACTTTTTATTATATGTAAATGACTTGCCAGCTGCACTAAATCATGACTGCATTCTATTCGCCGACGACACTTAACTGTTAATAAAGTGCAAAAATGCAGATAATTTAGAAAATGAATGCAATGAGGAACTTAAGAAAGTGATTGAGTGGCTAAAAGACAATCATCTAAAAGTTAACTTAGAGAAAAGTAGTGTTGTATATTTTCATTCTTACAATAACCCAACAAAGAATATTAACATTAATTACATGAACGCATCTGTACCGCAAGTAGATTGTACTTCTTTTTTAAAGAATTGCCTGTAAATAAATTCAAACATAAATTATTTAAATTATTGTTAAATGAATGTTATTATACTACCAAAGAATTTTTAGAACATAAAGTTTAATTTGTATTATGTTAGTTTAATTATGTTGACATTTTATGAAATTTTTATTCTATTAATTTATTTTATTTTTTGACATTACTTTTATATAATTTTTGTAATTTTAATTTAAATAAGCATATAATATTTCCACGCTGAAGATGGCAGAATATGCTGAGACCTGTAATAATATGACACCCTAATGTACACCATATTCTTGGAAATAAATAAATTGAATTGAATTAAATTGAATTGAATTGAATCAGTGTAAACGCGTCCCACTACACTGGGCATAGTAAATGTTTCCACATGGAGAACGTACCATATTCCACCACGCTGACCCAATGCAGGTTAGGGAGTTTTTATGTTATGTTGTAAATAAATTGTTTTAGAGTTATTTAGCAACGACCAAATCGGGTATTTTATGACACCTCTATATATATTTCTATTTTAATTTCTATCATCTGACAACCTAGATGGTCGTTTTTCTTGCGGATTCTTCTCCATACACAAGATTTCCTTATTAGGGTTAACGGAACCATGACTTAGATTTTGATGTTAAGACACAATATCTTTGCACATTCTTACCGTACACGTTTAGGCTTACCTATTAAATAAAATGTTTCGTTATGTATAAATCAAGTCCATCTTACCGCCACTTAAACGAGCAAGCTCTGCGATTTGCAACCCCAAAATGTCCGAAGAAAATAGTTACATAAATTTAAAAAAAAAACATACCGTTTCGGGGCCGAATCGCAATCTTTTGCTCCATTAATCCGTTCACGCTCCCCGGTTATGGAAATTGGACGCGAAACGAAATAATGTACTGGAATACTGCGCGACATTCGCAGTGGACTCCTTGGCGGTGAATTGGGTGTTCCGATTTACGTTGGACAGTCAAAAATGGTTTTCGTAAAAATAGTTACTCCGGAGCACTTGTTTAGTTCCTAAGATTATCAAGAGATGGCGCTAGCTAGTTAGGGTTGATCACGGAGCATATTTGCTCCGTGGGGTTGATGCAAAGTTTTTCAGTAAAATACGTGAAGAAACTGAGAGAAATAATAATGAGTTCACCTGAGAGCCGGTTAAATAACAGTGAATCAAAGCATAAGAACTAAAGCTATAGGGTTGTCACCGCGCGTAATATACATAACTATTATTTAATCTGTGGTAATACCCTTGCTAGTGGCCATAGGCTGTAATGAGCGCTTTTCATCAGGCGGTATGTCTGTATGCTCGTTTGCCGGCACCGTATCATAAAGACACATTTATTTTTAAATACGTTTTATCGATTTCATGTTACTATGGGATCCTTTTACGAAGCTATGGTCTCAATAGACTATTCTTCAGCACTCTGATTAATATTCCAAGTCTTACCACGTCAGCCTAAAAACGTACGCGATCGGAACATCACGGCAATGGGGCGTGCCTGACGCATGGCATAGATAACTCCGTCGGATCCAGATAAGACTCCTATAAGAAGCCTTCAAATGCGTATTAAGCCAGCCCTTTGTCCCGACCTCTTTCATTTTCATACTCACTTATCAGATTTCTTTAGGAAAAGACGGGAAATTTCTGTACGCTATCTATTGCGACGATATACATTGACGATTGTACTGGAAGACAATTTTCTAACTAGGTCATTGTGCAGTATTAGGATTGGAATGTACCATCGAATTGATATAACATGTGCTGAACTATTAGGATTACTATGAACTAAGAACGTCTATCTGGCTTAGTTTAGACCTTCTCTCATGAACAATGTCGGTACTTAGCAGATGGAAAGTTGATCGTCTTTCATCATCAGAAATAACCCACCCTGCTGTCCCAATGCGGGTTGGTAGATTTTAACAACAGCTATCTTTATATGTAAACCTACCAACGGACTAAGCAACGGCTTAACGTTCTTCTCGAAGTAAGAAGGAATTCAAGATATTTTAATTTTGCCACAAATTGTTGTATTTTATTTTTCGTTAACCTATGTTACTACTTACTTTTTATAATGAAGACTTATAATTTGTCCTATAAGTTAGTACTATACTTTCTAAATTACATTTTAGTTAGAATTGGATTCAAAATTAACGTAAAATTTCAGTATTAGCTATGGGAATAATGTTGTTTAGCGCCAATACAGGCTGAAATTGGCAATTATCGACGCTGTTCAATGAAACCCAATTGTCCTCATTTAGTTATATGCGTGATTAAATTTTTAGAACAATAATTATAAATTAATTATTGTTGCCATGAGAGTTCGGATGTGAAATAAATCTTTAAATGAAAACACATTAAATTCAAGACTTACTACTATTAATTAAAATGAAAATATTTTTTTCTGATAGCATCTCTCAAAACAGTTAGAAAAATACATTCATATAATCACGACTATTATCCCCGAAGGGTTAGTCACAGATTAAGTAACGAGGACAGCAAAAGCAGTCCTCTGGCATAGTCCACTTCCAACAGATAGCGACTGCACATGTGCTCAGCGTGACCGGTGTTGATCCCATCGCCGCTCATGCTGTTTGATGTATGTGCAATCTTTAGTCCGTCAGTCGCCTTTTAAAACATCCAAGGGAAGAGAGAGGGTGGTAGTATTCCATCATCGCTACGGTTACAGTTATAAAACCAATATTGCTTATATAAATTAGAAAAGTGTTTTGGAAAAACAACCAATGTCAAAAAAATATAAAAATAAGATTTTAATATCTATGGTTAGTTTTATATTTTGCGGCCAAGATCTAATATCTCGTTTTAGACAAAACAACCCATGCCCGAAGATATTCAAGGAAAAAAGTGTAGGGTGTAGGGAAAAACAACCAATGTCCAGAGTACTTTTGGAAGAACTGCAAATGTCAATTGACATTGGTTTTTTTCCGAAAAATTCGGGCAACACTTTACCATTCTCCATTCTTTATAAGGTCTCCAAGACCAGCACTTCAGCTCCGGAAATTGCGTGTTATCACAACATCTGATCAACATGACCACATCAAGGTTAAAGAAACTTTTACAGAACCTTCGCTGTATAATTTGCTGCAAACGCCACCTACCTGATTAGTTGATACTTGATCCACTTTATTTAGAAGGAACTACTGAAGATGTCCAGTGGGAAAATATCAAATATTACCCATCATTTAAGTTTTCTTACTAAACAAGAAAACAGAGATTTCTTCCTGCAATTTGCACCAGATATGCTGTTTTTAATGATCAAATTGATGATGATGTAGAAATTGAAGATGATGACAACAGCGAAGGATGTGTGGAGTAATTATTTTTATTTTGTTTAAGATAATGTGTGTATGGTTTAAAATACAAGCCTTTGACTATGAAAATTAAAACTTTTCTTAGCTCCATGTCCTGATTTTATTGGAAAACTAACCAATGTCAAACTTATTTTTCAGATTTATTGAAAATCAGGAAAACTGTAGTGCTGAAAACATATTAAAAGCCATTGCATGTAACATTATCTACAATAAAACAGCAACTTTACTACTAAATGATTGATTGTATGTATTTTAAACAGTTTTTTAAGCCTCCTGTAAAATTGACTTAAGCTGACAATGGTTTTTTTCTAAATAACCCCTCTTATAAAAGCAACGTAGATCAAATATATTCATAAAGCTCTTCTAACCAGATAGTACTAATAATTAGTGTTAATAACGAGCTATTGGGATTCATGCACTTAAATTAAATTTAAATATTTCCAAAAGCAATTTATTCAGTAACAATGCGTTTCATTACAAATGTACTAACAATGCAATATCCAGGAATAGATTCTATCATAATTTCACGGTTGATTCACTTTCGCTAAATGATACGAAATTGAGTTTAGTCATCTGCTAGAAGTGACTTAAAATTTTTGGTATCTTAATAATATACGAATGGAAACGTAGAGGGGAGACCTTTTCCCAATATAATATAAGCTACAAAAATTATAACAAAATACGTATTGTAAACTTTTATCTAAGTATACTTTTAACTTTATTACAAGCAGTAAGCAAGCTTTTAACTTTATTACAAAGAACTATTAAGTAATTTTATTCGACTTTGGCACCCATTTTAATAGGTGAGATTAAGGTCAAGCGCTTACCCGTTGTAGAATAAAAAAAACCCATATAGTAGAAATAGTCCAGCTCATCATGTGATATGTTGTAATGTAAGCCATATTCCTATTATGATAGAGCCCTTAACAAATCGTTTAAAAAAATAAAGTTTTCAAGAAGGTAAGCTTAAAGTTATTATATTATTTTGGAGAGCCATTTTCTTATAACTTGGTGTCTCTACTACCGATTAGTGACGTATTCTATTTAAAGTATTCTGGAAAGGAACTATAAAAAAACTCCTCTTAAATAAATTATAAACTGATGGTGATGAGTAAGCCTGGTTGTATCCAATTTTTTTGTTTTAAGTTCATATTTGTAGAAATATCTAAGTTAACGATAATATGGTGGCAGATTGCCGATTGGATATTATCATAGTACCTACATAATACTCCGTTGAGAACCGAATGTGCTGATGTAAACACTTTTCCTTTAAACAAAATAATCTGCGCGTTCAGTTCAAACCTATGTGTTGTCTTTTGGTGCCTCTCTAGTTCTAGTAGGAGTTCAGTAATTACTGAAGATACTTAGGCAGTCATCTGAATAATTACTCTGGCCTTTGACAATGCAAAAGAGTACTGCCGCACTCATAATACACAATACTCCGTAACTGACTTTCTTTTACGACCCGTTTTCTTGTGTTATGCCTATACACGATATGTCAAAAATAGACATACCTAATAGTAGTTTTTGCTTGTCTGTGGTATTTTTTTCTTCAAGCCCTAACATGCAACATAATTTTATGGAGTTTTGACAACTGTAACCGAGATTGTCGTTCCCGCCATCGAAGGAAGAGAGAATATCATCCGCGACATAATATCTCGTGTTGCGCATGCTAGCTAGGTCACTTTCCAGGAACTTTTTCCATCAAGAGCATCTGTGTGCATAAAGTACATGGCTTAGATATTATGCTGCGATATGCATCGTTATTTTTTATGGTAGATTTATAAGCAATTCTGTTATGTTAACCAGGTAAAATAATTAAACAGCCTTAAGCATCATCTTCATCATAGTACACAAGCACGCAGGTCAACCTACTACAAAATGTCAAATTTCTTCAGTACATTAAAACTTTTTTTTTACGTATAGGATCAATATTGATTCAAGTTTTACAGTATTGGGTAGGTTGACCATGCTTGCTTGTGTACAACAGAAAAATAGAACTAAAATTGACAAACGCAACTGACGATATCCTTTGAGTTTCATTCGTTTGATATTGTCGCATTTATTATTGCGGGAAAGCCTCTTCAATGAGTTAGGATTCCACGGTGGGCGGGCGGAAAACTAGGTCGCAATAATCTAGTCCATCCGCGAGCTTAGCGAATATTGCGACGAATCTAATTTATCAATTTTCATTTTCGAATTTATGTGCAGGCAATTCAGCGTTGCTGAAAAATGGTACTAGCGTATTTGCACGGTTTGTAGTTTGCAATAGGTGTTTTCATACGTTGTAAGTATTTGTGTATTGATATTTATTCGATTTTAAAATAAAGGAACAAATAACAGGATCCAAATTATGTAAAAGATTATAGTTGTAGTAAGTGAAAAACAATAGTATTGTTATGGTAAAAGTGTTGTTCCAATCGAACTCACTTGCAAGTATAAATTCTGCCAAACATGGCATTATCAGTGGTTTTATTTGACTTTTTGTTTTTAATTTTTATCATTTGTGACGCTTTATGTCACTTAACGTAATTAATGAAAGGGCGCAAACCATTCTAGATCCATACGAATGTAGCCACCGCCTCATACAGACTTTTTATAGGGTGAGGTACATCATGGCGAAAAGCTCGATGGTGCAGCGGCTAACGCTAGGGTTTGCGATTTTGGTAGTTATACAACTTTCGCATTGCCGGGTCACTTGATGGTTCTGTAGAAGGCACGTAAACCTGTTGGTTCCGGTTGTTGTTCTCAGATAGCAGTCCTCAAAACCTACCAACCCGCATTGGGCTAGCGTGCTGAGTTATGGCAAAAACCCCCCATGTGTGAAGGCATGTGCCCAAGTTTCTTCTCAAAAATTATCTGCTAGCAAAAAACGATTAAAAACAATAAAAGCGATGATAAAGCGGTTTGCGCGTCCAGATTGCAATGCGATACTAAAAAAAGCTGAGCTATTCGTAGACGTTGTATGCAAAGGAGATTGACCATTTTTGTATGGACGTTGGACCAAAAGTGCTGCCTAATATTAAATCATAGTGCATAATGTTCCTTAGACTAATACTAGTATGTAACCCAAAGCGCTTCAGAATCTATCCGAGGTGTATTGAGAAAAAAATCTGTTGTATTGGTTTTACTTTTTTAATAGAACAACACTTAGTTAAGTATAGTCATTAAATCAATCAATCATATAAAGCCATAAGATAAGTTTTTAGGTACAATAACCCCGTGGATGTTTTTTTTTTATTTTTTTTTATATATTCTTCATGTAAGGAAAGAAATACAAGTATTCCTATGTTTGGGCAGCATTTGATCCAAAATGGTCAATAACTTATCATCTAAATAAGATGAAACAGACCCAAGAACCGAATGAGCAAATTTCTTCGCCGCATTCTGCAGTGGACGTGTTAAAACAACAAACAAATATGGAAAACTATTCGCTCACATCGCCAGCTTAATGCGAACTTAAAGTAACCTCCAAAATGAGATAAAACAGGTCCAAGAAGTTAAATGAGTAACAGTTCTGCCAAAAGTAAACTCTGCCCCACTTTGTGGGTAATTAACTGAGAGGCGGCAAACTACATATACTCGTACCTACGCGACTGTGTACATAACAAAGTTCAATTGAAACTATAAACTAACTGAATGGTAATTAGGATTGTTGATGTATTAAATTGTGTTAAAGATTTTGCGCCGAAATATTAGTTTGAGAGTTGTGAGACGTAGGGTTGTTTGAAAGATAACTATAATTAAGTACCGTTTATCATCAGGCTATACAGGTTGATCAATCCAAATGGGTCAGTAGGGAGAAATCAAAAACTATAAGAGATAGGGAAATCTGTTCTTGATAGAGATAGGGAAATCAAAAACTATAAGAGATAGGGAAATCTGGACCCGGGTATGTCCTAAAACTACGACCAGCCACCGGAGGACGGGCCGCAGCGTCCTCTAGCTAAACGGTGACCCGCTGCGATCCCCAAGCCGCCTGCCAAGCGTGGGGATTATGGCAAACCCCCCCCCCCCCCCCCCATGACAGACAATATTTGCCCACGGCCCCCAGTCCCCGGCAGCTCCTTTATCCCTGGCCCAACGGGTAGCTGGTCAGGTAACGGAGGAGCAGGGGGTGCGAAGAATCACCGGCAGTTGCTCGGCTACCCACACACCCACCAACGAACCTTGGCCCTGGCAACACACAACATCCGCACGTTGAGGACCGATGCAAAGATTGTAGAGCTGGAGGAAGAATTAAGCAGATTGCGGTGGGACATCATGGGACTATCAGAAATCCGACGAGAGGGGCAGGATATGGTAGTCCTTGATTCTGGCAACATGCTCTTCTTCCGGGAAGGAGAACGAAAATCCCAGGGTGGTGTTGGGTTTCTCGTCCGCAAGTCCCTTGTTAACAACGTTATCAAGGTCGATAGTGTGTCAGGTAGAGTTGCGTACCTCATACTCAGAATCACCGATCGGTATTCGCTGAAGGTCATACAGGTATATGCACCAACCTCGACACACCCTGACGAAGAAGTAGAGGCTCTGTATGAGGAGATATCTGAAGCCATACATTCCTCCGAAACGTACTTCACCGTTGTTATGGGGGACTTCAATGCAAAGGTAGGCACAAGGAACGGCGATGAGTTGAGAGTGGGGCAATATGGATATGGACAGCGGAACCAAAGGGGCCAACGGTTGGTCGACTTTATGGAGAAGGAGGAACTCTTTTTGATGAACTCTTTCTTCCGGAAGCGACCAACCAGGAAGTGGACGTGGATAAGCCCCGATGGTTCAACCAGAAATGAGATCGACTTCATCATGACGACCAAGAAGCGTACATTCAGTGATGTCTCCGTGATCAGTAGGGTGAAAACCGGTAGCGATCACCGGATTGTTAGAGGCACACTGAATATCAACATCAAGCTCGAGAGGTCACGTCTGGTGAAGTCCACACTCCGTCCTGGCCCTGCCCAGATCCAGAGCCCGGAACACTTTCAACTCGAACTCCAAAATCGCTTCCAGTGCCTAGCCGAGTGCGAAACTGTGGACGAGATCAGCAGCGGGCTTGTGGAAACTGTCCAAGCTGTGGGGTCTAAGTTCTTTAAGACCCCACGCCGGAAAAAGCCTCAAAAGCTCTCAGACGGAACCATTAAGTTAATGGAAGACCGGAAAGAAATGATACTGCAATCTTCAGCTGATATGTCGGAATATGGCAAACTCAATAGACGAATCTCGAAATCTGTGCGACGCGACCTGCGCTCCTATAGTGCTAAATGCATTAGGGACGCAATTGCGCGGAACCAAGGCGCCAAAGTGTTCGCAAAGAATTCGTCTATTGGTCAGAGCCAAATGACTAAGCTGAAGATCGAGGACGGCAGTGTCATTTCGTCGAAGCCGGAGATTCTGAGAGAGCTCGAGAGGTTTTATGGACAGTTGTACACCTCAACACAAGAGCCCGCTGTTGGTACAGCTCAGGACACCAGAGCTAAGTTAACCCGACACTATACCGAAGATATCCCTGACGTCAGCCTGTATGAGATTAGTATGGCTCTTAAACAGCTTAAAAACAACAAGGCGCCGGGTGATGACGGAATTACCACTGAACTTCTGCGAGCGGGTGGAAAACCGATACTCGTAGTCCTCCAGAAGTTGTTTAATTCCGTCATGCTCGAAGGTACTACGCCAGAAGCATGGCACAGGAGTGCGGTGGTGCTCTTCTTCAAGAAAGGCGATAACACCTTATTGAAGAATTATAGACCCATCTCACTCCTGAGCCATGTGTACAAGCTGTTTTCGAGAGTCATTACGAACCGTCTCGAACGCAGGTTTGACGACTTCCAGCCTCCCGAACAAGCCGGTTTCCGAAAAGGCTTTAGTACCATAGACCACATACATACGCTCCGCCAGATTATACAGAAGACTGAGGAGTATAATCGGCCCTTATGTTTAGCGTTTGTGGACTACGAGAAAGCCTTCGATTCTATCGAAACCTGGGCTGTGTTGCAGTCCCTCCAGCGTTGCCATATCGACTATAGGTATATCGAAGTGTTGAAATGTTTGTATAGAAACGCTACTATGTCGATCCGATTACAAGACGAGAGTACGAAACCAATCCAATTGCAGAAAGGTGTGAGACAGGGAGACGTCATATCTCCGAAACTGTTCACAAATGCGTTGGAGGACGTTTTCAAGCTCTTGAATTGGAACGGATTCGGCATCAACATTAATGGCGAATACATCACTCACCTTCGTTTTGCCGATGATATAGTCATAATGGCGGAGTCGCTGGAGAACCTCAACACCATGCTCAGCGACCTCAATATCGTATCCCAACAGGTGGGTCTTAAAATGAACATGGACAAGACGAAGATCATGTCGAATGTCCATGTTGAACCCGTACCGGTAATTGTTGGGAGCGATACTATCGAAGTTGTCGACCACTACACCTACTTAGGACAGATTGTCCAGTTAGGTAGGTCCAACCTCGACAAAGAGGTCGCCCGGAGAATCCAACTCGGATGGGCAGCGTTCGGGAAATTACGAGATATCTTTGCATCGAAGATTCCGCAGTGCCTAAAGACAAAGGTCTTTAACCAATGTGTGTTGCCGGTGATGACATATGGCACCGAAACGTGGTCCTTAACTGTTGGCCTTTTAGAAAAGCTCAGAGTCACACAGCGAGCAATGGAGAGAGCTATGCTCGGAGTTTCTTTGCGCGATAGAATCCGAAACGAGGATATTCGCCAAAGAACCGGAGTTGCCGACATAGCTCGTAAGATTTGCAAGCTGAAGTGGCAATGGGCAGGCCACATCGCTCGACGAACCGACAACCGTTGGGGAAGAAAGGTTCTCGAGTGGAGACCACGCACTGGAAGACGCAGTGTTGGTAGGCCTCCCACTAGGTGGACCGACGACATCGTGAGAGTCGCAGGCAACCGGTGGATGCGAGTGGCGAGTTGTCGGTCAGGATGGAGGTCAAAGGGGGAGGCCTATGTTCAGCAGTGGACGTCTTCAGGCTGGTGATGATGATGATGATGTTCTTAGGAATCATGGCATCGAGTTTACGGTGGTGGGGGTAGGGAACTCCTGGATGGCATGTACCTTTGAGTCCAGTGGTCTGGTGCCCCGCTCCGAGATGTGGTAACCTAAAAAGTTTACCTCATGGGCCCCGAAGTCGCACTTGGACGTGTTCACCAGCATACCATAGCTCTTGAGCCTGGTGAATATGGCGCGTAGATGCTCCTGATGCAGGGCCTCCGTCTTTGAGAAGACTAAGAAGTCATCCAAGTAACAATATACAAAATCTAATCCGCGAGTCATTTCATCCACAAACCTTTGGAATGTTTGGATACATATCAGGCACTGTGCGAGCGTTCAGCATCCTGTAATCGCCGCACGGGCGCCAGCCGTTATCTTTTTTCGGCGCCAGGTGCAGCGGCGATGCCCACGGGCTCTCGGAAGGACGCGCAGTGCCATTGGCCAGCATAGACTGGAACTCCAGGCGCGCGATCTTGAGCTTGTCTGGAGCTAGACGGCGAGGGGAACAAGAAACGGGAGGACCTGGTGTCTTGCGGATATGGTGTACTGTGTTGTGTGGTATGGTTCGGTGTACGCCAGCTGGTCGTGTGATCTCTGGAAACTCAGCTAAAAGCCTATGATACTGTGTCACACCAGTTAAGACCTTTACGGAATACACATTTTTACACAGAGCAGATAAAGCGGAAGTGGAACACTTTAAAAACTTCCGGCGATGACAAATGTTGTCCGACATTATTGTCGTCTGATTCCGTGGACACGGATCGGCCTGGGGTATGGCTATGTGCATCTTGGAATCCTTTTTCCATTGCTCAAAATATAACGGGGTCACCAATTTGGAGAATGTTATGTGGTATCTATAGTGTGGTAGGTGGTAAATAAGTCCAACACTTACGTTATAAACGGGTATATTGTCCCAAACACAACGGCACATATAACAGTCACTAATACAGTCAGAAGGAGAATAATATCCAAAGCACAAGCACAATAACAGTCCGGAAAGAAGATCAGAAAGGTACACTTAAGAAAGAATAGCAATTAAAAGCGATTTTATCGGATAACATAAAAGCACATAAGCAAGTGTCCTTCCGTAAGGTCAAAGCCGTTAGCCAGAGTATCGTGAGCTCCGCGTCGTGAATGTATCTCGACTGGTGTGCGCGCGCGCCGCTCGGTCGTTCGGTCGCCTAGGCACATAGCAAACAAAAGGCGTTATATACCGTCGCAGTGGTTTTGCGCGTTTCCACAGCGCATGACTATTATCGGATGGTTGACCAACTAGCGAAAGTGAATATATGTTATTATTAAATAAATACTTTAAATCTTATACGTGTGTAGTGTTATTAATATAATTTATGTATTTGTAATAAGTAGTAAGTTATGTATTTGTAGTAAGTGTAATAAGTTATAAATTAAATTTGAAATAAGTAGTTAAAAATTATTTTATAAATTTAAATATTTATAATTATATAAGTAAATAATTATGTGTGGTGGGAAAGTCACCTACAGATTTAATGAAAATGGCATTTAAATTTTTTTGTTAACTCTCATACATAACCAGGAATCGAACCCGGTCAATATCTCTGTAAACAGTGTTATAAAATTCTGCAAGTATATTCGTTGTTATTGTTGATGGTATGAATAAGTAATAGGTCAACAAAGGAATAATGTAATTTTGTTCAAATAATTGAAAGAAAACCCCAAAATTAGATAAGTAGCTAATTATTTTTTTTATGTAAATGTTTAAAATAGTAGCCATGTTCCTCGATGCAAAGATTAATTCTGTTGGGTAACAAAATCAATATTTCGTTTCGTATTATTGTGTTAAGATACTTTCTAAGGTTTTACAGTGGCGTAATTTGATTTAAATAAAATCATCTCTCTTAACCCCATGCAAAATAGTCGAGTGGCGTGATATGAGGCGATCTCGCGAGCTATTTGATAGGGCCGTCTGTACTAATCCAGTTAGCCATCCATCCCAACGCCACGGTTCCTAAAAACAATAGCGTCGATCTTAGATTGAATTAAAATGGTATTTTTTTTTAACTTCATACATAACCGGGAATCGAACCTGGTATAAAATCTGTAAGTAATCGCATGTATTCGCTGATCCTGTGAGCATAAGAACCAAATTTTGCTAATTTTCAATTTCAATTTCAATTTATTTATTTATTCAGATATCAGAGATCCAATTATGGTTAGTAACAATGTGCACTTTATAACTATGTTAATACATTTTAAATAAAAATTCAATAATAATAAGCTAAGAAATCTTGTGTAAGCACATAAAGTCGAATTGTCATAAATGTTTTTCAATGACAATTATTTTTAACTGGATTCGTACAGAGAGCCCCATAAAATGGCTCGCGAGATCGCCTCATATCACGCCACTCGAATATTTCGCAAGGGGTTAAGAGAGATGAAATTATTTTAATCAATTTACGCCACTGTAGAAGAATTAACAACAGCCTTAGAAAATATCTTATCACAAAAATACGAAACGCAATTTTGCATTCATTACCCCAACAGAATTAATTTTAGCATATCCAGGAAATTTTTTACATTTGCTTAAATTTTTTTTTATCTTATTTTGGGTTTTCCTTTTAATTATTTAAAAAAAGTTCCATTAAAGAACGTTTTCCTTGTTAAATAATATTTACACCATTAACAATAACTACGAATATAGGGTAACTTAGCCGTTTACCGGCCACCTCTGGTTTTCGGCCACTATTTAGTTATATCCATATAATAAGAAATCTTTAGTCCACTAATTTTAAAAATCGATGCCTTCTAAAATGTTTAAATGTATCCAACATTTCCTTAAATTAACAGCATAATAACTATTTAACTTTTTCCGCAATTTACCTTTGAATGTCAAGCAGTGCAAGTGTGCATTAAAATTAGCAAAAATACAGTGCGCACAATTTTTTGCAAGGTAAGTTACAGCGTTGTATTTAATATGGTTTGGTAAAATTTAGTTTACAGCCGCTTGTTTCCATACAAGTAATTGAACAAAAACACTTTTAAATTAGTTAGTATTTCATGGCCGAAGTTTTAAGTATAAAAGCTACTTTTCGGCATAGGCAAAATTTATGTGGACGAAAATAAAAAAAACGTTGATAAGATTTAATGACACAAACTATGTTAAGTTAACCTGAGAAATCGAGATTCTGGCCGTTTCTAATATTATTATGATGGCCGAAAACAAAGAATAATGAATCTAGTTTTCAGCCATATACTAGCCGTAAACTAGGTTAAAATTTTCGGTCACGTTTAATCTATAAAAAATTACCTATTTTTATAGAAATGAGAGTTATTAGAAAAACATTTTTAGAAAAAAATATAATTGATATAATTATTACTTGTTTACACAAAACAGAAAATAGAACCACTCTTAAAAATACATGGCCGAAAACTAACATAAATACGGCCGAAATCTAAAATAGGTGGCCGATAACCGGCAATATCGCAATTTTTCGAGATTTATTTTTTTATAATTAAACCATAATGTGTTTTTAGACAAAGCTTCAAAAACGAAAATAGTTTTGGTTTAATTATTAAAAAAAATCTTTTTACTTTACTTTTATTTATAATACTTTTGTTTACTCTGTCATGGTAAGAAATCGCTCTGAAAACGAAACTTTGCTTAGATGGCCGATAACAGGCTAATTTGCAGAATACTTACTTGCAGAATTTCATAAAAAAATTTACCGAGATATTGACCAGGTTCAATTACCGGTTATGTATGAGAGTTAACAAAAAAATTTGAACGCCATTTTCATTAAATCTAAAATCGACGCCATGGTTCCTAAGAATTGATTTACCTATCTCATATGGTTTTTGTTTTCTCCCTACTGACCCATTTGGATTGATCACCCTGTATATTTATTATATGTCCTACTTCTGGGATTAGACTGTTCCTTTTGTACATTAGGACACAATATTATTGGGCATCGGATCATGTGGTGTAGTGCATTTTAACAAGATTATATTACGACATCAACCGGGTCCAAGACCTAACGGGAATAATAGAATATTTTATTTGCTGAGAGTAAGGTTGGTTACAATCAGTGCCTTCCGTAGCACGGAGGAGCTTTACATTGTAATTTGTAGAGCTTGTTGTACGTACTTGCTACGTTGTCGAGTCTATAATATATTTCAATATGGTCAGCTGTTCGGTGACCTAGCATTGCAAGGTCATTTTATTCATTAAATTCTTGGGTCTGTGTTATGTTATTAAATATTCTAGTTCATTATTTTTTGCCTTTGCGTCTATAGTAAACGATATAACGTCAGTGAAGTTCTAACAGTGCGTAAGTCATTTTTGGCGCTTTTAAGATTTTGTCGTGATTCGATAAAGAACAAACGCGCGCTACGTTTCAACCAATCAGAAAGCAGGCTGCTAACCAATAGCGACGTGTTATGCGAAAAATACTGACACCACGTAAGTCAAACAACAGGATCAACATAGCGTAAGTCAGTCAGTGGCATAGAAATTCGTAACGTGCAAAGTGTTTTGTTAGATTTATATTTCCAATAAAGGTAAATATCATTATTCAGTGTTCTATTTATGTTAGTTTTATTTCTAATTGAGTGTTATAGCTTTAGAACGTCAAAAATTTGCGTATTATTTTGCTATTTCAATAATAATCACAAACTTTTTGACTTACGCAGTGTTTCCCGCACTCATTTGATGAGTTACGTTGTATATTTATTTCTATTATTTTTTTGCAGAACGGGTAAATGATGGATTTTACGATGAGCGATAGTGAAGAAGATGAATTAATTTTAGATTTATGCAAAGAGTTAAAGATTCGAGTACCTCCCAAAAATGAAAAACCAACAAGAATAACTTTACCGGAACTAGAAAATGTAGATATCAATAACTTGCCGGTATACATTTTACCCGAATTCCCGCCATTATTTGAAGAATTACCGCAGGAACCAGATCCACATTCAGCTGAGCCACGAGAAACAGCTTCACCTTCAGCTGAACAGCTGCCTCAAGAAACAGTTCCACCTTCTGATGAAGAGCTGCCCCAAGAAACAGTTCCACCTTCTGATGAAGAGCTGCCACAAGAAACAGTTCCACCTTTAGGTGAACAACTGTGTCAAGAAACTTTTCCATCTTCAGGTGAAGAACTGCCTCAAAAACTAGCTTCAGCAAAAGAGCTACTTCAAGAACCACATCTATCTTTATCTGAAGAACATTCAGGTGAAGAAAGGCCGCCTTTGCGTTCGTCTGTTGGGACTTCGTCTTTTTTATTAGATAAACAACCGTCGGACGATGAATATGGAGATTTCAGCTCCAATAGAAAAAGAAAATCAAAGGGATTCGGAAACTCTAAGCAATGGGACAAATCTCTCACAAAAATGAAGCGTCTAAAAGGTGAAAAGTATGTAGGCTATCGCAGAGATAAAAAAGTATCAGGAAACGAGAAATTCAAAGTTCTCCACGATGTGCCTCGTCCAGCCCGTACAATGGGCCCAAGGTGCACCTCTACATTATGTATGAAGTCTAAGCTTCGTGGTTGTCCTAGCTTGACCGACGATGAAAGACAGGACATGTTTACTAAGTTCTGGAAAGACATGACATGGGACCAAAGAAAACAGTACGTCGTCTCTCACATTGTGCTTTGCGAGCGAAAGCAAGTTAAAAATAAAACGAATTCGCGTAGAAGTGAGAGTAAGCAATACTTTCTGACTACATCATTTGGACGAATTCAGGTGTGTATGCAGACTTTCATAAACACCTTAGGCTTGAAGGAGTCTACTGTAAGATGCTGGGTACATTCTTCAGAGCATGGAATAGCAAAAACATCCACTAATAATGACAACGAGGAACGCGTTATCAAGAAAGATGATATGGCGTTTCTTAAACAGTTTTTTGCTTTATTGCCTAAGATGCCGTCTCACTATTGCAGAGCGTCTACATCAAAACAATATTTAGAACCAATAGTAGAAAATAAAGACTGTCTATATAGATTGTACACCAAGGAGTGTGAAAAAGCTGAGAGAGTCCCTCTTAGTCGCTGGACCCTACGCAGAGTGTTTGATGAGCTGAACCTTAGCCTATTTACTCCAAAAAAAGATCAGTGCGACACTTGCTGTTCGTTCAAAGCCGGCAACATAACTGACGATAAATATAATGAACATATTAAAATGAAGGACATGGCCCGAAATGAAAAAATAAAAGACAAACAACAAGCTCAACAATCCGGAGATGTACATGTATTCACGCATGACTTGCAAGCTGTAAAATTGTGCCCTCAGTTAAAGGCCAGTGCACTTTATTACAAAACAAAACTCTGCGTACACAATTTTACGATGTACAACCTAGGAACCAAAGATGTTTACTGCTATTGGTTCGACGAAACTAATGCTGGCCTCTCTGCTTCTGTATTCATTTCGTGTATCATACACATACTAAGAAGAACTTTAGAACTAAAATGTATACCTATCATTCTTTATTCTGATGGCTGCACGGCACAGAATAGGAACGTTTACCTGGCAAATGCGCTTCTCCAACTAGCAATTGAGAAAAATGTCGTAATAGAACAAAAAATTTTGGAAAAAGGTCACACTCAGATGGAGTGTGACGCAGTTCACAGCTCCATTGAACAGAAGACAAAAAATAAAGAGATTTTCCTGCCCTCTCAGTTTGCGACACTGTCTAAAGAAGTTAGACCTAAGCAGCCCTATATGGTTGAATATTTGAGCTACGAGTTTTTTGACGACTACACTGAAAAAAATAAATTCATTTATGACTCTATACGGCCAGGTCGCAACGTCAACGATCCTACCGTCACAAATTTACGAGTGCTGCAGTATAATCCCAATGGCACAATCAATTATAAACTAAGGTTTGATGCAGAGTATCAAGAGTTGCCACGCAGCAGAACTCGACGCAGAATGCAAATGCCTGAAAACTTACCCAGCAGACCGAAACTTTACCAAACTGCGATAAAAATAACTCAAAGTAAATGGAAAGATTTACAAGAATTAAAAACCGTAATTCCTTTTGACTGTCACAACTATTACGATTCTCTACCTCATTGATCTTAATATTTTTCTAGATCTCCCTTTTATTGTAGTCTACAATAAAAGGGAGATCTAGAAAAATATTAATGATATGTGATCGATAACAATTATAACAC
This sequence comes from Scoparia ambigualis, assembly GCA_963921215.1. Classification (NCBI taxonomy): domain Eukaryota; kingdom Metazoa; phylum Arthropoda; class Insecta; order Lepidoptera; family Crambidae; genus Scoparia; species Scoparia ambigualis. The sequence goes on along the minus strand of OY992511.1, from coordinate 9,987,964 downwards.
AATGGGCCAAAGAATTGGAGAACTTAAGTACTGATTTAGATGCTAGTTTATTTTGGAAGTAATTTTGTTAGGAAAGTAGATATCTCCTACGTACCTACAAAAGATTTATAGATTTTAAAAAAATGATTCAGATACTCACAAATTACTTAGAATTTTATAATAATATTCTCATTTTGATAAATATTTAATACTTTACGTTGTGTTATTTATTTTATAATTACTACAAGGACTTAAATAAATAAAAACTAAACAAAATCGTTTACTTTTGGTAATATCTCTCCTATCCTAATCTCTAAGAAACATGGCGTAAGTCAGAGCCATTTTTGTCAACATTGCGAAAGTAAGAGAAAACAATTTGAATTCAATAAATTTGATATAAATCGTCCTTAATTTGTTCAAAGAGTTAACTGTAAGTACCTCTTCCAAAAATATATACTTCTAATGTTTGTTACTACACTTTAATACAGTTATTTCGCTCTCCTGTAAAGTAGCCATTTTTTACTTACGCACTGTTAGAACTTCACTGACGATAAGTAACATCTGACAGACACCGCTTTTGATGGCTAAACGAGTAGACCGATGCGAGAGCGGTATGACCTACCAAAAGTCTGGCAGAAAAAGTTTGCGGTGGAGAGTTGCTTTGATGTAGCCTCTGTCTCTTGTTATGGAGTGCCGCAAACCAGGCCTCATCTCAAAACTCGCGACAGTCCACTTTCACCAAAACGAACGTGAATTGCCTAAAGAGCTAGTTTAAAGGTTGCATACAACACGATGAACCAAAGTTCAAAATTTGATATTGTATATTCAGTTCTGGCTTTAATAATGGATCTCATAAAAATTACAATACTTTATTGGTTAATGGGCCTACGGGGACCGCAGGAACCAACGCGGGTTGGTGGGGTTTAAACAAATTCCGTCTTACGACAAAAACGGATACAGAAATAATCTTAACATTTTTTCCGAAGAACGGAGGAACTACAGATTTTTTTATTTTTTTTATTTAAATATCACGGCATACTGGCACTACAACGTCATTGCGAATGTTGCTTAAATTGCAAAATCGCAATATGGGCGCTAACACCCGCGCCGAAGCACTATCGCTGCTATATTCTATTATTATTATTATTCTACTATTATTCTGCTGCTATATTATACCCATTTTTAAATATTACTTAACGCTTCGTCCATATAAACTATGATCGAAGACTTACGTAACTGCAAGCAGTTTAAGCCAAAAACAGTTGTTCTTCTTAATCTTGCATGGAGTTTGGTAATTATTATAATTTTTTAAAGCTAACTTACAAAACTAACTTCACAGAGAAATTCCTAATTTACAAAGGTTTCAATGGTTTTTAAAAATCAATTTATCCAGTTCGTATTAGCTGGACTGAACGCGGGGAAGGCGCACGAGGAGTTGTATTTGAATAAATTAACTAATAAATCTTACTGGCCGGCTACCACCCGCTGTTTTACTTATATTGGCTTTGTGACTGCTTATTGTCATATAAATTTACTTTTAAGATGGTAAAAATAATCAAACAATGCATTTAACTTTATGAAAAATAAATACGACGCGTAATTATTTTTGAGCCGGAACAGACGTAGTGTATGGTTTATGATAGTAAAAAAGTGTCATTTTTTAATACCTACAAGAAAGCTGTAAACAAGTAAGTTATTGTTTAGCATCGATAAAATGGTGTATACCAAAATAACTAAAAGAGACTTATATAATTTTGGCGATAAACCTGATAAAACTTACTTACAAGAACTCTACATATACTTACGTTTGTACTTACTTAAATAATAAAGGAATTACTTACTCTATTACCAATAAACACAACTACAAAAGAACTCAAAATATAAGTAAACATGTGAAACGTCCGCTATAATTTTATTATAATTAATTATCTTGTCTATTAATAAACAGATAAAGTGTCACGTGGTGATAATCGGTGTTACGCGCACCTCTATGAATTGAAGCGATTAAACTACAAAATGTCAAAAAGCAAAAGCACTGGCTAGGGGCGGCGAGTGCGGCGACCGCGGCTTTGGAGGGGAAAGTGGGGAGGAGGGTGGCGTGGCTGCCAGTATCTCGCCGACCGCCGCGCCGCGAGCACGCCTGTGATGCGCGCCGCGTTCTGACGCGACATGGCCTCGTCCACCGGTAACATCGTCGTCGAGTGGTTGCGATCCCTCCACTTGGGCCAATATGCGGAGAGTTTCATTGACAACGGTTACGATGACTTGGAAATATGCAAGCAAGTCGGAGAACCCGATCTGGACGCGATCGGTGTCCTCAACCCAGCGCATCGTCAGAGGCTGCTGCACTCTGTGAGGTCTTTGAGAGAGGAAGGCGCTGCGGCTGTTTACTTTACGTTGGAGGAAGCTGCCGCCGCTCGGGACTCTTGTCGCTGCGAGGAGGAAGTGAGGAAAGAGCAGGCGGCAGCCGCAGTGGAACCAGCAAAATATGTGGATGAGTACGAGGAGGGGAAAGCGGAGTTGGTGAAGATACCGCGTATGCAGTTGAAGCGGTTGCTTCGGGAGCGTCTCGCTCAAGATGGGATACGTTTAAGCCTGCAGCCTTATTCCACAACGGTCAGTGTTAGCCCGGTTGTTTAAATAATAACGGGCAGTGCTTCTCGCGGTTACGACACGTGCTTTGTGAAAGTGACCATTCAGTATTGATGAATGGGTTTTGTGTACGAGTTCGGAGTAGTGTTTTGTATAGTTGACGCCGATGGGCCGCGTAGAGACACTGCCCGTGTTATTATTACTGCCTGTGTTTCGTTTGAATGAGCGTGTGTGGCGCGGGCCGTCTTCGGCCGCCCCGGGCGTATCGCATCGAGACGTGTTGCCATAAAGTTTGTTGCGTGCGTGATTTCCCTTGAGATGAGGAGTTTGCACGCCTTCCTGTCGTGAGAAGATTGTAATCGCGTGCCTCCTGGCTCTAAATTGGGTTTTACGATAAACTGCGTAACCTGTTTCAGCTCCCCGAGGCGCTAATTAGTAATACAACTTGTTCGGACATAAAACAAAGATCTCAATCCAGAGAAGTTGTTCATTTTTTACGTACGTTATGCATTCACGATTTGATCATTAAAAGTGCATAATGAAAATTCTGTGTTCTATATAAAACTTTTAAAATTAAATCTATAAGAAAGACTATTCCCAACTAATCAACCTAAATTCAATTGTTTTTGTCATAATCCCAAAGGCATAGTCGGATCAGATATGCAAAGACTAAACTAGTAGAGACATGCGAGTATAGTACTAATCCATATCCCATTTCACTCTCATGATGAATAAGGCGAATATTAAATCACTATTCATTATTACGAATATTAATACTAAATGTGCGTTGTTAGTGGCAGTTACTTTATGTTTAAACTGTATCTTTTCATATTCAAAGTGAGTTCAAGTGAATTGCATATTTTCAATAGTCGGTACAGAACCTACATCTAATAAAATACCTAATTTGAAAAATACTTAATTTGTATGAAGTTTGCGTTAACTTTAATCATGTTATATGTCTGATATTTCTTTCACTTGTATTTTGTCTATAAAACCGTAAAAATATTAAACCAAAATAAAAAAGCTGTCTGGATAGTTATGGAATATTACTGTTCACACTAAAAGTGTGTTAACCTTATTGAAAGTACCCATTATGACATATTTCAACAAAAACTGCAAAAGTTAAATATTTTAGTAGTTTTTCAATCGGGCCGAGTAGCTTTTCAATTTGTCCATTGATTCAGAAAATTAAGTAAGATTAGTGCGTGACTATTTGAAAGTTTTCTGAACATATCGCTTTTTACCGTTGAGTTGTTTGTTTACATTACCTTTGTTACACTTTGGAAGATTTCGCTAAGAAAGTGCGTACCTACAAAAAATTATGAACAGCCACAATAAGTGGGAGCAAAAAAGCAATGTCTACCTGGATTACCTACTTACATAAAAAACCGGCTGTTTCTTGGAAAGTCTTTTAAACATTTGATCGATTACCTACTTTGAAGTATACTTGTCAAAAACATTGAAAGTGTAAAATGGAATCAACACGAATAATAAAATCACTGAAGGTCAAATGAACGATATGCAAAATTACGTGATTTTCACCAAAAACATCTTAAATCGAATCACGTCAACCCAAAAGAACGATATTTCAAATAACATTTCACCAAAAACATTCCAAATCGAATCACGTTAACCCAAAAGAACGAAATCTCAAATCAACCTTTACCATAAACATCTTTTTGGAACCTTCTACGATCGAATATTTTATTGGAAGTTGAAATTTAGGGCGAATGTTTTGACAACTTAAAATTTGAATATTGATTTTTTATATTATTTATCGTCCTTCCTTACTACAAATCAGTATATATTTGATGATTTTTTCTTCGTCTTAAGTACATAGGTAAAGGTCTAATTATGTACGGTCAGGGTCACCATCGCTTTACCACTTTGCAGAAATTTTCGGATGAAGCGCGCCACCCGCCCGGGTGCGTGCCCGTACCAAATAGACGACGCGGTGTGCAAGGGAATTTGACCTTTAAACTGTTAAAGCGACGGAGTCCGCGATAGTACATTTAATATGGACTTTAATTTGGTACCCTTTTTCAATAAATAATCATCAAATACATACTGATTTGTAGTAAGTAAGGACGATAAATAAGTAATAATTATAAAAAAAAATCGATATTCAAATTTTCAGTTGTCAAAACATTCGCCCTAAAGACTTTCAACTTCCAGTAAAATATTCGATCTTAAGAGGTTCCAAAAAGATGTTTTTGGTAAAGCGTGATTTGAGATTTCGTTCTTTTGTTTTAACATGATTCGATTTAGGATGTTTTTGGTGAAACGTGATTTGGAATACCGTTCTTTTGGGTTGACGTGATTCGATCTAAGATGTTTTTGGTGAATCGTGATTTGGGATATCTTTCATTTGGTCTTAAGAGATTTTATTAATCGTGTTTTGGGATTCCATTTCACACTCAAACATTGGCCAACAGTTTTATTTTTTTTACTAAGCTTAATATGTATGGAATGTGTAATCACCATTCACTTCAATAACTTAAAAAGCTACAATTTTACTTTATTATTCATAAAATATCTTAATTTCTATAAAATTTACTAATAAAGAAATTCCAGAAATTCTCCACACGTACATAGTATTTAACTCTTCTTTTAATTCAAATTTGAAGTTGTAGACGTCTAGAGCGACATGATAATAAAATTCTAATAAAATCTCCTAAACGCACCACAATTTTGTTTGCATTAAACTTTAAAATTGAATTTCCTCTATGACCAAAAGTAGAAAATTTTGACACCGAAATCACGTAAGCTCCTGTTGAAAACTTCAAAAACAATTTAGTGAGCGCATTCCACCGCTTCATCACATGGGCGGAAGCGCTTAGTTGATATTTTAATTGAGGTGTTATTAATTATTCCAGTGGGTAGTGATTAAGAGGGCGGAATATTACGTCGAGGGCACGCCCTTTGGCGTCGTGTAAATTGTATCTAACATTTGTCAGAACCTACACGTTATGAAATCTGAACTTGACTCAGCATGCTTATCGTTCGATGATTCTTCTTTTATCAGTTATCACCGATTGTTAGCTTGGTAATGCTAATGTTATGTGCATGATAGATAAAAACATATTTTAAAACTAAATTCATTGTAACATCACACTTTGTGAAATTTCGATAATTTTATTTTTCACTAATGAGAAGCGCTTGGCCTCCGTCTCACCTGATTGTAAGTGACGATAAGGCCCAAGGTGAAAGCGCACTTCGCTTGGAATCCTCAATCAGTGGTCGGATTGGTTTCTTTAATGATATTGTTTCCAATAAAATATGCAGATATACTATGAAAGTTTGTAAAGTTATGTTAAAGAAAGCTTTAAAAGAGAAAATAAAAAGGGTTTAAATTTTACCTGTACAAGGTAACTGCATTAGCAATACTGTTTTATAGCTTCCCGAACATAAAACCACACGAAATACTTAAGCAACCTTCCGCGCACTCCTTGCATTTAACTATGCACTTGCAGAAATTCTTTGTTTCCAACCTCACACACAATGCGCTGTTTCTAATAATCCCGCTAACAAGTGGTCGGAAAATGGCACGCCACAATGGACAGCATAATACGCTTTAAGTCAAACATTTCCTAAAAGAAAGTAAGGTTTACTGCAGCAGCAACTAACTAACAAACCACATTTCCGAATAGTTTTGAAAACGGCTAGAAAAAACTGCACTACACTGCTGGCGTTAAGTAAATAACTTTAAAAAGAAGTTCGTTTTCAATTACTCATACTATTACACTCCTATATCGGATTGTGGAGCGATGAGCCCACCGTAATTACCTGTGATGATTTTTTACCGGTTTTCGGTCCCCATGTTGAAACCTGTTCAAGTTCAAGTGCGCCAAGAATCCACATCGAACAGTCGCTCGCTTGCTCGCCGGCAAAAAAAGAATCTAAGAAAGCCACTGGCATCACAAACGTCCAACCGAGTCGCCCTTGAGTGGAACGACTACAGTAAATATTTTGAGAGTAAAGTTTGCTCCAGACACTTTTACTAAATCTGTTTATTGGGCACAAATTTAACATCGGCATTACATTGGTTGATTGAATTAAGTACGAAAATTTCCACAACCGCATTGAGCATTTCAATAGCGTTAACGTTTATTCCATTAATGTCCCCATTTGTATCAATTTCGCCGTTATTAATTGAATACCCCGCAATTAAATTATTTCAATGCTTTACTATCAGTGTTAGCCATTGTGTATTCGTTACACCCCGTGTCTACCTGGGTGCATTCCCTTAACCGTTCGCAGATCAAACAATGCTTCTGGCAGCTGATTTTTTGTCTAAGCCATTTGTAAAACGATTACCGCCGGAACTGAGCACAAAAGCTCTGACGAAATTTGTCGGGGTATCAGTGACGTAGTTCCGACCTAATAGACCAATATTTATGTTTTGTTGCCACCTATTGTGCGTGTCACATCCGCTTGCCGTCGATAATGTACGAAGTTGCCAATGGTTTCTACAGACCATATGAAACAGAGGTCACGGCCATGCAGCTTAATTTACCAGATAATTTCATCCCCAGTTACGTATCGCTGATCTTTTGTACTTTGTGCATGGTCGATTATTTTACTACGTTGTGCTTCCTATTAATTTGCTGAATCTATTGTAAGGGTAGTAGGTAAGTTAAGGAAGTAACGCATTATTGCGTCTAGTATGGATATATTTTGTATTCCGAAATGTAAAAATCATAAATTGAGGAACGTCACTCACATTACGTCTAAGTGAAATTTAAAAACTTCGAAGTATCCCACCAAATAAAACGTTTGTATTGACATCATTATACAAGATAAAGATACATCCGAAGCTTAAGGTAGCCAGTCTTAAAACGTTCTCGTTTTTATCGTATCCACTTACCGATACTTCTTTAAAAGGGGTCTGTTTAAATGCCACGCATATTTTAATAGCGGTAAGAAAGATATTAATGGCCCCAGCATTAGACATTTCTTTGTAAAAAGTGGTCTGACATACTATATTTATTCGGTGAACATAACTTTGTTTTAATCGAATCTTAAAAAGTGATCCAGTTTACAACGTTCATTCGGTGAACAATCATAACAGTATAGTTTTCTATTATAATTAAGGTGATAAGATTTTTCTTGAAGAAGAAAATTGATGTAAATTATTTTAATAGGGTATTTTGTGAAATAAGCTATTATTAGCTAGTATAATTTTATTAACATAACTTCCCAAAATGTTAATTGAAATATTCTTCACTGCTTATTATCGAGTTTCTTATCGCCGGTATTAAACCTTTTTGATACAATAAAGTTACGCATGATAAATCTTATTCGCAAGTACCAACCTAATAGTGCAAACGTATAATTTAGAGCCATCTCTTCAAATTAATTACAAAATGGCCAGAGTAAGTGTTGTAAATTTTGATATGAATTTACATGAATTCAGCAATGCCACATGACAGTTTGCTTCAGTTGGATAATGATCAATTCATTTTTTATTATTCATTCATTAGGAATACAAGTCTCGTGTTCATACAAGTTTACTAATTAGTCTTGATATAATTGTAAACTTGTTTAGAGAACAGTTAAGCTAAATATAAAAAATGTTTAACATTGCAGTAGGTGGGTTTTTCTACCTGATCCATAGCTTTGTTACCGGTGAATGTGTGCAAAGTCACGCAGTGTGGCTTGAGCTCGCTCGGTATTCATTGGGCCTTTATATTTTATGTGTCCCTGGTAATTTCGTGCAATACAAGTATAACATTGTAAGCCATTTATGAAACAAATCAAGAAAGCTGTAAAGTTCTATTGTTAGTTTCTATCGTAAAACGAAGATAAGATAATTCGCTTATGCTAAGATTCGACAAAGAAGGCATCATGAATGATTGTTAAAACTTATAAATTAAGAATACAGACGAAGTATTCACAGGCAGTTGGCGTAATTCAACCTCTTAATAAAACAAACTGTGACTGTAAATAATTCTGAGATTTCTGACGACGAAAAATATCAGATTACAAGAGATAAAAAGGGATTAGAAGAAGAAAATTGTTAAAAGAATTTCGATATCTTGTGGCTGATGATCATTTCTTCCCTTGGCTACATTATAACAGATTTTGTTACATTTTATTACAAAAAAATCTATTTGAAGTCATAATTCTAGAATTAATCTATGCATTTGGGATTGGTGTAGTATGTTTTAAGCACTTGGTCCAGAGTTCCAGCTCAATGTGTTTTAAATAATGATATTCATATTTTTCATTTTTCAGTTTTATGGCATAAACAGAGAGAGGCAGCCCAGCGTACTGCTAAAACTTTAGAAAGGCTGAAAAAGAAGAAGAAAAATGTTCTTCTCCTTAATGTTTCATAAAAAATGTTTTTAACAGTAACAGTAATTTGTTTAACGTTTGAGATGTCGGATCCAGAATTCCTGTTTAAACTCGGCATTGCTATAGCGAGGAATTTTAGAAACACCATTAGATCAAACTCCAGCATGGCAGGTGTAGGACGCATCCGCTTACCGTGTTTAGCTGTTTGCACCAACTTTGGGGAAGTCGGCGAACTAGCCCGAGCCACCCTCTCGTTGGGAAGATTAGCATCGGTGATTGTAAGGTCAAGCAGCGGATTCACTGCTAAGTTCAGTTGTTAACGAGATTTTAGTTTCTGCCGCTGCTTGCATGCTTCAATCTTGACTTTAGATTACGGATGTTGGTAACATTACACCAGAAATGTTATTACCATAATAATTATAGTTGTCTTTAATAACAGTTTCCTAAAGTTTACGCCGGCATAATAATAGACGTCAAAATAAGCGTGCAGTGTGCGAACATCGCCTTGAGGACTCCAATTAAAACGTAAAATAGACAAACCACAAATACTCGCTAAAGAATAATCCCTAGGTACGCAAAGCTATGGAAATAAATAAGAATAAACTTACAATAGAGAAGATGGTGTAATAGGTCAAGGATCATAAGACCGCCGGCGGCCGCGAAACAATTGATTTTTAATTATGTCTGGTTTCACGGTGCTCAAGGGGTTAAATTCAGCACTTGCCTATTAAATCTCAAAACCTAACACCAAAACAAGATAGCTTATAAAAAGCTCTGTTTGGGTAAAAATATTTGATCGCAGCACACACACACGCACGCAAACAATGTACTCGTAGCTAAGCTGTTAACTTTTCCAGAAGAAAATATTAGATCCTTACATAATAATATGAAATTGGCGTTTTGTAAGGGAGGGACCATAAAGTCGATTTTATTAAAATCCTGCTAATATTATAAACGTGAAAGTTTGTAAGTATGAATGGATGTTTGTTACTCTTTCACGTAGAAACTACTGAATGGATTTGGATGAAATTCGGCATACAGATAGTTTATAACCTGGATTAACACATATAATCATTTTTATCCTGATATTCCCATGGGAACGGGAACCACGCGGGTGAAACCGCGAGAGGCCGCTAGTGTAATATATTTATTTAATCAAAGTTTGTACCATTGCGATCTATGTACTTTTGCCATCTCATAGGTAGTTCATTGATCCCTTTACTAAAAAAACAATTCAGACGGGAATCAATGAAATCTTTGCAGGCGCTTCGGACTGCCCCATCGGAGTTGAATTTTTTCCATTGCAAAAAGTTATCCAAATTTCGAAAAAAATGGTAATCTGTTAGAGCAAGGTCCGGGGAGTACGGTTGATGTCTTAGAAATTCCAATTGAAGCTCCTCTACTTTGGTAGCCGTTTGTTGTGCAGTGTGTGGCCTGTGGTCATGGTACTCTTACTCGTGCGTACTTGTAAATAACGCGATATTTCAAGTTTTCCATTTTGTAAACTGAGTGATGACGCAACGAAAAAACCAAAAGAAGAAAAAAAATACGGTTTTTAAAACACAAAAGCATTAGTAAATAGCTGTATAAATTTGAAATTTTAATTCCTAATCAAAGAGGAGAGAGATTCGAAGTCGAACAAAGGTCAAAGATGTTGGGAATCGTATAATGGAACTGAAATGGAGCTGGGCAGGACACCTGGCAAGGCAAGGTGATGACAGGTGGAGTAAGGCGCTAACTGAGTGGCGTCCAAGAACTGGACACAGAAACGTCGGTCGTCCTGCGGCAAGATGGGCAGACGATGTGGCGAACATCGCGGGCAGGACCTGGATGAGATTGGCACGGGACCGTAAACAGTGGCACATACAAAGAGAGGCCTATACCCAGCAGTGGGTGAAGTCAGGCTGTGGATGATGATGATGATGATGAATCAAAGAGGAGATATTTGAGAGTAAAGTGGCCAGTACGACAAAACGCCAATTTATGAAAAAGACCTAATAATAAATTGTTATGTTACGGAATTAAGTTTGTCCATATAGTATATATAATATGTAGAAATTAATTTGGTTTATTTTACACAAAAAAGCTACAACCGCTAAAATTACTTTTTTACTTAGGTAACTCTTAAAATAATTTGCTTAAATTAAAAAAAAAAAACATTTAAGTAACGACGAACTTTGCTTGATTAGCTATGAATATTTTTAGATGGGCCTTTAAATACCTTTTTCTGGAACGCTACTTTTTAAACACATGCTTTTACAAAACTGTTTATATTGTAGGCGTTATTTGTCAACTTCTTTTAAGCTTTAAGAGCTCTTACTGATAAACTTAAGCGATAGCGTAGGCAGTGGCTAATACGGCTGTCAATTTGTCGTGAAATGTTTTCATTGTTGATCGTTTATATTACTTGAGAAAAGGTTGTTTGTAAAAATAGTTATATTCACATACTTATTTCATATTATTATCTTCTACCGTTTGTATAAGTTTCACTTTCCCATAGTTTATGTCTGTGTTTTTTTCTCAATACTTATATTTAGGGTAGCATATCTACTTAAACTACCATAAGTATCAAGATAGCTGTAGCAACCCATTCATAATAAAACTTTTACTATTAGACCAACTACCAAAAAAGAGAAAATAATATATTTTCTTGATTATATAAAATTAAATACCTATTTACCAAAAAATAACAGCTGATTATGATGATATCGAAATTGGTCGCGTTATGTTGTGTTTTTTCCATTCCAAAATTAAATTACCATTAATTTACCCGTTAGTAAAAAAACAAAACGAAAAACTATGCGCAATGTTCATAAACTCAAACTACCAGCTCTCAAACACAAGCTCTAAATTACCTACGATGACTCTCCCATCAAAAAGTTCCATCTGAACTTTTACTACTTAAGGTTTGCTGTTTTCAACTCTATTTTGTACCACATACGAATTGATTTTACAAAATGTAATTACCCATGTTTAAGAGTTCTAAATCAAACTTGGAATACTCTTCCGAGAATCGTCTCGGCATAAACTCCTACTATTGTTTTGGCTTCTTAGGTGGCAACATCCACCTATGTTTATGTTGGCTTGTTAGTTTGTACAACACAAATAGACTTCGGTCAATATTGGTAAGTCAATTGAATAATTCTCGATTTGCCGATTTGAGTGTGACACGGGAAATCGGAAGTGGTGAATAAATAGCAGCGTCATTTTTCAACTAAGTATTCTTTGATCGTCTTTTTTATTTCTCTAAAACAACTATTTGGTTGAAGTGCTCAGTTGACCTAATTGAAGCTAGCTTGCTCTGGCATTTTACTATGTGGAAAGATAAATAAATAGCCAGGAAATGAGTTGCTTAAAAAAAACAAAACTGATAATGATGATGATCGTTGCAGAATTCGGTGACGACATATTCTTTTTTAAGGTTATAGCTGTATTTTGTGACTGGTTAGATAATGTGTACCTCCTATTTAAAAATATTTTGGGGGTTAAATTTACTCGCGTCCGTAGGTTTACCCTTGAGACCCTACACGTGACCCCTGGGTGGTGCTAAATGAGTGACACTGACTGAGTGGTAGAGCCACGCTGCGTTGCAGCACGCATTGGCACCCTCTCACGAATATCCGGCGTGAAATAATGGCACTTGGTGCTGTTGTGTTTCGTCCGGTCAGTTAGAGTTCCGGAGGCCCCTTCCCTCCCCCCCTACCACAATTCCTATTCCTTCCTTAACCCTATTCCTTTGTTAAAGGTCGGCAACGCATCTGCGACTCCTCTGGTTTTGCGGGTGTGCATGGGCGGCGGTGATTGCTCTCCATCAGGTGACCCGCCTGCTCGTTTGCCTCCTTCTAATCTAAATGCTCCCTGCTTCTAATATATATTTTAAAAAAAAATTACACCATTTTATCTTAACCCGCAGGTGTCGTTAGAGGCGAATAAGGGATTATCTTTACAGTGTCATAAACGTCTCCGTGTAAGTTTGATGAAATGTGAAAATATCCTTTTTATTGCTCCTTAAATATACACTTTTAAACTTTCGCCTTCCATCATAACTAAAATGTTTGACGAGGTTTAACGCAAACTGCTTAGTATCCTAGACGTAGTAAGTAGTAGTAGTCGGGTACTTAAAAATCTATGCTTAGGATACATTTACTAAGCAGTTTCATCTAAACTCCGTTAGATGTTTTATTACGACGACCTCTTTGGTCGATTGGTTTGTACACCGGTTTTCTCTGAGTTCCCGGGTTCGATCCCCGGTCGGGTCAATTTAGAAACAATTGTTTTTCTAAATTGTCTCGGTTCTGGGTGTTTTCTATGTAGATATAATAAGTCTGTATTTAAGTATTTAAAATATGTTTATCCGTTGTCTAGTAACCATGTAACGAGTTTCATAACGAAGCTTCTCTTGGGCTATCACCACGTGCTATTGTCCACGTGGGAGGCCTGTGCCCAGCAGTGGGACGTTTATAGGCTGCTGATGATGATGATGGTTATTACATCATGATAATATAGTCCAGCCCTTAACTGCTACCAAAACAGAAGGTTAGAAAGAAAGAAAGAAATAAACTATGAAAAGACTAGGTGATGAAATATAGTATTGAGCTCGTGCGAGCTTCGCAAGGTACGTAATGTGCTCAGCTGTCGTAATGCCAGACAGAATATAAATTAAATTGCTAGCCAAAACTTCTTCGTGACAGACAAGGAGTTAATAGCCAAAACTCCTTCGTGACAAACAAGGAGTTAATAGCCAAAACTCCTTCGTGACAGACAAGGAGTTAATAGCCAAAACTCCTTCGTGACAGACAAGGAGTTAATAGCCAAAACTCCTTCGTGACAGACAAGGAGTTAATAGCCAAAACTCCTTCGTGACAGACAAGGAGTTAAGCCGTTGCCGTTGGTGCAGTTGCTATCGTAATAGTACGACACTTGTTAAAGCCTAATAAATCGGATCGTGTAGCATGTGCTAGCGTAGCCCAACAGCGGACATTACATACTCGTACCTGTTATAGACTGGGATTACGTCTTTGAGAAATATTTTTAAGAAAGTTGGTTTTCTTACTGTTGCATCGCAATATACACTGGCCTGCAAAAATAAGTATCACACTTTTAAAATTTGTTTTTTTTCTAAACTATAGAAGTTAGAGATTTTAAATAAAAAACGTTTTACAGCCATTTTTATCAGCTTTCTTTGAAATTATAGTAACTAACTAACTCTTTTTCGAGTCCTTTTTGTTTCGAAAATATATCTTGTATACTTAAAAAGTTATTGCAGTTTTAAAAGTGTGATACTTATTTTTGCAGGCCAGTGTATTTATAATTGTATAGTTTTTGTGCGTTGCAATATTAACACTTTTTCTAAACACGGTGATGTACCACAATTTCAATACTAGAAGTAAGTCAAAAATTAATGCCACTGTATATAGGTTACCCAAGGTTCTCGGCTCTTTCTTGGGGCAAGGTATACACTAATTAAAATAAAATACCAAGTACTGTACTAGATTTATCTTTAGATAAGTTTAAGAATCATGTAAAATCTTGTTTATTTAAGAAAGGTTATTATACAGTCAAGGAATATTGAGAAGACATAACAAGGCTGTTTTATAACCAGGCGGTTATAAAATATATTCACATATTTTTTTCTTAATCCATTATCTTTATAACTGATTGTATAATTTAGTAACGATATATTGTTTTGTAAATGTCGTTACTTCTATATTATTATAAATCTGTGGAGTTTCTTGCGCCCGTTCTTCTCCATGGCTAATAGACGTCCTGAATTTTGGGTCCATTCATCCATATAAAGTAGTAAATTTAAGTTTAGACGATTCAAAATGCTTATTTTAAGCTTACTAAATGAAGAAATTTTAATTTGGATGACTTTTTTTATTCTATTGAAGACAAGTATTTTATCTACATTATTATGGTAAAAATGAAGAAGCCTCCTTTTGTTATTAATTTGTAAATTGTTTCACACTATCCGATCTCCTAATGTAACAACGTTCAATTCCGAAAAGATTCAACAACCATTTCCAATTACTATTACACTCAACAATGCGGGTTTTATCAGAGCAAATGGACTATTTTACAAAAGCTCCCGTATCAAAACGGGAGAACGTTCGTAGTTCGTATGACGCCATGGAGCGTCACAAATTGGCAACAATAGCGGCTCCTATATAAGTGCGGCGGAAATTTTTCATTTGCACACACAGTTTCACACTTCGCGTTAGTATAATATTTGAGTTGGTGGCTCGATCAAACATTGCGGGCCGCGTCGATATTCGTGTGCGGAGCAAATTTACCGTTAGTAGTAGGCTGCCGGTGTGCATCCTAGCCTTATTAGCTGTGCTAGTTTGTTCATTTAGACTTAGTGCCTAAAAAGCGCTACTGGCCTGACATAACCCTTTGTCTCTTACAAAGACTCTTAGCATCATCATCATAGGCCTCTTACATCTATAAAAGATGATTCAAACAGCGTCCAAGACTTCTTGGCGGGAAAGTGAAGCGTCATGTCTGCAGTTTTGTATTATTTTCTATAATTTGTGTTTTGTCGAATTAATGGTAAATTATTTACTGTTAAGTGTTGGTTGGTTGGCTGATGACACAACACTTCTGGCTACAAATGAGACCGAGATGGCGAACTTCCTGGACCGAATAGAGAGTATCAGTCTGCAATTAGGCCTCAAAATCAACCACACCAAAACCAAATTAATGGTAGTAGACCGTGCCGGCAAACTGGAGTTTTCAGGTGCTCTCGACCTGGACACTGTCAGCGACTTTATCTACTTGGGGGCAAACAGAAATAATACAGGTTCTTGTGAAAAAGAAATAAGGAGGCGCATAGGGATGGCCATAAATGCAATGTCCCAGCTACAGAAAATATGGACAGACCGAAACATCTCACGCAAGACAAAAATCAAACTTGTCAACTCCCTGGTGTTCTCCATTTTCAGTTACGGCTCCGAGACATGGACTTTGAAGAAGGCCGATAGAAGTCGCATCGACGTCTTTGAGATGTGGTGTTGGAGGAAGATGTTGCAAATCCCTTTGACTGCCTTCCGCACCAATGCGTCCATTCTGCGGGAGCTAAATGTAAAAGCCAGGCTGTCCACTATCTGTCTTCGCAGAATATTAGAATTCTTCGGGCACATCGCTCGAAAGGATGGTCACAACCTCGAACAGCTGATGGTGACAGGCAAGGTGGATGGCAAACGACCAAGAGGGCGCAGCCCCACGAGATGGGCTGACCAAGTCCGATCTTGTCTAGGCGCCAGCCTAGTGAGTGACACGGGAGTGACAGCAACGGCCGCAAACTTGGCAGACGAATTGAGTACCTGGTGATGAAAAGACTCTTATAATAGGTTGTTAACAATAGAATATTTATTGCAACTGGTATTCCGACAGAGCTCATGTAAAGGAGATTCGTGTAATCCAGCCTCTTTTCTATGGTGATGGAACTCTTTTTTTAAATTTACGCTACCTCAAGTAACAACAAAACTATAAAAAAAGAGGCTTATTTCCAAATTTTCCTTCTAAAAGGTAGTAGTGGAAAACCCTTTTAACATCCAGCTCATACGCCACCTGGAGGAACTCCAGAGAAGTAAGTACAAGGCCGATCACAAAACTCACCCCTTTTCTAAGGTGATGGAACAATTGATAAATATCCAACTTCTACGTTACCTGAAAAACACCAGAAGTACCTACAAGGGTAACTGCGAAAACTTTCATTCATAGCTTATAAATAGAAATATTTTATTAATTTCCAGCTTCTACACTGCAAAGAACTAAAAAACCATTTGCGAATTAAGTTCCCTTTAATAACACTAACTAAAAGAATTCCAGTTATACAACAGCATTTCGTTAATAAAATATACGCTTTTATAAGTCGGCTTATAAGCTTTTATTTGTTGGCTATATTATTTTATTATACACATTTACATACACTTTTTACAAATAACGGTTTTCATTACACTCCCTGATGATTCGAATACTATTGTGTAACTAACCTCGTTATTCTGCAGAGTAAAATAAGCAGCAATAATAGTAAAACTTTTCGTCATAGTGCGCAATTCAGTGCGTGCTCCGTGAACAGCATCAATAAAAAGTTTAAGAATGTGTAATGATCCTTTTTTGTTTCGTTTGTAATTTCACTAATACTTATTTTAAATAAACATTTTAAATATAATAGTCGCTAAAGTTCACTAAACTTATTTTCTTGACATTAATTTTAGCAGAATCAGTAAACGCACAACAAATAAACTAAAAGAGGGAAGAAAACTAATCTTTATATGTATTTCTTATTTTAGACGCTAATACGAGGTTACGAGAGTCACCAAATTTAAATTCAAGAATAAGTGTTGATTTCTGTACAAAAAACTAAGTACAGTTTCGTTCTTTTATATTTCTTTATCGGATACTACCCCAATTTAACTATTACGAGCATTATAATTACGTTTTCCGGTTATAATGAACGTCAATCGAAAGTGATTATTTTCGTATTATCTCTCGATCGGACCTGACCACTGCCAATTGGATGTGCTCACGAAATCGGTAAATAATGATAGCTTATGCTGGACCCAAAGCAATAATTGTTTCCTCCCGGTTCATAACACACTTTCAGATTGTATAAGTTTATAATAGTGTTACCTTTCCATCCACCTATCTCAGTTTATATAAGAAAAAGACAGAAGAAAGGCAATTTATGAAAGTATGAATTCATTTAACAAACCTGTTACGTACAATTGTCAAGATCTCCAAATCTTCTCAATAGAATGTACGCTTCAATTAAAATCGATTCGTATCTCACACAATAGCACCTACCCATAATTTAGATGGCCAATTACTTACATAAAATAAATCGGCTGCTCAATTACGTATAGAATTTATACGACCCAATTTCGCTCGGGTAACTTAATATAGGCAACCAAACAGATTTACCTCCAGAGGTTAAGCTTCTCAGTTTCATGTTACTCCTATGAATGGGACAATAAAACGACTAAGTTAATAGTCGCTGTGGGCCGGCAGCGTATGGCAGGTTTTTTTATGTTTGTATCCGTCAGGGCAGGCGCCGTGGCCACGCCGCCTCTCGCAGCGGGAATCAAGCCCATAGGTGCCCACGATTCACTTAATTTATTATACACCTGTAAATTGTCAAACCATTTGCTTTAGCCTTTGTTACGAATATCCAATTTGTTTGTCGTGTCCCCTTTGTCAGATTCTTATTGGTTGACTGGATCGATGTTATTTAATGTGTTTGTGATATTCTACTTCCTTTTACGGCAGCAATAACCTTAAACGACTTGATCGATTCATAGTTTCCAAAATGATATTAGGTACAATGTAATCAAAACGAGCTCTTATCGATTACCGTTTTCGTCGGAGTTCGTTATTATTACAAGAAATATGTTTAATATTATTTTCGTTTACCTGTTAAAGTATCAAAATTTATTTCGTCTCGATTCATCTTTTCATTGACTGTGATTTGAATTAAGGGACCTCTTTTTGTATGCTTGTTAGACTTCGTAAGTCGATTGACGCTGACTTTGCAAATATTGAAATGGAATCTGTCGAGAAAATATTCATACCTATACAAGGGTTGAAATACAAAAAACTGGCCAAGTGCGAGCCGTACTTCTGTACTTCTGCAGTAAAGGGTTCCATGGTCTAAAGTAATGTCTAGTAACATTATTTATTTTGTAGTCTTATTTATTATGCTTAGTTATGTCACAGAATAGGTAATGTCATGGTTCCTGAAAATATTTGAAGCTTTGTTTTTATTTGCCTGTAACCTTATTTAAGTATGTTTTAAAAAGATAATGGTACTCTTTCATTCTTAAAATAATTCGAAAAATAATACGCAGAAATAACCATAACAAAATGGTTGTGGCAAAAACAAAATGGCTTTATCATTGGAAAAACCCTTCCGAGGATATCCTTCATCTTCAGTTTATTTTGCGTAGGTACCAATACATTTTCCTATAATCATAACGAGATTTTGCTTTTTATGAGCTGTGTTACTGTAAACATTATACGAAGCTTTAACAGCCAGACAAATATAAAGGTTCCGTGTTTACATCGGATTCCTAAAAAGGGGTTTTTTACGATTTCTTTCTACGGTTCTGTCGATTGGAAGAATCGTAACGGCGTCCGAATTGAAACTTTCACTTAGTTTGCTTGAAATTGATTAAGGCGAAAATGGATTCAGCTATTTTTTTTGGCTGTTCGGTGAATCTGTTTGGTAAAAGCTTTAGGGACGTAAATTTACGGGATGCACAAAATTGATTGATACATTCTGAGATTGTTGAACAAAAATGCTTGTTCCTGTTTTTGATTGCTAACTTATTATTACAACGCAACTGAAAAAAATACTATAGACAGGTTAGTTTGAGAGTCCTAACTAATATTATAAATTATAAAAGCGAAAATGAGTTTTTTGTTTGTATTTCACGCTTGAACCGTTTAATCGGTTTCGATGAATTTTATCATTGAGATAGATAGGCACTGAAGAGTTTGATAACTTTTTCTTTTGAAAAATTAACGCAAGAGATGCCGCGAGCAAACGCTGGTATGTTATATAGTAAGTCGTTAAATTTTTCGATACCTATTAATATTATAAATATAATATTTTACCATTGAAAATGGTTATCAGATGCAAATCGCCTAGACGTATTTTTGGCCATAGCTCCAAGGATTTTGGGAGGATCGAGATGGGAATAAGACCGAAAATTGAGGATTTTATCGATACAGGTGTTATAGTTTGAATTAAAAAAATCGGAAAGTAACTTTTTTATGGAATTATGAAAAATTAACAAAAAAGTGGGGTCCTTAGGACTCTTTTTTAATTTTTTTTTAATTTAAACTAATAAGTTTAGCTGCAAAATGACGTAAACATTTTGAAAATCGGTTAATAATTATTGTGTCCTGTAGCTGTAGGGCAGGGGGTCCCTTTAGATTTGGAATTGTAGAAAAACGTGTATTTCCGTATATAAAAATGATGTGGCTTCTATGATTATTGACCGATCGTCATGGTAATGGTGTTAAAAGATGCGGATGCAGGCGAGAAGTGCATTCGAGTTAGAATTTTGAAAATCTAGCGCCTTGGCGCCCGTTGAATGAACTTGACTTAAAGAAAATGTTATTCTCTGTGTTGTGCATTCATATGTTATAATTCGACTTGTAAGAAATGTAGTTGTATAATTTTAGGGAAGTAACATATCTCAATAAAAATTTCTCATTATTTAAATTGTAATTTAAATTAAAATATAAAATAAATTATTATTTTTTCGTAAATTTTTGTATTCATTTTTAATGCTCCGATTCTTGCGGGGATTGCGAAATCTGTGATTTTTTTATTATCACGAGTATAAGGGGTTTCCCCTTACACTATGAATGTAAATTACTGATAACTGATAATAGTCATCAGACTTTATCAGACAATTTTGTTATCTACCAAGATAGGAAGTAAGGGATATTAAGTTTAAGTTCCATTTATAATCCATTTATAAAAAAGGGAAGTACCTACACCAATTAATACCTACGCTTATTTAATAATGCTGTGTAGTGGCGGCTCGATATTTATAGAATGTTACCAACCCAACTCTTCCCTTGGGAGTCGTAAAAGGCGACTAACGGACTTAAGGCTAGGTGTTAGTGAAAAATTAAAATACCACGTTCTTAGAATTACTTTTTGAAGTTGTAAACAGTAAAATTAAAATCTGCTAAAATTATGAAATATTGTTGAGGCTTTATTCTGTGAAATACACCCGATGGAAACACGATTTGATAAAGTTGGCTCGATAGAATAAATTCACAAAGTGACATATTTTTGTGTCATTTTATCTTCTTTTCCAGGTTTTATTCTTAAAATAAGTGATTTGTTATTATGAGTCATTTACCAAAATGAAGTTCATAGATAACTTGAGGAGTTATAACCGATCGTTTTTTATTTATTACATCTATCAATTTTTTAAAATATAAAACGCGATAATTCGCGTCGCTTCGCTGTTATACCCGTCCCTTACCGTTGTACCGTCGAGAGAGCGAGAGAGAAGCGCCCGAAATACCTCCCCTTAAGACTGCTCATACATCCATCAGCATAAAGCAGCAATAGGCTCACCACGGTCACGCTGAACACATTTAAAGTTGTTGTTTGGTGAAACGTGGACTACTTATGGTAAAGGACTGCTTCTGCGGTCCCCATTGCCTAGTCTCTGACTAACCCTTTGGGGATAATAGTCGTGTGTATAGAGTAAGTAAATAGAAGTGAATAAGTGAATTTAACACTCCGTTACACGCGCGGGGCACAGGCGTGCCCCAGCTGCATATTTTTTTCCTGTAAATTACAAAACTTAACAACCAGTATTTTAATTTTTTGAGTAGCTGTTGCAAATCTTAACCGCCTCCGTGGTCTAGTGGCTAAGACACCGGTTTCAGACCCAGAGGTCCCGGGTTCGATTCCCAGCGGGGGGTACATCTTTGTGTGCTCGGTTTGGTTGGTGGTAGGGCTGTTAAGTCCGCCTGGCCAGCTACCATCATCTTATCTAAGTCTGTCGCCATAACAACGATGTTTATAGCATAGTTGTGTTCCGACAGTTAGAGATAAGATAGCCAGTTCCTCAGTGGTTGAGGATTCCGGGTGAAGCGCGCTTCCACCTTCGGCCTTATCGTCACTTACCATCAGGTGAGATGAAGGCCAAACGCTTACCCGTTACCCGTAAAATAAAATAAAATTCTGTTCGCGTGACCTTCAGTATCACGTCGACTGCACCGACCCTCGGATGTGTCCTGTGTAAGTATTTTCCCATCCCTGTAATTGCGTAACTGGTGGTACGCGGCCTATTTTGGTATTAATTATGTATGTAGAAATGTCAGAAGACTCAGAAGCCAGTGTGCAATGACCATAAATATGCTGTATGCCTTAGTTGTTATAATAAATATATAACTGAGCCAAAAGAATAGTCCGATTTTGACGAAAACCTTAATTATAAGTGCCATTTTTCTTTAGTTTTATGAAGCCAAATACTTTTTATTTTTCGATTTAGTTCAGAAGTGACTATTTTTCTGTTATATTTTGATAAGTCAATAAAGACTGATTATGTATAAAAAACTAAATTATTTTATTTCTTTACCTATGTTACTAAAAAGTCATGATATTTTGGGCCACAAATGTTCCCCGCGCGTGGAATTGTGCAACTATATAGAGCGCGTGTAATGGAGTGTTAATAAGGACGACACACATAGAGTGAGCAGAATCATTGTGTATCGATACTTTCTTCATCACTATCTCCCGTGAGTTACTGGCCTAAATAGTGACGCATTCACCAATAAACTGAGTCAGGCAGGGCAGAACGGGAAATATCGCCTTTTTACATCTAGCCGGGGAGCCGGGCGTAACGGGACAATGCATTCCTCCGTTGTTACGTTCGTCCAACAAAAAGGTCCAACAAGGCTACTTTTTTGTTGACAACCCCCGCTAAATTAAACATGGAAGCTGATTTTGTTTTGTTTTCTGGCCCGTTTTGTTGCTAGTCGCCCTAACGGACAGTCTCTGTTGCCAATTCTCTATAATTACAATGGCAAGTGACCGCTTAACGGTTTGGTTCATGTTTCTGTACAATGTTTTATATAAATCTCCCTACGGGTAGTACCCACGTGGAATGATCTGTGCATGCATAGCTGCAGGACTGATAATTATCTACTGTTATCTCCTAGGGACTTCATTTATTTGTTACTTTTAATCATACAATCTTTTTCTTCAATTTTAATATGAAATTATTTTATTGTTTGTTTTTTCATATGTGCATAAATGCATCGCTCGCCAAGTTTGGCCTTGGCGAGCTTACGAAACACCATCACTAAAAGTGAAAGGTTTTTTTCTTATTAGTCGTTAACAACAAAGAAAATAAAAAGTAATCACATATGAGAACAATAATGTAACTTTGTTATACTGTAATAAATATAGATTATTTAAGTTTATATGTCACCGGTTGTTAGCACTGCTGCACGAATGTAGATACTTTTTTTTGCCGACATGGGTCTGTTGGGTCGATAGCTTGTAATAAATTTTTTCTTCAATCTTAATATGAAATTAAGTAATACAAAAAAGAAAAGTTGAAAAGTTAGTTTTAGTTTAGAGCTTTAGCGTTGTATTCTGTCTAAATTGATTTACCGGCGGCTTTTAAAACAAGAAACTAACAGTTTTGTCAATAATTGGTGTTCGGTGGAACTAACAAGTGAGACTTAGCGTGGTTTCGCATGGCCGTAATCAGGTAGCTTGACTAAATATTTTGTCGCGTGCGCCAACTTCGGGCTCGGGCGACTAAAAGAAAAACAAATGATTAAGTCTACTCCTGGAAATAGTAAAAGTTGTTACACAATAGATAACGGCCGCTGGAAATAACGATAATGTCAAAGAGTTTACATTGCGATTATTATCAATTATTTTGGATTATAATGTATTACAGTAAATAATAACAACTATGGAATTTAGTGCGAGGTGTTTTGTTTGTGTTCAATTTCTTTTGCATCAAGTTTAACTTTCATAACAGCTATGGATTCTCCCTGTCACATTAGTCATATTTGATACATAACAATAAATATTTATAGTTTAATTTTTTAGCAAAGAAGTTTGTAAAATCGATTATGTCTTACCATTTTTTAATAATGTTTAAATTTAATTAAATTAAAGTATCACCCACTTTACTGTCCCAGGGCTGGGCAAAGACTTACATCATTGAAATCAATTGCGACTGTTTTTTATTATTATTAGTATTGACGTCAATAAGTGCCTGTAAAGGTTTACATTAAATAAATAATTTGACTTTGACTTTGACAATTGATGGGTATTGACTTTATCACCACGCTTACCAAATGCAGGTAGGTGATCATGATCGATCATAAACCGAAAATTGCATGCATCGAAAAATTCCACACACTCACAACCCAGAAAACACTTTACCAATCAAAAAACTATTACGAATACAATTTAGGAGGGTTAACGCATTTCGGTATCCCATACAAACTTCAAAGTCGACATTTTTAAAAACCAAAAAGCCAATTTTGTTGAAACTTTGCATGCTTAAGTAAAACACAAGGATCTAAATAGTTTGTGGAAACATTTTTAAAAACTGTTTATTTAACTGAATTATTGCAATGTTTAACTTTCTATGGTGGACTTTAAATCGCAATAACTCAGCTAAAAAAACGTTTTCAACAAACTATTTAGGTCCAGTTGTTTTACTTCAGCGTGCAAAGTCTCATCAAAATTGGCTTATAGGTTTTTAAAAATTTCAAATTGGGAGTTTGTATGGAAAACCGAAATCCAGAAAAAAACCCTCCTAACAGGGGGGCGATTCTCGCGCAATAGACATGATGTCGAATTAGAGATATGTCGAAATAAAATGGCGGATGTCGATTGAAGCAGAATTTTCGTATTCTCGAAATGTCACGTTAGAGAAATGTCTATGCCCAGCGCTTGACTTGCAACGAGTGGTCGGTAGCGTTAGAGATCGAATGTCGCACAGTCTTATCTTGGTTTTGCATTCATTTTAAAGGAATTATTACGATTTATATTATTTTAAAATGTCGGCAGAAGAACTTTTATGAATTTAGTCATGGAGAACATGGTGGAATTGGCGGAAAACGCTGCGGATAATTCTCGTCGCTAAGCTGTATGGAGAGAGGAGCTATACGAAGAATGACAATTTGTTCAGAAAAACTTTCTATACTTTGTATCAAATTAATGATCTCGTCATCAAAAATTTCATTAGCATTTTAAACCAAAGACGCAATAAATTAAAACGAAGGTAAATTTATACATACCAACATACTTCCAGACATATAATTACAATCACGACTAATTATCCCCCAAGGGTTAGTCAGAGACTAGGCAATGAGGACCGCAAAAGCAGTCCTATACCATAGTTAGAGTTGGGCGTTAAAAGCAAAAGCACTTAAAAAAGTATACTTTTATACAAAAGTAATAAGCATGCTTTTAGGTTTACACGAATTATGCTTTTCACTTAAAAAAGTGCACGTCCCGCCATCTATGAGAAATCTCTAAAACTACTTCAAATACTTCCAGTATTTCCAGCTCCGTGTATGCGTATTATTATGCAACGAAACGTATTGCACAGAATTGTACTTATTTTGGTCGGTTTATTGTTAACGATTTTGTCTTGCTTTTGTAAGTCAAAAGTAGTACGTTTTTCAGTGTGAAGCGGTAAGTGCGTTTTCTTGTATGGTGTCCGCCGTCTGGTGTGCTTGCTTGTCTGCTTAAATACGAATACGTTACGTGTCTTGGAGATGTGTACTGTGTACATAACATAAAAAGTTTTAAAATTTTGTGTAAGTCGGTATTAGATATTGTTTAGTGTAAATAGATAACTCATTCAGTGTAAATAAATTTTGTTTAAATAAATGTTGTAAAAAAAACTTATGTTTCTTAATCATGTTAATAAAAAAATATAAACAATGGTAAGTACTTAAATAAAAAAAAATTAAAAAAAACAATTATGTACAAATGACAACAAAAAAATGTAATTTTTTAAATAGTAAGAAAACTACTACCTGTATAGAATTAATGTAATAAATATTTAAAAAAAAATTAAATAACGGAAAAAAATTAACTTATAAGTACGCCTGGATCTCGACACGAGTGTTGTTTCCAGACAGTCTTAAGCCTGTATGTAATTAAAAGTATGAAGGAAAGTTCGTTGATTAAAAAAAACATTAATTCTACATGTTATGTAATATTTACGTGATTTACGTCGTACAACTTAATATATAATTTTTGTTTCAATGACAACGAAATACAATTGTGTTAACAACGAAAAATGTAATAAAAAGCTTTACATTTTTCGTTTCAACACAACGTTTTGTAAGTAATATGCAAAAAAGCAAAAAAGTAAAAAAGCATTTTTTTAAGCATGATTTTTGAAAATCGTACAACGAATAAACGTGAAAAAAAATAAGCACTTTTTCCCATCTCTGACCATAGTCCACTTTTCACCAAATAGCGACTGCACATGTGCTCAGCGTGACAGGTGGTGAGCACATCTACCCGACACGGTTCAAATCGGTAAAATTCTGTATTTTCTAACCTCAAATCATGTATTTTGTGACACATTATCTTTATTCATAAAACTGATAAGTAGGTAATGATAATATAGGTACGATAAACAAAGAAAATTTCTCGCAAATAATTAATTTAAAAACAATGCACCTTTGTTTGATTTTGCTTGATGTTGATTGACAGCAGCGTTTCATATCAAGCTGTAATTTGGATAGTTTAATGTTTGTAATATTATGCCAATAAAATATGAAAAAAAAAATCGTTGTAAAAATTGTTAGAAAAAAATTTTGTACATATTTGATGGTAAAACTATTGTTCCTTAAATTACATAGAGCAAAAACCACTTAATTAATAATATAAATACATTTCTCGACTATACTTTTACATAATCGAAAAAAACGGAACGTGTCATGATAGACATTTCAAAGTCTTTCGACATGGCATCTCTACCGAATGCGAGAATAGCATTTTTAGGAACACTAAAGATTTCAGTGACATTTTCGTTCGACATTGCATAGGTGACATTTTGTCGCATTCGAGATTATGTCGCACCGCACGAGAATCGCCCTCCAGAGCACGTGTTAAAGGTAAAAGGTAAACCGAATCAATTTGTACAAGGTCACAACATTATTTCATATTGAAATTCCTTCCAACTTTATCGAGAAAGTATCACTATCGCAGCGTGTAAACATAAATGTGGCCCAAGTTGAGCCAGTTCGTCAAATAGTTGTTCTAGGATAGAAAGGTTGACATCCGATCCGATAGACGTGTCGAATGATCGTCCATGCTACATTGCTACGGGCCCCGGGTTGCCTAATTGTTTGCCGACACGATATTATCGATACGACAATGCTAGGGATGAGAACCAACATCTAATCGGGATACAATCGTGACGTAGCACCATTTTTTTAAACTAAATTGCGATCTTCTTCGTTAGTTTAAAACTTAGTCTTAATATTATTGTTTTTTTCTTTATTTATTTATTTATTTATTGATAAGGTACACCAACAGCAAAAATAAGTCGCTAGGGTTTAGGTACAAATATGTTCGCCGATTACAGGTATACACAGCATTTGTTACAAGAAGTAGTTATAACAATGAACTAAAATTTAAAAACAAATATCTTTTCTTAAGTGTATATACATATATATTATGCATCGATGCGACAATGTTTGGCCTTGGCGAGCTTACGAAACACCATCACTAGAAGTGAAAGGTTTATTTCTCTTATTAGTCGTAGGCAACAAAGAAAATAAAAAGTCATCACTTATGAGAACAATAATTATGTAACCTTGTTATATTGTTTTAAATATAGATTATTTAAGTTTATCTCGTTAATGTTAATTGATTGATTATAAAAAAGATTTATATGTCACCGGTCGTTAGCGCTGCTGCACGAATGAGATACTTTCTTTTGCCGACATGGAACTGTTGGGTCGATAGCTTGTAATAAAAAGCGAACTGTATTTTAAAAGATATAATTTAGTTACAACAATGTAATTCGTGTGCCCGTACAAAGAAAGATCGCCTATGCCTATATGCGCACACGGATCAAAGTGTATCTGCGCGGCGGGCGCGCCGACAGGACATCACCATCATACTAAAACGTGGTTGCAGTGTCTGATAGCTGCAAATGAATGCAATGCAAAACGCGTTTTTTCATGGTGATGTCCAACACAGATGTCTTCAATAGTAAATGTCTACGTTTGCGGCGCGCCTTGTAAGTGCTCGAAGAAGGTGACGATAGCGCCGAAATAGGAAGCATATACTTTTCCGGAATTAACACTGCTAAGTTACTGACCATGTATCTCTCTCTGTATTCAGAATACATCAATGCAATTAATATTGTTTTTATGATAAAATACTGACAAAAGATTGGCAGAAGAATCAATATAATATAAGTATATATAGGTAATTAGGAAGACTTACCATTTTAGTTAAAATAGTGTGCCAAAACAAACAAAATTAAAATTGTAGATCAACTGTATTTCATTTGCGGTATTTTAAAGAGATACAAAACAAATTTCTCAGCAGTGAAACAAAATAACGGGCGAATGATTTAACAGACGAAACAATCTTTGTTATTTGACGAGTACAAAGAGAAAAACATAATTTCAACATTAAATGCTGCGCCTTATTAAAACTCTTATCTTGTTTAAAAAGTCCGAGACCGGCTTAAATTGTTTGTTTTAAGTAACTGAGACGAGTTTTGATATTGTGACGCCATGCCGCCCTGCTCGCGCCAAAATGAACGAAAAACACAATTTGTTTTTTAACACTCTTAAGAGGTTCAATGATTTTGTTTTGTTCATTTGAACCGTCAAAGAGTCATACTATTCGAGCATCGTAGTGTACCAAACGCCTGGAATCAGTGTTAACACCGTCATCATCATCATATAACTTTTACATCTATAAAAGATGTTTCAAACAGCGTCTATACACTGAAAAAAAACTGACTTATACATAACCAAACTTTCATCAACCTATAACACAAAAAAGTGACCACATAACTTTTTGCAATATGTAACCAAACCCAGTTGGCTTATTTTTCTGACAAACTATGTGTGTTGTGTATTGCTAAACAGTTTTTGCTACGTGCTATGAAAAAGCTTACGTTACTTTTGGCCTAACATTTGTTATAAATAAACAATTTGTTTGTTTTTCATTTGTAAAACACTTAGACTGGATGTAGCCAAAAATTTGTTACTTTTTGTGTTTATTTAAATTCAGCAAAACTTTTGTGTTGATACATTGTTTACGTATAGCAAATCTTGTGATAATTCTCTGTTTACCTATAGCAAAACTTTTGTGTTAATACTTTGTTTACATAGCAAAACATTTGTGTTAATATTTTGTTTACGTATATCAAAACTTTTGTGATAATACTTGTTCACGAATAGCAAAACTTTGTGTTAATACTTTACTTAGGTATAGCAAAGCTTTTGTATTATTACTATAGCAAATAAAAATTGTTATCCTTAATGCAGCTCACATACCTGCAAGTTCCTCAGTGAAGCTTACAGGCATGTGAACCACATTAAGAATAACAAATTTTATTTGCTATTATTTCTATAAAAAAATGTAGATGATGGAATAAAACAAAAAGATACATATCAAATGGTTTATTAAATTTTACAAAAACAGTTATGTATCAGCCTTTCTTTACTTAATTCTTCATTAATCAATTAACCTTAATTAACTAAAAAATAAGAATTATTCCACATAATTAAATTTTTAATATTAATAAGTAATAATGAATATTACAAAAATAACTACATTATATAAAAATAAATACAAAATATTATATTTATATTGTTATTATCATTTATTTATATTATTTATTATTATTAAATATAAAACGCTCTCGTAACGTAAATGGTTAAATATTATGTACCTTTAGGTTATCTCTTTCAGTGATGAACCCACAACAATCATAAAGGGTTGGAAAGTTAAGTCCATTTGTTGAAATTTTGTTTTGCGACTTTGTATGGTTTCTTCATAAAGTTACTATACCTTGGTATAGTAACTTTATGGGTTTCTTCTATCTCCGCAGCGCTTAGGTGGCAGATGAAGCTATCAAAAACTTCAAGTTTAGAAGGTCTCCACTGTTTTATTGTCTTGTCTGTTTTCAGCAAGGAGGTTGTCATTAAAAGGGCAGTACCATAAACGCAACAACATTCAAAACCTCTTCCGTGGCTGTAAGACATAATTTAACATGTTAATGACTGTGATATTAAAATACTTAATACTACTTCAAAGATTCAAAGAAAATTATCTCTGGAACTAAGTTCTTTTACTGATAAAAAAAAATCGATGACGCACCATGCTGGTTCATCATCAGCCTATTGCAGTCCACTGCAAGACGCAGGCCTCCCCCAGGGGGCGCCCCAAAGCCCGATCTCCCGCTTTCACCATCCAGTCAATGTTAGCTACCTTTTCTAGGTTATTGGTCCATCTGACCGGTGGACGTCCAACACTACGTTTGCCGAGCCGTGGCGTCCACTCAAGAACCCGTCTACTCCATTGGTCATAGGTTCTGCGACAGATGTGACCATGCTGGTTGAATTTGATATAAAGAATAACTTACCTTTGAAAGATGCGATGTACGTTTCCAGACCCCATAGACGGAGTCTCCATTGAGGTTTTCAAACATTTTAATAACTTCACGTACATTCACCAGAAATATTACAATAAAACTATAATCTCTAGCAACATCGTGACTGTCTTTGCCGGCGCGTAAATAAAAATGAACGAACACGAGCTGTCAAGTTTAGCGCCGATTCGGTTACAAATGTAAACAAAATGTTTTGTTAATAATAAACGAAAGTTTGGCTTGATATTACTAAAGTTCTTTTATTATTAAATAAACGTTAGGCAAGATGTTCTAACCTGCAGTTTTGTCACGCACTACAATATACATTATGTTATTTGTTAGAAAACATTCATATAGGAATAAGCAAATTATTGCTGAACTGCTTTTTGGTATGGCTTACAAAAAGTTGGCTGTACGCAAAATAAATACTTTTGTTGTATGTTATCAATATTATTGCTTAAATTCGACAAAACGGTTTATTACCCTGTAACCACTTGAATTTGTCTAATTCAGTATGTTTAGAGCTAATCAAAGGTTTATTTAATAATAACCCAACTTGAAATAACATAAGCGGTTTTGTCTTATAAAGACAAATCGCTTTTGTAAAATCAAGTTAACTTTATTAGAATATTGTCAAACTTTGGTTATTCCTGAAATAGCCAAGTAGTTAGGTTAAATATTTTTTTCAGTGATAGTTGTAAGGTTTGGCATTTTCTTAAGTTTCTTGTGTCTCCACTGTAATAGCCTCCCTCATTATACATAACTATAAGTTATTTTCAAAATAGTAATAATAATAATAATTTTAATTATCAATATTTTATCCTACTGCAGGGGAAAGGCTTCTCTTGCTTCTGTCATCTTTTATGGCTGCCGCTACAGTGGCCCGATCTGGCAGAAATAAAATAATAACCGTTAACGTCGTCACGCCATCTTCGCCTAGGCCTAAACTGTAATACAAGTTATGCATAAATACATTTAAGACTATTATCCCCTATCATAAAAAAATAAAACTAAAACATAAGAAAATGAAACACTTTATACGGATCAAAACTCGCGTTTAATTTACTACAGAGGGCTATTCGAGCAATCTATAACCTAAAGGCTGGCGACTCTAATGACAGTTGCATCACAATACATTTATGAAAATTTGATTAATGTTCATAAAAATACTGGAATGTTTTCAAAAAACAGTGATATTCACAATGTAAACACTAGAAGTAAGAACAAATTAGCAGTACCTTATACTAGGCTCCATAAAATAAATAATTCTTTTAGGGGTCTGTGTGTAAGATTTTACAACAAAGTACCAAATGATATTCAGAAATTAGATCTTAATAAATTTAAAATCAAAATCAAAGAAAAGCTTTATAATAAAGCTTATTATAAAGTATCAGATACACAGAAGACAAAACAGCTTGGATCTGAAATGCTCCAAGCACTCCAACAGCTATTTCTAATTGTCTTTATTTAATTGATACTACATTGTATTGTAATTTTGTATTGCATCATCTTTTTTATTTTTAAATTCATATTTTGTATTGACCTGGTAACGACATACTCTTTTTTTTGTTTGTAAATGTCGTTGCTTTTGTGCGCTGTGGTTTCTTGCGCCCATTCTTTGCCACAGTTAAAAAATTATGTCCTGAATGGGTGGTAGGTTAAAAAAGATTTGGACGATTCAAAGTACTTATTAATTGAGTTTATTGAATAAATATATTTTGAATTGATTTGACTTGACTACATTGCATAGTTTTTTTTTATTTTACTGATGTTTGAAAAACATTTGAAAAACGTTTTTAAAACTTAATGATAAAAACATTGGAACGAAATTGTATTATTCAAAATAACGATACCACCGACTAACACAAACGTTCCGCATCCACCTTCAGCATTTTCATTAACAAACAGGATGTTACGTAAGCTTTTTATTAAACGCCAAGCCACGTTATGCTTAATCCTGCGGGCTGTTTGACCCAACTTTACATAGGGGTGGACAGATGCAATATTTGAACAACGGCCTTGCATTTCATGTATATCGTCTAGTGCCCTAATCCTAGGTAGCTGTTGAACAACAAAACTCATTACTCGGCGCTATTCGTAGTACTACCTGGCAGTTTCCTGGCAAGCTTCGGTTTGTTTTTGGTACAAGGTGTGGGCGCAAGCGAGCGATGTTGACATACATATCGTCGCTTATACTTCAACACCGCGAATATGATTGTTACCTTCATAAACTTTTTGAACCTATTGGATAGAGAATCTTATTGCGCGTTTTTTCCGCCAAATAGAATGAGCTTTGACATTATCATACATCGTCGCTTAAACTTCAACACCGCGAATTTATGCATTTTTACCATAAACTTCAAAAAGTTTATGACGGTAAAAATCACATTCGCGGTGTTGAAGTATAAGTTACCCCCGTTTCCGGGAGGGGTAGGGGACACCACAGCTTTCCATTTGCTTCGATCCTGACACATCCTATAATACATACATATAATCATGACTATTATCCCCGAAGGGTTAGTCGACACTAGGCAATGAGGACAGCGAAAGCAGTAGTACACTTTTCACCAAACAGCGACGGCACGTGTGCAGTCTTTAGTTCGTTAGTCGCCTTTTACGACACCAAGTGAAGAAGGACTGGTAGTATTCTTTCATCGCAACGCGACACGGTTAAATTATTTTAATTTTTTGTTTTATTGACTCACATAGGTAAAACGTTCTTATTCATGATGTTAAAATTGTTACTTTTATAATAGCTGCTACTTTGAAAATAATGATGATAATAATACTAGTTAGGACAAAATAAATGTCTCTCAATGACATCAAACGTATAAAATGTTATTTTTTATTTGGCACATCAAACCTGTGAGACTTTATATATGTTGCATAGAGACAAATTGTACCATCATTTATTTTTTAAGTAATATTTATATGTCATTATTGGTGAAATGTAATTTCGTATGAGAATAAAGATCTTTAAACCTAAACTTATATCAAGTTTTTTGTAGTTAAATATTTTAGATGTTCGATACCCGGTTAAGAAGATTTACACATTTCGTCTCCGAAAAATCATTTATTTAGTTGAATTATTGCGATTTTAAACATTCTACAGTGGACTTGGAATAGATACGTACTCAACGAAAACTCCATTTCGAAGAATTTGAGTTCGTCCGAAGTGGGGACTTAGAGTGCCGCCAAAAGCTAGTGACTCGCACCACCCCGTTACTTGGCTTAGGAGATTAGCAAATGGGGGCAACTTGTTCGGTTTACTGTAAGGATAAGCTAGCCCACTAAACCCTGGCAAACTTTGCCCACCTCGAAATGGGTGATTTTTAATTATGTCATTAAACCGGGCGTACGTGTGCGTGCAACAGATTAACTTTGTTATCGTTAAAAAGGTCAGCTCCGTTATTAATACTTCGTTATTAACGCTGAACTTAGTATTTGTGAAAGAATATCTTTGCTGTTTTAATTGGAAATTGTTTTATGAACCCAAACATTGTATCTGAAATAAGGAAAGTCTTTATATAAAAGACTTATTTCATATCGGTACGTCGATAACAAAATTATTTCCTTTTTTAAATAAGGTAATACAAGATAATAGTTATGAACTGTCTAGAAAGGCAATCAATGAACTGGTGCTACATGAAGTTAAATAGGTTTTGAACTGATCCTTATCTTGTGTTATCTTACGGTCGATTCAATAACCTGACTACATACTTACATGTATATATTAACGCATATTATCCTTGAAGAGTAAGTCAGAGACTAGGCAATGAGAACAGCAAAAGCAGTCCACTACCATAGTCCACTTTTGACCAAATAGCGCCTGCACATGTGCTCAGCGTGACAGGTAGGGAGCCCATCGCTACAGCATAGCTGTTTGATGTATGTGCAGTCTTTAGTCCGTTAGTCGCCTTTTCCGACACCCAACAGAAGAGAGGGGGTGGTAGTATTCTTTCACCGCTACGCGACACGGTTCACGGTTCATAACCGGACTATATGTTCATAACCGGACTATATGTTGTTTTTTTGCCAACTTGAGTTAGAAAATTGACTTAAGCTCTATACAAATTATTAATTTAGTGGGCTTGCCGAGATTTTCCTATCTCAGTAACACTTCACCCATCGAGATCTTAGGTGGAGCTCTATCCGTTCTCTCTCCTCCTCAATAAAGATGACGTTGTTGTACGTATGTTGACGTACGTTGGACAATGACTTTGGTACTTAATTAAGAGGCCTATTACATTTTGAATGTGATTTTTGCGTAAAATGCCCATTTTCGCATTTTGTAGTAATTTTGCAGTTGTATTTATCGTTTTTATCGATATAGGATAATAAATTCATTATAAAATCTTTATTCCTCATGAAGTAACAATTACTCTGGTATAAATTTTGCTCAATAATATTATCGTAGATAGGAGATATTCACAGTTAACTTATAGCAATTTCCGAAGTTTTTTGGTTTAGAATAAGATTTTTTTTCTATATAAAATTAATGATATCTAAAAATTCCGAGGCCGCTACGCACTATTCAAATATATAAGAGACAAAATTATAATTATTTTATTTCACTTGTTCAGAACAGTAGTTCAATCGATGAGCTCAAAAAAGTGCCTTTGCGCACTTTATGAAAATCTTTCTCTGCAATTTTGGGTTTCATTAAGAAGTTAAGCAAAATTTACAAAAAGCGAGGCCACTACGCACTATTCCAATAGCTATTCTACACTATTCAATAAGTCATAATTGTTAATGTATTTTTGTTTCTGAGATCCATAACGCCAAAATTGACCAATTTACGCAAAAATCACAGTCGAGATGTAATAGGCCTCTTAAGTACTTTTATGTAATACTAGTAGTGTAATATTGGGCATTCTAGATCACTTTTCACTCCATTGATCTCACTGACGTTCGATCAATGTCGTTAAAAGTGATCTAGAATGTCCCAATATTACTTTTGAAAATCACTGCCACTCGCTCAGTCAACGTCAAAAAGTGATTTAGATTGTCCAATCGACTTCTCGTGTTTTAGAATGTCTAATCGACTTCTCGTGATCTAGAATCCCATACAACGACTGCGATCTACTTTACACATTTTCAAGGTCTTTCGTTCATAGGATGCAGGAGCTTTTGACAATATGGAATTACAGCACAACTATAAATGAATGTGACTTAGTGAACTCTCAGTACGGAATAAGTGTTGTTTAGACGTAAGCGCCTACACGATTAAAATAGCAATATACCATTAACAGCTACGCTCCTCAGTCTTTCCGAAGGCGCTTGGTCAATTTATTCTATATTGTTTATAATGCCATTTTGTAATATAGTTTCGATTCATCATTGAGATCACATTATTAAACTTAAGTATCCGTCATATACGGTTTTTATTTGCCACCACGCTCCAAGGTGTATCATATAGTTGCATTTGTCAAATTTTATTCCTGACCCATAAGAAAACACTTGTGTATTTTAATCGAATTCATATTTCAATTTCTGTATACAACGACTTCGATCTACTAAACACATTTTCAAGGATTTCGTCTACTGAATGCGAAGGTTTTTGACAATATGGAATAACAGCACAACTTAAACTGGATGGGGCTTCCTGGTCTCCCAGGACTGGATCCCCGAATAAGCTAGTGCTATGAATAACATTTATCAAAGTAGTACCTCGACCCATAGGAAAACACTTGTGTATTTTGATCAGAATCCAGTATGTAATAGTTTAATTTCTGTATACAACGACTTCGATCTACTTAACACATTTTCAAGGATTTCGTCTAATGAATGCGAAGGTTTTTAACAATATGGAATTACAGCACAACTTAAGCTGGATGGGGCTTCCCGGTCTCCCAGGACTGGATCCCCGAATAAGTTGAACTATGAATAACATTTGCTAAAGTTGAACCTCGACCCATAGGAAAACACTTGTGTTTTTAAACCAAACTTCATTTCAGTATACGGTGACTCCGATCTACTCTACACATTTTCAAGGTTTTCAACAATTGGAAGAAAAGGTTTTATGCCGAAACACCTCAACCTCGATCCAAGGAAAACACTTGTGTATTTTGATCAGAATCCAGTATGTAATAGTTTAATTTCTGTATACAACGACTTCGATCTACTTAACACATTTTCAAGGATTTCGTCTAATGAATGCGAAGGTTTTTAACAATATGGAATTACAGCACAACTTAAGCTGGATGGGGCTTCCTGGTCTCCCAGGACTGGATCCCCGAATAAGTTGAACTATGAATAACATTTGCTAAAGTTGAACCTCGACCCATAGGAAAACACTTGTGTTTTTAAACCAAACTTCATTTCAGTATACGGTGACTCCGATCTACTCTACACATTTTCAAGGTTTT
This sequence comes from Scoparia ambigualis, assembly GCA_963921215.1. Lineage (NCBI taxonomy): Eukaryota > Metazoa > Arthropoda > Insecta > Lepidoptera > Crambidae > Scoparia > Scoparia ambigualis. Next base: position 9,951,573 of record OY992511.1, on the reverse strand, counting down.
CAACAATTGGAAGAAAAGGTTTTATGCCGAAACACCTCAACCTCGATCCAAGGAAAACACTTGTGTATTTTGATTAGAATCAGTTGCCAATTGTCATTGTCGACTCTGATCTACTCAACACATTTTCAAGGTTCTCATAAAAAAAAAACACTTGTATTTTTTGATCTAAGTCAATGCAGACAACTGTGCAGGGAATTGTTAGTTACCTTATTTATATCAATCCCGCAAACAACAACGTATGCAATCACTACACACACACAAACACACACACATACATTAACTACGAGTTCGACTTTGAAACTTCCCGTTTCAATGCTAACGAAAACAATTTTAATACGGGTTATTCCCAAGCGCCATCAAAAATTTGTTTGGAAAATATAAGAAATCCATACATCAATTCCTATACTCCTCCAAAGACCAAATATTATAAAAGATATTATCGAATCAGAAATGAGGGGATCCGTAGACGAACTAAGGCAGCCGATATAGCCCGAAGAATTGCTAAACATAAGTGGCAGTGGGCAGGGCATATCGCTCGAAGAACCGACGACCGTTGGGGCAGATCGGAGTGGCAACCGCGCACCGGAAGACGCAGTGTGGGCAGGCCTCCAACAAGGTGGTCCGACGATCTGGTGAAGATTGCAGGTAGCAGCTGGATGCGTGCGGCGCAGGACCGGACGTGGTGGGGATCCTTGGGGGAGGTCTTTGTCCAGCAGTGAACGTCTTTTGGATGATGATGATGATGATGACCATTTTTTATCACGGAGGAGCATGAAAATTAATATATTTGTATTTTTTCTGGGGAGGACTTTGGACCATTTTGTTGTGGGAGAATGGGAATAACCTTTAACATAAACACAATTAGAAAGATAAAGCTAAGTCTATACTGTTTTAATTGACAAACGCATTAAACATACATTTTCATAATACATACAAACACAAACATCACGGCGTATTCCCACAAGTGGGATAGACAGAGCAACAAGTAACAATTAATTACGTCATGCTGAAGTCACGTTTAGCAACAAGTGATCAGATAGGATTTTCATAACAGTACCTTTCAAATTATGGTTTAACTTATAAAGCAAATGTCGATTTGAATACGTACCCACTAAATATGGTTAGATTTAATTATTGTGGGAATAATATGAGTACATAAACACCGAAGTTATAAAAATAGACTGCCTCACGGTAATCGAACCCGCGTCTCTCGATATCCGAGCGGCTAACTTGTAACATACCGAGACATTTGTTTAATTTAGTACGTACATCAAAATGTTTAACTTTTACCGTCTCATTAATAAAAATGGCCAAATGTTACACCTCGGTTTAAAGTGACGCTGTCTCGTTTTTGTTAAAGAAGACAGATAGAGACAGCGTCAATTTAATCCTAAGTGTAACTTTAATCAACGTTTATTAATGACAGGGTTAGAGTGTGAGGAACTCGATGAGGTACCTAGTGGTGAACTCGATCTGTGATTGTGGTGGTTATGAAACTCTCGTTAAGACGATCATGAGATGAAATGTAATAGTAAATTTCATGCTTAGTGAAAACAGTCCTAATGTTGCACATCCGGACAATCGTCGTCAGCGCTTTATCGAAAGGTTAGCAATTACACAGGAAATGTAAAATACTTTCGCTGCTAGTTTTCGCACTAATCGATAAACTAAATATTTTGCTTAAAATTTAAAAAAAACAGAGGTTACAAACATTGCTTCAATTTTGTAATTACTTCCTTTCTTGCTACTAATAACACATATTTATTTATAACATTGTAATACTTATTTAATTACTTTTGCTTAAACGTACACTCGTTAAAATATAACAGCTAATGTAGTGGTTAGGTAGGTACTTGACTATAACGCGAAAAAGGCTCAGGCTAATGGTTTGATGAATGCAAGCATTTATGTGTACATCGTATAGGTAACGGTTTGTAGTACAGAAGGTTACGCTACCGATTAAGCTTGCTTTACTTAGATAATGTATGTGTTTATAATAAGCCCAATATGTACCTATTTGGTTTGTAATAAAAGCAATAATAATAAAAAAAAAATTTGGAATTAACAGTTTTTACATACGGTGTTATTCTTGAAAGTAAAAACTAGCACTAATAGTTTAATTGTATACAAGCAAAAAAAAAAAAAAAAAAAAAAAAAGTTGATCACTCCTGCTTAGTAAAATTGCTGTTAAACACTTTTCTCCAATAAATACCCGAAAAATGGTAGTTGTCGTATCAGTGCTTCCTAAGTCAGATCGACCACTAGTACGCCTAAGCTACGCCTAAGTTTTTAATATTTAGTGCTTCGGTACTCTGAAATCGCTACGAGAATCATCCAGAAGATATACACCGAAACAATGTTCGTAAGTTTTAAATATTTTTATTTTTCTATTAGCAATGTTGTGTTTGCTCGACTTCGTATATGTTTTGTAAGGTATGTCAACGGTTGATCCCTTCTGCATCTGCAACCGTTAGCACCGCCAAACCGCAGTGGGTGTGCGTGGTGGGCTATGGTCCGTTCTCTCTATGTCATCATCATCATCATCATCAGCCTATAAACGTTCCACTGCTGGGCAGAGACCTCCCACGTGAATAATAGCACGGGGATATTAAGCCATAACCCACCACGCTGGTCCAATGCGGGTCGGTGGGTTTTAACGACTGTCATCTTACGACAACATCCGGGACCAACGGCTTAACATGCCTTCCGAAGCACGGATCTCTCTCTATGTGTAAAGAAGTTATTAAAGAAGGTCTGTAGAGGAGCAGTGACCTAGACCAGCAAATGTTATTATTTAATCGTACTAGTATTTACTGTCATATGTTAAATGTTAATGTCACTAATATTTATTGTTATTTTAGGTCTGAAAGCAAGCAAGTTAAACGCTCTGCCAAGAAAAGCTGTGTGTTAGCCAATTCATTTGACTCGGACAACGAAAGCATAAGGTAATTTGCGTTGATTACTTTTAAAACCTGTTAATATATTTTATGTTATTTCGTATATCGTCAATATTAATAATTAGTTTTTAATTACATTTCTTATCTTTCTAGCTCTAAGAAGAAATGCCTGTACTCGTCGTCGGTGCCTAAGACTTCAACAACGATTGTGAAAAAACAAGAAGGGTCTAGCTCCGCTTTAGACTGGTTAAATGATTCAGAGTCAGATAACGAAGTTTCGCCGCCTCCACGCAAGACAGACCAGACCTTCGACAGTGTACTAACGCGACGAGTACCAGGCGGGGTAACGCGTCGGACTGCGAAGCTCGACGGTGAACTGGTGGCGGAGCTGCGTCTCTACGACGCTGAGGAGGTGCGTAGCCTCACCGGTCTTGAAAGGTGTGAAAAGGCAATAATTTGGGTTCGACTACAAGGCGAAGCTGAGTCTCCTGAATTGTTGACTATAAAAAAATTCATAAAATTAGCCAAATCAAAATTTACTGAAGAGGGGGTATTCTTTAGTGATAAAAAGAAAAAATAGTCACAGTCAGCTAGGTACTACATATTAACTAGTTACACTCTCTTCGGTAAATTTTGACTTAACTAGTTTTACTTATATATTATATGTGTGTTAGGTTTTATACATTTTACTTAAAAACTACTTTAACCTCTTGTAATTTTTTAACACAGTGAAAACAAAATCATAATGGTTAAGACTATATTCTGTTCAACTTGCAACTTATCCGTTAAAAATAATGCTTTCTCTGCTCATTTAAAAAGTATTTTACACAAAAATAATAGTTCTGTAATTGAGAGCGAGGGTATCGAACAAGTGCATAGCGCTCTTCGCGGTCGCATAGCGTCGTACCGTGTTCAATGCGAGGACGTTGAAGAACGTATGCATGTGTTTGCTCCTGCAGATTTTTTATCGCAATTGCGCCTCCGCGTGAAACTTTTACTCTCAGCCCGAATTGAGGCTTATACAAACCTTAAAGTAAATTTCGAATTGTTTTCTGAATTTTTTCTGCATAAGGATGACTCGATTTCAACGAAATCTTTTGCTACTGAAAACATTATCTTACATAAAAGTTATAATTTTGATGCTATGTATACAAACATTAGCCATAAAATTTGTAAAAAAGTTGAAGAATTTGAGGAAAGAGATAGTGGTTGGGCTTACTTACGAAGCTTGTATCTAGAAGTAAATATAAACAAATATAACCCGTTGAGAGCCTCAGGTTACTTAGATTTACCTAACGCTATAAAAAACAAACGTGCATGTATCAACATTAAAAATTCGGATGATTACTGCTTTTTATGGTGTGTCATGGCATCACTTTTTCCTGCAAAAAATAACGCAAATCGAACCACCGCATATCCGCATTTTGAAAGTGTACTTAAAGTTAAAAATATGACATTTCCAGTAGGGTTCACAGATATAAGAATTTTTGAAAAGAATAATCCCAACATAAGTATTAATGTTTATGGCCTTAAAAATAGCAGTAAGGTTGTTGGACCTCTGTACAAATGCGAATTACGTAAAAGACATCACGTCAACATGCTTTTTCTCGAAAATGGAAAACGTACGCATTACTGTCTAATTAAAGATTTAGCTAAATTACTTCGCAAGCAGTTAACTAAACATCATTCCAAAATATTTTTATGTGAGGATTGTATGATATTTTTTGATAACAATCTTAAACTCGAAGCCCACGTTTGCAGTGGTGTAGCAACAATTTTACCTAATCAAGGAACTCGAATACAATTTGAACATTATGAACGCATGCAAGACATGCCTTTCGTTTTATACGCAGACTTTGAATCTTTGTTAGAGCCAGTTGAACCAAATTCTGAAACAAGTTGCACAACGATTACGCAAAAGCATGTACCAGCTGCATTTGCTTACTACGTTGTATGCTCCTACGACAGCTCCCTTAATAAATATGTGTCTTATCGAGGACCTGACTGTGTGAATAAATTTTTTGATAACCTTCTATCTGATATAACTGTAATTTATAATATTTTGCATTCATCGATCCCTATGTTCTTAACAGATAAAGATAGAACCAATTTTGCTCAAGCTAAAAACTGTTATCTTTGTAACAAAATATTATTTGACGACAAAGTAAAAGATCACTGTCATCTTACTGGACGATATCGTGGTGCAGCTCATTCTTATTGTAATATAAAATATTGTTTGCCTAAGTTCGTTCCCATATTTTTTCATAATTTAGCTGGTTACGACAGTCATCTTTTCATACGACAGTTAGGAGAATTATCAGGTAGGATACAAGTGATTGCAAAAAATAAAGAAAATTACATATCGTTTACCAAATTTTTTCGAATTAGTAACGAAGCTATCATACCTGTTCGTTTTGTCGATTCTTTTAAATTTTTAGGCACAAGCCTAGAGAAGCTAGTTGCAAATTTAAATACAAATGATTTTAAACATCTATCTTTTTTTTTTCCTTCTCAGGAACATTTTAATTTACTTAGACGTAAAGGGGTTTATCCTTACGAATACGTCACTACTTGGAGTTCTTATGATGAAGAAGAAATACCTCCTTATAAATGCTTTTTTAGTAAATTGCACAATTGCAACGTATCAATAGTAGATTATGAACACGCAAAAAGAGTATGGCAAACCTTTGAATTACGGAGCCTTGGAGAATACACTGATTTATATCTTAAGTCAGATGTACTCTTACTAGCGGACGTCTTCGAAAGTTTTCGAAAAACGTGTAAGACGAATTATAAACTGGATCCTTCTTTTTACTTAACAGCACCTAGCCTAAGTTTTGACGCTATGCTATTAAAAACAGATGTTAAATTAGAATTAATAAATGATTTGGAAATAATAAGAATGATACAAAAAGGCATACGCGGTGGTATATGTTTATGTTCTACAAGATATTCGAAAGCCAATAACAAGTACTTACAAACTTATGACCCCGCAAAAAGTGATAACTTCCTTGTTTATATTGATTGTAATAATCTTTATGGTTATGCTATGTGCGCTTATTTACCTCATTCAAATTTTAAGTTATTAAGTGAACTAGAAATTTCAAAAATTGATTTTCATAATATACCCATTGACGGGGACATTGGCTATATACTCGAAGTAGACTTAGAATACCCTTTCCATTTGCATAATTATCATAACGATTTTCCATTCTGTGCTCAAAAATTTGCTCCTCCAGGATCTAAAACTTCGAAATTGATACCAAACTTATACGATAAGTTTTTGTATGTCATTCATTTTTCCCATCTGAAAACATGTCTAAAACATGGTTTATTGCTAAAAAAAATACATAGAGTAATTCAATTCAATCAGAGTCCATACTTAAAACAGTACATTGATATGAACACTGAGTTACGAAAAAAGGCCAAATCTATATTTGAACAAGATTTCTTCAAACTTTTAAATAATAGTATATTTGGTAAAACACTAGAAGACACCGAGAAAAGGGTCAGCGTGAAGTTGGTTAATAAGTGGAATGATGAAAAGAATATAACAAAGAAAAGTTTCGGTGCTGAGCAACTAATAGCTCGACCAAATTTCCATAGTGCTACTATTTTTACAGAAAATTTTATAGCTGTTCAAATGAAACCCGAGACAATTACTTTAGACAAACCCATATATATTGGCTTTTCTGTATTAGAAATATCCAAAAGTCATATGTTTGATTTTCATTACTCTATTATGAAACCTTTTTATCGGGAAAAATTAAAGCTTTGTTATACGGATACTGACAGTTTTCTTTATTCAATAGAAAGCAAAGATTTTTATACAGATTTAAAGTTGAATTTCCTTAGATATTTTGATACTAGTAATTATCCATTAAATAACTGTTACGGTATACCTGGTCTTAACAAAAAAGTACCAGGTCTTTTCAAAGATGAACTAGGGGGAAATTTAATTTCTGAATTTGTTGGTTTACGATCAAAATTATACTGTATAAAAACAGTACAAGAGGAGTTAAAAAGGGCTAAAGGTATACAGAAACAGGTTTTGAAAAACGTACATTTCGAAGATTACAATAACGTATTAAACAAAAATACTTTTTTAAGAAAGAAAAACATAATTTTTAAATCCTTAAAGCATGAAATATTTACCCAAGAACAGAACAAGATAGCTTTGTCAGGTAATGATGACAAACGCGTAATATTAAAAAATAAAATATCTACTATGTCTTGGGGCCACTGGGATTATATATTTTAGCAATTATTTTTTTCACTGTGTTTTAAAATTCTATTATTTAGATATATGACTATGATTTAGATATATTATATTAGAGTTATATTATACTTAAGGCTTGAGAAATAAAAAAATGTATTATTATTTATTACCATTACTAAGATTCATTGGTTGAATTTAAAATAATATTAACTTTTTATAAACTATTGTAACCAGTTTTTCAATATACTTAAGTAGGTACATATAATGAATATTTTGATTTATAAAAATTGTTAAAAAATATGTAAGTTGTTGCTTTTGCTCAGATTCATTTATTGTTTGAATAGGAAATCTAACTTAGATTATGAAATGTAATGTAAAATTTACTCTACCCAGCTGTATTAATATACCTAATAAAATATAAAAGTAACCGACTAACTTGCATTTTTATTTAATTTATTATATATCTTTGTATAATAAAACATTGACGGTAAATAAGTAAGAAAATTCTAACGCAAACAAGTTTGAACAAGTCAAATTCAGAGTAGGTTGTACTCTTCTGATTATAAGGTAATATGAAACCTAATTAATACAAATCAGGTCACGTTATTGGCAAGTTAATCATTCTTTAATAATATCAATTCTTTCTTTTTATTTTGCTGAAATGTCCATTAATTACATGTTTTACTACCTATATTGTCTTGCTGTGTCATCATGTACATTAATATAAATGGGTTTCAAATTAGTTTCAATTTCAATTATTAAAGTGAAGGCGTCAGTAGTCCAGCTAGATAATATCAACATGGTAAGTTTAAATAATTTTGTATGATTATAAATTAATTTTATTTGTGTTGTAATTGTGTCGTTATTTGGTGAAAAGTGGGTTATGGTAAAGGACTGCTTTTGCTGTCCTCCTTGCGTAGTCGCTGACTAACCCTTCGGGGATAATAGTCGTGGTTTTATGTATGTAATAAACTATTTTATTTTATGTTTTAGAATACTCAAGAGAACCTGGTGTCGCTCAGCATCAACAAGGAGTTCGTACAACCGTCATCTCCCACTTTTGAACAGAACGCTCAAGATATGCTCGAGGGATTTACAGAGGAGTATCCGAATTGGAGAGCAGATGAACGGCGAGGCGATTCCCCGCTGTATAACAAGGTGGTGAATAATATCACCAAGAAGAGACTTCGAAAAAGAAGAAGTTATCTGAAGCATTCTCATTCTTACGTGATGAAAAGTACGCCGATTCAAGGTCGTCGATTAATTAAGATTGAAGTGGTGGACTTCGAAACAAATCATACTGATCCATTATTATCTGCGCAGTATGTGGTAACAGAGCATATTGACCCCATAATGGATCAAACAGAGGCTATCATTAGCAATATATCAAAAAAAGTTTGTGGATATAGTTATAGTTTTTAAGAAATTCTAAAATAAATATTATTGAATTGAATACTAAGATCGTTTCATTCACCCTTTTTACTTTTAGTAATTAAACAAAAAGATATTTATACACATTTGATTTATTGAGGAAAATACTTTATTACATTAATAACTCAATTAACATTTAAAGTGTACCACTTTTTTAGACACAGAACATTTTTTAAAGCACACATTTTTTTATGGTACTCACAATTAAATTTATTTACATCTACATGGTAATCACTATATAATTTTAAAAAGTTAGGACAACCTATTTCTTCCAACTCCATTATTTCACAATCTTGACATAGCTCGCGAACCCATATTCCTTTTTCCAATCCCTTTACTAATACCTTCTTACTGCTTAAATACGGAACTATTATTCGTCTAAATTCGCGGTAATCAATGAATCCCTGACTCCATTTGAGCCCGCGATTCCTTTCTAACCACCGGATTTGCTTCTTTTCTTCATCTGTTAGGTTTTTAAAAGCATATGGTGGCTTAATTAAGAACGTCTGCGTATGGTTTTTAGTTGCTATTGATAACTCTTTTACAATAAAATTATTTTTCAAATCCTTAAATCCTTGCACATCCACTATAATAGTATCGTTATTCATGATAGCTTTTTCACAATGTTACTCAGTGGTTTATATTCAAATATGCAATCGTTCAGTATAAGGCAGTATGCAGCGGTCTGATCAGGTATCTCTTGATCTGTTTCGATTTCTACTCTTACGTCGATTGATCCCTTCAGCATTTCTTGTTGGCGAGAACAGTCAACAACGAATAAAGGAGCAATATCTTTAAACTCTTTTAAACTCGACAACGGTTCTGATCGACGTCCGTGATAATACTGCTGAAACCTTGCATACTGTTCGTATATTAATAAAAACTTGTTGTCAGAGAAATTTATGTTAAGTCCTTCGTAGGGGTAATATGATGAATTTAAAAACACTCTTACGTCACGAACATTGCAATGGTCGAACTCAGCCATTGACATTTGAGCATTATGTTTTCGGTTTGTTTGTAAGGCAATAATAACAAATCGAGGTTTCTCTGTTTGCGATGAAGTTTTAATAGCCCAAGTATGCTTACGTGTCTTGGGTAGTAACGGATATTCATACAAGTCCCAGTTACGAAACGCTAGTGTAATGGCTCGATCTTTTTCTAAATGCTTTAATAAATTAATTCTCTCTCGATCTGACACTTTAATATGTGGAACACGCCAAACGATTTTATTTATTGTTATATTTTCCACTATTTGCTTTTTACTCAATTTTATTGCATTGACATTTGTGTTGCTCCTCAACAGTACTAACTCATGTTTACAGTTAATTAAAACTTTTTCATAATCTTCTGCAAATCCTAATATTTTATTTAATGGTATGGAGACAGAGAAAACTCCGTTTGTAACATTGGTTATTCCTGCAGGAGACCAACCCCAAACTTTTGCACTTTTGGATTCATTTTCATTCAAAGACAAATAAGACTTCATTGTCGTTGTGATACCTGCATTTTTTATTTTATCTATTTCTATTCCATTTAACTCATATCGAATATCTTGGAATAGAAATAACGCAGGATTGTTTACAAAATGCACACTTGTTACCTTTTCTTTAGTGGTACTGTTATATACATCAGCTTTACCTTCAATATACAAAGTGCTGCGTGACGGCAACACATACAAATCTTGCTGATTGATTGGTATTCTTATTTCATCATTATTGTTGAAACTTGTTACATACGGCTTATACGAATGATATTCAAAACTCTCGATACTGTTATCGTATGACGTTGGCTGAGATATATTTAATATGTTCATTTTAACAAGCCTACTAGCTTTAGAAATTCTTTATTATTTTTAGTAACCTTCTTTTTTAAGTCAAACGGTGTTCTTTTACTTATTGCTCTTTTGGAACTGACTTGAACACCTGATGAGGTAGGGTTTTTATTAAAATTAATCATTTTTTTCTAAAATGTAAATAAAGTTGTACGTCTTCTCCACGTAAATTAATCTGTCTATTATCAGCGTCTAACAACCTAATATTAATTGCACTAATTGAACTTTGATTGACTGGAAAATAGATTAAGTTTTTAGGAATTTCAATAATTCTATAACCGGGTGGTACATTAGGCACAAACTCATAAATAATATGGCTTGCTTTCCCATTCACGAATGATCCGCTAACTACGTCACATTCGATGCGTACGATGGTTGTTGCTAAAATACTGACTGGGTACTGAGACTCACAACTTATATTTGCCTTAATTGTGTCGTTAGCAAAACCTAAAATTCTACCAATGGAATTATTTTTCTCGAAATGAACATCTTCTGAACAAAATATTTTGGTTTTGAGAGTATTATTATTACAAGTCAATTTTAATGCAGTGTTCTTAATGTTGCTTTTTAAAAATTCGCAAATATCTTGAAGTTCATATGATCCTTCAGGAATTTCGATGAACTCATTGATACCGTAATAAAACTTATTGTTCCTTTCGTCTATATTAGGAATAGAATTAAAAGTAGAAAAGTATATAAGTCCGCACTCATATTGCCCACGTAATTCTAAAGTTGGTGAATAGTTAGTTATTAATGAGGCTCCTTGCCCAGTTATGGATACAGTGAAAGACATTTTTATACTGTCAAGTTATTTTAATTGTAACCTATATAAATGATTTTTCCAATACTTTCTTAAAAATAATAAACAAAGATGACCACAGTTTACAGTACCGAAAGATTGATACTGTTTGTAATTATAATTTATGTGCCTATCTTTCAAATATTTTATTAATTCTAATGGAGGTTTTAAGTTACCAAAACTGTTAAAATATTCACAGTAATTATTTTCTTTTACATAGGCTACCCAATGAGTTCCAGGATTTGAAGAACTATCTAAATTAAGAATAGCACACTCAATTTTTCTTGGTTTTGAGGGTAACGTATCTCTCATAAAAACGCCACGAAAATATGGAATATCAACTGAGTGCTTTAATATATCTAAATTAGTAAGTGCTCGTTTGGGTAACCGTTTAATTAGTTTTTTGGAGGTTGCAAGTACAAGCCCGCTCCTTTTTTGTGAGACTTCAAATACAACCCTTTTCCAAGTGCAACAGCTTCCATCATCTTGTTATGTCGTTCTGATTCTTGAAGATTTTTTTGAGCGACCTTGTAATCGTTAACAGCCTTTGTTATACCTGCAGCACCCCCAGCGAGTGAACCAAGAGCTGATAAACCAGCAAAGATTGGTATGAGGGGTAACAACCCACCAGTTTTCGGAACAGGAATGCAGCGTGGGAAGCGTATTCCTTTTATATTAGAAAACACTTTTTTTGCAGCTGCATGCGCATATTTTATAGCCGTGCGGTTATCATTACATTTTATTTTTTTCATTTGCTTTTGAATTTTTTTAACACCTTTCATGAATGACCGCACTCCTGCTCCGGCTTTAAGTTTTGCTTTCATTGCATTTTTTACTATCCATGATGCAATCTTTTCTCCTTTCCCAGCATCTTTCGATTTCAATCTTTTCTTTGCCATATTTAAAAGTTCTAAATCGGCGTTTTGTCTAACGTTCCAATCTTTATTATTGTAAGCAATATCGTGATACAAGCAAGCTTCATCCAATTTATTTATTCCTCGTTCACCTCTTAGTAAGCGTTTTTTAAGTTTTGTTCCTGGACCACAAAACTGATATCCAGGTAAGTGTAACTCGAACGGAATGTTATCTATTAAATTGTTGACAATGCCGCTTCCTTCCTTCATTGATGTTCGTAAAGTGACTGTACAACATAATCAGGCGATATTTATATTAAGTCATTAATAATTTTCTGTCAACCCAACTGTTTTCACCATCACTGAGACCCAACCATTTGACAAAGAGTTTGTTTCCTTTTTTCTTTAAAACTTTTTCAATAAGATATATATCGGGAAATTGGGTTCTTTGCAGTTCGTATCCGTAAAAAGATCCTAAAATGATTTGCTTATGTTTGTCTTCTAAGTGGTATGTGACAGGATTTGTATGGTTAACTTTCACAACGTTGAAGATTTCTGTTGACCAGTTGGGAGTATAACCTTTGTAGAATTCACCTTTGTATTTACTAATCCGAACATGATCACCAACACGGTACTTATTTTTTTTCGTTATGTTATTATTTTGTGATTTGATGATGTTGTACTTTACAGTTGTCTGATTTCTTTTGTCAACATCAATAGGTTTAAATTTTGTTATACGATGAACAGTGTTATTATAGCTTTGTACCACGTTTTTCAAATTTTTATTTATCCACTGGTATTGACCGCATAAGCTAAATAGCTTATAAAGGTGACCTTTTAGCGTTCTAATTACTCTTTCAACAATTGCTGCTTTTTTCACAGAATAAGTGGAATAATGGTTAATGTCATATTTTTTCATCAACTCTTTAAAGTTTTCATTATAAAACTCTTTACCTAAATCTGTTTGCAAATTTTTTGGTTTCCGAGACGAATTCAATAATATATTTTCCATTGCGTTGGTGACATTAATTTTATCTTTACTCTTCAAAGGATTTGTCCAAACGTATTTCGATAAAGTGTCAATAACTACTAAAACATATTTATATCCTTTATTAAATTGTGAATACTTTTGAAAATCCATAAGGTCAGCTTGCCATGAATCATCTACTCCTTTTATAATTGTACATCGGCGAGGAAAATTTCTTCTCGCCGCTCTGTGAATTTCTTCTACTATATCTCTTTTACTCATTTTTGTTTGACTTTGCTTGAATCATACGGTCTATTTCTGTTTTTGAGTAAAACATAGTAGACAAGCGATTGGAAGTAGCTGATTCTAAGTTCTGGATGTAAATTTTTACACGACTATTAACTTTATTTATTTCATTCCTTAGATCTTGTACAGTTTTATCCAAATATGCCTTATTTACAGCTTCATCGTCCTTGTCTGGAGATGATAAACCTTTAAGTTTTGATGATTTTAAGTCGTATTCGCCCGTTTCGCACTTTTTTAACGTATCGTTTATGGTATCGATGTATTCAGATAACCTCAAACGTTTATGAATGTGATGACCGAATTTATCTATATTCATTATAATCTCGAAGCTTTGCTTACTGCGAGTATACTGCTTAATTTTCCCCGTGCTATTTGTTTATATTCCATATTTATGATGCCCGCTTCGCGCAGTTCTTCAATTATTGCAACGATTTCATTATCCAAACCCGTGTTACCAGCAGCTTTTGACGCAAGCAGTAATTTCAATCGTTCTATTAATTCATTTGGATCATCCCAATAAACTAAATCTGTATTTGTTTTAACTTTTTTAAAAAGATTGATACCTTTTCCCTGTGGAGGACTCTCAGTACTAGTAGGTTGTTTAGAGAATTTAAATAATGGTTTTATAATACTCATGTATTTAAACCCTTTATTGCTGTTTATTGGTTTGGCAGGATCAAAGTTACGTCTGTGTGCATTAGTATTGATAAGTAGTAGCTTGTAGTTTTCAAGGTCGTCATCTGTAATAACATCTAGATTTGGTACCTTTTTATATAATAGTTCTTTTAAGCCAAGAGTCTTTTCAAAAGTAATGTTTCCAACTTTAAGAATTCTACCGTCATCATGAACGCGAGTGTTTCCAAGCTCAAGTTTCCCTCGCTCATTTCTAATTCCAAAAGGTATGGCATTAAATACTTCAGATGACGTAGACCATGAGGAAGACTCATCTTGATTTATAATGTTTGGTGATGATTGGAGGGACTTAAAAGAACCTTTACTTACATCATGGTTCTTAAAAGGTGACGTAGTTAGGATTTTGTCTGATTTTTGTGGTGTGTCTTGATATTCCTCTTCATCTACACTATTAGAATCAATATATTCTTCACAAGAAGAATACGACTTCTCGCTTTCATTTTTCCTGTTTTTTTTTGATATGGGATCATAAAGCTTTACTTCCTGTAAGTTCTTTTCATCATTTCTATTCGCTAAAATGTTAAGAGGGTCAACAATAGGTTTAAATATTGTTTCCAGGGTAACATTGTTAGAATTTTTAGCATCCTTTATTAAGTCTACCTTCCTTTTAACAGCTGATGCTGATTTTACAATTTGTTCTTTTAAATCTCTTTCCATTTCAATAAATAGGTTTCCTTTCAGCTTTAAGTCACAAATGAAAGTGATTTTATGGCATAATTACAACTGCTTTTGTACATTAATCTAATTCTATAAACGTATCAAATGTCTTCCTATAACATCCTTTGTTTCGTTCACAATCCTTATTTATTACAAGATAATTGAATGGTTTCTTCCAAACAGTTGAGCACATTTCTCGAAATTGTGACCAAGTCATGTCCGACCCTACGTGTTCATCATATACGTGTTTCAAATTTACATCGTCCTGCTTAAATAATATAATTAGGTTAGAATTGTCCCTAATAAGTTGTTTTGGTACTTTTGTATAAGTTTGATTAATATAAAAACAATCGATATTTTTATGACGTCCCATAGCAAAATAATCTCGGATGTGGTTTTGGTTTTCACAAGCAACATCATCAAATATAATAATCGAGTCAGACAAAGCATCATGTGGACTCAAAACTTCGGTGTTGTCATTATATTTATGATACGATGTACCTGCAACCATATTTAATACTTTTTCTAAAAATATGTATTTAGGTTGATACAAAGATTTTGAATAAACATAAAGGTTGCGGAACCGTGGACCATCTGTATGTAGTAATAAACTAATTACTAAGTTTGTCTTTCCACAATTCGAAGGGCCGCAAACAATACAACGGATACTGTTCGGCAATAAGTTGCCATGACGTTTTAACTCATTTGATGATGGTGGGCAAATGCATTTTAATTTTAATGACTGTTTTTGTTTAACAAATCTCATAGCAGCTGTTTTCTTATTGACCACAGTGTTTCGGGAGTTTCAATAAAATGACTTTGAAGCATAGCGCTTAAACATATATACGAGCGAATGGCAGTGATTTTCAAAAGTAATATTGGGACATTCTAGATCACTTTTTAACGACATTGATCGAACGTCAGTGAGATCAATGGAGGAATATTGGGAATTTTCAAAAGTAATATTGGGACATTCTAGATCACTTTTAACGACATTGATCGAACGTCAGTGAGATCAATGGAGTGAAAAGTGATCTAGAATGCCCAATATTACACTACTAATACTAGATCAGTATTCAGGGAAGTGACGTATCACATATACATAATTATATTAGATTAGATTCCCGACTTGTATCCCCCAAATGTTTAGTCAGAGACTAGGCAATGAGGACAGCAAAAGCAGTCCACTGCCATATATTCCACGTTTCACCAAACAACAACTGCACATGTGCTCAGCATGATAGGTGGTGAGCCCATCGGCTCTCTATGCTGTTGGATGTATGTGCAATCTTTAGGCCGTTAGTCACTTTTTACGACACCCAATTGAAGAGAGAGGTTGGTAGTTTTCTTTTAATGAGTCCCTACTCGGCTCTCGTATATCACGCAAGATCATAAAGAGCACAGCTTAACTAAAAGCAATGCGAAAAGTAGTGAAATATATAAACCACGAAGTTACTACTAAGTCGCTTAATGCGTGACATTAGTTAAGTTTATTATATGCGGGTGGAATTATTACGGGCACCGCAGTAAAACGGGAGGAGACATCTGGCCCGTCGGCTAAGGCATTTTACGTTACTCGATATTACAGACCGTGAGGGAAGAATAACAAAGCACTGCGGTGGATGCCCTCCGAACTCGAAAAATTATGTTACTCAATATACTTTAGTATATTGAACACTGTATGCATAAGAAAACAACATTCTGGAGTTATTTGATCATGTTTTGATGCGAAAATTGAAATGCAACACTTTTTGGGAATTAACTTGATTTTATTAACAACAAATAATGAATATATAATATATTGTCATTTATATTATAATAATACTAATGCTTACCCTAAAACATAGTTGTAAAGTCCTTTTATAAGCGAGCGCGAGTAGCGTTTACATATTATAATTATCGTGACGTGTTTGAACCCTTTGCGGGGACAGAGCTCACAAGGAGACTGAATGTGATTGTGATATGATCACGAGTAGATTTGATAAAGAGTTTAATTTCATGAGTTGCTAAGTTTCAGAGTTTTATGATTTAAAATTTAGACATAGGCAACCAAACATCCCACGACTATTATACCCAAAGGCTAAGTTAGAGACTAGGCATAAGTCACGTTTCACTAAATAACAACTGCAACCAAAACCAAACCAAATAGAAATGGGCAACTAAACCTACATTGAAGATGAATCGATAGAAACACCAAACATTGTTAAAAAAAATATAATTTCTTGTCCAAAAATGCTTCAGGATCCAATGAGTGGTGAATTCGTATGTGAACCGAACCAGCACATTTTTTAATTTCATTATTTTTATGGAAAAACATTACATGCACGATTGCAATCCGTTAGAGCTCTTATTTTACATTAATAAACCGATTGTTAGGTTTACATAAAACATACCTACATTATGAAACATACCAACTGCGATTGTTTTATTTAGTATCAAAACTAGTTTTATTAAGATCGCATTGTTATCTTCATAAGGAAGCATAATTTAATTATGTATAAAAAGAGTAATTAACATGTTACCAAGTATCTTCATAAAAATTTTTTCGCCGTATTTCATTTCGAGCAGGCAATGTTTCAAATTCACTCATGTTGAATTTCAATAATTAACTACGTCGTACTTTGCACATGCTAGCCAGGTGAAATGAGCGCACCTGCCGCATTTTATTTGTCGCGAAACTTAATACAGCGAGTGTCTTTTCTTATATTTTATATAAGAATATATCCTCGTATGTGTGTATATATATTATTGCAACCCGATCACTCGAAGGACAGATGAGCCACTTAACTCACGCTCTATTGAACCATCGCAGGGTTAAGGTATATGAATAAAGAAGGCCTTTGTCTCGTTTCCACATAAAAAACAAGCTAATCGATCGCGCATTCAATTGTACTGGGAGTGTACGCATTGCCGGTTTTTTATGATCAGCGCTATGTGAGAAGGTTGCACAGCAAATTTAAGGGCATAAAAACAGTCAGTTTTTGTTCTTTTCCAAATAGGTTGTTATTGAGTTTTGAAAATTTATGGTGTTGGTGATTTTTTAAAACGAAACATTATAACATAATATCAATTATTATTTTTAACTATTAAGCTTTGCGACTGTTATAGATTTCCTCTCAATTTAAACTGAAAGTAGTATATTTAAATGGTTTTGTCGAAAATTATGAGTTCGTGACAAAATACTTTAAATATGTCCCACAAACAAGAGAATTTAGGTCTGTGTTTAAGTAGGCTTAGTACTTGGATTTTAACCTTCAGTCTTTCGAAATAATTACTACTGCTATTCCAATTGGTTCACCACCCGGTTCTAACTAAGAGAATCGATTTGTATCTGTTGTGGTTTCATTTTAGGGACTTAACATTCGAACTTAAGAACTCTCATTATACGTTCTCGTGTAAACATGAACGCAAAGTTTTATTAAAACATCGCATTGTCTCAACAAAAGTCGAACAAATAACATACAACAACGTATATGTACTCGTACACCTCATTATTTTCTGTAAACTTGCAAAAGTTTCGGTATCGAACGCGCAAGCTCCTTCATGCGGGGCGAGACGTTTTTTATGAAACACCTAACGACTTGAGCTTGACATTTCTCGTCACTACTACCTCTTGCTAAATGGCAGTCATTTATTTTGAACTCCAAAAACTAACTAGGGAAAAACTGTTACCGTAGTTGCGTCACGAAAACGAGAACTCCTGTCTCGTGACACACGAGGGCGTGACCCAACGAGCCGTGTTGCTATTCAAAAATGTCGGAAGTGTTATCGATACTTTTGCGAAGCGCGATCTTCAATTTTTTTACAAGTTATTTACGAAACTTTTGCTTTTTTTTAGTAGCTAGTAACTATAGATGGACTATTGTTTGTATCCATTTGAATCGGTGTTTATTTCAATATTTTGCTTAGTTAAGTTAATAACGATTTGAATGAGAAGAAGTTTTGGTTGGTTTAGTACCTTGTGACAATTTGGTACCTATCAAAAGTAATTAGAAGGTAACTGAAAATCACACCAGAAGCGTGGCATGAAAGTGTGGTTGTGTTGTCCTTTAAGGAGGGCAACAAGACCATACTGAGGAAATACATACCCATATCACTTCTAAGTCACGTTCAAAAGCTGTTCTCGAGAGTTACAACTAATCGTCTCGCACGCAGGTTTGATGACTTCCAGCCAATCGAACAAGCCGGATTCCGAAAAGGCTTCAGCACCATAGACCACATACATATGCTGCGGCAAGTTATACAGAAGACCGAAGAGTATAAACGGCCACTTTGCTTAGCGTTTGTGGACTTGTGAAAGCCTTGGATTCGATCGAAACAAGGGCCGTGCTATAGTCTCTCAGCGGTGCCAAATTGACTACCGGTACATCGAAGTGTTGAAGTGTTTGTACGAAAACGCCACTATGACAGTTCGCCTTCAGAACCAGAGCTCGAAGCCAGTTCAGCTGCAGCGTGGAGTGAGACAAGGAGACGTCATATCTCCAAAACTCTTCACTGCTGTACTGGAGGACGTGTTTAAGCTTCTGGACTGGAGAGGACTCGGCATCAATATCAACGGCATGTACATCAGTCACCTTCGATTGACCGATGATATAATACCTAGTCATGGCTGAGACCCTGGAGGACCTCGGCACAATGCTCGGTGATCTCAACAGAATCTCTCAACAAGTGGGCCTTATAATGAACATGGAGAGGACGAAAATCATGTCTAACTCACGTGTCGTACCCACTCCTCTGAAAGTTGGAGACTGCTCTTGAAGTTGTTGACGAATATGTATACATGCGTCCGACGATCTGGTAAAGGTCGCGGGTAGCCGCTGGATGCGAGCAGCACAAGACCGGTCGTCGTGGATATCCTTGGGGGAGGCCTTTGTCCAGCAATGGACGTCCTCTGGCTGATGATGATGATAAATTTAGCAATATAAATAGAGGTAGAGAAAATGCTAGTCTGTATATATAATAATGTCTAAGGACGATTCAAAAGTGCTTTCAAATAAGCCTCGTTGAGGAAAAATATTTTGTAGTTGTATCTGTATTAGAGATAAGACAATCATATTGTATGACATTGGCTGTAATTTCGCTGAATCCCTGCAGCTCGGCAAACCGATTGGCTGTATACACCGCGTGTTAGCAAAAGAAAGAGGAAAACTTTCATTTTTACGCCGCCTAACGGATTCAATATCGACGCGGCTTGAATGAGTTTGGGGTAGAAAATCGTTAATCATCCCTTTGTTGGATTTTTGTTACGGCCTAACTCGTTGCTCGGTTGTTTTGCCGTCCATTTTTCCTTTTGAACGGCGAAAGTGGGGCTGTTTTCTTGACGAATTGTTTCCATAGGAGAACATGGGAGGCGGAATGCAGCGGCCAGGAACTGGGGCGGGCGCGGGCTTATTAAAATATTGTGCGCGCACAAAAGCTATCGCTGGCGTTGCACAGAATGGTTGTACTTGAAATTGCGGGAAAAGTAGTTGAAATAGTATGAGTAGGGAAGTAGATAAACAATGGAAAGATGGTCTTCAATGTGTCAACCGAAGAATTCATATTGGCGCAAATTAACTTAAGGTCCACACAGCATTTGTTGCAGTGAGCAAGGCACTACAACGCTGATCTTCTGTGGAGAACGCATTTCTGTGTGAATGTGCGCGACGTCGCACTGTACATAATATACTTTTAAATATAAAACATCATTGTGAGCCCATGCCAGTTTCATAATTGTATGTAAAAAAAGGATTAACTTTGTAATACTCGTTATTGTTATTCCCTATGCTCGTTATTGGTATCCCAACAAATTCAGTAGAATAAAACTAAGGTAAGTTTAAACTAAAACCCAATCCGACAACTTACATATTATCAGGTTGTCTGCAAATTCAAAAAATACCTCTTTGTGTTAACCTTAAAGGAACCCACTGAAACAGAGTTACGGAGTGGTGGTGGTAAATTGTTTCAACACTTAGAATAGAATAGAATAGAATTCCTTTATTGCTTAAACTGTGTAACAAGTTCTGGATAATGAAAACTGCCACGAAAAAGCAGCTGTCCTGTATTCGGATTATTCCATATTCCAATTAGACGTATTGTAAATATTTTATGTGATTTAGAGAAATTTAGTTTCTCATATAAATAGATACGGTGGTTGTTTATTGTTGATAATAACAAATAAAAGCGAGGAAAAATGTAAAATACGTAAAATGTAATCTACTTGACATATTCAACATACCTACTTACAGTTATCATTCAAAAATGGTGTGATATGTTCTCGGTACTGGAAAGCAAAACCGTACCTACGCAGGCATTCTGAATTCGCTGTAAAAATTTCTTGGAGCGACCTAACAGACATTCAACAAATACAGTACCAAGGTAATTTAATTTTAATAAGTCTAGTGCTTCACAAAGTTTGATACGAAATTCAATAGACAGGTAATCGCTCATACGGTACAGTACTTAGGGTACTGAGAGTACTGAAAGTCTGTAGAAGCAATTACGAGCAGTTTGCAGAACGTATTTTTAGAATCAAAGTTTAATTTTTGTTTCCACATTTAAAGAAGTAGGTAAACGATTTGTAAGTGTTATCTTTCACAATTACAACAATGGAGTTTGACTTCGATATAGACAAGGTAACAATTACCAGAAGAACAAACAACTATCAAGGATCTTGATTAATCACCGAAAAAACTATGTACGCTGCTAAGGCCCATTAATCTTAATCAATAACTGGCGGTTTCTGTTTTCCCGTAGAGACAATTTAGTGTGCGCTTGAACTAGAACGGTTTATGCAGTGTTGCCGCAACTGAGTACCATTTTTGGAGTAAAAAGGACCATAAGCATTTTTTTCGCTCAAATCACTTATATTTTGATTGGTAGTATCTAAAAAAAAGCTCAACTAAATCAATAGGTACATCAGCTGCGACGGAGCGGCTGTCCCCGTTACATATGAGACATTGAAGGCTAAAAAGGTACGTCAAATGTGTAAAATGTACGCTAACGGCAACGCTGGGTTTATGTCCTACAGTATCTCCAGAACCGTCGTTCCTTCATTCAGATGGGCACATCACGACTTACTGGACACAGGCCTTACCACATGAACAACAGCACGTAGGAAGATTGGGTCATACACCCACCACGCTGGCCCAATGCGGGTTGATCATCAAACTACACAAAATAGCTTTGACTAATCAAATGACACATTGATGGCTAAAAAGGTACGTCAAATGTGTAAAATGTACGCTAACGGCAACGCTGGGTTTATGTCCTACAGTATCTCCAGAACCGTCGTTCCTTCATTCAGATGGGCACATCACGACTTACTGGACACAGGCCTTACCACATGAACAACAGCACGTAGGAAGATTGGGTCATACACCCACCACGCTGGCCCAATGCGGGTTGATCATCAAACTACACAAAATAGCTTTGACTAATCAAAACTTTTGATGTAACAACGTATTTGAAATTTGTAACGCTGTTTGTTTCCTTAACTGAATGTTATTCCATAACGAAAGCTTTTCAATGCTTTCGCAAAATGCAGAATATCGTACCTATATATTGATCGGTACGAACATGTCCGGTATTTTTGGTGTGAAAGGCCTCTCTAAAATACATAAATCAATACCAAAAAGTTTCGTTGAAACTTCGTGACCCCTTTTGACGGCATTTCGTTTCAATGCAACCTTTTGTCCGTTTATAAGATAAACCATTTTTTGTACACAGACTTTACGCCTCAGTAGGGTTGAGGCAGATTTTATCGGAAGGCAAATTTTGGAAGTAAAGGTATGGCGTAGACAGAATGATTTTAAAACTTCGATATAAGTACCAACTTATTTTGATTTTATATTGCAGCGCGACCGTGGTATAAGTCTAATGATCTAAACGGAATACTTGTTGCAAACAACAGAGCAAACGTAGAACATTACAACCAAATACTCATTCATTCATATAATCATGACTATTATTCCCTAAGGATTAGTCAGAGACTAGGCAATGAGGACAGCAAAAGCATTCCCTTCCATAGTCCACTTTTCACCAAATAGCGATTGCACATTATGCTCAGCGTGACAAGTGGTGGGCCCATCGCCGCTATATGCTGCTGGAAATATGTGCAGTATTTAGTCCGTTAGTCGCCTTTTACGACACCCAAGGGAAGAGAGGGGGTGGTAGTATTCTTCCACTGCTACGCGATACGCTGATGTTTAATTACATTTGCTTTCCAGGGAATGTCTGTGTCGTGACGAACGATATTACAGAAACCACCAGGCATTAAGGTGACGATAATCGATAACAGAATTCTCTGATCCACATTCTACACAACTGTTCCGTATTATAAAATCGCGTGCGTCACAATGCAGTAATAGTTATTCACATTTCTGTGGTTTAGCTGGCAACACTATCGCGACCCAGCGGGACTCATTACTTAGATCTTATTTAAAGATTAACGCTAATGTCAATGAATTTTATAGGAAAATTGTTTTTACATTTCGAGTTGTGTGCTTTGTTAAGTTTTGATTTTAAGAGCAGTACTTACATTTAACTAGAGCAATGAAACACACCGATAACAATAAAATACATCCATATTGTCACGACTATTATCCCCAAAGTGTCCTCTACCATAGTCCACTTTTCACCAAATAGCGACTACACATGTGCTCAGTGTGACAGGCGGTGAGCCCATCGCCCGTCACGCTGTTGGATGTATATGCAGTTTTTAGTCCATTAGTCCCCTTTTACAATAATTTATAATACAAATAGGGAAATAATTTAAATAAAATAATATTATAACACCAACCAGCATTTGTAGGGTGTTGAATAGTGTCATACTACGTCTTCCTGGCACGACCACGGATGATTTTCTAATATCTATAGGCGGTAAAAAATAGTCAGAATTTTTTACAATCGTATCTCTAAGATCCATATAGTAGATAATTAGGAAATAGGAGTAAGAAATTCACAATAATTTTGTACCGTTTTAAAGTCTTTAGAAAATTGGGCGTGGTCTTGCTAGGCAGTTGTTCTTTCTAATACGACAGTCTTATCTCTAAAATCTCTATAGTAGGGAATTCCAAAATAGGCGTAAAAAATAGTAAATATTCTAAGGTTTTTTATACCATATTGTTTTCTGAGGTTTAAGCGAGCACTACACATTGAAATTAAACACTTTTTTACGGATTAACTCGCGTTTAATTTACTATTTACATAGTTTTTATATTATCCTGACGTTTCTCCCTGTGACCACGGACCCTGTAAAGGGTTAAAGGGTTAAACATCAGGATAATATAAAAAAACTATGTAAATAGTAAATTAAACGCGAGTTAATCCGTAAAAAAGTATTTAATTTCAATAATTTAAACCATTTTGAAATTTAATAATAACATGGGATTCTGCGTGGTCGTGCCAGGAACTATTCTTTTCAGCACGACCATCGTATCTCCTAGATTTAGTTGGTAGAAATTATCAAATCAGTGGTATAAAATAGTAAAAAATCCTGACTATTTTTACCGCCTACATATATTAGAAAATCATCCGTGGTCGTGCCAGGAAGTATGACACCGGGAAAGTATAAAGGCTGCATGTACTTAACTTTATGTCACCTGAGCTGTGGTCTCTGCGGGTGTTATGTATGTATAATTTCTTAACTAATAAATGATGTAGGTTTTATTCGGATAACCCAAATACGGATGTTGCTATAACTCTGTGTAATTTAGTGAAGTTTTGTGTTTTTTTTTCTTTCTTCCCTAGAATTTTAATGGGTTTAAGATTAAAGTGTAGTTTTAATGGGATTAACATGTCAAGAGACAAATATCCCCAAAAATAATAAAGATAAAAAGAAACTAATAAATGTAGTAAACGTGGTGCGTTATTACTATGCAAAAACGATGTATCTCGTAGCGTTAAAAATTTCATCAGCGCTGTGACTACCAGGATTACGTAATTTGCAAAAGATGATTAGGTGTAAGTAAATTAAAATGATAAAAAAGCCATTTTTTATGCTATTTACAGCAAACGTATATGTGATCCCTCAAAAAATTTTATTTAAACGCTGTACAAAATTTTCTATTGGTCGTTGGGACATGAAAGTCAAACCATTCGAGGCAGAATTTTTTTCTGATTCCGAATATGCTATAAAAAACTTGACCAGAGTTGATTACAGCGTTTTCGCTTTTTTGCGTCGATGTAAATAAAACACCAAAAATATCATAAAATAATAATACTTAGCTGTAAACAAAATAGACGTGGCTTTTTACACTAAAAGTGATAGACACATTGTATTCCGTTACATACATTCAGCTTCTTGGCAAACATATTAAACAATGTCTATAATGTCACTGATAAAACACCAAACTAATCAACAAGGTCAAATATTTCGCGACACATTAGATGATAATTAGTTGACAAATAGGCATAAATCAGTAGTGGGTTATCGGGGCTCTCGGTGTGCTCAGCATGGCCGGGCGAAATCAGCGCTCAATAAATACCGGCACACTTACGAGTTCCTCAAAACCAATATGGACAAGTGATAGAAGTCTGCAGTTTTGTGATAATAAACGAAATTTGAAGTTACTATCATTTGCCTGCTACTGTACTACTTTATTATGTCTTGATTAATATAAAGATATAAAAAGTACTTTAAATCCTTTTCCGTCCCTTAATAACGTGTAACCAAAATGTCGTAATGATCAGTTGAGTTGTGATCAAAAAGCAACTTTTAACTACAAGTCACTATCGTATTTACTATAATATTAGTAAGGATTGATAGACCAAGAAATAGAAGACTCCCTTGCGGGTTGTTCCGTATTCATCCCACATGAACTCATTCCTCTAATAAATTTTTCTTACTCATCCCATTTCTGTTTCTTACTCAGCCCACAGCAATATTTTAATTTTTAATTCCTTACTCATCCCACAAGTATTCCTTTCTCATTCCACATCGAAATTATAAGGAAAAACCCTAGTTTTGGGTGCGGTCTGACCAAAAACTGATAGTGCCTGGTACTATTTTGTTTTTAATATATTAATTTTACGGTTTATACAAGAAAAGCCGTGTCGCGTCGCAGCACATTAAAAGAATACTACCACCCTTCTTTCCTTGGGTGTCGTGGATGATCGGTTACTGATCGATCATGTATAATGTATATTATATATTTCGTTATGAAATGAAGGGTGAGTTCTACCCATGAAACTGAACAACTTTCCCCAAGACACTTAAGTGCAAAAATGACAAAAAAAATCGATCTCCCATACTATTGTCGTCAGCTGATCGGACAGTTTTGTATGGGAGGTCGAATTTTTTTTGACATTTTTGCACATATGTTTCTTGGGGAAAGTTGTTCAGTTTCATGGTGAAACTACCAAAAGTGGGACATATTCATATCTATATTAATAAAAATTTTGCGCGGCTGCACCAATTTGTACAATTTATAACCCACCACGCTGGCCCAATGCGGGTTGGTGGGTTTCAACAACTGCCATCTTACGACAACAATCGGGACCAACGGCTTAACGTGCCTTCCGAAGCACGGAGGAGCTCGAGATGTTTTAATTGGTCACCCATCAGGCGACCCGGTATTGCGAAAGTTGGTTAGCGGGCAAGATCGCAAGCCGAACGCGCTAGCCGTCGCACCATCGAGCTCCGTATCGTATCGTAGCGAAGATATGATTTCAATAATGAAAGCTTTTGCCACACTCCACACAGACAAAGGTAGCACCTTTGTCTATCACATGAGAGCAATGAATTATTTAAGGTTTTTTAGGGTTCCGTTGCCAAATGGCAAAAAACGGAACCCTTATGGATTTGTCATGTCTGTCTGTCCGTCCGCATGTCACAGCCACTTTTTTACGAAACATAAGAACTATACTGTTGAAACTTGGTAAGTAGATGTATTCTGTGAACCGTATTAAGAATTTCACACAAAAATAGAAAAAAAAACAATAAATTTTGGGGGTTCCCCATACTTAGAACCGAAATTAAAAAAAAATATTTTCATCAAACTCATTCGTGTGGGATATTTATGGATACTCGTAGGTCTTCAAAAATGATAGTGAGGTTTCTAATATCATTTTTTTAAATGAATAGTTTGCGCAAGAGACACTTCCAAAGTGGTAAATGTCCCCCCCCCCCTGTAATTTCTAAAATAAGAGAATGATAAAACTAAAAGAAATATACGATGTACATTCCATGTAAACTTCCACCGAAAATTGGTTTGAACGAGATCTAGTTACCTAGTAGTTTTTTTTTCGCAAGGTACACTCTTGTCATAGTAATACGCTCTCGCTTCTATCTCAAACCAAACTTGTCAAACGCAACTGTGTCAACACTGTCGAGATAATTCGAATAGTCGATGAGGAATGTATATTCTTATCTGTAAGGTTCGCGGCCGATCGGCTCTTTGATGAACTCCTAACTGGCTAACCATCGAGTATAATTAGAACCACTTCCAAGTTTCGGTTCAAATTCAACTGTGGCATAATCCAATTTAGTTTGATGAGTTTAAGGTTTGCTTTGCTGAGGTGGAAATACAATTTGTTACGGCTAAATAGATCAAACGTCTAAATTTTATAAGCTATTTGTTTTGCTTAATAACTATAGTTGAGTAACTTAAATGATTCATCAACTTCAAATTGATATTTTGAATCCGTTATGATAAGAAACAGCTATGGTAGTAACATTTGGAAATGCTTTCTACTAGTAATAACTAAAATTATACCCATTTCAATGCTGACGCTAACAGATGATGTCTCAACACTACTTACTTCAGTTTTAAAGTAGGTTTAATTTACGTTTTAGGATAACAGATGTATGAGATACACTGCAAGCGTAATTTTACTGTGGTGATTGTTTGCCATCAGAGTAACCAAAGTATGTTAAATAGTATAGAATACTCTTGTTTACAAATACACAAACACACTGCACTCTCTCTTTCCCACAAAATACTGGCACTAAACAAACAGATCAATAAAAAAAACACACTTTTTCTTTATTTCTTATCTGTCGTTTCCCATTAGGATTTCATCAGTTTACTAGAACTGCTGCCCATAATCATGGACATATCAATACAGGGCCAATTACACCTGAGTGCCGCTCACATGGTATTGTATGATAAGCAGGGGTCAACGGCCGACGCCCTGCGGCTAGTTCAAAGGCGGCGTTACGTATCCGCTTCCAGTCACATTTGAGGCTTTGAAGAAAGTGCTTGGCCCATGAATAATGTAATGTAGCGTCATCGTGTAGGAGTTTTACGGTGTATCATTTTTCTTGTCTATCATTTTCACTGTATACATTTATGGAAGAATGTTCATGTTATTATAAAAAATAGCTTCTTGTTATGTTATGTAGTTTTGACATGTTAAGCTACCTTACATGTATAACATCTACAATTATGTTTTCACTATGGAATTGATATAATTATCTGTAAGTAACAATGTGATTCAATAAGAATCTAAATGTTTACTTTCATTCGATTCGATAAAAAACAAACTAAAGTGATTTGAGTCGGTGACCTAACCTAATTCTAAACGCTGATATGAAAATTAAAGTCACTGGTTCAACCTTTACGCGGAAGGGGAAATTTGTAAAATGTAGATCAATATTGACATATAAAAGTACCTAACCAGTAAAGTTTTACCTCGAAAAAATATTTGCTTGATAAAAAGTTATGCGCATGCCTCTATCTAACCTAATGATAAGATAAAGTTGAAGATGGAAGTGCAGTATATTCGGAAAGTCTCAACTACTGGAAGACTTGTTATCTTATCTCTAAATGTCAGAACAGCTGTATACTTCTAATATGACGATCTTCGTAGTCGAGTCATTAGAACAGAACCGGCGTTTTAGCGTCGCGCCATCTCTGAGGTTCCGGGTTCAATTCCCGGTCGTGTCAATTTAGAAAAAACATTTATTCTGATTTTTTTTCAGATCTGGGTGTTTTTCATGTTTGTGTATGTTTATCCGTTATCTAATTTCCCATGTAAACATGTTATTTTTATTTTATTTGTTTATTAGTACAACCGAAAGTTTTGAGATACAAAAAAAGTATCAAAGTTATTTAAATTTTTTTTATTACAGTTTCTCAAAGTACTCTCCATTAGCTTCTATGCGTCGATTCATCCGCCTAAACCATGATTTATAGCATTCCCGGTCTCTTCTTTAGGGGGGTCTTCTACGGCCTGCAAGTAGACATTCTGTGCATCCTCAGGACTGTTATATCGCGTGTCACGAAGTCTGAGTTTGATTTTCGGAAAGAGGGAGAAATCGCAAGGAGCTAAAGCGGGGCTATACGGAGGATGACACAATTCTTCAATCTCTGTACTCTTCAAAAAATCCTTGGTGACAATGGCCTTGTGCGGCGATGCATTGTCATGATGCAAAAAGAGCCCCATCAAACCAGTTTTAGGTCGTTTTTGTTTTAAATTATTAAATACAGTAGGTAAACACACTTCAATATACCACTTAGCATTCACAGTTTTTTGGTCGTCTAAGGAAATTGTGGCCACATGACTACTTGCAGAAAAAAATGTGGCCACCATTTTTTTCTCAACACTTCGCCCGCGTTTCACCTTCGTTGGAGGTTCATCATCAGGAAACACCCAAATTGTCGATTGCCGTTTAGTCGGTGGATCATATTGGTAAATCCAATTCTCGTCTTCAGTAATAATGTTAAAAATTGACCGTCCTTCTCCGTGATCAAATTTTCTGAGCATATATTTGCACCATGTCACACAAGCTTCTTTTTGTTCTGAAGTCAGCGAGTGAGGCACCCATCGTGAACATAATTTCCTGACTCCAAGCCGGTTGTGTAAAATTTCATTAATAGCTGGCGATGAAATCTTCAAGACCACTTCTATATGTTTATAAGTCACTTTTGGGTCTTTCTTAATAATTTTTTTCACAACTAGGACGTTTTCTTCTGTAACTGAAGTCGCGGGCCGGCCACTTCTTTCATCATCATTTAAGGAGAAAATCCCTCGTTTAAATTGAGCAAACCATCTGAAAACTGTTGCACGCGATAGTGCATAGTCCCCAAACGACGAAACTAATCGCTCTTTGCACTCACATTCATTTAATCCAAGTTTATAATCGTACAAATTCATCGCACGAAAATGTTCTCGCTTAAAATCCATAGTTGACGATGAAAGCCCGCGGAATTGAAACAAAAATCAAAAGTCATTTTTTTATTTTTAAATATTTGATCAAATGGTTTTCTATGTTCGAATTACAAATAATTTATCTTTAAAAAAAGGTTCAATCTAGTTGCGTTCTTTTTATAAATTTTGAGTATCTCAAAACTTTCGTAGTGACCTTACGTACAAGCAAAAATTGTAGAAACAAACATTAACTTAAAGCTAAGTGTCATCAAATAAACAATGTTTCAAAAGAAACCTAACTTTGGCTGGATAATTGGTGTGAGCGTAGAAAATTATTAATTTATTTATAATTGGTTAGTTAGCCCCGGATTTAGAGCAAGCTTTACTAAGAACCAAACTTAGTATTAGACCACAGAGGCAGTAAAGAACCTAGATATTGAGGCACCACTGACATGCGATAAAAGCTTTCAATAATAAAGGTAGATTTGTTCGTACAATAGTTTGCCAACCGTACCGTTAGTACAAGGCAGCGGTCGTTTCCAAAGACCTCCTTTATAAAAAAAGTGTACTACTGTGGCAGCAGTATTTCATATCTGTGACGGGCAATTTACCATAACTTAGAGCGAAGCACATTCTCAAAATAGCGCTTATCGCCAAGTAATTACAGTTCATTTTCAGTGTTTGTCAAGTATATTGTTAACTAACTTCGTTGGTAACATCATACTCACGCGAAACGAATATAAACATGCCTTGGGACCGGGCTCGGAACAATATTTTCTAATAGGCAAACGCATATTTCCTTTTAATGGTCCAAGTTTCGGTACAAGTGTGTAGGTGGCAAAAGTTAGTTTTGTTAATCCCGTTAGCTAAGGCTACCTGAACTCTTGTCGGATGTGCTTAATGTAACAATAGTTGGCTAGCACTGTACGTTTTGTTGGTTAATTGTGTGTTGTCCCGCCATTTTCAACACCAAAGTCGGTATAGAACAATGCGACATGCAAATACAAAATAAATAATAATAATTAAAATGGGGTATAAGCATTTCCTTAATGTTGTGATTATTCGTTTTTTATTTCGTCGTTAAGGTTCGTCAAGGGTTATTTACATAAAATATCATGCTATAAATATCATCTCTAAGTAATTTATTTTTTATGAAAAAGAGATATGATAAAAACAAATATTTCAGACTGAGCTTTTATAGATGACCTACTTTCGTAGGTTGTAATTTTGGGATTCGATGACATGGCTTGCATAGTGCATAAATACAAAAGATTCATTTTTTTTTAGATTTTGACAGTAGGTAGGTACTAAGTACTTAGACTATGAGTATCGGACGCTGAGTACTTAACATATTTATATAACTTACTTAACATAAACGCCATATATAGGCGCAAGATGGCCAAAATATCCTTATATTTATTTCGAAAAGGCTCGTTTTGTTAAGTACCTTCCCCATAAATGGCAATCAAACAATACACCCACACAGATACCACTTTCGGGTTTACCTGTAAATGTAATAATTTATCAATAATAATGTACTATATAAATGACTGGAAAATATCTAGATTTAGTCACTAAAGAAGTATTGTACGAAGTTTATGAATTATATAAAAGATGATTCTGAACTTCTTTGCCAAGAAAAAAATGGAAACCTACTTATATTTTATTCAAGACAAAAAGCGGGAAAACTGCATTAAACAGTTTGACCGCTCATTTATATTCCTGACAAATAGTTAAAGGAGAGTTTGGAATCATTTGGTTGCCCTATGAATTGCAAAATGTAAGAATATCACAAACGATGGAATAAAAATGAAATAGGGTTCGGCACGAGTGACATGAAAGATAAAAAAAAATGCACACTCTCAATATATTTACATGCAATTCACGACTAATTGAGGGGTCTATTTTCAAAACCCTCTAAAACAAATATTGGTCAAAATTTAAATGTTACCAGAAAAACAAAATACAATGAATTCCTTCCATGATCCACTAATGATTCCGTTACAAATCCCGCTAAAACACGTTGAAAAGCCACTAGGAAAAGTGACATTTGTATCAAAACCCACTAAAACACCAGTCTGTTACTATCAAATTCTAAAAAAGAGTTGGCCAATAGCAGAGCTTTATTACGACACGTAACTTTAGAATAGTATTTTTTTTCTTTTCATTTATTAGGATAAACAAACAGTGACAAATTACAAATATTTAAAAGAGATACATTAACAATAATTAAATTTGACACCAACACCGTTTACCACATTTTACATTAAAATTTTACATTGGAGAGCAGTACTATATCTTCCGTAAGCTTCGATAATTCCGTAAGAATTTTTTTTGTTTATATTTATACAATTAAAATTAAAGTTAAAAGCACAAGCACACAAATCACTAACTACAATTATACAATATATCAAAAATATTTTTTTTGATATGTATGTCGCTATTGGGCGTTATTGTTGTCGTCGCGAACGATGCTTTATGCGGTTTTGTATTAAATTTAAACATGAATTATCTTCGTTTGTGAAAAAGTGTCTTTAGGGGATTTGAAAGTTGACCCCTTTATCCCTGAAGAGAGGGGTTGGTTGGTAGTATTCTTTTATTTAGCCGCAGCTATGTATGCACAGAAAACTCTCATTAAAGTCCTACTTCGATCACATAACCATGTCGCGTAGCGGTGAAAGAATACTACCACCCCCTCTCTTCCATTAGGTGTCGTAAAAGGCGACTAATGGACTAAAGACTGCACATATATCAGACAGCATAGAGCGGCGATGGGCTCACCACCTGTCACGCTGAGTACATGTGCAGTCGCTATTTAGTGAAAAGTGGACTATGGCAGAGGACTGCTTTTGCTGGGGATAATATTCGTCATTAAGTATATGTATGTATGTGTTTACATGTATTGTATGTGTATGCATGTATACGATTACATTTATATGTGATTGAAGAGGTCCAATAGATTTTCAACATTAGCAGTTGGTTGTTGAATTTTGACGTTTTGGGTCAATCTGACGTGCAGGCTGTTATCCGGACCTACATATTTACACACAATAAACTACTATAAAACCAGGTAATTAATTTAACAGCCGGTAAAAAATAGGTCTTCACCACAGCACAGAAGCAAGAGGTTCTGTTCTATGGTCTCTACAATAAGTAAATTAGCATTATCATAATTATTGCTTACAGTAAGACGACAACTATGTAAATTATCATACTTGTTTTTATATTTTAAAAAACTATACATGTCGGACATGTCGATTAGTGTAGTAACACAATATGGTGCAATTACGTTTCGGAAGTTCGGCGTGATTCGCATGATTATGCCGAAATTTATATAGTGTTTCACCGTACATAGTTGGTACAGTCCAGCTTAAATAATTAGGATGCAGTCTTTTTAATCTAAGAATGCAGTAAATTAAGAGTTATTATAGCCTAAGAAAGTAACACTTTAGCTTGAACTTAATTCTACATAATCACGACTATTATCCGCAAAGGGTTAGTCAGAGACTAGGAAATGAGGACGACAATAGCAGTCCTCTACCATAGTCCACTTTTTATTCATGATTATCAGGCTATAATCGTCCCACTGCTGGGCACAGGCATGAGGAGATTGGGCCATAACCCACCACGCTGGCTCAATGCGGGTTAGTGGTTAATGACTGCCTTCTTACGACAACAACCGGGAGCAACGTCCTTTCGTGCCTTCCGAAGCAAGGTGGAGTTCAAAATGTTTTTATTTTGGTCACCGATCCAGTGACACGGCATTGCGAAAGCTGCTTAACGACGATCGCAAACCGAATGCCTGAACTCCTCAACTCCTCCTCCTTAATTTTATTGAAATGTCGAAAGTGCTTAAATCAAAATATGTCTTTGAGTGAAAACGACAATTGAAAAGTTCGTAACACGCCTTTCCGCTGTCTCCACAAACGTAAAATCTTATTTAAACAAAGAACAAAATAACAATGTCACGTTACTCCACTGAATGATCACTCATCTGTATTCCTGAGAATAGTTCAAAGCGAACTCGAAGCCAGAGAACCTTTTGAATTGTAAAATGGGCTTTCACAAGAAGTGATGGAAAAAAGCGGTCAACAAAGACTTAGACAAGAACAAGTGTTTTCTTATCTTGTTGATAAAACAGCGCCGACGCAAAATGTACAGCGTAGCAAATCGCGAAGGTAACTGTTGTTTATAAAATATTCTTAATAATTTTATAATAAATGCGCTGACTTTAATAAATTGCAATTGCTCTTTTTTTTTAGAACATCTTTATTGTGATTCTCCTACTAATATGTGTTGATAGAACTGATTGTGAATATCATGTTAAGTAAGATCACAATCAGTTATATTCAAAAGTTTTGAATGTGTGACAAACATTTTCTTGATAATAAGCTACATAAAAACATAGTGCATCATGCGGTCTATATTAGAAAAATCGAAAATATAAAAAAGGATTCTATATCTTCATTCAAAAACGTGTCACTCCTGGCTAAAGAAAGCTACTACAATATCAGTCTCGATGTGCTCCCACTCGAACGATAATGCACGCCCGACCGACCTTATTCTGCGATCGGCTGGAAAGATGAACTTAATGCTGCTATTAGGACATCTCACGCATTTGAATAGTTTCAATAAAAGCGCTCGAGATTTTTGTCGAGTATTCATCCTTTTTATCGCGGGTAGCGACGCTGCTGTTACGTGAATAATGCAGTATTTTAGTACCTATTTTATTTTCTTCAAACATTATTTTTTGCATTGTGATTATATTCTTTTTTTACTTCTGTTACAGGTAAGCGGATATGGAGCGCATTGGATGGTAAATACTTTTGTACTTGTGTCGGTTAACATTAAAAAACTATACTATATTTATTTTAGTATGCAGTATTTTTAACTCTACTACATATTTCTGATTTTCCAATGATCGGATAAAACTTATACATCTGATAAAGTATTACATGCGAACCTAAAACATCAGGTGTAAAAAAAGGAAATACATAATGACAACACATTTTCAAAATAGTTTTTTAGTACGTTATCAAACAAATAAGTTTTGTCTGACAATTGAGAAATCGGCCATAAGTTATACTGTCCGCCTGATGGTAAGCGGTCACCGTAATCTAGTAAACAAAATTATATACCAACACTTTCAAAGATTTGTTTATCTCGATGACAGCTACGTGTAAAACTAACAATACGTAATGACTGTTCTGCCTGCCGTGTCGTGTCAGCCTTCAGCAAACACTCGCAGAAAAAGAAACAAATAATACTTACAACGTTTCCGTGCATTGCGGAGGGATTCGTTAAAAGGGTGAAGCAGTCGTCACATTGTTTATTCAGCCCGTCCGTCGGTCAGGAGCCTAATCCCGATCGATCGTCCGTCGGTATGTCCGTGCGGCATTTGAGCTCGTGAGGTAACGGTCCCGTAATACGCCGTATATTGTGGTTTCCCTTGGGTCGTTTTAGGGCGACATGCTTTCCGAGTCCCGATGTGTTTTTGTTTTGGAAAAGACACGTATTTTGCAAAAGTGCAATATTGCATATTTTTCTTGAAATAGGTGTTACTGCAACAATCAATTAGGAGTTTGAAGATGTTTTTGTAAACTGTTAATATCGTCGTGTGTATTATTATAATGTTCTCAAACTGTCGAGTATCCAAACTAATGCAAAGATGTGTTATGGTTGGATTGTTCTTCTTTCGTGTCAAACGGGGCTGCGAGTACACGTAATTTGCACATAGATAGTCGGAGGGCTCGAGACCGTCATGGGCTACTTTTTATCCCGGCTAAAATTCCCAAGGGCACACGATAAAGACTTTTGTGACAGACCTCATTTCACGGGGGCGATGCCCTGGGCAAATGCTAGCGTTTAACAATTTTAACGAATGGTTAAGATTTAGCCAGCTGTTTTTTTACTACTTGTTATTCTGCTATTAGAAGAATCATAAATTCTAAAATTAAAGAATAACTTTCACAAAGCAACGAATACCATTAAATTTATTTGAAAATTGTGGGATAACCTTGATGAAGTTAGTTGACGATAGTGTGTTTTCTGTTAGTGTGAGTGTGTAGGTTTCTTCTTTTTTTTGCATACAATATCTCTCACTCCCCCCCGTGTCCGTGTGAACCGCTTATGTTTAATAACTATGCAAATTAGAACATTTCAATATAGCGCTTGAGCGGGGATGATACGGTTTGTTGTAATTGAGTTCCTGACTTTTTTGTTTACGTAAATGGTTTGTCGGTTCGTTGGTGCCCGAATTTCGCTTCGTGTTTTGATCAATTCGCCTACGTAATTTTTTTTGCACCGTATTTTCGGAGGCGCTGAAAACCGGTCATAGGAACCTTCTCTTTAGATTGGCTGTGTGAATATTTTAGTATTTTAATCTCAATTCTGACGGTAGGGCAATGGAAGTCAAAGCATTTACTCGACATAGTTTAACTTAGTTTTTAAACTTATTCATTATGTTATCGTTTACAACAAACAGGACCCAATATTGTATAATGTTTCATCTTCAATATTACTTTTTGTTGTACAGAACACTTATCAACAGCTCATAAATGTTTTACTGCTGGAAAACAATAGACCACAACTCGAAGCGGATGGCTTATAGTATATATTCGTGTGTTTTATAAATATTACGCTTTTTCCAATTGCTGTGTTGGTCATAATGTATCAGCATCCATTTCAAAATCTTCGTGGTCACCATACAAATCAAGATCTGCTTCTACATAAGTTCTTCGAGACGTTATCAAAACAATGCTCTTAGCTCTGTCTTTATCTGGTTCCCGGTTGATAGCTATATTTATTGCATCTACAACAATACTCGCTATGCAGCCTGCTTAACTGGTTCATTAGAATTTGTTGCAAACAATTCCTGTAGTTAATAAATTAGAACGGCCTGGACTTCCGTCTCGGCTTGAGTAATTTAATAGTTTAAATTGTTGTGGTGTACTTTGTCTTGTACCCAATTGATACTTATGACTTGTTAATTCCGTTTGCAATTTGTTCAGCTGATGGTTGTAGCTGTCATTTTAATGAACCTTAGTTGACAGAATATAGGTTTTGGTTGAATATAAATTCAAATGTGTTTACTTTCAATAATGTTATGACGACTGATTAATATTCATGTTTCTTTAAAGGACAATGTTCTGCGCCCATACATTGTTAGCCTAAGAACCAACAATTATGGAATATTCTTTTCTAGATTGCATGTAAATAACAGTAAAAACAAATATTTTTGACGGACACTCCCGAGAACCTAAATATCAGGAAAACTTGAGGTTATGTTTAATTACAGAATTTGAGAAGTGATGCTGCACTTTTTTGTTTTATTTGCCAACATTCATGCACGTTCACTAACAAATAAATAATCCATCATTATTTCACATTAATATTCGACAAAACACAAATTAAAGAAAATAAAACAAAACTGCAAACATGACGTTTCACTTTCCCGCCAAGAAGTCTAGACCGTCAACTTTTTTTTCTCGACTATGGATACTAGTCCTTCAGTCATATTATTAGAGTTCATTGATCGACTTAAGTCGACTAACGTTTACAGTTTGGAATAAAATGCGATGTATCGTATTCTAATGATGCTTGGAGTATTTGGCACTAAGTATATCGAGTCAGCCATGCATGCATAATATT
This sequence comes from Scoparia ambigualis, assembly GCA_963921215.1. NCBI lineage: Eukaryota > Metazoa > Arthropoda > Insecta > Lepidoptera > Crambidae > Scoparia > Scoparia ambigualis. The sequence continues at coordinate 9,914,197 of OY992511.1, read as the reverse complement.
ATTAGGTTTGTTTGTACATATTATAAATATTTTGGTCACAAACCTTTAATTCACTGGCTGAATGCACTGAACTCTCAATACCCAACCCATAATATAAAAATGATACTCAATATTATTGCTAAAAGTTCTTTTTATTATTGGTTACTTAACTAAAAGTGTCCGCGAATATCTAAATACTGTTATCTGTCGTAAAAAATAAGCTAAGAATTATCATGTATGTCATATTTGTGTTGGTTCTTAGGCTAAATTCAACAATGTCCTTTATGTAGGCAAATTGAACTTTATTGAGTATGGCTTTAAAATCTCAATTACCAATGCTACTTGCTTACTTACTTAAATCACCAAATAGTTCTAATGTTTTGGTACACAATACTACCAAAACGAACTCTTATATACTCGTATGTCTTACTAAATAACAAAAACTGTTTCTCAGTAAATAGTTAATTTCGACGCAACAAAGAGTTATTGTTCACAAATTTCTAAAGGGTATTCACTCGATTCACCCTTCAACAATGTGATAAGTTGTAATAATATTACCAAACTCGAAATTCCGGCCGATAGCCCAGCCCCTATCATTAAAAGGTACAATTACATTAGCATCTCATTACTGCATGCATATCTACGGTCCCTCTCCGACAAGTTGTGAAAACATCCCTTTGATCTATCATTGCTCCCTCGGCCCTTCCTCTGAAATATGTTTGCAACCTGTGGCCATAATATATCATTCAAGGACTTTAATGTCTTGATAACAAAGTTTATAATGTTTGGTTGTGCAACTTCAAACATGTTTCGACACAATGTGGGTTAATGAGTTGATCTTGTAGATGTGTTTGTTTGGAGAAATAGACAAAAAATATATGAAATCGGGGTCAAAAGCTTTGATAAATCCGTCAACAGTTGACATATGTTTAATATCGTAACCGCGTGTGGAAATTTGAACATATGCGGGAAAGCAATAAAAACTTGTCATATGACGATTTAGATATCCTCGTAGTTTGTCATTCGTTGGTTGTTTAAAAATGTTATGTTAAATTATTGAAATGTGTGTTATGTCTTCCTCCCTAAAATTTTAGTACTCTATTAAACAAGGTTTCGATTTGTAATACATTTTGTTTTGAACATATCAAAAATGATCTACTTATATAAGATAACAATATTAAACTAAATCCCTACAAAATTATCTATTTTATAAGAATATTTCTCCTCCATACGAATCTGGCTGACCAATCATTCGTCCAGGGCTTAGCAAAAAAATCAACACGAATGTCCATTCCATTTTAAAGATTAAGACTTCTAATCGTATCCACTGTGACGTCTCCGACCCTTTGCGATAGAGGGGGGCTTGTGGTGAGATAAAGTACCTTCTTGAGCGCTTACCTCTTCAAAACTCAGACCCTTGCTATTGTGAGGTGCATATTAAAGGCGACCCGGCTTTCTTGCGCGGCCGTTCCTTGATTCATGTTTGGGCTAATTTATGTTTATATAATTCTTGTCGGCATCTTGGTTTGATTAGAATTTGCGGTGCTGTGTTTTTCTTCTCTAAATATTATATGAAAGCATATCTTGTTGAAAGCATACGCTAGATAATAATAAATAGTGGCTAGCAATATCAGCAATGTAATGCTTTGGTTACTTGTAACCTGTGCATTGTGACTCGTCACAAAGTTCTTATATAGTCACTCCAGCGCACTGCAAATTTTCTTACACAACTTACATTGTCGCTAAGTTTCAAGTATCGAGAGGAACACTTAAAACCAATTGTTTCGCGACCGCCGGCGGTCTTATGATACTTGACCTATTAACGTGTTTAACAAAGCACGGAGGACCACGGAATAATATATATCGGTCACCCATCCGTTGATCTGGCATTGCGAAAGTTAATTAACTTGCCAGACTTAAATACGCACACGCAAATCGTAGCACCATCGCAGATTTTCGGAAGATAGGGAGAGCAAGATTAAAATTTTGCACAAAAAATCCCAATTATGACTACATTTATAAAAGAAGAACTGAGAAATAATACTATCACATTATGTTCAAGTCAAGACGCAATCGGAGGCCGCCTATTAATGAATTAACGACATTAAGCTTCTACGGAACTCCAAAATGGAATTGAACCAGTATAATAAATCACTACTGCCGATGAATGAGCAATCTAATATTCATGTATGTAACAAGAGGTTATTAAACGAACATCCGAAACTACTCTTGGCGAGAACTTAATTATGCAAATCGCGATGTACAGAATATACTTTAAGAAGCCGCTCAATGCATTCTACTGCTTCTATTCGACCATAAAGGAGAAATTGGTATTGAATTTCACAATTGATATATTACAGCTAAGCCAGTGATTGAAAAAGAAAGACTATGGTAAAGTAAAATAGTAATTAATTATTCTTATCTTGCAATGAAGAAATACTGCTTTCTTCATGTTTTATATTTTTAGCGTTTTATTAACCCTTAAATATACTTAAGTAAAATTTTAAACACTGAAAAAAGACGACAACCTCAGGCAACCTCGGTAGCCAAGTGGTTAAGGCAGCCGCCCGGAATGCGGAAGGTGCGTGGTTCGATTCCCGCCTGAGGTTGTCGTCTTTTTTCAGTGTTTAAAATTTTACTGCTTTCTTGTTTTGCCTGGTTGTGTGTGCTTTGTTAATTTAGAAAACAGTAAAGTTTTGCATCAGGAAATATGTAGATCTATCTACTCATAAAAAAGTAAGTACATTGAACTTATCAAGCTTCGAACGAAAAGTAGTTGATATCAATATGTAAAAAAGTGTTAACTACTCAAGAGCAATGAATCCGGGTCACTTAAAGAAATCTATAAATCACGGAAACTAAGAAGGCTAGCTTAATGAAATAAATTGTGTTAAATAGACAATTAAATATTCCTGAAATGAAAGTGTTAAAAATTCTAAGTTATTGTTAAGTTATGTCATAAAAATATCAAATTTGAAAAAGGGAGACTTTGGAAGATGGAACTACGAAATTACTGCATTTGTTTTTGCTATTGTTTCTTATCTGTTATTTAAGCGGGTATATAAACCATGTTGATAGTGTAGTGTAATATTTATTATTTAAGCTGTAATCATGTCGCTTACACCTGAAGAATGAACCAGAATTCTCACAATGCTGGAAACCGGTCGGAGTCAGTGCGATACAGCCATGAAGGTCGGTGTGTCACTGTCAACAGTACAAAGAGTACTCCGACGTTACGAGGAAACTGGCTCTAACCTATGCAGACCAGGAACAGGCAGATCCAGGTGTACTACAGCACGAGAAGATCGATACTTGGTCACCATGCTTCGTAATCGCTTTCTCACACGAACTGTACTTACAAATCAGTTTCGACGCGTCGGAGGAAGTAACCTAAGCGCATGGACAGTAAGGCGACGACTTGCTGAAGCTAACTTGAAACCATTAGGCCTGCAAACGGCCCTTAACTTTTTTTTTTTTTTTTTTTTTTATAGCAGAAGGAGGCAAACGAGCAAGCGGGTCACCTGATGGAAAGTAATCACCGCCGCCCATGGACACCCGCAAAACCAGAGGAATCGCAGGCGCGTTGCCGGCCTTTAAGGAAGGAATAGGCTCGTTTCTTGAAGATCCCTAAGTCGTAACGGTCCGGAAATACCGCCGCCGAGAGCTGGTTCCAAAACACTGTAGTGTTTTGTTTTTACTGGACCGTGGGCATCATATTTCAAGACTATTATGTTCTCCAACGAATCAAAATCTATGCTCTACAAACACGATGGAAGATACAAAGTGTATAGAAGACCAGGGGAAAGATTCAAGCAAGCATGCATCGAAGAAAAAGAGAAAGTAGCCTACGGTGGTAGGTAAGTAGCCACAGAAGAAATTCCGGCTCACACAAGTAAGCCGGAATTTCTTCTGAGAGTCGCACAGAACTGGTGTTCATAGAAAACGGCTCTAGCGTAAGGTATGTAAAAGAAATCCTTAATGAACACGTTGTTCCATTTATGGTCAATTTGGGTGAGGATCCTATTTTTATGCATGACAGTGCCCGTCCTCATACAGGTTGGATTGTGAATAACTACCTTCAAGAGATGAACATTACTCGTGTGGAGTGGCCAGCACGCAGCCCGGATATCAACTCGATCGAGCATACTTGGGACGAGCTATGCGTAAAATGATGAAACCCTCCCCCATAATCACGCTTCGTGAGCTCAAAAATGCTCTCACAGAGGAATGGGAGAATATTCCTCAAAATCGTCTAAGGAACTGGGTGTATAGCATGCCAAAACGCAGTTATAGCAATGGAAGCTCGAGGAGGCAACATGAAGTATTAAAATTTAAGAAAATCGTAATGTTGTTCAAAAATGTCACGTTTAATATTTTTGTTCTAAGCGAGATCAGCAGTTTTGTTTCTTTATGTATTTTTTTATAAATAAAATGTAGTGACTTAAATTACTTTCATTATAGAGTATTTAATTGTCTATTGAACACAATTTATTTTATTTAGCTAGAGATTCATAGGTTTCTGTAAGTGACCTGGATTCATTGCTCTCGAGTGTAGTTAATCTAAAAGACTGTCGTTTACATAAACCGACACGACCTTTATCAAGCCAGCGTGTGCTGTAGACCATGAGCGAAGGCCTAGCAGCCCGGCTTGTTGCAAATTAATTTTCTGACGATCACTATATCAGTTTCTCCGTGACCACAGACCTTGCAAGGAGTTCAAAACGTCAAGATAAAATAAAATGCAAAATAAAAGCGAGCAGACCGTATAAAGTGTTACATATCATTAATAATCATTATTGTGGTACACTATTTTCACACTGTACTGTCTATCCTATGAGTACGTTTGCGGTGTTCGACACACGATAGCCATTGCGACACTCCTTTTTCCATTCGCGTAACAAAAAAGCAATCTATGAATCGACAACCACACACGGCGTTTTGAATGCTGTCGGCATTTTTGACAGGAGCTCTTATGCAAAGAAGTTATGGTTGATAGTCGGACGACTTTTGTTTCTCCCGAGTTGATTTCGGCCGCTGTAACATGAGATTTGCGGCCATGAAAGCCAGTGTCGCTGAGCTTCGAGTATTAGATTACTACTCTTTGCGGTTAGTGGAAACGGCATGAGCATTGTGGTTGCGGAGCTTCTCACGGTGCCAACAGTATTTCTAGTTTAGACGTGTCCAATCTAAGCACCGGCTATTGTTTCATATAGGTGGCGGTGTGGTTTTTACGGCGTTAAGCTCAATGTTATTAGTTGACTACCTATAAGGTTGTTATATTATGATTGTTGTTACATTTTTTTGGTGTGTACGTTAAGTTGATGATGTAGTGTGATTAATCTGGCGTTTCACACATTTAAATGTCTGTTATGAGTTAATTTAAAAATTATACTTGAGTATAGCTATGTATTTTGAAGCAAAGTCAATCAGCTGTTTATTTTTGCTGCTTACAGCTCAATAAAACATAACTGAAGAAGACAAGATGCACTAGTTGAACAAAAATGTCAGCATTTAAAATAAAAGCGACCACCTGCGACTCTTTCCTCGTAATCCTTAGTAGTTCCTGTGATTTTGTCTTAAGTGGATCGGTTGTATTGGCTTTTAAGTAAATTTACTTTTAACTGACCAGTATACGAGTAGACCTCATCGCCATACATATCTGCCGTCATCGTCATCTACAAATGTTTACCTTGCCAGCGAGTTTAAAGAGTCCACAATAGAAACAAAGAGAAACCTTAATACAGTCCTAGATGCACGAAGAGTAAAAAGAAAAATAAACAGCGCATCGTACCCAGCATAATATATTGAGCACTACGTGGCTATACAGAATTAAATTCACAGCGTCGCGTCGCGTACAGTTGCAGACTATTCAGCTGGGTGTCCTAAAACAACCGTAAAGATACTGTGGAACTGTGCAGCAGTGAACCAACCAACTTGTAATTTATTCGTTCCCTAAAGCGGTGCATCACTGAAGACTTCTGCCTGCGGAGTGGGCGGAACCTACCATTGTGACAAAATAATGTCTCCTCACTGTACCTTCCAACTGCTTTAACGCAAAGAAGCACTCTATTCTTATGCACATAAAAGTGGAACTCGCTTAAGCTGACTGAACAGATGGTACGCCAAGATAACGCTGAATAATCAACGCTTAAAACGTCTGGAAAAGGAAGATACGGTAATGTAATATGAATAACAAAACGACAGAGATATATTCCTATTTAATTCTTATTACCGCGACCAACAATGGTGTATAAATTGTCCGGGATGGTTAATTCTTGGAGCATAAATCATCTGGTGGGCTGTCTCGCATGCCCGCACTCAATAGATACGACAGTTTCATTCGCCACGTCTAGATTGCAGGCCGTAAGCATTACCTTGTTATTAACATGTAAACTCAGCTTCATGGAAGATTTTCTCATTTGTAATTTTGTACCTTCTCTATTGAGTAACATGTAAATGATAATATAACAATAGTGTTTGAATAGCAGCATTTGCTAGACTAGCTTGAGAACAAAATTTTATCCCAAACGAGGCTATTGTAATTAAAAAAACACTTTAAATCTAAATGGCAATGTGTTCTTTATTAAGTTCTATCAAGAAACAAATTGAACTACAAAACTGCAACGTTTTGCAGTTTCTCTCTAACCTCAGACTACAAAAAGTGATAGAACTGTCCAGAGTATTTAATAACAAAGCAGTCAACTTTAAAACCATAATTTTCCTTTGCACATTTTTCTGTCGGAGTTAAATAACTTAAGTTATTTGCTCCGAGTCGCATCTCAACTCGCTCGAACAGCTAGTTCAGACACCTCACCTCACAGCCGATTGTATTTCGCGGTCGACTCGCCTTCCCAAGTTCAATTTTACGCGCGGCCGCACCGCGTCTCTGATGCGTTCTGACGCGGCGACAGTCGCGCTTGCGACTCGCGATTAATTACTTTCGCAAAGCCTGCAAGGGCCTTCGGATCAGTTGTCCGATTTTTGTTGCCTACGTTAACACGCGTGTTCTGTAATATTTTTGATGTTGTTTTATTGTGGCATAATGAGATCATACACGTTATTAAAAGTGAAGAATAGCGTTGTCGGTATGTCCCTTGTCGCTTTGTATTGCAATTCATATAGAATTGAGATTACGTATTTTTATACTCGTATAGATAGTTTAATGACTCTCTTGTAGGTACCACGTAGGTATTGGTATGTGAAAAATTCAAAACCGATATCTGCAATTCTATGGTGCCAGTCCAGGCCACTGTTATATTACATTGTTTAAATAACCTTAGATTAGTTACTTATTAGTTATTAAAACTTAGTAATTATTCGAATATTGTGTTCTTTTTTGTTCGGCTTTGAACCACAAAATACAAAAGAAAAACAAATGCTCCTCCAGATTTATCTATAACATTAAAAGCAAGCCGTACTCTTTAAGTATGCAATAACTTCTCTTCTTAACAACCTTTTGTGTAGGGCTAATCAACACGTTTTCAATTTCGGAAAACGAATCTCGATCTTAAAACAAATTTTCATGACAAAATCTTAGAGACTTTAACTAAGAGTTAATTTGTCTATTTTCCCAAATATTAAATTCAATTGCGTAGTTAAATGTTTTTGCTTTAACGTCCACTTTAAGGCTACAAATACAACGTTTAATTTTAAGACTTCCCTAGATTAATTCTATTAATTTCTCTTTAAAATGTTTATCAAATAAAACCCTTTAGTTTTATTCTTAAATATTTTTCAAACCAAATCTGTTCAAAACACTTAACTAACTTCCTTTCTCCACTATACGACCTAATTATAACTTAGAATAATGTGCCCGCAGAACATGTTATGGAGGCCTCAGATTAAAAAACATAATTGAAAAGATGAGACATATTAGTTACAGGTTTTATTGCCTATTCTTAATCAACTAATTGAAAATGTTATATATTAACTTTATTGAAGATTTTAACGATTGTTATGACAGGTGTATGTAATTTAAGATATTGGATAGAAGATCAACATAATCTAGATAACTGGGAGATTGAACTTAAGATTTAAGTACCTAATATTTATTTTTAATTAGCTTGCAAATATTATTTTTATAAAATATTGGCATACGTAGTAGGTCATAATATATTATAGTAGGTCATAATAGTTGTAAATATTATTATTATCTTAGGCTTTATTTTATTTCATTTTGTTTAACATTTTTTTTTGTTTGCACTTTTGTCGCTCTCACCGGTTCACCAATCTCCCATTCCACCTTAGGTTGGCTGGAAGAGATCTATTCAGAGATAAGTCCACCTTTGCTCACCATTGTTTGTTATGTATTTTCTGTATATGTGTTTTTGTGCAATAAAGAATATAATACATACCTAATGATTTCTTTTTCTTACCAATAGCCAAACCATAGCAAATTAGACTTTGAAACGAAACATTTTTCTCGTCTATTATTTTATTCCTTTTCAATTAAAAGCGTTTCTAATTGACAATTTAATGGAAACCAAGCGGACGGGCTGGCACTAAATGAACGTCTACTCAATTTACAAGCGGTAAATCGTACTAACTGGGTTACTGTCCCAACTTCGCGATGTCGTGTCTAGCCTATTTGGCTAATCTATGGCGCTACTTGATAATTCGACCGCGGGGCGCGCGGGGGTGCGTGGCTAGCTGCCAAGCAAGCGGTTTTCACCCCGATGCCTGCATATACCCCTCGTGTGTGTGCACTGATTTACGACTGTACAATTTTGGCAGTCGAAGGTATGGTTTGCGGATCTTGGAATGATGGATTAAGGCACGTGTTTGTTTGGTGCACCGTGAACGTAAAACTTCTGGAGTTGGATGAACTTTGTACTGGGAATAGTTGAGTTCGGCCGAAGGGAATTAGACAAACAAAATTTGTTTTGGTTTTTGTTGAAAAGAAAAACATTTTCCGATTTTCAATTGATTGTATAGGTACCTACCTGAAATACAATGTCCTGTATTAAATAGATATATCTGATTTTATTGTTTCCTAATTTAATAAGGGTAATAACTAAGCGTATATAATAGAATAATAAGTTAATTATTGAAATTAATACAAATAACTCATTCACTCTTCAATCATTAAATAGAACCTTTGTTGTTATGGAGCCAGATTTTAGATAAGATGGTTATAGCTAGTCAGGCGGCCTTAACAAGAGCTACCAACAGCCAAACACTTAGTTTGGCTGTTACACAAAGGTGTAACCTCTATGTCGAAAGCCAGTGGTCCAGCCACTAGGCCACAGAGGCGTTTGAGAATACCTCCGTGTCGTAAAGGGCGACTAACGAACTAAAGACTGCACATACATCCAACAGCATAGAGCGGCGATGGACTTACCTGTCACGCTGAGCACATGTGCAGTCGATATTTGGTGAAAAGTATGGTAGAGGACTGACTGCGGTTGCTGTCCTCATTGCCTAGTCTCTGACTTACCCTTCTGGGATAAAAGTCGTGATTAAATGTATGTATGTATGTATCATGGTCTAATAAATGCACTAATGTACGCCAGTATCACCAGGTTATCAAAGCGTCACACTGCGGCAGAGCCTCCGGTCTGCCACCGGCGTAATTGAGAGTTAGGCGAACGCTTTGCTATGCTAATGTTATTCGGTACAAGCAACATGTGGGTTACTCCACAATCCAGATACGCATGACGTGCCTTTGGTAATGTTGTCCCTTAATGAAATTTGGAACTGTTTCTGAAGCCTTGTCATAATATTGTAAAGCGGTAGTGCTTAGAAATTTTACAACAACAATTTAACAGTTTACTTTGACATAGCTTTAAAATAAATTAATGAAAGTCACAAGAATTTGTCTGACGCTAAATAGTAATGAATGGCAATAGCATTGTAGCGTCAGTTATATGTAAAATAGCTGGTTTTCAGTAGTTTAGGATTCCTTGGAAAGAATGACAAGCGCTTACCTTACGAAAATAAAATATACCGGTTCGTTAATTATAATAAAAAAGAATTTTTTAAGATATTTTCATTGGCAAACGATACAGCACAAATAAATAATATATCTACATAAGGTGTTAACTACATTGTGTACCTACACGATCGATTCATTGTTGCACCTCCTGAGACCCCGGTCGATTACCTAATAGATTCTCTGTCGCACCTCCTGAGACCCCGGGTATCACATAAGATACTAAGACAAAACATATAATAATATTTTTGCTCTATCTAGCGGTATAAGCCTGAACTATCTAAACATATCGTTAACTAGAAAGCAGCACCTGTCATTTAAAAGTTTTTGCGAGTTAATTTGACACTATAAGATGTCAAACGATTAAATTTAAAAGTTTTTTTCGAACACCAGAGTGGCGGTTAACCAACGAGGTAAATATTTATATTTACTACGTTTTGGCGTTTTTTTATTGTTTTAAATTATTAAGATGTTGATTGTATGTTTTAAGAATTAAACATTATAAAATCTATATGTTTAAATAATTTAAAAACCAATATTTTTACGGTATCACGCATGATACTTTGGGGACTCAACACATAAAATTAGTTGTTTTTTAGATTTGAGAGATAACCAAATAGTAGAGTTCTTGGTGACCTTTGATGTCTCTGACTGCGAACTACCGACTGGGTGATACCCATTACTTCAAGGCTCTGGGGGGTAAGGGATTTTTTTCTCTATTTTTCTCTTAACGTAAATAGTACCAAATAATATTTATACCAAAAATTAACAAGGTCCGACAAAATTTTACACTCTGGGTCTCATGAGGTAAGCTACACTGGCCTGCAAAAATAAGTATCACACTTTTAAAATTGCAATTACTTTTTTTTTAAATCTAACTAATCTAAGTTTAGAAAAAAATGTAATTTTAAAAGTGTGATACTTATTTTTGCAGGCGTAGTTAAGCTATTTTCAAATTTCATGACAGTTGGATTATGACATAAACTATTTCAAAACGAAATAATACGCCATATTTGCATAAAACTTAAGCCACTACGAACATAATCCAAGCTAAAACACAAAAAGCTGCATAATAGTGACTTTCACAATTTTATTTCCATCACTGTGCCAGAACTCAGAACTCAGCGCTTTGACATTCCAAATCTGTTGGAACGCAACATGTGGTAAATCGGCGTGGTTTTCACCAGCTTTTTTAAGATCAGCTTAGCTTCGTTTTGCGAGGTCGCCCATTTTGTTTCAGGCGCCATCTTGTTTTCTATAGTTTACGCTTTAGTGTCTACTCTGTACTAGTGTTTATTATTAGTATTTTTAGTCTATTATTAACTATTCTTTCATTCAATTATTATGAATTGTTGAAATTATTTAGTTTAGTTATTATTAATTTTATTGATGCGTACAAATTGTACTTAATTATGTTTAAAAATTTGTACCTACTTAATTAGATCTATGACACTGTAAAGTAACATTGTTACTTAGAGGGAGAAAAAAGTAAGGCCTCCTGAGTTTCTTGCCAGCTCTTCTCGGTCGAAGGCTCTCCCAAAATCCGAACTGATGGTAGATTGGTTAGGTAGGTAGATTAGGTAGGTAGAGTAGGTTATGGTATGTGCCAGCTAGATGTGCATGAAGGTCATTTACCCCATTTGTACCAGTGGGGTGCTGCAGTTTAGGTACGTTCGGCCGGCGTGCCCCCCAGGAAGGCCGCCTAGGCGTATGACAGTAAAGGTTGCCGCTCGGCTCTCACGCTCCACGTCGCGCGTCGTCGCTTAAGGCCAGGTATTTCTCTCTCGCGGCTTCTCTCTCGCTCTCTCGATGGTACGACGGTACGGGACGGGTATAACAGCGAAGCGGCGCGTTTTATAGGTTTTATTGCCTATATTTATAGACTTTATATATAGGATTCTCTGCTAATTTATCTGCGAATTATTTGTCTTTCGTTGAGTACAAAAATTAAATGTAAAGTATCAGTATCGTATTTATATATGTGTATAGTGTGTATGAATGTATTGTATGTGTGTATATATATGTATGCATGTATATATATTATATTTTAAAATAATTTTATATCTTATTTGGTGGATTTGGATCGGTCGTATTCGGTTGCATTCGCATCACTGTCGATCGAGTTGGACTTGTGCCGATGCTGCGTCCCTAGCCTGGCTTCTGCTACCCTCGTAATTTTTTGTCCTCGGTCCTGTGGGGGTGAACCGGTGTCGCGTCGTGTCGCGTAGGCAGGCTGGATCGGAAGTGAATATGGCCGACGCGACGCGACGCGATGTTGGTTTGCCCCCGTAGGGTCGGGGATGGGGAGTGGTGGGGGTGGTGGAGGTTGGGTTGGGGGCGTGGCGTCGGTGCGGGTCTGGTTCGATTGATGGTGATGTGAATGTGGTTGAGTGTGATTGATCTAAATCTACCACTTATTTATTATTATTATTTTTTTTTTTTATCGAGTGATGTTTATTGGATTTTGTAACTGAATGAGACTTTGAATGGATTGGATCCTTAACTAATACAGTTTTTTTTTTCCAGAATTTAAACCATTATTTTCTATGTCTCAGATGGTTTGAAAAAACTTAAAGCGCGATCTATCTAGCCTTGAGAGGAAACACTGCGTCGGCGTGGCGTTCGGGATTCTCATGCGGGGCGCGGGGGAGCGGCGTTTCGTGGTCCCCTGTTTCCTCCTTCAGAGGTGGACCAATTTTTATTTAAGCGTCGGTTGGGGGAGGAGGTTTTCTGTGTCTGTGTGTTTGATTTTTTTTTTTTTTTAAACGAGTTACTTAATGTTTCTGAAGACGCCTTAAAACGAAGTGATTTCGCTTAATTTTGAAGGCTCCTGGTTATTAAATAAATGACTTAATGCAAAGGAATCAAGCATACGGACGTGAAGGGTCTCTTTCTTTAACCGTTGCTGAAGGGGTGGTGGGGGTTGGTCCGGTTTTGGAAGGGGGCTGCGGGGCGTCGTTTTTCTGTGTTTGGTGTGGGAGTTTTGGGTGCCGCGTCGGCGTGGTGTTTCCTCTTAACTCGTAATCCCTACGCGCGCGCGTAAACCCTGCGCTCCTGACGGACGTCAAATCGATATCGAGTCGGCTGTGCTTATCGGAATATGAACGCTCGGGTCACGAGATAGGTTTCAGTTTCGCGTGGGGGTCGTTGGAGGGTGAACCTTCTGTACGGTAGTAGTATAGGTTATTCTGGGCTTGTACCAATACGAATAACGAAACAATTTTAAAACACACAAGTTTATGCTTATTAATTTTTGACGTTTTTTTATGCTTAAGTTTTTATAAAAAAAGATATTTGAATGATTAAAAATGTCAACCTTATTGGTTAGGTACTAATGTTTTCCAAAACTCATTTCAGCCGCTACTTTATTTTACTTCAATAACTCTCCAATTTATATTACTTACCACAGTATCAAAACGATAATTGGAAATCATATTACACAATTCTATGACCACGACTTATATTTCGGTTCGATGCGATTCTGTTTCGGCGTGCAGTGGTACTGGGGGTAGCAATGCGCATTTGTCTGGCACAGACTATAATAGCTCGTTAGATTAGTTATTAAGTCTTAACTATAAGTTAGTTAACTGTTTTTTTATTATTATTAGTATTGACGTCAATAAGTGCCTGTAAAGGTTTACATTGAATAAATAATTTGACTTTTGACTTTTTTGACGCGCGCTTTTACTGCTTAATTATTCGTCAATCGTCGATTGGTGAGCACATTTAGAAATACATAACTGATTTTGTAAATTGATTTCGGAGCTGGGTGTTTTCCATGTAAAGTATGTTTATCCGTTATCTATTAGTTTCACCATTATAACAAGTTCCAACAAAAGTTTAACTTGGTCAAGATAATTAGTGTCAGAGTGGAAAAGAAAAGAAAATAGTAATGGGTATACACTTTTAAACTTTCGCGTTCCACTATGCACACCACATATTAAGACGGGATTTAACGCAAAACTACTTAGTAAAGGCATTCTACGCATACCAAATTAGTGTTGTGTGTGACGGTAGTTGGATAAATAATGTGATGGTGGATGAAGACTCAGCGACGTAAACGGAGGCGATACACCGCGACAGCAGTCCGCCCGTGACCACGGCCGGTGCAACTCGGTCGAAACGTCGGGTATAAAAGGTATGCGTAGAATGCCTTTACTAAGTAGTTTTGCGTTAAATCCCGTCTTAATATGTGTGAATAATAATATACTTACTTATTAATATGTTAACGAGAACCCTTTGGTCACAGGAAGACTGAGATTTTGGTCGCATCATATAATTACTTATATGTATATTATTATACATACTCGTACCTACATATAATTACGACTATTATCCCCGAAGGTTTAGTCGGAGACTTCGCAATAAAGAAAAGCAGTGCTCTACCATACTAATAGTTTTATTACTTAAATAATAGCTTTGTGCTCAGAATGGTAGATCTATCACCAAATAAATCGATTATCGATCCCTGACTGCGACTCCTTTTTATTTGTTATTTTGTCAAAAAATACAGTAGTTACATTTTATTTCGTTCAGTTATTAAAATAATAGTATTCGTTACCAATTTAATACATCAATTTATAATTTTAATGAAAAATTGAAAGAGGCGGAGACAAATTGGCGCGTTTTTTAAAAATTTACCAATCCGGCCTCAACGATGGGTATGGGTCGTAGGTAACTCGGTACGATCATACAATGCGACTTATCGACCAGAAAAGAAAAAGGGGGCGCCCTTCAAAATCCAAACCAGCGCTGATTATTCAGTGATTATTATTTTTAACAATAAATATTGATTTTTATGACTTTAATTAAGTGTTTTATTTACTATTCTGCTAGAAATTTTATTTAAATATATTTATACTATCTGTGGAAATAAAGGTTCTTGGGGTAGGCTAATGTCCGGTAAAGCAAACTAATTTAAAGAGATCACCAATAAATCATATATTATGTCACTAGAAAATATCATAAAGTCCAAATAAAATATTGTTCCAACATTTTATTTGGAACTTTATGATATTTTCTAGTGACCTAAATATGATTTATTGGTGATCTCTTTAAATTAGTATAAACCTATTATAATACATACAAAAACATTTATTTGGTACTAGACCCTATATCTTCATGATTATTGGTGATTTATTTTGGAATTGATTTTATATTGTTTGGTGACTACATTTTGGTGACAAATCTACTATTTTACGGGCAAACCCTATTATTTATGTAACACAAAACTAATTAAATTGGCGATAGCTTAAATGATACCCTTTTTTTATTGGTGAGCTTTAGCCTGCTAAGCTCGTACTGGCGTCTGTACCTAAGTACAGACGCCAGTAGATTAACCAAAGACAGAATGTCAAATTCTTCAATGATTTTCAAACTTTGTGGTTTGGGAATTAGTATCAATATCGAATAGAGAAATAAGACTTTAAACTATCGCGTTGCATTGCACTAAAATTGTTTTAACGGGACCTAACACGATTAATTTTGTAAGTAAGTATATATATTATATATTACAAATTGAAGTGAACGTGTGAGGGTGGATAAAGAAACAAATACCCGCCCGAGCCAACGACGCCGCGCACCGCCAGTTCGCTTGTGACCACGGCCGCAGCATCGCGGCCGAAACGTCAAGCAGTAAGTAGATAAGTACTTACTTACAAAACTAATTGTGTTAGGTCCCGTTAAAACAGTTTTAAGGCTAGGTGTTAGTGAAAAATTAAAATAACACGTTCTTAGAATTACTTTTTGAAGTAGTAAACAATAAAATTAAAATCTGCTAAAATTGTGAAATATTGTTGAGGCTTTATTCTGTGAAATACGCCCGATGGAAACACGATTTTATAAAGTTGGCTCGATAGAATAAATTCACAAAGTTACATATTTTTGTGTCATTTTATCTTCTTTTCCAGGTTTTATTCTTAAAATAAGTGATTTGATATTATGAGTCATTTACCAAAATGAAGCTCGTAAATAACTTGAGTTATTATAACCGATGGTTTTTTATTTATTAGATCTATCAATTTTTTAAAATATAAAACGCGAATATTCGCACCGCTTCGCCGTTATACCCGTCCCTTACCGTTGTACCGTCGAGAGAACGAGGGGGAAGCGCTCGAAATACCTCCCCTTAATCGAATAGAGAACTTCAGTATTTTTTTTGGTGATCTTTAGCCTGCTCAGCTCGTACTGGCGTCTGTACCTAAGTACAGACGCCAGTAGATTAACCAAAGACACAATGTCAAATTTCTTTAATGATTTTCAAACTTTATGGTTTAGGAATAAGTATCAATATCGAATAGAGAAATTTGACAGTTTTGGGTAGGTTGGCTTGCTGGCGTGTTACATGACTTTTTTAGTGAGCTACAAAATAGTCGTAAACCTACGAGTCACCAGCTAAAACCTCTTTGTTACATGTGTTACGTACGATACACCAACTGTTTTTACTTCAGCAAATTGTTAGATTAACTGTGCACTCTACCTACTGCAGAGCAGGCTCGCGTCGCGTGGTGCACACTGCATACAACTTCTCGGAACGCAGTCAGTGTCCATTTGTGCACATTTACAAGTTCCAAATGAATTGTTTTATACACCGCGCACCGGCTGGCTGGACTTTAGCCACCGCACCGCAGTCGCCACTGATTCTGTCGAACAGCTTTCGACCGCCGCTTGCATGTAACGGTAAATAGAACAGACTTGTCATTTCCAAGTAGACTTCACTTGCACGATCCTGACGCACTTCTTTTGTTTCATTTACATTTCTTCATACGTGCTCTTCGGTTTAGATGTTACTGGTTGGTATATTCAGTAATTGTTTTGTCTAACACTATCACGGACGGACGTTGTGGGCCAAGTGACAATGCGTCCTAGGTCCAATTTTGGCCCGGTGCATGGAAAAATACGAACCACATAATATACTGACCTAGGATTTGAATGAAGGACCAGCGCGTATCAGGCCATGCTCTTGATCTTGAGCACTCGGCCATTGAGGCGTTGACACAGACACAAACAGCTTTAACTTACTTACTACTTATAGGATACATAATTATGCTTTGAAGTTGTCTCAGCTTGTTTTGTTATTCAAATTGTGAAAGTTCTAAGTTCATCCAAAAGTTTGCTAAAAAATAAAACTGACGATAGATTTGTATTTCTGATTTTCATCAAAAGACTCAAAGTCAAGTTAAAAGAAGTGATATTCAACATTGTAGGGATTTGTCGTGATTTTTAGCCCCGAAGACGCGCTGAAAAGAGAGTTGTTAAAAGTTTGAAACCAATATCTGTCTGTATTTCGCACCGTGATATTGTAATGATTTCAATGTGATATTTTATTAGCAAGCCTCAACCTTAGGCTGTGACGTGGTGTTTAGCCAAGTTTATATTTTAAGATATTCAGCAAAAACCACTAACTTACCAGCGAAAGAGTTCGAACAATTTTTCTTGAATAAACATTAATCTAACACGCGATTGACACATTAAAACTTTAATCAATCAAGTTGTATAAGTTTCTTGTAATTGAACAATAAATTTTGCACTCTAATGCCCTGTAATAAGGTTGTGTAGGGTTTAAAATTGTTTATTTAAATTTGAAAACCGCCCTTCTGGAGGCGTCACTCGAAAATTGACAGCTGGCGTTTCTTTGATATTATTGACAGGCTAATTCATTAGCTGTAACACTAGGGGCTGATATCTCAACAAGCTCTTGTGTGTTTTCGTGCAATTTTCAACCTTACGAAGTTGATTTAAAGTGTGGGACAATTTTGGGGTTGTTTTTCCGCGACAAGCAATTTTTTTAAGTAGTACGTGTTTCGGTTGCGTGTCACACCGTATCCGTTTTTAAAGGCTGGCGGGGGGCTTTGAATTTAAATAGACTCGCGACGATTATAATGCGAAGGCTTTTTGTAAACAAATAAAATCTGTTAATTGAAGGGCTCGATATAAATTTGTGTAAGTGTTTGTAGTGTAAATGAAGATTTAAATTCGTTTCAAATCTCAAAATACAATTTTGTTATTACCTACTGACAGACAGAGTACTAACTTATAGTATTATAAAACCTACTTTCATGCTCTTGCTATAAATCGAAGAATAGTAGCTTTTCATAAACACTATAATTTTTTTACAAAGTTACATATATACCAAATTATACATGAACTAAGAATAACAAGAATTTCATCATTTACTGCTTTTCGTGTCGTTTGCCAAAAGTTTTAAATCAGTGTGTACCCATGAAAATCAGCAAACAGATTTAATTATAAATCAAATAAAGTACTTACTCATTAATATTACTTTTACAACCTTGATGACGCGGCGAAAACATTTGCAGCTATACTAGCTATGTCTTAAACTATGACAATGTCTTCAATAAAAATTCCCTTGAAAACATTTTTCAAGACCGTCGGTGTATACCGCAGTCTTGTCACTTTCGGAGCGACTTCCGATTAAAGCACCTCGCGGAACCCCCTTCACTCTTATTGTGTCACCCTCACCACGATTTTTCATAGACGCACACCCATCCGCTCTTGAACGCACTTGATTTGCGAAGCACGTACCGCTCCACCAACTTGAATAAACATCGACAGGCGAATTTGAACTCTGTCATCACACCACAAAAAGTTATGAGAGCGTATTCGAGACACTAGCCGTTTCCTCAGACATATTCGAGCTTTTTTACCTTGCTACGTTTGAGCATGTATAGTTTCAGCCTTTCGTGTTCGCCCATCGTTTGGTATCTGAATACGTTTAGACTAGTCTAGTAACATTTTCATGCTAACAAATTGATTTAAACTTCCACTTGGGTTATCGGGAATAAATTGTTCGTGGAATTTATCGCCGTACGTCATCCGATGTAGCACATTAATATGTCAGCGACAGATAGGTACTAATTAAAATAATCTGTTCGGCTATCGCTTGCGTGCTACTGCGAACAGGTGAGAAAAACTTGAATAAATTGTGTGTTACAAGGTGTAATGTATGGTGTCCAGTGTGAAACTCACATTCCTTAAATGTCGAAAAGTATTAAACTTTTTGTCCGCCGACACTTTCCTAATAGGCAGCAACGGGTTTGATGAATAATTTTGTACATCATGTTTACTTATGTACCGTTGCCTGTGGCCTTATAATGGTTTAAACGTCGACGTTTACAAGTTACTTCGAAATGGATTCCTTGGCTTTTAAGTGATAAGTCGTGTTTGCAATTTTCTTTTATAGAAAATGACGCCGTGTTTTGTCGTTAGGTGTTCGTGTACATGTATAAGTGTCGCTACGTTCTCAAGAACTCTCATCGAAGTTTCGATAATAAAACTCGGTAGAATCGGGGTTATTGTTACCAATTATTAATAGATAATACCATTTATATTAGTTTTATTTTTACCGGCTCGTGTACCGGTGAAAGAATACTACCATCCCCTCTCTACCCTTGGGTGTCGCAAAAGGCGACTAACGTACTAAAGACTGCACATACTATCAACAGCATAGAGCGGCGATGGGCTCACCACCTGTCATGCTGAGCACATGTGCAGTCGCTTTTTTGTGAAAAGTGGACTATGGTAGAGGACTGGTTTTGTTGTCCTCATTGTCTAGTCTCTGACAAACCCGTCGGGGATAATAGTCGTGATTTTAGGTATCTATGTACTTATTAATAAATTATCAACAAAAAAAATACCTAGGCTTCACCGGCTAGATCAATTTTGCCTTCCCTAAATGGAAGAATATAACTCAAAAAGTAAATACCAAAACGGAGCTTGTCTTGTCTTCATTCTGGCTATATAACATCGAGCATCGTATTTTATACCCGATCCAAAATTGGTATGTTGACACGAATACTTAACAACAAAGTAACTAGGTTTAAAAAAAACTTGAAACATAAAAATATAAATGAAAAAAACTACTGTAGTTTCTTTACAGTAATTATCAAATTAAGAATCAAGTGTTTGGTTTGTTTGCTGTAATAACAATTAGACTTATAAACATCTTATTTTTGAATCTCTAATTTTAAAACGTTGTAAAGAAAACAGTAAAGAAAACATATATTGTCGCAGGGCTATGATAAAAACAGAGATTTGGTCAATTCCATAAGGGATTTGATCAAATCACGGAGGATGTTAAAATAACAACACGATTTTGTCATTTCCCTAAACAAATCTAGGGATTTGAACAAATACCAGAACTGGTTCCGTGAAATGACCAAAAACATGTGACCTACAGGCGTAGGGCAGCTAGTATTTCTGTTGCCTAATAAAAAAAAACTCGAAATTCATGACTTAAATTCCTAACCTATCACGTGACCTACAGGAGTAGGGCAATTTATATTCTACTGGTGATTTTTGAAATCAATGTTACAGTACTACACTTACTAATTATTATGATTATGCATGTAATTACAAATAAACGACGTATAAAATACCATAGAAAACCTTTTTTGTCATTTCACGGAACCAGTTCTGGTATTTGTTCAAATCCCTTGATTTGTTTAGGGAAATGATAAAATCGTGTTGTTATTTTAACATCTTCCGTGATTTGATCAAATCCCTTAGGGAATTGATCAAATCTCCGTTTTTAACATATCACTGCGACATATACGTAACTGAAAATATCGATCGGTAGGTATTTATTTCTTTTATTTATGAGCATACTTATAATTAAACATTAATACCAAATACCTAGACAGCTCCTTATTAATATTAATGCAGACAGTCTATTGTTACTTTTTTACTCATAATATTATCAATGTCAATAGTCATCTTCATCTCCATTCCAGCTATTAAGACTAACTTTACTATTTGATCACAGCGAGGGAAGGACGACTTGATAGACGTTATTTACATTGTTTTGTTGGGTAGATCATCATAGCATTGATGAATACTGTTGATGTATGGTAGACGATACTACATTTTTATATTTATTGTAAACTTTCGTAACTGGTCTTGTAGTACCTAGCTGTTATTGCAATTAGTGTTTGTGTTGCAGAAATTATTTAGAGAACCTATTGTTAAGTATGTAGTGAAATATTGTATCTCCCCTAACACACGAGACAAATCTCCGTGATTTTTTGTGTGTTTAAAATGTTTTTTAAGCTTATATTTTTGTTTAATAAAGAAAAAAAAGCTAAAGAGTCCGTAATACAGTTAATTTAACCTTGTGTACACACTGCCAGTCCTACGTAGGTATTGTTAATCTTAAAAGTTTATTAACCGATATAAACGCACACCGACAATAAAATGCAAACAAACTTTATGACTTTTATATTATATAAATGCGTGCGCCATGACGTGTCTTGGTTAAATAACAGCGTTTTAATGAGGGTCGGGCGGATTCTTTGTTTATGCGTCGTCATGGCAACCGGCTGAGTTTTTGCGGTCTCTTAGGGCCCAGTTGAACCCTTCCACCAACTTTTGGATAGTTAATTACGCGGCCCAACTTTTGGCAGAGAGCGTTGCGCGTTTTTGACGTACCTACTACTACACCGGGTGAGTTAATCAAATTATTGTTTGCTCTCACAACGTTTCCCGTATAGGTACGCGTTTAATGTGAAAACAAAATTCTGGACATGTTTTGCTAGTGCCACTATGGTTTATGAATTTCGGCGCCGATTTTAATGTGGCTTTGTTTTGGTATGGTTTGAACGTTATTTTTGCTTTTAATAATGAGTAAAAACATACTTTGATTAATATCATTACAATTATAAACCGCCAGCTCTTAAGGTACCTAGAAGAGAACCAGCTACTAAGTGATCGCCAGTATGGTTTTCGTCGCGGTCGATCGGCTGGTGATCTTTTAGTGTACCTTACTCACCGATGGGCGGAGGCAGTCGAGAGTAAGGGGGAGGCACTGGCAGTTAGCGTGGACGTAGCGAAAGCTTTTGACAGGGTATGGCACAGGGCTCTTCTCTCTAAACTTCCATCATACGGGCTTCCTGAGAAATTGTGTTCATGGGTTGCCAGCTTTCTTACTGGGCGTAGCATCAGAGTCGCAGTCGACGGTTCGTGCTTCGACATGAAGCCCGTGAATGCTGGAGTCCCGCAGGGGTGTGTGTTGTCCCCTACTCTGTTTCTTCTGCATATCAATGACATGCTGCATAACAACAGCATTCATTGCTATGCAGACGACAGTACTGGGGATACGCTCTACACCGGGCGAACTAACATGTCTCTGGAAAGCGTCATCGAGAGCCGGAATAAACTTGTGACTGACACCGAGAACATGTTAAGTCATGTCTCGGATTGGGGCCGACATAACCTAGTCCGCTTTAACCCCTCCAAAACACAAGTTTGCGCATTTACCGCGAAAAAACATTTCAATTCGTCGTACCTCTGAACTTTGAGGGAGCTCCCCTTGATACCAATCCGATTATTGGAATCCTTGGCGTCGATATTTCGAGTGACGTTCAGTTTCGTGGTCATTTGGAAGGTAAAGCTAAATTAGCTTCGAAAAAGCTGGGTGTGCTTAATAGAGCGGGTCAGTAATTCACGCCGGCCTACCGTTTACAACTGTATAAAGCATATGGAATACTGCTCCCATCTCTGGGCTGGAGCACCCCAATACCAACTCCTTCCATTTGACCGCATTCAACACAGAGCTGCTCGAATTGTCGGCGACGTGGTTATTTCAGGTCGGCTCGATCCACTGGCTCTTCGGAGAGACGTTGCGTCACTCTGTATATTGTACCGTATATATCATGGGGAGTGTTCTGAGGAATTGTTCGGCTTGATCCCTGCCGCTAATTTCCTTCACCGCACTACACGCAACCGACTGTCATTCCATCCACATCACCTTGGTGGATGGCGGTCTACTACTGTGCGATTTGCAACAAATTTCTTGCCTTGAACTACAGTGTTGTGGAACCAGCTCTCGGCGGCGGTATTTCCAGACCGTTACGACTTAGGGATCTTCAAGAAACGAGCCTATTCCTTCCTTAAAGGCCGGCAACGCGCCTGCGATTCCTCTGATTTTGCGGGTGTCCATGGGCGGCGGTGATTACTTTCCATCAGGTGACCCGCTTGCTCGTTTGCCTCCTTCTGCTATAAAAAAAAAAAAGTATAGGGTGCCACCTTTATAAAGGAGGAATAGAGTATTTTTTCATTTTGTTAGAACAAAAATAGAGTACATAGCATAAAAAAGAGTATTTATTTATTTGTCCATAAAAAAGTAAGTATTTTTTCTTGCTCTTTGCGACATTGAAAAAATATTTGTCTTTCTTGAAGATATTTACAGCCTCTTTGCAATCATAATTTGGATTAAAATTATATAATCAACTCGTTTTTTATTAAATTTGGGGTAGCTCTATATCTTTCGTCTCTCCACTTAACATTCATATGAAAGAAGACTCTCTCAGTGAACTCTGAAGTACTCATAACCAGTAACGATCAGTTTTTCGTAAATAGAGTATACTAGCGTACTCTATTGGTGTTGTAGATTATAGAGTACGCATACATGAAAAAGAGTACAATTCTCTATTTTAGAGTACGGGTGGCAACCCTAACTAAGTAGTTATATTATATTGTAACTATTTATGGTTAAAAAATATTAAAAACATACTTACGTAGTACACACGCGTAAAAACTGGGTAAAGAGTTCTTTTATTTTGCCAAGTCTCTGACTTGCAATCACCAGTAGATCAGTCGTGAAACAAAACCCTACTAGTTTTCCTTTTCAGGAAACATTTTTCATTCAATTAAAGTTTTTATCAAACAAAAAGTAACCTAACGGAGCCGTGTGGTTTACTTAGCGGCTGACCAAAAGAACAGCACCTCCTACTTCTTTGGGTGACGAAATAAGGAGGTGCTGATCACTAGTTAAAGATGTTCCAAAAATTGTTAAAGCCAATAATTTTTTTTTTTTTTTATATAGGCGACTAACGGAGTAAACATGACGACCACTTTGGTCGAGTGGTTTGTACACGGGTTTTCATGGTGTCGCCATCTCTGAGGTCCCGGGTTCGATCCCCGGTCGGGTCAATTTAGAAATTGTTGTTTTCTAAATTGTCTCGGGTCTGGGTGTTTTCTATGTATAATAAGTATGTATTTTAATATTTTAAGTATGTTTATCCGTTGTCCAGTAACCATTTAACGAGTTTCATAACGAAGCTTCTCTTGGGCTAGATAATTGGAGTGAATGTAGGAAAGTATTATTATTATAAAGACTGAATATACATCCAACAGCATAGAGCGGGGATGGGCTCACCACGTAGCATGCTGAGCACATCGATGCTTGTAATATCAATTGACGTAAAGCACAAAACTCGACTTTACAGAAGAGCCAAAATAAGGTATTTTTGTAGATTTAAATTGATTACGCTTGTGCTTTTAAAGTTATAGAAAAGTGATGTAGACAAAATATACCTAAAATCTTGAGATGCAGGTGATGAAATATTTAGTTTTAAGTCTAGTTTGTTATTTTAGAAGTAGATGAGCCTTACGTCCAAGAAAATTCATTAAAATGTTCTTTACGTCCTTTTTTGTATAGAGTAAGTGGTTGGGCTGTTAAAACGAAATAAGATTTTGACGTTCTTTACGTTATGCATTAATTTATAAACATCACATACTACCTAATATTTTATAATTTGACAGAGAAAACGTTCTTTACGTTACATTTTCAACGTGTCTAACATCGTTATTAATGGCCGTATTGCTACATGGATTGGACAGAAAAAAGAAAAAAAAAACAAAGTAAAATAGCATAGCTCGTTTTGGCCAAAACGTGGTTTACGTCAATTGAAATTACAGGTATCGACATGTAACCGCCTCTGTGGTCTAGTGGCTAAGCCACCGGTTTCAGACCCAGAGGTCCTGGGTTCGATACGAGCGGGGGGGTACATCTCTGTGTGCTCGGTTTGGTTGGTGGTAGGGCTGTTAAGTCCGCCTGGCTAGCTACTATTATCTTATTTAACTTTGTCGCCATAACAACGATGTTTATAGCATTGTTGTGTTCAGACAGTTTGAGATAAGATATTAGCCAGTTCCTCAGTGGTTGAGGATTCCGGGAGAAGCGCGCTTCCACCTTCGGCATTATCTTCACTTACCAGCATGTGAGATGAAGGAAGAAATTGTTTTATTCGGCCAAGCGCTTACCCGTTGCCGAATAAAAAAAATATATTTAAAAATGTGCCTTTGTAATTTGGTGACAGTTGGACTGTTTCCGCGGTCCTCATTGAGTAGTCTTTGACTTTTGACTAACCCTTTGGTGATAATAGTCGTAAATATGTATGTAATATGTACAAAGTAACCTTCACATAAAATGTCCAATCACGTTTAAAGCTACACAACACTAAAAGCAAAAAATAAGTAAATTCCGTTTGAAATTGAAATGATTTTTTTTCTAAATACGAACTACAAAAGCGATGTGACATTAACCAAATTAAACCAGTAAAAGATGTCAACAAAACTATTGTCGGCCGGACCGATAAGAGAGATGTCCATTATTGTGGCGAAATAAATAAACCCGCCGACAAAATACCACCCGATCTTTTCCGACCTAAAAATATGGGCTCGACAATTTATCTCGTCAGTTCATTCTTTATTGAGACCTTTATAAGTTTAATAAATGTTTATTGTGTTGTCTTGTTATGATTGTGCGTTTGCAATCTTGTTGTTAGCGAGCATTGTTTTAATAACAGAATGCTTTTGTGCCAAAGATAATTAGTATAATTTTTTTATCCAATACTGAGGAACTGGCTATTTTATCTATAAACTGTCGAGTTTAGAGATAAGATAGCCAGTTCCTTTTTCTGATTCTGAGATTCTGTTGAACACAAAAAATATATTAACATTGTTTTTATGGTGCCAGACTTGTAGGTGGTAGCTAGCCAGGCGGAATTAAAAAGCCCTACCACACCAACGAAACCAAGTACACAAATGTGCCACCCGCTGGGAATCGAACCTGGGACCTCTGGGTCTAAGACCGGTACCTTAGCCACTAGACTACAGAGCTTTTGTTACTATTACAATCTCATAATGCATTACTTTAATATTCTATACTTTATACACATATCTCGAGCTCCCCAATAGTTCGCAAGGCAAACTAAGCTAATAATTAATTAACTAACTAACTATTGGTCCGCCCCGGTCGTTGTCGTAAAATGGTTCATCAGCAACATTTATAAGCTGATGATGATGATGAGGTGCTCTAACAACAATGTAAACTATATTGTTGTGTTCCAACAGCTAGTTGATAAATGGACGTGGTTAAGCAAAAAAGCTTTTGACCAAATTGTGGATCTTTCTGCTCAACTATACGTGCTAAACAGTCATTGTCTCTTTGGTTGAAGATTTCTGGTAAAGTGAGTTACCATTTACGTCCATCATGAACTATTAAGTGCGGTCTAGGGACACGTTATGGATTAAATCTTTAATAATGATAATTATTAGAAATATCACATACCGACGTGTTGCCTTTGTTTTAAATTAAACGACTGTTGAAGATGCATACCGGACCGCGAGTCTCTTGATAGACCAAATTCTAATCTATGCTCGAGATCCTTCAATTTATTATGTAAACTTTATCCCAACCAGGAGATCCAATTAAAGATGGCTTCGAACAATCGAAATTAATCTGAACTCAACAAACGAAGCTCGACTGATAGTATTACAAATGATCATATTTCATACCTTACTGATTGATTTACAACGGTGCACGTGTACCAATGGCTGCTTTCGAAATCAATTTATTGTTCGTGGTCAAAGGAAAGTACACAACGTGGATGTAAAAATCGTCAGGATGCGCCCCCGAATTGTGCTGGCGATGGCGTGCCAAACGGTCCGGTGCAGTGCATCCAATATTGCGTTCGCTATGTGGCCCACTGACAGATTTCGAGGTGAAAATCTGCTTTTACAATTATCACGCTTTGTTGAACTATACGGCCTGTGCAGCGAGCTGATTTTGTTTATCTACGAGTGTGTCAATGGACAAACTAAATGTCAGAGGGCGTAGTTAACCCTTTGACGCCCTGAAAAAGAAAAGAAAATTTATTATTGTTTTGTTTTCTTCTAGCGCCTTCCTTAGTAACAAATAAACATATTGTGTTAAAGGCTTTGATGACTTTGATACGTAAAACAGTATCTATATGTGGTAAATATTCCGATATTTTACATGACGGTGACAATATGTACTATTTTATAGGTATGTCTTATTTCTACAGCCATTAACGATACAAAAACATGTGTGGTAACAGATTGATAATTTAAATTGTGAAGAAAATTTATGCAAATCTAAATTTGATTATAAAAAAATAATCTATGAATATATCCCATTACTTTCTACAACAAAGAAGTGCTTGGCCTTCATTATCAGATAATACGAAAACTTTTCGACGTCTGATAAGTGCTTATCATCAGACTGAAGGTGGGAGTACACTTTAGCCAATAAAGTCTATCTTATCTCTAACTAAAATAACACAATCAATGAAAAATATAGAAATGTAAATCTCCACAATTACATGCAATAGACAATAATGCCCATCAAAAAATATAATTATAATATAAAAATATAAAGATTCAGCGTATGCGTGCGGGATAAACGCTACCCAATTTTATGAAAATAAGAAAATATTTTCGACGAAAATCGTGCCTGAGTATTAACATCCAATCTTTTATTAATCGAATTTCACTGAAGGTACCACTCAAATGAAAATTTCTCATCATCATCATCATCTCCACCACGACCCGTCCTGTGCTGGTTGCATCCAATGGCAATTTCACATGGAGTTTATTTAAACAACCGTAAGATTACTTTGTCGTTCTTTTACATACATACTTACATACATACATATATATATTCACGAGAGTTAGTCAGAAACTAGAAAATGAGGACCGCAAAACATTGAGGTACAATAAATTAGAGAAGACACCGCGAAGCAAGTTTGTGCGCAACTAAGGTGCAGACGCAAGGTCCACAAACGCTAGAATCACGCGCAATGAGGCGCTTGCAGCCCAAGTGCCGGCTAGCAGGCCGAATTTGAACGGAACACAGTAGTGGTAAGCGGTGTCTTCTCTATTCTTCTTCTTCTTCTTCAGCGTATCATCGTCCACTGCTGGACGTACGCCTCTCCAGTCCTCCTCCAACCAGCCCGATCGCCAGTGAATCTGGTCCAGATCGGCCCTGAGACCGCCTTGATGTCATCGGACCAACGAGCTGGAGGTCTGCCGATGCTCCGCTTCCCCGTTCTTGGTCTCCAGAATAGAACACAGTTGCTCCATCTCTCATCATCACGGCGACAGAGATGACCGGCCCAAGCCCACTTCATCCTTGCAACTCGGTTCCCGATATCGGTCACTTTTGTGCGGTGTCTTATAGTATCATTCCTTACTCTGTCGCGCATGGTTAATCCCAGCATACTGCGTTCCATCTTTCTCTGGGCGACTTTGAGTCTCCGAACTTGCGTGGCGGTGAGAGTCCACGTTTCACATGCGTATGTCATGGTCGGGAGTACACATTGGTCGAATACCTTGGTCTTTAGCGACTGTGGGATATCGGTCTTCTCTATACGTAGTAGTAATAGCTCAATGCCGCAAAAGCAGTCTTCTGCCATAATCCACTTTTCACCAAATAGTGACTGCACATGTGCTTAGCGTGTAAGGTGGTGAGCCCATCGCCGCCGCCGCTCTATGATTTTGCGTATATGTACAGTCTTTAGTCCGTTAGTTGCCTTTTACGACACCTAAGGCAAGAGAGGGGGTGGTAATACTACCTTTTAATGAGCCGCTAAGCGACACGGCTTTTCTTTTATAAACCGTAAAATTAATGTGTTAAAAACAAAATAATTTATTTATTTATTTTTTATTTATTTGAAACAACAAAACTTAATACTACCATTACAGAAAAAAAATCCAATGCGATAGTACAAGCACTTATAAAACTTTCTAACCTAACCTATTTACAGACGTATAATTTTATTTTATCTATTTACAAACTTACTATTACTATAAAATATTCAGGACATATTCAGTAAAGTAAGTAAATACACTGTGTATTTACTTACTTTTTAACTACTTCTGTAACAAAGAACAAACAATGTGACTTTTGTGAATTCATTCAGAGAGCAGTTAATAACAAGCACTATCACTTTTTGGTCAGACCGTACCCAAAACTATGGTTTTTCTTTATAATTTAGATGTGGGTTGAGTAAGGAATACTTGTGGGATGAGTAAGGAATTTAAAATTAAAATATTGCTGTGGGATTAGTAAGGAATAGAAATGGGATGAGTAAGGAAAAAATTATTAGTGGGATGAGTTCATGTGGGATGAATACGGAACAACCCTTGTGCGGGTGCGTTCCTCTTCTTCTATTATAGGTCGAAATAAAACAAACAAAACATCACAAAAATGTCAAATTTTACAGCCATGATTTTAATCGCAGTCAAAACCGTATCAAAAACATGACACTGATACTGTTGTTTATTTGTTTTTATCATCATTAGCATCATCATTACATATTTAAAAAATAAAACATATTTTAAAGTCGCCGTTTTCCTCTGTCTGTGGCACCGCACTGCAGTGGATTTTTATGCGGTTTTCACTAAAAGATAGGGCGTTAACTGAGGATGGTTTTTGTTTATATTTTGTAGATTTTTTTTAAATGGCTGAACTATAACCGTCTTTCTAAGTTAGCGTGGACGAAGGTATATTATAGAAAATATTGTTTCATTTCCTATGCATACTCTTGCATTTCATACCCCACACGCTATTTATTAAATTATACTGATTCACGTTAGAAACATAAATATCCATATTTAGGTTACAAAACAACTCTGTAATAGCAATAACTGTCCAGTAGTATGTAAAGAATCGTCTGTTGCAGACAGAAACCTTAAAGTTTTAATATGGAATTCTGTTTATATATAAAATAAGGAATTATTAAGTACATTAATTAAATAAGGAATGGAACTTAAAAATCGGAAAGCGAGAAAAATAATGTTTTATTTTAAGTTTTGTTACTTTTACTATGAAACACTTTTCGTAATGACCCACATAAATTGAGAGGATAATTTATATCACCTCATTTAAAACATAAACTGTGCGTGTTGATTAGTAATTAGCTTTCTGGTCGTGCCCTTTACCGCGATGATTTATTATAATACAACCCTTATTTACAAATTGTCTCCAGATAACTAAAACTAAAAATAAGTTCCCCGTTCGTGTTGTCGGACATACATTTTTTTTAAATTATGAATATTATTTAACCGCGTCGCGTTGCGGTGAAAGAATACTACCACCCCCTCTCTTCCTGTGGGTGTCGTAAAAAGCGACTAACGGACTATAGATTGCACATACATCAAACAGCATAGATGGTGATGGGCACACCATCTGTCACGTTTGGCACATGTGCATTGTGCAGCAGCTATTTCGTGAAAAGTGGACTATGGTAGAGGACTGCTTTTGCTGTCCTCGTTGCCTAGTCTTTGACTAATCCTTCGAGGATAATAGTCGTGATTATATGTAGTTAATCTCCTTGCTGACTATCGTGATCATAGATTTTCACTGTTGATATACTAGCATGCTTGAATATGTTTTACGGGGAAAATAAAACATGTACAATAAAAATTTGCGATTTAAAAGTGGTAACAAATTTGTTGACTTTTTACATCCACTGATGTAAAAAGTGGTAAGGCGCTATACAACCAAAATAAGGTAGTAATTAAGTGTTAAAGCCTCTTTACTGGCGATTCCAAATCTCAATTGACAGTTGTTTGCTCGATAAAGTGGTCAAGAATTAGACTTCCCGATTACTCTTCATTAGAACTAGACTATGCCCGAAATCTTATTTAAACACGAATGTCGTAAGAATATTTTTATACAAAGCTAACAACATTATTTTTGTGTTTTATTTAATTTTAAAATAGTATACCTCTAAAATGAACACCCGTTATATTTATATCACTATAAAATACATTTAATTTGACTGAAACGTGAGACGGCCTTATAAAACTTACATAATTATAGGTATCGTAACAATATATCCAGAACCGTATAGATTTTTATGTCTCTGTCAAACCTACTGACTTAAATTACTCGGGTCCGGTATAGTAGAGGCGGATCGGTTATTGGCTACCTTACAGGTCAACAGGTCAAGACTGGGAAGAGAGAATGAACCTATTTTTTACGAGTCCATTCGATTTGTGTACCTACTGACCTCTAATCTTGACTTTGATGTATTGAATCAGTTAACTGTGTAATAAGATATATTGTTGTTAGAAACGATATGTGCGGTGGAATGATTACGATAATTTGACACGCACTCGTCGTGAAAGCGACGTGATGAAGTTTCATTTAATTGTAAAAATATGTACCTATCATGTAGATTTATTGTTATTCTGTGTATTTTTTCATATTTTTAAGATATTTTTTTTACAATAGGTATTTCATAGAAAGAATAAAAGAAAATTATTTAGGTACATGCAGGATCGTGGCAAATGGAAATCTGTGGTCTCTGCCTTCCCTTCCGGGAAGCGAAGTGATGTGTGTATATATATATACATGCAACGTATAAGTATTATATTTAAATTTCAATAATATAATTTCAATTTAATTTGTAAACTATTAGAAATATGCGTAAGTAAAGAATTGTCAATATTTTTTTTCTTTATTGCTAACAAAAAATCTTGGCATGTATCAACCTAAAACAAATATTATGAACGTTACTGATAAACTAATTAACGATAAGTCAGTGTTATGTTAAAATAAAATAAATTATTATAAATATTTCAAATATTATTTTGATTACATATAGAATCTTGAAAAATCTTTTTAACAGTTACTTGATTTGTTAAAAAAATTAATGCAGTAATGTAAGTAGGCACTTTAAATAAAATTCTGCATAATTATATCGCCCAAACTTTTATAAAATTAAAGTAATAACGTGACTGGCAGCTGTGATGACTACAAATTTTTACAAAGTGACAAGAAAGATGGCCACTGCCGGCGAGCGCCATCCATCAACTCGAATCATCCGGCGCGTTGTTATTTATTTGGCAACCATCATCATCATTACTACCAATGTGTCCTGAGAAACGTACGGTGCGTGTCACGAAATCACCGCGGAAGTTGTAGTATTCTCTACCTTATTATGTAGCCTTAACAACTGGTTTAAACTTCAATATTTTTTATGAACTGGTTTACAAAAGAATATAACATAATTCCATGTTGAAGCGTAGGGGAGGTCAGCTCAGAGCGGCCACCTTAACTTTGACTTTAAAAAAATGCCACTATAGAAACGGTATATAAAAAAAAATATATATCAAATGAAAGGAAACTTAATAAGCTTTCATAATGTGGAGGCACATTTTGCAAAAACTTGAAAAGTTTATTTTAATTTGTAAATTACGAAGACTAGTCAAAAAACCACTTTGCCCCTGTTGGCGCCTAAAGCGGCCATGGGGGTAAGGGCAAAGTGGTCATGCCTAAATATTACAAGAAATTCATTTTTAAAAAACAAAAACACCTATAATAAATTAAAAAAAATATATATTTAAGATAAAATTAAATACCTAGTAACCAATAAAGTTTCAAATGGAACAATCATTTCAGTCTTAATGTTTTCTTACTTAAATCTATGTACCAAAAGTTCCCCCTGCCTAGTTTTTCTTTTGTAGTTGTTGACCATCTAAAAAATAATAGTTAAATATAACATTCTATTTATAAGCGGCTAACTGCCCGCTTTGCCATCATCGCGGTTCACTTATTGAATACGGGCAAAGTGGTCACTTGGCCACTTTGCCCGGACCGCTTTGCCTTTTTCCACAATTTTATTTTAAAAATAAACACAGCTCACATTATTTATCTCATGTCGGAACAAATGTTACACATTCAAAGCCAATTAGATATGTAACAAAAGACGTGTAATAAAAAGATTGAATTCTAAAGAGGTTTGATCAAACCAGGTTGAATTTACCCTGGATTTTTTAAATAAAATGCACAAATCCCTTGTACATGTCGCCGCGGCCACGCGTTTGCTCCGATCGCAACGAAACGACTGCCTGCGGTGTGGGGCGGGAGGTTAGCCATATGGTAGAAGGGCAACGTCGTGCTATCGTTTTAGTTACCGAGAAATTGGGTGTGGCCGCTTTGCCTCCTATGGCCGCATTGAGCTGACTTCCCCTATAAATGAGTTGCTGACTGCAAGGTTAGCTCTTGAAAATTATAGCTTCAATATCACTAGTCAGTAATATGGTAAAATTTTATTGAACCCTCTTAAAAAGTACTACTCGTTTACCAACTAACTGCTGAACCAGTCATACTACTGATCGACAAAACAGGTATTCGTACAAACGCCGAATATAAACGTAAACAATTTGAATATGGCGTAGAATCATTTTTTTTTTAAATATTTGTTCCGTGAAGGAACAGGCTAAGATCAGAGACCATACTGCCTAGTCATTAGAAATTTTTATTTCTTTTTTTCCCCCTTGATGATAATGAGCGGTGATTAAGATGATGAATAATAAATGATGTTCCCGAAACCCCTTGAGCCCTCAGTAAAGATGTGGGACTTTACTGAGGTCTCACACGGACTTCTTGAGAGAATTTGAAAAGTGATGTTGCACTGTTTTGTTACATTTGCCAACACTCATGCACGTTCACAAACACTTAACGGTTAATAATCCACTATTATTTCACATTAATGTTCGAAAAAACACGAATTTTAGAAAATAAAACAAAACTGCAGACATGACGCTTCACTGTCCCGCCAAGAAGTTCTGACGTAGAATCATAAGAAGACACAATAAGATACGCTGCGATACGTTACACATTTTGTAGGCACCACAATCACGTAGGTGGGCAAGAGGTGGACATTCAATAGATTCAATAGATTCAATATCATTTATTCAGGTTAGGCCATGTTTAGGTTACAGCACTTATGAATGTCATTTATGCCATCGGTTCGTAAGTCTAACTATAGGGCGGGAGCCTTGTACTGAGAAAAACCGGTAAGAAACTCAGCAAGGGCATTTCTTTTCTCCCTTTCTTTTACAGCGTCAATTACAATTGAAAAGTGCCCTCCCTATCCCTCCCTAAAGGGCACTTTCCATTACAATAATAAAAACAAAACAACTACAAGGACATAAAATAATTCACTTCGCTCATGACTTGCGCCCGACTGACTGTATCCAATTACATCGAAACGCGTTGTCCGCTACTATAATTTGACTGAGATCACAGTAATTTTGTATTTGTAGTATTCCATCATAAGTGGCGATTGCGTGACTCATATACCTAAAACAATATAAATTAAGCTATATTAATGTACCTTCATTTCATTATAAGTGTGTGTGGATTTATTACATCTCTATTTACTTTTGATATTTTTAGAATGTTGATATAAAACTTAATATATTTAAAAGTTTTGCTTGTTCGACTTATCAGTAAATGGAATTGCTTAACTATAAATTATCAAAAAATATCTTTAAAGATCTTATCTATAAATATTATTTCAATAACATTTCTCTTTGTTACATTGAATTCATGTATTCGTATAAAATATTGAAGTTGTGCGTAGTTGGTACGCATCGATTGCATCACTTATTAGAGAAGGTAAAGGTAAGTAAACAAAGAGTTCAGTTCACGAATGTCCGATTATATTGACTGAAAACCACACGATACAACTATGGAATATTGTTCATAAGTACACATAAATTATAGTTACAGAATGTCGATACCGATTGTATGTAACGACTACAGTACAGATTGAACGCGGGGAAGCGACTGGCGTCCAAACTATTCCCGGCCGCGTGGTCAGTTAAAACTGCTGACATAGTTACAAGTGTTACAATGTAGTAGGTCCCTACAAAGTAGATAAGTATATTTATTATTAAATATTTAATAATAAGTTTAGGTCAAAGTACTTACTAATAGAAATAACACCACCTTATGCCATAATCATAACTCAAAGTTAATAAACCGATTGATAAAACAATACATCAAACTCTTAATAATTATCTTCTCAAACGATCGTGTGTGTTATAAAAGCAAAATGCATCATAATAGTTTTGACCCGTATGTGGAAATATGAATACATGCACATGAGATCGATCATTCTATTACACTTCGTATTATTTTGCTGTTATGAAGTTGGCAGATAGGTAAGTGCTACTGATTGTCAGAAGTATCTTTTATCTATGTAAAATAATAAATAAATTAAAGTAAACATAAAATTACCAATATCTGTTCTTTTTTCCCACAACATCATAAGTATTTTTAATCACAATAAAAAAACAGT
This sequence comes from Scoparia ambigualis, assembly GCA_963921215.1. NCBI lineage: Eukaryota > Metazoa > Arthropoda > Insecta > Lepidoptera > Crambidae > Scoparia > Scoparia ambigualis. The sequence continues at coordinate 9,879,088 of OY992511.1, read as the reverse complement.
AGCTTCAATAACTAAAAAATTATCAATTAGTTCAACGGTTTCATCAACAACATCCAATAAGTATCCTACATAAACATACACATAAGAAGATAGGACAATATTCCACCACTGTCCCAACGCGAATTGTGAAACAATATGGATGTAAATCTGAATAAACTAAACTTAATTTTTATTTAGTGATTGCCAAGTAACGACACGACAACTGGGACCATCGACTCAACGTATCTACCTTACAGGGCACAATGTGTATTAATAAACACCCGGAATTAAATGTATTTCATCTGATCCTCCTTATTAATACTTATTTATGACAAATATCAGAAGATAGTAATAAATAAAAAAGCACCCACGACAATATGTAAACGAACCTCTGTAAAAAAATAATGAAATAGAATAACGACTTTGTCACGCCATAAAATTATGGATTCAATTATGCAAATGTCTCCGAAGCCATTGGTAAACTTGTTTATTAATTAAAACGCAAACACACATCATAGTTACTATGCACTTTTGAGGGCTTTCCTGCCTTATAAATATTAAAGTGGCGATAGTTTATGCATCAGTGCATACACGTGTATTTTAAAACAGAATTATGGGTCTGATGCCAGTCAATCATAAAATACTGGTCAAGTTACACTTAAGAGCTAAAGATACCTTTTCACTTTATTTTGACTAATAGCACATAATACAATATATTTGAAATTTTTCGGCCTTAAGTTTATTTTCCTTTAAAAGAGATTTTAAATTTGTATAGTCTTTGAAAAATTACAATATATAGTGGGCCTTAATCTAATTAAACTAAAATGAACAGTATAAAAACATCAAATACGATACAAATATACATATCATCTGTAATATTACAAAGAGCTGACGTGTTATGAGCCCCGTAGTACGCCCTTTATTCCAGGCCCCAACGAAGGGTCTACAATTATTAAACTGCACAAAACCCTAACATTCCCGATGTAACGCCAGAAGTTCGTCAAACAGTATTTCCATCCATCTCTATCTTATTTAGAGAGAGCGAGATAACAATATATAGCTTGTGGGAGCAACATGTCAGAGGGCACGTCATAATCCTTTAGCCTCGCTCTCGGATTAACATTTAGACAAGTTTTATGTAAATCACTAGCAGCTTCATTTTTGAGATCATCCGCTTAGAAAGGTTCGCTTCGGATTCGCCTTTTTTAGATTAAACTGCATAAAAGTTTGGATTTTTGAAATAAGTTTTCCATTTTCGTGCGTTGCATTAAAGACAAAGACAAATAGTGTTTCAATATTTTCATCGGAAGGAAAAACGACATGATGTAAAGCAACTGCTAGATAAAATAAATTGTTGTAATATTTGTTTCTGAACAGTATTATTTATAGCTGATATTACTCGTATACATACTAGAAGGAAATATAGTTTAATTTGGGTGCTCAGTAACAATCAAAACTAAACAAAATATTTCTTACATCATTTTTTACCATTAAACTTACTTTGTGTAGGTAATCTCTACTTTACCCTACCTTTTTGTTAACATTATTAAAGTTTGTACATAATTATATTAGAACAAATATGATGTTTACAAAGCAATTCTTTATTGTTTAACCACCCCCTTTTCCTTATCGTGTTCCTATATTCCACATGTGAATTAATGCTAGGAGTTATTGGTTCCATGTCCAATTAGCTTTCTTTTGCAATATTAAGCCCCTCCTCTTTTAAAGTGGCTCCACCTATTTTGAATGCAGTTCTAACTTAAGGGCTTCATAATAATGGGTGAACACGTGGTCTGTGTAAGTGAATGACTATTGTTTTTGCTCTGGAGGTAAGTTTAGAACCCTCTGAGCGATATGTTCAATGAGTCTATACTGCTTCTCGAAATTATTTTTAATTGCATCGGGAAACCCATATTTTTACATCGAAGACAAGAATTGCTTAAGAAATCAATTCTGCTATTCGGGACAAAGACGAATTCAACAAATCAAAGATCATCAAAATCGGTACAGCCGTTCTTGAGTTATAAGTGGTGTAACTAACACGACTTTGTGTTATGTATAGATATATTATTAAGATAGTTTTACGCCTCGTAAAGTGTAAATACACTACTAGGTGGGTAAAGATTTTCGAGCAGTTAACTCTGAATTATGCTACCAAACCTGGTCATAAAATGAATTTTATGCAGCAACATAGAACGTGAGTTATAAGTATTCATAACTCTACCGCTCATCCAATTTCTATGCGGAACACTAAAAAGCTTTTCAATTTCCTCCAAGATTCCAGCACTTACCAACGCGTGCAAGTTTGCAATCGCAAAAGTAAATCGGTATATCAGATAGAAAATGCCATTTTCAGTTCGTCAGTACATTCGTTGATAGTCTAGTATATCGCTCCTATCGTATCCGGCGGCTGACTGATTGGATCCCGTCGCTCCATCGCTCTTCTTTGCCGTCGTGTGAAATAACACGTCAGTCAAATACAACCGATAATAAATTCAATTTTCTCTCTCCGCACCGTCGAAATGACGACCGGACAGGATTAAACGCGTCCCATTCGCCTTTTGTTCGTCACAATTCTTCCCATCCCGTGGTTTTCCGTTTGCTGTTTTTTACTCCGTCCGACCGTTTTGAAGCTTTTTCCAATAAAAAGGCGCAATAGAAGAATGCGTCAGTCTCGCTTTTAAATTTTCTACGCTTTCTGTCTGAATATCTGATTTGAGCCGCAAGTAATTTTAACGAAATAAGCTCGCATAAATACGGCTAATTGTCATTCGAATAAAACAATTTATGCATTTGCAATACGCCACGAGATTATCAGCGCTGTTGAATAAAGCGCAATGTGTTTACAATGAGTTTGCGGAGGCGTTTCTCAGAAGCCTCGGCCGTGTACCTTCGCATCGTGTTGCCAATTAAATCCTGCTTTTTTCGACTTCTTTATTTGCACACACAACACGAACCGAGTTGACTCTAACTTATGAGCGTGTTCAGAGTTACAAAAGGTTAATGAAATTTGAAAAAGGATGAATTTTATTGGCGACTCTCACCGAAATAACGCGGACTTGGAAAAAAAGAGAATTGAAACCGAATGCGATCATTTATTGCCAGGATATTACCAAATACGTCCCGAGTTACGTTCCATTTCTCGCCGAACACGGGGGGGGTACATGAAAATTTAATTTCAAAAATCAAATGGCTCCAATGGAGTGGAGATCTGTTTGTCTCATCAGCACACGGATATCAAGTTCCATATAAGGAAGAGATGTTTTATTGCTCTTATCTCAACTTCGGCTAGAAGTTTACTTCTTTAGATTATTAACGGCTATAAACAACAACATTAATATTTCTCAGTTTAAAATGTTTTCTAACTTTTTCTTTCCAAACATTTTAAAGACATATTTTTTATTAAATAATAAAATTCAAGATTTCAAGTTACACGTACCTACACTATACGTTGAAATATTAGATTTAAAAATTGACTAGTAATAAATTATTATTGCAATCTTGGCATTGCATTCAGTTCAATTGACAAGTCATTTTTATTTTAACGATAACGGTATTCAAAATGGGCCGTATAATAAAATTAAGGTTGTCAATTAGGTTTAAAGTCGATTCAACGGGCAATTTGCATTCGTAACATGGGCGAGTAACTTATCATGTCACAGTCAGAATTACCAGGCCTCTACGAGTATAATATGGACAGGCATACCTTTTTAAGGTTTACAGTAAATAATTTCTATATTCTTATAATTTTAATTACAAAACTATGTAAAAAATAGAAGTTTATTAAAAACCAGTTAGTTAAACACAGTGTATAATATTTCTCGGACACCGGGTGGTGTTCATCCATCTATTATATTATTATGATCGTATTATTTAATTGAATGAACTTTTTGCAGAACAAGTGGCAAAGAGACAAGATGAGATAAAACCTCGCTCACTCTCTTATATGTAGCCTCTCAAATACCTTTTTAATCATTAATTGTACATGGCGAACTCATATTGAAACACGCTACACAAATACGAAGGTGAGCTTGCCTCTATAAGAGATATCTTCCAGCCAACCCTAGCCGTAGTGTAGAAAGACCTATTATGGTCATGAGATCTTAAAACGAAACAAGAGATAGACATTACCAAGTCATCTAAACTTCATCTTAAACCCAAATGAGCGCATGTTAATAACACCGAAGATACCAGTCTATTATTGTTGCCTTATAAGGTAACGCAGCGGTATCGTTTGAAATCTAGCATGGAGTTGCGACCGACCATACCCGTACCCGGAGACATCTTGATACCTTGACAATTCAATACTGTCCGTCGAGATAAGCTCCATTACAAATATCACCTGACGGAATGTGCGACAGAACACATAAAAAAAAGGTTTGTAGGCACGTAGGTTGTAAGCCAAGAGTTTAGGTGATCTTTTATGAACGTATATATTGAGAGTACGTACACAGTTTATGTGTTTGGTAGTTTGGAAAAAGTCTCTTTAGTACTGTTTAAAATTACATACAAACCATAATGTAAAAGTGAATTATTATATTCGTAGAAAATTTTTAATTTTTTGATTATTTATAATACCTAATGGTTTGTTAATAATTGTTGTAAAAATAATACTTCAGATACGTAATCATAAAAGTTGGATAATAGTCAATTTAATGGATAAAATGTTTACTATAAAAAAAAACAACCGGTCTCAGGAAGCTCGAATGGGATTTGAACCTATGACCTTTGGATTGCCGGTCCACTGCTCTAGCCACTAAGCTACCGAGACCCCATAAGACTGGTTGAATTTTTTGTAGTATTTGATGATTCACGCTGCAAGCCAGCGGTATTACGTCACTGTGAAGGTTTACCTACCCTTACAGTCGAAAGAAATACTATTGCAAGTATTTAACAATCGATATAGACGTAATTGTTTATATATCTTTATTATTAAAATTTTGCATTTACAATGCTTCCTCCTGCGTACATCTGTACTACTCATAGTACGTAAGAAAAAAAAAAATCTGTGGTCTTCGTTTTCATTGCCAGTGCTAAAATATTTTACTAGCGGCATTTCTAGTGACTTCACGGGTTACGACAAAAAAATAAAACGTCATAATGTCATCTGCCATTCTTTTAAAAATGGCTTCGTTAGATGGGCGAGCGAACGTACGTTTAGGCAGAGATAAGATAATCCATATTAATCGTATAAGCTTTTACGTGATTTCATAGTTTTTTTTTGGATAAAATAGTTATTGATAGTGTAAACTTATTGTTCAAATTATTATTGTAAGATATAATAAAATATTTCTAACCTCACCTCGATATTCTTTTCTATGTCCTTTGCAAAGTACAAAAGTATGCAATTAACATTTTTCACTACTGTATTTTCGAGTACTATGTAAATTACGGTGGCGTTTTCTTTAACAATTATGTTTTTTTAGGGTTAGCAGCTGACCTCATCGCAGAACTTTTGAACGACTCAGAGTTTAATTATTCTGGAGATGATTCAGTTGAAGACCCAGAGTTTTATCCAGAAATCAATCAGACAGTCCTTGATCACCGTAACAACGATTCCAGTCGTTCGACCGAAGATGACTAACTTTAATGTCCGCCTTCCACTAAGAGCGGAGCGGGTTCCGTACGGACTCCGTTTAACTCGCAACGGCAATCTTCATAGAAGTTTCCCAGTTCCAAGTGGAAGCACTTCTATGAAGATTGCCGTTGCGAGTTAAACGGAGTCCGTACGGAGCCCGCTCCGCTCTTAGTGGAAGGTGGGCATTAAGGAGCTAAAGGCACTGTATAATATGAGCTAAAGCAGTAAGGAAGCTACGTACAAACGCTCGAAACGACGCACGCCCACAGACGCACGTCTTTACAGGGCACCTAAGTAGACATCGCAGTGCTCTCAGTAGCGCGTATCGCGTCGAGACGTGCGCTTTGCGCGCGATTTTTAAAAATGCCGCGAGTGTATTGCGTAGTATACGGCTGCTTAAACTCGGCTTCTTCAAAACCGGAGCTTTCGTTTTTTAAACTTCCTGCTGATGTTGAAAGGTAAGAATGATTTATTATTACTAAATAAAAAGCTTTTTCTTTTAAATAAATCGTTTGGTTGTTTAGGTGATATTTTCCGTACTTACTTAGGTATGTTTTTTGAGCGCGCGTTATTTTAATGGTCAAAAGTAATAAGAATTGATACTACGAAACTTCATCGTTAGTAAACTTTGCTATGAATCGATAGCTGAGGATCTGTGTGGTTTCTGACAATGAATCCGTTATTAGAATGAGAAAAAGTAGCCGCCATATTGAACATTTTAGTTATTTAACCGATTGCTTTGAAAATCGATATCTGTGGATCTGTGTGGTTTCTGTCAACGACTCCGTTATTAGTATGAAGCAAAATAGCCTCAATTTTGAACTTTTTAGTTATTTAACCGATTGCTTTAAAAATCGATTTCAGGGGATTAGTGTGGTTTCCGACAATGAAGCGGATGATAGAATGAAGAAAGTAGCCGCCATCTTTAAATTATTAGTTTTTAATTTTTTCAAAATTAAAAGTGACCCTTATGCTTTGCTAGTTATCCCAAAAAAATCGCTAACTAGCTGAGATACAGCGCTAACTAAACAAAAACTTTTTCAATTTTACAAAAATAAGAGGACAACCCTGACGCTCAATTGGCGCGGAGGTATATAAAACAAGAAAAAGGCCGAGCTTCCGTACTGCTTTAGCTTATATTTATACTGTGCTAAAGGTCTATATAGGTATTACCATGATCATTTCCGCATTACAATATCCGCAAATTTCCATGTATTGGTTTTATACATGGAAAGTTCCAATAATTGCTAGAGCTATGACCCGTAACCGATTTTTTATATTAGACTAAGATTGAAATGCGTTTATGACCCTGAAGTGACAACAGAACAAAAACTACAAAATATATGGAAAATTCAACCTTTATTTGATCGCTTATTAGCAGGATGTCATGAACAAAATCATCCTCAAGAAATGAGTATTGATGAAATGATAATCCCTTTTACTAGGAAATGTTCCATGCGTATTGTTAGTATTGTCCAAACAAACCCAACCCAGTAGGCCTCAAAGTTTTTGTCTTGGCCTCGCCAAAAGGTGTTTGCGACATGGCATTATATCTGGGAGACACTACATTTTCTCACTTAATCAACCAAGGATTTTGTTTAAAAGAAGCAGCTGTAATTCATATGACAAGAACCGTTAGTTCCGGGGCTTAGGCGGCAAATCGGCCACAAAAATACTGAACCTTGCCCGAATTTCCCCTTTTAAAATTTAGACGTAGTCTTTTCGGGCAACGTTGCTGGGCGTGTGGCCGAGTTTACTACTCACAGTAATTGATGTAGTATATTCGGTCAAAATTCTGGTGTACTAGAATTATGCAATATTTATTGTAAAAAAAATATATTATAGTGATTGTTTTCATATTTATTTAATAAATATTTACAACTGAATCAACAATAACTATAAAATTTTAATTATTAGTAATCAACATCAAATAAAACTAAGGGGTGAAGACTAGCCATGTTTTATGGTACGAAAATGTTTTTTTTTACTTTTAAAAAATAAATAAATAAATACCTATTTCATTTAAAAAAAAGTTCATTTATTTAACATTCCTTTATTATTTTTTACTCTTATCTACTAACTGCGCACAGTATTTTTTTGACCCTTATTTTGAGACAGCCTAGTTTTATTGAATGATCGAATGGAGAATTACATCACTAATGTATGAGTAAAACTCCCACAAGGCTCGCTATCATAGTTTTCGAAAAAAAGCGATCGAAGTTAAAGAACCGGTATTTTATGAAACTTTTATTTTTATTTTTATTAATTTTTTATTGAATGAATTACTTAATTTTGCACTGTGGCCGTTAAGGCCTACCATAGGGCCAAATTATAAACTATGCATGGGAAAGCTACAACTTCGCAGTTCCAAGATAATTGCAAATATGATAAAATCGTATTTATTTTTTTGTGACTAAATTCTTAAGTATTTGCGTTTTATTTTTACTTTAAAACGTAGCTACATATATGGACTACTTACACAAAAAAATTAGATCGCTAAAATTACAGACTTTCGGAGATATTAATTTATTAAAAAGGTACCGGTTCGGACCGGTTTTGGTCAAAGTTCTCAATGTCACTTTTTAGCAATATTAAGGACGATTCTTTATTGCAGTCTATCATATTAGGCTAACTACGATTACTTTTTTTTAATTAGCTTTTTTATTTATTACATATAAAATGATAGCGTGCGTGGCTAAGATAAATCTTGTAAGTATTTTGACAAAAAAACAATGGCTTATGTTTACAATCACAAAAAAAATAGCTAACCTAACCTTTGGTGCGAATTAAATTTATTTGATGATCATTTTGGTATTTCTGGTGTGCGAAATATTAATTTCCAAAAACAATGTTGGTGTGTTAAATGTGTAATTGTGTATGTGTCTATGTGTTTTACTTTTACATGCACGATGGATGCAATATTTAGCGTATATTTAATTTGCGTCTTCTACAAATGTGTAATTTTCGTTTGTGATAATAGATGTAAATTCACTTTCATCAGATTCGGTACACGCTACTATATCCTCTTCATTTCGTTCGTCCCCTTCGTTATTAAGTTGAAATGGTTTTAACATTTCGATGACTTCAGGGGGCAAAGGCATTCGTTTTGTGCTACTTTGACGCCTACTTAGCCGTGTATTAGACACGACTGGATCGGAAGATTCCAATGCCCTGTGGAATAAATCTTCCATTGTATGTTTTCTATCATCTTTTCGACAGTGGTGTTCGCGATCATATCGCCAAAACTTATTCCTGGACTCTCCAGCCTGTTCTGATAGAAATCCTACGGGCATTGCTGAGCTTTCTATAATTTTTTGGCCGTGAATGAGGATCTTATGCATAGTAGTAGTCATGGGGTGCCAGTTGTAAGCGGCTACATATTTCCTGGCTAAATTACTGCAAAAATTGGCGAATTTTTTGGAGTCTACCGGTAATCCACAGTTTATGGCGACTAGACTACACGTCAGTATGTCGTCTACAAGCCATCTACTAAGTCCAAGTATTTCGGCAAATATTCCGCGACTTTCCTCATTAGCGAAGACTCTCCGGGCGGTATTTCCGTCATTAGTTGTCCCTGAGTTAGGACGGACAACGTCTACTAGTAAACCCAGGCGATCCCTTATTTTCGCCTGTATTCTTTTCTTCCGGTCTGCAGTTATTTGTCCCGCAACTGATGATTTCGAGACTCTCCACTGTCTTACTCGTGGATCATTTTTGTACCCCAAATGGAGTAAGAACTCCAAAAACCTTATGAATGCATGAAGGGGACTTATACCATTTTGTATAGTTTCCTCGTTAATCGGTTTAGAGAATGCCAAATCTAGGTCATTAAATTTAATAGAAGTTAAACCACAAATGGGACATCTAAGTTGTGAAAAGGTATTGTGAATGATATTGTACACCTTACCATCGATGATGCTTAATGTAAGATTACAAACAGTTTTTACTATAAAGCCTTTCGATGTGGCTGCTGCGATTGGGGTTAAATTTTTCAATTGTTGCTCTACGTACTCTTTTTCTGCTAGAATAAGATCTTTTGACTCTTTTCGTCATTGAATGTGCAGAGGCCTGCAAGATCGATATGATTGGGGTGTTGGATTTACCCACAGAATTTGATTGCTACACGTTTCCGTAATTTTTAATGGCACAAACGTCGTGGCAAAAATTGTATTCTCGTCATACAAAGGATCTTGGGGTGCTTTTTGTTTATATAGCGATTGGCCTGTGCTACCGTCAAAGCCCCAAGATCCTTCGAATGTACAAGACAATTCGTCCAAATGCTCTCGTTCGCAATATGCATTAATTATGTCATCACAGAGAAGTATAATTCTTTTAAATGTGTGCGCAAGCAGTCCCTGTAAAGAAACAGATGCTTCGACTTCACTTGACTTGACTCCGTCCTCTGGATAACATTCCTGTTTTGCTTTTGCTACTTTTCTATAAGGTGGAAAAGCATTAAAACCTCTTGTAGCTAAATCTTGCTGTAAAAATTTATAAGTCTCGACACTATATTTTCGATCAATTAGTATTCCAAGCGCTTCTTCTGCAGTGTATGGGTTGGTTTGCTGACTTATTTTTGCCAACACTTCAGTCGATTTGGTTGGAGACTCCAGACATGTATTTATAACAGCTTCTAAGTCATGGGCACTGTTATAGCTTAGTTTTTTGTTATCTTGAGATTTAATAACTTTAGTAAATGATTTAATCAATTGATCTGGTGGCTCGTTCTCTATTAATAATTCTAGCTTTTTTCGTTTTCTAAGTTGCGTTCGTCTATGAAGTTTTGCAAATACTGTATCTTTACTACTACCTGCAAGTTCAACAGGTGCTACTCGCGACTCGGAATTATAGGAATCTTGAAATATTGTGGGTTTATTTACAACCACAGGTGGCACGTCCAAAACCATTGGTGGCACCTCCAATACCGCAAGTGGCATGTTCACAACTTCAGGAGGCTTCGAAATTAAATCTTGAGGAAGATCATTTATGATGGGCTTCTTTAACCAGTCTTTATTCTTTTTCCGAAAATGAGCCATATTTCTTTTGCAGTCGGTATATCTTTTCTCAACCTTGGTAATATATAGGCCTATAGCATTGTCCAGATTTATTTCTTGTGATGCCGACAGTGGTGTGTTTAATTTATTTGCTAGAATCGATTTTATAAAAATATTTCTTTCCGATTTAGATAGGTCAAACGGTTTTCCATAGCGACCATTAATTTTTTTACTTTCTTGATCCAGAAATATATAAGTATCAAGCCGAGTTACTATTTGGCTGTCGGTTCCTACTTCTACCCTACTTGCGGTCACATCCGAAGCATAAGACGTGCCGGCTATGGCGTTATCCATAGCTTCATTTGCCTGTCGCTGACCAGCATGAGGGTTGGCGCCCTCATGCCCCCCTTGCATTAAGTCTTCCGATCGGAGTTCGGAGAGACATCCCTCGGCAGGATAGGTCAAGCCCTGCTGAGGCAAAATGGCATTATGAGTCTGGAACGGCTTCATAATGCCTCACCCCCGTTTCCTCCAGGTAATATGTATTAATACGGGGTTTCAGCTTGCCTAACGAGGGTGGACTCCTTCCCGCACTACATATTACCTATCATTAGAAGATTTGATCGCTACACCGTGCAGTCCACATGACATGAGAAGCGTGACATGGCGGACCGCACTTTAATATTTAGAAAATCCTTGTTGTACATATAATAAATTCCATTCTTCCGCATTCAGTAGGCTGCAACAAACAATCGTACTTGATATTGCTAAAATGTGACATTGAGAACTTTGACCAAAACCGGTCCGAACCGGTACCTTTTTAATAAATTAATATCTCCGAAAGTCTGTAATTTTAGCAATCGAAATTTTTTGTGGAAGGAGTCCATGTATGTATCTATGTTTTAAAGTAAAAATAAAACGCAAATACTTAAGAATTTAGTCACAAAAAAATAAATACGATTTTATCATATTTGCAATTATCTTGGAACTGCGAAGTTGTAGCTTCCCCATGCATAGTTTATAATTTGGCCCTATGGTAGGCCTTAAAGGCCACAGTGCAAAATTAAGTAATTCATTCAATAAAAAATTAATAAAAATAAAAATAAAAATTTCATAAAATACCGGTTCTTTAACTTCGATCGCTTTTTTTCGAAAACTATGATAGCGAGCCTTGTGGGAGTTTTACTCATACATTAGTGATGTAATTCTCCATTCGATCATTCAATAAAACTAGGCTGTCTCAAAATAAGGGTCAAAAAAATACTGTGCTGCGCTATAAAAAAGGCTATATCCTTTATGAAAAAAACATAATAGATTAGTTCCCTTGTACTTTGTGTAGGACATAGGGAAAAAACATTTTTCCGGGCCATGATTTTTTTTTAAATATTTTTTATAGCATTGTGAATGCAAAATTTCAATAATAAAGATAGTCAATTTATTTTCTGAACAATTATTATTGAATCATAATCACATTATCGTTGTAATGACATTTTATTTTTGTTTGTGTTATTATTTCGTCTCTATTAATAATAAGAGTATTTAGGCTTATAGGCAAGGCTCTAAGCTTAAAGCTGAAGGACTTTCCGAAAATCGAATTTTACTGCAAGCGATTTTTTGATGAGTTTAGTAACTATTTGTATGCTTACAATGTAAGCATACAAATAGTTACTAAACTGTATTCTATTTTCATAAATATCATTATAATAATATTTCTTATCATCTAGTCGTTCATTCAATGATATCTGACTATTATGTCCCGAAGGCATTGATCAACATCTTTCACTAACACCTTAGACATAATGATACTGTCTTCGAAGTTGTTTGTTGTATATTTTTATATTACATATGACTATCCTATCAATTGTCTTAACATTTGTCTGCATAATGTATATACTAACGTAAAATATTTCTTGTTTCAGGTAAGACTGCAATAAGGTGGCACTCCTATATTACAAATGGTACATTAATTGAAACTGCAGTATGCTTTGAAGCCCTTACTGTAATGCGTGAAAGTGCTGTTGTATTAATGGGTACGTTACACAAGATGATCTCGCCTGGATACGTCACTGCGCAACCCATGTGCATTTACTGAAGAGGCCGTAAACTTGCAACCGCAAATGCAGTTACTGTTATCGTATAAAAGCATTGCGAAGCACTAATGAAGTGGGAACACGTCTCTAAATTAAAATAGGTGCATGCCATTTGAAAGAGAAAGCGATGAACCTTAAGGTTGGTTGTTGTAGATTTTGCTAAGGTTAACGATAATACAGACTTGTTAGCAAGTTTCACCGTAATCGAGATATCATTAAAATTTCGTATGAAAGTAACATTTTAGTTGAATTCTATGCACATTTTGAAGGCATAACATACTCGACAGTATGACTTACACTATAAGCATTTGAAGATTTATAGCACCTTCAGATTTTGAGCGGCGGAAACCGTGATATGACTTTGACAAATGACTTTATGACCCTTATAAAGCTCAGTAACCCTTCCAGCTATAACATTTCCATGTTTGTCACGATGATTATACACTACGCGTTAGAGGGGCGGAGGGGGGGGACTTGCTTTGATGTCGCCGCCTTAGCCGGTGGTCCACCAGTTATAGTTTCTTCCTTTTATTCCGTCCCTGTATGGCTTCCGTCCTTTTCGTATACTCCATTAAGGGATCATACGCGAGGCATATTATGCTAAATGGCCTCAGACTATACTATTACTCCGATCGCTTTATTATCCGTGACCATCGGACTTAAAACAACGCCTTGGCTTTTATAGTTTCAAACGCCTACGACTGCCGAAGCTTACAGAATGAAAGTTTTACGACGCCTAATTGAATTTATTTACCCACTAAACTGTCTGCCGTGTAATTACATAATGAGCTGTGATTTAATGACAGTTTCGTGGCCACTCAGGTGCATGACGGATATTCAATCAGAGTCATTTAGTTTTTCGGAGCAAGTTATAATAATTTATGTTTTAAGGACATTTAAAATGGTTATCCAGTTGAATGATAATGTCATCTGTAATGAAAATAAAACAGCAATGATTATTTTTCTGAAAGGTTGTGATTGCAGACTATATTATTCATAATAATAATCAATTAATAATTGCTGTATACTTATATTAGAGGTATAACTTGAGAATAAAACACTTACAAGACCATTCATACACTTTTGAATAGAATCGCGCGAGTTGAGACACTTATAAGGAAGCCACATCCCGCTTTTGTTCCTCTGAATATCGTTAGACAATTTTGGTTCCATTCGCGTAACTCCATAGGCGCGGCTAAGAGGATTTCGCAGGAGTGAGACGTTTACAAGAGCCATAACAATGTTATTCTTCGACTTGACAAGCTCAAGAAGGGAAAACCGGGTGATCAATCATTGCGAAGTGCGGCGATAATCGCATTATGTATCGATTGTCGATTTGTCGAGGGTCACGATATCGATGAACGTGGAAAAACAATTGATGTTTGTCGAGTAATAAATCGTGATTTACGTCGAGTGCGTGTTGGTCGGTGATACGATAAGACGGTTTATAGAATACGCCGGTTTACGACTATAAAGGTTCTGTGGATGTTTTATTACTTGAAATATGTTATGGTTAACGGTATACAGTAAGTACCTGTAGTTTTTGCCGAGTGATTAACATCGAAACGCAATCATGTTTAGGGACGTCCGTATGACATCACTACGTATAAGCCCCTTTTCCGAGGGGATTTAATCGGGATAATACATGTGTCGCATCTTATTACCAATCTCAGATTGTGGCGAGAGCAAACAGGCGACGAGCCCTCGCGAGTCAACATGATATCACTTACGAAAGTTTTCTCTCAAAGTATATTTGTATTGACGAATTCCTTTTCATCTTTTAGTGGGTGCGCTTACACAATGACGGATTTGTATCAACGTGTAGGTATTTGTGGATTTTGCTGATATAAAATTGGAACTGGTGGCTTTATTTGTGTCGATACGAGACGATGACGTCATCGCTAGTTCAGTTTTATTATGGTACTTAATAATGTTGTTTGTACATTTTATGGAATCGATTTATTTGTTTTTCTTTCATAAACAGAAGCAGCCTTCATCACACTTGATTAAGTTATGATATAACCAAAAAAGGGAAGCACATTTTACTTAGAAATCTTAACTTCTGAGGAAATAGCTATATTACCTCTAACTCCTCTAACACCCGAAATTAATAACATATCTGTAGATTTTTAGTTTGTTAGTTTGCAATCAGCAGGGCCACATAGGGCAGCGCCTGGAAGGACTTGATGAAGGTCCACAGCAGGGTGCGGATCCTCTCACCACGTGACAGCAGCTTGATCAGACGCATCGCGCGGAACAGACGGAAGACGGTTATGTACTTTGCCCTGGACGAGGAAAAATATGTAGAAACTATGGGCATAGGATAGTATCTCCGGTCGTTAACTGAGAAGATTCAACATTGTACAAAAAAAATTGTCATTGATAATGTCAAATTTCTCACTCAAGTGGGCTAAACAATCTAAAGACAAGTTATTAGTTTCGGATTAAGACAGCAATGCCACGAACTTACACTCGGACTTAGATAATAGGCCGGTAGCAGGTTATAAATACCAAAAACAAGTCTTAGGTAGCTGGTTATACCAAAAACAAGTCTTAGCACTAACATACTTACTTACGAGTACCTCGCTCCACGTTGCGATACGAACTCGGTACACATTTATATTCGGAAATAAAAATCGACAATATAATAATAAATTACTGTAAGTTATAAAAAATAAGCACCTGCTTAACTATCTTCATGAGTGCCTATATGTTCTAAAGTTTATGCGAAATTTAAATAACGTAATAATACACTATACTAATCTATTCGCGACACCATTTGAACTCTATGCAGGCAGGATCCGCGGTCACATGGTTATAATGAAAGACGACGTTTTATTGATAATAATATACATAAGTATCGCATTTAATGCATGGCGTCAATAAGACAAACAAATAATTTTAATCGCAGTAAAATAATGTTTTGAACTTTATGACTCCTCCTTATAGTGAGTGACATGAGTAATAAATTACGTACGGGGAACTCATAAAACCAGAATCGTATTTAGTTGTCAACGTGGCGTAACTTAATGTGGCAGTGAATTAGTCCTCTTAGCTTTCTAATAAATAAAACTTGAACGAAATGATGTTATGTTTACAACACAAGTGACGGACGCGTTACGCGGAAATGACGCGAAGTAACGCATGCATACGTTCGTCAGAATTAATTGTTCATGTAATATAAATCACTTTCAAACGTAATGTAATTAGTGAGTTATTGTTCGTGAGAATAGTTTTTTTTTCGTTTTTCTAGCCAAGTTTGCATTTGTATTTAAATTTTTATATTTATACGCATAAGTATTATACTTATAATTAACCTAAGATTACATGGTTTCTAAACCATGGACTATTTTGTCTGAAATCATGATCTACATATTTTTAAGCCCTTCTTAACCCAGTGCTGGGCATAGGGAAATGTCTAAACTATAAGATTATTATTAAAGGATCTTTGCAATAAAGTGCAAGTGCCTCCTCTACGCTGATAACCTGGTTGTACTTGCGTCCTCTGTGGGGGAGTTACAAGATATTGTGTCCGTTATGAATGATGATTTTGTGAGAAAAGGGATGAAAAGTCAATGTATCAAAGACGAAAGTGATCGTCGTTGTGAGAGATGAAGAAATGTCTGACTGTGCGATAATGATAGGCAGCTAGAAAGTGGAAAAAGTGCGTGAGTTTGATTGTTTTGGGGAGTTTGTTCTCAAGAGATGGAAATAGTGAGGAATATATAGAAAGAAGAGTTAAGAAAGAAAACTCAGTGAATGGCGCTTTGCATTCGATTATGAGTAGTTGAACCGAGACTGAAAAGGCGCGAATGGCTATTCTCATAGCGGAGTGCTGGTGCCGACACTGATGTATGGAAGTGAGTCATGTGTATGGAAGAATCAAAGCAGAATAAATGCGATAGAGATGCGTTCGTTGAGGAAAGTATATGGAGTGATACTGAGCAATAGAGTGAGGAATGAAGTGATTCGAGAAAGATGCGGTCTGAACCATGATATAGTGACAAGAATTGAGAAAGGAATGAATGTGAATTGGAACAAGAACAATTGCGCAGGGGCGTCCCGGAAAAACCTACGCGGACCAGTTAGGGGTTTTGATAAAAAGGCTGCTGTACGCAGTGACAAAAACCGCTGGGAGTGCATGAAAAGATTGATGGATTTGAATGAAGCGAAAGAAGTGCGTAAGGACCGTAGCAGGTGGCGATCCATAGTCTCTGCCTCTACCCCTATGGGAAACAGGCGTAAGTTTATGTACGTAGGTATGTATAAAGTTCTTCTGTACAAACTAATGTTATTAAATATATGAGGACCAAGAAAAATATATGATTATTTATTTGATATTGAATACGATAATACATTACCTTTTCTAGTCGTAATCTTCATTGCTGAAGGTCGTGTGGCCCTGAAAGTGTTTCGTTGCTTTGTGCACGAGAAGGCTTTGGTGCCAACTTTGTTGATATTAACTATATTCCGATCCCTCTGTAAGAGATAATGGTAGTATAACTGACTGTATTATATATTATTAATAAAGGCAAAGGTAAAAAGGGCGTAAAAGATTTTCTTTAATTATTTAAACAATCAAAGGAGTTTAAAAGACCGACTCTACTGAATAAATTAAAAAAATAAGTACAGGGTTTGCTGAAGATACCTTTACTTAGGAGCCGAGGTACAGTCGGCCTTAAAAGTAGCTTAACATTTTAGTACCATTTCCACAGAATAGGTCGCCTCTCAGAAATCGCCGGAAACTAACGCGCTCGTGCAACCATTGCGTTTGAACGCAGCAGGCAGTAGAGTTGCATGTACAGTCGCATGGCACTAAAGTGTTAAGTTACTTCTGACCTTCTGAGGCCAACCGTACCATAACCATCGCTAAGTATCATTGTCAAGAAGGTATGACCGCGGCGTAAAGCTAAAGGTAAAAGGCAGATAAATAAAATCCAATTTCTTCGAATGTATGTTCGCGCATCACTTAAGAAGGGCTGTACCAACACATCAATTATTGTAATTGTCATGCTGAAGCGCCTCCGTGAGGCTCTCGGCACGAGTGTTGGCGAGTGGAGGCTACAGGAGTGCTAGCCATCCAATCTGACGATTTATTCAGTTGCCCGCTACGTCTACTACAAGATGGAAGTCATTGAATTGACTGTGTTAGCTACTTTATGTGCCTGTTTTTTCTCAGGTGCCTTCTAAACGTTGCCATTAATGATATTTTTTTAGTTTTAACTCCTGTATAGGTATATTTAATTATTTGCTTATCCGATCCCACGCGTCGTTCACTTTACTTTTATCCTTGTGGTATGGATTTTTGGGTTTGCGTGAGAGTGTGGTCGACTCCGCTCGCTTCCCCCCCCCCCCCCCCCCGCGTTCTTTGACTCGCATCCGAAAAACCGACGCAAAGCGGAGCGACAGCGAGGCGAGGCGAGGGAAGACGAGGGGACACCACCGTCCTCACTCTTGTACTCGCGTTCCCACGTGTAGCCTCGTTAAGAGTCTGTATGGGGGCATGAGTACAAGGTTTTGTATTAAAGAACATTTTTAGAAATTCATCACGGAGTACGAGGTGTTCACTTAATACATTAAATTAACTTAACTTAAACATTGACAAAAAAATTAAGGTATTGACTTTCCACGCCCATGCGTCGCGCTATTGTGTAAACTCCTTAATAATTATAGCTGTTTACATTCATGGATGGCTTGACAAATTGTCTGCGTGCCGGAGACGGTGGGAGCCGTCCTAATTAATTGTTATTTATTATTTATCATATTACGCAATTAATAATAGCCAGTTGTTTATTCCAACAGTTTATTATTTAACGATAGCTAACGAACGTAATGGATTGCCTGAATGGATACTTCGGTGTTTTGTTCACACTCAATGCCGTATTTTGTTGCCCAAATCTCAACTTTAGCATCGACGAAATAAGATAATAACTAAAGCTTTTTATAAGTGTGAAGAATTTCTTAATTGATATAATAAATTAAGTGGTACACTAGCGGGTTGAGTGATAACGCGTGAAGTTTAAAAAGTTTATGGTTGAATGTAAACTGTATTCAAATTTCCATTTTATGGCCGCGATGTGTTGTAAACTTAGCGTTAATCTATTGTCAGGATTTCGTTATAGTTGTTCGAGGATGAAGATTTTTCTAAAAAAGAATACTTTGAAATATCTATTACGAAATATGATCATAGTAAATAAAGTACCGTCTGCGTTTAAAGTTACTTACCTACTCAAATGTTTAAAATGGTTAAAGCGGCAAGAAAATAAATACAACAAATAACCTCAACCTCTCTCTAACCCACCCAACCGTATTAGGCCATCGTGATGGGTTATGGCCTCTTAATATCCTCATCCTTGTGGGAAAGCCACTTGTGTGCCCAGTAGTGGGACGTTTATAGGCTGATGATGAACCGCATCCATAGATCAGACCCAGAGGCCCTAGGTCCGATTTCCAATATCGATACCTTGCGGCTCAAAGGGCGTAACCACCAAAACACAACGTTTCAGGAGAGCCAAAAAACTAAAATTAAAATTTATTATTTGTCACAACTTTGTTGTTATTGATCATATAAATATGGTTCTTACACCAAAAGTCGTTGATTTTTGTGGTGCATAATATTAAAATATAACGTTGTAAGAATTTTTTTAGTTTAAAAGTTAGCTGGTGAATACGCCTCACAAAATAAGACATGTATGTCTTTTATGCCCCATACGATGACTGCTGCGTTAGTAACGCAGGGATGGTGATTACTTACCAACTTTAAAAATTAAAATTATTGTTTTTATCGTACTGTCATTATTTTATTCCATTTTTTGGGTTTATATTACACTACTTACGACTGTTTTTAGTAGAATAGGTCAATTTGGCAATCCTTAGTCCTTTAGAGGCTTCTATTCCATGCTAATATTATAACTATGGAAGATTTGTATTTTTAGATTTTATTTTATTTCGACAAACAAAATTTGGGTCAAAAGCTACTAAACTTTTTCGATTGTTGAAAGCAATCTTGATTGCTAGCAAGTCCTATTATAAGACAAATTAATTAAACTACAAATTATTTATTAAAAAATGCTAGAAACATAGTTTTATTAAGTTTTTACGTTAACTGTTCATTAGTTATAGAACGTTTATAATTGAAAACATAAATGAAGTCATTTAATTTAATACCACTAATACGTTAGTTGCTTTAATACTACTCCATCAATTCAATCATACTTACCTACTCGCGATTGTACTTGAAAAGTGCAAATCGCTGAATTTTTCGTTGAAAAGTTACGACTGTTGAACGAATAGAGATAATCAAATTAAACAGTAAACAGAATAATCAAAGTCTATTTAACCTCGGGGCGCACCTATTATACTTTAGTTATTTTAATGTTGATAAATGACTTTTAGTCATACGCATATACGCCCTACAAATTTATTTGAGTGTCGTTTACGTCCAACACTTTGATGATGCCTAATAATGATTGCTTTTACGTCCAAAAATACGAAAGTCTACATTTTTTTTTATAGCAGAAGGAGGCAAACGAGCAAGCGGGTCACCTGATGGAAAGTAATCACCGCCGCCCATGGACACCCGCAAAACCAGAGGAATCGCAGGCGCGTTGCCGGCCTTTAAGGAAGGAATAGGCTCGTTTCTTGAAGATCCCTAAGTCGTAACGGTCTGGAAATACCGCCACCGAGAGCTGGTTCCACAACACTGTAGTTCGAGGCAAGAAATTTGTTGAAAATCGCACAGTAGTAGACCGCCATCCATCAAGGTGATGTGGATGGAATGACAGTCGGTTGCGTGTAGTGCGGTGAAGAAATTAGCGGCAGGGATCAAGCCGAACAATTCCTCAGAACACTCCCCATGATATATACGGTACAATATACAGAGTGACGCAACGTCTCTCCGAAGAGCCAGTGGATCGAGCCGACCTGAAATAACCACGTCGCCGACAATTCGAGCAGCTCTGCGTTGAATGCGGTCAAATGGAAGAAGTAGGTATTGGGGTGCTCCAGCCCAGAGATGGGAGCAGTATTCCATATGCGGCCTGACCTATGCTTTATACACTTGTAAACGGTGGGCCGGCGTGAAATACTGACCCGCTCTATTAAGCACACCCAGCTTTTTCGAAGCTAATTTAGCTTTACCTTCCAAATGACCACGAAACTGAACGTCACTCGAAATATCGACGCCAAGGATTCCAATAATCGGATTGGTATCAAGGGGAGCTCCCTCAAAGTTCAGAGGTACGACGAAGGGATGTTTTTTCGCGGTAAATGCGCAAACTTGTGTTTTGGAGGGGTTAAAGCGGACTAGGTTATGTCGGCCCCAATCCGAGACATGACTTAACATGTTCTCGGTGTCAGTCACAAGTTTATTCCGGCTCTCGATGACGCTTTCCAGAGAAATGTTAGCTCGCCCGGTGTAGAGCGTATCCCCAGTACTGTCGTCTGCATAGCAATGAATGCTGTTGTTATGCAGCATGTCATTGATATGCAGAAGAAACAGAGTAGGGGACACACACCCCTGCGGGACTCCAGCATTCACGGGCTTCATGTCGGAGCACGAACCGTCGACTGCGACTCTGATGCTACGCCCAGTAAGAAAGCTGGCAACCCATCAACACAATTTCTCAGGAAGCCCGTATGATGGAAGTTTAGAGAGAAGAGCCCTGTGCCATACCCTGTCAAAAGCTTTCGCTACGTCCAAGCTAACTGCCAGTGCCTCCCCTTTACTCTCGACTGCCTCCGC
The DNA here is from genome assembly GCA_963921215.1 of Scoparia ambigualis. Classification (NCBI taxonomy): domain Eukaryota; kingdom Metazoa; phylum Arthropoda; class Insecta; order Lepidoptera; family Crambidae; genus Scoparia; species Scoparia ambigualis. The sequence goes on along the minus strand of OY992511.1, from coordinate 9,857,704 downwards.
CCATCGGTAAGTAAGGTACACTAAAAGATCACCAGCCGATCGACCGCGACGAAAACCATACTGGCGATCACTTAGTAGCTGGTTCTCTTCTAGGTACCTTAAGAGCTGGCGGTTTATAATGGACTCCTTTACTTTGGAGAGTAAAGAGGTAATAGCTAATGGCCTGTAGTTGGACGGATCTGAGCGATCGCCTTTTTTTGAAATCGGGTGGACAAGGGCTGTCTTCCAAGAGCTCGGGACGACGCCAGTGGTGTAAGAGAGCTGGAAAAGGCGCGTTAGAACTGGTGCCAATTCAGGAGCACACGTCCGAAGCACAATGGGTGGAACTGCATCAGGCCCACTCGCCTTAAGGATATCAAGGGAAAAAAGAGCCTTACGAACTGACCTTTGCAGGAACTAAACGTTTGGCATTGTACAAGCGCAAGGCGGTATGATTGGTGGAGAGTTTTCCCCATCGTCCAAGGTCGAGTTTGATGCGACAGAGTCAGCGGTGACATCAGGATCATCCAGCGAGAAGCAAACTCGCCACCACGGGTAGGACGCAAAGAAGCTTCGCATCCCATCCCAGTCCGCTGACCTTTAATGCCAGACTCGACGGCTAGCCGCTGGTTGCGGTTTTGAAGTTTCTGTGAGAGGCACAGTGCTGCGAATCAGACAGTGGTCTGATGAGCCTAGTGGTGCATTAACAGAAACTTGATAGCCGTCTGGGTGCGAGGTCAGCGCAACCTACATGCCTTGAAATTTGGGGTTGTATTCACTATTGGTTTTAGAATTTGAGAACTTTAAATATACAGTTCAATAGTGGAGAAAAAAATAAATAAGGTAGTATTCAAAACTTATTTTGACCTAAATGGTGGTTACGCCCTTCGAGCCGCAAGGTATCGATATAACACATATCAGTTTTTTTTATTTATTTAAGTATTGAGGATGATTTGTCATACTGATGCCTCGGTGCCGAGTGGTCTAGCGCTCTGTTACATCCCTTCTATGTAGGTAATGTTGCTGACAGACACCCTTTGTTTCTGTATCAGCATTCTCAGGCTTGAGCTAGGCGCGCCCGCATCTCGAGCGCGCCAGTCTCCTTCCAATATCCGAGCGTGACGGCTGCCGATTCTAACTCTCTAATTAATCGTGTTTAATTAATTCCTTTTTTTAAAACCCTAAACGGGAGGCTCGATCTAACATTTGGTGGCAGCGTAAAGGGATCCAAAAAATAGGATCCTCGGTCCGTCTCAATTCCAAAATCATATCAAAGTGAAAATTCCACTAACTCTTAAATCCGAAAGTGAAATCGTTTCAAAGTGAAAGTGAAAATTCCACTAACTTCGAAAACCGAAAGTGAAAGTAAAACTCTAATTTCCAAAGTCGTTTCAAAGTGAAAGTGAAAATTTCCTGAAAACTTACTCTCTGTGTCCTGCAAATAATAGTGCATACGTTTACTATTTCCTCTGTATCTACAAACTCATCAGCATCACCGTGTCCTGTGTAGTGTACCTGATACACTCTACCACGTCTACGTGCTACTACTCATCTCTATATCCCGAGAACCTGTATTGAACCCTGCAAAAGAAATACTATATCTACAACATCTTACAAGTAACGTGGTATTAACTACTTCGAACATCCGCAATTTCGTAGCTCGCAAGTTCGCCGGCAACAAGCTACGTACAACATTGTTGCAGTTATAAGAAACTCATTGTGCGTTACCGTAATGAATATTATCGCCGCTATTGTGTTCCACGTACTGTAAGTTAACTAATGATCTTATACTTTGCATTTAGTGTATGAATTCCGGTGTTAGTTTTAAGTCAACTAATCAGGCATTGTGTATTGAATAATTATCGAAGCATTGTATTAATCATTGTTACTTTTATATTAGTTTAGACTCTGTGTTCAATTTCGTTTCTTTGTTCTATTTTATACATCGTCTTCATCTAAAATGGCGACATCGTTGCAACTCCCCGTTGGGGTAGATTTACCTACCGATACGGAAGATGAAAGGGCCACTAGCCCCGTAGAAAGGTCAAAAGGAAAAGGGAAAAAGACTTCCGTTCCTCAAATTTCAGAGCCTGTCGAATTAAATGTCCTTTTAAAATTCATTAAACCCTATGATGGTAATAGGGAGACATTAAACTCATTTATCATAAACTGTAATAATGCTTACGATTTAGCGAACAGCTTTCAGAAAAATCTAATTTTCAGATATATCTTATGCCAGCTTCAAGGTAAAGCGGAAGTTGCCTGCTCAATTAAAGAGTTTGTTAACTGGGAACAATTAAAAGAGTTTCTAAAAACCCAATTTAGCGAAAGAAAACACTATTCACATCTTTTAATGGAACTACAAGAGAGCAAACAACTTCCGAGCGAAAATGTAAATCAATTTTCTTTAAGGGTAGAGACCGTGCTTTCCCAATTACTCACAGAGATCTCCTTGAGCAACACCAAGGTAAAGGAATTACCAGGTCGCATCGCAGCAATGGAAGAATTGGCTCTACACCACTTTCTCATGGGCCTGTTCCCGCGCATTTCCGACATAGTTCGGTGTAAGTCACCTAAAAATCTAAACGAGGCTATTAATTATTCTATTTCAGAAGAACGCATACAATTAAATCGTATTAAACGGAACACTTCTATCGAAAATAAGACTTACACTAGAAATCAAAGAATACCAAATCCACTAATGACTCGTAATCCAATGCCACAAAGGGCTTTTACAGGTGCTCAAAATCAACCCTTTAACGCGAATAATGCGATGATATGCCGATATTGCAAGGCTCCCGGTCACAGCATTGACCAATGTAGAAAACGCGAATACAATAACAGGTTGAGGAATCAACATAATCAACAACCATCATCCTCTAATCCAAATCGTTTCGGAAGAATTAATTTCGCTCATGACGAAGAAATAGGTCGCGACGAAGTAGACTATGATACTAATATTCCTGAAACCTCTTTAAACTAACACACGTCTCGTCCAGGTGTCGCACGAGATGTTTTTCAACCTCAGACACCCATAAATCCGCTGTATCCACTGTATCCACTGAATCAAATAAAAAACCCACTGTATCTAATACGAAATCCGCTGTATCCACTGAATCAAATAAAAAACCCACTGTATCTAATACGAAATCCGCTGTATCCACTGAATCAAATAAAAAACCCACTGTATCTAATACGAAATCCGCTGTATCCACTGAATCAAATAAAAAACCCACTGTATCTAATACGAAATCCGCTGTATCCACTGAATCAAATAAAAAACCCACTGTATCTAATACGAAATCCGCTGTATCCACTGAATCAAATAAAAAACCCACTGTATCTAATACGAAATCCGCTGTATCCACTGAATCAAATAAAAAACCCACTGTATCTAATACGAAATCCGCTGTATCCACTGAATCAAATAAAAAACCCACTGTATCTAATACGAAATCCGCTGTATCCACTGAATCAAATAAAAAACCCACTGTATCTAATACGAAATCCGCTGTATCCACTGAATCAAATAAAAAACCCACTGTATCTAATACGAAATCCGCCGTATCCTCTGAATCAAATAAAAAACCCACTGTATCCAATACGAAATCCGCCGTATCCACCGTATCCACTGCATCATTAAAAAGCACCGTATCCAACACCGTATCCAACACCGTATCCAACACCGTATCCAACACCGCATCCGCTGTACCCACTGCATCCAACACTGAGCCCAATAAGAAAATTACCAGATCTAAACCTGTGTCCATTGAATCAAGTAATAAATCCTTCAAATCCAAATTCACTGAATCCCAATGTTCTACCTCCAATATAGACAACAAGGTCTACGAAATATCCTTTGATCCTGCAACAAAATCTCTCCCTCACATTATTGTTGATACTGCAACCTCCGACTTACCGTTATCATTTCTAATTGATACCGGATCTTCAATTAGCCTCATTAAAAAATCTGTAGTCAAATCGAAAACTCCTCTAAATAATAAAATTCTAAAATTAAAAGGACTTACGAATTCCGATGAGACTATCCCAACCTTAGGTTCTTTTAATGTAACACTGTTTCCTAATAATAACAAATCTAAACATCACATGAGTCATGAATTCCATGTAGTCGGAGATGTAGATTTACCCTACGACGGCATCATAGGAAATGATTTTCTTAACGAATCACAAGGAAGTATCGACTTCACGTTTGAAATTCTAAAACTTGGGAAATTCTATTTTAAATTACACTTTTCAGACCCTTTCTATGTCATCCCGGCACGTACGGAAAAAGTCATTGAATGCTCCGTTTCAAACCCTCAACTTCAAGAAGGGCTTATTCTCGACGAAAACCTCTCTGAAACCCTTCTTATTGCTAATTGCCTGGTACGTGTAAAAAGTAATAACAAAGTCAATTTAACTGTAGCTAACGTGTCCGAATCTCCAATTTCTTTAAAAACAAATCTCAATTTAAAACTCCATCCTTTCGTAACTACTATGGCCTCTGACGTCTCCAATAAACTAACTCCTATTAACTATTCCAAGTATCAATCCGAAAAGAACTCTGTTGACAGAACTCAACAAGTTCTTAATCTATTACGAATAGATCATCTCAACAATGAGGAGGCTGACGCTCTCTTACAGATCTGTTCAGATTACTCCGATATCTTCCATCTTCCTCATGAAAAACTCACATTTACCAACGCTATAAGACATGACATCAAAACAACATCCGCTGACCCTATCCATACTAAATCTTACAGATTTCCTGAGATCCACAAAAAGGAAGTGGACAAACAAATAAACAAAATGCTTGAACAGGAAATCATAGAACCCTCTATGTCTCCCTGGTCCTCTCCTATCTGGATTGTGCCCAAAAAGCTAGATGCCTCTAACGAACAAAAATGGCGTGTAGTCATTGACTACAGAAAACTCAATGATGTCACCATCGGAGACACTTACCCTATTCCACAAATAACAGAAATATTAGATCAACTCGGTAACAGCAAATACTTTTCAACACTTGACCTGGCCTCAGGTTTTCATCAAATACCTATAAACGACGCCGAAAAAACGGCCTTTAATGTACCACAAGGTCACTTCCAATTCACCCGTATGCCGTTTGGACTAAAGAATGCCCCTTCTACGTTCCAACGGCTGATGAATACAGCCTTATCTGGCCTACAGGGCATTCGCTGTTACGTATATCTCGACGATATAGTAATCTACGCTTTTGACCTATCTTCCCAAATCCAAAACCTTACCGCTGTATTCCAAAGATTAAGAGAATTTAACCTTAAACTTCAACCGGACAAATGTGAGTTCCTTAGACGCGAAGTCGGGTACCTAGGTCACATAATCTCATCAGACGGAGTCAAACCTAACCCCGACAAAATCAAATCTGTTGTCGAATTCCCTGTACCCAGGTCTCCAAAGGACATAAAATCATTCTTGGGTCTTGTTTCATATTATCGCCGTTTCATCTCAGACTTCTCAAAGAGTGCTAAACCTTTGACATCACTTCTTAAAAAAGACGTTCCCTTCATTTGGGAAAATCAACAACAGGTAGCTTTTGATCACCTAAAACGAAAACTTACTACTGCTCCGATTCTTTGCTATCCCGACTTTACCAAACCTTTCATACTTACATGCGATGCTTCCAATCATGCAGTTGGTGCTGTCCTCTCTCAAGGTGCTGTTGGCAAAGATCATCCTATAGCATACTCTTCACGTACTTTAAATAAAAGTGAATCCAACTACAGCACTACTGAAAAGGAACTCTTAGCTATTATATTCGGTTGTAAAACCTTCCGACCCTACTTATACGGGCGGAAATTCCAGATAATTACTGATCACAGACCACTTAAGTGGCTATTTAATCACAAAGACCCTAGTAGTAAGATGCAACGCTGGCGACTCAAACTCGAAGAGTTTGAGTATGAAATCATTTATCGCAAAGGCAAACTAAACTCAGCAGCTGACGCTCTTTCTCGCTATCCTGTAAACCCAATCATACCAGAAATATCTGAAAACAATCCTTCGCAACGTCCTGAAACGAATGAAAACAATGCATCGGACGCATTTAGTCCCCTGACTCTAGATGACTTAGGTGTCAACTTTCCTACCACTCCTAACTACGATAGTAGTAGTCTACCCTGTATAGACTTGCTGGACGATGACCTCGACTTCCCACTGACTTATAGCCCAACAGAACCAATCAAGCCTAAGACAATGAATTTACCAAATCTTGACGAACCTATACCGTCTACGAGTCATGGAACTCCTTCACTGCATCCTGGAATCTTACCTGAACAATCTCCCTCACTGCATCCTGAAACCTTACCTGTACAATCTCCTTCACTGCATCCTGAAATCTTACCTGAACAACCTCCTTCACTGCATCCTGAAACCTTACCTGAACAGGATTCATCATTGAACCCTTCAATGACTGATCCTGAAATTCGAAATGTAATAAATCCTCCTATTTTAGAATCTGAATCGAATACGCAGCCTTCGTCACGCGTTTCTACTTCCGATAACTATTCAAAATTTCTGAAAGAAATAATTGATAAAAATATAAATTAAATACCAAAATAATAGAACATAATCAATCTGTTATGAAAAACCATTGCAAAATCACTTTAATACCTACCTCCCTTGATCTAGATGAATCTATTCCATATATTTCAGAAATTCTAGAAGAAATTACAAATTCTGATGAGATATTAAAAAAGGAAAAAGAATTATATTCCTTTGAGAAACTTAACATTAATAATAAAAATATATATCTCATTTTTACCAAAGTACACTACTTTGACGAGTGTACCTATCCAGAAATATTTCAGACTCTAAATGCAATAAAGACTCATTTGATGGCAAATGAAAAAGATATCCTAGAACTAGCTATTTCAGATTTTAAAAATCCTTTCGAAAAACATTCATTTGCAAAAATCTACAACATGCTCATTTACGTATTTCATGACACAAACATATCAATAAATATATATCATAACAACATCACTTACCCTACTCTTGCTGAAATAAAGAAAATCCTCAGGGAAAATCATGATCTTCCAATCGCAGGCCACTTAGGTTGCAATAGAATGCTGAGTCGAATCAAAGAAAGATTCTATTGGAAGGGAATGAAAAGTGACGTGGAGGAATACATTAAAAAGTGTTCCCTGTGTCAAGAAAATAAAGCCCTTAGGAAAACAAACCGAGCACCTATGCAGATAACCACTACCTCTACTAATCCGTTCCAAAGATTGGCCCTAGATATCGTTGGCCCTCTGCCTGAATCCGGCCCTGCTAAACTCAAGTACATTATGACTCTCCAAGACGACCTCACAAAATTTTCAGCAGCTTATCCCTTACGTAGTGTCTCTTCTGAAGAAACTACAGATTGTCTAGTCCATTTCATATCTCTGTTCGGGATTCCTCATACTATACTTACCGATCAAGGTACAAACTTCACTGCAGATCTATTTAAAAAGACATGTACCTTTTTAAAAATTAAACAATTATGGTCCACCCCGTATCATCCTCAGACGCAAGGAGCTCTCGAGAGAAGTCATGCTACTCTCAAGGAATATCTGAAATCTTATGTAAATGATAATCAGGATGATTGGCCTCGATATGTTTACACAGCTATTTTAGCATATAATTCGGCTATACATTCCACCACAAATTTCACGCCGTACGAATTATTATTTGGACATAAAACATTCATCCCGGATTCAATATATAGCCAAGATCTCACTACATATCCCGATTATGTAAGGATGCTTCAACATCGTCTCAAACTATCTTGGGAAAAAGCAGTCGAAAACATTCAACATTCGAAAGAAAGATCGAAGACCTATTACGATAATAAATCTCGACCAATAAAATATAAAGTAGGCGACTACGTCTACTTAAAAAATCATTTGAGACTCCGTAAAGCACTTTCTCCAATATGGAAAGGGCCATATAAAGTAATTGCTGTTCACGGGAACAATACCCTTACCATTCTCATTAATAGACGCCATGCTAAACACCATATGGACGAGGTAAAATTAGCTGGTGTTTTTCCCAGTTCCCTTTAGTTAATTTTCTTTTTCTTTACTTATTACTAGGATGAAGGGTTTTTATTAAGCAAATTAGTATTAATTACATACTTACATAGAAATTTTATTTTAGAAATATTTTAACCTTAAGAATTACCTTACCATGATATTTTACACCTTTATATTTTTTTTTTCCCCCTTATTATTATTATTAAATTTAATTTAGAGTTATTTATTTTCAGTGTGCCCGCCTTGGCAGCACCGAACTATGTCGAGAAACTATCATCAAGCCCAGGTGTTTACTTTGATTTTATAGGAAACGCTAAAATTATAAATGGACACCTTAGTGTAGTAATCCCAATAGACATTTCCCACATAAAACCACATATCGAAAACATCAATTCAGTATTAGGAACAATCCGGTATCTTTGTAAACAAACGGATGTCATAAGTAACTCACAATGCGAAAATTTACTCGCACCATTGACTACCAGGAATATAGATATAGCAAAAGAATTTTCTTCCTTAACCCACTTACTGGACAATAGGTTAAAACGGGGAGCATGGATAGGAGGAATAGGAACCGCCTTCAAACAAATATTTGGCACCTTAGATGAAAACGATGCAATTAAGTACGATGATGCTATTAATCATTTACAAGATAATCAAAAAGGGCTAGCTTCATTAATGAATGAACACATATTGGTAACCAAATCTGTAATATCTAAATATAATCAAACTATCTATAAATTAAAATTTAATGAAGATAACCTTAACTGCATTGTCGAAGAGCTCTCTGTAAAATTAAAGAAATTATCTAATATCACTAACGACTTAACGATAATATCTCAAATAAATATAGTAATGAACAATTTAGAAACTTCTATGCTTACACTATCATTTCAACTTGAGGATATAATTAATGCAATTTTATTTAGTAATGCAAATATTTTACATCCATCAATAATAACACCACAAGAACTATACCGAGAGCTTGCCGACAATTATAAACATCTACCCAATGAATTGGAACTTGCCGTAAGCCTAGATTTAAGTTTAATTCATGTTATTATGAATGTTTCAAAATTAGTTACTTATTTCATGAGTAATAAGATTATGTTTATACTGTTAATTCCTTTAGTAAGTTCAGAAAATTTTTATTTGTATAATAATATCCCATTACCTGTACCCCACAATTTAACTAATTTAGAATTATTTAGTGTTATTATTCCCGACAATAAGTATATTGCTATTACTAAAGATAAGTCCCAATATAGTAATTTTAAATCGCTAGAAATTTGTAAAAACGTTAATTACCAAAATTATATATGTAAAATAATGAATGTATTTCCAACCACCGCTAACCCTAGTTGTGAAAGCGAACTTTTATCTAAGGTTATAACAAGCTTACCCAAACAGTGTAAAACGGAATTTATCCGCGGCAGCATAGATATTTGGAAACCTTTACTGAATAATAAGTGGTTATTTGTCCAATCTACATCCAATAAACTAACAATAGATTGTATAAATTCAGAACTATCAGAAACTATTATATCAGGAACTGGAATTGTAAATATACCTACCAATTGTAAAGCATACTGTAAAAACACTAGACTACTCCCTGATAGAAATGTATTAAATTTGACTGTACCTATAATTAACTTAGATTTTAACCTAATCAACGATTCTTGTTGTACTTTAAATAAATTTAAAGAAGTAATAAATAATGTTCCTAAAATTAAACTAAATAACTTAGAATCAGAGAATTTTCACTTTTCAAGAATGTCAGATTCCGAAAGTACGGAATTAAATAAGATTATTAATGAACCACATATAATCAAATATGGGGCACATTACTCGACGTTTCTTATTTTTCTTATTATTATTCTGATTTGTTTTGTAATATTTAAGCTTTATAATAAATTAAAGAAAACCGGCAGCATTCACGATCAGATTGACAATTTAAAAGTAACTTTTAAAAATGATGACTCAGAGAAGGTAACAATAGAATCAATTGAACAGGAAAACCCAGAACTTATAAAAAATCCTTGCCCTAAAATACGCCGACAAACTTAAATTCTTCTTTTATTCCCTATTTAAATAAATCCATAAACTTCGAGTAAAACCCGAAGTTTAGTCTCAATGGGGGGAGGTGTTACATCCCTTCTATGTAGGTAATGTTGCTGACAGACACCCTTTGTTTCTGTATCAGCATTCTCAGGCTTGAGCTAGGCGCGCCCGCATCTCGAGCGCGCCAGTCTCCTTCCAATATCCGAGCGTGACGGCTGCCGATTCTAACTCTCTAATTAATCGTGTTTAATTAATTCCTTTTTTTAAAACCCTAAACGGGAGGCTCGATCTAACAGCTCGGTATCAGGTCCAGGTCAGGGTTCAATTCCCTGGTCGGAAAAAGTGTGTTTTGGGATTTTTTGATGCATAGCGGGTTTGCGATCACCAACACCAACCCGCATTTGGCAAACGTGGTGATTAAGCCAATACCTACCCATCTATTGTAGCGATGACTCTATTTCAATCAATCAATCAAATATTTATTCGCTCAAATATGGTACAAAATATGTTAATGTTTTTTTTTTCGATTCCCGCCTGAGGCTGTCGTCTTTTTTCAGTGTTTAAAATTTTACAAAAAATGTTCTTAAAATAAAGTTAACCAGCATATTCTATCGTATACGATGTACAAATATTCAAAATTACATTAGAGTCAATTCAATATATTACTTACATTGCATAACAAATTATAATAAAATCATAGTCAACGTTAATACAAATTAAAATATAGCATGTCAAATATTATTATTTATGTAGTCGTTAATTGTATCATTAAAAATTGAAGTACTTTTAATTAAAATTTATACAATGTCAGTATTTTTATATCACCAGGCAATTTATTGAAAATTCGAATAGACATGCAATGAACGTTCTTAAACATTAATCTTTGGTCAGGTATACATAGATTTTCTCTTTTTCTGCCTCTATATTCAGATCTATTATTAATTTGAAATAGATTGCTATATTTTTTAACAAAGATGATTTAGACCTTAGCCCAGCAGTGGGACAGTCAGTATACAGGCTGTACTTTTTTTACTTTAGTTATGTTTTCTGTTAAGCGTTATGTACAACGAAAGTGTTTAATCATAATAATCATTTATTTATTATCAGACATATTTAGTCCATAGATTGTTAGTTACATTATTTCTTAAAACTATGTTAGTAAAATATATTGAAATGTAATAAATAATACAATACATAACTCATTCAATGTAGATTAAATTTACAATTACATTACATTGTTAATTAAATTTAAAGAGTTTATTGGATGTCACATGCATTGAAATCCTATGGTTCAGGATAGGGCCCCATTCTTTCTGCGATCACCCTTAAACTTTCTCGAAAAAGCTTACACAATAATAATTCATAAAGTTGTCGACTTTATTTTATTTACTATTTTATTTACTATTTTAAATTAATGTTTTATATTTTAGCGTTTTATTAACGCTTAAATATACTTAACTAAAATTTTAAACACTGAAAAAAGACGACAACCTCAGGCGGGAATCGAACCACGCACCTTCCGCATTCCGGGCGGCTGCCTTAACCACTTGGCTACCGAGGTCTGGCTTCCAACCGTTGAAATTTGTCAGTGCTTGATGCTTATGTTTTTAGTCAACATTGCTTCATCAAATCTTAGAAGTTTTCAGCTCTGAGATCCGAAAGAAATATTTTTACAAATATTTGAACATTCGGTTAAGATGAAGCTGCGTTTATAGATTAATGTTTTATATTTTAGCGTTTTATTAACGCTTAAATATACTTAACTAAAATTTTAAACACTGAAAAAAGACGACAACCTCAGGCGGGAATCTCTTATAACTTATAATCCTTCATCTTGCACATGTACCTATAGTTGCAAAAAAATATAACGGCCGCCCTGATACGTAGCACAGCGTCGGTCGGTAGGTAAATCAACAAAACACTCTTCAACGAGAACTTGAGTATCGGCTCAATCATCGAGTCCCACTCGAGCCTGCTATCCCATGGGAACCTTTCCCATCGGTTCACGTCACTACTTTGTTCACCTTCATAATTATACAAGGAAAAAAATATGTTCAACTTCCCGTTTGCAGGTATATCTATCAAGTAGAAATTGATTTTGTAATCTTGTGTTGGAAGTTTTTTTAGTTGGTATTAACGAATACCTTAGCGATATGATGACGTTTTTAAGTTGCATTTTATAAACCAAATGTAAAATAACTAATATTAAAAAACATATCGATATACTGATCATGATTGTAAGGTGTATACGAGCATAGAATAATAACGCATAGAACGATAGTCTCGTATTAGAAAACTGTCATGGCTTGAGGCAAGAAAAAAATGGATGTAGGAGTAAGTTACGCGTACTATCTCGGCGACACGCACACAAGTGTACAAGTAATGTTGCTAGAGGAATCAGATTTGCCCCAAAAGTAAGGAAATTGGAACTGTTGATAGATAGATAAGTTTAGATTATTAGTACTGAAGCGGGCCGTTTCGGTATTACCAAGCCAGTATGGCTTGGTTTTACTGGCCTCATTTATCGTGCGTGTTCTCGCTTTCTATGTGTTATTATTCTAAGTATACGAGCATATACATAAATAGAAGCTAAATAAAGCCTTTAAGTAAAAAAAAATACCTTTTAATACAATTCGATTAATTACCATTGCTTACTTCCACTTTGCACATAAATACACTAGTATTTAGTACCGCAATCCCATTTCATCAGCCTTACAACCCCAAGATTTGATTTACGAAGGTGGGCTCTTATCGATGAAATCCCTGTTCCGAGATAAAAGAAATAAATCACATGTCAGAATAGCGACTTACGCCAATGGAATGCCAAATCCGCCAGGAAATAAACTGTGTCTTTTGGAAATTCCTTACATAAGACGATAAAAAGACGTGGCCGCCTTCGGTGGACTCAATTTTCTAAGAGACACCAGCTGTTTTCGTGAAGTAGGTAATATAAAATTTTGTAGTATTTTTAGCGTAAGACTAATATATTTACCACCTTTCTACAAACTTTGTTACACGATGTAACCCTACAGACACATTTTAAAAATAACAAACAGTTTATAAGCGTCTGCGTTTGTAAATACTTATTTATTATTAAAGCAGCTACAGTAGTGGATATTATCATGAAATACTAATTGTGGCCCAAAATTCATGCGGCCTGCAATTTCTCTAATAGTTAATTTGTATAGCTAACAAAGCAGTTTTTAAAACAGTGATAATGTTAGAAAATTATAGTTTTTTAACAGATTCTTAAATCGAACAAAAGATAAGACTTAAAGATTCGTCATATTTATTTTTTTGTGCTCTGATAAACTCAATGATAACGATTCCAACCTGAGGTAGTAATTTTTTTCAACTATCGTTATATTCAAGTTTAATTGAGCATTATTAACATTATTAACAGTCTTATCATAACTGATAAAATTATATTTTTTTATAAGTGATAAAATAATATTACTCACATATAAATTATTTTCATTCGTGTCCGTGTCGTGTACCATCCCGTCTCTTCCCTTGGGTGTCATAAAAGGCGACGAACGAACTAAAGACTACACATACATCCATCAGCTTAGAGCGGCGATGGACTCACCACGTCACGCTGAGCACATGCGCAGTCGCTATTTGGTGAAAGTGGACTATGGCAGAGGACTGCTTTTGTGGTCCCCTTCTGGGATTATATTTTATGTATGTATGTATTTTCATTCAAATCTCTTATGAGTGTGAGTCCCTCTTAAAACAAAGGTATCGATTTTGATTTCCAACGGAGCGTCAATATTAAACTCGGTTTAGTTGGCAGCAGCACAAGTTCTATGCTCGTCTGTTTTTAGTTTCACTTTACCAAAGCTCCTTACTATTAAGGAACTTGTCTGTGGTAAAGTTCGCACCACTTTCCACTTTCCGCCTTATCTTGACTTACTACTAAGAGTACTAAATGAGATGGATGCCAAAGTCTACACCGTTAAAATATATTTAGTAAAAACACGTTCGAGTCATCTCATATCAACACTTACATACCCTAACATTTACAATATTATGTGCCCCGTTTCATTTTATACCTCTTGAACCTGACTGGGATATAAACATAAATTTATAACAGTAAAAAAGTTGAGTAGCTTGAAAAAGGATAAACAATGTTGTAACATTTATACATAATAATAGTCCAAAGAGTATATTAGAAACAAATTGAGTTGACATACATACATTATTAATGTATGTATGTCAACTCAATTTTCTAGAGTTGGGCGTTAAAAGCAAAAGCACTTAAAAAAGTATACTTTTATACAAAAGTAATAAGTATGCTTTTAGGTTTACACGAATTATGCTTTTCACTTAAAAAAGTGCACGTCCCGCCAACTATGAGATATCTTTATAACTACTTCAAATACTTCAATATTGCCAGTATTTCAGGCTTTTGCCACAAGAGGCAGCACCGTGTATGCGTATTATTATGCAACGAAACGCATTGCACAGAATTGTACTTATTTTGGTCGGTTTATTGTTAACGATTTTGTTTCGCTTTTGTAAGTCAAAAGTAGTACGTTTTTCAGTGTGAAGCGGTAGGTAAGTGCGTTTTCTTGTGTGGTGTCCGCCGTCTGGTGTGCTTGCTTGTCTGCTTAAATACGAATACGTTACGTGCCTTGGAGATGTGTACTTAAAATAATAAAGTTTAAATTTTTTGTGTAAGTAGGTATTAGATACTGTGTTAGTGTAAATAGATAACTCATTCAGTGTAAATAAATTTTGATTAAATAAATGTTGTAATAAAAAAATGTGTTTCTAAATCATGTTAATAAAAAAAAAAAAACCATAGTAAATAAAAAAAAAACAATTATGTACAAATGGCAACAACAAAAAAATGTAAATTTTTAAATCGTAAGAAAACCACTACCTGTATAAAATTAATGTAAATAAATATAAAAAAAAATAACGAAAAAAATAAAAAAAATAAATAATGATTTTTTAAGTACGCCTGGATCACGACACGAGTTTTGTTTCCAGACAGTCCTAAGCCTGTATGTAATTAAAAGTACGAAGGAAAGTTCGTTGATTAAAAATAACATTAATTCTACATGTAATATTTACGTGATTTACGTCGTACAACTTAATATTAAATTTTTGTTTCAATGAAAACGAAATACAATTGTGTTAATAACGAAAAATGTAATAAAAAGCATTACATTTTTCGTTTCAACACAACGTTTTGTAAGTAATAAGCAAAAAAGCAAAAAAGTACAAAAGCATTTTTATAAGCATGCTTTTTGAAAATCGTACAACGAATAAACGTGAAAAAAAATAAGCACTTTTTCCCATCTCTGTACATTATAATCACGGCCCCAAAGGGTTAGACAGAGACTAGGTAATGAGGACCGCAAAAGCAGTCATCTACCGTAGTCCACTTTTCATCAAATAGCGACTGCGATGTGCTTAGCGTGACAGGTGGTGAGCCCATCGCCGCTCTATGCTGTTGGATGTATGTTTAGTCTTTAGTCAGTTAGTCGCCTTTTACGTCACCCAAGGGAAGGAAGAGGGTGGTGGTATTCCTTCACCGCGACGCGACACGGTAACATTGAGTTGACAACGACACTGAAAATCCAAAAATAACTTTGCATTAACTCCTTACTCTAGCGGTTCAGTTTGGGATAAGTTCCAATCCTTAAGGATTAACGGCGGTGGGCTTATTTCAACTAATTAAAATAGATTCCTTCCTGAGCCACAGTCTTATTTTGAGATTGTTCCGTTTTCTCAAGATATTGTCTTATGTTAACCTTTGTGGTTAAGAGTTTGTAAGTCCTAGTAAGGTAAATACATTTTTATTTTATTAAAACATACATTTTGCAAAAGTTAATAGCGGGTTACGCGAAAACAGCCTCGTGTTGATGTTCTCATTTATAATTTACTAGCGGCCGCTCGCGGTTTCACCCGCGTGGTTCCCGTTTCCGTGGGAATTTTATTTATTTATTTATTGAATAATAATATCGTTATAAAAAGTATCCTATGTGTTAATTCAGGTTATAAACTATCTGTATGCCGAATTACATCCAAATCCACTTAGTAGTTTTCACGTTAAAGAGTAACAAACATACACACTCACAAACTTTCCCCTTTATAATATTCGTGTGATGTGATGATTGTCGTTTTACGATTTTAAAATAAATATAAAAAAGGATATCCTTTCAGAAAGTGGAACCACTGAATTTTGACGGGTTATATCACTTTTGTATTACTTTAATTTTAAACGCATCACCACTTGCACCAGTATTGAACTGTTTATCATATTTTGTATTAAACTGTTCATCTTTCGAATGAACAATTGCATAAGTGACTTCATACGATCTTTGTCCATTTGTTGGTTAGTTTTTTTTTAATGTGACTATCATAGTGACTAGGTATATCCTGCCTGATGGTAAGCAGCCGATGCAGTACAAAATAACGAGAGCGGTCCTCACCGTAGAACAAGCACGGTAACAAGCGCACCCAATCATGACGGCCTGCATAAATGCTGTTTCACGCCCCGTTTAAAAGACCCGGGGTTATAGGAGCTGGGATACACAGTACTGCTGCACATGCACAATTGCATATTAGCATACACTAATGCCTATTTTACACCCGTAAAGATGTGCAGTCATGTATGATATCCCTTACCTGGACGCTTCTTCCCGTCTCCTAAGGTTTGCCCGATAAAACTTACGTTCGCCACTACACTTCTCGATATTTCGTCCCAGTATTAAGGAAACGTCTTTCTTATAGGTATTGAGGCCGATGGATTGTGGCTTTCCATTTTGTCTTGCCGTACCAATAAAATCCTCCGGCCTATTTGGCTATTAGGGTTTATTAAAAAAAAATAGTCTTTTAACGCTTATAAATCGATACGGTGTAAAAGATCGCATTAAATGTAGTATCAGTCAGCTCTGTCATCATATTAAATGATTTTACCAAAATTGTATCGACGCCCTTTACATCTTTGAGACCTTTTATTTAAATTCCTAA
This sequence comes from Scoparia ambigualis, assembly GCA_963921215.1. NCBI lineage: Eukaryota > Metazoa > Arthropoda > Insecta > Lepidoptera > Crambidae > Scoparia > Scoparia ambigualis. The sequence continues at coordinate 9,840,623 of OY992511.1, read as the reverse complement.
AGCCTAAATATGCGCTATGGGTCTCAATTAACAACTAGTATAAATAATGGTAGTTATTTTCGTTGTTGTTTAGCAACAAAATGTTTGTATATTATAGACTTCACTTTCCGCCGTAGTAGATTCAGAATTTGTTAATTAGAAGAATTGGAAACTCGCAATGTCGCCAATAATAAGATAAATGATAGAAGAAGAAAGATACTATCTATCAGAAAATTTATTATATCAGCAAATAAAACAGTAGGCAGTTCGTCGATCTTTATAAGTTGGAAATTTTTTCATTAATTGAGTTATATTTGTTTTCCTTTGAGTATATTTCATCATCTCCGCCTTACCTTTTCACTTTGATCCCCTCCAAAAGAAAAACCAATACTTACCCATTTAAATGCTGGCAGAGATATTTATCCTTTTAAGGTATTTATAGCATTATAGCACGGCACTTTTCAGCATTGTTTATACGGAAACAAATAACTCTTTTTGAAAAACTGGGCTGTTTGGCTGTATCATGAAACTCAAACAGCCCAGTGCTAATGCTATATGCTATAGTTTCATTTGGAAAACTCAATCTTACGAATTTTAATAGGTACTGTATTATTTTTTTATTAAACTAAAACCTTTGTATTACCTAACTTATAATTTATTTATATACATAATAATTTTGATTTAAAAAATATAAGTATATAATAATTCTTTGTAGTAGTTGATATTTGAATGTGAATCTTCTAACAAGCAAATAAATTATTAAATAGCGTTTATATCGAACAACTTTACAAGTTTCATATTGGGTTAGAATAATCAAACGGCTTAATAACTAGTGTTAGCAAAAAAGTTGAAATGATCTATAATAAAATAATAATAATAATTGCAAATTCAAATCACCCTGCGAAACACACATCTCCACAAGAGCGAGGTGAACCTGTCAGCGACCGTCGGCAGAAGAATATAAACAAAATCATCCTCAGTTATCGCTCTTCTGTTAGTGAAAACCACATAAATATCGATTGCGTGATATAAAAGAAGAAAGCGGAGCCACAAGCAAAGTAAAACGGTGACTTGACTTTAAAACATGTAAAGAAGATCTCGGCATACTGTCCTATAGCAAATTGTAAAGCCTGAATCAGAATAAAAATTTCAAAAATAAACTTTCAATTCTTAGCAACATGAGGCGACATCTGTGTCGGCATGAGCTGTGACAACATTTCAAAGCGTCCCGCTACTTAAAGTTATCTTCTAAATGTCGAACCAATGAAATATATTTCGATTATGCACATTCAAACCATGTTTTATTGCTACACAATAAAGTTCACACTGACTTGTACCTACCCCATAATGAAGTTGTACAGAAGCAGGCGGCAAGGACGGGTCATTAGTGGCACAACACTTTGGCTCGATAAGATAATACCTTTCGGCCCTTTGTTCTTATCGGCACGTCAAAATATTTTATGTCCCCACGATTATTCGGCCAAACAAAAACACTGCACCGAAATGGTGGTAATTATAATAACTGTTTCTTTGTGTGGGATAATTTTTTTATGCATTTGCCTTGAAATAATTGTTTGATAATGATTAATTTAACTAAGTAACTGGTTGTTTGTTCATAATTATATTAAAATTTGTTGTTGTTGAAATATAAACTACTTAGTAAGTCAATAATTTTAACTTAGAGCTAGTAAAAGTTAGCCAGTAAACTTACATATATTTTTTTTGTTTATCTGCAATCAGTAGACAACTGTTACTATAAGAAAATAGTTTATAAGCTCAACTACCTACATACATACATAATAATCACGACTTCTAAACCCTAAGGGTTAGTCAGAGAGGACAGCAAAAGCAGTCCTCTACCATAGTCCACTTTTCACCAAATAGTGACTGCACATGTGCTCAGCGTGACAGGTGATGAGCCCATCGCCGCTTTATGCTGTTGGATGTATGTGCAGTCTTTAGTCCGTTAGTCGTCTTTTACGACACCCAAGGGAAGAGAGGGGGTGGTGTATTTTTTCACCGCTACACGGCACGGTTAACTAACTATACTAATACAAATAAAACATTATAAAATAAAAGAAAAATTACGTATCTAAAGTTCGTATGCGGAGCTTTCAGTAGGCAGGCAGCTCACACTTGTCCGACTCACACTTGACCAGCTTTAGTAGGAAACAGCATTCAGTTCGTGGGAATGACATTCAAAATGCGATTAGCTTCGACCCTCCGAAACACATAATGGTCACCAAATACAGCTTGGGTTTCAATAATAATATTTTGAAGGCAATTTTGGTAAAATTTAATAATGACCTTTTAATTGTAGGACACCTTTGCTGTTGATGACGATTTAATGTTCAATTCTCTTATTATTGAGTATGTAAAAATTATAACTTATTATACCTATTTGTTGCCGTCAAAGGATGGGCTAATTCAAAGTGGGGACTAATATTGTGCTTTGTTAAGTGGTGATAGGGATCACAAGCTAAGCGGTAAGCTCTGTGTTCAAAAGTAATTGCATCAAGTACTCGTAAAGTATTGTAAGGAATAACGAGAGGAATGGCATCGGCTGCCATCGCCAATGTTCGGGTGGTCCCGGCAAGCGCGGCGTGTGCCCTGAGATCTACGATCTTCCTGATTAGTCACACTTGGACGTCATCGGAGACACACGCGTTTTCTCATTCGATTAAAATATCTTTTGCCCTGTAATTGTTTCCAAGTGAATAACTAATATAGATATATGTATTCAAAAGTTTGTTCAAGTTTAATTTCTCTCCGTAAATAAGTTTTCCTTTTAGCTCAGAAGTGGCATGAACTTATTCCCACAAAAGTGTATCAAAATTTAACAAGAACGCAAGTGTCCCGAGGCGTCACATTACCTTAGAGGTGGTAATGAGTGAGCCCTTTGTATAGCCGCCCGTGTTGCTGAGCTGGCCCTTGGTGTTGTTTTCGTAGTGGTCGCCGGCCGGCGCGTTTGTTATTGTTACAAACTTATTCTTACATTTTCGCTCACTCGCGCCGCCCGCCGTGATCGTGATAATACATACGAGTAATTATTGTCTTAACCGCCGTTTGTGAAAGAAGTTTTTGTTTGCTGTGGTCACACATCACCTGTGGTGATTTCTTTCATTGTGTTGTGTAAGCAAATATGGACATTCATAAATTAGTGGAGCGATTAAAATCGCTAGAGAAGAAAGTTTACGGCGTTCCCCGGAGCCCTAATGAAGATGGGTCGCTGACGCCGCCACTGTCGTCGTCGCTTGTGAGCGGTGACCGGAGTTCTGTTCGACGTTCAGCGTCGCCGGTGACGGCTGTGGGTAGTACCACAGGCACCACGGCCCCGGCTCAGCGATCATCCACGTCGAAATGCGCGCTGGGTGCCCCGGCATCTACGCCTTGTTCCGGGCAGGGTGCGGTCGTATTGGCGCCGGTGGAGTATGCCAACGTGCCGCACACCGTGGTGACGCCAACGATGCCAGCTATGTCGGCCGGATTATCCGGCCTACTTTCATCAACAGCGTGCGCGCCGCCGCAAGGTACCGCGCACCTCGCGCACCAACAGGTGCTCCCCGCGTGCGCACCGTTTGATGAGGTGACCAATGTAACTGGAATTGGGTATGCCCATTCTCAATCACAGTTACGTTACGTTGGGCGCAGTGATCCCATACCTGAGTTCGACCCGCAAAAATCTATAATTAGTATGGAGAACTGGCTTAAGAAAATTGAAGGACTCTCTCATATGTATGGCTGGGATGAAAAGACGACCATATTCAACACATCTTCAAAATTGAAGGGCTATGCCCGCCAGTGGTTTGATCAATTAATTGATATCAATATGACATGGTTAGGATTTAAAGCTGAGCTTATGGTCGCCTTTCCATCCCGGAAAAGTAAATTAAGTATGTTGCGTGATTTAGTAAATATTATTAGAAAGCCCGGTGATGATTTTATGCAATTTTACCATGATAAATTGGCTCTGGGTAATGCTTGTGGTCTTCCACCATCCCTCACAACGGAGATTATTATAGGGACAATCGGGAGCCAAGTGGTTGAAATTGGTGCTGTCTCGGCAGCTTGTAATGAACCCGCTAAATTATTACACTATCTGTCCTCGTTACGTACTACCGCTGAGGTTAGTACCTCAAATACCACACATAACTATCATACCTCACCTAATTATAATACCTCAAAAGGAGTACGGTGTAGTTTGTGCAAGCGACGGGGACATATTTCATCCACTTGTCGTTATAAGCGTGATAAGTCATTGTGTTCTATTTGCAATAAGCTGGGTCATGTAGCCGATAAGTGTTTCCGCAAAGTAAATAGATGCTCGTACTGCGGTAAGCCGGGTCATATTAAAGATGAATGTTTAAAGTTAAAAGCTCGTAATGCGAATAAAAACCCCGCATCAACTGTATCACAGTCGGTAAACGCTATAAATAACGAAAATCGATCTGCTAGTGCTAAATATTATATGATGGTCAAAGTAAATAACTCTCCGTTAGAGGCGTTTATTGATTTCGGTAGCTCATGTATAACGATCACTCACTCCGTTGCAAAACAGTTAAATATTGAAATTCAACCTTGTGATGCTAACTGCGTTATTGGCGGGTTTGGTGGCTCTAAGATAACACCAATAGGTGAATCTTATGTGCGCATTTGTGCTGATGAAGCGTCGTGTGAGACTCGCGCGTATATTGTACCAGACTTTGCTCAAGATATTGGTGTGATTGTCGGGCAACCGTTTACCGATTATCCAAACGTTTATGTTATTAAGACGCCGATGTCTTTAAAGATGTATAACGCAAATAATTTATGTGAGTTACCCAGTATATGCGAGGATGCCGAGCGTATTAAGTTTATGCCAGACGGCAAAGTCACTTTGTTACCCGGGATTAATAAAATAGTGGTATCGTGCGAAGAGGTGATTTTCGGTGAAGCGTCTGTGCGCCACACGGAACATAAGTCTCCTAGGGCTGAGTGTGTCATCCCGGAGCATCACCTCGAAATTATCAACGGCAGGGCTATAATGAATATGATAAATCTTAATAAAAATAGTATTGACTTACCGGTTAACCGATGTGTTGCCCGCGCCACGATAACCGATGGTCGCAAAACGTACAAGGTTGGTAATAATCTAGGTCCTGATGTGCTTGCTGAGCTGGAGTCTATCCTAAATGAATATTCAGAATGTTTTTCTGATGACGATGATGGCAAAATAGGTAAATGCTCGGTAAAAATGCACATCGAACTGACTGATAAGGAGAAGGTAATATATTATCGCCCCTACCGCATGTCAGCCAGTGACCGCGATAAAGTACGCGAAATAATTAGTGACCTCTTAAATAAGGATATAATAGAAGAGTCTACCTCTCCATACGCCAGCCCGGTGCTGCTCGTTCCAAAAAAGACAGGAGAGCCGCGCATGTGCGTCGATTACCGCGCACTTAATAAAATAACAAAAAAAGAGCGCTACCCCTTGCCACTTATACAGGATCAATTGGATCGCTTGTCTAAAGCTCGCGTCTTCTCTTGTCTCGATATTTTGTCCGCTTATCATTGTATAAAATTAGACGAGGATAGTAAACATCTCACGGCGTTTATAACGCCGAACGGACATTATCAATACAAACGAATGAGTTTCGGTCTTGCGAACGCGCCAGCCGTGTTCCAACGCGCTATAGATGAGATACTTGGGCCTCTTAAATTTAAATTTTGTACTGCGTATTTGGACGATATATTGACGTACTCTAGTCAGACGAATATTGCCTTACAACACTTAAGAGCGGTATTAGAACGTATTCGTGATTCTAAAATGACTCTCAGGCTCGATAAATGCTCGTTTCTCGTTACCCGCGTGGAATATTTAGGTCATGAAGTTAGCAATGGTGAAGTAAAACCAGCTCAGCATAAATTAAATGCTGTTAAAGATTTCCGAGTACCCGAGAACGTACACCAGGCAAGACAATTCATGGGTTTAGCCAGTTATTTTAGGAAATATGTGCGCAATTTTGCCACTCTCGCGCGATCTATAACTTTACTTACAAAAAAGGACCAACCATGGACCTGGGGCTCTGAGCAGCAACAAGCCTTTGATTCTATTAAAGAAATATTAGTCAGCCGTCCCGTATTACTTTTATTTAACACCGATTATGAGACACAAGTACACACGGACGCGTCCAAACACGGTCTCGGTGGTATTTTATTACAAAGGCCGCCTGGTGGTTCGTTGCAACCAGTGGCGTACGCTAGTCGTCAAACGACTACCGCAGAGCAACGCTATCATAGTTTTGAGTTAGAAACATTAGCTGTCGTAATGTCATTGCAAAAGTTTCGAGTTTACTTGAGCGGTATAAAATTTGTAATACTCACCGACTGCAGCGCTTTGCGGTGGACATGGTCTAAACGAGATCTGAACCCCCGTATTGCGAGGTGGTGGCTCGAAGTTCAAGGCTATGACTTTGACGTGGAATATCGCGCTGGTAAGTCCATGGCTCACGTGGATGCGTTGAGTCGCAATCCCGTGGAATCTGTAATGCGTCGTGTAGAAAAGGACCTAATAGAAAGCATGCAAGAGGATGATGACTCAATCCGTCTCACGGTAAACCAGCTTAAGGATGAGCTTTCCGTCGGTAATGTCAGCGGTTTAGCACGAGATTACGTACTTGATAATGGCGTACTGTTTAGAAAAATTAATAATAAAAATAAAGTGGTCGTGCCCCGTCAATCTCGATGGTCCCTTGTACAAACATTCCATGATAATAATGGGCATGCCAACTACATTAAAATATATGATGCTCTGAAAGAAAAATACTGGTTTGGTGGCATGAGGCGTTTTGTTCAAAAATATGTTGGCGGTTGTATATCGTGTCAATACGCCAAGAAACCCACTGGTCGTAAGGTAGGACTACTACACCCCATTGAAAAGGTGGCTGTACCATTCCACACAATACACGTGGACCACCTCGGCCCATTCTGTAAGAGTCCATCAGGCAAGATGCATATTTTAGGGATCGTCGACGCTTTTACTCGTTTTATATGGATCGAGGCGGTCCGCGATACTAGCTGTGCAGGAGTATTAAAAACTTTTGACCAATTCATTAAAACATTCGGATTGCCAAGCCGCATTATTAGCGATCGTGGTAAAGCATTTGATTGCCACGACTTTAAAAAGTACTGTCGTGATAGGCAAATAAAACATGTTATGACAGCAGTTGCTAGTCCGAGGGCCAACGGTCAAGTAGAGCGGTTTAACCGCTCCATATTAAATGCTCTAGTTGCTTACGTTGGTGAAGACGAGCAAAATCGCTGGGAAGAGTTTTTGCCTAAAGTACAATTGGGTCTTAAGTCTAACGTTAATGTCAGCACAGGAAAATCTCCATTAGAATTGCTGTATGGTTTTCGTCCGCGGCTCGCAGGCGACATTGTCGTGCCAACAAGGTCCGATATTACCGCAATCAGAGCGGGTGCAGTTACTCGCTCGCAAGAGGCAGCCCGACAATCAAAAGCTTCCTTTGATAAGAGGAGACGTGAGGGCGTCCCATTTAAAGAAGGAGATCTTGTTCTTGCAGAGCGCAAAGTATTTAAAAAAGGACTTCGTAGTGGCAAGCTTATGTCACGATTTGACGGACCATATGTGGTACGTAAAGTATTGCCTCATCATGACCGATACTTAATAGCGAGCACTAGTACTCGCGGTCGTCCCTATAAAAATGTTCTTGCCAGGGATAAATTGAAACTTATGCAGTATCCTACTGACCTTGACTCAGACTAAACCGTTTTTGTACTTTTCTATAACCACTGATATGTGTGCCATTTACGAAATATTGAGAATGTTGAGATTGTATTGTGATTATGATTCTAACAAATATCTTATAGATGCAACTTCGGCTACGAATAATGGGTTACCAAATTGTTGTGTAGTTTCCATATTAAACTAGTAGTACTTAAAATTTAATGTTTAGTTATTCTATACGGTTACGTTTATTGTTCATGGTAGGATTTAAGACTTAGATAATAATATGATAGTTTATGGTAGGATTTATATAGAATTATGAGCTTATTATTCGTGGAGAAGATGCATATATAAGTTGAGTTTGATGGTTGAGATGAGTGGTTGTTGCTATAAATGCGTGACAGAAAAATAAGTGTGGTGTTAAAAATATGTTTCATATTGAATGTTAGTTTGCTTAAGGTGTGATAAAATAAAACTGTGAATGGTTAAGTTAACAGACTTTTGTTATGATTATGACCCGACCTAATGGACAAAACGAGTTTATTAAATGAGGCTTGTAACAATTAACTGGTCTTTCAATGACTGAATCGTATCATATCTTATCTATTATGCTTACAAAGCTACTAGGTATATATAGACAGACAATGACTTGGTGTCGCGTCTATAATGTGAAGCTTCCAATGGTTGGTAATAGATACACTGTGTCGTTACCGCCGACAGACATGTTTTTCAACGTGTCGTCTATAGATGACAGATAACCGGGGTATCGGCGCCCCAGTTTAAGGTCCTCAAAATCCACATTCATGTCAGCAGTGATCTGTGGCCCTGGTGTCGTCATCTGACAGATATCTGGTCGTCGTCACTCAGCAAGTGATAGATGGCGGAAGGTGTCGTCTTTGATGATAGATGATCCCACGTATAATTATTATTGCTTTTTCAGTCAGACAACTAACAATGGTAGTCGACTGATTGACATTCATCAATTAAATCTGCTGATTTTATAAACGTGGGCGTCATCATCTCTACGACAGATACATTTACAAGAGTCGTCGAAAAGCGCCGGACACATTAAGAAGTGGCAATACAATAATTCTGCATCCTATAAGGATATAGCGTTGTACAGTGAATAGTTCATCACATCACTAATTTCATTCTCTTCTTCTCGTTGTACATTTTATTATAAAGTAACGCTTCGGCTGTTGACTGTGCAAGGTCGCTCAAGGCACATTAATACGTGCCGTCACTAACGTTTCTTCACAGCAATGACAGACCACCTCAAGAGGTGTCGTCATATACCTACTCTCTAACTACGCGGGGACGCGCAGGATCATCAGAATGGCCGACTGTAAGGAATAACGAGAGGAATGGCATCGGCTGCCATCGCCAATGTTCGGGTGGTCCCGGCAAGCGCGGCGTGTGCCCTGAGATCTACGATCTTCCTGATTAGTCACACTTGGACGTCATCGGAGACACACGCGTTTTCTCATTCGATTAAAATATCTTTTGCCCTGTAATTGTTTCCAAGTGAATAACTAATATAGATATATGTATTCAAAAGTTTGTTCAAGTTTAATTTCTCTCCGTAAATAAGTTTTCCTTTTAGTATATAATGCCATAATATAATCTTCTAATAAATAAAGCCAGCTTTCGTACAGAGCAACTTCACTGTTATTTTTATCAATATTACTGTCGATACAAAATTCGTAGGTACCTACTAATAATATTCTGAATGACTATGGTACGAATTGAGTGAATCCTATAAAGAATTTACTTTTGAGATTCAGTAGCCGTGTTATTGGTAACTTTTACATATGTAGATTCGTAATTAATGTCGTAATATATATCTTTTATTTTAAAGTCTGTAACAATTACTTTGGCCTTTTGTAAGATACACAGATTCTATAAAAACTAACACTAATTCAAAAACAGAATTTTCTCTTAGTAAGTAGTATGTTTTACTTTGTTAATCTTATTTTATAAGTACAATGAAACGTGAATTGTTTTCAGATGTAAGACAAAGAGGATATAACTCAAAAATATCAAAACAAAAGTTTTAATAAAGGGATGGTTTTTTCTTAAAGAAACTGGCGAGTTAGAAACAAATGAAAATAAAAATACACAACTTTTTAGCAGTCATTTGTTTTGCGTGAAGCAAATGACAGTTTTATCATCAGCCGTTTGTTTTGGTGCCGACCGGTGTGGGACCCGAATACTTTACTTTACTTGACTCTTGTTGTTCGTGAACTCACTCAAACAGTTCAAATGCCGACGGTCGTGTCACGCTACCTGCATAGTGTGGTGAAATTTACAGTAAGCAACTTAAGTTGTTGCATTTAACATTTTCAAAGATATTTCAAAGCTTTCTGTGTGGTAAAGTGACACTGTATTTGTAAGTAGGTACCTGATCTTGTTTTGTCTGTTACTAAAATACTACTTTAACTAATGATATTATATAAGTACAACAATATATATAACCAATGATATTTATAATATCATTGACTTTAACTAATTTGACGTGCTAGGGACGTCCTTCAGCTGATGATTATAATATTATAGATTATATGACATAAAGCCTCCTTTAACCTATACCTACAAGTTAATAGATGGTTATAATAATAAAAAGGAAATCTTATAAATTATTTTTTTATAATAGTATTATAACCAAAAAAAATATTTTAATACTTTCAGTTATGAATTGTAATTAGAGCCAAAGGCAACGAAATTTTTAAATAATTTAAAATGGAAAATTAGGTTAAACCTGATAATTTGTTCTTATGTTATTCGTCACTTTCGAAATGGTGACCTTTTAATATAGGTAGTTGCCGAACATGTATTTTTAAAACATAATATTATTATGTGTAATTATTGTGTTACGACTTTTGTACACACACCAGCAAATCAGCCTAGTCAAAACTGTAAAATTTCTCTAAACGAAATTAACCCTTGCGACAAATAGTAAAATTTATTATTTAAGTATAAAAAAATTGCCATTTTGTAGTTGGTGTCGGTTAACCGTGTCTGTAGCGGTGAAAGAATACCACCACCCCCTCTCTTCCCTTGGGTGTCGTAAAAGGAGACTAACGGACTAAAGACTGCACAGACATCCAACAGAATAGAGCGGCGATGGGCTCACCACCTGTCACGCTGAGCACATGTGCAGTAGCTATTTGGTGAAAAGTGAACTATGGCAGAGGAGTGGTTTTGCGGTCCTCATTGCCTAGTCTCTGACTAACCCTTCGGGGATAATAGTCGTGATTATAAGTATGTTGTAGTAGGTTTAAGTGCTGGCGTGCTGGCTGTATGGAAAATCAATGAAATTCTTCAATATTTGAAAGCCTTGTGCTTTGGGCTCCACCAGTTTTATGCTTACTACTTTATTCGTCACGACAGTAAAACATCTCATGCTGAGACGTTAACGACAGACGTGGGTGACAAGACTAGACATTGTGCTTGCAAGATTAACACCCATTGTTTTCATTATTATTTCATGAATACGTATAGTACCTATATGACTTATATGAGTATCTTTAATTCTCGGTGGCCGACAGAGTAGCAAGAAAGCTCGATCGAAACTCTTGAGCTTGGATGCAATTCCTGGGTCGGCTAAAATGTGTTTCTGATTTCTCGATTTAGCTTCATAGCCCGGTTTTATCATGAACCCGTAAAACAGTTTTAAACTATGTAAAGTTTAGTGTGTACACACTAGTTTTAAATTAATCATCTTGACAAAAAGGTAGCACAGGAACATTCAAATTTGTTTTCCGTATTCAGCCATTTCAAAAATACTTCTTTCTTTACAGCGCTAAACCAAAAGACATATTCATCGTAATTCTGCACCAAAACAGCAGAACAGCGACGCTCACTACGCACTTCGTTAGGATACCGGCGAGCAATTCATTGTCATTACTTTGATGCTATATTGATCCCGAACCGCGTCCGCTCTATTAACCCGCCTCAAGTAACAAACTGCTGGCTTAATACAGCCAAAACGCTTGTTAAGCTGCTCAGAATTTACGGTTGCATTTATTAATGCGTCTATAGGACTTGCGCGATCGACTATCGGTTGCCCTGTGAAGTTGGCACGGATCCGTTGTAGATAGAAAATGATGAAACAAAAGAATCGATTTGTGATGTGAAGAAAAAAGTTGCAGGTCGGCAAAGTGAGGTAGGCTAGTGCGGTATTTCTGTCTTCGCATCTGGGGCCCTAAAGTACAGTCACGAGTACAAATATGTAAACAATTTTAACTCTTAATACAATGGAATAAAAATCAAACCTCTTAGGGTAATAACTGGAATAAGGTCTTATACCTAGATTAAACGCCGAATATGTATAGACTAATCCCGGAGTAAGTCTTATTCCTGTTTGGTCGGATCCACCCTTAGAGCAGTATTACTGTAATCTTACTTTGCAAAATTCGTATGGGAATTTGTGTAGCACGTTAAAATAATACAGCTCTAAGAATAATTGGTGGAAAGGCCCCCGGACTCCGCGTCCGCTTGACACCGGTCCACGGTATCATTCGCGTAGGTACATTTTTATAAAATTATCACTGAATGAAAGCAAAACGGGCTTTCATCTTATCTCATCTCATCTGATTAGTGACAATAAGGCAGACAATAAAAGCCCACTTTACGTGTATATTATACTACTGAGGTACACAAGAATGCTGCCAAGATTGTTAATATTAAGATATCAACGAGGACCTACCGCCAAACGTGCTCTTAAGTACGAATGATCTTAATACTTTAGAGGAGAATGACCTTTTTACTATAGGAGTTAGGCTAGTTTTTTTAGCTAGCTAGCATAACACAGCGCTTTAATGAAATAAGTAGTAATCAATAACAGCAATGCTCTGAATTATGAAGAAAAAATTACATTACAATATCATGCGGGAGTTTGAAGCTATCTTAATTTTTATCTTGAGACTTTTTATGTATTTTTAGGTTATGACTACTGTACTTTTTATATGAAATTATTTAAATGCTTAAGTATCTCCTATTTACTTACAGATCCTACTCTAAGAAAAAGATATATAGAATAAAACAAGTTTTTAGATCATAGAATAGATTTAGACTATTATCGTATGTTGACTATCAGTTCATTATTTACTCTTAACGCGGCGTTAACCTTTTTTAACAGTAATCATTATAATTTAAGAGAACATTTTTGATATATGAATGATTAAAACGCAAATATATCGAATAGGCTGGTTTGGTCATTCTCCTTTTTTGTTCACCCATCCTAAGAATTAGCATTGTGAATATTGCCTATCTTCACATTCACTATAGAAACGCCTAGCCGCTATAACGTGTTTTCAATTACGTTTAGAACGTTGCGAGCGATTCTCAAACTAATGGCAAAAACGTGTATCTGTTTTGGCATAAAGTTAGAAAATTCTAACTTTAGACATATTATTATCTTTGTGGTAAGAAAACTAATTGCCACCATTTAACGCTAACGCTTTTGAATTAAAGCGACCTTGTTGTTTTTGGTGGATAGGCTCAGAACTATCCCTATCTGTTGTTAAAGATCAAAGGGAATGTGGGTTTTAGTCCTCAGCCGAGGGACTTAAATAATTAATGTACACCTTTGTACATTATAGAGTGTCCTTTACTCAACATGTTATGAGCATCACTGATTAATTAGAAGGAGGTTTGTCTTGTATTTGTGTTACTAATACTTCGACCCTCAAATACTTAACCGGTTCACTGTGCTGCAGACCACATATATTATGGTCCATAACATAACAATTGATTAACCTAGTGTTATATTGAGAAGCTGATGGCGCAGCGGCTGGCGCGTTTGGCTTGTGTTCTTGCTCGCTAAGCCACTTTCTCAATGCCGGGTTGTTGAATGGGTGACCAAATTAAAAACATCTCGAGCTCCTCCGTGCTTCGGAAGGCACGTTAAGCCGTTGGTCCCGGTTGTTGTCGTAAGATGACAGTTGTAAAAACCCAGCAACCCGCATTGGGCCAGCGTGGTAGGTTATGGCCAAATATACCCACGTGCTTTTGTCTACGTGGGAGGCCTGTGCCTACCAGTGGGACGTTTATGAGCTGATGATGATATTTTTTGGACAGTGAACCTGATAATCCTTTGCCTCTGCGTTCTAGTGGTTAAACTACCGGTCTCGTACGCAGAGGTTCCGGGTTCGGTACGTGTTGGTACTATTGGTATTGATCATTGAGGTACAATAAACTAGAGAAGACACCGCGAAGCAAGTTTGTGCGCAACTAAGGTGCAGCCGCAAGGTCCACAATCGCTTGAATCACGCGCAACTACTGAGGCGTTTGCAGCGAAAGTGCGGCCGGCTGGCCGCACTTGAACGGAACACAGCAGTGGTGAGCGGTGTCTTCTCTATACGTAGTAATAATAGCTCAATGGTATTGATACGGTTTGGTTGGTGGTAGGGCTTGCTCCAAACCCATCTGGCTATCTACAATCTTAGTTATTTAAGGCTTAACCTTGGATATAAACATGAAGTTAGACAAATAGAGCAGTGGTGAATGACACTTACATTTTTGACACAGAAACAAGGAAGTAAACATACAGAGGACGGTTTAATGTATAGCTCGCTATGTCGTCATACTAGTCCAGTTCCATAATAATGAACAAACAAACAAACACACATACATCAACCCCGCTTCTGCACTGTTGCTATTTAGTACGATCCTGCCACACAAATTTTGCTACATTTACTATCACATTCTACAGCTTCATTTTATAATACATTTACATTTACAGAGGCCAAGGTTGCTGACGGCCGACACTTTTGTTTATCGATAAAGGAAACAGCCGGCTAACCAATAACAGACCCTCCTCGACGCTGTCACCCGCCACTTGTTAGTGTCTGCAGTTTCCTCCGCGAGCACGCAACCGTACAATGGGTTGATGAGTGTCCACTTATTTGACGTGGGAGGTGGCCGTTTTGCTCGATGAAACTGTTTAGCTGGAGCAGATATTGGCTAAGTAAAGTATATCCTAATCATTCCGAAGCAATTTTTGCATTCACAGTAATAATTATTATAATATGTTTAACTCCGACATTCTAAATTGGCATTTGCATGCTGTTTTATAATGGCTAAACATGTGCGCATTGCAAATTTTGTACAACCCATAAATTACCATGTTTTTGGCAAATAAATGATCATCTTATCTTAATCACTTATGTCTGTCACTAAGACTCCTAGAGGTTGATAACAGGGCCCAATAACTTTAAGTAGGTACGCAGTTCGGTTTCCCATACAAACTTCCAAGTCGAAATTTTTAATAACCAATAAGTCAATTTTAATGAAACTTTGCATGCTAAAGTTAATATACAGGGATCTAAATAGTTTGTTGAAAACATTTTTAAAAAACGTTTATTTAGCTGAGTTATTGTGATTTAAAGTTCACTATAGAAAGTTTAAAATCGCTCGAGTTTGAACTCAGTTATTTAAACGTTTTATAAAAATGTTTTCAACAAACTATTTATATACCTGTATGTTACTTTAGCATACAAAGTTTCATTGAAATTGGCTTATTTGTTTTTAAAAATTTCGACTTGAAAGTTTGTATGGAAAACCGAAATGCGTAAACCCTCTTAATACGCTCTTTGCTTTCATTTGTAGTATTTTTTTTTGTCCTATCGCGTCATTATTTTATTTATCTACCACTTTGTATTATCATGTATTGTGTGAGTGTGTTTGTTAATAAATGTATTTTCTTCATCATGTACTTCTTCTTCTTCTTCTTAACAATTGAATATCTATTTATAATATTAATATTTATTTATTTATTTATTTATTTATTGTGTCCTGTATTACGAAAGCTGAGCTGATAATACAGTCCCACTGTTAGGTATTGGTTTAATTACCACACTTGCCTAATTAAGATTGGTGATCACTGATCCCAAACCTAAAACCGGGCTTTTCATTTAGATATTGGTACTGAGTTGAATTAGCATAGCTCGTAAAGCTGTCGAGTATGAGTCGCAAAACTAAACTGCTCGTTTCCAAGTTGTGTCTTATTCATTTGTCACTGGTTTAAGATACTCGAGGGAACACAAAAGAGAACTGTGGGTTTAGCACGAAAAGATGTCGAGCTAGCGTCCCAAAACTAAAAATAAAATACTAAGTGCCATATTATCCATTTATCCTAGTCGATAAATTAATTTACTTGAGAATCACCAACCAAAAAAAAGCAAATTAAAATGAAAAACCAAACACTCCAGAAAACCGATTCATCCTTATACGCGAGGCTAATATGTGGTTATAAAAACGTTGAAATAAAAAGTAGGTCTCAATCTATACTATTAAACAATTTAATGAGCGAGTCCAACTTGCGCTTGACCTGTTTTATTTCAACAACAAAACGTAATAAATTGTTAAAAACACTATTTATGCTTGAAAGGTGCTACGAACAATATTTTACCAACAATGAACGCTGAAAATTAAGTTTGCAAACTGTGTGACGTATCGGAAAAAATGTAAATTAAATTTATGCATAGAAAGCACACACCTACCTGTTGACAAAGACGTATGAAAGTTTCTGCACAGCAAAGTTTTTAAACGGAATATGTGTGGTTCTTTTAAAATTATTAAAAACTACGACAGGATAATTAATAAACGTGCTTAAATGAATATTCATGAATATTGTAATTACAATTTTCAATGGAAACAATTAATAACTACTTACGAATCGATTCGTTTTATGCCGTTTCGAGACGACGAGACATCGAAATTTAATTAGCCACCTGCTCTCGTCAAAAATTTCGTCTCCTTTCCACCCTTTCGTGTTGAATGAGACGGAATGCCGAGGCGTTTCCTCGGCGTCGGAGCGTGCATCCGCTGGTAATTTTGTCCTGCTAGTCATTACCTATTATTCGAAGTAAACAATTAATCGCTGTGGATCATTGGCCTGTAGCAGTTTTTTTGTTTTGGGTGTAGGTTTTTATTTCTAATTGTAATACTCTTTTGTTTATGCCTGTCACATTGTAGTTTATACTTGTAGAATAGATCACATTATAACACAGCGGTAAAATAACAGTAAGCAGTGTAAATACCTTAATAGATAAAACCTCAAAACAGAAAAAAGATTTTATTTTCTTAAATATATGTAAAATATGGTGCTAGCGATGACTACTGAGAATACCGTGGAATGCAATAAGACCCAAAGAGTTCTATTATACTACAAAATCAGAAGAAGCAGAAGAAGAAGAGCAAAACATCTCGAACGAACGTTATTTGCTAAAAGTTATTAGCCGCCGGAAGTAGCATATATAAATTACGAGCGTCTGAAAATCATGTCACATGTGGTAGCGATCCTCAACAGTAAGGAAACGATAAGGAAGATGTAAATACGAAGGAGAGTCGCGTAGCGGTGAAATAATACTACCACCCCCATTCTGCCCTGGGGTGTCATAAAAGGCGACTATAACGGACTGAAGACTGCACATACATCCAACAGCATAGAGCGGCGATGGGCTCACCACCTGTCACGCTGAATACATATCCAGTCGTTATTTGGTGATAAGTGGATTATGGTAGAGGACTGCTTTTGCGGTCCTCATTGCCTAGTCTCTGACTAACCCTTCGGGGATAATAGCAGGGGGGTGTCACTCCGCAGTTTAGGTACGTTCGGCCGGTGCGCCTCCCAGGCAGGCCGCCTAGGCGTATGGCAGTAAAGGTTGCCGCGAGCCATAGCACCGAACACCGAGCGCTGCTAAAGTAACATACAGCGATCCAAATAGTTTGTTGAAAACATTTTTAAAAAACATAAGACTTTAAACTATCGCGTTACATTGCATTAAAACTGTTTTAACGGGACTAAACACGATTAATTTTGTAAGTAAGTACATATCGCACCTTTAATAATAAACCGAAATAATTAAAAAATATGGTTTTCGGAGATTTTATAATAAAACGAACTAACTACTCGGAAAGAATAGGTACAGTTTCACAGCCACTGCATTTGGAGTAAAACAGGTGAAATAAAAGACAGGCCGCCTCTTTTTGATTAATATGTCGGTCGCGTCGTTATTCATAAAGAGAGTCATTCAGTGTTGCGCCGGCGGTGAACAGAGTGCACTATGCACGAATTTGAGATAGTTCGCTATATTATTAACAGGTAAAGCCATCCATTAATTTTTTTTAATTTTAAACTGGAATTGTTCGATTTATTGCGCTTTATTTTTTAAAGTCGTATGTTTATGTACGGACGATTTCTATTTAATGCATTTTATAGTTAAAACTAAAAGCAGGCTTTAAAAACAATTCTATTTGTTACGTTTTATTTTTGAAAACTTTTCCATTTGTTGGAATCAATAGTTTATACACCAGTTTATTATGAAATTATTATATATAACTATGTTTTGATTAATATTTACTGCAGTTTATCATTTATTTGATTGTTTAGTTATGCGGAATATTTTGACTTGTTTCTCGTTAGAATTAACCAGGTATTACTGTCTTTAGAATTATGTCTTGGAGAAGCCGAAAGATGGTGGCTTTAATCCCACATTAGGATACAGTTAAAAAAGGTAATGACATTGTTACAACCAGTGGGGCAGTGGAAATTGGTGACATAGTAAATACCTACATAATTGCAATTAGTTATTCGATTTATAGCCTCATTATTCTATTTTAAATTTTGGTAATAATGTGAACATTTTTTTAGCCACTTGACCAAATTGACTCTATATCTTACTAATCCGGTGGGCTAAGTCGGTTACCTTGGTTTTCCGCCGGATCACCTCGTTTCAAATCCGATCCCTCAGAGAGACTCCGAGCATAGCCCTTTTTATTGCACGCTGATCGACTTTAACGTGCACCAGCCCGTCGTATCGTCAGTGTCCACGTTCCGGCTCCGTATGTCATGACGGGTAAGATGCACTGTTTGAAGACTTTCATCTTTGGATATTGTGGAATTGGTGACGTAAAGACTCGACTGTTGGCCTCTTTGTCGAAGTTCTTTCTACCTATGTGTGAAATTTGCCCCAGGATTATCAAGCGGTTTCGGGATGACATGTTCGTTGAACATAACCTTGGTTTTGTTCAAGTTCATCTGAAGATACGACGAGAAGAATCAGCTAAGCCGTTCAGCATGGGTTGTAATTACTGCAACGTTTCGGCCATGATAACGATGTCGTCTACAAATCGCAGTGTAAGCTGCCGTTGATGTTAATCCACGTAGTTTCGGGTCCAGCGTCTTATATATATCCAAATACAAATACAAATCTCTTTATTGTGAAATGTAGGTTAGTATACATAGATTGCTGTTGTTGGGTTTTAGGTGTTTCACTACATTTCCACCTTTTACGAGGTATACAATAATCCCCAAAATTATTCACTAATCCCCTAAGGCATTAGTGAATAATTTTGGGGATATCACATCCCCCTGTCTTACCCCTCGATGTAAGTAGATATGCTTTGTCTGCTGGTTCTGTACTTGGATGGCCATGGGGGCGGCATTGTAAAGACACCTCAACACTTGTAAATATCGCCAATCCACTTGGAATCGTTGCAGGGATTTTGGAACAGCTCAGGTCTTGATAGAGTCAAATGCCTTCTCATAGTCCACAAATGCAAGCCACAGGGGCCGATTATACTCATCGGCCTTCAGTTTAATCTGCGGCACTGTCGAAATGTGGTCTATGGTGCCGTATCCTCCTCGAAACCCGGCCTGCTCCGGGGGTTGAAATTCATCAAGTCTTAGCACAAGGTGGTTTGTGATGACCCTTGAAAACAGCTTGTAGGCGTGGCTCAATAACAAAATGGATCGGTAGTTCTTCAGTAGGGTCTTTTTTAAAAAAAAAAACAACACGACGACACTCCTACTCCACGACTCCAAAGTTTTCCCATCAAAGAGATCGGTGTTAAAGATATATTGGAGCTCCTTTAACACAAATTTAACGCCAGCTTTCAGGAGCTTAAATGTAGGGGCTTTCCCGTTTTTAAGCTGTCTAAAAGCCATCTATGCAATCTTTGCAATTGCATTTGCGTAGTGATATTGCGTCACTCAGCGTCTTTTACTGTGTGCTCTGAAGAACTCTTTGACCTCATCCCTCCTTCTCTCTTCCTGCATAGGAGTAGGTACGCGTGCTGCTATCCGGCGTCACCAATTTACAGTCTCTAATATTGCATCACGCACAAAGAAATTTGGTGCCTCGTTTTTTTGTCGCACCTCCAAAAGATGGAATAGTCTAACAGCACATGTATTTACTCCTACCTATGACATAAGGTCCTTCAAACGAGGCGTGAAGAGGCACTTTGAGAGCCGGCAGAGTGACGGTGACTGTCTCTTACGATGCACATGTTGTCCTCGCGCTTGGACTTCACTTCAACTTAACATCAGGTGGAGTGGGGTCATTTATCGGGCTAATTATAAAAAAAAACTCAATTTCGCCTAGGCTGATTTCTGGCCAGTCTTCGGTAAAGTGGCGGCTCAACGTGGCTATGGTATCCTCATCCTTTTCGGGATCAGATTGAGATGACTATGCGAGTCGTATAGCTGGCTGTAGAAGTTTTCTATTTCCGAAAGGACGTCTGACTTTGAAGCAACGACTGCTCCACTGGCCGTAGTCAACTTCGTCAAGTGGCTTCTACCAAGAGACTGGACAAACACTTTTGACCCTCGATTTTGCTCAATTGCTCGTTTAGTCAAGAGTGTGTTGGAGCATTGGTGCCACCGGTTTGCCAATCCACCAAGTGACAGGTGGGTCTTCGCGCTGTCTCTTCATGAGCATGAGCGTTTCTTCACTTTGACATCTTGCCTTTACACTTAATTTCGCGTTCGCTATAATCTCAAACTTTCCTGAGGATTCCAGTTTCGAGGGCCTGGTTGACATCAAGAGCATTTCTGGTTTCAACGGCAGCGAATCGGTTTTAGATTTAGTTTAAGTAGATTTATGTTTTCGATGTTGATTGTTAACTGAAAGCGAAGCTTTTAATGCAGAAGTACATAATAATATATACCTACTTAATATTAATACTAGATTAAAGAGTGACGTCCTCCGGTAGATGATGATGACGATGATGAATACTAGATTAAACATAATTACAACACAACAGTTCCTAATTAGATTTAAAAATCTGATCTCATTCATGAATGCCAATGAAAAATAAAAAGTATCACAGTGTTTTGTAAATATTATTATGATAGTCAATTTGGTATGAAACAAATTTCCTATTTTAATATTGTTTGTGTTTAAAAACTTAAAAAACATTAAAACAAACAATTATTTCATTTAATCTAAATATAATTATTTAATATTAGCAATAATTATTATTATAATTACGCTTTTAGTAATTATGCTAACATTTTATCATTGTCATTAACATAAAAAAGAGAAGTAATCCTAAATTTATCATGTGCTTTAAATTTTGATTACTATAAAAATGCAAGATTTCATATAGGCATGAAATATAAGTATTTTTGTTATTCATAAACTGATCAATAGACTTTATGCCGTGTATAATTTTAAAACTAACTTGATTTTTTCATCATAAAACGTATTAAGTCGCTAATATATAGTTTGAGTCTTAATATCTTTAAATGTATAAAATATAGGGATTACTTTAAAACGTCATTGTAAAGGCCTTTTAGTTAACTATATGTCACATTTGTTGCATTCTAACTATAGCGTCTACAAACCTAATGCTCTCATAAAATGTAATCAACGGCTAACTCGCAAAACTTTAAACGCCATTTCCCAACAATCATGATTTTTGGATTATTTCAGTTTATTATTAAAGGTGCGATATCTACTTACCGTTCGCTTGTGACCACGGCCGCAGCATCGCGGCCGAAACGTCAAGCAGTAAGTAGATATGTACTTGCTTACAAATTTTTTAAAAAACGTTTATATGACTGAGTTAATGCGATTTTAAACTTTCTATAGTGGTCTTTAAATCGTAATAACTCAGCTAAATAAACCTTTTTTAAAAATGTTTTCAACAAACTATTTAGATCCCTGTATTTTGCTTTAACCTTTAACCTCTAACCTTTTTGGTTATTAAAAATTTCGACTTGTAAGTTTGTATGGGAAACCGAAATGCGTAATCCCGCTTAACTCGTAATACCTGCGCGCGCCCGTAAACACTACACTCTGTGACGTCATGACATCAATATGAACGCTCGGGTCACACGATAAGTTTCAATTTCGCGTGAAAGTCGTTAGATAGTGAACCTTCTGTACGTAGTACTATTAGCTATTCTGTGATAATAGTCGTGATTATGTAAATATAAAGGAGCTACATACATATTTACACATACATATATCACGCCTCTTTCCCGGAGGGATAGTTGGAGACTACAACTTTCCATTGCTACGATCGGCTATCCTGACATATCCTTTGTTTAATTAAGGGTAGATTCGACCAAACTAGAATAAGGTCTTATACCTAGATTAAGCGCCGAATTTGTATAGACTGATCTCGGAGTAAGTCTTATTCCAGTTAGGTCGAATCCACCCTTACTCGCATAACATTCTTCTTTAAATTACATACATATAATCACCACATGTGGTCAGCGTGACAGGTGGTGAGCCCATTGCCGCTCTATGCTGTATGTGCATTATTTAGTCCGTTAGTCGCCTTTTTCGACACCCAAGCGAAAAGAGGGTGGTAGTATTTTTTTTTTACCGCTACGCGTCACGGTTACCATTATTACCATCATTCATTTTCATTACAGATTAAAATATGTAAAAAAAATATGCAATAAATATGTTATAAGATAAAATGTTTACTAGAAAAAAAAAAAATATGTTGATGCTCGATATGGGGTCATTGACTCTAGCAAAAGTTAAAAAAAATGTTGAATTAAAAGAGATTACTGCACGCTTAGACACTACAATGAGACATATTCTTCTCACAAGACTACGATATGGGGTTTCCAAGGAAAGCCGAAAGGAGATTTCTAACTCAATCGGTAATTCAACATTTATGAAGCATGCAAGACAATGCTAAGCTATTTGGCAGCTATTCCTACATTTACTGTTATGGGATGGCTATTCCCTTGTAATATTATTCGTAGTCGAATATTGACTGTAAAATAATGGATGTTACAATGTGCCAAATTTATATTTACTAATTTAAATATTAGCTGATATACTCCAATATACCAACTACTCCAATATACTCCAATACTCCAATAAAAAGCAGAAGGTAATTTATGCTAAATGCAATTAATTCAATTCAGATTTAAGTACTATAAAGAAGAATTTTCGTTCACGCTTCCAAAACGCATATTTTGTTGAAGTACCAAGGTAAATGTCAAATTTTGTGCGAGTTTGTGTCACCTATTTTAGTCTCAATTGCAAGCTGAACAACGCAAACAACGCTTCTAACGACACAAAATAATTTTAAACAGTTAGCAATCATTTTCATTAGTAAACCTCCTAAAATAATAACGACGAAGTTGCCTTTCCTAGGTACAGTCTCGCCGCAAATGACGCGTGCTGAGCGGAGCAATTTGGCAGCGGCGCGAGCCGAGCAAGGCTTTGCAGCAATAAGACCACAATATTTTGGGCGGCCACGAATATTGACGGCGAGAAAACTGCTAATTAAATAATAAATAATAATAACTAATAAACTGCACTCTTGCATTGAGCAAGTGAAATAACGACGTTTCAGGAGTTGGATGATAGTGATCGGTTTTGTTTTTAATATCTTTATCACCTTTCAGCTTTTATAAATGTATGTAGGTTGTCTCCACAGAACAATTCGACCTTCTTTATAGCTATTCTGTGGTTGTCTTCATAAACGTCGATTAGATTATTATTCAACACTCTTAAGTTTTAAGCAATGTTTACTTAAGTGGGATTATCACAGCCTTTGGGTTATACAGAAGTCAACAACTCTACGTGATCAAACTAAGCTACCTCCGTCAGGTTTTAACGCTAAACCAGGATCGACAATTTCCTCATTAGATCGCCGGCCCCATGAAATTGAACAAGTTTACTCCTATATAATTTTCAATTAGGTGCCTAGAGCTTTATGTACATACTATAATATAATAATACATTGGCAATGATTTTGTACTCACATAGAATCCGTGACTGGCTACCAGTCTACTACCAAAATAATGGCTAACATCCTCATGCGGATTGCGACTGCTTACGAGCCTCCTGTATTTTTTTATTTATTCTTTAACGGGTAAGCGCTTGGCCTTCATTCATCTCACCTGATGGTAAGTGACGATGAGGCCGAAGGTGGAAGCGCGCTTCACCCGGAATCCTCAACCACTGAGGAACTGGCTATCTTATCTCAAACTGTCGGAATACGACAATGCTATAAACATCGTTGTTATGGCGACAGACTTAGTATAAGATGGTGGTAGCTAGCCAGGCGGACTTAACAGCGCTACCACCAACCAAAGCGAGCACACAAAGATGTACCCCCCGCTGGGAATCGAACCCGGGACCTCTGGGTCTAAAACCGGTGGCTTAGCCACTAGACCACAGAGGCGGTTAAAATATGATTGTTTGGTGTTTCAGTCCAAGAAAAATAAATGAAATTGTTAGTTAATATCCAAGAAGTGGCATAACTTACAAATCGTACCTACATAGACGCTTCTGTTTCCATTATAATTAAGAGCTCACGAGCTTACTAGGCTCGCGATGGCTTACCAATCAGTAAAGATTTGTAAATCTTAAAGACTTTTTAAATAAACAAAGTTTATTAATTATGGCGATAGTGTAGGTTTAACTTAAATCTACAGTTTGTCTATGGTCGCAAGGGACGTTCACAAATGTTATTTTGGCAGCGCGCAATACTCTTCACCCGCGGTGGACTCAGCGGAAGCTCTGCCAAATCTCCTTAACTTGTTTTGCAAGGAACCCGTAAGGATTTGCCCGTGAAGCTTATTTGAGGTAAACAATCTTAAGATTTCTGTGGCTTTCTGCTTGATTCCATTTCACTCATAAAAATAGTTTCCTTTATCGCAACGTTATGATTTCCAGTTTGTGGAACTAATCGAACTAAGTAAAATGTATTTTCATTCTTGTATTCCGTTCATTTTTAAACTTACCTTCGTTTTTTCTAGGCATAGCTAACTTTTTCATTTTGTGCTACGCTTACTAGAAGTATTGTATTAATTAACTTTTGTAATGAAAATTTTACGTCTGCCCTTTTTGAGCTTTTGAAGCGTTATCAAGTTCTAATTATTTCTGATAGAAATTGTAAGATTCGATTTGATTTTATGTAGGTATACATACATATAATCACGACTATCATCCCCGAAGGGTTAAGGTAGTTCAGATACTAGGCAATGAGGGCATCACAAGAAGTCCTCTAGAATAGGCCACTTTTGACTAAATAGCGGCTGCACATAATGCTAAGTGTGACAGGGGGTGAGCCCATCGCTACTCTATGCTGTTGGAGGTATGTGCAGTCTGTAGTCCATTAGTCGCCTTTTACGACACCCAAGGGAAGAGAGGGGGTGGTAGTATTCTTTCACCGTTACGCGACATGGTTATCTATGTTGGTCGTCTTGTATGGACCTACTACATTGTAACACTTGTAGCAATGATTTTAGTATATTTAGATAGAAAATTTTATAAGTATTTATTTATGTAACTATATATGTATGATTTTGATATGCTTAAACATTATTATTTTTATTTGTTTATCTAATTCTAAATAATTTATATTGAAACACCATAACTGCCCTTTCAAATTGCACTTTCTATCCAGTCCAACACGGTTGCCTGGAAGAAATTGCTTTTTAGCGATAAGGCCGCCAATTGTATGTTACTTTGTGTTTGTCCTTTTGTTGTTTATTTGGTGTACAATAAAGAATATTTTATCTTATCTTATCTTATACATTTTCTTAAAACTGTTGTTGTTTATCAGTGTTAATTTAAACTATCTTTATTTGTAGCAGGCAGTATTCAAATCTTTATTATTTAAATAAACTTACTTTACAATTCAATGAACAGAACTTCAGTGATTGAAACATGATGTATAAATACGAAAAATGGCGAACACATTGAGGTGTCTACCAAGTTTCGAATGAATATTGCAAAGAGTCTATCCCTCTCGCACCTACATGCAACTTGCAACTTTTTCAATATTTGATGCGTCTAGCCTCTTGCAATTTGGTTTTTATTTGCGCAAAAGCTAGTTCTTACTGAATTATTAGATTGCCTATAGCAAAATCAGTTCGCATTTTTTAAGATTACTACCTCTGCATATTTCATAAGTATACTATGTTTTTGTTCTTATTACAAAATATAATCTCGTTTATATTATATTATACATAAGTTTGTAACAAGATTAACTAAACATAGAAAAAGTTACTTTGGGTGCCATATTACTATTATTTTAGTATCTTTATCCTGTTTTAGACCATGATGTACTTACCGTTTTAAATTTGTAGATCATCGGATTAATTATCAAAGTTTTTCCATTTCCAAAATTACTGGAACACTGTTGCGTTCCAACTGTTATGGGTATCATAGCCTTTCCTTCAGGGGCTGATGACTCAAGGGTAATTACGCTGCCTACTTTTGCTTGGTTGTCTCTCAAGCCGTGTTGTGTAGCTGCCTACTAAAAGAATAAAACCGTCCCTTCTCTTCCCTTGATATTCGTAAAAAACGACTAACGGACTAAAGACTGCACATACATCTAACAGCACAGAGCGGCGATAGGCTCACCACCTGTCATGCTGAGCACATGTGCAGTTGAAATTAGTTGAATTGTGGACTATGGCAGTGGACTGCTTCTACGGTCCTCATTGCTTAGTCTCTGACTAACCCTTTGGGGAAAATAGTCGTTATCTACATAGATATGTATGTATGTCTCTCAAATCAAGTGCGATAAAAGTTTAAAGCTCCGAGAGAGCGGGACGAAACAAGCAGAAAAAAAACAGTCTACAAGTAACTTTATTATTGAAATTTTGCATTCAGAATGCTATATGGATACATAGTTATACGATATAATGTTTACTAGAAAAAGAATACCGCTGGCTTGCAGCGTAAATCATCAACTACTAGAAAAAATTCAACGAGTCTTCTGGGGTCTCGGTAGCTAAGCGGTTAGAGCAGTGGACCGGCAATCCAAAGGTCATGGGTTCGAATCCCATTCGAGCTTGCTGAGACTGGATGTTTTTTTTTTAGTAAATATTTTATCGTAAGTCTAAATGTAATGTTTTGCAACTACCTTAACTGACGTAGATTGAACTATGATAGATTGATTAAACTAGCAGGAACTATTACTGGCCCCTCCAATCAATAGCTCCATGGTATTGATCATCTAGATGTAGATTACAAAACAATTCAACTGTCGCCTAGATTACTGTGTCTAGATAACTGACTGAATGCAAAACACGCAAGCCCTTTGTAATTATGGGTTGTACGCAAAAGGTAATTTGTAAAGTAAATATTGTAATAGTTACAAATTGATTTTATGGGTTATTCCTTATGATCGATTTATGAGTTGTCTTAATGATACTACTTAGGTAGTAAGTATACATAAAGACATTAGTATGTTGTTGTAAAATTACATAATAAAAACCTGAAAAATTTGAAAGCATTCTCCATTTATATTTTATTTCTCAACAATATATTAGTACTTGAACAGTGTAGATAAGATTGAAGTCAACAATATAGCCACTTGAAATAGAAGAAATAACTCATCGTTCTCAAGTACTGCCAGAGCGTAGGTACTACTCGTATACGTAAACATCAAAGAAAAACTCATAAATATTTAATCGCAAAACGTTTGAGAACTATTTTAGCGGCATCATCAAATCACTTAGCGGAATCGTATTATGTCAAAATTATGAGTTTATAGTCGTATAATAAACGCGATTCAATTTATTCAGGGAAACTATTAAAACGTCGCATAAAGTTAAATCGTAAATGGACCAATACTTTGATGATGCGGTGAGGTTGGTATTTCAAATTGGAATAAAAATTACTATAATTGTTTATGTGTACGTTGAACACATACTACTTTATTAATGTAGCCATGGCAGGTGGTGTGTGCGGTTTGAGCGTCTCGTGTTTTCATTTTGCCATGCGAGGTCACGGACGCAGTAATGTGCCTCCGTAATATGCGTGAGCGTAATCGTAAATATCAAAAGCGGTTCGCGTAAATAGTGTAAGCGGCGTCCGTAAATCTTCTCGGCGATCGTAAAGCACGACCGCATTGTGAACGTCAAAGTATTGATTGCATTACTTAACTCTGAAATGTGACCGTAGTGAGACGGGCTCCGAATTCAATTATTTAATAACAGAGAGTCATAACGTATTTTTAATCAATTCTCTTCTCGGCGGATCGAGTTTTGAAGCGGTCGCGTTCGTCGGTAGCGGGACGCGACCGCACGAAAGGAAATATCGACGTGAATTTCAAACCTCGAAAATAAGTAACATTTGACATTTCTGGTCCAGCAGTTAAAACAGTAATTACGAAAGAACCCGTCTAACGTTTCCCTCGGGCGTTCTACTAAAACGTAATTTACGCCGGCCGAAATCCGAGGGGTATCTCCACAAAAAACGTCCGTATCTACATGTCGCTTGCATTCGACGACGCGGCTCATTTCTGGGAAGACAAATTACGGAATCCGTGGCAGTCGGGCGCAGAAAAAAATGCAGCAATTAACTACGAGTCAGAGCAAGAATAACCCACACTATTTCGGTGGACGATCATTTCGCTCGTTATTTTTGGTTGTTTACGCTTTTTTGTCAACGAATAGTTCTCAAGTAGAAACTTACAAATTATCATAATATACACCGACCCGAACATCAAAGCATGCCTTGTTTGTAACTTAAGCTATTTGTATTCGGAACTACTCTATTCATTATTGCACTTCCATAAGCAAAAGGCACATCCAAGTGCACGTAACAAATGATGTTGGGCAATATTAATGTGGTAACCGCAGATTAGCTTGAGGCGTGTTTTCGTTTAAACTCCCTGGAATTTATGGTTTTAAGACCGGTCGAAAAGTAAACCGTAAAAACTGGAGGCAGTTCGCGTTTGCAGTGCCAATAAAATAATAAAGCAATAAAAAGCAAATCGGACTCCGCAGGGCGCATTTCAACGACGAACTCTTTAAATTGCTCTATCGGCTGCATCAATTACAATACGAAAGTAATCGTGACTTTCCCATAATGGATGTAAGATTATGAATTATAATTAAACTGCTCGTTTGTAATCAACGCCGTTTGAGATTGTAACGCCGCGAGATAGCTGTTGTCAATTAATTATAAAGGCAAAATGCAGTGTAACATAATCAGTTATTTATCACCGATGTGACAAAAAGAGTCGTTTGTCACCGGTTTCGCCCACGGTGTAGCGTCTCGGACATTCGTCACAACAAATGTGGGATAACAGACAATTTCGACCTTATACTTATTCCATTACAGAAGCAAATGGCATAAGTGGTATTCATTAGCTGATGTGATGACAGTCAAAGATTTCCAGCTTATCTGATCTCATCTTCAGTAGAGAGCTATTTTTAAATCCGACAAAATCTGGCATTATCGCGTATCTCGATCAATGAACAAGTATTATTTACATTATTTGTCACAGTTATTAATTCAATGAATACTGGAAATATTATCGTCTATTTATCATCGTCGATTACCTTCAAACATAATTGCCTCTGCAATTGTTTATAAATACTAAATTAGGTTTTTACGAAATCAAATACGGCAAGGCAATGCAATGGACGTATTGAATTTTTAACACAAATAGCTCCCGGCAGTCGGTTAAATCAAAAGCCACGAGCAATGCTGCTGTCATCTTGTGCGACAGAATGCAGTATGCACGGCGGCTCCCACAATCATGCCGGCTAAAGAGAAGAATTCGAACAACGGCTTTTGAAACCCCCCGCCATTCAAATTAGCTTAATGCGTTGAGTACAAAGCTTTGCGATAAGCGTGGAAGGCGGGAAGCTGCTCGTTCCGCTTTTTCGAGTGATTGCCTCGAATTTAAAACCGAAACTTTTTGGCTGGACGCGAATTAAAATGTTTCATTGATTTCAGAGTGGTGCGAAAAAAAAATTATTCCTTCTTTTAATGTTACAAAAGAAACAATATTTTTGTTTTCGGTAAGCACTGTTCTATTTGAATAATCAGCCAGGCCAATAAGAAATTTTGAACTTTCAAAAGTATTATTAATTTATCAAACATGCTATTAATGACGTTATTATTTTATTAGAAAAATAATTTCCATTTGATGCTTTTTTGTATGAAAAAAGAGTTGTTATAAGTTCCGGTGCAGACGGTCGTCTCAGTGACAAATCTGAAAATAGACAACAGATGTAGGTACCGTTCGCGACCATCCGTCGTCGCACAACACGCGCGCTCAGCCGTTGACAGATTGGACGTTTTAAATTTAGAGCATCCATCCCTTATTTTGGAGTTTGAAATGAATTATTGGCTGTCGATGTCGGTCCTAATTTACGCTTGGGGTGATTTATTTTTGATACTAAAACTGATATCTAACGATTTGTCTCCTCATTTTAATGGTATTTTCATGGAACTGTATAGTTTTCGTTGATACTTTTTTGATGATGATGTCTGTGTAGGTACTTGATTGCTGTTAGCGACTTATGACATCGCGTCATCAATCACTTATTAATTAATATTGCCAAATTCAACGTTTTATATGTGAACTATTTATTTCTAGAGTTTGAATCTGACCTGAATCAAAACTAAGTTAATTTTCAAAGTGCCTACGTTTATTAAATGATTTAAATAAGTATCTTAAAACTTTCATGTATTAAAATGATATTCAATTGTTGTATAACAGCACTCAACATTTCCATTCGATACATTTATTGAACGCCCTCCTTTCCGCTGTCAATATCAATATCAACATTTACTTTATTTGTGACATTCGCAATATAGATCGTGATGTTTACGATGTGCACGCTGAATGTGTAGCCGCGTATACAGGCAGGCTGACACTCGCGGCCCACGTGAGATATTCAAATGCCTTTGTTTATGCACATTGTGGTTTATTGGTAACAGACTGCGCCCAGCTGTGATATTACTGTAACCCGAACTGTTGCGGTAAATGGCCGTTTTGTTGTCACTGATACTATTTCCCTGGAAGATGTCAATGCGTTTGCTTGAACGCGATCTATAACTCAGGGTTTTCGACCGAACACAGACATTGGAATCCGAAGAATTCCTTTGGACGTTAAACATTGCAAGATTTTGAATTTTGTAAACGTATATTTTTATTTCGTTTTGGCTCTAGTGAATGTCTGATTTTGTTTTAATGTCTTAGTTATAGTTACTAGTTAAATACACGGTTTTGTAGTTCTTATGATTTTGTTAGTCTACTGATTTTTCAAAAATAGAAAGTGTCTTATTTAAAAATAAACATGACACCAAACTGTTACCGATGTCTTCATAACATTTCGCCTGTGATGTGAGTGACTCATTGCACATAGACGTACAATCTGAAGCTATTTCCCAAGCGTGTTATTATTATACCTGGACGATAGTAAAGGCGTGTTATGCACCCACGTCTGCATTATACACTACCTATGTGGTTTATGGCCGATCGCGCTTTGACTTTTTGAGGAAATAATTCATCATTGTCTGCCTGTTATAACTGTGTTTCTTAATTAGATAAATAACGTTCAGTTCTACTGCTCGTTTCATTGAATTATTATTTATTTTGCAAAACAGTATTACGTTTACCAATGTGTCTACGTATATGTTTAGGAAGTTGACTAAGCAGTGTTTTTTTAAATTCTCTAGGTGAACTACTTATAACTGAAAATGTTATGTTTCATTACAAAACTTTGATTATAACTACGTTATTTTAACCTTGTCGCGTAGCGGTGAAATAACACTACCACCCCCTCTCTTCCCTTGAGTGTCGTAAAAGGCGACTAACGGACTAAAGACTAAACATACATCCAACAGCATAGAGCGATGGGCTCATTACCAGTCACGTTGAGCATATGCGCAGTCGCTATTTGGTGAAAGTGGACTATGGTAGAAGACTGCTTTTGCGGTCTTCATTGCCTAGTCTTTGACTAACCTTTCGGGGATAATATTCGTGTTTTATGTATGTATGTATGTTATTTTATTTTATCATACAAAAGTTTTCAAGAATTAAGTAACATTACATTGTCGTGTCGTCTCTTTATTTCCAAATATATTGCGTTTTCTTTAGTATTTGAACATAAAGTGGGAAACGATCCTGGTGTTTTATATTATTATATCGTGAGAATGCTCCAGACACGCATCATCTATGACATCAAAACTCAATACCCTTACGATACATTTGTTATAGATTTCACATTTCCTCTCTGGGTAAGTGCTTCGCTACGCGATTTACTCGGATAATGTTTTGAAATATTATACCTTTAAGTCGACTCTCCACTATTTGTTGCGGCATTAAACTTTATGAGTCTGTTACTCTTGTATTTCATTAGTTATTGTTTAGGTTATCTTCGGACAGTAGCGCTTTTAGTTTACTTTTCATAAGAAAACATGAATTTAAATGTTAAAGTTTTGCTGTTGACAAGGACTTTTTATTTTTATTTTACCATCGTCGTCGAGCCTGCTAGTGCTATTTGTTTAGTTAGAAACATTTCAACTTGAATAAATTATGATACTATGTGATTTTGTTTGCACAAAATATTTATACAGTTTTTATTACTTAACATGTTTTTAGGACGCTTTTAAAGTATGCAAATAAAATACACTAATATAAAAAGTAAACATAAAGCAGTACAATTCAGTACGTGATATAGGTTTTATCTTATGAAATTATTACGTCTTTATGTAATAATTACGCCTTTACTAACATAGTACCTACGACGAAGTAAAATATATTAAGTATTATTATAAATTCTCTACTTTTACAAAAATTCATATCTTAAAAAGTGAATAAATAATAACAGTTGAAAATATGGATTTGAGTGAAAGTAGAGAAATAATGATAATACACTTTTCAATTAAATTTCTAGATTATTTGAAACATTTTTGCAGTAGCTTCTCAAACCCCGTAAGTCGTGATGTGCCCATCTGAATGAAGGAACGACGGTTCTGGAGATACTGTCGGGCATAAATCGTTCTAGTGCAAGCGCACACTAAAATGTCTCTACGGGAAAACAGAAACCGCCAGTTATTGATTAAGATTAATGGGCCTTAGCCGCAGCGTATATAGTTTTTTCGGCTATTAATCAAGATCCTTGATAGTTGTTTGTTCTTCTGGTAATTGTTACCTTGTCTATATCGAAGTCAAACTACATTGTTGTAATTGTGAAAAATACCACTTAATAAATCGTTTGCTTCTTTAGATGTGTAAACAAATAAAACACATTATAACTTTACGGTGTTCTTAGTTTAAAATGGCAGTACTATTACGATTTTTAGTTTTAGTTCACTTGTTTTACAACACGTTCAAAATA
This sequence comes from Scoparia ambigualis, assembly GCA_963921215.1. Taxonomy (NCBI): domain Eukaryota; kingdom Metazoa; phylum Arthropoda; class Insecta; order Lepidoptera; family Crambidae; genus Scoparia; species Scoparia ambigualis. The sequence goes on along the minus strand of OY992511.1, from coordinate 9,807,552 downwards.
GAACAGAGATTTTGATTAGAACAAAAAACTATCGTTTATTTTGGAAGTTGTGTTGGACATATTCGACACTATCCGATGCGTCTAGTGGGAGCAGCATGAATGAGAATCCCGACCCTGCTTTGGATTTAAACAGAATAAGGGGGGCAGGTGATACTGTCAGCCATAAATCCTGTCCAGACGGTCGCGTCGCCTCCGCAGAGGCACGCGGAACCTCGTCTTATTGTGGTACCATTTGTTTTGCTCTACCCGACTGGATGCGTTATTTTCGATTCGCGATCTCTTTATAGCAATTCGGTGGCAACCAGATTGTCTTTGAATTGATTTTGCATATTTATTGATTTCACATTATTAATTATTCTTAAAGAACAGGTTGTTCTTCAAGAATTGTATTACAGTTGATTTAGATTTTAGAATTTTACTTCGTTAAATGAATTTCCATAAAAATAAATTTTGCAAACAATACGTATTTTGTGATGTACCTGCAATAGTTATTTATAATAATTTTAGTAGTAGTGTACTCTGATAAAATTACTTTATTCTTCTATAACCTCCAATGTATAGAAAAGCATTTTTCATTAATAAGACTTTAAACAAAGCTTTAAACAGCATAGCATTCCATAGGTGATCCATTTTAGGCGCCCCAACTGCTGAATGCTAGTATCTAATGCAATTTAAATAGCACCGCATTATCCATTGTAGTATTTGCTTTTCATGTTGTGCTGATGTCTTGCTCGGCCCTCGCTATTTTAGATTCGTGATCTCTTAATAGTATTCGCTATTCCAATACAAGCTACTGAATAAGTTCGCAGTATCAATGACCGGGAAAAACTTTCAATGGTGTTGTGTGTGTTTTTGTGGCGCTAATTTGCTTCTTTTCTATTTATTTTTAAAGAACGACAACCGGTGAGATCTATTCTACTGTGATCGTTAATGTACAAAAGTAAAGATATGACACATAGTATATTTAAGAAATAACGCAATTAAAATTATTATACTTGCGTAAAATGTAGGAAATCAACACTTGCGGTGAGTCAAATTGGCTGTGCTATTTTTGTCAGAATTGTGGATTGGTTGGAGAATAGTTAGTGCATACTGTAGAGGAACCCTCATCTTTGCTTGGAATCCGACTCTTACCGTTTTTCTTTTAATAACCACTTTACACATAACATCAAGGCTTAAGAGCGGCATAACAAAACGGAAACGATTTAACTAGGCAGTGTATTAGCTCATTTATATTTCTACCGATATTAGACTTAGGTATCGTTTCGAAAAGAGCTACTTTAAACCCCTCATTCTCGGTGTTATCTCAAACGTTTATTACTGCAACGTTAAATGCACTTGAGTTTATTTATAACTGCAGTGTTATGAGCACTATAGCTTCGTAAATAAGTTATTGCAGTTACAGTTATTTTAAACGTAAATGTTATTATAGCTTATACGTTAAACAACTTCCGCGTCATCAACAGCCGACGCTTAATTGTTTTAATTAAACGTCGCTTGATGGGTTCAATTGGGTACATCTTCGACGCTTTCTATATTTAATAACTTGTCTAATTGACAATTTGTTGTTTTATTCGCTCGAAACCGGTCAATCTCGCATATGAGTGATTGTATTAAGAAAGTAGGAACTTTCTTTTAACCTTTTAAATTAACCTAATTTGGAGGCGTTAATTGCAAAGATGTTTTATGTGTTGTGTATTGTACATAACTTAAATTAACAGTAATTATATTAAAAATCAATCATGGATTTTTTTTATTCTCCAACGGGTAAGCGCTTGGCCTTCATCTCACCTGATGGTAAGGGACGATAAGGCCGAAGGTGGAAGCGCGCTTCACCCGGAATCCTCAACCACTGAGGAACTGGCTATCTTATCTCAAACTGTCGGAACACAACAATGCTATAAACATCGTTGTTATGGCGACAGACTTAGATAAGATGGTGGTAGCTAGCCAGGCGGACTTTTAACAGCCCTACCACCAACCAAACCGAGCACACAAAGATGTACCCCCGCTGGGAATCGAACCCGGGACCTCTGGGTCTGAGACCGGTGGCTTAGCCACTAGACCACCACCATCTAAAGATCTAAATAACTTAATGTTAGTGATTGTATGACTTTACGCAAATAAACAATCTGCATGCTCCTTAGCTCTATCGTCGTGTAAATTTTTAAATATTGATGTTCATATTTCTGTCGTTTAACAGTGACAAAACTTAACCTTCCAACACTTTAACAAAAACTTGTGGAAACGGATTCTTTTCATTATTATGTTCGCCGATTCTCAACACAGTTTGAATATCATGCTGGAGTCACTTAAAGCCGACCTCATCATAACAATACATATACGGGTCGATCTTCGTATTTACACGACAATGCCGGCCAGCTTCTCGCAGTAACAATCAAATACGCCTTTTTACATACACCGTCGACCCATTTGTAATTGTCAATTGTACAGTGTGTATCAAATTAATGCTCGCGAGGTGCGTCGACCCCGCACAATGGGACTGATCACGTCAAACTGGCAGCTCTACGTGTACTGTCACTTGGGTAACTAGCAGTGGGAGAGTAAGTAGCTGGGTCGGGTGGGTTGCACTGACGGACTAGTACACTGGTGTGATAGACGATGGCTTTTGTCTTGTCTGTTACCCTAATGACTTATATTAAAATAATATATTAAATATTTAATATAAGATTTTAACTTTTACGTTAGGTACTGTTTATAAAAATAGGTATTCATTTTTTTTTTTTAGTATTAATATAAGGTACACCAACAGCAATACACTTAAACAATTAAAATATTTTTTACAAGGGTAGTATCTTAAATATGTTTGCCAATTATATGTATACACAGCATTCGTTGTACAGTTGTCTTTCAATAGCTAAACTTAAATTAAATACAGAACATGCTATGCCAATTAAAATAGGACTGACTTAATACATTATTTTACGTGACTTGTGTGCTTGTAGTGTAGACTGAAGGTAATTTCTCTTCTGGAATTTTCAAAAAATAATCAGTTTATTTCTTTTTGAAAATTCTAGAAGAGTCGTTAAAAATGTCAATTGTAGGGATTCTAAGAGAAATCTCGCTGTACTACATACATACTCTGGCAAGAGGGTAGTTTGCGCCTAAATTGGTTTTATGATCCGGAAGATAAAATATTTTTTTATTGGAAATCTGGGATACCTGTAAGGAACGTTTATTTTAATTTGGTTTAGAAGGTTTATATTTTTGATTTTGTTGTTTATTAGTTTGTAAAAAACATTAAATCTGCATTTGAACTGCGGTTTCGCAGGGTTGTAATTTTTAAAAATGCTACTTGTTGAATGTAGAGGGATGTTTGTGGGATATGCCTGGGGATGAAAAAACAAGATAGCGTGTGAATGCTCGTTGAATAGATTCTATACGATGTGACGCTTCACTATAGATAGAGTTCCATACAACGCTTGCGAATTCGAGGTGACTGCGCACCAGGGTGTTGAAGAAAACTATCTTAGTTTTAACGTTTCGAAAACCTTTGGCACTTCTCTTCAAGAATCCCAACATACAGGCCGCAAGTTTTATTATTGTTTCAATATGTGGTGCTAGTTTCAGCTTGCTGCCAACATGACGTCTAGGTCCCTAATCTCACTAACCATAGCAAGAGTCGTACCTTCCAGCTCGCAGACGGTTTTAATAGGGTTTTTCTTTCTAACTAATTTGAAAGTATTTATTCGGATTTAGCAGCATTCCATTGTAAGAACACCAGTCAGAGAGATTGTCCAAATCAAACTGCAAGAAATCAGCGTCACTGGAGCTTTCAACAGTATAACTTATCTTGAGATCGTCAGCAAACATGGACACCCTACTATAGCCTATTTTAGCCGTGATGTCGTTTATATATATTAAAAATAAGAGAGGACCCAGATAAGAGCCCTGTGGTACACCAGACTCAGCGAAAAATACGTCGGACTCGAAGTCGTCCACGGCCACAGTCTGTGATCTTACTGTCAAATACGAGGCATACCATTGTAACAGCGTCCTATCTACACCAACATTACTAAGTTTTGTTAGTGACACCTTATAATTTACTTTGTCAAAAGCACTCGAAAAGTCAGTGTATATTGTATCTACTACTACTATTTTATTACGTATTCATATATTAATTTGTAAGTAGCTGAGTGTGGTGGGTTGCACTGTCGGACTATTATACTGCTGGTATGTTACCGTAGTAACTGAGATTAAAATAAGTTTAATTTTTAGGATATTTTAACTTTAAATTTGGTCTTAATTACTGTTTGTAAATATTAATAAGGACTCGTGTATGATTTTGGATTTAACGTTAAATTGCTTTGATCTACTTTTTTATTAATATTATGGAAGTAAATGCTATTACATAAAGCCGTCTGGTTTGCTACAGTGATATTGCATTATGGTTTTATACTCATAAATACGAAATGGAAGCATCCAGTTTCATTGCAGATCCGTTATAAATCGCATTACATCCGCGCTACGCTTCGTGCACTTGTTTTCTCAAGGATGATAAAAAGGAAAGAGGGTACAACCATGCTAGCAAGTTATGCAATCTTATACAACTTCGCTTGTTTTCTTACGAGCAGCGTCAGCTTGTTGTTGACGCCTTTTAAAGTTCACCGAACAAAATGTACCTACAACGATGATGTAAAATGCAAATGACAACGATTTAGATTACACTCCAGTCACGGTACCTAATAACGTACGATTATATTCGAATTAATTTAATGTGGGAGAGCAGTTCCTAGCCACATAAATGTGCCGTATACTTACCATAAAGCGTCCGATACCAGTTTGAAGATACTGCCTTAATGGTAACTTCTAGCTTGTCAGCATCTGTTCGCTTGATGAGCATAATTTACCGATTAAAGCCGCACTTTGTTGCTTATTATATAGCTTTTGTGCATTAATCATGCCATGAGAATGTGACATTTTAAATTGGTCCATTACTTGTTGTCGTTTACTAATCAGAGAACATTCTGTTTTTTGTGCATACGACGTTAATGTTGCACGCTGTACATTAAAATGAAGTGTTGAACGTTAAAATATGAAATAATAGGTTCGCTTGTATGAATCAAGGTTTTTATCAAAGAAAGAAAAATTATACAAAGCCATGTTTAAATAAAGCCGAGAAAGATTACAAAAAACGTTGTTCACAAAGTCTTTGTGAAAGGTACAAGGCTGAATGCATGTGCATGCTTGCTCAAAAGGCTTTGGATGCCGCAGCGGCCACAGAAGCACGTTAGCACTCTTAACTTTATTTTATTAATGACTGAACAGTTTAAAGTGAACTAGAAACTCATTTACTAACCATTACCTCCGCCCAACTACAGTAAGCGGATTAAAATGCATGCCAAAAGTTTAAATTTATGCACCGGACGCGGTCTTCAATTAAACTTGTTATAATGAAACTCTGGAAAAACGGAGTAAATTGCCATCGAGAAGAGGCGCAAATAATTCCCAAGTTTCGCAATTTATACTCATTTTAAACTAAGTTCGATGGTGCAGACGTTTCGGCAACGCCGGAATCGATTATTTCACTCCGACTGTTTTCGGTGAATGGATGGAAATTGTCTTTCTTGTTGTTTCGAATACAATTTGGAAAATCGATGTATTTGAATTTCATTTGTGTTTAATTTCTCAAGAATTTGTCATTAGCTTATTAGGTTTCTACTCTTCGGTCTTGATTTATTCGGGAAAACGTTTGATAAACACCATCATTCAGTTAACATAATTAGATTTCTACTCAAATGACTGACGACTCGTCAAAAATCAAAACAAACAATCTTTGTTCTATAGTTCGTGTAGAACTGTGGATGAGTTAAATTATTAGATAATAAGTAATATTTAGGCTCATATATCATTTTTATTACCCTCTTGTAGGTTGTTTACCGTACGATTTTCACATGTTGGCAAACCATCCAATGAACTCGTTTCTATTCTTCAAGCGACTGAACGTGGTCAAAATGTACCATTTAAATTCAAGAGCAGTTGTTATACTGTCAGCCAAAGTACCATAAGACATTTCTATTCTTTTATGATCATTGTTTGATACAGTTAGTCTAAGTATATTGGCACTACAATAACGTGAATTATTTTTAAAAGTCTTAACTTCTGTATTGACTTTTAAAATTTTCATGTTTGAAAGTTTGTGTGTGCTTTGAGCGTGGGAAGCGCACAGTTAAACCAGCGAGCACTCTATTCAGACAGTGTTAGTGAATTTCTTTCATTCAGTATTCACAAAGCGATGGTGTTCCGCTGAAACTCAATCGAACAGGGTTTCCACTAAAAAATAAATAAACCGAACGCCGCATCAAATTGCGGCGAGTGAGTGCGAAGCAAGGTCCCGCGAGCACTTTCTCATGCAAAAGTCGAACAGTTACTTTAATTCTTTGCTAAGGCACTTGTCGTTTTTACGAGCGCGGAGCGATTTAATCCACTTAAAACGCAGAGCACAAACTCGGAGCCGACAAAGCTCTCAGCCGCTCTCATTTAAAAATGGAAATAAACTCTCAGCCATCTTTTACTCGAAGCGCGACCGCTGGTTGAATTCTAAGTGTGTACTTCATTGATGAACTTCCAATTCTGCTTTAATTTGACGTACTGTTGTGTGGTGTTAGAAGCACTTTGTCAGGAACAAACTTCTACCTTTCTGCGTCCCAACATTCGAACTTTGTCCGCCATCGAAGTTACAACTGCAAATAGAATTTTCAAGGCCACATTGTCTGTTTAAGTTTGGCTGTGCAGTTTGGGACGGTGCTGGCTCTAATGTTAGCCTGACTTAGGAGCGCTGAAAGTTAAAATGAATTTATCAAAAAGCTACACAATGTGGAGATAAACTTAGTCAGCTTGCCCCAGGCCACATATACAGCCAGTTACATCAAGCAGCTTTATGCTTACCGTCACCAGTTTTACTGTATACAACACTACCGACAAACGTACTCATGTCAGAAAGATGTAGTAACATAAATTTTGACGTGTTATGCCTCTTAACTAATTCCTTGTTACAAAATAGGAAGAAATGTAACTCACCAGAATCTATTAATACATTCTCAGTATAAATAACTATAGTCTGTGAGTGAAGAATAGTGATGATAGGTCACTATCTCTGGTTTCCATTAAGTGATGCATTGAATTTTTAAAATGCAGATGCCGACCTCTATAATGGTAGAGCAGAGAAGCGGGCCGTTTTCGTCCAAGTCGTGTTTATCAACAGAAATATTATGACTGTGTCTTTGAATCCAAGTCTTAATGAAAGAGTTCGTTTACGGCGAGATTATTTCCCATTGTTTATTTTGTTACTTTCAAGCGTTTCGCGGTCGGCTTAACTTTCTGGCTTTTGTATTAATTCTCATTTTGCACGGGCCACGGCCATTCCTTGCCTTTAGTGCTGCTCTTTTACGGGATGAAAGTTAATTTTCGTTTATCGCGGCTTTTTTATAAGACTTTTATGCGTAATTTACGCAATATTCATCTAAGTTTAGACAATGGTAACATCAGATAAGAGTGGCACATCCCATTATATTAAATAATAAACTTGTTAATAACCTTGTTTATTTTTTAATCATACATAAATATAGTTGCACTTTTGATCCTCAAAAATAATGAAAGGACTCTTTAATAATATGAAGGCGACTAACGGAATGGATACATACAAAGAAGGTATAGTCTGGTTGAATCACCAGTTTCAGATTACCACATATTCGATTAGCCACACATTATCGTATTTTTAATAAAAGTATACAGACGGTTCCTTAGAAGTCGCGGATTCTGGGCGCATCCACCTTTGGTCGTATCGTCACTTAAAATAATAAGACCAGGCGATTCGTGTCTATTTAACTTTATATCTATGGAAAAAAAACACGAAACGTCATCCATTAATGTTACTACTAGTCAATGTAAGAGTCGAATTAGTAGAATTGAAACCTACAAGTTGTCCCGCTAATGATTAGTGACTTGAATAACTTCTTAACATTTCTTACTTTCTTTCTACAGGATGGTGATCGAGGCTACCTAGAAGGTCTAGCGTCGCGGTACGCGGACTTGTTCTCAACCCACTACGGAGACGTCTTAGACCACTTAGAAGAGTTGAGGCGGCACGAGTGGGAAGAGATGTCTCCCAGGATGAGGGTGCTAGGTGGACCTGGAACTCCGCAAACGCCACCCTCCGTCAGCCCCGGTTCCCTGGCGTTGACCAATCTGACCACGTCGCATTCGCAACCCATTTATGTGCCTGGAAAATATTCGGTAAATAAATAAGCTAACATAATTTTCATATTTATTTTGGTGAAGCTCGTTGCCACTGCAGCTAGCGCGTTTTGTTTATGATCTTATAAATTAATGGCTCATGTGTTGTGTGGTGACGACTCATTAATGAACACTACCTACCCATTTCTTCCCATGGGTGTTGTTACAGTATGTAGTAATAACTAAACGTATTAACTAAACGCGTACCACAGCCAATGATTATTTGTCTCTGATCTGTTATGTTGAGAACCCCGCAGAATGTCTGTTGCTTTCTTATCACTGATGTATCCATCCGAGAAGCTATTACGTACCTACGATGTAAGTCCAAATAAAGAAGAAGGAGGCAAACGAGCAGGCGGGTCACCTGATGGAGAGCAATCACCGCCGCCCATGGACACCCGCAAAACCAGAGGAGTCGCAGATGCGTTGCTATCCTTTAAGAAAGGAATAGGAATAGTGAGGGGGGGGGGGGGCTACGGAACTCTCACTGGCCGGACGTAACACAACAGCACCAAGTGCCATTATTTCACGCCGGATATTCGTGAGAGGGTGGTATTACGCCAGGCGAGCCGGCCCAATGCGTGCTGCAACGCAGCGTGGCTCTACCACTCAGTCAGTGTTACTCATTTATCACCAACCAGGGGTCACGTGTAGGGTCTCAAGGGTAAACCTACGGACGCCAGTAACTTTAACCTTGCTACATGTCTTTTTATACCATAAAATACCATAGTACGAAACAGGTGTCATGGCTACTAACTTGGTGAAACGTGGACTATGACAGAAGACTGCTTTGCGGTCCTCATTGCCTGGTCTCTGACTAACCCTTCGGGGATAATAGTAGTGAATCTATGTACCTATTGTAATTAAAGCTCGTTGCCACTTCTCCTTTTGTGTTTAGGTTATGATCTTGTAAGTTAAGTAACTTTTGAAGGGCTGGGTCATCTGATGAGGGGCCAAATAAAAAAAATCTTACATCACTAACTACCTCGCAAGTCAAGATAAGCTATTGGTCCTGGTTATTATCGTAACATATCAGTCGTTTAAACCTACATACATGTAATCAAGACTATTATCCCCAAAGGGTTAGTCAGAGACTAGGCAATGAGGACAGCAAAACCAGTCCTCTCCCATAGTCCACTTTTCACCAAATAGCGACTGCACATGTGCTCAGCGGGACAGGTGGTGAGCCTATCACCGCTCTATGCTGTTAAATATATGTGCAGTCTTTAGTCCGTTAGTTGCCTTTTACGACACCTAAGGGAAGGGAGGGGGTGGTAGTATTATTTCACCGCTACGCGACACAGTTAATAATACCTACTAATCTCTCCTAATGTTATTGTTGTTCTGTAGAGATAATTTTAAGTTACATATAGACATGCTATTAAATAAGTATGCTTATTACAAGCGTGCTCTTTAACTGTATACATTGCTTGCGAAAAGCATACTCGTTTTAAGCATGCCCTTGAATGAGCACGCTCAATGCATTGCTACAAACACACCATTTAATAGCAAGTTATCTGCCAGTGTAGTGTGTTGTGTAGTAAAAAAAGCACTTCGCACAAAATTGTCCTTTTGCGTGCAATTCAATGTGTCCAGAAAGTTCTATCAGGAAAGAAAAAGAGAAGGAATAGAAAGATTTGGGTCCGTGATTAGATAAAGAAGAGAAACCCTTGGAGCAAGTTCTCGATTACTAGTAGAAATGCGCGAAGAAGAAGACAGTGGTGGTCGGGGATTCAATTAGCATTCATTGCTGCGATATATACCTACTCGTAGTTACAAATTTTAATGTTTTCCTAGAGATAAATTTTTGGTGCGAAGTCGTACGTGCACACACACCAGCTGCGAGACCGATACTAGCATAGATTGGATACTAGCATCACATGAGTAGTGCTAGCATGCTCATAGCAAACCTGTTCAGACGCGCTTAAAGCACGCCCCCTTCCACCCGCGCAGCAGGTAGCATGCGCGAAAAGTAGCATGCGCGAAAATCGACCGTCGTTCGATTTTTGAGCATGCTCGTAATAAGCGCGTTAATTACTTTGCGCTTTGACACACATACTATTGCTCAATAATGGCATGCTTTCGTGCTAGTAATGAGCATGTCTATCTGTACCTTGTTATTTACGAGCTTGCATCTCATTATACTGGTATTTATTCTGGTATTATTTGTGTGTATAGTGTTCATACCTACTATTATTTTTAATTGAATGTGTTAAATGTTCTTAATCTTCTTAATTGGCGCAGCGGCTAACGCGTTTGGCTTGCAATCTTTAACGCTAAGCAACTTTCGCAATGCCGGGTCGCTGGATATGTGACCAAGTTAAAAACATCTCGAGCTTCTCCGTGCTTCGGAAAGCAGGTTAAGCCGTTGGTCCCGGTTGTTGTCGTACGATGACAGTCGTCAAAACCCACCGACCCGCATTGGGCCAGCGTGGTGGGTTATGGCCCACTTTCCCCGCGTGCTATTTATTGTCCACGAAGGAGGCCTGCGCCCAGTAGTTGGACGTTTATAGGCTGACGATGATGATGATGAATCTTCTTAATAACTTTCATAATGAATTTTAATGATTTATATGGCTGTAAGAAAAGCTTTTAAAGACTGAAATAAATTAATTTAATTAAATTGAATAATGTTGTGACTTACAAAAAAAGTAGCTCATTCTAAATATAATTGAAAATACAAATCATAGTTTAACATTTGATGCTTCTATTAATAATTAGTTTCAATTGCAGCCTTCAAGTTGCCTCACCGATAAAGAAGAGGACGAGATATACGGCTTTGGGTACGGCGTGTTCGGGAAGCAGATGCTGCAGCGGCAACAACAACAGAAGCAGTTGTTGTTGGCGCAACCCACGCAGCCGCTCGTGCACAACCAACAACACAATTACCAAAGGTATGTTCTATACTATAGAGCCGTGTCGCGATACTATAGAGCAGCTCGCTAAAAGCATACTACCACCCCCACTCTTCTTTGGGTGCCGTAAAAGGCGACTAACGGACTAAAGACCAAACATTTATCCAACAGAAGAAGAATTCTTCTATTTTAAAAGAAGCGCCATTTACCAGAGCCTTGCACACTGTAATAGAGTAGCTAATGATGTTGACATATCTAACTGCTCTCTGAATGAATTCACAAAAGTCACATTGTTTGTTTTTTGATACAGAAATAGTTAAAAAGTAAGTAAATACACAGTGTAGTTACTTACTTAACCGAATATGTTCTGAATATTTTATAGTTGTAAGTTTGTAAATAGATAAATTAAAAATATTCGTTTGTAAATAGGTTAGGTTAGAAAATTTTATAAGTGCTTTTACTGCCGCATTGGGTTTTTACCTGTAATGATAGTATTAAGTTTTGTTGTTTTAAATAAATAAACAGCATAGAGCGGCGATTGGCTCACCACTTATCACGCTGAGCACATGTGCGGCAGTGGACTGCTTCTGCGGTCCTCATTGCCTAGTCTCTGGCTCCCCCTTTGGGGATAATAATCGTGAATATATGTATGTATGTTCTATACTTAACATCTGCTTAGGCAGATTTGATAATAACAATTTATTATATGACTTGAAATGCTACAGCAGCAACTATAACTGAATCAGTTGTTGTGGGACCAATCACACTGTAGCTACTTTATCACAACATCACAATTTTCATACCTTTGTTATAAGGTTTTTTTTAAGGTTTTAGTTATTTCAATTGAACGCTGTGAAAACAAATACTTAACTGTAGCAATTGCTTGAAAGGATATTTGCGGTTAGACAATTTAAGTTAACGACACGACCGAGACGGACTAAATAGCATGGGGCGTATTCATAAATTATTTGTAGTTTAACAGGTGGTACTCGTTAGATAAGCTTTTACGTTGCATGTTTAACGCTAATCTAAATTGAAATCAGACATTCGATGGGCGACAGAGGCCTCCGCGAATAGTTGAGTTGGGTGAGATGGATCTTGGCTGCTCGTGAAATGAGAAACATTTCCCTATGCATAGTATTGCATAGTCTTATGTGTGCTGGTATAAATTGGAAAAAGTCGTTCCAGCCCAGCCGTGGAACAATTAAAGGCTCCTAAAGATAATTATTGATTTGGTAACATCTGTGGACTCTTTGGACTGTGTAAAATGTTTTAATGGCTTGAAACCGTAACATTTTATAACAAAGTCATTAAAGATGTGACAGATTTTTGTGCTTCTTGATTTAAAAAAAAAAATTGCATTTTAAGTAAGTACAATAACATAATTGTCGTTTGCAAATGAAGCATATACATTAAACTATAGTATTTACAAAGAAGTAACCTCGTTAACTAAGCTAGTTCGATATTTCAAATACTTGCTAATAATAAGTATTATTATATCCTCTTAGTCCAATTCACTCCATTCCAATCCACATTTTCATTAGTAAAGGCAAACAGAGATATTAATTAGTTTGGAACCAGGTTTAACATTAGTCCACATTTTGGAATAGCATTGTTAATAATCAACTCAAGGCGGCAACAGAAGGCGAACTCGAATTAGATGGAACAGCATTATTTGAATTGTTTCTCATTACTTACGGGGTGGAAATAGCGGCATGGTCCTTTTAGGGTTACTTAGTTAAAATTTCGAATAACTGTGTCGCGTAGCGGTTAAAGAATACTACCCCCTCTCTTCCCTTGGGTGTCGTAAAAGGCGACTAACGGACTAAAGACTGCACATACATCCAACAGCACATGAGCGGCGATGGCTTCACCACCTGTCACGCTGAGCACATGTGCAGTCGCTAGTTCGTGAAAAGTGGACTATGGTAGAGGACTGCTTTTGCTGTCCTCTTTGCCTAGTCTCTGACTAACCCTACGGGGATATTAATAGTCGTGATTATATGTAGGTATGTATGACTACATAGAATACCAGTAATTTCAAGTAATAATTTATTTCCAGTTGTGTATGTAGCATTGTTAATGCAGTAAAATAATGCAAATCAGCAGTTTTGTGTTAATCCACCGACAAATATTTGGAATAGTGTTTAAGGGTTGTACAATGTTATTTACTTGATAATATGGTACCTATATGTATGCAGTAGTATAAAATAATCATATACAACCAGAGCTCCAAATAAAATGATGACGGACCTAATAATAAGAATTCACTTAAAAATAATTAGTTTCTAGCTATCTCGGCAAACTTCGTCCTAATTTCAGTAAAAATTTCAAGAACTATTTTTACCTATGTCGGAATTCACTAAAACGATGAAGTAACCTAAAACAATAAAAAGAAACTGAACAATAACGTCAAGCTGTCAATTTTAAAGTCAATTCTTACAATTTATTTTTCAAATTGTTATTTTTAATATCTTCCAACTGTTTTCATTACTGCATCCTCTTTGCTGTTATGTGTCACTTACTCAATCACTTTATATGGAGATTTTTTTTAGTTACATTTTTTACGTAGGTACTTTTTTAACATTTTATTTCTCACAAACCCTGTTTTGAGAATTACGAACAAAAAAATAATCAGCCAAATCGATCAAGCCGTTCTGAAGTGATGCGCATACAAACATTTTGGCAATTGATTTTATTAATAATATAGATAAAACAAAATAAGTGTACCTCTTTTTCAAATCTCACTGTCAAAGTATTTTACATGTCTCAGAATAATTACGTAAATATTATCTTACAAACAAAAACTACATTACAAAATGTGAAATTGACACCATTTTCTTGAGTTCTATAGTAGATAACGTTACAATTATAGATTTTTAAAGTTTCTTAAAAAAGATACAAGAGCAGTAATTTCAACGCCAAGTCAAATTATATTACTGCGTCATTATGATAATACTAGCAGGTGTTCGCGGTTTCACCCGCGTGGTTCCCGTTCCCGTGGGAATATCGGGATAAAAAGTATACTATGTGTTAATCCAGTTTAAAAACTATATGTATGCCGAGTTTCATCCAAATCCATTCAGTAGTTTTACCATGAAAGAGTTACAAACACGCATCCATACTTACAAACTTTCGCCTTTATAATATTAGTGTGATATAGTAGGATGTTACAGACTGTTTGTTGGCTCCTAGCGACTTACCTTACCTACTCCATTTCCAAAGATTCGACTGGGAACTAAGACGATATAACTCTTCGACGCAAGCAGTAAAATAAATTCAAATTAACCGCCTGATGGATATGTCCGGACTACGCCTTGCACGTTTCGAAGAAATGGCCAACATTGTGGGGAATATTTCACTTAGAAATCCTTTCTCCAACGAGACGTCTCATTATAAGTAGTTGCTTTATTTTCGCTTAAACTAGATTTGCTTTCGAGCTCTTATGATTGATGCAGAGTCGACATTTAAATATAGTATGTATTTTACTCTCCGTGTCTTGTGAAAACATGACGTTGTGCTCAACATTCGATTCAACTTTGCTTTGTTCAGTTTTCACAACATGTTTATTATGTTAGTAGAAAATATAACTCTATTTATTTTCATATAAAAAGATTAAGCAACTGACAAACATTAATTTAAACTGAATATTGTTAGCTCGCTCTAGAAAAGGACGAGTCGAAAATATGTTTTATGGAAATTAATAGGCACATGTAAAATATTGCTAATTTCCTAGACGACTTGCCTGGTTAAGAAATAGTTGCTAAATACTTACTTTATGTATATTTTCTATTATGAAATTTAACGTGTAAACCATATAAAAAAATACAATCAAGAAAATGACAATATTTGAATTGCTAATACTAAATACGAAACGTTTTAACTTTATATTTCTTGTTCTAATTTATATCTTTGCTAAATATTTTAAGGTGTTAAAAGTGTCATCTATCTACGTATCTAACATGCTATTTCTTAATTAACATTGAAGTGTTAAGGAAACGACGGACGAACTGCAACATAGAATATGTCAATAACGTTGTTTAAATGCAAAACTTGATAGTAAATAACGCAACGAACGATCTCGGCTGGCGATCGTGCGTTTACGATGTAATTCATTAGTAAACTATCTCGGGTAAAGATCTAATTAGCATCCAGAGACATGCTAAATTAGTTGCGTGGGCGACTGTGACGATGTTCTGGATTTTCTAAGAGCAAATTTATGTTCATTGCTGGCTGGTTCAGTTTTACTCTAAAGATGGAGAAATGGCTAAAGTTGCTCTATTAATGTCAGTACATTACATTATATCAATTATAATCTTGTGGTATAAAAACTTTAATTTATTAGTTCAGCCGATATAACAATTCCATTTTGAATTCACTATGGCATCAAGAAATAAAATAATTGGACAGACATTTCCTGACCTAAACAAATAGCACATGTTTGTTACACAAGTTACGCTGTTTCACAAGACGTGAGATTTTTGATCGTGATTTCGTCCGTTTCACTAATGCCGCGTCAAAATCATCACATTTCCGATTTGGAAACAGATTCATCAACATGACAATAATTGAGATCAATCAATATATTTACACTCAGCACATTGTTTTAGGACTGTATTGTTATATCAGAACCTTTAGACGACGACAATGGTACATGTCGTACTATCAGGATCATTATTATTTAACCATACATACATACCGGGATAATTGTAGTTATTATATGTCACCCCACTGGTAGACGTGGCTTATCGTTTGGTTCGTTCGCTCAACCATGGCCTCTCTCATCAATATAACTTCATCACCGCTGGCTTTTGCATCCGAAAGGTATCTCTCTACGACAGTACTGTCATCTGTATATCCAACAATTCTCAGTATCAACACGTCATTGATGTGCAACAGGAAAAGCGCCGCAGAGATAACAGACCCATACGGAACTCCGGCATCAATAGCCACTGAGTCAGAGGAGCAACCATCGATGACTACTCTTATCGACCGTTCCGTCAGGAAATCAGCTATCCAACTACAGAAGTCAGCGGGGATACAGTGGCTGGGGCAGTCAGTGCCAGACCCTGTCAAAAGCCTTCAAGATGTCAAGTGACACGGCAAGTGCTTCGCCGTGAATCTCAAGGGCCTCACCCCAGTAGTGCGTCACATAAACTAGAAGATCCGCAGTCGATCGTACTCGGCAAAAGCCATATTGACGGTCACTGAGGAGTTACTGTTTAGAACTCTTTCCATGAACTTACAGAGTAAGGAAGTGATGGCGATCTGTCGGTAGTTGCATGGGTCGGCACGACTGCCTTTTTTGGATACTGGCTGCACATTGGCAAGTTTCCAGCATTTCGGTACGGTTTTTGTCGAGAGGCGATACAAGCGTGTTAGCACAGGAGATAACTCAAGCGCACAATACCTCAGTACCCTTGCTGGTATGCCATCAGGACCACTGGCCTTGTTCACGTCCAGACTAAGTAGGACTCTACATACCTCTCTATTGTGGATTGTGACCTCCGACATTAAAGAATCACAGCGAGATAAGTTTGGTGGTTGTTGAGAGCCGGTGTCTAGACGCGAGTAGCGCGCAAACAGAGAGGCAAATAAACTTGCTTTCTCAGCTGCAGAATGAGCCAGCGACCCGTCAGGTTTCTGCATGGGTGGTAACATAGGTCGGCAGAAATTTGCCACTGCCACGGTCCATGTTTCACTAAATGACAACTGCAGATGCCGTAGCCTCCGGTCCAGCCAGTCGCGTAGGACGTAAGAACTGGCTAGGCTCCCGGATGGGTTCCGAGAAGTGAGTGTGTTTACTACTCCGCGACCAAGGTAAACACTTGGGAGTTGACTTTAGAGTCGACGACCCGAGCAGTGGCAACTGCGAGTTGTGCCCTTCGTGCTACGAGAAGTGAGCGAGCTTGACAGCTAAGGTTACCTATCTGGACAATAGGCAGTGAACTACACGTGTTCACAGGTAAACTCTCCCGAGACATTAGTCTTATGAGTACCGAGTGAAGAGCGCGCTTCAGCGGGCACTAATTTGGCGTCAAGACCTAACGCAGATGGTCTCCTGCGCGAGTAGTTTACGGGCGCAGGGACCTCTGGCACTTCTTGCATAACCTAACGGTTGGTCTCGAAGTGCCAGTACAAATAAAAAATTTAGTGATGTAAGGAGAAGGGATGCACATTATGCTCAGCGTGACAGTTTGTGAGCTCATCGCCGCTCTAAGATTTTGGATGTATGCGCAGGCTTTGGTCTGTCGCCTTTATGACACCCAAGGGAAGAGATTAGTCGGTAGTATTCTATTAAGGAGCCGCCAGCGCTCAGAAAGAAAGAAAGAACCAACATTTATTGACTGTAACATAAAATAATATTTTTTTTATTATTTTATGTGAAATGTTAAAAAAAATTTAAAATAGGTACTAAAACAGAAAATAACAAACCAGTACTTACTTAACAAATTGAAAAAAAAACAGTGTGACACATTGACACCGTGACGTCATTTTTCACTAACCTATGTGCTAATAATTGGTTATACGGGGCGTGAATTTTGCTTCCACTCGTGGGAAGCTAAGAGAGATCGCTAGCACTAAGATGAATTTTATTGTTAGTTTGACTCTCTTTAACTTAGAACTCGTTTTGAATGACTAATTGTTACGCTGTATCCGGCCTTTCAAAACCACAAAGTCAAACTTATGGTTTAACATAAATTTATAAAGCAACATAAGTATCTAAAACCCTGCTACTTATTTACGGATCCTTACCCAAAGCAAAATCTATTGAAATTATTTTGCTTACTTCTACTGGTATTCATATATTTAAGATTGTCTCCGATTACGATCTCTGTAAAAGCCATAATTCAATTGGAATTTTGCGTAATAACTGTTATATACATGCAGCCGTTCACTAATAAAATGTTATGACTTTATTTTCGTAATAACTAGCTGCCTTTAAAGATTCCTGAGTGGATAACGTTTTTGCATACTTACATTGATTTTATTGCAGTAATTGTGGAATGTTTCGTAATAACAGACAGACATCCGTTTTATTGTTAAATGCAAATTTAAATATATAATTTACTTTTACTGGGCATCGATAGCTCTTGATCGCGAAGAGTGGAAAAAGGGTAGGAAGGCCTTTGCCCTGTAGTGGGAAGACCACGCTGAAATGAATTAGGGGTGAAAGAATACTACCACCCTCTCTCTTCCCTTGGGTGTCGTAAAAGGCGACAAAGGGACTAAATACTGCAAATACATCAAACAGCATAGAGTGACGATGGGCTCACCACCTGTCACGCTGACCACATGTGCAGTCGCTAATTGGTAAAAAGTGAACTATGGCAGAGGACTGCTTTTGCGGTTCTCATTACCTAGTCTCTGACTAACTCTTCCATACAAACGTAAATGCATATAATAAAGGACTTTATCCTGGTATGTATGTTACGGTATGTATGTATGTATGTATGGTGAAATAATAATGATCCTGATAGCACGATAGTACATGTCGTCGTCTAAAGATTCTGATATAACAATACAGTCCTAAAACAATGTGCTGAGTGTACCTAGTCTTGCCATAAGCTCTGTCCCAATTTAAATGAGGGTATTTGAAAATAAATAATATGACGGTAGTACTATTATTAGATATCATTATATTTTGTTTTTCTTACTACTACTAGGGGGGTGTCACTCCGCAGTTTAGGTAAGTTTGGCCGGCGCGCCTCCCAAGCAGGCCGCCTAGGCGTATGGCAGTAAAGGTTGCCGCGAGCCATAGCACCGAACACCGAGCGCCGAGTCGCTTAACTGGTAATCACTGCGCGCGCGCGTAAACCCTACGCTCTGTGACATGACGTCAAATCGATATCGAGTCAGCGTTGCTTAACGTAATATGAACGCTCGGGTCACACGATAAGTTTCAATTTCGCGTGAAAGTCGTTAGAGAGTGAACCTTCTGTACGTAGTACTAATAGTTATTCTGTGCTACTACTTCAAGGTGGTTGCGGATATATTTTATAAAATATTTCCGCCTGAGGTAAACATTTTTTTCAACGTTTCGTTATCTTTGATAACTATATTATTATCTTTTATTTTTCCCTTGTCTATCATGAAGACTTCTAGAGGTAACTGACAATTGAATTTCTATTGTGTATGGTTTTACGGCAGCTGAGCTAATAATCCGTAATATTGAATTGAGTAAGGCGTAAGTGGATTTTTTCATTGTAGTGAGGATGAATGGAAAAAACTTTACAAATGGAGTTCATGAGCCGATAGTATTTGGTATACTTCCGAGTAGTAGATAGGAAAAGACCTCGGCCAACGTACTTCGATCAGAAGCGTTTTCGTGAAAGGTCCGGTCAAGAGTACCTACCCTAAGCCGTCGATCATGTATAAAGAATGTTATGAGATTAAGAGGAAACAGTTCGTGGAAATGGCATGCAAAATGCATTCGACGACCTCCTTGGTCGAGTGGTTTGTACACCGGTTTTCATGGTGTCGCCTGATCTCTGAGGTCCCGGGTTCGATCCCCGTTCGGGTCAATTTAGAAATGATTGTTTTTCTAAATTGTCTCGGGTCTGGGTGTTTTCTATGTATAATAAGTATGTATTTAAGTATTTTAAGTATGTTTATCCGTATTTGTCTAGTAACCATTTAATGAGTTTCACAATGAAGCTTCTCTTGGGCTAGATAATTGGTGTGAGTGTAGGGAAGTTTATTTATATATTTATTTAATGTGTCAAGATCGTAGCAATCGGAAAACTGTGATCTCTACCTACACCTCCGGGAAACTGTCATATTGTATTTACTAGCGACTAGCGGCCCGCCCGCGCCTTCGTCCATGCTGACTTAGAAACACCGTCATAGTTCAGCCATTTAAAACAATATAATTCTACAAAACATAAACAAAAACCATCCTCAGTTAACGCTCTATCTTTTAGTGAAATTCACATAAAAATCCATTGCGTGGCTTGGGAGAATAGTGCGGTTCCACAGACACAGGAAAATGGCGACTTTACTTTATAATATGACTGTAATGATGTAATCTGTAACTTGAAACGAAAGTTCCGATATCTTCGGCGGGTTGAAGGCTTAGTATTTATTAGTTTGTAAGCGTATCCTAAGTCATATTCTATCCTCTATAGTGTTTAATTTGTTATATACTGCCAATTAACACAACGATGTTTGACACCTTAAACTCTAACGAGCTTTAAGCATCACGTAAATGATGAATTAAATAGGACAAATTGAACAGCCATTTCATTAAATCAAAGACGTCTAAACATTTACTGAGAATGACTAAAGCATTTCAAACATTAACATAGGTTTCTGTTGGTGACAATTTATTAACTTAGTTGTAATAGAAACCTGTTTCGTTTAAGGAATTTAGATACGGAACAGTTTAGGTAAAGCTCAGCGACTTGTATCACTTATAAAAAAATATATAACATGTTAAATTAATAATATGTCCGTGTAACAATGTTGCGTGCAGAAGCTTAATACTACCACCTCCTCTCTTCCATTCGGTGTCGTAAAAGGCGACTAACGGACTAAATACTGCACATACATCCACCGTGTAACCGTGTCGCGTAGCGGTGAAAGAATACTACCACTCCTCTCTTCCCTTGGGTGTCGTAATAGGCGACTAACGGACTAAAGACTGCACATACATCGTACAGCACAGTGCGGCGATGGGCTCACCACCTGTCACGCTGAGCCCATGTGCAGTTGCTATTTGGTGAAAAAGTGAACTGTGGTAGAGGACTATTTTTGCGGTCCTCATTGCCTAGTCTCTGACTAACCCTTCGGATATAATAGTCGTGATCATATATATATGTATAGTCACGAGCAAAAATATATAAACAATTTTAACTCTTAATACAATGGAATAACAGTCAAAGTGTATACATTTTGGTGCTCGTCACGTATGTATGTAAGTAATATGTGACAAGTGCATTTTTCATGATCTTTTGTTGAGCTGTGTCGCGTAGAGCGGCTCATTAACCCTAGAAAGATAACCTACGCCGCAGAGGCGCCCACGCAACAAACTTATAGATGTCTCTTTTTATTCTACGGCTGTATTAACTTGTCCTTTTCAGCCAACTTAGTTGTCGGCCAGACCTATCGCGGGAATGCTGTTTCTAAACGGTGAGTACCATATTTTTGAAGTTATGAGTTTTTATGCGCTCGCGAGGCGTATGGTTATCTTTTATGTAACTTTTAGTGTTGCTTGTTTCTTTTGATTTATTGATATAAAGTGTTATAAAAACATGTTTTTGTTTTGTTTTTAGGAAACATTATTAGCGTAGACCATGGCAAGTAGAAAGGCACTTGCGGAAGACTAAATATGCCTATTATTTGGACCGAGAAGATGAGAATGGTGATACTCAAGAAAGTGATAGCGAAGTAGAAGATCATGAGAGCGAAGATGATGTTCAGAGTGACATCGAAGATGATTACATCTATAAAAGTAAAAAAAAACCGATACTGCAGCTACAGCACGTCGAAATAGAAAAGAATGTCAAAAATGAGTTGTGCAAAATGTAAAAAACCTATTTGTGGCGAACACAAAAATGACGTTTGTTCTAACTGCCTCTAAAGCTAATTATACTAAGGTTTTATTGTTTTTTAGACTGAATACTCTATAGTCTACCAGTTCGTAAGAAAAAAACATGTTGATTTATGATAATTTGTAATTATTTGTTCCTATAAACAGAAGACTGCAATTTTTTGTTATTTTCCATAGAGGTTTTTTTTTTATTGGCAACGGGTAAGCGCTTGGCCTTCATCTCACCTGATGGTAAGTGACGATAAGGCCGAAGGTGGAAGCGCGCTTCACCCGGAATCCTCAATCACTGAGGAACTGGCTATCTTATCCCAAAGTGCCGGAACACAACAATGCTATAAACATCGTTGTTATGGCGACAGACTTAAATAAGATGGTGGTAGCTAGCCAGGCGGACTTAACAGCCCTACCACCAACCAAACCGAGCACACAAAGATGTACCCCCCGGTGGAATCGAACCCGGGACCTCTGGGTCTGAAACAGGTAGCTTAGCCACTAGACCACAGAGGCGGTTAAAAAAGTTTCGTATTTATAAGTTAAAAATTACTTTAATATAAACTTTATTAAAATAAATGCTTTTTGTTTTTAAAACTCTTTCAAACCTTTCACATTTTTAAATTAGTGATAATAAATATAAATTATTGGAATAAATACACGCATTAGAAAAGTGTGCGCCTCTGAAGCGTATGGTTATCTTTTACGTAATATGTAGTATGGTTATCTTTCTAGTGTTAAAAGTCACACTTAGCACATGTGCAGTCGCTATTTGGTGAAAAGTGGACTACGGTAGAGGACTGCTTTTGTTGTCCTCATTGTCTAGTCTCTGACTAACCTTTCGATGATAATGGTCGTGACTATAAACTCGTTTGTACCAGTAACGTTTAGTTGTGTTTTAGTAAAATAGAGACATATTAAAAACATTTTATGACTATTTATAAAATGCACCGTAGAGTACTTCAAGTTATTTATTAATTAAATTTTCATAAGTTTTGTTGCTAACTGTACTGTACCTACGTTCTCTGTAGTTACTGATACAAATCAATAAAATCATTTGGAGTTGGTAGGACAAGAAAAAACAGATTTTGGAGTTGGTGGGTCATACTGTATGGAGTTTTAAAATTTCAAGAACAATGCATTTGGAGCTAGCAGTACTAAGTCATTAAGGTTAGGTATTTTTTTTAATTTTTTTTTTATCTTTTCTACAATCACACCAATTATCTAGCCCAAGAGAAGCTTCGAAGAAACTCGTGAAATGGTTACTAGACAACGGATAAACATACTTAAAATACTTAAATACATACTTGTTATACATAGAAAACACCCAGACCCGAGACAATTTAGAAAACAATAATTTCTAAATTGACCCGACCGGGGATCGAACCCGGCGCTATTTCGAGCGCTTCTTTCTCGCTCTCTCGACGGTACGACGGTAAAGGACGGGTATAACAGCGAAGCGGCGCGAATAATCGCGTTTTATATTAAAAAAAATTGATAGATGTATTAAATAAAAAACGATCGGTTATAATTCCTCAAGTTATCTATGAACTTCATTTTGGTAAATGACTCATAATACCAAATCACTTATTTTAAGAATAAAACCTAGAATAGAAGATAAAATAACACAAAAATATGTCACTTTGTGAACTTATTCTATCAAGCCAACTTTATCAAATCGTGTTTCCATCGGGTGTATTTCACAGAATAAAGCTTTAACAATATTTCATAATATTCGCAGATTTTAATTTTATTGTTTACTACTTCAAAAAGTAATTCTAAGAACGTGTAATTTTAATTTTTCACTAACACCTAGCCTTAAAGGCAACTGCCTTTTACGACACCCAAGGGTCTTCCCTTGAGAGAGAGGGTGGTAATATTGTTTCACCGCTACTCGACACGGTTGTCATTACTTATCAGTTATCATCAGCCTTTAAACGTACCACTGCTGGGCACAGGCCTGACATATTATTAAAAACATCTCGAGCTCCTCCGTGCTTCGAAAAGCACGTTAAGCATATTATATTGTATACAGGGACCAACGGTCCCTGTATACAATATAATAGGGGTGGTACTTCTAAACCGTTAAGGCAAAGTACTACATCCAAATTCATCGATAAAAAAAATATGGGGGGTCTAACTTAGTTTTGAATAATCTGTGAAAACATAAAAAAAAAGATTTTAAATCATACAATAATTAAGTAATGATTTTTTTCTCACCAAAATAATCTCAATCATTTCTCACAAAAATACGAAACAAAGTAATTGATTAGCTAACCAGTGTCATTAGCCACCGTTTGCCATTTTTTTCATGTTTCTACGACATTATGAAACCTTTGATAACGCATAGCGCCGCAGTAAATTGAAAAAAAAAATTAAAATGGTCATAAATTATAGGGTTGCCCCCCCCCCCCCCCCCCATATTATTATTTTTCTCAATGAATTTAGATGTAGTACTTAGCCTTAATGGATTAGAAGTATCACATTGTATACAAACATACAAAACTGTCCGATCAGCCGATGGTCGAAATTTTTTTGTAATTTTTGTACATAAGGTTTCTTGGGGAAAGTTGTTCAGTTTCAAGGGTGGAACTCACCTATAATTTCATTAAAACGAACAAAAATTAAGGATGTGTAAAGGCTGCTTTTTCTGTCCTTATTGCCTATAGACTCTGACTAACCCATCGGGGAAAGTAGTCGTGATTATATGTATGTATATACCGGGACTTAACGTGCTTTTCGAAGCATGGAGGAGCTCGAGATGTTTTTAATTTGGTCACCTGTCCAGTGATCCGGCATTGCGAATGTTGCTTCCATAGTGTAATGTCGTACGCCATTTTACTGTGGGGAAATGCTGCCGACATTCAAACTATCTTTGTGCTGCAGAAGAGGGCTATTTGAGCAATATATAACCTACAGGCTAGTGACTCTCTCAGAGAGAGATTTAAGGATATAAGTATAATGACAGTTGCATCACAATATATTTATGAAAATCTTGTCTATGTTCATAAAAATATTGAAATGTTTTCAAAAAACAGTAATATTCACAAATTAAATACTAGAAGTAAGAACAAATTAGCAGCGCCTTATACTAGGCTTCATAAAATAAATAATTCTTTTAAGGGTCTGTGTGTACGATTATACAACTAAGTACCAAATGATATTCAGAAATTAGATCTTGATAAATTTAAAATCAAAATCAAAGAAAAGCTTTATAAAAAAGCTTATTATAAAGTATCGGATTATACAGAAGACAAAACAGCTTGGGTCTGAAATGCTCCAAGTACCTACTCCAATAGCTATTTCTAATTGCCTATAATTAATTTATATAGAGCACCATATTTAATTAAACTATTTACATTCAAATTCATATTTTGTATTTTGTGACCTGGTAACGACTTAAAATATATATATTTTTTGTAAATGTCGTTGCTTCGTGCGCTGTGGTTTCTTACGCCCGTTCTTTGCCACAGTTAAAAAATGATGTCCTGAATGGGTGGTAGATTAAAAAATATTTGGACGTTTCAAAGTACTTATTAATTGAGTTTATTGAATAAATATATTTTGACTATTGACTATAGTGGTGGGTAATATATATTTTTTTGTGAATCGATTCGAAACTATATAATATATCGATATTTGATATCGGATTCTAACACCATAGATTTTAATATCAAAGATATCGGTATCGACCATATCTATTACTGAATATATACCAATGAAGGATACTCACCTGATATTAGTAACAAATAAAAATGATTTTTATTTCATGAAACTTTCACAAGCACATTTGTTTGTTATATACTACCGATCAATGATAATTCAATAAATATCAGCAATACGGTACAATATTCTTGAATCGGATCACGTACAATATATTATTTTATAGTTATCTCAACACTGTATTCCTGACGCGATATACCTACCTACTTAGTGTTCTCCAAAACATATAGTTTCAAAACGCAACATGCATCGATGTCGGCTTTGACGATATTGATACAATATACTTACGTTTCAGTAACTACGCACACCGCATTCCTGACGCGATATAGTGTGTTTCAAAATATATAGTTTCAGAACGCAATACGAATCGATATCGGATTTGACGATATTGATGCAATATACGTTTCAGTAACTACGCACACCGCATTCCTGACGCGATATATTGTTTTCCGAAATATAGTATAGTTTCAGAACGCAATACGGATCGATATCGGATTTGACGTTTGACGATATTGAATGCAATATACGTTTCAGTAACTACTCACACCGCATTCCTGACCCGATATAGTGTTTTCCAAAATGTATAGTTTCAGAACGCATCGATATCGGATTTTACGATATTGATGCAATATACGTTTCAGTAACTATATACGATTTGTATCGCCCACTTCTATGCTTAACGACAGTCATAGCTATGGAGCTCCTCAATGAGACGTTTAGAGGAACATAATGTTTTTTGATGATGTCTATTCAAGTTGCTTTTGGCTGTAGAAGGAAAGCAAACAAGAAGTACCTTAATCGTTGCTCCCTAATCACTAAGGTGGACGTTTCAACAAAATGATACCTATGGCTGGAGATGTCATAGAATAATAACGCGTTATTATTCTAAGAGAGATGTATGCAGTTTCGTATGATCAAATTTAGTTTAGCTATTGCGTACTGTATTCAAATCATAGCAATTCAATAAAATTTTCAAAGCCTTATAACGACCTTATTTAATTAAAATTATCAAAAGGAATAAAGTGCATTCACAAAAGCTCTAACACAAGCTATTCAAATTAAAATAGCGAAGCGTCCGTACGAAACTAGCGAAATGAATTCCACAGAAGCAAAACTGGAGCCGGCGACATAATATCGACATACGTACTCACTCAATTAACGCTATGTACCGACGGGAATCCAACTAACAAGCACGCCAGATTGCGGTCCGACGGGAGACGAATAGCGGCGAGAAACGGCGAGAAAGGAACAGTGAGCAAACGAGACGCAGGATGCGCGGAACACGTCGTTTAACTTGGTGGGATTTATCTAAGTGCCTGCATAAATGCTCATTGCTTCGTCGCTCCATGCTATCTGGCTTACCGTAGTTTAAATTAGGACCGGTTTGTTACGAGCCTATTTTGAAAGCTGTTCAGTACAATTGGGTTTGTGAATGTGTCGATAAGAAATATCTAAGCTTGATAAGTTAGTTTTCATAAAAAATGTTAACAACTGTAAAAGCAACTGCAACAATAATGCAAGCGCTCACAGTCATCTCTGGGACCGACACTTTAAGGTGAAAAACTACGTTAAACATAATATATTTATTTACAAGAAAAATAAATAGTTAAACCTACGCCACAAAGTAACTTGACCTACGCTAAACCAATTGTCAAACCTTCCAGAAAAAAATTAACAAACTCTTTCTCGTTTCTTGTTGTAGTTTGACAAAATATCTGTTGCTAAATCAGTTTGTTCATTTACAGATACTTTAATTTCATATGAAATGCTGTTGTTATTTCCTAATTTTAAACTTTTTTAGTAGTCGTCACTGTTGGCCGAATGGTCGTGGTCATCAATAAAGATTTTAGAACTGGTGATCGCAACTCCTGTTTCTCTGCTACCGGTCTAGTATAGTCACGAGCATCAATATGTATACATTTTGACTCTTATTCCATTGTATTAAGAGTTACAATTGTTTATATTTTTTTGCTCGTGACTGTACACCGCTGTAGTCACAGAACAGAAGAAAGAGGTCTCTTCTGTTCTGTGGCTGTAGTCGACCGTCAAGGGATGGTATTTATTTGGTCGGTCCAACGTGCGGTTTGCGACACGCCGCTTGTTTGACTGTTTCTTGCGTTCTTTCTATTATCGCTGACTAGGGCCGTAGTAGTATAACGCGCATTGAACTAGTCACCGCTTGCCACGTAGCAAGACCCTCGTGCCCGTGGCCAAGGGCGAACCGTTATCTGGTGCGAATTCTTGTTCCCTGTAGTTTTTCTATGAACTCCAAGAAGCAAAAACGGACAATATTACAGCAAGTATTTTGAATTACTACTTCTAATCGTTTTGTGACATAATGATTACGCATTGTTGACATAGAATAGCTCGATATGTAGATAGTGATAGCTTTAAACTTAACTGCCTCAGAAATGAATATTCATTGGCGCGTTGCACATTGCTGATATGAAACAAGCCCATGTCAATTGATTTATGGCTGGAGAACTTCTCACCCGAATATATTGGGGACTTATATTATAATAACAGTGTCATACTATTTTAGGGTTATGCTAGAATTCCATTAAATAAAATAGGAATTCTATGTGGATGTGGTCCTGCTTCTGTGTGGATGTGGTCAAAACACCCGTTTCAGACTCAGAGTTCCCTGGTTCTATGCCCAGTGTGATTAGATTTTGTTA
This sequence comes from Scoparia ambigualis, assembly GCA_963921215.1. Lineage (NCBI taxonomy): Eukaryota > Metazoa > Arthropoda > Insecta > Lepidoptera > Crambidae > Scoparia > Scoparia ambigualis. The sequence continues at coordinate 9,779,497 of OY992511.1, read as the reverse complement.
CCAATTCGGTTGGTAGTAGAGTATTTTTTAAATATAATGCTACTAAGTGTTGGAATAATTTACCTCCCCCACTGCGAGATACAGAAACTAAATATCTATTTAAACGCGCTTATAAGGCTCATTTACATAACATCCAAAAATCCACTTAGTAGCTACTGTTTATTTAACAGTTTATTTATTTTTAGTAATTTTGGTATTACCTACATTAATTTGTTTGTTTTTATTATTTTATTTTTTATTGGCCTTTTTAATGAATTAAGTACCGTACTAACACTAACTATTCTTATGTAAAAACAAAAAATATATATTTTTTTATAAATGCTTCCATATTTATATTTACTACAGTATAGTATACTATAAACGCAGGGCACGGTGCGCGGCTCCTCCCCGGGTTTCGGCAGAATATCAGTGTTGTGGCCTTGGTTGCAACAAAAAAAAACTGAGTCGGCGCCCTTTGGTTGACTCAACACTATACACATTGTTATTGTACCAGGCATTGCTTTTTGATTTATTATTATTTTTTATCTTTTATTTTGTATAACCTTGTTTATGAGTTAAGTGTATAGGTACCAATAAAGTTATTCATTCATTCAAATCCACCTAGCTACCAGCAACTTAACTTATCTTTATTGTGTTTATTATGTACCAAATGGAATCAAAAGAAACTAAAGTCGGTCGATTCAATCTCTTGATATAACAAAACGCTTTCAGAAGCCAAATTGAACAGGTTTTTAGTGTTGAAACATCACTAATAACACCACAATTCGCATTCAATTAGATTAAAACACCATCAAAGCGGGCAGGTAACTAACGAATGAATTATTATCGCGAAATTAAAACCGTTGATTGGATCTTGTTAAGCTTCGCAGACATCAAAATGAACCCCTTTACGAATTTATCCACCATTTAACGGCACTCATTCCGTTCACAATCATCATTAGTGGAGGTATTGTTAATGCCAATGTCGATTAATATCTCATTTACTGAATACCGATTTACCGGAAGGTTTTTCCGCATAGTCCGCACAGATGAAATATTTATACAGCGGCACGGAAATCTGCTTTTTTCTCTGGGCAGAAGTTGTTTGGGCGGTGCGCGATGTAAATTGTTAATTTTATTAGGGAGCGCTGTTGTATGTGTGTGGGGATGTGTGAAATGGAATTCGCGTTTTGTGGTAGGTAGGTACAGTCACGAGCACCAATATGTATACACTTTATTCCATTGTATTAAGAGTTATAATTGTTTACATATTTTTTCGAGTGACTTTACGTGTGTGTACTTTGCAACACTATCTTAGGCCAAGGTTATTTAACTAATAAACGTTGGGTGATTTATTTGGTAATTGATATATTGTTAAACTTTGGTGCCCATATACACTAACTACACTATATAATTTATATTTTTTTTTATCGAAATGATTTTAGTTAATACTTTGTTTTTAGCTAACAACTTACAAGGTCTCCCAAAAACCAACATCTACTAGAAAATAGATCAAACTTAGGTACGTATATTATGTAAAAAAGTTTTGAGCTGTGTGGCATGCATAGCGGCTTACAGAAAAAAATACTACTGTGGCGGCCTGCGTCGCCACAGTAGCCGCCACAATCACGTCGGGGTCACCAGTGTTCCGTCGAGGCGTAGGTTGTGATGTTGATGATGATAGAGGGATTCCATGGCGATGGTAAATAACGACTGCGTCTCTTTATATAGTGTTGTATATTTACAGTGACTACATTGTGACTAACTTATTATCTAAAGCTAACAAGACTATTTATACAATAATAACTATATATAACCTAGATGTTGGAGGGATGATGCCGTGTCATATCATTATCGGATCTGCACGCGTTTAGGAATGCGCTTACAACTCTTTAACCAATGCGTGAAGATAATAAATTATGTGGCGACGCAGGCCGCCACACTACCAACGCTTCTCTTCCCTTGGGTGTTTTAAAAAGCGACTAACGGACTAAAGACTGCACATACATTCATCAGCATATAGCGGCGATGGTCTCACCACCTATCACGCTCAGCATGTGTGCAGTTGTTACCTAATTGGTAAAACAAAAACGGCAATGGAAGGCTTTGGCGGTCCTCCTTGCCTAGTCTCTGACTAACCCTACGGGGATATTCAATTTGTATTATCGCAATAAAAGAAAGGAACAAAAGAAATGCCCTTGCTGAGTTTCTTGCCGGTTCTTCTCAGTACAAGGCTCCCGCCCCATAGTTAGGACTTTCGAACCGATGGCATAGCGACATTTATAAGTGCTCAATTATTGTAGCCTAAATTGAATAAATGATATTGAAATTTGTAATTATTGAAATAGTCGTGAATCTAATATAAGTACAGTCACGAGCAAAAATATGTAAACAATTGTAACTCTTAACACAATGGAATAAGAATCAAAGTGTTTACATATTAGTACTCGTGACTGTACATTATGTGAGACCTGTAACACTAATTTTCTTTTCTTTTGTTTCAGTTGTCTGAGTCCACGGTCGGCGTACTTCTATGAATTCCCCCCTAGTGGTAAGTGATATGCCTATTTTTATTAATACTTGGGATAACTCTTTCAAAACAGATACCTACGTAAAAGAGTTTTGTATCTATTTAATAATTATTTTATGTTTAAAGTATAATGCAACACTTCGATCACATAATAATAATTATAAAAACATTCAACACGTCTATTTTAATCGCCATGAACTGAGCACTAACTGCATTACGCGGGTATACTCGTACCTACGTGACGATTCCCGCGACAGGATTTGTTTAATGTATTGTTTATTAAATTATATACAAAAGTAGGTACTTACTTCGCTCAAAAGAGATCAATTAATTATATTATATTAAGTATGTACTTATTTAAAATATAGAAGTTTAAAAATTTAAATTACTAATTTACTTAATTTATTTTCTGAGGTTTTACCCTTAAATGCATAATGTTGCCCAAAGTTTACAATCATACTTAGAACCTTAACCCCTTGAGATAAGAGTTAAAAGCAATAAAAAATTTTTGGTTAATTCATGCATTAAGCAAGCACTACACATTGAAATAAACATTTTTTTTTACGGATTAACTCGCGTTTAACTCCGTGTAACCACGGACCCTGTAAAGGGTTCGAAACGTCAGGATAACATAAAAAACTATGTAAATAATAAATTAAACACGAGTTAATCCGTAAAAAAAGTGTTTTACTTAATTTAATTATAAAATATAGGTATCTTTTCAACATTGAAGTTAAGGTCAGGTACTTTCTTGGCCTAACCTTAGACCAAAGTAGTGGAAAGGCCGTAAGGTGAAAGCGCTTGACCCGGAATCCTCAACTAATGAGCAACTATGTTACTGCCGTGTTAGTGGCAGAACACAACACCACTGTCAATATTACTCTTATACACTTTTAAACTATCACGTTCCATTATAAACCAAATATGTATACGGGATTAACGCTAAATACTTAAGATAATTAATGGAATTAGGCGTTACTTTACGGTTATCCATTTTATACAAGAATGGAATAAAAATATATAGTGTTAATGCCGTTAACTCACTAATTTATCAAGCTTGGATGCTGCATGCAAGCACCGCCCTCCCGCCCGCAATGTATGCACATTCAAAAGGAATGATAACCGAAACCGGGTTTCGGTTAAATAATCGAGCAGTGCTTGCATGCAGCATCCAAACTTGATAAATTAGTGAGTTAGCGGGATTAACACTATATATATTTTATTCATTCTTGCTAAATACTTAGTTAATTATGGAGGCCTTTACCCTGCAGTGAGAGGCTACAGGTTCTTTTCTTTAGTTAGTAAAGGCATCCTTTACTAAGTAATTAGCGTTAAAATAAAATTCTAAATTTCTAAATATTTTAATATTACTCTTGCAGCGATAAACGTTTATATAGCGGTAGTGTAGCAAATATCACTCTAGGCAGGGTAAAACGGCTTAGTCTCATGCGCTCCAATTCTGTTTTTTTCCAAAATTCAACTTCTATACATTCATTCCCAAGAGATCCAATGATTTTCATATTAAAATAATAATTAAAACCACATTTACCAATTTCTACCCTACAGCTCCAAAACATAAAAAAAAACATGATTTCATGGGAATCAACGTATGGAGATCAGAGGTTTTGGAAAAATATATTTGCATAAACGCTTTTGGAGCCCTTGGGAACGATTTTACTAAATAATATTAAGTTATCAATTAAAAAATTTTATTATATAAAATAGGTACACATAATAAATAGAAATAACCTCAACAATATCTAAGTAAAGAAAATTTCATTGTAATTTGATAAAAAGACGGAGAAAAAAATGTTTGCCAGTTTTTCTCAGTTGAAGGCGTTCTGAAATCCAAAGCGGCAGATTCAGTAATTTAGTAAATACTAAATAATTTAGTTAATCATTATTTATGTTTTTATATACTTAGTTGCCCTCGATAAGTGCCTGCAAAGGCTCATATTGAATAAATTATTTGGCTCCGATTTCAAACATTAATTGTTGGATTTCTTTTGATAAATTATTTATTTAGATAACGAAGGTACCTGTAGAATTTCAGTATCAAACTAATCACTTTCATTATCAGGCTATAAAAGTCCCACTGCTGTCTACTGGCCTTCCCACATGAACAACAGCCTATTGGGAGATGGGGCCATGGCCCAATGCGGATTGGTCGGTTTGTATACTAAAACCACGACTATTATCCCCGAAGGGTTAGTCAGAGACTAGGCAATGAAGACAACAAAAGCAGTCCTCTACCATAATCCACTTTAACCAAATAGCGACAGCACGTGTGCTCAGCGTGACAGGTGGTGAGCCCATCGCCGCTCTATGCTGTTGGATGTATGTGCAGTATTTAGTCCGTTAGTCGCCTTTTACGGCACCCAAGGGAAGAGAAGTAGTACTCTTTCACCGCTATGCGACACGGTTAACAAGCGCCAACATTTTAACAAATCATACTGTAGTACCTACAGCATGATTCAAAAAATTTGTCACCAATCCAGTGACCAGGCATTTCAAAAGTATCTTACCTGACCTTAGATTAAAACAAAAAGGGAAGATACGGCATTAGCGTCTCGTGAGTGAGCCGCCAAAATTAGGCCTAAAGGCACAATTTCACTTCAGTCACAATTTGCCGAGCGAACAGGCTACATCGCCCTATTGCAGATATTCTGCTGTGATAAAAAGAGAAAGACGCTACTCCGCAGTGGCGTCGGAATCGGTCGTACGCTTAGATTAAAACAAAAAGGGAAGATACGGCATTAGCGTCTCGTGAGTGAGCCGCCAAAATTAGGCCTAAAGGCACAATTTCACTTCAGTCACAATTTGCCGAGCGAACAGGCTACATCGCACTATTGCGGATATTCTACTGTGTGAAAAAGAGAAAGACGCTACTCCGCAGTGGCGTCGGAATCGGTCGTACGTACTCGTCTGTTGCGAAGCGACCGAGACGTCAACGCGCTACTCGCTGACTCCCTCGCGCTGACGTTGAAACTTACCGCTTTGTCTCGCTCGCTCGATTTACACTTTATAGGTGTGCGTGTGGGAGTGTTTGCTTAAGTAGTTGAGTAGGACTATATTTTGAATGACTACAAGTAGGAGCATGCCGTATCTTCCCTTTTTGTTTTAATCTAAGTACCTGACACGCCATCGAGCTCCTCCAAAATGGTTACCGCTGTCTCGTGATTAAGAATATTTGTGTCCCCGGTTTAAACATCTAATTCTAGGTCAAATCAAAATAAATAACTAACTGTAATATGTTTTTTATATCATTCAATAACAAGTTCCCTTAATCCACTTCTTATTTATTTTTTTGTTATGGTAGCATCCGTTTACTTAACCAGTGTATCCTACCTCAGCTCATACATAATTCTCTCATACATTATTTAGCTACTCGTTAGCTATATTCTTGATTCTGCGGAAAAGAAAATGTTTTTAGTAGATACATCCATTAGATTGCATTGTTCTTATAAGATAGTTGGGATCAATATCAGCTAAAAAGGAGGTGCAGATCACTAGTTCAAGATGTTCCAAAAATTGTTAAAGCCAATAAATTATTTAATTTTTATTTTATTTATTATTTAACATTGATAAAAATTCCCACCAACCCGTATTGGACCAGCATGGTGAGGTACTTGTAAGTATCTTGTTAGTCGATTTTTGAAAATCGTTAATATTGTTAAGTATTAACGTAGGATAATATGTTGACTAGAAAAAAGCTCTAATATTTTTTTAGGTAGTTATTGTATTAAAATATTATTGTTTACATAACGAAGAAATAACATTAGTTCTAGAGTTCAAGTGATTGTAATTGACAGTTCGGAGAAAATACATTTTAATAGTGCCGAAGTGTTAAAGTAATTTGTAAAAAGAAATCGCTGTTTTTAGGTTTCGTACATTTTACTCGTTCACAATCTAAACAGTATAGCGACACCTCGAAACTTTTGTTTAAAAATACAATATCCCAAGTAACGTTTTATTACAAACTCACATGAGTAATGCTACGGAAAACTCAGAAGTAATAATATGAAAGCAATTATAGGCCACTTAAAATATTAACTGACACGCGATTGCGTAAAAATAACATTCCCTTGTTGTAAAATGTCCGATTTAATGGGCGTTATAAAGTCCAGCGTAATTAATCTGTGAAATAAAAGGCAATAGTGAAAACGAAGAATAACAGAGTAGAATAAATTAACAATGTGTAAGACACGATAAACCGATTATACACGTCCTTTCCACAATTTTATCACATTTAGGAACTATCCCTACTTTTAATATTGACAAAAGGTTATACAATCTACGTTTCATTAAAAAATAATTGTCTAAATATAAAAAAAAACTATCATTGTGTTTTTTTTAGTTCATATTATGTTCTATCACACATGCACTGTCTACTTACAAGCGTGTAAGAGCACTTCTGAAAAGCTGGCTATTTTATCTCCGACTATCGGAACACAACAAAGCTAGTAACATTGATGTTATAGCGACATATTTAGATAACCACTAAAACGTCCAGCAATGGTTAAACAATATGGCGGCAACGTCCAGCTGTTTCCAGAGCTGCCAGCAGTGCGATTCTATAAGCGCAAGCCTTGGTGGCAGCGGCTGCCGCTGCGCTGAGAATTGACTCTGTCTCTTTCATATTCATAGAATTGGAAAGAGACAGCTGATCACATCCATGCGCGCAGCGTCTATGTGTTGCTTCAAGAATCGCATAGCTGAAAAAGTGTACAGGTATGCGAATCTCTAAGCGATACGTCTATGTGTTGCTTTAAGAATCGCATAGCTGAAGAGTGTACAGCTATGCGATTCTCTAAGCGATACATAGACGCTGCACGCATGGCTGTGATGTGCTGTCTCTTTCCAATTCTATGAATATGAAAGAGGCAGTCATTTCTCAGCGCTACGGCAGCCGCTGCTACCAAGGCTTTAAGCTTATAGAATCGGACGGCAGAAGATTACCAACCCTGACTGAGCTGACAAAAAGCTTAGAACTAAACAATTACTAAAGCTATATCAAAACTTATAGTGGTAGAAATTTAGGCGGATTCAATACAAACCAACCTTAATACTGCTTAATAATTGACAGATGCAATAATACATTAAAGTTTTGCTGACAGATAACTGCCTTGGAACTGCTAAGAAGAAGGTGACGACGTTCTCAAGACTGCTGAGAGGACTGAAGTCACATAGAAAAGAGAAGCACGGCTCCTGTTCGCCGAAGCACACGCACAGTCCGAGGCAAGCGCTGCCTCCACAAAGGGTAAGGTCACTAAACATAATAGTTGTCATATACTACGTACGTACTACTTGCGTACGAGTAGTTCTGTTCTGTTTGTGCGTAGTTTTGTGTTTGTTTGTGCTGGTAGCTTCTCATTAATGGAATACTACCGGCCATCTCTTCCCTTGGGTGTCGTAAAAAGCGACTAATAGAATAAAGACTGCACATACATATAACAACATAGAGCAGCGATGGGCTCACCATCTGTCACGCTGAGCACATGTGCAATCGCTATTTGGTGAAAAGTGGCCTATGGCATGGACTGCTTTTCCAGTCCTCATCGCCTAGACTCTGACTAATCCTTTGGGGATAATAGCACAGAATAACTAATAGTATTACCGTACAGAAGGTTCACTCTCTAACGACTTTCACGCGAAATTGAAACTTATCGTGTGATTCGAGCATTCATATTCCGTTAAGCAACGCTGACTCGATGTCGAATTGACGTCAGATAGTTAGGGTTCACGCGCGCGCGCAGGGATTACGAGTTAAGGAACGACGCGCGACGTGGAGCGTGCGTGCCGAGCGGCAACCTTTACTGCCATACGCCTAGGGCTATGCGTCGTGAAATCCGAAACTGAAAGACACACGCTGGAACTAGGAATATTGAACCTTGGACCTCTAAACGGAGGTCTTTATAAGGCCGAGCGTTTAGTCACTCGGCCACAGGTGTTTGTATGGTTAGGCAATACACAGGATGACAGTAGCGGAAGCAGCGCGGCGGGAAATATCATTCGTTATTACGAGTTATACCTTAGAGCAGTAACCGCAAGAAAATTTGGTAGCACAAGAAGTAGTAGGAGGAGCTTTTTAAGGATGGAATATATTCTTGTACGTTTAGGCTCTGAATTGCTGCAAAACCAGATGCTGCGGAACCAAATGATATTTTTGTAGTGATCATGAGCTCTTTGTTCCCGTGTGACTGATGTTTAGAAGCCTATCTAATAAGTTAAGTGGTGTGCATAGCTTGTATGGCATAAAAGCCTCTATCAATTGTTTTGAGTGTAGTTAGGTATTGTTGTATTTCGGATACTAACACTTAGTAGCATTACATTTGATACCGTGTTTATTTTTATACACAATGCAGTATTTTACAGTTTAGAAACGTAGTTAAGTATACTAATAACTGTTTTACTTACGTGCTAACAGTCGTACATCAAAATATTGCCTATGGAAGGTTTTATGATTTCTCCGCTTTGAACATCCGACATGGTCTTTATTATATAAAGCCTATTTATACTGTTCTTATACCCCACTGCTTGGCAAGTTATTTATCATTCAAATCAAGTCATCACTACAATTGATGTGCATTGTTCTATACACCGCGATTACCAAATGTGGGCTACGCATCGAAAAATATGACACACACACTTTATCAGTCTTGGAAGTTAAATACAGATCAGCTACGGAGGCGTTCTATTAGCAAGTATGTAGTGTATGTATAAATATCTAGAAGTGCGTAGTACACCTATTGTGCGACTTTTCTTAATTTGTTTTTATGTACAAAAAAGAATATTATTCTATTATCTTATTTATTCAAGTTTAATATGGTTTAGAATCGGATGCCGTTGGACAATGCGAAAAAAATAGAAGTACCTACATACGTCAGCAAATAATCCTACCACAAAATGTCAAATTTCTTTTGTAAATTCTGAACTTTATCGTTTGGTCTATAAGGACCAATATCGATTTAAAGAAATTTGACAGTTTTGGTGGCGTGTGTACCTATCCACGAAAAAAGATGGCGTTAGCGTTGTGCCTACCAACAAGGCCACAAATTTAATTAATAATCAAAAAATGTTTCATTGAACGCGTACTGTAACTTTGTTTTTTGTTTGAATGGTGTCTACCGTGTGTGGTCTAGCGTGAAATGAAATAGTTATAAACGTATTAGATACACTTCGTGTAGGTGTTTTTGTAATAGCTTCAAAGATTATCGATTACGCTCAGTTCGTATAGTCGATTCAATTTATTTTACACTTTTTATTTGTTATTCTACAAACTTAAACGTCTTGTGTTCTTTATTGCTTTATATTTTCTCAACTTATGATTAAATGAAAGTGTCTTATGTAAAACAAGTTAACTGGTATTTGTAATTCAGCACTGAATTTAATTTTTTATTATCGCCAGCTGTCCAACTGCTGGACTAACATCTATCTAACATAGAAAATGTTGCGATCAAGTCTCAAACAATCAGCCCCCTTACTCTTGAAGCCGATCGCTATTAGATCGGATTGGTTTTGTGAATTTTCGTATTTCAAGTTACGACACTAGCGCTAATTTGGATTCATATTGTGTGATCTAAATGGCATTCAGTTTTGTATTTTTTTCACTCAATATCCACGCAATATGAATCCATATTAGCTCTGGTGTCGTAACTTAGGAGTACGAAAATTCACAATACCAATCCGATACAATAGCAATCGGTTTCAAGAGTAAGGGGGCAGGTTAGCCCAACGAGAGTTAGTGAGGTTTTTAAACAATGGTTATCACTTATCACTCATGCTGACCACCGAGACCAATCATAACGTGCAGAAGGCATGCCAAAGCTTGTGAATATTTTAGTTGTGTGGTATGGCATGTTGATTCCGCCTGGCTAGCTACCACCATCATTATCTATAGTCTGAAGCTAACAACGACATTAATAACATTGTTGTATTTCGACAGTTTAGAGATAAGATAGCCAGTTCCACGCAGGGCCCTGATTATGTATCGCATTCTATAGTTTCCACAATTAAACCTTACCGCGCACAAACGTCAAACGCATACGTTTTTGGGAAGATATCGTAACTTTTTAAGGAATTAACGTGATTTAGAAACAAGGAATCGTTACAGAATAAGGGCCCTGGTTGAGGATTCAGAGTGAAGCTCGTTTCCACCTATCGCCACCATCAGGTGAGGTGAAGGCCAAATGTTTACCCAAAGTGGATGAAAAGAATTATTCCCCACAAGTACACTTTCCCCGTAGAGACACTATTCATAAAACTGCGCTTTTATTCCCGTAAGATACATTTTTTTAAAGCCTACCAATTTGTCCTCCTAGATACACTTTTCGGTACTGTTGTGTATAAAATCACTTTGTTTCGTGAATACTTTATAAAACAATGGATGAAGCCTAACATAATGCCTTACATTTGTTGTTATGGTTAGAGTCACCGCACCACAAACTCAGTAGAAGATTGGCACAACCGCCTAAATAAGAAAGTCTCGATTAAACATCCAAATTCATTTCCACAAGGCACAATCATCTAAATAAGAAAGTCTCGATTAAACATCCAAATTTATCTCCCATTGCGAATCATTTCGAAACGAACTTGCTAAATCACAACCTAAACGCGTAAGCCACCGCGCCATCAAGCTCCTCATACTAAAGTCATATTAATTTATTAATTATGAAGTAGTTAAGAATTTCCAATGAAGAAATAACTTTACGAGTAAACGGGTTTTGTTTTTCTTGCTGCAATTAACAGCTAGGAAACAAAAAACTTGGCAGCTTTATTAAATTGTTGTACATTAACTTACTTCGCGTACATTTAACAAGAAAAAAAATTACCAACTTTGCCTTTGATCAAAACAACTCAAACGACGCAAAATATTCGCAAGCACTTCAACTACCTACTTACTTTAAGCATACTGTAAAATAATGGCCTAAGATGACAAAAAAACCTTTGTTTTCTAAACCTTTTTTTTCCGTTCTGTGGTTTTAACTCAGAATGACAATCGGTTTGATTGCCTATATGTAACCGTACAAACAATCTCTATATCAACTCTACCCTTCCAAGCGAGTTTGAAATAGCGCAACGTTCACGCAAATCCTTAAATTTATCGTTTCTACTTCCTCAAAAACTATTCCGGCGCGCCGTCTCGTTAAACAAAACAATTTCTAACCGAATCTTGTGTCTGCATATCTCGCGGCGTTCGCCTTCGTCCTTTTTTTTCATGCATTCTGGTACCCCATCCGCCATTATGTTGATCCGGGCGTCGCCGGTCGCTTTTACATGCACTCGGCACAATTAGTACGACGCGTCTGGAGTCTAGCACGCATGCCCGGTGTGCGTGTAATGAAAATTTGAGCCTGTCTCTAGCGTATAGACGCACTTTAATATTCTACGTACTTTCGTGCAGTTCGAGCAGTTTGTGATCCTATAAAGGCTGAAGGTGAGCTTACCACTGAATTGTTCGAGCTCATGTGTTTGATTCGGTATAACATTTTTTCAGCATTGATTTTTGTAAAACTAACACAAAATCAGCACCAGTGGAAGGACATGGTTTTATAAACGTACTTCTACATTTAATATCCAATCTATAAAAATATCTCTAACTTACATAAAATGGCTAACCGCGATATCTCAGGAAATGTATTATAAACTTGATACGTAGGTTCCATCTAATGTGATGACATCCGCTAAGAAATCATTTAAAAGAATTCTATTGAAATCACAGGACATGTGTACTTACGCGGAAAAAGTCGTGGGCATAATTTTACCGTGTAAAGTAAATTGATTAAAAAATGTTTGTTCATATAGGTAATACTAACTATCAAACTAACTAATCAAACTAAACTATATTTCGTGCGTTATCAATAAAAATCAATGATATAAAGCAACCTGCATATCCCAACCAACCAACATTGGGCCAACGTGGTGGGTTATGGCCCAGTATCCCTACGTGCTATTGTCCACTTGGGAGGCCTGCGCCCAGCAGTGGGGCGTTTATAGGCTGACGATGATGATGATGATGAACCTGCTTATAACAGATAATTTTATGCTATCTATACAAGTGTAAGAGTTCTTCCAAATGTACCTAACTTGATAACCTAGTTGTGCTTACTTCTCCTTTTAAAGGTTATTAAAGTGAATCATAGCTTTGAAGACAATTTTCTTGTTTACTGTAAACGGACTTGGATATAAAATATTTCTAAAGTATATACGATCCAATTATGGCTACGGCCTCTTCCGATCGAACGTATCGATAGCCTCTAGTATTGCTATAGAAATACCAGACCTGCGTGTCCTATTATCTTTATAGCTAAACAGCTATCAAGAATGATAGGTATTTATGGAGGAACTAGAAAACTATTTGATATGTAATAAAATACTACTAATATCTTGTATATATATATATATATATATATAAAATAACTAAAAGTTATTAATTCGAAATATTTTATGACTAGAATGCGTTCATGTAATTTTTACATGAAGTCGATGTTAGCAAAGGCATCTCACTCCGGCTTCTGCCAGTCTGAGACATGTCATAGTAATATATTATGGAATAATAATATTATTTTTATAGTCATCAATCCTTCAGCGGTTAATTTGGAAAATATGACTCGCGCAAAATAAGAGCCACATTTAACATTAGCAATGGTGCGTTGGCATATGTGAATATGTACGCTTGGCTCATCATCTTAGCCGAATTAAGTGCAACATTTTTCCACGTCCACCTATATTTATTAATCTCTAGATGAGGAGGAGGGAGGGGTGGGAGGAGGTACGTCACATGCCTTTTGAGAAATGACGCCTGCCAAAGTTAAGTCGGTTGAGCCAAGCGACGGAGGTTGAGTTATGGCCGCTTGTTGAGCCGCGGATAAAGACCATTAGGGCCTGAGCGTAATCCTTATCGGGGAAGTTGCACTTAGGATTAGCAGTTGCGACTTGCTTTTTTCGAGTATTGGTGTTGTGTCCGGCTGCGATTAGGGGATCAAGTGGGGGACCTTTCTAAGTTCGTATTGAGAAACGATATGAGGCGATGGTGCGGACAATGGGAATGACGACAAGTTGACGTGGCATGAAATAAAATTGTTGCTTTTAGTTTTACGTCACAATGAATAGAGGCAGCTTATCCGAGGCCGTGTGAAAAATCTTTTAAATTTAAGTGTTGTAATTTATCATAATAAATCTACATTTAGGCATGCTGGCTTACTTACACCACAAGAAGTCACTACTAAGTAAAGTTATTTAAAATCATTGGATGCCTGTAGTAGGCTTGATAGAGGCATTTTTTATTTTTTTTGACGTGTTGAGCGACTGTTTGCGATTTCACCTACGTCACATGACACAAGTCACTAAATAATATTTTGACTTTATATTGTGATAAGAAACGTAGGTACCTACCTTCTATTGAATTTCAAGTTTGTTGGCTTTCCATCAATAATGTTATATATACCTAGATTCATTCACGACTATTATCCCTAAAGTGTTAGTCAGAGACTAGGCAGAAGCAGTCCTCTACCATAGTCCACTTTTCACCAAATAGCGACTGCACATGTGCTCAGCGTGACAGGTGATGGGCCCATTGCCGCTCTATTATATTAGATGTATGTGCAGTCCGTCAGTCGCCTTTTACGTCACCCAAGGGAAGGGAGGGGGGATGTGGTAGTATTCTTTCGCCGCTACGCGATACGGTTCTCTCTCTCTAGCTCTTAACGCCAAACTAAACCCCTCAAACCCCAAGCGGTCGCAATAGACCGCACCTACAAAAACACACTTGACTTTGTACCGTGTTTTCATAGACTTACTGACTACTTTAGTATGAACAAGTTTGGTTATTTCGGTTCTGTGGTTCATCTTATGTATTGTTATCGCACAATATCGCATAGTCTATGCTCCATTCTGTCAAATTTGACGTTGACAGTTACTGTCAAAAAAGTGTCAAAAAAGTGGTTAAGTTACGTTGTAACTTATCCTTAACAAAAATGTTAAAAAACACCCAAGCAATGCACATAAAAATATCGCGAAAACACTAGCAGAGCGAAAACATGAAAAGGATACTATTTGACTTATACTCCGTATTGGCACGTTGCCGTCTTTAAACGGGTTCTTGCGGGAGGTATTATAGTGCCGCTGCTATTCCTCAGTTATAGCTTAGCAACCTCTCGATAAAGGCAATAAAACCTTATAGTTGTGCGCTATGGTAGCGTTTGCTATTTGGAACGTCGTGAATACACAACATCTTGTATCAATAAATGAGTATTGCACGTCGTTTGCGAATTTACTTGTTACCGGAGAAACAGTGGTGTGAAACAAAATCAAGCTGGATTTAATGTTACCGAGTCACTGTTATCATTTTTGTTACACTTATCATTGTTTCTGCTTTGCGATGTTTTGAGAAATGATTAAGTATTTTTAATTTAGTGAGTAGATTTTTTGTTGTTATTACTATAACCAGAAAAAAAAACAGAAAATAACCATAAGCATTTTATATGGAATCATCTAAGTATTAATAAATATAAATGATATGGTATTTTTAGGTGTGTATATTGTATATTTTGCAATGTAATTTAAATAATGTCGCGTAGCGTTGAAAGAATACCACCACCCTCTCCCTTCCCTAGGGTGTCGAAAAAAACGACTAATAGACTAAAGACTGCACATACATCCAATATCAAAGCGGCAATAGGACCACCACCTGTCACGCTGAGCACATGTGCAGTCGCTGTTTTGTGAAAAGTGGGCTATGGTAGAGTACTGTTTTTGCTATTCTCATTGCCAAGTCTCTGACTAACCCTTCGGGGATAATAGTCGTGATTATGTATGTATGTATGTAAGTTACAATATAAGGGACGCCAAAAATTCTTAAAAAAAAGCCTTTTTTTCTTAGAAAAGTCAGTACCATCCGATTAAGGCACACACAGTAGTTAATATTAACAACATGCTTAAATGAATGTTTGATATTTTAGCGTTTTATTAACGCTTAAATATACATAAGAGAAATTTTAAACACTGAAAAATAACGACAACCTCAGGCGGGAATCGAACCACGCACCTTCCGCATTCCGGGCGGCTGCCTTAACCACTGAGGTTGTCGTTATTTTTCAGTGTTTAAAATTTCTAACATGTTTAAACATTATGAAGCATGTATTTATTATTTGCCGAAATATTAAAACTAGTTAATGCCATAAAAACTGTAATACCGATTATACCGAAACTACATTTGCAAAATGTGGCCGATATTAAAGTTTGCAACTACCGAAGTTATTCCCCGAGGCGCATTTATCATGTTTACAGTGGTAATATTTTCATAGAAATGTTTTTGACACAAATTACTTTCCTTGTATGTTCCAAGAAAGTTTGTGTTAGCACAACACATTTTTATCGTTCAGTTACGTTTGTTTTTTGTAGATAGCATTTTGTTGTTCCTTTTTACACAAACTTGTCGTGTTTTGTTTTTAGTCAGTCTTGCTTTTATATCTAAAATCCTTTTTGTGATTGATTGATTTCTGTAGACATACATTTTAAATCTGAATATTTTTAAAAGATATGTGACATTGTTGTACTGAACTCTACTTAAAGTTACACCAATTATTATGTTTTATACAATCTATTATTGATAGACAAACAAACATTCTCAAGCATTACAAAGGAGTTTGTTTACCTCTTTTGTTAAAATTTTGGTTTATTTTCAACAAACAAACAATCATTTTTTAATTTAAATATCACTAAAATTGGTTTCAAACGAGCATAACACATAAATACTTGTTACGAGAGGAAGCAACACAAACTGCGGAGACTCAGATAATTTGCCTGTCTGTCAATACTCACTGCCAATTATCAAATGTCTGCTGCATTCAGCATCAGATATTAACGTTCGAAGCTTCCAATCAAAATTAGATCTTGATAGGCAATACGCATAACACAATTTAATTTGTAACATGTTCCGGACTCTTTGGGGAAAACGTTGAATTTCCATTTAGTTATTGCAACACAATGCGTAGTCAATTAAAGTAGGTGTACTCGCTTTATTTATGGGAATAATTTTACAATGTTTAGCAGAAATTTGCGAAGCACCAAAAAAAAGCAAGTTAATTACTTACCTACATTTTTTTTATTGACGCATATAAGCCAGCTTTCGCTGCTCGCCCACCAGTGGCGGGCATCCCCTCTCCTTATTCACTAAGTTTTATTTGAACTGGCACCTCGAGACCATACCGTTAGGTTATGCAAGAAGTGCCAGACGTCCCTGTGCCAGTAAAATACTCGCGCAGGAGACCATCTGGGTTAGGTCTTGACGTCCGCCGAAGCGCGCTCTTAATTCGGTACTCATAAGACTATAGTGTCTCGGGAGAGTTTCCCCGTGAACACGTGTAGTTCACTGCCTATTTTCCAGATAGGTAACCGGAGCTGTCAAGCAGTGGCGGACAGAAAACAGTGGAAAGAAGGAAGGGAGGCCTTTGCTCTGCAGTGGGACAGAAGAGGCTGATGATAATAATAATAAATATGACCTACGCGGCATAGTTGATTTAAACTGCAATGCCCATAATTAGACTTTCCAAATTATCCAATAAATTGATCGTGCTACCATCACAAAAGACCAGGGACTCATAAAATTAAGAATGTCATCTAAATGTTCGCTTTCAAATAAAATCATTATAAAGAAAATGTGTGAATTTGAAAGGGGGGCCTATAAATTTCGTATGGGGCCAGTTTAGCCCTGTAGGGTTGTCATATTATAGAAACGGCCATTGTCGGCTATTCGTATTATTCCCTTATCAAGTGGGAAGTTAATGGGCGAGCTTTGTGCTTCCTATGATTAATTGATTCGTACGTACATCGCCTCATTGTGATGCAGATATCCTTAGCTTTTTCCGTCCTTAAGTGAAAATGATAAATGATAACGTTTTTGTCTATTCAGCTTAAGTGTAGTTGGTGTAAAAGTTACTGGAGTAAGGCAATTAACGTCGAGTGCCTCTCTCTATACTGTTTGTTAGTAAACAACGGCAAACGTTCAGATTTGTATTGCGATTCGCATGGAACTCGGGTCTATTTATGGTGTATCGACGATTGAATCACAATGATTTTGGACGTTACGTAGTGACGTATAACTTGTAATTGGTTATTAAAATATTTTTGATTCCAACTTCTTACCTTATGCACGAAAATACATCGATTGTCTAGTAAAGTAAAGCAGGAACATAAACCAAACAATCAAAAATAAATTTAACTTTACTAAAAATTTACTGAAAACATTTGTATGCTATATAGATAGCCTAGAAATTATGTATGAGTTAAAATCTATTGACAAGTAAATATGACTCTTGGTTTATAATAGAGATGTATTAATGTTGTCTGAATAGTGTATCTTTTCCTTTGTCTTTATGCAGATCATAGTAGCAATGCACTTAAAATACTACACACACATAATCAGGTCAATCATTTATTCGGAATTACTTAAACAGCTCATTACATTGTCCGCTATCGTCATTCTGCTTCACTACGTTAATGAAACTAAAATGAATTATTGGATTGTTAGTTCTGCAATTAGCTCGGAAGTTTTCGAAGTTTGTTTCGTGATATACTGCGATGTTAATTAATCACTTTGTTATGATAGGAGCCGGAGTGAGTCGGGAAAAAGTTCCGCTTTTAAAGTAACACCGATCGGTGAATTTAGGAGCCATCTTTATGAGACTGTCTTGTCGATACTGTGATAAATGACTGAAATTCTCAGAGATTAAGGTGATACGATTGGATAGGTAACTGAAATTGAATGTCATTTGTAATTTTTTTGGTTTTTTTTTTCATTTATAAAAAAAGCGACAACCTACCTCAGATCGATATCAACTAAATAAAATTATGGTTATCAATTAAATGTAGCATGTAAATCGTATTTATGTAAGTAGTGATTGAATTTAGACAACTGTGAAGTTTAGTAAGTTTAAATTTTATTAGATTAGTTTAATTTAAGGTCACGTATTTTTTATTATTTCAAATTCTTTTGATGTTGTAATTGTTACGTTGTGAGCTGTGCAGCCAAATAGCCAGTTGTCAGAAGTTGTAGTATAACTGTGTTAAACATTTAGTTGTATCATTAATTGACTGACAACGGGAATGTAATGTTTGCATTTTTTATTTTGTATACCTACAGTATGGTAAACTTATTTTTATTTCCAAAGATTCTATGTTTCTCCATCACATCAGATGAATCATTTTAAATTATTTATTCACTAGCTCCATATATGTGCTACTGTCCGAAAGAGAGTTCCGTTTATCATCCACCACAACGTTTGTACGTTAGTATATACTTAAGACCTACATTGCTTGCCGTTCGTGGTCACAAGCAATCTCCGTGACAGAGAAGGGATGGTACTAGATTTTCAGTGGGTAGACCAGGAGGTCTACCCAAGCTCCTTCATGCTCTTCGCAGCAAATCGGAGCTGAGGAAAGTTCTACATAACCCTAGATCGTCTTTGACCCCTGGTGCATATGTAAGACAGCATTACACTTAGTAAAAAAGGTTGAATTATATGATGCTTTCCGTTCAGGTAGACACACCGGACAGCGTACTCCAAAGTGGTCTGGGCCTCGGTCCTGGCCCTGACACTGCCTTGAGGTCCATGGTGGATCCCCGGGATTATGACCGCCTCCGCTTCTTACAAATGACTGCCGCCCAACCAAACACCTTCGAAGAGACTATCCATAGGGTGAGCGCCTTGGGCATTCTGGTTCACATGTTTGACAGATTTGAGCTTGTGGTTTTCCATTGTTAATTTAATAACGCGCTTGTTTCAGTTTTCGCTAATCAATTTACTGCTGTTTTTGACACGTTCTGTAATCTCAATTAATTGGATTCAAAATTGAACGTATCTCTGAGAAGCCCATGTTCAATTGTGTTGTGATATTAAAATGATTGAAACGTTTAGAATATTATGAATTGGTACTACAATCTCTGTCAATCATGTAGCAGACGTTGCCGTTTTCTGTTATGCTCTGGCTGGCAAATGTATCGATGTTGATATTAATTTGTTTAACTTAACTACAGAGTTTATATTTTATATTGATATAAAAACGTTAAATTTGCATAAAAAAATATAATAGAACTAAATTATTTAAATATTTAACGTAACTCAAGTGTTAACTAGTAGCTCTAACAATAACAAAAAATATTTATTCAGTGTTTATGAATCAAGTAAAACGTATCAAAAGTTTAGTCGTCTATTTTATTTTAATAAATAACAGATAATATAAACAATATGTTTAACGTGATGAAGGATAGAATTTGCCAACAGAGTCGTAACAAGTATTCCAAATTTTTTATTTATACCTTTTTGGCTTTACTTTTAAAGGCATGCTCAAAGAATTGGAGGTGGGTCTGTCAATTTTCTTGTATTTTGAGTTTCTAGCAATACTTTTGCCAGGTGCACTCACTATATAGAAGAAGAGATGGCTGAAGTCCGTGTTGGTAAGCAAAGGTGCATTCATATTCATAAAAATATGGAGCTAAATGTCATGTATAATGTTAAAATGACAAAATGCGATGTCCAAACAATGTTTTAAATTATTATCTTTTGTTATAAATTTTAAAAATACTGCTTGGTAATTTCTTTTGTACACTTTATTTTTTAATATAAAATAGGGATGTAAACGTAGTGTTAATTAACCAAGAAGCAACTTATAATTTATATAATTATAAAGCCCAGCGAACAACGATTTTCCGTCGAGATATTTA
The DNA here is from genome assembly GCA_963921215.1 of Scoparia ambigualis. NCBI lineage: Eukaryota > Metazoa > Arthropoda > Insecta > Lepidoptera > Crambidae > Scoparia > Scoparia ambigualis. The sequence goes on along the minus strand of OY992511.1, from coordinate 9,759,266 downwards.
CTTTTGTTAAGAAATAGCCTACTACCTTTTTCGTCTTTTGAATCACTTTTTTCTGATTGACGTGGATCAAGTTAAATTTACTTTAAAACTGAGTGTTCAAATTATTGAACAGTTTAGAAACCTGTATCTTATTTTCCACGCTTAAAAATAACAAAGAAATTATATTAAAACATATTAATAGAGTAATGTAAAGATATTTTTTTTTACTTCATTTATTAAAAAGTTGTAAATACTTAATCAAATGTTTTTTATTTACTACAGTAAAAAGTTATAGTAAATAAAAAAAAATTAAAACGAGCCGTAGCTAAAGTTTATGCGAAAGAAGTCGCTGGCACAGCTAGCCAAATAGTGAATAGAACTTTTTTTTTAAATTTATCTGTACCACTTATTGTACATTTCTTTGCACCGGTTATGATTTGTAAGCACGGTTTTTTTCATTTTGCACGTTGATAATGATGTATGCATGAAAGGATGTCTACAAACCTCGTTCTGATTAAAATCGCACATTTTTATTTATATTGCTAGTTATAATTAAACAATTGTTTTTATGTTTTTTACCATTAGAGCGATAATAATATTTCATAAACAAATAATACAGCTATGCCGTCATCGTCTTCGAAAAAACGCAACTCAGGAAGCAGGGGGAGTTGCAATGTTTAACATTACGTGTCTTTTTTGTTTCAGTTAAAAGTCCAGGAGGCTATGAAGAAAAAGGATAAACTAGCAAGAGAACAAGAAGAGGTAATTAAGATTACGTCTCATTCCTATTTTAAAAGTTGAATTCAGCTTCGAATGTTTTTTTACAAATTAAGTATAAATGTATGTATGTACGAGTATGTCAGTCATCTATAAAATTTACTACAGCCCTCACTGATGTTGGAATTGGAAGAGTTCCTTGCACCTATTGTAACTCACACTACTGAATAGCTCACACATGGGAAGTAATCTTACCGAGTAGTCACTGTATAGTAGAAAATGATGAGTAGGTACTAGTAGTTATTGAAAATAAACAGTTCATAAACAAATCAATCCGATTTTGTTTCACCAATTATTTTGAAATGAAGCAATTGATGTTTGTCAGGATCGTAGCTTATCAGAAAGCTGTGGGACGTAACGTCCCAACTAGCAAAACGGTGTGCTATAACAGTCATGGCAACGTTCCTGTTTTACTAAACAGTTCTATAAGAGCGTCGTTATAAGTTGAATAGATGTGGAGTCAACGTGTATTCAACGGGATTTAGGCGCAATTACTCCACTAATTGGTGCAATAGAAGCAGTGTAACTGTGGAATAAATCGCCTAATTATGGAATTGATGTGATTTAACAATTTTAGATGTAACCCTTTGCAGAATCCGTGTTAGGTGAGATGTAAAGTTATTAATAAAATAGACATACATATCGATACCTTGCGGCTCAAAGGGCGTAACCACCAAAACACGACTTTTCAGGAGAGCCAAAAAAACTAAACTTAAAATTTTGTATTTGTCACAACTTTGTTGCTATTGATCATATAAATATGATTCTTACACCAAAATTCGTTGATGTTTGTGGTGAATAATATTAAATTATAACGTTTTAAGAATTTTTATCGTTTAAAAGTTAGCTAGTGAATACGCCTCACAAAATCAAACATGTATGTCTTTTATGCCCCATAAAATGACTACTGCGTTAGAAACACAATGTGTAATCACCAACTTTAAAAATTAATGTTCGGCTTGATCCCTGCCGCTGATTTCCTTCACCGCACTACACGCAATCGACTGTCATTCCATCCACATCACCTTGATGGATGGCGGTCTACTACTGTGCGTTTTTCAAGAAATTTCTTGCCTCGATCTACAGTGTTGTGGAACCAGCTCTCGGCGGCGGTATTTCCGGACCGTTACAACTTAGTGATCTTCAAGAAACGAGCCTATTCCTTCCTTAAAGGCCGGCAACGCGTCTGCGATTCCTCTATTTTTGCGGGTGTCCATGGGCGGCGGTGATTACTTTCCATCAGGTGACCCGCTTGCTCGTTTGCCTCCTTCTGCTTTAAAAAAAAAAAATTAAAATTATAGTTTTTATCGTTTTGTCATTATTTTATTCAATTTTTTGGGTTTATATTCCACTTCCTTTGACTGTTTTAGTAGAATAGGTTAATTTGGCAACCTTTAGTCCATCAGAGGCTTGTATTCTATATTAATATTTATAAATAGGGAAAATTTGTATTTTTGGATTTATGTAATGTCAAACAAAATTTAGGTAAAAGGCTTCTAAACTTTTTCGATTGTTGAAACTTGATTGTTTGCAAGTCCTAAAGAAGATATTATAAAGTAAGACAAATTAATTCAACTACATATTATTTATTGACAAATTTTAATGCTAGAATCATATTATAGTTTTATTACGTTTTTACGTTACTTAATCATATAAATATATATAATCATTAGCTAAAGAAAATTTATAATTGAAAACTTAAATGAAGACCTTTCATTTAATACCACTAATACGTTAGTTGCTTCAATACCACTCCATTAATTCAATAATATACTTACCCACTCGCGACTGTACTTAATAAGTGCAAATCGCCGGATTTTTATTGAAATGTTACGATTGTTGAACGTATAGAGAAAATCAAATGAAACAGTAAACAAAATAATCAAAGTTTATTTAACCTCGGGCCGTACCTATATTAGTTAGTGTAATGTTAATAACTCTAGTTTTTTTTATTTTTTTTATTTTTTATTAATGGTTTATACAACGGGTCGCTTCACAATTTACAACAATTGATTTACATTAAAAACAAGGTTATTTTGACATGAGCGGCCTTCTTGGTATAAACACAACATGCAACTATTAGTAGTTAGTTTTTATTATTAGTTAGTTTAATGTTAATAAATGACTTTTAGTCATAAGCTTAAATAACCTTCAACGTCCAACACTTTGATGATGCCTAATAATGATTGGTTTTACGTCCAAAAATATAAAAAAGTCTACATTACATGCCTTGAAATTTGGGGTCATATTCACCATTGTTTTCAGAATTCGCGAACTTTAAATATACAGTTCAATAGCGGAGAAAAAACTGAAAAGTATAGCATTTAAAACTTTTTGCCAAAATGGTGGTTACGCCCTTTGAGCCGCGAGGTATATATTATTATATACGCGATATAATCACGACTATTATCCCCGAAGGGTAAGTCAAAGACTAGGCAATGAGGACCGCAAAAGGACTCCTCTGCCATAGTCCACTTTTCACCAAATAGCAACTGCATATGTGCCCAGCGTGACAGGTGGTGAGCCCATCGCCGCTTTAAGCTGTTGGATGTATAGTCTTTAGTTAGTCGCCTTTTACGACACCCAAGCGAAGAGAGGGGGTGGTAGGGTAGCATTCATTCGCCGCTACGCGACACGGATATTAATAAAATCTGAGAAATCATTACTGCTACTTCTACGAGTACTAGCGCATTCGTCACACCACATAATTGGTACCTGACTCACAACTAGGTACCAACCTTAACACTTAGGCCCAGAACAGACGGTGAAACGCAACTGCAACGAAACCCTTTTGAAATTATTAGTTTGAAACTAGTTTCAGTCGTTCTCCACACACGCCGCAACCTCACAATCATTTCAGTGTTCTTTGAGAACAGACGTCAGCAAAATGTCTAGTTCAAGTGATGAAGAAGTTGTGGTTATGAATTTGTATCTTCGACAAAGAAAAAGGCATAAAAGAAGAACTATGTGGATACATCCCTACATTGAGAAGAATATCAACTGTCGTATGTTTTGGCTGCCAAAGAATTACAACAAACTGATAGAAAATTACTTGATTGTGTTGTATTGAACAAGCAAGGACACTTCTCAACTTCTAACACAAATTGAATCTTTTTATTTTATTTTGTACTACCGAAAAATACGCCAAAGCCGATTAAACGCAAACATAAGTTTCCTGCACGCCGGTTTCAATGCAACTGATTTGCAATACGTTTCAAACCGGTTTCAAAATGGTCGCGCCATGTGCGGTCTCTCTTAGGAGTCTATGACAGAAACTCAAAAGAAACTTTAAAGTAACTAGAGGTTGCAGTTTCGTTGCAGTCGCGTTGCACCGTCTGTTCTGGGCCTTACAGATTTAAATATAGCTTCCAGAGACTGCACTATGGTCACAGTTACTTGTAATCTGACTGACTCGAGCATTCGACAGGCGAGCCGTGGGCTAATCGTGCCCTAATCTCGGACTAAGCCTATTAAGGCAGTTGTATCGCTTCCCTACGAAACTTCGGAAGCCCTTGCTCGGCACATTTCGATCGTAAAACCCGGCGAATATCGAACGTTGAAATTTTACTGCCGATAAACTATTGGTGACACTGCACAATCTGATGGTAGTGGTATGATACGGAAACATATAACATGCTGGTTGAATTTAGCTTTTGTTTCATTGCTGTTTGGCATGCGTTGGGTAATTTAAGGTTCATTTTTCCGTTTCAGTAATTTGTCATTGCGAATGATTGTGGAATCCATTTTGAATATTATTGGACGTTGGTATTACTCGTACCATTAAAGCTCTCGTTATGTTCGTCTTATGCAAAAATGTGTAAAAAACACAAAGTCATATTACCTAATTGTTTTTTTGTTTATTACACCTCTACAGCGCAATCGTATAGTATTATTATTATTATTTTATAATTAAACACATTTACACCACTGCAAAGCCATTGAATGAAATGAAAAATATTAAGATTTTTTATTGCTTTAATAATACTTAATAAAATTTTATAAAAAGAAAATCTAAAGACAGTCTTCCGTGAATGCCTCAATGAAGCAACTATACAAAATTAATTCACCTCGTTTTGTGTGTGACAAATTGTGATACACCATAACGAGAATAAAGAAACAGCCACATTTGAAGCAAATACTTACCTTTACAACATAATAAAATAAGACTAAGAAATGCCAACGTTCGACAACATTTAAATTTTAATATCCGTAACCGCCTTGATGGTTAAGGGGATCCTGCACAAAATTGTTAAAATTTACGTATTTTTAAGTTACTTGTAGTTGCTATGCGCTGAATTAGTTAAATACATTAAAAGAACTTACGTAAGTTAGCCTGATCATTGCACAAGGTCGTGGCCTTGTTGAAATATGAAACAAATTCTTTAAACAATAACAAACAATACATAAAATTGACTCCTAAAAACATCTTTTTTCGACAACTTTCTTGTTTTTACGCATGAAACTTCTTAATTATTAATTCTTACATGAAAATATTTGTATTGATATTCCGCACGTCACCCCCCCCCCCTTCCCCCCCACCCCCCATTTTAGAAAAGTAAATTTTATTTTTTAACACAAGCGCGTGATGGTTTTGTACATTTTGCAAAATAAAAACATTGCTCTAAACAAATTACTAGGTCTGAAACTCCAAAGCAGAATTGTTCTAATTTTAAATATCATTATGATTGATTTTGCTTTGAAGTTCATTAGGAGACTTAGGTCAGTTTTTGCGACCGCGCGGCACCCTCTTAAGTGGTAAAGCACCCGGTGTAATATCCGAATTTTCGGGTACAATTCCTAGGTCAGGAAAAGTGAGTTTCGGATTTTTTTTATGCATAACCTGAGTTTGATATCACCAACCCGTATTTGTCAAGCGTTGTAATTAGCCATATTTATCTATTGTAGCAATGACTTGATTTCATTATGTAGACTTTTGCCGTTTCACGGCTATAAAGCCATAAAAAATACAACTTGTTATTTAAATGCACGTACTAGCCTTGTCGAAACTACTCGGCACGATAGCGCGGCTTTAAAAGCTAATATAAACCTAGATAGATACCGCTGGATAGAAACAACACTATCAGTAAGTGTTGCCCATCGTTAAATATCGATAGAGCAGGTGCTATATCCTGACGGGCCATGTCTAACTCCGTGCCAACGTAAAACCTCATTTACTCAAACAAAACAACATGCAAATCCCTTTCGCGTAGCCGACGCCGGCTCCGTAACAAAGTGTGCATAAATTAAGTTAATGTTCAATACTTTTCTACTTACGAGAAAGTGGCCGTTTTATTACCACCAGCTGAATATTTATTGCCGTGTTCACGCATTTTAGAGGAATATTTCTCACTAATATTTTCAAAACTTACGTCAGTACATCATTCACCTGTAACGGCGTTACTTGTAAGCTCCTAAACAAATATTTATTGTTGACGTATGGTTCTTGTTCTTATTTAAACGCTCTGATAATATTTGTTAGTAAGTTTATTTTTTAGACTCAATTTAAGATATTCAGTTTATGTTTATTCTAAGTAATGTTTTGTATGTTAACTTCTAACTAACTTTAAATCCGTCGAATACATGTTTTCTTATTAGTACAGCTCTAGGCGGCTAAAATTGTGTATCAATATTTAGACAATTATAAAATTAAGAAGAATTTATTTTTACGTATTCCTAAGATACTTAGGGCTGATTTTTTCATTTTCGAATAAAACCTATCCATCTAATAAAGTATTACGCGACCTATCTAAAATTTCACCTGTAAAGAAAGACATGATATGTCTTTCTTTACATTTTTAAAATACTTTATTTACACAATTCTATGACCACGCCTTATATTTCGCTTCGACGCGATTCTGTTTCGCCGTGCTAGTGGTACTGGGGTTAGCGATGCGCATTTGTCTGGCACAGACTATAGCTCGTTAGATTAGTTGTTAAGTCTTAACTACAAGTTAGTTAACTGTTTTTTATTATTATTAGTATTGACATCAATAAGTGCCTGCAAAGGTTTACATTGAATAAATAATTTGACTTTTGACTTTTGAAAATGGCTGTGTAATACTTTAACAAACTAATAAGTTTTATTTCTGACAATTGAAAAATCGGCCCTTAGTGTAACAAAAACCCTAATGTATAATTATTCTTTATTTGTTGATTTAATCTTAAAACTATTTCCTGTTGTTTCAGATATTGAGAGACATAAGACACGGGCTTATGAATATGGGAAGAGATGGGGTCCGAGGTCCTTTCGGAGGTATGTCTTCGTGTAATTAACTTCACAGTATAAATGTGTCTCTAAAACGAGAATTCATCCGCTGTGACCAAATATTTAACTATTAAAATTAAAAAAAATACGGTCACAGCTTTTGAATTTTATTTTCTATTTTATAGCTTCTTGATGGATTTACAAAATTTTTACTTTGAAAGCTTTTTTATTTTACTTTCATAATCAACTATTGGCTTTGAAATTAGTTTTATGGAAATTGTGTAATAAGAACTCTAAAAAATAATTTTCAGTAATTTTTTTTTGGTGTGTCATATTATGGTTATAGTAATAAATAAGTATGGTTTAGCATAAAATGTTACATTTTCCATGAATTCTAATGAATCAATATGTCAAGAATAAAAAATATAATATTAAACGTCTGGTGTTCCGCATGTCGCCTGCACGAATGTTTTGATTCTAAATTTCGGTAATCAATGCGGAATGCTTTTTGTTCTATTTTTTTCACCGTTTGGCATTTGTTTACTACTACTGTTTGTTAAGCTTTCGATGTGCATTTTTCATCATCATTCAATTGTTTTTATTACAAACCATGACGACGTTAAAAGAACACAACATACCTACCTGTATAAATAAGATTAATTCAAGAGAAATACTTGTCTGTCGATTCAACCATTTTATTTATACTCTTAAGATATTGATACGTTCACATAAAATGACTACCTCAGGTGGAACTACCTCTTACGAGTATATTTGAGCAAAAAGTATCAAATATTACATTTCAGTTATTTTATTCAGTGTAACACGTTTTATATAAGTTTCATCTTCATCCGATTATGTTGCGGCGAGATGCTGAATGCATGTTGTTTTAAAAACAAATATTTTGCATAAACCACGCACGGCTTTACAATGTTCGTACACAGCTTAAACTGCAGTGTTGTCAGTGAGTTCGCCATTTTATGGAAGGGCATTTACGGTAAACTGTTTTGCAATTTTTTTTAGCACATACTTTTTATTTGCACTTTTGAAACTTTAAGTCTCATAGAAGTTTAATGAAGAACTCGTTTACAGACGACACGTATATGTACGACGATGAAGCAAGAGGTCTGACAGGGAGAGGGCACTGGTACGACGAACCTCCTTACGAAAGTGACCCCGAGGATTTTCTTATGGGTGGTGGAGCGCCAGCGGCACAGTTTCAGAACGGACGAGTTTGCTTCACACTCAACCTTCGCAACGAGCCAAGAGGTGAAGGCGTTATATCACTCAGAAGCGCTGGCGATATTAGTTTAGCAAGAGCCCCTCGAAGAGGATTAATAATTCCACAGAGCGGCCCCTATCCAACCACTGTTATCCCCTTGCGAACTGCGAGAGATCGGGAGAGCGGGGATTATGCTGCGTCCGACATTCAATCTATCGGCTCAAGATTGTCAGGCATTTCATTAGAATCCAGTCGCTCAGAGCGAGACTCCAGGAGAGGTTACAGGCAAATGTCAGGATATCGGATAGGAGCCGATCCACTTTCACCCGCCTCTTCGGATTACGAAGATCAAGAAAGCGAAACAGATTCTCAACACATAGCGACGGTACATCAGGTAACTGTCGTTATTTCATGTTGCGTTAGTCTTCAAATACGTTATCGTTGTAGTCTTTTAGCTGTTTTAATAAATAAATTTGCTGTTTCCAATAACTTTATTTGCTTTTATTTAAAATCTCCCTTTCCCTCTTGAATAATTGTGTTCATCGTTTCAGTCAGCTGAGGAGTGTGAAGGCGTATCAAACTTAGCAGGAAAAGTGCGAGGTCTAAGACAAGATGTCCAAAGAAAAATATCAAGATTAAGACAAGAAAGAGGCCCCGAAGGCAGCGATAGGCGGACGAGCGGTGACCAAGCATTCCCATGTTCTAATAGTTCTTTCGAAAGTCTTCCCAGCGGATCAGGCAGTAGTGAGTGGATTTATTAAGCTATTCGGTGTTAATATAAACGTTATTTGTAAATATGTTCGTCTTTCCTTTCTGTTTACCATAACGCCCCATGTGTTACTTACAGATTACACACTAATGTAAATACTTCAGTGATTTAAGTTTCTCCTGATCCTACTAATCGTATGTTTATGTTCATAAGCATTCTAGATTAACATAATCCTACCTATTCACAGTCATGCAAAGATGTATCAAGGTATTTTTAATTTTAATGTAATGATCATTGGGTGGGCAGTTAATTGAGATTTATAAAATCTACAAATGTTTATGTACAGGCACACAAGCATTGGTTCGCGCTGGTAGTAATCACTCATCTCTCTCGGCAGAAGAAAACATAGAATTAAGTCCAGCCGGGCGGAGTTTACTCGTGCCGCAAATGCTGTGTCGAGCTCGAGCACTCGTCGATTATCTACCCAATATTTATGAGAAGGATGCCCTGAGATACAAGGTAAAGCATCTTAATTCCGAGGCACACTGAATAATTTTCTATTTTATAACGAGAAAGCAGTTTAACAATGGCGTGTAATTTTCCAACAGAAAGGAGACATCATAGAAGTAGTCAATATGAACGCGTCTGGAATCTGGCGAGGCGTCCTTAACAATAAAGTCGGCAATTTTAAGTTTGCAAATGTCGAAGTCCTATCAGATAGAGAAACGGTGCGATCACGATCATCGAAATGGTGCAAAAGCCGAGAAAGACTTTGGGAAACCAGACCAAGAACCGTTGAGGAATTATTGAGGAGGATAGACCTCCCAGAATACACTGTGGCATTTGCAAGAAACGGTTACGAAGACATTGAACTTTTTAAAGAAATTGAACCTTCGGACTTAGATTATTTGGGAATAATGACTCCTGAGCACCGCACTCGCATCCTTGCTGCCGTACAACTTCTGCATAATCTTGAATGTGAGTTACTTAAACATTTAGTAGTTTGTTTTTTAATTTTATAATTCAGTGTAAATATTTAAAATTGAACGTGTTGGTGTTGTGTAGGTGGAGAAGTTGACGGCGACGGCGATGGAGGTGGGTCGAGCTCCGAAGGCGGAGAATCACCTTTCGGCCGACGACAGTTCCCACGCGATTCTGGCTGCTATGAAGCAGGCGTCGGTGTCGGTGGTGTCCGCGTTAGAACTTCACCGTTAGTTCATAGAGCTGACGAACCTACGCATCGACCTCCAGAGCCGGCACCACAAGCAAAGAGGTCAATACGTCGGCGACAGCCTGACGATGTGGAATGTGATAGAATTGAACGTTATCCCGGCACAGTAGGAGAGAGAGCGCTAGCTCGCGCAGGTGGATTGCCGGGTGGCGCGAGAGATGATACTTGCGAGTCTGATCATAGATTGAACGTGGTTAAATTCGTGGCCGGGGGTGAGCCTTGCGCATCGGAGAAGAGTAGTGACTCTGGTGTGAGTAGTTCGTCGTTGAGTTCGGCTCACCCCCACCGCCCCTGAGCGCGGCCTGCCGCGCCAGCGCTTGCCTAGGCGCTGGCGCGGGCGCGTGTGCAGGCCGCGCAGCCGCCCGCTCCCCCCGCCGACACCCCTTCGCCGCCCGAATGCGAACAGGACAATGAAAGCGGGGACGCCAAACGCCATGAATTTTGAAACTTCAATTTATTAATAGACAATAGTCCGATATGTAAATGTTTAAAATATACTTCTTTAGAAATAAAGACTGAATATAGTATTTGTCCATTATTCTTGTCTTATGTTGATACAATTAGCCGCCTTTCCGCCTGCGTGAAATTTGGTCACGGTAATCTTCATCGGATGTCCCCGGGAACATTGTACTTGACCGGAATAAAAAGTTGCCTATGGCACTGTCGAGCTATCAAATTTTCTGTGAACAACTATCCGTTGTTTAATTTTGACGTGTAAGAATGAGACAGACAAACACCTTTGCATTTAAATTATTACTTAGGATTATTTGCATACGAGCGGCGCTCTGAATACTTTGTGATGTAATGTTTCTGGCACTAAATCAATGTTATGATATTATTAAAAGTTTAATGTACTATTTCTATCATATCTCTATAGAGTGAGTCATTTAGAGGATTGGCCTAACTTTCACAAAATAGAAAACTTTGTAATTGTTATTCCTATTTGTTTCAAATATTTGTAACATCTCTTTGCAACAGCAAATTGCTTGATCGGATAGTTGTTACTCAAGACAAGTTTACTTGAGTGATAGTTACAATACATGTGAATTCGGAAAAACACGTCGACCTTATCCGAAATATTTATTGTATTAATAAGTTGTTTGTTACGATTTCAGGATTCGATATTCGGTGATCGATTTATTATCATTCCGTTTAATCTTTATGGCATATCATTGATGGTGCCAATAGCCTTTTTAGTTGCTTAGACTTTATGGCACATCGTTGAAAACCTTAGTAAACATTTTGATAACGAACAGCGACTTGTTACTTATTCCGATGGCTAAAGGTTTTCAACAAATTGTAAAGGTGTGAATCCACTGTGGCGTATACAGGGCACGCTTGCTACGTTTCCATAGAAACCAAGTACATCTCGGATGTGTAGTTTTTATAGATACGTAACCGTGGCCGAGCACCGCAGTGTATTGGCGACCTAAATAAAACAACGTTGCTAATAATAACGTGTTTACTTTGTAGCGGAGGCAATAAACCAGTTGATAAAAACAACTGGGGCGTTAAAAGCGCAACATTCGATAGCAATAATTGTAAATAACTTAATAGATAGGTTAATTATTATATGTTGAGACATTTTGTAATTTTTTAAGAGAGCTTTATGCGGTACGCCGCATGTACAGTATAGTTTGTAGGCCACTTGCGTGTGAAATTTAAAATTTCGCTCAGATCTTCCGAGTCAGAACCATGTCATTCGATGTCACAGAACCATGTCATTGGGCGCCACTAACAGTCACGCTTGAGTTTGAGTCGGCTAGCGAAGTGAGTAGTAAACGGAAATTGCCATTAAAATTAGGTATATTGCTTGCATAATGATGAGACTATGTTAAATAATCTTAACGTCAACAAGGGGGACATATATCTTTAAAAAAATTATTGACACGATTTCAGATAAATTCACTACATTTAGTATTAAACTCGTCTCAACAATTTTATCTAACAAAGCATACATTTTGAGTACCAAAAATACCAATCATTATAAGCTTGTAGAAGCTTCCTGAAGAAGCTCATTAAAATGAGCAGGTGGGAAGAACCAACCGAACAGTAAAAAGCTTCATAAAATAATGGGACATAAAATACATTGTCAGAGTTATTATGCAGAAGAATAAAGTTCTTGAAAGGCAAAGTATAAAGATAAAAGCTTATTACCCAAGGGAGACTTGTTTAATCATTCACTGGTAATAGGAACTGGTGTAAGATAACTCTTCCATTAATGTTCACAGTTAGTAGACTCAGTCTCAAACGTTGCTTTCCATGCGAACATTTGCAACTGTATTGCAGTGTTCTTTTGTAAATTTTGTAAAAAAAAACCTACTAACAACACATTTTCGACTACGATTGCGAACTAGTCTGAACTATTAAATGTATATAGATAAATGTTTGTTACTTGTATATTGTAGATAGAATATATTTCTTTTGAAAAATATTGTATATTCAATAATAATACTTTATTAAAATTAAATGTTATCGAAAATAATTTATTTATAATCAAATTACGTTACGAACGCTCAGGTAGAATTCGACTTCACATTTTGTGGTTATTCATAGTGTTGTTTTTTCTAAGACTCGTGATTATTGATACTTAAGCTGTACATTTCAATTTCATTTATTTTGTGTTAGCCATATACTGCAGTGACTTTTTGTAGCAATATTTATATTTTTTTAAAACAGACCTTACGTGTAAGTTTACAAATCTGTTTACAAACAATGGATTCTAAATAAATAAATCCAAAAACTTATCGTCTGTTTTTTTTCCATACTCTATATTGAATAAACATTATTATATAATGTTATTACTTAATAGGATCATGTCATACAAACACCTTTACTTTAGTGAAATCATAGTAGGTACCTACTCATAGAGCACAAAGGCAACATTAATGAACATCCTTCCGTAACGGAAAGATGACCAACGCTATTAAGTTAAACTTAGCTATCGTTGTTCAGTGTATTATTAAAATCTCAATTCACATTCAGAAAAAGCTTTGAGACTTAAGACCAATCAATTTGAATGGTACAAGAAAATAAATAGTTTTTTAATTATATTTTAACTTTACTGTTTTTTGTGGGTATAATTTATAGAAACATATATTTAATGTCCTCCTATGTGAATTGTGATGTTGTCCGTGTAGGAAGGCCAGTGCCCAACAGTGGGACGTTTATAGGCTGATGATGATGTTTAATATCAAAATACGACCTATTAGTTTCCGACAATATATTGAATTATTCTTATTCAAAACAAATAGGTACTTAACTAAGTAAACGGGACCTAACTCGATTAATGCTTAATTAATCGCGTTAGTTTTGATATAATGCAACAAGAAATTTTAAGTCTTAACATAGGTAGGTTATAAAAGAGATTGACCATTTTTGTATGGACGTTAGACCAAGAGTTCTGCCTAACATTGAATCATAGTGCATAATGTTCCTTAGACTAATACTAGTATGTAACCCAAAGCGCTTCAGAATCTATCCGAGGAGTAATGAAAAACAAAATCTTTTGTGTAGGTTTTACATTAACGAATAATAATAACAAATGTCTTATTTTTAAAATAAAAGACGGTATGTATATAAATAATGGAAAAACACTTAATTAAGGATAGTCATTCAATCAATTAATCATATAAAGCCACAACATAACCACGTGGATGTTTCTTTTATACTTTTTTATATCTCTTCATGTAAGGAAAGAAATAAAAGTATAAAGTATTCCCATGCTTGGGCAGCATTTGTTCCAAAATGGTCAATCTCCTTTCCCTGCCAAAAAGCATTCTAGTTAGAAGGTACATACCGTCGAGTAAATACTACAAGAAAGTTTATCTTCAATATAAATAGGAGTCATTTAATCAGAGTCATACGCGCGTTTCAATACAAGCCAGTGGATTTCTCATAAACACTGCATTATCGATTCGCATACGTACAGTTGCAAACTGAATTAATTATGTACACGAACCGGATTAACAAGTCCCTTACTGTATCGGTAAGTGTACCCTGAGATAACAAGTGGATTCACTGGTTGAATAAATATTGGTACTAAATCTCGCTTAGGTGCTAGGAATATCTATTCATTCGATAACAATATTTGGTTTACAAGCAATTTAATTTAACTTTTGTTTTTGAATTTGTAATCGAGTACCAGTAGACTCTTCCTGTTGTTATTTCAAAGCTTTCGCAAATTTTTCACAAGTTTATGTCTCAAGAAAGTCTTTTAATGTATGGAACATAAGTATTTTATGTTGCCACTAAATTATTGATATTTTCACATAAAGCTTCAAATGAAATTAAATATATGTATAAGCTGTTGCGATTTTAAAGTTTGTACTTAATAGTTTATTCACACTATATTTGAAACTGCTAACAGTTTATAGTTGAATGACACCAAATCACGACGTAAGTTCACGCACATAAAATCGTGAGCGACTATTCGTTGGAAATTGGTGAGTAACCAAATTAATGTTACCTGCTAAAACAAAAGAAAAATATATTTCTTTCTGAATATACTCCATAGTACGCCGCGCGCCGGTACCGGTGTCGCCATCTCTGGGGTCCAATTCTTTATCGGGTTCAATTCAATATGTATAGTTTATTGGTCCGTTACAAACATACTTTTAAGACTGTTATCCCCTACGGGTAAGTCAGTGAGTGACACGGCAAGGAGGAGCTCAAAATCAGTCCTCTGCTAGTAGAGTCCATGTTTCACCAAATGTACTCGTTGGTAATAACTGCACAATGTTCTCTGCGTAATAGGTGGTGAGTGTGACTCTCTGCGCTTTTGACGACCTCCTTGGTCGAGTGGTTTGTACACCGGTTTTCATTGTGTCGCATTCTTTGAGGTCCCGGGTTCGATCCCCGGTCGGGTCAATTTAGAAGTTATTGTTTTTCTAAATTGTCTCGGGTCTGGGTGTTTTGTATGTATAATAAGTATGTATTTAAGTATTTTAACCACTCACTCTTGGATTTTTTTGACAATTTTTTGACAGTAACTGTCAACGTCAAATTTGACAGAATGGAGCATAGACTATGCTATATTGTGCGATAACAATACATAAGATGAACAACAGAACCGAAATAACCAAACTTGTTCATACTAAAATAGTCTGTAAGTCTATGAATACACGGTACAAAGTCAAGTGTGTTTTTGTAGGTGCGGTCTCATGCGACCGCTTGGGGTTTGAGGGGTGTATGTTTATCCGTTGTCTAGTAACCGTTAAACGAGTTTCATAACGGAGCTTCTCTGGGCTAGATAATTGGTGTGAGTTTAGGAAAGTTTATTTATTTTAGTTTTATTTATCGCTGCTCTATGTTATTTAATGTATCAGTCTTCAGTCCGTTAGTCGCCTTTTACGACACCCAATGGAAGAGATGGGTTGGTAGTATTCTCTTACGAGCCGCCACCATAGCAAATTTAAATTTAAAAAAAGTTTCCGAAGAATCCTACTCTGGCTAGATAATTGGTACAAGTACATTATTTATTTATTATTATTTATTACGAAACCAAGGCTCAATCAAAAAATTCATAAAGTATTAAATTTTAATCAGCCACAATCCACAACGTCGACCGAGACCATTCGTACCCGTCACCCAACATTACCTCACTAGCTCGAGACGTTCCCAAAACAAATGCGCAAACCTCTTTACCACCTATGTGCCATAATTATACGCGCGATGAGTTATGGTGGCTCTGAGGCTCTTTTATCATGCATCTCCGTCCATTTTTCAGTTCGCACGATTATAAATCTTGGCGATTGGACGACGGCGCCTATGGGAATGCCTCAGCCAGTTGGTGTTGTAAAATTTTCTATTAGCTTCCAGCCTGTTTCTGTTTGTAATGAGTGCGGTTGTTCGCGTGGGCAAGGAACTTTGTATCGCTTTTTGCATCGGTTAGCCGATGGTACACTTGATTGGAATAATATTAAATGTTGATGTAAGTTTCTGTGTGATTTTTGAAAACGTTTTTAGATCAAATACAAGTAGCGATATTATACATACATAGGTATATATTATAATCACGACTATTATCCCCGAAGTGATAGTCAGAGACTAGGCAATTAGCGACTGCACATGTGGTCAGCGTGGCAGGTGGTGAGCCCACTGCCGCTCTACGGTATTGGATGTAAGTAAAGTCTTTAGTCTGTTAGTCGCCTTTTACGACACCTAAGAGAAGACAGAGGGTGGTAGTATTCTTTCACCGCTACGCGGCACGGTTAATAGGTTTTATAGGTAAGTAGCGATATTATAGGTAGGTATTATATTATTATTGCTTTCTTATACTATTGTTGTGTTGGTCACGGTTCAAAGTATTCGAATTTGGATATGTACAAGCCTTAGGTACATAATATCTGTAGGTAAGTATACAAAAAAGCTATCAAAATATCAAACTCTAAAATAATTCAGAGCAATGTTGCGGACCTGTTCTATTTTGTCAAATTTCAGATGTACAAGTATATGCCAAAGTTATGACATACTTTACAGCATTTACGGGCTATATAAAATGACATTTATGATTGTACATTGCTGGAGACGGTAAAAATAACTAATAAAACTTAAAATAAAAGGTAGTGGCGGTCGTATTTTTTTAACGGTACGCAATAATATTCCAGCGTGGAACTACACAGGTGAACTTTAGTGTATTAAACATATTACAATCATAATATCACAGTTTTGAAATTTTGATAATATTTCTTAATTAATAGTTTCGCGGTTTACGCATGCCAGTTTTAAGTGATATATTTTAAAAAAGGTCAGTTCACTACGCAGTTTCGAATGACGTTCGTTTTAGCAACAACCTTTTTGGCGGAAAACTTTATGGTGGGGGCGAAAACTCATTTGAGTCTATATCAATGAGATTGAATGACACTGCAGCGATGAACATCGTGGTGAAAATCTTTGTGTGTGGTACTCGGACCATGGTGTGGTAGGTACGTGGTGTCACACTGAACATTTTTCGACACTACTTTTTTTGCTACAACATCATTCGAAACCGCGTAATGAACCTTTTTAAAGGCTTATGCAAAAAAAGGAAATGTTTACCAAATAATATTTGCTAACCTAATCTTACCTTTGGTGCTAATTTAACTTGTTTTGGTAAACATTCACTCTTTTTTTTATGTGTGCGAGAAAATTTGTTCCCCTATTTATATAGTGCACCAATGTACGGTTAGAGATAAAAAAATGCTTGTAAAGTGGAGCCTGACGACAGTCTGTACTATTGTAAAATTGTTCTACTTAATTATAAATATCAATATGATTGTTTTTGCTTTGAAGTTCATTAATAGACTATGTCAGTTTTTGCGATCGCGTGGCACCGCCTTAAAGGTGGACTTTCGATCCGAGCGTCAGCGTCAGCGTTGCAGCGTTAATAACGCCGCGACACGACGCACGCTGCGACAGTATAAGTTACGCGTGTCGCGGCGTTACTGACGCTGCGACCTGACGCTGACGCTCGGATCGATAGTCCACCTTAAGAGTAACGACATAACTGTTTGTCGGTTTTTAAAAGTAGGTATTAGAAACATTTCATCTCACATGATCGTAACGGTAAAAACAGATTTCAGTCTCCTTCGTTATAGCGAATACCCAAAGCACAAAAGCTTTAAAAACTTTTATGTCGGTAGCCAAGCAAGCTTTATTTAGGCACAGCAAGTGCAGTAAACAGAGCGTGGGTGTCCGCACTGTTTACCTGTCCCCACCGCGATAATTAACATTTTATTCTTGCACGGAACAGAGGCGCGGCAGACAACGAGGATTAAAACTTACTCTATTTTTGGTAAACCAGGCATTTTTGTAGGCAGCGCTGTGCTGGTTTGGTGCAATGTTTAGAGTGTGCAGATAGATTTTAAGTATCATGTATCTTATTTTTTTATTTAACAGCAGGGGGCGATTGGTCTCCATCTCACTGATGGTATGTGAATAAGGCCTTGGACTGGACATGGATCGGATCAGGTACCCTCAACTGGCTATAATCTCAACTCTATTTGCCAGAACACAATATGAGCTTGTCAATTTCTAATAATGGTTTTTTAAAGGATCAAAGATATATTAATGTTTGCTTATTAAAAAAATATATAAGGTGACTGCTAGAAACTGCTAGAAACTTCAAGGGCTGGTCAGGTCAAGTGTTTTAAACATGACAAAAAAGACAAAAAGGAATGCGTGTTTTTTCATTTATAATGAAATAATTCATTTTGTAAATTTTAATTGGATTGCCTTTGAGTATCTAATTTATTATAAAGCATACGACCGTCTGCTGACCCGTCCGCGTCAGCTGGGCGATAAGTACTTACCTACGTAGACGGGTCAAGAGACGGCCGGCCGGCCGGTCGTTGCCTCCGGCAGCTGGGCAATAAGTACCTACGAAAAAACACGAATTCCTTTTTTGTCATTTTAGTCATGTATAAAACACTTGACCTGACCAGCCCTTGAAGTTTCTTGCGGTTTCTAGCAGTCATCATCCTACGAGGTTTTCGTGGTGCAGTCTTTATGTACTTACCTAAATTGTATTCTTTTTGTTTCTAAATAAATAAATAAAAATTAAAAAATCTTTTACTTAAGTATATAAAAAGAAAGAAGGTACATTTTTATTGAATATTGCATGGTCTCGTTATGGTTACATATCGTGTTAAAAAGCGGGCACTTCTAGTTTCTTCATGGTACATTTTTTTTATTTAACAACAAGGGGCGTCTTTATCTCACTGATGGTATGTGAATAAGGTCGTTTATGGGCTTGGACTGGACATGGATCGGATCTGGAACCCTCAACTGGCTATAATCTTAACTCTGTTTGCCAGAATACAATATGAGCTTGTCAACTTCTAATAATGTTTTTTTAAAGGATCAAAGTAATTAATGTTTGCTTATTAAAAAAATATACTTATATAAACAGAAAGAAGGTACATTTTTATTGAATATTGCATGGTCTCGTTATGGATGCAAATCGTATTTAAAAGCGGGCACTTGTAGTTTCTTCATGGCAGATTTTTTTATTTAACATCAAAGGGCGTTTTCATCTCTCTGATGGTATGTGAATAAGGCCGATTATGGAATTGGGACTGGACATGGATCGGATCTGGAACCCTCAACTGGCTATAATCTCAACTCTATTCGCCAGAATACAATATGAGCTTGTCAACTTCTAATAATGATTTTTTAAAGGATTAAAGTAAATCATGTTTGCTTATTAGAAAAAATATATATATGAAGAAAGTAGGTACATTTTTATTGAATATTGCATGGTCTCGTTATGGTTACAAATCGTGTTAAAAAGCGGGCACTTGTAGTTTCTTCATGGTACATTTTTTTTATTTAACAACAAGGGGCGTCTTTATCTCACTGATGGTATGTGAATAAGGCCGATTGTGGACTTGGACTGGACATGGATCGGATCTGAAACCCTCGATTGGCAATAATCGCATCTCCATTTGCCAGAACACAATATGAGTTGAGAGAGAGAATTAATGTATGCTTATTAAAAAAAAAAGTAAGAAGGTACATTCTTTATTGAATATTGCAGTCTCGTTAAGGATGCAAATCGTATTTAAAAGCGGGCACTTTTAGTTTTTTCATTATACACTTAAAAGTTAAATTTATCATAGAGTACGCAATACTAGAGTCAATTTCGCAAATGCATTCTGGCAACCTCGTTTATACTTTCCGTCTCGAAATGGTTAAACTTCTAAATTATGTTATGGCATTGTATAAAGTTTATTTTTGTTCAGCCGTTCAGTATCACCCACCGCATAAATGATGTGTTCACATGCACTCAGCGCGCGAGGTCCTACCGCCGAACAAAAAAAAAACATTTTCTTTTTTTTACTGTCACATTTTTAATTTGAAGATTGAACCGAAATAATTAGAAAGTCAACATCATTCTTGTATTAAATACAGAATTCGACGACCTCCTTGGTCGAGTGGTTTGTACACCGGTTTTCATGGTGTCGCCTTCTGAGGTCACGGGTTCGATCCCCGGTCGGGACAATTTAGAAATTATTGTTTTTCTAAACTATCTCGGGTCTGGGTGTTTTCTATGTATAATATTGTACGTATTTAATTATTTTAAGTATGTTTATTCGTTGTCTAGTGACCATTTAAGGAGTTTCTTTGAAGCTTCTCTTGGGCTAGAATAACTAGATAATTGGTGTGAGTGTAGGAAGTTAAAAAGTTAAAAAAATCGTCATCATTATAAGTTTTTCCACATTTTTTATGTAGGTAATAAGTTCAAGTTGGTGGATTGTAATATTCACATTGTTTGTATGTATGATGTATGTCGTGTATCTATATTCACGACTATTTATTCCCAAAGGGTTAGACAGAGACTAGGCAATGAGGGCCGCAGAAGCAGTCCACTGCCTTAGTCCACGTTTCACCAAATCTTCAACTGCTCATGTAGACAGTCCCGAAGAATAACGTCATATCTGCAAGAGAGTTGTATCGCAGATATGACGTTATTCCTCGGGACCGTCGATGTGCAGTCTTTGTTCCGTTAGTCGCCTTTTACGACACCCAAGGGTAGCGAGGGGGTGGTAGTATTCTTTCAGTGAGTGGATACACACACGGCTAACACAGTGTTTGACTGTGTATATAGGTACCTGTTATTTTGTTTTTTTGTAAAATGTGAGCGTAGGGCGATGAGTGCCAGTGTGCGGGCAAACCAATATTGATTTTTGTCACACTGCTTCGATTTAATAATTAATGTTGAGTTTCTTTGCGAATTTTAATAAGGAAATTTTAATCAAGAAACTAAAAACTATGTAATGTAGTAAAATTAAACACGAGTTAATCCGTAAAAAGTGTTTCACTTCAATGTGTAGTGCTCGCTTAAACCTCAGAAAACAATATGAATTTTAATAAAATAAAAAATAAAGAAACAAACGAGCCAGCAGCAGCGTGTCAAAGCAATCACCACCAACCATGGACTCCGCGGAATCGCAGATGCGTTGCCGGCCTTTGTGGAAAGAGTACCTAAGCTCGATTCTAGTAGGTCTCTAAATCGTAACGGTCCGCTGATTACATAGTACTGGTAAGTAAAAATGGTAAGACCTTTCACCGTAAACGCTCAGTGGTAGCCAGCAATCCGTCAAAGGTGATTCGTGAGATGAAATTACAATCGATTGCATTTATTACGGTAGATAAAGGGACTCAGCATTGCGGATTAAACCAAACCATTTTTCAAAACACTTCCCCTGATAAGTTCTGGTTATGATTACCCTTTGCGCCTACGATCTAAGATATCTACCTTATTTAGACAGCTGGAAAACTCCGAAGATAAAATGTAAAGAAGTAATAAAAAGAAAAACATGTATTAGAATTTCTCACTCGATTTTCCCAGCTATAAACTGACTAAATCACATACCTTTTAGACCATGTACGCAGAGGGTCATAGCATAAACAACTTGAAATCTATGTGAATTATTCAAAGCCAACACTCCACGTACGTTGCAATGAGTCAATGTCGTCGCGCGCCGGTATTGGCGCGCGAGATGCTAATTCCCGCTGGTTTTCCAAAGTGGTGCCTAAAAAGGAATATTTTAATGAATAGCCGTTATTAATGTACAATACTTTAACTAACTCTCTTGCTTGAAGACAGAATTACGACTATAGAGAAGATTTAAAGTAGACAGACACATCTGATTATTATTTCAAATAAACTATTTCTCAGTTATTGTTCAACAATGAAACACTTTTTTACGGGAGACAGTCTCCCTGTGACCACGGACCCTGTAAAGGGTTCGAAACGTCAGGATAATGTATAAAAAACTATGTAAATAGTAAATTAAACGCGAGTTAATCCGTAAAAAAGTGTTATATTTCAATTTCTTAGTTTTTCTAACCTTTTGCTTGTCGTCTTTGCGCATGATTTATACACGTAATTACACCATTTTATAGAATTAATTGCTGTTATCAGACGATTATGTACACTACCTAAATAAATACTTAACTGACAATTCGTTATTGAAAATGGCGAGCGTTTTAATTTTTTGTTCTTGTTTAGACAACCTTTTTATTTCAAAATCATTATTATCTACCTTACTTAAGGCCTTACTACAAAATAGTGTTTCTAGTTAAACTCGTGTTTTAAACGTTTTCTGTCTGTCTTATACAATGTCTAACTCTAAAATGTTTTAAACATTGTCTAACTCTACACATTTTTTTGTGCTAAGCCCAAGAGACTTTTTAATAAAAAATATTATCTCAAGTGCTGTAAAATTTGTTAAACAATTATTTGTCGAACTACAAAACAATGTGTCCCAAGTAATCGGCAAGGACCAGGTAATTGCAGATCGCTGCCCGAGTTCCCCGCAGGTGGTCTTAAAGGAATGTTAATGTTGCCGAGTGCCATAATTTGTACCAAAGCGGGTGCTTTTAATAATCAATGTGTAAACACAGATCCGGTAAATGCCGTGGCGTGCTCCTTAGTCAATGGTAAAACCACTATTTACGAGTGATAACTTAATCCTTACCGGTTACGCTTATTATTAAAATAATAACCATGTAATTTATAATGATGTCGTACGAACTATAAATATGAATGCTATTATAAGTTCACGCAGCTTGGTTTCTTTTTAGTCAGACACACGTAACAGATGTGACAAAAGTTTTACTGTATGTCCGGTAGCTAGTTTCGGGTTTGTCAGCCTAGCTACGACCTATCGTTATAAGCTAGTATCGTTATAAGTCCGCTTCCTTACGGTCTTAATGACACTCAAATTTGGCTTTCAACAAGGTTGGTTTTCATGTCACTATACAGTTACCATGATACCTCACCTGATGTCAGGCAATGATACAGACGATAATTGAACACGCTTCCTTCTTGATTTGATTAATCCCAGATTTTAGATATGTATGGAGAATGACCCCCATGGACCATTATGTATGGGCGGTTGAACAACAAACAACAAATACTGAACTTCTTATGCAACACATGCAAACCAACCCGCATTGGGGCAACATGGTAGACATTCATTAGCTGATGAAGATGATCTAGTGCTCTAGTCTAAATCTAGTTAAACCGGAACACAGAAATACAACGCTGCTTGGCTTCAAAAATTTATATGAGGGCGATCCCTATTCAGCTATAACAAAGTTTAAGATGGATTGAAGTGACATTTTGAGGTAGGTTAACCTGTTGGCTGGTGTCTGAAGATAAAAATACGTTTACGTGATAACGCTAGTAGCAACAACGCCACTCTTCTGTTCAGATTTGCGTAGTAAGTCAACATTATTAAATGTTGCACGCAAGTTAAACATTACACAAACGATTAGCATGTAAAGCATCGCCATAGGTGGTCTACATGTAGGTTGAACTAGGGGATGGGTATCTTGCAAATTGATGTTAATTTTGATAAGACCCTGGCTAACTGTGATAAGCACCGAGAGGAAACTCCCTTGATTTATATTAGTACATTATTATTTATTGGATTAGAGAAGGCTTGTTTGCGAGCTACTGATTTACTTTAAGAACTAAACTAGACTGAACTAATTACTTATGGTAACATATTGTTCCAAATCTTTACGGCTGACTTTTAAAAAAACAATACACTTTTTATCACAACATAGCTGTAAGTATTTTTGTATATTAACATCTATGGATCCTTTACGTCTGAAATAAATAATTTAACCTTTTCCCTGTCCAATGTGAATCACATGTGATTTTCTATTGTTATAATATTAATGTGGAAACTTTACTGCTAACTGTGTAATCTATATTTTGTAAACGTTTTTATTTTTTGTTAAATTGTTTGTTTCCCAAATAATAAAATTCCCTTCGCTCTAGCACTAATCTGGTACTCCAAACTCCTTCTCATAGCTCTAATTTTGTTTCTAACTCTTTCACTCTCACGGCTATTCGACTCTGGAATGCACTGCCTTTTAACGTGAGAGATGCTTCTAACAAGGTTGCCTTCAAGAGTTTAGCGCGTGAGTACTTCCTCAAATCCGTCCAACAGTTTTAAACTGATTTACAGCATAAGTTACTAGTGTTTATATTTATCTTATATAGTATAATATGTATTTGTATAGTTATATATATTTTGTGTATAATGTATGTATGTATATTTAGGCTAGTTAAGTTAAGTGTTTCTTTTTTTTTTTCCTTATTTAAATTGTTATTCTCGGAATTTTAATGTCACCGCCTACAAACATTTATGTACATCTTCTCTGGTTGACTGTTAGAGAATGCCTTATGGCATTAAGTCCGCCGTTTGTTGTATTTTTGGCAATAAAGTTTAAATAAATAAATAAATAAATAAACTAAAATAAAAAATAAAAATAATCGTGGACAGCGAAGCAAACCTGATAATGTGCTTAATAAGATAAGATTTTCTTTTGATACCTAATTAATGAAAGTGATTACAAAAATGCAATTGTAATTGTAGTGTAACTTTGATCTCGACGATCGATTGAACAGTTCCTGAGGATGCCAAATGTAGGGGCAAAACGCGGTATAGGATTGGTTTGCATCCTTTCAGTCTTGGAATTGAAATGTCTAAAAATTATGACAGCAGGTGCGTCATAATTTTTTTGGCAGGAATTGGAAGTAGGCGGAAAAATAAAAAAAAATCGAACACAGAGTACCTATGTTACATTTTGCGTAAACATGATGCATAAAATGCATAAAATTTATCAAAGAACCTAAATCATCGAACTTGTTTATACTAAAGTAGTCTGTAAGTGTATCAAAACAAAGTGAAGTGGGAGAGCGCGGTCTCATGAGACCGCTTGCTAGTTTGACGGAATGACGCGGCGGTCGTCATGATACCGATTGGGGGCTGAGAGGTTCAGTCTGGCGCCATAACAAAACTGTTGTTGTGTTCCGACAGTTTAGAGATACGGTAGCCAGTACCTCAGTGGTCGAGGATACCGGGTAAAGCGCGTTCCCACCTTAGGCCTCATCGTCACTTACTATCAGGTGAGATGAGGACCAGAGGGTCCACTCTCTATCTCCGAAACAAAATTTTGACTGATTTTCGTTTGCTATTTACAATGGTTTCCATTTCTTCTGAAATTTCGTTCATACAAAATAGGTTTGGGATCTAGATTATTAATTTATAAAAACATTGTTTGAAACTTCATGTATAATGGAAAGCGCTATTATATAATGTGACAGGGGTGGTACTTCTAACCTGTTATGGCTAATTACTACATCTAAATACATCGACAAAAAAATAATATGGACTTTAAAAAGAGTGATTTTAAATCACAAAATAATTAAGAAATGATTTTCTTTCTCACCAAAATAATCTCAAACATACAAAACAAAGTAATTTATTGGTTAGCCAGTGTCATTTAGCTACCGTTTACCATTTTTTTCATGTTTTTCCGACGTATGAAACCTTTGATATCGCATAAAGAAAAAATGGTCATAAATTATAGGGTAAGACCCCCCATATTATTTTTTTGTCGATGAATTTAGATGTAGTACTTAGCCTGAACGGGTTAGAAGTACCACCCCTATCACGTTGTATAGCAAAGGAAAATTGACTGCAATTTCGTTTCCGAGAAAGAGAGTAGGCCCACAAATACTTACCCGTAGTGTAATAAAAATTAAAAAAAATAACTAACGAGCTAGTGATCTACTAAAGTCGATCAGAATAAACGGCTCATTATATTATATCAATTATTTAACATGCAATGTAAAATATTATAGTTAAGTAAGTTGACGGTCAAATACTACAGACGATTTAAGAGGGTGCCGCGCGATCGCAAAAACTGACAAAAGTCTCATAATGAACTTCAAAGCAAAATCAATCATATTCATATTGATATTTAAAATTAGAACAATTCTGCTTTGAAGTTTCAGACCTAGTAATTTGATTAAAGCAATGTTTTTATTCTGCAAAATGTGCAAAACCATCACGCGTTTGTGTTAAAAATTAAAATTTTCTTTGTTAAGATGGGGGTGACCTGCGGAATATCAATACAAATATTTTCATGTAAGAATTATTGTTTCATGCGTAAAATTAATAAAGTTGTCGAAAAAAAATGTTTTTAGGAGTCATTAGAATCATTAGATTTATGCATTGTTTGTTATTGTATAAAGAATTTGTTTCAAATTTCAACAAGGCCACGACCTTGTGTAATGATCAGGCTAACTTACGTGTAAGTTCTTATAATGTATTTAACTAATGCAGCGCATAGTACAAGTAACTTAAAAATACGTAAATTTTCACAATTTCGTGCAGGATCCCCTTAATATATTAGTCGTAGAACAAAAGTTGAATTATATTGTAAAAATTGTTTGCCTGTAAAGTCGGTTTTACGGGCGAAGATTTTACGTGACAACGTCTTTTTCTCGGTAGAATATTTATTGATATGAATATAATTAAATTGCACAATAGGAACAAGGAATTGAATGAAAATAAGAATTGCACAAATTTATCATAGTTGAGTGGGAGAGAGACGCAAGGCATTCGGCGGGCCTCTCTCTCGTTCGGTGACTCATCGTAACGTTACCCAGCGTTACACTTTTTCATAAGTGACTCCCAGCCGCAACCTAATTTAAGACGTTGTCACGTCAAAAGGTTACCAGTTGCAAATAATAAGGCCTCTTACAGTCGCTACAACCGGGTGGTGGTGGCGTCAATCTATCAATGTTAATTAGTTTCATTAAGCCGTGTCGCGTGGTGTCATTGAAAGACTACCTTACTTCCTCTCGTGTCTTGAGTGTCGTAAAAGGCGACTAACGGACTTAAGACTGCATTATACTTCCAACAGCATAAGAATAAGAATAAGAATAAGAGAATAAGAAAAAGTTTATTGACATAAAGCGGCGATGGGCTCACCACCTGTCACGTTGAGCACATGTGCAGTTGCAACTTGGTAAAACGTGGACTATGGCAGGGACGGCTTCTGCGGGTCCCATTGCCTAGTCTCTGACTAACCCTTTTGGGATAATAGTTGTGAAACTATTATGTATGTATACAGACGACGGTCTTTTTGCGCTTTTGTTGAATCTATGTATGTATACAGACGAAGGGCTTGTTGCGCTATTGAATCTATGTATGTGTACATACAACGGTCTTTTTGCGCTATCGAATCTTATGTATGTATACAGACGAAGGGCTTATTGCGCTATTGAATCTATATATGTATACATACAACGGTATAAAGACGACAGTCTTTTAGCGCTATTGAATCTAGTGTGTGTTCATACGTCGGTCTTTTTGCACTATTGAATCTGTATGTATACATACGTCTGTCTTATTGAGCTATTGAATCTATGTTTGTATACAGACGACGGTCTTTTTGCGCTATTGAATCTATGTATGTATACAAACGCCAGTCTTTTTGCGCTATTGAGTCTATGTATGTATACATACAACGGTCTTTTTGCGCTATTGAATCTGTTTGTATACACACGTCTGTCTTATTGCGCTATTGAATCTATGTATGTATACAGACGACGGTCTTTTTGCGCTATTGACAACAAACCGTTTAGTTAACCCGACATTCATTTTACACACCGTTTGTGATGTTTCATGTAAAGTATAAGTCATTTTGTGTTTTTCATGTAGAGAATAGCCTGTCGTTTAAGATGCCTTTTTTATACTAAGCCCGGCAAATGACCCCACTCCACCTGATGTTAAGTGGAAATGAGGTCCAGGCGCGAGGACAACTGGTGCAGCGTAAGAGACGTAGCATCAGTCACTCTCACTCTGCCGGCCCACTAAGTGCTTCTTCACGCCTCGTTTGAAGGACCCTATGTCATAGGTAGGAGGGAATACGTGTGCTGGTAGACTATTCCATCTTTTGGCCTAAATACCTACCTACGCTACAAGTAGTCCTCTATATAAATTGTATGAAATTTGAAATGCCTAGTAATTCGTGTGTTACCATGATACCTGTATAAGATAAATTATATGATTTTAATGCAGGTATTTAAATATCAAAGTCACAATATCTATTGGACTAGGCCTTCTATAACTACCTACACTCTTCGTATAAGGTAAAGTGCTTCTCCTTTATGGCCTATTGAAACCATACAATCGGCATTGGTATCGTGTCATAAACTAAGCTAACGTCAGACCATACAAAAAGATTACTATGATTTTTGCTATAGTGCACTTTTGCTGGTTGTAATTTTTTTCCTTCATCTAGCTATTTTGTTACTTACGTACCTATCTAAGCCCGAGTTAACTATGTTTTTTTTATTTCACCTACAGGCCTACTAGGCCTACATACCATCAGTGAAAATCCGGAATCCAAAACTAACTAAACTACAATGGAACTGTCTGTCTGACAAAATTAGATAATGTGGTGGTAAATATAGACATAATATACTTATTTCACCCTTCATTATACCCAATAGTTAACGGAATTCAAAGACAATAATACATCGTTCTTTAACGAAAACGTTTTCATACTAGAATGCACACTTACACTCCCAACACTACCTTTCTGTTGAAATGCGATGACAAGTAAACGCACAAAGGTTTCGCATAAACTATCTAAGCATATTTTACGAGTTGTTTAATAAAACAGCTAATTAGCATGTAAACAGCCCGGCAGGTGGTCCGGCGTGCGCCCGCGCACTTTGGCGCGCCGCAATCTCGCTAATCAATGTTTGCATCGATAAGTCACGGCGGTACCAATTACAGGTTATGACGTCGATGATTTGTGGCGCTCAATTGTTTTGTAGAGCAAAAAGAGGGAATCTAGAATTATAAGAGAAAGGAGGATTGATATTTTGTGATCTAATTTATGGTAGCTAGCTAGCTCAGCGTTTTGTTATCATAAAGAACGGTAACAAATTTGATTTTACCATAAAACAATTTTAGTTTAACAATTTCAAACCAATTCTTATTACCTACGTATTTATATAATAATTATAAAAGCTATGTTTTTATATACTTACTTTAAGTTATGCAAAGTATTACCATGACCTTATAGTTTTAGTAACATTTGAGTTAATGAACAAATATGAATTCTTAGGATACTTTATAGTTTTTAGGTAAGTATAGTCATATTGTTACGTAAATACTGCATTATGTATTGCAAACCGTCACTTGAACTGAATAGAATGACCCAAAATGTAGACCAGACAAACTCTTCCTTCTTATTAATAAAAATGGCCAAATGATACACCTCGGTTTAAAGTGACGCTGTCTCATTTTTGTTAAAGAAGACAGATAGAGACAGCGTTAATTTAATCCTAAGTGTGACTTTAATCAACCTTTATTAATAAATAAAATAAAAAATAAATATCTTTCTACACTCACTCAAATATTATCTTGCCCAAGATAAGCTTTCTGTGAAACTCGTTAAAACGGTTAAACTATATAACGGATAAATATATATAAACGTAGAAAAACACCCGGAACCGAAATGAATTTAGAACAACAGTTTTTTCTAAATTGACCCGATTAGGAATCGTACCCGGGATCGCCAGACAGCGCGATGCCAGACCCGGCGTGCTAACCACTAGACCACGGAGGTCGTCGTCAATAGTACATACATTATTATTATCTGGGTGCCCTTCGGTTCGCCTAAAATTGTTTGTCCTAATATGGTTTGGCCAAACCGTTTTGGCCTAAACTTAAAACGTACAATTATTGTTTCGCCTAAAAATTGTTTTGCCACCATTATAGTTTGGCCTAAGAATTGAAAGGCCCAATTTTAGAATGTCTAATGTAAAATAGCCTAAACTATATTGGCATAACTTTATATTGGCATAACTTTATTTTGGCATAACGATTATTTCGCAAAATTTATAAAAGCTCTAATTTTAGCATATCTAAAATTAAATGTGCCAATAATGTATTGGAATAAAAGCATAGAATGTTATTGAGAAAATAAATTGACAGAAGTGAATCGCTGCAAACCCGACTTCACGTAGTCTTGTCTGCCCTACCCTAGAGTGCAATATAAGCCCGCGTAGGCGCGGAGGGGCGAGGCGGGGACCGCCGGAGCCCCGCAGCGCCGAAGCCGTGACGGAAACTATGCATGCTGCATGCCTACATGCATGCTGCATGCCTGCATGCATGCTGCATGCCTGCTTGCATGCTGCATGCCTGCTTGCACGCTTACATGCTGCATGCCTGCACGCATGCTGCATGCGTGCTTGCATGCTTACATGCTGCATGCCTGCACGCATGCTGCATATCTGCATGCATGCTGCACGCATGCTGTGTTTCTGCTTGCATGCTGCATGTCTGCATGCATGCTGCATGTTATGCTGCATGTCTGCATGCATGCTGCATGTTTGCTTGCTATGTTAAGATTAATAAATATTAATACATAAATGAAAAAAAACACAATATCATGTATTCAATACAATACAATTACAATTCTTTTGCCAAGTTATTTTGCCTTATAAAAATGAGTAGGCGTTTTGTACTTTATGATTTTTAATTTTGTGCGATTTAATATTTAGGAATTGTAAACTTTAGGGATTACGAATTGTTCTGCCAAATGACGCATTTGGTAAATGACAATGTGGCGATAAAAAGTTAGGCGCAGTGAAATTAGGGCAAACACGATTCTGAAGAGTGAAATTAGGCGAAAAATTTTTAGGCTTTTCGTTTGGGTGCCATTGCAAATTAGGCGTACAAAAAATTAGGCGATCCGATAGAGACCCTTATTATCTATTATTATCCCCGAAGGATTAGTTAGAGAATAGGCAATGAGGACAGCAAAAGCAGTCCTCTGCCATAGTCCACTTTTCACGAAATAGCGACTTCACATGTGCTCATCGTGACAGGTGGTGGACATCGCCACTCTATGCTGTTGGAAGTATGTGCAGTTCTTTAGTCCGTTAGTCGCCTTTTACGACACCCAAGGGAAGAGAGGGTAGTAGGGTAAAGAGGGAAGTATTCTTTCACCGCTACTTGACTCGGTTAAACGTAAACACATACATACATATAATCGCGACCAGTATCCCCAAAGGGTTAGTCAGAGACTAGGCAATGAGGACAGCAAAAGCAGTCCTCTATCATAGTCCACTTTTTACCAAATAGCGACTGCACATGTGCTCGGCGTGACAGGTGGTGAGCCCATCGCCGCTCTATGCTGTTGGATGTATGTGCAGCCTTTAGCCCGTTAGTCACCTTTTACGACACCCAGGGGAAGAGAGGGGGTGGTAGTATTCTTTTACCGCTACGCGACACAGTTAAACATCAATAGTATCTAATTGATATAGCTAAAATGAGAAGGTAACAAATTTCTAAACTAAAAAGGACACGATAAAAATTTCGTGACAGCAAAAAGTTCACAAACAGCTTTACAACGCTAAGCCGTGGGTTAAAAAAGTCCACGTCCATCCACCTTAACTCCGAAAAGCCTCCATCTGTGTCGTCGACAATCCGTCCATCCTTTTTGTTTAATTTTGGCATTTATTCCTAACGCAATAAGAGCACGGCGGGTTAGCTGCAAGTGTTCCTGTGTGAAACGTTAACAATGAAACACTTTTTTTTCACCCGTTGAGCACCGAGGAGTTGCGGAAAAAGTAAAAACAATAAAAGACTTGGGATATACCGTAGACGAATTTCGCGCTCGGAAATTTTCACGGCGCTCGCTTTTTAAACGCAGGGCCGCGACTCTGGTCAGTATGGAGGCTGTAAAAACAGACACGTAGGAATTGCTATAGAGATAAGGTGCAGTTAAAGCCTGGAATAACAATGACGCGGTTTTCTAGAAAAAGGCAGGTGCATGGTTTTTGTGCACGTTTCGTTGTGTGTGATATACGTCTTATGGAAAAGTGTACGTGCTTTGAATGTGATGAGGTTATTACTATGCGTCTAGCCAACACGTTGCGTGTTTTAAGTAGATCAATTATAGTAACTTATAATAGGGAAAAATAAACGATCTTGGCTTACTCTAGTACATTATTTGAGATATAACTAATACAAATCACTTAAAGTTACATTACATAGTCAGGTTTGTTGATTATATTATAAAGACACTTGATTATGCCTGTACGTCATTTTGGATAAACTAGAGTGGTTTCCTAATGTTCGGGCACAAGGAGAATTAGTAATGTGCTAGTAAGAATTGCAAACTATACTCTACTCAGCATTACAATATTATACCTTATTACCTATGTAACAAAACTTAAAACGAGTTTACCCCTTGCGTATCATTTACGTTTGATAGTTTAGTACGTTTCCCAAATTAAAAGTAAAGTAAGAAACAAGCAATTGACAGGGGAACAAGTAATTCCGTAGCTATATTTAGAAACTAATCTTCCATATTATTTACTAAATTTCGTGAATTCAAATCCCAACAAAGATAATATCGTTTTATCATTTTTATCTAGTGTGTGATACTGACTGTCGCGTAACGGTGAAAGAATACTGCCACCCCTTCTCTTCCCTTGGGTGTCGTAAAAGGCGACTAATGGACTAGAGATTGCACATACATAGTGCGGCGATGGGCTCACCACCTGTCACGCTGAGCACATGTGCAGTCGCTATTTGGTGAAAAGTGGATTATGGCTGCTTTTGCTGTCCTCATTGCCTAGTGTCTGACTAATCCTTCGCGGATAATAGTCGTGATTATAATATGTATGTGATACTGAAAGATAAATAAACATATTTCTTTGCACATTCATACGAAACAATTACAAATGCCTTAAAGTGAGTACGCGCCGATTCGGTCTTATCCCATCAGCCTATGAACGTCTCACTCACTCACACTCTCTCACTTGGCCTAAGGAATTTACGTGCGTTTCTCGAAAACTCGAAATGTTTTTTAATTTAGTCACCTATCCAGTGGGCCAGCATTGGCCCATTGGATGGGTGACGCTTGAGACCGCACCTACAAAAACACACTTGACTTTGTACCGTGTTTTCATAGACTTACAGACTACTTTAGTATAAACAAAATTGGTTATTTCGGTTCTGTGTTTCATCTTATGTCATCATCATCATCATCAGCCTATAAACGTCCCACTGCTGGGCACAGGCCTCCCACGTGGACAATGCACGAGGGGATATTGGGCCATAACCCACCACGCTGGCCCAATGCGGATTGGTGGGTTTTAACGACTGTGATCTTACGACAACAACCGGGACCAACGGCTTAACGTGCCTTCCGAAGCACGGAGGAGCTCGAGATGTTTTAAATTTGTTCACCCATCCAGCGACCAGGCATTGCGAAAGTTGTTTAACGGGCAAGTTGGCAAGCCGAACGCGCTAGCCGCTGCGCCATCGAGCTCATCTTATGTATTGTTATCGCAAATTATCGCATAGTCTATGCTCGATTCTGTCAAATTTGACGTTGACAGTTGCGCCAAAGAAATAGTCAAAAAAAATCCAAGACTGAGGGGTCTATCAAGATCGGATACATACATACATACATATAATCACGACAACGAGACTAAGCAATGAGGACAGCAAAAGCAGTCCTCTACCATAGAACTACTTTTTACGAAATAGCGACTGCACGTGTGCTCAGCGTGGCAGGTGGTGAGCCTATCGCCGCTCTATACAGTTGGATGTATGTGCAGTCTTTAGTCCGTTAGTCGATTTTTACGACACCCAAGGGAAGAGAGGGAGTGGTAGTATTCTTTCACCGTTACGCGACACGGTAGGACACTGAGATCGGATACCAAACACTTTAACCGATGTGCTACTGAGCTTAGTCTAAAATCGCAAGAAATTGGTTCCAGACAATTTATGGTGTATGAATCCATTAGGCGATAAATAATATGCGATCTGTTATTTTCCTAAAGCGGAGATTATTTTCCTACAGCGGAGATTTTCATTCGCTTAAATTCCAATTTACTTCTAATACAAAGCGGTTGACTTGAATGGAATTGACTGTTCGGATGTAACACTGACTTTTTTTCTTCTCGGGATGGAACTGGAATGTAACCGGGATGAAACTGGAATGAAGAGTGAATCTTACTTACTTATTACTCATAATATTCTCAGCACAAACAATTTATTATTAAGTTTTAGTGAACGAATAAAATAAGTCTACACTTAAAACTTTAATTTCCACAACTAAGTATCTGCACTGTCCGTAACAGATCCTATTGAAACTTTCACGTACGCTTAGAATTTAACTACTCGAGAACTAAGGCTTGAGTAATAAGAAGGACACCTTTAGTATTGTATGTGGCGGTAGTTGAATAAATAATGTGACGGTGGACGATGAACTCTGCCATACAAAGGAGGAGAATAGAGGTATAACCACAGAATAACTAATAGTACTACCGTACAGAAGGTTCACACTCTCACGACTTTCACCCGAAATTAAAACTTATCGTGTGACCCGAGCGTTCATATTCTGTTAAGCAACGCTGACTCGATATCGATTTGACGTCATGACGTCACAGAGTGTAGTGTTTACGCGCGCGCGCAGGCATTACAAGTAATGCGACGACGCGCGACGTGGAGCGGGCGTCGTCGGTCGGCTCGCGGCAACCTTTACTGCCATACGCCTAAGCGGCCTTCCTGGGAGGTGCGCCGGCCGGTCAAACGTAGGTACCTAAACTGCGGAGAGACACCCTCTGGTATAACAAGGCAACGGCAACGGCAGTCAGCCCGTGACCACGGCTGGGGCAAGTCGTCTTAAACGCTATACAAACAATTTGTGTTCAGCCCCTTAAAACAATTTATTTAATTAAATATTTAACACTCACGAGTCAATACCAAATTTTAAGTGCTAAAACAGAATCATAATGGTTATGGTTTTGTTTTTATAATGTTTTTGGAAAATTGTAGCGATGAGTGGATTTCGATGATTGCTCAAAAGCAGTACGGATGTCGCAGTGATATGTTAAAAACGGAGATTTGATCAAATCACGAAGGATTAAAATAAGAACACTATTTTATCATTTCCCTAAACAAATCTAGGGATTTGAACAAATACCAGAACTGGTTCCGTGAAAAGACAAAAAAGCTTTTCTATGGTATTTTAAACGTCGTTTATTTGTAATTACATGCATAATTATAATTATTAGTAAGTGTGGAGTTTGATCTCAAAAATCACCCCTAGAACATAAATTGCCCTACTCCTGTAGGTCACGTGATAGGTTAGAAATTGAAGACAATCGCGAAGCGCAGCGTAGCGATAGTCCTGAATTTCGAAGTTATGTAAAATTTTAAACACTGATAAAAGACGACAACCTCAGGCGGGAATCGAACCACGCACCTTCCGCATTCCGGGCGGCTGCCTTAACCACTTGGCTACCGAGGTCGGGCTTTCAACCGTCGAAATTTGACAGTGCTTATGTTTTTAGTCAACATTGCTTCATCAAATCTGACAAATTTTGACGGTTGAAAGCCAGACCTCGGTAGCCAAGTGGTTAAGGCAGCCGCCCGGAATGCGGAAGGTGCGTGGTTCGATTCCCGCCAGAGGTTGTCGTCTTTTTTCAGTGTTTAAAATTTTACTTAAGTAGATTTAAGCGTTAATAAAACGCTAAAATATAAAACATTAATCTATAAACGCAGCTTTATCTTAACCGAATGTTCAAATATTTGTAAAAATATTTCTCTCGGATCTCAGAGGTGAAAACTTCTAAGATTTGATGAAGCAATGTTGGCTGACAAATTTCGACGGTTGAAAGCCAGACCTCGATAGCCAAGTGGTTAAGGCAGCCGCCCGAAATGCGGAAGGTGCGTGGTTCGATTCCCGTCTGAGGTTGCCGTCTTTTTTCATTGTTTAAAATTTTACTTAAGTATATTTAAGCGTTAATAAAACACTAAAATATAAAACATTAATCTATAAACGCAGCTTCATCTTAACTGAATGTTCAAATATTTGTAAAAATATTTCTTTCGGATCTCAGAGATGAAAACTTTAAAGATTTGATGAAGCAATGTTGACTAAAAACATAAGCATCAAGCATTGACAAATTTCGACGGTTGAAAGCCAGACCTCGGTAGCCAAGTGGTTAAGGCAGCCGCCCGGAATGCAGAAGGTGCGTGGTTCAATTAACGCCAGAGGTTGTCGTCTTTTCACAGTGTTTAAAATTTTACTTAAGTATATTTAAGCGTTAATAAAACGCTAAAATATAAAACATTAATCTATAAACGCAGCTCCATCTTTACCGAATGTTCAAATATTTGTAAAAATATTTCTTTCGGATCTCAGAGGTGAAAACTTCTTAGATTTGATGAAGCAATGTTGATTAAAAACATAAGCATCAAGCACTGACAAATTTCAACGGTTGAAAGCCAGACCTCGGTAGCCAAGTGGTTAAGGCAGCCGCCCGGAATGCGGAAGGTGCGTGGTTCGATTCCCGCTTGAGGTTGTCGTCTTTTTTCAGCGTTTTAAATTTTACTTAAGTATATTTAAGCGTTAATAAAACGCTAAAATATAAAAAATATATTTTGAAGTTATTTTTTTATTAGACAACAGAAATACTAACTGCCCTACTCTTGTAGGTCACATGTATTTGGTCATTTCACGGAACCAGTTCTGATATTTCTTCAAATGCCTAGATTTGTTTAGGGAAATGATAAAATCGTATTGTTATTTTAACGTCCTCCGTGATTTGATCAAATCACTTAGAGAATTGACTAAATCTCTGTTTTTATCATATCCCTGCAACAAGGACACTAAAAAGCCTATTTACTTATTACATAATAAAACTAAACGTTGTTATAGTAAAAAAGCAAAGGATGTGTTTCAGGATCGTAGCAATTGGAAAGCTGGAGACTCTGCCTACCCCTCCGGGAAACGGGCGTGGAGGGGTCTACTTTCAAAACCCCCTCAAACAAATATTGGTCAAAATTTAACTATTACTAGAAAAACAAAATACAATACATTCCTTCGATGATCTACTAATGATTCCGTAACAAATCCCACTAAAACCATTAGGAAAAAGTTTAAAAGCCATTAGGAAAAGTGACATTTGTATTAAAACCCACTAAAATACCAGTCTGTCACTATCAAATTCTAAAATAGAGTTGGCCAATAGCAGAGCTTTATTACGACACGTGACTTTAGAACATATGTCGCTATTGGGCGTTAATGTTGTCGTCACGAACGATGCTTTAGGTGGTTTAGTATATAAAATTTAAACATGAATTATTTTCGTTTGTGTAAAAGTGCTTTTAGGGGGTTTTGAGAGTAGACCCCTCATGTATGTATAGTGAAACTACCAACTTTGCACTTCAGTCCGTTGCTTCCACCTATTGACAAATAACCATTCAAAAAGTTTGAACAACACAGGTTTGTATCCAATATTGCTCCGAATGCAGTAACACTCGCTGCCCACGATAGCGAATATCGGGACAAATCGATTCGCCGGTGACGATGACGTCGAGTGGGGCCCAATCGCAGTGTCAACGCCACGGATATTAACCACTCGATGGCTAATTGTTCCCAGTTCAATTATCGAACAACTGTCAACGGTATTCGACGGCCGTCCGCGTCGGCCAGGTCCAGGAGCGAGTGTCGCAATTCGATTAACTATCGGTTTACTTGAGTGGGAATTTGAAATATTAACTTTTTGCATACGTTTTCTTTTAATACAATGAAAGGGGCTCTGAGAGTTTATTTTAAAGCGTAGAATGACAAAGATTTTTGTTTAGTGACTTACTAGTGCTTGCGAATCCGTCAGTGTGGATTGAAGCTTGCTTTTATCATCTAATTTTATAAATGGGTAAACATAAATTCTAAGAAGTAGGCGAGTCTATTTTTAATTCTCAGATAAAGAAAGATATCTCCTTTCCTTTCCTTTCTACATACTAGTTTTAAGTTTATACACAGAATAATATTACGTTTATGTCATGTGTTACTGTTAAATAAAGTGTTTATCTATCAGAGTGGAGCATGTTCGACGGCATTAACTCGGAGCTAATACAAGACCCCACGCGAAAGGTTCCTGGTTTTGACGCCGCGCCGTGAGAAAGATTTGGACACGACTGAACCGGTGTAGGACCAACCACGGCAAATCCAACCATCCCTACACAAATCGGGCTTGAGGGAGACGCCACACTGTGAATGTGGTCATTTGAACCAAACCCTGTAAACCCTGTAACATGTAATAAATGACTGCCCCCTTCATCTTTTACCAGGTGGTATAACCGAGCTCCACACTATGACGAATGCGGCAGAAACTTGGCTAATGAGTCTAGAAGTAGATATATGATCCACACAGGACCAATTTTGCCATACGCAATAATAATAATAATCTATCTCTCTAAAGTTTTTAAAATTTACACGATAAACCTAAATAGATCATTAATTCAAAAAATATATACATATATTTATTAATTAATATAATATTTATGTAAAAAAACTTTTGTACAAACTTTAATCTTTCACGCCCGGAATCCGTTTGTTTTATAAAAACTATTTCTTATTTTACTACATTCTAACTTAATGCTTTTAAACTATTAGTGTCATTGAAATTTTGTTTTTTTCTCTTTTGTATTATTTGAAAAGTTTAAAGAAATTCTTTGATGTATTTTAGACAAAAATAAGGCGCGTAAAAACATAAATATTTAAGTAAGTAGTTATTTTTATTTTATTTTAATAATATAGGTACCTACGAATATTTTTTTTTTATATCCAATCAATTATACAAATAATATCAATGATGTAGGCCTTTGCCCAGCAGTGGGACACTTTACTTGTTCTGCATTAAATTGATTGCCAACCTCCTTCGTCTAGCGAGCACTTTATCGCAGCCTCTCGTAAAAGGTGCATAAAAAATGTATGACATAATATAGTGTCAGCAAGAAGTATGCGCTCAGCAGTTAACTCCTTAACAACTTCACTTTATATGTTAACTAGATGTTTTAGTATTCAAAACGGACGGCGTAACATGCACCGTGGATTAAAAGCGACAAATTCACAAGAATCCACCCTATGAATGTGAAAAACCCGCACCGTTTGGATGTGTCGCCATAAATTCAACTGAACGCTCTTAATCTACATTGAAAACAGGAAACAACATCGCAATGAGAAAAAAATCGTTTGAGCCTGTACTACGGAGAAACTCGATAAAACATTTTGAATCGAATTTGTAAGTAAATTAAGTATTGCAAATATCTAGTGGATCCACTAGGATTTATACTTGAGAGATACACGAGAAAACTACTAGCAATGATGTATTTCTTTTGAAAAACAGTAAAAATCCGAATGAGGCTGGATGTTTGCCCAAAGAACGTCAATAATATGTTTCATCATCATCATCAGCCTATAAACGTCCCACTGCTTGGCACGGGCCTCCCACGTGGACAATAGCACGTGGGGATATTGGGCCATAACCCACCACGCTGGCCCAATGCGGGTTGGTGGGTTTTAACGACTGTCATCTTACGACAACAACCGGGACCAACGACTTAACGTGTCTTCCGAAGCACGGAGGAGCTCGAGATGTTTTTGAATTGGTCACCCATCCAGCGACCCGGCACTGTAACAGTTGCTTAGCTCGTCAATAATTGGGATACATATATTCTTCGTAGAATTTGGCCGTAGCTTTCATTATAATCGTAGAGTATAATAATTTTTGGAGATCAATAGCCAATATATAAAATAAATATAAACAAAACTGGAGCCTTGAACAATACTGACAATTAACACAGTAAAGCATTTTTTTTACAGTATCTGTATTTTAACACAAAAATAAGAAATCTCTAGAATTGCTCTCACATGATGGTAAGTGAGGATTTATTAATTAATTTATTTTTTACTTATTTATTTATTCATTAAAACGGTACATTACCAATAACATTAATTAATCAATACAATAATTTGAACAAATTGACAAATCACAGAAAAACAATAAATAGAAAAAAAAACAATTAGATTAAAATATATTAAATTAAATTCATTCACACTTTCATACATCACGCTCGCTGAACTTCAAACAATCCGATAATATCTTTGCCCAACTGTCCGCGAACAAGTCACAGTTAGGATTGTGGTCCAGGAGAGCGAGAATAAGGCTGATGGAAGATTTACTTTACTCGAAATCCTTAATCTCAGTAGTATCTTAAACCTGGCTATCACAAATGCATTAAATGTTGATTCATTAATATAAGAAAGTATGTTAGTAGACGGTAGCTTAAAGAGATTAATGAGCTAACCCTCTTATCGAAGGGAAGATCTTACGTAGAGCCAGGATCCATCTTTTAGTTAAATGTTCAACCTTTTCTTTATTTTCCTAATAACATCCTCTCTTATTTATACTCTGGTTAGTAAAAGTGTTTACTAATTTCAAAAGATTATAATTTGCAGCGTTAAAGCCCTTCCGATAAAAACCCTTTTCTTTTACGGGAAAAAAATAGTTTCCCTTGATGTAGACTATTACTTTGTCATGTTTCATTAAAATTCATCCACCAGTACCCGCGCTTGAATGTCATACAAACCTCCGTCACCGATCCCATGGGAACCTTTCCTTTTTTTACTATGAAAAATATCCTCAATGTCATAAATGTCAAGTTTTATTCAAATCCGTTCAGTCATTCTTGCATGACGCTTGCGGAAAGGGTTAGACCGACAAATTTTCTCAAAAGATGGCGTTGTAGCCTGATATTGGTTAAAGTGTTATGTTTTTCTTTTAAATGTAATATTTAAATAATGTAGCAGTTCTTGTATACTATGTGAACATAATTAAAGTAGGTAACGTAAACTTTAAATTTTTAGACATTTTATTAATTTACCATTTTGGGGTTATTTATTTCTGTTATTTAAATAATAAAATCATTAAAATTATGAATATTATTGTACAAATGAATCGAGCAGCTCAATGGCGCAGCATAGCTCGTTCGGATTGCAATTTTGGAAGGTACTTTCGAAATGGACAGCCAATGAAAGGGTGAGTAGGGTGACCAAAGTAAAATAGCTAGAGCTCCTTCAAAGACTCCGTTTAACAGCTGGTCCAGGGGCCTGGCCATCAGCTCTTAGAGCAATATATTTAAAAATACATTTATAACTATATATTTATAATATTTGTTTTTATTAATTATCTATCGTGTAATTCTATTTAACTGTACTTGCGCACTTCCTCTGTCTCCTTCTCGGGTCCAAAAACCAAAGGTTGTTTGGAGAGATCACTTTTAGCGATAAGACCGCTTTTGCTCGTACTAGATTTAAGTTGTGTATTGTAAAATTGTTTCACATGTATGTGCTATAAAGAATTTATCTATCTACTTTAATTTTACAATGGTAACTCCCATACGAATTTTGGATAGTAAAATTAAGGTATTTACTGTTGCTCTAACGGGTAACAGTAGGGCCCTAGGTTGTGGTAGTACTTACGATGGCACTCCTTATCATTCACCAACCCGCTTTAGGCCAGTGTGATGGGTATTGGCCTGTAACAAGGCAGCTAAAGCCTTGTTGGTTTTCTGATCTCTTTTCCGAATATTATTCTTTTATATCTAGTTTTAAATTTAAATTTAAAATATTACTTACATTCTCTGTTTAGCCTCGGTTTTCATGAAAATGGCAGTTCAGATTTATAAGCGGATGTATCTGAACTGTCACTCCTCCTTTCCTCCGCTCCGTGAGC
The DNA here is from genome assembly GCA_963921215.1 of Scoparia ambigualis. NCBI lineage: Eukaryota > Metazoa > Arthropoda > Insecta > Lepidoptera > Crambidae > Scoparia > Scoparia ambigualis. The sequence goes on along the minus strand of OY992511.1, from coordinate 9,717,729 downwards.
AATAAATAGGGGACGGCTAAGGACTGTTTCGAAAGATTTATTAAGGCCTTGAGACATTTGTTGCTTGTGGCCAAACTTTCATGTTTCTTAAAAATACAGAGATCTAATGAGGTAGTTGATATAATAACATGCAAGTAAAAAAAAAAGTATATTTTAATTCTGAACTTTAAAGCAATCAATAATGTTGTTTTATTTTGTCTAATTCACTAGACCTTTATGGCATAGAAAGTGCCATTAGGTTATTTCCATGCATGTATATATATGGGGTCTCACAATATCAACAAGCGAACGTTTAAGGGGAGCATCTATACATCACACTGAGCATGCTAACCAACTTTGGTCCAAAACTACAGGCTCGTTACCGAGATAATAAACAAAATATTATCATAATTCACCAAAAAATACACCCTTTCAAAACTTGTACAGCTGTACTACACGCACACAAAGATAACCAAACATGCACACTAAACTCGGAGCACACTGAGCTATCTTTTTATTGACGCTTGCGTGCGTGTTAGTGAAGATACAGCATGTTTCATGATGTGCACTATTTTAATTGATTTAGTTTGTTAGAAAAAGTAACTTTCAAAATTCACTATAGAACTGGGGCCCATTTTTTGTCATTGTATTCACAATGATGTATAGATACCGCCCTTAAACGTTCGCTTATTGATTTTGTTACACCATGTATATTCAGGACTATTATCCCCAAAGGGTTAGTCAGAGACCAGGCAATGAGGACCGCAAAAGCAGTCGACAGGTGGTGAGCCCATCGCCGCTCTATGCTATGGATGTATGTGCAGTCTTTAGTCCGTTAGTCTCCTTTTACGACACCCAATGGAAGAGATGGGGTGGTAGTGTTCTATTAATGAGCTGCTAATCCCGTTGGTTTAAAAATTTTATTTCAAATCTAGTAATGGTACCGAAATGAATACCTAAAGGGCATTTAAAATAAAAGATTTAAAGTGCAGACCAGTCCAATCCACCAAACTGATTTACAGACGGCAGCATTCGACAATTCAATTCAACATAAGTAATAAGACAATCGGATCCGATACCTTCTACACCTGGATACGTGCGTTGGCGGATCGCCAGAGCCACCGGCGGTGTTACCATCAACGGCATTTAAATATTGAAATAGCCCCTGCAAGAATATCGTACTGCCCGAATATGAAGATGAGATTTTTATTACGCGATGCTCGGTTTAAAGCATTTGAAAGGATCGTTCGGGTGCGAGTATCGTTTGTTACTAGGGATGTAACGATTCAGCTCGATGGCGCATTGGCTTACGGGTTGCAATTTTTTATGTTAAACTACTTCTTAACCGACTTCTAAACAGGAGGTTTTTAATTCGGTTGTATGTTTTTTATGTTTGTTACCTCAGAACTCCGTCATTTATACACCGATTTAAATAAATAAATTTTCCTACACTCAAACCAATTATCTAGCCCAAGAGAAGCTTCGTTATGAAACTTGTTAAATGGTTACTAGACAACGGATAAACATACTTAAAGTACTTAAATACATACTTATTATACATAGAAAACACACAGACCCGAGACAATTTAGAAAAACAATAATTTCTAAATTGACTCGACCGGGGATCGAACCCGGGACCTCAGAGATGGCGACACCATGAAAACCGGTGTACAAACCACTCGACCAAGGAGGTCATCAAATGAATTTTGATTTGGAAATTTATTTTTTTACACCCATATTGGTCCCATTTTTATCAAAATCCAGTTCTGATGGAATCCTCAAGGAATTGAGGGAACTTCTCAAATATTTTAGGCATACCTATAGCGATTTTGGTATTTTCGGCAAAACCGACTTCAAAGGGGGAGGTTCTCAATTCGGTTGTATGTTTTTTTGTGACGCAGATATTCAAGTCAAGTACTTGGAGATTTTTAGGTAATGTTGGATCATCAGATGCGTGACCTTACATACATTCCTAGACTACGAGCCCCAATGCAAAAGAGTTCGTCTACTAAGGACTATTGAACGTACCTATGTTTTAAAGTAAAATATTGATTAAAATGTTGTAGTCCTATGAGTTTAACAAATAAAAAGTAGAATATTAATTAATAAAAGGTTTATTTTCTGTAAAAACTAAAATTAAATAATTTGTTATTATAATAAAAATAAATAATTCTTCCACCGACGTTAACGCATAATAGTTCGGCTATCGAAGTTGAACACGCAAAATAGTTCGGTTGTATCTCCTTTACTCTCGGTAACGGCCTTGATCCTAATTGGCATCGTGGCGATTTGCTCTTCGCATTCTTCTGGAGTTGTGACATCCCACACAGCCTTGATTTTCTCTTTTAAATCATTAATCGACCCTGATGGATACTTCCGTAGCGTTTTTTTTGTTTTTTGTGACGCAGATATTCAAGTCAAGTACTCAGAGATTCTTATGTGATGTCAGATCATCAGATGCGCGACCTTACATACAATCATAGTTTATGAGGGTTTACGCATTTCGGTTTTCCATACAAACTTCCAAGTCGAAATATTTAAAAACCAATAAGCCAATTTTGATGAAACTTTGTATGCTAAAGTAAAACACAGATATCTAAATATTTTATTAAAACATTTTCAAAAAAACGTTTTTTTAGCTGAGTTATTGCGATTTAAAGTCCACTAAAGAAAGTTAAAAATCGCAATAACTCAGATAAATAAACATTTTTTTAAAATGTTTTCAACAAACTATTTAGATCCCTGTGTTTTACTTCAGCGTGCAAAGTTTCATCAAAATTGGTATATTGGTTTTTAAAAATTTCGACTTGAAAGTTTGTATGGGAAACTGAAATGCGTATACCCTCTTAACGACTATTATCCTAAAGTAGTCAGAGACTTGGAATATGGCAGTGGACCGCGGAAGCAGTTCACTGCCATATTTCACGTGTCACCAAATTACAACTGCACATGTGCTCAACGTGATAAGTGGTGAGCCCATCGCCGCTCTATGGTTTTGGATGTATGTGCAGTCTTTAGTCCGTTAGTCGCCTTTAACGACGCCCAAGGGAAGAGAGGGGTTGGTAATATCTTTAAGTTATCCGCTAAGTATACCACAAACGCGATCAAATTTAAATATTTCGAACTCTTCCATGCTTCAGAAAGTACGTTAAGACGTTAATACCGGATATAGTCGTAAAATGGCATTCATTTTAATCCTCCAACCCACATTATGCCAGCATGGTGAGGTATCGCCCGATCTCCATATGCACATAGGGATACTGTGAATAATCAAAAGAACCTTTATCAAATGCATAATACAATTACGACTATTATCCCCGAAGGGTTAGTCAGAGACTAGGAAATAAGGACAGCAAAAGCAGTCCTCTACCATAGTCCACTTTTCACCAAATAGCGACTGCACATGTGCTCAGAGTGATAGGTGGTGAGCCCATCGCCGCTCTATGCTGTTGGATGTATGTGCAATCTTTAGTCCGTTAGTCGCCTTTTATGACACCCAAGGAAAGAGAGGGGGTGGTAATAGTATTCTTTCACCGCTACGAAACACGGTTATCAATTGAATCTTCCATTTACCAGACCTCATCATCGCTTACCAATAATAGGTGAAACAAAGGCAGGGGCAAAGCAAGGGCAGCAAAAAACAAATATACCTAAAAAAAATGAATCACAGATCATGAACAACAATAAGTATGACATCAAAAATGAGCAACAAATTGTTTGATTTGCACAAAATTATGTTAAAATTGCACGCGGAAAAAGCATCGGATAGACCTTTGCTAAAAAAGTACGTCTATTCGTAAGTTTTTGAAGAAACAGCTGAGCTAGCAGCAGATCAGACACATTAACCTTATTGAGATTCCGTAAACATGGGATCGGCAGCCATATTATTTTACTAGCGTCTGGAGGTTGCCCCGACCCTTCAACAATAGGCATACGCTTGTCCGACTATAATTTTGCTGTTGCTAAAACTATTTCTATTATCATAGTAAAAGTATTGAAAATGTTTTCACGAGCAGAATTTTTTTTCTGCATTCTTACTACAATCACTAATTATAATGACTAGATATAGTCTAAGATCCGAGTATAGAACGACCTTCACCGGGCTGGTTAATAGATGAAAAGTATTTTATATCAAATTTAATATGTTAAAAAATATATCGCGAGTGGGTTGGCTGAGAAATTTCAGTCCAGTACCAATAATGATTAATTTAATATTTAAAAAATACTTTTTTTTTAACATTGCATTGGTTTGGTGTGTGTGTTTGTAATGAGATTATCTTTATATAAACATAAATTTTATTTATTTAACCAGACGGTTGCAAATTACTAATATTGACTTACCTGTTGACACCTGCCTACCCAATCTTATGACGGATAAAAAAGTCAACCTAACGTTTGCATATTCTATAGGCTTCATACTTTCGATTGGTACCTATGTAATTTATCTATTATCCAAACCAGAGCAATATTTAAAAAACATAATTTTTAAATATTTAATTAATTATATACTGGACTGAAATGTTTTAGCCAACCCACTCGCAATATATTTTTTAACATATTAAATTTGATATAAAATGCTTTTCATCCATTAACCGGCCCGGTGAAGGTCGTTGTATACTCGGATCCTCTACTAATACACAATACTTTATTGTAGCGGATTAGTGGCAAATTAGACATAAGATACATTTGATGTAGATGTTTTTTGGCCGAATAGCAATTTTTGAAGGAGCACTTCAGCATACTCTACTATACGAAATGAGTACTATAGCGCGACAAGTTCGTGCGCGACCTTTACGCGGATATATTTCTTCCGTGGAGCATCTGGCACTGATTTGACTTTACAAAATATTAGATACAATAATATTAACCTACCTTGTAGGACAAGAAATTTTATATTTGTAGTCAGACAAATCAGTGTCAGACGCTACCACTGAAGAAATTGATCCGCGTAAAGGTCGCGCACGAACTGGTCGGTCTATTATAGACATCTAGCTAGGTACCTACTCTTATTGTTCAGACGTTTCGAGAGCGCTGGTTGCGCTTTAAAGTTTTCTTTCATTTGTGTTTTCATCGAAGGCATAGTGATATCATGTTTCAATGGGTTATTATTATAACAGTCTACAACGTTAGTCGGAAAGGGGGTACTAAGCCGCGGACAACTGAAAGTGCTACTATCAACAGTTAAATTGCAAATATAAACTTTGCGAAAAACATTCATATTTTATGCATATACATATTTAAAAAATGTACAACCCTGAATAGGGGCAGGGCTAACGCCACTTGTTAACCCCGGCAATGATCAATGAACTCAAATCTGTCTCGCTCTCAAAACAGCTGACCGCCAGGGCTACCACAGCGTCATTTCTTATGAAATCCTAAAACAGCTGTTAATCTAAAATTATAAATTTTTTTTGCAAAAGTAAAAGACAAAAGTTGTTTACTTTCATGTATACTTTACCCTCCTTTCGGCTTAGTAATACCCCCTTTCCGACTGACGTTGTATAAAAGTCTCAATGTTGGGTTCAATTCTCGCAAATTAATAACTCATGGGGAGATCAGGCCATCACCCACCAAGGTGGCCCAATGCTGGTTGGTGGGATTTTTTCACAACTGCCATCTTACGACAAGTTTTGGAACATACATTTTCTTTACAGCTTAATAAACAAGTACTCCATACTGTATGAGTTGGTTTAATATTCTGATTTGCTTAGAACACTCATTTTAACCGTTCGTTAAAACAGAACGTTTGACCTACCAACAGTGAATGTTAAAATTTGTCGACACAAACTAAAAACATGATTGTAAGTATTCATGAATAACAAAATTGATACCTGCCTCGCTTGTTGTTCAATATAATTTATGCATTCTTTAGCTTTTACATGATTCCTGTTGTCAATTGTCGCTTCGTATGATAATACGATGCTTGATTTACTAGTGAAATTTCAATAGAACAAACACACTACATCCACCCAGTCGTGTTTCACAGTGCCCATCAAAGAACACGTGTCGTGTATCAAAAGTTACAACTTGGAATAGTATTGAAAAATCTACGGACAGAAATGTGAGATATGCATTATCGCCTTTTTGGTAGAGAAAGTTACAAGTGTAGGCGATAATTTCGACAGAATGTTGTTATTCAAAATGACTTCCGTGATCATAACAAAATATGCAAATGACGAATAAGGTAACGGTGAAGCATGCGTATAATTTAATTAGGTAAGTTATCATACTGTCAGTCTATAATCGTCCCACTGCTAGACTGAGGCCATCTTACACGAACAATAGCTCATGAGGAGATTGGGGTATCATAATTCATAACCCACCAAGCTCATACTATGCTGGTACTTCTATCTTACCACAACATACATACATATAATCACGACTATTATCCCCAAAAGGGTTAGTCAGAGACCAGGCAATGTTGACCGCAAAAGCAATCCTCTAGTGATAGTCCACTTTTCACCAAATAGCGACAGCACATGGTGATCAGCGTGACGAGTAATGAGCCAGTTGCCGCTCTATGCTGTTGGAAGTATGTGCAGTATTTAGTACGTTAGTCGCCTTTTACGACACCCAAGGGAAAAGAGGGTGGGAGGAAGAGAGGGAGGGTGGTAGTATTCTTTCAATTGGTGTCAATATATTTGACACTGCCCTCTAAAGGGTCCCTATCTACCGACCTCAATAGATAGGGTATCGCAACTGGAACTACGGGTCCGGTTGTGTTTTCAGAGGTACTACGGGGTTCCGGTTCTAGCCCCCCGCTGGTCGTGCCTTTAACCAGGCGCCTCCGGCGGGATCCGGACATGGGTTGGACTCGTAGTGGCGTGTGGTTAGCTGTAGAGCTTGGGAATGTTCGTTTGTCCTGGTATTGTGTGCCAGGACTTCCAAACTCGTGCACAGCGAGCGGGGCCTAGTAGCGGTGTCTGAGGGGCCAGAAGCGAAAAGTCCTGCGGGGAACGTGAGTTTCCCTTATAGTTGGCAGCTTTGTCCGGTGGTTTTCATTGGACATTGGTGTTGACATCTCCGGTACTAGTCTGGAGAACTAGTAGAGGCGGCCTCCTAGATGCCGTAGCCTCCGGTCCAGCCAGCCGCGTAGGACGTGGGAACTGGCTAGGCGCCCGGATGGGTTCCGAGAAGTGAGTGTGCTTACTACTCCGCTACCAAGGTGGACACTTGGGAGTCGACTTTAGAGTCGACGACCCTAGCAGTGGCAACTGCGAGTTGTGCCCTTCGTGCAACGAGAAGTGAGCGAGCTCGACAGCTCCGGTTACCTATCTGGACAATAGGCAGTGAACTACACGTGTTCACGGGGATACTCTCCTGAGACACTAGTCTTATGAGTACCGAATGAAGAGCGCGCTGCGGCGGGCACTAATTTGGCGTCAAGACCTAACGTTGGTGGTCTCCTGCGCGAGTGTTCTACTGGCGCAGGGACGTCTGGCACTTCTTGCATAACCTAACGGTTGGTCTCGAGGTGCCAGTACAAATAAACTTAGTGAAATTAGGAGAGGGGATGCCCTCTAAAGGGTACCTAACTAATTAGTTTGCCTACCTAAATAACAAGTCGCTGCGCTATTTGAGGTCCTCCTTAACTCTTGGGGGTCAAAGTTGCTCGCGTCCGTATGTTTACCCTTGAGACCCTACACGTGATCCCTGGGTGGTGCTAAATGAGTGACACTGACTGAGTGGTAGAGCCACGCTGCGTTGCAGCACGCATTGGGTCGGCTCGCCCGGCGTAATACCACCCTCTCACGAATATTCGGCGTGAAATAATGGCACTTGGTGCTGTTGTGTTTCGTCCGACCAGTGATGGTACCGGAGGCCCCTCCCCCCCCCCCCTCCTCCCAATTCCTATTCCTTCCTTAAACTTATTCCTCCCTTAAAGGCCGGCAACGCATCTGCGCTTGCTCGTTTGCCTCCCCCTTTTATAAAAAAAAAAAAAACTTGATTTTAATAACGTGTTGTTTTGAATTGCATAATTATCATTTCTTTTAATTAACGGCTTGTGTAATGGATTTTTAAAGACTAAGTATGTTGTTTCACCGTTACTTTTTACGTTACTTTTGTTTCCACGGATAATGCGCTTACCGATCCGAAAGCCACATAAGTAAAAAGAAAAATAAGAAAAAGTTACATTAGCACTTTATCGCCTCATCATCATCAGTCTATAAACGTCCCACTGCTTGGTACAGGCCCTCCCAATGCGGGTTGGTGGGTTTTAACGACTGTCATCTTTCGACGACAACCGGGACCAACGGTTTTAAGTGCCTTCCGCAGCACGGAGGTACTTTATTAATATAACGATAAAGTTTCTGACACGCTTGATGAGCAAGACAACATGCGAAGCGTATATAATGACTAAAATAGTTATGTACCTACGCACGGATGAGTACATTGTTCAGAACTTCAACGGTTGCAAGCGACATAAATCAATTGCGGCCTCTTCTAGCCCACACTGTCATACGCGACACTCCGAAGCACCTACAAGGAACCGCACTCAGCGACTCATTACCGCTTGAAAGCATTATTTAGCTACACGCTATTAAGTTTCACGCAAACTCACGAAGAAAATAACGCGAAAATTCCTTAGCGAACCGAACCGAACGAACGCATGTAACAGATTTTTGTAACAAGTTTAATTTACTGAAGTTGTCGAGTTAGTGGGCGTGTGTGGGGTTATGTATGTACGTATTTGTACACGTGCCGATTTTAACTTTCGCTAAGTTTTGATTAAGTTGACGAGTTTTTAAGTTAATTTCTTTTATTTTACTTTGAAATTGTTTTGCCAATGTACGATTGCTTGAGGGTTGGAACAAGCTCGCCTAGCTTGTTTCGGTTAAGAACTTTTGTGATCCTTGCTCACAGTATAGGTGATTTTAAAATATGTTCCCTGATTCCGGTGAGAGGGAAGTCATTTACTACCGCAGTGTTAAGGCACCATCCCACCATTCGCTATGCAGGTACAATCAGCATTGCACAAAATGCACAAAACACTGCCTTGACAACATTTGAAAATATGTCTTATTTTTATAAGGGTTTGAGCCTAAATTAACTATACAGATTGTTTGTTTTTGATATATTTCTTTTCAAAAAGGCATTATTAGCCTAAAACCGTTTTAACACTTATTTTTAAAAGGGTTTGCGCATTTCGGTTTTCCATACAATCTTCTAAGGCGAAATTTTTATAAACCAATGAACCAATTTTAATGAAACTTTGCATGCTAAAGTAAAATACAGGGATCTAAATAGTTTGTTGAAAACATTTAAAAAAAAAGTTTATTTAACTGAGTTATTGCGATTTTAAAGTTTCTATAGTGGACTTTAAATCGCAATAACTCAGCTAAATAAACGTTTTTTAAAAATGTTTTAAGAAACTATTTAATATTTTGTATTTTACTTTAGCATGCAAAGTTTCATTAAAATTGGCTTATTAGTTTTTAAAAATGTCGACTTGAATTTTGTATGGGAAACTAAAAAGCGTAAACCCTCTTAAAGAACTATTGATTATTTTATTATGAATCTGCCGCCAACACTAAAAATCTAATACGATTGTGCTAGGAGAGCGGCTTCATGACATAAGCAGTCTAAGGATTAAACCTGGGATTTCTAACAATCGAGCCGAGTAGCTCCCATTCAGCTACCGAATGTTTCACAATGTCATTGTTTCATCATCGTCAGCCTTTAAACTGGGTATAGGCTTAGCCACATGGACAACGGCACATCCCCTCTCCTTAATTCACTAAGTTTATTTGTACTGGCACCTCGAGACCAACCGTTAGGTTATGCAAGAAGTGCCAGACGTCCCTGCGCCAGTAGAACACTCGCGCAGGAGACCACCAACGTTAGGTCTTGACGCCAAATTAGTGCCCGCCGCAGCGCGCTCTTCATTCGGTACTCATAAGACTAGTGTCTCGGGAGAGTATCCCCGTCTTTATGAACTTTATGGTGAACGCAACTATAACACCAGCGATGACTTCTAATTATATGTTAAAAATTATTCAAAGTTATTCAAAAGAGTATGTCGATTAGCCAAGGCAAACTATCTGAGTTCTAAGATTAAGGAATAGTAATGACAAAATAAAAATGACATGGAATATTATAAATAGTGAAACAGGAAAGGTCAAAAGTCGTAATAATGAGTACAATTTAAATTGTGATAATAAAACCTTGACTTCTGATGCTGATGTTGCTGCAGCATTTGAGAGGTTTTTTACTGACATTCCAGTTTCAACTACAAAAGCCTTGATTTCCTCCCCCACTGTAGCTGAATCTGTTTTGAAGGAGAATGTTAAAGATTGTGAAAATAATTTCAGTTTTCAAAAAATTTGTGTTATAGATATAATAAAAACATTTAACACTCTCAATAAAAAGAAAACTGCTGATCTGTGGGGTAATTCCGTGGACGTCGCTAAATCTGTAATTATGACAATAGCTCCAGTTTTAGCTTGCATATTTAATGAATGCATTGACTGTGGTGTTTTTCCTGACCTCATGAAATATAGTAAAATAATTCCATTATTTAAATCAGGTAGCACTTCTGACCCCTCTTACTTTAGACCTATTTCTGTGCTACCCACATTTAGTAAAATTTTTGAAAAGTTAATGCTAGATCAAATGCAAATTCATTTTTATAAAAATAAACTTTTACATTGTAAACAATATGGTTTTACTAGGGGTCGCTCTACAACTGACGCCGGTGTTGAGCTTTTAATCCAAATATTTGATACCTGGGAGGAATCACAGGATGCCCTAGGGGTATTTTGTGATTTATCCAAGGCTTTTGATTGTGTTTTACATGAAACTTTGGTCAGGAAGCTTAACCACTATGGAATTAGGGATGCTTCTTTGAGCCTTCTGATCTCATACTTGAGTAACAGGATTCAAAAGGTCGACATTAACGGTAAAAGATCTCCGGGATCAGTGGTTAAAATGGGAGTTCCGCAGGGTTCAATACTTGGTCCATTCTTGTTTTTGGTTTATATTAATGACTTACCTTATTTTGTAAAAGACAGTCATGAGATAGTATTGTTTGCTGATGATACTTCACTTTTATTCAAAGTGAAACGACGACACCCAAATTATGACGATGTGAATAATGCGGTCTCAAAGATTGTTCACTGGTTTAGTGTTAATAACTTGCTATTAAACGAGGGAAAAACCAAATGTGTAAGATTTGTATTGCCTAATGTTAAGCAGGTAATAACTAGTGTACAAATTAAAGATAAGAATGTGAATCCTGTGGACACCACTGTGTTTCTAGGCATCACGTTGGATGCCAAGCTTCAGTGGGGCCCACATATAGCTAAATTGTCGAATAGACTTAGCTCTGCGGCTTATGCAGTAATGAAGATCCGTCAGTTAACTGACGTTGATACAGCTAGATTAGTTTATTTCAGTTACTTTCATAGTGTAATGTCGTACGCCATTTTACTGTGGGGAAATGCTGCCGACATTCAAACTATCTTTGTGCTGCAGAAGAGGGCTATTCGAGCAATATATAACCTACAGGCTGGTGACTCTCTCAGAGAGAGATTTAAGGATATAAGTATAATGACAGTTGCATCACAATATATTTATGAAAATCTTGTGTATGTTCATAAAAATATTGAAATGTTTTCAAAAAACAGTGATATTCACAAATTAAATACTAGAAGTAAGAACAAATTAGCAGTGCCTTATACTAGGCTCCATAAAATAAATAATTCTTTTAAGGGTCTGTGTGTACGATTATACAACAAAGTACCAAATGATATTCAGAAATTAGATCTTGATAAATTTAAAATCAAAATCAAAGAAAAGCTTTATAAAAAAGCTTATTATTAAGTGTCGGATTATACAGAAGACAAAACAGCTTGGGTCTGAAATGCTCCAAGTACCTACTCCAACAGCTATTTCTAATTGCCTATAATTAATTTATATAGAGCACCATATTTAATTAAACTATTTACATTCAAATTCATATTTTGTATTTTGTGACCTGGTAACGACATATAATATATATATATTTTGTAAATGTCGTTGCTTCTGTGCGCTGTGGTTTCTTGCGCCCGTTCTTTGCCACAGTTAAAAAATGATGTCCTGAATGGTTGGTAGGTTAAAAAATATTTGGACGTTTCAAAGTACTTATTAATTGAGTTTATTGAATAAATATATTTTGACTATTGACTATTGACTAACACGTGTAGTTCACTGCCTATTGTCCAGATAGGTAGCCGGAGCTGTCGAGCTCGCTCACTTCTCGTTGCACGAAGGGCACAACTCGCAGTTGCCACTGCTAGGGTCGTCGACTCTAAAGTCGACTCCCAAGTGTCCACCTTGGTAGCGGAGTAGTAAGCACACTCACTTCTCGGAACCCATCCGGGAGCCTAGCCAGTTCCCACGTCCTACGCGGCTGGCTGGACCGGAGACCTACGGCATCTAGGAGGCCGTCTCTACTAGTTATCCAGACTAGTACCGGAGATGTCAACACCAATGTCCAATGAAAACCACCGGACAAAGCTGCCAACTATAAGGGAAACTCACGTTCCCCGCAGGACTTTTCGCTTCTGGCCCTTCAGAGACCGCTACTAGGCCCCGCTCGCTGTGCACGAGTTTGGAAGTCCTGGCACACAATACCAGGAGAAACGAACATTCCCAAGCTCTACAGCTAACCACATGCCGCTACGAGTCCAACCCATGTCCGGATCCCGCCGGAGGCGCCTGGTTAAAGGCACGACCAGCGGGGGGCTAGAACCGGAACCCCGTAGTACCTTTGAAAACACAACCGGACCCGTAGTTCCAGTTGCGATACCCTATCTATTGAGGACAGCACATAGGCAGATTGGGAGATAATCCACTAAGATAGTCCAAAGCTTAGAATAATAACGCATAGAAAGCGAGAACACGCACGATAAATGAGGCCAGTAAAACCAAGCCATACTGGCTTGGTAATACCGAAACGGCCCGCTTCAGTACTAATAATCTAAACTTATCTATCAACAGTTCCAATTTCCTTACTTTTGGGGCAAATCTGATTCCTCTAGCAACATTACTTGTACACTTGTGTGCGTGTCGCCGAGATAGTACGCGTAACTTACTCCTACATCCATTTTTTTCTTGCCTCACGCCATGACGGTTTTCTAATACGAGACTATCGTTCTATGCGTTATTATTCTATGGTCCAAAGCGTGTTGGTTGGTGTTTACGTTACACTACAAACAAATTGCGTGAAACTACAACCGACTTCTTTTTATTACAACACGTGTTGTGAGACTCCATTTTCAATTCAATCTAACATTTAACTCACTATAAAATTAAAAAAATGCCACTTGAAATACTTGGCTTATTGTGTAACCTGTGAAGCCATTAATTAATAAATTATAATATGATGGATTCCGCATTTCCATATTCCACATTCTAGAAAATGATGGATTCAGACAATAGAAAAAAAGAAGAGATTCAAAATATCATTAATCTTATTTTTGATTGTTTAAAACATATTAAATTTACTTTACTTATTACAATTATGAGTATTTCAAAACAATATTGTAATGTTTCCTATTTCCAGATAAAATCGCTATCAGTAACAGTTGAACATGAAATTACTAACATACTTACATAAAAAATCAACTAATTTTGTCAAAGTTAAACCCACTTAAAAACTAAATAATTACGTTCTGTTATATTTTTTTTGATTAATGCGACATAAAAGAGCTTTTCCCAATTATATTCTGGTTGCACAATCGGTTCAATCAATCTACGGAAAAGTGCAGTTCACGGAAATCATACAAGCATTGAATTGGGAAATCAAGAATCAAGTTTTTTGTTTAATTGCTGTACAAATGAAAAATGATTAATTCGATTACCAGGTTATGAAATCAATCTAGCAATTAAATACATAATTATTGATAATATAATTATATTCTCTGCATCAATCTGTAACGTGAAGTAGTTTCAAGAGTACACGATCCAGTAAAATTACGGTGGCACAGAGGCATAAGAACTGAACCTTCAGCACAGAATAACTAATAGTACTACCCTTCAGTTGTAATGCGTGTACAGACACGCACACATCTTATTTTTTCATTAATTATTTATTTAACATTTTTTTTTGTCTTTAATTAGTCTATTTATCACTTTCCTAACCATCTGCCCAGCGCCGCCGATGGGCAGCACTGGCAGGGTCGCCATGCAATATTTGGTTCGGCGCAACGAAGACTGACTGCGATCTTAATGCTCTTTAATATGAGTAATCAGCGTATGTATAGTGGTAGGAAATGTGTGCGTGTCTCATACTATACATACACTACACAGTGATAACCTAAACCTAAATCATCATGGGCTGCGATGGCACTATCATCAGGCGGACAGTATGCTCGTTAACCGGTTCAGTAGCTTATTAAATTAAAAGTGGAGCTCCAACAAATTATAATATATTCTTTAAGATTTCATTTCATTTCATTTATTCCACAAACAAATAACTTTGTGTAGGAAATACAAATAAATAATACATTAAAAAAAGAAAGTAAGTAACCTAACAATCATAAATTAATTAATTAAAATCTAAATAGTAATTAAAATTTAAACATTCAAAAAAAGTAATAATATCAATACAAATTATAAATAAGTTCACCAATTAAAATAAACATCATTAAATAAAAATATAAATTTAAATAATCACAGACAATAAAATCAATTAAGTAAATTCATCAATACTATACAAACATTTTTCTAAATCATTGGAATTGTTAATAATTCTAGATCATTGGAATAAATTGTTATTTATGTCGTTATTATTATTATTATTCAGCCCGGCTTGTCCCACTGCTAGGCGAATGCCTCTCTACCCTCCCCCCACCCTTCACGTTTTAGTAACTGTAACTTGCCCTTTCGATAGTAGTCTAGCTCGTCCCGCCATCTCCTTCTCCGTCGTTAACTTCCCTATTATATATTTTTAATTTTAATAAGTACTTATGTCTTACTAAATCTTTTACCAATTAAATTAGTCCAGTATCGCATGCCTCACTTTGATTGAACAATGTAAGTAGCTACCAAAGTGTTAGAGGACGGGTGACAAATCGCTTGTTCAACAAATTGATTTAAGCGATTTCGGCTTGGATTCTTGGTCCTTGTATAAGTTTAGGTCAGAGTTTCAACAAATAGATGGGCTAGTTGTTAGCCTGGTCTAATTTATGACAGGGGTTGGCTTTGGTAACGGTTTTAAGTTTAAGTACAGCAATGAGTTCATTAAATTTACAGACATACATATGATCACGACTAATTATCCCCGAAGGGTAAGTCAGAAACCAGGCATAGAGAACCGCAAAAGAAGTCCTCTGCCATAGTCTACTTTTCACCAAATAGCGACTGCACATGTGCTCAGCATAACAGGTGGTGAGCCCATCGCCGCTCTATGCTGTTGGATGTATGTGCAGTCTTAAGTCAGTTAGCCTTTTACGACAGTCAAGGGAAGAGAGGGGGTGGCAATAATAAATAAAATCTTCTTTTAATATTCTTTTCACTTCTCTTGCTCAAAAAGACCGTCATTGTAGCGTTCTAGAGCGGGGCTAAAATAGCTTTTCTTGCCCTAGGGGAAAAAGTAATTTTTTTTAAAATTTTTGTCTGTCACATGACAATGAGCCTACAAAAACGAAAAAGTATTTAGTCATAAGTAGAATAATCATAAATAAAGACTCGACTTATTACTGTTTACATAAATCAACAACTTTTATAAAATAGTTATTATTAAAGTTTATGGTAAAATTAGTAATCATTTGAATCTATGGACAACACAGACCACGCCCACACAGTCCACGCTTCAGCAAGAAACAACTGCACGGTCTGCACATGTGCTTAGGTGGTGAGCCTTTAACCCGTTAGTCGCTTTTACGACACCCAAGGGCAAAGAGGGGTTGGTAGTATTATTTTGATGAGCCCATCGCCGCTCTATGCTGTTGTATGTATGTGCAGTATTTAGTCCATTAGTCGCCTTTTATGAGACCCAAGTAAAGGGAGGGTTTGGTAGTATTATTTTGATGAGCCCATCGCCGCTCTATGCTGTTGGATGTATGTGCAGTCTATAGTCCATTAGTCGCCTATTACGACACCGAATAGAAGAGAGGGGTTAGTAGTATTATTTTGATGAGCCCATCGTTTCTCTATGCTGTTGGATGTATGTGCAGTCTTTAGTCCGTTAGTCCCCTTTTACGACATCAAAAAAAAGTGAGGGGTTGGTAATATTATTTTGATGAGCCCATTGCCGCTCTATGCTGTTGGATGTATGTGCTGTCTTTAGTCCGTTAGTCGCCTTTAACGACACCTAAGGGAAGAAAGGGGTTGGTAGTATTATTTTGATGAGTCCATCGCCGCTCTATGCTGTAGGATGTATGTGCAGTCTTTAGTCCGTTAGTCGCATTTTACGACACCCAAGGGAAGAGATGGAAAGACTGCACATACTATCCAACATCATAGAGCGGCGATGAGCTCATCAATATAATACTACCAACCCCTCTCTTTCCTTGGGTGCCGTAAAAGCAACTAACAGGTTAATTTTTAATAAAATAAACCAATTCATATTGTATGGGATTGTTTTATTTTCTCGCATTCGTAGTGAAAAGCAGAGTGTAACACACGGCGCTAAAAACCCATTATAACTCGGTTTCTATTAACTCCCTCGCTAAAGCTCGGGAGTAAAACTACCTCGTATATAATGGGTCATTTTAGCCCCTTGTATAACAATCTACTATTTAATGACACCACGCGACATGGCTCCGACAGCTTAATAAAACTAATTAATATTGATAGTATCAAAATATTAAGTACATCAAATTAAGAAGCACTTTAAAATGACAAGTTACCTTAGGTGGAAAGGATTATTCCACTTATCCCCATTGACTTTCCCCATTAATGGGGATTTATAGACTTTTCTTCCATAATTCCCCATTTTCTGTTTTTTGCGATGTTGATGGGGATTCGCAAGATACAGATAATGGGGATTTATGGAAGAAAAGTCTACAAATCCCCATTAATAACCATGTGGAATGGAATGGAATAACCCAGTGGAAAACAAACCCAAGACCTTTAGCAAGTCGGACGACAACTATTTCAGCTGGCTGACTTCTAAGGACGTTGCTCTTTTTTTCAAGTGCTATTTTAAGTTTTGAAATGGATTGTGTATCATGGTGAACGCAAAAATGATAATTTTGTTCAATAGTGGTAACCGGGCATACGGCCCGCTTGATGGTTAGCGGTTTGCAACACCAGCCTCCCTAGACGAGTGGCAAACGCTCAACCCCTGTCTATTCGTAATTCGTCACATATTGCTGTGTATTATGCCAATAAATTGCTAGTTAAAAATGCGCGCGCATTGGACGACGAATTACGGAGCGTTTGCCACTAGTCTAAGAGGCAGAGGTTTTTATCACTCATGTCAATAGTGTTTATTACTTTTCTAGCCATTTTTAAAGGAGGCTGTACTCATTTTAGAATTATGAGCTTTTTGTATGGACATTATTCTATAGATTATTTTTAAGAATGTTTTTATTCTATTAAAGATTTTCTAAATTGGTAGTATAAAATGTAATTTAATATAATTAATATTATAATACAATATAATACATTAATCAATTAATCTTATTAATCTATTTGGTATATGTGGCGTAATATTCAATATAATCAATTAAATTGGCTATAATGTATAATTAATTAGGTACTTAAGTACTATGTTTTTTTCAATTCTGTTTACCTAATTATCTCCATTCACATGCTCTGCGTTGGAAAAATAGACGAACCTAGTTATGAATTACCATCTTTTGTACCTACTCTGTTTTCTGTGATTAAATTATTGCATTTCATTTCATTTACTTTTTGTTTTGGAAAAAGGCAAGCTTGCTATCAAGGCATAAAACAATAACGACAAACAAAAACTATTCCAGTTGTATTACCAACGATTATATTCACTAATCGTAGTTTTCACTGTGCTAAGGTGAGTGCAGCAGGCGACAGAGGTCGTCCCTGACGTAATGTATTGGCTGGCTTACTTACATCCCTGACTGATTTATGGCACGCGTAAATCTCCAATTTGCACGAACTACCCGCCCTTGCGATCCGATGAATGATAAGAAATGTTTTTGTTACAGCACGTCCTATGTAGAACGGAATTATGAGAAGGTCTGATGATGAATGTTGGAACTAGAACAGTTTCAGAGTAAATTAGAGATAGTGAATGTGTTACGGAAACGTGACAATTAGGTATTCGTTGTTTAAATCACAGTTAAAATTGATCAATATCGTTGAACATTGTGCTTGCATGATTAAGGGAGTTGAGAAGGTTTCTGATGATGACATCGAGGATAGAGCGATATGATAGATATGATAGATAGAGTGTAAGCAAGAAACAAGAATAGTCACTGAAGAATCTTTCTTTAGGAATAAGTTTTGTGAGCGATAGCTGACTAGCGATGCGCGATTATGAATGATACTAACTGAATCATTCGATTATTACAATCATTCGAATAATTCGAATGACTTCTAAAATGTATTACTAATTACTAAGCAGTACTAATCGGGTGCTAATCAGTCAGTAGTAGGAATCAACCACTAACGAATACAGATTTTTGCAACGAATGGTCATTCATTGATGATAAATGATATGGTAAATAACTTTACGGAACTAAATATCATTAAGGCTCTAATGTGACGACATTTTCAAAAATTTCATTCATTTTACTTATAGAGCAGTGCGTTTACCAGGGGTGGTGTGAAAGCAAGTAACTGACTTTATCTAATTATTACTCATTTTGATCCCCTCTCGCTCTAATACACTGGTCGGCATTTTCGATTATAGCCGGCCTCTCTTGGTAACCGCTACGAGCCTTGCCTATGCTGTTGCCTTATAGCTTCCTTTCTTTCAATATCAATAATCGTTTTATTTTATTACTAATTAGTAATACTTATTCGATTATTGAAATTAGTATATTACTAATCTGATATTCGATTTTTGAGATTAGTATTAGTAGTTAATTCGATTAATGAAATTAGTCATAATCGCGCATCGCTATAGCTGACCCAAACACTTCTAAGTGAGAACAAAGCTTGGAAGATAGGGAAAGAGGTGAGAATTTTAATATGATTTGGATTGTGACTAAGTTTGAAATTTGTAAGTAACTTGTGACAATTGACAATCTAAAAGCTGACGATGTTGCTATTCATGAATGTAATGAGAAGATAATGGAAACTCTTCAAAAAATCCAGCACCGAATAAAAGTGGTCTACATTTGGTTTGTACTACCAAGCATAAACTGCTTTTATTTTTGCATTGTACTTTTTCCAGGTTTTATTCGATCAACAAAGTCAGAAGTCGGGGGATAATAGCACAAAAAACGAGTTTCGCTGTCTAAATAAATAATACCTTAGACCTTTTTTACATTAACAAGGGGTGTACGTGAGGGTGCCTTGGTCGTCACATTGTTTATTCAGTTCAGACCTTTTGGGTTAATCCTTATCGACCAGTCTACGTCGCCCATGTGCCGTACTGCCACAGCCTATTCAATTTGTAGTTACCTACTGTACTGTCTTTTTGTAAATAATTATAATTCTCAATGTTTTTTATATATTTTAGCGTTTTATTAACGCTTATATATACTTAAGTAGAATTTTAACAACTGAAAAAAAATTACTTAAATGATAATTCTGTCTTGAGGTACACTCTTGTCCAGAATGCATGAAGATGGAGACTTTTCTATGTAAGTAGTTTTTTTTTCAACACTTGTCTTCATGATATTGACGACCTTCGTGGTCGAGTGGTTAGCACTCCGGGTCTGGCGTCGCGCCATCTCTTGGTCCCGGGTTAAATTCCCGGTCGGGTCAATTTAGAGAAAAACTGTTTTTCTAATCGGGTCTGGGTGTTCTTCCTATGTTTATGTTTATTTATCCGTTATCTTACCATATTAACGAGTTTCAAAAGAATACTTATTTTAGTCTAGATAATTGGTATGAGCGTAAAACAAATTAATTAATTTATTTATTTATTGTACACCAGTTCGGTTTCTAAGCATTCAAATATTGTTCTACAAAAAAGTTAAATTTATGTAAAACATTGAAAGTGCTCCTTGTTTACCATACGTACGAGATACTACATTATCACTCTTACGTATTAAAGTTACACAATAAAAAACTCAAAAACGAAATAGTTATTTTAATTTTACCCTTAATATTATTATAAGTGGCAATGGTTTGGAGGAGTTAACCAGTGGTGCTTAGAGCATTCAACCAACCAGAGGTGTCATTTAACGCTATAACAATTTCAGTTGTCTAGTCTGTGACGAAGTGCCGCAGTGACCGCTCCCGGCCATTGTGTGAGTGGCTTTAGATATTGGTCATTTGATTGCTTCGATTTTGTGTAATGACTTGTTTTGCTCAAATTAGTTTGAATAAATGACGGCGTTAAACCAACTTTGCGGTCGCCGGCTTAATGTTTGTTCAATATCGATAAGCTTCTATTAGAGAGTTATTCGAGCATTAAACATTTTGGGTTTCATTTTAAAATGTTTATTTGCTTTCCTTGCAATTGTTGTTATGCCAAACGTTATTTGTATCTATTTATATACACAAAAACTTGTATTTTGTGTATTAATTAACCATGTTAATATCATCATCATCCGCCTATAAACGTTACACTACTGATGGGCATCTCACATGAACAACTGCAATTATGGAGATTTGTTTATAACCTACTACGGTGGTCAATGCGACTTGGAGGGTTTTATCCCCTTGTCTGTCCAGTGATACCGATTAAAAAAACGCTACCACCGATTATTTAGACTAAGATGAGTATTCTTTTAAAACTCGTTAATATGGTAAGAACGGGATAAATATACATAAACGTAGAAAAAACACCGAGACCCGAAATCAATTTAGAAAAACATTCTCTAAATTGACCCGATCGGGAATTGAACACGGGACCTCAGACAGACCCAGCGTGCTAACCACTCGACTACGGAGGTCGTCGAATTGTTCAATCTATAAATTTATCAGGTCGTCAATTGATTTAACTATTATTATATTTTTTAACAGTGACCCGCATATAGGTACCTAGTTGAAATATGTATTGTTTAAAAAACAACTAGTCGTACTAGCCAGTACTGTAGCGTGATTAATTAGGTTTTTAGTAACAGACATTTTGATTTAGTCATTTAGTCGTAGTTATCATAAAAGTCGGTTCAAATAGTGCAAAGCAATCACCAACAAAAGGAAACAATATATTCACTTTGCAAAATCACCGGCAAATAATAAGTCTATTATACGAACAATACGTAATAACACAGTTGTCATCACAGACTGTGGTTGTTATGAATGACGTTTCATTAAAAAGGATAGCGATTATGCAATACTAATTATATCGGTAATCAATTACCTTCTAATCGTATCTGTAATCGGAAATAAAAATTATATTTTGGTTGCAGTCATTCTATAGTAGAGATTTTATCAATAACACCATGTCGACATTTTGTTAACATATGAAAGATGGTGCCTTTGCTATTTTCTTTAATTATGCCTAAATAAAAATTTTATTTCTGACTTGTGTAGTAGTACAAAACTGAAATCATAATAATAACAATTTAAAAAAACTTAACAAGTACGTTCCAAGGTCCAATAAAAAAAAATCGTAAATCGTATATGAGCGATAACACCATACTAGAAATTAATATATCTACCACATATTTGTTTTTATAGTGTTCAATTATTATAGACTTCAATATCCAATCATTGCGATGCATCTGATTATAAAATACAAAGCCCTGAAACACCCTTGGATTTCTCAATACACTCTGTTGATTGTATATCCGTTGCCAATAATGGTGGAGCTACCCTGCCTCTCTGTATTCTATGAATTTGAATGGTCAAAGGGTAACTGAGTGGGTAATCGCGGCTCTAACTAAATTGGTCATGTTCACCTGAAACGCTGGTAAAGCACCCTTTAGAACACTGCCATAAAATATGGTAGAAGTGGCAAGTGTTGCCAAGCAAATAAATAAGTACCTAGTGCAAAAATTTAGTTATGTAGGGCTTCAACTATTTTATTTTGCAATGCTCAAATTACAAGTTTTCATAAATTAAACATTTTACTTTGTTACTAACTTTAAAAAGAAGGAGGTACATAATTTGTGTGTTTCTATACATAATACACTAAATCGCAAAGAAAAAGGGTTTGTGTTGCATTAATGCAATGCATGCAATACTGCTGTTATGCGATTTGGCATACTTTCTACTAGGTTTTTGAGACGATGCTGCGGAATATTCTGCCATACCTCTATTATGGCCTCTTTCGTCCGAGTTCGTCCCATGCATGCTCATGGGGTTTAAGTCGGGGCTGCGTGCGGGCAACTCCATATGGTGTGATACCGACTGCTTGAAAATAGTCAAACACTGCCTGAGGTCGGGCGGGAATTGTCTTTCATAATAACAATGCGGCGGGCGGGCGGCATTCTCGCCCATTCCCACTAAAAATGAACTAACGTAGTTATTAATAATTTCATTGACATTATATTCTTTCTGCAGTTAAAATGCCATTTTCTGTCACCAATAGCTCAGTGCGGCTTTCGGAAGAAATCCCAGCCCACACGTGAACAGAGCCTCCGCCGTATGGCACTTTTTCTTCTATACATACTTGTTTATAGCGATTTCCCGGTCTTCTGTACACTGTTTTCCTCTCGTCGTGCTTGTTTAAACAGAATGTAGACTCGTCTGAAAACATAACTTTTGGCCAGAGTCCAAATTTAGTGATGGGCGATTGTGAATGACATTATTCGAATTATTCGATTGTAGAAGTCATTCGAATTATTCGAATAAAATTACAAATCATTCGAATTTGAAAAAGCGAGAAGCGAACAAGAATGTATAGCGTCATCTCATTCCTTTCGATTCGAATTTCATTAGTAATCATTAGGTACTACTACTTTATTCAGTCGAATATTCAAACAATCGAACTAACTTGTACGAGGGAATAAAAAGATAAACGAAATAAATGCGTGTAAGCGAGAAAGGAAGAAGTATTAACAATCACGGCGTTCGCCCTTTTTCCATTCCCGCCTATCCCGCCATTTGACATTCGAACGTTCCTTCGAATATCAGTTAAAATGAGACTCTATACTACGAAAAAAAAGACCAATTTTGTATGGCAAAGTGAATGAATGAACTAGCGGTTTCATTCGAATATGCAAACTAGTGATCGATTGTTTTTGTATTCGATTGTTAATATTAGTAGTATCAAATCATTCGATTGTTCGAATCAGTAACAATCGCCCATCTTTGAGTCCAATTCTCGTGTTCTCTACCATATCTTAACCTTGAGTTTCTGTGGTGTCTTTCAGTTTTGGTCATTTGCAGGTCTAAATGGCTTTAAATTTGCTTCAGCCAGACGCCGGCCGCGTAACTATCTCCGTACTAAGATTGTTTCCTCCAACTCGTAAATGATCCGTTACTTCAACAGCTGTTAGAAAGCGATTTCTCAAAATTGTTGACACCATATAGCGATCCTCCCGCGCCGTCGTGCACCTTGTTCAGCCTGTTCCTGGTATTGGAAAATGGGATTCAGTTTCAAGGAAACGCTGTAGTACTCGCTGAACTATAGAAAGAGTCACCCCAACAGTTCGCGCTGTATTTCGCTGACTGCGCCCATGCGCATTGTCAGGATCCTGGTGGTTAGCAACAGGGGTTAACAACATGATGACTTCAGAATAATAAAATATGTAAGGCAGATACACCATATTAATAGCGTTTTATCTCTAAACTAAGACAATTAATGCGAAACAATTGATTTAAATTTTTTTGTACTAAATTAAAAAAAGACTATTATTTTATGTTTTCAGTTTTTAACACAGGAAAGTATAAAAAAATTATATACTTAAAGGTTATTTATATTTTTTTTGTGGCATTAAATATTCTTTATTTTATTAAGCTAAGTCAGGTCCTTTTGAAGATTTTCTAACCGACCCTTTTTCTTTGCGGTCCAGTGTATTGGTATATTTTTTATGTAAGTATGAATTATTTGTATACTTATTAACCGATGATTTCTTTTAAAAAGTGTCGCGTAGCTGTGAAAGAATACTACTACCCGCCCCCTCTCTTCCTTTGGGTGTCGTAAAAGGCGACTAACGGACTAAAGACTGCACATACATGAAACAGCATAGAGCGGCGATGGGCTCACCACCTGTCACGCTAAGCACATGTGCAATATTTGGTGAAAAGTGGACTATGGTAGAGGACTGCTTTTGCTGTCCTCATTGCCTTGTCTCTGTCTAACGCTTGGGGGATAATAGTCGTGATTATATATATGTATGAAAGAGTTTTCTCACGAGTTAATAATATTTTTATAGCAATTTTATTGAGAACTGTGTGTTGGCGACTCATTATTAAAAGTACGCTACTAACCTCTCTATCTTTAGTGTCGTAAAAGGTGAGTAACGGACGTAGACTGCTTATACATCCAACAGCATAAAGTGCTTTTGCGGTCCTCATTATGTAACGAGGCAGCTAAAGCCTTGTTGCTTTTCTGACCTCTTTTTTGAATAAGATTCTTTTATATATAGTTTTAAAGGAGATCATTCGGGCTCCATACATTTTTGGGCCTTTTCTGAAAGTGCCGACCAACAAAAAAAAATAGTACGTATTGTTAGAACTAGCCATTTGGAGTAATAGTTAATATGGCACAAAAGTTGTAGGATTGTTAAAGTTGTTGAAGTTCGATGATTCATCATTTTCATACATAATTTATTGATTTCTGAAAGTGCTGGGACTGGGAAACATAAAAAATGATAGATATTGCTAAAACTAATGATCTGAAGCAATTGTCATTGCAGCGCAAAAGCTGTGGGGACATTATTTGTTCTGTTTGTACGAAAAAAAATTTAGGAATCAATAAATCTATGAAAATGATGAATCTTCGAACTTGTATAACTTGGCTCGGAGTAATCCTACAACTTTTGTGCCATATAAACTATTTCTCCAAATAGCTAGTTCTAACAATACGTACCATTTTTTTTGTTGGCCGGCACTTTCAGAAATGCCCCAAAAAAACTTATGTCTTTTAAAATTCAAATATTACTTACATTCTCTGACTAGCCTCTGATTTCATGTAAATTCAGTTCAGATTCATCCGCGGAGCTGGAAAGAGCTCCTTCTTTTTATTACTGTCTTTACAGTATACTATTATTAGTGAATAGTGAATTATTATTATAAATAGTCAGTTACTGTTTTAAGAATACGTCCTGCTAATAATAAATAACCTAAACCACTTAAACCTAGTCACAGTGTATAGTGTCCTAACTTTTACATTGTGCTTCATAAATAATCTTTAAATCATAATATACTTCTGAACTCATCGTGCTCTTTTATCTTCATCAAACTCCTTATCATCGTGTAAATCCTCCCGTTCCTCTGATACGTGACAATTGTCTAGTCTCTGACTAACCCTTTTCGATAATCAGTCTAACGACTATACCTACCTTTAGGCCCATGTCTACAGATTCCCATGTCTACAGATTTTCAATTCTACGGATTCTCATGTCTACAGATTCCCAATTCTACAGATTCACATGTCTACAGAATCCCAATTCTTCAGATTCCCAATTCTACAGATTCTCATGTCTACAGATTCCCATAGCTACAGATTCTCATCTACACTCACGTGTACCTACGAGTATGTACCTACGTAATTATAATAATGACTTTCGTCAAGAAAATCTTATTTAAAGATTGCCAATATTCAAATGAAAGTTGGGTGAACGCTTTCACTGTGCTGTTACCGAATTATAATTGCACGTTCCAGAAGCCATAAGTCAACGCGATATTTGCATTCGAGAGACGGGAGCTGTCATCGAGCACGGTTTATGCGGGACTGACCCATGTTTATAATAACTATGCAAATTATTCCGATATCGCCCCCAATCGGCCGCGTCTGCGCCAAATTCAATTTGTAACTCTGATTAAAGCCTCTTTTGATATGCCAATGTGGTGAAAATCTGATGAAAGGCTGATGTTTGATTATTTTTACAGCGACATTCTATATGGACGGCATTTTTCTATATTTAAAAATTGGATAAACATTAGGCATATGACACATTAACACTAGAAAGCCTAACATTTTTGGTTACCTGCAACGCCCAGCGTCCGTCGAAGTGACGGACGCTGAGATTAATGAACTTAAACTATAAAATAAAACTCAATTTAATAGTAAACTATAAGGTATATTGTTAAAAAAAACAAATATAAAAATATAAAAAAAAACATGCATTGGCCATCTGCGTGTCCCGGCTCTGGTAGAATATTTTCTTGTCATTTGGTTTAAGATGTCTACGCCATACTTAGAGAGGTTGTAAAACTGCACAGTGTTAGGAAGCTTTTGCTTTTACCTTAGAAACAACGCGTATCGTATGACAAATGAATAAAAAATGGTAAAATCCACCTATAAACTCTTTACTGAAGGTAGTTTGCATCGACTATAAAATTAATTTTGGAAATACCCTCACATTATAAGTCCGTCATTTTGACGCTGTCGCTGGGCGTTATAGGTATACCTTGTTATAACCGTAGACTTATAGATTACTTAACCATCTTTTAGAATAATTTAAGCAAAAAAAATAAAAGTAAATTAATTTCATCACATTTCACCAAATATTTCCGGAGAAAATAAAACAATAAAAATCGATATCCGTCATTTTGACGGTTTGGGCGTTCTCGTGTTAAGTACTTCACCCGGATTCTTCAACTATACTATGGCCAAATTCGATAGAGAATGTTTGATAAGACAGTTTTCGAAAAAGTATTTAATAACTTACAAACGCTTATTTTATACCCCGTACAATATTTTCTTTCTCGAAAAAACCTTTATTTAACAGAAAAAAAACATATTTTTCTTTATTGATTTCAAATTTCGTGCGAAAACGGTTGGTCACGTGACATTTTGCTCTGTGACGTCACATTTCAATAAATATAGAAACTTTTCTTGAAACCTGACAGATAGTTTTTGATAATTTTGTGAAATGTGACGTCACATGAAGCTCGATCATGGCCGCTACTTGCAGCCCGTGTTTTGGGTCTTGTAATCCACAGATAAAAAAATCGCAAATTTATTTTGTAAAAATAAAAATTTACAAATTATCATAATAAAAAAAAAACTATTGGATAATTATTGTTAAATCATAAACTACCATTTCCGCCATATTTAATATTTTATTGTTTACAACTTAAAAAAGCCAATTCTATGTAGAAATATCTAGCGTCACTCGAATTTTTATTATTTCTATATATGTACGAGAAAATCAAAAAAAATTGTTTACCAATATTCTTTATCGAATTAGGCCCTAGTACACATACTGAGGAATCCAGGTGAAGTTCACTTTTAACTATCGGCCATAAAATCACCTAAAGTCTGGTGAGATGGAAGCTAGATCGAAGAAAAGACAAATATTTTTTCTGATTATTTTATAATCCGTTAACTTACAACACAATGAAGACTCTTAAACTTGGTATATTTTTATTTGCATTCAACCTTTTCAGCCCTATATAAGTTTTCAATCTTTAAGCCTTCTCCCTAAGAAACTGATTTAAGGAGATTCCGATAAGCAAAAACACAAATATAATATCATTAACTATTTTAATATAACATCTATGAGCTTTCAGCCCCTGCGATGTGACGGTACGACTGACACCCCTCGCTAATGGTGTTACACACCGACATTTTGTTCACAAAACTATTTTTTTCCCTAGCGGCCCGCTGCGACTTGGTTAGCGTGAACCCCCGTCCCGGTGTCCCGAGGTGAATAATTTCTAAAAAAATTCTTTTACAAAACTTTTTCCTGACAAAGGGCGATTTTCTGACAGCCTAAATTAAAAAGCAAAAATTAGTTCAAAATCACTCGATAGATGGCGTTTTATGAAAGCCGAGCCGTACCTTTATAAGGGCTGTAATAAATTCTACACTTTCGCTTGTCTACCAAAAAAATAGTAAGTACTTATCTATTTTTATTCAGGACATACAGGACCTATTTATATTTTGGATTGGAATAAATATTACGCAGCCATACACGTGCTCTTCATGGACTCGCCTTTTACTTAGCGCCATACTAATCTGCGCTAAGCGCCATCTATGAAGTCATTACGAACCAATTTCTTTTTTTTTTGATTTCGGAAAATTGCCCATTGAGAACACAACAAAATGATTATTAGCCATATGTGCAGTTCTCAATGTTGCCCAAACAAACATTTTCGTTGCAATTATTCTGATAATATCAGATATATAGAGAGAGAGATAGAGAGAGAGATATATAGATATAATATCAGAGACAATAAAAATATAATAATAATCCTGTTACGTTAGTTTAGAAGTTAAATTACATGATATGTGTGTGAATTGGACAACATTTTAAAGACTTTAGTTAGTTAGTTATGTGTTCTTCACCGTAAAATATAATATTATGACTACGCTATTTTTAGCTACAAAGAAAGCAATATTACCTACTGATTTTGGTGCTTGTGTGAAATGTCGAATAAAATAAACTTTAAACAAACTTAACTTAAATAAACGTTTCTTTGTTAGTTAATTTTCTTAATTATGTTTGGTGTCATGAAAAGCGGCAAGTGAAACAGAATCATGTAAGTAATACATTATTATTTTTCTATTAAACCAACACAAATAACGAAGTCTGTCTAAAATCTAATCAAAGACTAAAGTTATATTTAGCAAAGGTGGCAATATTCCAAACATTTAGAGTTAGAGCCATTACTTAATTTGTTCGCAAGTTTCGATGCCAATGTGTCACTGCCGTGTTACGCACATTCCTAGGCGATTACACTAATGCCATTTGATTAAAATGCATTGCGTTTTTCAATATTGAGTTTTACGCTTCACCCATTCGCGTTGGAAAACAAATGGGTTCATTTCTACTAATGTACACGAGTTGGCTGAAAAATAAGTAAGCAATTATCCGAATGACTTAACAAGAAACACATTTTGCAATATTGTTGCAGTTACTCTCTTTAAGTTTCTACAACGACCTGTCTTTGTAAGGGCGTTTTTTGCTCCGTAAAATGTGGCCTAATGCGAACCCGTAACATAAATTCGATGGCTTACTCCGTGTTGCAAACATTGGTTTTTTTGTTGAAATTGTAGTTTGGCCATCCGGCCATCCGGCGGCGGGCGTTGCGTTATGGGTTATGACCCAATGTCCCCATGTACTGTTGTCTATTTGGGAAGACCTATGCCCAGCAGTGGGACGTTAATAGGCTGATTATGATGAGGTTTGTAGTTTGATTTTTATAGTTACTGAAAACCGCCGGACCATCATTTACCTGGTTAATACCATCGAACTGGTACCGAGCACTTAAAAATGATAATATCAATGAAAGGATTCAAAAACTAATTTGTTCCGTCGTCCGTCTGGTATGTAGGTAGGTTTATCATATTTGCCAGACTAATAAAATTCGCACGTGCAAAAATCTTCATTTAATAACTGGAATAGTAGAGACGAAATGCCATACGTTTTTCAGTTTACTATCAATAAAATTTTAGGGGCGATCCAAGCTTTAGGTACTAGTTTAAAAAAGGCAACACTAAATTCTCAGTCCCTAAGTCAGATACAACACAAGTGGTGTGCGAGCTCCTGCAATTCAGGCGAATGATTTAATGATTTTATTTATTAACCTCGTCTACTTTTGAATACTACCACCCCTTCTCTTCCCTTGGGTATCGTAAAAGGCGACTAACGGACTAAAGACTACACATACATCAAACAACATAAAGCGGCGATGGGCTTCAACCTGTCACGCTGAGCACACGTGCAGTCGCTATTTGGTGAAAAGTGAACTATGGTGGAGGACTGCTTCTACTGTCCGCATTGCCTAGTCTCTGACTAAGCCTTCGGGGATGGTGGTCGTGATTATAAATGTATGTATGTTTAGCTACAAAAAGGCTGAATGTCGAAAAACAAAACAAAGCTAAACTTGGAAAAGCAAACAAGAAAAAATAAGAAAATCAAAAAATTTGAAAATTTAATTTAGTGCCTTTTTAAGGGCTATACAATACTGAAATATAAATTTATTAGAAATTTAGGTAACATAATTGAATAAGAGTTAGTTATAGATCTTAATTATGTTGTTTAACTTTTTGTAATGAAAGTTGGATTTATTCATAACAAAGCACTATTGAGAGCTAAGCTCATCTCTCAGACTATGAATGGCTATGTTACTTTAAAAACTTTCACGATCATTTACAATTAAATAGAATCTTACACAATTAGGTAGGTTTCGTTAACAATACTGCTATCAATACTACCAGCTTTAAATCAAACAATAGAACTGTTGTTGTACTAAAGGTGGATTCGACCAAACTGGAATAAGGTCTTATACCTAGATTAAACGCCGAATTAGTATAGACTAATCTCGGAGTAAGTCTTATTCCAGTTTGGTCGAATCCAACATTCGTAAAACACACACAATAGTAAGGTAATAAAAGTATTCCATATAATATTACACCGATTACCTATGTAAATCTACATCTACGAGTATAATATACATTAAAATTTGTCTGACTAGTCATTATTTGTTTTCATCAAATTCGGTAAGTACTGTGCGCTTTTAAT
Organism: Scoparia ambigualis; assembly: GCA_963921215.1. Lineage (NCBI taxonomy): Eukaryota > Metazoa > Arthropoda > Insecta > Lepidoptera > Crambidae > Scoparia > Scoparia ambigualis. Next base: position 9,687,136 of record OY992511.1, on the reverse strand, counting down.
ATTTCAAAGGAAACTTCTCCCGCTTTGCATTCATTTAATCCTAAAAAAGTAATGCATGGAATTGAAATATGAATAACAGAACGTGTAAAGACATCTGCTTGCTTATACACGGGGCGGGGAAAGAGCAAAATTTAATATTAAATTAAGGTGTTACGTGAAAATCGAGAAAGGGGCGAAGGTGGGAATAAATCCTTGTGATATATGAGCACCGGATCGGTCGCGTTGACAATTTTTGAGGTAACAATTTTTGGGTTTCTCAAGCGTAGTTCTGCTGTTATTCGTACGTTTGCATGCGCTGTGTTATTTGGTACTAGTAATGTGAGTAGCGCGGGTAAGCGCTATGACGCAGCGGGTTGCGCGGTCGGGTTGAGACCTTGCAAGTTGAACAACTTTCACAATATGGTTCAGTAAATAGATGAGTTAACTAACTAAGTTGATGTGGCGACCCAAAAAAAGTCTCGGCCTCCGATAATAAGACTCCATCTGGGTCTGTCCTGCACCACTTCCTGTCCACCGCTCGCCAAATGGTTAACCAATTAAAATCTTTCTCGATCTTCTCTGGTCTTCGGTCGACTCATTGAGCTTTTTTGAAAACCCCACTACCCCACTAGCATGGTGGGTTATGACCCATGCTCCTTATAGGAAGTTTATATTTATGTATATGATAAAAAATCGTGGTGCACTTGATTGAAAAAATGGCCTAAGCCACGTTTAACATGTAAAAACAAAACCTATGCTGGCCAATGCAAGTTGATTCGTGTTTATGTAAGATATATAGAGAAGCTTCGTTGTCATACCTAAATTACATAACGGAGTACATATAAAACGGAGTTTCAAGAAGAGGAAGGCAACAGGTTTCGTTTAGCTAATATTCCTTACTTAATATTTTTATGTCGATTACAATTATGACAAAATGTCTCTTCCCACTAATATATTTTTAATATAATACAATCCAAATTAGCAACAGTCCCCTGTTCAATTCTCGGCGCGCCGTTTGTTACAATTTTCGCGGACCAACGCTTGCGAGTCAACTCAACCACCTTTCCGGTTATAAATCGGCTCTAATACACAGGCGGACCCCGCCGCACTAAATTGTGCCGCGAGAACCGCAAACCGCGGCCATTCAATATTCAAACTGTCAAGTTAATTCAGCATCAAAATTCCAATTCCACTATACAAAATGTACCCAAATACAATTGCAGTGGTGCAATGGTGCCGTGCCAATGTCATGAATAAAGCATACCGTGTGAGCTTCAATTTTCCGACGCTTTACACTGGCGCGCTAATATCTTTTGACTATGATATCCAATTCTGGAACTGATATCGTTCGGTTGCCATGTAACTTATACTGTTTCGGTAGCGTAGTTATTGATTTTTATGAATAACCACTAAGGAGGTTGGTTTAGTAGTCAGCCTGTTGTAGGTATTTCAATTATGATGTTTGATGTAAGCAATACGCTTAAGCACTGACCGTATACATATTATATTCGTTTACTAATACGTAAACAACGGGCAACGCAAAGCTCGGAATACGAAATACAACTCGACCTAAATATGTCAATACTTAACAAAAGTCAATCGTTAAGTTTTAATTTTCGGTTTTATTTTCCTTTGTTTCTCTCAGTATCGTGTAATTCCGGACAGAGCTCTGTTCGAAACTTGACAACCACCCTAAATGCAACAATACAAGGAATTGCAACCAGAGAGAATTTTAGAAACCTATTAGTGAGCTACTAGTGTTGCGCTATTGACTAACAGAAAAAGTAAACATGACTATTTTTAGTATAACCGTTTATGTTAAAAGAAATACCTGTATATAATATAATAATGATGACAAAATCTTTTGATATACGTTTCTTATTCAAAAACAATATTCAAAAAACCTAATGATGTTACAATAAAAATTCATTGAAAAAAATTACTCAAAAATTCTTGCGAGATAATTAAAGTCTTACTTCTTCAAAATGAATATTTCAATTGTTTTGCTGCATGACAGTTCCAGACAAAAAAAGTAAAATAAAAAGTTTAAAGTTGGAATCAACAAGCAAGACTTAAAATAGTTTTCAGTTTTAGTGTCTTTTTGTTGACAATAAGTTATTTTGATTGAGTGCTTATTTTTTAAGAGGTAAATGCAATACATTTTTGACAAGCTCTCTTAGCACTGCTTCTTTTTGTAGCGATGAAAACACGCTTTATTGAAACGCACGACTGCACCGCGACACTTTTGATTGTATCGATGCTAACGTGCGTTTGTAGCAACCCTACAGCGCGTTTAAAAGACTTACCTAGTGTGTAAAGGTAAACCTTACTTTATAAACGTAACTGTATCGATGGAGTTTTATGAAGAAAGGAGTTTGCGGAACCTATGGTTTTCATCATGGACTTAATTAATATGTCCATGGTTTTCATTTTGATACGTAAGGGTGCCTGATGCTGGAACACCTGAAAACTAAAATTTCGCAAATTACACCATTTGCGTAATTTTATCAACAAACATAATTATAATTTACATAATTTAATGATAATTTAAAATCACACGTTATCGATACATTGCCCATCTCTGACAATTTCTATCAAATTGCATTGCTTGCCACGAACCGATTGTTAAATTTCACAAAGCAGGTAAAACTGGGGAAATTTCAGTAAACTTGTTTCGACGTTAAACTTCGGGATCCAATTCAGATTTGGCGTTATCAAGTGCATTGCATTTACGTTTTCTCCCTGGTGCCTTTTTCAACACCATTTGAGAGGGATGAAGTACCGTAATCAAGCGTTTTAGACAATATATTTTAAACCACTCTTATATGCCATTACTTATTTTTACACAGCGATATGTGTAAGTGGGTGAATCTTTGGTGAAGCGTTCTTCGCGTCAGAGCCGTAGTATTTATTTTTTCTCGTGACTGGTGAAAACAATAATTACATGGCAAAAGAAGGTTTAATAACGAGTCAGTCTATCAATGAGGCACTGTAATTATGCACAGAAAATTATTGTCATAGAATATGTGGTCAGATCCACGGCCGACAAAACAGAGACAGACATGGCTTGAATCCACGGATTTTACATGGATCTGACGACAATTTAATAATGAAGCTATTTATAAATAACTATAAATAAAATCGTATTAATTTTGATTTCAATACCTACTCAGGGATGAATGCAACCATGTTCTCGGGACAGTTAAGTGTAATTATTCTTAATTTAGTATCAAAAAAAGACACGAGCTCTACCTACCTACCGAACCAAAGTTTTAAAAATTTAAAAGAACTTAAAAATAAAGTATTTGCGCGAAAGCTAGCAATATGCCCTTCCTGACGAAGTGCTGCAGCACTACTTGGGATGGTTTGGACCAATCATGAGACTCTTACCACGTATGCAATGAAGTAGGTAAACATAATTTCGTCGCGCGATTTAATATTTGCCCACCGTGTGACATTTTATTAAACGACTACAGACACAAGGGTTTTGATTATATTAAAACAATGAATACATGATTTGATAGAGGCACTCTTTCCGTATTCAACAAAGTATTAATTAACGCAGTCTTATAAATGTAAAAAATATAATACACAATAACACACCGAGCGCCGCGCGTGTGACATGTAAAAAGCTTGTCAAATCACCCCATTTTTCAGTTTCAAATTAATGTTTATACAATTCATTCTGTAAAATATTGGTTTCAATTGATATGCTTCAATACTACATAAGTTAAGTAAAACTTATAATTGCTATTTTAATTTAGTGTGTTGTATATTATAATTTATATTATGTTGTGACCCTCAAAATTAAGTTTTCCAGGATTGACCTAAGTATGTTTGTCTGTAATTATTTCTAATCGGACCAGGTCAAAGGTCTTCTTGACCCTCTTCCACCTATTTTGGACATATACTATAGTGAAATTATCCATGTACATAGTTATTTTTGCAAATTCTGAACTAATAAAAATAAAACTTTACAAGCAGGTATCGATGCTGCCAGTCTCTGCCATTCCTTTCGCTTATCTAGAAATATCTGATACTAGTGGATTGCCAAAATTAAAAAAACTTAGATTTTAGCAGAAAACGCAAGTTTGACATTATAGTGTCTAACAATCATTTTAAACGTGTCGTGTAGCGGTGAAAAAATACTACCTACCACCCCCTCTCTTCAATTCGGTGTCGTAAAAAGCGACTAATGGACTAAAGACTGCAAATACATCCAACAGCTTAGAGCGGCGATGGGCCCACCACCTGTCACGCTGAGCACATGTGCAGTCACTATTTGGTGAAAAGTGGACTATTGCAGGGGATTACTTTTGCTGTCCTCATTGCCTATAGTCTCTGACTAACTCTTGGGGGATAATAGTCGCGATTATACGAGATAATATTTTAAAGTAACGTAAAAGATTTTTTTTTATTATTACTATTTAATTTTGCTGTAACGTGGAAAACGTTATTGACTATTTTTAACAGTGTCATAGTGTGTTTTGAAACGAAACATTCTGACGTTAGAGCGGGGCTTAAGAAAATAGTTGCAGGTATTTTTATTCAAAACGAACTGTTTAAAAATACGCCTTCCGTCGACGTGTGTGGTTTTGTGATAAAACAACTTTGAAAGTTTACCTGCTTTACTACTGTATTAAGTATATAAGTATACTACTACACGGGTATATAGTGATACATTAGTATTTGAGAGTAAGAATGCAGGTAAACTAAATTTATAAAAAGTTCACAAAATACTAGAACCGTTTTGCAAAATCATTTCGGTTTTTTTTTAATGAAATATCGTTGAAAAGTTATTTATTTAGTGCAATTTATTTATTTAAAAAGAACAAGAGTGTTAGTAAAAGGTATTTGACGATTTTTCTTTGAGGTGATTAAGCCACGACTTACCAATAGTAGCTATGACTTGAGTTCAATTATGGCCTTTGTCCAGCAATGGGGCTGTATTTAGGCTGTTTTTCTTTACTTTTTAGACGTTTTGGAAGGATGTGTAGGTTCTATCGGCAAACTTAATGCCATTGATCCTGTACACGAGACATGGCTCATCAGATAACTGTGCCGCGTAGCGGTGAAAAAATACTACCTCCCCTTCTCTTCCCTTGGGTGTCGTAATAGGCGACTAAAAACTGCACATACATCAAACAGCATAGAGCGGCGATGGGCTCACCACCCGTCACGCTGAGCACATGTGCAGTCGTTTTTTTTTTTAAAGTGGACTATGGTAGGACTGCTTTTGCTGTCCTCATTGCCTAGTCTCTGACTAACCCTTCGGGGATAATAGTCGTGATTACCTATATGTATTTTTGTACTATGAAAAGCAGTTACCGCAGCCCATGGAGGCTGGATTGCTAAACACCGTTCGATAGCGGCAAAAATTATAGTTTCATTAAATATTAATTTCTTCATAACAGTTTATTTATTTATCATTCATTCATTATTTGGACAGTCAAAAAAACATGTACTAACAAAAAGGAACAATAACAACATAACAGTGTATTTCAGTTACAGCATTATGCACCTACATGTTCTCGATCGAAAGCTCCCGTTTCCCAAAAGCTTTAATACGAGTTGCTACATCGGACACTAGTAAAAGGATATTTAACAAAACATAGAGATTTATTTGTATAACGAGTGCCCGAGGTGTATTTCTACAGAATTAGAGGGTAAGGACGTTATCCCACATCGCCAGATGTCGATATCACAGATTCTAGTAATTTAATTTTGAGATCCCCTACTAAGGATCGAGTAGCTCTTTCGTCATATCAGATTGGCTTGGCGGGATATTGAACAGTCTTTGTATTTGTGTTATGACGGATATTAATATGTAACAATGAGCTTGGGAACAGTATTTTTTTTTAAATTTTTACATTAAAACTTAAAATATGACATTAAAATTTTTTCTGTAGTCCTTCAAAATATTTCACAATAATTTTTTAAAGATTCATAAAAATGACCACGCGCTATTGTTATAAATACGCGCGAAACCCGCGGCGTGACGTCATCGGATATGTAATCGGACGCCCGCCGGGTGCGGGCGGCGAGAGCGGCGGCGGGGACTATCGGATAAGATGACGTCACGTCACGTCAGTCGAGTGCCAGCGAACTAAGCGAGGTAGTAGTGTTTTAACGAATTATTTATGTACAATAACTTTGTAAAAGTGAAATAAAAACTATTGGTTTTAGAATAACGACTTCTATAATGGTATAAAGTAAAAATGCACTTTTTTTTCATGTTTCCCAAGTCCATTGCGGGTTTCTATTCGGTATGCCAATCTCACCACGTGCTGTTGTCCATGTGGGGAGGCCTGCGTCCAGCAGTGGGACATCTCATATAAATCTCCCATCTAAATAAGACCCCTCAGTCTTGGAAATTTTTTGACACAAAAATTGGCGCAACTGTCAACGTCAAATTTGACAGAATCGAGCATAGACTATGCGATATTTTAAGATAACAATGCATAAGATGTACCACAGAACCGAAATAACAAAACTTGTTCATACTAAAGTAGTCTTTAATCTATGAAAACACGGTACAAAGTCAAGTGTGTTTTTGTAGGTGCGGTCTCATGCTACCGTTTGGTGCCTGAGGGGTTGGTATCATTTGAATTTACCAATTGTCAATAATAATGTTTCACTTTGATACTTTAATCACTTTAATACCATGGTATTAAAGTGTATATGTAATCATTTAGCTACTGATTTAAAGGCATTGAATGGTCACATATTTAAACTTTTAACCGCCTCTGTGGTCTAGTGGCGAAGCCACCGATCTCAGACCCAGAGGTCCCGTGTTCGATTCCCAGCGGGCGGTACATCTTTGTGTACTTGGTTTGGTTGGTGGTAGGGCTGTTAAGTCCGCGCTGCTAGCTACCACCATCTTATCTAAGTCTGTCGCCATAAAAACGATGTTTATAGCATTGTTGTGTTCCGACAGTTAAAGATAAGATAGCTAGCTCCTTAATGGTTGAGGATTCCGGGTGAAGCGCGCTTCCACCTTCCGCCTTATTGTCACTTTCCATCAGGTGAGATGAAGGCCAAGCGTTTACCCGTTGTAGCATAAAAAAAAACTATAGTTCATTTTTTATTTATTTAATAATGTTTTTAGACACTAAATTAATACTTTGGTTTTAAGACGAATTGATTGATAAATTAATGATGTAAGTATTTTGTTAATGTTAAAGTTAATAATAATATTTGTGTACATTGCATGCCCGATCACTGGCAAACTGATGATACTATTTAATTATTTTAAGAACATGTTACACAGTTTATGCAATATAGAAATTATATTCTATTATATTCATTGAAGTTGCATCAATTATCATTGTTACTAACTACAATTGTACTGTCATGGCTGAAATGGCTTATAAGTAATGTGTAATAACTACTCCGAGGCAAAAGGCGCTGCTGTATGCTGGAATACGGGACTATCATCCAAGCCCAGCATCAGATGCTGCATTCATTGTATATAGGTATAGCATTAGTTACAGATTGATGTAATTTATTGTTGTTTGGTCAAACAAATTATTATTATTAAATTATTATAATTATTTGTAGGCTAACGATGAATCGGTATGCGTTCGTGGACATGCATTAGCAAATGAGACAGAATAGAAGAAAATCACTCAGAATTTCATAAGGTAACATTAACTCAACTCTATAATATTGTTTTCTGAGGTTTAAGCGAGCACTACACATTGAAATGAAACACTTTTTTACGGATTAACTCGCGTTTAATTTACTATTTACATAGTTTTTATATTATTACTACTATTTACCACCTGCCTGGGACCCCATCATACAGGTCACCAAATCCCAGCCCCAACAGCAACACATTGCCAGACCTAAAAATATTGTTAGCTCGTATTGTGTAAACTGCACCCGGTAAAATATAAAAATTAGTGACGGTAGGCAAATAACTTCTAACAATGAGACGACCAACACCTCAGTCTCCCTGTGACCACGGACCCTGTAAAGGGTTCGAAACGTCAGGATAATATAAAAACTATGTAATTAGTAAATTAAACGCGAGTTAATCCGTAAAAAAGTGTTTCAACTCTATAAATCATCACTTATCGTCTATTCTTATGAAGTTAGCAAAACTTTACTAAATAAGTACTAGGCTTAGAGGCAAACCTTTTAAATTGACAAAATTAAAGGTGAAAAGAAGTTAAATCTACTAGCTATAACATCTGTGCTATTTTAGATACGTGAATCAAGAATTTGATTTTTGTCTATTTCATTTGTATTTACTGCGGACTAAAACTGCACATAAATCCAACAGCATAAATAGGTTCACCACTTATCATGCTGAGCACATGTCCTGATGTGATATGATTATATATCCCCTCAAGCCCCAAGCGGCCATATTTGGCCGCGCTGGCCGCGCTCTCCACTTGACTTTGTACCGTGTTTTGATACACGTAGAGACTACACTTTAGTATGAACAAGGCACAGACATATAAAACAAGGTCGATTATTTCGGTTCTGTGGTACATTTTATGCATCGTGAATGCAAAATTTAACATGAACTGCGTTCGATTATTTTTAAATTATTTTTTTCCATTTCCGCAAATTTAAATTCTCGCCAAATCGCACCTGCTGTCAATTTTTTTTGACATTTCGTTGCCAAGACTGAGAGGTTAAACGTGAACTGTGGCATTGCACTGCCTTTGTGGTCCTTATGGCCTAGCCTAGAGTCTCTGTACCCTTTAACGGGCACAGCATGTTCAAATTTTTCATTGGTTTTTGACCTTATCTCAATTGTATAAAGTTCAAAATTTGGTGGCAATATATGTCCCACTGCTCATTAAAGGGTTAATAGTCGTGAGTATAACATATAGGTACTTGTGTATGTGTTAAAATTAAAAGGCTAAATGACATACATACTTAAAATCGCGACTATTATCCCCGAAGGGTTAGTCAGAGACTAGGCAATGAGGACCGCAAAAGCAGTCCTCTACCATAGTCCACTTTTCACTAAAAAGCGATAGCACACGTGCTCAGCGTGACAGGTGGTGAGCACATTGCCGCTCTACGCTGTTAGATGTATGTGCAGTCTTTGAACCGTTAGTCGTGTTTTAAGACACCCAAGGGAAGAGAGGGGGTGGTAGTATTCTTTCACAGCTACGCAACACGGTTAGAATATAATAATATTAGAATAATTGTACATCCTTCCTACTAATATTATAAACGCTTAGATTAAAACAAAAAGGGAAGATACGGCATGCTCCTACTTGTAGTCAATCAAAATATAGTCCTACTCAACTACATATGCAAACACTCACACACGCACACCTATAAAAGTGTAAATCGAGCGAGCGAGACAGAGTAGTAAGTTTCAACGTCAGCGCGAGGGAGTCAGCGAGTAGCGCGTTGACGTCTCGGTCGCTTCGCAACAGACGAGTACGTACGACCGATTCCGACGCCACTGCGGAGTAGCGTCTTTCTCTTTTTATCACAGCAGAATGTCCGCAATAGTACGATGTAGCCTGTACGCTCGGCAAATTGCGACTGAAGTGAAATTGTGCCTTTAGGCCTAATTTTAGCGGCTTACTCACGAGACGCTAATGCCGTATCTTCCCTTTTTGTTTTAATCTAAGTATAAACGCGAAAGTTTGTAAGTATGGATGGATGTTTGTTACCCTTTCACGTAAAAACTACTTAATGGACTTAGATGAAATGTGGCATACAGATAGTTTATAACCTAGATTAACACATAGAATACTTTTTATCTCGATATTCCCACGGGAACGGAAACCACGTGGGTGAAACCGCGAACGGCCGCTAGTCATACATAAAATTACACTCAGGACTATTTCTAAAGGGTTGATCTGAGACTAGGCAATGAAAACCACAAGCAGTACATTACTATCACGTTAACGTTTCACCGAACAACAATTGCAATATGTGCAAGACAGGTGGTAAACCGCCCGTCGAAAAATTTTACTTACCTAAAAATAATTGAGACGAGCGTTATATAGAAAACATCACTTTTCAATCAGTGTAAATAGGTGGGCTAAAAGCCAAGTGCTTACCTACCCGTAGCAGAATAAAAAAATCTTTTATCATTTGAGCAGGAAATAAATAAAGAAGAACCAGTATTTTTTACACTGAAAAAGGTTAACAAAGCGTTAAGCTATGGGAACTTCAAAACTTTTAACAAGTCCAAGACGTTTCCTTCAATTTCTTACCCATTGAACTGTTAACATCTTTTCTAATGTTTAATTAGTTTTCAAGGGGCTTAACGGAACAAATTTAAAACAATATTCCTTAAATTTTAAGCATGCCTGCTTAAAGAGCGATTAAACGAGGAGGGTTAATAGGTTAGGTGTCATTAAGGCCGTCAACTTTTTAACGACCATTTATTTTAAAGACTAATAATCCCGAATAAAATTATTTGGTATTACAAAAATATCTTTATAAAACTTTTTATTTCGTACTAAGTCAATGAGTGAAATAGAACGAGCTGAAAAAGTGATTGAGTGACACTTAATGGAACTAAATGCACTGTTAGTGTCGATTTGAAAACGTTGAAACTTGTTAAGCTGAAATTCTGCCTGAACGCTTTTACGAACAAATGTATTTTTTTCCGATCGCATCAAATTGCGAAAAACGCTATTTTTTTGTACTCGAGTAGAATAGACTAAAATACTTTTTAGTTACAGAATGAGTAAAACAAAAGTCAATGTTAGTTTACAATAAAAAAACCACACACACATTTTATCCTATGTTTATATAGCATTGTGAATGCAAAATTTCAACAATAAAGAATAGAAAAACCATATTATATATAATTATACCATCTACCCTAATATTAATAAAGAGGTATATGTTAGTGTGTTGTAATGTACTACGAAGTTTATTATAGTACAAGTGGATGTACTACAATGTCAAAAAAATCTTTCAACAACTTTTTAAATGAACCTTCAGGTCGGTAAGTACATGGAGGTGGTCTCCGTCACGTAGTCTAAGTATAAAATACATTGATTTTGTGGAATTTAAAGTTGAAGTTAAATTGAAATGCTGGGTAATTTTTAAAATGTCAGTAGCTACCTTTTTTAAGATTTAAATTAGCAAAAAGATTTGATTGTTTTAAACTTTTTCATTCTTTCATTTCCATTCAGCTACGATACAAGGAACCATTGAACGATATGTATTCCGGGTTTACGAGACGGGAACGCGGGCGCTTCTACACAATTAATTTTAATTAATTCGAATAGTTCGCGAGTCGTGCGCGTTAATGGCTTGAATACGTCTGCGCTCACAAAGGGTTATAAATATAGTGGCTGTGTCTGTAATGCGCTTCGCTCTAAGGCATGTTATTAGCTTCACGAAATCGAACGAGTACATTTATAATAAGTTTTATCATCTGAGGTGCAATGTTAGTGACTGATTTTCTGGAGATTCTTTTATTTATCAAATATAAAGTAAGTAAAACAATTTATACACACACTCCCTTAACCACTATGTTTATTATGAAATCTTGTCTTATCAGGACAAACTCGTCATACATACTAACGGCCGGGTGGTCGAGTGGTCAGCGACCCTGACTACGCAACCCACGGCCCCGAGTTCAAATCCCGGCAGGGGTAAATGTTTGTGTGATGAGCACGAGCATTTGTGACCGAGTCATGGATGTTTATTTCTATTTGTGTATGTTTATCCGTTATTCAGCCACCATAGTTCAGGCTATGCTTGTTTGGGGCTAAATGGTTGGTAAATTTATTATAATTATACTTACATCAAACTTGTTTCCCGGACGGGTAGTCAGAGGCCACAACTTTAGCTAGTAGGTAATTAAGACTTATATTCACTCAGGGACAATGACGCATTTGACGATTTTGCGATTTAGCTTTTTTTATAAAGGAAGAAGGCCAACGAGCAGGCGGGTCACCTGATGGAGTATAATCACCGCCGCCCATGGAGACCCGCAAAACCAGAGGAATCGCAGGCGCGTTGTCGTCCTTTAAGGAAGGAATAGGGTTAAGGAAGGAATAGGAATTGTGAGGGGGGGAGGGGATGGAACTCCGGAACTCTCAGTGGCCGGATGAATCACAACAGCACCAATTGTTATTATTTCACGCCGAATATTCGTGAGAGTCTGGTATTACGCCGGGCGACCCGGCCCAATGCATGCTGCAACGCAGCGTGGCCCTACTCAGTCAGTGTCACTCATTTAGCACCACCCAGGGGTCACGTGTAAGGTCTAAAGGGTAAACCTCGTAACCTCCTCCTTTTATAAGAAAAAAAAATACCACAACCAATTAAAAACTAGCTATTTTTTTCTAACAAACGGAATACAACAATGCTACTACACAATTTATAATAAAAACTACATATCAAACTGAGAATCGATTAATTACGATCGATCGATTATTGAATATTCGTGAACAATCAAAACCCGGCACTTCTTCCGAACTCGCTGTTCCAGTCACTAGACCTCAGAGGCGGGTACTGCTATTACATTACAACTTCCACGCAATCACGTAAGTTAGCCTGTACTCCCCAAGGAAAGAAAGTCTGAAACCCCGCATCGAACGAAGGCATCCAGCTCTAGCTATAAAAGTGCACATTATTACAAACTATCTCTGCATTACACACACTTACATAGTCAGGACTATTATCCCCGAAGGGTTAGTTAGAGACTAAGCAACGAGAACCGCAAAAGTAGTCCTCTGCCATAGTCCACTTTTCACAAAATAGCGACTGCAGATGTGCTCAGCTTAACAGGTGGTGGGCTCATCGCCGCTCTAAGCTGTTGGATGTATATGCAGTATTTAGTCCGTTAGTCGCCTTTTACGACACCCAAGGGAAGAGAGGGGGTGGTAGTATTCTTTCACCGCTATGCGACACGGTTACATATAAGATGACTGCTAGAAACCGCAAGAAACTTCAAGGGCTGGTCAGGTCAAATGTTTTATTCATGACAAAAAAGGAATTCGTGTTTTTTCGTAGGTACTTATCGTCCAGCTGACGGGGGCAACGGCCGGCCGGCCGGCCGTCCGCGTCTGTTGACCCGTCAACGTAGGTACTTATCGCCCAGCTGACGCGGACGGGTCAACAGATGGCCGTATGCTGTAAAATAAGTTAGATACTAAAAGAATATCCAATTAAAATTCACAAAATAAATTATTTCATTATAAATAAAAAAAAGAGCACGGATTTCTTTTTTGTAATTTTTGTCATGTTTAAAACACTTGACCTGTCTTTACAGTTTCTTGCGGTTTCTAGCAGTCGCCTTATATACATAAACTCTCGACTTTTATCCCCGAAGGGTTAGTCAGAGACTTGGTAATGAGGACCGCAAAAGTAGTCTACTGCCACAGTTCACGTTTTACCAAATAACACCAACTGCACACACTGACGTGATCAGCGTGATAGGTGGTGAGCCCATCGCCGGTCTATGCTATTGGATGTCAGCCATCAGTCCGTTAGTCGCATTTTACGACACCCAAGGGAAGAAATGAGTTGGTAGTTCATATTAATAAGCCGCAACCACAGCTTACATTCAGCTCTACTGAGAAAAAATGCACCTGCAGAATTTAAAAAAATGTTTTGTAATAGAGGAAAAAACCAAGTTTTAGTGTTTTAAACAAGAATTGGAAAAATATTCCTGATTTTCACACTGTTGTGACAAGTTGGTGTGACCACGAGTCTGTAATCGAATTTTGATGTATTTACAACTTTTAATAGTTTTTATTAAAAGCTTAGTACCTACCTACTTCAAATTGTAATTTTTTAGTAATTTAAGGTAGTAATGAATTTTAATGATTATTGTACATCGTAGTAAATATTACGAAGCTTTGTATTTTTGTATACAAATCAACTTAGTAGTCTCTATTATAGTCATTTGTAATTTCAAGATGTGATTTTAGTTGTTACTAATGCCAATGCAACAAAACCAACTTTAGTTAATTTTAATAAACAAACATCTTTGTGTTTACATAAGATTTGCTTGAAATTACAAAAGCGTTTCTTGAAATAAATTAACTAAATGCTTTTTGTAAGTTCAAGTTAGCATTTTCAATAAAATTTATTTTATGTGAAGCAGTTTCGTGACTCTTGCGCGGCGCTCGGCATTCCTATTTCAGTTTTGCACGCGGTGTCACTCACTCATGACACGGATGACACGGTTTTTGACAGCGACTGTTAAAATCAATGTAATTTTTTTTTATAAATTTTGATCGTTTTACAATAATGTTCCCAATTTACTACAAATATGGGTCTGTCAATACGATAAAGTTTTCGATTATGTGTTATGTTCTCTGAAAATGCGAGTCACTTTCGAAAAATAATATATACGTAAGTACATAGATACACACAGATTGACATAAAATCTATCGCTTTAGTTATTAAAAGAATTATGTTTTTATTTCATTGGTGACGCTAGTGAACCTCAAGGATCCTCATAAACTAAAAGCACTTTAGTTAAAAGTAGAATAGGAACACTAAAATATTACAAAATATTCGTAATTGCCGATATTACTATATAGCACTCTTACAAAACGGTTAGAATTTTGACTCTGACGTCATCATTTCCGATATTACTACAGCACTCTTCAAATTACAAAACGGTTAGTATTTGCTTATTTTGCTTCTGAAGTCATCATTGCCAATATTACTACAGCACTCTTCAAATTACAAAACCATGAATGACGTCATAGTATCGTGATTACTATTGCAGTCTTGAAACTACAAAAATCCTTTATGTAATAATTACTAAATGCATTTTACAAAAAAAGAATCATAATTTTTACACGACATTTGTTGTCCTCGGATTATGTATTTAAGTATGATTATTGATTTTTTGTTGGTTTTTCGCCGTTAATACTACCAAGCCCTCCTTCCCTTGGGTGTCGTAAAAGGCGACTAACGGACTAAAGACTGCACATACATCCAAAAGCATAGAGCGGCGATGGGCTCACCACCTGTCACGCTGAGCACATGTGCAGTCGCATTTTTGGTGAAAAGTGGACTATGATAGAGGACTGCTTTTGCTATCCTCATTGCCTAGTCTCTGACTAACCCTTTGGGGATAATAGTTGTGATTATATGTATGTAAGAGCTAATAGAGCATAGTTCATAATTTTCGAGAGCTAATGAACTTCGTGGAACTTTTAGGTTCAGAAAACTTGTAGTTGCATTAAAAGGTTCATTTTCTTTTAATCGAATACAGCTTCAGTCTTTTAAAAGGAAAACCGTTATAAGTAATAGCTTTCAAAACATTTTCATTTGCAATTTTATTAAATTTCGGTTGTAGTACGGTTAGTGTTTTGTTAAAAAACCTGTGATGTACAGTCACGAGCAAAAATATGTAAACAATTGTAACTCTTAATACAGTGGAATAAGAGTCAAAGTGTATACATATTGGTGCTCGTGACTGTACCTAAATACATATAGTCACGACTATTATCCCCGAAGGGTTAGTCAGTGACTTGGCAATGAGGACCGCAAAGGCACTCTCTGTCATAGATAGATAGATAGATAGATAGATAACAACTTTATTTACTGCTAAAAGACACACACATGTTGGTACACAAAATCACAATAAAAAACACAGTACAAAAAAATAAAACAATACAATATGTGTGTGCGTGCCGCAGCAGCAAAAGGGTGGCAGCTCAGCGTCATATTCGCTCGCCTTGCGAGCGAATCGCTGGTTTTCAGCAACAACCTTGAGTGTAAACGCGAGTACGTTTACCAACGTTAGAAAAAATAAAAACAAAACTAAATAACTAAAAATTAAATATACCAAATATTAAACTTGAAAAAACCTGTGATCATAGTACCTCTTTGCTTGCCTAAATTACATCCGAGATGAAATATACCTAATAGATAAGATATAAAATATTTTAAAATATAATATATTTACATGCATACATATACATACACACATACAATAGATTTAAACACAATATACACATATATAGATACAGTATATTACTTCCTATAAGTTTCAGTTTCAGTTCCCGCTACCCGCAAAAGAACTTTGGAATACCTAACATTTGTTGGTCTAGTAAGTAAGACTTTAATTTTTTTTTTAAATTACATTTGTTCTTTAACATTCTTAGTGGAGGAGGGATATTATTCCAACATTTTGTCGCGTGGTAACGGAAACTACCCCTGAAAGCTGCGGTTCGGTGGTGATGAGACTTAAGCGGTGGTCTAATTGATCTAGGGGAATGATGGTGGTATTCATTAGAGCTAGTGAAAATCAGTTTAGCAAAAAGATAGTCTGGGCTTTTAAAACTAGTAATATCAAACATCAAAGAAGCCAGATGCAAACGTCTTCGAGTTTCCATGTTTAGAATCGATTCGTTATTAAGAAAGGGAGAGATGTGACTACGAGGTGGCACATCATAACAATATCTAAAGCATGCATTTTGCACACGTTGTATTAAACGTTGTGATTTACACAGTAGTCGGGGTCCATAAACAAGATCAGCATAGTTAAGTCTCGACAGTACCAAAGCTTCAACAACACTCACTCGGGCCTCCCTGCTCAGTAGATTACGTATTTTGTAAAGAACTTTTAGTCTATAAAAACATTGCCTAACCAGACCCTCAACATGTTCAACATAACGTAACTCACTGTCCAATCTTACTCCTAAGTTTTTTGCGGTGTCTACGCGATCAATTTTTTGGCCAAGTATACTTATAGTTGGATACCTATTAGCAATCTTCCGCGTTTGGGTTTTAGATCCCAGAATCATAAATTGTGATTTGCTAGGATTAAGCACAAGGCCGCTTCTCTCATAGTCCACTTTTTATCAAATAGCGACTGCATTGTGCTCAGCGTGACAGGTGGTGAGTCTATCGCCGCTCTATGCTGTAGGAGGTATGTGCAGTCTTTAGTCCTTTAGTCGCCTATATGATACCTTTAGGATGAGAGGGGGTGGTAGTATTCTTTCACAGCTACGCGACCGTTACGTGCAGTACTTTAAACCCTTAAGACTTTATTAAGGGTCTTGCACTTTGTGTAATCCAGTGGTTTGGGGGATTCCGGGGATTTTTCTGTTATAGCTGCAAACGGGGGGAGCTAAGCTGATTTTTGTTAAGTCTGATTTGGGTCCGCGTTGTGGTTCGCTTGCTTTAAGCTTCTTGGTGTTTTGTGTTGCGCAGCTGGGAGTATAATACTTAGAGTCGGCAATACCTGAGCTTGTGCATTTAGGAATACATTTTAATATTTTTCTATGACAAAAAAAATTAAAGTAATTAAGCATAAGTTTTTTATACGCTAGATATTTCTTTCTTTCTTTGAACTTAGCACTTTAAAAACGACAATTAGCATTATTTGGGGTTTAAAACACTAATAGGTCAATTTCTCGTTTAAGTTACGGTATTGTAAGTTAAGGTTTTCTAAGCCGGGTTTCCGGATGACTGACCAAACTGAAATAGCTGAAGTTAAAAAAATCATCCGTGCTTATTACAGTTAATCATTAGTTACGCTTGTTTTTTTACACGCCTTATCGGGATAATCTTATTTTTGGTATAACACCCATTGCCATAATACTAAAACCAAATCTTATTTAAATTAAAGCACTAAATATGGACCTTAGTGGTGTATTAATAGTATTTGGCATAATTTGTTAAATTACATACGTACATTCATATAATTACGACTAATTATCCCCTTAGGGTTAGTCAAAGACTAGGCAATGAGGATTTGCGAGCAGCCCTCTGCCATAGTCCACTTTTCACCAAACAGTGACTGCACATGTGCTCAGCGTGACAAGTGGTTAGCCCATCGCCGCTTTGTAAAACTGATGTGTAAAATGTTAAATGATAAAAAAAAACATTTGCCATCTGATAACAAAGTCAAGATCTGATTGTCCTTTTAAATCTGAATCAGTACGGGTCGATTCCCTTCGTCCCGGAATCTGGCCGTCTCTGTCAGTAACAATAGCCACACTTTGTCTCGGCCAGCTACGTGCGCAATTCCAAATCGTCCTTCATACTTGTAAAGGTGTGCACTCACAGGTGCGGTGCTGCCAACATCACAGTTTTATTTAAAAAGTTTCAAAACTTTTCTCTCTCGTTCTCTATTGAGAAATAAGCTATCTTCTCGTCTCTAAAGATGGTGGTACTAGATGGTCTAATCACTAGACCAGAGGCGACTAACTACGAATTCAATGTTGATTTCTTAAACTAAAACTCAAAATATTAAAATTTAAAAAATATATATTTAAAAAAGGAAATTTAAAAATATTCCTTTGAAAACTGCAAAACTACCTAACCTAGTCTGACTAAATAAACATATTCATTATTGATTATAGATAATTTCGTTAGAAGTGCACTAAATAAACATATTAAACTTAAACTTTCCCACACTTACACCAATTATCTAACCCAAGAGAAGCTTCGTTATGAAACTCGAGAAATGGTTACTAGACAAAGGATAAACATACTTAAAATACTTAAATACGTACAATATTAATAGAAAACACCCAGAACCGAGACAATTTAGAATTTTGAAAAACAATATACGACCAAAGTGCATTAAAATAAAAAAATATATTTTATATTAAAAGTTTTCCGTTAAAAATCTATCATCACAAAAAGCAAATTTCCTTCAAAACATTAAATTTCCCTCTCCGTCAGACTAACATCTTTCTATTCGAACAGTGCACAAGGGCCCTAACACATCAATTCTCGACCAAACGAGTTGTGGACTATGCTGTGCACGTACGCGTCCAGCCCCTGCCGTCTCCAAGACTAGACTGTAGTCCCAAACGACAGTCTAGCACACCTTGCTTCTTCCGTCCATAAACTTAAAGTTCAAAATCGCATGACAACTTATCATACCTGACTCAATATTAGTACTGTCGTTGTGTCAAAAAGGAAAAGCCTGGAAAGATGATGGAATTTTATGCTTTTCAACACGTTTAATCACGAACAAAGGACCAATTAGCAATGCGGACATGGCCGGTTTAATGTGATAACTTTTTATTCAATAGTGTTGTGAACTGCATAACGGTGTGACATGCAATTTTTATCTAGATATAAATTAGAAAAATCAGTTATACAAGTTATACCACGTTGTTGAATAAACATAATTGGGCAATACGAGTAAAATGCGGGATATATTTTGGGAATAATGACTGACTCTATCCTTGCACTATGATAGATCATAAGAGATAGACCTCGGGTTAGACAGATTTCACCTAATTCCAAAACACTGACAAATGTTAAGTCTAGTATAAAACGGCTTCTGTTTTATTTTCCTAAAACTAAGGTAAACAAAGACAACGATAGTCCAAGTGTCAGAATAACGAGGATAGAATTTAATTTAAAAATATTTGAAAGCTTTTTTGTTTTACAAACAAAACCGAGCGATTTGACTGTCATAACGCTCACAGTTGCATGAAAACTTTAATTTAGCGTTTTTCGTTTCCACCACAAAGGGTGTGCGTGACATGTCACGGGGGACTTATCACATAAGTCCGTTTAGAGCTACGTGAAATACTGAATTTTAATTTAAATGAAAAATAAATTTTTTTATTATCACATAAAAATGGCAATGACCTTTTAAAGGACTTTTGAAAGTCTGTTCGGCGAGTCTTTGTGGCTGTCACTGCGATGTGCTGTGTTTCGTCACATAGCCACCTCAAGGTTTCATCCGGAATTACCAACTGATGAACGACAGCGACAGTTGTCTTCAATGATGCTACTGGTTGTCATGGCGACAGACTTACTAAGTAGTAATGATATGTGTAACTATCCAGGTAAACTTAGAACAATTTCGACCACTTACCAAACTTAGTACAAACTGTGTGTCACTACATACATACATTATAATCACGGCTATTATCCCCCAAGGGTTAGTCAGAGACTAGGCAATGAGGACCGCAAAATCAGTTTTATGACATAGTACACTTTTTACCAAATAGCGACTGCACATTTACTTAACGAGAAAGGTGGTGGAGCGCATCGTCACTCTAAGCTGTTGGATGTATGTGCAGTCCTTAGTCCGTTAGTCGCCTTTTACGACACCCAGGGGAAGAGAGGGGGTGGTAGTTTTTTTTACCGCTGCGCGACACGGTTATCAGGGCTGTCTAAATCATCATCATTATCATTTACCTGCCTTGGTCCCAAATGAGCTATTTAATATAAACTAAGAACTATTTGACATGTCAATACTGGTATCCAGAAACAGGACTAGAAAAAAAAAGGATTTGTAATGTGTCATAATTGACGTGAAGTGAAACTCTTTGCCGTCAAGCGTCAACCTTCCAGCTCTGCCACGCCAGCCGCAAGGGCGCATGGCGTGTCACGAGGACTTATCGCCTTACAAGCTCGCCGCCTGTCACTGGCCGTCACATAGCCACCTCGGGATTTCGAAAAAGGAATAAAAAAGCTTTTCGTATTCGGTTTTGTATTTCGAACTAATTTAGAGATTGCTTTAATGATTTTGTGTGAATTTTTTGTGTTTGGATTTTGTTTTAATTTGCCTTCTTTTGTTATATAAGTTCTTGAACAATTCAAGTTAAATGTTTTGCAATGACAGGGTTGTAATATTCCTTTAATAATAGGAAATAATTATTTGCATAAAACTTTTGATATTTTTATTAAAGTGAAAGCTTATGTGCTGTCACTGGCAGGCAAAGGTCACATCAAGTCATCAAAATCGTCAAATTATGTCTTGCTAAATGCAGGTTGGTAAATACAAACCCGGGTTATGCATCGAAAAATTCGAAACACACTGCCCGACCTGCAATTTGAACCCACTGGATATCGGGTCGAGCATTTGACTTTTGATAATTTTAATGTAGAATAAAATAATAATTATAATACGGGAAATCATTTGGCGTTGACCTACTCATCTAGTCACTATACAGGGTGTAATCGTTAACCACTTAAAACAAGGAAACTAAAACCTTTCTACTAATCTCATACTAAATGTATGGGAGTGTTTAAAGTCAACATTTTGGATACTTCTCGTTTGTTCTTTAGAAAGTGATTGATGGCATTTTACTCATTAGATAACGTACTTTCGTTATCAGTTTTAAGTTTTTTGATATCTCTCATAGTTTCGGAATAATAGCCTGTGCACACTTTACGATTACAACCTGTAATAGCACAATCACGGTTCACCTGTATTCCTCAACTACTGCTTAACTCGCTATTTTATCTGTAAAGCTGTCAGACAGATCCCAGCAGCTACAACAATTCTCGTTTAAATGTGGGAGAAAAACAAATGCCAAAAAACAAAAACCTACATAAACAAAAAATATTATATACACGTGCTAGGAAAAAAGAGAACGCAATGTCCAAACATATCGTTGTTTATGTTAGTACTGCAGCAAAAGTAATTTGCGAAGTTCATAACAAGGCTGCGACTCGTATGTGCAAGTTTCAACTTATTTATCTAAAATTTAAAACTTTCTTGTGTGTGCAGGTAAAGCTGAACCTTCGGGTCTTAAAGTTTAAGTCTTCTCTCGGGATACTTAGTATTTAAACAACAGGCTTAATTATTTTGGCGTTATTTGAAATGATACACAGCGCGCTTACAAAATTTATGCTAAGTACATAGTCGTAATGAAAAAAATAGACTTGTTAAGATAATGTTTATTAGTAGTTTTGTTTATGAAAGATTTTTTGTACATAGTCTTTACTGCGTAATTATTTGGTTGAACTATGGTGAATCATAAAAGGTCAGCATTACTCCGTAGAAACGCCTAAAATATTTTAAC
Source organism: Scoparia ambigualis (assembly GCA_963921215.1). Taxonomy (NCBI): domain Eukaryota; kingdom Metazoa; phylum Arthropoda; class Insecta; order Lepidoptera; family Crambidae; genus Scoparia; species Scoparia ambigualis. The sequence continues at coordinate 9,665,459 of OY992511.1, read as the reverse complement.
AAATTCTCTGGGGCGCTCAACCTGTCTTACCATAAAGTGTCATTGTGGTAAGATAAAAAATGTTAAAGTATAGGTAACTAGTAAACATGTTTGATTAAAGTCGGTTTATAACTTTTTTTGTAGGCTTCTGGACAGAATTCGGAAGGATGGCGACCACCCTAATACCTATTTCTGCCGCCAAGCAGCGTTGTTTTACGGGTAGGTCTCTAATATCTACGGTTAGATCCAACGAAATTACAGGACATAGAGGTATAAGAACTGAAGCTTCAGTGACTTGGGGGTTAAAGTTACTCGCGTCCGTAGGTTTACCCTTGAGACCCTACACGTGACCCCTGGGTGGTTCTAATTGAGTGACACTGACTGAGTGGTAGAGCCACGTTGCGTTGCAGCACGCATTGGGCCGGCTCACCTGGGGTAATACCACCCGCATATCCGGCGTGAAATAATGGCATTTGGTGCTGTTGTGTTTCGTCCGGCCAGTGAGAGTTCCGGTGGCCCCTTCCCCCTTCCCTCACAATCCTTCCTTAATAATTATATAAGCCGGCAACGCGTCTACGATTCCTCTGGTTTTGCGGGTGTCCATGGGCGGCGGTGATTACTCTCCATCAGGTGACCCGCCTGCTCGTTTGCCACCGTCTATTATATAAAAACGCGCACATCCATGGGCTGTGGTGGCTGCTTTCCATCGGAAGGGCCTATTTTGCCGGCTCAAAAAAAAAGAGGTTAAGTCTAGCATCAAGCAAACACAGTACCACTTGTCATTGAACTTTTTTGTGAGCACTAATACCAAAGTATTCTAGCGGTCGTGCCTTGCGGTGAATCACAAAGGATGCAAATCGTAGCACTAGTTTTGGTATTGCGTTTCAGAGTACGTAACATGAGCTCACACATTTATAGAGTGCTAGAGTGCCGTTATAAGAGAATGAGTTAGGTCATAGTCACATTAATTCTTTATTCAAGCAAACATAACAATAAAGTGTTTTTGAATCGTAAATAATAGGGTTATTTTTAGGTAACATAATTTAGAAAAGAGGAGCTCGATGGCGCAGCAGCGCGTTCGGCTTGCGATCTTGCTTGCTAAGCCACTTTCGCATTGCCGGGTCGCTGGATGGGTGACCAAACTAAAAACATCTCGTGCTCCTCCGTGCTTCGGAAGGCACGTTAAGCTGTTGGTCCCGGTTGCTGTCGTAAGATGGCAGTCGTTAAAACCCACCAACCCGCATTGGGCCAGCGTGGTGGGTTATGGCCCAATATCCCCACGTGCTATTGTCCACGTGGGAGGCCTGTGCCCAGCAGTGGGACGTTTATAGGCTGATGATGATTTAGAAAAGTCTTAAACTTTTCTAATTCTTGTCAATTAATAAATTATTTAAAGTTACAAAATACAAAAAATATACTTTCGCCCGGGCTTGACTTCTAGCAGGACGTACAAGAAGGAATCGTATGGATTGATGGTAGGGCTTGTCCTGCCAAGCTACTTAAATAACTTACCATGTTATTAAAGGGTTGCGATAGCATTGATAAATTAGATCAGTTAATAAATAACCATGTCGCGTAGCGGTGGAAGAATACTACCACCCCCCTCTCTTCTCTTAGGTGTCGTAAAAGGCGACTAACGGACTAGGGGTGATACGCTCACCACCTGTCACGCTGAGAACATGTGCAGTCGCTATTTGGTGTAAAGTGGACTATGGTAAAGGACTGCTCTTGCGGTCCTCATTGCCAGTCTCTAACTAACCCTTCGGTGATAATAGTCGTGATTATATTATTATGACGTATACTTAAAAAATGAGAAGTTTGTAATTGTTATTGTTAATCTAACTGTATTTAATATCCGTTACCTTTAACTGTAGTTAAGTCCGCCTTTTGCTGTTTAATTAGTAAAGAAGATTAAATAAATAAATAAAATAAATAAGTGCGATTACATTTTTGGTTTTATTCTTTCTTACCTACCATCAGTTGAAAAGAAGACCAAACGCTTATTTTGTTAAAAAAAAATCTGTAAAAGCTATGCAAGCCTCCGCGATAGCAATAACAATAAAAAAACAATTGAGCTTCACCAATTCGACAAACAATACAGGGAGACGTCTGGCAAATTTAAAAACGGCTTTAAAATTTGGAGACCACGGATTTCGGGGATCAGAGCAAATCCGTGCCATCAATAACGTTTAGTGAAGTCATCAAAAGGGTAGAGCTTTCGCTCGGGGCGAGCTGTGTCATGTGAACTTGCCATCAATCTTGGAGGAGGCCGCGGCACGCACGAAGCTAGAGGCGAGAGCGTAGTGAGTGGAAGGGCGGTTCGCGTAAGGCGTTTTCTGTCACATTTGAGTATTAATCAGAATCAAAAAGGGTTTGGTTTTTGGTTAATGAAGAAGGCACTTGAAACTGGTTGAAATCTAGTTTAACTAAACAATAAATTATGTCGTGAAAAGTCTTGAATATAAGTCGTCTTCATTATTTTTGTAGGTAGGTAGCTAGCTTTTGACCGCGGCTTAGCTCACGTAAAATTTTTGGAAGAAACAGTAGCCATAACAGTTACCAGGGCCCCATCTATTTCTATTATCGAAATCATTAGAATCTGTTTATCAGATTGAGCGTGATATCGTAACAAACTCACTTTTACATTTATGTTATTAGTCAGAATTAGGAATAGTATTTGTTGTATAACAGTTAAGCTTACTACGTGAAATCTTATTTTGAGAACCAGTAAAAATATCAGCGTCAAAGCAGCATTGTTTTTTTCTCCTATCTTATACAGTTCGAGATTTATATTTGATAAATGTTCATAAAATAGTCTCAAAACAGTTTCAATATACAATAATTATAATAAAGTTACATTTTATATATAATACAAAGTTCAAAAATCAAAACGCATTAAAATAAACAAACAATCGCGCATTAATATTGCATGAAACGTTATCATGATTCAATACGCCACAGCCAGTCCTCTTGTAAGAGCTCTTATCCAACCAATCCTCACTCCTTGCAAAGGCTCGCGACGGCTTTGTCTCTCGTCTAGACTCGTAATCCATTATTACAAGCGCCTTTGGAGCCCTGCTAGCGATTCCACACTAGTGTTGCAGGCAAAGTTTTAAAACCAAGTATTGAAATGAAACTCGTTATGAGAATCTACTCGCGTTTATTTTTGTATATAAATTTAACTTGACTTTCTGAATCTATTACGACTATTCGATAGTCGAATTGTTTCTCTTGAGTACGTAGTGTTTGGGTATTCTTCAGAAAACAATATTATGCTTAAGTATTATTTAAGATGTATACAGAAATGGTAAAAATATCACGTCTAGTATAAGATAATATTCCCAAATTTTGTATAAATTAAAATAAAAACCGGCAACGCGTCTGCGATTCCTCTGGTTTTGCGGGGTGTCCATGGGCGGCGGTGTTACTTTCCATCAGGTGACCCGCTTGCTCGTTTGCCTCCTTCTGCTATAAAAAAAAAACTTATGTACACTATACCAGCATACACTATCGCTATTATAATTATGTGTATTATGTTAGTCTATGGTATTTTTGAGGTACATACTTTAACATGTATACAGTAGTATGTCCTTACAGAGCCCCAACCGCTACATGATGTCGCTGTATGTATTATATTCAGACAACAAATCAATAAATAGAAGAAAAAAACTAGAAAACATCACCTTGCTACTACCTAGCTACCTAGCCTCGTCTTTATCATGTGGTAGACAAGGCTATAATCCACCGATAATGGCCCTGTCTCCTACGTTGTAAGTACTGAGTCCAGCAGTGAGTCATCTATAGCTAGGCTTATGAAACCAATCATTTTTCGGGTAATATATTCTATTTTTTTTTTCCTTTATTGCAGTTTTCGTTACTTAGGTTAAACAGAACACCATTAATTTGTATTTATTTTGTAGTTAGGTTTATTATGTTTGTATGTACCTATGTTTTATTTTTATTAGGAAGTAGGGCAGTTCTTGTGATGTGGTGTTCCAAATATGAAAATGCAGGCTCTCTAAGTGATAAGTATGGAGGTGGTAGCCTCCTAAAAGGGTTCTGTTCGGGTAACCACTAATTAATGACGAACGTAAGCAAAAACTAGGGATTTTACCCCTTGTTTTTGGTAAAAGTGGAAAGGCAGTGTTTACAAGTTTATATGCTGATGATAATGATATTAAAGATAAGCAAAGTGCGCTTCCACCTTTTGTTATTATAGTCACATACTATCAGTTCTGTAAGATGAAAGCGCAATAGCATGGCAAGAAAAAAACACAAACAATGTTCTTGAATTGGCTAACGAATCACGAACGAAAATCGTCGAAACGTCCATTCCCAACACAGCTCTTTCTAATGGGAAAAAACGTAGTCACATTACAAAGTTGAAAATAAACTGACGTAAAAACATACAGGGTAGACAAGTGGTTGAAGGAAAAGTATCTTAGTATCTAACATAGTATCTTAAAATAAAGAAATACCAAGAATACGTCCGTGCATACGTAAAAATGCTTCTCATTTTGAGAAATTCATAAGTTTAGTGAACTATTTTCTTTAGATATTAATTAAGTAAGCTTTACAATAAAAACATAATTTTTCTTGGTCATTCTTTAATTTAAGATACTATGTTGTTTATTTCAAAAGAAATTGATCCTTAAGAATGACTCTTTCGGTTGGTATCATAAAATAAAGGATGTGTTTTTTTACATTTCACCGGTTCGAATCTCGGCTCAAGATGGTGATTTTTTAAAATCTTTACATGCAGTTTTCATTATTTTTGAAAATAAAGGAAGGTTGCCTTTCAGTAAAATTTGCCATCATCATTATTAAGGGTACTTTTCCTCCAACCACGGTTTTTTTCTCATTTTGTTTACTTTAACCACAATATTTTAAACTAAATACTAAATACTATTATGTGACAAACACTAACATTTTAACTATAAACTCTAAGTAAACGTTGAAGACCATAAACTGCAGCTGCTGTAACCTAGTTTTAACGTAGCTGTAAAAGTAACTGAGATATTTTTCATTTAGCGCAGTGTGATTCTGTAAAGGCTCTATCCAAAACTCGATCCTGAAATCGAAGTAAGTTGTCAAATCCGCATTCTCTAAATTCGATTCTACATACAAAGGTCCAAAAATTCTACATATAAACGTCACAAAAGTCACTCTTGATCAGAACGTGAGGTTCGAAGTGAGACACGCTGTATATGCTGTCAACTGCCGTTAAGCCAGACACAATATCAATTCAGTTGTTAGTAGGTTTTCTCACAGACGAGAGGATATGCGGGGGTACATGTCATGGTTTGGATAGTGGATGTTTGTAGGCATGTTTTAACTCTTATTGAAGTCAATCGCCTTATCTACCATTTTGGTATTTATTTGTTCTGTTCAGTAAGCTAGGTCAAGGATAGCCAAATCCTTAGTAGTTGAGGCACGGGTAAAGTACACTTCCATCTGTGGCTTTATCTTCACTTACCATCAAGTGTAGAGTAAAAGTAAAGCTTTCCCAACGTCTTCTTCAACTATTTCTTCAGCGTATCATACATCGTTCACTCCGTACAAAGTACGTCTCCCCATTCATCATTCTAAAAACGTCCCACTGCTGGCCTACTGACATGGATACAATGCAATGGGTGTATTGAGCCATAACTCATCACGCTAGCCTAATGCGAGCCAATAAAAAACATCCAGTCAAATATTACTTGCTACTACGGAAAACTTATGACCATACGCTACGATCTAATACGTATAAATTTAACATTTCACAACTGAGGGTCGAAATTCACACCCCATAATAAGTACCCCCCCCCTTATTAGTAAGTTGTCATTTTCGGAATTTGTCATTTTCGGAATTTGACATTTTCGAAATTTGACATTTTCGGAATTTGTCATTTTCGGAAATTGACTATTTTGGAATAGACATTTTAGAAAGTTGTCGTTTTCGGAACTTGTCATTGTAGGAAGTTGACGTTCTCATCCTAAAGGATAAATCACAATAAATATCTCGCAAAAATTGAGGGCGCAGCATCAGACAACCCTACGCCACACTGACAAACATATTTACACAACTGATAAATGCAAACTCTTTTTCTTCGCTATCAACTGGGCGTGAATGGGCGATGCATTTTTCTTCCGCTCGAGATAAGAGAGGAAACCATAAATGGATACAGTTTACCCTTATCTGAACAGCTTAAGACCTGTTGATGAGATCTTTTATATTACAAGATGAGACAATACTTAATGATTAAATTTGAATGAAATGAAAATAAGCTTTTTAGTACATTACCTATTAAGTAGCATAATATAGTACATACGTATTGTATATTGCGATACGTTCTGTTCGCAACAACACAAGCTGAGGCAGTGTCCTGATTGACAAATTGTTTTTTTGTATGTGATATTTTGTTATTATTCTTGTTTTTCGTTGTCAATAAATGTTTCTCTCTCTCTCTCTTTCTGTCTCTCTCTATCTCTCTCTCTCTCTTTCAGTCTCTCTCTCTACATACACACGTAGATTGACGACTATTATCCCAAAAGGGTAAGTTAGAGACTGGGCAATAGGACCGCAGAAGCAGTCCACTGCTATAGCTCACGATTCACCAAATAAAAACTGCACCATGTACTAAGCATGATAGGTCGTGCGTGAGCCCATCGTCGCTCTATGCCTTTGGATGTAAGTACAATCTTTATTACGTTGGCATTGACCTAGAAGTATAGACAAGAAAGTTCATACAAACCATTTGTTTAAATTCTGGAATGAGAAACCTAAAGTTCCCTGCAGCCGCTGCAGCGCTTAAACATTTAAATGTCGTCTTATCAACAGACAGACATCGCAGCGCCGCAGCGTCAGATTGGTCAAAGACAACGTAGTGTGTATCAAGATGGCGTAGCAACTATATTGTCAATAACAATAATTGAAAAAATATCTTTTCTATTCTAATAATACATAATAATGACTTGAATATCAATTAATTTCACTTACTTGACAACTGAATTGTAGTAAACTTCTAGGTGTACACTTTGAAAAAAGAAATAAAGAATTATTTTCGCCGCTCCGCACGCGCGAATGTCAAGTCAAAGCCACACTAAAGCAAGGTGCCGAGTCGACTCCGCAGATGAGTGGAACGTAGTGCGTGTTCGGAAGGGCCTATCTAATGTAACGTATATATCGCTGTCCGTTAGTCGCCTTTTACGACTCCCAAGGGAATAGAGGGGTTGGTTGTATTATTTTCATGAGTAGCTATACCACAGGGCTCTATGGTATAATATTGCTGTTTTAAAAATACTTCTATATTAAGGTGAAGGGTAAGGCCGGCCGACAGGCCGGGCACCGCACAGTGTGGCAATGTCGTATTCTATACTGATACCTGAAAATTTAGTAGGAAAAAATAGATTTACGCTAAAAATCTTAATTTTTAATTACTGTTTTTAACAAAAGAAATGGACTTACAGGAAAAAGGTACAAACTATAGAAATATCTATGCCAAGGTACAAACTACAGAAATATCTATGCCAAGGTACAAACTATAGAAATATCTATGTCGAGTTTCGTTTTAAACGGATTTGTCCAACTGATAAAAAATGTGTGCAAGATAAATACAGAGCTTGGCATTTCAAATTTGTTCTGAATGCTAATAAAGCTAACAGCAAGTATTTCAAACCTACAGGTAGAGCTTCAAAATATGGTTAAAAGCGTATATTGTTTTCGAAACTTCACATTCTATATTTTAACCAGGACCATGATTTTATGTTTAAAGTCACCTCATATACATGTTTACTTAGTACCCTTCGCCATAACATCAGGAAGCGGCAGTTATCGCGAATATTGATATAATTTCAGCGTTAGCGATCTCGTGACCGTAGTAGTAATCACTACTAGAGGTATAATCATACCTCTATAGATAACTTTACACCTTGATGTTTTTCGGTTTCTCTCTTTCTCTATCTTATGAACAGTGTAGTCGGTGTCGTAATCTTTTTATTACAAACAAATATAAATGGTTTGATAATGCGTTCAATAAACATCATTAAGTTAATTATAAATGCATGCGAGACATCTTACAAAAACCGACTCTTCGACTCTGGATACCACACGCAAAGTTATGAGCTTTAAGTGAAAACTAGTTTGTGAATTATATATCACTATGGTAATCCTGACTGGTTGTGATAGAATCCTGGTTAAGACGTGAGCTCTTAAAATAGTATAATATACTACATTATTGTTAATTTATCCTTTCCGTCTAAACTGGCATTACTATCTTGGCTATCGGTAGCCAATGATACGGTATAGCATTAATAAAATGTAGGTAGGTACAGTCACCAGCATTAATATGTCACTATTGACGGCCTGCAAAAATATCTGATCATTGGTCGAAGGCATATATTATACTAATGCCTATACATGCCTTCCACCAATGTTCAGATATTTTTGCACATCACTACTGTCATCTTTAACCGTGTCTCGTAGCGGTGAAACAATACTACCACCCCTCTCTTCCCTTGGGTGTCTTAAAAGGCGACTAACGGACTAAAGACCGCAAATACATCCAACAGCATAGAATAGCGATCGGCTCACCATCTGTCACGCTAAGCACATGTGCAGTTGCTATTTGATGAAAAGTGGACTATGGCAGAGGACTGCTTTTGCGGCCCTAATTGCCTAGGCTCTGACTAACCATTCAGGGATAATAGTCGTGATTAAGTACTTACATATAATCACGACTATGCATACACATACATACATACTTATGTATATGTATGTTTACTTTATCTCTCCCTTATCTGCCGCCAATTTCTTTTTAGTGTAATTTACGTTGCGTTCATTGAACATGGCTGCAACTTCAAAGCACTCGGAAACCCTCCTCGTTATCCCGAATATGACTCCGAATTGTTTTCCGACGTTCAAATCACTATAACAATGGAAAGAATTTAAAATTACCAAAGGGGTGTGTGCGGTGTGGGGTCTCGTTTCAATAGACATTTTTATTGCAGAATGGAAGGAGCCTTTCTGCACTCAGGCAGCCATTAGTTCGACTAATAACCAAGGGTTAGGGAGCCCTATCGAGCTATCACCTGATCAAATTATCATACATAACTCGCATTATTATTGTTACAAAGTAATGTAGTTTGTTTAAACACAGCTTTCCGGTGGCGTTACGTGTAGTTAGCTTTTTTCTATTCGAGGGGTCCGGTAATTTATTGCTCGTTGTGATAAATTTCCCTAATGGATATTGTACACGGCATGGAGTAGTCTATTATGCTAAGCCTTGTTAAGGTTTTGGGGACGGTAAAAAATCGCTGATTTTGCAGCGATGCGGGCCTTCCTAAGCGTTAAGTTGTTGTTTACCGAAATGTATACTCACTCAGAAGCCAAAGCAAAATTAACAAGAAAGTTTAGTACAAGTAACTAAACTAACTTACTTTCCGAAAAATATTTTAATGATTAACTGGATAACGGCTAAACATATTTAAAACACACTTACTATACATAGAATACACTTATACCCGAGAATATTTAGAGAAACAGTTATTTCTAAATTAAATCGACCGGGAATGAAATCCAGAACCTCTGAAAAGGCGACGTCAGAACCGGCACGCAGCATGTTGGCCACTTGATCACGGAGATAGTCATACAAATCGAAACAATCAAACAACAGTATCAGCTTGCATCACAAGCTGTTGGTGCAACTTGTCCAGAACGTCGGGTATTCACAAAGATATGCTTGATAAGTGATAACATAATAAAAGACAAAAATATTTTTGAAACGCATACGTTTACACGCGTCGAAGTATCAGTTTATAATGTTTTCGGTAACAGTAAGTATCTAGAATCTGTATTTCTAAGGTTCAATAACTACAAGCTGGCAGTTTTCTTGCAGAGAGAGAATTTGGCATAGCTATTCAACGAGGAAACGCTGCCAGCATTATCCAACCACATGGAACTATTGTTTTACATTAAACATTTGTAAGGGTTGTGTAAAGTATTGATTAAAAAACTTTATTGTGAATTAATATTAATGTTATGTTTTCCAACTCGTAACACCCTTTTGGTCGTGACTCTATCAAACCACTTGTTTCAAAATTAAATAAAAATAAATAAATCTTTCCTACAATCATACCAATTATCTAGCCCAAGAGAAGCTTCGAAGAAACTCGTTAAATGGTTACTAGACAACGGATAAACATACTTAAAATACTTAAATACATACTTATTATACATAGAAAACACCCAGACCCGAGACAATTTAGAAAAACAATAATTTCTAAATTGATCCGACCGGGGATCGAACCCGGGACCTCAGAGATGGCGACACCATGAAAACCGGTGTACAAACCGATCGACCAAGGAGCTCGTCAAAATTTCTCACATATATACATATATTTCACGGCTAATAACACCGAAGGGTTACTCAGAGACTGCCAGGATGAGAGCCGCAAAAGCAGTCCACAACCATAGTCCACGTTTTACCCAATTGGTTTCACCAAATGATAACTGCACATGTGCTGAGTGTGAAAGGCTCACATCGCAAAATTATAACAAATATGTTGAAAATTTCAACATATTACAACTGTCATTAAGGCTATAGCGTTAATAAGACAGATGTATAAGCCAGGCAAAGCAGAACAGCACAATGGCTTGACAATACTAATAAATATGTCCCTCGAATCCACAGCTTTGTCCCCACAATAGTGCATTTAAGACAATAGTGGAGCAGTCAACTTTAATTCTACGGTTCCCTTTCGCGCCTCTGATAATGAACTTCGTCTCACCTCTGGTGATTCTTGAGTCCGGACACGTTTACGAGGGAAAAGACAGTGGAGGCACCCTCCGGACGGAGGGTCTTAAAATGGTGCTAAAATTAATATTGGTACGCGGGAGGTTCGAAAAATATTTGGGTTACCTATACCTACATTTTTGTTTGTGCGTGATGTTGTTAAAATTTTGTAAGTAATAAAAATATAAAAAATCTTAAAACATATTTTTTTTATGTTTCAGTGCTAAAGTATGGTTTAGTTTTAATTACGGCCTTACTTATGAACACTAATAAATCATTAAACATTATTTTGTCTGCGTCACACAAAAGTCATTTCTATTTTTTGCTAAATAATGCTTAACTAAATAAATAGGGTTCATAAGTAAGGCGCTAAACGGTTTATCTGTAAAAAAGCTACTATTTAATTGACTTTCGGAATTTTCAAACAATTTCAGGTTGTGAATTTATAGGTGTAAAACTTATTCATAATGTCGTGATGGCCACTCATGTAAAAAATAGAAAATCGAATTATTAGATACTAAAATACAACAAAAGTCATGACAAATAGTAGTTAGACATGGAATGTTATTAATACTTACATATTTTTTTATACGAAACTGTAAAAAATACTCTTCTAGATTTTTGTTACTGTAAGAAGTACCTATTACTACCAAACATTTTTCGTAGGATAGTCTCCCAGTGTCATTTTAGCAGCCCGTGGCCCCGGCACAATTAACCATAAGTATTAATACTGTTTCCCCCAACGTTTCCGCGCTATTTCGCCTCCGCTTATTGCGTGGGGCGCTGGCCATGCTATTTTATTGGCACCGATTGTATGTCGGCTTGTGTACTCTGCGACACTTTCCCTTTATGAATGTTATGGTTTATTGCAGCCACCCCTCCTAGTTGAAAGTGGTTTAGAGTCGCTACTGCGGGACTGTGTCTCCGTGTCTATAAATGTGGAAAACGTAATTTTCCTGTTCCCTCCCTTTATTACATTGTTATTTAGAGCTGGTTGTAAAAATGCAGAAATCTTGTGACTTCTACATTCGCTACGGAAGCGGTAATGAAATAAACATTTTATTGTGAACAAAGCAACTTCCAATACTGTCGCTGCAATCCTTATTTTCATCTCTACAATGTAGTTATGTGTCTACAAAATTTTAATCGAAATCTTTGAACTGCAGATTCCTGTTATCTAAATTAGTTTTAATTATCTGGCGTTGTACGTGACAACAATATTCTTAAGCATTGCACTATACAAGTACCTACTTCATAATTTACAATTATAAAGAAAGACTTAGACAACAATATATATCATCATCAGCCTATAAACGTCCCACTGCTGGGCACAGGCCTCCCACGCGGACAATGCACGAGGAGATATTGGGCCATAACCCACCACGCTGGCCCAATGCGGGTTGGTAGGTTTTAACGACTGTCATCTAACGATAATAACCGGGACCAACGGCTTAACGTGCCTTCCGAAGCACGGAGGAGCTCGAGATGTTTTAAATTTGGTCACCCATCCAGCGACCAGGCATTGCGAAAGTTGCTAAACGGGCAAGTTCGCAAGCCGAACGCGCTAGCCGCTGCGCCATCGAGCTCCTCGACTAACGAATAACGACAAATAAATTGTTACGTGGTATATTATTGGTGTTACTATTAAAATTTGATATTTTATTGTCACTCGATAAGTAATTTTATTATCACCCGTAAACTCTCACTTCTCCGACTTACCAACGAATCCAACCCCAATGGGTAATCAATTAAATTGATCTCAACGCAACCTTTGCAGCAATTTGCCCGTTAATTGCTCACTTGAAGTGTTCTCTGATTAATCTGGGGATGTAATTGCTGGTCCAGGCATTTGTTGCCTGTCTTCAAGGTGTTTTGTCTTCAGGAAATTGAGGAGCTACCTCGAGCTTACCTATACAGATGTTGAGCATAGATTGTGAATTTGATTACGAGATAGATTTAATTAGCATTGCGTGTACCATGCCAACGGGCCCATATTGAATTCCCATAGCTGTAGGGTTCTTTGATAAAATGACAGGGAATGTTTTATACTTTTATATTATTTTGAAATGGTATCAGTATACTAAATACGTTTAGTATTACATTTGAGCATTAATATAGGATAAACAAATACTTTGTATAAAATACGAAAAAAGAAAGAAAACAGATATTTTATCATTTTTTTGCTATAGGTTGTCTCGTTAATAATCTAAGGCTTTGGAAATTCTTTGCATATAGCATTCCTACAAGTTGCTTTTTAAAACATTTTTAATTTTTAATTTTATTATTGCACATCTGAAAATATTTGGTGGATAAGCATTTCTCAACTATATAATCCATCTTTTGCTGGAAGATATTACTTAATTGTCGGGTTCTACTTGTATAATATTTTTAGCCAAAACCTTTAGATTTATACGTCATAATAAAGGATCATGTCATATCAAGCTCGTGTTACGCCTTCAGAACTTTTCGTACGCTGTCACGGAAAAACAGCCGAACCAACGGGATATATATATATATATATAAACACTCACGACTATCATCCCCAGAGGGTTAGTTTTCACTAAATAACAACTGCACATGTGCTCAGTGTGATAGGTTGTGAGTCGCCGCTTCATGCTGTTGGATGTATGAGCAGCTTTCAGTCTGTTAGTCGTCTTTTAAGACACCCAACTGAAGACTAAATAAAATTATTCTACCTTTTCATTTTAAGACTTACTAGCGGCCGCTCGCGGTTTTACTCGCGTGGTTCCCGTTCTCGTGGGAATATCTGGATAAAAAGTATCCTATGTGTTAATCTTGGTTATAAACTATATGTTTGCCGAATTTGATCCAAATCCATTCAGTAGTTTTTACGTGAAGAAGTAACAGACATACACACTCACAAACTTTCGCTTTTTTATTATAAGTGTGATGTGATGTGATGTGATGTGATGTGAAGTCTGATTACTACAAAATATCGACACCTCGTTAACGAGCGGCCATAACAAAAGTGTTGAACATGACACTTCGTTCACACGCCAATAAATTTGTTTGACCCAAAAACAAATCAACACACGACACACGATCTCCAGTTGGTTCCATTTATCCCGAAGCTCCGAGTAATTATCGCCCGCGCCCATCTTGCCCATTAAATGGTATCACTGTGTTACATCTCCCGCAGAAGTTAATAGCTCATATTAGGAGCATATACGCGTACTAGTGAAACCACTGTCAGTAGTTTCTGAAAGTCGTAGAAGAGGTGTTCGAAATTAAACTTAATTTTAATTGAAATAGGAATAACAATGATTGTTGTTCAATTAAAGAAAAAAATAGTTTTTTTGCGAGTAAATGTTTATACGATTTATTAAATTATTTTTTACTTGGTTCGACGTGCGATAGGGACGAATGGAAACGTGGAGGGTACACACACAGCAGTGGTACACAATATAGGCTACAAAAATAATGAAGATACGGTGCTTTATTACCGTTGTGAGCAAACCTCAAAGTTTTAAATTTTTGTGTTGAAATCATATTGCTTACATCTATGATTGAAATAGGCAATTCTAATGAAAAATTAACAATTTAACATGATGTCTTGCACAACATCTAACATGCATGTTTAAATTTACAATATTGTCTTCTAATCTTAATTTTAATGGATGTTATAAAGTCTTTGTTGTTTTAATATTTCAAAAATAAATAAGATAACAACATATAATGACCGATACTTGATTCCAAATTAGCGGAATAAAACAACTCGTTGTAGCAGCAACTGATTTTCAATAACGAGGGTGTAAAAAATATATCAAAGTAATGATAGCTAGTGCTTACAACAGAATTTAATTTATTGTTGTATTTCGTGCTATTTCTAATTAATTATTTCAACATAATGTAGCTAACTCCTTTATTGTTTGACTGTGACACCAAAGTCGATTTACACTGTTTGAGACATAATTTTACTACGAAAATGGCCCAATTCTATAATAGCCTGCGGCCAGTTAGGCCGTTTCCAAAGTAAGTTTGCGACGATAGTACTGCGGCACGCCTTCGTTGGCCTAAATTACAACTGATAGTAGCCTATTGTTGAAGAATACATTAATATGGTTTATTACGGTGGTGTGATATGATCCCGCTCTGAATATGGTATCTATCGTAATTAGTAAAATTAGTGGTCAAGGCAGCTGATGCAAGATCTCACTGTGCAAAAGAGTTAAGGCCTTATACCCAACAAACATGGAGGTGCTAAGATAAGAGTTTTAAGATATCTATTAAGTCGTTGACTATAATTCAAAGGAATAATATATAGAGCTACAAGGGAGTTATTGCATGCGTTAATAACAAGATATGGAGTTAACATGGGAGCTATTTCAGGGCTACAAAGTCTACAACAATAATAGAGTTAGAAGAGTGGCATATAAGTGTAAATTAGCTCTTTGATCGGTAGTAGGAGTGCATATGCCACTGTTGTGACTATTTCAGGTCTAAAAGTAGGCAACAAACTCTAATAGAGCTAGTAGAGAGGCATAGAGTGTAAAATAGCTTTTTGATCGGTAGTAGGAGCGCATTTTTAAGCCACTGTTGTAACGGCAAGCCGTATTCATTTTATTTTAAATATTAATTTAAAGAGCTCTGACTTCTTTTGAATTCAATTACTAAAAGTTGTTAGAATCAGCCATATTGTGAAAAATATTTATATTTGATGAGTAAAAGCTGGATATTATTATGACCTCCGCTGTTGTAATAATTGTTGCGAAGCTAAGTTTTGCTATGAATATTCATGTACATTTTTAACTAAAAATTAAAGGGCCTATGTTTATCATCCATTTGCATTGTATATAGAAACATGCAAAGTGTTACGTAACCACTAACGTAAAGGTTTCCATTCTTGTTTTGGAGTATTGTAGTATATTAAATTATGTATGTCCTAACAAAATACCTTAACAAACCTGCCTTTAATAGTGGCGGTATAGGTTAAGCCTCTATTTGAGAGTATTATAACTTCTTAACCTATAGTGCGGTGTTAATTAGAGAGAGACCTTACGCATCCATAAGAGAGATTTTACAGAGTTATAATAGATCTCCTTAGCACTATTATATCACTAAGCCGCTAGTAGGAGCTACTATAACTCTGTTGGTCATTCACAAGTGATGTTTATAGTCTGTATAGAACTTTTGCATTTAATAATATCCAGTTATATGCTGTGCAGCTCTTAAAGCTACAGGATTTACCCACAGCTATAAGATTAGGGCCTTTGCCTAATAGAAGAGTTAATAATGACTACATTATGCCTTAAAGATTTAATAGCATACTCTTAGCTCTTTTATAGACTTCTTCTATAGCCTAAAGAAATACGATACATAACTAACTCTATTGTATCACTTTACGACCTAATCGCACATGCTATAAAGCTCTTTTGCCTGTTTGGGTTATAAAATAAAAAGTTACCTGCCACCAAAATTATAACCCATTATTGGGTTGATGTGGGCTGAAAGAGAAGTAAATAAAAAACCATACAATTCTATACACGCCGTTCTTAGCATCCAAATATCTAGTCAATCAATCAACGATTCGCCGCACTGTTCTAAAACGTGCCTGGTGCACAACAAAAAAAATAGTGAAATACATGAAATATAAAAGCCCAATAAAAATTGCATCCCATCGGTTCCGGCCTGTTACAATACCGTTTTATTTTCGCATTCTAGCTTTTGAAATTTCGCCAACGAACACGTCAATCAACCCCGAACGCTGCCGCCAGGTTGCATACGGTATACAACCTGCATCCTTACGGCATTACTGCATCGCTCGAAACTGCTATGAATGTGATAGGAAAAGAAAGCTGTTGTCTTTACCTACCTGGCGTGATGTTTGGGTCGAAGGCGGTTTGGCGAGGCGTGAAGAAGCACTATGTGCCGGCAAGGTTGGGAGTGACTGATGCATCGTCTTGTTAACGCTGCACTAGTGTAAAAAGCGGCCAAGTGCGAGTCGGACTCGCCTATGAAGGGTTCCGTAGCAGCAAGTAACATCATATAAAAGTTGTTGTAGTTCGTTGTAAGTTTGATCGATGTTTTAATAATAGTCTATTTTTTTTAATTAATTTATTTATGACGTATTAAAAAAAAACTACTTATATACGAACTTCTCGTTCAAACCAATTTTCGGTGGAAGTTTGCATGGTAATGTACATCATATATTATTTTAGTTCTACCATTCTCTTATTTTAGAAGTTACAGGGGACACACACACACACATTTTACCTTTAGAAGTGTCTCTCGCGCAAACTATTCAGTTTAGAAAAAAATGATGTTAAAAACCTCAATATTATTTTTGAAGACCTATCCATATATACCCCACACGTATGATGTGTTTTGTATGATGAAAAAAAATATTTGAGTTTTAGTTCTAAGTATGGGGAACCCCCAAAATTTATTGTTTTTTTTCTATTTTTGTGTGAAAATCTTAATGCAGTTCACAGAACACATCATCTATTTACCAAGTTTCATCAGTATACTTCTTATAGTTTTGGAAAAAAGTGGCTGTGACATACTGACGTACAGACAGACATGACGAATCCATAAGGGTTCCGTTTTTTGCCATTAGGCTACAGAATCCTAAAAAGGCTTACAAGTAGATGGGTCACCTGATGGAAAGTGGCTATGGACCCTGTACACCAGAAAAAAATCTCTAGCAAAAACAAAGGAGTCGCAGTTGCGTTGCCGGCCTTGAGGAGAGTTCCGGAGACCCCTTCCTCACCCCCCCTTCACAATTCCTATTCCTTCCTTAACTCTATTCCTTTCTTAAAGGTCGGCAACGCACCTGCAACTCCTCTGGTTTTGCGGGTGTCTATGGATTGCTGTCCATCGGGTGACCCGCCTGCTCGTTTGCCTCCTTCTAAAAGAAAAAAAGAAAAAGGAGTAACATCACAGTAATAGATTTAGGTACATAGATAACGCAAGTATCACGGTTTGTATTAAAACCAAGCGTGCCGACTATTTAACACCGACAGTGACGTCACAGCCGACGTTACGTTCCTGCCTTTGGGTGCTCGAAATTTTTGGGCTATTGCAGTTAATTATGCAGGCATCGGGGCAACTTTTTTAGTTTAGTTTTATTTTATTTTAATTTTTAAAAGACGCGCGCGGACTGAAGTTAGCGTCGACCAACCCCGACGCTTGATCGGGGTTTTCGGCACGCAAAATACATGCATTTGCGTTATCTATGTAAATCTATATATGTGAGTAAGATCTTTGAGGAAGGAGTAGGAGTTGTGATGGTGGGAGGGGGGAAAAATGAACCTCCGATACTTTCCTTACGGATGAAACACAACAGCAACGAGTAAAAACCGCAAGGATGATTCGTGAATAGAACATCAACTATCAGATACCAATATTGTGCATATTCCTACTACAATTTTATAGTTTTCATAGTTTCTATACTACATTTATTTATCAACTATGTTTCTAGTTCGCTCTTAATCATTCGTCTGACATTGAAGTTACTGACCATACCCACAACACGAATATTTAAAGAGATCACCGATAGTTCCGTTTTTGGACAATATGGGTGTACACTAGATAGGCCGTTCCGAATACGCACTATGTTCGATTCATCTGCGGAGTCGACTCGGCACCTTGCTTTAGTGTGGCTTCGACATTCACACGGCTTAGGCGCGTGCGGAGCGGCGAAAATAATTCTATATTTCTTATCAAAGTGTACACCTAGACGTTTACTACAATTCAGTTATCAAGAAAGTGAAATTAATTCTTAATCAAGTCATTATTAGGTAGTTATATCGTAATAATAGAATAGAAAAGATATTTTTTCATTTTTGTTTGGGAAAATCAGCTGACAATCTATTTTGGGGCGCCATCTTGATACACACTACGTTGTCTTTGACCGATCTGGCGCAGCTAGCGCTGCGATGTCTGTCTGTTGATCTAATCAACATAAATGTTTAAGCGCTGCAAGCGGCTGCAGCGGACTTTAGGTCTCACATTCCAGAATTTGAACAAATGGTTTGTATGAACGTTCTTGTCTATCTCTTCTAGGTCAATGATTACAACCAGTATTGTTATACGTACCCACGACATAATAGCAGAAGAGTTAGTCAGAGACTAGTTGACGGGGACCGCGAAAGCAGCCCACTACCACTGTACACGTTTCACCAAGAAACAACTGCACATATGCTCAGCGTAAGCGTACGCTGAGCATATTTGCAGTTGCCTAGTCTCTGGCCGACCTAAGGGTCATCCCCTCTCCTTATTCACTAAGTTTTATTTGTACTGGCACCTTTAGGTTATGCAAGAAGTGCCGACGTTCCTGCGCCAGTAAAACACTCGCGCAGGAGACCATCTGCGTTAGGTCTTGACGCCAAATCAGTGCCCGCCGAAGCGCGCTCTTCATTCGGTACTCATAAGACTAGTGTCTCGGGAGAGTCTTCCCGTGAACACGTGTAGTTTACTGCCTATTGTCCAGATAGGTAACTGGAGCTGTCGAGCTCGCTCACTTCTTGTTGCACGAAGGGCACAACTCGCAGTTACCACTGCTCGGGTCGTCGACTCTAAAGTCGACTACTAAGTGTCCACCTTGGTCGCGGAGTAGTAAGCACACTCACTTCTTGGAACCCATCCGGGCGCCTAAACAGTCACTGTCCTTCCCACATGGACAAGAGTACATAAGGAGATTGAGTGATTACCCCCCAATCTGGACCAATGCGGGTTGGTCGGTTTTAACGACTGCCATCTCACGAGAACAATCGAGACTAACGTCTTCACGTGCCTTTCGAAGCACGGAGGAGATCGAGATGTTTTTGATTTGTTACATACATGCATACATATAATCACGACGATTATCCCCGAAGGGTTAGTCAGAGACTAGGCAATGAAAGCAGTCCTCTGCCATAGTCCACTTTTTACTAAATAGCTACTGCACATGTGCTTAGCGTCACAGGTGGTGAGCCCATCGCCACTCTATACAGTTGGATGTATGTGCAGACTTTAGTCCGTTAGTCGCCTTTTACGACGACGACTAAGAGAGGGGGTGGTATCATTCTTTTATCTACGCGATACGGTTTGTTATTTTTTGCATTTTCTAAATTTTGATCAACATACACATGCACTATTGGTTAAACTTAGTCGTCTACCCCACAACATGCATTGGGACAACGTGATGTGTGATGGCCCCATCTCCCCACATGCTGTTTTCCATGTGGGAATGCCGGTGCCCAGCAGTGGGACGTTTATAGACTGATGATGTGATGATATAAGTACATTAGTTCGAGTACCGACTGAGGTAGTCGACTTTTGCAAACGTCCTATTTTGAAAGTGTATGTACTATCGGGGTCACCGTCGCTTTACCAGTTTCCAGAAATTTTCGTATGCAGCGCACCGCCCGCCCGGGTACGTACCCGTACCAAATAGACGGCGCGTTGTGCAAGGGATTTTGGCCTTTAGACTGGTAGAGTGACGGAATCCGCGATAGTATCTTTGTTAGCAACGTGACATAACTGCTATTAGTCTAAGATCCGAGTATAGAACGACCTTCACCGGGAAGGTTAATGGATGAAAAGTATTTTATATCAAATTTAACATGTTAAATAATATATCGCGAGTGGGTTGGCTAAAAAATTTCAATCCAGTATCTATAATGATTAATTTAATATTAAAAAAAATATTTTTTTTACATTGCACTGGTTTGATGTGTGTGTGTGTTTGTAATGAGCTTTCTTTATATAAACATAAATTTTATTTATTTAACCAGACGGTTGCAAATTACTAATATTGACTTGCCTGTTTACACCTGCCTATCCAATGTTATGACAGGAAAAAAATAGTCAACCTAACGTTTGCATATTCCAAAGGCTACATACTTTCGATTGGTACCTATGCAATTTATCTATTATCCAAACAAGTGCAATGTTTAAAAAAAATATTTTTAAATATTTAATTAATCATATTTTATACTGGACTGAAATTTTTCAGCCAACCCACTCGCAATATATTTTTAACACATTAAATTCGATATAAAATACTTTTCATCCATTAACCGGCTCGCTGAAGTTCGTTATATACTCGGATCCTCTACTATATAGGCATATTTATACTAGGGTAAGCAGTACAATGATTGGCCATCTAAGGAGAACATTGACTTTGAACATTTCTCCTTTTGAATTAAGGTCCAGAATCGTAACACGTGGGCTGTCATTTTGATCAGTAAGAAACTGAGAATTTGAATACATTAAAATTTAAATCATATTTCAACTCATTTTCAACTTTAACACAATGAATATAAAAAATATGCCTAAAACACAATCATTGGCCATTGGAGTATAGCAATTGGCATATCAAAAGTATATTGATTGGCAGGTTAATCACTATACTTTTTGTTTATTGTCACTGCCAATATTTATACCGTATTAGGGCCAATCACAATACAAATTTATTGTATTATACGTTAGTGACGTACAGGGCTTTATTGAGCTTTCGTAAATATTATGTAGTTAATACCTATCTCATACATAGTATAGGCAACAGCATATCAAGTCATCAAAAATGACTAAGGTAAGTAGGTAGATTTCTCAATTGATATTGAACTCTGAACGTTGGATTTGAGTTGAAAATCCACCTAAAATAATTTACATTTTGGGGAAGTCAACACAAAATGTACAATGATTGGCCTGCCAAAATCTAGTTATTGCGTACCTATGACATTCTGAATAAAACTATTTTAAAAAGGAATTGACAATAACGTTAATTATTACTTTTAAACAGAGTGGTTCATTTGAAGCACTGTTTCAATCATTGGCACCGATGCTATTCATTAATTCGTTCCATACAAATGAGTGGTACTAACTTTGGCCTACCTATTTTAACGTTATGTTGAGTCTTTTTACACGAATTAACGTGTATAAACCATAATTTAATGGTAAATGACGTATAGAAATACATATAACGCTATTTAAATAACAAGAAAACAGGTATATATCAATTTAAAACTACATACTTTTTGTGATTTTTATAGCAAAACACACACTTTGCTGTTGCCGCCACAAAAGTTTTTTTTAATGTGTTTCCAGCAGTTTAATTTAACCCTAGAATACTAATGTTAGTCAATTCGACTAACACTGCACCCAAATCTTACTGTCTCTGTCTAATGAATGCGCCGCGCGACTTGATCGTTCGTGTCAACTCAGTCGCCGGTCGGACGTTTACGGGAGTAACGGTGTCGAGCCGGTAAGTACAGCCATTTTGGAAATAATTGTTTTTGTTAGTCGATATGACGAATGATTAGTATTTATGTAACTTTTGCGATAAAAGTCTGTGTGTTATTATCTTGAATTATTCGTTTGTTTATAGTATTTTGTTTAATTTTAGTTTAAAAATAACTTCTTCACTACCTAGTAATAAACGTAATTAAACGGACGAAGAGTTGGCGAGATATTTGAATGATGAGGACAGTGATGGTGATGTGGAATCTGCTGGAAGTGAGACAGAGGACCAGTTAGAGATCGAGCAGCTGGAACAAACGGATGAAGAAGAAGATAGGCCAACTGAGGTAATATCATCCAATGTATCTAACCCAGATTCATCTATAATATTCGAAGAGACTTCGACAACTCAGGAGAGAATAACTCTGGAGAGTACAGCCCAGGAGAGTAACAATTCTTCTCTTCGTTTAAATATCATACCAGATATAGGCATGTTTGGTAGACCAAACGGTAGACCATAAGGCCCCAGTCCAATAGAACTTCAAGCTCTTATATTGTACCTATACTTTAAATCAAAAACAATTTATAAAAGAATTGCATACAGCCCTTGTTAATCCTTACATGGAGAGACGTCTAACTAAGCCGACATTGCATAAAAAAATTAAGAGCTAACATTCAAGCCTTGGTTCCAGATAGTTCAGGAGAAAGTAGCACTAGTTCTAATGAGGCTTCTGGATTGAAAAAAAGGAAGATTTGTAGCTATTGTCCGTATAAAAAACATCGCATGACCAAATCTATGTGCTCAAAGTGCACCAAAAATATATGCGGCGAACATAAAGTTGAAATATGTGTCAACTGCAATAAAAACTAATAATATTTTTTTTATGTATTCTTAAAACATTGTTCTATAATATTAAAGTTTATTTAGAGGAGGTTTTTATATTTTTTAAAGTTAATGAGACTGATGTTTGGATCTTACTAAAATAATTCATAAATACTTTAACCGTGTTGATTACATAATAAATACTTTAAACTAACTTTATTTTTTATTTTAAATAAGATAAAATAAACCAATAATTAAAATAAAATGTAATATTATATGTATTTATACTGTATAACTATTGTTAGGTAGGTATATGTAGGTGTTAGTCGAAACGACTAATAATAAGTATTTTCGTATAAATAATATAATTAGTATTCTAGGGTTAAGGACTACCAATTACATTTTAGAGTGTTGTCAGCAAAGAAATTTTATGTATTTTTATTTTTCCTTGCATCAAGGGCCACTCTCATTAATAAATTGATTTTTCAATCGAGTGGCCAATGATTATGGGGGGGCCAAGATTACTACTGCTTACCCTACTTCAATTCGTGTGAAATACTTAAGTCAAAAGTTATGCTCATAATATTATAAGTATACCTATTTCAACAGATTTTTTTTTTTTTATCGTCCATACGTGTTTGTAATCGGCACACGCTTTCCAATTACGAATACGGCTCAAACAATCTCACATATGTAAATAAACAGATCCACAAATTTTGTTTGCAGGTGACCGAGTCACGTTGATTGTATGGGGGCTGATCGCCTATCCTACCGTATAATACGAGCGGCCTGACAAATGACACCCTATATCTGATATACTGACGTGTTGATACGGACGGGGGGCCCTTCGACGCGAATATACCTCTATATAGGTAGGAGTCGTTGAATACTGAATAGCGTCGTAAATAATGACGCTATGTTTACATCTATAGTACGAAGATGGTAAAAAAACTATTGAAATTGTCTGTTTCGTCGTAGTAGTCGTAGTTCATTATTGTCTTTTGTAATTTTTCATTTGAAAACATAGTTTAACACAATGATTAAGCTGGCATTTTTGACTTAGCATATTTTTCGAACGGTAAATTAGACCCAAAGTAATAGTACATCGTCCAGTCGCTCGAAAAATACGAATAAATACAGAGTCAACTAGGTACGAGTAAATAAAAGGCGATGACGTCTGCTGTCACACAAGTCGCATAAAAAATGGAACTTTGGTTCTGTTGTTTAAAGCTAACTAATTATGCCTAATTTCATTAGCTAATAAAACAACATTGTAATGTTTAACAAAGTAAAAAAAAGCAAATAAAATAAATATATGGTCACTATACCCAGCCGTTCATAACTACTTAGGTAGGTACAACTTCTCCAAAAATCGGTCGTGTGTGCGCTTACTTGTATCCCATCGCCACCTCGCTTTTCACTACCAAATATTTAACATTTATTACATTTATCGTCATTTCAAGGGTAAAACAACAAAACGTCATGCATTTAAATTCGTATCGCCGGATTATGCACAGCATATTTTAGTTTTCATAGCCTTTAAAAACAATATTGCAGTCATAATGATGGGCCGTGAAATACGAGAACCAATGAAATTGTATGCACGAAAAGTTTACATTTTACCAATTTGCATATTCCATTACAATATTTACTCGTGTCAGCATACCAATTTCCATTTTTAAGTTAACATCAAGCTATATTTGCATTGTACGCGAAAATTTTTGACCGATAAAACGCAAACCATCGCTATATGAATTTCAATTAAGGTTTCGCGGTATTGTTAGTTTGTAATGTGTTTATAATTTTATTTTGTTTATAAACACAGCTGAGCAGAGGCCACCATCATTGAAATCAAATCATTTACCGCTACCCGGGAATTTAAACTATGAGTTTTAACTGATCGCTTGTAAAAACCGAAGTTCAAATTGACACAATTACCAAAAAACAAATGTTCATAACCTTTCGTTATGTTGAAAAATAAATATTTTAAATGAGGTCCAAAGCTTTTTATTATTATACAAATTTTTAGTGCTCGTCATGACCAAAAACAAACAAATCACGACATAAAAAGGAACACACATAATGTTCAATGAATTCTCAAAAGAAATTCTAGACATTGTTATACGCATTCACAATGAAAAATAACGTAAAGCTATTTCCATTCTAAATCCACTGGTTGACCTCCAAATTGAATACAAAACAATTTTGTTTATTGATAACATCGCCTGGATTATTGTTTACGGGGTAAACAATCATATCGTGGGGTTTTCGAGTAATATACAAACACAGCATACAAATAACATAAGCCTGGTGTGACCTGCGACATCGCTAAATTACGTTCCATAATGGCTTTGGTTTATTTGAAGCTGTTTTTTTTCTTTATTGCCTTTTCAGCAATAGAGGACTATAATAAACCAAAAGAAGTTTGGTGCTACTTAAACATAGTTCATAGATATGTGCAATGAAAGCGGGCAATTAAAAAATAGTAATGAATAAAGAATAGGAATTCAAAATTAAATAGAAATAGGACAATAATAATAAATGTTTCATTAATAATATTTTTCAGGATTTTTCTTTCTGTTGCTTTAGAAAAAATCCTGAAAATTTAAAATAGCGGTCATTTTATCAGAAGGCCATAAATGCTCAAAGGCGGGATGCTTTCCTACACAAAATTGATTTTATAACATGACCTTAAAATATCGCTAGCCCTATCCCGAACACTCTGTATATTGTAATTACTTCTGTGTATAAAATACTGTCCACAGGCCAGTGCAAAAGGACAGTTCCTTTTAGATAACTAGATAACTTTGTGAGCTGTTAGTTTATAATAATAAATAAAAAAATAAAAAATATGGGTTTGCTTTAAAATACCAAAACAACTTCAGCATGATCTCATCATTTTTTAAAGATGTCATTTGGGCTTCTCATCTACCGACCGTTGGTTAAGCATTCCAATTGTGCCGAGTGGTAAAAAGACAGCATATATTATTCACTGTTAACTTTTTATTTACACTGTTACTCTAAGATCCGAGTATAGAACGACCTTCACCGGGAAGGTTAATGGATGAAAAGTATTTTATATCAAATTTAACATGTTAAATAATATATCGCGAGTGGGTTGGCTGAAAAATTTCAGTCCAGTACCTTTAATGATTAATTTAATATTAATTTTTTTTTTTACACTGCACTGGTTTGGTGTGTGTGTGTATTTGTAATGAGCTTATCTTTACATTTTATTTATTTAACCAGACGGTTGCAAACTAATATTGACTTGCCTGTTTACACCTGCCTACCCAATGCTATGACAGGAAAAAAATAGTCAACCTAACGTTAGCATATTCTATAGGCTTCATACTTTCGATTGGTACCTATGTAATTTATCTATTATCGAAACGATTGTGATTTATCTATTATTATGTTTAAAAAATATATATTTTTAAATATTTAATTAATCATATACTGGACTGAAATTTTTCAGTCAACCCACTCGCAATATATTTTTAACACATAAAACTATTTTTCATCTATTAACCGGCTCGGTGAAGGTCGTTGTATACTCGGATCCTCTACTATGTGTTTATTAACAGTGTTGGTAGTGATAATAAAATATGGCGAGCGGCGGACGGGTGAGCACGTGGCCACATTAGCGGCAGTATGCCCGTTTGTGGAACGTGAATACAAATTTCATTAATGAGGTTGGTTTAATTTTTTTTATGGTCTTTAATTAAACAAAAGTCCAATGCCAACAACTATTATATAGGCTCGATGGCACAGCACATTATGATGTTATGACTATCCTATTTTAAATAAATAAATAATGTAATATAAAGTTGGTTTCTTATATGTTTTGGTTACTTTAATGCAACTTATACAACTTTTTCGATGTCAGGTCTTATGACGGCTGCTTCATAGGGGATTCTTATTCCGTCTCCTTTGGTAAGGTCTAACCTTCTTTTAGAACCAAGTATCAATACTTTAAGTAACTGCTTAGACCAAGAAGATGAAATAGAATTTGTTAAAGATTCTGGTGCTACGTCATACCATAAATACCTTAGCATATTTTAATAATAATGACTGCAGATGGTAATACTCAGGATGGTAATACAAGAACACCAAATTTAAGTAAGGCAAATTGAGGTCATCCTTGATAATACATGAAAGATAGTTAAGCAGTCAATATAATTGTTAGGTTGATATATTATATTGAATAAAAGTTTTATTAGCCGATCGACATCAACCTCAATGAAAACTGCCGAAACCAATCAACATTAACACACGAGCCTAAAAGCACGCCGAGTTTGTGTGTTTTCATTTTTTACGACACATCAAAAGAAAGTGATATCATGTAATTTTATGATAATGGCGGGGTGGCTTATAACCTTAAGTAAAGGCTTTTAAATTTACGATTCTAGCCGCGTGATGAGCCGAATGTTTTATGAGTTGCAACATTTAAGCTCATATGCAGGCTAATATAGCTCATATGATTACGCTGCTAGCACATAAAGCCGTAAGTCAATATTCAACCCATATCCTTGGAAGATTAGAAATTTCTCATCTCGTCGAGGCGTCGTACGCCTACCGGCCTATATTTTCCTTCACCTCCGCTTCTTGAACAATAATAAAACGTCTTATTTTGCAGCAACGGGAATCTCTAAAAAGCAATAAAAAGTTTTTCCCATACCATTCGCTGGTTCAACTCCGTAAGATTGAGTCGTATGTTCGTTTTTAAATTATTCATTAGGCAATTTATTAAAGAACCACTTATTTACACTTATTAGCACTAGCTACTGAAGAAATACTTGTATACGTAAGTTTTAGTTCATATTAGTAGTAGTAAGAAAAGAAATGATTATTTTAAAAATACAGGGTGTTTCTTGTAAGGTGTCAAGTCGATGCGTGGTGATAGGGGACTACCATACCTATCTATTGAAACCCCATGTATGTTCAGCGATTTATGATAGTTTTCGAGCTATGATTTTTTTCTTTACTTTTTATAAATTTAACAATTTTTTCTTTAATAATACATTTAAAAGAAAAAAAAGTATTGGAATATAAAAAAGACTTAAGCGTAAACATGAAATAGTAGTTAGAACATATTCATCCTATGGGTATCACGCCACATATAGTTATATAGTTAAAAGTGTATTAAAACGACAACAATGCAGCTCCAGCCAAGTACTTAACCAAATGAAAAATTAAGATTCAATCTACGTTTATTGGAAAATTTAATTGACATTTAAAATTTATATCGCTCTCATATCAGGACGTTCTGATCTCGGGCTCAGAGACTCGGCTACATTTTTAATAAGTCCCATGCAAATGGGAGGGCACTAGAGGACTCAATATCGATGATCGGCCGGTGATCAATTGAATAGATTCCGTAAGGCGTCAAGTAGGCCACTCCTTGACGAAGGTCCGCCTTTTCACGGTACCCTTGCTTTGATACGAGCGCTGACAAACCACATTTTATATTCAGAAAAAATATATATATTGCCGATGAAACTGTCTCGTGATGCGTGTAAGTGGACGAATATTAACTTTGCTCGGCATATTTTGATTCGTGTTTTTTTTTGTGTTTGCAGACTGTTTGCAGCAGGTAGGTATGGTTCAGATTACTTTAAAGCTAAGAGAAGAGAGGTTGCTATTTTTTCTTTTGTTGTTTTATACTTTTACAGTTACCTTTATGAACAACCGAGTATACATAAAACATAATCGAGTTTAGATTTTAAGTGTTTTCATTTTTACATATAACCCCATTAGGGCTAGTCCGAGACTAGGCAATATGAGGACCGAAAAAGCAGTCCTCTGACATAGTCCACTTTTCACCAAATAGCGACTGCACATGTGTTGTGCTGAATGTCTTTAGTTTGTTAGTCGCTTTTTACGACACCCAAGGCAAGAGAGCGCACGTAGTATTCTTTCACCGATACGCGACGCGGTTGACAGTGTTTTCATCATTAATAATTAACGGACTAAAGACTGCACATAAATCAAACAGCATAGAGCGGCGATGGGCTCACCACCTGTCACGCTGAGCACATGTGCTGTCGCTATTTTGTGAAAGTGGACTATGATAGTGTACTGCTTTTGCTGTCCTCATTGCCTAGTCTCTGACTAACCCTTCGGGGATAATAGTCGTAATTATATGTATGTATGTAAATATACCTTAGTCGGTGCTCATAAGTACTTTAAAATGAGAGCAGGCATATTGAATAAAAACATTTTTACTGAACATGGCCAAATGGCAATGAAGGAATACTGTTTGCCAACTTCATTGATTTCTTTAAATTAAAATACATAAAATACAAAAAGCGTTCAATGCAAAGATTAGTTCCTATTTTGTCAAATGCTCATTTCAAAGAAGGCTAAACTTCTAATTTCCCTTTCTTTTAAGATAAAATCACGCTCAACAAAAATATTGAGAAGGTAAAAAAGGTTGAAGCGAAGAGACAATCGTCATTACATAAAATGAAACTTTGACGTTATCGCCCGCAGATAAAGCGGTTATCACAGTATTTTGCTTATAGGCTCAGTGACGGAGCGACTTGTGACTTCAGGAGTTTTCTGATAAGATTTTGTTTTTTGTTATCTTTGTTGAACATTTAATTGTCAGGAGATCTTACTATGAGTTTCTTTTCAATATGTAAAGGGATTGTCATAAATACGGGAGTACTTAGCAAAGGCCTCCGTTATTTAAATCAAGTCATCGCTGCAACAGATGAAGATTGGATTAAGTGGTTTATCACAAACCTGAATCAAAAAAAGTATTGTGTCGTGATTTACATTTGTCAACATTCAGGCACAGTTTGTTATCGACGCACCATTTAGCAAGTCTGTCCAAATCCTCTTGCAGCAATAACACATCATCGTGATCTTTGATCTGCATAAGTTTTTCATGTCGTCTGCATTTAGAAATCAAACAACACCTAAATCAAATAGTATTTTCCACCTTCACTGCATTCCTACCTCACAATAATGGGTTAGTATTTATTTTCAATTTTCAGTTGGACCATCCGTACATAAATACTACTCATTGACTCATCCAAAAAGTATTTTTCCACTTTACCTAATTTCGCGTCTCGACCTTCTCAGCTTGAAAGGAATCATCGAAAAGTTCAGAAGTGAAGGGCCAACGTAATTAGGTAAATTGAACGGCCCATGGATACAGCTTATCGCCGCTCCGCTGTCACAGCGAGATCAATCGAGCGGCTCGTTAGTCGCGATTCATCGCATCGGGACATCACTGCCTTAATAGAAGAACGCTTGGTGACGTAATTGGAAACCACGTAAGTTACTTATCGGGTTTCAAAATGAAAATTATGTTAGGTTTTAATTCTGTGCTGGTTAAACCCTTACCCTCGTTATAAATTATGTTGACGCTCAGTATCGTTCTTTACAAGGATAGGATTGGCACCAAAAAACATCAGAAGATGCTCTGGAATTAGCCAAGAGTATTAGTAAACCTACCTAGAAGATCACTCGGTGACGTAGTTAGAAACAATATAATAATTTGTTACTTATCGGGGTTCAGAATGAAAAAAAATATATTTCAGATTGTGTCAGATTGTGATTCTGTGCTGGTTTTACCCTTATCCTCGTTATGTTATAAATGATATCGGGACGCGCAGTATCGTTCTGTATCACAAGAGGCTGTGATGCTTCTTGGTTCTAATCCGGTATCTCAATATTAAGCTGAATTCCCAATTTAGAGCTTCAGTTTTCAGTACTTTTTATCAAAATAATTTGTGATGTCTCCGAAAAAGGAACGAGACGTATGAATACACGATGACTTTTTATCGGTGATCAGGACCTACTGATTCTGACTAAGTAAATGATGATCATTGCAATAATAATAAAACTTACATTTCAGCGTTCCATTTTTTATTATTTTGTCTGGGAGGTAAAGAGAAGTTAACTATGAACATTAAAATCACGTCATCATCATCCTAGTCCTCCTTGTAACAAATAAAACCTCTTCATAAGTACAGGTCTTCACTTCATAAAAATGTAATAAGACCGTACATATAAATTATTTTGGTTACCTAATTAAAAATACAAAATTTAATTAAAAAAGAAAACATGGAACTAATATTAATTAATATTGCAATAGCCATAATTTACTTAGTCGGAGTCAGTAGGTTATCACCGATAAAGAGTATTCGTGTATTATAAGTATTAAAACAAGGTGTTTTTTGAACTACGATATACCTATCGATTGAACCCATGGGGGTTGGTATTTTTGGTAGTTTTCGAGCTATAATTTTTTTTCTTTTCTATGTATTTTATGATGAATGATTTTTTCTAGTATCTTTTTTTTGCGTAGACATTTTTGTTCACTTTTTTCTTTAACTAAGTAATCATCTTCCTAATATCAACATAAGTTACAAAAAAATAATTTAAACAATAAGTTAATAATAATTTAAGTAATAAAATACTTTAAAAGTTTATACGATGCTATCTGGTTAAGCTTAAAAACTGTGTAGCGGATAACCTCGCCCGCCCCCGAAG
The DNA here is from genome assembly GCA_963921215.1 of Scoparia ambigualis. NCBI lineage: Eukaryota > Metazoa > Arthropoda > Insecta > Lepidoptera > Crambidae > Scoparia > Scoparia ambigualis. The sequence goes on along the minus strand of OY992511.1, from coordinate 9,634,190 downwards.
AGTACCATAAGTCGGGCAGTATTTATAAATACAGTTTACAATGAAAATAAGTTAACAAAAAATTAATAACCACTTGGCTTTTATCGGTATGTGACAATGGCATAAACAGAGAGAGGCCTATGCTAAGTAGTGGGATGAAAAGGGCTGGAAATGATAATAATGTAGATGATGTGACAATATACTTTGAAAGTAGAAACTTACTTCACTCGAAGTCCTCAACTACTATCTAACCCTACTACCATCATTACTATGGCGCCAGACATAACTACTATAGGCGAAATTATTCTGATGAATTGAAAACAAGCCCACCATCCGAATTTAACCAGAGACATCTGGATTCGAGACAGGTGGTTTAATTACTAGACAACAAAATCTAATTAAAAATAAACTGTTGTTGTAAATACAAGAATGGTGGCAACCTTAGTTACCCGGGGATGCCATCGCGGCGTTATTATCTAGTCGCCTCAACAAAGCTCAAGATCAAAGACGTACCTTCACCGTACACAATTGTGTAACTATACCACTAACGATGAAGCTACCGTAATTGAAATATTCCATTCTGCGAAAATAATTCCATTAACGCATTTTCGCTACAAGCACCCCACTGCAGCAAATAGCGAAGTACCTACTCGATGCCATTCCACGTATCGACGCTCCATTGAACGATTTATAGACCTCATTTCAACAGCCGGCTACTCGTATTTACGTTCAACCATAGTTTCTTATTTGTACGGAACCGGCTGCTCCTCACTTATCTAGTCAACAGCAAACTGTGAAATTTTCAACCGTTTGTTATCTCCGGCCAAACATTGACTTTGATCTAATCATTACAATTGTGGTACAGTTATGTTGGCACACAGGGCCGTGTCAAACGATAAATAAAGGTAGAGAAGAAGATAAATAAAGATTGCCGACTTTCTTAGGCGGAGCTTAACTTAAGTATGTTGTTAGTTTAATCTATATCTAAAAAACATATATACATAAAATGACTACTATTATATCCAAAGAGGTGGTCAGAGACTAGGCAATGAGGCCCGCTCAACAGTCTACTGTCAGAGTCCACGTTTCACCAATTTATATCTAAAATATTATTATAATACTTTAAAAGAGCAACTACATCCAAAGGAATGATCTGATCGCATTAACAATAAACCACAAATTTGATAATCTTCTCAAATAAAATTATAATTTAAAACCATCATTCATAATTTAATTAAAACCCTATCTCTTAATTCCGGACATCCCCTTACTGACCTCATGGATTGCTTACCTAATAAAGTTCGCAAATACTTAGTGTATTTTTAAAAATAATTGTAAAAGTAGAGAATCATACATATAATCACGACTATTATTCCCAAAGGGTTAGTCAGATACTAGGCGATGAGGGCAACAAAAGCAGGCCTCTACCATAGTCCACTTTTCACCAATTAGCGACTTCACATGTGCTTAGCGTGACAGGTGGTAAGCCCATCGCCGTTCTATAATTTTGGATGTTTAAGCAGTCCGTTAGTCGCCTTTCAGGACACCCAAGGGAAGAGAGGGGGTGGTAGTATTTTTCACCGCTACGCGACACAGTTAGAATAGAATCAAATAATATTCCCATTCTATTAAATTTTACTTGCAGCGCGAGTCAGCCCTATGTATCTAACAAGTAGCCTTCCTTCAGGCCGGGCGGCGAAGAGCTTGCGATTTTCAAAATACTGTTTATTCATTCTTCACCGCACAAGGTGTACTTAACGCCGGGAGCCGTTTTCTAATAATTTTATATTTTGACATTGCTTTATGGACCGGACCGAATAGCTTTAAACTGATCGTTATCGGGCCAAATTGCTAAGGCCTGGTTAATATTGTTGCTTTATTTTCTAAGTTAATGGCATTGTAACATCTTAACTGCAGACACTTTATATTCGCCGTTGATCGCACCCTTTTAATTAAGAGACTCATTAGTTATTCCGTTAGGTTAAGATGAATTGCTTCTTCGTCGTCTCTCATTCGCAGTTCTTAGATTTGTTCATTTTATCTTTTCAGAGTTTCATAATTAAAATCAGTATCTAAAGATGTCTCTTGCAAAATAGAGCCCTAGGTTTTTTCAAATGCTCTAAAACTTATAGATAGGTAAATAGGATTATTGGGTGTTGATAACTACTTACTTAGGGATCTTCAGGAAACGAGCCTATTCCTTCCTTAAAGGCCGGCAACGCGTCTGCTATTCCTCTGGTTTTGCGTTTGTCCATGGGCGGCAGTGATTACTTTTCATCAGGTGACCCGCTTGCTCGTTTTCCTCCTTCTGCTATAAAAAAGGGATATTTAAAAATTCTGAGTTTTTTGTTACGGGCTTACAAAATAATAAGCAATTCATCGTAAGACCTTCCACTCAGATTTTCCATGAAGTCAATAATAGTGAGCGAAATACTCTCTAAGTAAAAATATATGTCCACTGTTTACTTTGCACGACTGTGACCCTTGTGTCAATTGTATTCAGTACACAAAAAAAAACATTCAGTCGAATTGAGAACCTCCTCCTTTTTTGAAGTCGGTTTAAAAGACCTAACCTGTTATACAACCATTCATACATATATATAATCACGACTATTATCCCCGAAGGGTTAGTCAGAGACTAGGCAATGAGGACAGCAAAAGCATAGTCCACAGTCCATAGTTTCACTAAATTACAACTGCATAAGTGCTCAGCGTGAAAGGTGTGAGCCCTTCGCCGATGCTGTGGGATGTATATGCAGTCTGTAGTCTGTTAGTCGCCTTTTACGACACTCAATGGAAGAGAGGAGGTAGTAGAACTATTCTACCGCTACCATGTCGGTTACCATGCTTATAATTAAAATATTACTTTCGCGTCACATTTTAAACGCAATAGCGAAATCTCGAGTAATGATGAGTAGCAAATAAAAAAAAATTTTTTTTTGGTACATGTTTACGTAATGCTTTCTCAAAATACCCATACAACTTACATGTTATCAAATCGAAATTAACACTGGCCAATACAATATGACGTCATTTCGCACATACGAGTACCTACTACCGACAGATGATAATGGTGAAAAATAACAGTGGCGCCGGCATCATTAGCTAGGGCTGTCGCGAACGGCCCTCCTCGGGGATTCGCACGTGATAACGTCCCTCACTCCGGGTGGAATACGCTTTTATTTCACGAGGGCTATAGAACGAGCGGGTTGTATACCTACGCCTATTAATTATTACAGATTTTAGCAATGATATTATAATAAAAGAGGGATTTGGGTAGGTACTACGTGGACACAACAATAAATAGACCAAACATACATCAGTCCAGGTGGAATACCTACGCTTTTATTTCACGGGAGCTATAAAACGAGCGGGTTGCAAACTTACGCCTATTATTCTTTTATTATTAGAGACTAGCGGCCCGCCCGCGACTTCGTCCACGTGAACACCCCAGCGATAAATTTACAAAAAAAATCTTTTATACGAACATTATCTTGATAATTACGAACACAACAAAGAAGAATTAGCCAAATAAGTGCAACCGGTCTCAAGTGATGCGCGAACAATTATATTCGTGGCAATTGATTGTGAATTATATAGATTTAGATAAGTATTTAGTACAATAAATAAACCATACAAACATCACGTATCCCGAAGAGGTAGACATAGGCCACAGTTTTCCTTTGGCTACGAAAATTACTTTTATCTACAACCGACAGAGCAAGTTCTTTTTACTTTTTTTAATTTAACAACTATCACACACTTGACCTGTAAAGGAAATTCTCTATTCATCATCAGTCTACTTGCACATAGGCAATCAAAATAATCATAGCATATTCATCTGTTATACGTTTAAATCAAAATAATCATAGCATATTCATCTATTATACATTTCAAACCATAGGTATGCTAACCATGCCATTAATTGCCCTGCCCATTAAATGACTGCAGGCTAATTCCTGCAGTCGTATAATGACACTGCTTCTCATTTCTTTAAAATATAAACGCTCGTTTGGTGGCCGTCAAACCTATGCATCGATTAAATATTGGGACTGACAGGTCGCGGATAGTTCAATAGGACGTTATATTATTGGACAAAATGTTTCCGTGATGGCAACATTACTTGATGTATTAGGTATCCCTTTCTCAAAGAAATCTTTATGAAGAGCAAAGAAGACCAAATCAAAAATGTGTTCAACGAACTTTCTCACGGTGTTAAAAGCTTCACCATTTTTTACAGCTGTTATAGTTATATAAATAATAAGTTATATTGTGCACATTTATTAAATGTATAGTTAGTATCAAATAAATTACTGCAACACTGTATGTTATTACAGTACGTTTTTGACTAACACGGTCAATACTATGAGTTATACAATAAATAGTTTAAGAACTTAGGCATAAAAGTTTTAGGTGCCAAAATCTTTCTGACTATTTAGATAAGTATATAATTTATAAGAAGCTAGCTTTACTACTATCTCGCACATACTCAATACCATAGTAGAAACAAAACAACACGTAAAATTGCAGCATCATTTCATAAAAGACGTCATATATTTTCATTTACGTCAATCCGTAATCCCTTAGCTCCCTACTACAACACCTCTCGCTACCTCAATTTCATTAACGAGTCCAACTACACTTCAAAATAATAGTAAATTACAATCAAAACACAAGTTTATGACGCCCCCTAGATATAACACGGGAAACGTCTCCTGCCCCGCCATTGTATAGAAATGAAGACACATTTATGTAGTCGGACCCTTCACGCACTGACAATATGTGCTGGACAAAATATAACTTTATTCCCCGTCGCAATTTACTCACCTGCTATATTTATTATCACATTCGGAGACGGTGCTAAAACTAAGAGCATCTATCCTTTAGGCGTATGTAGAATGGTTTTGTTAATTTTGTTGCAGTGATGCTGTATGCTGTAGTAGGAACTACACTTTACCTGTTTTATAATTTTTATGTCAGAGGTCGAATACGAAAAGCGTAGGTGCATAAATTAAGTTTAAAAGCAATTTTATTAAAGAGAACATTCGCTAATGTTAACTTTTTACCCGCTTATGTTCCAAAAAGGTACCCTTTTTGCGAAGCTAAACGTGTTGCTATAAATCTTTCGAGCACCAGTCCCTCTGACCTTTATACGCTTTGGCCGACTAAACTAATCAAGACCACGAAATGTCGTTACAGAAACTTGGCCTGTCTTAGATGAGAGTGCTGGAATTTACTATTCTATTACATCGCTGAAATGTCAATTTAGGTCATTCGTTGCTCGTGATTACCGAAAAGTGAGTAGAAGTTATCTCATAAACACATACAGAACTACTGCTAACTGATTCTAAAATCGGAAAATTAGAGTGTTGAGACGCCATTGAAGATGTTTTACAATAAGCAAATCGAGGCACTGGTAGAAATTTGCGACAGATAGTATTTTTCCGGAACATCCGGAAAAGTTGGATAGCTGAGCAGTTTGCTTGTTGGGGTTGCGGTATAGAAAATTAAGTACCTTTCGTCAAGCCATGTCAACAAATGGGTGTCCAAATCAAAAAATCTCGATAGTTTCGTGCTATGGGCCAGCATGGTGGATCATGCGAGTATTCTAATTTAAATTAAGAAGAGATCTACTACATGAATCTAGTCTTACCTTTTCCCGTGATTTTCTAACAAACTGTGACATTTTTGGAATCGATAAGCAATTTTGGACAACTCAGTTGGAAAATTCAGTGATGACATCGGCATAATGGTTTAGGTAGGAATATATGATAACATTGGTAGATGTCGAGTTTTATTTGCAGACAGCGCATTCTGGTCACATAGTGCATCCCAGGGGACTGGGGGAGGGCTCTGCGAAGGGACGCATAGCAAAATTCTGTGTAGTCACGCTGTTTGCAATTATCGCAGTTCTGTAACGAAATAGCAATGGTTTATTTAAGTATGTGAACTCATACAACTCACGAAAGCTTCACTATAAGCTTGAGCTCGTAAGAAAAGAAGGAGAAGTTGTGCTTGTACCAATTGTTGCGTAGCCAACTGCCAACACTTGTTTTAAGTATGTATGTCTGTCTAAGAGCTGTGTGCAGTCGACTAAATATTTAAAAAAATACTACCATCCAATCTCTTTTCTTGGAAAAGTGCTGGACTGGAGACTGAATATACATCCAACAGTAAAGACTCCAAAAAGATTTAAAAAAAAAAACAATTACATGCCGAAGAATAGCATGTTCAAACATTCGTATAATTACGGACACGTCTTCAATATTTCACGCACCAGATAACGTACCGACAAAATACCGTTTGGGGTTCATTAAACTGCGACACAAGATACAATTAAGGGCCGGTGCCATTGTATTGACTTAAGGCGCGCCTTAAATCATTGCACTCCAGGCGTAAAGAAGTCAGTTATCTCTTTTATATTTACCGATTGTTTTCATCTCCATTGAATTATTGCCATCCATAAGCCACCACCGTTGAAAGAGCTTTGATTACACAAAACACTGCGGTTCCGTTGTTTAGAGCTGTAGGTCGTTTCAAAGATAAATAAAGTGCCTCGTTATGGTGGTCATTCAGATTATTAGTAGCTCTGGTAACATTATTTCGTGCCGCTTCATTAGAAATTGCTTCGGGCTGTTAAAAAGTTATTACGAATGTAAGATAGCGTGATATTAAATATAATTCTCATGGTTGGAAGTTTCTTTTATTAAAATACGGTTATGAGAAACCTACCAATCTAATATCGTTACCTTAAAGAATAAAATACTAAATAAATTATTTTCAATTTATTTTGAAACATCTTTTTTTATCTTATCAACTATGTACTTTGTGTACATAATTTTTGTTATAATTTATCTTCTACTCGTACTAGTTTTTGATGTATTTTAGTTAGTTAGTTACTATTTTCACGATGCTCTCATCAGCTACAAGTGCATTCAATGTACTAAGAGACGTTATTGAAAATTAAGAAACTTTAGCAGTGCCGTATTCTCAGATAGGTGACCAAATTAATATAATATATTAATTAGGTCAACCTTTTTGGTAACGGATGCTCTCGTAAAATAGAAGTCGTTAAGAGGAAACACTACGTCGACGTGGCATGCAAAACTCTCATACAAAACACAGAAAGACGACGTTTCGTAGTTCTCTGTTTTCTCCTTTAGAACTGGACTAATATTTATTACTTTTAGCATCGGTTAAAGAAAGAAATTTTCTATGTCTGTATGTTTAATTTTAATTTTTTATTTTTTTTTTTATTGGCAACGGGTAAGCGCTTGGCCTTCATCTCACCCGATGGTAAGTGATGATAAGGCCGAAGGTGGAAGCGCGCTTCACCCGGAATCCTCAACCACTGAGGAACTGGCTATCTTATCTCAAACTGCCGGAACACAACAATGCTATAAACAATGCTATAAACATCGTTGTTATGGTGACAGACTATGATAAGATGGTGGTAGCTAGCCAGGCGGACTTAACAACCCTACCACCAACCAAACCGAGCACACAAAGATGTACCCTCCGCTGGGAATCGAACCCGGGACCTCTGGGTCTGAAACAGGTAGCTTAGCCACTAGACCACAGAGGCGGTTAAAAACTTAATGTTAACTTAATGTTTCTGAAGACGCCTTAAAATGGAGTGATTTCGCTAAATTTTGAAGGCTCTTGGTTTTTAATAAATGACTCAATGAAAAAAAAATCAAACATACAGACAAAGAAAACCTCTTTCTACCCACTTACCCCGACCAGCCCCCTTACTCTCGAAACCGATCGCTATTGGATCGAATTGGTATTGTGAATTTTCGTACTCTTGAGTTTCGACACTAGCGATAAAATGGATTCATGTCGCGCGGATATTGCGTGAACTAAATGACATTAAGTTTTGTTGAAATTCGTACCCTGGACGCTATTTTGACAGTTAAATTTGGTATTCTGATGGTGTTCACATTGGCTGTCAATTGACATTGTCACAATAACTAAAGTGGTACTTTATGTGTATTGAATTTACGTATTTTTCGGTAAATAGGTACTAATTTTTAAGCAGCTGTATCGCGTAGCGGTGTAAGAATACTACCACCCCGTCTCTTCCCTTGGGAGTCGTAAAAGGCGACTAACTGACTAAAGATTATTAATGTGTGAAATGTGATAAGGCTTGTTACCTACTTAAATAAATTATTTATAATACTGCACATCTTAGATTAAAACAATGTTTTAATCTAAGCTGCACATACATCAAACAGTATAGAGCGGTGATGGGCTTACCACCTGGCACGCTGACCACATGTGCAGTCGCTATTTGGTGAAAAGTGGACTATGGTAGAGGACTGCTTTTGCGGTCCTCATTGCCTAGTCTCTGAAGTCTCTGACTAATCTTTCGGGGATAATAGTCGTGATTATATGTATGTATATACGAGTATGTAACTACTTATTTGTAAGTACTATGATGGCGCGTTTGGCTCTTTCTTTTCTTATTAAGAAACGCTCTAAGAACCGAGCTAATAAAAATAAGCAGAAACGTTAACGTTGCTTATTGGGGAACAGGGCTCAAAACAAACAACTCAGACATGGTAAAAATCCCGTTTTTTCATAAAAATAATTGTAGTGACCATGAAAGTTTAAAATGTTATCTCAGTATCTTTACAAAACAAATACTCATTTAATAAAACAATAATACTATTCAGCAAAATTTATTGCCTAACACACAATTACTGCACACTGTACACCTACTGCTTGCTTACAATTATTTAATCCAGATAACAAAAAAATACACATGTCTTCATTAGCTTCATTATTTATTTATTTGCTGCTTGTTGGAGAGCATTGGCAACCTCACGTCCGTGCCTCAAAAATATCTTGTGCTGGAGGCTCTACTGCATCTGAGACGGTCCAACCACTTTCCTTACTGCCTCTACCCGTTTGCCTCATTCATCAAAACCGAATAAATACTGAGCTTTTAGTGGTCTTTTTTTGAGCACAGTACTATAAAATAAAGGTGAACAATGAATTTTATGATATTTGATTCGATTGAGAGGTGTTATAACACCTCTGGTATATAAATGGCAAAAAAATACAATAATATGTAATTACCATTGTCAATTAATTTTTGGTTAGATAACTAACAGTTATATTATAAATAATTCGTGTAAAACGACTTAAAAATACAAACATATATTTCGTATTGCTTACCTTTTACCAGACATAATAAATCAAAATAACTTTGTTGCAAAAATACACAATGTATGGATCAAAATAACTGTGTTTGTTTAATATAACTACACATAATCCTACCTTGATAAGCACTAAATGAAACAACATAAGAAAAACTATGAAAATGACACTTTTTAACATAATAATTTGAGGGTAGGTTTACATCAATTTCAGCGGTGTTATAACACTGGTAGGAGTATCCACGTCTAATACATTTTGTATGTAGTTTTGGGGTATGACCAAACAGAGCATTACAGTTTACTGAAATATAGCAGAATTATTGAAGAAAGCGAATGATGATACGATCTTGTCAAGTGTTATCACTATTTTGCCCCCTGATAATGCAAATGCGGATATAACAGAGGAGGATACTGGTAATGAAAAGTAAGAGTTTGCAAAATCTTTCCCGTACAAATGTATTTTGATATCATTATAACCTTGCAAATCACTTGTTATTGACTAAAAATAAACTATAGTATCTGCCTTTTTAGGCCTTAGTAAATGGAACGACAATAGCGAAGTGGCTGTTGCGTCCAATGTAGATAGCGTCGAGCAATTACATAAAGCTAAACGTCTCAACAGCAGATAAAATTTAAATTGTTGTAAGTAATAGACATAGTGAGAATATAGCATGTGTACTAATCTGATTAAAATATAATATTACCTAACTCCTATTCGAGGGAAAAAGTGGTACTTTCCACATATTTTGTCATTGTTTAGACATGGTCGCATACAAAGTTTTTTATATATATAGAGTTAGACGAAAACGGAGGAGCATATGATTGTCTACTTTTGGAGTTGTTGCAAGGTCTTTGTTATAGACCTACAAGAAAAAAGAAATGCGTGGACCTTGTCCCATTTCAAATAGGTACTCATAGGGAAACTTCTCGATTCGGTAGATTGCATCATATCATTTACTTGTTGATTCTGCAAAACATTTTTTTTCAGATTTATCTTTAAGAAATTTGTAGGCGACGCACTACACACTTAAAGTATACCTAATGTAAAATATGTACCTAACTAATACTATTGTACATAATATACCTAATATGTAACTTTTAATCATCATCATCAGCCCATACTCGTCCACTTCTGGACATAGGCCTCTCCAAGAACACGCCACTGAGCACGATCCGCGGCCACTCTCATCCAGCTCTTGCCAGCCACCTTGCGAAGATCGTCGCTCCACCTTGTCTCAGGGCGTCCTACGCTACGCTTGCCGATAAGCGGTCTCCACTCCAGAACTCGTTTACCCCAACGGTCATCGGTTCTGCGACTGATATGGCTGGCCCACTGCCACTTCAGCTTGCTAATCCGGTGGGCTATGTCGATTACCTTGGTTCTCTGCCGGATCACTTCGTTTCGAATCCGATTCCTCAGAGAAACACCAAACATAGCCCTTTCCATAGCCCGCTGAGCGACTTTAAACTTGTGAACCAGCCCTACCGTCAGTGTCCACGTTTCGGCCCCGTATGTCATGTCGGGTAGGACGCACTGATTGAAGACTTTCGTCTTTAGACATTGCGGAATTGGCGACGTAAAGACCCGACGTAGTTTCCCATATGCAGCCCAGCCCAGCTAAATCCTTCTGTTGGCCTCTTTCTCGAAGTTGTTTCTACCCATCAGTAAAATTTGTCCGAGATAGACGTATTCTTTAACAATTTCGAGAGCACTGCCTTGTATTGCAATCGGTTCCGGGACGACACGTTCGTTGAACATAACCTAGGATTTGTCCAGGTTTATCCGCAGACCGATGCGTCGAGAAGAATCAGCTAGGCCGTTAAGTATGTGTTGTAGCTCCTGCAACGTTTTGGCCATGATGACTATGTCGTCTGCAAATCGCAAGTGTGAGATGTATTCGCCGTTCATGTTGATGCCACGTCCTTTCCAGTCCAGCGTTTTAAACATATCCTCTAAGGCATTTGTGAAAAGTTTTGGGGATATCACATCCCCCTGTCTTACACCTCAATGTAAGTGGATATGTTTTGTCTGCTGGTTCTGCACTTGGACGGCCATGGTGGCGGCATTGTAGAGACACCTCAACACTTGGATATATCGCCAATCGACTTGGCAGCCCAGGTCTCCATAGAGTCAAATGCCTTCTCATAGTCCACAAATGCTAGGCACAGGGGCCGATCATACTCTTCGGAAGAAATGTATCGTTTATTTACGTCCTAAAACGTGTTTTGTGATGAGTCGTACTCCGACTTTAATTTATATTGTCAGAATAGTTAAAAACTTTTCATTCTATTTTATTTTTTATTTAAACTTGAAACCCTTTTCCTAACAACCTCAATACTTGGTATAGTAGCGCATCCTCCTACCAGGTGTTATAACACCGCACATTTTTCGGCTTTCCCAAGTGATTTTGAATTTTTTCATTATTTTTCCTAAAACTTTTGAGGCATAAATAACAACATACTAAAATATTTTAAAGATCCGAGATGATAAATAGTTTCAGGGTTATCTGGGTTAACGGATGCTGAAAAAGTAATAAAAATTGGTCCAGTTCTGAAGGAGGAAACAGGGGACTACGAAACGTCGTTTTTCTGTGTTTTGTATGAGAATTTTGCATGCCACGTCGACGTAGTGTTTCCTCTTAAAACCCTGGTTGATTTATTGGGCATAGGTCAGGACATTGGTTCACTTCTTGCGCAAACGTTTTGAATAAATGCTCTATACGGTAATCTTAGTTATTTAGTTTTTGTAGTAAGGGTCTCAGGGCCCAACAGTGGGACTCAAAAGTCAAGTTACGTATTTCCAATGTCATTCATGATCATGATATATCAATATAAAAGTTTTGTATTACATGCATTTTCATAAACAACCAAAAACAGTGCATAATTTATATTCTGTACCTATATTTCTGATTTTGTAATTAGTAAACAAACGAAAAATATCACGACGTGAGATAACATTTTCCCGTTCAATTGTAACCAATTATACAAGTAACTTTCCAACTGGTATTCAAATTCGGACCAGCGACGGCCCATTTAAAATTCTATAAGCGCTATTTGAAACTCTTATGAAAAGTAAACTTGGCTTCACAACGCCAGCAAGAAGTTCCAAGAGCGTTTTCATTTTAGATCCGGCTGTTTCGAATTTCATTTGAATGGTAGCATTTCCTTGTAGCGATGACCGACTTGCTTAGATGTAATTTCTTTTAGTATATTGGAATTTATTCTGGCAATGACACACTAGTCTAAAAACGACAAATTCTGTAAATGACAAAATCTGAAAACGCCACATTCCATTAACTACTTATTCTGCAAAAGACAGATTCTGGAAATGATATATTCTATTAATAGGTCAAGGATCATAAGACCGCCGGCAGGCGCGAAACAATTGATTTTTAATTGTGTCTGGTTTTACGATCCTCAAGGGGTTAATGACATAATCTACAAATGCCACATTTTCGTGAAATGAAGGTTCAAGCTGATATGGTGCTAAATATTAAGTCATTCAATGCTTAAAATATTTTTATTTCTTGTTTGATCACTTTAAATTTAATTTTAGACTAATAAATCAGAACATAAAATAATATAGTTGGAACGGCTGATTAAACATTTTATTCAATTTATGATTTACAATATTTATTGAAAAATTATGTGGGTAGCTTGATAAACGTCATTAGTAATTATCGCTCGGCTGTATTCCTGATTTGTTCGTTATCGTCTGTAATTGTACTGTTAATCATGGATGAAAATGTGTTGATATTTTGACAAAAACCAGAAAGGATACGATACTCTTCTACATAACGGGTTTCGATATAATGAAAACAAACGATGCAACAAGGATGGGAGTACGCGTTGGCGTTGTGTGAAGAGAATGGCTGTAATGCTTCGATTAAAATTGACGTAAGTAGGACCACTATTTTAAGAAATTCACGACACACCTGTCAAATCATACATCATTTATTTGCGGAATATCATGTACAAAACATCGAGATGTAAGACAATGATTTAACGTATCAACAATATTCTGTCTTATGTATATAGGCATGCAAATGTCCATAATTATAATTACAATCAATTGATTCTTCGTCTGAAATTTATTATTATTGTTGGTATCATTTTTACTTATACCTAAAAATGTTTTTACTATTTATACAAACATTACAAATAAATTACGACGACCTCCTTGGTCGAGTGGTTTGTACACCGGTTTTCATGGTGTCGCCATCTCTGAGATCCCGGGTTCGATCCCCGGTCGGATCAATTTAGAAATTATTGTTTTTCTAAATTGTCTCGGGTCTGGGTGTTTTCTATGTATAATAAGTATGTATTTAAGTATTTTAAGTATTTTTATCCGTTGTCTAGTAACCATTTCACGAGTTTCTTTGAAGCTTCTCTTGGGCTAGATAATTGGTGTGGTAGTAGGAAAGTATTAAGTAAGTATTATTACAATTCATTAAAATGTCATAATTAATAAGAATTAATATTATTTCAAATTATGAGATAATGATAATGTCAATGATAATTAAAAGCAAGGTGTCATATTTCCAAATATTCGTTGACGGAGTAGAAATTGTGCTATATGAGCCATTGTGATAAATTATTTTTACATCTATTTCTTTCAAACAAGAGATTCATCATGTCTAACGGTAATTTGTTAAATATTTTATAGCCATACATTTTTCTGGAATAAGGTTAGATTACATTTAGGTATAGCCAATTTATTCTTTCTTGAATCCCGTAAATTTATTTTGAAGTCTTTATTTTAACAAAATAGTCCGGGTCTATCTAGTCAAGTTGATTATGAAAAAAATGCTATTTAAAAAAAAAATATTAAGCTCAAAAAAGTAGTATGTGAAAATCAGGCACCTATTAAACCTATATTTGAGAAAATGTTTGAAAAAACCGATGAATCAAGTCAACAACTGGTACATCAAAACAAATAAATCATATCCCAAATTTTCATGATAGGAAAGACTGTCTTAATCAATCACGAAAGAATTTTTTTAAAATCAGATAGATTAATGTTTGACAAGTTATAAAATGTGATGGTTCCACCTGCACTCCGTGAGAAGTTTCTCGCCATCGAAGATGGCGACGCCGTGGAGAAAATATTAGTGTTTTCAACAACATTGTCGAAAAAAACTATGCGAAACATGAATAAGGGATACTGACACGCTGACAGTACATTTAAATCTGCACCTCGTCCGTTTTATCAACTGTTTACTTTGCATGTTGACATAGATTCGGACAAAAATGCTACAAATATAATACCCGTTCTATATGCATTGCTTCCCAATAAGACACAAAGTACTTATACCAGACTGTTCACTTTGATTAGAGATACCTTACATGTAAATATTTTGGAGTTCAAAAGTGATTACGAAGTGGCGATTATGAAAGCAGTCAAGGTGTACCCGAATGCAAAACTAACAGGCTGTTATTTTAATTATCAGCAAGCAATTATAAAGAACCCACCAACCCGCATTGGGCCAGCGTGGTGGGTTATGGCCCAATATCCCCTCGTGCATTGTCCACGTGGGAGGCCTGTGCCCAGCAGTGGGACGTTTATAGGCTGATGATGATGATGAATTAGAGAAAGCTAGGGAAATGAAGGTCTCTAGAACAAGTGAGCAACAGAAACTAATCCGAATGACTTCTATTCTTCCACGTTTACCACCAAGGTATATATCTGATGGCTGGAACATTATTTCAAATCAACATGACGTCATAAATACTATGGATGGTTTCAAAACATACTATCAAAATCAGTGGTACGGATGAGTCCAGGTTTATTGAATTGTGCCGGCCAACGTCACCGCACGACCAATAGTCTCGAAGGCTGGTATTATCGAATCAATGTACTAATTCCTAAGAGGCCAAGTTTTTACTACTTAATTCATAAAATACGCAAAGTAGCTAAGCATTTTAACATAAAAATTTAAAAAAGTTTATTCGAAAGTCAACGCAAAAATAGAAGAAATAAATACATACAACTTGATAAAAATATGCAAGGCTATTAAAGCAATTAAACAGAGGACAGATCAGCGTTGAACACTTTTTGAAAAAAAAAACGATATGCCTGCTATTTCTTCTTTAGATTGCCATTTTTTTTCATTAAACTAATTATGAATCATTGTTGCTTTTGTGATTTAATGTCTAAGGATTTTTGACAATTAAAAACAACACATGCGTTCTGTTTAAATCAGCCGTTCTGATTATTTTATTTTATTTTCTGATTCATAATATTAGTCTAAAATTGAAGTTAAAGTGATCAAACAAGAAATAAAAATATTTTAAGCAGTGAATGACTTGTTATTTAGCACCATAACATCTTGAACCTTTATTTCACGATAATGTGGCATTTGTAGAATATGTCATTAATAGAATATGTCATTTCCAGAATCTGTCTTTTGCAGAATAAGTCGTTAATAGTATGTGGCGTTTTCAGATTTTGTCATTTATAGAATTTGTCGTTTTTAGACTAGTGTGTAATTTCCAGAATATGGCATTTATCGACTAAACCGTCGCGTAGCGGTGAAAGAATACTACCACCCCCTCTCTTCCCTTGGATGTCGTAGAAGGCGACTAAAGATTCGCACATATACCCAACAGCATAGAGCGGCGATGGGCTCACCACATGTCACGCTGAGCACATGTGCGGTCGCTATTTGGTGAAAAGCGGACTATGGTAGAGGACTGCTTTTGTTGTCCCCATTACTTAGTCTCTGACTAACCCTTCGGGAATAATAGTCGTGATTATATGTATGTATGTTAGACAAACGATTTTTTTATTTCCGATTTTCTCCATATTACCTAAACATATTCAGAGAATGTCTCGAAAACAATTGTATTTATCTGAAACGGAGGCCAACCAGCAAACGGGTCACCTGATAGAAAGTAAGTAATTACCGCCGCCTATGGACACCCACCTTGCGACGATCTTCGCAAGGTGGCTGGCAAGAGCTGGATGAGAGTGGCCGCGGATCGTGCTCAGTGGCGTGTTCTTGGAGAGGCCTATGTCCAGCAGTGGACGAGTATAGGCTGATGATGATGATGATGATGATGATGATGATTGACACCCGCTAAACCAGAGGAGTCGCAGATGGTTGGTGGTAGGGCTGTTAATTCCGCCTGGCTAGCTACCACCATCTTATCTAAGTCTGTCACCATAACAACGATGTTTATAGCATTGTTGTGTTCCGGCAGTTTGAGATAAGATAGCCAGTTCCTCAGTGGTTGAGGATTCCGGGTGAAGCGCGCTTCCACCTTCGGCCTTATCATCACTTACCATCAGGTGAGATGAAGGCCAAGCGCTTACCCGTTGCCAATAAAAAAAAAATGCGTTGCCGGCCTTGAAGAAGGAGTAGGACCATCGAGCAAGGACTAGGAATTGTAATGAGTGGGGGGAGACGATTTTTTTTATATAATAGATAAGCTTGAGATAGAGAGGCCACATTCTTATCCGTAGGATTAAGAAGAGGCCGACGATGGAGCGAGCTTGCCCATAAGCCTACTCACTCGGGTTTTAAAGATGTTGGGGTTATATGCACTCGGGAACTGACGCCGGCAAGGAATTCTATACCTTGGCTGTACGCATTAAGAATGAAGACGAATAACGCTTGGTGCGTATGAATGGAATATGTGTGCGTGAATATGTATGCGTGCGATGTGCCTCTGGTAGACTTTCACTCACTGGACGAAACAACAGTAACGGTGCCTTTGTTTCAGGCCAATATCCGTGAGAGGGTTAGTAGTATATTAATAATAAGTAACATCTAACATGACTATAAACGACATCGACGATTTTACGTCATCGAATAAACGGTATTGACTTTTTTCAAAATGTATATTGGGAATTCCAAACACGTTATTACGACATTGGTCGAACGCAGTGAGAACAATGGAGTGAAAACGTGTCTTAGAATGCCCAATAATATACTACTAGGGTTGTATTACGCCGGACGAGCCGGCCCAATATGTGATGAAACGCAGCGTGGCTCTACCACTCAGACAGTGCCACAGAATAAAAAGTGTCACTCATTTAGAACTACCCAGGGGTCACGTGTAGGGTCTCGAGGGCAAACCTACGGACGCGGATGACTTTAACCCCCAATTAAAAGCAGTTACTTTAACATCTCATAGAACTACTTAGATAATAGAATAGAAGAATAGAACATTACAATTAGGAAATGTAAAAAAAATATGACTAAAATAATACTACCAACTCCTCTCTTCCTTTGGGTGTCGTAAAAGGCGAGTAACAGAAGAATAAAGACTGCCCATAAATTAGACAGCATAGAGCGGCGATGGGCTCACCACCTATCACGCTCCGCACATGTGCAGTTATAATTTGGTGAAACGTGGACTATGGCAGTGGAATGCTTCTGCGGTCCCTACTTCCTAGTCTCTGGCTAACCCTTTGGGGATTATAGTCCCCAATCTGTGTATGTATAAATAAAATGATAATATGTGTATACATATTATTTTATATTACCTATGTATAAGTATGTGTAAGTAAGTATATAAGAAGGTATGTCTATTTATATCTTGCTGTTTTGTTTATTAATTAGTACTAGCGCACTTCGTCTATCTTCTTTACCAGGTTTCATAAACCAAAGGTTGTCTGGAAGAGATCGCTTTCAGCGATAAGACCGCCTTTGCTCATACTAGCTTTTAGATTATATAATGTGTGTTCCTTGTGTATGTCCAATAAAGCGTTCATCTATCTAACGTGTTTCAGTGCACCTCAAGCTACAGACTGTAGATGACTTTATTAATTATAAAGTTAGAAAAAATAACTTTACTTTTGCGCACAATCTGCATTTTCTTTCTGTATCTAATTTGACAAAGGTAAACTCGCAATTTTAACACATACATATAACGGTTTGCGTCGGTAGCGGAGCGCACTGAGCGTACTGAGTGAACTGAGTGAACTGAGCGAACTGAGCGAACTGAGCGTGGCTCACGTCTCCCTTAATACTTTTAAACCGCTAAAATATTGTTTCTGGCGAACGCGATACCGTCGACTCAGCATGGCGCGCCATAAAGAGTTGTACATATTTGTAACTGGAAGAGGTACAGACAATATTAATAAATTCACGTAAATAAATAAATATATGAGGTACTTTGATCGATCCGTTCATTCATTTCTTTTATCCGAAAGTGATGATAGTGCAATAGGTTGTAATATTGTTTTAGAAGTTTCTCAGTTAAATATAAATTATACTTAATTGAAAAATCATATTAATTTCAGGTATTATAGAAACGTATAATTAGCATCGATCACACAATTATAATAAAATTATAACATTACTCATATTTATAAAAGTAACCTTTACAGGATACGAATGTCAAAGCGCATTTAATAGCGGGCGGGCGTTAGTGTGAATTATATACTGCATTCTTTTAAGAATCACAGAACAACTTCATTAATAGTTTTTGTCTCACCAATTATTATTACCCAACAATGGCTTTGGACTCTTTGGCAATGGCAAATTTAAGATAAGACGAAAACCATATTAACTACAACGATGTACAAAAACTGAAGTAAATATTATTTAAAAGACATTAACAAGCTCAGCCTAATCGAATCATAAAAGTTAAAGTACGAAACAAATGTCTAGACAAACATCAACTTCTGCAAAGTATTCGCGCCGGTCCTTAACGATTTATAAAAAGTTCTTAATATAATAATTAATCGAAATACAGACAGATAGATAGATAATTCTTTTATTGCATTTTTTTTCATTTTACAACACAATACAAAAAAATAAGCAGGTACAGTCGCGGAAGTTCGCAGTAGACCACGTTTTGGCGATATTCGCTTGCGCTTCATTCGTATGTACAGTGACGAGCAAAAATATGTAAACAATTGTAACTCTTAATACAATGGAATGAGAGTCAAAGTGTATACATTTTGGTGCTCGAGACTGTACAGTAGCGTGCGCATAGATAGTTTGCAAGAGAATATATAATATGGCGGTATTACCGCTATTAAGCGATTTCTTCTAGCCGTAATATAATAAGGTGAAACAAATAGTACCACATCTAGCTCACCGGAAAGCCTGTGAAACAGCCCATACTTTCCCACACGGTATATAATCCAACGTGTATATTGGACTAGCCAATCTCTAGTTAGCGTAGCTAAAGCGGCAAGCCGCAATCCTCAATATTGCTGGAACCTTCGATTTTTGGTACCACTCTCATAGTAAATTGCGATTACCTTTTCTTATATTGGCGATGGTATCAAGATTCTTATTATAGGAGTAAATGTTGTAACATGAACATTTTGATTGCGCGAACTTTATTGTATACGCTAGAAACAAATCTTTATACGACGACGTAACGATTCTGCTGATACAACGCTACGTTTGTTCAAGAAAATTGTAGTCAATTTGTGTTGGTACCATTACTGGGAATTTTGTCTCTTTAATAACGTTTAAAAGGCGATCTTTTCAATCGGTATTTACGAGTACATCTCTAACGAGAATTAATCGTGCCGTTATAATTTATTGATGAAGTTGACTAATGCGAAGTCAAAAAGTCAAAACGTAAAGACGCTTTGTCATTAGTCGATATTAACGTACAACAATACGTGGATTGGTTAGATTCAATACTATACGCAAATAGACAATAATAATAAAAATGAATAGACACTATTGAGTATGCGTCTAAAATAATGATTAACGATTCCTCAAAATTTGAAAAAACAATAATAGAAATTAAAAATATATATTAATTAATAGAAATATATTAGTTACATGTCCTGAATGGATGTGTCGTCATTTTTCTACGAGAATTAATGTTTTCAGTATTTCCTGATTTATTATACACAGTTGAAGAAATATACGTTAAGAATGATACATGGTTCTGAGGTAACTAAAATAGAAAATTAGATCGGGGTTACTGAATCACTGCGATTTTATATTTATCTTATAATTCTGTAACCGTGTCGCGAGCGGTAAAAGAATATTACTAACAGCCCCTCTCTTCCTTTGGTCGTAAAAGGCGACTAACGGACTAAACACTGCCCATACTTTCAACAGCATATAACGGCGATGGGCTTACCACCTGTCGCGCTGAGCACATGTGCAGTCGATATTTAGTGAAAAGTGGACTATGGCAGAGGACTGCTCTAGTGATCCTCATTGCCTAGTCTCTGACTAACCCTTCGGGGATAATAGTCGTGATTATTTTATACGTACATACATAAGTATATTATTTTTACATGTTCCAAATGAATGTGTCACCATTTTTCTAAGAGAATTATTAAGGTTTTCAGTATTTCCTGATTTATTATGTACAGTTGAAGAAATATACGTTACAAGTGTGATACATGGTTCTGAGAGAACTAAATAGAAAATTAGATCGGGCTCATTGGATCACTGCGATTTTATATTTTGAAACTACTCCCTACTGCAGTTGTTCAGATTTTGGTAAAATCCTTGTCCATTATGTCCAGACGTCCAGTGTCCAATCTGTCTGTACAATTTTGGCTTATAGTATGGTTTTAACAGAGCTTTGTGGTGGCGGGTCAATAGCAAAAGAATAGTACGTGTCCATCTCTCTTCTTGGGTGTCGTACAAGGCGACTAACGGATTGAAGATTGCACATACATCCATCTATTAGTATTAAAGCGGAGATGGGGTCAATAGCAAGTTTCACACCCTAGCTCACCGCCGCAAAATTGTCTGTCTGTCGGTCTTTTATAGACTGTTCTTCGGAGAGTATGCTCTGGAGCTGCATGAGCTCATACCGCCATCCTCCTTCTTCCATCGGACATCCAGACGCACTGCAGGCTACCACCCTTTCTTGGTGGATATTCCTAAATGTCGCACAAAGCGCTACTTAACATCTTTTATACTCGTTCAGTCCGACATCTGAGTTTAATTCTCAGACAAAGAGAGTTTCCAAGTTTTTGATGCTAGGCCAGGCTTGTGACCACCTATCCGCTATCGGTTGCTCCGATGACTTGATTTCAATAGTGAATGCCTTTGCCTTGTAACGGGCGGTATTTTGGAGGTAAGTAAAATTATTATCATCAGCATCAGCCTAGAAACATGTAACTGGACAGTCTGGACACAGACCTTTCCCCAAGGACAACTGCAAAAGGGAGAACGGGCTATATTCCACCACTCTGCCCCAATGCAGGCTGGTGGCACTGACATCCCCTGCATAAAGATAAGGAGTGGAACTCCCTCCCTGTTTCAGTATTGCAATTAAGCTGGATTAAAACTTTCACAATGCCGGGTCACCATACAATGTTACTAGATTAAAATATCTCCAGCTTCTTTGTGCTATAAAAGGCACGTTAAGCCTGTAGCTGCTGAGCTGTTGTCGTAAGGTAGCAGTAGATAAAACTATTAAAGCCCGGTTTTGTATGTTATCATAATTTTTGGAAGTATATAGACTGATGATGATGATGATGATGAGCAACGTCCCATAGTTGATTGATTGATACTTTTAAGATTATACAGTCTTGTGTGTTACTTTAGCAAGTTTGGCAGGTAACTTGGTGGGAAACTTAGTTAGGTTTACGTATTTAGCGCTAACTTATGAAAACAGAACGCTTCATATTTCCCGGAGCCTTGTTTGGCGCCTCTATCAAATAGAACGCTCATGTGCAAGTATTTTCAATACATAACAGTTGTCCGTGTTGGCGTCTACAAGTAATATTATTAAAATTCATGTAAGAAAATTATAAGAAACACTATACCTATAGATTAATGTTTTTTTTTTATTTTAGCGTTTTATTAACGCTTAAATATACTTAAATAAAATTTTAAACACTGAAAAAAGACGACAACCTCAGGCGGGAATCGAACCACGCACCTTCCGCATTCCGGGCGGTTGCCTTAACCACTTGGCTACCGAGGTCTGGCTTTCAACCGTCGAAATTTGTCAGTGCTTGATGCTTATGTTTTTAGTCGTCGTGTGTCGTCTTTTTTCAGTGTTTAAAATTTTACTATACCTATAATTAATGCAACATCATAGCCCCATGCAACACCATTGTTTTCTAAGGTTTAAGCGAGCACACACATTGAAATGAAACACTTTTTACGGAATAACTCGCGTTTAATTTCCAAACCCAACACCTCAGTCTCCCTGTGACCACGGACCCTGTAAAGTTCCGAAACGTCAGGAAACTAAAAAAATATGTAATGTAGTCAAATTAAACGCTAGTTAATCTGTAAAAGTGTTTCATTTCAACGCCATAGTCCTATTCACTATCAATCTAGTCTCAACCTTCCAACTAGTTCACATAATATTTCTACGTAATCTGACTCGAAGGACCATATTAAAACATTACCTGTAACAATATGGATATAAATTAGATTTAAACTACCAATATAGGTTTTTAAGTAGTTCAATTTCGAAATCAATTTAGCCTAAACTACTACAGAATACGCACTTAAAAATGTATACTATGCCCCCAAGGTTCATATCCACGCACACTAATTAATCATTGTACGACAACACCGGCGGGTGAAACGGTGACACAGAGTAAGTTCATAATTGTATTCCCAGTTCGGACACCGCTTGATTGATTACGACCGTACCATGGTACGAATTAGGTCGATACCTGTAGATTGCTTTACTGGAAACTGTTATCGCTCTGACGAATCTGAGAATGGTTAAGGACCTAAGACGCAGTTCACGCAGTGTTACAAACTCTGCATGCATGAGTGCTTAGCCACGTAAGCCTACGTTACGTAGTTCTAATCTGGCTTATCAAAACAGTATGGTTATGCAATATATTATTGTTCCTTAGGTATAAGTCAGTAAGCTTGGATCTAAAGTCGTTGTGAAGCTTGATATTCACGGAGTGCCTCATGCAAAGTTTACTTGAGTGAGAAAGTTTTCAAAGGATTGGTATGCATGGTGGTAAAATTCTGCCCAGAATTAGACTGGATGTCCACCACTTTCATACCTATTCTTGCCACCAAACAGAATTATTTTTCATAGCTGTGTTCCGATCGAAAGGTCTAGGAAATTGAGGGTATGGAAGCATATTTAGAGAAGCTGTAGGGTCAACAACGCCTTGCTTGATACCCCCAAGAGTATGTTTTACTACAGGTACAGGTACAACACCAATGTTTCAAGCCTTTTACCAATTGGGCTACCATGGTTTTATCTTATCGTATCTATCACACTATCCACTTACTTTATAAGCCAAATTAAACCTTATTCAATATCAACATATTTTTACATACATCGAGAATCTGTGTAGACAATATTAACGTTATTGTTTAATCCCACTACTTCTACAACGTGAAACTACCTCCTGTAGTTTGTTAAAAATTAAATTACTAAAAACTGTACCGTATTTTTTTACTAAACTTTTTATAAAAATCACAACAGTACGACTTGGCACAGCAGGCAGGGGCTGTGACTGCTGTAACATAATTATAAGTTTCAGTCTTGTTAGGTATTCAGCGAACGTGCCGCCGCCTCAAAACTGACCACTTAATTGAATGGGGCGGATTCGCTGGCTAGGCCATAAGCAACGTTATCAGCCGGTGCAGTGCCACTGGAATAGTTTAATTTTTTAAGAATTAGTTTTGTTTAAGTAATATTTAAGTAGCCACTGAATGCGAGCACAGGGCTGGTGGACGTCTGTTAGCTGATGATGATTGATTGCTTTTTAGCGATAAGGCCGCCAATTGTATGTTACTTTGTTTTGTCCTTTTGTTGTTAATTTAGTGTACAATAAAGAATATTTTATCTTATCTTTTATCTTATTATAGTGATAATGAAAATTTAATTTATCAATAAATTTAAATAGAATTTAATGAAATATCTTAATAGTTTTTAGACACATGAGCAATACATGTTCAGACACATAAACAGTAAATACCAAAGGGGGAGATCAGGTCATAATCCACCTATTAGCCCATTGCGTTTTTGACGACTATTAACTTAAGACCTTAGATTAAAACAAAAAGGGAAGATACGGCATGCTCCTACTTGTAGTCATTCAAAATATAGTCCTACTCGCACGCACACCTATAAAGTGTAAATCGAGCGAGCGAGACAAAGCGGTAAGTTTCAACGTCAGCGCGAGGGAGTCAGCGAGTAGCGCGTTGACGTCTCGGTCGCTTCGCAACAGACGAGTACGTACGACCGATTCCGACGCCACTGCGGAGTAGCGTTTTTTTCTCTTTTTCACACAGTAGAATATCTGCAATAGGGCGATGTAGCCTGTTCGCTCGGCAAATTGTGACTGAAGTGAAATTGTGCCTTTAGGCCTAATTTTGGCGGCTCACTCACGACTCACGAGACGCTAATGCCGTATCTTCCCTTTTTGTTTTAATCTAAGCTTAAGACGCGTAAGTTACTATGCCATTGATCGAGCTGCTCTTGGTAACCCCGCAAAATTCTAAAAATAGAGGGTTAAATAAAAAAAATTAAAGTTAACTTATGACAACTTTTATGTAAATAGCTGGCACAAGTTAGAAATCTGCTGCCAGAGTTTTTTAAAGCCACCCATACAGGTCTCAGACATGGCTAGTTTTCACGACTGCAATCTTCTAATAGCAGCCGTGATTGGTCAGTGGCTTAACGTGCATTCCGAGGCTCGATGGGAAATCGAAATCGAAAAATTTGGCCAATTCTACTAGGCTCTATTCACATGGTATACGTACTGAAATGAAAACGGATTTAATCATGTTTATTTTTACATTTTGTTTTAGCCTGACGCTTTCAACCCGGTAATCAATAAAATTTCCAGTGACCACGGGCCATGTAAAGCAACAAATGATTTAATGATTCAAAGATATAAAAAAATATATTCTAAGCGTTATTGCGTTATCCCACTGTGCAGGACAAAGGCGTACTGTGTGGGGGCTCAATAATAGAATACTCTACCAACCCATATTTTCCCTTAAGTGTTGTAAAAGGTGACTAGCGGACTAAAGACAGCACATATTAAACAGCGATAGAGCGGCGATGGGCTCACTACCTATCACGCTGAGCACATGTGCAGTTATAATTTGGTGAAACGTGGACTATGGCAGTGGACTGCTTCTGCTGCGGTCCTCATTGCCTGTCTCTGACTAAACCTAGTCGTGAAGCTATGGTATGTAGTCCTTATCTCGGCTCGCACGCTTCACATCGCGCGTCGTCGCTTAAGGCCAGGTATTCCGAGCGCTTCTCTCTCGCTCTCTCGATATGGTACGACGACGGTACGGGACGGGTATAACAGCGAAGCGGCGCGTTTTATAGGTTTTTATTGCGTATATGTATAGACTTTATAGGATACTCTGTGAATTTATCTAGGAAATATTTGAGTCTTTGGTTGAGTACAAAAATTAAATGTAAAGTATCAGTAGTTTAGTCATAATATTGAAAAAACATTACAAAAAGAGGTAACTATGGGATTTTTTTCTATATAGTGAAGCTCATTGGATCTTGTAACTGAATGCGACATTGAATCAATTAGATCCTTAACTAATACACACTTTTTTTTCCAGAATTGAAACCTTTATATGATAGGTACTAAGGTGGACTGTATTACGACGAATCTGGAATACGTCGAATCTGGAATACGACCAATCTGGAATACGACGAATCAGGAATACGACGAATCCGGAACAAATCTTTTCTATGTCTCAGATGGTTGAAAAAACACAAAGCGCGACCTACCTAGCCTTAACTCTTAATCCTTGCGCGCGCGCGTAAACCCTGCGCTCCTGACGTCAAATCGATATCGAGTCAGCGTTGCTTATCGGAATGTGAACGCTCGGGTCACACAATAAGTTTCAATTTCGCGTGAAAGTCGTTAGAGAGTGTACCTTCTGTACGGTAGTACTATTAGTTATTCTGTGCTTGTACCAAGACGAAAAACGAAACAATTTTAAAACACACAAATTAATGTACCTATTAATATTTGACGTTTTTTATACTTACTAGTTTTTATAAAGAAATATATTTAAATGATTAAAAATGCCAACCTTATTACTAATGTTTTCCAAAACTCATTTCAACCAATACTTTATTTTACTTCAAAAACTAAGTTATTTCCAATTTCTACTACTTACCACAATATCAATAAGATAATTGGAAATCACATTTATTCCTTGAAGTGTTAACTTAAGTTAACAATTCAATATGATTTATCATTTTCCACCTTTCATCCCAAAAATTAAATAAATTACCTATAACTTTTAGCCGTTTGTGTCGCTAGGGGAAAGACACTTTTGTCTCGCCCGCCATTTTTGTCTCGTACCAGGATACGTTTGTTTACACAGAATTCTATCGCTACGGCTTATATTTCGGTTCTGTTCTGCTTCTGCGATTCTGTTTCGGCGTGCAGTGGTACTGGGGGTAGCAATGCGCGTTTGTCTGGCACAGACTTTGGTTAGTTAGATTAGTTGTTAACTCTTAACTACAAGTTAATTAACTGTTTCTATATTATTACTAGTATTGACGTCAATAAGTGCCTGTAAAGGTTTACATTGAATAAATAATTTGACTTTTGACTTTGACTTTAGACATAAGCATATAGTCCTGTTAAGAATTTAAATCAACAATTGAAAACATTCTTAAATTTGAATTTGAATTTCTTTTAAAACAAATTAGCACTAAAGTGAGCATAAAATATTAATTTACAGATTGGTGCGAATTTTATAAACCTTTTAACAAGCAATCAAACCAGTCAAGTTAAAGGTGAAATTTAAAGGCTCTGTTTGTCGATATAGGTATTTCACATAATAAAACGTTCAACAATAAATTCTATCGGATCGACAATAAATTGTCAAACCATAAATTTCGCTCAGGTCCGTTGTCGTAGTATAAAAATCTTCATAGTTGTTTTTACATGCACAATGAACGGAATGATTGAACGTAAATTTTCAATGCTGCATAACCTAATGAGCATTATAGCCTCCAGTGGTCTAGTGTTGGACTATAGATCTCTGACTTAGACTCCCGGGTTAGATTCCATGGGGAGTGTACTGTACATAATGTTGTAGGTACGCCTGGAAAAATGTTTCAACCTTTTATAGGTACTGTAACATTTTTGCATTACCTTTAACCTACGTCGTGATTTTTTTGTCACGCTGTCTGCGACATGCGGTCTGTGAGACCGCTTTATTATTTATTTAAAAAATTATAATTTATTAGATGTAAGTATAATGGTATATATTTTTTAAGATCATTATAGTATGACAAAAAAGTACAGACAATTTGTGAGGAATCAACATTTATTTTATATTTTAACATGACATAAACTTTTAGACCCGTAAATTCAGTGAAATTACACTTGAGATCAATAATACCTATCTAACTTATAAATCTCAATCAAAACAATAAAAACTATACTCTTTCCTTATAATAATGAACATTACGAATAAAATAAAAATAAAAACGACACATGCGTTTGTGCGCAAAAAAATGGATGAAAGGTAAACATAAGGCATAATCAGGACATACCTTTTTACCGCATGCCAAGCATGTATACTTTTGGCATTCATGACATCTGTAGGATCACTTCCTTTTCAACTTAGATGGCCAAAAAGCTCATGTTTCTCTTGCAGCTGGTGCAACAACATGAGGTTCCGGCTGATTTGGCATGTCAGAGCCTAGAGTTCGCGTCATTGTTAGCTTCAGTCCCGCGGTAATTTGGTACAGACTACTCTTTTTTGCATATGTGCTAATATCAATTGCTGAGATAAAATCTTCAGGAAAATCCCTTTTTCTATTTCCGCCTGGTGAACCACATATGCGTTGACCATACTTATGTCTAATATACGGTAAAAAAGAGTCACAGGCCAACGTCTCGAACGGCGACTACAGGAGTAGATTGAACACTTTTTGTCCAATTCATCCACGCCCCCCTTAGTAGAATTATAAGGAGGATGATCCTCCATTTCAAATCCCTGATAAACTGGTTCATCTAAATCGGATTCCGGTGTCTCACTGTTAGTTTCATGGTCACTTTGTTGTGCTACAAATATTTCGCTAACTGCATCAACCTCTGACCCACTATCACTTTCGTTGAGGCAAGACTCCAACACTTCTGCAAGTCGTAGATCTGACACAGCCAATCTCTTCTCCGCACTACCTGTTCCAGAAGACAGTCCGATTCTTTTTCTAGGTTGTGATGGCCCAGGGTCCGTCATTTTTACGAAAAATCAGTCGTCTAAAATTTTTAATACGGTACAAAAAAGTTACGTTGTCTGCGACGTGCGGTCCCACAGACCACGGTTGAACTTTATATCGAAATAACTCACTAGAACTGCTCCCGCCGATGCCACTTCTCGCCACGGAGCGAGCGCAACTAAACTCGAAGGTACCGAGACGTTCGGGTCACGGGAGTGAGTAGAACATTACAATCTAGAAGTTTAGAAAACCAGAGCGGTCTGTGAGACCGCACGTCTTCGGTTAAAGGTTAACCGAATATACAAAAATTTAAAAAATACATAACTCTAACACAGGTAGGTACCCTAACCACATAGAAATATCAAATAGAAATATCATTTATTTGCGTTAGAATAAGGTACACAGTAGATGTTTGAAGCAAAATATATAAAATCTGCCTATTCAGCCATTACAAACAGCATGCAAATATCTATAATTAACATTAAAATTAAAATCAAATTATTGTCAAAGTATAAAAACTCAATTAACGTATTTAATTTAAATTACATATTATTACAATTATTATATAAAAATTATTAATTATTAAATGTCAAGTTTTATTTAAAAAATCATTAATCGTATAAAAAGCATGTTCCATAAGCCAGTTGTATAAGGCCCTTTTAAATCTATTAAATGGCAATTCTTTTAAGAATTCAGGTATTTTATTAAATATTGTAATACTCATCCAGTAACAGTTTTTTTTAAAACGAGTACTTTTGGGAATTATAGCAGAGACCAACCTATTGAAATTTCGTGTGCATCGTGGATAAACTTCCTTAGCCTGTTTAAAATAATTTAAATTCTTTTTTACGAATTTAGCAGCTTCAAATATATATAGACATGGAAGTGGTAGTATGCCTAACTTTTTAAAGAGTGGTCTGCAAGGTTCGTCAGGCGCAGTACCACATATTGCCCTTATACACTTTTTTTGAGCTATGAAGGCCCTGTTTATGTCAGTGCTATTACCCCATATGATGAGTCCGTATCGCAGAACAGACTCAACATAAGCGAAGTACGCAGTAAGGGCTGTATTTCTAGTTGCTGTTTTTGTTACTTTATATAGGGCGTACGAAAACCTATTAATTTTATTGCATACTTTTTCAACGTGCTCTTTCCAATCTAATTTTTTATCAATTTCTATGCCTAAGAATTTTGTTACATTTGAAGTGTTTACAATTTGTCCCTTGTAACTTATATTTAAAGTATTTAATGAATAATTAAAATTTATAAGGCAGGTTTTATCAATATTTATTTTTAAATTATTATTACTAAGCCAATTTATTATTAATGTCATTGTTTTATTTATGTCATTTACATGATCATTTAATGTTAATTTATTATTTGTTGTCACTATTACTGAAATATCGTCAGCAAAGAGGATGCTTCGATGGACAGTGACCTCTGGAAGATTGTTTATATAAACCAGAAACAATAATGGTCCTAGCACACTTCCTTGTGGGACTCCGAACCTATTTTCTTTGAACTCTGATCTATATTTTTGTGCTACATTGTTTGAGTCAAGTTTTGTTATTTCAACAGATTGCATTCGGTTCCGCAAATAGGTCTTAATCCAATTCAAAGTATTTCCTCTAATACCACTGGATTCCAGTTTTGATAAAAGTTGTTCATGTGAAACGAAATCAAATGCCTTTGACATATCGAAGAAAAGTGCTGTCGTATAATTCTTATCGTTTAGGCTTAAAAGAGTTTCATTTACGAGGTCATAAACTGCATGTGTAGTTGATTTATTTTTTTGGAACCCGTATTGTTCTTGTTTTAATACACTATACTTATTAAAAAACGATATGAGTTTCTCATGCATTACTTTCTCGTACACTTTCGCTATAATAGGTATTAAAGTTATTGGTCGGTAATTTTCTACACTAGCCTTATCATCTTTCTTAAAAAGCGGCTTAACTATGGAGAGCTTAAGACTTTCTGGAAAAGTCCCGGAAGTCATTGAGAGATTTATTAAGTGTGCTAAAACTCGACTTATCTGGACACTACATGCCTTGATGACCTTTGTACACACGTCGTCATAGCCTTCAGAATTAGTATTGCTAAGCGTAGTAATAATTTTTATTATGTCATATTCATCAACTGGGGTCAGATAAATTGAATTAATTAAAATGTCATTTGGAGTTTCATGTCGAATATTAGTATTAGAATTGTTAGTCAAATTAATAAAATAGTTGTTGAAGGTAGAGGCAATTTTTTCCGGACTATTTATAACATTATTATTGTATTCAATTGATTCTATGTAATTATTAAAAAATGATGTAGTTTCTGATTCACTTTTTATTACTTTCCAAGTAGCTTTACAGATGTTTTTACTTTTAATTACATATTTATTATTAGTTAGTTTTTTAGCGTGAAATATGCATTTTTTCAATAACCTTGAATAAGCATGATATTTATGCTTTTCGATGTAGGTACTATTTTTTAACCGAAGGATTCTATTTCTAGCACAGCTTTTCCTAATTCCTTTAGAAACCCAGCACAGCTTTGTATTTGTGTTGGTTTTTGTTTTATTAATAGGAAAACAGAGTTTGTAAAGTAGGCAAAACCAGTCATAAAACTTTATGAATGCGAGATCTGGATTACCTTCTTCAAAGACTTCTGAGAATGAAAGAGAAGCCAAATAATTTTTGAACTTTTTAATATTTTCATCGGAATAGTTTCTTTTATATGTGTATATTGCTTTTGGCAGATTAGGTTTTTTAGAGATATTAAATTACAGCACCTGTGCTGTGTCATGGTCAGATAGCGAAAGCGGGATTACTTCCGAAGTGGCACCTCTCACGTTGCTGAATATATGGTCTAAACATGATTTTTTTCTAGTAGCTGCTGTTATATGCTGCTTAAGATTGTAATTTTTAAGAGTATCTCTAAGTTGCCTGGTTATATTAGTATTCAATAGGGTGTTTATATTAATATCACCCGCAATAATTATCCTTTGCCTAGAATGCTTCTTGGCATATGTGTAAAGTAAAAAAGCAAATTTTTTAAAAAAGCATTCGTAGTGCCTTTGTTTTGTAGCAGTTGAAGACCGGTATAAGCAGATAATTATGATGTTGTGCCAATGAATAAATATAGAGCAACATTCAAAATGAAAATTTGCAGCAATTTCCTTGAATGAGCTAATTTGCTTAAACGATATTCCTCTCTTAACCATAATACATGTACCCCCTCTTTTTTTATTTCTGGAGTAGTGCGCTGCAAGTTCATAATTATTAATATTAATATTTCTTTCTTCTCCATTTTTTATAAAGGTTTCCGACACAATAAATAATAGTACTACGTCCTTACTAACAATAAAAATGTAAAAATGTATCAGTGCATACGATGATATAGAATTTGGCTTCTTTTTGTTCTGGTCAATTATATATATATCAATAGATCTGGCAGCACTTTTTGTGACAGATTAAATAAACTTCAGGCTAGGCCGCGGAGGAGACTAAATAGTCTACCAGCAACTTGATATAAGTCTTGGCCTTCGATACAAGATGACGCCATTTTGCTCCCTGTTTTGCGCGATCTTACCAGTCGCTGCAAAGTTAAACATTTTGGAGCTCCAGAAAACCCTGGTTTTCTGGAGCCCCTAGACTATTACTAGACTACAAAATGTTACCCTTAAACTTATTATCATGATACAAATTATTTATAACCTACCTACGTTGTTTAAAATCTAATCGAAACAATTACACGTGCAAGCTCACAACCAAATCATACAACTACCCGTTCGGAACAAGGGAATATGAAAAATATGCTCATATCGGCACGGGTAAGCTCGTAAGACAGCAAGCAGCGCCGTCTGTCGCGGAACAAGATCCGCCTTTAGCATTCGGCGAGGCGATAAATTTCGCCGAATCTAATACAGTGCCAAGATTTGTGCACCAAGAATTCAGATCGACGCGCGACGGCGCGGGCGGACGGCTGAAAAGTCTGCGGTGATTTTGTGCATTCTGCGCGATCATTGAAAGGCAAGCTTATAGTTCGGTCTGGTCGCGTGGAAAATGGACAGATTTATTATTAATTTCTTCGGAATGTGATACAATAATGTTCGGTATTTAATTATATTCACTGTCATAGTCAGAGACAAGTATTAAGACATTAATAAACCTTATCGGTGCCAATGATTTTTCATAAAATATTAATAATGCAGTAATAAAGCAGTATCGCTATACTGAAATAAATCAATATTACTAAGAGTTAAGTCATAATTTATTCACATCTCTTTTAGTTAATTTAAACCATTAACAGATAAAAAATAGATTAATATTTTTTATTTATTTTAGCGTTTTATTAACGCTTAAATATACTTAAGTAAAATTTGTAAACATTACAACAAATTTTTAAACAACAGAGGTGAAAACTTCTAAGAAAAGCAATATTGACTAAAAAACTTAGGCATCAAGCACTGACAAAATTCGACGGGTGAAAACCAGACCTCGATTTTCAGTGTTTAAAAATTTTTGATAAATAATAATTAAATTAAATTAAAACAATTTCTTTAAACAAACTGAGAAAAACCAGTATTACTGAACTTCTAGGTAAATGATACCGAATAATTAAGATTTTCAATTATGATCCAATTAAAAACAATGTATGGTAGGTACTAATATTATTACATGTAAATACATATATAAATACATCACGCCCGTAGGCAGAGATCACAGCTGTCTATTTGCTACGAACGATCCTAAAGTCAAAGTCAAAGTCAAAATATATTTGTTCAATAAACTCAATTAATAAGTACTTTGAATCGTCCAAATCTTTTTAACCTACCACCCATTCAGGACGTCATTTTTTACTGTGGCAAACAACGAGCGCAAGGAACCACAGTGCACAGAAGCAACACACTGCAAATCCGGCATTATATGACTGCAACATATATTTTCATAAAATCCTATTAATCACGATGCCCTTCAATAATCGTATCGCGATACGCAAACATTTAAAATGCCGCTGCCGAAATTCTTGCAGCAATAAAATTTGATTCCGCAGATATGTAAAACAGCCTCAATGCTTGTTTTACGACCGGAACGTAGGTATTTACGAATGCAACCGAACTATTTACGATCGCAATCGTCAACTATTACTCACGCACAGGAAAATGGTATCCTTACGATTTCATTACAATAAATCTCTGTGTGAGTTATAAACTTTTGCGTTGAACGAGACTAAACTAAGGAGATAATGTACTCCGGTCAGACCATTCTTTAAGCTTGCAAGGAGTACTGTATTCTAATTTTAACTTTATTATGATTACGTTAAAGTTCAAAGTGGCGTTGTAAGTGTTTTTCGTTAGCCATCCAGGGTATTTGATAAATACGGCCTGATAGGCTGCAAGCGATAATTGATCCATTACTTAAAGGGAAATGATAAGTTTAAATCTTAACCCAGTATCTTGGAATGTGATTGGATGTCTCGAGTTATAGCGTAGTGTGCGGTAACGTTTAAAACTTATTAATCATTCTATACAAAATATTAAATGATTCCAGTAAAAGTATCCTAGGTATACAGGGCGTCCCACACAACATTTGATGTGAAATTGTGTTCAGAAAAATGAAAAGCTGACATTGCCGCAAAGACATACAACTGACATTATCATAAGTACCTATTACTAATAAAAGTACCCACTTGAGAAGTAACCAGTATGAAAGTGTCCGAGAGCAGAACTTAGACGTATTATTCTAAATATCCACCACATCAAGATCAAAAAATCGACAGAGAACGAAATAATCAAAAGAGTGCGACTTTGTATTTAACAGGAAGGGACTCTTTTTGAGCATTTGATAAATTGATTAATTTTGTATTAAAAATGTTAAAATTCATGGTTTTCCTTTTATTTGTGACACTATGTTATTTAGCAATAAATAATCCTTATGATAAAGCCTTTCGATCAGTATGATAAAGCTACAGAATGATTATTTTTCCCAAGTAACGGGTTCGATTCCCGGTTCAACCATATAATTATTTAAATATCTATGAAGCAGTTTAAAGTTTTTTTAAATTCAAATAAAATTAAATTTTAGTAAAATGTTCCATCTACAATATTCAAGGTACTTTCCCTCCATGTGGTATAGCCGTGGGACGCCCTGTATATATACCTTATACACTCGACTTTTCGACCGAGTTGCATCGGTCGTGGTCACGGGCTGACTCCTGTCGC
Organism: Scoparia ambigualis; assembly: GCA_963921215.1. Taxonomy (NCBI): domain Eukaryota; kingdom Metazoa; phylum Arthropoda; class Insecta; order Lepidoptera; family Crambidae; genus Scoparia; species Scoparia ambigualis. The sequence continues at coordinate 9,599,735 of OY992511.1, read as the reverse complement.
AATGTTTTGCCTCCGCCTTTGGTCAATATATACCTAATTAAATATAGAATATAAATATAAATATATGTTAACATTGTCGCGTAGCGGTGAAAGAATACTACCACCCCTCTCTTCTTTTGGGTGTCGTAAAAGGCGACTAACGGACTAAATAATGCACATACATTCAACAGCATAGAGTGGCGATGGGCTCACCGCCTGTCATGCTGAGCACATGTGCAGTCGCTATTTGGTGAAAAGTGGACTATGGCAGAGGACTGCTTTTGCTGTCCTCATTTTTTTTTTAATTTTTTTTTTTATTGGCAACGGGTAAGCGCTTGGCCTTCATCTCACCTGATGGTAAGTGACGATAAGGCCGAAGGTGGAAGCGCGCTTCACCCGGAATCCTCAACCACTGAGGAACTGGCTATCTTATCTCAAACTGCCGGAACACAACAATGCTATAAACATCGTTGTTATGGCGACAGACTTAGATAAGATGGTGGTAGCTAGCCAGGCGGACTTAACAGCCCTACCACCAACCAAACCGAGCACACAAAGATGTACCCCCCGCTGGGAATCGAACCCGGGACCTCTGGGTCTGAAACAGGTAGCTTAGCCACTAGACCACAGAGGCGGTTAAAATCCATTCAGTAGTTTTTACGTGAAAGAGTAACAAACATCCATCTATAGTTACAAACTTTCGGGTTTATAATATTAGTAGGATATCGGAAATGGTAGTATAGGATTTATCGATAATTATCCAATAGTATTTTTTATTAAGATAATTTTGAAATATTTACTTTTTACAAAATAAATTTTCGATTTTTTTATCTATGGATTACAAGACCCGAAACACTAGCGGCCATGGTTGAGCTTCATGTGACGTCACATTTCACAAAATCTACAAAAACTATCTGCTAGGTTTCAAGATAAAATTCTATATTTATTGAAATGTGACGTCACAGAGAAAAATGTGACGTGACCAACCGTTTTCGCACAAAATTTGAAATGAATAAAGAAAAGTATGTTTTTTTTTTAATTAAGTAAGCTTTTTCGAGAAAGAAAATATTGTACGAAGTATAATATTGTAATTTTTTAAATACTTTTTCGAAAACTGTCAAATAGTAGTACTTGGCCTGTGATATTTTAGTTTGATTCACTATCTAAGCATTGCAAAATTTGCTTAATTAGCAAAGTCACAACTTAACGCGCAAACCTCTATGCCATCAGGAATTTTAAATAACTATTAAGTTACAAAAAGCCTTGCATTTTATAACAATCTTTATTTAGTGTAGCACGCAGAGTTCAAAAGGTTCCAAAGAATTAGAGTAAGGTTGTGATTTACGATTTTTTTATCGGCGCAAAAGTACTTTTTTCCTTTAGTGCTACTGAAAAAAAGATTCGATACTTGAGTTCCGTTTACGGCTTACGAAAACGGTTTACGACGCGGAGTATAATCTTGACGTTTTATAAACGTTGTTACGTATACATGTAATGCGAAGGAGGAACTACAAATCAATGATGTGAAATATTAAAGTGAATAATGAGCATTTCATTGATAAAACAATATTTTGCTTCGTTGTAATTTCTCACCGGTTTATCTAAAGTTACCATAACAAACAATGTTAATTGGTAATAACAGTGTAAAATGAAAATAAATAAAAGTGTTCGCATTATAAAAATTCGACGATGGCCTTCCAATTAAAGAAAACGTGTTAGATCGTAAAATTGTGTTTCTTAGTACCTACATTAAGTAAGTAAGTACCTAATATTATTTTGAGAAAAACAAATGATTGCACTGTGAACTCTAATTCAGATTCTTATACAACACGCCTTATATTGAAATCTTAGTATTATGAAAGTTAAAATTTTATTTAACTTTACTTTAAAATTCGATTATTCCACTTTATTCGACTAAACTGCAACCGTCTATAATTAGCATTCTTTTCGATTTTTATTTAAAAACTCATCGATTTTTACACAATGTAATTTTATACCTTTTTTTCTTGTAAGATCAATTCAATATTTGCATTCGTCCTCTGCCAATTCGCTAAACTGCACTTATTGAAACTCCTCTAATCTGTTACCCCCTGTACTCCATATGTAGGTTCATCTGCACCGCAATTATTTGTAGAACGTGATGTTTCTGCGTTCATAGGAGTTAAAGCATTATAACTTATTACTGGAGACTGATCGTCACAATAGAAGATACCATTGTTGGCGTCACGTGCCCATGAATTAAACTCGACGCCGCGCCATAAACCTCTTTGGTCCAAAGTTAAGTACAAATAGAATTTGCAGATGCCATTTCGTTATCCCATTAAGATGGATCGTCAGTATTACAAGTTCGTAATCGCTTTACGTCATTGTTACAATTTACTTGTATTGACGTATTTATTTTAATGTTCGTAAATAATATTGGCGGAGGGGCTAAATCCCGTGTTGCGTAGCGGTGAAAGTCTATTGCCACCCCCTCTCTTCCCTTTCGTGTTGTAAAAGGCAACTAACAGACTAAAGACTGCACAAACATCCAACAGCATAGAGCGGCGATGGGCTCACCACCTGTCACGCTGAGCACAAATGCAGTCGCTATTTGGTGAAAAGTGGACTATGGCAGAGGATTGCTTTCGCTGTGCTTATTGCATAGTCTCTGACTATCCCTTCGGGGATAAAAGTCGTAATTGTAATATGTAGGGGCTAAATGGCACAGCGGTTGGCGCGTTCAGGTTATGTTGCTGGTTATGAACCTTTGCAAAGATGGAAGTCCACTGTACTTAAATCTTCCATCACTTAATTGTCATCATCATCAGCCTATAAACGTCCCACTGCTAGGCACAGGCCTCCCACGTGGACAATAGCACGTGGGGATATTGGGCCCATAACCCACCACGCTGGCCCAATGCGGGTTGGAGGGTTTTAACGACTGCCATCTTACGACAACAACCGGGACCAACGGCTTCACGTGCCTTCCGAAGCACGGAGGAGGCTCGAGATGTTTTAATGGTCACCCATCAGGCGACCCGGCATTGCGAAAGCTGCTTAGCGGGCAAGATTGCAAGCCGAACGCCTACCGCTGCGCTATCGAGCTCCTCTTTAATTTACACCTCACTCCTCACTTAATTGTATCATGCATTAATCACCACTCACCACTGCTCACTTAATTGTATCATGCATTAATCACCACTCACCACTGCTCACTTAATTGTATCATGCATTAATCACCACTCACCACTGCTCACTTAATTGTATCATGCATTAATCACCACTCACCACTGCTCACTTAATTGTATCATGCATTAATCACCACTCACCACTGCCATTTAACACAAACTTTGACCTACCAAACCGTGTCGCGTAGCGGTGAAAGAATACTACAACCCTCTCGCTCTTCCCTTGGGTGTCGTAAAAGGCGACTAACGGACTAGAGACTGCACATACTTCTAACAGCATAGAGCGGCGATGGGTTCGCCACCTGTCACGCTGAGTACAGTGCAGTCGCTGTTTGGTGAAAAGTGGATTATGGTAGAGGACTGCTTGTGCTGTCCTCATTGCCTAGTCTCTGACTAACCTTTCGGGGATAATAGTCGTGATTATATGTACTTATGTATGTTTGACCTATCAACCAGCATTGGGCCAGCGTGGTTGGTTATGGCGGCCAAATCTTCCCATTTGCTGTTATATGGGGCTGTTCCCTCCAGTAGGATGTTTATAGGCTGATGTCGATTTATTACATAAATGCGGAGGTCATACTTTACGGCCTACTGGATCTCTTTTAGCAATGTCTTAATTTAACGGAAGATAAGTAATTTAAATTTAAATTGACATTTAACTGACATTTATATTTTTGCATGCTTTCGAGTTTATGGCGAACATTTGTACTATAACTTTATTAACATGTCACCAGCCTGTTTATGCTGTAAATAATGTTCTGGCTTTAGAATAATAACATATATAAGGTAAGTCCGCGCGCCCATTTAGAAGCACTTTTTTTTGGAGCCAGATGCTCAAAAGAGGCTCCAAACGCCGAGTTTTCAATGTACACTACGGAGTTACAAGGTACGAGTGCGAGTCGCCGAGCGCAAGCAAGTAATCGTCACGAAAGTGTAATTCGGTTTAGTGCTTCACTCTTGACAGAGCGCTTGTATGGAGACTATCTTTCTATACGTAATTATTCTAAGGTTCTGGCAAATAAATTATTTGATTGATTTGATTGATTGATTGGAAGAAGAAAATAATGAATAAACTTTATTATAATTACCAAATCTGTTCAAAAAGATAATGAACCTCAAAACTTTAAATAATTTTATTATACATAGCCGCTGTCTCTGTATCTTTATTAGCTACTGGAAGCACGCACATGTGCCAGGAACAAGGCTTAGTTGTTATAGTTGTAATTTAGTTAGCTAACAGAAAGCCAGTTTGAAACAGTGCTCGTTATTAACGCGGATTTGTGAGAGCTACAACTGTATGCGACAAAATGTGTGCGAATCGTAAAGTTGGTACAGGCGAAAAACGACAACGCAGATAAAATCACGCAAGTCACAAGCAGATGACAAACATACATACATCATAATCACGAATATTAACTCCGAAGGGTAAGTCAGAGACTAGACAATGACGATAGCAAAAGGAGTCCTCTGCCATAGTCCACTTTGCACCAAATAGCGACTGCACTATCGCCGCTCTATGCTGTTGGATAGGTATATGTTCAGTCTTTAGTCCGTTAGTCGCTTTTTACGTCACCCAAGGGAAAAGAGAGGGTGGTAGTATTTTTTGACCACAGATGAACCTTTTAACAAGAACGTTCGATATGTAGCTGTCTTCTACACTTTGATCTAGTTTTCTGTATAGTTTTTGCTTGATAATTTCTCTCTCCTCTCTCTCTGACTGTCGTACTATACTGTTTTCTCAGTCACTATTCACTTAAGCTCGCTCTCGTCATACTACACTTACAGTATCAGAACGCGAAACGGTACTTTTTTTCTATTTGCAGCTTTTACATAGACTAATGACTGGATTCCAGACACGAGACAGTTTAATCCCATCTTCGCCATTGAAATTCTTTTACTTTGTAATTTCAATCGCTTCTCTGACCGATCTAGTTACGTACAGACAAAAGTATCTGAGAGTGGTAAACCAGTAATTTAATTACCCGTTTAGATCAATATTAAGCGGTTTTCTTTCTTTGCGTATCGTTATTCTGTTTCTTAATTCGGCAGACTATTATCAATTTCGTTTGGCCCATGTTGGACCTATAACTAAACTGTTACTGTCTAATACCATGTAAATTTATAATTATATCTTAGAACCAATTTATTTACAAAGAATCGTTGTGATCGTCACTTTTTTCTCCAGAGAGAATAATCAGTAACCTAATCAGTTAATACTATTGTCGTGAATGCTATTTATACCTATCCTCAAAAAGTCAAATCCATGCCTTTAATAATTATAATGTCATTTGACTGAAACCATTTGTCTCAGGGGAGGCGAAGTTTCAAATGTGACATGAATATTGAATACATTGTATTTCACATCGACAGAGGGCTATCAATTTCAATACGTCAAGAATGAAGAGACAAATAGCTGGTTCTATCTCTTTATATTAAGATGAGTTGTTTATTGAATTTCAGTGACATTTATTTATGACCCTTAATCTTATGTAATAGCAAGTGGAGACAAAGTACAGATGCCAACAGTTTTTCTAAATTTATTTATAACTTTATACTTACACCCCCATTTTTTATTCGTTTTAATGAAATTAAGGGTGAGTTCCACCCATGAATTGTCGTCAGCTGATCGGACACTTTTGTATGGGAGGTCGAAATTTTTTTGTCATTTTTGCACATAATAAATACCATAGCAGATTTTAGAGCAGATGACTATATATTTTATAAATATATTTTATATTGTTGTCTAATGTTTACGTGTGTAGTGCACACATTGAAATGAAACAGTATTTCGGATCTAACTCGCGTTTATTAATACTTTTTAAGGTATTTTTTTTAGTCCTGACGTTTCAGACCCTTTACAGGGTCCGTGGTCACAGGGAGACTAAGGTGTTGGTTGTCTCAAAGTTAAAACTAATTTACATACCGTCAATCATTTTTGTTTATCGTGTGCGTTCACGTTTACGCAAAACGAGCTCACAATATTTTTGGATCTTGCAGTGTGTTGGTGTTGGGGCTGGGATTTGATGTTTTTTTGTGATAAACTATTCCATCCTCACATCACCGCCTATTTGTTCCTCCTTTAACCAGCATGATCGCTAGGATATCTGATCTTGCCTGGTCAGGGTCATATAAAAGATGACTCACTTTATCTAATGATTTTATAATTTGTAATATTTTTATAATTTGTAATAAAAATAATGAATATTTTCTGAAGCGATTGTAATAATATAACCAAGCAACGATGCTGTTCGACTCATTATGCAACGGTTAAGTCACGGAATCCCAAATTAGACAAAAGAATTAACATTAAAATTATGTATGAAAAATGAGGGTTTTATATTTTCCCTTGCACCACACACAAATGCAGCTGCACAAAGATTATATTCCAGCGTGAAATGTTTATTACTCTACACTTAAAGTTGTTTGTGGATTTAAGTATCTGATTACCAATCAAATTTTAAATACCTTGTATTCTACGCTATCAAAAATATTACTTGCTATCAAAGTGTTAACTATGATTTCTGTTTGTTTTTACTATTATACTAGTCCTTATTTGCAATTTCTTTTGCGTGGAGTCTATGACATGAATTGTGGGTACAAGTTGTAACCTATAGACCCATAGACATAATTTATGTCAACATATTCAAATATACATAATTAAGACGTGTTCTTTATAACGCCAGCGTCGCGGACAAAAGGTACCTACTTTGCTACTATTACTCGAATTTGATCATTCGTACGGTGACCTACCACTGCTATAGTAGTCACTAGCCGCCGCACGAGTTATAACAAAAATAATTAAGAACATAAGCATATTTAATTCGTATTGTATTTTTCGTTAGACAAATAAGTTTCACTCGAAATTAAATCTTATCTTAATACTTTTATAAGAAAAGTTCTCAAACATGTTTTATTCTACGAATAGGTACCTCACACGAAGGCGACATCGTCAAAGTCACAATAAATTCTGAGAAAGGATGAAGGCTCAAATGAATTCGCCATTCAATCTCACGCTACATTCTCTTTTAATCTTCTCAAATGGCGACAAATTTACTGCTACAGATTTTAATTTAACGTCGCCAATGGTCGTTTTGCTTCTTTTTCAAGCGCAAGCGCTGACATATTTGTTTCAACAGTGTTTTGTGGCAATAAAGGGTTATGCTTTGATACTAAATTCTAACACGCGATACTTCGAAAATAAGATTCCTGGAAAAGCCATTTACACTATTATTTACGGCAAGTTTGTTGGCATGGCAATGCCAACAAACTTGTTAAGAGCAATACCTAAGGTTTAATTCCAGTTTATTATAATTTAGCTGTAATGTCTTTGTTATCATTAATTTAGTAAAAAAATTTACTATTCAAAACGCAACTTGTTACTAAAAACTGGAAACCCTTTAATATTGCGAATGCATTACTATGTAAAATGGCACACACTAAGTACAATAGCAAAGAATATACACTATCGTACAATAGCGCGATGCGCGATAGGACAGGCAACGCCATCTATTGAAAAATTAAGTAAACTAACAATAGCCTTGAACAACATGCATAATAAATAAAAATAGATGGCACACGGACCTTAATTCGTACACTATTTTTTATCATCGTCATCGGCCTATAAACGTCCCACTGCTGGGCACAGACCTTCCACATGGACATCACTATATGGGTCATTGGACCATGCCCATAACCCACCACCCTGGACCAATGAGTGTTGGTGGGTTTTAACGACTGCTAACGTGCCTTTCGATGCACGGTGGACATAGATGTTTTAGTTTGTTCACCTATCCAGTGAGCGGGGCGTTGGAAAAGTTGTTTAACTGGCAAGATAGCAAAGCGAATGCCTTAGTCGCTGTGCTATCGAGCTCCTCTCATATTTTTTTTAATTATCAGTAACTATAATTCCCCACACGAGACGTTTGTCGGCATAATATCTCTTCTTTAAGTATTTAAGTAAGTATTTTTAGTATGTTTATCCGTTGTCTAGTAGCCATTTAACGAGTTTCATAACGAAGCTTCTCTTAGGCTAGATAATTGATGTGAGTGTAGGAAAAAATATTTATTTATTTTATTTTATTATTCTTATCCTGTCGTGATTTTACCAACCATGATTGATACTGAACGATATCATCAAAATCGTCACTATCAAACAAATGGAGTGGAGAAGTGAACTCCTGACAATGAATTGGCATTACATTTCGCGTTTCATCTGTTTGGAAAATGTCATCATCAAAATCGTCAGACTTGAACAAATGTATTGAAGAAGTGAACTACTGACAATGAATTGGTATTTCATTTCGCGCTTCATCTGTTTGCAAAACGTCATCATCAAAAAAAGAAGTGAACTCCTGACAATGAATTGGCATTGCATTTCGTGTTTCATCTGTTTGCAAAAAGTCATTATCAAAATCGTCATTCCCTAACAAATTAAGTGCAGTAGTAAACTACTGACAATGAAATTGGCATTACATTTCGACTGTTTGCAAAAGCAGTATGCTTGCGTTGGTGAATCTTGACTTCTCGCGGTTCGACGAGACTTGGTGTGCCTTATCCGAATTGATATGCATTAGGTGCGGGCCAACTGGAGATGTTGCACAAGTTTATGTGTGGCAAGTAAATTTTGAACTGCTGTTTCATAGGAAATTACATATAAATTTTATGCGATAGATGTATTTGATAGAGACGTTGACAGTATATCTTCTAAATAAATAAAAACTATTGCCACGAATGTTGTTCGCGCATCACTTCGGAACGGCTGCATCTATTTAGCTAATAGCTAGTCTTAAGGTTCGTCTTTAAGAAAAAAATAGTAAATTTGTCACGGGGTACGTGTTGTCCACGCGGACGGAGACGCTGGCGGGCCGCCAGTTCCAAATAACATGTGATGTCACCCAATTACGATTTTTCGAATACAACCCTACATTTTATCCTATATTCTATGTCCTACATCTTATCTTATATTTAATTGTATTTTTAACTTTGAACACATTTTAAACTAAATATTAAATGAAAAATATTAAATGAAATTCAATTAAAAACAATAGCTTTAACAGTTTGTAACAATAGAAGCCGATTTCTGATACCTATGTCGCGTGAATATACAACAACACATTTCGTTGTTATTATTATTAGTCATTCTATTAGCGACTGTTGCCTAAATGTTACGCACACAATGTTACATACCCTTAATTGACGCTCCTTCCATACATAATTTAATGTGGCCATACAAACTTGGTAGGGAACGTCAACATATAAATATTTGCTTTCCCACGGACAGTTGTATTAAAGCTTAATTCTTGTGTTTCGACTCTTAACTCACGGCTTGCTTTAATGAAGCGGTCATTAACGTACTTGCCCAATTAAGGTCAGTCCGTCACACGATACCCGGCCCTTGTATGTTTGTAGTGCCCTTAAATTGTACCTGAAATTGCGTTGGCTTTCTAGTTGGTGTAATTATGATTAAGGTTATAAAAAAGATGATTTAGAAGTACAAAATACGTACTTTTCTTTAGTCATGAGAAATTTAGTTCTTTGCAGAGATAAGAGCTATATAGCTCTTTACCCAGATAAGAGCTATATAGCTCTTTACCCAGTAAAGAGCTATATAGCTCTTCTTGCTCAGTAACTTATTTAGCTCAGTGTAGTTCATGAAGATAGAAGGCTCTTGAGTCGTTTATGTGTACTGTTCAGGAAATAGCGCGAAGCGCAACGTATTGTCTTGAATTTCGAGGTAATTTTTTTTATTAGACAACAGAAATCTAGCTCTATACAAAAATTAGAAAATAAAATTTTCTTTCCTAAAAAAATGTTTTTTAAACTGAGTTATTGCGATTTTTTACTTTCTATAGTGGACTTTAAATTGCAATAACTCAGCTAAAAAAACGTTTTTTACAAATGTTTTCAACAAACTATTTAGATCCCTTTTTTCACTCGTTTCACTCTAGCATGCAAAGTTTCATCAAAATTGGCTTATTGGTTTTTAAAAATTTCGACTTGGAAGTTTGTATGGAAAACCGAAATGCATAAACTCTCTTAACAACGAGCAAAATGTTTCGTACACATTTGACGTGTCAAACGTAATAGAGAGTTAGACAGACACCCGTATAGTCTCTTGTTGTACCAATATATTTTGTTACAATGTATCAAGCGGTCCAGTAGACATTATTGATTCGTGATATGATTGACGGACCCGCATCTTGCTTTATTGATAACATCATAACAAAGAAGGGCGGTAGGTACATACTGCTGTTCCAAAACGATACGATACATTTTAAATCTTTTTTTCTGGAAAACGATGTGCTTTTGTTTTGTGTCCCTATAGTCTAAGATCCGAGTATAGAACGACCTTCACCGAGAAGGTTAATGGATGAAAAGTATTTTATATCAAATTTAATATGATAAATAATATATCGCGAGTGGGTTGGCTGAAAAATTTAGTCCAGAAACATTAATGATTAATTTAATATTAAAAATTTTTTTTTTTTAACATTGCACTGGTTTGGTGTGTGTGTGTTTGTAATGAGCTTATCTTTATATAAACATAAATTTTATTTATTTAACCAGACGGTTGCAAATTACTAATATTGACTTGCCTGTTTACACCTGCCTACCCAATGTTATGACAGGAAAAAAATAGTCAACCTAACGTTTGCATATTCTATAGGCTTTATACTTTCGATTGGTACCTATGTAATTTATCTATTATCGAAACAAGTGCAATATTTAAAAAAATATATTTTTAAATATTTATTTTATAATATACTGGACTGAAATTTTTCAGCCAACCGACTCGCAATATATTTTTTAACACATTAAATTTGATATAAAATACTTTTCATCCATTAACCGTTCGGTGAAGGTCGTTGTATACTCGGATCCTCTACTACTAGTGATAATAGTTTTCTCATATTTTTAGTTATAATGAAACTCAATTATGAGGGTGTACGCATTTCGGTTTCCCATACAAACTTCCAAGTTAAAAATTTTAAAAACCATTGAGCCAATTTTTATGAAACTTTGTATGCTAAAGTAAAACACAGAGATTTAAATAGTTTGTTAAAAACATTTTTAAAAATCGTTTATTTAGCTGAATTATTGCGATTTTGATATTTCCATAGTGGAGTTTAAATCGCAATAACTCAGCTAAATAAAGGTTATTTGAAAATGTTGTCAACAAACTATTTAGATCTCTGTGTTTTGCTTTAGCATAGAAAGTTTCATAAAATTTGGCTCAATAGTTTAAAAAAATGTCAACTTGTAAGTTTGTATGGGAAACGGAAATGCGTAAACCCTCTTAAGCCAATTTTGGTGAAACTTTGCATGCTAAAGTAAAACACAGGGATCTAAATAGTTTGTTGAAAACATTTTTAAAAAACGTTTATTTAAATGAGTTATTGCGATTTTAAACTTTCTATAGTGGACTTTAAATCGCAATAACTCAGTAACAATTTTTAGATGAAAAGGAGTTCAAGTTTTTGTTTAAACTTTTCGTTACAACCCTGAAGACAGGGCAATAATCTCTATTCCAAAGATTAATAACATAAAAGTGGCAAATCGATAATTCCCTGTTTTCTACCTACAAAATAGGGTTGTACAAAATGTACATTAACCTTAAGTAAAAAAATATGAAAAAAAAACTTTAGCACATTTAATGGTGATATTTAAGCAGTCAAGCAAGTCCTAACAGGGTTTAAGTACGCACCTTAAAACATTATTACTTATTTTCTACACGTTGTTGTAGAGAAAGATCAGGCGGTGTCATTCCCGTCGACACCACGCTATAACATTGTCTACACATAATTTTGATCACCGGTTAGGTTCCCAATTTGTGCACAAAAGTATGAAAATGGACGAATGCACCGTCGTGTAACGCCATCAATCATTTCCGTACAAAATTAAACGTCATGCGTGTTGGCCTACAGTGGACCGTTGGTGTTGGTACAGATCAGATGCAATGTAGAGACGGCATTGTTTTTATTATTTTTTAAAAAGTAATCATATATTTTTAGCGCTTCGGTGGGCGAGTGATAAAGCGCTCGGTTCGATATACGAAGGTCTTCAATTTCCAGGTACGGCAAAGTGTGTTTTGCAACAAATGATAATAATATCTATGTTAATAAGACTACCATGGTATATATAAGTTTTATACGGACAAAGTCGCGGGCGGACCTACCAAGACAAAAAAATTGTAACTTTATATTTTAACTAGCGGCCACTCACGGTTTCACCCGCGTGGTTCACGTTTCTATGGGAATATCGGGATAAAAAGTGTTCTATGTGTTAATCCAGGTTATAAACTATCTGTATGCCGAATTTCATTCAAATCTATGTGGTAGTTTTTACGTGAAAGAGTAACAAACATCCATCCATACTTACAAACTTTCGCGTTTATATTATTAGTAGGAAGGAAGTAGGATATGTTTATTAAAACTAAACACAAATTGTTATTTTTTTAAATGTTTATGAAATTATTTACTTTGATCTTTTTAACTTGAGAAAACGTTAAAACAAAATATAAAAAGAACCTGACATAATTATCACTCCGTTTGATACAAAATAAACTTTGATTGCAGACTATTTCTTACTTTGTTTGATCTAAATAGACATCATAAAAGAAGACAGAAAAAATAACACTTTACATTAAATGCTCTAAACGTTTCACCATCTACAACAAACAATCAAAGAATGCCCTTAATAAAACTATTATGGCCAATTTATTTCTTAAACAAACTACGGAAGATCGAATAAAAAGTCCCAATACAAAACAGCAACAAATAGTTTGACAGTGAAAAGTTGAGAACTATATTTTATTATTTTTAAATTCCAGTGAGAAATAGCCTGTCCTCTATTTCCGTGGAGTAACCTACTTTCATCCACAGGCGATGCACTCATTAATACAACATTTGTCTCGGCAAGAGACAGAACTCCTTCCTCATTCACCGTTATTAATATTGTATCAACGTACTACCAGAAAAACTTAGTAACTCGACAACATTCAACCAAAATTGTAACAATTCTAAAGGCGGTGCTTTATTCTGATATTTTTTTGATAAAGTAGTTGCATCAGCAACTTATTTCAATCATGAAATGATGACCAAGTCATCTTTCTTTACAATCCACTGTCTAGTAAAGTAATCTTTCAAAGCATAGTATAACTTTCAGTATTGTAGTACCTTAAAAACGGAAACTGCTGCAAAAGGTGTATTTTGAAACTTTTTATAGGGTAGCTTTACCTATAAAAATTTAACGGAACCAAATATGTTCTACTAATCTAATATTTTTATAAACAAACAGCCGATTAGAATTACGGCTATTTAGCGTCAAGTTCGATGCGAGCATTCTACTGCATCAAAGATTTTCCACTGTGGCGTCATAATTATTTCCATCCTTTTCTCGATCAGCTGTGACAGGATCGTAATTAGATTTATTATGTGAAAGTAAATTTCATGAAATTAAATATTGTGTTGTAAGTACTATCGGCCACAGAAGTAGCGTAAATCTTAGCACCATGTTGTACAAACTTCACTGTGTTCACACATAATGGTTGCAAAAGCTCGATTATTCCGAGCGAGTTGGCGTGACATGTACTTTAGTGTTAAGGTACTTCTGTGACCGACTGTACATACGTCCGACAATTTAATAATGCTATGTGATTTATGTCTTTGACTGATCGATGGGAACTTACGGTTTTTGCATCATTAATATTAATTAAATTATCGCCAACAGTTAGAACCGGCTATAAATTGCTTCAACGTTCGTTTTTTCTATGGAACTGATTTTCTTTGCCAGTTATTTAAGAGGGTTTACGCTAGGGTTTATGAAAAAATGTTTATCTAGCTGAGTTATTGCGATTTAAAGTTCAATATAGAAAGTTTAATAAGCCCGACTGAATAAACATTTTGTGAAATATTTTCTGATAAGTATTTAGAATTCTGTATTTTTCTTTTTATTATTTATTTCTTTTTAGTATTTTGCAAAAATTCAATGACTGGTTTAGGGGTTTGTATTATTTTGAATTTGAAATTCGTACGGGATACCGAAATGTGTAAACGCTCTTATATAGAAGGAAGAGAAGATTATCTTACCTACGTTGACAACCAAAACGAAATTTCAGAATAGTTTTTGAATTAAGTCGACAATGGAGCATGCCTGCCACGGTATTAAGGTGAGCAGTCACCACCGCCCATGGACATTGAGACCATATCAAAGAATTCCAGAGAATTAGAGAAATATAAGTGTTCTAACGTACTCAAGTGAGATAAAACTCAAGCACAGCTGCGGAATAGAGAGCTTATTAAAAACAGAAAACAAAACCCCTATTTTCCACGTCGTAATAACATACATTTTCATGGTCTTATAAAGTCCACATATAAACATAGCACTTATTCCCAGAAATTATTAACGAGCCAAACAAATGAATATCACGTCCACGTGCAAAAGTTGTAGGCATAAAAAACAAACGCCACCCTCCCACCCGCAAAATAAATAACAACCAAAAAAAATGTGTCGGCTACCAACGCAGACAAAATACGTACAGCCTACCGGGAGCAAACAGCCGTGTTAATACACATGGAATACATAAATAATTTGAGATATTCGGCTTAAGCCGCGATAATGGCCCAGCGTATAAAATAATGCAGGTTAAAATTATAACTGGAGACCGTAAACGGGGATTAAGCGAACGACCGCTGACATACTGTTATAACAAGCTGAATTATAACTAGGCTGTGTTATAGATGAGGCAGCGGTTTCGGCAGAATGCTCCGCAGCGCTTGTGGAAGCAATAATGAAGGGTTATTTTATTGTTATTTTCGGTGGTAATTACAACTCGTTAGGAAGATAGAGTGTTATGCTTGTGTTCGACTATTTGGAGAATGTTAGTGTCAGATTACGGGAAAAGAAATGTCATTAGTAGTTAAGCACTTGTTCACACCTTGCGCTGGTCAATACATTTCAACTTGTAATGAATAAAAATACTTATCTTAAATTACTCAATTCGGTAATATAGAAAAGATATAAAAATATAAAAAATATAGTTGTCTCCCTTTATTCTTCAATAATAATTTGTGCCAATCTTCAATAATAATAAATAGATTTATATTTATAAATTTTAAACATACTCGGCAATGAGGACAGCCAAAGCGGTCGGTCCTCTGCCATAGTTGACTTTTCACCAAATAGCGATTGCACATATGCTCAGCGTAACAGGGGGTGAGCCCATCGCCACTGTATTCCTTTACTAATAGAGGTATAACATAAATATTTACAAAAAATGCAAGAAACATTACATTTGATTTAATTTCAGAGTTACTAAAATAAATGAATGATAATCCTTAAGATACCAATATTGAAATTAATATTGGAAATATAAATAAAACGTCGGAACTCGAATTAATCTAAAGGATGATAAAATATTTGTAGTGTGCGCGTGCGACTGGATAGAGATAAATAAATCAAAGTGATGTCAAAGATAAGCATATCAACAAGAGGACATAAAGTGTCTGACTGTAGACGGTACTATTTTACCTTTTGTAATGAGATATTACTTCCTTTTTGGACTCAAATTCGTCTTAAATTTTACTTCTTAACAACCAGACGCTGCATGCATGCATGCGGGCATAAATGATGATCATGAGATCATCATTTATGCCCGCAATCCCTCGCTGCTAGGTATAGGCTGCTTGGATTTTGTGCCAGTCCCCTCTGTCCTGTGCCGATATCATACAAGTGTTGCCAGCGACCCTGACGATATCGTCAACCCATCGTGTTTTCGGACGTCCCCAATTTCTTTGGAACCACCCCCCTTTTAAAAATTTGCTCCATCGGCCATATAAGTTTTAAGATTATGTTTCTAAATCAAAATTAAGTACTCTTTTCTATAACGTTGTTGAAATTGGAACACACACATTACGAAACTTTACTTCAGAATGTTTCATAATGTGCTCAATTTAAAAAATGTCCTTCTGTATCTGCCATACTCTTTGCGGATAGGCACGTTTGTTGCGTCTGCGCAGCGAGGTGGGGCGTGCGAGCACGCTTTGATTTACAAACGGGCGGCGTGACGCACTAATAATGGGCGTCATTTATAGGGTGTTAGACAAAGGGCAAACGTTTTGTCAGTATCACCTTTTATTAGTTGCTATCCACACTGTGGATGTAGGGCGATAGTAATGATGATTCAGAGTTTTTCAAAAAAAGTTCAATTGAATGAGAAAATTTTACGTAATCTTTATCGAACACTGTTTTTCTACTTCTACATCTTGAAAAGATGCATTTTATACGGATATGGGTACTCGTATTATGTAAATTAAAGTAATGTATGATTAAAATAAGTCATTATCATCAATCTTAATAAAGTGTTTTTATTGTAAGGATGTCATTTTGGATAAATTATTTGTTGGTGACCTTTTTGTTATATTTTATAAGCTGTTTCTTAAGCTTGCATAGAACTTAATCTTGATCATGCAAGCGCACTTTAGTCATGATCGTCAACATGACTATCCATAGCAAACTCATTTAAAAAACCTTCTTATATTTTTTATTTTAATTCTCTAGTTCTTTAAAAAGAAATCGTTAATCTAAATGTTACTCGTGTCTCAGTTTAAATTTGCCCTTTTGCGAAAACGTAATTATCTACCTAAATTACCTAACTCTACTAAGGTAAATTCACATTTGCAGACTAAACCTTTAATATTAATCGAGGCATAGGTTACGACCCTAATACAAAAGTATAAATGCGCACGCGCTAGACATAATGCGTTGAAAAGCAGATAAATCTCGAGGGGATTGTTTATTGCCCTTAAATAGGGATATTAGCTTTTGTCAAACGACAGCGTCAGGGCACAGCTGGACGTAAACGGAACTAATTGTGTGATAAGGCGGTGACGGTTTCAATGGATGATGTATTGGTGCGAGCAATGTGGAACACGCATTTTTGTACAACTTACAAATAACGCTACAAAAGTATTCAATAATCGTATCTAACCGCAATAACCGCCTAACAGCAGTGAAAGAATACTACCAACCCCTCTCTACCCTTGGGTGACGTAAAAGGCGACTAACGGACTATACATCCAACAGCATAGTAATGTTACAATACAACAGCAAATTATGTCAAATGTAACGTTTCTTGCATTTTTGTAGATATTTATATTTCTTTATTAGTTAAGGTATAGAGCGGCGACAGGCTCACCACCACCTGTCACGCTGAGCACATGTGCAGTCGCTATTTGGTGAAAAGTGGACTATGGTAGAGGACAGCTTTTGCGGTCCTCATTGCCTAGTCTCTGACTAACGATTCTGGGATAATAGTATTAGTAATAGTAGGTAAGTATTCAATAAAATTGTGCAATATTTTTTCAAATATTTTTGTTCTTTTCCTAATTATATCTTTTACCATTTTTAATATTAACGAGTATGTAGTATGTAAGTATATAGGTTGATATTTAATTAACATAAAGTGAATGTTGCCATTTATTTATTGAAATCATAAATAATAAAACCAATTTAATAGCTCTAATACTTACTAGTTGCTTTACATGAATACTGTTAAATTGCAATCAACAATATATCTCTTTATCGTAGTTAGTAGCACTAGACTTCGTAGCTAAAATATTGTTCTTTTTATTCAAAATAAAGGAGAATGACTTTTTTACTGTAGGAGTTAGGCTAGTTTTTTAGCTAGCTAGCGTAACACAGCGCTTTAATGAAATAAATAGTACCTAATAAAGTAGCAGCAATGCTCTGAATAATTAACAAAAAATTACATTACAATATCATGCGGGAGTTTGAAGCTATCTTCATTTTTAGCTTAAGACTTTTTAGGTATTTTGAGGTTATGACAACAGTGTTATCGTATGACTACTAATCAGTTCAGTTCAGCATTTATTTATCACTTGACTCATAACGCGGCGTTCTATTATAGAACGCTACTTCTATAATAGAAAACCTCTTTTAACAGTAATCATTATAACTTACGAGAACACTTCTGATATGTGAGTGATTAAGACGCAATAGATATCGAATAGGCTGGTTTGGTCATTCTCCTTTGTTAAACCTATATTGCTAAAGTATTTACTAGTGGTGACATGTCGTTCCATTTGAATTACCTTAAGTTCTGAATGACTTGCTTTTTTTTTCTAACCTTTGTCTCTGTGACACGGGGATGGAATGAAATAGCCCTTACCCAATACAACAGAACGCAGTGTGAATAAAAATGTTTAGTAGGTTACTAAGTAAAGGGGAATGTCCCAAAGCAGCCTTAAAATGTACTAAAAGTTAAACCAAGTTCACTGTTGATTTACTTCCGTGGTTTTACGCATTTGCATGCCGAATACAAGGTTAATATAAAGTCGCGTGGACTTTATCACACAGGAGTAAGATTCAAGTTTGCATAGCTGCACATCTTTCTTATTTGGAACCCTACATTTAACCTAAATACGTGTAAAGGATAAAAGACGCAACAGAAAGGCGCTAAAACATCCCATCCTTCCCTGTTTACTGAAAGTGAAGCGTGTCAACATGCGCCAATGATGAAAAAAGGTTGAATTAAGTTTACTAACAAACATTATAGTTGATATTTTTATCATGCTATGTTACCGTTATTAAAATGAATAAGTACTATTGAGCCTCAAGAAGTTATAGTAAAACTTTGAATTTGAGAAACTAGGTAGCCAAACAATGGAACTAAGTCGTCTGGTTCTCATGTAAAAATGGGAGTTCCACAAGGGTCAATCCTAGGGCCTTTCTTATTTTTGATATATATTAATGACCTGCCATTCTTTGTAGAAAACTTCTGTGATATTGTATTGTTTGCAGATGATACTTCACTCATTTTTAATGTGACTAGGTCTAAGAAAAATTATGACGATGTTAACAATGCTCTCTCAGAGGTACTCAGTTAGTTTACTGTTAATAATTTACAGCTAAATGCTAAAAAAACCAAATTTATTAATTTTACACTACCAAATGTTAAGACTGAACATACTAATGTAAGGATAAACGGTGATAAATTAGATTTGGTAGACTCGACTGTTTTTCTAGGGATAACCCTTGACTCAAAACTTCAATGGAATCCTCATATATCGAAATTGGCCGGCAAACTCAGTTCTGCTGCTAACGCCATTAGAAAAATTAGGCAATTAACCGACGTTGATACTGCTAAAACGGTTTACTTTTGTTATTTTCACAGTGTCATGTCATATGGCGCCCTACTGTGGGGAACAGCGGCTGATGTTGAAACTATATTCATTTTACAGAAACGGGCAATAAGAACCATCTATAGACTAAGCTCACGAACTTCTCTAAGAGATATTTTTAAAGAAGTTGGTGTTCTTACAGCTGCATCTCAATATATTTATAATTGTATAGTTTTTGTGCGTTGCAATATTAACTCATTCACTAAACACGGTGACGTACACAATTTCAATACTAGAAATAAGTCAAAACTTATGATGCCCCTGTTCAGGTTACAGAAGTTTCTCGGCTCTTTCTTGGGGCAAGGTATTATTATAATAAAATACCAAGTACTGTACTAGAATTACCTTTAGATAAGTTTAAAAACCATGTAAAATCTTGTTTACTTAAGAAAGGTTATTATACAGTTAAGGAATATTTAGAAGACAAAACAGCCTGGTAATGATAAAATAATCACATTATATTTTAAAGTCCATTTTCTTTGTAACTAACTCATTTTACCCTGGTATGATAGCCTTTTATCAGCAGTGTCTTACAGACAATAGATCATCATCATCATCATCATCAACCTATATCAGTCCACTGCTGGACGTAGGTCTCTCCCAAGACGCGCCACTGAGCCCGGTCTTCGGCTCTTCTCATCCAGTTTTTGCCAGCTACACTCCGTAGATCGTCGCTCCATCTCGCCGGAGGGCGTCCTACACTACGCTTGCCTAAACGCGGTCTCCACTCCAGTATCCGTTTGCTCCAACGGTTGTCGGTTCTTCGGCAAACATGGCCGGCCCACTGCCACTTCAGTTTGCTAATCCTTTGAGCTATGTCGAACACCTTAGTTTTCTGACGAATAACATCATTCCGGATTCGATCTCTCAAGGAAATTCCGAGCATAGCTCTCTCCATAGCGCGCTGAGCGACTTTCAGCGTGTGGACCAGCCCCACTGTCAGCGTCCACGTTTCAGCAGCATAGGTCATAACAGGTAGGACACACTGGTTGAAAACTTTCGTTTTCAGACATTGAGGGATGGAGGACGAGAAGACTTGACGAAGTTTCCCAAACGCAGCCCAGCCCAGCTGTATTCTCCGGTTTAGCTCTCTCTCGAAGTTGTGTCTACCTAACCGCAGCGTCTGCCCGAGGTAGACATACTCCTGCACAACTTCGAGAGGCATTCCGGCAACGGTGATTGGCTCTGGGGTAATACGATCATTAATCATGATCTTTGTTTTATCTAAGTTCATGCCCAGGCCAATCCGTCGTGAGGAATCAGCAAGACTGTTCAGCATCTGCTGTAAATCCTGCAACGATTCTGCCAATACGACGATATCGTCAGCAAATCGCAAGTGTGAGATATACTCGCCATTGATGTTAATGCCCATTCCATTCCAACTCAGCGTCTTAAACAGATCTTCCAGCGCGCTCGTAAACAATTTGGGAGATATGACATCTCCTTGTCTTACTCCGCGGCGCAGCTGGATAGGTTTAGACTGCTGGTTCTGGACTTGGACAGACATAGTGGCATCATCGTATAGGCATCTCAACACTTCGATGTATCGCCAATCAACCTGGCATCGCTGCAGAGATTGCAGAACAGCCCAGGTTTCAACAGAGTCAAAGGCTTTCTCATAGTCCACAAACGCTAGGCACAATGGCTGATTATACTCTTCGGACTTCTGTATAATCTGTCGCATTGTGTGAATGTGGTCTATGGTGCCAAATCCTCTGCGAAACCCAGCCTGCTCTGGGGTTTGGAACTCATCAAGTCTTCGCGCAAGACGGTTCGAAATAACTCTGGAAAACAGTTTGTAGACATGGCTCAAGAGTGAAATCGGTCTGTAGTTTTTCAATAAAGCTTTATTGCCCTTCTTGAAAAACATGATAACCACACTCTTGCTCCATGCCTTTGGAGTTCTCCCATGGTCCAGGACGGATTGAAAAACACGTTGGACCTCCCTCAGGACTGGTGAACTACCTGCCTTTAGGAGTTCCGACGTGATTCCGTCTTCCCCTGGGGCTTTTCCATTTTTTAACTGTCTCAGAGCCACTTCGATTTCGTCTAGGCTGATCTCTGGGAGATCTTCGGTGTAGTGGCGGGTTAATGTGGCTCTAACATCCTCATTACTGGATCCCGGACACGAAACTTGCGAGGCGTACAATCGGCCATAAAAGTCTTCGATCTCAGCCAGAATTTCCGGCTTGGAAACGACGGTATCACCCCTAGATGTCGTGAGCTGCGTCAGATGGCTCCTACCAAGTTGCTGCACAAACACTTTGGACCCCCGATTTTGCTCAATTGCTCGTTCAATACGAAGCGTATTGGAGCGACGGAGGTCGTAGCGTATGCGCTTAGCAATGCACTTGTTAAGAGCCGTGTGTTCTGACAGCGTAGTAGGGGTGAGTGGTGTCTGGCGTCGCTTTTCCATTAGCCGGAGAGTCTCGTCCGAGTACTTAGACTTTCTGCCCGTACGCCTTACCGAGCAAAATTTCGTGCCCTCTTCCCTGAGGATGTTTACCACATTGTGTAGGTCCTGATCTACGTCATCGGTAGTTTCCAAGGCAGCGAATCGATTTTCGAGCTGAAGTTGGAACTTCTCTGAGTTCACAGCGGTTTGGAGTAAGTTTGGTCGGAGCTTAGACTTCATCAAGCGGACGCGTTCAAGCTTAAAATTGATATTCAGAGTGCCTCGTACCATTCGGTGATCGCTGCCGGTATTAAACCTATTGATCACTGAAACATCTCTGAATATATGCTTCTTATCCGCTATAATGAAGTCTATCTCGTTTTTCGTCACAGCGTCGGGGCTTCGCCAAGTCCACTTTCGCTGTGGACTCTTTTTGAAGAAAGAATTCATCAAAAAGAGTCCTTCCCGCTCTAGGAAGTTGACCAGCATTTGCCCCCTGTGATTCCTACTACCAAATCCGTGTGGCCCTACCGATGATTCGCTGCAAGTCTGTAATCCTACTTTGGCGTTGAAGTCCCCCATGACAATGTTAAAGTGTGCCTTAGTGGTGGTGTGTAAGGCTTTAGCAATGTCATCCAGGACAAACTCCACTTCATCATCCGAGTGTGACGAGGTCGGTGCATACACTTGAACCACCTTGAGGGAATACCTCTCGGTGAGTTTAAGTACCAGGTATGCTACCCTGTTCGACACACTGGATACTTCAGTGACGTTGTCGGCGAGGGACTTGTGGATCAGGAACCCAATGCCACCTTGGGAGATATGGTCGCCCTCGCGGTAGTACATGACATGTCCGGATTCTAGGGTTATGGTGTCCTCTCCCTCTCTTCGGACTTCACATAACCCCAGAACATGCCATTTAACCTTTTCAAGTTCTACCTCGAGTTGCGCCAGGTGTTCGTCTAGCCGTAGAGTGCGTCCGTTGTACGTAGCCAGGGTCAGTTGGGATGGGCAGCCTTCCGTAGCCCGGAGATTCTTCGCACCCCCTGTTCCGCCATTTCCATGACCGCCGCCTTGGCCAGGACTAGCGGAGCTGCCGGGAACTGGGGGCCGTCCTTTTTGTGTGCCAATCATATGAGAGGTTTTGCCCTAATCGCCACGCTGGGCATGCGGGTTGGCGATCGCAGGGACACAGTCTGTCGCACCGCTGAGGCTGCTGCCCCTCAGCGGTCAGGGATTTGACTGTGTCTGGATGAGAAGGGTTATACCGCCGTCGACCGGTCGCCAGAGCCTCGTCGGTTACTGCAGGATGTACCGCGTGCAGGTGAGGTTGACAGTTGGAGCTAGAGGTCTTGTGTAGCTCCCTTACATCCCAATAGATACCTACTCAAAACTTTGTTGCGTTGCCTAAATGTTTTCTTGCTTGCTTCATTGGAGTTGCTCGAGTGTGTCATGCTCTCTCAAAGTGTCTCTGCGGTGGTGGCATGTGCGTCGGGTCGTTACGTTCCCTAAAACATGGTTGAGCGAAGCGATGGCTAATTCACATGTCATACTCGTGAACGGGTGCCGCCTGTGGAGGCTGGTCTGCTCTTGCTAACTTATTTTTATTATTAGTATATTAGTAGTTGTAGTCTTACTTTTATTTTTCTGTACTGTAATGATTGATTACATTGATTATTTTATATTGATGAATGAACTTTTTATTTTTAATAATATTTTTTTTATTTTTATGTCCTTGTAGTTATTTTATGTTTTTATTATTGTAATCGAAAGTGCCCTTGTTTGATAGGGAGGGCATTTTTCAACTCTAATTGACGCTGTAAAAGAAAGGGAGAAAGGAAATGCCCTTGCTGAGTTTCTTGCCGGTTCTTCTCAGTACAAGGCTCCCGCCCCATAGTTAGACTTACGAACCGATGGCATAATGACATTCATAAGTGCTGTAATCTAAACATGACCTAACCTGAATAAATGATATTGAATCTTGAATCTTGAATCTTGAATCCAAACGATTGTAAAATGTCTGACTTCTATATATTGAAATACACATAGATACGTATAACCATAGATTATCTTCCTCTTTTGATTACCTATTCACTACCCTACTAGCCACCCGTTCGCGACTTTGCCAGCTTATACATCTGAACCTCAAGAAGTTATAGTAAAATCCTTGAAATTGAGAAACTAGGTAGCCAAACCATCGTAAAATATCTGACTTCTATATTTTGAAATACACATAGATACGTATAACCATAGATTATTTTCCTCTTATGATTACCTCTATGTTTATAACCAATTCACTACCCAAATATTGTATACCTACTAGCCACCCGTTCGCGACTTTGCCAGCTTAAACATCAGAATCACAATATTATGATCCTGTGTATTTGTTAACACAAGCAGCCTTTTTGACCACCTCGGCCGTGTGCCTGATGTCGGGGGATTTTGGGGGATTTCAACGGCCACCATGAAACATGGTTGGGCTCCTCCAAAACTGATCACGCTGGTATAGTTGCTCATGCCTTCGCTCTGACGCAAGATCTGACACAATGGTAGACCAGCCCACCAGGATAGCAGATATTGTAGGTCACGCGCCCTCTGTTGGACTTACTGTTGACGAGTCGCCCTGCAGGGTATAGAGTGTCGGTGGTTGCACCTTTAGGCTCGTCAGACCACTGCTTGGTCATTCCCACAACACCGCATAGCGTTGATCTACCGAAAACGGTGAAAACCAAGCGTCGTCTGTGGCACTACTCGTCGGCAGATTGGGACAGATTGCGTGATTACTTTGCATCCGTCTCATGGAGCCAGAGCTGCTTTCTTGGAAAGGACCCGTCGGAGTGCGCTTCTGCCATCGCTGGTGAGATCTTGTTGGGTATGGAATATTATATTCCATTCACAGATCTTGCCAGCGTTGGTAGACAACGGCCCTGGTTCAATCGCGAATGCGCCAAAGCTGATTGCAAACAGGCGGCGTATGGTGCTTGGAAGAGGGCTTGCGCACTAAATGACCCTAGTACCGGCTCCTTAAAGGTATAGCTTACAACAAGGCCTCTAACTTTAATAAGAGGGTAAGTTAATCTTGCAGGAGCGGATGCACAAAGAGTGTTTTTGCAGGTTAGGGCAGGAGTCAATCTCGCACCCTACGGGTAGCCGTAGCTATTGGTGGCTCGCTAAGGCCGTGCAGGCCAACTTCTGCTCTCTCTCGCTGCCTCCGTTGAAACATCCAGATGGCACGTTAGTTTACCAGCCGCTTGAGAAGGCAAAGTTGTTGGCTGAACTTTTCGCGGCTAATTCGCGCGCCGACGATTGTGGCGCCGCTCCACTTATTATACCACATTGTGGGGCCACCATGCCTGATATTCGTGTCAGGCAGTGTGATGTACGTGCCGTGCTGCGGTCGCTCGACGTGCGGAAGGCTAGCGGGCCGGATGGTGTTCCAGCATTTGTGCTGCTTAGATGCGCGGTTGAGTTGTCTCCTGTATTGACACGATTGTTTATGGAATCTTATCTTGAGCGTCGACTTGCCGATTTTCGGCAAAGACAATTAAAAATTCTATTGTGTCTGGCGCGCGACGCGCAGGTAGTTATGATACCGGTATTGTGCCGGTGTCTTGGAAGGAGGCGAACATACAACCCATCTCCAAAAACAAGGATCGCTCGGATCCAGCCTATCGACCCATCGCTGTAACTTGTGTGCTGTGCAAGGTGTTTGAGCGGATAATTAATTCTGTAGTTAATACCTAGAGGATCACTCGCTGCTCCATTATCGCCAGTATGGGTTCAGACCCAAGCGATCAACCGGTGATCTTCTAGAGTACGTTGCTCACGCGTGGGGTGAAGCGATGGACAAGCATGGCGAATCCCTGGCAGTTAGCCTTGATATCACCAAAGCTTACCAACTAGCACCGTAGCATTAAAAAACTCTCATATCATTTGTATAAAGGTTCCATTCGATAATTAAAGAGTTAACAATACCTGTAAAAGAGGCGTTATAACTCGTCTCGCCGTCTCTAACTCACTTATAACCACGAATGAGGCCCAAGATTTTGAGAGTAAAGGCTTTAGTAAAGCCTCTGTAGAACGGCGTCATTGAAGTGCTAAAGTTACTGCAAAAGAGCGTTTATTCACTCTCAACTCGAACTTTTACCGGTATAATTGTAGCTGTAGAAGGGTTATTTGACATCCTGACTCTTATTATTTATCTAAAAAAGGGTCAAGTGACCATGTTACCTTTTCTTGAGTATATTTTTACCATGACGCTAGTATATCTTAGACAACAATATTAACAATCATACGCGAAAGTTTAGGTGACATTATAAAATATTAGTCGGAGTGAGTTAGTTTAATAATTTGAAGTTATGCATGTTTTGTTAAGTGAAAACAAATATATGACATTGTAATTTTACGGTAATGTATACCATCTCAATTTTAATACGCTCAGAATTTATTAAGGATTTGGAATGAAACATAAGTGAATATAAAATAGACGACTCAATATTGTACAATTTTTATCCTTGCTTTATGTCCATTAGTGCAATAAATCGATTGGCATGAGTGGAATGACAAAATTGACATAAATAGTTAAGTATTTTACAGTGAAATATTGATTATCCCAGAAATGTATAGGTTAGGTCGCCAATGCAAATGCAAAACTTACATTCAAGACTTTTAAACTCACCTAAGTAATCTATTACACTTTTTGAGATAGAACACCCTTAGCCAAGGGTATTATGCAGTCCTCAGTATACTTAACGGTGTCATAATTGTCTCAAATAATTACGCTTACCTTAGCCAAGATAATATTACCGAATGCATTTTACAAACTGACAGGTTTAGGGTTTTTATTAAAATAATGAAAACCTGCGATTGTAATATATTTTTTAAATGTAGCTATATAATTATAATTACCTACTAAAAACTACACAATGGCTAAAATTCTTCAGGTTTTTTTTTCTTATAAGGTGTCTTTAATAGAGTCTAATTGTAAATGTTGTAGTAATGTGGCAGTATCAATTTTTTTAGGATAGTTCGGGTTTCAATGTTATTTATTACAGTCGAAATTTAGGATCATTTTCTTACTCGCAGAATAAGTTCAGTCGCTCAGTCCCTTACAAGCGGAGGGCGGAGACACGTTATTGCGTTTACAGCGTTTAAGTTTCCAAGGTCAGTCATCTCAATAAAAACTGTCACTAAGCACATAGCCACGCAGTATTTGCCTAATCTAAGGCGATTGTTCCATAACATTATATATTTTAGTACCTAATACTTATTCTCTCTTATTACTATATATTACAGTGTACCAATAGATGAAAGTACAGAGCACAGAGAGGAGCCCAGTGAAGAGGAAAATCCAGTGCAGTCTAAAATCAGACTAGTAGTAATAACTGAAAGATAGTTTAATCATTAAAATCATACGAAGTCTCCACAGTGGCTTTCATTGATGGTCATTCTCATTATTAATAGGTACTAATCCTATGTCCCTTTTTTGTTGAGTAGTTAAGGCATGAAAGTGTAACAAACTCACTTTCGGGTTTATAGTTAGGGTATTTGTTACACAAATTTCTTTTGGAGTTTGCAAAACCTTTCGTGGATCTTTTAGAAGCAATAATTTATTACCTACTCACGTAGCCTTTATTTAAAATCGAGAGCAACTGTTTTAAAGCAGTCTGGGAAATATTATTTTCAATTGACCACGATTTAAATTTTTATGTGAGGAATGTAATTTTTTCAATTTCATTAAAAAAAAAGGTTTGTGTTTGTTTGTGTCTCCAATATAATAATGCATTCAGGGCGCTGTTGGGGCTGCCGCGATACTGCAGCGCATCGGGGTTGTTTGCTGAGGCGCATACAGACGGGTTCCATGCCATCATGCGCAAGCGAGTTGCATCTCTGATGAGGCGGGTGCGCGGCGGTGCCAACAGCCTTCTGAATACTGTAGCGGAGAGGGTTGACAGCCCACTTCTGAGACACTGGGTCACGTTGCACGTGATGCCAGGAGTTTGGGCTGCAAACTAAGAGTGAGTTACTATATTAAATTACACTAACTTTAGCATATAAGTTTTTATTGTATTTTGTATTACTAACACACTATGGATGAACCTATGTCTGAAAATAAAGAGTTATTATTATTATTATTATTTGTTTTCTGAAAGTGGGAAGGAATAAAAAAATCCTGATTTATTTCAGCTTCCTCTTTTTGTTGTTGTACGGAACCATCATGCTCGTGTGGAGGCGCTACTCGAACTTGACCAATATTACACGCACCATGACTATTTATATTTTCAATTTGTGGCCATTCTTCTGTATTTTTCCGTGCAACTAGAAAAACAGAATCTAATCCAATATTATTACAACGGCTGGATTCTTTTGGTCATTAGTATTATTATTGCTATTGATGGACTCCAAAAGAGTATGACATTCCTGCCTCATTCTTTTTTTCACAGCATCTTTTTTTTTGTTTATCCAAGTTAACCATTTCAGTTAAGTTAAGTACTATATTTTAACAATAACTGTACAAAAGAACAATCTATTCCGTTCGTAAACCGATACGTATAGTCAATTGACTATTCTTAATTCTTTAATTACTCGAATCTAGATTTTTGCCTGTGAGTGTTAATAACGATCCGTACACGCTTGCTTAACACCGTTACTTTTTACAATGTCTTCAAAGTCTACTTGCCTAACGCAAAAAGCATAAGTAAAGTTGACCTTAAAGATTAAAACTGCATTGATGAGTTTTCCAACACTTATAGAATCTTGTCTTACTGCACTCTTGACAAAATATCTTTTACAACCAATTAATGCACCCTGCTAGTCAATATGATACCTAAAGATTTATATGAGTATTAAAGAAAACCACTTAACAACCATAAGTGTTAATAACGGGTATCAGTGAGCACTGTTGTATAGCTTTAGGTGTTTAAAACAGGTTAAACCTAAAACATCCTAATTACAATTGTTTTAACTAACACCATTTTAACTCTGGAAGCTGCCTAACGTCGTTCATTAAAGTTCTAGCTAGGATATCTGTTGACATTAATTTTATTTTTTAACTCCTCTATATCTCTCTTAGTTAGAACTGAGATAATTATTGCAGATTTATACAGGTTAAAGTTATAATAATAGCTGTAACTGACGGTAGAATGTAAGTTGGGTTTTGACAGAGTCTGGCATCGTTCCCTTCTTTCCAAGATGCCAGCCTGCAGTGTGCCGCCCCGTTTGTGCGCCTGGGTTGCAAACTTTCTAGTGGAGCGAAGGATTCGTGTCCTTTGTGAGGGTAGTTCCTCCGCGTTCTAGTAGGTCAATGCCGGAGTGCCGCAGGGTTCTGTGCTCTCACCTGCTCTATTTCTTCTGCATATTAATGACATGTTGTCCTTGGGCAATATTCATTGTTATGCGGATTACAGTACGGTGTATGAGCGGTACTTAAGACATCCTGCGGTAAAGCGGCCGATATCATTGTGAAAAGCAAGAACTGGTTGCCAAACTGAACCTGGCTCTCGATCGTATTTCTAAGTGGGGATCTGAAAACCTGGTCGAGTTTTATGCCAGCAAAACCCAGATTTGTGCATTCTCGTCTAAGGTAACTCCCTTTCTTACTCCTCCCTCTCTACAGAACTCTCCGTTACCTATTTCGGTGAACCTCAGCATTCTTGGCACGGACATCGGCGAAGAACTAAATCCAAAATTCTACATCGATAGTGTTATTTTAACTGCGTCTCGTAAGTTGGTTATTCTCAATAAGGTGAGGCGGTTTTTCACTCCCGAGCAGCGCTGTTTGCTGTGCAAGACTCAGGTGCTTTCGAGTATGGAGTATTGTTCCCACCTATGGGACGGCTCCGTTAAATACCTTCTAGATGCACTTGATAGACTGCAAAGGCGAGCGGTACGCATTATTGGAGATGCTACAGCCTCTCTTGAAGACCTCCAGCTGCGTAGAGACATTGCTTCTCTCAGTGTCTTCTACCGGAATTACCACGGAGAGTGTTTTGAAGAACTTTTTGATCTAATCCCACCCTCTCCTTTCCTCTCCCGGACTACACGTGCTGGTCTTAGGATGGTTCCTAAGTATGATGGTGGTACCATCATACTGTACAGACTATCAGTACTCGTACCAAAAAAGGACATTGGCGAACTCCCATACAAACTTATGTCAACTCTTTTGTTAAGCGTCTATAAATAAAAAAAATATGTTGGTATAGAGTTTGTAATCCTGAACAACATGGTATTGGGTTTACTTCTCTAGTAAGTCTTCAATTAAAGATATTCCAATTCAAAGTTTTGAAGGTTATGTCTATCATTATGGATAAAACAAGTACTTACCTACCTATTTGTGTTATCCTTTCAAGGATTGGCCAGCACTAGCAACAGACCGCGAAAAGTGGAAAAAGGGGAGGGTGGGCCTTTCCCAGCAGTGAATAAATATAGACTTGTAATAATAGTAATGTGATTTTATCTAACTTATGATTAGGCAGTATGGTCTCTGACCTTAGCCTGTTCCTTCAAGGAAGAAATGATAAAAAAATACGTAATAAAATATAAAAAAATATAAAAATGAACTTCTTGGCAGGAAAGTGAACTGTCATGTCTGCAGTTTTGTTTTATTTTCTATAATTTGTGTTTTGTCGAATATTAATGTAAAATAATGGTGGATTATTTACTGTTAAGTGTTCGTGAACGTGCATGAGTGTTGGCAAATAAAACAAAACAGTTTAACATCACTTTTCAAATTCTCTCAAGAAGTCTGTGTGAGATCTTAATACAGCCCCAAGCTTTATTGAGTCTCAAGGGGTTTGGGGAATATCATTTACCATTAAACGTTAATTATCACTCGTTATCATCTACTTTATGGAGACTTTATGCAAAGAAAATATTCAATTTAATATACTGGCTAAATGTGCTGACCGCACGAAACCATTATTAAAAATAAAAAAAATAAAGCGTCTTCATTGTTTTGTTTTTATTTCGAGACTTAGACAGGTTTTTCGTGGTTTCAAAAATCTTACGAATTTATTTAATCCGTAGTTGTAATAGTGAAATTTGTAGACGCTAAAGAATTCATTCAACAGTGATTTCGCTATTGTCCTTTGGCAAGTCGTTCTTCTGTAAGACCATTCCGCTTTGGAATTCTTTGCTTGCGCATGTGTTTCCCAGCTCCTATACTCTCAGGTCTTATTCTGCTACTAACTGGATTATAGTATTTATTTCAGTTTGTTACGATTGTTTGTCTTTTTTAAACTAGTGTGTCATTTGCAGAATGTGGCATTCTGCGACTAAACTATTCCCCTTTTAAGCGAGGCGTGAAACAGCATTTATGCAGGCCGTCATGAATAGGTGCGCTTGATACCGTGCTTATTCCACGGTGGGAGACTCTTTCATTATTTTGGACTGCATCGGCTGCTTACCATCAGGCAGGCAGGATGCGGTCACTATGACGAGTCAATAATTATAAAAAAAATCTGAGTGAGAAATCAATAACTCCTCCAGAGATGTTTTAAGCTTGTAGGTACTTCGAAAGCAGTTGTTAGTTTTAAATTTAAGGTTCTGTGAATAATTGAATGATCTTAGAAGAGAATTCAATTTATGAAACAAAAGTTTTCGTTGCCCCTAGACTTCATAAAGTTGAGCGCCTATCAAATATTTCATAGCAAATGTGCTTGAGCGCGCGTCAGTGCCGTCTCGAAGACATCTGGCGGGACAATCGGAGATACTTCAATTTTAAAGAACTTTAGCATCTAGCCAGAACAAGAACTAACAGCGCTCTGTAATAACCTTTTCCCTGCACGACACTATATATGGAAATGTTTAATATCTAGCTTTAGTTTTATTGAGAATAAGATAGATTTTGTGCTAACAAATCCCAAATAAGATTCAAGTTAGTCACACCTACTCGTACCAGAAAAAAATTTACTGGCAATTATTATAGGGACTAAGACTACTTTATCTGGAATCTTGAACCACTGAGGAACTATCTTTAACATACTTAACAATGTTATGATCCTACTAATATTGTAGTAGCTACTATCAATGGTAGTCGTGTCCCTTTCTTCTCCGAATATCCTTCGTCCGAAAATCAAAATCCCCAACGCGTTTGCTATAATCATCGTTAACATAATGTTCGCGTATACGCAATTTTGTTTCACCTAATCGTCTTTAATTCTAATGCTTTTGTGTCTTAGTATCGGGTGCTGTAATAACTAGATATCCTAATTTTTCTTGCTATAAAGTCACATGTCCTAAATGTTATATATATGTTAGTCCGAATGTTAGTCCTAACAATATTATTATAAAACATCATTCAGATGATGGTTTACACTCCTGTAGGTCACGTGATAGTTCACGATTGTCTTAAATTCATGAATTTCGAGGTTATTTTTTTATTAGACAACAGAAATACTGGGTGCGTATCATTTCATATAATGACAAATAAACTAATTTCTATACATGGACATAACGTCCATTGGATATAATTTTTACATGTTCTAAATACACTTCCTATAACATCATTTGGTATAATTTTTGCTTATAAATAAAAATAGCATTTTAACCCTAAATCGATTTCAAATATTGTCTTAAAAACTTAAAACGTTGGGTTTTTGTTAAGGTTATACTAAAAAAAATCAGTGACTGGAACGAGTCGCGGCAAAACCGACTCCACGTAGACTTGTCTGCCCTACGCTAGAGTGTAATTTAAGCCCGCGTAGGCGCGGAGGGACGAGGCGGCCCGCGAGCTGAGAAGCAGGTGGGTTTAACGCTCGCCGCCGCGCCGCGGCTGAGGCTTAGCTGAGCAAGCCGAAGCTGCGGAGGTGAGCCATCTGCGACGATAAGCTCACGTGGGACCGCCGGAGTCCCGCAGCGCCGGACTCCTGCAGTGCCGGAGCCGTGACAGAAACCATGCCTGTTGCATGCTGCATGCCTGCATGCATGCTGCATGCCTGCATGCATGCTGCATGCCCGCGTGCATGCTGCATGCCTGCGTGCATGCTGCATGCCTGCTTGCATACTGCATGCCTGCTTGCATGTTGCATGCCTGCCTGCATAATGCATGCCTGCCTGCATCTTACATGCCTGCTTGCGTCCTGCATTCTTGCTTGCATGCTGCATGCCCGCTTGCATGCTGCATGCTTGGCTGCATGCTGCATGCTTGCTTGCATGTTACATGCCTGCTTGCATGCTGCATGCTGTATTTATGCTTGCATGCCTACTTGCATGCTGTTTGCATGCTGCTTGCTTGCTTGCATGCTACTTGCTTATTACATAAATAATGTTTTATATGATTATATTATTATATCAAATGTATATTATATTAAAAGTAGGTACGTTAAATGAAATTATATTATCATAAGTATTTATATCAAACATTACACTCCCCAGAAATTCTAGCTGCCCTACTCTTGTAGGTCACGTGATAGGTTAGAAATTTAAGACAATCGCGAAGCGCAGCGAAGCGTCTGTCTTAAATTAGAGGTTATTTTTTTATTAGATAAAAGAAATCTAGCTCTCAGTTTCTAAACGTATGCACGGAATTTGGTAAAATAATGAAACAACTGTAATATAATCGGAAAATATTTAATTAACTTGGATATAAATGCTATTTAGGACTTTTAATTATTATAGAAAAGCGTTTTATGTCTTTTAAATATAATGGATTGTAATATTTAAGATAAACAAATTTAGGGCATACTGTATTTAGGAATTTCAATGTTATGGTATGTGATATTATGTAACATTAAATTCGAGCAAGTTATCATTCGGACAAATGTAGATTAGAACAAAAAAGTTATGACACTTTAGATTATAGATAAAAATTTTAGGGGACAAAATAGAGAACCACTGTCTTCACTTTATACACTTTACTCAGAAGAATAATAGACACTTTAGTAGCATGTCGTAATAGCTTAACTAGAAGTTGTTAACTCCCTGTCATATTACAGGGTTGGTCTGACTAAGTACTACAATGTTCAGCGACTAAACCACGATACTCGTCTGACAATATTTTAAAACACTGTTTGTTCTAACATCACTACATTGGCATAGAAATCCGTAACAATACTAGCATTATTCCTCATACAAAGGTAAAATAACTTTTTGTTATGTCCATTCGCTGTTATTCTAAAACTACTTTTATATAAACATCGTATTGTACAGTGATAGAGGAGACAATAATGCTACTTTTAATTATGACTAGTACAAACAAATGTAACTTTTGTATATTGTAACTAGTATTCTCACCCCTTCCCACCCCCCTCTCTTCCCTTGGACTGAATAAGACTGCACATACATCCAACAGCTTAGAGCGGCGATGAGCTCACCACCTTTCACGCTGAGCACATGTGTAGTCGCTATTTGGTGAAAATTGGACTATGGTAGAGGACTGCTTTTGCTGTCCTGATTGCCTAGTCTCTGACTAACCCTTTGGGGATAATAGTCGTGATTATATGTATTTAAGTAGGTATCTAGTACTTTTGTTATCTATGCGACAACGCAAGCTTAAATAAGTAATTAACTTGGTAAGCAGACCGATACTTTCTCGGTTAGGTCTAGTATCATTTTAGCTATTAATACAGTGGGAAGCCTTTAATAAATCAAGCAATATAGCCTGCAAGTAAACTCATACAGGAAGTTGGGAAAGGCCATATCTTTTGCCCATAGATTGTGTTCGAAGGGGCGACTTAGCCGCTCAGATTCTTGGCGTGCGGCTTGATGCTCCAAAACACAATTGTGTTTTAAGGAGCGACTCACCCACTGTCAATTAGAAGCCTAGCGTTAAGGCTTTGTCCTTCAGTCTTTCCTAGATTTAAAAAGAAGTCTCATGGGCTCTCAAAGTAACTTGTTGCTCCGGTTGTTCATGCTTCCGTAAAGACCTTGTTTGGCATGGACGGAGGATTCTTGGGGTCGAGCAATTTTTGTTGCCCGAGCTGACGATGAGCTCCATATATTGCGTAAATCGGACGATTGCGAGGCATTTAACCCTAGAAGCCTAACCTACGCCTCCGAGGCGTACACGACACCAAAAATTGTTTGTCTCTTTCTAACAGTTGAAGCTAGCGCGTCGTGCTTTTTAGTCAACTCTGTGGCCGACGGGAGCTAGCGGACAGTGCCTGTTTCGCTAAGGTTAGTCCTGCCATTATTGATCTATCGAAGTCTAACACGCCTGCGAGGCGTATCTTGTAAGGTAAGGTTAGGTTGAGGATTACTGGATGGGTGACCAAATTAAAAACATCTAGAGCTCCTCCGTGCTTTGGAAGGCACGTTAAGCCGTTGGTCCCGGTTGTTGTCGTAAGATGACATTCGTTAAAACCCACCAACCCGCATTGGACCAGCGTGGTGGGTTATGACCTAATATTCCCACATGCTATTGTCCACGTGGGAGGCCTGTGCCCAGCAGTGGGATGTTAATAGGCTGATGATGATGATCCCAACCTTAAATTTCCGTCAAATAATGGTAACGAAATAGGTATACTTTTGCACACAGACTACTATTTATATATGTACGCCTCTGAAACGTATGTTAAGGCTTTATGTACCTCTAAAATAGATTAGGCTTCTAGGGTTAAAAAAGGCAGAAAATATGAAAGTAAAAAAGTGAAATTAGAAGTAACATAACCAACCTAAACCTTCATTGCAATTATTTATTTACTATAATATTAGTACATAAACTTCGGCTTTGCTTGACAGATCAGCAGAATACAACGCGCGTTGGTATCGGTCAATATTGATACGCTGTGTTGCTGTGGTGCTATGCATAACTACTTTTTACTGTTATGCATAACTACATTTTAAATTAACAATTTCAAGCTTCTAACTTGTAAGCAAGCTTCTGTGAGGATAAGCTGTGGCAGACATCAGCTGTGACAGACCTCGGTGACAATGTATAGCTTTAAATAGTTAAAGCGTTTTGAAGGAACACATTATGGTGGACTTTGAACACTGCCTGTTTGAGATAGCGGTATCGACGGCACAACATGCCTTCCAAAGAAGAAGTTTGAGATTATTTCTTTTTTCTAGCGCAACCCAGGGTTGCGCTAGCCGCTGCGCCATGCGTCTAGCTTCTATAAATAAAACGCAACGTCTTACTTATAGAAGCATGTCTCTCTAGCTCGTCAACGTCCCGTGGTCGAGTGGTTAGCACGCCGGTTTTGGCGTCGTGCCGTCTCTGAGGTCACGGGTTCAATTCCCGGTCTGGTAAATTTAAAAAAAAGTTTTTCTAAATTGATTTTTGATCTGGGTGTTTTCTATGTCTATGTATGTTTATCCGTTATCTGGTTAACCATTTAAAATACGTTTCAAAAGAAGTTAACTAGATAATTAGGGTATAGCGTAAAGTTCTAAAAAAATAAATATTTACATCAATTAAACAAATCATCCACTGTTGGATAAAGGCCTCCCCCTAAGTTCCATTTCCATTTCCCACAACTTTGTTGAACGGCAACCGTATATATCAATTTTAAAATGGTCACCCAAAAATTGCGCTTAGACATTTCACGCGCACCGCCATTGGGCCCTGACCGGAACAAACAGTAACGCCGGAACAGAGCGAGGCCATGCATGGCGACGCCGTGACCGGAACGCGTAACATAAACAGGGACATTCCGCCCGCATCCGGAACGTCACCGGGCGGTTCCCGTTATGTGTTACACCGGCATTATATTTGGCGCTGCACGTAAGATTTTTGTAATTTATACGACGTGGTAGGTTGCACGCTAAAAAAGGTTGTACTTACCTTTTTTTTTGTTTTAAACAAACCAGCAAATGACTTTGTCCTTAACACCTCTATTCCATATTATGGTTTCGCTAAATTGGAAACCTTTACGAGCGTGCGCCTAACATGTTAAAAAAAAGTTTCAAGTCAATTGTATCTATCTGATGAAAGGAAAAACAAAAAAAAATATCCTTATCTGATGTCATTGTAGTGAATTAGCCTTAGAATAATAACTAAAGCATTAGAAGGAGTGCCATGACATTTGAGTGTTAACTCCGTTTGGTCACCATTCGAATTATATTTGTATAAGTCGCTTTTGAATTCGGTATCATAAATGGTGACCGATTTTTTTTCGTTTTACATTTGACGTTTTTAGCAACTTATTTTGTTTAATGTTTTTTAAATATATTTTAGCGTTTTATTAACGCTTAAATATACATAGGTAAAATTTTTAAAAAGCGATAAGCAGTGATATCCACCTGAGGAAAGTCTTTCATTGTAGTGCTACTTTCCAGTTAATATAAATGTTTTTGTGGTTGATGTTTCTGTCTGTTTCCAATTTACATTACAAAATGCCACGATACATGTGCGTTTTATACAATTAAGTAAATAATTGTGATAGTAAATGTATAAGTACCTATAAGAACAAAGAAGTTCAGCGTTATGCGTGGGCAAGGTTATGCTAAGCTATAATAATAAACCAAAATAAAATATTAGGTACTGTTTATATCTAAAACTAGCAACTAAATAATAACTCTAAGTAGTTAGTTGTCAGATAATACCTTGTGTAAGCAAACCTATCGTCATATAACATTTTGTATGTCGGAGCAGAGACGGCTTGTCTACTGCCTTTGAACATTATGTTCGCTACGTTTAATACTAAAGATACAGTATTATCACACAATTCAATGTTAGTTTACGTGGAATAGTTGAGCACCTAGAGCACATTATGTTGGTGGATTGGATTTTCAAACAACTGACATGCAGATTCTGCAAACATAAAGTTTGTCAAACGTCTGGATAAACTGGAAATACTTAATAACGCTTTCTACGGTTTACGCAAACTTTATTTGTTATTTTTATGATACTGAGCCGACAAACAAGCAGCATACTGCCGATAGAAAGCATTGTGTTTCATCCGATAAGTAGAAGTAAAGGAGGCCATCACTCGATTTTTAAAAACAAGCTTTTATTAAACATATTATGCGCATAAAAGCTTTTCATGGCCAAGGTTTATGCATTATTGGAATTAATAAAAAACTACGAGACTAGTTTTTAAATCGCATAGGAACACTTGGCATAATAATAATTATTTACTTATTTATTCCTTTTCTTTTGCATTTAAATAAAAGATTGTTATTAAAAAATTATTCAGTTTAATTTTTTAATACTTCAACTGTAAATTTCGTGTAATCCATCGTGCACCGACATGACTAAAGCCACTTTTAATCTAAAATCTACCTTAATGTTTTATATTTTAGCGTTTTATTAACGCTTAAATATACTTAAGTAAAATTTTTTTTAAACACTGAAAAAAGACGACAACCTCAGGCGGGAATCGGTTCGATTCCCGCCTGAGGTTGTCCGCACCTTCCGCATTCCGGGCGGCTGCCTTAACCACTTGGCTACCGAGGTCTGGCTTTCAACCGTCGAATCTCAGAGGTGAAAACTTCTAAGATTTGATGAAGCAATGTTGACTAAAAAAAAAAATAAAAAAAAAATAAAAAAAAAAATCTACCTTGTTTATCAAAAGGTTGTCCGGAAGTGATCACTTTTAGTGACAAGACCGCCCTTTGTTATACCTACTTTGTTACTTTCTTTGTCTGGTGAAGTACAATAGGTATAGGTAACCTTCTTAATGTGTATTTCTTTTTATATTTTTTACTTTTAAGAAAAAACGAACGTACTTTAAATATCAATCATCTTCTTCTCAAAATCACCAATAAAATGTTACGGTTCTCATGTGAACGTCGACTTACAGTTTTCCCCAAAGTAAATACAACATGTTTGTCTATTTATCTTATCTTATATATATATCTTCACTAAATAAATCACGAGCCACCATCGAATATCAATCGTCTCCTTACGATATTTACAAAATCCTGCGATATTCTCAAAACCAACTTACTTAGAGAGTTTGATACACCAAAAGGTTCCCATGGAAGCGCCAACTCAACGTTTTCTCAAAATCAATACAGACTTGCAGAATAAACTGTACGTCAGCCTGCCATCTCGGTCCTTCAAAGCGAAATTCCTGTGTAGCAATTTAAAGTTTGCCAAAGTCGCGCAGTCACCTCTTGCGGGGGAAACTTAAATCGACTCGTTTATCGATGGTTCACGAACGATTACCCCTATATTGGCGTTTTATTAGACCATCTAGGGATCTCGGTACAACCGTGTATACTTTTACAACTATTTTAATGGGGCACGTAAGGGTTGGGCGGCGTTAGTGCAAAATTTTATACCTTGTTTCGAATATTAAGTGCTATGGTAAGTGGAGTCACCGTTGCACTCGGTATGTACGCGCAGTATGTGCAGTTGGAATATATTTAAAAAAAAATCTAAATTGCTAGCCTTGGCTGTAGGTATCTTAAATGGTTGAGTGAATTAAAGATATCTTTTTTTTAAATAGGCCTAGTACTACTGAGCAAATACCTATCCCGATCCCCAACACGTAATTGCGATTGAATATAAGATAGAAATAGAGATATATATTTGGCTGATTGATAATTGACAATATGAGAACGCAGATAGCGATTATTATAATTAAAATAATACTAATAATACTTACAGCTCATTGCTGCAATTGATAAAAATGAGTAAGTATATAATTATTATGTTTGTGTCCCTTGAAGGACACGAAAACAAAATCCTTACCGTTATCTTGACCAAACTAACTGGCAGAGAGTTGATAAAATTGTGACTTCATCAGAAGCTTAAACCTTTTCATCATCAAGTTTGCCAGAAACCATTAGTTACAACTAAAAAAATAATGGTTTACTAAAAAAAAAACAACCAGTCTCAGGAAAGCTCGAACGGGATTCGAACCCGTGACCTTTGGATTGCCGGTCCACTGCTTAGCGATTAGAGCATCCTAAGGTCACAGGATCGAATCCCGTTCGAGCTTTCCTAAGACTGGTTGTTATTTTTTTTTTTTCTAGTATACATTTTATCCTATATCTTTAAAGCATTGTGAATGCAAAATTTCAATAATAAAAAATAATTTGCTAATCTTTTTCTAGCTGCAAAAAAAAAGTACGATACCATACATTAACCCTTCAGATCGTAATCAACTGACAAAGCTATATTTAACGCATGGCGGAAGACAAGAACAATATGAATAGCAAAGTGGAGTGCAGGTGATTCTATTTCTTTCGTGCGGCCCGCGTAGTCAAGGTATCACGTCAAAACACGATGATATATAAACGGGCGTGGTGGCTTAGTGCCAGACCTGTCTACCGGCTAGCCGTGACACACGGATGCTTGGTTCAACAAGTAATGCATATGCAAACGTCGTAGTGCTGTCTCATTACCTTGTGATTTAATTAAGGGTCCCCGCACACGCGTCACCGGCCACAGCCACAAAACGCCGCCACCGGCATATTTCCTGTAGTTTTTATACATTTTATATGGACTTGCCGCACATGGTTGACGCCGGTGGCCGCCACACGCTACAAATCGTCGCTGCTCGCTTCTTGTGGCCCGCACCGGTCACTAAACGCCGCCACCGGCATATTTCCTGTAGTTTTCATTGACGACCTTCTTGGTCGAGTGGTTTGTACACCGGTTTTCATGGTGTCGCCATCTCTAAGGTCCCGGGTCCGATCCCCGGTCGGGTCAATTTAGAAATTATTATTTTCTAAATTGTCTCGGGTCTGGGTGTTTTCTATGTATAATAAGTATGTATTTAAGAAATTTATGTATGTTTATCCGTTGTCTAGTAACCATTTAACGAATTTCGTAACGAAGCTTCTCTTGGGCTAGATAATTGGTGTGAGCGTAGGAAAGTATATTTATTTGTTTATTTTAGGGACTCACCGCACACGGTTGACGCCGGTGGCCGCCACACGCCACACGCTTCTAGCTTCTCGTGGCGGCGTTTTTGGCTGTTGCTGGTGCCGTGGCCCGTGGTGGCCCGTGTGCGGGGTCCCTTACAGAATTAGGCAGGCAACACTGTTACCAATTTTTAAACATGACATGGAAATGAAGGAAATCAAGTAAAGGATGTCTGTTAGGACAGGATCGTAGCAAATGGGAATCTGTGGTCTCTATCTACATCTACCCCTCCGGGAAACGGGCGGGATGTGTATGTATGTATGTGTGTGAATGGAAATGATTTAACCTTTATGTAATTAAAATTTTTAAACTCTGAAAAAAGACGACAACCTCAGGAATCGAACCACGCACCTTCGGCATTCCGGGCGGCTGCCTTAACCACTTGGCTACCGAGGTCTGGTTTTCAACCGTCGAAATTTGTCAGTGCTTGATGCTTATGTTTTTTAGTCAACATTACTTTATGTAATTGTTACTGTTTTGATGAAATTTTTAATAAGTATGCTAATTATTATTTTTTATTTATTAAATTATTTTTTATAACTTACAATTATAAATATTTGCACACCCAAAGACGGTAAAATGTGAAAGAACCTTATTTATTTTGTCATCTATTATGTACTCATATTATTTAAATAAAGAATCTGAATCTGAATCTAAATCTCTCTATGACTAAACAACTAGATGCCACACAAAGATACTTGAATTAATGTAATCTATTATTAAGTACCTTGTTGTCTAATTTAAAAAGAGATCGATTTAATGATAACTTAGTACTTACATAGATTTATCATTTGAAATAAGTGCTTACTTCGTTTTAATAGAGCCTATTTATAATGAAACATCATTTTTGCTGAGCTAATTATGAATGACAAATGAAGTTATTGCACTTGTTAAATACATAAGTAATATAAATTGTCCAAGTGCCGTAGTCATTTATGTACGAAATAACAGATGTAGGCATAAAGTACTTTTGATCGTAGCAGCCGTAGCGCGTAGCGAATAAAATAAGCTACTACAAAAACTTCAATAGAAGTATGTTGATACTTACTGCAGCCAAGAAAGAGTTATATCAGGTTTTTAATACGCATGTCCGCTCTACGTGCATTTTACGTGAACTCCTCGTTAGCAATAACCAAAAGCAGGTGATAAAACCAAGTTTAGGAGTTACGGCTTGCAGACTGCAAAAAAGTTTTGGTACTAAACATTATCCTTCGTTTATGACTTTCGTTAATTTGTTCTCTCCGCGTGCAATTTTCGTCTGTTGCCCGCAAGCCCGTGTGTCCCTAACTATAAATCCTGGTATAAATCCGTTTCCTAAACGAGAGTGCTACGCTGAACCGATGCGAGCAGTTTTGGCGCGAACCACCGTCCTGTTACTCATAATAGTATAGTACTTGACGTAACTAAACATACGGTGGGAAAAACAGTAAAACAATATTGG
This sequence comes from Scoparia ambigualis, assembly GCA_963921215.1. Lineage (NCBI taxonomy): Eukaryota > Metazoa > Arthropoda > Insecta > Lepidoptera > Crambidae > Scoparia > Scoparia ambigualis. The sequence goes on along the minus strand of OY992511.1, from coordinate 9,557,794 downwards.
GGAAACATATTTTGACATCATTATTGTTAAGTTATTGTAAATGTTTTTGCAAGAACCCTGTTTCAGCTTTACCTTAATTTGTACTAGCGGCGCGCCGTTTAATTTTTGAAAGAATTAACTTTTGATTGTAAGAAATTAGAAACTAGCGGCCCGTCCCTATAACCATGTCGCGTAGCGGTGAAAGAAGGGTCTGATACTCTAGTTCGAATGAAGTCACCTCGATAGTCATCGATGGCTCGTTACCTCAAAGGATCTCTTCCTCGACGAGTCTTTTCTTCGATGGTACATTTGATCGATGGGTTGTTATCTCGAACAAATCATCAAAAGTACCGTAAATGTAAAGTATTTGTGTGTGTAACTGAAAGGTGTAAAAATACTAGTGAATTGAACTAAATATCGATATAATCATAGAGACAACATTTATTATCACTCTGCAATTACCCCTCTCTTCCCTTGGGTGTCGTAAAAGGTGACCAACGGACTAAAGACAGCACATGCATCCAACAGCATAGAGCGGCGATGGGCTCACTACCTGTCACGCTGAGCACATGTGCAGGCGCTATTTGGTGAAACGTGGTAGAGGACTGCTTTTGCTGTCCTCATTGCCTAGTCTCTGACTAACCATTCGGGGATAATAGTCGTGACTATATGTATGTATTTATGTAGCGGCCCGCCCGCGACTTACGACGTACCACGTGACGATTTTCCGAAATACAAAGCTTGTCCTGGTAATTACAAACCCAACAAAAAATAATTAGCCAAATAGGTGCAACCTTTCTGAAGTGATGCGCGAACAAACATTCTTGGCAATTGATTTATACAAGGTTAAAGGTTAAGCCGACCTATATCCTTTAAGAGGATGTAGTTTTCATCATTTCTAACTGATTTGACTATTAAACACCGTAACCCAAACTTAACCGTTCACAAGTTATATGACTTTGAAGTTCTTTTATAAAAATTGCCGGTTTTTTGCCTATTGTCCTTTTTTTGTGTTTTGTGAATCTAACTTTTTTAGTTTTGCTACTTTTGTGTAGAAGATTAGTTGCTTAATTATTCTGAACACTGAAATTGCAAGTAGTTGTACCAACTGAGTCGTAGTAGACGATGAACAGTGGGCAAAAGAAATAAGAATAAAATGTTATTTCTTTCTTCAATATCAAAAAAAGTCTATGACAGTTGTGCTGCAGATAATCTTAGAAATAACTACGGTTCCTTAGCTTTCTATCAAGGTTTTTACAATAAGCTAAGGTATTTACAGGATTCTTGGAAAAAACTTTGATGAAAGACTGCCAGATAGGTAGTAATCAAAATAACGGTATTACGTTGAGTTACTCTCTGCGCCTATTGTCTATTATGGAATTTGTACGGTGGTTTGGGGTACAGGGTTTTGTAGTCAAATCAGTCAGAAATGATGGAAACTACATCCCCCTATAGGTCGACTTAACCTGTAACACTGTATATTAAAGATTCACACATGCAAAACAAAGATATCACAAACAAGCTTAAGGCTAGGTGTTAGTGAAAAATTAACAAAACACGTTCTTAGAATTAATTTTTGAAGCAGTAAATATTAAAATTAAAATCTACGAAAATTATGAAATATTGTTGAGGCTTTATTCTGTAGAAAATACCCGATGGAAATACGATTTGATAAAGTTGGCTTGATAGAAAAAAATCACAAAGTTAAATTTTGTGTCATTTAATCTTCTTTTATAGGTTTTATTTTTGAAATAAGTGATTCGATATTAAGAGTCAGTTAACAAAATTAAGTTCATAGATAACTGGTATATTAACCGATCGTTTTTTTTTTATTACATCTATCATTTTTTTAAAATATAAAACGCGCCTATTCGTGCCGCTTCACTATTATACCCGTCCCTTACCGTCGTACCGTCGAGAGAGCGAGAGAGAAGCGCTCGAAATACCTGGCCTTAAAATGTAAACATAAAACAAATAGGTAACTTAAGAAGCCGAGAGGGCTGTTCAGCCCAGCCTAATGTTGCGCCTAATGTCCCAACGCTGATATTCTACTAGACCCACGATGTGAGGGGCTGAATACATTAAACAAATTGTGTTCGATAGGAAAAAACAATGTGTTGTGTACTTTAATATTCATTATCTTTTCCACATTAAATTTACTTCCTCTTTTTTCAACAGTGAACAGACACATCTGTTTTTAACCACCTAAGCGGAAAGCTATATTAAAAATAACATGATGATGCGTTAACTAAGAAAAAGGGTTGCATCCATATACAAAACCTGCTTCTCCCGGTACCCAGGAATTAAATTTAAAAAAAAATGTTTACGCTCACACAAATTTTTAGACCTAGATGAGTAGTCTTTTGGAACTCGTTAATATGGTTAGATAACGCATAAATATACATAAACATATAAAAATAGAAAGACCCGAAATTAATTTAGAAAAACAGTTTTTCTCTAAATTGACCCGACCGGGAATTGAATCCGGGACCTCAGAGATGGTGCGACGCCAGACCCAGCGTGCTAACTACTCGACCACGGAGGTCGTCAATAACCCTCAAGGCCTATAATATCTCGACTGTGATTTTTGCGTGTAATGGCCAATTTTGGGGTTCTAGATCTCAGAAACAAAAATACATTAACAATTTTGACTTATTGAATAGTGTAGAATAGCTATTGGCATAGTTCGTAGCAGCCTCGCTTTTTGTAAATTTTGCTTAACTTTTTAATTAAACCCAGAATTGCAAAAATATTTTTTTACAAAATGCGTGAAAGCACTTTTTTGAGCTCCTAGAACTACTGTTCTAAACAAATAATATAAAAAAATTAGATTTAGATTAGAATGTTATGTCTTATACAGTCGTAAAGTTTGTAGTGGCCTCGGAATTTTTAGATATCATTGATTTTTTAAAGAAAAATATAGTAATAGTATTCACATGCGGAGCCGAGACCATGACCTTAACCGAAAAATCCGCAGACAAACTCCGTGTTGCCAGAGAGCAATGGAAAGAGCTATGCTCGGCATTTCCTTACGCGACCGGAAGAGAAATACTTGGGTTCGATCTAAAACCAAGGTAAGGGATGTGGTCAAAGTAATTGCCGAGCGTAAGTGGAGATGGGCGGGACATATTATTGCTCGAATGACCAAAGAAAGATGGACTCGGAGGTTGTTGGAGTGGCGTCCACGAACACACACAAGACCGCGAGGAAGACCACCAATGAGATGGAAGCATCCTTCCATCTCATTGGTGGTCTTCCTCGCACGGCACGCAGGACATGATTGGATGTCGATAGCCCAAGATCGTCAGAAGTGGAAAAGGATGAAAGAGACCTACGTCCGCAATTGGACATGACTGCTATAGATAGATATGTAGATATAGAAAAAATAGAAAAAACTTACTTAGGGTTACTGATCACAAACCCGGGCTATGAATCGACAAATTCGAAACGCACTTTGTCCGACATGGGAATTGAAACCGGGTCCTCCGGATATTGAGCCAAGCACTTGTCCACTCGACCACCGAGGCGTTGACCTACGTACTCTTAAAATTAGGTGAAATATTACATCGGTTAAATAATGTATCGGTTATATGTATGGTCGCTGAAGTGAACTTCGGTAATTGGTTTTTCGGTAAATCGTTACATCGGTAAATTAAAGCTTCGTACAAATAAGGCATCGTTCAATTGAGTGATCGGTTAATAGTTTTCGTTGAAATGATAATCGGTAAAACGGCTTTCGGGATTAAATAGGGAACCCGTTAAAGGGTTAGTGTAGTGTACCCTCATCATAGTGTACCGACACAGTGAACAAACACAATACTTTTCACCATGAAACTTAACTGTGAAAATACATTATTTGTGCACCAACTAAAAACCAGAAGCAGCATCCCAAACCACTGTCGCTGTCAATATGTATACACAACGGCCACGTAAAATATACAGTGATGTGCACTTTCGCCGTCATTACCCTCGAGGGCGCAGTGTTTGCAATTAACGCGGCAACTTTCCAGGTCACAGGTGAAACCGGTTTCATTAGCGGTTTGACTTTGCCGTTTAGAGTCCATTGTTGTTTAATTCCATCGGTGGCCGTTTTCACTTTTATTGCGTGTTGTTTTGGAGGTAATTTTGCTTTTAAGTAGTTAATAGCGTATAAATATTGTTCCGTTAGGCCGTAGGTCCTTCCATTGAAATCAAGTCATTATATTGGCTAAATCACCATGTTTTCGAACGATTCCTTGGAACAGATACACACTGCCTAACCTGGGAATTGAACCCTATACCTACTGATATCCTACCCTATCAGGCTTTGGCACTCGACCACCGAAGCGATAAACTCCAAATTTCTTTCTTTTATTAAATTGCGTATTTTAATATACTTTAAACTTATTAATTATTTGATTTGCTATTTTTAAACACTGCTTTACTGCTGCACGGTTTATGTGAATTAAAACTTTAAATAATATTTGGTATTAAATATAACATGACGAGCCGGTATATTTCTCTAAGACAATCATTTCAAACATTTTTATTTTACCTAGGTAAAATTTATTTCTTTACATATTTCTGAATATAAATAACATTACTCTCAAAGGAAAACTCCTGGGAGACAATCAAACGAAACCGTCGCTTGTTACCTGAAGCATATAGAATATACGGACGGAGTGTTTTATCCGGGCGCGTTAAATCCTCTACGGAGCGCCCAATAACAATGCACCGCAGAACATATTCAATTTGACTGGTGAGACAACTGTTCTCAGCGAGACATTGTGCTCGCCTTCACCTAGGCGCTTCCTTTTTCACTTTATCCGTTCCCGAACAATACTTTCATTCAATCCGCGCCGGTCGTGATTAGGCATGCAAGTCACGTTCGGTACGACAGCTCTGCGACCAAGTTTCGTGGCTGGTGCATTGGTTGGACGCAGCGGGCGCTAGTATTCAACTTAAAACTAATAATCATTGAAAGTTAAGTTAAAACGGTGGTACTGACAGCGATTGTCAAAGTTAAGTAATGTTGGTCGTGACCTGTACAAAATTGGGGTGATCGAAAGTATAAAACAAAACTTTTATTTCATGTTAAAATAATAAATTATTATCGAAAATACAAAATTTTAAATACCTGTAAACAACGGTGAGTACTGTTAATGGACAAGATAATCCTCATGTTTTAATAGTAAGGTAAATTTTTATCTTTAATAATATCCTTTTAACATATATTATGTAGAAGGCATGTTGAAAATGTTAAGCTAAATTACTGCAGATTCACAAATCGTACAAGGCCGGCGCTTTACTGTGAAGTATATTAGCTGATTATACAGGGTGTCCCAGAATGGGTGAATCAAACTGCTATGGAAGGTAGATAGATAGATCATATCTCAAAAAAACATTGAAAGAAAAATTTAGTGCAGAAAAAAAGCAAATAAAGTGCTCTGAACTCTAGATATTACCTTTTCAAAAACTTTGTTTACAATAGGATCAGGGAGCACTTAGAATCAGATGCAGCAATCACTTACAATTATTATTGGTAAGAAAAAAGTACAAATAATCCCCCAAACGTAATCAATCGAGCGGGAAATTTAAGAAAAGATGATTTTTTTCCCTTTTTATAAATTTTTTTTTGATAGCCATGTGCGCTTTATTATTTTTCATATTTTTTAGGAATAGGGCATTAGTCAAGCTACCTCCCATAGCAGTTTGATTCACCCAATCTGGGACTCCCTGAATAAACAAGTTATCTCTAAATACAGACGATTACGTCAATTAAATTTTTACACTGGTTTGTATTAATAAATACTCGTATGTACTATAGAATAGAATATAATAATTTATTGCTCAAAACTGTGTACAATGACGTCATGTAATACATTACATTTCAAGCAGTTTGCTCAGAGCGAACATGCAATTTATAACAAATAAAGCCTAAAAAATAAATAAATCACGGGTCGAAATATTATTTTAAATTATCGATTGCTTTTAAGTAGCAACCACTTTTTAAATCTAATTTTAAACTTTTTAAGTTTAATCCTATTTGTTCTAAATGCAGATGATATCCTGAGGCCAAATTTTGTCGAGCTATCTTTAATTTATACAGAATTGACTTCCTGCAATTGTAATTTGAATCTCTCCAGATATTTTAAGCTTTACAAGTTTATCAGCATCAATGCTAACAAACAACACAATGAATCTATTCTCAAGCCAGGCACGTAACGTCCACGAATGCCTCGCGACCAAACAAAGCGGGAATATGCATATTGTTTTGAAAACTTATTGTTTTGTTGAATTGCCACGACAAAACGTTTTAGTCGCGAAGGCTGAAGGTTTGAAAAACAAATCACTAATTAATATTAGCACTTAACAAAACTTAAATGATTTTTTAAAGTCTTCGTGAACACTACACGTTGAAAATGAAGTTGTTTAGTCCCGAATACTGATATTATCATCATCAACCAAAGGACGTTCTGTTGGGTAAAATCCTTCCCCAAGGCTCTCAACTATACGTGTCAGTTGGGGTTTTTCTTTTGTTCTATCTAATTCAGTCTGCTAAAAATATCGTGAGTGTGACGTTCATTGCAAACTATCTAATATTCTTCTAAAATATCTCGTGTGACGTTCACCGCAAAAGTATAGAAAACTTCAACACTAAACCGAACCAAGAACTGCTGAACGAGGCACAGATCGCGTCTCCACAGAATGCTGGTCGAGGTAAGTGTTTTTTGCCATGTTATGGGGCAAATTATAATACCGAAAGCATTGTGTAATTTAAAAGTTTGATACCAACACCTAAGTTTAAACAGTCCACACTATATTTCTAATATTATTCCCGTAATATTTTGCAGCTACATTTACTGCTCGCATCCAGCGGCTACCTGCGACCTTACCAGATCGTCGATCTGTCTTATTGCGCGATCGCCACTCAAGAACCGTTCTGCACCAACAGCTATAAACCTCTTTCTTCTGTGGGCTAAAAATCGTTATAGCTAATCGTAGCTTGAAACAAAAATAAAATAAAGTCATTGTTTATTAGTCAATTGAGGCGTCGTCGGTCGTCGTCGGCCGATCCAGTAGATGCTCGGGTTGAACCTTTGATCAACAATACAACTAGATGTCAGGTCGGCGCTAAAAATGTGTCTCGGTAAGTAAGAGCACACTAGAGAAGTGAGCTCTTATTTTCTCGCAAGGCATAACAGGAAAAGTACTCTATTTGTTGCCCCTTAAGGTTGATTTCACCACTAAATGTTATTTGACGTCTTTTCTTTTTAAAGTGACAGGAGTAATTTATTGCTTTGAAAAAGTATTTATTCACGTGGACAGAATTTAGCTTTGATTTTGTACGTGACGCGTTATCTAGTTGGTATTGTTGATCGAAGGGTTGAACGCGAGAAATCGTGGTTCAATCCCCATAGCTCCGTCAGACTACTGACGTGAACCCACTCCGACACAGTCATTTAGATTAACAGGATGGGTTAAAAGGACTATTATTAATGTGTGAAACCCACATTAATAATAATGTTTATAAAAAAATATTTGGAAAGTAACTTTTTTATTACCTATCTAGTGCCAAAAACACATAAAACGTCATTGTTTTCTGCCCCAATTATTATTGTTGGCATGATTAATTAACATTTTATTTTATTCTGACGTTTCCAAACTCTTGAGTGGGCCGTGGTCACAGGGAGACTTTTTGCCACCTAAAACGGCTTAGGGTTTACCTAAAAGTTAGGGGGTCGTTTGTGAAAACGGGCAAGACACTTTCATATAGAGAGAGAGAGAGAGATAGATGTAAAGGTTATGATTGTGTCATTGATCGTTCGTAACAGGTGGGCAGATAGGTATACGAAATGCGAGAAAAATATTTAAGATTAGTAGGTAGATTATTTAAGAGCCTTTTATGTATACTGGCAATGTGCAGACAGTGTTAAGCTGTTTGCTTGATTACTTACATAGTGGCTGCTTTTTAACTTATAGGTTAAATTAATTGTTACCCAGTACCAAAAAGACACCTGCAATTCAAATGAAAGAGTTTTTAAAAAGGCTGAATAACATAATATCAGACTGATCGACAAAAAGAACTCAATGACAAAAGTAATAGTGCATAGTAGGCATAGCTTCTTTACTTATTTTTTATTTTACTGTAAAGCAAATTTTATCATAACAGCCGAATCCCCAACAACATGTCCCCACCCTAGCAACATGTGAACAACGTTCAATTCTATTGGTACGTGCAAATGAACCACCCCAGCGCCGTGTTTGTCTTCATACTTTGTCGCTTGAAACTCATACATAATTGATGACTCGCTCGGCCCAAGCTTGTCGCGCCGTTTGATTATTTCATAAGACCGCGCGAACTCGCCAGAATTACGATCAGCCGTATTGTTGCGATGCATGACCCAACTTTTTGGTGTTGCTAGCTTTGAGGAAGTACTGAGACATGGATGAGAGTTGCGAACTCCTTTTTGGATATTTCAACTTTGGATATAACTTTTTATGGGTCGACATCATTTTTGTAGACCGTTTGGCGGATGTCGCATACCGTGTTGTTATGGAGTTTTATGGCACAAATCTATGTCTTATGGTACTGGTAGACATGCTACTAAATAAGTATGCTTATTACAAGCGTATACGTAGGTAATAAGAATGCTAATTACTGGCAACGCTTTGACACACGTACTACTAAGTAGCAATTGCTCAATAGTGGCATGCTTTCGTGCTAGTAATGTGGTCATTACAGACATGCTTGTCTATCTTTACTTTTATGATATCAATAAATAGGATAAGCCTAATAACGTATCACGTAGGTAAAGCTACTTGTCGCTGTCATTAACAAGAACGGTCAACAGGTATTCATCTATCTATATAAATAAAAATCATTTGCCACGAATGTTTGTTCGCGCATGATTTGAGAACGGCTGCATTTATTTGGCTTATTATTTTTATTTTGTGTTTGTAATTGTCGGGATAAAGTTTGTGTAAAAGATTTTTTTTTGTAAATAATTTCGGGCACGGAATTTTTAAGCGGACTAAGTCGCGGACGGGCCGTTATTCAGGAATAAATTAAAATCGACATCGGAATTAAATCAACAGAAATGGCCACGACCGCCACTTTAATATGGTTACACCACCTTGTAGGTCTATAAAACCCAGACATCAGGAGAAGGATTCAAGGTGGTAAGTACATTTTTTTTTAAAGTGACTTGTTCACTCTCATACCAATTATCTTGCCCATATTTTATACTTATTTTGAAACTTGTTCCTAATGGTTAGATAACGGATAAACATACTTATTATACAAAGAAAAATCCAAAAAGAAATCAATTTAGAAAAGCAGTTGTCTCTAAGTTGATCCGACCGGGGGTCAATCCGGGACCTCAGAGACGACCTAACCTCTCGACTACGGAGGTAGTCAATACTATTGTACGCTTTGTTAGGGCTTGTTTCAATTCGCGTAGCTAATACAAAATTGACAGTGACATGTTAGCACAGGTGGGAGAGCTATTGCGAAAGAACGTGGGTTCGTCTTCCATCTGATACAAGACTTATAAATTTCAGGTGATATTTTTGGAATAGAAGAATAGAATAGAATAACTCTTTATTGCTTTAAATATGGTAGGAACAAGTTCTTACTTACATTTAGCATCTCATATTTAACCAAAAATTGGCATGCAAATACAGAGAGAGAAGTCTAGCTGACAAACAATTAAAAATTACAATCAAAAAAATAAAATAAAACAACACACCTTAGGAAGCATAAGTTAGCAACACTGCTGCAATGAAACTAACACTGAATTCATAAAGCAATTACTTGTTTAAATGTTTGTTTACCACCGTAGCGGTTACTCTAACCACTGATTTAAATTCACTGTATTCTATTAACACCGCGGTTTATTTCTGTGGCAGGTTTATTGTAAAATAAGTACATTTAAATTATATTTTACTGTGGTTAATGTCAGCATGTTAGTTTAAATTATTTTTAGTTGGCATGTTATTACAGACTTGTCCATAATAGTATTATAATTGTGCTCGTGACCGTACTTACTTATTTGTTCATAATGGTAACGAAGCTATGAATATGTGTTGTAAAATACTCCTTTGGCGCGAGCATGAATCCTTTTTGGGCGCGTGGCGAATAGAGTGCAAGTGAGAAGAGGATCTGACGTCACCACCACTCTGACACAACTCCGAGAGCTAGTGTGCTGCGAAGTGATGGCGAGGATCGACTGCAGAAGAGTCGAATATCCATTTCCATCGGTCGCACACGTTACGTATTCGGTGGAGTGTCTGTGATTTCATTATACTTTGATTGTTCTCTATTATTTGACAGTTATAGTTTTGTAAGATAGCAATGTTTTAATACTTCGATCTAAGAAGATACTTTCTATTTACTCGCCGGATTACTCACGCCGTTCTGACAGTTAAAATGTAACTATGGAATTCAATGATGTTACAATTTATTATAATATCATTGATAGAATCTGTATTTAAAAGAAGGCTAAAGATGACGACCTCCTTAGTCGAGTGGTTTGTACACCGGTTTTCATGGTGTCGCCATCTCTGAGGTCCCGGGTTCGATCCTCGGGCGGGTCAATTTAGAAACTATTGTTTTTCTAAATTGTCTCGGGTCTGGGTGTTTTCTATGTATAATAAGTATGTATTTAAGTATTTTAAGTATGTTTATCCGTTGTCTAGTAACCATTTAACGAGTTTCTTCGAAGCTTCTCTTAGGCTAGATAATTGGTGTGATTGTAGAAAAGTTTAATTTAATTTTTTTTTAAAGATGATGGGGAATAACGTGTGTTTACAAATATTTAAATTAGTTAGTAACAAACATTAATTCTATAATTCTCGTATAAGACCAGTAAGGTAACGTCTAAAACTGACGTCTGTGCCACAAAAATAATTTCATCCTCTTATTCTTATCAGGTCCATAAAACTCATAAACTGTGATTTTAACCTAAAGTTAATAAAGCAAATAGAACAGTGACAATGTGCCAATATCGTCTCACGTAATTCGAATGGGATTCGATTCGCTCCAACTCGTTCCAGCACGGTGACAGCTGACAGACAACACGGCTACGAGACTACGAGTGTTTCCACAAATAAATGTAGGCTACGGATCGGTTGGCGCGATCTCTCCGGATATATCCAACTCTAGACGGGGATCGGTTATTGTTTGCGAATTTAATGCGATGACGTGTTGCTGATTTGAAGTTAGATCGCAGCGTTTTGAAGTTCCTAGATTTTGCTCGTGGCGTCGATGGCGTTATAAGTTTGTTATAAATATACAGGAAAAATAGGCTATAATCGTCTTCAGAACCCTATCAATCTCTATTATGGTTTAAGCGTTAAAGCGGAACAAACAAACAAACTCACTTTCGTAATTATATATATAAAGGGTCTTCCAATAGGCACGTCCGAACTTTGACAGTTGGTAGCGGCCATCTTGTTGAAGCTACATCTGTCAAATTGGTTGTCATTTATTCATTCTGTTTTGCCAAATCATCATGGATAGCTATAGCATTCAACAACACGTGCAAATGATTGAACAAGTCTGCCTTGAAGCCCTCGCCTACGGCTCGGGCTAGCAATATCGCCTCGGCTGCCTCGGATTCTCCTGCACATTCTCACGGACAGCGGCGATGTTTTCGGCAGACCTTGCGTTTCGTTGACGTACGGGTGTTGGTCGATCATTCACCGAACCAGTGGACTCAAATTTATCCACCACACGACGAATAGTCCTCTCGGTAGGACGATTATGGCGACCGTAAAATGGGCGAAGCGCGCGGTGCGTTGCCCGAACAGAACACTCATTTTGATAAAACAATTTTATCATTTGCACGTGTTGTTGAATGCTATAGCTATCCATGATGATTTGGCAAAATAGAATGAATAAATGACAACCAATTTGACAGATTTAGCTTCAACAAGATGGCCGCTACCAACTGTCAAAGTTCGGACGTGCCTATTGGAAGCCCCTTTATATTATTAGTTAATTAATTCATAATTTTATTTTCTCACGTCAGGTGTACAGATATTAACTTACAGGTACATTATAGACATGACATGAACCCTGTGGATATGAAAATATTATACTCGTAGAGCTGTGCTGTTGTTGCACATGTGCAGTGCAGTTCCATGTGGGAAGTGTAAAGACGTGCAGTAAGCATAGTTTGATGATAATCTATTCCATACTAATATCATGCTGAAGAGTTTGTTTGTTTGTTTGTTTGTTTGTTTGCTTGAATGCGCTAATCTCTGGAACTACTAGTCTGATTTAAAAAAATATTTTAGTGTTAGATAGCCCATTTATCAAGGAAGGTTATAGGCTATAATTTGTTTAGGTACGGGCACGGGTAGTAACCCGTGCGAAGCCGGGGCGGGTCGCTAGTGATGCATAATCGTAGAGCGTCTAAGTACCACTAGTAGTAGTAGTGTAGATGACCTCGGTGGACGAATGGTTAGCACGCCGAGTCTGGCGTCGCGCCATCTCTGAGGTCCCGGGTTCAATTCCCGGTCGGGTCAATTTAGAGAAAAACTGTTTTTCTAAATTGATTTCGGGTCTGGGTGTTTTTTCTATGTTTAAGTATATTTACCCGTTATCTTACCATAAGAGTTTCAAAAGAATACTCATAATTGGTGTGAGCGTAAACAAATTTATTATTTATTTATTTATTTAAAGTACCGTATCGTGAGAATAAGTAGAGGAAGAGCTACATGGGCTCCAAATGAATGGAAGAGTCACATGGGATCTGGATCCAAAAGTAGTCTGAGATTGCACAAAATAATGGCGTTGTATTTATTTAAAGTACCGTATCGTGAGTACAAGTAGAGGAAGAGCTACATGGGCTCCAAATGAATGGAAGAGTTACATGGGATCTGGATCCAAAAGTAGTCTGAGATAGCACAAAAAAATGGCGTTGTATTTATTTAAAGTACCGTATCGTGAGTACAAGTAGAGGAAGAGCTACAGGGGCTCCAAATGAATGGAAGAGTTACATAGGATCTGGATCCAAAAGAAGTCTGAGATTGCACAAAATAATGGCGTCCTGTTGTACTTGTGAGGACAAGATCCACTATTGGTCGCTGAGCCAGCGGAGTACGTACATAAACTCCCGACTATATCCCCAGAGCTTCGATCAACAATACAACTAGATAACGCGTCACGTACAAAATTAAAGCTAAATTCTGTCCACGTGAATAAATACTTTTTCTAAGCAATACATTACTCCTGTCACTTTAAAAAGAAAAGACGTCAATAACATTGAGTGGTGAAAGCAACCTTAACGGGCAACAAATAAAGTACTTTTTCCTGTTATGCCTTGCGAGAAAATAAGAGCTTACTTCTCATGTGCGCTCTTATTTACCGAGACACATTTTTAGCGCCGACCTGACCTCTAGTTGTATTGTTGATGCCCCAGAGGGCTAGTCGGTGACTAGGCAATGAGGACCGCAAAAGCAGGGTTCTGCCACAGTCCAGGTTTCACCAAATAACAACAGCACGTCATGTGCTCAGCGTGATGGGTGGTGTGGTGAGCCGATCGACGCTTTATGCTGTTGGATGTATGTGCAGCCTTTATTCCGTTAAGATTTCGGGACACCCAAGAAAAGAGATGGGTTGGCTTCGGTTGGTCAAGTCAAGTCAAATGCTTTATTCATTATAAACCTTTGCTTTGTACTTTCGTTTTGTACAGGTACTCATTGACGAAACGTGACTCAAGCAGTAAGTAGATGTACAGTCAAGAGCAAAAATGTGTAAACAATTGTAACTCTTAATACAATGGAATAAGAGTCCAAGTGTTTACATATTGGTACTCGTGACTGTACTTACTTACAAAATTAATCGTGTTAGGTCCCGTTAAAACAGTTTTAATGCAATGCAACGCGAAAGTTTAAATTCTTACTAATTGACGTCAAAAAATATGTAAATAAAAAAAGTTAACTAACAGTAAATCTTATCAACTAACTTAATTACCTACCTACCTAAATCTAACTACCTAACTAATCTACCGCCAGTTCGGATTTTGGGAGAGCCTTCGGCTGAGAAGAAGCTGGCAAGAAACTCTGGAGGCCTTACTTTTTTCTCGCTCTAAGTAACAAAAGTTATAATGTCGTAACCAAGTCATGCAAAATACATTAAAAAGAAAATTATATTAATACAAATTACTTGGAAATAGGTTATGCTCGTACATGCGCAATGTCCATACATATTTGTCATTTGCATAATCTTCCACTTTATAATAAACCTTAGTATATTCTTTTAATAAAGAGCCGCTACTACTACATGCATTCACTACATTCCATCCACATCACCTTGATGAATGGCGGTCTGCTACTGTGCGTTTCTCACGTATTTTTTTACCTCGAACTACTACAGTGCTGTGGAACCAGCTCTCGGCGGCGGTGTTTCTAGACCGTTACGACAACCCCTCAGGCCCCAAGCGGTCGCATGAGACCGCACCTACAAAAACAGACTTGACTTTGTACCGTGTTTTCATAGACTTACAGACAGACTACTTTAGTATGAACAAGTTTGATTATTTCGGTTCAGTGGTACATTTTATGCATCGTGATTGCAAATAGTCTATGCTCGGATCTTCAAAAACGGACCTATTCGTAAAGGTCGCAACGCATCTGCGATACATCTTATTTTGCGCGTGTCCATGAGTGGCGCTGATTTCTCTCCATCAGATGACCCGCCTGCTTGTTTGCGTCCTTTTATTAAAAAAAACTACACAGCCATCTGAATAGTAGTAAATACAAGTGATGTTATTTCTTATCTTGTAACTTTTAGAATTGTTTACTTTATTTTCGGTGACGGACAAGTAAAAAAAGAAGGACTCAGCGTCACTTACCTAAAAGTGAAGCACCTAAATTAAGCCAGTATTTATTGTAAATAGGACACACTCTTACACCTAGGCAAGCCGATCGGCCGTCATTGTGATGTCAACCGTCGTCGACTGGTATCTCGTGACAGCACACACCCCAGCATTTGTTTCACTTGTTAAGGTTGCTTTACACATATCAGTTCCGATACAGTAGTGGCACAGTGAAAAATATTCTTTCATACATTCTCTATGAATTTTGTCAAAACGAATACGTCCGTGATTTGCAGGTGGCGGCACTGACACTGAGAGCAATATCACTGACAAGTGGGGATGCGTTCATAGAGGATGTATGAAAAACACTGTGCCGGTACTGTGTCGGAAATGTGGCTTCACTGATATGTGTGAAGCAACCTTTAGTATCGCGACGCGGAATCCTTCTTTTTTTACTCGTCTGTGATCTAGGTAGGCTGTCGTTATTATCACAACGATAACAGATCCCAAGCAGTTTAGCTAATACTAATAATCTCGTCACTCCATACCGTACCTACTCATGACATTAGCACTCTACCAACTGTAGATTATTAAATGAATTAATTAACCCACTTCCGATGCCGTATTGATTATGAGTCTGCACGACCAAGACATAATCAAATACCGCGATTCTAAGCGAATGTTTTATTCATTGCCTCGCAAATGGCAATTACCGTTATGTAGCTTGATGAAGGGAAACGTTGCTTAAAAAGCCAAATCAGTGGTTTCGTGGCGGAAGAGCTGTGTTGAGCCGAGATGTCTCTTTTTTGATAGGCTTTTTCCATCGCATGGATACGTCAGCCTTACTATTTTCTATTATAGAAAAAAAATAGGAACTATTTTTTGTATTATTATACTGTGTAAAGATTTTTTATTAACATAACAATAATTATGTACATTTTTTGTTCTTGGCTGTAGATTTTATTTAACTCTTAATCTTTCTTGACCGCCTGTGTGGTCTAGTGGATAAGCCACCGGTCTCAGACTAGAGGTCCCGGGCTGGATTCCCAGCGGGGGATACATCTTTGTGTGCTCGGTTTGGTTGGTGGAAGGGCTGTTAAGTCCGCCTGGCTAGCTACCACCATCTTTATTTATTTATTTATTTATATGGCATACACAACAGGTGACAATCAACATAAGGATAAATAATATAAGTAATAACAATTTGATCAAGACCGACACCTAAATAAGTGTACACATAGCAATACATGCAATGCGAAAACATTTGCCAAAAAACTATTCTTCCTTCAAACTAGCTACTTAGAATTCATCAAAAAAAGAATTGACTTTTAAGATTGAAATTATTATTAAAATGACTACTTACGTATATAAAACAATAAATTAATTAAAATAAATATTTTTAAAATGACTAAGTATACAAGATTTTATACAATATTACAATCTTTCATTGAATTAATAAAAAAAATAATAAAAAAGGTATTACAATTCATTACATAAAATAAAAACAAAAATACGATTACCAAATTAAAACTGAACAATTTTATTAAATTTACAATACAAATAAAAAAATAAAATAAAAAAAGTGCATAATAATGTGTTAAAATACAATTTTTCTAACCTGGGACTTGAATATCGTATGCTTTGTAGTGTAGATATCGAGTTGCATGTTAGACAGACTTAAATCATTATATAGCCGACACATTCTTATAATAGGGTTGAAGTATGATGTGTTTTTCTTATATGTTTGCAGTACAAAAATGTTTTTTCTTCTATTTCGTATTAATAATTTAGTGTTAAATTTAATTAGGGATAACAATTTAGGGGAATCAATAAGATTGTGAATGATTTTATGCAAATACAGTAGATCCTGATGTTGGCGTCGAACATCTAATGCTGTTAATCTAAAATACTGGAGCCTTTCCGAGTACGAAGCAAGCGTCCGGTTAAGACCACATCTATAGCCCAAAACCTTCAGAAACTTTCGTTGTATTCCCTCTATACGCTGTGAATGAACTGAATAATGCGGAGACCAAATCACAGAACAATACTCTAAATTAATCCGAACGAGTCTTGAGTATAGATGTAAAAAACTAGCCGAATTTTTGAATTCTTTAGTATTTCTGGATATAAACCCTAAAAGTTGGTAACCTTTTGCAATAATTTGGTTATAATGGTCTCTGAAAGACAGTTTTTCATCAAAAATTACGCCTAAATCCTTAATAGAGAGCACACGATCCAATGACTGTCCATCCTACCGGTAATCATAACTAATTTTAAATTTTTTATGTGAAAATGTGATGGTGTGACATTTATTTATATTCAAATACATGCTATTGTTTTGACACCATTCGGAGATTTTTTCTAAATCGTGCTGCATTCTCACACAGTCGTCTATATTTTTAATCTCTCTAAAAACTTTTAAGTCATCCGCGTACAGTAGAGATCTACTCTCCAGTTGAACAGCCAAGTCATTGATAAACATAACAAAAAGTAATGGACCAAGATGTGAGCCCTGCGGCACACCTGACGTGACCGCAACTGGTAAAGATGTGTACCCCTTTAACGCCACTAATTGACTTCTTTTCTCTAAGTATGAAGAGATCCACCAAAGTAAGTTACCATGAAAGCCAAACTGTGAGCTAAGTTTTCGACATAAAACAGAATGATTAACCCTGTCAAATGCTTTTTGAAGTCTGTATAGACTGCATCCACCTGACCCCCCGAGGCGAAAACCGAGCAAATGAAGTTCTTGAATTCAAGAAGATTGGACACCGTTGATCTGTTTCTGATAAAGCCATGTTGATTCTGTGATAACAGTGATTGAACGTGATGGTAAATATGGTAATAAACTACCTTCTCAAAAAGTTTTGCTAGACCTGACAGAATGCTAATAGGTCTGTAATTGGAGCAATCAGATTTGTCCCCAGATTTATGTATAGGCACCACGTGGGCCGTCTTCCACAAAGTAGGAAACACACCCGACCTCAGTGACTTGTTAAATAGCAAAGAGAGTGGCATGCTTAGCTCCTTTGCACATTCCTTCAAACATAACGGAGGAATGCCATCCGGGCCGGGTCCCTTGTTAGTATCCAGGGATTTAAGCTTTGAAAGAACTTCACTGTCGGTAATGTAGAAATTAGAAAGTAGTATGCAGTCCACAAGAGATAATTCAAAGTTGGCAGGTGATTGATTATTATCATCAATAACAGAACCAAAGAATCTGGAGAAGAGCTCGCAAGTGCCGTGGCCATCAGAGGAAGTCTGACCACTGAAATGCATCGTCTGAGGGATGCTGTTGTCAGTTTTTTTGCTATTTACGTACCTCCAGAACTGATTAATGTCACCCTTGATAGTTTCCTCGACATATATTAAATATGAAGAGTAGCATGAGTGGATTAATTTTTTACAGAGAGCTCTCAAGGACGCAAAGCTATCATAATCCTTAGGGTTATTATACTTTTTTGTACCTTTTATGCAACTTTTTTTTCGTTTTTATACACGATTTTTGTATACAAGTAACAAGCTTTTCAATTAAAATATTAATAACGTCATAGAATTTAAAAATAGACTTATCAATGTTGCCGTTAGAAAGCAAACACGACCAATTCTGCCTGTCAAGTTCAGCATTAATTTTAGAATAATCTGCTTTTCTGAAATTGTGAATCTTATGAGTATTATGATGTAATGATTTTGTAACAGTGGGTGTATTTATTTTTATTAACAAAGATGGATGATGATCATCGGGACGAGTTAAAGGTACAGCTTCAGAGACGGATAAGTATTTGTCATTACAAAACACGAGGTCCAGCATACGCCCATTTTTGTTATTAATATTATTAAACTGAAAGAGGTTACAGAAGTCAATCATTACAAGTAACAAGTCTGACCTAAAATCACCTGAACTACTAGGCAACAAATTACTGCCTAACGAGGTGGCAGTCCAGGCGACTCCCGGAGAGTTCAAGTCACCCAATATTAGACTAGTGCCTTCACAGAGATTTGAACTAAGAATCTTTTGACAGTTGTCATAAAATTGTTCCAAATAATTCCGGGAAAGATACGGCGTCAAGTAGCAGAGACATAAATTAAGCTTAGACTTGTACCTATCATCAAAGTTTATCGTTACCCAAATATCTTCAACTGGGCTATCCCAAGAACACCGACGCTCGACCCGGAAACACTTTTTAATTGCTAGTAGAACACCCCCTCCCTCTTTTTTATGTATGCATGTACTCTCACGATCCCTGCGAAAAACATTATAACGCCTATCAAACAACTCGCTATCCAGCACACCACAGTTCAAGTTAGTTTCAGTGAGACAAATAACATCATAGTCTTATCTAAGTCTGTCGCCATAACGATGATGTTTATAGCATTGTTGTGTTCCAACAGTTTGAGTTAAGATAGCCAGTTCCTCAGTGGTTGAGGATTCGGGTGAAATGCGCTTCCACCTTCGGCCTTGTCGTCATTTACCATCAGGTGAGATGAAGGCCAAGCGCTTACCCGTTGCAGAATTAAATATTAAAAAAATTATTAAATTATCTTTCTTGGTAACCGCTTTTGTGGTCTCGTGGCTAAGCCACCGGTCTCAGACCCATAGGTCCCGGGTTCGATTCCCAGCGGGGGGTGCATCTTTGTGTGCCCGGTTTGGTTGGTTGTAGGGCTGTTAAATCCACCTGGCTAGCTACCACCATCTTACCTTAGTTGCTCTTTTTGGTAGTAAGTCCATTCGGGTTTCATTCCATAAGATAAAAGGTCTTTTAGATCTTAGGTCGTATTAAGTAATGGGTATTTCGAGATTAGTTCCAAACAGCCCGGAAGGAGTCTGTGACCATAACAACGATGTTCATAGCATTGTTATGTTCCGAAAGTTTGAGATAAGATAACCAGTTCCTCAGTGATCGAGGATTCCGGGTGAAGCGCGCTTCCACCTTCCGCTTTACCATCAAGTAAGATGAAGGCCAAGCGCTTACCCGTTGTAAATAAAGAAAAAAAATATTATGTAGTCATATTTAAGTGTCATTGTGCATACACAATGACACTTAATCATATTAAGGTCCATAATGATAGACTACTAAAATGTATTTTGCATGTGAATTTCTTTTCTTTTGGATTATGATACGTTTATTTTAATTCATTACAAGAAAGCATTACCTTCGGCTGACCTGATGGAATGTAATGATAAAATCAAAGGTGAACCCAAAATCCTTAACCACAGTAAATCAGGATATCTTATTTCTTTGTTGTACTATAAAAATGCTAATGTTGTTTATTTTGGCAACCGGCTAATAAAAGACGATGGTTATCAGCCTGGCAGACTTAAAACTAGTATTTGTAACCTTTTAACAAACACAGCATGATGAATTTACTAATTGGGTTTCAAGGGAATAAAGTTAAAAAAGGTGTCCAAACAATAAAGGTTTATGCAGTTCATACCTTTCATAATAACTCATTTCTGATAATTTTATTTCGTCAGGCAGACCAAAATTCACTCTTAACTTAAACAATGTGATAGGGTTGGTACTTCTAACCCGTTAAGGCTAAGTACTACATCTAATTTCATCGACAAAAAAAATAATATGGGGGTCCTAATAACCTATAATTTATGACTATTTTTACTTTATGTGATATCAAAGGTTTCATACGTCGGAGAAACATGAAAAAAAATGGGAAACGCTAGCTAATGACACTGGCTAACTAATAAATGACTTTGTTTTGTATGTTTGAGATTATTTTGGTGAGAAAAAAAATCATTAAGTACTTAATTATTTTGTGATTTAAAATCACTTTTTTAATGTGCATATTATTATTTTTTTTGTCGATGAAATTAGATGTTGTACTTAGCCTTAACAGGTTAGAAGTACATCCCTATCACATTGTAGAGACAAAGGAAGAGAGCGTAATGTTAATAATGAATAATGACAAATGCCGTATGACTAATCAAATACCGCAAATCCTAGCAAATGTTTTATTCATAGCCTCGCAAATGGCAGTTACAGTAACTGAGTCCTCTGGTCGGAAGGAAACATTGCATAAAAAGGCTCGGCCGTCGTTAAACGGCCGAAAAACATTGTTCGGCCGAAATTATGCTCACAATGTTATGGCTCGCCTTTTCCTTATGAATTTCAATCTGCGCGTATTTGGGCGATATTTTTGTTTCAATTACGGTTTTGTGTTTTGGCGGAATGCGTGAAGCTAAAAGGGAATTACGACATGACTGCAACCAACGGTATTGTGTTGGTTTCACGTAATATAGGTATATGGAAAATTTAACCTCTTAATTTCAACAGATAACACTTTTAAAGGGCTAGGTGGTACAGTGTGTAAGATTGTGAATAATAGATATCTTCAATTTGTTGGTAATTGGATATTTGTCGAAATATAATCATCACAAGTTGTTTTCAACTTCCGTGGTCGAGTGGTTAGCACGCCGGGTCTGGCCACGCGCCATCTCTGAGGTCCCGGGTTCAATTCCTGTCTGATGAAACGAAAACTGTTTTTCTAAATTGATTTCGGGTCTGGGTGTTTTTTCTATGTTTATGTATTTATGTATCCGTTATTTTACCATATTAACGAGTTTCAAAATAATACTCATCTTGGTCTAGATAATTGATGTGAGCGTAAACAAATTTAATATAATAATAATAATATAAATTGTTTTTTTTCTTTATGTGCTTACGTGTACTCCTGTCCTTTTGAGAATCTGTCTTTATGAGAATGACCCTTGTTTAGCACTAAGCTAAAATTGTGTTGGTGTTTTTATCTTAGTGGCTGATGATGATGACGCAATTGGTGCTTATAATAACATAATTATTATAACTTTGGTGAAAATCTCACAATTACATTATAAAAAGTTAAAAAATATACTAACATACAATTCGCTGTTATTTTTATGCATTTTTTTCATAACGTACTCGAATGAGTTGGCCAGCTAAATTAAAATTGCCGTGTATCAAAGGATGAAATAACACAACCCGTAACGAAGTCATGTCTACGCATAATTATTGTGCGAGAACTCTCTGATGCATGGCCGGGAGTTGTGTGAACTAAATATACCAATATACCATTGGAACACGTTGTGACCATATTTCTTTTTTGTATTTTATTTAACGCTTACCTCAAATTATGTAAGTACTGAAGCAGATTGTAGCAGGGCTAACATTAATTGTGATAAGATAAGATGAGTTTACAATTAATTTATAAAATACATAATTATGTTATTGAAAATAAACAGTCATTATGAATTAACCACTCAGTCTTGGAATTTAAATGTCAAAAATAATGACAGCAGGTGCGTCATACTTTTTTTGATTTGCGGATGACGCTAAAATCAAACTATATTTTGTCATTCTGTAAACAACAATATACTAACTGATATATTTACTATCCATCAGATATCAAAATAAAGTGATGATTGCAACAGTTTATTTGTCTTATAGTATTTCTCTGAAAATCACTCGGAATACCGATTTCCGAGTGATTTTATATACCTACGGACTTTACACGCATCATCTAGTAGTAATAACGATGTATTTCTTACAACTTATTATCTAAATACGATCATTATATGCTCAATAATCATTTTCTAATAAGAAACAGTACTTACATTAGATAAATCCAATAAAAATAGCACACAAAACTCAGCGACTTATTCACTCTGACACAGAAATTGCCGCAACTGTCAACATCGAATTTAACAGAATCGAGCACAGACTATGCGATATTTTACGATGACGATGCATAAAATGTACCACAGAACCGAAATAATCGACCTTGTTCATACTAAAGTAGTCTGTAAGTCTATGAAAACACGGTACAAAGTCAAGTGGGAGAGAGCTGTCTCATGCGACCGCTTGGGGTTTGACGGAATGGCGCGAACTGTCAGTGCGGTCTCATGCGACCGCTTGGGAGGTTATTTAATATGTACATATTACTAGTTACCCGTATCGCGTGGCGGTGAAAGAATACTACCACCCCCTCCCTTCTCTTGGGTGTCTTGAAGGCGACTAAACGGACTAAAGAGTGCACATACTTCCAACAGCATGGAGCGGCGATGGGCTCACCACCTGTCACGCTAAGCACATGCGCAGTCGCTATTTGGTGAAAAGTTGACTACGGTAGAGGCCTGCTTTTGGGGTCCTCATCGCCTAGTCTCTGACTAACCCTTCGGGGATAATATAGTCGTCATTATATGTATGTATCTATATTACTAGTACCATTGACTCTTATACTGACGTGGTCACAGGGGGTTAAAGTCACACCTGTTCCTGGGTTTCCCATTGATCGCTCAGAAGCAGTTTACCAAATTCTCAATTCACCAGATTAGCAACTCACCAGATCCGCAACTTACCAGTTTCGTAAATGTGTTCCTACCTAGCGCGGCCCCCCGAGCTAGGCACGTAAAACTAAAGGGAATGCTTCAACTGCTCAAATGTACCTCTAGAATTTATCAACAGAATTCAATGTACATCAACCGCGATTAGAAATTACGATAAAATGCCTGGTCTTCCCAGCTGGGCACTCGGCTGTATAACGCTCGAAATACGTACATAAAAAATATACTGATCTAATGTACCTCCAATGTAACTCCCGATTTATGAATTAAATTCCAGAAATTCTAATTAGAACAGAAGATATTCAGCTTTAAAGTTTTGTCTTCCTAGCGGGGCCCTCTATAATCATAGTGAATACGAATAAAAAAAGTATACAATTTTTATGTTTTTCCAATGTACCTCTTAGTTCTTCGCAATTTCGTATTCTAGATTCGTATTCACTATGATTACAGAGGGCCCCGCTAGGAAGACAAAACTTTAAAGCTGAATATATTCTGTTCTAATTAGGATTTCTGGAATGTAATAACTAAATCGGGAGGTACATTGGAGGTACATTAGATCAGTATAATTTTTTATGTATTTCGAGCGGTGTACAGCCGAGGTCCAGCTGGGAAGATCAGCCATTTTATCGTAATTTCTGTCAAAACGGTTGAGGTACATTGAATTCTGTTGGTAAATTCTAGAGGTACATTGAGCAACTGATGCATTGTCATTAGTTTTACGTGCCTAGCTCGGGGGGCCGTGCTAGGTAGGAACACATGTTTATAACTAACCGGATTTTATACAATCGAACAAGAAATGCATAACGGAAATGTGTATAACTATGATAAATGAATAACTACACTTACGTGCAAAAGTATGGAATTACCGACTTATGATTTGTTGCGTGCCATCTAAGGAACGAAACTAGGTGTTGATAAACTAAACACGACCCCTGGGTGGTGCTAAATGAGTGACACTGTCTGAGTGGTAGAACCACGCCGCGCTACAGCATGAATTTGGCCGGATCGCCCGGCGTAACGGCGGTACTCGTTGACGTTGTTTTTCGTCCGATGAGTAAGGAGGCCGGAGTATCAGAGGCCCTTTACAGTACATACTCCTTCCTCAAAGGTTCTACACCTCTCTTTAGGCTGGCAACGCACATGCGACTCCTTTGGTTATGCTCTCCTCTGGTGATCCGCTTACGTTTGCCTCCCTTTCACTTATAAGGAAACGTAATGCGCAACGCAAGCAAGCTCATAAATGGTGTCTTAAACAGTCACCGTAATCACCATCGTCATGATCATCATTTGCATGACTACCCACTGCTGGGCACAGGCTACTTCCATGATATGCCATTTCCTTCTGTTCTGGGTCATTCAAGGTCTTTTTTGTCAAAAATTGTCAGCTCTGTCACTGACCATCTGGTTGGTGGTCTGACAGCGCTTCGGTGTGTGTACGTGGCATTCCTGAATCGAAATGTTAGTTTAAAATAAACTTTTCAATGCTCTTAATGATACAATTCTATACTGCTGTCTCTAAACTTTTTTAAACGTAGTAAGTGAATCCAACCTTTTGGATAAATAGCAAACATTTTCAAACCCTCCCAACATTTTTTTTCAATGGCTGTTAAATGGCCGTAACATGTTCACCTACATTTACACCGGTGCGGAAATCGAACTTAAAATGCGAAACCGAAACCACTTTACCAATCGGACCGTTGTAAAAGCATTCCACATTTGACAAAATATGTAAGTAAGTGCTAAAAACGCCCTTTATAAGTGAAGTAAAGTACAACCTGTAAACTGTCCCACGGCATGGCAAACGCCTCCATTAATGAAAGCAAGTCACCGCTACAATTTATTGATATTGGCTCAATCGCGACGTTTGCTAATTAATGCGAGTTGGCGATCACAAACTCGAGAGATGCATCGGAAAATCCGGAAACAAACTTTGCCTAACCTGGGTACATCGAGCCGAGCGCTTGACCATGCACTCAGTCACCGAGGCATAATTATTTCATATAATTTATTTAGTTTAACCGTGTCTCGTAGCGGTTAAAGAATACTATTACCCCCTCTCATCCCATGGGTGCCGTAAAAGGCGACTAACGGACTAAAGACTGCACATACCTACATCCAACAGCTTAGTGCGACGATGGGTTCACCACCTGTCAAGCTGAGTGTTATGTGCAGTCGCTTTTTTGGTGAAAAGTGGACTATGGCAGAGGACTGCTTTTGCGGTCCTCATTGTCTAATCTCAGACTAACCTTTCGGGGATGGTGGTCGTGATTATGTTGTATGTATTTTAAGCTACACAGGTGAATGCACTACGCATTCGGTTCGTAGGTTTATAGGGCGGGAGACTTTTGTACTAAGAAAAGCCGGCAAGAAATTCGAACGCGAGGGGCATTTCTTTACTACATTTCTTTTACAGCGACGAATAAAAATTACAAAATGCCCTTCCTATCATAGAAGGACAATTCCATTACAAATAAAAATTTAACAACAACGGTTTATCCTCAAAAAGGTGGATGTTACTGGTACATGGACCATTCGTTAGGCAATGCAGTGGCAGTAAATTTCCGCGCGAACATTAGCCCATGACCCACAATAATGTTCCCGGGCTCACTCGTGTTGCTTTAATTATTTCAATTCCGACAAATGTGACAAATTGAAAGTTGACATGCGATACATCATTTCCCCATATTATTGTAACACTCGAAAACAATTCGTAAATTGATTAACATCAAGATGTATGCGATAAGAGATTTTCATTTCGTTCCCGTTTTTAACAGACCATTGAAATTAATAAAGCAACCCTTGGCGGTACGGTTAAGAGTTGTAGCTTTTATACACGCTATGCTATTTTTGAATTTGTTATATTGCTTTCGTAATGTTGTTATTTAATAAAATAGCACTATAAAGAAGAGGTGTGACACCACACTAAAGGGACAGCAGATGCGTTCTCAATCCTTAAGGAATGAGTTGTGTTTAGTTGTTACTCTATGTATTTAATTACTTTTAATAATTAATAATTTTAGTTAATGCACCTTAATAATTAATTATTACGCAATATGCTGCCCTGACAAAATAGTTGAATATTGTGAGTAGCTTGTAAAAATATACATGCAATCAATTATTTATTTTTACGTAGTAGGTAATATCTCATAAATGAGTATTTGATTTATCTTTGAAATTTAGTCAATTCCACGCGCCTGGAATGAACTATGACCCTTAGGTGATTTGTAACACGGATATAAAGTAAGTTGTGATGTTGTCAGATTATATATAACTTTACTTTAAGAAATTTTAAGCACGTTACGAACCAAACCTCTCATTTGTGGTGAATATTAATGCTTTTTTGAGGTGTCATTTAACATTTAGAAATAGTGTCAAGGTTATTCAGTATTGAATTCATTTCATACTGATCATCATCATAATTAACTTAAAATATTATAAAGAGGAAGGATTTGTTTGTTTGTTTAAATTAAATAGGCTCCGAAACTATTGGACCGATTTAGAAAATTATTTGACCAATAGAAAGCTACATTCTTCCCAAGTGACATATGCTATATTTTATCCCGATATTCCTACGGGAATGAGTACCACGCGGGTAAAATCGCGAGGATACGCTAGTTAACTCATAAACGCACCAATGTTGTGTACTGGCTTGCCAACGGGACAACAACACAAGGGGAGATTGGGACATAACCCGCCCACATCACTGGCCCATTGATGGTTGATGAGTTGACACGACTGCCATCTTACGACCACTATTGCGACAAACTGCTTTTCGTGCCTTTCGAAGCACAGAACGTAGTTTAAACACGTGTGAATGGTCGGATGATAGGCAAGTGATGGTTTCTGTTGAATAAAGTTTAGCAACTATCATATTAAAATTGTTATAGCAGAAAACGAAAAAAAATATTGTTACTCGTAATATTTGATTATTTGCACTGCCCGGTTTGCAGAGGACGCGGGTTCGATTCTCGCCTAAGGTAGACATTTTTTTTCAATGTTTCGTTGTCTGTGAATATTGTTACTTTGACACTTGATATCTTCGTAAACATACTGTTCCCAGGTATGGTCGAATACAGAAAAAGGTTGTCATCATGGACCTGAATTATTTTTTTAATTGTGTGTGTTTTAAATACAAGTACAAGACTCAGGTGCGATCGAGTATAGAGTATTGTTCCCATCTATGGGACGGCTCCGCTAAAAACCTCCTCGATGCACTTGATATACTGCAAAGACGGGCGGTACGCATTATTGGAGATAGTGAAGTTACAGCCTCTCTTGAGGACCTCCAGCTGCGTAGAGACATTGCTTCTCTCAGTGTCTTCTACCGAAATTACTACGGAGAGTGTTCTGAAGAACTTTTTGATCTAATCCCGCCATCTCCTTTCCTGTCCCGGACTACACATGCTGGTCTTAGGAACCGCCGTCATACTGTGCAGAATATCAGCACTCGTGCCAAAAAATTTGACAAGTCGTTCCTCTGTAAGACCATTCGGCTTTGGAATTCTCTGCCGGCGCATGTGTTTCCCAGCTCCTATACTCCCGGGTCTTTTAAACGGGGCGAGAAACGGCATTTATGCAGACCGTCATGAATGGGTGCGCTTGCTACCGTGCTTGCTCCACGGTGAGGAGCGCTCTCATTATTTTGGACTACATCGGCTGCTTACCATCAGGCAGGATGTAGTCACTATGACGTGTCACATTAAAAAAAATGTTTTTATTTAGAACACACAAAACTATGTAGTGTAGTGCCTACAAATAACAATGGAAAAATAAAAAAATGTCTTTTATTACCACACATTACAAACCAAAACCCTTACAATTTCCAGTGACCGGTTAATCCGCGGCGTTCCGTCGCGGTCGACATGGAAACGCCGCGAGCGGTAAATCCCGCTCGCGGCGCGGCGCGGCGTGCAAACCGCAAAAGTGCTTTTTGATAGACAGCCGCGGTGGGTCCCGGACATCCAATGCCCCGTGTCGGATACAGCGGAGAATTTTTCATTTAACCAGAATCCACGTTTAATTGCAACGAGAGATTTTTGCGGAATGGAAATCGGCCGTCTAATAAATAAACCGTTGGAAAATTTAACCAGCAAAATTCGTTGTCAATATTACGCACACGGTAAGTTTCCTTGTTTAATTCGCTTTTTAAGGCAACAAGAATGATAACGAAATGGACTAAATTAAATAGGTTTGCTCCTATTAACCCAACCTGAATGAGGACGGGACGGAAATTTTTTACCTGATTGTATATAAAACACGATCGAGCTATTAACGTAACGGGGCGACGCGCGGCAATCTCCGCAGAAGCTAGAAGCGAGTGATTAGGGGTATAATTGTTGTGTCTTACTTTACCGGTTAATATTAAAACTTTCTTAATACAAAAATACATACTCAATAAAATTTTTGACGTTTTTGCAAAAAATTGCAAATGTTGAAAGGACCACGAAATGGGTTCGTTTCCTACTCTCTTTCCTAAAACTCCAGGTCTGAACATCAGTTACAGTTCGTTTCCATAAATCCTTTGTGATTTTTCAGTGTCATAATAACATGACTCCAGTTTTAAGATATGATATAGGTACGTTGATCGATCGGAAAAGTAGACGGTTTGAACAAGTTGACCGAATGGGAAAAATGGACGGTTGCAAACATGGACCGATCGGGAAAATAGACCGATGGTACCTAAAACAACCACCGACCAAACTAAGCTCAGAATGAATTAGGCTTACAACTCTTTTGTCTAACCTTTAGATCACGAAGGCAGTCGAGCAACAAACAGACCAAAAAAAATCTCCAACCATTCGACAATAAAAAGGCTAATAAAATCACAATATGAAAACAAGCTACGGCTCAAACGGATCTCGATGTGAATGGCCATAAAAGTGATAAAATATCTATTTAGCTCTTTCTACGAGTTGCTTCACCCGATTCTTAGCTGAAGTAACGTCCCGTTTCCTTCCCAAGAACGTTTGGTGACTGGGTAATTGCAGTTTATGTTAAGTCAGATAAACGCGACATTTTTTGTGGCGCTGGCGTTTTCCGCTACACGAGGGAGCGCTATTTTGATGTTTGTCGGGTTACAGATGCGGCTTTTTTTGTGTAGTCCGCGTAGGTGACAGTGTTGTCGCCATAAATTGCTATGATTGTAATTTAGACTTCCGCAAAAATTAACATATTTGTGTGGTTTACTAACACTCACAATAAAGTGAGGAAAGTCTCGTATAAGGCCCCCATCGTCGAACACATAATTGGCAAACGAAAATTTGCCGAAATTTCGTTTCAGATCAAAGTATATTGGTTTCTTAAGAAAAAGATTAATAATAGAACACACCGCCCTTGCCAATTTATTGCGGGTTAGTGATCACTCATAAGCCCGGCCTACTCATTGCAAAGTACTTTAACCGTCTTTAGTTTATTTTGGTTAGTCTCTAACGCAGACCCTATGATATCCGAGTTTCCAGCGGATGCTCTTGCGTTCTTGCCCTAAAGACGTTTTTTATTCGATTAAATCAGTTTAGCTCCTTATCATTGTTACGTTACGTTATTACCTACGTACTTTCAACCAACAACATTATTAATATATAGGCCGGTTGAGAGCATCTATCTCACATTGAAATATTTATGAACTCGTCTCTTCCTACTTAAGATGGTCCAGGCTGCCTTCTTCCTAGCCAGTCTCGCAGGTATTAACATGCAAAATTGTTAATAATTCGTAAGCAATCAAGCGGCTATCAAGGGCTGTTTGTTTGTGTGTTTGTACACCGTTATTAGATCCGACGCAGGAGCGATGTTGATCCGGAACCGGCTCGGATACGATCTAAATTGCCTTGTGCAGTGTGTGTAGAGAAAGGAGGGCGTTCTCGACTAGCGAAGAGTATCTATTGTGATGTGCTTCATAGGGCAGGTAGCCTTGAAAAGGTTTGAAGAACATAAGGTAGATTGTTTTTTTCAGAAAACTTTTTTGTGCGTTTTTAAATTACTTTTTCCGTAACCTTTGTGCTTTACGTGGTAACACACACAAGGCTGACATTAATATACCTTTAAAAAATTCTAATGAAGACATGCACTCTTTTTTAATTCAAGGTGGTAACCACATCTAAGCAATACTAAAGTTAATGCTTCGGGTCAAGACTTTGCTAGTTACGTCACTCTCGTAATACCAGATCAACGGATGCGGGTAACCGTTCAAGAGATGTTACTACAATGCTGCATAAATTAGTCACATTCTTCTTACTCAGTGAAAACTAAAGCAGCTGAAATATGAGCGTACCGCCGTGTGAGTAATTAATCAAATAGAAGTAATAATTTTCGCGTTCCTGAAAGCCGAACTTTGCGGCAGACATTTAAAGTTAGTCAGCAATTTGCGCACTGTATATTGCATTAAGTATTATTCTCTATGATATGTAGCTAGAACAGGAGCTCATTTAGCTTAATTAATAGACAGTACTTAATATGAAATATTTTTTAATGTTTATTTTAAAAGTATCTCGCCTCGGCGGCTAAGTGGTCAAGCGCTCGGCTCTACATCGGAAGTCCCGGGTTCAATTCCCAGGTAGGGCAAAGAGTGTTTTCAGATTATTCTATGCATGGCCCGGGTTTGTAATTACCAACAAACATATAGCAAGCGTGGTGATTAAGCCAATACCAATCAAATGTAGCGATGACTTTTTCTTGGCCTTTACCCTGCAGTGGGACAGTAAACAGGGTAAAACGTTTACTAGAAAAAAAATCAACTAGTCTCAGGAAGCTCGAGTGGGATTCGATTCGCTCGAGAGCAGTGGACCGGCAATCCAAAGGTCGTGGGTTCGAATCCCACTCGAGCTTCCTGAGACTGGTTGATTTTTTTCTAGTAAACATTTTATCCTATATCTATATAGCATTGTGAATGCAAAATTTCAACAATAAAGTCAACAGGGTGTTCTTTACTTTTTATGAAAGTATCTCTCAAAAGTGTAACAATCAAAACAAAAACAAACTAACATTACTACGTGACGACAGATGATGGCGATGTACTAACAGTACATACATACAAATAATCACGATTTTTCTAGCTCGGGAGTCAGGGCAACAATAAATTATTGTAAACAGTTATTTTTTTCTGAGGTTTAAGCGAGCTCTACACATTGAAAACAAAACACTTTTTATCGATTAGCTCGCGTATTATTTACTATTTACATAGTTTTTTATATTATCCTGACGTTTCGAACCCTTTTCAGGGTCCGTGGTCACAGGGAGACTCGAGAGAACGTCAGGATAATATAAAAAAACTATGTACATAGTAAATTAAACGCGAGTTAATCTGTAAAAAGTGTTTTCATTTCAAAGGTAATTTTATTAATAAATAAAGTTATTATTATTTATTAGTTATTACTTTTACATAAATAAATCGACGCCTAAGCATGTATTTATCGAAACAATCTTCTACTACGACATAAGGATGCTCGTGCCCTGTTTTCAATTTTAAAAAATAGGGGAATGTTATTACATTACACCACCCTTGTAATACAATAAAATGAAGTATCTCACTACGTTTTTAGTAAGTCTCACCCCCGCTTGCGTTTACCTACGACAGCTCTTCACAACTATATTACATAGGAGGTTCTCGAATATGTACAGCTATAATTTAAATTAGAAAGTAGTTTTCGTTAAATGGTGCAAATTAATATGATTGTGACATAGTATAAAAAAAACTCAATTTTCAGATATCTATGAAAGCACAATAAAATTCGATCCCCAGGTGATTAACTCTACTGAATGATCCAATTATATCCTCAGTAGCCGCTTATCCAATGGTCCATATAAATGGGTTCACTAAAGCTTATCACGCTTATTTTCATCCAATCAATGGTCAATTATAGTTTTATATTCTGAATCCTCTTTATTAAATTAAAATTATATGAGAATTTTTTGTTGTTGAACAAGATAAGCAGCCGGTATGAAATATACTTCATTATTGATTTACTTATTTATTAAAAGGAAATCAAGTCGTTAAATATACAGAATATAATAATAAAGCGCTCTCACGAATCTCTTTTTTTAATTAAATTAAATATAATTAGTATTTATTATTTATTTATTTATGTTAAATAATTAAGTACATATTTATTCATTGTAAACAAACTCTGAAAACATAATTTACGTTAATAATTAGAATCCTAACTCATAGAAAACAAATATAAATAATAATAACTATTGTTAACGTATTGTTTTTAAGTACGAACAAAGACATAGGTTACAAACCAGGATCTTGAGCGATTTGTGGAAATAAGGAAGACGAAGTCCAAATAATCATTAAATAAACCTTACAGTCTTAATGGCACACTTGAATCTATATTTAATTATCTCAATTAAAGCTTCGGAAACCGCACTAGATTTCGCTAACACCGTAATATATTTACTGCTCAACACAATATGCACGAAATGCGACACTGTGCGTCGCGAATGGAAATATTATTGCGCGAATTTGAATAATTACTCACACATTAGTTTACGAGTTTGGAATAACCGTCGATACTTGTAGCTCGTAATATAGAGTACATTTATTTATTAAGGCTTACAAAACAAGTAACAGTCTAAGCATGCACTTTATGATACACTTTTACATTAAACCAGATCGTAACTCATAAGATATATAGGCACAATTAGATCAAAGTTGATATACAAATACTAAGAATGAGGGTTTATACATTATTATAGTCTTCTAGGTTTGTACTAGTTTCTTAATAAAAAAAAATCTAAATAATCAAATAACGTTGAAATTAAATTAGAATGCATAAAAATGTTTGAAATAACTTGAACTTCTTTTTTGAACTTATTATGATCATCATCATCAGCCCATAAACGTCCCACTGCTGGGCACAGGCCTCCCGCGTGGACAATAACAATGGACGTGGGGATACTGGCATAACCCACCACGCTGGCCCAATGCGGGTTGGTGGGTTTTAACGACTGTCATCTTACGACAAGAACCGATACCAACGGCTTAACGTACCTTTCGAAGCGCGGAGGAGCTCGAGATGTTTTTAATTTGGTCACCCATCCAGCGACTCGGCATTGCGACAGTTGCTTAGCAAGCAACATCGCAAGCCGAAAGCGCTAGCCGCTGCGCCTTCGAGCTCCTTATCGAACTTAATATATTTTGAAATAATTATTATTCTAACCCATACGAGTATTGGGCCACTCGTACTCGCAAACACTTCGGTGGCTGAGTGGTCAAACGCTCGGCTCGATGTCCGGAGGTTCCGGGTTAAATTCCCAGGTGGGGCAGTGTTTTCGGATTTTTGATGCATAGCCCGGGTGATCACCAACCCGCATTGGTCAAGCGTTGTAATTAACCTAATATACCCACTAAATGTAGTGATAACTTTATTTTTTTTAATTTTTTTATGCCATCATCATGTCCTCCTCACCGTATCCGGCGACGACGACTCTTACGATTTGTTAAAGCTGGTCTTTGTGATATGCTCGGATGTGACTTAAGAAGCCAAACTTCGTCCTAAAGAGACGATCACAAGGCGCACAGTGTAGCTGACCTGACGAATTAAAGGTGTAGTCCCAGTGATGTCCCAGTCATCCGTTGGAATATCACAGGCCACAAGATTGCGTTTCAGCACGTCTTTGTAGCGCAGATATTGCCCTTCTTGTTTGCGCTTTCCACATTACAGTTCCGAGTAGAACACTGCCTTGGGCAATCTACTATCATCTATGCGTACGACGTGTCCAATCCACCTGAGTTGGTGTTACTTGATGAGGGACGCGATTTCAGGTCAGGCCTAGGAAGGAGGCAAACGAGCAGGCGGGTCACCTGATGGAGAGCAATCACCGCCGCCCATGGACACCCGCAAAACCAGAGGAGTCGCAGATGCGTTGCCGACTTTTAAGAAAGGAATAGGGTTAAAGAAGGAATAGGAATTGTGGGGGGGGGGGGGGAGGGGCCTCCGGAACTCTCGCTGGCCAGACTAAACACAACAGCACCAAGTGCCATTATTTCACCCCGGATATTAGTGAGAGGGTGGTATTACCCCGGGTGTGCCGGCCTAATGCGTGCTGCAACTCAGCCAACTCAGCTACACTTGATTTCAATGATGAAAGCCTTTGCCCTGCAGTAGGATAGTAAACCGGCTGTACTTACTTTTTTAAATTGTTCCACTGCTGGGACAAACTGGGACTTTAAAGGCCTTTCTCCCCTCTTTCTAATGTTTGCGGTCTTAAGTTGGCCAGCCCTTTGCACAAGCGCAAGCGCTCGTACCTCCACCTCCGTCTAGGTCGACTTCGCTGCCTCTAACGAGTACATATAAAATGGATATTATTAAGTAATAGTACATTATGATATAAGTGCGGTAAGTTGAAAATTACAGCCGAGGCGATATTGCTAACCCGAGCCGCAGGCGAGGGCTACAAGAAAGCAGAGGCTGTAATTATCAAAGCGCACGTATGTCATACGACGTTTTATAACATATTTGCGAGGAAAACACATTTTCTGAAAGTGACTGCGTGTTTTTGTTGCTTTTCTAGTGTATAAATTTTGGTAAGCCAACGTGTATTTTTCTTAGGACTTAGATAATAAATAAATAATAAATAAATCTTTCCTACAATCACACCAATTATCTAGCCCAAGAGAAGCTTCGAAGAAACTCGTGAAATGGTTACTAGACAACGGATAAACATACTTAAAATACTTAAATACATACTTGTTATACATAGAAAACACCCAGACCCGAGACAATTTAGAAAACAATAATTTATATATTGACCCGACCGGGGATCGAACCCGGGACCTCAGAGATGGCGACACCATGAAAACCGGTGTACAAACCACTCGACCAAGGAGGTTGTCGTTAGATGGTAATAGGCTGTCAATAACATTTTGTGCTTCACTTATTATTTCCGGTGGTGAAGATTAGAAGTTTAGTTCTTCATTACTAAAACTAGACATATTTATTTTTAAACTTTTAAAGTAATTATTGGACAAGAAGCCGCTGTTTGAATCGACAAAATATAGGTATGTGAAAGGTAGCACGTCTTTCCATCCAATCCCTTGGGTGTCGTAAATGGCGACTAACGGAGTAAAGACTGCACATACATCCTACAGCATAGAGCGGCGATGGGCTCATCAAAATAATACTACCAACCCCTTTCTTCCCTTGGGTATCGTAAAAGGCGACTAACGGACTAAAGACTGCACATACATCCAACAGCATAGAGCGGCAATGAGCTCATCAAAATAATACTACCAACCCCTCTCTTCCCTTGGGTGTCGTAAAAGGCGACTAACGGACTAAATACTACACTTACATCCAACAGCCTAGAGCGGCGATGGGCTCATCAAAATAATACTACCAACCACTCTTTTCCCTTCGGTGTCGTAAAAGGCGACTAACGGACTAAAGACTGCACATTCATTCAACAGCATAGAACGGCGATGGGCTCAACAAAATAATACTACTAACCCCTTTCTTCCCTTCGGTGACGTAAAAAGCGACTAACGGACTAAAGACTGCACATACATTCAACAGCATAGAACGGCGATGGGCTTATCAAAATAATACTACCAACCCCTCTTTTCTCTTCGGTTTCGTAAAAGGCGACTAACGGACTAAAGACTTCACAAACATCTAACAGCAAAGAGCGGTGATGGGCTCTTCAAAATAATAATAGGTACCAACCCCTCTCTTCTCTTGGGTGTCGTAAAAGCGACTAACGGGCTAAAGGCTCACCATCTAAGCAGTTGTGCAGATTGCGCAGTTGTTTCTTGCTGAAGCGTGGACTGTGTGGGCGTGGTCTGTGTTGTCCATAGATTAAAATTATTACTAATTTTACATTACCGCACTAGTGCGTAATAAGCTACGTTACGATGCTGAAATCGGTGTAATAAGAGCCACTTTACGAGCAAATGTGTTATAAAATATATAATACTTAATTAATTTGATCATGTTAATTATTACATAAACATTATATCCATTTTACGTGTACATTTTGTCCATTTAGTTATTTTATAACACATTTGCTCGTAAAGTGGCTCTTATTACACCGATTTCAGCATCGTAATGTAGCTTATTACACACTAGTGCGGTAATGTAAAATTAGTAATAATTTGCATCTATGGACAACACAGACCACGCCTACACAGTCCACGCTTCAGCAAGAAACAACTGCACAGTCTGCACACGTGCTTAGATGGTGAGCCTTTAGCCCGTTAGTCGCTTTTACGACACCCAAGAAAAAAAGGGGTGGGTACCTATTATTATTTTGAAGAGCCAATCACCGCTCTATGCTGTTAGATGTATGTGCAGTCTTTAGTCCATTAGTCGCCTTTTACGACACCGAAGAGAAAGGAGGGGTTTAGTAGTATTATTTTGATGAGCCCATCGCCGTTCTATGCTGTTGAATGTATGTGCAGTCTTTAGTCCGTTAGTCGCCTTTTACGACACCGAAGGGAAGAAAGGGGTTGGCAGTATTATTTTGATGAGCCCATTGCCGTTCTATGCTGTTGAATGAATGTGCAGTCTTTAGTCCGTTAGTCGCCTTTTACGACACCAAAGGAAAGAGAGGGGTTGGTAGTATTATTTTGATGAGCCCATCGCCGCTCTATGCTGCTGGATGTATGTGCAGTCTTTAGTCCGTTAGTCGCCTTTTACGACACCCAAGGGAAGAAAGGGGTTGGTAGTATTATTTTTATGAGCCCATCGCCGCTTTATGCTGTAGGATGTATGTGCAGTATTTAGTCCGTTAGTCGCCATTTACGACACCCAAGGGGTTTGATGGAAAGACTTCCTACCTTTCACATACCTATATTTTGTCGATTCAAACAGCGGCTTCTTGTTCAATAATTACTTTGAAAGTTTAAAAATAAATATGTCTAGTTTTAGTAATGAAGAACTAAACTTCAGTCTAAACCACCGGAAATAATAAGTGAAGCACAAAATGTTATTGACAGCCTATTACCATCTAAGTCCAAAGAAAAATATGTTGGCTTACCAAAAATTATACACTAGAAAAACAACAAAAACACGCAGTCATTTTCAGAAAATGTGTTTTCCTCGCAAATATGTTATAAAACGTCGTATGACATACGTGCGCT
Organism: Scoparia ambigualis; assembly: GCA_963921215.1. Classification (NCBI taxonomy): domain Eukaryota; kingdom Metazoa; phylum Arthropoda; class Insecta; order Lepidoptera; family Crambidae; genus Scoparia; species Scoparia ambigualis. The sequence continues at coordinate 9,520,596 of OY992511.1, read as the reverse complement.
TTGATAATTACAGCCTCTGCTTTCTTGTAGCCCTCGCCTACGGCTCGGGCAAGCAATATCGCCTCTGCTGTAATTTTCAACTTACCGCACTAATATCATAATGTACTATTACAAAACGATTTTCTTATCAATCTTAGAATTAAATTATGGTGCTACCGATTTTCTTTACGATTTTCCCTAATAGTTTGACGCTAGCTCTAATAGTATATCCTGCTTAATTATTTATAAAACCTTATTACGCTGTCTTAAGGAAACTTTATAATTAACAATTAACATAGCTAACTAAATAATAAAACTAAAAAGTCTAAAAAGCAAACTTAAAACATTACCCATAAAAGCTAGTACTTAAATATTTTTAAAATAATTGTGATATCATCACATACATTTAAAAATTAAATTTTATAGCTGCTACTTTTGTACATAAAATATTTACAAATGTACGAACACATTGTAATAATGGCACAGCGAGTATGCAATAAGTTTTGCATACAATTTCCAATTTTGCGCTGCAAAGTTTTACTAACGAAACTATCATTGCGCCAGGTTGATTAATTACTTATAAATTAGTTAGCAAACTCAACGCTTTTCTACTACAATAGTTAAATTAATAATCTAACTATTTGAACTTGGAACAATTACATTTAACAGAATAGTTAAAATAATATGTAAAACGTCGGTAGTGTTCTTTGATATATATAGTGAAACGTTAACCTTTGCTATGATAGTCAAACAATGTTTACAAAAATAATAATGCCACGATATCAAACTGATTTCATAATTAAAGAATTCACAATAAAATTACGAACATCATAGAAGATCACACGTATAAATTTAATCTATGGATTTAAAATCCATGCTTTAAAGCAAACGGGTTTGCGTCGCTGTATTGTCAAGAATAACCCCACCGCTACTGTCATGACACCCACAAACCCAATCGGTGTTACCCGCTCTAAAATATAAAATAATTTAAGTAAGTCACTTGCGCGCCGTTTTAGTATAATATATTTATGATATCGCCGGAAGCCGATCAGTTAAACATTACCGGGCACTCATATTTCGGGCGTTATTCGCTACATATTTCTAGTTCATCAATATCGCGGATCTCTCTGTCTGTGCCGGAATTGAGATAAACGATCCTACGAATAGTGTTGAGGATCAAATCCAATTTGCCTGCTGCAAATTGAAGGGGGCACGGTACACGTGAGATAGAACTCCGATAGATGCCTAAATATTAAAGTGTGGGACGGGCCCGTTTCACTTCATAAAATATGTAGCGTTGAAGCTCTGCGAATGATTCAATGTCAAATTCCGTAGTTGTTAATCGATTAAACACGTCGATAATTAATTTAATCGCATCCGTGGTCTAGTGGTTAATCACCGGTCTCAGGTTCGACTCTCAGGCCCGTGGTTTATACTTTATTCAAGTAATCGATTTGGTTGCTGGCAGATAGCTTTTAGTCCACTTGGCAAGCTAGCAACGTTTATAGCATTTATGAATTCCGTCGATTAGAGGTGCCATACCTAGTAATAGTTTAATTATGGGAACTAGATCGGCACCAGTTTTTCTAGGGTTCCGTACCCAAAGGGAAAAAAAGGACCCTATTACTAAGGTAACTACTAGCACTGTCCGTCCGTCTGTCTGTGATTAGGCTATATCTCGAGAACCGTGATAGCTAGACTGGTGAAATTTTCACATATGATGTATTTCTGTTGCTGGTATAATAACAAATTCTAAAAATAGAATAAAACAAATATTTAATAGGGGCCCCCATACAACAAACGTGATTTTTGAACAACGAACTGGCTAATAAATAGGTTATAATATAGGGTCTAATGTTACCTATATAATGGTACGGAACCCTTCGTTTTATATTCTACGAACATTACTAATAATAACTCAAAGTAAGTAACTCTAACTACTTATTTGTGTTGTGTTTGTTTTCTATTTCGTCGTTGCGTGACAAAGGTTTAACAATGTGGTAAACTTTTGAATAAAAACTATTTCAAAAAAGAGCACAAAGGGCTAACTATGGAAAAGATCTCATTAAACTGGGATGTACCACTCGCGGTCCTGACAACAAAGTTAAAAAAACAGACATTGAATAAACAATTTGCATAGATAACAATTGCATATCGTGCAAAAATGCTTTGATCGTCCAACTCCGAGTGCCTACCTAAAGGAAACTTTACAAAGGGATTCTCAATTCAAACTTGCAAACAAAGCACTTTCTTTTTAGAGTTGCGCGTAAATTTTCATTTTTCTATATTGTTATTTTCTCATTGCGCGCTCGATGCGACTTTTATTCGCGTGGCCCCCAAACATTTAGACGTTTATGACCATTCGAACGATGTAACTTCACAACCCTGACGCATGCAATGCGTATGGGAACTGTAAAATGTAATAAAACAAGGTATTGCGAGGAAAACATCTGCAAAAACGCCGGAATTGAATTTATTTTTGAGCCCTCGCTACGCTAGTTTCATCGATTACCGTTTGTGCGACGTATAGGTAGGCTATTTGTTTTTCAAATGCGGTTGTTTTAGGTTTGCATGCGTTGGGGAAACGCCTCGTTACTAGATAACGATTTAACGGAGTTACGTTAGAACCACTAACCACTGATCAGTTAAAACTTCTTTAACTGTTCTGTGGTTAGAACCAATAACAACAATGAATATAATCCTCAGGTCCTCTTGAGTTTTTCCGAATCCAGGCGACAACTTTTCGGATTTACCAATTGATTTACCTTTACGTTTTTTCAAGTGCTTATTTTTTTTTGTATAATTCCAATAAAAGAAAATTTAATTTAATTGTGTTTGGATATTACTTTTCCTAGGCTTTCTAACGATACCAAATACTATCCTCTTAGTTGATTCTAAATAAGGTTTTAGAGAAGGTTTTTTCTTTTTTTTGGTTGGCAACACTTGCCACGATTAGTTGCAAAACTTAGCTTCTACTCTAAAAATTAATTTTCGTTAAAAATCATTGTTAATTATCTATAAAATTGCGTTTAACGTGAACATATTGTGACTAAATATAAGTACGAGTGTTTGCATCAGTGTCTATGCAATAATATTTGAATTTCGTCTTATTGAAATTTTCGACTATACCGGAGCTGTCAACGGCCGGCAAAAATAAATAACTTTTTGAAGAAAAGTATAATATAACAAAAGCTGCAGAGCTGAAGAGCTGCATCTAAAACCCGGGGAGTATTGTTTTCCTTATGTACATAATTTAACTAGTAAAATCGTTGACCTAAAATAACCTAACACTACCTACCTTCAATTAGCAAGTTATCATTGTGAAAGTTAATTCCACTACATATTGATTGGTCTTATTTTTATTTTATTTTTTCTTTAATTTGTAACTACGTGTTCTTCACACTAATACATCTATCAACTTTACAAATCTCACATAATAGTGAGTATCGTCACACCTCAATTACGATTTGGCTTGGTTAACCTCTCTTGACTTGACTATATAGTGGAAGTGAAGTTGATGGTGACATTGTCTTGCTACAGACCTTCACACACTACAACACTTTACATTCAGAACTTGACTGCACATTTAAAAGTTGATTATTTTCACAATTGTATTAGAAACTTTTTAAAGTGTTTTTTTTTTTAAATAGGTAAATCTTTTTTTACAAGTGACCTACCCACGTCATATCAGCAAATCTTTCTTTAGGATTGTTCTATCTTTTGTTGAGTGTTCTCTTACACCATACAACAGACAGATTGAATAATACATAATCATTACATATTATCCACTCATCTTTGCAACAATTATAGTAACAATTTACTCATATTTATACATTACTCTTTCAGCCTTATCGCTGTGTTGGGGTAACAGTTGAGGCATGATGATGACCCGCAAGGCAACTGCAAAGGATGTTGAGATGAAGCTGAAGCATGCCCTATTGGATTTGAAGGCAACAAAAGACCTCAATATTAACTTGTTGCAAGAACGGGATGACAGCGAAAAGGAAATTATGAAGATCATTGGAAAAAATTCCGAGCTGAAGAGTGAACTTGCCGACTTACATCTTAAATACTTAGATATTGTTGACAAATGTAGCCAGATGCAGGACGTAATCACCTCTTTAACAGAATGTAATAGCACTCATGAACAGGCATTAAAGCGTATAAGTGATCTGGAAATGAGTTAATGTGAGGCACATGCAACGATTTTAAAATTAGAAAATGAAAGCTGTAATAATGTTAAAGTAAATCATTCTCAGAGCCTGTTCGATGAGTTATTATCTTGTAATTCGGACATTCTCGAAAACCAGAGTCATGGAAATAGTTTTATTAACAATCAAAGTTACTTTGAAGAATTAACTGACAGTTTAAATGTAATGGATAGTCCGGTATGTAAAAAGGACTCAGCCTTAAATAAATCACTGTGTAAAAACAATAATAATTTTAGAAGTGTCAAAAATTTAAAAAAATATATCCGTGTTAAAAGGTACATTTCTAAGACCCAAAAACTAGTCAATAGGCAAAATCATTTACAGAAGCATTTGTCACTTATGAAAGAAAGGATTCAATTATTAAATAAGTTGAAATTGTATAGTAATAGCACAATTGATAGGAATGATAAACATGACAGCGACTCACATATCATAATTAAAAAGATTGATATCTTAGAAAGGTCACTGAAAAGTATGTATGACAATATATGTGATCTGTCACTTAAGCACCTAAATTATCAAATTGTAGCTGCAAATGACATGGTTGATATGTGCAACTATAACGCAGAGCGATTTGAGACCTTAAATAAAAAGCGTACTAATTGTTGTATTACTGGCCACTCTTTTAGTGCTGGGGTGACAGCACAAAATGAAATTGAGGAGAATATTCCGTCAGCTACAGAGTTGATTGACTTATGCAAACACAATGCAAATCAGCACAATTTCTTAGTTAATAATAAGGATAATGTAATATGTCAAAATCCTTTATCATTAAACTCATGTATTCAGTCGAATAACTTGTCTGTCATGGATTTGGGTCCTTTAACGGCCTGCACAGAAATGCCAGTTAAATCTTCTGATAATTTAAATCACATAAGCAATAAACATGTAATTAAACCAATTAAAAACACAGTTATTTTCTCTGATGGATTGGGTCAGGGCTTAGGATTGCTCATGAATGGAAGTATAAACCAACATGTAATGAATATCTGTGCCCCAGGTCAATCAATGAATGCTATAGTACGTAGCGTTTCTCAGCAGTCATTGAGCAGTTCCACTAATGTGATTATTTTATGTGGTGACAGTCTACGAATTAAAAAACGTGACATCATAGAAAATATAAATATTTTGTTGAAATTACAATTAGATACAAATTGCAAGTTAATAGTTAGTGCTTTTCCCTATTGTACAAATTTAACTTGGGAACAGAATAAACGCATATTTGACTTAAATTTATTATTATATAACTTATTATGCCGTCATAGTGACACTATCTTATTTTTTGATATTAATAAGTTTATTAATAATTTTAGTTTGACTTCAGATAGTATTGTAACGGTACAGAATGAATGGTATCCGTCCGTTAGTAAGGAATGTGTGGGAGTAGCACTAACATAAATATTAATGCGTAGCACCATTAATATAATAAGCATGAAAAAGGGAATAATAAACTAGTTCAGAATAATGGTCCGTGGTCTAACGCTTTATCTCTAGTTTGAACTTCGCGGGGACTGCTCTGTGTGCTCCTTGCGACATAGGCGCCATCTAGCGTGAGTTATTTACTTGAGCTTCGCATAAGGTTGCTAGTTTGACTTCTTTATTTTGAATTTCGCGGGGACTGCTCTGCGCGTCCCTTGCGACGTAGGCGGCGTCTAGCGGGAGTCATAAGGTTGTGAGCTTGACTAGGACCGTATTTTTATTTTGAATTTCGCGGGGACTGCTCTGGGGTCGGGAAAGTGGTTCACCTACGGGCGGACGCCATCTATGGTCGGAATACGGAACTTTTGATAATTTCCCAAAATATAGGATGATTGGCTTAAGTGGAGGATTATTAAGAGGGAATTGTTAATAGAAGGCTACATTTAGATATTCAAAGATGAAATATTGGCTGTCGGACGAGATTTGGTTAGATTATGGAAAAAATTTAGAATTAGGCGGCGAAGGCGGCAATGAGCGAGCGAGAGGTTGAGAAAAAGACAGAAAGAGAGGTCGGATGATAGCTCCACGTGGCGCGACGCGAAGGCGAGGGGCATCGGGGAAACAGCTAGCGATTGGTTGAAGGGAAGAAAAGCGGACTCGCGCGGGCGTATGTTAGGCGCGCATGGCGCGAAAGTTAAGATGCTTGGGAAAAGGGCGGAAAATTAGCGGGCATTCAATTTTGGGACGTCGGCGGTGCGGTCCAATTTAAGAGTGCGGTACTACTCATACGGGAAAAATAGCGTCCGAGCTTTGATAGTGCGCTAAGTGATATTCGAGCTGCGATATTAATTAAGATTTGTGAAATTGAAAGTGATTAATAAAGTAAAACTATTGCGATCGCAACTCGAATCCGTTAACGGAATGAAGTATTCCGGGGTACATCGGCGGAAACGCGTAAGGGTGGCAACGAAAACCTATGTACCTTTCAACAGACTTCGGTCTGGATGATCTTTGATTGTATTTAATAAGATCGGCGTTTTAAATCATTACGCTAAACAATACACTATCTTCGACGGAGTAATGGGGGAGAGACAGTTGTCTCCCTAGTGAAAGTTGAAGATAGGTCAGACACCATTTAGCTGGAGGTAGACCCGTATGACCCAGTCCAATTTCGAGTCTACCTCCGTACATACAGTGTAGTGATAGGAAAATAACACACTGAGTATACTGGCTCGACTGATAGAACATTTAGGAGTCAGTTGCTTTCAGGGGCAATGCGACTCTCACAACACATCACGAATTTAAATTAAATGTGGCTCGGGCCTAGATTGCAAGGTACACAAAAAGGGACTGTTAGTTCGACAAAATATAGGCATTTTCAAGTGAGGAAAGTTGTAGGAATCTATAGGTAGGCGGATATATATATGGTTAGTTATTAATTCAGACTAATAAGGTAGGGATAATTAAGTTACGGCGCTAAATAAAATTATGATGAAGTGATGTGGGTCCTAGCTAGGCAAGTAATCTGTTACCGCAGGCCGATAAAATTCTAATTGTTTCCTAAAGTTGTTACCAATTAATTATTCATTTTAAATAATTAACAGAAGTATGATAATATTGTACCATCATTACTTGGAATACCTAAAAGTCTAGACTGGTTTCCTATTACAAAAAAATATACTAAAAGTTATAGCAAATTAGCTTAGCTGTACTGTGATGTTTGATTTCTAATACTGAAATGACCAAACAGGCATTTTTTAGCTTTCCCTGAGATACAATACGGCCTTAAAATAGCTACACTCTTCAAAGTATAAAAAAATTATACATCCGATACCTATTAGTAAAAATAAGCTGATACAAACTGAACAACTTAAACCAGTTTAGAGCCTAGGATAATTCGTTGAAGGAAGACATTGCAAGCTATGAGCTTCTAATAATCTGAAACATAGAAATAATTGATTGATAACAAGCTGCTAATTAGCCTGACAATGGTCTACTAATACCATTTGAATTCACCTTAATGGTCAAAGACCTCTTAAGATATGTAAGTATTTACTTCTAATAATATGAAACATAGAAATATTTGATGGGAACAATCTAAATCAATCAGACTAATACCTAGTACAGTCAGCTTTATACTTATTAAAGTGAGTAAAAGATAACTTCTAAATGTAATTGATTCAATTATTAACAGAGATAATTACCTGATTTACTACCTACTACAACATACTAACTATGATTTAGTAGGCTATCAAATTAACCACTCAGTCTGAGAGACAGGGGGTGGAAGTTAATGGAAAAATAATTAACTTAAGTTCACTTCCTAAAAGTCAAGGATATTGAATAAATTAAACATTTTTCAATAAACTTGAGATGTACTTATACTTTATAAATCTGTATAATGAACACTAAGAGTAACCCAAAGTAATTTACTTCAAATGATAGTATTCTATTTAAGTTCACTTCCTAAAAGTCAAGGATATGGAATAAATTAAACATCTTTCAATAAACTTGAGATGTACTTATACTTTATAAATCTGTATAATGAACACTAAGAGTAACCCAAAGTAATTTACTTCAAATGATAGTATTCTATTTAAGTTCACTTCCTAAAAGTCAAGGATATTGAATAAATTAAACATCTTTTAATAAACTTGAGATGTACTTATACTTTATAAGATCTGTATAATGAACACTAAGAGTGAACCAAAGTAATTTTACTTCAAATGATAGTATTCTATTTAAGTTCACTTCCTAAATGAGTAGGATATTGAATAAATCAAACATCCTTTAATAAACTTAAGATGTGATAATCTGCCAATGTAGCCAATCCAATGTAGTTATATTGGAACTTTATGAGACCTGTATAATAAATACTAAGAGTAAATAAAAGTAATTTTACCTGTATTAATAGCATTCTACTTTAGCCACCGCCTGAAGTGGCGTTTGATTAAATTATCCACCCTTTGTAGAACTGAATATAAGTTATTGCATTGAATAATTAAGTTCTTAATGTGAAAAGGATATTTGGATGATAGCAAGCCTTGAGATAAACTCTATTGATTTATGTGGAATAATAAGAATTTAAATTGCTAACACATAGTTCATAATGTAAAATGAAATTAAATTTTGAGGAGAGATGTAAATTCTCAGTTTTAAAGAATTAAAGGCACAAGCTAATAATTAAAGTTAAATTCAATCTGGTCAGGGCTGATATAATACAATGAGCTGGTCGGCATGCTAATAGCGGGGAGGGGCTATTAAATTACCAGAATCCTCTAGTATGTCATGTAAATTGCACAAGACTTCTTATGTATCATGCTACTTTTAATAAATAATAATACCTGCAAGCTAAGCTATCATCTGATTATCTCTGAGTGGTTACAAATCTTCCCCGCAGCTGCAGTGAAGGATTTAGGTCACAGTTCAGACGGAGTCATTGCTAATACCTGCAAGCTAAGCTATCATCTGATTATCTCTGAGTGGTTACAAATCTTCCCCGCAGCTGCAGTGAAGGATTTAGGTCACAGTTCAGACGGAGTCATTGCTAGGCTACACATATCTATGTTATGATCTATAGACTGGTAGGTAATTAGGTCAGGAGAAAATAATTTAACACAGGGATAAGCCAATTACTAAACTTTCACGAAAGAACTTGAGTTACTTAAATGCGGTTAACAACGGAGGGTTCACTAGACGATCTGGCCAAAATAGTATTTATTATAATATTACATTGCTTGACTGAAATTCACTGCAAATAGAATTAAGCTATGCTAAGGTTTCATCATCATACAAACAATACGCACTAAACAAAAACTCCAAACACAACCATTAGATTGTAGATAAATTAGGTTAATTAGTTTTAAGAATTAGATAATAAGTTAAGTTAAGGTGAAAGCGGCGAGGATGTGTGTATGTATTATAAGGTAGACTAGGCATATAGGTGTGAAAGGCATTAGATTTAGGTATAGAAATTATAGGTGGGTGGGGAGGTTACAATTTGGTAAGCCATGACCAGGATCAGAAAGTTAAGTTATAAATTATCATTATTATAGTTGTATTGGATTTCAGTCAAGCGGTAATACTTTAATTTAGAAGTGGGATTTTTTTCCTACAAATTGTTGTCGTGTTGCGATGCGTGAGTTTAGAATTGGCTTAATAGGGAATAATTCAATGAAGATTAATTAATTCAGAGATATTGAAGAATTATAATTTGACACTTTTCACAATAAACTTTGTTGGATCTTCTGGAGTTGATTCATACACTTTGTATTACGGGCTCTTGATAATGGGTGAATTATAATTTGACACTTTTCACAATAAACGTTGTTATCTTCTAAAGTTGATTCATACACTTTGTATTACGGGTTCTTGATAATAGATTAAGACCAATATTGTAGACAGTCGCAATGAGAGCTGGAGCTAAATTTTGTTGTACGAAATCTGTAACAAAAAGATTCTCAGGTTAGGTTAAAGGTCAAAGGAGATAAAACTACAAAACAATAATGTAATGAGTATTATTTGAAATACAATACCTTTCAGTTATTATCTTTTTCTTCTTTATTTAATGGCGGATTTCGCCAGCATCAGGTACCGTGCGGCTGTTGGCGTTGTTGTTTTCCCAAAGTATCATAAGTGCGCGAAGTACATAGATATAGTTAATAACCGGGGGTATGGAGTATTAAATTTTAAAATTGTTGAGTTATCTGTGAATACTGAAACCTTTAGTAATTGTTTTCTATGAATACTGAAACCAGGTATCCAATTTTTGATAGGACGATAAGATAATAATTGTTGACGTTAGGAGCTATGGTAACTGTAGTTTTGTTTCTATTCCTGATGATAGAGTTCATATAGGCATAGGCAACTGGTTCATACAGCCTTGTGTTGAGTTATTTTTAGGATCGTAAAAGGTCGATAGGGTGACATAGTTCAACATTTATTGATTTAGAAAGATTTGTAGAATAGGGGGCGGTTTAATTATTATTGCTGTCGGATGGAAAGGCAAGGGGGCGAGATTGGACAGAATTAACCAACTAAATTTTTGCAGGATTCAATTTATATTATAGGACGGCGATATGCTGTACAATATTATAAAGTTATGACGCTAACAGCATAATATAAAACTAATAATAATTATATTTTGACTAATAATCGTTGAGTGATTGCGGTTTTTAGTTGATGTGCTATTCCACGTATTATAATTTATTTTGTTGGTTATGTTAGAGAAAAAAATATAATAATGTACTTGAGTCTCACATCTGAAATCCATAGAGTAGTTTAGGCTAGTCAAGGACTATTACGTTCTTTGTCTATGGTTGGACCATAGAGACAAATGATTTAGCGAGACCATAAACAATCTAGAATTAGGAATGATTATAAAACATGAAGTCATAAAACCAATCGGAGAGGAAACTTCCTTATCGCGTAATCATGTGATTTTGTTATAGCAAGCGGAATCACCTGTTATTTTCCATACCTGTTATTTTTAATACCTGCGATTTTTACATTGAAAGAGATTTTCCTAATACTTATCACGTAGTAGATTAGAATGCAATGACATTGTGGTGGAATTATTATTATGTGACATGTAGGCGGGGACGATTGCTCTGCACAAGGGAAATGCCGCTTCATTTTGTTAGTTCGATAAAATCCTAGGAAAAGTAACATAAAATAATATTTCGGTTCAAAATACACGCGTTGATGAGAAATCGCGATTATAGGAAATAGCAAGTAGCAGGGATGTCATGTAGGGGTTAGAATCATGTGACTATTCATTGCTAGTAGGAATTTTGGTTTAAAAGCAACGTAGTTTGGGATGCATAATGTAAACGGATAAATACGTCTAGTAGGCGATAAAAGTCGTTACCGTTTGGAAACAACTATCTAATATCTACTCTATTGTGGGGAGGTTACCTATTAGCGAGGCTAGATGGCGTTGGGTTACCAATAAAAGATTTTATTTTGGATGATGGTAAAAGGGTGCTGTCTAATAATAATATGTATAATTGAAATACTCTTGCAGCGTTGTAAGTAGTCGTTACCGGTAATCATTGCTTCTTACCGTATAGTTGAAATCGTGATAAATAGTTAATTATGAAGATTTATAAAGGATAATTATTAGCTTAAGATGAGGTTAACGTACGCAGAAGTAAAGCTCGCTGGGCACAGCTTACTATACCTACTTACCTAGTATTATCGGTTGTGAGTTACCTAGAGATATCTAAGTCGGGAGAGCGCTGAAAAGAAAAGACCTTACTACGTGACTAATTAGTTAGGATAGGTAGAGATAGATAAATTATTTAATTCACTGGGTTGGATTAGCCGATTAAGAAGGGTACCTTGCACAATTGTCTATCTCCGTTGAACGATTAAGATGTTGAAAAAAAAAATATATTTCTCGAGGATACCTAAGATTGACGGATGATGGATAATTGTGGAAGGTGGATATTAATTGAGCTTGGGAGCAAAATAGGGGTCGATAGAAAAATATAATAATAGTGGTAGAAAAAAAAAATAGTTGACTGGCTTGAAGTCGAGATTTAACTGCAAAATTAACGAGTTATAGCACTGTTATGCTATAGGGATAACAATAGCGTATGTTATCACATCAATTATAAAGGCGAGTTGCGGGCGGATGTCACGTCATAATCAATAGTTAACTCGTTTTATTATTTTAAAAGTTAACACAAGGTACTTATAAAACAGTGATTGATTTTATATACCACAATTTTAAGTTGTAGGATAATTTTAAACTCATAGTCCGCAGAAACATTCAAGCCGGAAATAAAGCGATGATATTGCGAGCTGAGAATAAATTTCTTAGTGTAAAATTTATTAATAAGTAAATCCCTGATATTGCGTTATCGAGATTACAATACAAAATTAACTATCACAATTCGAATCATCCAAAGTAATTATTTAGATGTTGTCTCGCGTCGACAGGTACAAATTTTAATTTAGATGGGTAAAGACATTAGAACTGAAATGGGTTTCGGATGTGTGACGTTCTTGGGACACGTACTGTTTAGTAGCATAATTTAAATTTAGTAAAATCGGCTGTATTGGGCATATTTCGTTTTGCGGATATATATATATTTAACCGAGGTTATCGTGGAGGTAGCCATAGTTCAAAGTTTACCAAAACCCGACCTAGAGTCATAGCCTATCTTTATATGTCAGAAGAAAATAATAAATTTATTAGTGGTAGATTTTAGAGTCAATAGTAAATTTATTTTCCCGAGGTGAGACCTGAAACCTAGTTCGCACTAGGCCATTCGAATACTTTAACCGGTAATGTAGATTATAATAAATAAAGATGTTCGGAACTTATAATAATATTCTAATACTGCTATATTAAAATTGTTATTATGAAATTTAATAGGGTTGCCTATCAATTAATAAATAAATAATAATTCAATGATTTGGTTACAAGTTAGGAATGATAGGACGAACGAAACGCGTTTTGACTTGTGGGAAGGTCAGCGCGTACTGTCACAGCGGGATGATCTTGTTGGTTATTTATTAATATGAATTGCTAGAATTCTTAAATAATCTAGATTATTGGCATCTAATATGTACATGATGTAATTGTAGATGATTAAAATTAGTGCTAAGGTAGGTTATTGTCGAAGTTATGACACAACCTTAAAATTGTTAGTTTTAATGTAAACTACATGTTGCATCTAGATTGTTATAAACAAACTAATTAATTGGCAGTTTTCACATAGGCATGTAGGCCGGGACATTGAGTTGATGAAATAGTGTTATCCAAATCATTCATCACGGAAAGATAAAGATATTTTTATTTGCAAGTGTGAATACAAAAGTTTATTTCGGTTAGTTCTATCCTGTTTTATTCTAGTTTTGTGGTAGCATTTTACCTAGGGTTGTTCTAAATTATAAGTAATTAAATATTAATTGTCTGTTGCTGTCTTCTACGTTAGAGAAGGAGCGGAGAAAGATAAGGGGAACTCATTTTGTTATAGTCAGCTGTATGATAGATAATCCTCCTAGTAAATATTTCTTGTGATTGCGGTAGTAACATAGAATGTTTATAGGATGTTTTGTTCATTAACTAATTATCTTCACCGCAGTTGTGGATAGAAATGGCTAAAAATATGTGAACAGGGGTGGAGAAGATTGGTCATTATAAATTAAAATAAATATTTGAATTGCAATATGCCTGACTAAATAGTGCGAAGAGGTTGGTGGACTATGTTAGAGGAATTCTCTATTGCATAATGTTCGAACTTTTGACATTTTCGTTTGTAACTTTAGAATTTTGAATAGTGTATTTAACCAAGCGGGTCCAACGAAGAAGGCATGCTGAAAGCGAGGTCTTTGGTCGTCTATGCACACAATAAAACTATAAAAAAAAAATTGAATAAAATTTATAGATGACACAAGGAGCGTTCTTAATTGGCACTGTTAAATTAGTAAAAGTAGCTTGGTTAGGGTGTTCGAACATTGTTTAGTCGCACTGGACACAAATAGAACTTAGTTGAGCGTGTAGGGTTTATTTTGATTTACCTGGTGGACTAATTGAATCGAAGTTTCGGAAGTGTGCTGTAGAATTGGGGGTTACTCAGCACACAATAAAATTAAGTAGTTCCCACTTAAGCTTCACCGCCAAAACTAGCCTTTCTAAAAGTTGTGAGAATTCTGCTGTAGGGTAATTCCATTCGAGGACGCCTTATGGAGTGTGGACCAGGGTAAATATGCTTGACTGACCCACAGAGAGATATTACCGTTAGCTGCGGAAATGAGGTTATTGATAGCATTTCATTTTAGCGTTATCAGTGGAACTCGCGCTACTGGGGAATTTTACAATCTGGACGGAAGGCTGAAAGTAGAGTAGAGTAATTAAGGAGTAACCAATTAGAGTTACAAACATTCGGGAGATTACCATCTTAATAATGTGTCTTGTGCGAGTGTAAAATTAAAATCATGTAATGAAAAAAAAAAAAGGGGAAACTAGCACTATTGAATCACGCAGTTTGGAATTCAGTAAATACAAGAAGGAACTCACGAGATTAATTACCATGAATACTAAAACTAAGTGTCACCTTTAGTGACTTATTATTTACCGATTTGATCGTTATTAGTTATATAAAAGGTAGGAAGTTAAGTAAAGTTGTGGGGGCGGATAATATAGTTACCGTTGTGTTTAATTTAATAAGAAAATGAAAAATTTCAAAGGTATAGGAAAGTTAAGGGGTTATTGACATATTTTATATTAGCAAATGAGACTAAATGTTGTCTTTCGTACATAGTAATAACTAGGGGTGAGAAATAGTTATTAGATAGGTTTTGGGATAATTATTTGCTTATACGCATAAGCTCAGTACTTGTCAATTGGTATATAATGTCCATCGCGTACCGGGGTATTTACAAGTTCTTATCGATGACGCATACATTGACAGTTAGACAGATATACATAGCACACAAACTTCTAATAGATCTGAACTACGGGGTATCTAGTTCAAAACTCAAGGACGTGTTTCGAGATGCGTACCACCTTAGAGTGAGGGAGTTTATCCATAAGTATTTACGATCGACAACCTTATTGTAAGGCATTAAGACCTTTATTTGTATGCACGGTATCACTGCGTACCGGACGGAAGCGAGTCTAGTATTCTATCTCGGTTATTTGCAGGATTAGACATTAGATGTATCTCATCTAAAATAAAGTTATAACTCTTGGGCGATGATGGTATGCCTACTGGTTTTGGTTGATATGGGGGTTTGGTTAAGATTTCTTATCCGCGGAGAGGAAAATAGGTTTCCGTTGAAAGAAGTAGCTAATTAGGGATTGTGGAGGACGCGGGTTCGATCCCTGCCTGAGGTAGACAATTGTTCCGACGTTTCGTTATCTTAGGTAATTATATAAGTTAAGATGAGATTGGTAGCGTTGAAGTATGAAGGAAAGTTTTAATTCAAATTATTAATAATTATTCATTAGCCTAGTTGGAACTAAAACCATGACGGCGAAGTGGTTGATGCTTCACCCACGAAAGATCCCAGGTTCGATCCCTAGGTTGCAACATTTAGATGCGAAACAAGTTGTAAGAAAAGACGTAAGTTAAAAGAAGGCCATGATGACAGATGTACTTGAAATTATTCTAGGAAAATAATTTAAAGAATAGAATAATTGAATGGTTCGGAAGGTGTTATAAACTTACGTCGGAATCGTCATAGAGTTGAAGAGTTTTCGCTAGGGGGCGTTACTAGACAGCGCAAGAGACTGTTATATTGATTTAAATTATATTAAGATTTGTTGTTATGATGGTAAACAAAAGGCAAATCATTATTCGGAGGTTGTGTATGATTAGAGACATGGTAGATGCCTAAGGTTATTGGGAAGTTTTTACCGAAACTAAGTTTACTGGGATTTCGTTTCGAACACGAGAACTGGGTATGCGATTATGATTTTGTGTCAGTTGAATAGAATGAGGGGTGTGGGCTATTTTGCAATGGGAATGCTTATTGAGGAAGGAGTCATTAGGGATTTGGGGAGGAACTATAAATAGTAGGAATATCTTTGAGGAAGAGGGCTAGGATGACAATGGGGTTGGCAAGGAAGGACGTGCTATTTTGTACTTAATTAAGTACAGGGTTTAGATATAATTCGCCGCAGATAAGAGTGGTACTTTATCTGCTTAAATTCTATCGGGGGCGGCTGTAACGGTACAGAATGAATGGTATCCGTCCGTTAGTAAGGAATGTGTGGGAGTAGCACTAACATAAATATTAATGCGTAGCACCATTAATATAATAAGCATGAAAAAGGGAATAATAAACTAGTTCAGAATAATGGTCCGTGGTCTAACGCTTTATCTCTAGTTTGAACTTCGCGGGGACTGCTCTGTGTGCTCCTTGCGACATAGGCGCCATCTAGCGTGAGTTATTTACTTGAGCTTCGCATAAGGTTGCTAGTTTGACTTCTTTATTTTGAATTTCGCGGGGACTGCTCTGCGCGTCCCTTGCGACGTAGGCGGCGTCTAGCGGGAGTCATAAGGTTGTGAGCTTGACTAGGACCGTATTTTTATTTTGAATTTCGCGGGGACTGCTCTGGGGTCGGGAAAGTGGTTCACCTACGGGCGGACGCCATCTATGGTCGGAATACGGAACTTTTGATAATTTCCCAAAATATAGGATTATTGGCTTAAGTGGAGGATTATTGAGAGGGAATTGTTAATAGAAGGCTACATTTAGATATTCAAAGATGAAATATTGGCTGTCGGACGAGATTTGGTTAGATTATGGAAAAAATTTAGAATTAGGCGGCGAAGGCGGCAATGAGCGAGCGAGAGGTTGAGAAAAAGACAGAAAGAGAGGTCGGATGATAGCTCCACGTGGCGCGACGCGAAGGCGAGGGGCATCGGGGAAACAGCTAGCGATTGGTTGAAGGGAAGAAAAGCGGACTCGCGCGGGCGTATGTTAGGCGCGCATGGCGCGAAAGTTAAGATGCTTGGGAAAAGGGCGGAAAATTAGCGGGCATTCAATTTTGGGACGTCGGCAGTGCGGTCCAATTTAAGAGTGCGGTACTACTCATACGGGAAAAATAGCGTCCGAGCTTTGATAGTGCGCTAAGTGATATTCGAGCTGCGATATTAATTAAGATTTGTGAAATTGAAAGTGATTAATAAAGTAAAACTATTGCGATCGCAACTCGAATCCGTTAACGGAATGAAGTATTCCGGGGTACATCGGCGGAAACGCGTAAGGGTGGCAACGAAAACCTATGTACCTTTCAACAGACTTCGGTCTGGATGATCTTTGATTGTATTTAATAAGATCGGCGTTTTAAATCATTACGCTAAACAATACACTATCTTCGACGGAGTAATGGGGGAGAGACAGTTGTCTCCCTAGTGAAAGTTGAAGATAGGTCAGACACCATTTAGCTGGAGGTAGACCCGTATGACCCAGTCCAATTTCGAGTCTACCTCCGTACATACAGTGTAGTGATAGGAAAATAACACACTGAGTATACTGGCTCGACTGATAGAACATTTAGGAGTTAGTTGCTTTCAGGGGCAATGCGACTCTCACAACACATCACGAATTTAAATTAAATGTGGCTCGGGCCTAGATTGCAAGGTACACAAAAAGGGACTGTTAGTTCGACAAAATATAGGCATTTTCAAGTGAGGAAAGTTGTAGGAATCTATAGGTAGGCGGATATATATATGGTTAGTTATTAATTCAGACTAATAAGGTAGGGATAATTAAGTTACGGCGCTAAATAAAATTATGATGAAGTGATGTGGGTCCTAGCTAGGCAAGTAATCTGTTACCGCAGGCCGATAAAATTCTAATTGTTTCCTAAAGTTGTTACCAATTAATTATTCATTTTAAATAATTAACAGAAGTATGATAATATTGTACCATCATTACTTGGAATACCTAAAAGTCTAGACTGGTTTCCTATTACAAAAAAATATACTAAAAGTTATAGCAAATTAGCTTAGCTGTACTGTGATGTTTGATTTCTAATACTGAAATGACCAAACAGGCATTTTTTAGCTTTCCCTGAGATACAATACGGCCTTAAAATAGCTACACTCTTCAAAGTATAAAAAAATTATACATCCGATACCTATTAGTAAAAATAAGCTGATACAAACTGAACAACTTAAACCAGTTTAGAGCCTAGGATAATTCGTTGAAGGAAGACATTGCAAGCTATGAGCTTCTAATAATCTGAAACATAGAAATAATTGATTGATAACAAGCTGCTAATTAGCCTGACAATGGTCTACTAATACCATTTGAATTCACCTTAATGGTCAAAGACCTCTTAAGATATGTAAGTATTTACTTCTAATAATATGAAACATAGAAATATTTGATGGGAACAATCTAAATCAATCAGACTAATACCTAGTACAGTCAGCTTTATACTTATTAAAGTGAGTAAAAGATAACTTCTAAATGTAATTGATTCAATTATTAACAGAGATAATTACCTGATTTACTACCTACTACAACATACTAACTATGATTTAGTAGGCTATCAAATTTACCACTCAGTCTGAGAGACAGGGGGTGGAAGTTAATGGAAAAATAATTAACTTAAGTTCACTTCCTAAAAGTCAAGGATATTGAATAAATTAAACATTTTTCAATAAACTTGAGATGTACTTATACTTTATAAATCTGTATAATGAACACTAAGAGTAACCCAAAGTAATTTACTTCAAATGATAGTATTCTATTTAAGTTCACTTCCTAAAAGTCAAGGATATGGAATAAATTAAAGATCTTTCAATAAACTTGAGATGTACTTATACTTTATAAATCTGTATAATGAACACTAAGAGTAACCCAAAGTAATTTACTTCAAATGATAGTATTCTATTTAAGTTCACTTCCTAAAAGTCAAGGATATTGAATAAATTAAACATCTTTTAATAAACTTGAGATGTACTTATACTTTATAAGATCTGTATAATGAACACTAAGAGTGAACCAAAGTAATTTTACTTCAAATGATAGTATTCTATTTAAGTTCACTTCCTAAATGAGTAGGATATTGAATAAATCAAACATCCTTTAATAAACTTAAGATGTGATAATCTGCCAATGTAGCCAATCCAATGTAGTTATATTGGAACTTTATGAGACCTGTATAATAAATACTAAGAGTAAATAAAAGTAATTTTACCTGTATTAATAGCATTCTACTTTAGCCACCGCCTGAAGTGGCGTTTGATTAAATTATCCACCCTTTGTAGAACTGAATATAAGTTATTGCATTGAATAATTAAGTTCTTAATGTGAAAAGGATATTTGGATGATAGCAAGCCTTGAGATAAACTCTATTGATTTATGTGGAATAATAAGAATTTAAATTGCTAACACATAGTTCATAATGTAAAATGAAATTAAATTTTGAGGAGAGATGTAAATTCTCAGTTTTAAAGAATTAAAGGCACAAGCTAATAATTAAAGTTAAATTCAATCTGGTCAGGGCTGATATAATACAATGAGCTGGTCGGCATGCTAATAGCGGGGAGGGGCTATTAAATTACCAGAATCCTCTAGTATGTCATGTAAATTGCACAAGACTTCTTATGTATCATGCTACTTTTAATAAATAATAATACCTGCAAGCTAAGCTATCATCTGATTATCTCTGAGTGGTTACAAATCTTCCCCGCAGCTGCAGTGAAGGATTTAGGTCACAGTTCAGACGGAGTCATTGCTAATACCTGCAAGCTAAGCTATCATCTGATTATCTCTGAGTGGTTACAAATCTTCCCCGCAGCTGCAGTGAAGGATTTAGGTCACAGTTCAGACGGAGTCATTGCTAGGCTACACATATCTATGTTATGATCTATAGACTGGTAGGTAATTAGGTCAGGAGAAAATAATTTAACACAGGGATAAGCCAATTACTAAACTTTCACGAAAGAACTTGAGTTACTTAAATGCGGTTAACAACGGAGGGTTCACTAGACGATCTGGCCAAAATAGTATTTATTATAATATTACATTGCTTGACTGAAATTCACTGCAAATAGAATTAAGCTATGCTAAGGTTTCATCATCATACAAATAATACGCACTAAACAAAAACTCCAAACACAACCATTAGATTGTAGATAAATTAGGTTAATTAGTTTTAAGAATTAGATAATAAGTTAAGTTAAGGTGAAAGCGGCGAGGATGTGTGTATGTATTATAAGGTAGACTAGGCATATAGGTGTGAAAGGCATTAGATTTAGGTATAGAAATTATAGGTGGGTGGGGAGGTTACAGTATGTATCTGTCGAAGAAGTGTAGGACTCGAATAGCTAATTTGTTAGCTTACAAATATACATGATACAGTTATACCTGGTATAACTAAGTCTGTTATTGACAATAATATCATCATTAGTAGTTCTACTAATGCATCTTTTACAACTAGTAGTAAGATGACTACCTCTTGTTTAAACTGAGGTCTAAGACAAAAGCCAAGTCCACTTACATTAATATTATACATCAAAATATTCAGGGTTTGGCTGGCAAAGACTTAGAATTAGAATTAATTGCAAAAAGTCAGGCTATTCATATATTTTGTGTAACTGAGCATTGGCTAAAAAGTCATGACAAGTCTTTCCAAGTAAATAATTTCCAATTAGCAAGCGCGTACGTACGAACCAAAGCTATTCACGGCGGTTCTCTAATACTAGTTAGTAATAATATTAAATACAAGGAACGTAACGACATTGTATGTCTTTCAAAGGAGCGTAACATTGAGCTATCATGTGTAGAATTCAATAGTTTTGTAATAGTATGTGTATACCGGCCCCCATTGGGTAATTTTGATTTATTTGAGTCCGTGATGGAAGATGTACTTAATAAAATAAAATTGAAAAATAAATTTGTTGTAGTATGTGGGGATTTTAATGTAAATATTTTAGAAAACACTTCAGGGAGTGTTCGTCTTCTCGCTTTATTTAAATGCTTTAATCTAAGAAATCTATTTATTGAACCCACTAGAATAACTTCACATTCGGCCACCTGTCTCGATAATATTTTTACAGACTATGACCCTGTCTCTAAGTCAGTTATTAGTAGTCTTACGTCTGACCATTGCGGTTTGAAGGTGACCTATGATTTTGATGTTAAGGATGCGCCTAAAACTGTAACATGTAAACCTGTTACAAAAAAGCGAATGGAGTGTTTCAAAACCAATGTAGCTTGTAAAATCGATACCTTGCCCTTTATACATGATGATCCGGATGTACTATACAGTAATCTCTTTGATTTAATAAAGACAGAATACAATCAAGTGTTTACATCTAAAACAATTAAGTTTTCACAAAAACTTAAGTTCTGTGACTGGGCCACGACTGGTATTTATAAAAGTAGAAATAAACTGTATGAGTTATATAATTTAAGACAATATAATCAAAATTTAAATTTTACAGAATATGTAAAAAATTACTCTAAATTGTTTAAGAAAATGTGCACACTAGCAAAATCTAACTTCATTAAAGATAAAATTAAAAAATCTAATAATAAAATAAAAGCCACTTGGGATATCATCAACCGTGAAACTGGTAAATTAAAACCACGGGACAACACTTTTACTCTAAAAGTAAAGATAAGCTTATCAATTCAGATGCACAAATTGCTAACATTTTTGATGATTTCTTTATAAATATACCTGTGGTAACAACCTCAAATTTAAATTCATCACCAGTGGCGGCACAAGCCTTTCTCGAACAACATGTACCCAAATGTAATGTTTCTTTTAATTTTCAATATATTGACTCTAAAAATATTATTAAAACTTTTAAATTACTAAAAATGAAAAACACAGGTGATTTGTAGGGCATGTCTATAAAGATAATTAAAAATATTATATATTCTATTGCACCCTATCTTGCTGACATATTTAATAAGTGTGTTGATAAGGGAATCTTTCCTGATCTTATGAAGTTTAGTAAGGTTATACCTATATTTAAATCGGGAAATAAAGAAGACCCCAGTAACTATCGACCAATTTCAATACTACCCGGCACTTAGTAAAATTTATGAAAAAATTATTCTCGGACTGTTAGTGGAATACTTTAACTTAAATAATCTTTTATATAGTAAGCAATTCGGTTTTACTAAGGCTCGTTCCACTACTGACGCAGGTGTAGCTCTAATAAAACATATATTTGATGCCTGGGAGAACGCTCTTGGAGTTTTTTGCGACTTGTCCAAGGCTTTCGATTGCGTTGAGCACCGGACACTGGCGATGAAGTTAAATCACTATGGTCTCAAAGGTCTTGCGCGTAATTTGATACAGTCGTATCTTAGTTCTAGAACACAAACTGTCGACATTAATAAGTAAGTCGTCCGGTTCTCATGTAAAAATGGGAGTTCCACAAGGGTCAATTCTTGGCCCTTTTTTATTTTTGATATATATCAATGACTTGCCATTCTTTGTAGAAAACTTCTGTGATATTGTATTGTTTGCAGATGATACTTCACTCATTTTTAATGTGACTAGATGTAAGAATAATTATGACGATGTTAACAATGCTCTCTCAGAGGTTCTCAGTTGGTTTAGTGCGAATAATTTACAGCTAAACGCTAAAAAAACGAAATGTATTAAATTTATACTACCAAATGTCAAGACCGAACAAACCGATGTTAGAATGAATGGTGTTAAATTAGATTTGGTAGACTCTACAGTTTTCCTATGGATAACCCTTGACTCAAAACTCCAATGGAATCCGCATGTATCGAATTTGGCCGGCAAACTCAGTTCAGCAGCATATGCGATTAGAAAGATTAGACAACTAACAGATGTAGAAACTGCTAGGACTGTTTACTTTAGTTATTTTCATAGTGTCATGTCGTATGGCGTCCTTCTGTGGGGAACAGCGGCTGATGTTAAAACTATATTTATTTTACAGAAACGAGCAATAAGAACCATTTATAGACTGGGATCGCGAAATTCTTTGAGAAATATTTTTAAGGAAGTTGGTGTTCTTACTGTTGCATCGCAGTATATTTATAATTGTATAGTTTTTGTGCGTTGCAATATTAACACTTTTTCTAAACACGGTGATGTACACAATTTCAATACTAGAAATAAGTCAAAACTAGTAATGCCACTCGGTTCTTTCTTGGGGCAAGGTATACACTATTATAATAAAATACCAAGTACTATACTAGATTTACCTTTAGATAAGTTTAAGAATCATGTAAAATCTTGTTTACTTAGGAAAGGTTATAACACAGTCAAGGAATATTTAGAAGACAAAACAGCCTGGTTATAATAATATATTTACATTGTTTTTTTTTCTTAATCCATTGTCTTTTATGACATTACATAACTGATTGTATAATTTGGTAACGACATGTTGTTTTGTAAATGTCGTTACTTCTATATTATTTTAAAGCTGTGGAGTTTCTTGTGCCCGTTCTTCTCCACAGCTAAAAGACTTCCTGAATGGGTGGGGTGGGTGGGTGGGTTCCTATGCCTATCCATCCATCCATAAAAAAATGAATTTAGACGATTCAAAATGCTTAATTTAAGCTTACTGAATAAAGATATATTGATTTTGATTGATTTTGATTTTTTGAAAAGAATTTTTTAAGAGTATTTTTCAAAGGTGCGATTTTTGTGACGCCGATTGTATAAGCGATTTTTTTTTCTTACCTATTTGCCAGCTTTGTAATATAATAAAATTGTTTAAGTAAGCAAGTTAGGTAGACTTAAATTCCTGATATCATTTTGTAAGCGGTATTTCTTTTATTCATATTATAAATAATATGACATTGCTATACGCGTCTTCTTAACCACGTTTATATTTTGATTAATCCTATTTTCATAAAAATACATAGGTGCTCAACTTTAAAGTCAATATATAAAAACGCCTAGACACTTTAAGAGTCGCATTACAATCAAGTTTATTAACGCCAGATTACGTTTCAGCACCGAAATTGCGTACTTTATTACAATGTTAAAAAGTGGTAAAATAACATTCATGAGAGATATTATTATAGGACTTAAGTTGATAAACGGTCTCTCGCATGGTGTTAACGCGATGATATATTACACAATTTTCTTTACGAGCGAAACGGATTTATAACAACGCAGGAGTTTTGAACACATCATGTTGCTACAGGAATACTCGTATATGTAGCGTGAAACATTTTAAATAGCTATGTAAATTTTGGTATTAAATCATGTGATAAGATTGGAATAGTTTTGGTATGTTTAAGAGTGTTTTTCAACATCAAACTTTAAACTTTCGACAACACTCATTTACTGTCACGTGGTACCATCACAATCACAATATTATCATAAAAGTTATACATAACATGCTTAATAATAAACGACAATAATAAAAGACACATGTGTAATTTTTTATTGATTCATTAGTTATTAAGTGGATAAGTAAAAATCATAAAAAAATGTAAAAATCTAAAAATAAGAAAATGGAAGTCTGTAGAACAATGTCTACTCACAATTATAGAGAAAACGAAGGAAGCAAATTATTACAATGTTGCATTTAGTCGCATTGGTTCGAAAGGTGATATAATGTAAAAAAATATTTTTTAAAACCTTCACCAAAGTTTCCAACCTTCAGTAAAGAATACCGTTTTCAACATCACAAGACAGACACAGTCATGACAAAAGTAAGGGTCAGAAAACTGCATCCCATCTGTCTCACCGTCACGTACGTCCTGACAGTCATAAAATGAAACATCATAAGGCGAATAAAAACTGAAAAGAGGCCCTAACGACCTGGGACGGGCCTTTACAAATCGGTGGTCATCACTCAAGGTTATAGCCACAGGGAGACTGCGACCCCGTATGAGAAGATAAGTCGGATTTTCATTGTGTGTCGTGAGATAACGTTGCTTGTTCGATTTATTATAAATTGATCCTGGCCCCTTATTAGCGGCGGAATGCTACATCAAAGCCGATATGTTTGAAAAGGATACATATTGTGTGCGATTCGCGATACAACACATGTTTTGGGTCGAAAAGGCATGACCTTTTGTGTGAGTTTGCTTGGGACTGTTGTCAAATGGATGAGACCCGTTTTTAGTTAATACAATGAATTTGGAAGGTCAAAAACACGCTTCAGATGATTGCTATGAAACTTAATTACTAATCGTATCTAAAACGACATATGATATGAAATTCATTAGTAATCTCAGCTCTCTCTCCATTTCCGAAGAAACCACCATTTATTGTGTTTTACCGACAACAACAGTCCATATCATTAAAAATAACATATTTATATAAAACATTACCATGCGGAGAACCATTTTCACAATCCTCTGTTTAATCGCATTAACACATTTCTGAACGGGTGTTTTTAAAATTCAAAGCCGTTCAGTACGTAGCGCGCTTAAAACAGTTGTTTTTTATAAGCACTGTTCAAATATGCGGTCAGCGAGTATACCTTATTTTAAAGATGAATAGGTAATATAAACAAATAGGTAACAAAACCGGTGCTTAATAGTACAGTGTCGTTTATTGATAACATAATGTAATACTTCGACTGCTGCTTGTACAAATTCGCAAGTGCAACACAAAGTTAGTTTTTTAATTACGAACATGATAGCTGCATTAGTTTATGTTTATTATAATCATTTTAAAAACTTTCATAACCGGCAAAAAAATAAATATTGAGGTGGTGGCTAATTGAGGAGACTTATTCTAGTAGATAAGATAATAATGATGATTAAAAATTGTCGAAATTAAAAATTGTTGACAACACTTATCATACGATAGGGTCCGGGGTCTTCTGTAACAGGTATAGTTTTACTTAAAAGGGGACCCCTGCCATTGAAATAGTATTTGTAATCCCACTGTTAATGAATAAACATTTTTTGATTTTTCATTTTTTTGATAGAATATGACAAAGCTACAAGTAAATCAGTGTCATAAAAAAAACTAACCGCTTATGCAACAAACCCCCAGTGGGCCATAACCTAACAAACTAGGAGAAAGTGCACGGAAAATGGGCGCATTTAAAATTTATCGCCGGGAAATATTACCAGTTTAGAGGAGGAGCGGTAACTCCGCGAACTAATGCCACTTCTTGCAGCGTAAAAAGAACTTAATGTCCTCGGGGGAGATGTAAATTTGTTTTATAATCTGCCCTTTTTCGAGTCATAACTTATGTTCCTTTTTTTACGGAAACCGCATCTCGACTCGTAACTGAAATTTTGATTTCAATGCTTAAACCAATTATCTAGCCCAAGTTAAACTTCTTGTGAAACTTGTTTGAAATGGTTAACTACAAAACGGATACAGAAACATAGAAAACACCCAAACCCAAAATCAGTATAGCAAAACAGTTTTTTCTAATGTTTTTTATACATTTTAGCGTTTTATTAACGCTTAACCCGGATAACCCTGAAACTATTTATCATCTCGGATCTTTAAAATATTTTAGTATGTGGTTATTTAATGAAAAAATTGAAAGTCAATTGGAAAAGCCGAAAAATGGGCGGTGACGAGTATACCAAGTATTGAGGCGGTAAAGAAAATGGTTTCAAGTTTAAATAAAAAACAAAATAGAATGAAATGTTTTTGACTATTCTGACATATAAATTTAAGCCAGAGTATGATTCATCAGTCTCATCACAAAACCCGTTAAAGGACGTAAAAATAAATAAAATAAATTTCTTGTACTCGTAGATAACGAAAAGCTGAAAAAAAATCTTTTGCAGAATTAACAAGTAAATGATATGATGCAATCTACAGAATCGAGAAGTTTCCCTATGAGTATTTCAAATGGGACACGGTCCACGCATTTCTTTTTCCTTATAGGTCTATAACAAAGACCTTGCAACAACTCCAAAAATAGACAATCATAATATGCTCCTCTGTTAATATCTATATTGATGAAAAGCTTTGTATGCGGCCATATCTAAACAATGACAAAATATGTGAAAAATACCACTTTTTGCCACGAATAGAAGTTTGATAATATAGGCTATATTTTAATCTGATTTGTACACATGCCATTATGCTCGCTATATTTGTAGGTATTATATTAATTTAAAGGACATCATTTTTTTGGGCCTTTTCTGAAAGTGCCGACCAACAAAAAAAAATGGTACGTATTGTTAGAACTAGCCATTTGGAGAAATAGTTAATATGGCACAAAAGTTGTAGGATTGCTCCGAGCCAAGTTATACAAGTTCGAAGATTCATCATTTTCATACATTTATTGATTCCTATTTTTTTTTGTATGAACGGAACTGATGATGACCCCACAGCCTTTGCGCTGCAGTGACAATTGCTTTAGATCATTAGTTCTAGCAATATCTATCATTATTTTATGTTTCCTAGTTCCATCACTTTTAGATATCAATAAATGTATGAAAATGATGAATCATCGAACTTGTATAACTTGGTTTAGAGCAATCTTACAACTTTTGTGCCATATTAACTATTACTCCAAATGGCTAGTTCTAACAATCCGTACTAATTTTTTTTGTTGGCCGGCACTTTCAGAAAAGGCCCAAAAATGTATGGAGCCTGAATGATCTCCTTTATTTTGCTGTTGATCAAAACGTTTTGCTTTATGTAGTGGCTCGACGCTAACATAGGACGCAAAACA
This sequence comes from Scoparia ambigualis, assembly GCA_963921215.1. Lineage (NCBI taxonomy): Eukaryota > Metazoa > Arthropoda > Insecta > Lepidoptera > Crambidae > Scoparia > Scoparia ambigualis. The sequence continues at coordinate 9,492,902 of OY992511.1, read as the reverse complement.
GCCACTAAGCTATTGTCGTTACATTTACTAAGGCCTAAAAAATGCAGATACAGTTTATTTTTAGTCAATGACTAGTGATTAGCAAGGTTGTAATGATATCAAAATACATTTGTACAGGAAGATTATGCAAACTCTAACTATTCATTACCCGAATCCTCTGCTGTTATATCCGCATTTGCATTATCAGGGGGCAAAATAGTGATAACACGTGGCAAGATTGTGTCATCATCCGCTTCTATATTGATAAGCACTTAATGAAAAAACCGAAGAAAAACTACGAAAATGTCACTTTTTGACATCATAATTTGTGGGTAGGTTTACATCAATTTAAGCGGTGTCACACACCTGGTCGGGGTAAGTGGGTTCAATACACTTAAGTAAAATTTTTAAACACTTAGGTCGAAATTTGTCAGTGCTTGATGCTTATGTTTAACATTGCTTCATCAAAACTTAGAAGTTTTCACCTCTGAGATCCGAAAGAAATATTTTTACAAATATTTGAACATTCGGTTAAGATGAAGCTGCGTTGTTAAATACTGAAAAAAGACGACAACCTCAGGCGGGAATCGAACCCCGCACCTTCCGCATTCCGGGTTGCTTTAACCACTTGGCTACCGAGGTCTAGATTTCACCCGTCGAAATTTGTCAGCGCTTGATGCTTACGTTTTTTAGTCAACGTATTTTTTTATTTTATTTTTTCATTTATCTTCATATCAACCGAATGTTCAAATATTTTTTTTATAAGTTTTTTCTAAATTCAACCCAGAACTAAACCTGTGAACTCAGAGCTACAGAACAACCCGACCACGGAGGTCGCATAAAGTTACTATACCTAGCGGAATAGAGAAACAAAGGGCTGAGGGAGCGGGATGTCGTTAGCAACAACACTGTGGGATAAAAAGAGATGCGTGATACGACGTAACAGAACCGTTTTTGCTACTGTTTGACAGTTGGCCGCACTTGTCAGCACGCTGAGAATTTGGATTTTGTGAATTTTTCTGATTTTACGTGAAATCGTGAATATTTTTGAGAAATAGTGCTTTAGAAACATGGTGACTTTTTCAGTGATTGATTGTTGTACAACACAGCGAAATAATCCCATAAAATGTTCATTTCACAGGTAAATTATTACAAACCGACATCACCTTACCTACGATTTATTTAGGCCAATGCGCTTCGAATTTTAACCAGGAAATGTGATAATTCTCTTCTATTAACATTTATTTATATAAGAAGCAAAGATAGAATATACATAATGCAGAATTTACGAATAATTTGTGTAAATAAATAATTTTCGTTTTACACTAGGGCTGTATCAAGTTATCGATATTTCGTGTCCACTGTCTATCACGTAAACGGATATGTATTATTGTTATTAAAGTACCTATATGACGTTTAGATATGAATTACCTGGGAATGTAATCACATTTAAGATACTTAGCCGATCCATAGGTATCAGTTTTTGACTGTTGGAATAAGTAATAACATTAGTAGGTAATTTATGTATCTTTTAGATTTCCTACTAACTTGGATACTAGAAATACATGGCTTAGGCTAATTGGTCGTCCAAACTGGATTCCCAAGAAAAGTTCATGTTTTCAAAAGTTTCAGTTCATGTAAGCATTTTGAAGAAAAATATTTACAGACGCGAGGAGCGAAACGAATTTTGATGAAATCTGCAATTCCAACTAAGTTAGTTTCGGTAAACTTAAATAAAATTATACTATTCTTCTGCTGATGTTTCTTTAGATAGTAATGTCTACTTAGCACCATGTACCTACATTCAACCCCTCCTTCGCTGAATAGCATAACACGATGTTTGCAAAATATCGTATTAGCAAAACACCATATTCGCAAAAATTACTACAGGATACTACATTTTTAGTACAATTAATGTCATAATGTTTAAGTAAATACTTTTCAAGAAATAAAACAATCCGATAGCATGTAATAACCGTTTATTGATATCAAAGTCAAAATAATTCTTGTAATTAACAATTTCTTCGCTATTTTCATACTTTTTTTAATTTATCGAGCCTATTCCTTTCTTAAAGACCGGCAACGCGTCTGCGATTCCTCTGGTTTTGCGGCCATGAGCGGCGGTGATTACTTTCCATCAAGTGACCCACTTGCTCCTCCTCTTTGACCTCCTTATTTAATAAAAAAAATGGACAAGGTCTGTGTGAAAGAAAAACTTTGGAAATTCCTCACGGGGCACGGGGTCGACTTGGATGAAGCCGAAGTCGCGGGCGGGTTGCTAGTTATTAACCGGTTCACTGTCCCGCAGACAAAATAATATGGTCTGTAACAATTGATTAGCCTATTGAATCTAGGTTTCAGTTTCTTAAAGCCTCTCATCAGCGTGACCTTTGCTTCAGTAGCAACCTTACTCTCCAAATTCCTGCTCATCATACTGGCTTCCTCTCCAGCTCTTTCACTTTAACCGCTATCCGTCTCTGGAATGCTCTGCCATTGCATAGCCGTCGTGCACAGAGCAAAGTAGTGTTTAAAAGACTAGTGCATGAGCAGTTTTATATGTGAAGAAGATTAAATAAATAATAAAATGTAAAAGAAAAACACTATTTTTATCATAATTGTACTTTTTGTTAAGAAAATATTGTTAGCCCCTTGAGGATCGTAAAACCAGACACACCGCCGGCGGTCTTATGATCCTTGACCTATTTCACGAATAGGATGATAATCGAACATGTTAGTTTGCTAATAATATATGATGTTTCTAGAAAATGATATTGTAATAATGTGGTGAATTATGATTATGATTTTTTGCCAATATGGTGTTTTGCTAATATGATATTTTGCGAACATCATGTTTGGCGTTTATGCTATGCAGTGACGGAGGGATCACATCCCATTTTAGATCTATTAATAATACTACTGTTAGTAATAAATATTGTCGATATCGATATTAATGTGAAAAGCGACATGAAGTACATCACTGAACGCATTTTTAAACAATTTGACATACACAAATGCCATCCTATTTTGGTTTCGTTTGACAGCTCATGTTTGTTGCTCGATTCCGCTAGGTATAGTAACTTTATGGGAGGTCGAATTGGGCAATGACGACAGCGCAATCTATCTAATATTGTGTTCTTATTACAGTAGTCTTGTCGCGTTTGTATCTTTCGTAAGTTACGTGACGGTCCTTAAAAACTCAGTAACTTAACTATTAGAACAGTATAAAGCCTTATCTTGTAGGATGTGGGAACCCTAAGCTTACTAGTGGAACGAGCTTAATGTCACCGCAGCCCATGAACGCTTGCGACAACAAAAACTAGTTTTTATGCTCTGTAATCCCACTGGAACTAGAACCCAAACCTTACAAAAATGAGGAACTCAACAATACAAATCAAAATGCTACTTAGAGAAGAAATAGGTTGATATCAATAGGCTACCAGATAATAAATAAATAAAATAAACATTGTTAACGCTCACACCTAGTATGTAGCCCAAGATAAGTATTCTTTTGAAACTCGTTAATATGGTAAGATAACGGAAAAATATACATAAACATAGAAAAAACACCCAGACCCGAAATTAATTTAGAAAAACAAATTTCTCTTAATTGATCCGACCGGTAATTCAACTCGGGACCTCAGAGATGGCGCGACACCATACCCGGCGTGCTAACCACTCTACCACGGAAGTCTATACCGTCGTCTACTACCTAATATATAACCAGATATGTATTAGGTAGTAGTATTTACACGCTGAGTATTATTATCCCTAAAGAATTAGTCATAGACTATGTAATGAGGACCGCAAAAGGAGTATACAGCCTACAGATGAATAATAAATACGTCTGTGTCTTAGAGCATTATGCTCTAAGGTCTGTGTATACAGCCACAGTTCACGTTTCACTAAATAACAACCTGTGTGTGTGTACAGTCGTAATTAGGTGAAACGTGGACTATGGCAATGGACTGCTTCTGTGGTCCTCTTTGCCTAGTCTCTGACTAACTCTTTGGGGATAATTTTATTTTATTTTCTTTTAATTAATTTTATTTCCTTATTGATTTGCCTATTTAATATAATTATAATTTTATCATTGCACAACTTGTACTGTAATATCATGTTCTCACGAAACCTTGAGGCTGGATATGCGGTTTTGACAGAATAACAGCGTCTACTGCTAATGCAGTAGGCTTATGCTGAGTCGAGACCGATTTGCTGCTGTAGCACACATACCTACTTCGATTGATGTTGTTCTTTTGTTTTTGCTTTTGTTTCTTTAAAATTTATATTTACTGTCAAATGTATGTTAAGTATGTTGTTTTCCATGTCAATGTAATCCTGTTCGTTTTTTTCTTATTTTTTTCTTGTTATGTTGCAATTCTAAATTGTATCGCTTTCTGTAAATGTATTTATGTGTGCTTATGTAGTAAATAAAATAAATGTCTATGTCTAGTCGTCAATCTATGTATGTACTATAACACAATAATAAATGTGTCATTCTACAACAAATTAAGTAATCTCACTAGTTTCAAACGAACAGTGTGCAAGAGCCGGTTCCGGTCTTAAATTAGAATCGACCCACCGTATCGCTAATAAAAGACCTGTCGGTTAAGTTTGTCCGTGGAGTTTGGGATAACGCTCCGTTCAGACGGGAACTGAGACCGCGAAGAAACTCTTCTGCAGACTACTCGGTGTCACGCGTACACACTGGCCATTTTAACTTCTCGACCGTCAATGAATTTGAATTTTATTCTCAACATAAAAATGCTATTTTTTAAACCAAACTGTTTGACATTAATAATTACGTTTTTGGTTCTTGGTTATAAACAGATTCATTTAAAAATAACGTGTATCATTTTACAGTCAAAAAATGTTTATGAAACTCCTAAATTGTGTCCTCAATTATATTTTAAACTACAGACCGCTCGCGGTTTCACGTTCCCGTGAGAATATCGGGATAAAAAGTATCCTATGTGTTAATCCAGGTTATAACTTATCTGTATGCCGAATTTCATCTAAATCCATTCAGTAGTTTTCACGTGAAAGAGTAACAAACATTCATCCATACTTACAAACCTTCGCGTTTATAAATTAGTAGAATAACAGTAACTAATTTCACAGTTTATTTAAAATGAATGGAATGGAAATGAAACACTTTTTAACGGATTAACTCGCGTTTAATTTACTATTTACATAGTTTTTTATATTATCCAGAAGTTTCGAACCCGTTTCTCCCTGTGACCATGGACCCTGTAAAGGGTTTGAAACGTCAGGATAATATAAAAGTAATAATAATATAAAGTATAGCTTATGATAATATACTGTCCCACTGCTGGGCAAAGACTTCCATTATTGAAATCAGGTCTTCGCTACATGACTCAATCACCGCGCTATCCTAATGCGGGTAGGTTACTTACCCAAGCTATGATAGAATATTAACATACCCAGGACAAATATTTGAAACTAGCGGCCGCTCGCGGTTTCACCCACGTGGTTCCCGTTCCCGTAAGAATATCGAGATAAAAAGTATTCTATGTGTTAATCCAAGTTATAAACTATATGTATGCCGAATTTCATCCAAATCCATTCAGTAGTTTTAACGTGAAGAATTAACAAACATACACACTCACAAACTTTCACCTTTTTAATATTAGTGTGAAGTGTGATGTGATACACTTTACAAAACCTGGGAATAGAACCCTAAATCTCTGGTGAGCCGAGCGCTTAGCGACTCTGCTACCGAGGTGTTTATTTTAAACTACACTGGCCTGCAAAAATAAGTATCACACTTTTAAAATTGTAATAACTTTTGAAGTACACAAGATAAACGAGACACCAAGACTTAAAAAAGTTACTATTGTATTATTTACTATAGTTTCAAAGAAAGCTGATAAAACTGCTATAAAACGTTTTTTTTTTAAATCTCTAACTTCTATAGTTTACTGAGGTTTAAGCGAGCACAACAATCTTTTCTCGAACAACATGTACCCAAATGTAATGTTTCTTTTAATTTTCAATATATTGACGCTAAAAATATTATTAAAACTTTCAAATCACTAAAAATGAAAAACACAGGTGATTTGTGGGGCATGTCCATAAAGATAATTAAGAATATTATATATTCTATTGCACCCCATCTTGCTGACATATTTAATAGCTGTATTGATAAAGGAATCTTTCCTGATCTTATGAAGTTTAGTATGTTTTTCCCTTTATTTAAATCGGGAAATAAAGAGGACCCCAGTAATTATCGACCAATTTCTATACTACCAGCACTTAGTAAGATTTATGAAAAAATTATTCTCCAACAGTTAGTGGAATACTTTAATTTAAATAATCTTTTACATAGTAAGCAATTCGGTTTTACTAAGGGTCGTTCCACTACTGATGCAGGTGTTGCTCTAGTAAAACATATATTTGATGCCTGGGAGGAGTCTCATAACGCTTTTGGAGTTTTCTGCGATCTGTCCAAAGCTTTCGATTGCGTTGAGCACCGGACATTGGTGATGAAGTTAAATTACTATGGTCTCAAAGGTTTGGCGCTTGATTTGATAAAGTCTTATCTCAGTTCTAGAACACAAACTGTCGATGTCAATGGAACTAAGTCATCTGGTTCTTATGTAAAAATGGGAGTTCCACAAGGGTCAATCTTAGGCCCTTTCTTATTTTTGATATATATTAATGACCTTCCATTCTTTGTAGAAAACTTCTGTGATATTGTATTGTTTGCAGATGATACTTCACTCATTTTTAATGTGACTAGGTCTAAGAAAAATTATGACGATGTTAACAATGCTCTCTCAGAGGTACTCAGTTGGTTTACTGTTAAATTTACAGCTAAATGCTAAAAAAACCAAATGCATTAATTTTACACTACCAAATGTTAAGACCGAACATACTGATGTAAGGATAAACGGTGATAAATTAGATTTGGTAGACTCGGCTGTTTTTCTAGGGATAACCCTTGATTCAAAACTTCAATGGAATCCTCATATATCGAAATTGGCCGGCAAACTCAGTTCTGCTGCTTACGCCATTAGAAAAATTAGGCAGTTAACCGACGTTGAAACTGCTAAAACGGTTTACTTTAGTTATTTTCACAGTGTCATGTCATATGGGCCCTACTGTGGGGAACAGCGGCTGATGTTGAAACTATATTCATTTTACAGAAACGGGCAATAAGAACCATTTATAGACTAAGCTCACGAACTTCTCTAAGAGATATTTTTAAAGAAGTTGGTGTTCTTACAGCTGCATCTCAATATATTTATAATTGTATAGTTTTTGTGCGTTGCAATATTAACTCATTCACTAAACACGGTGACGTACACAATTTCAATACTAGAAATAAGTCAAAACTTATGATGCCCCTGTTCAGATTACAGAAGGTTCTCGGCTCTTTCTTGGGGCAAGGTATACACTATTATAATAAAATACCAAGTACTGTACTAGAATTACCTTTAGATAAGTTTAAAAATCATGTAAAATCTTGTTTACTTAAGAAAGGTTATTATACAGTTAAAGAATATTTAGAAGACAAAACAGCCTGGTAATGATAAAATAATCACATTATATTTTCTTATGTCCATTTTATTTGTGACTAGCTCATTTTACCCTGGTATGATAGCCTTTATCAGCAGTGTCTTACAGACAAGAGGTACCTACTCAAAACTTATGTTGCGTAAAACGTTGCCTAAATGTTTTCTTGCTTGCTTCATTGGAGTTGCTCGAGTGTGTCATGCTCTCTTAAATGTCTCTGCGGTGGTGGCATGTGCGTCGGGTCGTTACGTTCCCTAAAACATGGTTGAGCGAAGCGATGGCTGATTCACATGTCATACTCGTGAACGGGTGCCGTCTGTGGAGGCTGGTCTGCTCCTGCTAACTTATTTTTATTATTAGTATATTAGTAGTTGTAGTCTTACTTTTATTTTTCTGTACTGTAAGACATTGACAACATTGATAATTTTATATTGATGAATACCTGAACTTTTTATTTTTATGTCTTGTAGTAGTTTTGTTTTTATTATTGTAATGGAAAGTGCCTTTCTAGGTTATTGAGGGCATTTTTCAATTCTAATTGACGCTGTAAAAGAAAGGGAGAAAAGAAATGCCCTTGCTGAGTTTCTTGCCGGTTCTTCTCAGTACAAGGCTCCCGCCCCATATTTAGACTTACGAACCGATGGCATAAATGACATTCATAAGTGCTGTAACCTAAACATGGCCTAACCTGAATAAATGATATTGAATCTTGAATCTTGAATCTTGAATCACTACACATTGAAATGAAACACTTTTTTACGGATTAACTCGCCCTGTGACCACGGACCCTGTAAAGGGTTTGAAACGTCAGGATAATATAAAAAACTATGTTAATAGTAAATTAAACGCGAGTTAATCCGTAAAAAAGTGTTTTATTTCAATAGTTTAGAAAAATATGAAATTTTGAAAGTGTGATACTTGATTTTGCAGGCCAGTGTATTAGGAAAATTCAATTTTAAACAGCTGTATGATAGAGATAATATACAAAAATATTAGTCTACCAACTGGGATGAAAAAAGCTGTCATTGTAATTGTTTTGTAGGCCACAAAATTAAAAGTGTTCTAAAATAATAATAAAAAATATTAATTTAAATATCGAGCGCGCAATACCGCCCGTGTGTAAGCCGCACACGTCACGTATGGATTACGCTCTACAATTCACTTATCCGACTGCGGATCCCAAGCGGGGCCATAGAACGTGCGCCGCGCCCCGACAAACTTATTGTGGCGCCGAATCAGCCGGTATTCTTACATCGTTGCACTTATTAAGTAGGTTGATTATACTAACCGTGTCGCAGAGCGGTGAAAGAATACTATAAACATTCCTATTCCTATTGCTCGCATATGCACTATGTATAATGACATTAGCGCGAAATCTCTTGAAAAAAAACGGAATGTGATACACCAATTAAATTTTTGGTGTATCACATTCCGTTTTCAAGACTACGTTGTTGAGAAACAGTTTCATTTAAGTTGATCCCAGGTTTACATCGAACATTTTTTTATTTTATTTTAAACCTTACATTTTTAAGTTCCAAGTTAGATTTGTAATTTTTTTGCTAATGAATGCTGTGTAAGCAGATAATAGGCCTGCACATATGTAATTTCTGGCAATGCTTTAGTGATTCGATTGTAATTATGTGTCTGGCTGTATGCTTACCATATTAAATAAATAAATAAATAAAAAAATACTACCACCTACTCTCTTCCCTTAGGTGTCGTAAAAGGCGACTAATAGACTAAAGACTGCACACACAACAGCTTAGAGCGGCGATGGACTCACCACCACACGTTGAGCACATGTGCAGTCGCTATTTGGTGAATAGTGGACTATGGCTGAGGACTGCTTTTGTGGTCCTCATTGCCTGGTCTCTGACTAACCCTTCGGGGATATGGGTCGTAATTATATGATACTTCTAACCCGTTAAGGCTAGGTACTACATCAAAATTCATCGCCAAAAAAAATAATATGGGGGGTCCTACCCCCTCCCCCTATAATTTATGACTATTTTTACTATAAGCGATATCAAAGTTTTCATACGTCGGAGAAACATGAAAAAAATGGCAAACGGTAGCTAATGACACTGGCTAACCAATAAATTACTTTGTTTTGTATGTTTGAGATTATTTTGGTGAGAAAAAAAATTACTACTTAATTATTTTGTGATTTGAAATCACTTTTTTATAAGTCCATATTATTTTTTTTGTCGATGAATTTAGATGTAGTACTTAGCCTTAACAGGTTAGAAAAACCACCCCTATCACATTGTATATTGATTATACATCTATACTAATATTATAAAGAGAAAACATTTGATTGTTTGTTTGTATTGAATAGACTCCGGAACTACTAGACCGATTTAAAAAATTCTTTCACTGTTGGGAAGCTACACTATCTCCGGGTGACATAGGCTATATTATATTGTCAAAAAAACTAGAGACCCTTACTAAAACTCAAATAAATTCCTTAAATCGCGTGCGCTAAGAAAACTATTGATGATAGGATAAAATAATGTACTATGGCTTTGCAGAACACACCAATATCTACAAAAATTGTCGCAAAAGTATATGTCTAACTATTTTAGTTACGTTACAATAAGAGTTCTTGGAAGGGGAGTCATTTTGAAAATACGTCACGGGGTACGGGGTCCACGCGAACGAAGTCGCCGGCGGTCTGCTAGTATATACAGTTGCTCTCTTATGCCGTGAGCCGTGCGGTGGCGGCTCATTATTTAAAAAAAAATTACAACCCTTCTCTTCGGAGTCGTAAAAGGCAAATAACGGACTAGAGATTGCTTATACATCCAACAGCATAAAGCGGCGATGGGCACATATCACGCTGAGCACAGTGAATGTGCAGTACTCAGTCCGTTAGTCTCCTTTTACGACACCCACGGGAAGAGGAGTTGGTAGTATTCTTCTAGATATATAGATAGATAAACACTTTATTGCACATACACAAGAAACAGTTACACATAACAAAACTTAAGACTAGTACTACTCTTCTAGTGAGCCGTGTGTAAATAGGTTAAGTGGGTTTACGCAATTCGGTTCCCTATACAAACTTCCAAGATGTAATTTTTAAAAACCGATGAGCTAATTTTAATGAAACTTTGGCATGCCATAGTAAAGTACAGGGATCTAAATAGTTTGTTGCAGACATTCATAAAAAACGTTTAATTGAGCTATTGCGATTTTGAACTTTCTATTGTGGACTTTAAATCGCAATAATACAGATTAATTAACGTTTTTTAAAAATGTTTTAACAAACTATTTCGATCGACCTGTATTTTACTTTAGCATGCATAGTTTCATTAAAACTTGCTTATTGGTTTTAAAAATTTCGACTTGGAAGTTTGTATGGGAAACCGAAGTTTGTAAACCCTCTTAAACTGTAACGTTGTCAACTGTAACGCTCCGTAGCGTCGTAGCGCCTTAGCAAAGCATGTCGTAGTTTGCAGTCAGTCGCAAATATAACGAGCTACGGTGGCACAGACCACTTATTGGTCTGTGCACGGTGGTAAACGTCTCTTTCATTTTATCCTTTCAATATCACTTAGGGCATCCTCTAACCCTTACATAGAAGGTACTTATTGTTTCTATAATAGGTTCGTCCGCCGCGTCTTTGATGCATTAGTTCAAATTTTAGTTACAGACCAATTGGACTCTGAATTAATCAAATCTCGCTGTGCTAGCTACTACCATCTTATCTTAGAGTGTTGCCATATATTACTGTATATTAGTAGTGTTACAACAGTTACAGATAAAAGATAGAAAGTTCCTCAGTGGTAAAGATCTCTCAGTCATTTCCTAGTTGTCTAAAATATACATATTATTATACTAAAATTATACATATTCACGGCATCTGAGTAGAGGAAGTGTGGAGGCAGGGAGCTATCTGTGATATCTCCCTCCCAAAGGAAGTATTTGCAAGTGCGCCTCATCGCCGCAAAACCACTCGCGCGGCAAATTCGAAGAGTATAAAACTAAAACAATGTTCGTTTCCAACATCCGAATATCATTACGATCGGAGTGCTTAACGCCGAATAAATTTTAACGCAACCAAATAAAATGAGAGTTTAAAATTTTACTCGCTCCAAGTTTCCGATGTTTACTCTTAACTGCGGATCGGCACTTGCGGAATATCGATAACGATTCGAAGTCATGTGAAGTTCGCTGGTTATGTTTGCATTTCATTAGGCTGTTAACTTAATGTTAAAATTTGATGTTCGTCGAAATTACAAGCGGCAGGTATGCTTGTTTTCTCACGGCTTGGGATAATATTTTTTTACAAATTTTTCAAATCTTTTCGTCATCGTTATCATCAGTCTTTAAATATCCTACTGCTGGGCTCAGAACTTTCCACAATAAAGTGCTAGATAAGGCCATAACCCACCACACTGGCCCTGGTTCCAGTGTAGGTAAGTCAAACGACTGCTATCTTACAGCAACAACAGCGGCTTATACAATGCCTACTTAAAGTTGGAACTTAAGATATTTCAATGTTATCATTGCCAAAATTTGGTGAACTACTTCGAAAATTAATTATTTGTTTATTTATTGGCTTACCAACATTTCAACAGTAACCCGGAGGTTGCTATTGTTGGCTTACTTGCAAGATCGCAACGCGAAAGCGCTCACCGCAGCGCTGGCGAGCTCCTTCAGAACTATAGAACATTGTAACATTGTAACAACTGGGTCATGATTTCGCTATTTTAAAACCTATGTGATCGTGTGCCGATTTATGAAATTTACACTTTTCCCATAGTCCACTAAGACTCAGACACGTTGACGTTTTAAAGTAACACAGTCGAGGTCCAATTCTCTAAATGGGAGGTGTCGCGCCGCCGTGCAAGAATCAGTGAAAGACGCACGAAAAATGTCTCACGACAACTTATCTCTGCGGCAGCGAAGCCGCTAAGTGCAAATAAATTTTAATGATTGACCAAATAAAAAGTGGACTTTCAAATTTTACGTGCCGAAAGTTCCCGGCGCCGTTTACTCTAACGACGGATCGGCAGTTTCGGAATACCGTTCGGGTGGCAATCCGAAATCGATTTAATCACGGGAATCATGCAAAGTTTCCTCGCAAAGTTTGTTTAAACTTTGGAATTGGAACAAATTGGAGCAACGTGGCCTGCGGCTATGTATTAATGGTGGATTCATGACGCTGACTGTTGGCTGCGAGTTGTCGATAGATTATCGCGGCTAGATGCGGCCGTAATGACGCAGCCATTGACGACTGCAAACTAGTTTTGTTTTATACTCACCTATATTCGAAAATGATGTAACTGTTATTTATTGTTTCTTTTTATTATATCAGCTTAAGCTGAAAAGCTGGTTTTTCCTTTTACATTAAAAAAATTATCATTTTATTTTATTTTCTACAAAAATAACCTACTTGTATTATAAAATTCTTCACATAGTATGATAATTTATCTCAATTAAATATTAAATAAAACGCCAATTAATAAACCCTCCGATACTTTACTTCACCGGACAAACACAACAGTAACGCTGTAATGCAGCGTGGCTCTACCACTCAGAGTCACTCATTTAGCACCATCCAGAGGTCACGTGTAAGGTCTCAAAGGTAAGCACGAGTGTCGACATGAGTGTCTTCAACCGTTAAAAAAGCATATAACTTATCACGCCATCATCTCGGGTTAGGCAGAGCCCAGAATCCATGACCTGTCGCAATCTGGATGACTGCATTTCCAAAAAAGATACCAAAGCGTTGCGTTGATTTCCCTGTCAACATTTTTCAAGTGCTTGTTGGAAAGACTCGAAATTAAAAAAAAAAAACTTGTACCGGCCCTCATCTGTCTTGACGACATTAAGTGCTGTTAAGGCCAATAATGAAAGCGCATTTCACCTGGATTCCTCAATTACTGAGGAATGGGTTATCTCTAACTGTCGAAACACAACGATGGGACAACAACAATACCTGGGAGACATAGTCATCAGGTAGTTTAAACGAGGACTTAAGAGAGCGGAGGACACTAGCAGTAAATTGCAAATTAGCCTATTTACTGTCCCACTGCAAAGACAAAGGCCTGTATCATTAGGTACTCCTTTTGAGGGTGGAGCCGCTGGAGTCGCGATACAATGTCAGCTTCAAGGCATTTGTGGTGCGAGTCCCGTCAAACAAGCTGGTTGACATCTTTATGAAGGAGGACTTCTGGCCTAAGGGCGTGGTGTACCGGCGTTTCCGCGGGAGATTACCTGTCAACACCACCGGAGCAGCACAATATGGTGCTTAATAAATACTAACATAGTTATAAGTTATGTATTAAACAATTTTTTTTATATTGTATGTATGTTAGTCAGTAAGGTATTTATTATACAATGTGATAGGCGTAGTACTTCATCGACAAAAAAAATAATAATAATAATAACGGGTTAGAAGTACCACCTCTATCACATTGTATAGGCCGTTCTGTATTTTTACCATCTTGCACATTGTTTGTTGCCTGAAAGGAGGATTTATCATTATTATCATTATTAAAATCAGGCCACTGCGCATGCTAAATGCAGGTTAGTGATCACAAACCTGGACCTGGACTGCCCATAAAAAACCCGATACACACTTTACACGAACCGACATTAAACCAAGGACTTCCGGATATCAAGCCAAACTCTTTCCCACTTATAACAAAAACATACTTTATCTGAAATATCGCGTCCAATGGAACGTTAGCTTTACCTGACGATTTATTGGTCGCAGTTGAACTGAACGTGACCATTAAGTTTGGCCGTCAAATCTGCCAAAGAAACTTAAGCTGTTGCAAACTTTAAATAGTTTCATTTGATGGATCGCTACGGATTCCTATAACTTAGTACTGAAGTTTTTTGTCTACAAAAGTTAGTTGAATCCATTAGTCACGCTTTGGATCATGACAAAGGGAATTAGATTTGACATAAGTTATAAGAAATTTTTATTTGAAAATGGTGTACATTGCAAAGGTTCGCGCCTAAACATGTAAAAATAAGTTTGTCTTTTCTATAAAACATAAAATTTTAACACTTTGTAAGAACTACTTTAAGTTAATGATAAAAATAATTTTTCGAAACCTTACTTTAAAATAGATTATAAGAATTAAACACCAGTTAATTTTTAAGTGTTTCAAAATAGGTACACCATGTTAAACCAACATAAAATTAACAAAAATGAAGACATCTGAACCGTGCCGCGTATCGGTGAAAGAATACCACCCCATACCCTCTCTCACCCTCTCTTCCCTTGGGTGTCGTAAAAGGCGACTAACGGACTAAAGACTGCACATAATTTTCTTTAAAGCGTTTTATTAATCTTTATTAAATAAAATAAAAAATAAAATAAATCCAACAGCATAGAGCAGCGATGGACTCACCACCTGTCACGCTGAGCACATGTGCAGTCGCTATTTGGTGAAAAGTGGAGTATGGTAGAGGACTTCTTTTGCTGTCCTCATAACCCAGTCTCTGACTAACCCTTCATGGATAATAGTCGTGATTATATTATTATGTGTGCATGAACTTCTTGGATTTGTGAACTTATTTATGTATACGCTTACATTTTCACCGGAACTAGTGGCACTCTTCAAGTATCCAGAGCGTATTCGTCTCACAGAAATTACATCCAATACTTCATTGTGATTCAGAACACGGCTCCGATACGAGATCGATAAAAGAAACGACCCGCGCTCTGAAAAAAAGTGAGATTCACTGTTTTGCTATTCAGTGGGCGGATCTTTGTCATTGAAAAAGAATGCTAGACGTACTTATGCAATCCACGGTGATAAAAAGGGATGAAGTATGATAAATAGCTTTGGTTGAGCACACGAATGTTGTTTAAACAGCAGCAGCCGTGACGGAATGAGAAATATGCAAGCGGTAATAAAATACTTCTTAGTTCACGTTGTTACAGCATTTGTCCGGATATTGTGAGGTAGTACATGTTACAACGTTTCATTTTGTACTTTTTAGGTTTGTAGTCCTTTATTTATCATGTGCAAGAAGTGGATTGATTGTAAGCAGTTGATGAGTCTCAGGTAATCTTAAACGAAAGCTTATTTTCAGTAGCATTTTGAATACCGTTTATTCTACCACACCGGATTGAATCTATCAAGAAGAGCCCGTCCATAAACTCGATAGTTACTCCTTTCAGTGGAACAGTATTATAGGCTATTAATTTTACTAAGGGCCTGTTTCACAATCTCCAAGTATGTTCCAGTTAGCCTTTACTGTCATGAAAACTGTCATTTCAACTGATAATTACCTATCTAAAAATCGGACATTGTAAATAGGCCTAGGCATAATCAGCAAATAAAAATAAGCTAGATCACAAAAGAATGTAAAAGTGAGTTTAAAAAATGTGTTGTGAAAAAACACATTTCACCCTGTCTTTATTAAATAATATTATATTAGCTATTATAATAGAGTATTTCTATTGTAGTAGGCGAAGCTCCCAACCGCAAAATATAAATGACTGCATGAAAGAGTAATATTAGTATGAAAACAAAGAAAAAACCAGGGTCTTACCATCAAGGTGTCACTAGGGCCCCAGGAATAGTCACAGTTTTAATAACAATTTTCATTTCAAAATAAATTGTTAAATAAATCCGTGTAAGTATTAAAAACGGCTGGCGATCTAAAACTGCGTAGTAATAAAGCAATCCAAAATAATGTGTAACGTATATACCTGTGTGAATCAGCGGCCATGGCGATCCAAAACTGTGTAGGTATTGAAGTAAATTAAAATTCCCAACTGACCCCGGGACAATGTCCTTGATCAGTAAAAGCCACTCACGTGCGACGCTAACTAAGGGAGACTGGATTCGTTGAGCGTTACCTAATCAGATTCAAACTTAAATCTGGTTAGCGTGCCCGGCAATTAGCCCGCCAGGTGAGGACGCGGCAAATAAGCCGAGTGCCAAATGTACAGGGTGACCCTTACGAATATTTATTTATTAACCGTCTCTATAGTCTCGTGGATAGATCATATAGGTGTCAGACCCAGAGGTCAGAGTGTTCTATTGAAAAACAGTAAAAACTTTTTGGTGTAAACAAAAATCTAAAATTATTATGCGGCTAACGCATAGATATAAGAAAAATAGAAAGATACGGCCTGCCCTCAGTAGTATGAATCAAACACAGACATATAATAAGTAAATGTCTGTGGAATCAAATAATAGTCCTACTCAACTTTATTACATACGTTGTAGTGTGACAGCTATGGTCAATCGAGTGAGCGAGACAGAGCGATGAATTACAACGCTACGCGAGCGGATCAGCTATGCGATTCTTTAAGCGACACATATACACTGCGCGCATGGCTGTGATCTGCTGTCTCTTTCCAATTCTATAAATATGAAAGAGACAGAGTCATATGTCAGCGCTGCGGCAGCCGCAGCTGTCAAGGCTTTAGCTTAGAGAATCGCACGGCAGCTAGCTCCGCGAAGTTCCACGACGATGACGACGATTGACGACTGTCACGTCACTGTATTAGGTGCATTGTACTCAATTTGCAAAGACGCGGGTGACGTATCTTCCTCTTTTGCCTATGTCATATATATAAAGCCTAACCTGACATACTACACTTTTCTTTGTTTCCTGTGACCCCGGTCATTGTTAACGGTTTCAAAATATGTCGAAATAAAATGATATCATGTTAAATGAACGCTGTAACTGTTCCGTTCCAATAATAAAAATCTTTATGATCTCATCACGAAGCAGTTTCACGTAGACACAAAACAAGATAATGGGTACTAAACACTGTGACAGACTGGAATCTGCACTGAATTAAGCCTGTCGAAACTCTTAGTTTGCGCAATAAATAAGATTACAGTCGTAAAAAATGTACAGCAAACATAATTGACATCATGTAAATTTTCCGTAAATTATTATTTTATACAAAAAATTTAAAAAATAGGTACCTACGTTAAAAAATAGTCCATTGAGATTGATCCCAACCTTCTGATAATTCGGGTCAGACGCCCTACAAAAACAAAGCCAAAGTAAACATGTTTTTATTCAAAGAAACTAAATTGTTACGGCTCTATTCGTTTGACGCGTGCAAATTTAAGGCTAGGTGTTAGTGAAAAATTAACAAAATACGTTCTTAAAATTAACTTTTGAAGTAGTAAACAGTAAAGTTAAAATCTGCAAAAATTATGAAATATTGTTGAGTCTTTATTCTGTGGAATACACTCGATGGAAACACAATTTGAAAAAGTTGGCCCGACAAAATAAATACACAAAGTTAGAAATGTTTGGGTCATTTTATCTTCTTTTTTAAGTTTTATTCTTAAAATAAGTGATTTGATTATTATGAATTATTTACCAAAACGAAGTTAAGATAACTTGAGGTATTATAACCGATCGTTTTTTTTATTACATCTATCAATTTTTAAAATATAAAACGCCACTATTCGTGCCGCTTCGCTGTCGGACGAGTAATAACCCTTCCCTTACCGTCGTACAGTCGACAGAGCGAGAGAGAAGCGCTCGAAATATCTCCTCTTAAACGTCACTATTACTTTTGTAAGCCAAAATGAGCCTTATTTATAAGGTTCCGGGTTCAATTAACAGGTTGGGCAAAGTGTGTTTCGGATTTTTCGATGCATAGCCCGGGTTTTTGTAATCACCAACCTGCATTTGGCTAGCGTGGTGATGAAGCCAATACTCACCAATTGTAGCAAAGACTTGATTCCAATGATGGAGGCCTTTGCACAGCAGTGGGACAGTATGTAGGCTATTACTTTACTTTAACAATCCTAAAATTACAACAAGTAAGTATACATTAAATCAAGGATCAGATAACATAGCATTCCACTTTCCGTCATATCAAGTGTTTCCTCATACGCTTTAAAAGTCTCGACGACAAAATGAACATCCTGTATCGACATTAAGTACACACCTATCCCCGGATGTAGTTTTTGGGTAAGCAACTGTTCTAACCGAGTTTAAATTTTAATCCGTTTATCGCGGACGACTCTCAACTGTTTCAAGATGCGGTGAAGGTGGCTAAATAACGTATTTGGCCATCATGTAAAGGTAGGGTTTCACCAATTGATTTTCCATGGGTACTTTGTCCACCCTTATTTGCAAGAAAATATTACGATAATGTTCATTATACAACGTGTAAAACTAAACAATAAAATTTAAGGGTGCGTACATATACCCTGTTAAGACTTCACTGCGTAAATATCACCATTAAATGTGCTTTTTTTTTATTTTACATATTTATTAATAAACCGAAATAATTAAAAAATATGGTTTTCGGAGATTTTATAATGAAACGAACTAACTACTCGGAAAGAATAGGTACAGTTTCACAGCCACTGCATTTGGAGTAAAACAGGTGAAATAAAAGACAGGCCGCCTCTTTTTGATTAATATGTCGGTCGCGTCGTTATTCATAAAGAGAGTCATTCAGTGTTGCGCCGGCGGTGAACAGAGTGCACTGTGCACGAATTTGAGATAGTTCGCTATATTATTAACAGGTAAAGACATCCATTAATTTTTTTTAATTTTAAACTGGAATTGTTCGATTTATTGCGCTTTATTTTTTAAAGTCGTATGTTTATGTACGGACGATTTCGATTTAATGCATTTTATAGTTAAAACTTAAAGCAGGCTTTAAAAACAATTCTATTTGTTACGTTTTATTTTTGAAAACTTTTCCATTTGTTGGAATCAATAGTTTATACACCAGTTTATTATGAAATTATTATATAAAACTACGTTTTGATTAATATTTACTGCAGTTTATCATTTATTTGATTGTTTAGTTATGCGGAATATTTTGACTTGTTTCTCGTTAGAATTAACCAGGTATTACTGTCTTTAGAATTATGTCTTGGAGAAGCCGAAAGATGGTGGCTTTAATCCCACATTAGGATACAGTTTAAAAAGATAATGACATTGTTACAACCAGTGGGGCAATGGAAATTGGTGACATAGTAAATACCTACATAATTGCAATTAGTTATTCGATTTATAGCCTCATTATTCTATTTTAAATTTTGGTAATAATGTGAACATTTTTTTAGCCACTTGACCAAATTGACTCTATATCTTACTAATCCGGTGGGCTAAGTCGGTTACCTTGGTTTTCCGCCGGATCACCTCGTTTCAAATCCGATCCCTCAGAGAGACTCCGAGCATAGCCCTTTTTATTGCACGCTGATCGACTTTAACGTGCACCAGCCCGTCGTATCGTCAGTGTCCACGTTCCGGCTCCGTATGTCATGACGGGTAAGATGCACTGATTGAAGACTTTCATCTTTGGATATTGTGGAATTGGCGACGTAAAGACTCGACGTTATTTCCCATTCGCTGCTCAGCCCAGCTGTATCCTTCTGTTGGCCTCTTTGTCGAAGTTATTTCTACCTATGTGTGAAATTTGCCCCAGGATTATCAAGCGGTTTCGGGATGACATGTTCGTTGAACATAACCTTGGTTTTGTTCAAGTTCATCTGAAGATACGACGAGAAGAATCAGCTAAGCCGTTCAGCATGGGTTGTAATTACTGAAACGTTTCGGCCATGATAACGATGTCGTCTACAAATCGCAGTGTAAGCTGCCGTTGATGTTAATCCACGTAGTTTCGGGTCCAGCGTCTTATATATATCCAAATACAAATACAAATCTCTTTATTGTGAAATGTAGGTTAGTATACATAGATTGCTGTTGTTGGGTTTTAGGTGTTTCACTACATTTCCACCTTTTACAAGGTATGCAATAATCCCCAAAATTATTCACTAATCCCCTAAGGCATTAGTGAATAATTTTGGGGATATCACATCCCCCTGTCTTACCCCTCGATGTAAGTAGATATGCTTTGTCTGCTGGTTCTGTACTTGGATGGCCATGGGGGCGGCATTGTAAAGACACCTCAACACTTGTAAATATCGCCAATCCACTTGGAATCGTTGCAGGGATTTTGGAACAGCTCAGGTCTTGATAGAGTCAAATGCCTTCTCATAGTCCACAATCATCGGCCTTCAGTTTAATCTGCGGCACTGTCGAAATGTGGTCTATGGTGCCGTATCCTCCTAGAAACCCGGCCTGTTCCGGGGGTTGAAATTCATCAAGTCTTAGCACAAGGTGGTTTGTGATGACCCTTGAAAACAGCTTGTAGGCGTGGCTCAATAACAAAATGGATCGGTAGTTCTTCAGTACTGTCTTTTTTAAAAAAAAAACAACACGACGACACTCCTACTGTGGAGTAGGACTCCAGAGTTTTCCCATCAAAGAGATCGGTGTTAAAGATGTATTGGAGCTCCTTTAACACAAATTTAACGCCAGCTTTCAGGAGCTTATATGTAGGGGCTTTTCCGTTTTTAAGCTGTCTAAAAGCCATCTATGCAATCTTTGCAATTGCATTTGCGTAGTGATATTGCGTCACTCAGCGTCTTTTACTGTGTGCTCTGAAGAACTCTTTGACCTCATCCCTCCTTCTCTCTTCCTGCATAGGAGTAGGTACGCGTGCTGCTATCCGGCGTCACCAATTTACAGTCTCTAATATTGCATCACGCACAAAGAAATTTGGTGCCTCGTTTTTTTGTCGCACCTCCAAAAGATGGAATAGTCTAACAGCACACGTATTTACTCCTACCTATGACATAACGGTCCTTCAAACGAGGCGTGAAGAGGCACTTTGAGAGCCGGCAGGGTGACGGTGACTGATGCCACGTCTCTTACGATGCACATGTTGTCCTCGCGCTTGGACTTCACTTCAACTTAACATCAGGTGGAGTGGGGTCATTTATCGGGCTAATTATAAAAAAAAACTCAATTTCACCTAGGCTGATTTCTGGCCAGTCTTCGGTAAAGTGGCGGCTCAACGTGGCTCTGGTATCCTCATCCTTTTCGGGATCAGATTGAGATGACTATGCAAGTCGTATAGCTGGCTGTAGAAGTTTTCTATTTCCGAAAGGACGTCTGACTTTGAAGCAACGACTGCTCCACTGGCCGTAGTCAACTTCGTCAAGTGGCTTCTACCAAGAGACTGGACAAACACTTTTGACCCTCGATTTTGCTCAATTGCTCGTTCAGTCAAGAGTGCGTTGGAGCATTGGTGCCACCGGTTTGCCAATCCACCAAGTGACAGGTGGGTCTTCGCGCTGTCTCTTCATAAGCATGAGCGTTTCTTCACTTTGACATCTTGCCTTTACGCTTAATTTCGCGTTCGCTAAAATCTCAAACTTTCCTGAGGATTCCAGTTTCGAGGGCCTGGTTGACATCAAGAGCATTTCTGGTTTCAACGGCAGCGAATCGGTTTTAGATTTAGTTTAAGTAGATTTATGTTTTCGATGTTGATTGTTAACTGAAAGTGAAGCTTTTGATGCAGAAGTACATAATAATATATACCTACTTAATATTAATACTAGATTAACGAGTGACGTCCTCCGGTAGATGATGATGACGATGATGAATACTAGATTAAACATAATTACAACACAACAGTTCCTAATTAGATTTAAAAAATCTGATCTCATTCATGAATGCCAATGAAAAATAAAAAGTATCACAGTGTTTTGTAAATATTATTATGATTGTCAATTTGGTATGAAACAAATTTCCTATTTTAATATTGTTTGTGTTTAAAAACTTAAAATACATTAAAACAAACAATTATTTCATTTAATCTAAATATAATCATTTAATATTAGCAATAATTATTATTATAATTACGCTTTTAGTAATTATGCTAACATTTTATCATTGTCATTAACATAAAAAAGAGAAGTAATCCTAAATTTATCATGTGCTTTAAATTTTTATTACTATAAAAATGCAAGATTTCATATAGGCATGAAATATAAGTATTTTTGTTATTCATAAACTGCATCAATAGACTTTATGCCGTGTATAATTTTAAAACTAACTTGATTTTTTCATCATAAAATGTATTATGTCGCTAATATATAGTTTGAGTCTTAATATCTTTAAATGTTTAAAATATAGGGATTACTTTAAAACGTCATTGGAAAGGCCTTTTAGTTAACTATATGTCACATTTGTTGCATTCTAACTATAGCGTCTACAAACCTAATGCTCTCATAAAATGTAATCAACGGCTAACTCGCAAAACTTTAAACGCCATTTCCCAACAATCATGATTTTTGGATTATTTCAGTTTATTATTAAAGGTGCGTTAAGTGTAACTTACATTTTGTACAACCCTATTTTGTTATTGATTGACAAACGGAAGCGCAGTGCCGGATGTGTGACCTTTGACACGTAGCACGCTTGTACCCTGCCGCCTCCCCCGCTCCTTGCCCCGTCTTCAGGGTTGTAACCTGAAGAGTTTAAACAAAAACTTGAGATCCTTTTTGTCTAAAAAATATAAAATTTCTCAGCTACCTATTACTTGAGAAAAAAAACAGTTTCACCAAACATGTAGGCTGCTCAATTTTTATTGCTTATTTTTTTTAGGCTGATTATGATAGACAGCAACGTAATTTTAATTATAAAGATTTTCTAAGGTACATGCCTGCTGTGAACCAAGGTAGATTCTGGGTGCAAAGCAGACATCATCAAAATGACTTCGAGAATCGCTAGAGGCAGGTCGCTTTTTAAAATGTTTTGTTAAAAAAACTAGGTAGGTACATTAATAAATAGTATGCCAATAATTTTAGATGTATTTGGCTATGAAAACATTTTCTCACGGTGTACACAATCCATGAAGCTTCAAAGACTGATAAACTGGTAGTTGGAGTTGTTGTTTTATCCGCAAGGGGACAATAATCTGTGAAATAATACAGTGGTGCAGAGCTTTCTTGGTCGTCTTGGCACAAGCTTTGTAGCAGACTTTGGGGATATGGCAAGAGAAATATTAATACGTAAAAAGAAAGACATACATATTAAATCAGTTACGGAACCAAAACAGAAAACTTTACAATTCTTACACATTAATGAAAAGGAGTGAGACTTATCAGTTTTCAATTCTTTTTGTAATGTTTAGAGGCACCTATCTCAAGTTAACTTTGTAGGCTGGTTGCTTAGGCTGGCTAAAATCATTTAATTTATTACATAGGTACATACGTATAATCACGACAAATATCCCCGAAGGGTTAGTCAGAGACTAGACAATGAGGACCGCAAAAGCAGTCCTCTGCCACAGTCCACTTTTTACCAAATAGCGACTGCACATGTGCTCAGCGTGACAGGTGATGAGCCAACGCCGCTCTATGCTGTTGGATGTATGTGCAGTCTTTAGTCCGCTAGTCGCCTTTACGACACCCAAGGGAAGAGAGGCGGTAAAGTATTCTTTCACCGCTAAGCGACACGATTAATTTATTAAAAATAATTATTGTATCAATTAAGACAAGTAGTTCTCCAGTGGTTTAAGATTCCTCATGAAGTGTGGTTTAATTCTTAGGATTGCGGTCACTTATTATTAAGTGTGATGAAAGCCAAGCTCGTCGTGGAATATAAATCATAACTCGCTGTGAAATATATTAAATCATCTCACATCTGAAGCTAGATAAAAACAAAGATCCTTATATTTCTAGTTTATCAGCGGCAGACAAAAATCAGATCGCTACTTTTAATGAAATCACACAAATAACTGCATTTTACTGCATTAGTTGATAGCGTTCCGATCAACGCCATTCACCCCAATTACATGACAAAATCGGCCGTAATTAACACAATGCTCCATAATAACCGTGTAGGTCCCAAGCCAGGCGTGACGGCCGGCCGCGAACGGATTACAAGCGGTCATCGGATAATTTGAGAGGCGCACGATATCCGATGATACCCGGATAATTACGGACACGGATCACCGGGTGCGACTTACCCAGCCCAATTTGTCGGATGCTGTGATCGAGTGGATAGTGATTTGTTTACGACATACCTAAGTATGCCGGCCGATGTCGCCGTATTGGTTTTTATGTAACACATCGCATCTTTATAAGAACAACGTGACTCTTCAAAAACCTCTATTTTACCGTAGGGCACTTTTTAACTTCTAAGAACTTATGAAACGAATATATTACATTTTTACGATGGGTTTATCATATATATTTTTATTTTATATTGAAGGAGGCAAACGAGTAGGCGGGTCACCTGATGGAGAGCAATCACCGCCGCCCATGGACATCCGCAAAACCAGAGGAGTCGCAGATGCGTTGCCAACCTTTACGAAAGGAATAGGGGCCTCCTGAACTCTCGCTGGCCGGCCGAAACACAACAGCGTCAAATGCCATTATTTCACGCCGGATATTCGTTAGATTACCCCGGGCGAGCTGGCCCAATGCGTGCTGCAACACAGCGTGGCTCTACCACTCAGTCAGTGTTTCATTGACAGTCATTTAGCACCACCCAGGGGTCACGTGTATGGTCTCAAGGGTAAACCTACGGACGCGAGTAACTATAACCCCCAAAAATGTCAATTCGTTGATCTAACTAATACGCTTTCTGAAAATACACAAAATCACAGTTCAATAGGTTATTAGCATAAAGGATTTAAGTATCGATTTATTTATATATTTATTTTTATAAGTACTTGTACTGTTGCATTAGGTTTTTATCTGTAATAGTAGTACTAAGTTGGTTGAAATAATTATAAAAAAAAAAGTTTAAAAGTTTAAAAAATTATGCCGCGCACTTGACATTTCAATGTTTAAGCAAAATTATGGCAACCAAACACGATAAAAAAATAATTCCTTTCTAAACACTTGTATGCCCGGCATAATTATAAAATTCGTCCAAAAAGGTTGACTATAACAATTCACAAAAACATACAGATGATTTTAACTAGCGGTAGAAGCTCCCAGGGCCCCTTTAAAATTTTATCTAAACTGTCACCCGAGGAATACGCAATTTAAGTTTGCGCGTAAAATCTTGCCTCCTAGTGAAAAATTCAGAGTCTGGCATAGAGCGATATAACTTTAGTTTGATGAAGTCACGTAATACTTGGCCACCTTTTATGCGGTGCTCTGTTATGGAATCGAAATTTATTGTTATGAATACTTGCGCCGGTTGTTTTTAAACAATGCTTCTTTTAGGTTTCTGCTTAATTTATTTTTTTAAGATTTTACTTGTGATAAAAAACGTAAATCTTATTTGGCGACCTCATATTGTATATACAGCATGTTAGTTAACACGAGGGACATATTCAATCGTATGGTAGTTTAGGCCTGGGTAAACATAAACAAATAAAATAATACTACTCGAAGCATGTAAATCATGTCAGAAAATCGATTTTAAAATTTCATAAAATTTTCCGTAATGTTTGGGCTCCCTAGTGCTAACGACTCATTTACACCTATGGTATTGAATAAATAGCTGTCGTGGTTGGTGTGACCCGTTTTTGTTCATACTTGATCATATTTGTTCTTTTCCCGCGCTTAGTGTATACGTTAACATTATTTAATAAAATCATTGAGGAGAAAAAAATATGCAAATTGCCTTAACAGGTTCGCTGTACCACAAAAATAACAATGGAGAAGCAATTGTTATGAATCACATAATATAATATGATACATCGGACAAAGATAACTTTGTAGGCTGGTTGCTTAGGCTGGCTACAATTATATAATTTATTAAATACATACATATAATCACGACCACTATCCCCCAAAGGTTAGTCAGAAATTATGCAATGAGGATAGCAAGAGCAGTCCTCTACCGTATTCCACTTTTCACCAGAAAGCGACTGCACATGTGCTCAGTGGGCGTGACAGGTGGTGAGCCCGTCGCCGCTATAAGCGATCCAACAGATGTGTGTGCAGTCTTTAGTACGGTAGTCGCCTTTTACGACACTCAAGGGAAGAGAGGGGGTGGTAATATTCTTTCACCGCTACGCAACACGGTCGCAAATAAACCTACTAATTGTTACACAAAGAGAACACCCGCTATAGAAGAACAGTTATTTTTCAATTGGCCCGACCGGAAGCCAGAACCGGTGCGCTAACCACTTGACCAAGGAGGTCGTCAATAATGTAACATATTAATAATGCCACTAATCCAAGCACAAAGTCATTGTAGGTTTTGTTATATTTATCTAGTTAATTAAAACCTCATAGACCAACTGCCAACAAATCAAAACAACAGCACGTTGACAAAACTTCGACTGTCCATCGTCACGCTCCTGCTTAAGGGGAGGTATTTCGAGCGCTTCTCTCTCGCTCTCTCGGCGGTTCGACGGTAAGGGACGGGTATAACAGCGAAGCGGCGCGATTATGCGCGTTTTATAGGTTTTTTGCCTATAAAGAAAAAAATAAGTGAAATAAAAAAAATGTGTCTTTTGCATTCACTACATAATAAAAAGTTTCTACTATTGGTAAAAAAATTAAGTCATTTATTAATGTATTATCTGACTTACAGCTATTTTAAATGTTGAACAGAGCTATATTTGAATTTTTTTTCTATCGAGTGAAGTATTACCAATCATGTTTCTGTCTTTAAGAGTCACTAGTTAAAATGTTTAACTATATTATATATGAATTTGAGAACTGTATGTTTTATATTGGCGGCGGTACAATCAATCAAAATTGTTAAAAATGGGAATATAGCGCCATAAACAGAAAAAAACATTTAAAAACATTGACCTAAACCAAAATGGCCGTCCGCGAATTATATTTTCATCTATCGTGCAGCGATTTTAGTTCATACAAGTTTACCCTCAACTTTGTTGCTTATTGTTCTAACCGTGCAGTTGGAAAATTGAATTCTTCCAATCCGCCTGATTACTTTGCGGAGCGTTCTGGGATAACCCGTAAGTTGTGGCGGCTGTCGTGTTTGTATTGAAAGTAAAGTAACAATTATTAAAGGTACGAGCGCGGAATACGTAAAGAACTAGTTTCATTTTAACAGTTTATTAGCTAGGTACTTTTAATGATTAGGGACGAAAGCGTAATATATAACACAGAGGTTTCTTTCATTAAAGGCAGCTCTGTTTTATGAACAGAGCCAAATCATTTTGGGCTGGCAAGAAGCTCAGAAAGCTATAATTTTTTTTCTTAATAAGTATTTATCTGTTGCTTAAATAAGTTAAAATATGCATATTTGTATACATATAAATATATATAGGCGACTGCTAGAAACTGCTAGAAATTTAGAGGGGTGGTCAGGTCAAGTGTTTTAGACATGACAAAAATGACAAAAAAGATATTCGTGCATTTTTCATTTTTAATAAAATAATTCATTTTGTGAATTTTAATTGGATAGATTTGATTTATTTTAAAGCAATAACATAAGAAAAATAAAATGAAAGACAATTAAAAATAACGATTATTTACATACAACGCGCAGGCAGCGACCGGCCGTTAACCTACCCGTCTGTTGACCCGTCCGCGTCAGCTGGGCGATAAGTACCTACGTTAGTTAGTCTGCAATCTTTTTTGTCATTTTTGTAATATCTTAAACATTAGACCTGACCAGCCCTTGAAGTTTCTTGCGGTTTCTAGCAGTCACCTTATATATTTACATATGTATAATAATTTATTAGTATTAACGACCTTTAAATTTTAAAAACAAGCAACAAATCAAACAAAAAACAAAACGTTAAAAACTTCATTAAAATGTATTATTATAACTAATACTTATATTCTAATTTTAACTTTAAAGGTTTTAAACTCGTTTGCATCACAAAACCGCAACAAAGTAGGAACTGTTACAACTTACACATTGCTTATCTAAAGTTCAGCAGAGTAACTTGACTTGTGCTATAGTAGTCTATCGGTAATTTCCTTTAGCTTCGTGTTTAATACGAAATTATTAACTACTAACAAAAGCATTACTTTTCAATTAATACAAGCAATCCAAATTCTCCAGGGAGCTTTTTAAAGGAAGCATGTCGATTCTTAAACGCACGTAATCGCATCGTAAGTTCACACTCACTTCGACCCACACGTTCCGGTCAAAACTGACCTTTGTGATGTTAGTATAGAGTCGAATTTAGAGAATGCTGATGTTGGTTGCGTATCAAGCATGTCGTCATAAAATCTGCATTCTCTAAATTCGACTGTACGCTAACGTCAAAAAGGTCATTCTTGATCTGAACGTGAGGGTTGAAGTAAGCAAGTGTATGAACTAATTAGATAATCACATGGCGTTCGGTTTACGATTGCCAGTTAAGCAATTTTCGCAATGCAATGTCACTGGATGGGTTGCCAAATTAAAACCATATCGACCTCCTCCGTGCTTCGGAAGGCACGTAAAGCTGTTGGTCCCGGTTGCTGTCGTAAGATACATACATAAAATCACGACTATTATCCCCTAAGGATTAGTCAGAGACTAGTAATGAGGACAGCAAAAGCAGTCCTCCACCACAGTCCACTTTTCACCAAATAGCGACTGCACATGGCCCAATATCCTCACATTCTATTGTCTACGTGGGAGGCCTGTGCCCAGCAGTGGGACGTTTATAGGCTGATGATGATGATAATGAACCCGCATTGGGCCAGCGAGGTAGGTGATGGCCCAATCTCCCCATGTGTTGTTGCATATGTGGAAAGGCCGGTGCCCAGCAGTGGGATGTTTTAAAGGCTAATGGTGATATAAGATACTCGTTTTAAAAGCTATCATAAAATAAGTGCAAATTAAAACCGATTATGAGCACAGTGCCTAAAATGCAAAATGCCACTGCTGTTATAATACCTAAAATGCTTATTGACTAATGCCTAAAATGCAAGATGCCACTGGTGCTATAATACCTAAAACGCTATTGACTAAGAAGCAGATTGCCTAACCGCGAATCCTAACATTGCGTTTCGCATATTATCAATCTGGGGTTCTTACAGATAAAAAATTAGAATAAAAGAAGAAAGAAAAACAATCACATGTAGATACATATATATTACATTAATTAATTAATAGCACTATAAACTGTAGGAAATAAAAGGCTTTTTTATGTATTAGATCAAATTACTGACATATCTTAATACAATGTTACCGGATGCTTAAAACCTCAACGTGCGTTAAGTAGACATGTACTACAGAGTTACCGCAAAATATTGTGAATTAAAATACAAGTCTATAAGTTCACAGGAGTCGGCTATATTAAATTTGATACCAATATCATGCTTGGGCAACTCTCCTTCCAATTTCGTTACTGATTTATAAATTAATATGAAGCGATCGATTAGAGGCAGCTTTACGTTATGGTTAGGTGTATTAATTTCACGGATAGCGAAGTGGTTACAGTATTTTGCTTTTAAAGGTGAATTTTTGTATAATGTAATATGAAAGTTAAAGTTTATGAATGACTACTTCCATAGGGCTGGGATCAACAATTCGTAACTGTAAACATGGCTGACATGACTGAAATATAAATTTATATTTAACCAATCGTCGGTCGTGTGGCAAAGTGTTTGGACAGATCTGGAGGTCCGGAAGTTCTGGGTTCAAATCCCTGGTGGCGAAAAGCGTATTTCGGATTTAACGGATTTAAACTTGTTATTTATACAACAAATAAAACTATTAAACATTCTAAAATACATGCCTCTGTGGTCTAGTGGCTAAGCCACCGACCTCAGAACCAGAGTTCGATTCCCAGCGGGGAGCACCTTGTGTGCTTGGTTTGGTTGGTGGTAGGGCTGTTAAGTCCCCCTGGCTAGCTGCTACCATCCTATTTAAGTCTGTCGCCTTAACAACGATGTTTATAGCATTGTTGTGTTCCGACAGTTAAGAGATAAGATAGCCAGTTCCTCCGTGGTTGAGGATTCCGGGTGAATCGCGCTTCCACCTTCGGCCTTATCGTCACTTGCCATCAGGTCAGATGGAGGCGGGGTGCAAATTTGGGAACCTCCTCGTGGTGCACCCTGGGGTAAGGCCTCTCGGCCCACGTTCAGCGTGGGACAAGGGGCCTTATGCTAATCCCTGGCGTCCCTTCTGGGCGCCGAATAAAGTAGGTGGTGCCCCTTCTGGGCATCGCACCCCCTTCAACGCGCGTCCCTTCTGGACCGCACAGCGGGTCACTCTGACCTGCGGGGGGATCTCCACGTGCGGCCCACTCTGGGTCGCACGCTCGCCGCTCACTCTAGAGCGGCTTTGAGTGGAGTTTTGACGGCGCCCCTTCTGGGCGTCGTCACACGGGGGGGGGTTTGGGGTAGTCGGCGCCCCTTCTGGGCGTCGATACACGGGGGGGTTTGGGGTAGTCCGGCGCCCCTTCTGGGCGCCGTTTCAGCGCAAAGGTGCCGCGGCGCGATTAGCGCGTTTTATAGGTTTTTTGCCTATAAAGAAAAAAATAAGTGAAATAAAAAAAATGTGTCTTTTGCATTCACTACATAATAAAAAGTTTCTACTATTGGTAAAAAAATTAAGTCATTTATTAATGTATTATCTGACTTACAGCTATTTTAAATGTTGAACAGAGCTATATTTGAATTTTTTTTCTATCGAGTGAAGTATTACCAATCATGTTTCTGTCTTTAAGAGTCACTAGTTAAAATGTTTAACTATATTATATATGAATTTGAGAACTGTATGTTTTATATTGGCGGCGGTACAATCAATCAAAATTGTTAAAAATGGGAATATAGCGCCATAAACAGAAAAAAATATTTAAAAACATTGACCTAAACCAAAATGGCCGTCCGCGAATTATATTTTCATCTATCATGCAGCGATTTTAGTTCATACAAGTTTACCCTCAACTTTGTTGCTTATTGTTCTAACCGTGCAGTTGGAAAATTGAATTCTTCCAATCCGCCTGATTACTTTGCGGAGCGTTCTGGGATAACCCGCAAGTTGTGGCGGCTGTCGTGTTTGTATTGAAAGTAAAGTAACAATTATTAAAGGTACGAGCGCGGAATACGTAAAGAACTAGTTTCATTTTAACAGTTTATTAGCTAGGTACTTTTAATGATTAGGGACGAAAGCGTAATATATAACACAGAGGTTTCTTTCATTAAAGGCAGCTCTGTTTTATGAACAGAGCCAAATCATTTTGGGCTGGCAAGAAGCTCAGAAAGCTATAATTTTTTTTCTTAATAAGTATTTATCTGTTGCTTAAATAAGTTAAAATATGCATATTTGTATACATATAAATATATATAGGCGACTGCTAGAAACTGCTAGAAATTTAGAGGGGTGGTCAGGTCAAGTGTTTTAGACATGACAAAAATGACAAAAAAGATATTCGTGCATTTTTCATTTTTAATAAAATAATTCATTTTGTGAATTTTAATTGGATAGATTTGATTTATTTTAAAGCAATAACATAAGAAAAATAAAATGAAAGACAATTAAAAATAACGATTATTTACATACAACGCGCAGGCAGCGACCGGCCGTTAACCTACCCGTCTGTTGACCCGTCCGCGTCAGCTGGGCGATAAGTACCTACGTTAGTTAGTCTGCAATCTTTTTTGTCATTTTTGTAATATCTTAAACATTAGACCTGACCAGCCCTTGAAGTTTCTTGCGGTTTCTAGCAGTCACCTTATATATTTACATATGTATAATAATTTATTAGTATTAACGACCTTTAAATTTTAAAAACAAGCAACAAATCAAACAAAAAACAAAACGTTAAAAACTTCATTAAAATGTATTATTATAACTAATACTTATATTCTAATTTTAACTTTAAAGGTTTTAAACTCGTTTGCATCACAAAACCGCAACAAAGTAGGAACTGTTACAACTTACACATTGCTTATCTAAAGTTCAGCAGAGTAACTTGACTTGTGCTATAGTAGTCTATCGGTAATTTCCTTTAGCTTCGTGTTTAATACGAAATTATTAACTACTAACAAAAGCATTACTTCTCAATTAATACAAGCAATCCAAATTCTCCAGGGAGCTTTTTAAAGGAAGCATGTCGATTCTTAAACGCACGTAATCGCATCGTAAGTTCACACTCACTTCGACCCACACGTTCCGGTCAAAACTGACCTTTGTGATGTTAGTATAGAGTCGAATTTAGAGAATGCTGATGTTGGTTGCGTATCAAGCATGTCGTCATAAAATCTGCATTCTCTAAATTCGACTGTACGCTAACGTCAAAAAGGTCATTCTTGATCTGAACGTGAGGGTCGAAGTAAGCAAGTGTATGAACTAATTAGATAATCACATGGCGTTCGGTTTACGATTGCCAGTTAAGCAATTTTCGCAATGCAATGTCACTGGATGGGTTGCCAAATTAAAACCATATCGACCTCCTCCGTGCTTCGGAAGGCACGTAAAGCTGTTGGTCCCGGTTGCTGTCGTAAGATACATACATAAAATCACGACTATTATCCCCTAAGGATTAGTCAGAGACTAGTAATGAGGACAGCAAAAGCAGTCCTCCACCACAGTCCACTTTTCACCAAATAGCGACTGCACATGGCCCAATATCCTCACATTCTATTGTCTACGTGGGAGGCCTGTGCCCAGCAGTGGGACGTTTATAGGCTGATGATGATGATAATGAACCCGCATTGGGCCAGCGAGGTAGGTGATGGCCCAATCTCCCCATGTGTTGTTGCATATGTGGAAAGGCCGGTGCCCAGCAGTGGGATGTTTTAAAGGCTAATGGTGATATAAGATACTCGTTTTAAAAGCTATCATAAAATAAGTGCAAATTAAAACCGATTATGAGCACAGTGCCTAAAATGCAAAATGCCACTGCTGTTATAATACCTAAAACGCTTATTGACTAATGCCTAAAATGCAAGATGCCACTGGTGCTATAATACCTAAAACGCTAATTGACTAAGAAGCAGATTGCCTAAAATGCAAGATGCCACTGGTGCTATAATACCTAAAACGCTATTGACTAAGAAGCAGATTGCCTAACCGCGAATCCTAACATTGCGTTTCGCATATTATCAATCTGGGGTTCTTACAGATAAAAAATTAGAATAAAAGAAGAAAGAAAAACAATCACATGTAGATACATATATATTACAATAATTAATTAATAGCACTGTAAACTGTAGGAAATAAAAGGCTTTTTTATGTATTAGATCAAATTACTGACATATCTTAATACAATGTTACCGGATGCTTAAAACCTCAACGTGCGTTAAGTAGACATGTACTACAGAGTTACCGCAAAATGTTGTGAATTAAAATACAAGTCTATAAGTTCACAGGAGTCGGCTATATTAAATTTGATACCAATATCATGCTTGGGCAACTCTCCTTCCAATTTCGTTACTGATTTATAAATTAATATGAAGCGATCGATTAGAGGCAGCTTTACGTTATGGTTAGGTGTATTAATTTCACGGATAGCGAAGTGGTTACAGTATTTTGCTTTTAAAGGTGAATTTTTGTATAATGTAATATGAAAGTTAAAGTTTATGAATGACTACTTCCATAGGGCTGGGATCAACAATTCGTAACTGTAAACATGGCTGACATAACTGAAATATAAATTTATATTTAACCAATCGTCGGTCGTGTGGCAAAGTGTTTGGACAGATCTGGAGGTCCGGAAGTTCTGGGTTCAAATCCCTGGTGGCGAAAAGCGTATTTCGGATTTAACGGATTTAAACTTTTTATTTATTCAACAAATAAAACTATTAAACATTCTAAAATACATGCCTCTGTGGTCTAGTGGCTAAGCCACCGACCTCAGAACCAGAGTTCGATTCCCAGCGGGGAGCACCTTGTGTGCTTGGTTTGGTTGGTGGTAGGGCTGTTAAGTCCCCCTGGCTAGCTGCTACCATCCTATTTAAGTCTGTCGCCTTAACAACGATGTTTATAGCATTGTTGTGTTCCGACAGTTAAGAGATAAGATAGCCAGTTCCTCCGTGGTTGAGGATTCCGGGTGAATCGCGCTTCCACCTTCGGCCTTATCGTCACTTGCCATCAGGTCAGATGGAGGCGGGGTGCAAATTTGGGAACCTCCTCGTGGTGCACCCTGGGGTAAGGCCTCTCGGCCCACGTTCAGCGTGGGACAAGGGGCCTTATGCTAATCCCTGGCGTCCCTTCTGGGCGCCGAATAAAGTAGGTGGTGCCCCTTCTGGGCATCGCACCCCCTTCAACGCGCGTCCCTTCTGGACCGCACAGCGGGTCACTCTGACCTGCGGGGGGATCTCCACGTGCGGCCCACTCTGGGTCGCACGCTCGCCGCTCACTCTAGAGCGGCTTTGAGTGGAGTTTTGACGGCGCCCCTTCTGGGCGTCGTCACACGGGGGGGGGTTTGGGGTAGTCGGCGCCCCTTCTGGGCGTCGATACACGGGGGGGTTTGGGGTAGTCCGGCGCCCCTTCTGGGCGCCGTTTCAGCGCAAAGGTGCCGTCGTTGCGGGGCGCGGCGACGGGCGCCCGTTTTAGGACGGGTTGGTGGGCGGCGAACAGCCCACCCCCTAGCGACCAAAATGGTTGGCAAGCCTTATCTGCAATATTATGAAAGGCTCAGATAAGAAATTGCGTTTGCTATACGATCCGGCTAGCACCCGGCGCGTGGGGGTATCCGGGCCTCCGCGTGAGAAATTGGTAACCGAAGGCTGCCCTGAGGTAGGCGACCAGGCCTCAGGGGTCAGCGATGCTTCTGGAAGGAGTAGGGGGAGTGTGCCCAAGAGGGGCGTTGTGGACGTTGGGTCCGTGAAGGACGTGGAGGCCGGGGACGCGTCCGGTGAAGCGCCCGCCCGGGCTAATGGCTCGGGCGGCGCGGAACCGGCGGTGCCCGGTGGTAGTGGCGTCAGTCCTTTGGACTGGGCGTCCGAGGTGGAGAAGGTGCGGGCCCAAGTCGCAGACGATGACAGGCAGATTGCCATGGAGTTTGTCGAGGAGACGCGTAAGCGGTCCCTGGCAGACGCGCGAGTGGACTCCACAAGCAGTAGTGGGTCCAACAAATCGGGCAAAGTCAAGGCGAAGGGCAAGGCCAAAAAGGTCGCTCTGGAGCGACGCACCAGGGTTCTCACTGTCGAGGAGATGGTGGGGAGAGGAGAGAGGGCGGAGAGTGAAGAAGAAGAGCTAGAGCGTCAGCAGGCGGAGTTTCTCGAGTCCTTGGCCCCGAAGTCGAGGGAGGAGGTGATAAGCGAGCTGCAGGATTGCGGTGTGGCATTGATGGGCGAGATAGGGGCGATAAAAAAGGTGCCCGGGGAGCTCCCTATCCCCAGGCATGTGCAAGGCCCACTGTTCCGCATGACATGGTGTGCGGCGGAGCTCGTTGCGAGAGGTCTAGCAGTCACGAAAACCTGGAGAGAGCCGATGAGGAGAAGCGGGAGCTCGGCCGCGAGGTCGATCAAATGCGGGCCGAGGCTAAGGCCGCGAGGGAGGAGAGTCGGGTGCTCCGCGCGGAGATAGAGCAAATGCGGGCCGAGGCCAAGGCCGCGAGAGAGGAGAGTCGGTCTCTCCGCGCTGAGATGGAGCAAATGCGGGCCGAGGCCAAGGCCGCGAGGGATGCGCAGTTGGCGGCCAGACCGGCTTGCAGGGAGGAGGAAGTCTCCCCTACGCTCAAGGAGGTGGTGGAGGTATTGAGGAGAGAGGTGCTGGAGTCGCTGGGAGGGCGCCTCGACAACATCGAGAGGCGCCTCCCAGCCGAGCCCCCCCCCAGGAGGCCGCCGCTGGCGGCAGGCGATGGGATGAGCTACGCCGGGGTGACCGCTGGAGCCCGTGGCGCCCCCGACGCCCCCCCGAGGGATCCAGCTGCGGGTCCGGTGCCTGCCAGGGAGTGGATGACTGTGGCTTCGAAGAGGGCCGAGGCCAAGGCCAGGAGGATGGCAGCTGCGGCCGGCCGAAAGGCCCCGCCGGAGGTGGGCGCCGTGCCCAAGCGAGGGAAGGGCAAACCCGCCCCAAAGGTGAGGCTGGAGCAGCCGAAGTCACAGGCCGTCACCGTGACGATCAAGCCAGAGGCGTTGGCCAGGGGGCTGACGTACGCCGCGGTGATGGGGGCCGCTATGAGGGAGGCCAAGCTGGAGGAGGGCGTCCGTGAATGCGTCCGGGTGCAGCAGAGCGCGGCAGGGGGCCGCAAGTTGGAGCTCCCGGGCCTGTCCGGCGACCAAGCAGACGCCTTGGCGGAGCGGCTAAGAGAGGTGGTGCCGGATGAGGTTGTGGTGGCGAGGCCGGTCCGGATGGCCGAGATCCGGCTGGTGGGTCTGGACCCGGACATGGTGGATGCCGGGAAGGAGATAGCGGGTGCGATTGCGCACTCGGCGGCCTGCAAGGCCGAACAGGTGTCGGTGGGGCCGATTCGGGCTGGTCTGTCGGGTCGGAGCTCTGCTGTGGTCCGGCTCCCGATCGAGGCGGCCAAGACCATGGTGGACCACGAGGTCGCTGCTTTCGGCTGGGCGTGGGCGCGGGTGGAGGCACTTGGCAGGCGCCCCCTGCGTTGCTATAGGTGCTACGGCTTGGGTCACCTCAGCTACAACTGTGACTCAGAGACCAGCCGTAGCACCCTATGCTTCAGATGTGGTGCCCACGGGCACAAGGCAGCCGAGTGCGGGGCGGATAGGGTGACCTGTAGCGTGTGCAGGGAGGCGGGGCTCCCGCACAACCACCACATGGGGGGGAGGCGGTGCTGTCCTCCATCGACGAAGGCGAAAGGGGTCCCCTGGCTCAGAGCCATACCGCCCGCGGTAGCTAAGGGTGTAGTGCCCATGGAGGTGGCTGAGCCGCCGGCGAGGGTGGACGAGACCGGGCAACCGGCGGAGGTGGCGGGGTCGCTGGTGAGGGCGACGGCCGGGCAATCGGCGGAGGGCGGGGGAGTCGAGGGTGGCACCAAAGCCGCCCTCCTCCCTAAAGAGCGGGTAGGGGTCGCCAGTGAGGGCGAGGCCGGGCATCCGGCGGAGGTAGGGGGAGTCGAGGGTGGCACCAAAGCCGCCTTCCTCCTTCAAGAGCGGGTAGGGGTCGCCAGTGAGGGCGAGGCCGGGCAACCGGCGGAGGTAGGGTCGGGGGCGGCGGTATAACGCCGCCCTCCTCCCACAAGATCGGGGCCGGCCTGCGCTCCTGCGCTTCGACGCGGGTTGTCACGGGTCGGTGGTGTTTCCCTGTGTGGGACCGCGGCCTCACGTGTGGGGCCGCGGTCCCACACAGGAAAGAAGCGGAGGGGGGGGATGAGGGACACCTCCTCCCCCCCTAGGAGGGCCGCGGCCTAGTGTTGAGGAGCACTAGGCCGCATTGCACGCGCCCTCCTCCCGTTTGGGAGCAGCCTGAACCTACCAGGCTGCTCCGTAGGGGCAGGGGACCCAGGTAAAGCTGGGTCCGTAGCGTGCGGTGTCCGCGGGGCATCGTTGTATGGTACCGTGGCGCCGCGTCGCGCTTATGAAGGAAGGTGTCGGTTCTTTTACCGGGTCGGGCCCGTATGTCCTTACTCACCCGTTTCCCCCACGGGGGGGCGGGTGGGGACATATGGGTACCAGCCCCGGACAGTGCATGGGGTTCTCACCATCCTCCTGAGGCCCCATGCCAGTGCAGAGAAGCATTTTCTCCGACTAAAACAAAGAAAAAAAAAGGTCAGATGGAGGCCAAGCGCTTACCCGTTGAAGAATAAAAAAAAACTAAAAAAAAACTAAAATACATAGTTATGATACATATAAATCACGCAACATAAAATGAATGCATGGAGTAAACGATATCGGAATATAAACCTAACTATAAATTTTGAAAAATCATAGGTAATGGTAATGGGAATAACATTTAAAAATTTGAAGTTTGTCTAAACTGTACTTTGGTTAATACGTGTATAATTAGGGATATGCAATTGTAAATTTTGACTTTGAAAAAGAGAAACAATAAAGCTGTTTATTTGCTTTGCTTTATAACCGAGAGAGTTCAAAAACTCGAACCGTATTTAATTATAAATAATTCATAAACATCGTCATTAATAAGTATTGTTACTTTCTTATTAGTCCCACAATCCAAATTATACGAGGGTCGGCGTTAAAGGGACCCGTATATCGCACCGTAAATTGCCAGCAATAAAATCGCAACACGCACATTTTATAAAATAACTGGAAACACCACTGCCACTTGACGGTTAACGAAACTTCTTGGCGGGAGAGTGAAGCGTCAAGGCGGGTCTCCTGCGAGACTGTTTAGTGTTTTCTAACACCTCACATCAAACATCTAACAAATATGGGCGTGGCCCACGTACAATGTTGACATATTTTGTTAGATGTTTGATGTTAGGTGTTAGAAAACACAAAACAGTGTCGCAAAAGACCCGCCTTTATGTCTGCAATTTTGTTTTATTTTCTATAATTTGTGTTTTGTCAAATATTAATGTGAAATAATGGTGGATTATTTACTGTTAAGTGTTAGTGAACGTGCATGAGTGTTGGCAAATAAAACAACACAGTGTAACATCACTTTTTAATTTCTCTCAAGAAGTCCATGTGAGACCTCAATAAAGTCCTGTCCACAGCTTTATTGAGTTTCGATGGGTTTGGGGGAAAATTATTTATCATTAAACGTTCAGTAACACTCATTATCATCCACTTAATGTAAAGAAAATATTAATTACTATTAAAAACTTGGAGGAGCTCGATGGCTCAGCGGCTAGCGCGTTCGGCTTGCGATCTTGCTCGCTAAGCCACTTTCGTAAAGCCGGGTCGCTGGATGGGTGACCAAATTAAAAACATCTCGAGCTACTTAAACACCAACCCGCATTGGGCCTGCGTTGTGGATTATGGCCCAATATCCCCACGTGATATTGTCCACGTGGAAGGCCTTTGCCCAGCAGTGGGTCGTTAATAGGCTTATGATGATGATGATTAAAAACTTAACACTGGCTAAATGTGCTGATCGCATGAAGCTATTATTTAAGAGAAAAAAAAAGATATCATCATCAACAGCTTTTAGGCGTCCCACTGTTTGGCATGCCCCCCACATGAAAAACAACACGTGGAGATAAGTACATACATAATAAAATCACGACTATTATCCCCGAAGGTTTAGTCAGAGACTAGGCAATGTGGACCGCAGAAGCAGTCCTCT
Organism: Scoparia ambigualis; assembly: GCA_963921215.1. Lineage (NCBI taxonomy): Eukaryota > Metazoa > Arthropoda > Insecta > Lepidoptera > Crambidae > Scoparia > Scoparia ambigualis. The sequence continues at coordinate 9,453,575 of OY992511.1, read as the reverse complement.
GCCATAGTGCACTATCACCAAATAGCGACTGCTCATGTGCTCAGCGTGTCAGGTGGTGAGCCCATCGTCGCTCTATGCTGTTGGTCGCCTTTTACGACAGCCAAGAAAAGAGAGGGGGTGGTAGTATTCTTTCACCGCTACGCGACACGGTTAAACCGCCCTTCGTTCGGTTATGGACAGATTCTGGTTAAGGACAGATTCTGGTTAAGGACAGATTCTGGTTAAGGACAGATTCTGGTTATGGCAGATTCGTGTTAGGGCAAAAGAAGGACAGTCACGTTCAAAATAGAGTGTGGCAACACTGCCAACTGTTGTGCTAAGCTCCCAATTTTTTTTTTGTTCAGAATATTAAATATCGATTATAATTTACCTCGAAAGTGGTTTAAAAGTAAAGTGCAGTATCAAAAATAAGCGTGGTAATGTTATCTACGCTGTTTGCGGGCAGAAACTCTGGTGAATGGTTTGATTCGTGTCGGAATTTTATACCCTCAGTTTGAAGTCATCAAGATTTAAAACAAAAGTACCCTCTTCCTTCAAAATATTGATCTGCCAAACTCAAATTGACAGCTGACATTTCCGTTTTGATTAGACGAGGGTTGCCAGCGCTGAAAGATTTACCCAGTATTCGGGACTTTTTGAAAAAGGAGTAGAACGCTGCTGTGTCACAGATAGAAGATAAAGAATATCACCTAAGATGCCATCCAACAAATGCGCCGGCTGCCAGGCAGCCCTTCATAGTCAAGAATTCTTGAAGTGTATAAAATGTAAATGTCGTTACGACTTACCATGTACCAGCATTTCCAGCAAGCGTTTTAATATGATGACTACTGAAAACAAACTCGCGTGGATATGTACTATGTGCCGGAACAAGGAACCTAAGGCAGGGAACCTAAACACTCCCATTCGCCAACTATCTCCTGTGGCAAGTAGTTCAGAGGAGTCTCAGACACCTACATCTGCTAGTGATGTTTCTAATGTTACCCTGCGACGTAAAAAGGAGTGCTATCCACATGACAGTGCAACTGTTGTATCAAGTGATAATAGCGATATACAGAAGATAGTAAGGCAGGAAATGGCATCGATAAGTGAGGCTATAAAACGCGAGATCTCCACGTCAATAAGAGAGATCATAAGGGACTCAATCGCGGCGGAGTTGAAAGACCTGAAGGATAACATATTGAGTGTTCAGAGTTCCCTATCATTTTTTAACTCCCAGTACGAGGAGCTCAAAAAGAAAATCGACGAACAATCTGCTGTTTTAGTTAAAGTAAGAACGGAGAACGAAGACCTGCGAATTACTACGAAGGATCTAGTACTGCGACTGTCAGCGGTGGAGCAACACATGCGTGATAGTAACGTTGAGATCAATGGTATACCGGAGCATAAAAATGAGTTGCTGAGTGGGATAGTTATGCAACTTGCGAAAACAGTTGCGAGTCCTTTGCAAGACAGTGACATTCTTCATGTTACTCGGGTGGCTAAAATGGACAAATCCAATAATAGACCCCGCACAGTGGTCGCTAAATTTCGATCGACTCGTCTTCGTGATGCTTTTGTTGCTGCCACTGCTACCTATAATAGAAAAAATCCTAAAGAAAAATTGAACTCACATCATCTTGGATATACTGGCACTAGTAGCCAAGTATACGTCGCTGAGCACCTGGCGCCGTCCGGAAAAGCCCTGCATGCTGCTGCGAGGAAGAAAGCTAAAGAGTCTTTATACAAGTTTGTTTGGATACGTAATGGCCGCGTGTACGTCAGAAAGGATGAGACTACTCAAGCTATCTACATTCGTGATATAGACTGTCTTGGAAAAATAGCATAAGTTATCTCATAGTGTTAATTTCATTTCAGTGTCCTTTATCTAGTACTTCATACTGAAAACTGGTTCTCAATGGATATTTACTATCAAAATATTAGAGGTATTAGAACAAAAACTAATGAAGTATATAATAACATTATTTTAAGTAATTATAAAGTAATTGGCTTCACAGAGACCTGGCTCAACTCTAGTATAATGAATAGCGAATTCATTGACCCCCGCTATACTGTATACAGAAGGGACCGTATATGTTGTAAAGGTTCTAAGAAGGACGGTGGTGGAGTTTTATTGGCGGTTGCTTCTGACATTCCATCCGCAAGAATGCTATGCTGGGAAAGTGATAATGAGGATTTGTGGGTTACAATAGATGTAGAAATTAATAACAAAATTAGAAAAGTGGCTATTTGTCTTGTGTATATACCACCGCCAGTCAAAATTGAACATATGACTGCATTTTTTGATAATGTTAACAGGGTACTTTGTAATACTGAGGATACTATTATTCTAGGCGACTTCAACTTGGGGTTTTTGAGCTGGTCTGGTGGCGCCAACAGTTTAACTATGACACCGACAAACTATAACAATAATCTAGGTTTTGCATTTGTTGATTTTGTTACCTTGAATAATTTGTCCCAATTGAATTATGTAACTAATGAGGACAACAGAATATTGGATCTAATTTTATGCAACTTACCTGGCTCACATGTGGAGGAACCGTTACAAGTACTCAGTAAAATTGACTTAAAGCACCCTCCCCTACAATTAACGTTAAGATTTTGCAACACAACGTTTTTACCCACTAAAAATACAAACACACATAATTTTTTTAAAGCAGATTATAATGTTATTTCTCTTGAACTTAGTAAAGTTAACTGGCACGCAGAATTTGATGACGCGCAGGATGTAAATGTAATGTTATCAAAATTTTACTCAATATTAAGATGTATTATAAATAATAATGTCCCAAAACGCAACCCTAACACACGTAAATACCCAACCTGGTTTAGCAACGGCTTAATCCGTCGTCTCGCTGAAAAGAATAGCTGTAGGCGTAACTACAAAAAACATAGAAACCCACGCGATAAATATGAATTTGAATTACTTCGGGACCGCTGTCATAAGTTACTCGCTACGGACCTTGCCACTTATCAAAAAAACATAGAGAAGGACATTGTGAAAGATCCTAAGCATTTCTGGACTTATCTAAAAAGTAAACGTAATCATAAATCTGCAATACCGTCGACTATTCACTACGATAATAATGTAGCAAATACAGGCCTTGACATTGCACATTCATTTGCATCATATTTCTCTTCAGTGTACACAATAAATACGTCATCACAGTATGATGAATCTGCGACAACTGCCTCGAATAGACTTCTTTCATCGTTGCGTTTCAGTGAAAGAGAAATAGCGGAAAAGACTAAAAACATTGATATAGCAAAAGGGGCTGGACCAGATAACATTCCACCCATCTTTGTTAAACGGTGTAGCAAGGTACTATCTTTCCCCCTTAGTTTAATCTTCAATCGCTCTCTGCAATCCGGATAGTTTCCTGATGAATGGAAGAAGGCCCGAATTATTCCTGTATTCAAAAAAGGTGACATTGAAGACGTAAAAAATTACAGGCCCATATCCATACTCTCCTGCTTCTCTAAGCTTTTTGAATCTTTAGTATGCCCTTCGTTGAATCACCACATCGACAGTCATATTACAACACACCAGCATGGCTTTAGGCGCGGTCGCTCCACGACTACAAACCTGGTATCCTTCGTTAACGACATATCTCAGAGTCTTGATAGGGGTCTGCAGGTGGATGCAATCTACACAGATCTCAGTAGCGCTTTTGACAAAGTAGATCATTGTCTCCTCACCCAAAAACTTAGAGCAGTTGGCATACATGGGAATCTCTTGCGTTGGTTCTCCTCATATTTGAGTAATCGGTCGCAGTTTGTGGCTGTTGGTCATTTTGAGTCTGGTACGTACTATGCTCAGTCAGGCGTTCCGCAGGGTTCCCATTTAGGTCCAATCCTTTTTCTCATATTCATTAATGACTTAACAAATAAAATTCTACACTGCAAATTTTCCTTATACGCAGATGACTTAAAACTTTACAAAACAATAATATCAGCAAAGGATAATACCCTGCTTCAATCCGATCTGTTAAATGTATCACAATGGTGCCACGACAATAACATGTTGCTTAATGTCGGGAAATGTCTACAAATAACTTTAACGCGAAAAAAGAAACCTCTCATTTTTAAGTACCATATAAATAATGAACTATTAACAACAGTGACTGAAGTAAGGGATTTAGGGGTTACAATTGACTATAAATTGCAATTAACTGCGCACATTGATAAGGTTGTAATAAAATCCGCACAAATGCTTGGATTTTTAAGAAGGCAAAGCAAATCATTTCACAATTCAAAAACTAAAATTATTTTATACAACGCACTAGTGCGTAGTCACCTGGAATATGCTAGCTCGGTATGGAACCCAAGTTACAGCATTCACTCCCAGCGAATCGAGCGCATTCAACGTGCATTCACTCGGCATCTTGCGTTTACTTCCCAAGGGATATCTCACAGATCATCATACGATTAAAGATTGGAATTTTTCAAGATGACTTCACTGTACAGCAGACGGGTGCTACTGGACATAACTTTTCTGTATAAAATTGTCAACTCCTACATCGATTGTAGTCAGATCCTAGCTGAGCTGTCACTCACTGTTCCTAGAACCACACCCAGGTACCCTCTAGCGAAAACTTTCTGCCCGCCTTTCAACAGAACCAACATAGGGTCAAACGCTCCAATAAGTAGAATAATAAGAGAGTTTAATAACATAAATAAATCTACAAACATTGATTTATTTTACGACTCTCTCCACATTGTGAAAGGTAAGGTGCAAAATGCATAAAATACTTAAATATATATATCTTTTTTTATATAAGTACCTACTTTAACATATAATTTTTATTAATTTTATTTAATCAATTCAAATCAATTTGTTTATTTTATTTTAATCTATATAATTTTAATTTAATCTGTATAATTTAATTTAATTTAATCAGAGTAATTTAATTTAATCTGTTTAATAATTCTGTTCCATGAATGATGTGTACACCTATAAGTGGCAATTGTACTAGTACAAGTGCTGGAAATTTTTGAATATTATTGTTATGTACATTTTGCTGTTGGTGTTCCAATAAATAAATAAATAAATAAAAAAATATAAGTTGTAATCCCGCTTTTGAAAGACTTTTGTCACTCTAATTTGTTATTAGTTAACACGTTATCATTGTCTCTTTTTTCATTATTTTTTGCCAAGTAGGTACCTACTATACTACTAAACTATACTAAAGTATTTCTACTTAGATAAAAAATCATTATTCTATCATTAAGGTTAGCAATCTCCTTTAAGTAGTTAGGTATTTGGTTGTTAGCTGGCCACTTGAGATTAATTAATAAAATGAAGTCATGACTTGACATCCGCCATATTAACTACTTAGGTGTCAGGTGCGTTTCAAACACATGACCTGACAAAATCAGGTCACTGCCGATCGAGCCAACGAGACCTTCGTTTTATCAATTCGTTCGTTTTATATAACCTTGACCAATCAACTATTCTCCAACTAGTCTAAGTTAACGAGTTTTTAGGCGTAAAGCTTCTCCACTATATACGAGTAACTCGCAACTCTTTTAAGTTTCCAATACAAAACACTCTTCTGAACATTAGTGGTTATAGCAGGAGCCGCTTCCAGTAAAAGAACTAGTGATGTTGTGATAGCCTCGCTGAATAAGCAAAAGGGAAATAAGGCGGCAAGGGGGCGAAGGAGGACAATGTAATTAATGCTTACGTTTAATTGTAACTGGAATTGGAAGAGACGGACCCTCGGAGATCCGAGACAAGTAACAATGAAAAATAGAATTTTGATTTTTGTTTGCACTTTTCAAATTTAGTTTTGTGTAATCTTTGCCGCTTAAAAGTTTCTTGATTAATTTATGATCAGATTATGAATGAATGTTTAAAAGTTTATTTGGCATACTTAATTATAAAAATACAATAAAAATGTAAATTATAGCCTACATACTGTCCCATTTCTGGGACACAATTAAGTACTTATATTCGTTTAAGCTTTTTTTAATATTTGTTTTTTTCACATAAAAATGAATAAGTTTACTAAATTGTTTTGCACGTGATTGGTTTATTTGGGTCATAAAACGAATGTCTTTGTGTCAAACTTTAATACATCAAGACAATAGTATGCACATCCACCTTTACTACAAGGTTATTTATCAATAGACAGACACGTAAATGTTCATTAGGGATGGGCTTTTAATTTTAAGAACAGAACCTGAAAAAATACTTACGTCATTTTCTATTTAAACGTCAATGACAGTTTCTACACAGGAACATTTACACTAATGTCTACTTAAAAATTCGGCAGATTTGTTTCAACTCAACATTGAAAATAATTTAACTCGAAAAGTTGTTAAACAGTCCTCGGATGAGGGACAAAATAGTCTAAGTATATGCTGAGCAGCTATAAGTAACTTCTACCTCCAATCTGAATATAAATGCTAATGCTTTCTGATCCATACTGCTTCTTTTGGGAGATTATTATAATTTCACCTGAATCCTTTCAGACTAAGTTAAGAATTCTCAAGTTGCATAAATAAATGTTTAAGTCCGTTGGCTGTGTTATGGTTTTAAAGGTTTTATCCCTTATTAGAGGACAATAATTAACCATCTATAAGCGTGGTCAATTATTAGTTCAACGGTTTTTTAAACTACTTAAGATTGTTACAAAACATTAGTTTCGAAAATATCACTAAAATTCAAAAATTCGAACGCTACTAAAAACGAAAAAAAAGACGGATTTATTTGACGATAGTATATTGATACGTCAAAATTACAAAATCTTTCGCAATTTGAAAGGTTTATTAGTCAATATGGTCGAAGTTTTTTTAAGTATTTGATGCCCTTTAAAATCTCTCACAATATAAGAAGACACAACATAAAATAAATTAACCAAACATAAGTTATAAAAATTGTTTTTTTTTATCATATTAATATTTAATGTACTTATCTTTTAACCTAAATTGCAATGCGTACCCGTACGGCTTTAATAATTTCATTTAGATGACCAATTGCTGCTGTTTACTACTTTTACACTTACCACATAATTCGACTGGCAATACAACATACAGCCGCAGTCCTTTCATCGATCAAGTACATAAGCGTATACACATCCACTTACTCCCCCTCACTCCTATCAGATATGTTATAAAACTAAACGCCAAAATGTTTTTTTTTTACGGGTAACGGGTAAGCGCTTAGCCTTCATCTCACCTGATGGTAAGTGACGATAAGGCCGAAGGTGGAAGCGCGCTTCACCCGGAATCCTCAACCACTGAGGAACTGGCTATCTTATCTCAAACTGTCGGAACACAACAATGCTATAAAAATCGTTGTTATGGCGACAGACTTAGATAAGATGGTGGTAGCTAGCCAGGCGGACTTAACAGCCCTACCACCAACCAAACCGAGCACACAAAGATGTACCCTCCGCTGGGAATCGAACCCGGGACCTCTGGGTCTGAAACCGGTGGCTTAGCCACTAGACCACGGAGGCGGTTAAAAATGTTTGAACACGTTCTTTTTAACTTAATCGTTTAAACCCGAAAGCTGATAAAGGACTTGAATGATTCAATCCAATTTATCAACTAAAAAACTCAAGTCCACTTATATTTTCCAGCAACGCCGTTCTGACTTGACTAATAGTTCTTTGAGACAGGCAGCGATAACGGTTTAAAGGAGAGAAATACCTTACATGTGATCGAGCTGAAATGGATAAGAAAAAAAGAATAAATGAACCGAGTGTCACCCAAAAGAGATTCGAAAAAGCTCGTTATACTGATAAATTGCGTCTTTATTTTGTTTGGGGTGTTCACTTCTCACACTTTCGGGACAAATTGATATTCAGTTACGCCCTTTTTAGATTTGAAACAATAAAAGTTGCTCGTAAAAACAAATGAGCTTAACAAAAACAACCTAGTGCTACTTATTCAGTGGATTCCCTTATCAACTATTTCCCAATATAATTTTGTACAAAGCTCTTTTGTGACAAAATAGGGTTTTAAAATTAAAGAAAATCTGTTCTTCTTTATTTTTGCGATTAGAAATGCATCGGAAATATAGTCTCAACTTAAAAAGGTCTGTTACTGCAAAATCGTGCTGCGGTTTTATTAAAACGCTTTATTAAAATTAATCATGGTACAAGTAGAGTAAACATTTTAGGTTAAATTTTGAGCCAGGAAAATTGTTCAATTACAAAGTTTAAATTTAATTTTTCATCATTGTAGTCTGAATTATGATTAATATTATTATCAGATTATTTTATACCCCTGCAAGGCTAACGCATCCTATACTTCTTTCCACTTATTCGCGCTCGTCGCAGTGGACTAATATCGTTGAAATGCGTTCAGCCGTCCAACACCTGGATAGAAAGGAAAATAAAATAGGAACTTAAAATATTTCTTTTTATCCACTGCGGGTAAGTACTTGGCTTTCATCTCATCTGATGGTAGGTGACGCTAAGTCCGCAGGTATAGTGCATCACCCGGAATGCTCAACTACTGAGGAACTGGCTATCATATTTCTAAACTGTCGGAACACAAGTAAGTAAGTAATAAGTAATAATAAGTAGTAATAATAAGTTTATTTTTCAAATAAGTACAATATTAACATTGTTGTTATGGCGCCAGACTTTCGATAACATGATTTTTTTTATATAAGAAGGAGGCAAACGAGCAGGCGAGTCACCTGATAGAGAACAATCGCCGCCGCCCATGGACACCCGCAAACCCAGAGGAGTCGCAGATGCGTTGCCGACCTTTAAGAAAGGAATAGGGTTCGGGAAGGAATAGAAATTGTTGGAAGGGGTGGGGGGAAGGGGCCTCCGGAACTCTCACAGGCCGGACGAAACACAACAGCACCAAGTGCCATTATTTCACGCCAGATATTCGTGAGAGATGGTATTACCCCGGGCGAGAAGGCCAATGCGTGCTGCAACGCAGCGTGGCTCTACCATTCAGTCAGTGTCACTCATTTAGCACCACCCAGGAGTCACGTGTAGGGTCTCAAGAATAAACCTACGGACGCGAGTAAATTTAACCCCCAAAATGGTAGCTAGCCAGGCGGACTTGACCCTCTCCAATCAAACCAAGTACACAAAGATGTACACCCAGCTGGGATTCGAACCTGGGGTCTTTGGGTTTTAGACTTAGCCACAAAACCACAGATGCGGTTAAAATTACAGATGACAACAATAATTATGATAACTTAAATATTTTAACTTGATATTGCCAGTAAATTCCGGCCAAACGCTCCAAGAATTACGCAGATGTTATAATTCCGTCTTATCTGGCTTAGTTGAGACGTTATTATTTGATATCGTATTTAATAGCAACGATAAACTTTGATAAATTCTCGAGATCACAACAGATTGTTTAGGGAATTCACAGAGACATATAAATTAATTTCGTTGAGAATACTTCAATTAAATAATTTGGTTTAAATGCTGTGGAAATAAATAGAGTTGTCTGGTTAATGTTATAACTTTTCTCATTTTAATATATATTGTTCGCTTAGCTTAAGACTTTGTTTCATAAAGTGAATGCTATTGTATACAGAAAAACTAAGAGTGTGACTAAAGTCTATCCATCCAGCATTATGTTCTATACCTGTGACGATACGTCAGGGCTAAAGAATTTCGAATAAGAATAGTAGTAAATCAATCGGTACACACGATTAATTTATATAAAAAAATATATTTATGACACTGCTGATGATAACGCGGACGAAGTCGCAGTCGCTAGTACCCTTAATGTATCCTGGAAAGCAAAGGATGCAACAAAGACGGACCGTCTTAATGATAGATGTGTAAGTAATTAAGGCAAGACCGTGACTATTAGAAGCAGACGCTGTTGAGGTCGTTTATTACCTTCTGCTGCCAAGGAGGTTAATTAATCGTTCAGTTGCCCTCATTTGTTGCATATTATTTCTATTAAAATATGATTTCGGTATACAAAATATCTCCTTCCATTGTTTTAAAAAATTGACGTATTTTAAAACTTATTTCAATTTAAGACTTTAAACTATCGCGTTGCATTGCATTAAAACTATTTTAACGGGACCTAACACGATTAATTTTTGTAAGTAAGTACATATCTACTTACTGCTTGACGTTTCGGCCGCGATGCTGCGGCCGTGGTCACAAGCGAACTGGCCAGAACTGGCGGTGCGTGGCGTCGTCGGCTCGGGCGGGTATTTGTTTCTTCATCCACCCTCCCATTTTTACTTAAATTGCTACAGTGTAATGAATCGCGGCCGAAACGTCAAGCAGTAAGTAGATATGTACTTAATTACAAAAATTAATCGTGTTAGGTCCCGTTAAAATGGTTTTAATGCAATGCAACGCGATAGTTTAAAGTATTATCTTACAAACCGGTACGGGCCGGATATTGTGACAAAAATCAAACGCCTAGAATTATTCCGGTGTAAACGAGCGCGCTTAGAAACATCTTTAATATTTCTCACAAAGTATCGGGATAGTGCAGTTCTACCTACTTGTGTACGCATAAAACCGCGTAGTGATATAGCGCATTCCAGGAGGATTCTAAAAAACGCGAGTGTTCGTCTATTGAGACAACTTATACGTAATGGCCACAGTGCGGTGAATCAAACAGTAAGTGAGTTGTTTCAATTACATCAGGAATGCAGTGCAGTGTTATCTAGTGAGGATTTCGATAAGTGCGATAGAATCACCAATCTAAAAGCGTCACGAACGTACGATTTGTGTACAGAAAAACACGAGCGCAAATATAAAAAATTATGTACCCGCCAACGTCGAGAGCAGGAGTCGCAGATACCCACTTGCGATGCGAGCGACACACGCTCGACCGCGGACATTGAGAGCACGGTGATCAACTTGTCGGATGAAGTACTGGATGGACCATCTAAGAATGTTTTGGCTAAGGGTATGAATTTTGCTTTAACACCTAAGCGAATTCCATACGATGACATAGTGTGCAGAGTAGAGCAGACTATTATACATAACAAGGTATCACCTGCGGACGCTGATATTTTAAGACAAGATGTCGCCGTAATTTTGCGGAAGTCAAAGCTACCTAAAAGTAACATTACTACGGAAGGAGCGTCTAGCACTACAACAGTTACGTAACAACGAAAGGATTTTAGTGCTAAGGGCTGACAAGGGAAATGCTACTGTAGTAATGAATACAGATGATTATGACAACAAAATCAGGGATCTGCTGTTGGACACCGATGTATACAAACCTGTGTCCTACAACCCTACGGCCAGGGTCACACGACGCATTCGAAACCTTATCGACCAGCACAAGGACATCTTCACAGAGGACGAGTACAGTTTTCTGTACAAACCTAGGATTGTACAACCTCCCAAACTTTATGGACTTCCAAAGATACACAAAAGCAACATACCACTGCGGCCTATCGTGAGTCAAATTGACTCACCGACTTACTGCTTGGCGAAACATGTTGCTGGAGTATTGCAGTCGTTAGTTGGGAATACAACGTCTTTCGTGAAAGATTTTTACCACTTCAGGGAAATTGTAAATGGCATAAGGTTGGAACCTGGCGACATTATGGTGAGTTTCGACGTGGAGTCGCTTTTTACAAATGTCCCTTTGAAGGATTGCCTGGAGTTAATAAAGGTCAAACTTTGCGATAAGGAGCTGCCAAACGAATATATTGTTCTAATTGAAAAATACCTTGATGGGAATTACCTCCTCTTCAGAGACCAGTTCTATCTACAGATCGATGGTGTTGCAATGGGTAGCCCACTCGCCCCGGTTATTGCAAATCTGTGGATGGAGCACGTTGAAGACACAACATTAGCAACTGGACCCCAAATTGTGAAACTGTGGAGGAGGTACGTAGATGATGTGTTTTGCATTATCAGCGGAGGCCAGCAAGAAGTTAAACAATATATAGCACACCTAAATTCAATCCACCCAAACGTAAGGTTTACCTATGAAATATAGAGGGACAGATCTTTGGCTTACCTTGATGTGCAGATAAAGGTAAGAGATGATGGTACTTTGTCACACTCTGTGTACCGCAAACCCACTCACACGGACAGGTACCTACACGCCTCTTCTCATCATCATCCTCGGCATCTTCAGTCTGTGATGACCTCACTGACCAACAGAGCTCAGAACCTGTGTGACCCTGAACATCTTCAGTCTGAGCTTGCTCATGTTCAGGAGGTACTAAAACGTAACGGATACCGGGTGTCACAGAAGAGGAAAAAACAGAATGGAAAGAAAAATCGTCCAGAAGTGAGTCGCCAGGCAGCGTTTTTACCTTACATAAAAGGCATAACGGACAAAACTGGAACAGTACTAAGAAACTTCTCCATTAAGACTGTATAATTATACTCCGTTATGCCAAATATCGAACAAAGTGCGGTCGCCTAAAGACGTCATACCTTTCCAAACACCGGGAGTTTATAAACTCGATTGTAGCTGTGGTAGTTCGTATATTGGACAGACTAAGCGGACTATCGCAGAACGTGTCAAGAAACACATCGCAGCTGTCAAAAATCGACAAATAGACAAATCGGCGGTAGCTGAACATTTTCTGGAAGCTGGAGTTAATCACTGGATGGAGTTACATGATCCAAAAATCCTCTCCACCGATCGTTATTATCATAGCAGGATAGTACGTGAAGCGATTGAGATCAAGAAATATGAAAAAATCAATCGGGAGGACGGGTTTAAATTATCATCAGCGTGGAATCCAGTGTTTAGCAAATGCAAACCGCGACATCTGTCTATAAAAAGAAACTCCGATACTGTTAGTGTAGTATGCCAGAGTCGTGATGCTGACGATTCATTACACTGTGGCAATTTTAAGTAAAAATGGGAGGGTGGATGAAGAAACAAATACCCGCCCGAGCCGACGACGCCGCGCACCGCCAGTTCTGGCCAGTTCGCTTGTGACCACGGCCGCAGCATCGAAGCCGAAACGTCAAGCAGTAAGTAGATATGTACTTACTTACAAAAATTAATCGTGTTAGGTCCCGTTAAAATAGTTTATTTCAATTTATTATGTTAGTCAATTTTAATTCGCTCCTTAGGATACTTATAATACATAACAGATCGTTTTTAAAAAAAGACACTACCTATTAGCATAACTTTAATTTGAATGCTGAACGAAATGACACTGAATTTAATATTTGTTTTCAAGCTCATTGCCTTTCAAGGAATAATGACGACATCTGTTAAGGTAAATAGAATACGAACTGTATCCATCCGGGATTTACAGTACACCTCTTTCTATAAACCTCATGCAAATACGGCTCATTTTAAAACGCTGTAAGGATATCCCTTGCTATGCGAAACCGGGCTTTATTTGTTGATCCTTAAGTCTTGTAACGGATCGGTTTGTTTAAAAGTTAAGTGGTATCCATTGCAAACGTATGTGTTACTCTGGAGCTTTATTACAATTTAAGCGATGTAACAAATTGTAAAACGTGCTAACGTGAATTCAGCGCACGTCGCTACTTTGTTTGGCACCTTCTTTCATCCTATAGAGAGTACTTACTGTCATGTTGGCTCAAAGTTGCTGAAGCTTTTTAAATTGCTTCGCTCCTTGGGTTTCCTTGATTTAATTACAACATTTTGTTATTATTTATTTTTCCATCTGTTCGTTCACTTTAATCTTATCTTAGACTAACGTCGTCGAGTCCTGTTGTGTCGTCTGTGCCATTGATTGTAATAGACATTAACTTTAGTAGGAAAGTCATGTTCAGACAGTTAGTCATGAGCATAATAGCCAGTTTAAATTAATTTTATTAAGTTTACTTCCTCAGTAGAAGAGAATTCTTTTTAGTGTCTACCTAATCACGATAGTACCACGACCAGCCGGTACTTACCTAATTGATGTTCGTTAATGTGTAAAACAAAGAAATTGGTAAAAACTTTATTTTTTTCAATCAGACCGTCAGACAGAGGGGTGACAGAATAGTATTAAAGTATTTCTACATAAAAGTGATCCTGTGCAACTCAATGCAGTAGGAACATACATTTTTATATTTCAGCTTCGTAGTTCGTAATAACAATTGTATTGTTTACACAGTATCAACATGAGCATGCCCTTAAACGTTGCTTTTTAAAAAAAGTTAAAAGTTAAAGCGATAAAAGGCACTATCAACTGACACTACTATAACAGAATAATATTACTAGCTACGTTTGAATGTGTATGTATTGGTTGATGTATTGACGATCTCCTTGGTCGAGTGGTTTTTGTACGCCGGTTTTCATGGTGTCGCCATCTCTGAGGTCCCGGGTTCGATCCCCGGTCAGGTCAATTTAGAAATTATTATTTTCTAAATTGTCTCGGGTCTGGGTGTTTTTATGTATAATAAGTATGTATTTAAGTATTTTAATTATGTTTATCCGTTGTCTAGTGTTTCGTTTCATAACGAAGCTTCTCTTGGGCTAGATAATTGGTGTGAGTGTAAGAAAATTTATTTATTTATATTTATTGAACATAGTTGAAGATCAATAATTGTAGCGATAACTTGACTTCAATGGTCTTTGCTCTGCAGCAGGACCAGTATTATACTGGCTGTACTATATTTTTATAATTTATGGGCACGTGCTGCATGAGCCATGTAATGTACAGATACGCATACCCTTATCAAGAAAGGCATATTCATATAATTTCATAAGGTACATATGAAAGCAGACGCATCGAAGTAAATACGGCATCTCGTTAAATTTGTTAAAACGCCGTAAAATATCTCGCAACGTCGGACACTCGGGACTAACGATGAGCCCTATCAGGCTTTTACATCTTTCTAATACTTGCCTTAGGGGATTTTGCATCTTGAATGTACGTACGGTTCGACGGATTTTGTAATAGAATGTTGGTAGTTTATGGGTAGCTGTGTTGTGGAAAGGTAGTGGAAAGATTTGGGAAGAACCATGATTGGTTTAAAACAGTTCTACCTACTGGAGTTAAAAATAATTAAGTTAATACATACCTGTTGGCATTTAGTTTAAGGATTCTATGTATCTGGAACCCATTTCTTTTTTGGTAATAAAGATTATTATTATATTGTTATTATTTGTTTTGTAGTAGTAAAAGTATTTTTTTATTTCAAATACGTTTTAAGTAGTTACTTGCGGAGAAAAGGCAGGCGAAAATAATCACCGGTGACCTATGGCACAAAACAAATGCTCCACAAAATGCATCTAGTAACAGACAACGGAGTCCATGCAACTTTGTGGACTTGTGTACTTGCATCCCTTTATCATAACCATCAGCCTATAAATGTCTCACTGCTGGGCCCAGAGCTTACCACATGGACAACAACGCATAAGGATATTGGGCCATAATCCACCACTTTGGCCCAATGCGGCTTGGTCTGCCACTAACAAACATACATACATAATCACGACTATTATCCGCGAAGGGTTAGTCAGAGATTAGACAATGAGGACAGCAAAAGCAGTCCTCTACCGTAGTCCACTTTTCACCAAAAAACGACTGCACATGTGTTCAGCGTGACAGGTAGTGAGCCCATCGCCGCTCTATGCTGGTGGAAGTATGTGCAGCCTTTAGTCCGTTAGTCATTACGACACCCAAGGGAAGAGAGGGGGTGGTAGTATTCTTTCACCGCCACGCAACACGGTTAAACGACTAACGACCAACAATATTTACACATTCCCCGTCTCAAGCGGCCCAAAAGTATTCATTGTAGGTATCCCCAAATAGCCGGTCATAAAGCAAAAAGTACAATAGTCTTCTGAAACGATGTTATAGCAATTTATCCGCAGATCACCTGGGGCCATTCGGGTCATCAATCTAGGGCCCTTGGGGCTAGTTTTCCTTGAGATTCAGTTTTAACACATCACCCCCTTTATTACACAATAGAGTCCGATTTGCGGTGGCTGAAAACATAAAGAACGCTGATGAAATTTCACGTTTTGACCAAAGAATAGTAAGGTTCTTTTTGAATATGATATTTCAAGTTTTTCGGTAGTTTTACTATTTTTATCAAGAACTTTACTTATAAGCATTGCTTTGCTAAAAATTGCTGCAAATACAACACTATCAAAGATTTCTTAATCTTAACGTACTAAATCATTCCTGAATTGGAGAAAACACTGTTTATGTAGCCATACTATACTGAGTAATGAGTTAAAACATGTGTCAAGTTACACATACGTCTAGGTAAGGTTAGCGTTAATATAAAAGTAAGTTAGCAAAGCAATGGCTTAAATGACGTCAACCTCAGGCGGGAATCGAACCACGCACCTTCCTCATTCCAGGCGGCCTTAATCACTTGGCTACCGAGGTCTGGCTTTCAACCGTCGAAATTTGTCAGTGCTTGATGCTTATGTTTTTAGTCGTCGTGTGTCGTCTTTTTTCAGTGTGTAATGTGTGTGTATTACTTCATCAAATCTTAGAAGTTTTCACCTCTGAGATCCGAAAGAAATATTTTTACAAATATTTGAACATTCTGTTAAGATGAAGCTGCGTTTATAGATTAATGTTTTATATTTTAGCGTTTTATTAACTACACTTAAGTAAAATTTTAAACACTGAAAAAAGACGACAACCTCAGGCGGGAATCGATCCACGCACCTTCCGCATTCAGGGCGGCTGCCTTAACCACTTGGCTACCGAGGTCTGGCTTTCAACCGTCGAATGGCTTAAATTTCAAAATTCATAGGAACTTTAAATGCCATGCTTTACGATTAAACGATTAATGATAATTATTAACGATAATGTTTTTAGATATTTATTATAACAAAAGAAAGTAGTAATAAAACACACAGCTGATGTTTGAGTTATAGCAACTGTTTCATAGTAAGTTATATTGCCTCATGAATGACAATGCACTATGAATATTAATTGCGCATCGTTAGTGAAATAAAAATGGTAATTTGACGAATGAGAACGTACATAACTTCGGTTTTATATGCTCTGCGTATGACGTATTCACATAAAAATATCCGTGAAAAGTAAACAAGTGACAGTGACAGACATTATTTAATTCGGGATTTAATGTTAGTGACTATGGTAGAGGACTGCTTTTGCTGTTCCTAGTCTCTGACTAACCTTCGGGGATAACAGTTGTGATAATATGTATGACATTATTAACACCACTAGACCAAAGAGGAGGATCAGTTGTTCCGTGTTTTTTTAATAAATAATTTAAGAAAATAAAATAAAAATTTAAAGAAGAATGGGCGTTTTTGTATGAAAGTCGTCCCACCCCTTGAAATTCCCACATGGTAAGCTTCGAAATAAATAGTGTATTTTGTTGTAAGGACAGCAAATATGAACGAGTAAATGAATTAATGAAAAAAAAAGATAAAAAATGAAAATGAAAAAAAAAATGAAAAATGAGGGTGTATAGTTAAATAAAAAAAAAATCGTTTAGTCTTCGATAATAATAAGTACTAAAAAATCACTTATTAATAAAAATCTTATGTAATAAACAGTTCTCTGACCTGAAAGTTCTGAAACAATAAATGTCGTCTCATAAAACACCGTTTACTGTCCAATGGCCGCCCTCTAAAATCTCTTCATGCAATATTTATGCTGCGTACGTCCAAGCTTTCGACTGGACTCTGTCGTTTTTTACTACCTCCATTTATTATTTATCATTGTTCTTCTAGTGAAAATGCAGCAGTCTTTTTATATGAGTATCACAACAGGATAGCTATCCGCCGTCATCTCACCTGATGGTGATGACGAAGGTAAGTACTTCACCTGGCACTGTTTACTAACAAAGGAATGGTAGATAACGAAACGTTAAAAAGAAATACTACCTCAGACGGGAATCGAACCCACGTCCACCGCAATCCGGGCGGTTGCGTTGACTACTCCGCCACCGAGGTATTGGTTAGACCTGTCGAAATTTTTCAACGCTCCTTATGTTTTTATAGCAACAGAATCAACGTTTCGTTGTTTATTTGAGTGTTAATAACGGAAATTATCAAATACTACGAATAATAAAGAACTGGTTATCTTATCCCTAGATTCCAACAAACCTATCACCAATGTTACCACGGTGAAGGTTAAAAGACTCTGCGTACTCGAGGGACCCCAGGAGGATTTACATCAGATTTCAAAGTAACTGGCCGGTTGCATCAATGCACACGTTTTAAAAAACAAAGTTCCAAGTACCAAACGTTTTACAAATTCTGGTTTAACGACTGCTATCTGCTGATAGCAACCAGAGCCATTACATACTTTTCTAAGCATGCAGGACCTCGAGATATTTTAATATGGTGACCCATGATGGTCACCATGGACCCATGACGGGATGGTTATAGGTTGCTTGTCTTGCTTGTACTTGCAACCCAGAAACCTTAGCTAATATTTTTATAGGGGAAAGCGTTATGCATTTTCTCCCCTCCCAGCCCCGAAAAGCTCGATGGGGGAAGTGACATCTACCCACAAGAACCTTAATATCCTCTTTCTCTACTACGGGGATGACTGCAACCACCGATTTTAATCCCCATACGCCATTCATCTTCTTAACGTTATAGTAGGGTAACATGCCCAGTCACCGGCCTCTTAAGTGCTCAGCTGACTTAATTCACTTATATATAACTGATTTATAGGATTCAATATATAAATATATTTTTTTTATGCCAGAAATATGTTCAAGATTAATTTTAAAACTGATATAATATACAAAGACTGCCAGTTTTTATATAAATAAAAGATTTTCAGAAAAGTGCGTTTTTGATAGTGTCCGGCCACACTTATCTAGTGACCGACCACTAGCTACCCAGTGTTCGGCCACCTAAATATAAACCTACAGCTATTGAATGGATAATAAACTTTCAGAGCAAATGAATAAGGATTATATTGTAATGATCCCATAATCTAAGGATTTTTGACAACCAATGTGCTACGGATTTACTTGCGGATTTTATGAACCGCAAATTTTTATTTATAAAGACATATAAAAAATAAAAAGTAAGTATTGAAATACAAAACAATTATTTAGTAAATGTGACGTAATAATAATTTTAATTAAACTATTTATTTTAATGGATTTTTCTTTGCAACCAGCACTAATAATTAAATTAAATCCTTTTTTTTTCTAAATATTAATTGCAAATAAATAACAAAACGTAATACTTATAAAAATGCAAATATAATAATAAAACTCTTACTAATAATAAAACGTTACCTACTAAATATTGTTAAACAGACAAGTTTTTTATTAGTAGATAATGGCCGAATACTGGTACCATAGCCAGTGTTCGGCCGCTTAGTCATTTTGAGGGGCGGCTATCCGGTCATAGTCTATAGGTCTACCAGTATTCCGGCCATTCTATTCACATACAAGTAATTTTACCTATAATTTTTATCTCTGCTGATATCGCCGGCCGGATACTGGCCATAAGTAAGGTTTAATGCTAAGGCCTGTCACTACTAACATTACTTACACTTCACAACACCCTAGGTATTATTAAATACATAAAAATCATGGTACCGTTATTGCTAGTGTCCGGCCGGGGTGGGCCAGACACTGGAAATAGCCATTTTCTGTTCCAGACCACCGGCCCCCATTTTTTAAATAACGGGCGTTGAAAAGTCATATATAACAACTAAATCGTGTAAATAGACATACCTACGTGTTATAAATTATAAAACTTTATTGGTATTATAACAAAATATACATGCACTAACCAGTTGAAAACACCTCTGCACTAATTTTTTTATTAAGTTTTGGTTAAATTGTCACGCGTGCACTGACTTCCACTTTTAGATGACAACTAAACGTAGAAAATTTAGCTTGCCGTAGACGTCGCTGTGTCTATGTTGTAGGTAATTCAAAATACTTTTAAGAGGATTGATTTTAGGTTCAAATTCACTAAACTATTCTTATTTTATTTAAAAATCATGTCGCACGGCCGGGCACTGGAGGGGGCCGGCACACTGGGTATGTTTCCCTATAAATGTGAGTGTTAGTACCTATGTCAGTCTGGAAAAAATTGACGTACAATAATGGTGGATTCAACTGTCTGGTTTTCCGTAGATAACGTTTATGAATACAAAAGAGGTTATTTTCGTTTGTTAAACCTCATTTAACACGGTAACGCTAATGGCAGAGCGTTAAATTGTTTTTCTACATTTCTTTCTATTAGTTCCTTCCAACCGAAAATTTAATTGCCAAGAGTCCCTTGAGTAGTGGTTATGGTCCATTGGTTTTCGTAACTGCTTTACTCCCTGAATTTTAGGACAACAAAGGGATCTAAAGATAAAACAAATAAATTGTTTCCTCTGAGGCTAAACCGAGAAATAAATATTACCTATTAAACAAGATAATGTTCAATGCCATTTTGAATAACTCGTTGTACCTAACTTAAGAAAATCAAGACACTAAATAGGAAATGAAATATTTGTAGTGGATACTTCGCTATCTAATAAAGCTCAGTTATTCACATTTTGATTATGAGCAATTTAGATTAAGTTGTTTATTTAACACTTGACACTTGAGTTACCGCGCTTTTGGTGGTTGTTGTAAAATACTTAATTGTTATTACAATAAATGGTGTTTGTAAAGAATTGAGTTTATTCCAGCCAGTACCTATTATACTACCTACCTATTGTAATGTAATATGTCTGGGGAGACTGAGCGGAGGCTGATAAACCGTATTACTCTGTAGAGCATAGGCGATAACATCATTCTCTCTAAAAAGCATATAACTAAAGTATCAAAGCAATCCCTCAGTTCACAAATAGAATACTCAAAATCGCTTACAGCGCTGCAAAATTCAAAGTCCCTTTTACATTCGACCGTAACGAACAAAAACGTTTAATTATACAACGTTGTTTAAATTGAAAAAACGTGGAAAAATCAACGTGCCGCTCAAAGCAAAGCGTATTACAGTTGGATCCTTCCAGGGCCCGTATTTTACAAAACTAGTTTGGCTTTATTGCGAAAATTCCGTTGTTTTCTATCGCCTGGTTGACACACCTTTAGTATTTAATAAACTCGAAGCTGCGCGTTGTGACTGCATTTAATTTTGAGGCGTAGCATAGGTATGTTTTGAGTGGCTTACTTAATATTTCCATTTAAAGAAAAGAGGATTGAAATGAAACTTTTTAAGTATTTACTAATACATTTTTATTATAAATACGAGTAGGTATTGTTATTTTACCCTGACGCGTAACATTTCTAACAGTTCGTGCAGGGTTATGATTACTGTCTTATTGTTGACACGAGTCAGTATTTAAGGGGATCCTGCACGAAATTGTGAAAATTTACGTATTTTTAAGTCACTTGTACTATGCGCTGAATTAGTGAAATACATTAAAAAAACTTACGTAAGTTAGCCTGATTATTGCACAAGGTCGTGGTCTTGTTGAAATTTGAAACAAATTGTTTAAACAATAACAAACAATACATAAATCTAATGACTCCTAAAAACATTTTTCTTCGACAACTTTCTTAATTTTACGCATGAAACAATAATTCTTACATGAAAATATTTCTATTGATATTCCGCAGGTCGCCCCATCTTAAAAAAGTTAATTTTAATTTTAAACACAAGCGCGTGATGGTTTTGTACATTTTGCAGAATAAAAACATTGCTCTTATCAAATTACTAGGTCTGAAACTTCAAAGCTTAAGCTTAAATTGTTCTAATTTTTCATATTAATATGATTGATTTTGCTTTGAAGTTTATTATGAGACTTATGTCAGTTTATGCGATCGCGCGGCTCCGCGCGGTGCCCTCTTAAGAAAGATATGGTTTAATGACAACTGCATTTAATTTGTATCGTCGGTTGCGGATGCGGTTTGGTACCAAATAAAAGCGTTTGTTTTACGTTGCTTTAGTCATTAAGAAAAAAACTACATAAAACAAACGTTTACGTAGTAACGCTTACGCGTTTAAAAAAACCGGCCAAGTGCGAGTCGGACTCACGCACGAAGGGTTCCGTACCATTATCTATAAAACTTTGATCGATGTTTTAATATTAATGTATTTTTTAAAATTAATTAATTTATGACGTATTAAAAAATACTACTTACTAGATCTCGTTCAAACCAATTTTCGGTAGAACTTTGCATGGTTATGTACATCATATACTTTTATTTATTATATATTTACCACTTTGGAAGTGTCTCTCGCGCAAACTATTCAGTTTAGAAAAAATATATTTTAGAAACCTTAATATCATTTTTTAAGACCTATCCATAGATACGCCACACGTATGGGTATGATGAAAAAAAAATTAGTGTTTCAGTTCTAAGTTTGGGAAATCCCCAAAATTTATTGTTTTTTTCTATTTTTGTGTGAAAATCTTAATGCGTTCACAAAATACATCTACTTACCGAGTTTCAACAGTATAGTTCTTATAGTATAATATGTATAGTGTCGGAAAAAAGTGGCTGTGACATACGGATGGACAGACAGACAGACATGACGAATCCATAAGGGTTCCGTTTTTTGCCATTTGGCTACGGATCTCTAAAAATAGTAAATTTATTGTATATATTGTAATTAAAAAGTAAACTTTTTAATTACAATATATAGAGCTTTTTTTAAAATCCATGAATCTATTGATATTTGTGAATGTTTATTAATTTTAGATATTATTATCTTTAAATTAATACTTTTACTTGTGTTTGTACATTGTGCATCTTTAACCACTGAATCCGTTTTAGGGTGAATATCCCAACAGCATTTTTTGACAGTCTTAGTTGAGAACGTTAGTGTGACCTCGGTCAACTTTCTTGTGAACAGACGTGTCGCTGCTTATTTGTAAACTTTAAATTTAATTTTTAATCTGGGTTGGAGCCCCGGGTTTCGCCCTCATTGGAGCCAAGACATTGCCAGACCACATCCAAAGCCCCCAAACATTGGAAAGTGAAAATATTTTTTTTCAACAATCTGCGTGGTTTGAACTCCGGACCTTTGGCGTAAGTAGTGAACACTTATCCGTTCGACTACGGTTACTGGGAGCGTGGCGGACGAAATTAGCTATCACCTTCTACGCGTCTCCGCGCGCTACCGTCCGGCCGGCTGCTGTCGTCGAGTGCGTCGAGTGTTTCGAGGTGTGTTCTACGGTTGGGATGACGTCACGCCAAGTAAGCTGCGCGGGTTGCCGCGCAACAATTAAGGAAGACAGCGCGTTTATGAGGTGCGCCAAATGTAAACTTTACTTTGATATTTTGTGTGCCGATTTTAGTGCCGAGGTATTGACTACATTAACATCAGACTTTAAAAAAAAGTGGATATGTTTTGAATGCCGAAGTAAACTACCTAAAAATGACAATTCACATACACCTGTGCGCCAGCAGTTAAGCCATGATATGAGTGTTGTTAGTGATTGTTTGGATGTATCAATGCATAGTCCCGATAATATCACTATCCGTAATGGAAATCGCTCTGCGCCAGTGGCGATAAAGCGCGATCCGAACTCCCAAAATTTGGCTCCTCTAGTACAAGACATAAAGCAATTGCAGGAAGACTTCGAATCGCGTCTTACTACGAAAATTTGCACTTTACTAACAGAGCAATTTAAGGAATTCAAGGCTATAGTATTCGAGAAGATTCATATTCTAACAAGTAAGATAGACAAATTGGAAGAAAGTATAAAAACAACAAACAGCTATGCAAGTGTATCAATGCAGAGCAATCTGGGCTATGAAGCTGTGGTTACGAGTGCTACGCAAAACTTGGAGAGTGGGAATACTAAGCCGAAAACCAAAACTGGCCCCCAGCAAAAAAAAAAGGGAGCTGCCGGGAAAGCTAATCCACCGACTAAAGTAAATGCACCTACCACTTCTTTGGCACCAGTTCCGACTTTAGCTTCTGCTTCTGATCTCAGCACCACGTTCATCAATGAAAAAACTCTAAATACCAGGGATCGCACTGAGCAAGAAAACACGGCAGAGTGGACACAGGTGAGACGTAAACATATGCGTACATCAATGATACCAGGCGTGCTCCGCGGCACAGCAGCGCCAGGAGCCACTACGCTGCGTGCATCTGAGAGGTGGAGGTACTTGCACCTGTACTATGTGCAAGAGGGTACTACCGTGGAGCAGGTGCGTGCCCATCTCCACTCTATTTGTGAAAATAATGATTGCACAGTGGACGAACTGAAATCAAGGGGACGTTACTCGTCGTTTAAGCTAGGAGTTCCATCGAGGATTGCCGATAGTATTATGTCACCGAATAACTGGGCTGAAGACATCTGCGTGAAACCGTGGCGTCAGAACTTTCGTAGCGAAGAAAAAAGTGCGTAATCTATTTTTCTGTTACCAAAATGTCAGAGGTTTGCGTTCAAAAACCAATACTTTTAAGAATAACGTAAATCAATGTAATTTTGATATAATAGCTTTGACTGAAACTTTTTTGACCAGTTCCGTATCAAATGGTGAATTGTTTACTTCGGACTATGTAGTGGTGCGTAAAGACCGCCCACATGATGTCGGGTGGGGGGGAGTGCTTGTGGCTGTGCGAAGCTGCTATGCAGTATAACAAGTGACGAATGTAGACGCCGTCACATCTGATATGGAAGTAATTTTTGTTATTATTAGTGGGAAAAATATTAGTAAATTTTTATGTTGTCTTGTTTATCTGCCTCCAAAATATAGTGACGATCAGTATATTAACGTTTTAACGTGTATTGAAAACGCTGTTACTGCATATTCTTCCTTGAATGTTTTAATACTAGGAGATTTCAATTTGAACTCGTGTAGTGTAAATGTTAAGAACCATTATAACTCCTTTTGTGACTATTGTGGGGTACAGCAACGTAACATTGTCTATAACAGTCGGGGCGGTATGTTAGATCTAGTATTGAGCGATATTAACCCGGAGCAGCTATCGGTGTCCGCGGGTACAGAACCCTTAGTACCTATTGACGAATACCACCCTCCGCTTGAGGTGACGATTAGGTTTCATTGCGGTGCGCCGTCCCTATCACCGTTCTCTCCACCACCTACTCAGCGAACAGACTCCAACCCAAACTGGAACTGGCGTAAGGCAGACCTACAGGGCTTATATAAGGAATTAGGTAGTTTGGATTGGACTGACCTGTTTGAAATAGCGGACATTGACCCTGCAATTGCATTATTTTATGTTCGACTATGTAATTGTATTAGTCGATACGTTCCAACAAAATCCTATTACAGGCCGGATCATAAGTATGTATATCCGAAATGGTTTAGTGCTGATATTATAAGTAACATACGTAAAAAATATTATCACTTGAAACGATTTAGGGCTGAAGGCAAAGACTTTAACAAGGAACTATTTAAATATTATAGGTGGCACGTTAAAAAATTGATTGATAGTGCCTATAAGCAGCATTTGCATTGCACAGAACAAAACATAATCCGTGATCCAGCCAAATTTTGGGATTACGTTAAAGATAGGAAAAGCGACAGGCAGCAGCGTATGAACGTCTATTCGGTTAACGATATTGAAGTGGTTGGGCAAGCCGCAGCCGACGCTTTTGCGGATTATTTCAGTTCGGTGTACCAGAACGAGGTGCCTGCATTGGACCCTGTCGACGCAGTGCAAGCCGCTTATAGTCACTGTAACTCCACTTATATTTTCATAAATACAATTGATGATACCGATCTAAAGGTAGCAGCGAGACGACTTAAACCTAGATCATCAGGTGGCCCGGATGGTGTCCCTGTTTTTCTAGTCAAAGACTGCATATCGGCTTTTGTGAGTCCGCTTTTATATCTCTTCAACCTGTCGCTGTCTCATTCTAAGTACCCAGAAGTTTGGAAAGTTTCAAGGGTCACTCCAGTTCCTAAGGCTGATGGTGGAAAGGACGTATCATCTTTTAGACCGATTGCAGTTTTATCGGTATTTGCAAAAATATTTGAGATAGTTATATGCCAGCAAATCAGTAAACAAACTGCAAATCTATTACATAATAGTCAGCACGGTTTTCGAAAAACTTGTTCTACCACTACTAATCTAGTGGCTCATCTTGACTACATTTATGCAGAATTAGACGCTGGTAGGCAGGTTGATGCTGCCTACTTAGATTTTAAAAAAGCATTTGACCTGGTCGACAATGACATCATGTTACGTAAATTAGCAGAAATTGGCTTTGTGCCAATACTTGTGAAGTTTTTCTCAAATTACCTGCGTGACAGACGTCAATTTGTAAGAGTTGGTGATTTTGTATCTAGAGACTATTATACAAGATCTGGGGTAAGTCAGGGAAGTACGCTAGGGCCACTGCTTTTCCTCATTTTTATAAATGACTTGCCGGAAAACGTTAATACTTCCAAATGCCTGTTATTCGCAGATGACCTTAAATTAAGCTTATGTATACATAAACCCTCTGACTGTAAAGCATTGCAAAAGGACATAAATGCGGTTAAGAATTGGAGTGAATTGAATCGCCTTCCATTTAATAATAATAAATGTAAAGTCATCACGTTCACGCGTAAACGTTGTTCACTTAATTTTGACTATAATCTATCTGACGCACCCCTACAAAGGGTAAGTGAAATTCGTGACTTAGGATTAACTTTAGACTCTGGATTGGACTTTCATAACCATGTTACCACTGTATGTAAAAAGGCTAGTAAAATGCTTGGCTTTGTCATACGCACTTCTGCTCAGTTTGAGGGGGTTGGGGTTGCCTTGGTACTTTACAATGCCTATGTTCGTAGTAAGTTGGAGTACGGTGCCATTGTTTGGGATCCGTATGAGGAGAAATATGTTCTCTTAGTCGAAAAAATACAGCGCAAATTTGCACGTTGGCTGTATTAGAGAACATACGGTTATTACCCTTACCTATATCCATCCTTATTTGTTTCCGGTATGGTTGGATTAGACACGCTTAAACTTAGGAGGGCTATGCATATGATTTTGCACTATCTTT
The DNA here is from genome assembly GCA_963921215.1 of Scoparia ambigualis. Lineage (NCBI taxonomy): Eukaryota > Metazoa > Arthropoda > Insecta > Lepidoptera > Crambidae > Scoparia > Scoparia ambigualis. Next base: position 9,426,787 of record OY992511.1, on the reverse strand, counting down.
CAATTATGCGTAACAAGATATATAGCCCAACGATATTAAGCAAAGTGGGGCTATTGGCTCCCAAGCGTCTATCTTGGGGCACGGAGGGGACGGTTGCGCCGCGGCGGCGGCCGCGCCTGCTGTGCTGGCCGCCGACGCGCACCAGGTACGCTGCGCACGCGCCCACCATTCGGGCCTTAAGGCTCATTGGGGATATGCTCGCTCACGACTACGATACTGACATATTTGCTGATAGTTTTGGGTTACTATGTTATAAAGCCCTTTTGTATGTTAATAGTAATGTTAGTAATATATCTAAATAACATCTAATTCAATTTGACTAATAAATTTAATTTTTGATTATTATCCAGGTGACAATATGACATGTAATTCTTGACATAAGCTTTTTTTATATTATTACAGTATGTTTTTTAGTTTTCTAAATTAGACTCTGACATTCCTTTTGTATTGACCTCAATTTACTACTATTGATATTATTTAATTGGATTATTGTGTTACATTTACTTCATATTTTCGACGTGAAATTTCTATTGACATGAGCTTTTCATTGATTGTTTTACTATTACTGACAACCTGTTTTTGGATTAGTTTTTAAAATTTATTTTGTATTGACCGTACATAATTTGTTTATTCTATATGACATTGATAATTCCTCTTTAGCATGCTGGCGTTTTGGGCAAACTGTAAGTTAGCATGTGCACTGTTTAATAAATAAATAAAAATTAATAAAGTACATATTTTCTAACAAAAAAAATATTGTAACTGTATAAATAACTCGGCTGTTAGGTTTAATAGTTGATTTGCAAAAAACTTAACAATTAAATAAAGAAAAAAAAAAGAATTTAAATTATTTAAGCACTAGGTGGCGCGTCCACAACTTACTTCTTATAAAACAGGCACTTCCTATGAATATGTTTATATTATCTACGTAAATAAGACAGTTGATTAATAATTTACGTTGTCAAAGCTTTTAACTGCGCGCATAATTTCGTTATTTTACTTATTTGAATACACATGACTGAGGATCAAAGTTTGTTCAGGCAAAATCATAAGTTTCGGTGGCTAAATTTCAACACGTTGTAACTGATCACTAAATGGCGCAGGCGTTGTCATATCGCTTTATCACGTTTAGGTTAGGGTTGCGCTCGCACTTGCGAAGAATGAAGGTGTGACTGCGTGCAGCATTTTGCCGCAATAACGTGAGTAACTTTTTGGGTGGCGTTTAGTCCATCGATTCTTCAGTTTCGGTGGCGTGAATTGTAGGTTTGTCTTTTAATTTTCGTGTCGTAATTATATAGCGTTACATAGTCTTTTGGTTTGTAGTTTGATGTATTAAATAACTTCAGTCGCAAACTAACTTCATAAAATTTTGCATTTACTTTTTGTTTATTTTCAGTTTAGGTGGTACATTTTTGGTGGTTTTGGTGGTAAAAATTGAGCCACCAGAAATTAAAAGAGCCACCAAAACTTATTTTACTACTAGAAAACTTTTATTTTCATTGTTTTTTAGAAATACCTACATACACAGCACCTTATAATGGGTCCACAAGTTATCATGTAACGTTTGGTAGCAATTCAAGTCTTCTTTGTCTTACTTCGCAATTCTACATGTTGTGTTTTATAAATTAAATAAAATAGAATAGTACTCTATCTCATTTCTTAATATTTTACACTTTTTAGGATGCCAAATAAAAGCAAACGAGAGAAGAAAGGTTGGCGGAAAAAAGGATCCTGAGAAAGCTGAAGAACTAAAAAAAAAAAAACAGAAAGATACCACATAAAAAATTGGGAAACAAAATTGTTCCTATTAGTAAACTGCCACCACGTGAACGCAGACGAGTTCAGAGGAAAAAGAAAACTGCGAACAAAGAGTATTATGAAAGACAAAAAATTAAAAAGATTCTAGATGCCATTGAAAAAAATAATGCAGATAATAATATAAGTAGTGCTGATAAGATAATAATATAATGCAGAAAATAATAATAATGCAGAATGCAAAACCTTTGCAGAATCTGGACGTGAATAAGGCCAGCGGCACGGACGGGATTCCAGCTAGACTACTTAGGGTCTGTGCTCCTCAGCAATCTCCGGTTATAACGCGTCTGTACCGCTTTTCTCTTCTTACTAGAGCGATTCTTCAATCCTGGTATAGCTTGCAAATGTGCAGCCAGTGCCCAAGAAGGGTGATTATGCCGACCTCACCAACTACAGACCAATTGCCATCACCTCCATACTCTGTGAAGTTATGGAAAGGGTACTGAATAGAAAGCTTTCGTCATATCTAGAATCCCACGACCTTCTAAGCGACTGCCAATATAGATTTCGGCGGGGCAGTTCCACGGGGGACCTCCTGGTGTACGTTACACATTGCTGGGGCGAGGCAATCGAGAAGCATTGCGAAGCGCTTGCCGTATCGCGTGACATCTCTAAAGTCTTTGACCGGGTCTAGCACGCTAGCTCGCTGAGCAAGCTTCCAGTGTACGGCATCTCTGCTGATTTTTGTGTCTGGATTTTGGACTTCCTGAGTGAACGGTCAATCAGAGTAATCATTGATGGCTTTCCTCTGACCTCATGGCTATCGATGCCGGGGTACCCCAGGGTTCCGTTCTCTCTGCTACGCTTTACTTGTTGCAAATTAACGATCTACTAAAGCCCGGAATTGTTAGGTATGCAGACGACAGCACGGTCACGGAGAGGAATCTGTCTATCGCAAGGGTCGGCGGAGAGAAAGTTCGTTCCTTATGAGAGGCCATGGTTGAGCGGATAAACTTGACTTTAAGTCTTGTCTCCCAATTGGGTGACAACAATTTGGTCAGTTTTAACACCACCATAACGCAGGCGTGTTTGTTCTCGGCCAACAGGAGTCCTTTTGTACCAATGTACCAATTACCGACAATCTCGAACTTTTCGGCATGAAGTTGACCCCCAATCTCAACTTCGGCGACAACATCGAAATGAAAGCTCAAACTGCGGCAAAAATCTGGGTGTTCTAAATAAGGTAAAGCTATATTTCACCCCGGGACAGCTTCTAACTCTATATAAAGCACAAGTCCGGTCGTGCATGGAGTATTGCTGCCACCTTTGGGACGGCTCAGCAAAATAACAACTTTACGCGCTCGATTCTGTGGAACGCAGAGCCAGAAAACTTATAGGTGACGGTAAGCTTGTGAAAACCAAGCTTCACAGTCTCGCTCACCGTCGATCAGTTGCTTGCTTGTCGGTATTTTACAGGTTGTACTTCGGAGAGTGTGCTGTTGAGCTACACAAGCTCATTCCGCCGTCCCCTTTCTACTATCTGGAGTCCAGACGTACGGCGGGTTACTACCCTTACTTAGTTGATATTCCACTCATACGCACCAAGCGTTATTCATCTTCATTCATAATGCGAACAGCCAAGGTATGGAATTCCCAACATCTTTAAAGCCCGAGTGACTAGGCTGCTTCTGGGCAAGCTCGCTCCATTGTTGGCCTCTTCTTAATCCTACGGATAAGAATGTGGCCAAGAGAAACCCCATCCATTATTTAAAAAAATGACAATAATAGGTGATTTATTGATCTGAGAAATTAATTAAATTGGAGACTGATTGATAATAAATAGAATAATGTAAGTAACTGCTCATTATTTATTGCTAAGATATTTCAACATTTCATATTACATATTTTTGTCAAACAAATAGGTAAGACCTTTAAGTTTTTGTGGACAAGATTAAGTATCGGTGGCGTAGTTTCAGATTAGGTGGGCAAAGTTCAGTTTCGGTGGCAACCTCAAACTTCGGAAATTAATATAAAATTAACTGTTGATAATATTTATGGCAAAATAAGCAAATTTAAAACGATTTGCCTAGACATTAAATGGTATTAGATTATTTCTTGTTGAAACATAAAAAGAGAAAACGCCACCAAAACTGACAAAAAACTGCTCATGTTGATATTCACCCTTTAAGAGATTTTCAATTAAACTAAGTAAACCACATGTAGTATAACGTAGGTACCAAACATAAGGTAAACAAACGCATCTGTTCAATCATCAGTCACAGCTTACCACAGAGTGTATTGTGTTGTAAGTAGTTTGTCACCTCTCAGTGTGTGTGTGTGTAAGCCTTTATATCTATGGCAATGGCGCTTAACGGTGGTACACATGCATAATGTATTTAAAACAAAAAAAGTGTTCTTATGAAATGCATAATGAATAAGGAAGTATGCTTTACGTATTCAAAAGTCAACGCCTGGCGTTCATAACGCCACATGTTTGACGCACATGATATATTAAGATTACCGACTCTTGTCCTAAATACGGGGATGGTTTTTTTTGTAATTTTATTTACCTAAAATGAATTGACGAAATTGCCTCGACGGGTCAATTTCAAATTTAATTTTAAATGAATTTTATAATAATTTAGTCACCTTTAATGTTCCGTCTAAATCAATCTAAACCTTATTAAGAAGCTATTACACACCCTAAAACACAAGAAAATCCTATGGGTCGAAATGGTCGACCCATGGTCTATGATAATTTTAACTTCAAATAAATTTGATTGCAACGTTCCGTAGACTACCTAACCAGCCAGCTAATATTTCAGCGGTAAGAGCTACGGTCGTGGGTGGTTGGGATAAAGCCAGTACCGTCCGGGATATTATGTTGAAAAGGAAATTAAAATACCCGGTCTATAAAAAAAATAAGTAAACGTTTAACCAGACTAACCAAAAACCGTGGGGTTATACCGAAATATAATTAATAATAATGGGCGCCAGGACCGACGATTCGGTCCGAATCTGGAGACGACGTTAATAGACAATTTCACAACAATGGTCGAACTCGAAGATCCTCAAAGTTTTACAAGTTTACCAACGTTTGCTGTAGTTGGATTATAAAAAAATAGAGGTAATAGTTAAGGTATATAAACCTTATTTAATATAAAAACGTTTTAGGAAGTCAAAATAATTTGATCAGAAATAAAAAAAAAACCGTCTACGCCTGCTTGTCCGCTAGGCGGTGTCAGCTCGCCTTACAGCCGACGCAAGAGGTTGCGGCTGGAACCCACGAGCAAACTGGCCTCGCGTCCAGGCTTTAAGCACAGCTCTAAATCCTGGTGACGAGGTGAGCTTCTCGAAGCACCTGGAATTATACGGACAATACGAAGTCTTAGCACTACATACCCCACACTTAGGTCAGTATCGTTAAAGGAATGTGGTCCCGCAGTCTTCTATCTTAAACCTGAGCAGCAACCTAACAGATTCAGGGACTCGCTACTTAACTTGGGTCTCCAAAGCATCCCAGCGTTGTGGTACTGCTACAAACTAACACTAGACCAATAATATTAACCACCATTGTTCAATTTATTGTTTACTACATTTAACTAGAACGCAATGCTCAACAATGCTATTAGATCCGACTTAACAATGAGTTTGTTCTTTGTTGGGACATGAACAGTACTAACTGGCTAAACATTATGTGGTGATATGAATGTCACGTGGCTTACCTTGGCTAAGAGCTTTGCGTCGCTTGGCGACTCAATTTGCCAAGAAGTGATTCTAAAATCAACAGAATCGAATGTCTGGATTCCCAGTAAAAGATGATAGTATATTAGTTAAAGAGCTTGAGGAAACATGAACAATGATGAAGCAATACTCACGCGCTGTGACAAGGTTATGTGGCGTGCTGGTGGCTAGGCGGCGACAGGAACTGGTAATATCAGCACGGAATCCTGCAATGAAGCCACAAACTGTGGACAATCTGGTCAAACACCTTTTCAAAGAGCCGCTCTAAATCAACTTACACTTATTCACAACTAATTTTTACCTCAGGCAACTGATTCTCTCAGTTCTTCGTGACTACTCCGATGAGAATGAATGATATTTCTGCGACTTTCAATCAACCGGATGCCTTAAAAATGGATGGCCAGTCTAGGAATTTACCCATATTTTGAGTAAAAGCATTAGCATTAGTGTATGAATATAAAGTTAAAAAAAAAAAAACAAAACATCATATAACGTTTTCACAACTCGTCCTGAAACTGAAAGAATCTGTCACTAATCAAACAAAAATTAACATAACAATGTGAAATCTTCGATCAACAATAATATAATCTGTCCACGTGAATAAATACTTTTTCAAAGCAATAAATTACTCCTGTCACTTAAAAATTAAAAGACGTCAATAACATTTAGTGATGAAATCAACCTTACAGGGGCAACAAATAAAGTACTTTTTCCTGTTATTGCCATGCGAGAAAATAAGAGCTCACTTCTCAAGTGCGCTCTTATTTACCGAGACACATTTTTAGCGCCGACCTGACATCTAGTTGTATTGTTGATGAAAGTGTGAAATTTTTTTTTTTTTTTGCTAAGCCCGGCAAATGATTCCACTCCACCTGATGTTATGTGGAAATGCAGTCCAGGCGCGAGGACAACTGGTGCAGCGTAAGAGTCGTAGCATCAGTCACCCTCACTCTGCCGGCCCACAGAGTGCTTCTTCACGCCTCGTTTGAAGGACCCTATGTCATAGGTAGGAGGGAATACGTGTGCTGGTAGACTATTCCATCTTTTGAAAGTGCGGCAAAGAAACGAGTCACCAAATTTCTTTGTGCGTGATGGAATGTTAGAAACTGTAAATTGGTGACTCCGGAGAGCAGAACGCGTACTCCTATGGAGGAAGGGAGAAGGAGGGATGAGGTTAAAGAGATCTTCAGAGCATTCGCCATGGTATAAACGGTAAAAGACGCTGAGTGACGCAATATCTCTACGCAATTGCAAAGGCTCGAGAGTTTTAGTGACCTCCGCATTGCCGATAATGCGCACATCGCGGCGCTGCAATCTGTCCAAGGCATCGAGAAGATACTTTGCGGAGCCGTCCCAAAGGTGAGAGCAATACTCCACGCAAGACCGCACCTGTGTCTTGTATAATAGACACAACTGATCAGGCGTGAAGAATCGCCGCACCTTGTTCAGGACACCAAGTTTACGTGAAGCATTTTTAATTACGAATTCGATGTAATCCTTTTGGTTCAGATCGCAGCGGATATCCATACAGAGCATGTTAATACTGCTCTGCAGGCCTAGAGATGTACCCTGAAGAGAGGGAAGGGAAAGGAATGGCGACTTTTTCGCTGTGAACGCGCACACCTATGTTTTCTTGGCGTTGAACTCCACCAGATTATTGGAGCCCCATTTAGAAATGAGGTCCAACACCCGATCGAGCTCAATGACAAGATTTGCTCGCTTTATTTCGGTGTCTACCCGCCCAGCCGTTGGGTGACCTTTATATCCCCCATGCACTGTGCTATCATCTGCATAGCAATGAATGTTTCCAAGAGGAAGCATGTCATTGATATGCAGAAGGAACAGCGTGGGGGATAGAACGGAGCCCTGAGGAACACCAGCGTTCACTGACATGAACCGCGAAGCGAATCCATCCGAAAGGACACGGATTCTACGCTCATGCAGGAAGCTAGCAATCCAGGTACAGAACTGAGCGGGCAAACCGTATGCCGGGAGCTTGGAGAGAAGAGCTTTGTGCCAGACCCGATCAAAAGCCTTGGCTATGTCAAGGCTAACTGCCAGTGACTCGCCACGCTTGTCAATAGCCTCACCCCAGAGATGTGTGACGTACGCTAGAAGATCACCCGTTGACCGTTTTGGCCGAAACCCATATTGACGATCGTGAATTAGGGAGTGATCTTCTAGGTATCGAATAAGCTGTTTGTTCAATATTCGTTCTAGGATCTTACACAACACTGAAGTTACGGCTATAGGGCGGTAATTAGACGGATCTGACCGATCTCCTTTTTTAGGGATAGGTTGCACATTAGCTTCTCTCCAAGATTCCGGCACACAACCCGAAGAGAGCGAGAGACGGCACAGACGCGTTAACACAGGGGACAACTCTGCTGCACACATTTTCAGGACTATTGCTGGGATGCCATCAGGACCGTTAGCTTTCCGGACATCGATTGACTGCAGCTCCGCACGGACATCACACTGCCTGATTTTGATATCAGACATTGTGTGGCCACAGTGAGGAATTGAGGGTGGCTGTGCATTACAGTCATCGATCTGGGAGTTAGCCGCAAAGAGTTTGGCCAGGAGATCGACCTTTTCCTGCGGCTTGTGAGCTAAACTTCCGTCAGGGCATCTCAGTGGTGGCAGCGAGGGTTGGCAGAAGTTGGATTGCACGGCTTTGGCCAGACGCCAGTAGCTACGGCTGCCCGTAGGATGCGTCAGGAGTTCTTGGCCTACTCGTGCAACGCGCTGGGCATCCGCTCTAATGTAGGCCCTCTTACACGACTTGGTGGCATTATTATAGGCTGCTTTTAGCGGGCGAGTTTCGGGATCCCCATGAGCTTTACCTCTGATCCAAGCGCGGTATGCCGTCTGTTTGCTCTCAACAGCGCTGGCACACTCGCGATTGAACCAGCGGTTGCGTCTGCCTTTGCTGATGACATAGGAGTGTGGAATATAGTATTCCATTCCTAATACTATCTCTACAGCAACGGCAGTGGCGCTAGCGGTCGGGTCCTTCCCACTAAAGCAGCGCTGCCTCCAAGGGACGGATGCAAAATACTCCCGCATACCGTCCCAGTCTGCCAACGCGTAGTGCCAAATCCGGCGTTTCGAAACCGCTGTTGGCGGGCGCGATGCCAAGGGCACTGTGCTGGATATCAAGCAGTGATCCGAGGAACCTAAAGGAGCTCGAATCTCCACTCGGTATCCAGCTGGGCGACTCGTCAGCAGAAGGTCGAGTAAGGAGGGCGCATGGCCAACTATGTCTGGGATCCTGGTGGGCTGGTTCACCAGTTGCGTCAGGTCATGCGTGAGAGCGAATGCGTGGGCAGTTCTACCAGCATGGTCTGTTTTGGAGGAACCTAACCACAACTCATGGTGGGCGTTGAAGTCCCCCAAAAACACCAATTCCGCCGATGGAAACCGCTCCTGCGCATCATCTGCTACCCGACTAAGATGTTTAATTAGTCGAGTTGTCTCCATGTCGCCGTTATAGGATCGGTAGACGCAGACGTAGACACGGCAATGAGAGCCTAAGTCGACGTGTACCACTAGGAGGGAGAAGGAAGGATCCTCCAGACAGCGTAGACGGCGACAGCAAACATCCGCCCGAGCGAATAAGCAAACTCCGGCTTTGGCTTTGAAGGATTCTTCAAGCACAAAGCCGGGATAGTTCAGGTAGGTGGTGTCAGCTGGGCGGATTATTTGCGTCTCCGTCAGGAACAACATTGCTGGCCGTGCCGTCTCAAGTTGGTGGTGGACGGCATTGAGGTTTGCATGGAGTCCGCGGATGTTAGCGAACTCCACCTCAAACGGTAAGGTTGTGGTGGGGGTGTGCACCGCTGTAGTACCAGTTTTGTTGTTAGGCGCTGTTATTTTAGGAGTAGAAAGAGAGAGGCGTGAATCGAGAAAATGATGCCGCGATGCGAATGGTCAAAGTGTGGTGGCCTGTTTCCCCAGGCATTTGCCAACAGACGAGTATTATTAACCTGGCGAACGGAAGGGCCCCCGAACCCCCCCGGGAATGGCCGCCGGGACCCCACCTTCCGGTCACCAACCGGCACGACGGACCACCCCGAGATTATGCGTGGCATGGTGAGGCAGCCTCACGAGCTGGTTAGGCTCGCTTGGGCCCCTGTACTGTGCCACGGGCGGCCAGCGGGATAACTGTTTCTACGGGTCTCCCTGGTCGGCAGGTTAACAAAGTCCTCCTGGCACTGGTTTGACGGAAGCCTCCACAGACCAAATACATCGCAGCATCATCCTCTCGAGCTCTGGTTATACGCTGGCTGATCCCGAAACGCGACCGACAAGCTGTCACTTGACGGGTTTTACACCATGCGTACGGTGGTCACCAACCAGACGGGTCAAGCCCTACCACCAGTGGAGCAGATCATCGCTTGAAAGAGTCCGATAGTCGCTTCTTACGACACCCACCAGACGGAGAGAGGGGCGGCGATTGGTATTCTTTCTCCGTCACCGCACGGATAAAAATCCGTTCTTTTTCTTATTCAATTTCATTTTTTTAAATAATTACCCTGTTGAAATCCTAGATTAGATTACTTTCCTCTCTGGCAACCCCTAGGGGCAGAGACAGTATTATATTGATAATCTATAATAATTTCATTTTACAGAACTTCTCGAATGTTCAAGATTAGTCTTTATAGAAAAAATAGTTCCATTTCCGGATTTGTCTAAATTTAATTTAATTACAGAAAGGAAATATAATAACTAGTAATTAATAAGTAGTTTATAATTCGAACTGTTTCGGTGACTATAAAACTGAAGTTTTAGTGATAAAATTAAATCTTTTTTGATAGATAGCAATTTCGCCACGCCTCTATGTATGGGCTGTCAGAAAATGTCTCCGGCAAATGTCAAAATTACGTTTGTAAGCACAACACTGAAATTATCTTTCTTTACAGGAAAGTCATGCCAAAACGTATATCAAAAGGTGTATTAATTGAAAACGCAAGTCTAGTAAAGCATCAGCTAAAGCTACATGTCTATATGATGAAGAAAAAATGGATTAAATTCAAACAAACTACAATGATTACTCACTAACAATGTCAACAGGTAATTGTTATTTTTAATTAACGCAAATCTATCTATAGGTTAGCAAAGGCAGGAAAGGACCAAAATTTACAACGTAACATAATGAAGAACTAAATTTAGTGAAGCACAAAACGTTATGGCCGGCCTATTACCATCTAAGTCCAAAGAAAAATATGTGTTGGCTTACCAAAGATTTATACACTACACGTACGTCGTATGAAACGCATGTGCATTGATAATTATAACACACCAACCAACCACAATAGCACACTTGTATCATAATGTCACTATTATTAACCTATCCGCTGACTGGCCATTGCCTAAGTTGCTTGACTCGTAAGATCGCACCTGAAGACGCAAGCCGCTGCGTCATCGCATAGTTCTAGTCCTCACTCTCATTTTATACGAGATAAATACATACGTCACGCTATTTCGTTTCCCGTTTTCGATTCCCCGAAGGGTAGGTAGATACCACAACCATCTTTTGATTCGATCCCGACACACATCCTTTGCTTAATTTACTCTCCCCGCCCTCCCCCTCTCCTTTTCTGTCCCGGACTAAACGTGCTGGTCTTTGGAACCACCATCATACTGTGCAGAATATCAGCACTCGTACCAAAAAATTTGGCAAGTCGTTCCTCTGTAAGACCATTCGGCTTTGGAATTCTCTGCCAGCGCATGTTTCCCAGTTCCTATAATCCCGGGTCTTTTAAACGGGGCGTGAAACGGCATTTATGCAGGCCGTATTGAATGGGTGCGCTTGTTACCATGCTTGTTCCACGCTGGGGAGCGCTCTCATTATTTTGGACTACATTGGCTGCTTACCATCAGGCAGGATGTAGTCACTATGACGTGTCACATTTAAAAAAAAAACTCTCTTAACGGCCAACTCTGATGCTCGTCCTACTAAGGTACGCTTGACCTGATCTTTAACGAGAACGTCTCCGATTTTTTGGTATTTTCATATCACATTGATTCTCGTATCATGCACCCTTTTTCCTAACTCTCTGGTGTCGTAAAAGCGACTAAGAGACTAAAGACTGTACATACATCCAACAGCATAGAGCGACGATCAGCTCACCACCTGTCACGCTGAGCACAGGTGCAGTCGCTATTTGGTGAAATTTGGACTATTTTTGCTGTCCTCATTGCCTAGTCTCTGACTAACCCTTCGGAGGAGATAATACTCGTGATTATACGTATGTATGTATGCATTTTTCATTAACCTCCATAAAAAGATACAATTAGCTAATACGTTATTTAAACAAAAAACTTCTTGTTATCTTTCTAGTCAGCAAGATAGAAGTATCAGTAGTGGGAGCAATTCGCAGCAAATAGTTATTGGAAGGTTAACCTTTTCCATAAGAATGCAAATAATATTGTTCTTGGAGCACCGGAGGGGCCCGAAAGTACACTATCAGAAGTTGTTTGATACCTACCAGTTGTTACCCTATCTTTTAAAGGTGCGGATAATGGTTCGTGCAAACATTCCATTGACCTTTTTTTGTGCAAGCTTTCCATCTATTTACCGTTAGTTGTCTGCGAAGACAAATTTTGAATACGAAGAGCGGATTTCTTAAAAAACAGCAAAAACAGAGTTATGTTATTGTTTGTTTTGCAAACGTTCCTATATAATATTATAATTAAAGTGATGTTGGAAATTGAACTTAGCGCGTAGAACGTGGCCTATCTTATCACGCTAACTTATCAGTGTATAAAGCAATAAACCTTATGACTTCACTGAGCATACACTATTAAAATAACGCACTTTCGCAATATATTACGGATAACATATTGTATTATGTAACAAACTCCCAGGCCTTATATACGATAAGTTAGGCGTGTCACAGCCTACATTCCAGTACGTTTAACACTGTTTGCTTAGGTCCCGTAAGGTTAAATTATTCACAAAACGTTATGCAAACATATTTACGGCTTGTCTGGGGTCATCCTATTATTCAACTTTGTTGATTTGTGGTTTCGGATTGTCGACTGAACTGAAATTAATAAATAGAAAAAAATCGGGATACATAGAAACATGTAAAAATAAATTATTAGTACGTTTATTATTGTAATATGGGGATGATTTAGAAAGGCATATTTCAAAATTAATAGCATTATTAAAATCTTATTCTATAACTTTGTTGTTGAGTACATTTAATGGGTATACCTTCCATTGATCCTTCATAACATTGATTCCAGAAATATAAATTTTAGGTCCAATGTACGTTTTTATATAAAACTTCTATCACATCATTGTTTCAAGTAAATAGTGAACAAAGCGTTTTCCAATTCAGTACCAGCACCTACCTACGTAACTTTACCACGCTGTTCGGGCATTCGATTCATTCGGGATACCTTGCTATGCCAGCAGCTGAAACGTAAACATAGTTTAGATCACTAATTCACCCACTCGTACAAAGCAAAAACATACTGTAAATTTGGGCATTCCTCGCTACTGGGCGGGCGGGCTGCGCGGCGGTGCACTGCTGAAATTCTCGGGCCACAACAAGCGCGAAAACCAGTAGAGATACAGTGAATGTATTCCTTTTTTTCACCACAAATTGTGTTGTGTTAAAAAAATCTGTTAACTTTAGTCGCACTGGTCACCTTGTAGATAGGTAGTAAACGCTCCATGTCGAGTCGTTAGCGTTTGTCAATAGTAAATCGATAGACAAGTTTACAGACATTTGGCGAACGCACTTTATTCGACCGTTACCAAAATAACATATATTTTAATAGAAATTAGCTCTTTACAATTTTAAAATAAGGTTTGCTAAGTTGTAGAACAGCTAACCGTGAAGTATGCAAGAGTTTATAATGTACAGTCACGAGCATTAATAAATATACATTTCCACATTTTCTAAAATATGTAAACTACAAGCATTTAAAAAATATTTACTCAACAATGTGTTCAAAATTATGTAACCATCAAATTGTGCTAAAATTAGGTATACGTTGGGTTCACATTAATGTGAACGATATTTAACCAATAACAAGTACTCACTATGTACTATATCAAATTTATGTAAACATAAGAATATCTATAAGATGTATACAATTTCAATTTTAAACTTATTTGGAAGTGGAGACTGTGTTGGCTTAAATATCAAAAATTTTTATATACAATTCAGTTTCAAAATTATGTAAACAAACGGTAAAAAGTGATATGCCAATGTGATAGTGTGTCGTAGCACCGATGAATGATAACATAGTAGCACTGTCATAGTAACTTTGAGATACGACGCTGTGTTGGTTGCCCGCTACGAAACTATCACTTCAAAACTATCTACGGTTGTGCAGTCAATCACTGCTCACACAGAGCCTCTTTAGTTTCACGCTATAGGAGCTACGTATACGCAAAGTATTCAACTCAAAGTATAAACTTACATAAATAGTGAGAATAATTTAATGTGAAACATAAGTACTGTCGATCATTAACGCCAACGACGGCGTACAGGCCACGATATCGGTTGTCGATTCATATCAGTGAAGCCACAGTTCCGGCACAGTACCGTCACAGTGTTTTTCATACATTCTCTATGAACGCATCCCCACCTGTCAGTGATAATGCTCTTAGTGTCAGTGCCACCACCGGCAAATCACGGACGTATTCGTTTTGACAAAATTCATAGAGAATGTATGAAAGAATATTTTTCATTGTGCCGGTACTGTGCCGGAACTGTGACTTCACTGATATGTGTAAATCAAGCTTAAACCAACTGAGTAAAAGAACTATTCGCTATTATAGTCTAAGATCCAAGTTTAGAACGACCTTCACCGAGAAGGTTAATGGATGAAAAGTATTTTATATCAAATTTAATATGTTAAACAATATATCGCGAGTGGGTTGACTGAAAAGTTTCAGTCCAGTACCATTAATGATTAATTTAATATTAAAAAAAATATTTTTTTATCATTGCATTGGTTTGGTGTGTGTGTGTTTGTAATGAGCTTATCTTTATATAAACATAAATTTTATTTATTTAACCAGACGGTTGCAAATTACTAATATGGACTTGAATGTTTACACCTGCCTACCCAATGTTATGACAGGAAAAAAATAGTCAACCTTACGTTTGCATATTATAGAGGCTTCATACTTTTGATTGGTACCTATGGAATTTTGTCTATTATCGAAACAAGTGCAATATTTAAAAAAAAAATTAATATTTAATTAATCATATATACTGACTGGACTGAAATTTTTCAGCCAACCCACTCGCAATATATTTTTCACTCCTCTTGCTCAAAAATACCGTCATTGTAGCGTTCTAGAGCGGGGCTAAAATAGCTTTTCTCGCCCTAGGGGAAAAAGTAATTTTTTTTTAAATTTTCGTCTGTCACATGACAATGAGCCTACAAAAACGAAAAAGTATTTAGTCTTATGTAGAATAATCATGAATAAAGCCTCGACTTATTACTGTTTACTATCAACAATTTTTTTGAGATAAAACAGACCACGCTTCAGCAAGAAAAAACTGCACAGTCTGCACATGTGCTTAGGTGGTGAGCCTTTAGCCCGTTAGTCGCTTTTACGATACCCAAGGGAAGAGAGGTGTGGGTAGTATTATTTTGATGAGCCCATCGCCGCTCTATGCTGTTGGATGTATGTGCAGTCTTTAGTCCGTTAGTCCCCTTTTACCAAATCGAAGAAAAGTGAAGGGTTGGTAATATTATTTTGATGAGCCCATCGCCGCTCTATGCTGTTGGATGTATGAGCAGTCTTTAGTCCATTAGTCGCCTTTTACGACCCGAAGAGAAGAGAGAGGTTGGTAGTATTAATTTGATGAGCCCATCGTCGCTCTATGCTGTTGGATGTATGTGCAGTCTTTAGTCCGTTAGTCCCCTTTTACCAAATCGAAGAAAAGTGAAGGGTTGGTAATATTATTTTGATGAGCCCATCGCCGCTCTATGCTGTTGGATCTATGTGCAGTCTTTAGTCCGTTAGTCCCCTTTTACCAAATCGAAGAAAAGTGAAGGGTTGGTAATATTAATTTGATGAGCCCATCGCCGCTCTTTGCTGTTGGATGTATGTGCAGTCTTTAGTCCGTTAGTCGCCTTTGACGACACCCAAGGGAAGAGATGGAAAGACTGCATATATCTACTATCCAACAGCATAGAGCGGCGATGGGCCCATCAAAATAATACTACCAACCATTCTCTTCCCTTGGGTGTCGTTAAAGCAACTAATGGGTTAATTTTAAATAAAATAAACCAATTCATATTGTATTGGATTGTTTTATTTTCTCGCATTCGTAGTGAAAAGCAGAGTATAACACTCGGCGCTAAAAGCCCATTAAAACTCGGTTTCTATTTACTCCCTCGCTAAAGCTCGGGAGTAAAACTACCTCGTATATAATGGGTCATTTTAGCCCCTTGTATAACAATCTACTATTTTAACACATTAAATTTGATATAAAATACTTTTCATCCATTAACCGCTCGGTGAAGGTCGTTGTATACTCGGATCCTCTACTACTACGTTTTTGTTTCATCAACGATATTTGATAACTACGACATCATGTGTCGTAGCACAGATGAATGCCGTAGTAACTTACAGACTACGACCGACGACGCAGTGTCGGCCGCTACGAAACTATCACTTCCTAGAACTACGGTTGCTTACCGCTCACTACGCCTGCACAGGGTCTCATTAATTCCAAGTCCCCATTTGGTCAAGACAGAATGTGGGAACGCACAACCTGTGTATATTGTGAATTTAGGATTTTTATACCGCGTCCCTTTTCCCCTCTGTTTTGGTTATAGTGTTAAAGGATAATCTCACGGCATTTTTACGGCACTTTCACAAATAATGCTCAATTTTTGGCTATGCTAAGCAGAAATTTACAAAATATTCTGAGAATTAAAGCTATGAAAAGGTTTAAAACTAAACATCCGTCTTTTTAATAAATATGGCCAAATGTTACACCTCGTTTATCGTTTTTGTTAAAGAAGACAGATAGTAAAGTTAATCTAAGTGTATCTTTAATAAAGGTCTACTAATGACAGGGTAACAGTCAGTAATTAAATGTAGTAGTAGTGGTGTAATGACGTGACTACAGTGAAATTAGTCATTTAAAAACACTGATTGGAATATTCGTATTTGCTAGATTGGAATAGTTAGTACCACTAACATAGAATAAGATGACACTTACCAAAGTAAAACATCTATTAAAATAAAAAAATGTTCCACTCATACTAACGGGTATGTACGTACTTACATATATATTATACAAGCAACCGCTCGCGGTTTCACCCGCGTGGGTCCCGTTTTCCGTGGGAATATCGAGATAAAAAGTATCCTATGTCCAGGTTTTAATCTATCTGTATGCCGAATTTCATCCAAATCCATTCAGTAGTTGTTACGTGAAAGAGATACAAACATCCATCCATACGTTCCCGTGAGAATATCGGGATAAAAAGTATCCTATGTGTAAATCCAGGTTATAAACTATCGGTATGCCGAATTTCATTCAAATATATTCAGTAGTTTTTACGTGAAAGAGTAACAAATATACATACATTCTTACAAACTTTCGCGTTTATAATATTAGTAGGATGTAAGTACGTACTTCTTATGTATTAATCTTAGCATTATGTAGGTTTTAGTAATGGAGTAGAAGTACCCCGTAGGGCGATAAATAGGACATTACACTTTTACAATGCAAATGTACAAAACTGTAACAGCAATAACAGAAAAACAATTGTACATCATCAGTTACTTGCTAGATTTTATCCAATAGCTTTGTTGCAAACCTTGTTCGAACCAGCCACGAAACTCTTGCTGCGAAGCGAAAAGCTCGGCGTGCTCGAACACACCATAACTCCAGAACTCGCGATTGATTGAACAAACAGCGGCAAGTCCTCATCTTACGGACTTAGTCCATGTTTGATATAAGCTAAGCCAATATCTGCTGAAACGCGAAGGCGGGATTTGATGATGTTTTATTTTTATGCGTCATTTGTTTAGATACGTGGAGCTGTGTCGTGCAGCGGCTCACTGAAAGAATACCGACCCCTCTCTTCCTTTGGCTGTCGTAAAATGCGACTAATAGACTAAAGTCTGCAAATACATCCAAAAGCATAGATCAGCGATGGGCTCACAACCTGCCACGCTGAGCACAGATGCAGTTGCTATTCGGTGAAACGTGAACTATGGTAGAGGACTGCTTTTACGGTCCTCATTGCCTAGTCCCTGTCTAACCCTTCCGGGATAATAGTCGTGATTATATGTATGTTTGTATGATAATAGTAGTGATTATAATTTTTGTATGTTTAATTGCTCGGGTGCGCTACATTTAATAGAACTACGTTAGATATATTTTCATTTTAATAACGTTCATTTTACATAATGAACAATATATATAAAAACTAATATCATAATTCTATTTAATATAATAATAGTTTATTATAATGGTTACTTAATATGAAATCATTTAATATAATATTCTTTTGATTGAATTTCGCTTTACATATGAATCATTTGTTATATTTATCATTTCATATATTTTTTTTTATTATAAAGATCAATTTCAATAAGTTTTATTTAATCAACTTATCAATTGAAATAGCTTTTGCTTAATATAAGTTTTAATTGGTATTTCATCATTTGATATTATAAAATTGCCCTGGTAATCTATCGTACCTACTTCAAGAGGTCGCGGGGCCTAAGACAATCGCTACGCTGCACTGCGCTTCGCGATTGTCTTAAATTTCGAGGTTATTTTTTGTTATTAGACAACAGAAATATTAGCTGCCCTACTCCTGTAGGTCACGTGATAGGTTAGATAGAAATTTAAGACAAACGCGAAGCGCAGCGTAGCGATTGTCTTAAACGAGGTTATTTTTTTATTAGACAACAGAAATACTAGCTGCCCTACTTCTGTAGGTCACGTAATAGGTTAGGAATTTAAGACAAACGCGAAGCGCAGTGTAGCGATTGTCTTAAATTTCGAGGTTATTTTTTTATTAGACAACAGAAATACTAGCTGCCCTACTCCTGTAGGTCACGTGATAGGTTAGATAGAAATTTAAGACAAACGCGAAGCGCAGCGTAGCGATTGTCTTAAACGAGGTTATTTTTTTATTAGACAACAGAAATACTAGCTGCCCTACTTCTGTAGGTCACGTAATAGGTTAGGAATTTAAGACAAACGCGAAGCGCAGTGTAGCGATTGTCTTAAATTTCGAGGTTATTTTTTTTATTAGACAACAGAAATACTAGCTGCCCTACTCCTGTAGGTCACGTGATAAGTTAGAAATTGCTTACATCCTTGCTTAAATATAACATACCTACAGAAATTTATTTGAAAGGATTATTTTTTGTGCTGAATTTGAAACATGTTTAAGTATTGGAATTGCTTGCTAGTTTTTAAGAATGTTATTTAAATTAAATGCTATATTAAAGGTTATTATACATATCGAATAAACGATTAAATGAGTATTATATGTTTAGAATAATATAATTTTTAATATTTATGGAGAACGTTTTTATATGAACAGTTTGTTATACATTCTAAAATTATAACTTTTAAAATTAGATCTTTCGTTGATTATACTTTGTGATTATTATATTAAACAAAATTATTTTATCTGAAATTATATGTTGTAGACGTTATGACATTAGTTGTTGTATCATACATTACACACCCTAATTGCTCACCAACAGAAGGGAAAGCAGGCCTTGTTAAGCTTAGAGGTCCTACTGTCAACGTTTAGAGCAGCGTTACTTCAATCTTACTGAAAAATTCTTATCGGAAATTGCTTAGTAAGCACTACACATTGAAATGAAACACTTTTTTACGGATTAACTCGCGTTTAATTTACTATTTACATAGTTTTTTTTTATATTATACTGACGCTTCGAACCCTTCACAGGGTGCGTGGTCACAGGGAGACTGAGGTGTTGGTCGTCTCATAGTTAGAAGTTATTTACCTATCGTCAATCATTTTTATAATTAACCAGGTGCGTTCAAGTTTACACGTCAGGATAATATGTAAATAGTAAATTAAACGCAAGTTAATCCGTAAAAAAGTGTTTCATTTCAATTACTCAGTAAGATTAAAGTAATACTACTTTTAGAGTTGATAGTAAGACCCCACATCTTTAAGGCTGCGGGCACAAAATTAACGGCAGCCGCATAAAAGGTTTAAGAAACTAGGGCTTTCTCATTAATATATAATCTGTCGTCAGAGCAGTTTTCAGTTCAAGCAGAGATAAAAACAACATTTTTTGAAATTTCTGAACTTTTAAAAACTTGCGCTTAAAAGATGGTGAGGAACGACAAGTCTGATGAAAGTAAAGCTTATTTCATCCAGGATGGCTGGCTTACGTGTTTTTTATTGCCGGACTACGATTACTAACTTAATAAATGAACACAAATTATTAAGTATACTATTTTTCTATGTCAAATATTAAATTATATTTATGCTTCGTAGTAATTGATGGATAGTATATGTGTAACTGAGGTAGACATTTTTTTCGACATTAAGTATTTGCTTACTTACCTACTCTATTACAAAAATACGTTTTACGTAAAGTAAAAAAAATTAGATCCGATAAAATTTTTCGTTTGTAGTTTAAGTATTCAGCTTACATACTTTATTCGTTTTTACGAAGAGAAAGACCTCAATAAATTTTACGACTGAAAAGAATAAAAGTTTTGTATGTGCCACTTTCAATATCCCGCAAAACGTTCAGCTATTCTAATTCAAACGGGCAAGTACAGGCTGTCCTCATTCCAGACATAAACAAAACATACGCCCTCGTAACACCAGCACGGTCACCTATCTAAGAGACCATAAAATTCTTTCCTTTCCACGTTACCAAAGCAGGAGGCATCATAAATATGTATAGTGGGAATCAAGCATGCGTCTCGTATAAAACGCCACCGAAAATGCGATCTCACGGGAGGCGAAGTCACTTTGCGCCGAAATAGTACGAATGGATGTGTTATGAAACCTTTTGGCAAACGTAGCTAGCGTTTGAACGTTGTACTTTCAGCTTTTACCATTCAGTGAAATAATGAAAACAAAAGAGGGCCGGAACGGTCCTTCTGACAAGTTTGATGCGTAATAAATAAATGAACATCGACATTTTAAGTGTACGAGTAACATTTGAAATCTGTCAACGCAAACTCAATGCGCTTCATAAAAATGTGTCCCATAACGGATCCAGCGGCTGTATTTCGTTACTCAGCCGACTCGCACCCGGTTTATTTGCCCCTATTTGCATAGAAACGTTTTTTGTGGGCGTCCTTATTTGTATAGTGGATAGGTGGAGAAAGGTTCCGCGCTCACCGGCAAACTTGGCGTATACGTCGCCGGCAGATTTGTTTGAATTGAATGTAGTGTGTACTGCGGCTTTTATTTTGCTCCTTTTAGCATGACGACCTCTTTGCTCAGGTTTTCTCGCCCCAAATAGTGGCAGCTCGAAAACTTTAAAGGGACTTGAATGGTTTTCTTTTGTTTTAGTTCGCTACTTCTTTACTAAATGTTTTTGGAATATAATAACAATGCAAATAGTTTGGTAACTGTTTCGCATAGCGGTGAAAGAATACTACCACCCCCTCGCTTTCCTTTGGTGTCGTAAAAGGCGACTAACGGACTAAAGACTGCACATATGTCCAACAGCATAGAACGGCGATGGGCTCACCACCTGTAACGCTGAGCACATGTGTTTGTCATGTCTTTGGTGAAAAGTAGACTATGGTAGAGGATGGCTTTTGCGATCCTCATTGCCTAGTCTCTAAATAAGCCTTCGGGGATAATAGTCGTGGCTATATGTATGTATGTATGTGAATAGCATGGTTGTGTTCCAAGTAAGACGTAAGATAAAGGCAAAGCAGATAAAAGGGAATATACAATGGTAAATTTAAGTTGAATTTTTTATTTTTATAATTTTTAAAGCCGCCAGTCTAAAGTGGAACTGGGCCGGATACATCTGTTAAAAAAATAAATAAATAAACTTTCCTACACTCACACCAATTATCTAGCCCAAGAGAAGCTTCGTTATGAAACTCGTTAAATGGTTATTAGACAACGGATAAACATACTTAAAATACATACTTATTATACATAGAAAACACCCAGACCCGAGACAATTTAGAAAAACAATAGTTTCTAAATTGACACGACCGGGGATCGAACCCGGGACCTTAGAGATGGCGACAACATGAAAACCGGTGTACAAACCAATTGACTAAGGAGGTTGTCAAATTGTAATGTCAGCCTAGTTGTAAAACACCATGTGGATGCGACGCAATGCTAGGAGTCGTCGCAGCAGGCTTATAAGGAGATGGCGAGACGAACTAGACTCCTACTGCAAAGACTGGCCATCAAGAGCACTTAATCGCAAAGAGTGGAAAAGGGAAGGGAAGCCCTTGCCCTGCAGTGGGACGACCATAGCTGAAAATAAATAAATAATAATATTTAAACAGTAAATATTTATTGAAATTACAAAGGATGACCAAACGCCAAGAACTCCGTAAACAATAAAACTGGGGTAGTTTTTTTATAAGAGAAAGAGGCAAACGAGCAGGCGGGTCACCTAATGGAAAGTAATCACCGCCGCCCATGGACACCCGCAAAACCAGCGGAATCGCTGGCGCGTTGCCGTCCTTTAAGGAAGGAATCAGGTTAAGGAAGGAATAGGAATTGTGAGGAAGGGCCTCCGGAACCTCACTGGCCGGACGAAACACAACAGCACCAAGTGCCATAATTTCACGACGGATATTCGTGACAGGGTGGTATTACGCCGGGCGAGCCGGTCCAATGCGTGCTGCAACGCAGCGTGGCTCTACCACTAAGTCAGTGACACTCATTTAGCACGTGGGGGCACGTGTAGGGTCTCAATGGGTAAACCTACGGACGCGAGTCGCGAGTCGAAGTTATTTCTAAACAAAAAATATATAAAAAAAGAAACTTTTTCTAACTAGCTTGAGAAGTAGATATGCTTCTCAAGCTGGCCGCAACAAGAAACAATTTCTCACTCATCACTTTATTTGAAACCATAAAAAAAATCTAATCATAATATACACGCAAGTATGTTTTCAATTAACTAAGGATAAGTAGTAAAATTATGCACCGGGCTTTGTTTAATAAATAACAGAAATCGTCCTCTACCCACTTTATATTATAAATTGGCTGAATTTAAATGAAAATAGGAAAATCTCATCAAAATAAATAATTTTGCAATTTACTCGGGGACGCTGCATTTGTAACATGTTTTAACAGGAGCTGAATTCAAGTCGTAATTTCAAATGTATTATAATCCTTGCACCTGCATACGCCAGTCTAAACGAGAGGATATCCCCACAAAAGATATGTACACAGTATAACTAGAATAGTAAGTATTATCTTCACAGAACTGCGCCGCACGCTAATAATTGTAAACGTATTATAATATTGTCTTTTGACAATAACGAACGGGAACCGTAATTTTGAAGGTTTTTAGGTGCCTAAGGTGTTAGAGTTTATTTAGAGAGAGGGTAAGGCTAGTTTTAGATTAACCTAACTACCTTCCACTATACTAAGTCTTTCATGATTATGATATCAGTAGCATTGTTGTGTTCCAACAATTAAAGATGAGACTGCCAGTTATTGATGAATTGAAGGCCAATTCGGGTCGATGTTCGGTTTAATATTTAGCCTTCTCCTCATGTGTCGTTGTCTATGTTAGAAATGACAATGACAGCTGTGGGACGTTTAACGTTTCAACTGCGGCCGCGCTCTGATCAGTGCTCAGTCAATAGAATTTCTATTGTGTTTAGTGGCGTCGCGTCCTAAGTGTTAAATGCTGATGATGAATGTTTACCCCGGGAATTGAACTTGATCTTATCACTAGACCATAGAAGCAGTAGAGTTACTGCTTTGTGTGTACTGGGATCTTTGTATGCACCGCCACGCCCGCAGATGCCGTATCTCTTTTCTCTTTACAACTACTTTGGAACTTTCTAGGTGCAAAATTCTGTTCTCTTAACGGAATTATTTAGTTGAGGGAGTCTTTTGGAAAATCTTTTAGTAAAACATAAACAACTTTGAAAATTAGATTTCTAAATAATACCTATAAACTTTGTAATAATTATATGTTAAAAACACAAAACAACGACATTATGAATCTCCTGCTTTGCTTTCAAAACTTTTGTATGTCTTTGTATGTCAAAAAATTTTTTTATGTCTTATGAGAAAAGTCCGAAGCGTGCGCAGAGTTCATCGATAAACTATAAGTAGACCATTTTGCATTGAATTTATTTGCGAACATTGGCCAAATAAAAATTATTTTATACGATAAGCTAGCAAAATGCTCAAAACTTGAAGGTATTAAAACACGGCTGTAGTTGTGACAAGACTAGACGTTTATTAATGTAAAAAGGTACACGTCACACAAAGGTACATTACCACAGAGTAAACATGAGTGTTGCTATATCGCACCTATTAAAGCTAGTAGTACACATGTTGTTATTTTGATAATCTATAACACCTCCACTTATCAAAATAATCCAAACATGGTATAAAAATTTTTTTTACACAGAACTTGTATATTATATTAAGCTAAGTAGGTACACATCTCTATCTACTATTTAATGTAAAAAAAAAACAAGTAAACATCAAACAATGTTTTGCATGCCTAATTGTTTAACAAATTGGTTGTGTTTATTACTACTTAAACCTTTGGTTAAAAGGTCTGCTGGCATTTCAGAAGTTGACAGATAAACTATTTTAACAATATTATCAGCAACAGCCTCTCTAACAAAATGGTGACGAATGTCAATATGTTTTGTTCTCCTATGGAACAAAGGGTTCTCTGTCAATTTCTGAGCACCTTGATTGTCATTGTACAGGATAATTGTATAATTACAGCCAACAATTTCGTACATTAAGCTTTTTAAATAAATTGCCTCCTTACAGGCCTCTGATATTGCCATGTACTCACTTTCTGTGCTTGACAGTGCCACAGTTTGTTGCTTTTTGCACTCATATGATATTACAGCTCCAGAAAATTTAAAACAGAAACCTGTATAAGACTTTCTATCAATATTATTAGAGCCCCAGTCAGCATCTACGAAGCCTTCTAAATTTTTATTATCCCTAGTATACATTAAACCATATGATTTAGTTTTCTTTAAGTATTTTAATATTCGCTTTGCATGTCTCCAATGGACTGCTGTAAAACAATTATTAAATTGGCTTAAATAACTGATACTAAAACTAATATCTGGGCGTGTTAGGATAGATAGATACATTAAGCTTCCAATTAGCTGCTGATAAGGGTATTGTGAACTAACATTACTGGACTTATCTAACTTCAAGTTAATTTCAATTGGGGTATCCACACCATTGCAATCTAACATATCAAATTTCTTAAGAATATTATCAACAAATTGCTCTTGATCCAATGATATGCCATCTTTATACATCCTAACCCTCATACCCAAACAATTTATTACTGGCCCTAAATCTTTAATTTTGAAATTTAACATTAAATCTTTTTTTAATCTATCTGTCAGAGTGCTACTATTTGAAAATATGAAAAAATCATCGACAAACACAGTTACAAAAATCTGCTCCTTGTTTCGCTTTTTGCTATACAAGCATGGTTCTAGTTTTGACTTTACATAACCTAATTCTAGTAAACAATCATTAAGTCGTTGATTCCAGGCTCTGGCAGATTGTTTCAACCCATATATAGCACGTTTCAATTTCAAAACAGTATTACTTTTACATTTTAAGTTAGGAGGAACTTGCATGTACACATTTTCAGTTAGACAGCCATTAAGGAATGCAGTTGTTACATCTAGATGGGTAACTTTGAAATTTAATTTAACACTTATTGCAAATAACAACCTCAGAGTTGAATATCTCAGAACAGGAGAGTAGGTATCACTATAGTCTACACCTTCTTTTTGGGTGAAGCCCTTTGCAACCAGACGAGCTCTGAATCGCACTTTGTTGTCACTTTCATGTTTCACTTTAAACACCCACCTGCATTGAACCACTCTGTCTGCCTCTTTTTCATCCACCAGTTCCCAAGCCTGGCTTTCTTCAAACGCTTTGAGTTCCTGCTCCATTGCTTGTTTCCACATTTCTTTATCTGGCCCCTTCATCGCCTCCTCATATGTCAAATCATCATTCCAAGATTTCGGCTTGTCAGCTATGCTAAGATTTGAGAAACCATACCTTTCTACTGGTTTTCTTGTGCGTCTGCATGGTAACCCTTCTTCTGCACTTAACTCACAATCTTCTTCCTCATCTAACGTATGGTATGAGTCTTCTGATGTTAAGGACAAACTGGAAGATTCAGGAACATAGGTGAGATCATTCAAGTCTGAAGCCCTACTACTTTCCTCTTGTGTTTCTTCCTCCACTAATTGAGAATCCTGTATATCAGTCTTATATTCCTGCACTATTATCTGAGCATTATCTGGGGTTTCTTCTAATTCCATAATAGTCACATCCCTGCTCATAGTAACTTGTTTAGTTTCTAAGTTGTATAATCTGTACCCTTTTACATTGTCTGGGTAACCAACTAAGATATACTTGACAGCCTTTTTGTCCCATTTAAGTCTCTTATTCTTTGGTATGTGTACCATTACAGGGCTACCAAACACTCTGACGTGACTTAAATCGGGTTTTCTGCATGTCCATTTCTCAAATGGTGTAATATCTCCTAGACCTGAGGCCGGTGTCCTATTTTTAAGGTAAACTGCCGAGTTCACTGCCTCTGCCCAAAATTTTTTTTCTAATTTAGCCTCAAAGAGTAAGCATTTAGCACGTTCAACTTCCTGTTGAAGCGCTCACAGAGGCCATTTTGCTCCGGAGTGTACGGGTTGGTCTTTTGATGAACTATCCCTTCAGTTTTCAAATAATTTTCCATCTCTTGGGAACAAAATTCTCCTCCATTATCTGTTCTGAGCACTTTAATTTTATTTCCCGTTTGGTTCTCCACCAAACTTTGGTATTCCTTAAAGTACTTCAATGCTTGTTTCTTTTCTCTTAAAAAATATACAAACGACATTCGACTGGCGTCATCAACAAAAAGAAGAAAATATCTGGCCCCGCCAAGAGATTTCGACTCCATAGGCCCACATAAATCAGAGTGCACTACCTCTAACAGGAATTCACTCCTATGATTGGCTGATGGGAAAGGCAAGCGAGACTGCTTACCCTCACAACACACAACGCAGTTGGATTTCTGGATGTTTGCTTTATCTTTATAGGATACACCCTCCACTGCACCATTCTTCATTTTTTCTAAGTCACCACTGTTGATGTGCCCGAGTCGCCTATGCCACAGTCTTGCTTCTGATGTGTGTACTGCCGAAGCTACTAACCCCACTGACTTCACTGTGTTTAGTTTGTACACTCCATTTTTTAAACTTGCTACTCCAATCAGCCTATTCTGCTTATTACGGATATTACAGCAATTCTCCTCAAATGAAACTGTATTTCCATTCGCTATAAGCTGGCTAACAGATAAGAGGTTAGTTGTAAGGTTGGGTATGTACGGGGTGCGAAGTTGGGTGACCTCCACGTGGTGCACCCTGGAAACGGGCAGCTTCAACGTCCTCCTACTGGTTAGGAGGCTGTTGTGAGGCTGGCCGGCTAACAACCCAGCATAGGCAGGACCCCTTCTGGGCCTGCACCCCCTTCAACGCGCGTCCCCTCTGGACCGCACAGCGGGTCACTCGGACCTGCGGGGGGGATCTCCACGTGCGTGCCCACTCTGGGCCGCACACTCGCCGCTCCTTCTGAGCGGCTTTGAGGGGAGTTTGACGGCGCCCCTTCTGGGCGCTGTTACACGGGGGGAAACGGGGTAGTCCGGCGCCCCTTCTGGGCGTCGTTTCATTGGGGGGGGGGGAAAGCAAAGGCTTCGTCGTTGGGAAACGCGGCGACGGGCGCCCGTCTTCGGATGGGTTGGTGGGCGGCGTTACAGCCCACCCGCTAGCGCCATAGGGGGGAATGGGGAGCACCCCGAAAGGGGTGTACCAGGGGCCTCACGCCAGCCCCTGAGCATCGTAGTCCCCGACCTGGGCGGCAATGATCCCACTCGAGGCGTCTGTGGGGGAGCTGTTCAGGGAGGGGGGCGAGGGCCTGCCTTAACCGGCCGGCCGCGACAAGGGTAGTCTCAAAAGCACCCCGGGAGAAAACCCGTTACCAACCAGCTGATACCGCCCGACCTCAGCTGTATATAGGGTAGCCTGCGCACTGGGGGCCTCTGCGCGGGTGGTCAAATCTTGCCCCCAACTCGTGGGAACAATATGGACAAATCATTGACTCTTCTTTTTGACGCCCCGGTAGGGCCTTGTACTAGGCCTGCCGGGGATGGTGGGCCTGACGACGGGCGGAAGGGTCGGAGGAGCGGATCGGCCAGTTCTGGCGGGTCGAGCAGGAGAGGGGCTTCTAAGCCGAAACTGCCTGACAGAGACGGGTCCGAGAAGGACGGAGATCATGCCGGGGACGCGACCGGTGAAGCGAAGGAGAAGGCTAATGGCTCTCCCTTCGTGGAACCGGCGGTGCCCGGTTCTGGTGTTGATAGGAGGCTACCGGTGAGGGTAGGGTCCGAGAAGGACGGAGAACATGCCGGGGACGCGACCGGGGAAACGTCCGCGGGGGCTAATGGCTCCCGCGGCGCGGAACCGGCGGTGCCCGGTTCTGGTGTAGGCGTGAGGGTAGGGTCCGAGAAGGACGTAGAACATGCCGGGGACGAGACCGGGGAAACGAAGGCGGGGGCTAATGGCTCCCCCTTCGCGGAACCGGCGGTGCCCGGTCCTAGTGGACGGAGGAAGCCCAAGACCGGACCCAGGGGGAGGTCAAGGGTGCGTCGCGGACGCAGTCGAGGTCGGCTGGACAGCGATGACGACGGGCACACAACCTGCTCGGGAACGCTGGGGCGCGACTCCGACGAGTTTGAGGGTGCGTCGGAGTTCGAGTTCTCTGGCCGCTCAGCGATGGACGAGTGGGTCACGGAGGACCTGGTGGCTGCTGCCAGGAAACACTGGGCGCACGTCGTGGACCCCTCTGGTCCCTTTCGAACTGTGGAGGTGAGCCGGAAGCGGCCTCGCCACAAGACCGATTCGGACCCGTCGGAGGAGGAGGGGACGCTGTCCGCGCCCTCCAAACTGTCGACCGCAGGCCGTGGGCGTTCTGCCGCCGGGTCCCATGTCGGGATGTCGAGGGCGCGCCGCCGTCTGAAGCGCTTGCAGTCGGAGGCGGAAGTGGTGGAGGCCCAGACGGTGGTCGACAAGGTCCGGGAGACTGTTGGCCTGTCCCCGCCCCCTGTCACGAGGGCGCAGAGCGAACAGCCCGCGCCGCGGGTCCCGCCGAGGGCTTCTGAGCCTGTGCCTGCGGAGGTGGAGGAGACGCCCCAAGCGGACGACTACCTCGCGCGGATGACCGTCGCCCTTGATGGGATCACCGACGTGGTGAAGAAGAGCGGGAACATCAAGGGGACCCTGATGAAGGCGGCGTACGCGCACATCAGGGAGGCCTCCCTGGCAGCTGAGGCTCTGGCGGAAACGACGCTCGACGAGGAGACAAGGCGTCTCCGCGCCGAGAACGACCGGCTCAAGAGCAGGATGGCGAACCTGGAGAGCCAGGTCGCCGCCATGCGGCGCACCTCTGTCGACCGGTCGCCGCGCAGCACCCGGACGAAATCCCCAATTCTGGGCCGTCCGGCGCCACCACCGCAGGACAGGGACATGGCGCTCCTGGAGGCGTTCCAGGCCCGCATCGTCGCCCAGCTGGGCAACATGATAAACGCCCGCATTGAGGGACTAGAGGGCAGGCTGCTTCCGGCCGTGCCCCTGCGCCCGCCCCTCGCGGCGGACTCTAGGAGGGAGGAGGCCCCGCCGGCCCGACCGGCCCCGCCGTTGGCGGCCAAGCCGGGTAAGAAGGCCCCGCCAGGGAAAAAGCCGCCGGCGAAGAAGCCGCCCAGCAAGGCAGCTGAGGAGGCCAACCCCACGGGGAACCCCTTCGTGGACCCCAGACCGGGACCCAGCAACGCCCCGGATTTTCCCCCGGTAGAGACACCGTGGTCGACGGTGGCGAGACGCGGCCGGAAGAAGGCCCCACCCGCCCCCCCGCCTGCGAGGACGGCCAAGGCAGCGGCCCAGCCGGCGATGAGGAAGAGGCGCCCCCTCCTCCCACCGAGGACAGCAGCGGTCGTCCTGACGCTGCTCCCAGAGGCCGCGGGCCTGGGCATGACCTACGCCCAGGTCATTGCGAGGGCCAAGGCAGCGGTCAGCCTCACCGAACTGGGGATAGAGGGGGGGATGCGCATCCGGGACGCCGCGACCGGCGCCCGGATGTTCGAGGTCTCCGGGGAGGAGAGAGCGGAGAAGGCCGACGCGCTGGCGGCTAGACTGCGGGTGGAGCTGCAGGGGATCGCCAAGGTGGCGCGCCCCTGCAAGCTGGCGGACCTCAGGGTGGTCGGGCTGGACGACTCCGTCCAGCCGACGGATGTGGCGAAGGCCCTGGCCGCGGCGGGGGGCTGTTCGCCGGACGATGTTCGTGCGGGAGCGGTGGCGATCAGGCCGGGGGGCTGTGGCACCTGTATAGCCAAGGTCCCGGTGGCGGCGGCGAAGAAGGCCCTGGGGGCTGGGAGGCTCCTTGTGGGATGGAGCGCCGCAAGGGTGGAGGCTCTCGAGCCGATGCCCATGCACTGTTACAAGTGCATGAGCATCGGCCACACAAGGCTGCGATGCCCGCTGGAAGTGGACCGCACGGGGTCCTGTTATAGGTGCGGGGCCAGCGGGCACAAAGTGGCGGAGTGCACGGCCAAAGAGTCGCGGTGCGCGGTGTGTGAGGCGGCGGGGCGGCCGCATGGGCACCACATGGGGGGCAGGAGCTGCCACCCGCCCAGCGTCAAGCCCAAACGAGAGGCTCCGGGGAGAGCCCGGCAGGCGGAGGACGCCCCCCCCCAACGGGGGCATGGAAGTTGAGGGAGAGGTTGGGCGAGGACATCCTGGCGCATCCTCTCCTGCGCAGGCGGAGGGGGGGTCGAGGGCGGCGACGTAGCGTCGCCCTCTTCCCCCCCCATGGGAGGGCCGCGGCCTAGTGTAGAGGAGCACTAGGCTGCATTGCACAAGCCCTCTACCCGCTTGGGAGCAGTCAGACTTACCGGACTGCTCCCCCTGGCGCAGGGGACCCAGGTACAACTGGGTCCGTAGCGTGCGGCGTTCGCGGGGCGTGGTCATACGGTACCGCGGCGCCGCTATACGCTCCAGACGGTAAGTGTCGGTTCTTTTACCGGGTCGGGCCCGTATGTCCTTACTCACCCGTTTCCCCCACGGGGGGGCGGGTGGGGACATATGGGTTCCAGCCCCGGACAGTGCATGGGGTGTCTCACGCTCCTCTCGAGGCCTCATGCCAGTGCAGAGAAGCATTTTCTCCGACTAAAACAAAGAAAAAAAGGTTGGGTATGTACAACACATTTTTCACACGAATGTCAAACTGATCGTTATTTACACATGTAATTAATTGTGTATCGCCGGCACACATAACTGGCATAGATGTTCTATTCGCCACAACTATTTCATTTATCTCGTGTTTCCGCATATCCCGTAAGCTGTCGCGGTTCGCCGTCATATGGACACTGGCACCAGAGTCAATATACCAATCTTCAGTACTGAATTCTCCATTTAGAAATGCTACACTAAAAGCACCTGCTTCCTTAAGTTTCAATTCGGGACATTGGTTTTTATAGTGTCCAATTTTCTTGCATTTATAACACTTTATTTGTTTACTTTCTGATGAAATTTGATTTGACTTTGACGTTGACGTTTGTCTTTTCTTGGAATGAACAGTGCTGCCACCTTTCGTTCGACGATTCGTCCAAAACGCTGTCTCTGGTCTACTGTTGCCAACATCACAGGACATGTCGAGAAGCTTCGTTTTAATGACGTCCGCACTAACGGCCAAACCGGAATGCTCAATCGCCATTATCATTGGCTCGAACCTTTCTGGTAGCCCGGCCAAAAGCAATGATACAATCCACTCTTCATTGATTTCAAACCCTGTTCCCTTCAAACGCTGTGCCGTTTCAACCACTTGAGACACGTAGCTTGTCATGGATTCACTATTTTCTAAGCGGATGGATATCAATGTTCGCAGTAGACTAATTTTCCTAGTGAATCCGGTGTCATCGAATAGCTGCCGTAACTTTTTCCACAACGCGTTTACAGTTTTCTCCGTCTTGATATGAGCGTACAACGAAGGATCGATGGTCATAACCAGCTTTGCTTTGGCCTTCACTTGCTCACTGTCACTCAAATCCGGTGAAATATTGTCCAAATCAACGCCTTCTAACACCATAAAGTTTTTTACGGCAAACGCCCAGTCATCATAATTTTCGCGTCCTTTCAACTTTGGAACACTTAATAAATAACTGGATGACGACATGGTAAAAAAAAAAGTAAGATAAAACTACTTTAAATACTTATTGACTTGAAAATGCGGGACTGGGCCCATAACCTATTAAAACACGGCTGTAGTTGTGACAAGACTAGACGTTTATTAATGTAAAAAGGTACACGTCACACAAAGGTACATTACCACAGAGTAAACATGAGTGTTGCTATATCGCACCTATTAAAGCTAGTAGTACACATGTTGTTATTTTGATAATCTATAACAGAAGGAATATTTTCCGATCATGTATATGACTTTAAGCATAAGTATAGACACCCAAAACTAATTACTACTACACTACTTACAATGTAAGTGTTAATAAAATAAAAAAAGTTTAATTCAGATTTACATCCATATTATGTTGCAATTAAAGCTTATGAACTACGTTAGTATGCCTATCTCTGTTTGTGGGGTAGCTCTCATATCTAATTATGGAAAAACCCACCCCGCCCATCCGGATCACCTGGCACACCCACGTCCATTTTCAAAAACTTCAGGTTACGTACGGCGCAAAAGTTAAAAAATACTTAATTAACGAAAAGTAGTTGAGTTAACCGACGATTACACTTTGTTTATTTATAAATAAATTTTATTTATGTACCTATAAACCAATTGCGTCTGTTACTAGGGCTCTAGATAAGTATGTACCTACTCACTATTTTATTGAAGAGCTTCATGGCGCAGCGGCAAAAGCGTTCAGTTTGCATCTTTCGCAATTCCGTTTCACTAAATGGGTGACCGGATATATAGATATATAAATACATGTACTCAGTGCTTTGGTAAACACGTAAAGTCATTGGTCCCGGTTGTTGTCTTAAGATGAAAGTCGTTAAAACCCGCCAACCCGCATTAAATAAATAAATAAATAAATAAACTTTCCTACACTCACACCGATTATCCAGCCCATGAGAAGCTTCGTTATGAAGCTCGTTAAATGGTTACTAGACAACGCATAAACATACTTAAAATACTTAAATTCATACTTATTATACATATAAAACACCTAGATCCGAGACAATTTAGAAAAACAATAATTTCCAAATTGACCCGACCGGGGATCGAACCCGGGACCTCAGAGATGGCGAAACCATGAAAACCGGTGTACAAGCCACTCGACCAAGGAGGTCGTCATTAGGCCAGAGCCAGCGTGATGGTTCATGGCCCAATCTTCTCATGTGCTGTTGTGTATGTTGGAAGTCTTGTGCCCAGCAGTGGGACGTCCATGAGGCTGATAGTGACTCATTGTATCACAAGCATCAACATACTGGCAACATAAATTCCATTTTCTGTGTGGTCCATCGATGAGCAGTAAAAGTTGCCTTCAGACTCTTTCTTTTGCCTTTCTTACACTGTTTTACGGTTAACCTGTATTATATTTAACTTTCAACTTAAAATGGGTATAATTATAATTTCAATAATAAAGATGAATTTTTAATGTATCTTTTGCTAATGTGCAATTTGTAATTTGCTCTATTTTGTTTTAATATGGAATTAATTGTCTCTGTATTTCCATTAGGCAGGCATATGCGCCTTCTTAGTTCAATTTTTAAAAATCTCTCTTTCCCTAGTAGCGTCAAGAATACTTGAACAAAATTACATGAAGCAATAAGCCAGCAGAGTGCGCTCCTAAGATTTAATAAGGAATATTCCCGCATTCTAATTTTGTTTACATTGTTTAATTCGCGCCGTAGACGGCCACCGCTGCCCTTTCTTTATCCCCGGTGTTTGTACAGTAATCCCTCGAAAATTAATTACCTTCGCCAAGCCTTTGGTATAGGCACCGTTGCGTAGATTAGACCTCTACCGGGCTTAATGCAATATTAACTTGAACTCGCTGAAAATACTTGTACAGCTATTTAGAGTGAAACTATGAGATTATCATCACTATTAGTGCAGGTAAAATGTTTTTTTTTAAATCTACAGTTTACGTCACTCGATTTTTAGTATTGTTCTCATACCTAATTAAACTATGATGTCATTAGAAGCGACATTTTTATCAGTGTTTTCTATTTTGTGTCAGTTGTTAAAATTAAAAAAAATAAAATTAAACGATACGATAAGAACTTACAGATAGTGACTTACTTAACCCTTTGAGGATCGTAAAACCAGACACAATTGAAAATAAATTGTTTCGCGACCGCCGGCGCATAGAAAAGCTATTCATTAGAATGAGAATTTTTACATTATATTTAATGTCATGTCAACATGTCGTAGCAGCAAAAATAAAAGGACAACCCTGACGCTCAATTGGCGCGTAGGTATATAACTCAACAAAAAGGCATAGTTTCGGTACTGCTTTAGCTTATATATTTACTGTGACTGTGGTCTCTCATGTGTGTTTGTCTGTGTGTGTGTGTGTGTAATAAAAATAATAGGTACTAGATAAAAGACTACGACATACACACACATTCAGAATAAAATAAGAGAAACCGCCATCGACCTACCTCGGGACTAAGCGGGTATCACGTAGCCACCAGGACCTTGTAAGTTCCCAACTACTCAACAACCACTTCCAACAAACTATGCCGCCTTTCCGGCAACTTTTCAATAATTCACTCGATTTGATGTAATTTTCCTAAGAAACCGCATGCGAGTGTAGACTTGTGGGCTGGGTGGGTTTCCCGTTACTGACTCTGAATTAAACGCTTCGTCTTTGAGAGTAGTTTTAGAGAGTTTGTTTGACGAATTGTGATTGTCTTTGATAATTAACATAAATATATTCAAATAATGTGTTTACCAAAAGAAAATACTCAAAATTGTACAAAACCCCTGCAAAAATATTTTGGAAATATTATATGCATGTGCATGAACATAACAGTGCAAAAAAATGTATATAAATAAATAATTTACGATTTGCATAATCGAAATAAACATATTAAATTTGTTTACGTTTAATTTTCTTATTATTTTATTAACACTATTCTGCAGGTGTTTAAGAATAGTTTATTGCATTAATAAGTACTTATATTAATAGGTTTCCATTACTTACAGTGTGTACAATTGGTATAAACTTGGTATTGGTATCAAATCAGTATCAAATCCCATATTCGTAACAGGAACACCGCATTATAACTACATCCCGAAGGATCGCGATACCTGGAGCTTCTTAGTAGCTTCCGCTCCTGAAAGGGTGTGTGGTCAGGCCGGGCCCCTAAACTTACCTTGAGAACCAATTTGTTAAATATTTACGAACCCCGTGAGAGTCTACAGGTTTTCCTAAGGAGATTTTAATGTTTCTGCTTATAATAAGATTAGAGGTGTAAGTGATACGTGCAATGGGCTTTCGGTACGTAAGGTGATGGGGTGTCTTAAAAACTGCCGAAGGCTTATTCTTAAGGTTTATTAGTAGGTATGGAGTAAACAAATCATGTAGTTTGACTTATATTTAAATTACAATACACACTGTCGCTTAGTCCAATATATTTTTTTAAAATGTTATATTATCTTATAAAAATGTTATGTGTAAATATTGTAGAAATTTAGGTAGATCATTGTTCATGCTCATTTATTTAAAATACACAGTTTGTCTTTTAAAAAGCATCAAGCAAAAGATAGTCTGTCTTCATCCAAGTTTTATAACCCAGACAATGTAATAACATAGTTACAGTAAAACTAAATTAAATTAGAATAACAAAGCTCCCGCCGGCTGTACTGTTTTATATTCGTCCACCTGATGCAACTGAAAAAAAAATTCAACATTCTCTTAAAAAAAAGTTAATTAATTACGTATGCAAATTGACGAAAAAGTCGTACCGAGCCGTGAGCAGGTCCCATGCTGGAACCATTCGAGCAGTGTGCATTCCTTGTAATTAAAAAATAGTCCGTAAAAAGTCCGATTCACAGATTGCTTTTTTCGTAATAAAATGTTAATGTTTTAAAGCCGTTGAATGATTATTTAATTATTGAGGCAAGAACTAAACTTACAGTGATTGGCTTGTTAGAGTTGAATACCTGAAAATGCCAGCCTTAGAAATCGCTAAACACTTTAGTACATATGATTTAATATAGTTGGTGTGACATACCAACTATTGCGTTCATACATAGTGATTGCACGAGCGTGTTCTTTCCGAGCTAGTTGATGACTTGGTGTGATATGTTAATAAAGTGCTACTTCCGAGGCCAACTGTAAATCCAACTAGTACCAACTTAGTACTCTTTGTCGCTGATAAAAAGGTTTCACTCATATGCCCATGGTTCAGTATAGCATCACGAAAAAACCATTTAAAATGTTAAATTCATAAAACTAAAATTAAAAACAGCGACAATAGAACGCGCCAGTGTGCAAAACCCGATTGAGAACAATTACCAGAAAGCCGCACAATGCTATATGGTCGGTCGACATAACTAAACATCTTAATACAAAACCCTGGCTAAATCATAGCGAGCGACTTAACAATGAATTTAACTACACCAACTATTAGTTATCTCTACCGATGCAAGTATGAAACCCCAGTACGATAGCAGATAATGAGATTGTGCGAGGCACGTACCAACTCGTGATTAAATCATTGCGATGGAAAAAATGTTGAATCTTTAATGATTCTGATGAGACTCTTGCCTCGCCCATGATCAACTCATTTCCTCATTTACTATAATGGATAGCGGTTTCATCTGATTAATTAGCTAACACTAAGTGTCTTGTGTTGTAGGTTGACGACATAAATAAAAGGCGTAAAAGTAATACACATTAAAATAAATGATTTTATTGAGTTTAGGTAACTACACGGAAAGAAATTATTAGTTGGGTTTACCATATTTCAACAACATTTTAGGGTTAATATAGCACCTACTCTTGAGTTTTGTTGAATGAACAAAAACTGTATTGTTGATCTGTCACGGTAATTTGAACTTATTACATAAATCTTTTGTTGTTTTAACGTATTTATTTTGTACATTTAACTTTAAAAATGGTAATTTCAACAACTTGAACAGTAAAATCAACAATTACCTATTGAATTATGCATGAATTGTTACGCCAACATGTACAAATAGGTAAAAACAACTGTTTTCATATCAACAAAAACTTTTCTGTGAAAACAACAATTTGTTCATGTTGTAAAGCAACACTTTGTTAATTCAACTTATGTGTCGCCAACCCGTGCAAAATCAACCTTTTTGTTCTTTCAGTGTAGGTAGGTACTTATTTAAGGCATTATAATTGCACCGTATAACCAACACTACCTATAAGTAATGTATAGCGATTCGCTTTTGTCACCGTAAACTAACACACGTTGCTAGTCATGAACGCCTTTTTTTTTTTTTTTTTTTTTTTTTTTCTTAGGGGAACTCGTTATGAGTACCGGGGCCTTGAAGAGGCACCCGGTTATGTGGGACTCGCCCGTCCGCCTTTCCACACCCACTGACAAGGAGAGAGGCTCCATGTCAGCTGCCAGGCTAAGCCTGGCTGGGTGGGCGAGACGGAGGGGAATACCCACTAAACCCCTGGGGGCCCACAATCCGAAGCGGAAAGCTGAGGTGGATGTCGCGGTACATACCACTGGGGATTAACCCGCGACGGTCACCCCGTCGCCCGTGTGCCAACCTGTGACCGCAAGCGGTCACGCGCCGACACACGCGCGACTTCGCGCACGGCACAACACAAACAAGCGTGCCCACCCTCTAATGGGCACACAATCCCCCAAAATACATATACAAAACAACACATGACAAAACAGGACAAGACACCTCGAACAGACACATCGGTCCTCCGACCCTTGGGTTTTGGGGAGGTATGGTCACATACCCATGCCAAAGCCCATCCCCACTCGCACTTGCTTCCGCAAGCGCCCCACCACAAATAGGCAACACTACAAAACCGCACAGGACACCACAAAAATACAGACAACAGACAGCGCGGCCTTCCACCAGCCCGCCTTATCCTCCTCGGAAACCCGGACCCCGACTCAGACCCAGAAACCGCCCACGAATCTGGCTCCGACTCGGACCCCTAGCCCCACCAACGCCACTCCACCAACCCTCGACCTCGGCAACCGACACCCGACCCCCAGAACTCGGAGGCAGAATCCCCCGAAAGTCCACGGCGTGGGGAAAGCAGCTTTCCCGGCGGTTTTCCCGTAGCTTTCACGGGCCCACAGAGGTACGCTCCAGGTGCGACCCGCTACTAACTACGGTAATAACTCGCGGGTACTCGTCCGCACGGTCTCCACACCGGGACCCGGGTTCGGCTGGCCCTCCTCGAGCCCGACACCCGACTCCCGATACCCGAGGCCGTATCCTACAGAAGGAACAAAATCCCACCAAAGGACGGCGTTAAGAGCGCCGCCGAGACCACCGGGCGACACACACAACTACAACAAACAAACAATCAGCTACAGCACACACAAACTACACAGAAAAACAAAGACGCGCGGCCTTCCTCCAGCCCGCCTTACCCTCCCAGGCAGCCCGGACCCCGGCCCAGACTCAGACTCCGCCCACGAGTCTGAATCCGACCCGGACTCCGATCGACCCCCCCACAAACAAAAACCCCACCAGCCCACAACCTTGGCGCTCGACCCTCGGGCCGTGGCCCAGAGCGATATCCCCCGCGATATCCCCCGAGTGACCCCCCGGCTATGGTGCCGGTGGTTTTCGCGACGGTTCCCCCGGACACTTCGCAGCGGGCCTGGCGAGGACCCGCTACTCGTCACAGAGGTGGCCGACGGTACTCTCCCACCGGGATCCACCAAACTCCGGGACCCGAGTTTGTCCGAGTTTGTCCCCCGAGCCCGACACCCGACCCTCAACCCCCAAGGTCATGTCCCACCAAAGCTATCCCACCAAGGACGGCGCTCAGAAGGAGCGCCGCCGAAACTGTTATCCTCAAAGACGCTCAGAAGGAGCGGCGAGCGTTTCAAGTGCGTGCCTACTCCGGGCCGCACGCCCGCATAAGGAGCTACGGGCGCGCGTCCCGGAGTGGGCACGCACTTGACGGTGCAGGCCCAGAAGGGGCACTGCCTAGAGATTCGGCGCCCAGAAGGGGCGCCAGGTATTGGCATAAGGCCCCTTGCCCCACGCTGAACGTGGGCCGAGAGGCCTTACCCCAGGGTGCACCACGAGGAGGTTCCCAAATTTGCACCCCAGTCATGAACGCCTTAGCCCAATATTAGACTGATGACGACATGCTTCAACATGTCTTAATTTAGTGTTTGCTAAGACTCGACCACGGCGGTAGGTTTATATTAATTACACATAAACACACATTATGATATAAAATATTAACAGATAAGTGGATAATAACATGACGGTTCCCTACGATCCGATGACATATCAGCATGCCTATTACCTAATGCATAGCCATGCAGCTTTCCCTAGTGTTTTTCCGAACGAAAATCAACGCCACGTGCAAAAATCCATTGAGTCGTTACTAACTAGCAGATATCGAAATCCTACGGGAGGATCGCCCAAAATCACGCTGGATGGTCGCAAACAAATCGTCTGACGTCACAGAATCCTTTCATTCCGTGTCGCGTCGGGTTTTTCATGTACATGAGAACGGAGACCACGCTCGTTACACGTCATTAAGCGATACTTTACGGCAGACGGCTCTCGAGACTGCCTACCCCCTCCATATGCCTTCCTAGTCTAGTGGCGAATAGTTTCACTGGAAGTGACGTTGCAATGAATATTTTTTTATATTATTTTAACGCAAATTTTGTTGCGTACAAATTACAAATTGGAAAATGTTTTTGAATGGGTGCTTTTAGTTTTCAAAGTATTAAGTAAATGGTTTTGATGAAATTTTGTGACCGGATAAGAGCTTAATTGAAACACCTGACCCGGAATGTCAAAAGAGTGCAGATTCAAATCCAGCTAAAGTAAACTTTACTACGCGCCGCCCGCCGTGATCAGCTCACAGAAAGATCTCGCTACCTCTTGCGGATGCAGACCAGACCGTATAGAATGAGGTGGCTTCGCAAAAAAAGATCCCACAGTAGGTATAGAGAAAGACAACAACATTTCGAAATTCGAATTAAACTGCATTCCAATTATGGCAAACGACTAACTTTTTAGGTAAAACAACAAATGCTAGATTGATTATCAGGGCCATCAGACTATTAAAGAAAACTATCTTATCCACTACACTACTATAAGTACTTAGCTTGTTATTGTTGGCCAACTCGTAATTAGTTTTAAGTTCAACACCTTTCTGCTCGTTGGTGAGACAGGTGTCTGAGTCCCTAACTTCAACAAAACGTAGACACTTAAACCTTTTTACATATCCCAATCCCAAGAGATACGTGAAAGGTATCTAAATATCTAGTCTATGTAAAACTTCTTTTTGAACTTAGTTTAACGAAAATTTATACAAAGCATACATCCTATCCTACTAATATTATAAACGTGAAAGTTTGTAAGTATGGATGAATGTTTGTTACTCTTTCACGTAAAAACTACTGAATGGATTTGGATGAAATTCGGCATACAGATAGTTTATAACCTGGATTAACACATAGTATACTTTTTATCCCGATATTCCCACGGGAACGGGAACCACGCGGGCGAAAACGCGAGCGGCCGCTAGTACATACATATAATCACGACTATTATCCCCGGAGGGTTAGTCAGAGACTAGGCAATGAGAACCGCATAAGAAGTCCTCTTCCACATAATCCTCGTTTCACCATACAGCAACTGCTCAGCGTGACGCGTGTTGGTGGTGGTGAGCCCATCGCCGCTTTTGGATGCATGTGCAGTCTTTAGTCCTTTAGTCGCCTTTTACGACACCCAAGGGAAGAGAGGATGTTAGTATTATGTTAGTCTTAGATCATGATAAAATAAGAAAAGTTTCTAAATAATATAAAAAATCACTTTCTGCGCTCACATCAATTATCTAGCCCAAATTAAGCTTCTTGTGAAACTTGTTTAAATTTTTAACTAAATATCAGATGAACATACATACATAGAAAACATTCAGACCAGAAATTAATTAAAAAAATTTTTTGACCGTGAAATTGAACCCGGATCTTAGACATGGCGCGACTCCAGAACCGGCGCGGCGTGCTAACCACTCGACTATGGAAGTTCTCGGCTAACTTTGAGTAAATGGACCAATCATTAAAGTGAAAATAGAAACCTAGATAGATTAACAGTTGAGGAATCCAGTTGAAGTGCTCTTCCACCATTAGCCTTATCATCACATAAAATCAGCTGAGATGCAGGCCGTGCAGTTGAAAAAAATAAAATCTTTGATATAAAACTTGGTCTCAAGCATTACCACATTAAGAATAACAAACAGGGAGACTGGACTATAGCCCACCCCGCTTACCCAATGTGGGTTGATGGGTTGTGGTAATCCTAAATCATAATTGTATAAAAAAACAATGGTAACAAGTTAGATTAAACTCGCCAGTAGATCTGACGTATCTAGTAAGATTTTGAATCTTGAATCTAGACTCACTAAAATGATTTTTGCAGACTTCCAAAGGCATGTATGCTGATGATAGTGAAATGTGCCGTGTACTATGTAAGGTACTGGTATTTTTTTTAATTTATGATTCTACTGCCCTAGTATTGTGTGTGCAATGACTATGATTGTAGAGAAAACTTAAAAGTAACTTAGCACAGTTCTTGCATTTATTACATTATCTCAAAGACGAAATTGCATTAATACTGATCTACGCTTTGTGAATTTTAATGAAAACTGGATCTTAAGGAATATTTTTTTTTATTGTAAGTCTTGAAATGTTCCTGAGATTACGTATATCTGAGCATGTATACATACAGGTATAAAAGTAAGCTCTTTTACATTTATAAAAAGTATTAGTATAACGCGACTGTGAGTGCTTGACTATATCCGGTTTCAGATAAATTTCAAGCTTAAAAACAACTTTTTGTTTTATTTATAGAATCATTTTATTTAATATTTTTTAATTTGATTTTCAATTTTTATATAAGTAGTTTTACGTTAGACATATTTTATTTATATTTATTCTTTTTTTCTTTCTGTTTTTCTATTATTACCCATAATAGTATTGTAGTTTCGCTGTTTAGAAACGCTATTATAACACCAGGAAACGTAGAAATATTTTATTTTATCCACGCACATGAGTAATCTCGAGTTAAAATTTTAATAAACTATCATCAAATCATTGTGTTGTTGGATATGCCAAAACTTTTAATTACGTCAGTCCCTAGTGTGCATACGCGAGTAAAAGTAGCAGTAGTAGGACTACTCGAGATACTGTTTCAATAAATTACGAAAATAAAACTAAACATTTCCAGCCAAACTATACATCTCAAATGCAGATTTACTAATTTGATTTTTGTGGGACTACCAAAATGCGTGGCGTATTAAATAAAATCCCGGCCGTAGCTTAAC
The DNA here is from genome assembly GCA_963921215.1 of Scoparia ambigualis. NCBI lineage: Eukaryota > Metazoa > Arthropoda > Insecta > Lepidoptera > Crambidae > Scoparia > Scoparia ambigualis. The sequence continues at coordinate 9,384,501 of OY992511.1, read as the reverse complement.
TCCGACGAATGGCGTGTCGCGTATTAATTAAGCCTTAAAATATTGAGCCTCCGACGTCAAGGGCCCTAAATGTGCATGTTCGTTAAAATTATTTTTTGTTCGACTATTTTCCCTCATTTGGAATGTCGCTGCAAGTGTTAAAATCTTCACGCATATTACTATTTTTTTTGGTTTGAAGTGTGGTAGTGCACCTGTAGATTTTTATTGGAGTTTGGTGACTAAATCTTTAGTTAAATTAAGTTATAATTATTTCACGACCGTGTGGCGTAGCTTTGAAAGAGTACTACCACCCCCTCTCTTCCCTTGAGTGTCTTAAAAGGCGACTAACGGACTAAATACTGCACATAAATCCAACAGCATAGAGCGGCGATGGACTCAGCTAAGTCGCTATATGGTAATAAGTGGACTATGGTAGAGGACTGCTTTTGCGGTCCTCATTGCCTAGTCTCTGACTAATCCTTCGGGGATAATAGTCGTGATTCTATGTATGTTTGTATAATTATTGCAAGTAAGCTGCCTACATCGATAACATAAGTGATCGAAAGCTGCATGTCTGTTATGCATTGCTGTTGATGATGTATCGGAGTCCTCATTGCCTAGTCTCTGACTAACCCTTCGGGGATAATAATTGGGGTCAAGAATCTGTGTGTGTATGTATGCGAGTCACATAAATACAGTCGTACACAGTAAATAGAATTCACATAAGCTTAGAGTACAAAAAACAAGACCGATGGTAACGCGTGTGGGGATACGGCTGGCAACCACAACTACAGTATTTTGCTACGATGCTACGACTACGAACTAACAAAAAGCAATGTTGCTACATGGACCCCGTTCGCCCGTGACAAATTTCCAAAAATGTTCTTTTATAGAAATCTTGTCCTGCCAATTCCAAACACATAAAAAGAATTAGCCAAGTAGGTGCAGCCGTTTTTAAGTGACCTGCGTACAAACATTTGTGTAATGGGTTTTTATTTATATAGAAGATTATTTACTTGATAACAAAATGAGATATAACACCACAGTGCCACTCTTTAAAAGTTAGATAATTATAACAAATAATAATAAGTACGTATTAGGTAGTTATTCCGGCATTTTAAATTCAATTAATGTTGTCTCTAGTGAAAATGCATACAGTAACTCGAAAATAGAACTTTAAAACAGAACGATTGATGAACGTAGGATTCAAGTTGCTATAGCACAAGTCTTTCTTTTTCAACTGCCATTTTCAGCCATGTAAATATAACTTTAAAGCACGGTATGCAAAATTAAAAAGTTAACTTAATGTTATTTTTACTAACAACATCCGAACTCACGTAGCAGTTCAATGACACTTTAGGTTATATCTAGCATACCAGTATATTCACAAAACGTAGGCATGGCACGTGACAAAATATAATCAGGTTGGTCCCGTGAGTAGACGGTGAAATTTAGTGTCTTCTGGCTTCTGTCCAGCAGTGCTATGCAGATTGAGATGATATTAATGGAGCGTTTCCGTTTCCATACTATAAAAGTATTTTAAAGATAGGTACAAAGTTGATTTATAACTTTAACTACCGGTTCGTAAGTCTACCGGCGTGGTACTTTACTGGTCTGTAGGTATGCGACGGGAAACCTTGTACTGAGAAAAACCAGCAATAAACTCAACAAAAGCTCTTTTCTCCCTTTCTGTTACACTCAAAAAAGGGGATAACACATGTACACACAAAGGGATATGTCTATCAACCAATCCTGAATTGTTCAGTTTTGCAATAAAAACAAACTAAAAACGTGCTATGATTTATCGACAGTAAGGAGATTGTCATGTGGACTAAATACAATGAATTCTAGTATTTACGTTGTTGTTTTCATTCCATAATATCAAATCAAATCAAATAATCTTACTATAAACGTCCCACTGCTAGGCACATAATATTAATTTAGTTAAATACTTAATCAAAATAATCTACAAACAAATCATTGCTGTTTTTGACAGCTGCCAAAGACCTTTAAATAGAAATGATATTATTATTATATCTTAACTAATGGCTATCGTGTGTAGCATTAAGCCATATTCAAGTGTTTTAAATTTTTATAGTATTTATTTAATATTGTATGGTAGATAGAAATAAAATGGAGTATCACAACACTTGTTGTTGCTAAAAGAACACGGGAGAAATTCCAAAAGAGAGATGTTACTTTCCATATCCTGACGCTTAGGAAATTACGATAGTGATGGCGAAAACGTATTCCGGCCACATTCCGGCTTCGGGTGTTGAAGAGGTGTTGAAGTGGTCTTCAGTAATTAAAGTTAAGACATATTGAAAAGTAATACGGATTTTTTCAGTGTGTCTCACACCATGAAATACCATTTATCTTTTTGTGGTGCCTGACCACAGACCACATGCATGCCTGAATAAATGACGGGCTGTGTAGTCTATGATTCTACTTGAGTAATTTTCTCCGTGTTCGTTACGGTCTAGTCTATGGTTAGTTGCTCTGATGAATTATGAGTTGTCATACTCTCTGTGGTCATACTGGTCGCTTTGATAAAAACAGCAAGAGTTTTTTCTGGAAGGCTTCGCGATTATGAAAGGCTGATCGGCGCTTACAACTTTCTCTTTGCTGCTCCAGCCCTACCTAAAACTTGCGTCTTGATTAAGTTCATTCCTTTTTTCTTTGTGTATTCCAGGGTTCTTGCACCGGAGTCACACCCCTGGATCTATTTGCTGCTGCCTGCCTGTTAGAGCCTGTGCGTGAGCTGCCTGGCGTACACGACCTCGCTTTCGTCCCTGCGCGCAGACTGATCCCACCGGTTCCAGGTTCCGGTAGCCGCCGTTGACGAAGAAGATTAGCCTAAAGCTAAGTCTTTTATGTCCTACTCAAGCGGACAGAGTGAACGATCCATAGAACTCCTCCATGAGCTTGTTTCTTTATGAATGGGAATAAACTTTGTAATCATATTCGCAGTTGTTATTTCCTCCTATTCTGAAGTAGGGTCTAAACCGCTTCAGTAATGACATTAGGAAATTCCCTTTTTTTCACACATTCCAAAGTAATCTGTACATTGTCATATGCTTGTGGAATATTTAAAAAGAAAAAAATATACGCGTCTTTATCCGTCGCTCTTAAAACATCTTTATTAAGGTAGAGCTTTAAAGACAAATGGCCATTCTCACCAACAGCCCCTAAATTTTAGGTAACCCTTAAACCACGTTAGGCGACGTTTTTACTCCGACAACCGTCACCTAAAATCGCTAATGGGTTACATAAAACAAAGGGTTACTCCCCAGAGACTTGCAGCAGTTACAACAGAGCACAGTGGCGGGTACACAACCCCAAAAAGATGTAACTACCTACCAAACATTTTGGTAATTGAGCCATTATGATTCCAGTAATGCAGTGAAACTTCAGGGACGCGTCTTCGCGCCGCAGAGTACTGACAGTGCGAGTCCTAAATTAATATGAATCTCTAATTTGAGCGTCACACGTGTTGCGAGCTCGCAACTTTCCAGACTACGCCAAATTGGATAAACATGTGCAACGAACGGAGGCCTTTGAACGGAAAACACGGTGCGATATTGCGACGGACAATGTTGTGTTTCATTTTAAGCGTACTCGTAGCGTCTACCTACATATTTAGACGTAACATAAGAAACTTTTATTTCGCCACAATCGGAAAAACGCTTGATTAAAGTAGTGACTTTTTATCATAAAAACACTTGAATACACTAATATTATAAAAGTGAAGGATGAAGGTTTGTTTGTCGATGTATATGTAGTAATCTCTGAAACTACTGAATCGATACAAATTGTCATTTCACATAAAAGCTAAACAACATATTTCGATGTACCTACCATTTTCAATTTATGATCAAATTAATTTGGTATTAAAAATGTTTAATCCGATATTTAATTAAAACGTTTTATGCGGATCTACTCGCGTCAATTTGTTTGTTTGATCCATTATCACAATATCACATTGAAATATGACAGGCACTATAAAAGCTGCAAGATTTATTTGGACAAAACATAAGTACGTTTTAGGTGTTAAAATAGTCACCGGTGACCATGGCTTTGACGGTGACTTTGTAAAGAAGTCTGAGTAGTCGTTTGTCAACTATATGACCATTGATGTCGCTTACTTATTGGACCTTCTACAAACAAATCTTCAATCACATATATATTACTTTTTTATTTTTTATTTTATTTATTTAATTTAGGGACTTTTGTTTTTAAAAACATGCCAGTCCCATCGAACCTTATTTGCTAACATTACAATTAAACTTAAACCTATTTATATTTAGAAGCAAGATTACAGAGCGTCAAAGCGGGCCTCGAAAGAAAATAACATAACATAAATGGTCTTTAAGAAAATAACAAGCCAAGCAGGTGTATTACGATGATGATTTGAATACCGTTAACTTGTGAACCGATAGCGTAGTTTAAAAAGCCCAATTTTTTAATCCGTAGCTGAATTAATAATTTAGATTGCTTTAAATTTTTTGTTGGAGGCCCAGAAGGAGATGACGGGACGAGCTAGACATCTATTATAAAGACTGGCAAGTTACAGTCCTAAGCGGTGAAAAAAGGAAGGCCTTTGTCCAGCAGTAGAATAAGGTGGGCTGAATAGTAACAATATTTTTGATATGCATTTAATTTCAATGGCAAACGAAAATGAGACCGTATTTTTGATGATAATAGGGCTTCTTGAGCGCTAAGAAGCTCCGTATGTTTTTGCGCACAACACACGCTCGCAAATGAACACGGCTTATGATAATGACAAGACTATGTTTATAGCGCAAATGACAGCAGTAAAGATAAATACGTGTGCCACTTAAGTTTTGATAACATCGTAAGATTAAACGCTAAGTAATAGCGCAGTGGGTACAAGAACAATTGTACAGTGAAATCTAGAAACCCTCCAGCAAGTTGGAGGGTTGCTCCACTCACTCTTGGATTTTTTTTTGACACTTTTTTGACAGTAACTGTCAACGTCAAATTTGACAGAATTGAGCATAGACTACGCGATATTGTGCGATAACAATACATAAGATGAACCACAGAACCGAAATAACCATACTAAAGTAGTCTGTAAGTCTATGAAAACACGGTACAAAGTCAAGTGTGTTTTTGTAGGTGCGGTCTCATGCGACCGCTTGGGGTTTGAGGGGTTAATAACATTCAAATTAGTGATTCGGATGGCACGTACAGCCGTTGTCCCCAGTTGTTGTCGTTGTCGCATTAGACCAGTGTGGTGGATTATGGCCAAATCACCACAAATGTCGTATATGTGGGAAGGCCTGTATCAGCAGTGGGATGTCTTAGAGCTGAAAATGATTAAACTGTCACGGCCGTGCGCATAATCACTCACAAAAGTTTCATCGCAATCAGATGTATTTCATAGGAACGTAGTCACGAGCAAAAATATGTAAACAATTGTAACTCTTAATACAATGGAATAAGAGTCAAAGTGTATACATATTGGTGCCCGTGACTGTGTACATGCCGTACATAAATTTATGTCTATTATCCTTAAAGAGTTAGTGAGTGACTAGGCAAAAAGGGCCGCAGAAGTAGCCTACCTCCGTGTCCACGTTCCACTAAATGCATATATGCTCAGAATGATAGGTGGTGAACCCATCGCCGCTCTATGCCCTCATACATGTATGTGCAGACTTTAGTATGTTAGTCGCCTTTTACGAAACCCAAGGAAAGTTTTAGTAAGCCGCTTCTACTACATGGATCGGAATAGTAACGCATACGGAACAAACAAAGAAACATTTTTTTGTATGTATTATGTAGATGGAAGATAATACGTTTCGGCACTCGTGCAGTTGTTCTGCATTGCGTTACGCGCGGCCCCACTGACGAGCAGCTGTGACCTGTGACTCGCTGAACTTTCATACATACTTCTACATACGTCATGTTCACTTCCAAAAGGGGTAGACTGAACTTTCATAAATCCCAAAGTTACATAATTATTATAAAAAATACTTCAGCAAGTACTTACCTCTAGTAGAAATTTCCATATTAATTTAACTCATATTATAATGAAGAATAAAAAAAACAAGAGGAACACCTAATTAAAATTAAAATATTTACAAACTTACAAAGATAAATAGAAAACTATAAATAGCTATAATTAAAAGAATTGCCCCAGATCATCCCCATCAGGCAGAGTATTTTTTTTTTTTTTATACTTAGCCCGGAAAATGACCCCACTCCACCTGATGTTAAGTGGAAATGAGGTCCAGGCGCGAGGACAACTGGTGCAGCGTAAGAGACGTAGCATCAGTCATCCTCACTCTGCCGGCTCACAAAGTGCTTCTTCACGCCTCGTTTGAAGGACCCTATGTCATAGGTAGGAGGGAATACGTGTGCTGGTAGACTATTCCATCTTTAGAAGTGCGGCAAAGAAACGAGTCACCAAATTTCTTTGTGCGAGATGGAATGTTAGAGACTGTAAATTGGTGACTCCGCAGAGCAGCACGCGTACTCCTATGGAGGAAGGGAGAAGGAGGGATGAGGTCAAAGAGTTCTTCAGAGCACTCGCCATGGTATAAACGGTAAAAGACGCTGAGTGACGCAATATCTCTACGCAATTGCAAAGGCTCGAGAGTTTTAGTGACCTCTGCATTGCCGATAATGCGCACAGCGCGGCGCTGCAATCTGTCCAAGGCATCGAGAAGGTACTTTGCGGAGCCGTCCCAAAGGTGAGAGCAATACTCCAGTACACTAGCCGCATTCCCGCACTGGATGGCGAGGATTAGGCGTTGACCCAGATAGCTGCTGGCTCTGGGGTCACGGGGCACCCAAACCCCACGGTCCTAACGTCTCCACCCCAAACGGCTCAAATATGAAATCTCCAGTCAGATTCTCATACTTGCGCCGTTTGAGGCTCTCCGCATTAATTGCAGCCGAGCCAGCGTTGATGCATGAACTTGGAAGATGGGAAAGAAAGTAGAAATGGAATCGATCTTTAGGTTGCAAAATTATCAAGACTTCGAAATCAAAATATTTTTAATAACTGTTCTACAGGAAATGGAAGAGAAAAGAAAAGCGCGCTAATTCCATTGGCAAACTTTGTCATAATACAGTAGCACGAGACAAAACAAGTTTTCAGAAACAGTTGAATGCGCCGAGTTGCAATTCTGCAACAAAGCACTAGTCGACGTTTTTTTCATTAAAAATAAAATTAAACGTCTGAAGATGTACCGCAACATTATCCACATTCTGTAATCAGAATAGTGTTGAAAATCAATTCCACGCCTACCTGTGATTCTTTTTACCCACACCATTATTATGTCAAACTAGGTCAAACGGCCTACCAATTAGACTATCGACCCAATACAAACTAAACACTATGACTTACCTTGTTAGTAAGCTTAAGTGAGCTTTACTCAATGCTTATAACTTTTTTTATATAAAACTTTAAACTATCGCGTTGCATTGCATTAAAACTGGCCGGCTTTGTATTATAAAAAAGTTAAAACTATTTGCACCTAACACGATTTATTTTTGTAAGTACATATCTACTTACTGCTTGACGTTTCGGCCGCGATGCCGCGGCCGTGGTTACAAGCGAACTACTCAGTAACTTAACTTTTTATAAAGTGCCGGCCAACGAGTACATGGCCCGCCTAATGAAAATTGTCTACCGCAGTCCAAAGCCCTCGGAGAACTAGTATCTTTCAAACTGAAACAGCAATGTAAAACCTCCGACGACCTCCGTAGTCGTGTGGTTAGCACGCCGGGTCTGGCGTCGTACCATCTCTGAGGTCCTGGTTTCAATTCCCGGTCGGATAAATTTAGAGAAAAACGTTTTTCTAAATTGATTTCGGGTCTGGATGTTTTATCTAAGTTTATGTATATTTACCCGTTATCTTACCTATTAACAAGATCAAAAGAACACTCATCTTGGTCTAGATAATTGGTGTGAGCGTAAACAATTTATTTTTTAACGGCAGAAATATATATCTTAGCTTTGATCAACAATACCAACTAGATAACGCGTCACGTACAAAATCGAAGCTAAATTCTTTCCACGTGAATATATACTTATACAGCTACATTTCTTAACTAACTGAGACAAAAGTTATAACAATTTTAAGTTCAACCTAATTACAACCATGGCACCCAGTAATAAAGTTAAAAATGCAACCATCCACGCATCCACTGTTCTGTTACACAAAATGTTGGCGCGTCTATTGGTCAACGTTGGCCAAACATTTGTAGCTAGGTTAAAATCGGTAATTGTGTTCAGAATTTAATATTATTTGTCAGTTTAAAGCTTAAAATATAATTTATTTTAGGTACATGTACTTTACGAAAGTAAGACACTCCAGCCGTTAAATTGCTTTGTCGGGCATTATTCTTGCAACTTTTAAAAACACATTGCGGCATTGTGAACGTGTTTACATTGGCTGTGTTTCAAGCAAACTAAATAAAATAAGGATTAGTTCCTGATTCGCCAGATTCCTGGTTCGCCGGATTCTTGTTTCGCCGGATTCTTGTTTCGTCGGATTCTTGTTTCATCGAAAATATTAATATACAATAATATCACTTAAGTAAAGGAAACATGTACTTAGATATATTTATTATTTAATGAATTACTATTTTGTTGCCACAATCCGACTATTGGAATCCTTGGCGTAGATATTTCGAGTGACGTTCAGTTTCGTGGTCATTTGGAAGGTAAAGCTTAATTAGCTTCGAAAAAGCTGGGTATGCTTAATAGAGCGGGTCAGTATTTCACGCCGGCCCACCGTTTACAACTGTATAAAGCACAGGTCAGGCCGCATATGGAATACTGCTCCCATCTCTGGGCTGGAGCACCCCAATACCAACTCCTTCCATTTTACCGCATTCAACGCAGAGCTGCTCGAATTGTCGACGACGTGGTTATTTCAGGACGGCTCGATCCACTGGCTCTTCGAAGAGATGTTGTGTCTCTCTGTATATTGTACCGTATATATCATGGGGAGCGTTCTGAGGAATTGTTCGGCTTTATCCCTGCCGCTGATTTCCTTCACCGCACTACACGCAATCGACTGTCATTCCATCTACATCACCTTGATGGATGGCGTTCTACTACTGTGCGAAAGAGGCAAGAAATTTCTTGCCTCGAACTACAGTGTTGTGGAACCAGCTCTCGGCGGCGGTATTTCCGGACCGTTACGACTTAGGGCTCTTTAAGAAACGAGCCTATTCCTTCCTTAAAGGCCGTCAACGCGCCTGCGATTCCTCTGGTTTTACGGGTGTCCATGGGCGGCGGTGATTACTTTCCATCAGGTGACCCGCTTGCTCGTTTGCCCCCTTCTGCTATATAAAAACGGACTTTTTTATAGCAGAAGGAGGCAAACGAGCGAACGAAACGAACGAAACGAAACGGAAAAAACTATCGGACATAACTTAAATTACCTACTTAGAAATAGGGTTCGATTCATATTTTTTTTAGTTATGGTGTTTAAACATTCTTTATCTGTTACGTTATTAAACTAAGAACAAATAAATATTTTTATTAATGTACCGATTTTTCTGCCTTTTATTTAATAGATAGGTAAAGCCACGATATTTCTATAGTTTTTAGATTCTATTTCTATAGTTTACAAAAAATCCGACGAAACAAGAATCCGGCGAAACAAGAATCCGGCAAATCAGGAATCCGGCGAAACAGGAACTAATCAAAATAAGAGCTCACTTCTCAAGTACGCTGTTATTTACCGAGACATATTTTTAGCGCCGACCTGACATCTAGTTGGTATTGTTGACCGAAGATTATAGGTGACTGACGGACAAAGGCAACATTCATCCAACACGGCGATGGGCTCACTGCCTATCACGCTGAGCACATGTGCAGTTGTTATTTGGTGAAACGTGGACTGTAACAGTGGCACTTCTTTCACGGTCTTCATTGCCTCATTGCCAGTCGCGAGTGTATCCTACTAATATTATAAACGCGAATGTTTGTAAGAATGTATGGATATTTGTTACCTTTTTCACGTAAAAACTACTAAATGGATTTGGATGAAATTCGGCATACAGATAGTTTATAAGCTAAATTAACACATAGAATACTTTTTATCCCGTTATTCCCACGGGAACGTATGGATGGATGTTTGTTACTCTTTCACGTAAAAATTACTGAATGTATTTGGATGAAATTCGGCATACAGATAGTTTATAACCTGGATTATCACATAGGGTACTTTTTATCCCGATATTCCTACGGGAACTGGAACCACGCGGGTGAAACCGTGAGCAGCCACTTGTATATACATATAATCACGACAATTAACCCCGAAGAGTTAGTCAGAGACTAGGCAATGAGGACCGCGAAAGCAGTCCTCTACCATAGTCTCCTTTTCACCAATTAGCGACTGCACATAGCTCAGCGTGACAGGTGGTGAGTCATCGCCGCTCTAAGCTGTTGGATTTATGTGCAGTCTTTAGTCCGTTAGTCGCCTTTTACGACACCCAAGGGAAGAGAGGGGGTGGTAGTATTCTTTTGCTGCTACGCGAGACGGTGATTAAGTATTTGTAAATTGAGTATTTCTTGTGTCAGTCCTTAAGGAGGGTGTATGACGGATTTGTCTGTGTGCAACACTTTATAGTCGCCTCTCTAACACAATCAAAGAAAAAGATAGATCTAAGTGACTGTAAACGCGCACTAACATGCAGCCGAGACCGTTCAACTTTCATCGATGCTACAATTATAAGACTTCAGCGAGTACCATGAAAACTCAAACACTTACAAGAACTATCAGAGCTCTAACAGATTAAAAAACCAATTCAGGAATATGCGCCGGGTTGGTTGAGATGAATTGCATTAAGGAGACGAGTGAAAAATGCACTAATTCTAAAGTAACGTTGCGCTGCGAAGCGCAGCGCAATTCGTTCTCATTAGCCGTGCAACGCCTTTCTCATAACATGATGAGATCTGGACGGGATGTGGTTTCAAGGGTTTATTTTACCTTTTTAAATGGCTGAATTGCTTAAGAGTAACACGTTTTTCATGAATTTTAAGGTTTAAAAAGAAGAAAACTCCGAACTTTAGTAGCAAAAATTTTCTTATTGTTTTTGTGCTAAAAAATCTCTTTTTCTCCGTGCTTCGGAAGGCACGTTAAGCCGTTGATCCCGGTTGTTGTCGAAAGATAACAGTCGTTAAAACCCACCAACCCGCGTTGGGCCAGCGTGGTGAGTTATAGACCAATATCCCCACGTGCTATCGTCCACGTGGGTGTGTCAAGCAGTGGGACGTTTATAGGCTATGTATGATGTAATGATAGAATAGTTTAAACAGGATTACTAAATAAGTGTCTTAAAGCATGCTATAACTTTAAATATTACACGTTCTGCATCACCAATATGCTTACAGGTGTACAGATATTGCTTTTCGTTATATCATACATAAAAAGTGGACACAAAAAGTCACATACTGGTACCCGAGAAGTGACAAATGAAAAAGATACAAACAATTTCAGAGATGGAAGAAAGACTCTTGATGTGCGGAGGAAGGATGGTCTAGAAAGGCGAAAGTTTGGGCCGAGTGAAACAATTTGGGGGAGAGCTTTGTCCAAGGATTAGCTGAGGTTACTGAAAATAATTTAGTAATAGTCAGTAGTCTAGTTTTCTAAGAAAGTAATGTAAAACTTTGCAATGAAGGCTTTCTTTTCATTTATGTTTATATTATACAATTACATCCTCTATATTTTGAACCGTGCAACAATCTAACCACTTCAAGGAAGAACGCAGTAATGAAATCTTCCTCATTGTACGGAAACGGCAGAGTCATAATGTTTCATTTTGTTTCTCATTTTATATCTTTAAGTTGTTGTGACAATATTGTTATGTTAAGGGAAACTTAGAGAATTTTTTTTTTTTTCTTTTTCCTCCTTTATGTTACGATTTTTATTATTGGTAAATTAATTAAAAGTAACCTGATGTGATCGGCACAGGGCAAAATAGAAGAGAATAGCACAAAACTAATGAGGCCTATACACAGCAGTTGCTGGCTGAAATCATGATGATGTACTGCTTTTTAGTTCCTTTGAATTTTTCATTTGTCTAAGTTCTACTTACGAGTAAGTCTATAGCTTTAAGTTTTCTTCAAACCCAATTTTGAATGTTCCGTATTCTGAGTTTTAAATACATATACAGTATTTAATTTGAAACGTAAATAAAAAAAGGCTGCAATTATTGAAAGCAGAAAGACAAAGTTTTGGACACATGAGGCGTTTATGGTCATAATCAGTTTAAAAAGGTCCCGCTGCTGCACATGGACAACAGCATAGGGGGAGAATAGGCCATAACCCAAATGCTGGCCCAATGCTGGTGTATGGATTTTAATGACTGCCATCCTACGATAACAACCGGGACCAACGGCTTCCGAAGCACGGAGAAGCTCGAGAGGTTTTTAATTTGATCACTCATCTAGTAACCCAACATTGCAAAAGATTAAATGGCAAGATCGTGAACCGACCGCCTTATGCGCCATCGAGCTCCTATTTTCTAAGGTTGAAAGTGTGCAACTTTTCGCTAGAGTTTTTTGTAACTACTATTTCAAAGCATCCATTGTTGACGCGGCAGGTGCAACTAAGGCATCTCTCTAAATTAGGGCGCGCGTAAATCGACGCGTAACAAAAGCACTTGGCCCACAGCCTTGCGCGAAGCTTTATGGACTTTAACATGTGGAAATAAGGATCACTCTGCAGTGAAAAGTGGAAACATACAACATTCTCATCTGCAAATTACTTTTTTTTTTGGCATCATAAAAAAATTCCATGGCTTTTGCCTTGGTGGATTGAGAGATTTTCGTGTGATATGGTAAATTAAGCTAAACTTAAGAGACATATTTTTTTTTATTTTAGCACTTAATATGCGGTCGAGAATGTACTGCTATCCTCCATAAAACTTAACCGGATTTATACTATTGAGCTACCTACTCAACAGTATAAATCCGTGTATGCCAGTAGTACGAAAACTTACTGGAGACTGAGCAAAACGAAGGTCAATAAAGATTTTTTTTCTCTTTATTTATTTAGAAGCTTTGATCGAAGATTCGATCATGCCAGCTCCATTTTACCCTAATCTTAGTAGTTAACTATAACAGCTTAACGCTAGAATATACAAAATTAAAAATAACTTTAGTTGCCTTTAAAGACGGCTCAGCTAGTAAAAACAAGATAGTAAAGAAATTTAAGTAGGTACTTCCACATAGACAGCAGTACACACGGCGTCAGATCAACCTACCCAAAACTGTCAAATTTCTACAATCAATTTTGAACTTTATCGTTTGGTGCTAAGGATCAATATTCATTCGAGAAATTTGACAGTTTGGAGTAGGATGATCTGACGCCGTGTGTACATGGGGACATTAGGCCATATCCCACAACGCAGCCCAATGCAGGTTGTTAGGTTTTAACAACCGGGACCATAGACTTTGCTCTCTGAAGTATGGACGAGCGCTAGATCTTCTCAATTTAGTCACCCATCCTGTGACCCGGCATTGCGGAAGTTGCTTAACTGGTAAGATTGCAAATCGAACGCTTTTGCCGCCGCATTATCGAGCTCCTCATCATCAGCCTATAAACGTCCCATTTCTGGGCACAGGTCTCCTACGTGAACAATAGCACGTGGGGATATTGGGCCATAACCCACCACACTAGCCCAATGCGGGTTGGTGGGTTTTAACGACTGCCATCTTTAGATAACAACCGGGACCAACGGCTTAACGTGCCTTCCGAAGCACGGAGGAGCTCGAGATGTTTTTAATGGTCACCCATCAGACGTTGCTTAGCTGACAAGATCGCAAGCCGAACGCGCTATCTAGCCGCTGCGCGATCGAACTCCTACAAGGTTTCAAATACTCACCATAAAGTCTTGTAATAAAAATCGATATTTCATCATTTAAAGCATTATTTAACTTGTTTGTTGAATATCGCTTCACCGATTACTGACCTTTCTCCCGAACTCTCAGTAACCCCTTGAAAACATAATTGAAACGGTAATTAGGTGGCGTGATAAATTGTTCCAGTCATTTTTTTAAACAACTCCACTCGGCGGCCATGATTGATGGTGTGTGTGAGTAGCATAAAAAGGTTATTTAACGCGCCTCTTATATTAAAATGATTTGGGAAAGCGTACAAGTCAATAGGGTTTAGTACCATTTTAGAAAAACCTGTTTCGTAAAATACTTTTTAGGGTTGAAAAACGAGGTAATATCGATTACGCTAAAAACGTTTAACCCCTTGAGGATCGTTAAACCACACACAATAATAAATATATTATTTCGCGAACGCCGGCGGTCTTATGATCCTTGGCCTATTACAATACTTTTTAAGATCTACGAGTTTGTAAGTTCACGTGAGTATGATTAATGACGTTAGACTAACATAGCACGGAAGTATAGCTATTAAATACCATACTATAATTTTTTAAATATGACAATTTTTCACATGGAATGTCAGCAATGTCTATAACAATAGGACAGGTATGTGCTGGAAAATGAACATCGTAATTATGTTTTTCTTTATTAATTCAACCAGAATGAATAATTATTACTAACGGCCTAAAATATATACTGTACTGTATATATACTCGTTAGCACATAAGTACTTATCTTCGTAATAATAACAACATGATAATGATATACTCGATCGTGATGCTCGCATGTTTCTTTATTCAACAATTCACAGTAGACGTGTCTCGCATCCTCCAACAAATGCTCCAAACAAAATAAAATACACACGTTCGCCTTTCAACAAACCTCCGGATAGAACAAAAGGGACGCTCATAGTTTCAGCCTTTTTGGGGTCGCTATAATTTTCTGTTTGACAGGATCGATTCATACGAATAGATGTGAATAGCGGACGCTTTTTGACATGCAAAAGGAATCATAACAGAGGCATTTTGTCGCTAGCGTACGGCCGGACGGGACGGTGGTTCAAAAGGTGTGTGCACACTTGCCCACCGTTGACTTAAGAGGAAACACTACGTAGAATTGTCATGCAAAATTCTCATACGAAACAGATAAACGACGTCCCCTGTTTCCTCCTTCAGAACTGGACCAATTTTTATTAATTTTTCAGCATCGGTTAAAGAAAGAGTGTTAATGCAAAAAAATTGTTAATGCAAAAAAATTAATCATACAGACGTAGAAAATCTCTTTCTTTAACCGATGCTGAAAAACACATATATATATTTGTCAAGTTCTGAAGAAGGAAACAGGGGACTGGCAGAGTTCTATGTTTCCTATGATAACTTTACATGCCACATCCACGTAGTGTTTCCTCTTAAGTCCAATTCATAATAACATCAAAAAATTTTGGACGTTCCTAGCGTTTAAAAAACTTTTATTTTCTATCTTAAAACGCGTTTCGATTCACGAGATGCATAAAACTGACAATGCAAAGTACACAGTCACTTACATTTCTTAGCAACTCCTCAATTGTTACAATAATTTATGTGTAACGATAGGAAACGATAGGAATAGGAAATTAGTAGATGAGACGGACTGTTAGTCTTTAGTTAGGCTTTTTGCTTAGATTTGTCATTTTATTTTAATTTAATAAAATGAGCTTACATGTATTAAACGTTTATAGCAGTGGGGAGTACTATTACTGTACCAAACTAAGTACAGTTTGTCTGTTAGTTAGTATCATTATTGTAGAGAAAAGATAGGCAGTTCAGGACTTCGGTTGAAGTGTAGATTCATCTTCGTCACTTACCAATCGGTAATCTACAAGTACCGTTCTCAAATGAGAAAATAAAAACACGGCAAGTTCGATGTGTAAAAGCGTAACAAAACTTGAAGTTTGATGAAACGTTTCTCGCTTCGGAAATGGGTCATGAAAACTTGGGGCATTCCATTCGAGTTCTAAAATACTGTTTGCACCGTAAAACTGGTTTAAGGAAATGTAGAATGCGTATTTATTGATACCGGTAAGGGCTTAAGGCTGAGGGGCTACTTACTTAAATGCGGAAGTTGTTTATACAATAATCATCACTTTTAAAATGATGAGTCAACCTGTTAGTTCTTTCGTTCGATACCTACCTTATTATTTGCATTGAGCACGCATTGGCATTAGTCACATCGAAAACTTTTAGCCATTTACCATTGTGTACAAAACAAAACACAACGTATGATTTTTTTATTTCAAAGGAAAGAGACATCATACATTTAGGTCAATATATTTTTTATACAGGATGGCCCAAACGGTAGGTAAAACAAAATTTTTTTTTGGATTTCTAAAATCCAGGGTTAGCCGGCAAAACAATTTTGTTTAATATTACGGTTTGGGCCACCCTGTATTCGAATTCAAATGGGACACTAGTGACGAGTTTTCTTCTTAAACATATAATTGTAAGTTGTTGTACCAATATCATGTACCTTGTTTTGTTGAATTAAATTGAATATTATTCATATCTTCTTCCAATTATAAGCGATAGCCTTCTTTTTAGGTGCACAGTTTAAAACCACACCATTAATGTTAACTTCAAAGCCTTATCCACTATACCCCAAGATTGAGTTCACCTCACAACCATAAATAAATGGGCACAAAATTGGGATTTACAGTGGTGCATCAGTCCGACTGCGTGGCTCGTGCAGGGGCCTTTACACGAATGAATAGTGTATGAACCGGCCCGTGGGGGCATCTCACGGATAAACGTCCGCTTTAAAACGTAAGCGTCGGAATTTTTCAGTAACACCGGAGATACATTTTGGTGCGCCAGTGATGGGCTTAGGACGGCTTAGAATAAATAAACTGTAGAGGAGAATTTAATAACCTAAACTGTTTTACTAAAATGTTGACAGGTAATTAAATTTTTTGTGATAATTGTTACATAGACTTACGATTACTATTATTCCCTAAAGAGAGACTTTGGCAATGAGGACCGCAAAATCAGTGCCACAGTCCACGTTTCACCAGATAAAAACTGCACATGTGCTCAGCGCGAGTGGTGAGACCATCGCCGCTTTATGCTATTAGGGAGTATGCACAGTCTTTAGTCCGTTAGTCGCCTTTTACGACACTTAAGGGAAGAGTTAGGTTGGTAGTATTCTTTTATTACTACTACCATATTGGGTTTTATGAAACACTTTTTATAATGTGTGCCTCGTTTTTTGTTTTCTAAGTCGCTCCGACTAAGCAAAGACAAAAGTTAGATACCTATTTACTTTTGAAGAGATTTAATTTTAATTTATTTAAGAATATAAAACAAAAGTTTGTGCCACTAATAATAAGTGTTTCTTTTTTTAGTACACCAAGTGCATCATTGCAGTTGGTTTTAAATATGCATTAGTTAAAAACATAGCTGTACCTTAATCCTACTCTGGTAAGAAGGTACACACAGTGCAATATTACGACGACTTCTTGGATTACTTCCAGTGCTTAGAATATCTAAAGATATTCTGCAAACTGGTGGCATAAGAACCGAGGATTACCTAGGAAATAGTGTTGACCTAAATTTTGTACGAGAGATTTGACCCGCTGAGAAAATGTTGGTCTGCCGTTAAACCTAATGGAAGCTTGGAAACGTTGCAGACGAAAATTGTTTCTCTAAGAGACAAACTGTATGTTAACCGACATTTATGTGACTGAAAATCTTGGAACATTACCTATTGTTTAGTAAAGTTTACGCGAACAGGACTTATTGAAAAATAACCGTTTGCACCGATCGGTTTGTGTTTATTTTATGTTGACGTTATTCTAGCCGAGGATTCCATGATATAGGTTGTTAAATCCAATACCCAATAGCAAACCTTCAATATCCAAAAATTACCACTTAGGTATATAGCTAAAGAAAAAAAAAATTCTTAATTCTCCTCTCTCCTCCCTCTGCGTGTGAACCATTCCAATGAATGGATAAAATAATATTATTATGGTAAATAAACGACAGTATATCCGTATAAAGTGATCCATTGTTTTAAAAGAGTCTTAAAACACCTTACCGTTATTTATATTTCCAAAATCACTTTTACTATGCAGCTTATATGTAACCCTAGTGTATAGTAAAATAATTAACCAAAATATTATCCTTTCCGCTGCTTACAAACATTTCAATCTGCTATAGTACACATTAGTAATGAAAAATTTAATTTGCCGTCTACATCCAGTTTTTGAATCTCATTTGCCTGAGGCAGTTATTTTCTTTCTAGACATCCCTCTTGTTATTTTTTGATTTGGGAAAACAAATGTTCCAGGCAGACATGTTTATCTTATTCAGAGAGAAATGAGAATTTTATTAAGAGTTTTAAGTTTGTTACTTTTCAATGTTAGAAACATCGGAATAAAAATCAAGGTTTTTATAATGCAATGTTAAACATAAGCATAAACTTCTAAAATAGACATTTCTTTTCATTCATTATTTTAACAGTACATAAACAAAGTGAGACAACCCATATGTAAGTCGCTTCTCAAAGCTTCGGCATATACTCCACCTTTTATATAAATACATGAAAGATTACACTCTTCAAAGATTCCCTTTATCTCGTGAAGGCTTTGTCCAATTTGTGTTGTTGAATGAACATTAACAATTCTGAATTAAACTTTTCGGCACAACAAAAGGGTCGCGGCTCTATACTCGAAACTTTACCTAACAACTAGTGCCGAGTACGTAAGTGACTTTTCATTTAGAACGTACTTGTAGATAGATTTATAAGCTTTAATCTTGTTCATCAAATACAACCAATGATGGAACACAAGTCAAGATATGTTGACAAAAGTAATTGTAAATTTAACTAACAATAATGTCAAGGCAATGGTGACAATATATTGATTGTATATGTTTGTGTAGGTATATAAATATAGCTTGCCTATTGATTTATTTTGAATTTACTTTTTTCAAAATCTCTGAGTCCAAATTTTTTGCTCATAAATTATTATATTATTACAAGAAACTGTGTCACCTTAAATCATTAAGTTTTCCTTTATTAAAACATAATTATTGTTTTATGAGGTTTAAGCGAGCACTACACATTGAAATGAAACACTTTTTTACGGATTGACTCGCGTTTAATTTACTATTTACATAGTTTTTATATTATAGTAACGTTTCGAACCCTTACAGGGTTCAACAACAACAACAACAACAACAAAAAATATCTAAATTTCAATAGAGAGGATGGTTGGAATTTACCACCTGCCTGGGACCCCATTATACAGGTCATCAAATCCCAGCCCCAACAGCAACACATTGCCAGACCTAAAAATATTGTTAGCTCGTATTGTGTAAACTTGAACGCACCCGGTTAAATATAAAAATAATTGACGGTAGGCAAATAACTTCTAACAATGAGACGACCAACACCTCAGTCTCCCTGTGACCACGGACCCTGTAAAGGGTTCGAAACGTCAGGATAATATAAAAACTATGTAAATAGTAAATTAAACGCGAGTTAATCCGTAAAAAAGTGTTTCATTTCAAAACATAATTATTTCATATCAACGCTTTGACCGCTTGGAAGCGTAGTGATAGCGATTATTTAACCCTTTTTATAGATAAACCTTTGAAAATGGTTCAACACAATAATTTCTATTAAATAACAATTAGTTTTGAACTGAGCGCTGAACACAACGTAGCACAACAATATTATCTAGAATTGCCAATGTCAGCGCACTCCCAACTCGCTGAAACTTGTAGGTTTGACAGTAATAAGTTGGCTTCCCTGTTGCTCCTATGAGTTACGTTGAAGCTGTTTACAACGGACGATAATAGTCGTACAATGAAAAGTATTTAATATTGCTTTCCCACTCTCACACCATTGATATTTGTTTAATTTTAAGGACGGCAACGCGTGTCCATGGGCGGCGGTGATTACTTTGCACGTTTGCTCGCTTGCCCGCTTGCTCGTTTGCCTACTTCTGCTATTAAAAAAATAGTAAGATAACTTTTACAGATTTTCTAAAAGAAAACGCCCTTGTTCGTTGAAGTGTGTAATATTTAATGACATATAAAACAAAACATAGCTATATAAAAATAGTATGCATAAAAAAACATAAACTCGTTTAAAAGATTTCTTTTTTAAGGCGTTTTCTTTAAAAAAATATCCACGTCGTGGACACATAGAAAATATCCAGATCCGAAATCAATTTAGTAAAAGCTGTTTTTCTTATGACCCGAATGGAAAATTTAACCCGGGAACGCCTCAGAGATGGCGTGACGATGGCGATGGCATTGCAAATGCCGTGACGTCATGCTACGCCGGAGAATTTTTTGCCGCGGTGTCGGTACTGTTCACTTTAACTAAGACTGCTTGGTAATAGGTATATAATGCCGCAATTGGGCCATCTTATTTAAGTGCAAAGAGCAGCTGTTCTATTATACATTTAGATCGAATACTATTTACAGATTTTTTATGGAAGAGTAAACTTTTTTTGCAATTTCAGAGTTGCACCTATAAAAAATACATAAGCTATATAAGTTGCGCAACTTAATAGGTTGGCCCAGTTGCAGGACTATAATTCGTCCACGCTAACTTAGCAAACCGTCATACTTCAGCCATTTAAAAAAATATATCTACAAAATATAAATAAAAACCATGCTTAGATAACGCTTTATATTTTAGTGAAAACCACATAAAAATTCATGGCTTGGTTTAGAAGAATAGTGCAGTGCCACAGACAGAGGAAAACGGCGACTTTACTTTATAATATGTAATGATTTACCAAACACACACCTGTATACGGATTATTTTTACATATATTCTCTATCTTGAAAATCTTTTCAAAATCCGTGGTCACAGTTGTGTAAAACCAACTAAAGTTTATTTCTTATTTATTGTTTTATTACATACATACATACATACATTCATGACTATTATTCCCAATGCTTTAGTCAGAGACTAGTCAATGAGTCTAGTGAATGTGATAATAGTCCACGATTTACCATGTTACAACTGCACATGTGCACAGCGTGTGGAGGTGAGCCGATCGCCGCTCTATGCTGTTAGATGTATGTGCAGTCCGTTAGTCGCCCTTTTACGACACCCAAGACCATAGAGAAGAAAAGGGGTGGTAGCGTTATTTTTATGAGCTTCGCGACACAGCTAGCTTTATTACAGTAAGAAAAAATCATAAAATCGTGATGAAGTCGCGTCGTAATCGTCTGCTACCCCAGTCGTCACCCGTAACGCACCTTCGGTTGCCACTTCTCATGGCCCCTTGAACTCTTAACTGCGATCGCCGACGAGCAGCCCTCGTCGCAATTACTGCAACATATAGTCCGCGCAGTTTCTTTAAACTTTATATTTCTGTACTCTGTTAATTTCTCGGCAACCGAGAAAGGCGCCTTACAAAGTTTCAGATAGATTTAGTATGGATATTTTGTGCTTGAGCAAGGAGTTGCAGCGGTAGTTTCCGGCATTTTTTTTTTGTCTAAACTTATTAAGACGAAGTTATTTTTCTTTATTGTTTTTTGCAGATTTATCGTTGGTTTGTACATAAAATTAACTGTTATTTAATATAATCATTGCTCTTGACTGGCTAAAGCATTTGACAAAGAGAAAGATTTTTTATAAATTACATAACACATGTTTCATTGTCATTGACCTGTGGATAAATCTCATTTTCATCCTTAACTTAAACTTTAACCGAAATAAGAGGGCATACGCATTTCGGTCTCCCATACATCTTCCAAGTCGAAATTTTTAAAGACTAATATGCCATTTTTAATGAAACTTTCCATGCTTTAGTAAAATACAGGTAACTTAATAGTTTGTTGAAAACATTTTTGAAAAACGTTTATTTGACTGAGTTATTGCGATTTAAAGTCCACCATAAAAAGTCTAAAATCAATAAAAATGTTTTCAACTAACTATTCAGATCTCTATATTTTACTTTACGCCAAGTTTCATCAAAATTGGCTTACGGGGAGGTATTTCAAGCGCTTCCCTCTCGTTCTCTCGACGGTACAACGGTAAGGGACGGGTATAACAGCGAACCGGAGCGAATAATCGTGTTTTATATTTTAAAAAATTGATAGATGTAATAAATTAAAAAAACATCGGTTATAATAACTCAAGTTATTTACGAGCTTCATTTTGGTAAATGACTCATAACATCAAATCATTTATTTTAAGAATAAAAACCTGAAAAAGAAGATAAAATGACACAAAAATATGTAACTTTGTGAATTTATTCTATCGAGCCAATTTTATAAAATCGTGTTTCCATCGGGTGTATTACACAGAATAAAGCCTCAACAATATTTCATAATTTTCGCAGATTTTAATTTTACTGTTTACTACTTCAAAAAGTAATTCTAAGAACGTGTTATTTTATTTTTTCACTAACACCTAGCCTTAAGTACTCGTTTTTAAAAATTTCAACTTGGAAATTTGTGTGAGAAACCGAAACGCGTAAACCTTTCTAAGATAATCTACATTAAAATAAGAAGTATGTTCCTACATCTAATCGCCAAAACTTAGCGATAAAGAAATATTATTCCAATATTTAGAATAGACTTTCAGGGTCACGGGATACGTACTAGTAGTGGCGCAGATGAAGGCGCAGGTGGGTTCTATTAAAGTTTGAAATTATTTTTTTTTCGTGAAAAACATGACTTCAATAAGGACGCGAAAATTTAAAAGTGCGTACAAGAAAAACCAATCGGCATTGGATCAAACAGTGGGTAATGGCACAATCTTCTCAAGTGTTGCTGTCCATGTGGGAAAACCTGTGCCCAAGAATGGGCCTAATAAAGGTTGATGATGATTTTTTAGGGTTCCGTAGCCAAATGGCAAAAAACGGAACCTTTATGGATTCGTCATGTCTGTCTGTCCGTCCGTATGTCACAGCCACTTTTTTCCGTAACTATAACAACTATACTGTTGAAACTTGGTAAGTAGATGTATTCTGTGAACCGCATTAAGATTTTCACACAAAAATAGATAAAAAAAACAATAAATTTTGGGGGTTCTTTCCACCGGAAATTGGTTTGAACGAGATCTAGTAAGTAGTTATTTTTAATACGTCATAAATTAATTATTAAGAAAAAATTACACTATTATTAAAACATCGATCAAAGTTACAACGAACTACAAAAACTTTTATATGATGTTACTTACTGCTACGGAACCCTTCGTGCGCGAGTCCGACTCGCACTTGGTCGGTTTTTTTTATTCTACAACAGGTAAATTATTGGCATGCATCTCACATGATAGTAAGTGACGATAAGGCCGATTGTGATGGAAGCGGGCTTCACGCGGAATCCTCAACCACTGAGGAACTGGCTATCTTATCTCAAACTGTCGGAACACGCTATAAACATCGTTGTTATGGCGACAGACTTAGATAAGATGGTGGTAGCTAGCCAGGCGGACTTAACAGCCCTACCACCAACCAAACCGAGCACACAAAGATGTACCCCCGCTGGGAATCGAACCCAGGACCTCTGGGTCAGAAACCGGTGGCTTAGCCACTAGACCACAGAGGCAGTTAAAAAGTGATGGCGATGACAAGAAATAATACCCTCGCTGAGTTACATGGTCTCACGCCCTATACGTCTAACGTCTATAATACGAACCGTAGCGACTTTCATTAATGCTCAATTGTAGCCAAAATTTATTAAACTGTATTAAATTTTTAGAATCAGATTGTCACAATCCAAAACAAATTTGTTTCGCTACCAGCTTGTATTATTTAAGACGGGCGATTGAGGCAGCTCCCGTCTCTTACTTTGTTTAATCGTTCACACGTGCACACGCTTGGGGCCCCAGACACCCTTTTAATCTCAAAAGTATATTGCTACCGAGTAATTTAGATGCTATCCGACGGTACCATTGAATCTGCCGCGCTGGGGCGGTAAGTGTTGAAAAAAGTACGAAAAAAACAACACAAAATCAAAGTCTGAAAGCCTTAAAGCTGATCGGGGGCGAGGCGTGAAACTCTCTTTGCAAAGACACTTTATAAAATGCAATCTAAGGGCGTTTTAAAATAACTTTAATAATCGTAATTTTGATGTGAAATCCTATTAGTTCGGATTTTGTAAATAGTTTTCTTTTTTTGGAATATTTAATAAGTAGTCTAAAATAAAAGATTGTAATTTTTTACATAAGCATTTATTTAGAATTTATATGAATATTATAGTATGTCTACATGAGTGCTCAACTACTGAGGAACTGCTTAATGCTACCAACATATAGTATATGAGGGCAATTGCTATAGCCAGGCAAACTATAGCACTAACCAAACCGAGGACAACTCCGCTAGACATCAAACCCGGGACCGCTAGGTCTAACATCGGTTTAAGCACTAGACAACAGAGGCGGTTAAAAGACTACGCAAACAATAAATTAAACAATGACAATCACACAATTCACGAAAAAACAAAATTAAATGTTTGATTTGTGCTTCGTTCGTGCGGAAACACAAATCCTACTTTGCGGTTGGAATAGGATTCTTTCTAGAATCCGACTGGAAAACAATCCTAATACATATTTCATCTGCCCAAACCACAGACAGCATTGTTTTACCTTGGTGTGTTTCAACTCAAGGAAAAAATCAAATCACGAAACTTTTTAGTCAGAACCAGTGTTGAGAGGTTGTATCTTATAATAGAGCAACATTTGAAGGTCACCGCAAACTGGGCCTGGAATCAAACAAATGACAATCACACTACCACCACCATTTACGACAAACCAAAGTCAAACAAATTAATGGCGTCCGTGCAGAAATAAAAAAAAACAAAAGTCGACTTGGTTTGCCAGCTTATTATAAAAAAATCAAAGAAAATGAAACTCTGGACGTCTAGGTTCGATACCGGTATTAACGAGGTTGTGGAGCGGCAGGGTGAAGTTGACCGATACTACGTTTTTGACGCCGCACCAGTTGTCCTCGCGCCTAGACTTCACTTCCACTTAGCATAAGATGGACTGGAGTCATTGGTCGGGCTTCGTTTAAAAAAAAATAAGCTAGACTAAAGAAGACAGTTGAAGGTCAACCCGAACGAATCATCAAACAAAGGACAGTCGCACAATTGACGACAAACCAAAGTTCAATGGCGTCTGTGCTGAAACAAAAAACAAAAGTCGACTCATCGGAGACGGACGCGCGACGCCATCACGCATCAAATTGAATTTGCGAGGTGAGGATTGAAGAGGGTCGAAATGACGGACGCCGACGGACGTGCGCGGCGGGGGGCGGACGAAATAATAACGTGACCGATTCAACTTAATGGGCCTTTTCGTGATCAGCGGATGAATGCAGCTGAATGTTTTCCGGCTCTTGGGGAATGTTTCGGGCCTGCCTTTTTAGGTGTAACGCTTTTTTCTTGCCCTTTAAAAGATGTTGGAGTTAGGTTAATGCGATTTGTTGATTCACTGTTACGTTCTTGTTTTGTACAAACTTACAGTGTTAAGTAAGTGTTCATATTAATGATTGTGCTTATTAGTTCAGTAAAAAATTGCAAGAAAAATGCAAAGTGCGAGTATTCTTAAAAAAAATTGAACAATAACTACTAATAATTAATTAATAATTGTACAAAAATAAAACAACAATAAAATAATATAGAAAAAAACTTAATCTTGGTTGCCATCACCGGCAGCGCCAAGCAATCAGCCAAGAAACTAATATTATTCTTTTTTTTCTCTCAGCTTAAAGGTAACTTCGGGTATAAACCAAGAAACAAAGAATTTGGGCGTGATTTGAGGTTTGTATTTAATGATTATTAGAAACGAGGGGGTTCTAGTTGACTTTTTCTAAATAAAACAAATGATACATCAAACAATAAAAAGGTTTACCATCACGCCCAGACTGCAGAGCTGACATACTATGCGAGGAATTTTTAATCTGCCAAGTTTATTACAAAGAGATTTCTCTTTCTTGAAACGTGATTTTGTCAAGCTACTCGAGAGTTATTGCATTTGTTTATATAATGTATATAAGCGAAGCACATTTAAGTTTTCCATGAAACGAAATACACAAAGTACCTACTGGAAATAATTAAGCAATATATTTGTAATATCTGAGGAGCTGATGATGACGATGATGATCTGTAATATAAAAAAAATATTAAGGGAGTGCCATGCAAAAATAAAAATTTACTTTTAAAACAAGGGGGTGCCCAGCAGAATATCAATACAAATATTTTCGTGTAAGAATTATTGTTTAAAGCTAAGAAAGTTGTCGTTGTTGTAAAAAATATGTGTTTAGGAGTCATTAGATTTATGTATTGTTTGTTATTGTTTAAAGAGTTAGAAATTTCAACAAGGCCATGACCTTGGCAATGATCAGGCTAACTAACATAAGTAATACTTCATTTAATGTATTTAACTAATTCGGCGCATAGTACAAGTGACTTAAAAATACGTAAATTTTCACAATTTCGTGCAGGACCCTCCTTAACTAACCATAAAAAATAACTGTGTCGCGTAGCTGTGAAAAAATACTACCACCCCTCTTCCCTTGAGTGTCGAAAAAGGCTACTAACGGACTAAATACTTCACATATTTTTAACAGCAAAGAGCGGCTATGGGCTCACCACCTGTCACGCTGAGCACATGACTGTGCAGTCGCTAATTGGTGAAAAGTGGACTACGAGGACTACGTTTGCTGTTCTCATTGCCTAGTCTGTGACTAACCATTTGAGGATAATACTGCACATTGACTATAAACACTTTTAAGTGCGACTTTCAGCTATTTTACACCAATAATGTTTAGTTAGGACCGTTCCCTCGTAGCAAGTGTTGAGAGAATTCTAATTAAGTTAACTAAGTCTACTCTACGTTCCTATTCACTGCCGAACTTCGAAACGGTATAAAAAGAGTTTTAAAATTAAAACCTGTTTCGACTTTCGTAAATTTAAATGAACGTATTAAGAAATTTTGTACGAATAAAATTTAAAAAAAATGCGTATTTGGAACAATTTTATTATGAAACAATTTGTCACTTTTAAAAATCATTTATGAAAAAAATCGGAAAAAAATCTTCAAGTTCCAAAGAACTTAATGGCGCAGCGGCTAAGGTTGTCGCTTTGAATAATAAAAGGAATAAAATAATTTATTTAATATTATTAAAAATAATTTTGATTGCGATAAGAAAGTTAGGCAACTATCGAAATTATTTAAAACCCACCAACCCGCATTGGGTTAGCTTGGCTGTTATTGAAAAAAACTCCTTATGTGTTGTTGTCTATGATTTATATGTCTATCTTTGGGGGTTAAAGTTACTCGCGTCCGTAGGTTTACCCTTGAGACCCTACACGTGACCCCAGGGGGTGGTGCTAAATGAGTGAGACTGATTAAGTGGTAGAGCCACGCTGCGTTGCAGCACGCATTGGGCCAGCTCGCCCGGCGTAATACCACCATCTCACGAATATTCGACGTGAATTCTCGCCCTCCCCCCCCCCCCCACCCTCCCAATTCTTATTCCTTCCTTAAACCATTCCCACCATTCCATTCCTTAAAGGCCGGCAACGCGTCTGCGATTCCTCTGGTTTTGCGGGTGTCCATGGGCAGCGGTGATTACTCTCCATCAGGACATGCTTACTCGTTTGCCTCTTTCTTTTATAAAAAAAATGTGGAAACTCCACACGAGTCCTCAGCAGTAGGACATTTATAAGCTGATGATGATAATGATGACTTTGTCAATTTCAATTCAGAATTGGGTGGGACGATTGTTGGTACCGTCTAAGGTACGCTCCAGTCTTCGGCTGTATTGTCTCTCTCTCATGGTGCCAAATGAGGTGATGATAAGCCTGATGGCTTCATTCCAAGGAAAAATAAAAAGTTTTCCATTGTGTCTAAAACACGGGTGCCCTTCGGTTCGCCTAAAATTTTTAGTTCTTATTTCATTTGGCCGATCACATTCCTCAACTTTTAACGAACAATAATTGTCTAGCCTAACAGTTGTTTTCGCACATTTATAGTGTTGTAACTAAACACTAAAATGTATCGGCATAACTTTCTTGCGTTAAAAAATATATCGCGAGTGGGTTGGCTGAAAAATTTTAGTCCAGTGCCTATAATATATAATAAAAATATATAATAATATAATATAATATATTAATTTAATATATTTTTTTTTAACATTGCACTTGCCTTTATGAACTTTATGGTGAACGCAAATATACCAGTGCCGATTTCAAATTATACGAGTATGTTAAAAATTATTCAAAGTTATAAAAAAGAGTATGTCGATTAGCCAAGGCAAATCTGAGGCAATCGGGGTTCTAAGATTAAGAATAGTAATAACAAAATAAAAATGACATGGAATATTATAAATAGCGAAACAGGAAAGGTCAAAAGCCGTAATAATGAGTACAATTTAAATTGTGATAATAAAACCTTGACTTCTGATGCTGATGTTGCTGCAGCATTTGAGAGGTTTTTTACTGACATTCCAGTTCAACCACAAAAGCCTTGATTTCAAAAGCCTTGATATCCTCCCGCACTACAGTGGGGGAGGAAATCAAGTTAGCTACTGCTAAATCTGTTTTGAAGGAGAATGTTAAAGATTGTAAAAGTAATTTTAGAGTTAAAATAAAAACATTTAATACTCTCAATAAAAAGAAAACTGCTGATTTGTGGGGTAGTTCCGTGGACGTCGCTAAATCAGTAATTATGACAATAGCAACGGTTTTTTGCTTGTATATTTAACGAATGCATTGACTGTGGTGTATTTTTCTGACCCTAATGAAACATAGTAAAATAATGCCATAAAATAAATCAGGTAGCACTTCTGACCCCTCTAATTATTGACCTATTTCTGTGCTACCCACAAATAGTATTTTTTTTCAAAAGTTGATGCTAGACAAAATTCAAATTAATTTTTATAGAAATAAAAATTTACATTGTAAACAGTATGGTTTTACTAGGGGTCGCTCAACAACTGACGCCGGTGTTGAGCTTTTAATCCAGATATTTGATACCTGGGAGGAATCACAGGATGCCCTAGAGGTATTTTGTGATTTAACCAAGGCTTTCGATTGTGTTTTACATGAGACTTTGGTCAGGAAGCTAAACCACTATGGAATAAGGGATTCTTCTTTGAGCCTTCTAATCTCATACTTAAGTAACATTCGGATTCAGAAGGTCAACATTAACGGTAAAAGTTTTCCAAGATCAGTGGTTACAATAGGAGTTCCGCAGGGTTCAATATTTGGTCATTTCTTGTTTTTGGTTTATATTAATGACTTACCTTATTTTGTAACAGACAGTCATGAGATAGTATTGTTTGCTGATGATACTTCACTTTTATTCAAAGTGAAACGACGACACCCAAATTATGACGATGTGAATAAAGCGGTCGCAAAGATATTTCACTGATACTATTAAACGAGGGAAAAACCAATGTACGATTTGTATTGAAAGATCAATAATCACACATAGTTAAATTGTCGAATAGACTTAGCTCTGCTGTTTATGCAGTAATGAAGATCCGTCAGGTAACTGACGTTGATACAGCTAGATTAGTTTATTTCAGTTACTTTCATAGTGTAATCTCGTACGGCATTTTACTGTGGGGAAATGCTGCCGACATTTAATCTATCTTTGTTCTGCAGAAAAGGGCTATTCGAGCAATCTATAACCTAAAGGCTGGTGACTCTCTCAGAGAAAGATTTAAGTATATAAATATAATGACAGTCGTATCACAATACATTCATGAAGATATGTTCATAAAAGTATTGAAATGTTATTAAAAAACAGTGGTATTTAAACACTAGAAGTAAGAACAAATTAGCAGTACCTTATACTATGCTCCATAAAATAAATAACTCTTTTAAGGGTCTTTGTGTAAGATTTTACAACCAAGTTCTAAATGATATTCAGAAATTAGATCTTAATTTTAAAATCAAAATAAAAAAAAGCTTTATAAAAAAGCTTATTGTAAAGTGTCAGATTACACAGAAGACAAAACAGCTTGGATCTGAAATGCTCCAACAGCTATTTCTAATTGTCTATAATTAATTGATACACTATTATTCGTGTTTCGTATTGCATTGATTCAAAGTACTTATTAATTGAGTTTATTGAATTAATATATTTTGAGTTTAGCTTGAGTAGAGTATTTTTTTTTATTAGACTATAGAAATCTGCATTACTTACATATTACATTTTGTGCGTTTTAACATGTGAATTACAATTTAGTGATTGTAAATAGTAGGGATTATGATTGGTACTGCCTAATATCGTATTTGGGAAGTTTAAATTCGGCGATAAAGAGTAAGGCGAAGTAAAAATAGGCTTGAACATTTAGGAAAAGTAAAAATGTAAAAATTAAGGCTCAAGGTTTGTATGCCATTGACCATTAGGAGTAAAAAATTCGGCGATCCAATATAGACTCCTAAAACACAAAATAACACATAAAGTCATATTACAATTCATAATAAGGGTGAAATTTCGATAGAATGTTTTGACTATCTGAGTTGAGCGAAGTTGGTCGGTAGCGCCGAACAACCATACATTTCAATAAAGCTAACAAACAGAAGTTCGCAAGGTACGCACGCATCGCCACCATTTATATCTCCCCTTCGGCTTATGACGAGAGCGACAAATGAAACGTAGCTGGCGTACGGAGATAAAGAAATTATAGCAGTGTGTATGGTGTGTTTTATTGCCACCCGTTATGATGACGTAGCTATCTGGGCCCACGTTCGGCCTTTGGACGTGCTCAAATGAGCACTGGAATTAGTCATCGCCTTTTTATTGCTTCCCAGAAAGTGACGCAATTTTTCTTCGGTGGTTGTAGAAAATTACACGGAAAATGTCTAAATAGGTTTTGTATTGTTTAGGTACTACCTAGGGGTAAGGGTCTAGTCCGTAGCGAATTGGAGTTGTAGTCATTGATTTACACCTCAAAGGACATTGCTAAGCTTCCATACATTGTTGGCCTTATCAATGCACAGCTATGAAATTTTGCTCGTTGTTTTGTAAATAAGTCATTAATACTTAGCTGGGCTTTCTTTAAAAACGGACAATTATGGAAATCGTAGAATCACTCGAAGTGTATCACATTTTGAGGTTACAATATATTTTGATTCCGTTTACGTAGCTATTTCAGTAATGTTAATCAAATCATCAAAAAATATAATAATTACAAGTACCTACTTACTTACCTAATAGTAAATAATAAATACTAGTCTGTAAATTAATATAGGTAGATAGGTACCTCATGAAAGTATACAAACTTACTTAAGAAATCATGCACTTCAAAAAAAAAGAATTTTGTCTTATAGCAAAGCAAAATATGCTTACCTGACGGGGTGCCAACCATTGTTGTATGCAGCGAAAAATCTGCTTATTTTCCAATACCATGGAACCACCAGCAGAATCACAATTAACACAAACACCTTCCATTTCGTTTTGTGGGTAGCTAAAATCCGTTGTCAATGCAAAGTTATCGTTCAGGCAGATCACAAAGTCCTTAGATGAAAGCCGTGAGATGTATGTTACTGCAAGATATATCAGAGTCCAAAAGAATAGCCAAGTTATGATACATTTCGATATCATGTATACGTATTTCAACAAAGATATGACACAATTTGATAAAAAATAAACAGAATTAAATTCCAATTGAATAATCGATTTCATTTAAAACAGTTGGAACATCTCTTACTTACGCTGTTGACATTTAAATTACAGCAATGTAGATCTTAGCAAATTGTTTAGTATTTAAATAACTTTTAATTATTCGTTTTAAACCACAGGTTGTCTGTTTACTACGGATAACTGATATAAATGTAAAAAAATAAAAGAAGAATTATAATGCGGGATACTTGTTTGTGCGTGTTAACGGCCAAAATCGTCGATGTCCTTTGCACACCGTGCACACCGTACGTGGATGTGCTCATATGAGGACTGATAAAAACTTACCAGCGACGAATAATTAAAATAGAATTTTAAAAGGAACCTTAACCTAAACTTAACCTCAATTTTATATTGTGTAAGTATTCATTAACAGTATAATGTATTTTTACACTATTGTAGCAAACAAGTTTAAGTGAATAGTAACTTAAAAAAAGAGCTCGAGTGTCGACCACAAAAAACAAAAAAAAACATGTTAATAGTCCCGTTTGTAATTACAGAAAGATAGCCAATTTCTCAGTCGTTAAGAATTTCGGGTGAAGCTCTTCCATCTTCGGCGTTATCATCAGTTATATGAAGGTCAAGCACCTCACTGTGGTATAACAAAATCATAACATTATTGATACCTACGCTAAAAATATTTGAAACCCCCCTTCCAATAGACACGTAAAATAATACAACCCGCATTGACTGTGTCCTACTCTCCGTGGGAAAGTGTGTTTCGAAGCCATTCCCTCTTTTATTGTAAAAGTTTAATAGAGACTGGATCCGTAAATGGACCAATCAATACTTTATTGTACTTTTGCAATCCCCTATTTCAGAAGGGTGCGATTGGAGCTCGTATATGGTTAAAATTTGAGACAAAAGGATTTTAAATCATTATTTTTTATTGAAATGAAACGTGCTTTAAGCTATAATAATAACCACATAATAACCTTGATATAAAGATGTTAGAAATGCAGTCATTGCTGTACTTCTTCACAATATTATTGCATTTGCGTCTTTTGTTTATTTTAAACTTACCTAATACCAAGGACGATACTAACATTATGCCATCCATTTTCATTGAATTATATTTTATAATGGATAATCTTAACCAATAACGGAAATTAAAAACTATAATGCACTAATGGTACTTTAAATGATATGCAGCTACAAAAAGAAAGCTGATTGTCATTTTTTTGTCGAATCAAGAATTTTTACTTCACGATATAAAGCGAGCACACAAAACAGCAGACGGCCCAAAAAAATTAATGATTCCGAAAAGAAAAAAGTGCGATCTTAGAAGGAATGAGCTCGCGTCTTTCCGAGTTATAAAAGGTAAAGAAAAAGCCTGCATTTAGTGAATACCCATTCAGGACTGAGGAAATTCAGACCACTGTAGCCTGGCTCTGCACTTACGAATGCGAGTCCCTTTGAAGGAGACCGTGGTTTTTTTCGACAATCAGACCTGAGGCGAAATTTTATGTTAAAAACTGACTCTTTAAAAGATTCGACGTCGGTTCGGAGTCTTACTACTTTATTCATGAAGCTAAGTGTTGCATTCTGAGTGCAGTTTTTGTTCTAAGCATTCTGATTATACAGCCGTATCGCTTTTAATTGCTTTTATAAAATAAGGGACCTTCTGAAAGACGAACGAACTTTGTCTTGAAATAACTCAATATTTATATTTATTAGGAGTATTATTTATTTAACTATATTACAGGACAATCACTCATTACACATACATTATATTATTCATTTTTAGAGTAATAAAAGTCTGAACCACTTTAAAATCATGATAAAACGTTTTGTGTTTAACACATACAACAGACCCGATCTAAAGGTCCTCAAAAAGTCAACAGTCCAACAAAATTCTAAGATCAAAGCCTAACCTCTTGGGAGGGCCGGAATTCTCCATTATACTTATCCTCAAAAGGTGAATGCATATTGCCTTGTAGACTAATTTTCTGGTTAAACTTCACTTTCAAAGCGAACTTAGCGTTTTATCTTTTGGCCCCCTGAATTTATAAACACTCCTTATAAAATTGCTGTCTTCAATTAAGTGATTAAAACTTTTGTCATACTACTATTATGGCACTTAATGAAATAACTTTTTTCTTAATCATGCCTTAATTTACAGACATGAGATAGCTTTGATTGATTAATGTTGATGCAGACAAAGAAATAATTGATGAACGATGGCCAAAAATTGCAATTTAATTAATCAAAGGTACTTATATTTTCTTTATCATATTAATTTCATTGATGGTAATAGTTAAAGAAAATAAAAGCTAAAATTTGGAAGTTTCTAAATCAGTGGTGCAGCAGGTGATTAGCTTTTATAATAATATAAGCAACTTAAATTAGATATTATTTTAATAATGGTACAATATAACAACAGCTTATCAAAGACCACAGTCGCTATAACTAGAAAACTTTAGGATGTAAATAATCTTTAATACCACTATTTCCGAACTTACAAAAAAAATTAAATAAAGAATTTTAATGAGATATATCACAGAATTAAATTTGAGAGTTTGTTGGGACGAAAAGCCTCCTATCTCGTCCAATCCAATTTATACAACACTTGCAAGGGACCTTTTTAATCAGAACATCTGGAATCCTCTTTTCTGGGCTTAGTTTGCATTAACGACTCGCTTCAATACCGAACAGATAGCTACAGGAAACATTTTTCCATACTGCTTACTTCGTTTACCGTTTTTACACCGTAACTGAAAATATGTTGAATGGGCAACAACAAGCTATTCAGTGTTCACATAAAAATTTTGGTTTGTATTCTTTTTCAACCAACACAGGAGGTTAGAGTTTGATTCTCACTCGGGGGATACATATTTAATTTGGTTTAGTTTCACAATTTAATGTAAGTCTGTCGCCATAACCACATTGTAAGAAACATTATGGTGTTCCGACAGTTAACAGATTCGATAGCCAGTTATACAATAGATGAGCGATCCGTGTAAAACACGCTTCCACCTTCAGTCTTATCGCCACTTACTATTAACACGGTATATTAGGTGAGATGAAGGTCAAATGTATCCCAGTGGAATTAGTAAATTAGTACGGTAAAACCGCTATAATAAATTATACTCTTTTAGCTTTTATAGAGACAGCGTGTTTAATTAGATTGTGCTTTAAAATGTTAATGGCTAAGGTCAGTTTAGATTACTATATTTGTTAAGAGCATGTTTCAGCTAAATGAGCCTTTAACCTATATTAACATAAAATACGTCCGGCTTATCGCAATTTTAATGCGACATGCTGAAGTTAAGTGCATTATTTATCAGCGAATACATTAACTAGAATACGGGATTTCCCAAAAGAGTTAGCAGATTGTTCAACATTTTGATAGAATAATATAGAATGCAAATATAAGATAAAAATGCAGATGGTGCCATAAATTCATCTTTTGTTCACATAATATTACTTATACATATAAATACGACTATTATCCCCGAAGAGTTAGTCAGAGACTAGGCAATGAGGACAGCAAAAGCAGTCCTCTACCATAGTCAACTTTTCACCAATATCAACTGCACATGTGCTCAGCGTGACAGGTGGTGATCCCATCACCGCTCTATGTTGTTAGAAGTATGTGCAATCTTTAGTCCGTTTGTCGCCTTTTACGACACCGAAGGGAAGAGAGGGGGTGGTAGTATTCTTTCACCGCTACGCGACACGGTTCTAATAATGTTACAGTTCGGTGTAAAGGAGGAATCATTAGTGTGCGTTAACTTGATTCCCTCGTTTTCCTTGTTGGGAAATGGCTAATTTGAGATTTTGGCACTTACCTATTTTTATTTTGGTAAGGAGCCATGAAGGAATGTCTACTTTAAAATAAGTTGGTTGTAAAAATACGTCATTTTCTAAATGCAATTAATGACGTCGACTAACAGTGTTTTGAAGTAACCAGGATCTTATTTATTCATTATTATTTTTTAACTCTGTAGACTTTCGATATTTACCAATAATCACCAAGAAAATCTTATTTATTTTTTATGTTACTTATATTTTTATTTATTTCTAAATACAACGGTGCGAACACCAATTACAGTAAATAGTAAAGTAAAGTAAATAGTAAAGTACAATATACACATACAAACAGTAAACACATGTTACTCCCATACCTTCCATCTCCCATTATTAATCATCGTGCAACGAAATCACGCGAACGAATCCCTCCAAAAACAAGAAACAATACAATGCTTTTGCAATTAAACCCCGAAACCGTCTGCCATCGCCAGCCCAGCCCGCAGCACCAGAAGATTGGCATTCGGCAGATCATTATTTTTGAACAAA
Organism: Scoparia ambigualis; assembly: GCA_963921215.1. Lineage (NCBI taxonomy): Eukaryota > Metazoa > Arthropoda > Insecta > Lepidoptera > Crambidae > Scoparia > Scoparia ambigualis. Next base: position 9,348,695 of record OY992511.1, on the reverse strand, counting down.
ACAAATATGGCAAATCAGTGGAAGGTGGAAATATTGCGACGTCACCCACCTGTCCGATACACGGGCGACGGTCTCTGCGAACAAAAAGTTTCTATTGAGTAGGGTAACCAGGGCTACTATTTAATTCTTCAATGTATTATTATTATTATTTTGTACAAAGTAGCCAAATTACCCCACTTCATCTGATACTGGAAGAGGCAGAGTCCAGATGCAAAGACAGCTACGAAAGCCGGAATTTGCTTCGGTGTCAAATTGTTCTCTCACCTTGCTGGTTAAACATAATTGTATTTATAAAAATAACAACAATATAATATATAATACTGCAATAAAAAACATCATTGACATCATCAACTTACAAACTGAAAACTATTGTTCGAGCCCATAGGCGAGAGGGAAATTATTAAGTTATTCTGGCCCGCTGTGGGCAACAACAGTCAGAGGACCAGAACAAAGACAAACCAGGAGAGTAAACCTGGAACAAATACGAAATGACGAAAGTTATGCATAAAACACCATTTCTCTTTTACCTACGTATACTAATTCCTGTTTTCTGTAGTAACAACCAATCTTATTTTTGATTTAAAGCATAAAAAGCTTTATCAATTCGCTTTGAGCGTTCTCTCTTATAAGCTGAAGTATATCCGTAGCTTTACAATGCTAATCTCCGGATTGTCGCCATTTTGAGGCCATATATTATCTGTTTAGTGGGAGAAGATTTTTTTTTTATCCGACTGCTTTAATATCTTTTTCGGATGATAAGTTTTTTGGCTTATAATAATCTCAAATCTCTTTATTTTTATTGCTTCAGTTGTACAGACAAAAGCACGTCAGACTACCACAAAACGTCAAAATTATATATGTAATCGATTTTGAACTTAACACCAAAACAGCTAAAGTTGAAAATTGATTGGAAAATTTTGACAGTGTTGGGAATCCCTGAAGTGCTGTTATGTGAGTAGTGTAATATTGGGCATTCTAGATCACTTTTCACTCCATTGATCTCACTGACGTTCGATCAATGTCGTTAAAAGTGATCTAGAATGTCCCAATATTACTTTTGAAAATCACTGCCACTCGCTCAGTCAACGTCAAAAAGTGATTTAGAATGTCCAATCGACTTCTCGTGTTTTAGAATGTCTAATCGACTTCTCGTGATCTAGACTAATATTACTTTTGAAAATCACTGCCACTCGCTCAGTCAACGTCAAAAAGTTATCTAGAATGTCCAATCGACTTCTCGTGTTTTAGAATGTCTAATCGACTTCTCGTGATCTAGAATCCCATACAACGACTGCGATCTACTTTACACATTTTCAAGGTCTTTCGTTCATAGGATGCAGGAGCTTTTGACAATATGGAATTACAGCACAACTATAAATGAATGTGACTTAGTGAACTCTCAGTACGGAATAAGTGTTGTTTAGACGTAAGCGCCTACACGATTAAAATAGCAATATACCATTAACAGCTACGCTCCTCAGTCTTTCCGAAGGCGCTTGGTCAATTTATTCTATATTGTTTATAATGCCATTTTGTAATATAGTTTCGATTCATCATTGAGATCACATTATTAAACTTAAGTATCCGTCATATACGGTTTTTATTTGCCACCACGCTCCAAGGTGTATCATATAGTTGCATTTGTCAAATTTTATTCCTGACCCATAAGAAAACACTTGTGTATTTTAATCGAATTCATATTTCAATTTCTGTATACAACGACTTCGATCTACTAAACACATTTTCAAGGATTTCGTCTACTGAATGCGAAGGTTTTTGACAATATGGAATAACAGCACAACTTAAACTGGATGGGGCTTCCTGGTCTCCCAGGACTGGATCCCCGAATAAGTTAGTGCTATGAATAACATTTATCAAAGTAGTACCTCGACCCATAGGAAAACACTTGTGTATTTTGATCAGAATCCAGTATGTAATAGTTTAATTTCTGTATACAACGACTTCGATCTACTTAACACATTTTCAAGGATTTCGTCTAATGAATGCGAAGGTTTTTAACAATATGGAATTACAGCACAACTTAAGCTGGATGGGGCTTCCTGGTCTCCCAGGACTGGATCCCCGAATAAGTTGAACTATGAATAACATTTGCTAAAGTTGAACCTCGACCCATAGGAAAACACTTGTGTTTTTAAACCAAACTTCATTTCAGTATACGGTGACTCCGATCTACTCTACACATTTTCAAGGTTTTCAACAATTGGAAGAAAAGGTTTTATGCCGAAACACCTCAACCTCGATCCAAGGAAAACACTTGTGTATTTTGATTAGAATCAGTTGCCAATTGTCATTGTCGACTCTGATCTACTCAACACATTTTCAAGGTTCTCATAAAAAAAACACTTGTATTTTTTGATCTAAGTCAATGCAGACAACTGTGCAGGGAATTGTTAGTTACCTTATTTATATCAATCCCGCAAACAACAACGTATGCAATCACTACACACACACACAAACACACACACATACATTAACTACGAGTTCGACTTTGAAACTTCCCGTTTCAATGCTAACGAAAACAATTTTAATACGGGTTATTCCCAAGCGCCATCAAAAATTTGTTTGGAAAATATAAGAAATCCATACATCAATTCCTATACTCCTCCAAAGACCAAATATTATAAAAGATATTATCGAATCAGAAATGAGGAGATCCGTAGACGAACTAAGGCAGCCGATATAGCCCGAAGAATTGCTAAACATAAGTGGCAGTGGGCAGGGCATATCGCTCGAAGAACCGACGGCCGTTGGGGCAGATCGGAGTGGCAACCGCGCACCGGAAGACGCAGTGTGGGCAGGCCTCCAACAAGGTGGTCCGACGATCTGGTGAAGATTGCAGGTAGCAGCTGGATGCGTGCGGCGCAGGACCGGACGTGGTGGGGATCCTTGGGGGAGGTCTTTGTCCAGCAGTGAACGTCTTTTGGATGATGATGATGATGATGACCATTTTTTATCACGGAGGAGCATGAAAATTAATATATTTGTATTTTTTCTGGGGAGGACTTTGGGCCATTTTGTTGTGGGAGAATGGGAATAACCTTTAACATAAACACAATTAGAAAGATAAAGCTAAGTCTATACTGTTTTAATTGACAAACGCATTAAACATACATTTTCATAATACATACAAACACAAACATCACGGCGTATTCCCACAAGTGGGATAGACAGAGCAACAAGTAACAATTAATTACGTCATGCTGAAGTCACGTTTAGCAACAAGTGATCAGATAGGATTTTCATAACAGTACCTTTCAAATTATGGTTTAACTTATAAAGCAAATGTCGATTTGAATACGTACCCACTAAATATGGTTAGATTTAATTATTGTGGGAATAATATGAGTACATAAACACCGAAGTTATAAAAATAGACTGCCTCACGGTAATCGAACCCGCGTCTCTCGATATCCGAGCGGCTAACTTGTAACATACCGAGACATTTGTTTAATTTAGTACGTACATCAAAATGTTTAACTTTTACCGTCTCATTAATAAAAATGGCCAAATGTTACACCTCGGTTTAAAGTGACGCTGTCTCGTTTTTGTTAAAGAAGACAGATAGAGACAGCGTCAATTTAATCCTAAGTGTAACTTTAATCAACGTTTATTAATGACAGGGTTAGAGTGTGAGGAACTCGATGAGGTACCTAGTGGTGAACTCGATCTGTGATTGTGGTGGTTATGAAACTCTCGTTAAGACGATCATGAGATGAAATGTAATAGTAAATTTCATGCTTAGTGAAAACAGTCCTAATGTTGCACATCCGGACAATCGTCGTCAGCGCTTTATCGAAAGGTTAGCAATTACACAGGAAATGTAAAATACTTTCGCTGCAAGTTTTCGCACTAATCGATAAAATAAATATTTTGCTTAAAATTTAAAAAAACAGAGGTTACAAACATTGCTTCAATTTTGTAATTACTTCCTTTCTTGCTACTAAAAACACATATTTATTTATAACATTGTAATACTTATTTAATTACTTTTGCTTAAACGTACACTCGTTAAAATATAACAGCTAATGTAGTGGTTAGGTAGGTACTTGACTATAACGCGAAAAAGGCTCAGGCTAATGGTTTGATGAATGCAAGCATTTATGTGTACATCGTATAGGTAACGGTTTGTAGTACAGAAGGTTACGCTACCGATTAAGCTTGCTTTACTTAGATAATGTATGTGTTTATAATAAGCCCAATATGTACCTATTTGGTTTGTAATAAAAGCAATAATAATAAAAAAAAAATTTGGAATTAACAGTTTTTACATACGGTGTTATTCTTGAAAGTAAAAACTAGCACTAATAGTTTAATTGTATACAAGCAAAAAAAAAAAAAAAAGTTGATCACTCCTGCTTAGTAAAATTGCTGTTAAACACTTTTCTCCAATAAATACCCGAAAAATGGTAGTTGTCGTATCAGTGCTTCCTAAGTCAGATCGACCACTAGTACGCCTAAGCTACGCCTAAGTTATTAATATTTAGTGCTTCGGTACTCTGACATCGCTACGAGAATCATCCAGAAGATATACACCGAAACAATGTTCGTAAGTTTTAAATATTTTTATTTTTCTATTAGCAATGTTGTGTTTGCTCGACTTCGTATATGTTTTGTAAGGTATGTCAACGGTTGATCCCTTCTGCATCTGCAACCGTTAGCACCGCCAAACCGCTGTGGGTGTGCGTGGTGGGCTATGGTCCGTTCTCTCTATGTCATCATCATCATCATCATCAGCCTATAAACGTCCCACTGCTGGGCAGAGACCTCCCACGTGAATAATAGCACGGGGATATTAAGCCATAACCCACCACGCTGGTCCAATGCGGGTCGGTGGGTTTTAACGACTGTCATCTTACGACAACATCCGGGACCAACGGCTTAACATGCCTTCCGAAGCACGGATCTCTCTCTATGTGTAAAGAAGTTATTAAAGAAGGTCTGTAGAGGAGCAGTGACCTAGACCAGCAAATGTTATTATTTAATCGTACTAGTATTTACTGTCATATGTTAAATGTTAATGTCACTAATATTTATTGTTATTTTAGGTCTGAAAGCAAGCAAGTTAAACGCTCTGCCAAGAAAAGCTGTGTGTTAGCCAATTCATTTGACTCGGACAACGAAAGCATAAGGTAATTTGCGTTGATTACTTTTAAAACCTGTTAATATATTTTATGTTATTTCGTATATCGTCAATATTAATAATTAGTTTTTAATTACATTTCTTATCTTTCTAGCTCTAAGAAGAAATGCCTGTACTCGTCGTCGGTGCCTAAGACTTCAACAACGATTGTGAAAAAACAAGAAGGGTCTAGCTCCGCTTTAGACTGGTTAAATGATTCAGAGTCAGATAACGAAGTTTCGCCGCCTCCACGCAAGACAGACCAGACCTTCGACAGTGTACTAACGCGACGAGTACCAGGCGGGGTAACGCGTCGGACTGCGAAGCTCGACGGTGAACTGGTGGCGGAGCTGCGTCTCTACGACGCTGAGGAGGTGCGTAGCCTCACCGGTCTTGAAAGGTGTGAAAAGGCAATAATTTGGGTTCGACTACAAGGCGAAGCTGAGTCTCCTGAATTGTTGACTATAAAAAAATTCATAAAATTAGCCAAATCAAAATTTACTGAAGAGGGGATATTCTTTAGTGATAAAAAGAAAAAATAGTCACAGTCAGCTAGGTACTACATATTAACTAGTTACACTCTCTTCGGTAAATTTTGACTTAACTGGTTTTACTTATATATTATATGTGTGTTAGGTTTTATACATTTTACTTAAAAACTACTTTAACCTCTTGTAATTTTTTAACACAGTGAAAACAAAATCATAATGGTTAAGACTATATTCTGTTCAACTTGCAACTTATCCGTTAAAAATAATGCTTTCTCTGCTCATTTAAAAAGTATTTTACACAAAAATAATAGTTCTGTAATTGAGAGCGAGGGTATCGAACAAGTGCATAGCGCTCTTCGCGGTCGCATAGCGTCGTACCGTGTTCAATGCGAGGACGTTGAAGAACGTATGCATGTGTTTGCTCCTGCAGATTTTTTATCGCAATTGCGCCTCCGCGTGAAACTTTTACTCTCAGCCCGAATTGAGGCTTATACAAACCTTAAAGTAAATTTCGAATTGTTTTCTGAATTTTTTCTGCATAAGGATGACTCGATTTCAACGAAATCTTTTGCTACTGAAAACATTATCTTACATAAAAGTTATAATTTTGATGCTATGTATACAAACATTAGCCATAAAATTTGTAAAAAAGTTGAAGAATTTGAGGAAAGAGATAGTGGTTGGGCTTACTTACGAAGCTTGTATCTAGAAGTAAATATAAACAAATATAACCCGTTGAGAGCCTCAGGTTACTTAGATTTACCTAACGCTATAAAAAACAAACGTGCATGTATCAACATTAAAAATTCGGATGATTACTGCTTTTTATGGTGTGTCATGGCATCACTTTTTCCTGCAAAAAATAACGCAAATCGAACCACCGCATATCCGCATTTTGAAAGTGTACTTAAAGTTAAAAATATGACATTTCCAGTAGGGTTCACAGATATAAGAATTTTTGAAAAGAATAATCCCAACATAAGTATTAATGTTTATGGCCTTAAAAATAGCAGTAAGGTTGTTGGACCTCTGTACAAATGCGAATTACGTAAAAGACATCACGTCAACATGCTTTTTCTCGAAAATGGAAAACGTACGCATTACTGTCTAATTAAAGATTTAGCTAAATTACTTCGCAAGCAGTTAACTAAACATCATTCCAAAATATTTTTATGTGAGGATTGTATGATATTTTTTGATAACAATCTTAAACTCGAAGCCCACGTTTGCAGTGGTGTAGCAACAATTTTACCTAATCAAGGAACTCGAATACAATTTGAACATTATGAACGCATGCAAGACATGCCTTTCGTTTTATACGCAGACTTTGAATCTTTGTTAGAGCCAGTTGAACCAAATTCTGAAACAAGTTGCACAACGATTACGCAAAAGCATGTACCAGCTGCATTTGCTTACTACGTTGTATGCTCCTACGACAGCTCCCTTAATAAATATGTGTCTTATCGAGGACCTGACTGTGTGAATAAATTTTTTGATAACCTTCTATCTGATATAACTGTAATTTATAATATTTTGCATTCATCGATCCCTATGTTCTTAACAGATAAAGATAGAACCAATTTTGCTCAAGCTAAAAACTGTTATCTTTGTAACAAAATATTATTTGACGACAAAGTAAAAGATCACTGTCATCTTACTGGACGATATCGTGGTGCAGCTCATTCTTATTGTAATATAAAATATTGTTTGCCTAAGTTCGTTCCCATATTTTTTCATAATTTAGCTGGTTACGACAGTCATCTTTTCATACGACAGTTAGGAGAATTATCAGGTAGGATACAAGTGATTGCAAAAAATAAAGAAAATTACATATCGTTTACCAAATTTTTTCAAATTAGTAACGAAGCTATCATACCTGTTCGTTTTGTCGATTCTTTTAAATTTTTAGGCACAAGCCTAGAGAAGCTAGTTGCAAATTTAAATACAATTGATTTTAAACATCTATCTTTTTTTTTTCCTTCTCAGGAACATTTTAATTTACTTAGACGTAAAGGGGTTTATCCTTACGAATACGTCACTACTTGGAGTTCTTATGATGAAGAAGAAATACCTCCTTATAAATGCTTTTTTAGTAAATTGCACAATTGCAACGTATCAATAGTAGATTATGAACACGCAAAAAGAGTATGGCAAACCTTTGAATTACGGAGCCTTGGAGAATACACTGATTTATATCTTAAGTCAGATGTACTCTTACTAGCGGACGTCTTCGAAAGTTTTCGAAAAACGTGTAAGACGAATTATAAACTGGATCCTTCTTTTTACTTAACAGCACCTAGCCTAAGTTTTGACGCTATGCTATTAAAAACAGATGTTAAATTAGAATTAATAAATGATTTGGAAATAATAAGAATGATACAAAAAGGCATACGCGGTGGTATATGTTTATGTTCTACAAGATATTCGAAAGCCAATAACAAGTACTTACAAACTTATGACCCCGCAAAAAGTGATAACTTCCTTGTTTATATTGATTGTAATAATCTTTATGGTTATGCTATGTGCGCTTATTTACCTCATTCAAATTTTAAGTTATTAAGTGAACTAGAAATTTCAAAAATTGATTTTCATAATATACCCATTGACGGGGACATTGGCTATATACTCGAAGTAGACTTAGAATACCCTTTCCATTTGCATAATTATCATAACGATTTTCCATTCTGTGCTCAAAAATTTGCTCCTCCAGGATCTAAAACTTCGAAATTGATACCAAACTTATACGATAAGTTTTTTTATGTCATTCATTTTTCCCATCTGAAAACATGTCTAAAACATGGTTTATTGCTAAAAAAAATACATAGAGTAATTCAATTCAATCAGAGTCCATACTTAAAACAGTACATTGATATGAACACTGAGTTACGAAAAAAGGCCAAATCTATATTTGAACAAGATTTCTTCAAACTTTTAAATAATAGTATATTTGGTAAAACACTAGAAGACACCGAGAAAAGGGTCAGCGTGAAGTTGGTTAATAAGTGGAATGATGAAAAGAATATAACAAAGAAAAGTTTCGGTGCTGAGCAACTAATAGCTCGACCAAATTTCCATAGTGCTACTATTTTTACAGAAAATTTTATAGCTGTTCAAATGAAACCCGAGACAATTACTTTAGACAAACCCATATATATTGGCTTTTCTGTATTAGAAATATCCAAAAGTCATATGTTTGATTTTCATTACTCTATTATGAAACCTTTTTATCGGGAAAAATTAAAGCTTTGTTATACGGATACTGACAGTTTTCTTTATTCAATAGAAAGCAAAGATTTTTATACAGATTTAAAGTTGAATTTCCTTAGATATTTTGATACTAGTAATTATCCATTAAATAACTGTTACGGTATACCTGGTCTTAACAAAAAAGTACCAGGTCTTTTCAAAGATGAACTAGGTGGAAATTTAATTTCTGAATTTGTTGGTTTACGATCAAAATTATACTGTATAAAAACAGTACAAGAGGAGTTAAAAAGGGCTAAAGGTATACAGAAACAGGTTTTGAAAAACGTACATTTCGAAGATTACAATAACGTATTAAACAAAAATACTTTTTTAAGAAAGAAAAACATAATTTTTAAATCCTTAAAGCATGAAATATTTACCCAAGAACAGAACAAGATAGCTTTGTCAGGTAATGATGACAAACGCGTAATATTAAAAAATAAAATATCTACTATGTCTTGGGGCCACTGGGATTATATATTTTAGCAATTATTTTTTTCACTGTGTTTTTAAATTCTATTATTTAGATATATGACTATGATTTAGATATATTATATTAGAGTTATATTATACTTAAGGCTTGAGAAATAAAAAAATGTATTATTATTTATTACCATTACTAAGATTCATTGGTTGAATTTAAAATAATATTAACTTTTTATAAACTATTGTAACCAGTTTTTCAATATACTTAAGTAGGTACATATAATGAATATTTTGATTTATAAAAATTGTTAAAAAATATGTAAGTTGTTGCTTTTGCTCAGATTCATTTATTGTTTGAATAGGAAATCTAACTTAGATTATGAAATGTAATGTAAAATTTACTCTACCCAGCTGTATTAATATACCTAATAAAATATAAAAGTAACCGACTAACTTGCATTTTTATTTAATTTATTATATATCTTTGTATAATAAAACATTGACGGTAAATAAGTAAGAAAATTCTAACGCAAACAAGTTTGAACAAGTCAAATTCAGAGTAGGTTGTACTCTTCTGATTATAAGGTAATATGAAACCTAATTAATACAAATCAGGTCACGTTATTGGCAAGTTAATCATTCTTTAATAATATCAATTCTTTCTTTTTATTTTGCTGAAATGTCCATTAATTACATGTTTTACTACCTATATTGTCTTGCTGTGTCATCATGTACATTAATATAAATGGGTTTCAAATTAGTTTCAATTTCAATTATTAAAGTGAAGGCGTCAGTAGTCCAGCTAGATAATATCAACATGGTAAGTTTAAATAATTTTGTATGATTATAAATTAATTTTATTTGTGTTGTAATTGTGTCGTTATTTGGTGAAAAGTGGGCTATGGTAAAGGACTGCTTTTGCTGTCCTCCTTGCGTAGTCGCTGACTAACCCTTCGGGGATAATAGTCGTGGTTTTATGTATGTAATAAACTATTTTATTTTATGTTTTAGAATACTCAAGAGAACCTGGTGTCGCTCAGCATCAACAAGGAGTTCGTACAACCGTCATCTCCCACTTTTGAACAGAACGCTCAAGATATGCTCGAGGGATTTACAGAGGAGTATCCGAATTGGAGAGCAGATGAACGGCGAGGCGATTCCCCGCTGTATAACAAGGTGGTGAATAATATCACCAAGAAGAGACTTCGAAAAAGAAGAAGTTATCTGAAGCATTCTCATTCTTACGTGATGAAAAGTACGCCGATTCAAGGTCGTCGATTAATTAAGATTGAAGTGGTGGACTTCGAAACAAATCATACTGATCCATTATTATCTGCGCAGTATGTGGTAACAGAGCATATTGACCCCATAATGGATCAAACAGAGGCTATCATTAGCAATATATCAAAAAAAGTTTGTGGATATAGTTATAGTTTTTAAGAAATTCTAAAATAAATATTATTGAATTGAATACTAAGATCGTTTCATTCACCCTTTTTACTTTTAGTAATTAAACAAAAAGATATTTATACACATTTGATTTATTGAGGAAAATACTTTATTACATTAATAACTCAATTAACATTTAAAGTGTACCACTTTTTTAGACACAGAACATTTTTTAAAGCACACATTTTTTTATGGTACTCACAATTAAATTTATTTACATCTACATGGTAATCACTATATAATTTTAAAAAGTTAGGACAACCTATTTCTTCCAACTCCATTATTTCACAATCTTGACATAGCTCGCGAACCCATATTCCTTTTTCCAATCCCTTTACTAATACCTTCTTACTGCTTAAATACGGAACTATTATTCGTCTAAATTCACGGTAATCAATGAATCCCTGACTCCATTTGAGCCCGCGATTCCTTTCTAACCACCGGATTTGCTTCTTTTCTTCATCTGTTAGGTTTTTAAAAGCATATGGTGGCTTAATTAAGAACGTCTGCGTATGGTTTTTAGTTGCTATTGATAACTCTTTTACAATAAAATTATTTTTCAAATCCTTAAATCCTTGCACATCCACTATAATAGTATCGTTATTCATGATAGCTTTTTCACAATGTTACTCAGTGGTTTATATTCAAATATGCAATCGTTCAGTATAAGGCAGTATGCAGCGGTCTGATCAGGTATCTCTTGATCTGTTTCGATTTCTACTCTTACGTCGATTGATCCCTTCAGCATTTCTTGTTGGCGAGAACAGTCAACAACGAATAAAGGAGCAATATCTTTAAACTCTTTTAAACTCGACAACGGTTCTGATCGACGTCCGTGATAATACTGCTGAAACCTTGCATACTGTTCGTATATTAATAAAAACTTGTTGTCAGAGAAATTTATGTTAAGTCCTTCGTAGGGGTAATATGATGAATTTAAAAACACTCTTACGTCACGAACATTGCAATGGTCGAACTCAGCCATTGACATTTGAGCATTATGTTTTCGGTTTGTTTGTAAGGCAATAATAACAAATCGAGGTTTCTCTGTTTGCGATGAAGTTTTAATAGCCCAAGTATGCTTACGTGTCTTGGGTAGTAACGGATATTCATACAAGTCCCAGTTACGAAACGCTAGTGTAATGGCTCGATCTTTTTCTAAATGCTTTAATAAATTAATTCTCTCTCGATCTGACACTTTAATATGTGGAACACGCCAAACGATTTTATTTATTGTTATATTTTCCACTATTTGCTCTTTACTCAATTTTATTGCATTGACATTTGTGTTGCTCCTCAACAGTACTAACTCATGTTTACAGTTAATTAAAACTTTTTCATAATCTTCTGCAAATCCTAATATTTTATTTAATGGTATGGAGACAGAGAAAACTCCGTTTGTAACATTGGTTATTCCTGCAGGAGACCAACCCCAAACTTTTGCACTTTTGGATTCATTTTCATTCAAAGACAAATAAGACTTCATTGTCGTTGTGATACCTGCATTTTTTATTTTATCTATTTCTATTCCATTTAACTCATATCGAATATCTTGGAATAGAAATAACGCAGGATTGTTTACAAAATGCACACTTGTTACCTTTTCTTTAGTGGTACTGTTATATACATCAGCTTTACCTTCAATATACAAAGTGCTGCGTGACGGCAACACATACAAATCTTGCTGATTGATTGGTATTCTTATTTCATCATTATTGTTGAAACTTGTTACATACGGCTTATACGAATGATATTCAAAACTCTCGATACTGTTATCGTATGACGTTGGCTGAGATATATTTAATATGTTCATTTTAACAAGCCTACTAGCTTTAGAAATTCTTTATTATTTTTAGTAACCTTCTTTTTTAAGTCAAACGGTGTTCTTTTACTTATTGCTCTTTTGGAACTGACTTGAACACCTGATGAGGTAGGGTTTTTATTAAAATTAATCATTTTTTTCTAAAATGTAAATAAAGTTGTACGTCTTCTCCACGTAAATTAATCTGTCTATTATCAGCGTCTAACAACCTAATATTAATTGCACTAATTGAACTTTGATTGACTGGAAAATAGATTAAGTTTTTAGGAATTTCAATAATTCTATAACCGGGTGGTACATTAGGCACAAACTCATAAATAATATGGCTTGCTTTCCCATTCACGAATGATCCGCTAACTACGTCACATTCGATGCGTACGATGGTTGTTGCTAAAATACTGACTGGGTACTGAGACTCACAACTTATATTTGCCTTAATTGTGTCGTTAGCAAAACCTAAAATTCTACCAATGGAATTATTTTTCTCGAAATGAACATCTTCTGAACAAAATATTTTGGTTTTGAGAGTATTATTATTACAAGTCAATTTTAATGCAGTGTTCTTAATGTTGCTTTTTAAAAATTCGCAAATATCTTGAAGTTCATATGATCCTTCAGGAATTTCGATGAACTCATTGATACCGTAATAAAACTTATTGTTCCTTTCGTCTATATTAGGAATAGAATTAAAAGTAGAAAAGTATATAAGTCCGCACTCATATTGCCCACGTAATTCTAAAGTTGGTGAATAGTTAGTTATTAATGAGGCTCCTTGCCCAGTTATGGATACAGTGAAAGACATTTTTATACTGTCAAGTTATTTTAATTGTAACCTATATAAATGATTTTTCCAATACTTTCTTAAAAATAATAAACAAAGATGACCACAGTTTACAGTACCGAAAGATTGATACTGTTTGTAATTATAATTTATGTGCCTATCTTTCAAATATTTTATTAATTCTAATGGAGGTTTTAAGTTACCAAAACTGTTAAAATATTCACAGTAATTATTTTCTTTTACATAGGCTACCCAATGAGTTCCAGGATTTGAAGAACTATCTAAATTAAGAATAGCACACTCAATTTTTCTTGGTTTTGAGGGTAACGTATCTCTCATAAAAACGCCACGAAAATATGGAATATCAACTGAGTGCTTTAATATATCTAAATTAGTAAGTGCTCGTTTGGGTAACCGTTTAATTAGTTTTTTGGAGGTTGCAAGTACAAGCCCGCTCCTTTTTTGTGAGACTTCAAATACAACCCTTTTCCAAGTGCAACAGCTTCCATCATCTTGTTATGTCGTTCTGATTCTTGAAGATTTTTTTGAGCGACCTTGTAATCGTTAACAGCCTTTGTTATACCTGCAGCACCCCCAGCGAGTGAACCAAGAGCTGATAAACCAGCAAAGATTGGTATGAGGGGTAACAACCCACCAGTTTTCGGAACAGGAATGCAGCGTGGGAAGCGTATTCCTTTTATATTAGAAAACACTTTTTTTGCAGCTGCATGCGCATATTTTATAGCCGTGCGGTTATCATTACATTTTATTTTTTTCATTTGCTTTTGAATTTTTTTAACACCTTTCATGAATGACCGCACTCCTGCTCCGGCTTTAAGTTTTGCTTTCATTGCATTTTTTACTATCCATGATGCAATCTTTTCTCCTTTCCCAGCATCTTTCGATTTCAATCTTTTCTTTGCCATATTTAAAAGTTCTAAATCGGCGTTTTGTCTAACGTTCCAATCTTTATTATTGTAAGCAATATCGTGATACAAGCAAGCTTCATCCAATTTATTTATTCCTCGTTCACCTCTTAGTAAGCGTTTTTTAAGTTTTGTTCCTGGACCACAAAACTGATATCCAGGTAAGTGTAACTCGAACGGAATGTTATCTATTAAATTGTTGACAATGCCGCTTCCTTCCTTCATTGATGTTCGTAAAGTGACTGTACAACATAATCAGGCGATATTTATATTAAGTCATTAATAATTTTCTGTCAACCCAACTGTTTTCACCATCACTGAGACCCAACCATTTGACAAAGAGTTTGTTTCCTTTTTTCTTTAAAACTTTTTCAATAAGATATATATCGGGAAATTGGGTTCTTTGCAGTTCGTATCCGTAAAAAGATCCTAAAATGCTTTGCTTATGTTTGTCTTCTAAGTGGTATGTGACAGGATTTGTATGGTTAACTTTCACAACGTTGAAGATTTCTGTTGACCAGTTGGGAGTATAACCTTTGTAGAATTCACCTTTGTATTTACTAATCCGAACATGATCACCAACACGGTACTTATTTTTTTTCGTTATGTTATTATTTTGTGATTTGATGATGTTGTACTTTACAGTTGTCTGATTTCTTTTGTCAACATCAATAGGTTTAAATTTTGTTATACGATGAACAGTGTTATTATAGCTTTGTACCACGTTTTTCAAATTTTTATTTATCCACTGGTATTGACCGCATAAGCTAAATAGCTTATAAAGGTGACCTTTTAGCGTTCTAATTACTCTTTCAACAATTGCTGCTTTTTTCACAGAATAAGTGGAATAATGGTTAATGTCATATTTTTTCATCAACTCTTTAAAGTTTTCATTATAAAACTCTTTACCTAAATCTGTTTGCAAATTTTTTGGTTTCCGAGACGAATTCAATAATATACTTTCCATTGCGTTGGTGACATTAATTTTATCTTTACTCTTCAAAGGATTTGTCCAAACGTATTTCGATAAAGTGTCAATAACTACTAAAACATATTTATATCCTTTATTAAATTGTGAATACTTTTGAAAATCCATAAGGTCAGCTTGCCATGAATCATCTACTCCTTTTATAATTGTACATCGGCGAGGAAAATTTCTTCTCGCCGCTCTGTGAATTTCTTCTACTATATCTCTTTTACTCATTTTTGTTTGACTTTGCTTGAATCATACGGTCTATTTCTGTTTTTGAGTAAAACATAGTAGACAAGCGATTGGAAGTAGCTGATTCTAAGTTCTGGATGTAAATTTTTACACGACTATTAACTTTATTTATTTCATTCCTTAGATCTTGTACAGTTTTATCCAAATATGCCTTATTTACAGCTTCATCGTCCTTGTCTGGAGATGATAAACCTTTAAGTTTTGATGATTTTAAGTCGTATTCGCCCGTTTCGCACTTTTTTAACGTATCGTTTATGGTATCGATGTATTCAGATAACCTCAAACGTTTATGAATGTGATGACCGAATTTATCTATATTCATTATAATCTCGAAGCTTTGCTTACTGCGAGTATACTGCTTAATTTTCCCCGTGCTATTTGTTTATATTCCATATTTATGATGCCCGCTTCGCGCAGTTCTTCAATTATTGCAACGATTTCATTATCCAAACCCGTGTTACCAGCAGCTTTTGACGCAAGCAGTAATTTCAATCGTTCTATTAATTCATTTGGATCATCCCAATAAACTAAATCTGTATTTGTTTTAACTTTTTTTAAAAGATTGATACCTTTTCCCTGTGGAGGACTCTCAGTACTAGTAGGTTGTTTAGAGAATTTAAATAATGGTTTTATAATACTCATGTATTTAAACCCTTTATTGCTGTTTATTGGTTTGGCAGGATCAAAGTTACGTCTGTGTGCATTAGTATTGATAAGTAGTAGCTTGTAGTTTTCAAGGTCGTCATCTGTAATAACATCTAGATTTGGTACCTTTTTATATAATAGTTCTTTTAAGCCAAGAGTCTTTTCAAAAGTAATGTTTCCAACTTTAAGAATTCTACCGTCATCATGAACGCGAGTGTTTCCAAGCTCAAGTTTCCCTCGCTCATTTCTAATTCCAAAAGGTATGGCATTAAATACTTCAGATGACGTAGACCACGAGGAAGACTCATCTTGATTTATAATGTTTGGTGATGATTGGAGGGACTTAAAAGAACCTTTACTTACATCATGGTTCTTAAAAGGTGACGTAGTTAGGATTTTGTCTGATTTTTGTGGTGTGTCTTGATATTCCTCTTCATCTACACTATTAGAATCAATATATTCTTCACAAGAAGAATACGACTTCTCGCTTTCATTTTTCCTGTTTTTTTTTGATATGGGATCATAAAGCTTTACTTCCTGTAAGTTCTTTTCATCATTTCTATTCGCTAAAATGTTAAGAGGGTCAACAATAGGTTTAAATATTGTTTCCAGGGTAACATTGTTAGAATTTTTAGCATCCTTTATTAAGTCTACCTTCCTTTTAACAGCTGATGCTGATTTTACAATTTGTTCTTTTAAATCTCTTTCCATTTCAATAAATAGGTTTCCTTTCAGCTTTAAGTCACAAATGAAAGTGATTTTATGGCATAATTACAACTGCTTTTGTACATTAATCTAATTCTATAAACGTATCAAATGTCTTCCTATAACATCCTTTGTTTCGTTCACAATCCTTATTTATTACAAGATAATTGAATGGTTTCTTCCAAACAGTTGAGCACATTTCTCGAAATTGTGACCAAGTCATGTCCGACCCTACGTGTTCATCATATACGTGTTTCAAATTTACATCGTCCTGCTTAAATAATATAATTAGGTTAGAATTGTCCCTAATAAGTTGTTTTGGTACTTTTGTATAAGTTTGATTAATATAAAAACAATCGATATTTTTATGACGTCCCATAGCAAAATAATCTCGGATGTGGTTTTGGTTTTCACAAGCAACATCATCAAATATAATAATCGAGTCAGACAAAGCATCATGTGGACTCAAAACTTCGGTGTTGTCATTATATTTATGATACGATGTACCTGCAACCATATTTAATACTTTTTCTAAAAATATGTATTTAGGTTGATACAAAGATTTTGAATAAACATAAAGGTTGCGGAACCGTGGACCATCTGTATGTAGTAATAAACTAATTACTAAGTTTGTCTTTCCACAATTCGAAGGGCCGCAAACAATACAACGGATACTGTTCGGCAATAAGTTGCCATGACGTTTTAACTCATTTGATGATGGTGGGCAAATGCATTTTAATTTTAATGACTGTTTTTGTTTAACAAATCTCATAGCAGCTGTTTTCTTATTGACCACAGTGTTTCGGGAGTTTCAATAAAATGACTTTGAAGCATAGCGCTTAAACATATATACGAGCGAATGGCAGTGATTTTCAAAAGTAATATTGGGACATTCTAGATCACTTTTTAACGACATTGATCGAACGTCAGTGAGATCAATGGAGTGAAAAGTGATCTAGAATGCCCAATATTACACTACTTATGTGTACATGAAAGGTCTTAAATCTAGTTAAGTTCAAAGCATGAGCTCTGCTAGGGAATTGCAAAAATTTTTTTCATCATCGTAATCATCGTCATTAGCCTGTAAATGTCCCACAGCTGGGCACGGGCCTTCCCACATGGACATTGACACAAGGAGAGATTGGGCCACTACGCTAGCCCATCGCGGATTGGTGGGGTTTAACGGCGGCCATCTTACGAACAACCAATCAAACAACCGTTACCAACGGCATTACGTGCCTTCCAAAGCAATGAAGCTTTTATACTTTGGTAACCAAGTAAGCCTAACGTAACGTCTTAGAGTGTTCCAGACCAGGCCAATCGATCGATCGTCGATCGAGGGCATCAATCGTTGGTGAATGGATTAGTCGGCGTCGATCGTTAGTTTCTACCAGACCTATCAATCGATCGTCAATCGACGACATCGATCGATGGTAAAATGGATTAGTCGACGTCGATTGATAGTTTCTACCATACTAATCGATCGACCGGTAGAATGGATTAGTCGAGATCGATCGAACTGTTTGATTAGACGCGCCGGCCGCTACATAGTACAAACAACATCGCACTGGCCAAGAACAACGCGTCCTCTTCTGAATACATTTCGAAAGAGACTGATGGAAATCGAGTAAGTTGACCAGTAGATCAATTTCGATCGACGTTGATCGATGCCGTCGATCGGTTGGTCTGGTAACACCCTTAGCCATCGAACACATGGTAAATCTTACTCACGTCATCCTAATTATACTATAGCCATGGTGTCCTTATTGTTCTTTAAAATGCATCTTAGGGTGAGGCGGAAGAAAGAAGTAAGTCGTTAGCATAAATATAAAATATTCCTGCATCTCCTCAAAAACGTAGCACCACTAGTAACGGATAGCAACATTCAGTGGAATTGGCAATAGCCGCGCTAGCGATAGTTCTCCAAAGGGAATCCTCCCGGGAGAAAAATTAGATTTGCGAAACTGAAACGTGCCGCCTACCCCGAAGGACGGCCCGAATTAGGCGCCGCTCCCACTGTGCGTGAGTCCTATTTTTGAGTAATGTGGTAAGTACTAAGTATCGTTTTATGTTTCAAAAAGTAATGGAGTCATCATCGTCAACCTATAATTGTCCAACTGTTGGGTAACAGGCCTTTCCACATGACGATTGGTTAGGTCAACCCTTTAACGAGCACAGCATGTTGAATTTTTCATTGGTTTTCGACCTTATCTCAATTGTAGAAAGTTCAAAATGTGGTGCCAATATATTTGACACCTCCTTATAAAGCACTAACACGCATTAAAATTAAAAAAAAAAATAGCGTGGCTCCAGGACTCCATCATTTAAATCATCCCTACAATTGATAATGGTTGCCTAATCCCTAATCAAAAATATTAAACACACTTTGCCCGACCTGGAAATTGAAACCGGAACCTGAGGCTATCAGGCCACGCGCTTTACCGCTAGGCCACCGAGTTTTTAATGATATAAAATCGTTTTTACCTAATTTTATATTAATGTTTTTCATATTTAGCGTTTTATTAACGCTTAAATACACCTAGCCAAGCCTACCTAGGTAGCCAAGTGGTTAAGGCAGCCGTCCGGAATGCGGAAGGTGCGTGATTCGATTCCCGCCTTAGGTTGTCGTCTTTTTTCCAGTGTTTAAAAATATTACTTTTTTTTTTTTAAAATCCAATAATTTAAAATGACAGCAATGGCTAAGAACTAGGCCCGATTGCCCAAAGTCCAGGGTTCAATTTCGAGTTTAGGCCTCAATTGTCCTAAAAGTTTTGGTTTGTGATCACCCGCCGTTGGCAAGCACGGTGATAAGCCAATACCCATCAGTTATAGAGAAGACTTCATGTAGATGATGCCTCCAGGCATTTGCTCGCCTATTTGTGGTAATGTGTTCGCATAATTCTACCAAAATATCGAGTGGGTACTTAAAGGCTACCTATAACTAGGATACCTATACCCAATGAGTATGGTTTAACTCATGTTAAATATTGGTAATACTACTTATTTTTAATATTACTTAACTATAGCTTACTTTTATCTCGCTGAAACACAATATTTCCAGGAGTAACGCGATAATAAATTTTGTGATATACCGTATTCCACGTGGGTGAAGGTGCGGCTTTAAATAACACATAATGTTCTATTTCGTTCTTATTATAAAACTCCAAAAACTATGTAGGCGGTACCCCGGGAGGGAAAACTTGTCAAGAGTTAAAAAAGGTACGGAGACGCACCGATAGGATCGCGCCGTGGGACTTGTCATTGAGTATGAAGGGGACAGAAGGATCGCTTTAAAACGGAGCGATTGCGTAACCTACGTGAACGTAAGTATTAGACGCTGCGCGTACGAGGATACTTTAGGAGTCTTGTGTCGGATACAAGCTACCATTAAATATTTTGCTTTCTTAAAATCAATATGAAATCAACAACTCCCTGCGCAGACGTAGACACTTTTCGAGTGTAGTTGCTTCCACCATCGACACAACATGCCGATCGCGAATCAAAAAGTATTCGTTGTAGACAACTGGAATTCAAAAGTCGTCAGTAGCCGAAATAAGCATCAAATGTCCTAATAAATATACGGCGCTGTGACAGCTACCTGACATAGCAGCTATGGTTTCCTATGGTGTGCCGTGTCGATAGCAGGCAACCGGCGACTGTTGGTGTGTGCCGGTCCCCGCTTCCGGATATACAGCAACTACAGTTTCCTGGGATAGAAGACGTCTTGCGCGGTGTCGCCAACACGTTTTTGCAGCGCCTTAGTGTCTTCTTCTTAGTCAGACACTCTTGGCAGAGTAGTCGTGACTGTCGATGGACAGGGTTGCGGCTCGCCGTCGCCCCTCGCTCCCAGGGCAGCCGCATGTCGCGCGATGTCTCTCCACCTTTGTCGACTTTCCGCGTTGCGAGTACACTGTCTGTACTGCGGTCGACTGCGTAGTGTTCCTGATAAGGTCGATCCAACGTGTCGGGGACCTGCCGCCTTAGTGTACCTGCATTTTAATGGAAACGTCGCCAGTTTGCCGAGTATCTAGACGCAACGTAAGGGAGTCGCAGCTCATTTCCACGCTTCCAAATTGGCGACGTTGCCACACCGTGTGAGTTAGCTACCATACATTTTAATTTTAATTTTTTGTATACGTAGCCAGCGATGTTGCCGTCGCTTCCTGGTGAGACAGAGCTTTTATAAAACGTAGTTCGTTCGAATGCGATACACAATGCGGACATACAGTGACTTCGCTTAAAAATTGTTGGGTGTTTTATTGTGTTTGGTGTGTGGGTGTTTTTTCTTATTTAAAATTATTAATACTACGTATACTTGTTACTTTAAATGATTGCGTCGGTAGCATATCGTCAGCATTCCAGTCCGGATGGATTAACCGGACTTTCTGTTATATTGTTTAAAAAATAATATTAATAATAATATTTTGTAAACAGTATGTTTAGTACAATGATATTACATTTAAATATCAATGGTTAAGTACAAATTTCTTGTGTATATAATAATATGATTTCATCTGCATGGTACATTATTATGTAACTTTTACCTAGCATAATATATAGTGCCTATAAAATTGACCTCCTGTGCCTTAATTGAGTGGTGCAAGTGAGCTGTAACAGTTCCGTTTTTATCTCCCTTATGCTAATCGAAAACTTCGCTTCGGGTTAGCTTAGCTTCTTGCAAGTGTATGTACAGAGAGAGTACAAAACAATTTCACACTATTAACTAATAGAATAATTGCAGGTTTTATTTAATAAAAGTGGTTCCCATAGCTTACAATCTCTAAGCTTCCTTCTTGTTTCCGATTCCTACTCGAGACAGTTAAAGATAGTGAAATAGTGAAAAAAGCGTTTTCACTCTTTAACTATCTTTAAAAAATGTTAAATTATCATTTTATTTGTTCTATGAATATAAGTTGTTTGTCCCAGTTGGAACATTTGTAGGCTTTGGCAGTAGGCTATTAAAAATATCGTTTTAATTACTGATGAATGAAATTAAAAAAATATTTTCTCACTATGTACATATACGTTTTTCCTTAATCTGTCCCGCAGTTTAAAAAGACGCAAACGCATAGTAAAGAAAAGCGTCTGAGTCTCAGTAAACTGAAATAAATGAAGGTTTTTAAAAATACAACAAATTGTTTAGATTTCTGTATACTTTAGCATGCAAAAAGCAAAAAGAAAGCAAAAAGTTTCATTGAAAGTAGCTCCTTGGTTTTTAAAAATTTGAACTTGGAAGTTTGTACGGAAAAGCGAAATGCGTAAGCAAACCCTCAGAACAATATTAGTTATTGTTCTGAGAGTAAACCCTCTTAGGTGTCACTATCTCAAAAAGTCACGGTATGCAGACAATGTAGTTATTATTCTTAATTCTGTTAACATAAATAAAAAGTTTTTCCTTACATAATAAATAATGCTCCATTGCATACCCATTGTATGTGTGTATTTACAGTCACGACCACCAATATGTCTCTTATTCAATTGTATTAAGAGTTACAATTGTTTACATATTTTTGTTCGTGAATCTACATTGCCTCATCTAAACCATTGGAAAACATCTATCGAATATCAATTTAAATGACCACCACTAATTATTGTCTAAAGCCAATGAATTGGAATAGCAACGGTTGCAAATTCTATTTTGCCGCTTACAATAAAATGTTAAAGCTCTGTATAAATCCGTACAAAACAGGCAGTAAACAACAGCCGGGTAATTTGGCAGTTTTATATTAAAGCGTAGCGTTCAAACATTTCAAACACAGCTCATGCATGATTTTACGAAGTGTTCTTTATTTACTACATACACATCAGTGTAGTGTAACGACTACGTTGTCCATTACTAAGTCCACTGGGTTTGATTCCCATTGGGAATACGTCCTTATTTATAGTCGAATCACAGCTATAGATTCTAAAGTAAGTGATAAGATGGGTTCCTAGCATTCTAGGCGTCTCTAATGCGACTACTTCCAGAATAACGCCGTAGGTTCGGATTTTTAGACGATAACTTCAAGGAACGGAAGCTGTGTCCAATGTAACCCCAGGAATTGAAGTATTTGACAGTATTCAGTTCGTTCGGTGTAGGTCTTCTATTTTTACTTACTTTCAAAACATTAAGTGCTAACAAAAACCCAATCATATTTAACTTTTTTAATCCGATCCCTAAAAAAGGAGATCGGTCAGATCCGACTAATTACCGCCCTATAGCCGTAACTTCAGTGTTGTGTAAGATCCTAGAACGAATATTGAACAAACAGCTTATTCGATACCTCGAAGATCACTCTCTAATTCACGATCGTCAATATGGGTTTCGGCCAAAACGGTCAACGGGTGATCTTCTAGCGTACGTCACATATCTCTAGGGTGAGGCTATTGACAAGCGAGGCGAGTCACTGGCAGTTAGCCTTGACATAGCCAAGGCTTTTGATCGGGTCTGGCACAAAGCTCTTCTCTCCAAGCTCCCGGCATACGGTTTGCCCGCTCAGTTCTGTACCTGGATTGCTAGCTTCCTGAATGAGCGTAGAATCCGTGTCCTTTCGGATGGATGCGCTTCGCGGTTCATGTCAGTAAACGCTGGTGTTCCTCAAGGCTCCGTTCAATCCCCCACGCTGTTCCTTCTGCATATCAATCACATGCTTCCACTTGGAAACATTCAGTGCTATGCAGATGATAGCACAGTGCATGGGGGATATAACGGTCACCCAACGGCTGGGCGGGTAGACACCGAAATGAAGCGAGCAAATCTTGTCATTGAGCTCGATCGGGTGTTGGACCTTATTTCTAAATGGGGCTCCGATAATCTGGTGGAG
Source organism: Scoparia ambigualis (assembly GCA_963921215.1). Lineage (NCBI taxonomy): Eukaryota > Metazoa > Arthropoda > Insecta > Lepidoptera > Crambidae > Scoparia > Scoparia ambigualis. The sequence goes on along the minus strand of OY992511.1, from coordinate 9,325,039 downwards.
TTCAATGCCAAGAAAACACAGGTGTGCGCGTTCACAACGAAAAAGTCGCCATTTCTTCCCCTTCCCTCTCTTCAGGGTACATCTCTAGGCCTGCAGAGCAGTATTAACATGCTCGGTATGAATATCCGCTGCGATCTGAACCAAAAGGACTACATCGAAAGCGTGATTAAAAATGCCTCACGTAAACTCGGTGTCCTGAACAAGGTGCGTCGATTCTTCACGCCTGATCAGTTGTGTCTATTATACAAGACACAGGTGCGGTCTTGCGTGGAGTATTGCTCTCACCTTTGGGACGGCTCCGCAAAGTACCTTCTCGATGCCTTGGACAGATTGCAGCGCCGCGCTGTGCGCATTATCGGCAATGCGGAGGTCACTAAAACTCTCGAGCCTTTGCAATTGCGTAGAGATATTGCGTCACCGTCACTCAGCGTCTTTTACCGTTTATACCATGGCGAGTGCTCTGAAGAACTCTTTGACCTCATCCCTCCTTCTCCCTTCCGCCATAGGAGTACGCGTGCTGCTCTCCGGATTCACCAATTTACAGTCTCTAACATTCCATCACGCACAAAGAAATTTGGTGACTCGTTTCTTTGTCGCACTTCCAAAAGATGGAATAGTCTACCAGCACACGTATTCCCTCCTTCCTATGACATAGGGTCCTTCAAACGAGGCGTGAAGAAGCACTTTGTGGGCCGGCAGAGTGAGGGTGACTGATGCTACGTCTCTTACGCTGCACCAGTTGTCCTCGCGCCTGGACTTCATTTCCACTTAACATCAGGTGGAGTGGGGTCATTTGCCGGGCTTATCATAAAAATTTTTTTTTTTAATTTTTATGCACTACCGGTAAACTTGGCCTTCATCTCACTTGATGTTGTAGGCACACATTGGAAATTCCCAGAACCGCTGCACCACATAGATAACTATATAATAAGTATATACTAAAGCTAAAGCTAAGTTTGCGTCTGATCTATATTCGATATGTATACCTATGTAATTCAAAGGAATAAAATTGCAGTTAACATTGCGTGCCAGTCCTGGCCGTCACTCACTAATCTCTTGGTTTTATTTTACACCTTCTGAACTCTAAAAATATTGTTTGGTGGACAGTACCTACTTAACCAATTAGCAACCACCAGATCCATTTATCACTAACATTGTAAAGTAATGATAAGGCAGACGGTAAAACCGCACTTTACTAGAATTCCTCAACGAATGAATAACTTTTAAGAAAATCGGGAAAGAAACTCGCCACGCTTGTATTGTAATAAAAAATCCGGCCAAGTGCGAGTCGGACTCGCCCATGAAGGGTTCCGTAGCAGCAAGTAACATCATATAAAAGTTCTTGTATTTCGGTGTAACTTTGATCGATGTTTTATTTTTAGTGTACTTTTTTTAAATTAATTAATTCATGTTGTATTAAAAAAACTACTTGCTAGATCTCGTTCAAACCAATTTTCGGTGGAAGTTTGCATGGTAATGTACATCATTATAGTTTTATGATTCTCTTATTATAGAAGTTACAGGGGGGGGGGGGGGGCACGTTTTGCCACTTTGGCACTACTCTCGCGCAAAATATTCAGTTTAAAAAAAAATATATTAGAAACCTTAATATCATTTTTGAAGACCAATCCATAGATAACCCACACGGATGAGTTAGATGAAAAAAAAATTTTGGGTTTCAGTTCAAAATTTTTTTTAGAAAAGAAAAACAATAAATTTTGAGGAACCCCCAAAATTTATTGTTTTTGTGTGAAAATCTTAATGCGGTTCACAGAATACATCTACTTACCAAGTTTCAACAGTATAACGTTTTTTGTCATTTGGCTACGGAACCCTAAAAAGTAAAGTACGGACTGTATACTGTCCCACTGCTGGGCAAATACCTCCATCATTGAAATCAAGTCACCGCTACATTTGTATTGACGGGTGTAAATGTTTTTGTTTACTTTATAACTTCAATATACTTATGATATTATAAAATGATTAAGAAATAATTATGGTTTGTTAACATTAATTAATAACTTAAAAAAAGATGTTCCTTTAAAAATTATAAATTTATTTGTGGTTATTATAGCCACATTTTGCGAAAGAGACGTTCTGCAAAAGAGACATTGTGCGAAAGAGGCATTCTGCGAAAGCGACATTCTGCAAAAGAGACATTATGAGAAAGAGACGTTTTGCGAACGGTAGACATTTTGCGAAAGAGCCCTGTATTGTAATAATTAGTACCTATTGATTTTTTTGTTACATCTAGCCATCATCTCAAACTATTTACTAGTACTAATTGAAAACATTTGCAAGAAATTAACTATTATTACAACAAAATATATAATCTAAGTAAGCCCACATTGTACGTACACTGGAAATACCGAGATAGGAAATGAACAGTAGCTAGGTATACACCTGCCCTATCTCCCAGGAACAAGAACGTCCAACTAGACGCATAGATAACTTCTAAAAAGCTCTCCAGGAACTTAACTGTAGTTCAGTAATTATTGTTTTACTTTGTAGTTAGTATCTTGTACTACAAACGCTATTAAAATAACTAAAAGGAAATGTGCGAGTTACATTGAAATCTGTTTACGTTTTTAAAATTTAATTTAGTAAGACTCAAAAAGGTACTCAAACCTCTATATTGACTGCTAGAAACCGCAAGATTGCAGCGCCGCGCTGTGCGCATTATCGACAATGCGGAGGTCACTAAAACTCTCGAGCCTTTGCAATTGCGTAGAGATATTGCGTCACTCAGCGTCTTTTACCGTTTATACCATGGCGAGTGGTCTGAAGAACTCTTTGACCTCATCCCTCCTTCTCCCTTCCTCCATAGGAGTACGCGTGCTGCTCTCCGGAGTCACCAATTTACAGTCTCTAACATTCCATCACGCACAAAGAAATTTGGTGACTCGTTTCTTTGCCGCACTTCCAAAAGATGGAATAGTCTACCAGCACACGTATTCCCTCCTACGAGCTATGACATAGGGTCCTTCAAACGAGGCGTGAAGAAGCACTTTGTGGGCCGGCAGAGTGAGGATGACTGATGCTACGTCTCTTACGCTGCACCAGTTGTCCTCGCGCCTGGACCTCATTTCCAATTAACATCAGGTGGAGTGGGGTCATTTGCTGGGCTTGGTATAAAAAAAAAAAAAAACTTCAAGGGCTGGTCAGGTCAAGTGTTTTAAACATGACAAAAATGACAAAAAAGGAATTTGTGTTTTTTTTTTCATTTTTAATTAAATAATTCAGTTTGTGAATTTTAATTGGATAGTCTTTGAGTATCTAATTTATTTTAAAGCAATAAAATAAGATAAATAAAATGAATACAATTAAAAATAACGAGTACAACGCGCGGGCAACGGCCGGCCGGCCGTTGAGCCGTCAATGTAGGTACTGGCGCGGACGGGTCAACAGACGGCTGACTATTGACCCGTCAAAGTAAGTACTGACGCGGACGGCTCAACCCCTTGCCCGCGCGTTGTAAATAATCGTCATTTTAATTGTTTTCATTTTGTTTTTCTTAATATGATTTGATATTGAAAAAAAACACGAATTCCTTTTTGTCTTTTTTGTCAGGTTTAAAACACTTGACCTGACCATCCCTTGAACATTCTTGCGGTTTCTAGCAGTCACCTTATATTTTGTACAAAATGAGGGCCTTAGGCGGTGAAAACGGAAAAATTGGCTGTTTTCTATTAGATATTTTAGATATTACGCACTGAATGTTCAATGTGTATTATAGAACGTTTGCATGAGGGGATGAACAAAGCCAAAATACGATTGGAAACATTTTGCTCTATAGAAAAAAAATATGAAGTTACCTCTAAAATTTAATTTAAATGCACATTACGACCGCGTTCTACAATAATAATTCCTATAAAATCATAAACACATAGGTATTTACCTTAAAGATTTCTTGACTGATTTGGATTTCCAAAAAACTAAACATTTTTATTAACTTATTGATAAAAATGTGAAGGTGCTTACGAATTACCGCGGACCCCGCGCCACGCAACATCCGCGTGGCCCTGCGCAACATCCGACTTGTCGCTGACCGCTTAACGCCCCCTTATTTATGACACTATTAGTTATTCTGTGGTATGACAGTGTTTTTAAGTTAGCATGGAAGAGGCGCAGGCGGGCCGCTAGTTACAAATTATAAAGACGCCGTTTGCTTGTGTCTGTGGCACCGCTTTCTACTTTTTTTTTTTTTTTTTAATACTAAGCCCGGCAAATGACCCCACTCCACCTGATGTTAAGTGGAAATGAGGTCCAGGCGCGAGGACAACTGGTGCAGCGTAAGAGACGTAGCATCAGTCATCCTCACTCTGCCGGCCCACAAAGTGCTTCTTCACGCCTCGTTTGAAGGACCCTATGTCATAGGTAGGAGGGAATACGTGTGCTGGTAGACTATTCCATCTTTTGGAAGTGCGGCAAAGAAACGAGTCACCAAATTTCTTTGTGCGTGATGGAATGTTAGAGACTGTAAATTGGTGACTCCGGAGAGCAGCACGCGTACTCCTATGGAGGAAGGGAGAAGGAGGGATGAGGTCAAAGAGTTCTTCAGAGCACTCGCCATGGTATAAACGGTAAAAGACGCTGAGTGACGCAATATCTCTACGCATTTGCAAAGGCTCGAGAGTTTTAGTGACCTCCGCATTGCCGATAATGCGCACAGCGCGGCGCTGCAATCAGTCCAAGGCATCGAGAAGGTACTTTGCGGAGCCGTCCCAAAGGTGAGAGCAATACTCCACGCAAGACCGCACCTGTGTCTTGTATAATAGACACAACTGATCAGGCGTGAAGAATCGCCGCACCCTGTTCAGGACACCGAGTTTACGTGAGGCATTTTTAATCACGGTTTCGATGTAGTCCTTTTGGTTCAGATCGCAGCGGATATCCATACCGAGCATGTTAATACTGCTCTGCAGACCTAGAGATGTACCCTGAAGAGAGGGAAGGGGAAAGAATGGCGATAATATTTATAAACAACTTATAAACAACGAAAAGATTTTTACGCGGTTTACACTTATAGCATAATAAATAATCACGACTATTATCCCCGAAGAGTAAGTCAAAGACTAGGCAATGAGGACATCCTCTACCATAGTCCCCTTTTCACCAAATAGCTTCTGCACATGCGCTCTGCGTGACAGGTGGTAAGCCCATCGCCGCTCTATGCTGTTGAATGTATGTGCAGTCTTAAGTCCGTTAGTCGCCTTTCACGACACCCAAGGGAAGAGAGGGGGTGGTATTCTTCTTTCACCGCTACGTTGCGATGTTTCTTTTACATTATTTGTAGACATTTTGAAGAAAATGGGTGAAGTATGACGGTGGTGTTACTAAGTTAGCTTGGACGAAGGCGCAGGCGGGTAGTTTCATATAAACGTCTACTGCTGGGTACAAACCTACTCACATCTTTCACCGATTACACTTATAGAAAAAACAATAAAGGGCAATGTTTTTTTTACATTATTTGTAGACATTTTGAACAAAATGGGTGAAGTATGACGGTGGTGTTACTAAGTTAGCATGGACGAAGGCGCGGGTGGGTAGTTTCATATAAACGTCTACTGCTGGGTACAAACCTACCCACATCTTTCACCGCTACGTGACACGGTTTACACTTATAGACAGAACTATAAAGGACGATGTTTTTTTTACATTATTTGTAGACATTTTTAACAAAATGGGTGAAGTATGACGGAGGTGTAACTAAGTTAGCATGGACGAAGGCGCTGGCGGGTAGTTTCATATAAACGTCTACTGCTAGGTACAAACCTACCCACATCTTTCACCGCTATGCAACACGGTTTACACTTATAGAAAGAACAACAAACAACAATGTTTGTTTTTTACATTATTTGTAGTAGATTCGGCCGTAACCCCGATGCTCGAGTTTATTGTCGGGTAAATATAATGTGTGAATAGCGCAATCTTATATTCAATAACGGCCGTACCTTTTTTGTTCGATGTGCCCCAAAAATGGAGATCCTTTTAACAAGATTACATTATGGACTGTATTTTTGGGTCAACTTCCGTATAGCGTTAGCTGGCGGGGCTCGTACACATAACAAGAGCGTCGCCGTGTTGTGTCGATATTTTGGTGTAAAATAATCATCTTTTATTTTTGATTTATTCTACTGGGTTCTACGAAGCTCATTTGGCGCAGATGCTAAGGCTTGAGATGGGTAAGAACGAAACCAAAGGTGACCAAATAAAATATAAGATGAAATGAAATGAGTTTTATTTACAAGAACAATAGAAAAATAGTTACAAAAACAGATGAGTCGTATGTTCTGCCGTTATGGCATGTAAATATACAATTAAATTAACATTATTAAATCGTTTAAATAGAGCAAGTAAATTCTAATAATATGATATTAAATTAACACTACAAAATGAAATTAACATTCTTAAATTATTATTTTTTTATTTTTTTTATTCTATAACGGCTAAGCGCTTGGCCTTCATCTCACCCGATAGTAAGTGACGATAAGGCCGAAGGTGGAAGCGCGCTTCACCCGGAATCCTCAACCACTGAGGAACTGGCTATCTTATCTCAAACTGTCGGAACACAACAATGCTATAAACATCGTTGTTATGGCGACAGACTTAGATAAGATGGTGGTAGCTAGCCAGGCGGACTTAATAGCCCTACCACTAGCCAAACCGAGCACACAAAGATGTACCCCCCGCTGGGAATCGAACCCGGGACCTCTGGGTCTGAGACCGGTGGCTTAGCCACTAGACCACAGAGGCGGTTACATTATTAAACTAAATTAGAATTATCAAATTAAATTAAAATAGCTCTAACTCTCTAAATCTCTAGCTCCTCCGTGTTCCAGAAGGCATGTAAAGTTCCCGGTTGTAGTTGTAAGATGGCAATCGTTAAAACCCATTAACGTGGTTGGTTATGGCCCTATTTACCATGTGCAACAGCACATGGATAACAGTCCATGTGCAAAAGCTTGTGCTCAGCAGTGGGATGATTATAGGCTGATCATAATGATGATCTGCACACACATACATCCAACAGCTTTGAGCGGCGATGGGCTCACCACCTGGCACGCAGTGCACATGTGCAGTCGCTATTTGGTGAAAAGTGGACTATGGGCAGAGGACTGCTTTTGCGGTCCGCATTGCCTGGTCTTTGACTTACCCTTCGTGGATAATATAGTCATGAATAATGTACCTATATTAAATTGTATGAACCGTCAACAAATCATGTAGGTACTAATTCGATCACCTAAGTTATATGTAGTAGACGTGCGGACGGCTTGGCTACTGAACTTTAGTGGTGTCGCTTTAACCGGTCAAAAGACTTACTACAACTAAGGTTAAAACATAAAAAGAACATAGGAAAATGAACATTAGAAACTAGAAATGTCTTAACGAAATACTAACAGCAGCACTAGTATAAACTTAGTGCTGCAGCGTCCATAAGCTACGGTTGCTACTTACCAAGGAGGAGGATAGTCAATAAGTGCACAGAAATATGTGATTAAGTGCGAAAAAAATAAAAATAAAAATGGTGCAGGTTTGTTAAATACAACCACACTTCCTTAGAGAAATAGTGTGGATTGTACAAAAGACAACACTGTTGGCTAAACAATCACATCAAAATCTTTTCAAATAAAACAGTCTAGTGGCAGGATGCTGTCCAGAATCAGAAAACCTTCTAATACCTCTCTCTGCCGCCAAGCAGCATTGCTTTGCAAGGCGTGTTCCGGTTTGAAAGATATTAGATCAAATGAAATTTCAAAACTTTTTGACCAATTTCAAAGAACTAAACGGCCTATGCCTAAGAAAGTTCCGATATTGAAAGAGTTTATACTTATAGTAATATTTTTTTTTTCGATTTGAAACTTTTCATTATGGATTTGAAATCACATAACCCCTTCTGCCACGAAGACTCCTAGATGTTACTAACGATAGAATTTCTAATGTATCTGGTTTTACGCCAGCTTCTTCTTCTACTGAAACTTATTGAGCCTCTTAAAATGAAAGTGTTATTTTCTACAAATAGTATAACACGGTAAAACATCGCCTACCCATTCGATAAGGACTTCGACTAGTTTCTTGTTCTACCTCGAGTTAGGCGCACCTGACGGATTTAGCCCGACCTTTCCTGGTAGATAAGAAAACTGTCGAACAAAAATCCGAGCGGTTAAAGGAAAATTGTGCTTTTAAAAATATATAATGTGTGTAGGTTTTTTTTAAATGTGTATCTTGACTTTGATGGAGCCAAACTGGGTTCTTTATAGGCACAGAAAAGCTATTATTAGGTACTAATTCTATTCTATTATTCTATTATGTCACGTGTAACTGTTCTTGTGTTTGTGCAATAAAGGGTTTATCTATCTATCTAACTCTAAGTTTTAGATCCAGATGTTTCGATGACTTTTCATGTTGCCTCTTGTGATGTGATAATGTACAAATTATTATGCATGTAGTATTTGTTATGTAGCACGTAGTATTTTCTGGCATTGCAAAAAATTCACTTATATTTATTTTATTTATTTATCACTTTATGCATGTTTGTACAAAGGCGGACTTAATGCCATTGGCATTTTCTACCAGTCAACCGCTAGGTGGTGCAGAGACAAACATAGGATAGGGTGCACACTAAAATGAAAATACAAACAAATAAGTCTATACAATATATACCTACATAAACATAATATATAGAATGTACACCATTATATATATAAATAAATATATAATATCATATATCTATTTTTTTTAACCGTGTCGGTAGCGGTGAAAGAATACTACCACCCCCTATCTTCCCGTGGGAGTCGTAGAAGGCGACTGAGGGATCAACCCAGAGGATGGGCAGCAGCATCCTCTGAGATTAACACCGTCATACTGCGATCGCCAACCCGCCTGCCAAGCGTGGCGATTATGGCAACATTCCCCCCAACATGAACGACAGCACTAAACTCCGGCCCCTAGTCCCCGGCGGCCCCGCTCGCCCTAGCTACGGTAGCGGCCAAGGCAGCGACGGGGCAGGGGGTGCTAAGAATCTCCGGCAGAGACCTGGCTACCGCCAGCAACGAACTTTGGCCCTGGCAACCTACAACACGCGTACACTGCGAACCGACGAGAAGGTTTGCGAACTGGAGGAAGAATTGAGCAAGATACGGTGGGGCATTGTGGGATTATCTGAGGTCCGAAGAGAGGGGGAGGACTCGATAATCTTGAAGTCTGGTAACTTGCTTTATTTCCGGGGGGGCAAACAACTGTCCCAGGGTGGTGTCGGGTTTATCGTCCACAGCTCTCTCGTGAACAACGTTGTTAAGACCGGAAGTGTGTCGTCGAGGGTAGCGTACCTTATACTCAGAATAACCAAACGGTATTCGTTGAAGGTTATACAGGTATACTCTCCGACTACGGCACACCCCGACGATGAGGTGGAGGCTACGTATGAGGACATCTCTAGAGATATACAAGTCTCTAAAACTCATTACACCGTTGTCATGGGAGACTTTAACGCAAAACTGGGCAAACGAAGCGGCGATGAGCTGAAAGTGGGACGATTTGGAGTTGGAATTTGGAACCACCGGGGTCAACTGCTGGCGGAGTTTCTGGAAAAGGAGGGACTCTTCATGATGAACTCCTTTTTTAGGAAATCTGAACACCGCAAGTGGACCTGGCTAAGTCCCGATGGTGCAACAAAAAATGAGATTGACTTTATCATGTCGACGAGAAAGCAAATATTCAATGATGTCTCTGTGATCAACGCGTTCAAAACTGGCAGTGATCACCGGTTGGTAAGAAGCACATTGAACATTAATATCAAGCTTGAAAGACGTCGATTGATGAAATCTACGCTCCGCCCTGCACCCATCCAAATCCAAAACCCCGAAAGCTTCCAGCTCGAACTGAAAAATCGCTTCGAATGCCTGAAGGATTGCGTAGACGTGGACGATTACAACAACAGGTTTGTAAAAACTGTCCATGCGGTTGGGTCTAAGTTCTTCAAAACCCACCGTATAAGAGGACCTAAAAAGCTCTCGGACCATACTCTCAAACGGATGGAAGAGCGGCGCGTGATGGTTCTGCATTCTTCGGACGATTCGTCTCAGCTTCGGCGGCTCAATAGGCAGATCTCGAAGTCTTTGACTCGCGACACTCGCCGATTTAATACCGACCGTATTAAAGAGGCTATCGAGCGAAACAGAGCGGGCAGAGCCAACTGACGACGCTGAAAACCGATGACGGCAGATCTGTCACGTCCAGGTCCGAAGTTATGGGAGAGGTCGAGAAGTTCTATGGACAGCTATACACATCCACGGGGCCACCTGTACAAACCTTAGCTACAGACCCTAGAGCTAAGCTAACCCGACACTACACCGAAGATATCCCGGACATCAGCCTGTACGAGATTGGTATGGCACTCAAGCAGCTTAAGAACAGCAAAGCATCGGGTGCTGACGGAATTACGGCTGAGCTTCTGAAAGCAGGCGGAAGACCGGTACTCGCAGCTCTTTAGAGACTATTTAATTCCGTCGTACTCGGAGGTAGAACGCCAGAAGCGTGGCATGAAAGTGTGGTTGTGTTGTTCTTTAAGAAGGGCAACAAGGCCCTACTGAGGAACTACAGACCCATATCACTTTTAAGTCACGTTTATAAGCTGTTCTCGAGAGTTATAACTAAACGTCTCGCACGCAGGTTTGATGACTTCCAGCCAATCAAACAAGCCGGATTGCGAAAAGGCTTTAGCACCATAGACCACATACATACGCTGCGGCAGGTTATACAGTCTTCTGTATAACCGGCCTCTTTGCTTAGCGTTTGTGGACTATGAAAAAGCCTTTGATTCGATCGAAACATGGGCCGTGCTACAGTCTCTCCAGCGGTGCCAAATTGACTACCGGTATATCGAAGTGTTGAAGTGTTTGTACGAAAACGCCACTATGACAGTTCGTCTTCAGGACCAGAGCTCGAAGCCAGTGCAGCTGCAGCGTGGAGTGAGACAAGGAGATGTCATTTCTCCGAAACTCTTCACTGCTGTACTGGAGGACGTGTTTAAGCTTCTGGACTGGAGAGGACTTGGCATCAATATTAACGGCGTGTACATCAGTCACCTTCGATTTGCCGACGATATAGTAGTCATGGCTGAGACCCTGGAGGAACTCGGCACAATGCTCGGTGATCTCAACAGAGTCTCTTAACAAGTGGGCCTTAAAATGAACATGGAGAAGACGAAAATCATGTCTAACTCACGTGTCGTACCCACTCCTCTGAAGGTTGGAGACTCTGCTCTTGAAGTTGTTGACGAATATGTATACCTGGGACAAACAGTCCAACTAGGTAGGTCCAACTTTAAGAAAGAGGTCAATCGTCGAATCCAACTGGGCTGGGCAGCGTTCTTTAAGCTACGTAATATCTTCTCGTCCAAAATACCGCAGTGTCTCAAGACGAAAGTCTTCGACCAGTGTGTGTTGCCAGTGATGACATACCATACGGTACCGAAACGTGGTCGCTCACTATGGGCCTTATTAGCAGGCTCAAAGTCACGCAAAGAGCAATAGAGAGGGCTATGCTCGGGGTTTCTCTACGTGATCGAATCAGAAATGAGGAGATTCGTAGACGAACTAAAGTAACCGACATAGCCCAAAGAGTCGCCAAGCTCAAGTGGCAATGGGCAGGGCACATCGCCCGTAGAACCGATGGCCGTTGGGGCAGAACGGTTCTCGAGTGGCGACCGCGCACCGGAAGACGCAGTGTGGGCAGGCCTCCAACAAGGTGGTCCGACGATCTGGTGAAGGTCGCGGATAGCCGCTGGATGCAAGCAGCACAGGACCGGTCGTGGTGGAGATCCTTGGGGGAGGCCTTTGTCCAGCAGTGGACGTCTTCTGGCTGATGATGATATATCTATAAGACGATTACTGATCAGCTTGATCTGTGAGAAAGCTGCGTAACTTAGTTTTGAACGCATACCGACTGGTGGACATTCTGATATTCAGAGGGAGGGCATTCCAAAGGAGAATAAATATAACAACAAGTTATATAGGAAAACCTAATTATGATAGGCCATCAATGTGCTGCTGTCTATGTGGGAAAGCATGTGCTCTGCAGTGGGACGTTTAAAAACTTTTATGAAAAATGGTGATGTTTGTAAAATCCACCATCCATCCAATGTAATGTCACAATCCCCACTCATAAAACCGAAAAAGCTCTCTCTTATGCTCTGTGGCCCTACCAGTCCCAAAGAAATAACTTAATTGCCGTTACTTGCACGTCATTACAACTCAGCAACTGGAATAATGAATATACTTTTATAACACATTTGCTCGTAAAGTGGCTCTTATTACACCGATTTCAGCATCGTAATGTAGTTTATTACACACTAGTGCAGTAATGTAAAATTAGTAATAACGCACTAGTGCGGTAATGTAAAATTAGTAATAATTTGTATCTATGGACAACACAGACCACGCCCACACAGTTCACGCTTTAGCAAGAAACAACTGCACAGTCTGCACAAGTGCTTTGATGGTGAGCCTTTAGCCCGTTAGTCGCTTTTACGACACCCAAGAGAAGAGAGGGGTTGGTACCTATTATTATTTTGAAGAGCCCATCACCGCTCTATGCTGTTAGATGTATGTGCAGTCTTTAGCCCGTTAGTCGCCTTTTACGACACCGAAGAGAAGAGAGGGGTTGGTGTATTATTTTGATGAGCCCTACGCAGTTCTATGCTGTTGAATATAAGTGCAGTCTTTAGCCCGTTAGTCGCCTTTTACGACACCGAAGGGAAGAGAAGGATTGGTAGTATTATTTTGATGAGCCCATCGCCGCTCTATGCTGTTGGATGTATGTGCAGTCTTTAGTCCGTTAGTTGCCTTTTACGACACCCAAGGGAAGAAAGGGGTTGGTAGTATTATTTTTATGAGCCCATCGCCGTTCTATGCTGTTGAATGAATGTGCAGTCTTTAGTCCGTTAGTCGCCTTTTACGACACCGAAGGGAAGAGAGGGGTTGGTAGTATTATTTTGATGAGCCCATCGCCGCTCTATGCTGTAGGATGTAAGTGCAGTCTTTAGTCCGTTAGTCGTCATTTACGACACCCAAGGGATTGGATGGAAAGACTTCCTACCTTTCACATACCTATATTTTGTCGATTCAAACAGCGGCATCTTGTTCAATAATTACTTTGAAAGTTTAAAAATAAATATGTCTAGTTTTAGTAATGAAGAACTAAACTTACAGTCTACACCACCGGAAATAATAAGTGAAGCACAACATGTTATTGACAGCCTATAACCATCTAAGTCCAAAGAAAAATACATGTTGGCTTACCAAAAATTATACACTAGAAAAACAACAACAACACGCAGTCATTTTCAGAAAATGTGTTTTCCTCGCAAATATGTTATAAAACGTCGTATGACATACGTGCACTTTGATAATATCAGCCTCTGCTTTCTTGTAGCCCTCGCCTGCGGCTCGGGCTAGCAATATCGCCTCTGCTATAATTTTCAACTTACCGCACTAATATCATAATGTACTATTACGCACATTAACACGACCTTAGGGCGATAATAATGAAAATAACAAGAAACCATCAACTTAGTACCATAATTTAATGGCATTTATTTATCTTTATTATTGAAACGGTTAGAGCAGTGGACCGGCAATCTCAAGGTCATGAGTTCGAATCCCATTCAAGCTTTCCTGAGACTGGTTGATTTTTTTTTTTGTTTTTTCTAGTAAACATTGTATCCAACATTTATTAACTTCATAAATTAATGATATTAAAACGAAATCACCAACATAAATAAGAAAAAAAAATGCTGTAGGTAAGTATATCGGACGAAAGACAAATTTGATTTTATCCGAGGGAAAATATATTTACAAGCGACCAATTCTATGAAACAGCATATTACGTTATCGTCGAGGAAATGAAATTCCTTCCGACGTTTACTGAAAATCAATCTATTCGGTGGTTTGTACACAAGTTTACTCATTAATGTATCTCGGTTCGTAACATTGATCCTGTTTGAAGGAGTGAGTTTGTAAAACGATTAAATTGAACACTGCATTTCTTGTGTTGTTTTTATAATTTATTCATACAAAAATGCAATAAGTACTTATATTATTTTTATTTATTTATTTAAACTTTTGCAACTATAGAAAATGTTTCATATATTATTTTCATACATTTACGTCGAATAGTTATTGCGTCTTTACATTACATACTCATACCAATAAGTTAGCAAACATTCACTATATTATATGTATACCTCATACAACTATAACAATTAAACGCAATTTCCGAGGATGGAAATACCCAAAAAATCTATTAAATGACGTTAGTGGAAAGAAGAACTAGCGCGGAATTGCGGGGTTTTACATTACATACTCATACCAATATTGGTATGAGAGTGATGTCTAACTTATGTTAGCAAACACTTACTACTCTTATAATAATATTATAAGCATACCACACCTTTAACTTCATATAAAGCTCTAACAATTAAACGCAATTTTCGAGGACCAAAAAATCTATTAAGATAAAACATTCCGTTTCAAGGCAAAGAAGTTTTATGGTTTGTAAAATATTGGGCGCATAAATAAGGCAGCTGTCCTTTATACCAGCACGTCCGCTGGCACCTACAGTCGTATTTTATCACGGATTCTCTTATACCGTGAAAATAAAAAAATGGATATAAAATCGTTACTTGCACTTTGTAACGGGCCGCTGAATAACGGTGTACGCCGACTAGGCTTGTGTCTACTAGCCTTAGGTGTTTGTAGCTAGTCTGAAGGTGTAGTAGGAGCTTTGCTTTATATGCTATATGGCTGAGAGTAAAAACAAGTTAAAACAAGTTGACAACGAACAACAAATTTAAGTCATACATGAGTATTGCAATCCATAGGCTACGGATTATAAGGTATGCCTGAGTTAAACATGAGTATTTCAAACGTCAGGCCTGACTGCCACTGCCACTAGAATGGTATAAAAAAAACTTTTATTAAGTTAGTTCACTTAAATTCAATATCCTACATTTTATAAGTGACATATTACTTTGAAATACGTTGTCCCTTAACCCTCGACGTGTAAAACATAAGCTTTTCCCGCACGCAATACTCTCAAACATTCGAAGCTAGGACGTGACATAAAGTTTTGTGCGACCGCGCTCGTGAAAGACCGCCAATAAAACTCGCTACCCACAAAGATTCGCCGCCTGAAATGAAAAGATATGGACGTAAAATTGCTAACCTATTCCTTACAAAATGCCAACCGTATTGAGACATAGACGACTTAAATGGACCATCCTAAGAAAACACACGAGAATTCGCACAGAATCTTGATTTCGTTTTTGCGACTGATTTATCCACGGTTACGTTCGGCCGCTCCTTATGATTTCTTTTCCTCGTTTCCGATGGAGTTTTGGACGTCTATCGAATAAACGGGTGAGCGATTTGAGACCCACCATCGAAACATGCATGAGCACACCGACCAGTTGTTCTTTTCTGATATGTCCAAAAGTTCTACAAGAATAATTTCTGTAATTTGATATTTTTTTTCAATAATGTTTTTACATAAACCAAAGGAAATTAGCACTGTAACATTTTGATTGCTATGTGTCGTAAACAATAGTGTCGATATCTCAAACCAGCCATCCAGGACAATATACCAATATGCAAAGCATCTGGCAAAATCCCGTCTGTCGGCAGTAAAATTATGATAGGTAACGTAATTATATATACGAAGAAAGATTATGATCCTAAATCACGATTTTAACGACAACGCACTTAACAAGTTGTAAGTATTTGGTTTATTTTATAACAAATAAGGCAAGTACCTACTAAGGTGGACTGTATTACGACGAATATGGAATACGTCAGATCTGGAATACGTCGAATCTAGAATACGACCAATCAGGAACACGACGAATTCGGAACAAATCAATAAACAGCTACCTTGTGACGAAATTGTGAAGTAAGCGCTCTACACACGAACGGCAGTTAGCCGATGACACCTAACTGCAGTCGCTGACGACGCCGTCATGCGTCATGAGGCGGCGGCTAGCCGTCAACGCGCCTTCACCAACGCACGTGAGAAGTAGGTAATTGCAATTTTCGTCACCTGTCAGTGACTAGCCGTCGACATGTCAGCCACTGTTAAGGCACGCCACAAATACAAGCGTTGTCTTCTGCTAGCGGCAGCCGCCAACCCCTCGGCGGCTAGCCGTCGACTAGAATTGTATAATGTATGTAACTGCAGGCCTCAATACTGTAATTAGTGTAGTAAAACACGTAGCCAATATCAGATAGCATTTATTATTCTTCATTATACAACCAGTCCTTCTGTCATCCGTCCGTTTCGGTTACATTACAAGTCCGTCCAGTACAAGCGCCCAGCCGAGAATGCCTCACTCACCGAGTCACCGACTGCCGTGCTACTTCTCCCCCCCGAGTCCCCGACACATGACATGTGTCAAATCATAGATTGTCAATCGTTCTTTAGATTTAAGAATAGACTAAAATTAAATTATGCAAATGATTTTAAATGAACCTTATATATTAGTTAGTCGTCTACAGTTACCTCTCATGCGCTTTGAGGACAGCCAGAGGTAATTGCAGTTGGTGACAGCGCGTCAACGGCTAGCCGCCGTCTAATGACGGAGCGTCGGTCGTAGGCGACTGCAGTTATTTAAGTATCATCGCAAACTGCAGTTCGTATGTAACAGCGCTAACCGTCGCGACTCAACTGCATCGCAGATATTTATTCTAAGTTGTGATAAAGCAGCTCGTTGAAATTCTTCAACTGCTTCTTTATTACAAAGCGGCACATTAAATTTCCAGTTAAAATGTTACTAGACGGACCGCAGTTAGTGTTCGGATCCAATCGTTAACTTCCGACGTAAAAGCGGATAGTTAAACTTTACCCGGTTTACAAAGTGTTGATGACTCTCCGTAACAGATTAGCGATGCAGTTACAAAGTGAATTACCATATTACATTGTGCCTGAAGAGATTTCTCGAGTGCACTTGTTGGAATAATGTTATGGTTTCAAATGGCTGTAAAGTTATGTGCATGTTGCAGTTATGTATATAGCGGTGAAAGAATACTACCACCCCCTCAATTTTCTTGGGTGGGCGATAACGGATTAAAGACTGCACATACATTCAACAGCATAGAGCGGCGATGGGCTCACCAACTGTCACGCTGAGCATATATGCAGTCTCAATTTGGTGAAAAGTGGAATAAAGTAGAGGACTGCTTTTGCGGTCTACATTGCCTAGTCTCTGACTAACCCTTCGGGGATAAAAGTCGTGATTACATGTATGTATGTAAAGTTCGCATCGTACATCGTCGTACGCATCGCTCTACTCGTTCGTAAATAACTACAGCAATTTTGTTGCATTTTTATTGCCATACCTAAAAGTGTTATCATTTCTATCATGCTTATTATATAGCTAACAGACCAAGACATACCAAACTAAACAAACTGAGTACAACAATTTATGTAACTACCCCTACCCTTTTTCCCGAACTAATTGAAGAGTGAGGTCTAAGACTATTAATTTAACAACTAGACTAAAGTTTACTAGACCACAAGGCGGTTTCAAACAGCTTTTTTCATTAATCTTAAAACATTAAAAAACATACTTTTTTCAAAAAAGTATTTTAAATAGTTATGGTTATTTTTGTGGTAAGAACATATAAATGTCTAATGTTAGACTAAGACATTGTCTAAAGGCGGGTCTCCTGCGACACTGTTTTGTGTTTTCTAACACCTAACATCAAACATCTAACCAAATATACTGCCATATTTTCATTCATTATGTCATCATATGTGTCCGAAGGAGACCCGCCTTAACGTCGACTCATAATGGTTTTTTCAATAGCAGCATAGAACTTTAGCGTTTAAATTAGTAAAACAGTTAAGAACAATCAATGGTAAAGAAACTGAGATGCATCTTATAAAACCGACGCGAAACTCATAATGACCGTCGAGCAAGAAAAGAAAGTTGCACCAGAAAAATAATTGCGGACTAGTAAAAGTTATAGTTACAATTGTGGAGGCAAGCTTTTATAGCGCGGCGTCAAAGCTCAAACAAGTCCACCCAAATGACGTTGTCTCTTTAAAAAGTATTTTAATTCGATGAAGAAAAGTTTCGCGAGCAGCCTCGACCGTCGGCAATACGTTCTTGGGCGATTTGCATTTTTATGAAAACGTTTTACGTCCGGCCAGAGCGCCCTCTCACAATGTGCTAGACGACGAGCGCGGTGTAAATTTTGATAAGGTCGAATAGTCGAACCTCTTTTAGATGGCACTTTTGTTCCGGTTTATTTATATTGCATGCATCTGTGTTGTAGCGAAAAATATTTTTTGTTAATCCGTATGGATAATCCGTATGGTTATTTTGTAGAATATAAAACATCTAAATAAGATGTTTTATATTCTACAAAATAACCTCTAAATCGGTGGTATACAAAAAACCTTAAATTTATTTTAAGTTTTTATTATCGATGAATATAAAACTTTGATTCGTAAATAGATGCGTAGGTAGGTGCTTTTACAATTTGATAATGAAATAACGTAAAACCTTTCAGGTGGTAACTCAGCCTATGAAATTGAACCACTTTTGTTCTTCCCGAAATGCAAAAAAAATTATTCAGATTATGATACAAACTGATCATGTGACATACTAAATGGTATGAATATCCGTTTTTTATGAGATTTCGGGAAAAAGTTTGTAGAGTAAAAGTTGTTCAGTTTCATGCGCGAAGTTAATACCTGAGATTTGCGTGAAACTTTTATTTATATATTATTATGTAGATTGATAGATAAAATAATTAACTTTGCACAGCAAACATCTTGGAAACAATTTAGAATAATAGATTTAAATTAATAATTTAAATTAGCCTTTCGAACATTTCGTCTGGTAGCTTGTGCGATTCAGGGTGATTTATCATTGTCACATATAAAAATAGTCTTTCCACTGGAACCGAAGAAGGTAAAGGGGTATTGTATTTCATGAAGACTTTTTTTACTTCTGGGTATCTGTCAAGAACACTAAGTTCGCGCTCCATATCTGACAAATAATAGGAAACTATCATAATTATCTGCTTTTGACCTCTGGGGTCGACATACAGACATCAGAGGAAGAGCTATCAAATAACCCAGATTACCCTGAAATTATTTTTGGTCTCCAAAGTTTATATTTTTTTAATATGTGCGTAATTAGGATTCGATTGACTTAGGAAAAATACTGAAAAAAATCGAGCTCAACTGGAAAAGCGGAAAAGCGATGGGTGTTTAAACGCCCCGTAGGGAAATCCACTACTAACATAAAGTATGAAAGGTACCTATGTATTACTGCATTAAAAGACCAAATGTGTCATAAAACAAACTTTATTTTGTATAAATATTGAAATAAAATAGATGAAATAAATAAATAAAAATTCAAACTACAAAACATGGTTTCATAGTAAAAGGTGCATTTGTTACGAAATAAATTTGTTTTCTCCATAAATACATAAACCTTTCTGTTTTCACCCATATGACTGAACTTATCAAATCAGGTATTTTTACGGCAGTCTGACTTACATACGCTCTGAAACTCTTTTGTTCATTTCTAGCAAGCCTTTTGCTACTACTCTGCGGTATGATGGTGGTATTCTAGAGAGTAACGAAGGCTCGTCACCCTTTATGAACTATCACGCATTGTCAGCAGCGGACATATAATTTTTTTGTGCCATGCTTTTGCCAATGCTAAAGCTCAAGTGGATTATAACATTCGTTATCTTGGATTATAATAGTTCTTCTGATTACATGGCACACTCAGAGCAAATACAACCACATGGATGGAGACAGTTGCAATCTGATATCAATTACTGCAATTGTGACCGAGGGCACTGATGCCCTCGGTCATACTCGCATTTTGTTTCACAGGTGTACGAGTATATGATTTACATCATCTCTTCGCTAATTCAGCCAGCACATCTTTACTGCCCAAAGATTATTTGTCTGTAAATACAATGAACGCTTTAGCCCCCGTTGCGAGCCTGCTGCAACTTCTTTGTCGCCAGATCCCTCGTCTGTGATTTCTGCGTTCACATTTTCTTAAGGCAAAATAGCTACGCCACCCGTGATTGATCATCGGCATCAAAGTATTCCAGTTTTTATCATTTTAGAAAGTTTTGACGATTATCTATGTGAAGGTCTGAAAAATGTGACAGACATTGATTCCCCTACAGGGCGTTTAAACGGCCATAAACTTTAGAGACGGATATTGTTTCTAATTGAAGTTTAATCTTTATTGAAGAAAAAGTAGATCACACTACACTAAAACTACGTCTAATTGATTGTAGAATTAATACTCTTTTGTTTTGGGCGTTTAAAAGCCCTTTAAAGGAATCTGGGTAAAAAAAAATCATCTTCTTTATTTTGATTTTTTGGTTGTTGAACTTGATTCTGCACTTTCAGAAACTTCTTTGCAATAGCTGCTTTAAAAAGATTTTTCAATCGTAGATGATCTTCTATAGGAACACATGCAAACCATTTGGTTATAAATCGTGGCATTGACATTGCAGCAATCGCTGCGTTTTGTGCTTCGGCGGTAGAAATATCAAAAATATCGTTAAAACGGTTATTAACGCTTTCTAAATGTGTTCTTACCAGAATGTTGTAGTCGTCAAAATTTTCATTGCACAGTTTTTCTAATTATCTTCTTAGAGATAATAAGCATGGAAGTAACAAGCCATAGAACATACCCTTTTCACCTTGCAAAATGTGTTTTGTCTTTTTACTAGAAGTAAACGTAGGTAGTGACAAAAAGTAATCACGTAACCGTGATTGCAACTATAATTTGTAGTTAGTAATCAAAATGCTTAACTATTTTTTGTGATTACTTCATGTAATCTAATATTATGATTACTAACTACAAATTGTAATCGTAGTTAGTAATCAGTAGTTAGATTACATTTTGCCCTACACTGCTGCCCACACTGCGTTCTTACTTCCTTATACTTATTTAAGACGTTGTAAAACAGTAGTTTTGAGGCACAGGCTGCTCAATTTTTAAACCATTAATAACTACCTACCTATACTTTTATGAGCGCAGGTGGAACGATGTTCCCATTAGTGAGCATAATTATCCATGTAGATAAATCTCCCAGTCGAAAACGTAAATCAACAAAATTTTGTTAATACAGATATAATGCCGGACCTTCGCTTAGCAGTAACAAGTGTCCTTGATATATATCGGTCATTAGCAGTTAATGAATAATTTCGCTAACGAGTGAACTGAACTCAGTTATTGGCTGAATTATTTCCACCTTTCCTGTGTTCAAATAGCATTTCTCGTTAATTGCTGTCTGACTGGTGTTCGCTAATTGCTTAAGTTCTGGGATCTCTTGACTCTTCAGTTAAAGTGGTCGACTATTATTAAAGTATTTTTAAGGCCGTTAACTTCCGCTTTTGCATAATTTCCACTGTAAAGAAAAAAACGTTACAAAAAAGTTTTAAAGTAACAGCTGACCTATTTGACCGAGCTTAATGAGACGTCGACGTAAAACTTTCCAAAGCATTGCAGCAGCGTTACCAATGTTTCAAGTTACATAAATCCACGACTATTATCCCCGAAGGGTTATTCAAAGACCAGGGGATGAGGACCGCAAAAGCAGTCCACTGCCCCGGTCCACGTTTCTCCAAACGATAACTGCACGTTACAAGTCATATCTAATAATTTTATATAAGGCCACTGCTAGTAACCGCAAGAAACTTCAAGGGCTGGTCAGGTCAAGTGTTTTAAACATGACAAAAATGACAAAAAAGAACTTCGTGCTTTTCTATTTTTCATTAAATAATTCATTTTATGAATTTTAATTTGATAGTCTTTGTGCATCTAATTTATTTTAAAGCAATAACATAGAAAAATAAAATGAAAGAATTAATAACTATTAAATAGCGATTATTTACAACGCGCGGGCAGCGGCTGCTGGCCGTTGACCCGACCGTCTGTTGACCCACCTGCGTCAGCCGGGCGATAAGTACCTACGTTAGTCTGCAATCTTTTTTGTCATGTTTAAAACACTTGACCTGACCAGCCCTTAAAGTATTTTGCAGTTTCTAGCAGTCACCTTATATAAAAATTGTTTATGCTCACACCAACTATTTAGCCCAAGATAAGCTTGTTTTTGAAACTCGTTAACATGGTAAGATAATATCGAATATTTAATTTTAAATGATAAAACTACCTTCACAAAAATTACATGGAAGATTGGCATCACCTGGAAGTTTTAAAGCAAATAGGTACCCTATTTATTTATTTAATTGGATAAAAGACAACGTCCAACGACTGACTAGCTACCAGCATATTTATAAGAAGCATTGTTCTACATATTTAGACGGTTAGATTTGAGAAGACAATTCTTCTGTATTGAGGAGCACTTCAGCTTACCATTTGGTTTTACCGCCATTTACCATTAGGTGAAATGAAGACTGAGCGCTGCCGAATTGTGGAATTAAATGAAACGTACATTATAAAAAATGCTTAAAACTATTTTAGACTAGCCGACCTAACTGACGTTGGCGCCACCTAGATCATATTTTAAAGATGGTAATAGGCTTAAGTCCTTAAACAATAAAAGGCATTGCTCAAAATACGAAGTTACGTTAGTAGTAGTATGTATATGGAGCTCATAGAGCAGTGGACCGGCAATCCAAAGGTCATGGGTTCGAATCCCATTCGAGCTTTCCTGAGACTGGTTGATTTTTTCGGGTTTGTCGCAGAATGCCAACTAATGACACACTTGTTTAAAAATGACAAACAATCGTAACAAACTGAAATAAATACTATCATCCGAATGGCTGATTTAAACTAAATTGTAAGTATATTTTTAAATAACAAAAATAATAATAATCTACATTTTTTAAACTAGTGTGTCATTTGTAGAATGTGACATTCACCATTTCACAACACAACACATGTAAAACATTTTTATCATATATTTATATTGCATTGTAAATGTAAAATTTCAACAATAAAGTAGTTAGTAGTAGTAGAGTAGTAGTAGTAGTTAGTTAGTAATTTAAGAGTACTAGTATCCGACCAAAACTTACTTGCAATATACTGTGACGTTGTGGGGTATGTGAAAATGATAACACCCACTTACGATCGAACAAATTTATTTTAACTTGGTCTCAGGGCGTGGAGTACATAAGGGCCTAGCTAGGTAGTTTGCTCTCGTCCCTGACTTAGCTTGGGGAACGCCGAGATGTTGGGGGGCGCGTCGCTGTACAGGAGCTGCGAGCTGCGTGGTGTGTCCACAAAATGGCGGCCGCGTCGAAATGCGAAGACGGTCGTGTAGAACTCCAAACGTAGAACGTGGAATGTAGGAATGTAGGACTCTAATCCAAGCGTTGAAATCCAAGCGTAGAAATCCAGGCGTACAAATCCGAGCGTGGAACCCTGGAACACAACGCAACGTGAGCCGGTTTGTCCAGCAGCCGCTGATTGCGATAGCCACCTCACCCCAAGCCAATCCGAAAAAGTCAGATGAGAAGAGACTGTAGTGTGAGGTGGGAACCGATCACAATCAGAGCGGAGTGCACATAACTATTAAATCTAAAACCTAGCTAAAAAGCATTGCGAGAAGCGCTAACAACTAAATCATGTTCCAAAGAAAACAAATTAAATTTAAATTATTTAAGTGCGGGTTCGAATCCCGGTCGAGGATACTTTTAAAACATTTGGTTCCCATCCAGTAATTTAAAATTAAACTAAATATGAGATCGACCGTGGTAGTACCGGTCTCAATAATAATTAAATAAATTAAAAGCAAATTACATATATGCGGGTTCGAGTCCCGGTCGAGGTTACATGTAAAACATTTAATTCCTCTCCGTAATTTGAAGTTGAACTAAATAAGAGATCGACCGTATTAATACCGGTCTCAACAGAAATTAAATATTTAACAACCTCTAGAAGTCTTCCTGACAGACAAGGAAAAAAATAGAAATTAGCAAACGAGATGCACAACTAAAAAATTAACATTATACAATGACGGTCACCCATTAACGGTTACATGTTATAACACTTTTGAAAATCACCGTTACATGTTTAAATCTTTGATTTGAAATTGTAAACAAACCTTCGCACGCTTATAGCAATGCTATCTACACGCACTGCATAAGCGAGCTAAGGTTAAAACAAAAGGATTTACACACAACTAAATACTTACTAGCTAATAACTATACTCTAATTTTAAAACTGTTCAACACTTACCCTAACGGGGATTAAGTAGCACAATTATCGTAGAATGACGATAAGGCTGGATACTTTATAAAAATAATAGCTTTGGTCAAATACGTGACCTATTAAATATTTATAAAAAAACGTATGAAATTGCACAAATTTACAAAAGCAACGTCTGTGTAGTATGGCTGTCTCTCGAGCGTATGAGACGATGCCAACTGCCACCGCGCAAGTAAATTAATCTACCTACTTTCATCAAATAAAAAAATATACGAAAGGCATGTTAGGGTACCGTGCGCGCAATGATAAAACCATATGAAATAAAATACGTTTGTTTTGCAGTTATCAAACTATTAAGGCTTTATTACTTTGTAGTTATTAGATAAGTAATTTGGTTTAAAGTAATATTTAGAATTAAGTTAATTAGGATAAGATAATCTATGTTTGTTTATTTATAAATTAAAATTTTATATAAGTATTTAATAGCTATACGTTCATAACGTTACAATACGTTTAGGTTCTTATTATGTACCTGTATAAGACTTATAAGAAAAACGACGCTCACAGAATTGTTCAATTAGTCTTCATCAGTTGTTGAAACATAAAATTATACTCTAGAATAAATTGGTTGATGCTACTTTTGACCTCATAGTATTACTGGTTTATAATATTTTTATTAGGAAACTGGTACACTTAAAAAAATTATATTAATAAATAACAATTGCCGAAATGTTTGTACAGTCACCAGCATTAACATTGTGATATGCAAAAATAATAATATCTAATCATTGGTAATAGGCATATATATGCCTATGAAGGTATATAGGCATAGGCAGACCGTTGATAGTCACATCTTAATGCTGGTGACTGTATGCGCATCACTTGAGAACGGCTGCACCTATTTGGCTTATTCTTTTTTCATTGTGTTTTTATTTGTCAGGACAAGGTTTGAATGAAAGAATATTTTCGTAAGTTCGTCACGCCACGTAGTAGTCGTGGTAGCCGCGGACGGACCGCTAGTAAAATAATATATAAGGCGACTGCTATAAACCGCAAGAAACTTCAAGTGTTTGTAAAATGCAAAGCTACTAAGCCTGCCTTTGTTTTTTTTTAGACATGACAAATTTTTTTTTATTTTTCATTAATAAGTACTTAATTCATTTTATAAATTTTAATTTGATAGTCTTAGGACTGATTTTTAATCCTCGGATAAAACTTATCCGTCTTTTATAGTATAACAAGATCAGACTAAAATGTCTTCTGAAAAGAAAGAAAAGACATGATATGACTACACATTTTTAAAATGGTTGTGTAAATACTTTATCAGACAAATAAGTTTTATGTGACAACTGAAAAATCGGCCCTTAGAGTATCTAATTTATTTTAAAGATAACATAAGAAAAATAAAATGAAATAATTAATAACTATTAAATAGCGATTATTTACAACGCGCGGGCAGCGGCTGGCCGTTGACCCGACCGTCTGTTGACCCACCTGCGTCAGCCGGGCGATAAGTACCTACGTTAGTCTGCAATCTTTTTTGTCATGTTTAAAACACTTGACCTGACCAGCCCTTAAAGTTTCTTGCAGTTTCTAGCAGTCACCTTATATAAAAATTGTTTAATGCTTACACCAACTATTTAGCAAAAGATAAGCTTGTTTTTGAAACTCGTTAACATGGTAAGATAACGGATAAATATACATAAACATAGGAAAACACCTAGACCCGAAATTATTTTTTTTGTGAAGTGAACCCGGAACCTTATAGATGGCGTGCTAACCACTCGACCACGGAGGTCGTCAAATAATAAAAGTAAAGTAAAGCTGGTATAGGTACTGTCGCATTGCAAAGGAAAGGCCTTCATCTTTTCTACTTACCATCAAGTGAGATTGAAAGCCAAGCGCTTACCTTATATTGAATAAAATAAAAATATAATTGAAATCAAGTGACCGCCATCAGTTGCCCACAATTGTTGGGTATTAGCTAAATCCATTCATAACTAAACTTTCAAGCTTGCCCAGTATGTTTTCAGTAGTATATACATTGTTTACTTGTCTTTGTAGCAATTTCTATTTCAGTATTGCCTTTTATATTTATTCACATTTAAGATTACACAAAGCAATTTTTTGATTTATTCATTATAGTCGTTAATTAATCTTGTTTACGTGCTAAATATTCTAGATATAGGTTTTGTTTTGTAGTTATTTGTGATTGTTACCTGTTAATTATTATTTTTAGATAAATAAATAAATTAGATAAATAAATAAATAAATCACCACACTTGCCAAATTTGGGTTTATGATCACACACCCGGGCTGTGCATCGAATAATCCGAAAATACTCTTGGATTTCAATTGTTAGACGTACCTACCTATTAGTGTAATATCGACCACAGACGTCTGACGTATATACGTCTGTGATATCGATACAGCAATTTCGAGAGTCAAAATT
This sequence comes from Scoparia ambigualis, assembly GCA_963921215.1. NCBI lineage: Eukaryota > Metazoa > Arthropoda > Insecta > Lepidoptera > Crambidae > Scoparia > Scoparia ambigualis. Next base: position 9,298,370 of record OY992511.1, on the reverse strand, counting down.
ATCTTCAATATTTTCTTGTATCACTGTTATCACATTTTTTTATTTTGAATAGATTTTTTTTTTTTTTTTATAAGAGAGGGAGGCAAACGAGCAGGCGGGTTACCTGATGGAGAGTAATCACCGCCGCCCATGGACACCCGCAAAACCAGAGGAATCGCAGACGCGTTGCCGGCCTTTAAGGGAGGAATAGGTTTAAGGAAGGAATAGGAATTGGGAGGAGCCCCCTCCTCCAAGGGCCTCCGGAACCCTCACTGGTCGGACGAAACACAACAGCACCAAGTGCCATTATTTCACGCCGAATATTAGTGAGAGGGTGGTATTACGCCGGGCGAGCCGGCCCAATGTGTGCTGCAACGCAGCGTGGCTTTACCACTCAGTTGGTGTCACTCATTTAGCACCACCCAGGGGTCACGTGTAGGGTCTCAAGGGTAAACCTACGGACGCGAGTAACTTCGACCCCCTTATTACTTTTTTATTTGACAAACTTTTTACAAGGGTCAAAAATTCACCAGAAATCCTTCATTCTTCGCACAATACATACCACAAAATTAAATATAAGATACTTTTTAAAGATATCTTTATCCATTTAGGAACAAAGGAGGGTAGCACGAGGAAAGTACTGAAACTAACCATGATTTATACTGGGGCCCGAGTTTCGCGGCCCGTGTCAAACCTGATTCCGAGAGTTTCGACCATTAATATTCATTACAATCCCCCAACTTGTTCGCGTTTATTTAATTTTATCAGAAATGGAACACTACTTCACTATCGGTGCTGTTTGAGCACGTTTGGCCGGATAAGGGTTTTTAGCTGTTAAGGAGCTTCACTACTTCCGGTACAGACAAAGGAGATAGATAATTTTGGGCCACAATGACTTGTTCCTTACAGAAATAAAAATTATATGGAAAATAAGATAAGTAAATAATAATAATAATAATAAATAAAACTTTCTTACACTCACACCAATTATCTAGCTCAAGAGAAGCTTCGAAGAAACTCGTTAAATGGTTACTAGACAACGGATAAACATACTTAAAATACTTCAATACATACTTATTATACATAGAAAACACCCAGACCCGAGACAATTTAGAAAAACAATAAATTCTAATTTGACCCGACCGGGGATCGAAACCGGGACCTCAGAGATGGCGACACCATGAAAACCGGTGTACAAACCACTCGACCAAGGAGGTCGTCCAAAGGTCTTCATAATGTATTATTATTGGTTTCTAAAATAAACCTGTAACACTCCGCAAACCCGAGAACAACAAGAAAAACGGATTTTCGAAAATAACACTCAAACGTACTTTGTAAACACACATCTAGTCTGAGTGTCAAATGTTGCCAATGCAAAGAAATAGTAACAAATCGATTTATCGAATTCGATATACTTTTGTCTAACTGCAAATACTTTTTGAAATACTATTTAATTTAAAATAATGAATATACTATTGTTCTTTTTTCAACACACCTTTCGTTTTTTGCAACAATCACTTACCTAAGCTGAACTTTTTTGTCACGTTTTTGTCACATTTCACGAACATTGACTTTGGCATCGATTTGCGTTTGATAAGGAATTTATGTTATTAATCATGTGGGAAGGCCTAGCAGAGGATGAACATAATGATAATGATGTTAAGTAAGACACAAAGAAATGAAAATATTTTGATAATATTAATTACAACTTATTAATAACCTTTCACAAATTTTAACCTATTAACCGTCTTACGTTGGTCGGTTACATACGGTCAGCCAAAATCGTAGCCAATCACATTTCCCAATCTGCTGCACCTGATAAAGCTGTAAAAAATACATTGGATATCAACTGATAAAGTACTGACAAAGTCATGTTTAAACTTTTGCAATTATACTCGTATAAGTTTAAAAAATAATATTTAAAACTGGTGCGTCGAATTGAACTTCAGGTTACTTACCTACTTTTGAATTGTGTGTAACAATATCACAGCTCCTGTTCCTGTTGTCGTGTAAAAAGCATCATTATGGCAGAAGTCATTAGAGATGCCTATTAGAGTGCTAGGTTTAAACAGCTACTTCGAGATCTATAGCTATATCTTATACTCGATTCAAAAGCACCATTCGACCGGAACGCCATTTGGCGAACTCAATTTCAAATCCCTTCATGACGCCATCGTTTCAGCGGAAACAAATACCCCCTACTTACACGAAATAAAACTAATGCTCATACTCACTGCAAACGTAAAACCCTAATACGGTATTATCTTTATTCTCCTATTTCAATCCAACAGTAAAAACACTTCAATCCACTCGGCAAAATATCCGAATCGTGACTTTAACCGCAACCTGGGTATAATACGGGTAGGTCACTCCGCGCGGTTTCCGCTTAGTCTTCAATTTAATTTGATCCGTATCCCCCGCCCCTACAAACCGCAACATGCTATGAGCGCCTTCTTATAAACTCCTTTCAATCCTTCTGCTGGATCGACTACGGGGTATTAATGTATGGAAATGCCTTGGAAAATTAGTTTTTTTTTCTGTTTCTAAACTGATAAACGGACATGGCTCACGTGGGGCCCTTTAATCTTAATATGCGATATTCGTATAGGAATATGTATGGTAAGATTAAAGTAATACTGCTCTAAGAATTGTTTTTTTTGTTTTTTTATTTATTATTGAGGGTTTTATCACGCAGTGATTATGCCACCCTCACAGTGTTAAAATAAATTAATAAAACTATTTGTTACACTCTACGCTTAATACCTATACATACTACCTTAACTCAGCTTCCGGAGATGTGGGGAAAGCTAAGATGCTATTACATTTTTCAACTTCTAACAAGTTGATATTTTTGGATGTACAGAACTGTGATCTTTCCGTTTCGTTTCGGACACATTGTATCATAATATGACTTACATTTTCAATTTTCCCACATTCTGAGCAAGAATTGGTGGTAAGGTCCCTGATGACCAAGCGTATGCAGCGTCAAGAGAATCATGGGTGTGTAGCGAGCGTTTTAAACACTTGATCTAGTACCCGTCAAACTAGAACTCAGCAAATGCTGATTTTCGGCAGAAAAAGGTATTACGACTCGGCCACGTCCTTGCTGCTGTGAGGGAACCGCGAGCGGATTCCTTGTTCATTGCGTCCTTCCTATGACAATTAACTGAGACTTCCGTAGTATAACGCGCAATAGTAAACGAATCCGCTGGCCGGTCCACTCACAGCAGCAAGTTCGTGGCCGATAGGATGACTATAATACATACTTTTTTTTCCAGAATTTAAACCATTATTTTCTATGTCTTAGATGGTTTGAAAAACTCAAAGCGCGACCTTCTAGCCTTAACTCGTAAACCCTACGCGCGCGCGTAAACCCTGCGCTCCTGACGGACGTGAAATCGATATCGAGTCGGCTTTGCTTATCGGAATATGAACGCTCGGGTCACGCGATGGGTTTCGGTTTCGCGTGGGGGTCGTTGGAGGGTGAACCTTCTGTACGGAAGTAATATTAGTTATTCTGTGCTTGTACCAAGACGAACAACGAAACAATTTTAAAACACACAAATTTATGCTTATTAATTTTTGACGTTTTCTATGCTTAAGTTTTTATAAAAAAAGATATTTGAATGATTAAAAATGTCAACCTTATTGGTTAGGTACTAATGTTTTCCAAAACTCATTTCAACCGTTACTTTATTTTACTTTAAAAACTCAGTTATTTCCTATTTCTATTACTTACCACAATATCAATACGATAATTGGAAATCACATTTAATTTTATTCCTTAAAGTAATACCTTAAATTAACAATTCATTGTGATTTATCATTCTTCACCTTTCATCCTAAAAAAAAAAAACGTTAAATTACCTATAAATATTAGCCGTTTGTGTCGCTAGGGGAGAGACACTTGCCCGCTATTTTTGTCTCGTACCAGGATACGTTTGTTTACACAATTCTATGACCACGGCTTAAATTTCTGTTCGACGCGATTCTGTTTCGGCGTGCAGTGGTACTGGGGGTAGCGATGCGCATTTTGTCTGGCACAGACTATAGCTCGTTAGATTAGTTGTTAAGTCTTAACTATAAGTTAGTTAACTGTTTTTTTTATTATTATTATTATTGACGTCAATAAGTGCCTGTAAATGTTTACATTGAATAAATAATTTGACTTTGACTTTGACTTTGGATAGCCAGACAGTCTGATTTTGGGTAGAATCCAAACAAAAACTAAAATAATAAAATGTTATTGTTAAGGCCAATGCCCTTTACTCATATACGAGTTACATCGAGTACAAAGATCTGAATAATTATACTGTAAAAAGCTGGAAGTGGACTATAAAACAGACTTTTTTTTGTAATGCAAATTGCACAAGTTAAGTAGCTGAATCTTAATACCAACTAATTGCAAATCTTAATAGTCTTCAGTCTGGTGATATTGTGCGGTCGTTGTCACTAATACTTAGTTTGAAACATAACACTGTAATTTTTGTGACTAAGATGGAGTTAAAAATTCTCCTTAATTTCTTGCCAGCTCTTCTTAGTTAAAGGCTTTCCCACAATCCGAAGTAGTAGGATTTAGTAGTTTAGTAATTCAGTTAATTAACTTAGGTACTTACATAACTAAAAAGTAAACATTTTTTTTTGTTTTGACGTTAATAAGTGCCTGTGAAAGCTAATATTGAATAAACAATTTTTCAATCGATTTTCACTATCGTTCCATATTTAAAAAAAACCAAAGACAAATTCTTTCCATACTACCTTAGCCGCAGCTTAAGACGACTCTCTTAGCGGCGGGGCAGCATTAAATAAGATTCAGTTTTATGTCGAATCAGCCTTGGCTTCTGTAAAACTATTTCCTATGAACTCTTCAAAGAGCTCTGAGAGCTTTCGCAAATAAGATACTATTTGTTCTGTCAATATCCTATTTGTGAATAAAGCAAATACCTATGCTGTTTATAATTTGTTTCAAATTGATATCCTATGAAAAGTGTTTGGCCGTTGTTCGCCACGCGATAAAGGCGGAATCTTAGGCTTTATGAGTATTTATTTATTTATTTATTATCTTAGGAAGACGATCGACTTATGCTATAAATGAATAGCTACAAACTTATTATAGGTAAAACAGAAAAGTCATAAAAAAAGTCTCCACTGTTAGAAACGAAGTCGACTTGTCGTTAATTCTATATTACTTTAAAGCTTGCGCCCGTTCTTCTATTATATATTTGATGCCTGGGAGAAGTCTCAGAACGCTCTTGAAGTTTTTTGCGACTTGTCCAAGGCTTTCGATTGCGTTGAGCACCGGACACTGGTGATGAAGTTAAATCACTATGGTCTCAAAGGTCTTGCGCGTAATATGATACAGTCGTATCTTAGTTCTAGAACACAAACTGTCGACATTAATGGAATAAGTCATCCGGTTCTCATGTAAAAATGGGAGTTCCACAAGGGTCAATTCTTGGCCCTTTTTTATTTTTGATATATATCAATGACTTGCCATTCTTTGTAAAAAACTTCTGTGATATTGTATTGTTTGCAGATGATACTTCACTCATTTTTAATGTGACTAGATGTAAGAATAATTATGACGATGTTAACAATGCTCTCTCAGAGGTACTTAGTTGGTTTAGTGCGAATAATTTACAGCTAAACGCTAAAAAAACGAAATGTATTAAATTTATACTACCAAATGTCAAGACCGAACAAACCGATGTTAGAATGAATGGTGTTAAATTAGATTTGGTAGACTCGACAGTTTTCCTAGGGATAACCCTTGACTCAAAACTCCAATGGAATCCGCATATATCGAATTTGGCCGGCAAACTCAGTTCAGCAGCATATGCGATTAGAAAGATTAGACAACTAACAGATGTAGAAACTGCTAGGACTGTTTACTTTAGTTATTTTCATAGTGTCATGTCGTATGGCGTCCTTCTGTGGGGAACAGCGGCTAATGTTAAAACTATATTTATTTTACAGAAACGAGCAATAAGAACCATTTATAGACTGGGATCGCGAACTTCTTTAAGAAATATTTTTAAGGAAGTTGGTGTTCTTACTGTTACATCGCAGTATATTTATAATTGTATAGTTTTTGTGCGTTGCAATATTAACACTTTTTCTAAACACGGTGATGTACACAATTTCAATACTAGAAATAAGTCAAAACTAGTAATGCCACTGCTTAGGTTACAAAAGGTTCTCGGCTCTTTCTTGGGGCAAGGTATACACTATTATAATAAAATACCAAGTACTATACTAGATTTACCTTTAGATAAGTTTAAGAATCATGTAAAATCTTGTTTACTTAGGAAAGGTTATTACACAGTCAAGGAATATTTAGAAGACAAAACAGCCTGGTTATAATAATATATTTACATTGTTTTTTTCTTAATCCATTGTCTTTTATGACATTACATAACTGATTGTATAATTTGGTAACGACATGTTGTTTTGTAAATGTCGTTACTTCTATATTATTTTAAAGCTGTGGAGTTTCTTGTGCCCGTTCTTCTCCACAGCTAAAAGACTTCCTGAATGGGTGGGATGGGTGGGTGGGTTCCTATGCCTATCCATCCATCCATAAAAAATAAATTTAGACGATTCAAAATGCGTAATTTAAGCTTACTGAATAAAGATATATTGATTTTGATTTTTGATTTTCTCCACAGCTAAAAGACTTCCTGAATGGGTGGGAAGTTTGGGCGGGTGCCCATCCATCCAAATAAATTTAGACGATTCAAAATACTTATTTTGAGTTTATTGAATAAATAAATTTTGAGTTTGAGTTTGACTTAAATAACAAAGGAGCAAAGCACAGTTGTAAAAAATGCTTAACGTTAAAGCTTACTACAATCACATCAGTAAATTTTGGGTATTTACCCATGTGCACTATATTTAATTATATTTATATATTTTTTTAAATCTTATACAAAAAAAGTAGCGTCATTTTTTTTCCCTTACTTACATACTAAATAATTTAATTTATGAAGAAGCCTTTACTAAGTTGCCTTCTCAATTAAGGTAAGCTGGTATTGAAAAGATCAATGTTGAAATTGCTGTCTTTACACTTGTCATTAAAGGTTTTAGTTGCTCTGTAAATAAAACACTTTTGACTTGGTGTTAACTGCCATCTTAGAACAACAGTAGTAAAAATACTAACCTTATAGAACAGTTTTATCACGCTTTCGCACATAACTATTCTCCGACCAACATACCGCTGAGCATTCTTCAGTAAGAGAGTAGTTGAACCACAGAATCATCTAATACTTATACGCGTAGTTTTAATAAGCTTAGCAATTTTTTGCTATTTAATTCGAACTCTTTAAAATATGATAGTTTATAGGTAATTTACATACGGTAACCGAGTGTTCGTGGTTTGACAAGGGCAGTGAACTCATAATACCCTTCAATTGTTGCGATGACACGAACTCACCTTTGCCCAGCCGTGAGAGAGTAGTGTTGTAGTTTTTGTAAAACCAATTAAATATTTCTTGATTTGATTTGATATGATTTTAGTATTCATACTTACATTTGCGATCCCTAAAGGGTTATGTAAGAGACTAATGCCCGATTTACACGTATTAAGTAATTTAGTAGTGAACTAAATTTTAACTTAATTTTAAGTGACTTATCTACTAAATTGTGTGTTTACATGCAATTAATCACTTAAAATTAAGTAAAAATTTAGTTTACTACTAAACTACTTAATACGTGTAAATCGGGCATAATAAAGGTAATGAGAAATTGAGAACCGCAAAAGTAATGCACTGCCACATTCAACGTTTCACCAAATGACTCCTTACGACTGGTTAAAAGGGAAACACTACGTTGACGTGGCATGCAAAATTATCATACAAAACACAGAAAAACGACGTTTCGTAGTCCCCTGTTTCCTCCTTCAGAACTGGACCAATTTTTATTACTTTTTCAGCATCGGTTAAAGAAAGAGATTTTCTATGTCTGTATGTATGATTTTTTTGCATTAAGTCATTTATTTAATAACCAGGAGCCTTAAACATTTAGCGAAATCACTCCGTTTTAAGGCGTCTTCAGAAACATTAAGTGGCTGGTTTTAAAAACAATCAAACATACAGACGTAGAAAATATCTTAAACCGATGCTGAAAAAGTAATAGAAATTGGTCCAGCTCTGAAGGAGGAAACAGGGGACTACGAAACGTCGTTTTTCTGTGTTTTGTATGAGAATTTTGCATGCCGCTTCGACGTAGTGTTTCCTCTTAAGTCTAAATGTCAAAATGTACTTATCAACGTATTGTACTATGGGAGCCATGCATACATCCGGCGCGCGCAGCTGCCTCATAACACTAGCGCGCGGGCGTCGCTCGCGCGGTATAAATGTCAGCGTTGGAGCGAGACGGAAGATGGTCATTTTCTTACCCTGTCTAACAGCTGTATAAATATGCGGGCATTTTACCAATAAAGATTCATTACAATTATCGACACCGTTGTCTCAATTATCTCCTCTGCCACTCTGCTCCGGTACAAGCCTCCACATCTGGTGACCCCGACGTGATCATACAAGAAAAATATTGAGTGGAGCTATCATCAGATCGAGCAACTATGGCAGAAGAAAACACAAAACTGGAAGATACGACGCCGAGGGAAGAAGTGGTCAGCGCTATTTCAATTCAATCAAGGATGCTACCGTTTTGGCGCGAAATACCAAGAGCATGGTTTATACAATTTGAAGCCGTCGTAGACCCGCTGAAGACGTCTGACGACCAGAAATTTCGATATCTCCTTCAGCAACTGCAGGCCTCGGATCTACAACATCTCACGGACATATTATACAACCCACCGGCCGCAGACAAGTACAAGACCGTTAAAAACCGTTTACTCGCCGTGTACGAGAAATCCGACGTTAAGAACTTCCAAAAGCTCATCAGTGGTCTCGAGCTAGGAGACCAAATGCCGTCGCAGCTGCTAAGGAAGATGCGCGAGTTAAGCAGCGGAATGATCACCGATGAAGGGCTGAAGATCGAATGGCTGAACCATCTACCTACACAAATCCGAGTCGTACTCTCCGTGAACACCGAAGCTCCTTTAGAAACCCTATCTGCGATGGCCGACAAGATGTTCGAGTATTCGGAGCGCCCCACCATCGCTGCAGTTTCGACCACAAGCTCTACGGCAACACCATCGAACCAGATTGACATTTTAACGAAGACCATTGAGAAACTAACACTACAAGTCGCCGCCTTACAACGACGCAATGACGACCGGTATCGCCCACGCTCACGTTCGAAGTCAACACAAGGCCAACGGTCTACAGCTAAGCCTGGCGATGAAAATTGGGAATGCAAATATCATTTTCGTTTCGGTGACAAGGCGAAGCGTTGCGAATCTCCATGCAGTAGAAGAAAGAAGCCGTCGGTAAACTAAGATCGACACCGACCGTGGCGGACGTCGGTGTCCCGGACACCAGTAATCGCCTTTGTGTTCACGATCCCAACACTCACGAACGTTTCCTCGTGGACACAGGCGCAGACATCTCCGTCCTGGCCGCCACTCATAAGAAAAAAATCAAAGCCGCAAGCGCCTGCAGATTATACGTCGCTAACAATACGCCTATCAAAACTTACGGAGAGAAAACCATCAGGCTCAACTTTAGACTACGGCGAAGCTTTCTTTGGACTTTCATCGTGGCAGACGTCAAGACTTCTATATTGGGCGCTGATTTTCTACGTCACTTCAAACTCTTGGTTGACCTAGACAAGAAGAAACTAGTAGACAAGACAACAGAACTATCGATCGACGCAATAAAAATATCAACGAAAGCCGAGTCAGTTCATATCATAAGCAGTAACCAAGCCTATCAAGATATTCTTAAGCAGTACCCTGATGTTCTACGCCCCATGTCGCTCAAACAACCAGTCAAGCACGACGTAGTACATTACATTGAAACGACGGGCCCCCCGCTTTTCGCCCGCCCCCATTCTCTCCCTCCGGACAAATACAAGGCAGCTAAGGAGGAGTTCGATCGAATGCTCGAGATGGGCATCTGTAAGACATCGAAAAGCCCATGGGCCAGCCCTCTTCACGTCGTCAAGAAGAAGGACGGAGGACTACGTGTATGTGGTGACTACAGACGCCTGAACGCAGTTACACAGCCCGACCGCTATCCCATACCTCGAATACAAGACTTCACATACCAGCTACATAATAAGAAGACATTCACCAAACTAGATTTAAAAATGGCATACTATTTTATACCGATTGCAAAAGAAGACGCAGAGAAAACATCTATAATTACGCCCTTTGGAATGTTTGAATTTAACTGTATGACCTTCGGCCTACGCAACGCCAGTCAAACGTTTCAAAGATTTATGCATGAGGTGCTGAGAGGCATAGAAGGATGTTTCTGTTTCGTGGATGACATTCTGCTGTTCGCTGACGACGAGGAAGCGAATAAGAAGCTACTCCACCAAGTTCTACAACGACTGGCCAAGTACGGCGTGACACTCAACATCGACAAATGCGAGTTCGGGAAGGAGTCACTAAACTTCTTAGGCTACGAAGTATCAGCGGCTGGCATCAAACCCGCACCAGAAAGAGTCGAGGCAATATTCACCTATCCGAGACCGAAGACCGTCATCGTCATCGAACTACGTTGCTTCCTGGGAATGATCAATTGCTATCGTGACTGCCTCCCTCGACAAGCTGAGCTACAAATCGAGCTCAATAAGTACCTGCACAACAGAAAAAAGAACGATAACACGCCGATCGAGTGGACGCAAGAAGCAGAGGAAGCCTTTGAGAAGTGCCGCCAAAGCATCACAGAGGCAACCACACTAAGCCACCCTATTCATGGCAGCACCCTAGCCATCATGACCGATGCCTCAGACCATAGCCTAGGGGCTGTACTTCAACAGAAGATCGACGCAGTTTGGAAACCACTAGCTTTCTTTTCCAAAGCAATGAGTGCAACTCAACGGCGCTACAGCGTGTACGACCGCGAATTATTAGCTATGTACACGGCTGTGAAGCATTTCCGTCGACTCATAGAAGGATGCGACGTGGTATTATACACCGACCACAAACCGCTCACTTACGCACTTAGCAGATCAGCAAGTACCTCCGACACGCCTCGACGCGAACGCCAGCTGCATTTCATAAGCCAATTCTGTTCGAGCATTAGGTACATTAAAGTTGAAGACAATACAGTCGCCGACGCGTTATCACGAGTAGAAGAAATCATATGTCCCACAACCATAGATTACGACCAATTAAGCGTATATCAACATAACGACCTCGAGCTAAAGAAACTAAAAAAACAAGATAACTTAAGGTTCAGCGAGATAACACTGCCTGGACTACGCCGACCAATCACGTGCAAGATAACTACGTCGACGCCACGCCCCTATTTACCAGTTGCATATCGTTTTGAAGCCTTCAAAGCCCATCACGATCTATGTCACCCGGGCGTTAAAGCAACAAGAAAACTAATGAAAAGCAAGTTTTTCTGGCCTAACATAGACAAAGAAGTCGCAATGTGGACACAAGCCTGTATCAGCTGTCAGCGCGCCAAAGTACATCGTCACGTAGTCACCCCGCTCAACGAGTTCCCGCCAGCCCCCCGTTTCGCTCACGTCCATGTTGACCTCGTCGACCCCCTCCGATTGTCGAACGAATGTCAATACTGCGTCACTATCATCGACCGCAGTACCAAATGGCCGGAAGCAGTACCTGTACGCGATATAACGGCGGAGATCGTCGCTCAAGCATTGTACGACAACTGGATAGTGCGGTTTGGTCGTGCCGTCTGATTTATTTATTTATTTATTTATTTATTTATTTATTTATTTATTGGGAAACAAACAGCATTTTGTATTACATGATAGTAACTTAAACTAGGTTTTACATTTGCCAAAAGAGTTTCCACTTATAGACATTAAAATACTTCAATAAATACATACACAACACAACACTTAATATTAAATTTGTTTAGTACAAACCACACTGAGCAACTAGTTAATCCGACCACAAACAATTTAATATTTTATATTTGTTTTAAGTTCAAATTTTAATTTTGATGGTTTTAGATTGAAGATATCGATGTGACTATATCTCTTATTGTAAGTATCCAAAGCTCTAGAAATAAATCTATTCTTAGCATAATTTGTGCGGGAAAATGGTACAGAAAATGTGTTACGCGAACGGCTGGTGGGTCTTGAGCATTTCAATGAAACTTTGCTTAATAAGTACGGTGAATCTACATAATTATTGACTATTTTGTATAGTAAAGTTATATCGCTATGTTCTCTTCGCAAATTTAAAGGGGTGATATCATCGGTTTTGAAATTTTTGAATTTATATTTAAGTCTTTTAATAAACTTGTTTTGAATTTTTTGAATGGAATCAATATATACAGCATACTGAGGGTTCCACACTGTCGATGCATACTCAAGCTGCGATCTAACAAAACAATTATATAATAGAATAAGGGTTTTAGCATCTCGAAAATCAGTACCTTGTCGGAGAATAAAGCCCAGCATTTTGTACGCCTTACTCGTAACTTTATCTATATGAGAGGAAAGTAATAGTTCGCGATCCAGTGACACTCCCAGATCTCTAACCTCAGACACCCTAGTAACTCTTTTGTTATGAAGTTGATAATCGAAAATGATTGGGTTTTTTTTCTGCTATAACTTATAGTGCAACATTTATTAATATTAAGGAAAAGCCTGTTAATATTACAATAATCACTTAGCCTATCTAGATCATCTTGTAACTTCATGCAGTCGTCAATATATTTTACAACTGTAAAGACTTTTGTGTCATCAGCAAATAACAAAAATTTTGAATTTTTAAAACAATCAAAGACATCATTTATGAAAATGTTAAAAAGCAGGGGCCCAAGGTGAGAGCCCTGCGGAACACCAGATGCTATTGGTACAAAATTAGAAATAAAACCCTTGATGGTAACAGCTTGAGTTCTGTTCTGAAGGTACGATTCTAACCATCTCAGAAGGTCGCCGTGAACACCGACATGCTCCAATTTTTCAAGTAGTATGGAATGTGATATTTTATCAAAACACTTTGAGTAGTCGGTATACACAGCGTCCACCTGGAAACCCTTGTCCACGCCAACCAGAACCTCATCAACAAATTCGCACAAATTTGTCTCAGTCGACCGCCTGTCGATGAAACCATGCTGCTGTGTTATTAGTAATGGCCTTAACGCTAAAAATAACTCGTCGTATATAATTTTTTCGAAGAGTTTGGGGATAATAGAAAGTTTCGAAATGCCTCTGTAATTACGAACATTGTGCTTATCACCACTTTTGAAGATTGGCACAACCAGTGATTGTTTCCAAACAGATGGCATAGTTCCGCAGGCCAGAGAACGGCAAAACAAAGAGGAAATCGGCTCCGCTAACTGCTTGCAACATCTTTTTAATAAGAGCGGGTGACATCCATCGGGTCCAGAACCCTTGCTGGTGTCAATTCGTGATAGATATTTTTCAACTATTCGTGGCGTAATTTGCACTGAATTGATAATACAAGAGTTCGACTCACCGCCCGATTTGTAATCGGGGACAGGGATTGGTTCCTTTTCGAAAATTGATTTAAAAAAAGTATTGAAAAGATTAGCAATTGAGGGTCCGTCTGATTTAGTGGAATCATCTAGGTACAATGTGTCTGGAATAAATTTATCGGTTTTTTTGGATTTAATGAACGTCCAAAAATGTTTACTGTTTTTCTTGATGTTAAGCTCTGTTTTCGATATGAAAGAATTGTAACATGATTTTTGTTGTAATTTCATTTCCTTGCGTAATTCACTAAATTTATGATAATCACTTAATCTATTGTAAGTTTTCCATTTTTTGTGAGCTTTGCATTTTTTTTTATATAGATGAATTAAGGACCGCGTATACCATACAGGAAAGGCACGTTCAGATACATTTTTTATTGGAACAAAGTTTTCTATTAACTGGTTTAAAATGTTATAAAAGCATTCCACAGCAGAGTTAATGTCACTATGATTGAGACGTTCGGTCCAGTTAACGTTGGCTAGTTCGTTACTAATGGCGTCATAATCAGCAGCATGGAAACAGCGAACAGCGCGCGGCGGGGAACGAAGGCAAGGAACGTCGCCGGTAATGCTCTCTATAGCCAGCGCTGGGTGGTGCGCATCCTCGGGTAGCGACAATGGCTCGGTACGTGAGACCTTACATTTTAGGTTCGAAATTACAAGGTCAAGGCAACGGTTATTGTGGTTAAAAATATTGTTGAATTGTGACCAACCCGTGAAACATAAAAATGTGTGTAACTGTGAGGTAAGCATATTAGTAAATGGGTTGGATAAGTTTAAACCGGAATCCTGATCCCCACTCCAAATAGTGTCAGGAATATTGAAGTCACCTACTATAAAATATTTACTGTCGGGGTCATCCATTATTAAATTAGATATGTAATCAAAGAACTTTAGTTGAGATATAGGCTGGTGTACGCTTTGAAGAAAGTAACAGCAATATATGCATAATTTCCTGTGATTCTGCGCTCGGCCGAGTGTTATATTAATGCGTGTAATTTCTGTATCCAGGAGACTAGGCAGCATAGACAGCGACCGCACATCCGCGGGTATACCGCGACGCACCGCGATCAATGTACCTTCACCTCTAGTTGTTCCATGAGTAGCATAATCCCTGTCAGTCCGGCAAACCACATAACGTGAATCGAATAATTCCGCATCGTAAATATCGGGTAAAAGCCAAGTTTCCGTAAGGCAGATAATATCAAAATCGGTGTTTAGTAGGTTACTCATAAATAACTTAGTTTTACTTCTCAAACCTCGAACATTTTGATAGAATATTTTTAACGCCATTTAGATAGAAGATAATAAATATTAAATATGATTTGTACACTGTACATAATTGTTAGATTATTTAGATAATAATTAATGTTGAGGTTTGCGATCGAAATATCTACGTTAAAGTTAAGTTTATTTCTGCTACGAGTAAAACACCGAGCTATTAAAATACTAATAACAAATAAAAACTCAGACAAATACAGCCGCAAGTTATCTGACACGACGTTTAATTTTAAAATATTTTGGAGGTAAGTCGGAACCTCACTCATCGAACAATATACTGCTACATATAGAAAGCTAAACATATCCGCAATGAGACAAACACCACAAGTCACGCCCTGCATTACTTGTTGCGCAGGGAGGCTATACCCAACGCTTAATAGAGAATCAGCAATGGATAATAGAGGCGGCGTTGTTATAGAGAAGTAGTCGACGATACTTTTGCGTATGCATAAAAGGGGAGCAAAAAAGTGCGGTGTGCTAAACCTTTTGCAACAGTTATAACACTGAGAAAATATGACACATCGATATCTTAATCTTTCAGTTATTAATAGTAATCTAAGCTGGATAACGTAATAATTATAACAAAACAGTAATACAAAAAAAATTAAAACAATTAATGGGTTACAAGCAACAAAATAATAAGAACGTATAACACTTATGAGATCTTGTTTAAAGCTTCCTCGGATGTAATGTGTATTACGGGTGATTTTTCATTGCGCCGCACCATAATTGTACAGTTACGTACCCACCAGAACGAATAATTCTTTTCTTTAGCCTTAGCTTTTGCTTGCTGAAGGAGTCTCTTGTTTTTGGCCGACAGGTGATCATTGGCATAGATTCGATTATCTGATCCAGTGCCAGTGAATCCGATGTCACAAGCCTTAAGATTATTCGACCTTCGAAGAGCGGTTAAAAAGTCATCTTTTTTATATCTAGACTGTAGTTTTAATATAATTGGCTTTGATATTCTGTTGTCTAAGTCGCCTTTTACAGCGACTCGGGTTACAAAATCAATGTCCGTATTTACATTCAGAGGAAACGAGCACTGCTCCGCGAGTTGCTTCATACAGTTAATCAAATTTTCACCTGGTTTATACGGAATCCCATTTATCTGGATGTTGGAGCGACGCACCCACTGCTCGTTTCTATCACTCTCAGCCACTAAACCCTTAATCACATCTCGCATCTCCTCGACTTCACCATTCATTGTATCAAACCTAGATACTTGCGACTCGATGTCAGCTACTCGGTTAGATAGTACATCCATCCGCTTATCAAGTGTTGATTTGAGATCTGCAATATCCGTTTGTACCTGTTTTAAGTCAACTTTGATGGACTGAAACGTCGAAAATTCCGTTTGGAGTTCTGTGAGTTTTACCAGAATGTCATTAAGGGTAACGTTACTTGATGTCTCCGGCTGGTTTTCGAATAAAGGTGTACGTGGTCGCTCAAGCGGCAGCCCTGAAGACAATCTAGAGGTTGACGGAGTATTATTCAAGGCGGAAGAAGAGTTACCATCTCTCATTTGTGGCTCGTCGACATCGCGGCACGGGGGACATATCCAGGAACTTCTTCCATTTCCAAGTCTACTAAATCCTCGTTCGGTGGTACCGCAACATTTAAAGTGATATTTGAATTTACATACCGAACATTCAGGTCCGTGGCCTACCGTGTCTTTACAGTTTGCGCACTGGCTTGTGAACATGTTGAACACCCCTGACAATGATGTGACTCACAGTTTTAGACGAAGTGCGTGCGTGCGGGTGCATTCAATGAATGTTTGTGCCGTACTGTTTCTTCACACCTTTTTTTTTTTTTTTTTTTTTTTAAAAAAGCATAAGGCTTGAGGTGGCGGCCACGGGACCTGACCACGGGGGTATTACCTCGCGGTGCCACCCCGTCGCCGTGTGTTGGCCTATAACCACTGCGTAGCAGCCGTTACGCGCCAACCCACGGCGACTACGCGCACACGGCACAACACGACCCAGCCCATTTAGAGGGCAGACACAAAACGACACATGACTGACATGCCCGGCTTTACCCAGGCATGCGGACACAGCACAACACAACACAGATGTCATCGTGTCGGCACTCACGGTTTTACCCGTTCATGCCGACGCGACGGCCACCCACTCGCCGGACACAACACACAACATGCCCCGCGATTTCGCTGGCATGCGCACATAAAAACCAAACACCGATGCGACACCCCATTTGGTAGGTTGCTCCAAGACCGCAGGACAACACAGCGACCTGTCTGGTCATCCAGTCGTCCTGCTGCTCATCATCGCTTCCCAGGGGGTCCCGCACCAGTCCTACAAAAACGTATAAGTATAAACGACCACAAACGAAAAAACACAAAGACAAGAAACACAACGCACCACGACTTAGACCCTATTAACTGGCGCGGGGCTCCCCGCATCCGCTCCGAGCAACCCGCTCCCCTTTAGGGGGGGCGCTTCGTCGCTCATCATGGCTTCTGCATAAAGCCTCCGTGCCAGCTCCCCAAAAGACACCACAATGACCCGCACATTTACTGGTACGTGACCCCCACCGTGTCCGCTCCGAGCCAGGGGACGCCCTCAGAAGAGCGCCCCGTGGCTTATCATGACGTCCGCGTGGGGCCACGCACCAGGTCCGTAAAAGGACAACCCACAATACAAACAATAACTACACGAACCAGAAACAACACACAACACTCTACGCTGGACAGCACAGGCAGTGCTGTCCATTGCACCAAACATTTAAAACGAATTTTATGGGCATTTGGGGTGATATGGCGACATATCCATGCCAGTGCCCACACACACATACTAAAACCTAACGACAACTTACGCTAACACAAAACAGAGAACATCGGACGTCCGGCTGGACAGGACGGAACCTGTCTTCCGCCGGGCGCCCGGCATCACCTCAAGGTGGATGGAGGTCGGCATACCTCCTACGCCGCCTCCCGGCCCTCCTCCTCCTCATTGGCGCAGCGTTGGCGGATTCCTCCCGCTCGCGCTCGGCCTTCTCTTTGAGGCCCATGCACTCCGCAGCAAATCCGGCAACGGCTGCCCAACTCTCCGCACTCTCCACCATTGCGGCGACCACATCGGGCAGAGTAAGAGTGCCTCTCCCCCCTAGGGCCAACTCCAACGTACGCCTCTGTGGCGCGAAGGCATTACACAGCTCAAGGGTGTGCTGAGCCGTGTCCTCTTCTTCTCCGCAATGGTGGCAGACCGGGGTCTCTTCCCTCCCGATCCTGTGCAGGTACACACCAAAGCACCCATGTCCTGTCAGGAGCTGTGTCAGATGGTAGGACACTGCTCCGTGTGGTCTGTCCAGCCACTTTTGCAGGACTGGGCGGATCGCCTCAATGGTGCGGGCTCCGGCTTCCGGGGTTGTTAGTGTCTCCTCCCATTGCCACACCGCCATATCACGGGCTGCGCGCCTTGCCTCCTCAATCTCCGCTTGCGCGGGATTCTCTTCTCGAGCCCTCGCCACTGCACGGAACTCATATACTTCCGTGAGTATCCTGGCCTCAAGCTCCCAGGGGAGCATACCCCCTATGGCCGTGGCGGCCGTGAACGAGACGGTTCTGTAGCCCCGGATGGTTCGGATAGCCGCTGTCCTCTGCGGTCTACGCAGGAGGGCGACGTTCTTCCGAGACAGGGCGTCCGACCAAACCGGGGCACCGTACAAGGCCATGCTCCTCAGAACTCCGGCGAAGAGCTTGCGGCAGTTGTCCCCTGGGCCTCCCACGTTGGGCAAAAGCCTCGCCAGTGCCCTCGCCGCACCCACCACCCTCGGAGCAAGACTGGCAAAGTGCGCCCCGAAGTTCCAACGACTGTCGAGTATAAGCCCCAGGTATTTGAGCTGAGGCGCAACTTTGACGGGCACACCATCCACACGTATGTGGGCGTCTCTGGGGGGCCGGCCCCGGGGGCCGTGAAATAGGATGGCCTCCGTTTTTGGCAACGCCACCTCCAGGCCCAGCAACCTGATCCTCGTCACCATTAGTGTGGCGCCTGCAGACGCCCTCCGGGAGGCTTCCTGGTAGTCACGGCCCCTTGCCGTGACTAGGGTGTCATCTGCATAGCAGATGACACCCATCCAAGGGGGAAGAACCCCCCTTAGGACCCAGTTGTACCCAATGTTCCAAAGTAGTGGCCCCAGGACAGAACCTTGGGGCACACCACACACCATGTTGTGCGCACGAATCCGCGCACCTCCCGGTTCCACAAAGAGGACGGATCTGTCTTTAAGGTAGTCCCCGATGATCCTCCTCAGGTACCAGGGGACTCTGTGGAACCTTAGCGCCTCGGTTATCGCGCTGAATGGGAGGGTGTTGAACGCATTGGCAATGTCGAGCGATATCGCCAACACCCTCTCCCCCCTCCCGATAGCCTCCTCCGTTGCCCTTTTCAGGAAGATTATGGCGTCTACAGTTGACCTACCACGCCGAAAGCCATACTGAGTCTCCTCCAGATCGGGGCCTTCGCATCCCAGGTGTTGCGTGATGCGGCCTGCGATTATGCGCTCCAGAAATTTGCCCGCCTCGTCGAGCAGAACGATAGGGCGGTAGGCCGCTGGCGATTCGGGCGGGCGCCCCTCCTTTGTGAGGAGGCAGAGTTTCCCCATCTTCCAAATTTTGGGGAATCTGCCCTGTTGTAGGCAAGTGTCCAGCAATTCTCTGAACTTGCCTCCGAGATGGTCTAGGGCGAGCGCCAGCACCCTCCCGTGTACCCCGTCAGGGCCCGGGGCCTTCTTTTTAAGGCGGACGCGGTCCACGGCCGTCTCCATTTCCCCGTCCGTGACCCGCGGGATCGTCTGCGGGTCGACCTCAGCGTCGTGCTCCGGGGCGACAAAGGGGGCCACCTCGAACACCCGGTCCGGGAAGAGGGCGTCCACCACCCGGGTCAGGAGCTCCGGCTGGAACGACTCGGTAGGGGGCGCAGGATTCCGCATCCGGTTTCGGACTGCGCGGTATGGGCGTCCCCACGGGTCTCTGTCCAAGTCGGCCAGGAACTCCCCCCACGCCGTCTTCTTCGCCCTCATCACCTCTACCTTGAGGTCCCATCGCGCCACCTGGAGGCGGCCGTACAACTCCGCCTCCTCCTCCGGGGTATGCCTCCTCCTTCGGCATCTTTGATAGAGCCGTCTCGCGAGGACGCAGGCGGTGCGGAGGCCAGCTATCTCCGCCGACCACCAGTAGACCGCGCGTTGCCGCGGCCGATTCCCAGCCCGGGGCATGGCGGCGTCACATATCCGGGTCATTGACCCCCGGAATTCGACGGCACGCTGGTCTACGTCCATATCAGCGGGGTGAGGCGGCAGCCAGCCCTCTATCAGTGCCGCCTCAGACGCAGCTTCCCTGTCCAGCTTTGTGAGGGCCCACCTCTTGAAGCGAGCCGTGCGGACGCCCTGCTGGGGAGTGAGGCTGGTGTTTGGGGGGCCGGATACCCTGAATGACACATAGAGGTGATCACTCAGGGTCTCCTGGTCCAGTACCTCCCAGTTTGTTACGCGACAGGCTATGGCGGGGGTGGCGAACGTTATGTCCACTATGGACTCCCCCTGCCATCTCACGCACGTGCTCACGGCCCCCCTGTTGAGGATTACGAGCCCGGCCTCGACCAAAAAGTCCTCCACCACCTTACCTCTGCTGGTGGTCGCAGGGCAGCCCCAGGACCGGGACTTGGCGTTGATGTCACCGGAAATAATAATTTGGAGCGGCGCGAGTCTGCGGACAACCCCTTGCAGCCTCCCCACGTAGCCCTCAAAGTCGCTGAGGTTCCGGTTGGGCGAGAAATAAACCCCAACCAGTGCAATGCATCCCCATTCCACCGCCACATACCCCTCCCCCCGTTCTCGCAGGGTCAGCGGAACCGTATTGGAGACGGCCGGAGTTGTGATCACCACCTTCTCATCTGTTGATCCTATCCAATTCGGCCGCGCAGGGATGAAATACGGTTCCGCTGCAATGGCCACATTAGCCCCTAACGCCGCCATTTGGTGGACCATAAGGTCCTGAGCGTTGGCGGCGTGATTAAGGTTTGCTTGGAGGAAGACTTTAGGGCGTGCTGACATTTGGTCCCGTTAAGCTTTCCTCCATTTCCATCGGCGCGACGCGCTCCCTCACCACTGGGGGGGCCCTTGTCCAAGGGGCTCTCTTTGACTTGGTGATGGGGGGCCTGCACGTCCTTCCGCCAAGCCGGTGCACATGTGGGAGCCCCGCCTCCTTGCAGACGGCGCAGCAGGCCTTATCCGCCTCGCAGTCTGCCGCCTGGTGCCCTGGGGCGCTGCATTTGTAGCACAGGGTGCTACGGTCTACCTTGGAGTCACAATTGTGTTTGGTGTGACCCGCGCCGTAGCACCTGTAGCAGCGAACCGGTAGTGTCTCCAGGGCCACCACCCGGACCTGCACCCAACCCACAACTATGCGGCCCGCGTTCACCAGGGTTTTGGCCTGCGCAACCGGGAGCCGAACCAACATGGAGTTGGACCCCCATGGCCCAGCTCGGATCTCTCCCAACATTATCATTTCTGGCGGGCACCCGGTCTTTGTTGCGATGGCCGCCTTCACTTCTTCGGGTTTGACCCCATCGTTGAGGCCCACCAGTCGGAGCTCCGCCTTCCGATAGGGCCCGGCCACCTCCGCCTCCTCCGCAATCACCTCCCGGATCTTAGCCGCCAGCGCGTCCGCCGTGGGCCCACTGGCCGCGCCCGGGATTTCAAGCTTGCGGCCCCCGGCCGCGGTGTTCCGCATTCGTACCGCCTCTAAACCCAGGTCCTTCAAATTTATCGCGCCCGTCGCCTTCTCCATTACTGACGCGTATGTAGCGCCCTTCGCCGCGGCCTCAGGCTTCAAGGTGATGGTGACAACCGAGGACCGCGGCAGCACCAGCTTCACCGCGGGAGCAGAACCCGCAGCGGCCGTCTTTTTTGGGGCTTTGGCAGCCCGGGCAGCCTTCCTCGCCCTCTTCTTGGCGCTCCTGGAGATGTTTGTTCTCCACTCTACTGCTGGGGTACTGGCGGCCGCTGCCAGGGCAGGGGAGGCCGAGCGCACTTGCGGCGCAACTCTGCCGGGGACGCTCTGAGGCGGCGGCGGGATCTCCCACACGGCCACGTGCTCCTCAAATATTTCAACAGGGGGGGCATGGCGGGCTTTGGGAGGCCCAGCGGCCGCCTTGGCGTAGCTCGTCTCCGCTCTGCGCACATCATGTGCCAATGGGGGCCTCACGGGGGGCTCGCATGGGAGGCGCCTTTCTATTTCATCCATTCGGGAATTGATCATCCCCCCGATAGTCTGGAGCATTTCCCTCTTAAGGGCCTCCATGGCGCCTTCCATGGAGACAGCCACCTCCCTCTGGACATCCGTGCCCTTCTGTCGGGACGGCCTGGGCTCCTGCTGCAGTTCTCTTATGGCCTTGACTTCGGCCCGCAGCAGCTCAACCTCGTGACGGAGCCTCGCGTTCTCGCTCTGGAGTCTCCTAGCCTCCTCAGACGTGGTCATCTCCCTGAGCGACTCCAGGCATGCGAGGACTGTGCCAACCCCTTGGTTTATGTCCCTCTTCAAAGTCCCCTTGAGGTTGTTGGAGACGTCCGCAGAATAGGATATCGCCGTCAGACCCTCCATTGCCTTCTCCAGGATCTCCGGCTTCGACTTCGCCCTTATGCCGGCCCTGATGTTAGCCATGTCTTTGGCCTTCAAGAGCTTACTGGTGGTTACATCCAGGGCTTTCTCCAAATCCTTATCTTTGAGGAAGGGCCTCCTTGCTTCCCTACTGGTGTTCGAAGGAGCTGGGGCTTCCTTCTCTATCTCATCATCCGGCTCCCCCACTGCGGAGTATTGTGCCGCCTCTTTGCACTTGGCCAGGCCAGTCGATGTGCCCAGCTTCTTCTTTCGTTGGGCAGTTGCTTTTCCCTCCAGGGCGACCTTCTTCATGATGCCCTTCCCCCTGTACCTCGCGTTGATGTTCCTCTTTGCGGGGCGGCGGGGGGGGGTTTCCTCCATCTTTTCCTCCTCCCACTCTTCTTCTGTCGAGGGGTTCCTCGCAGCCCTAATCGCCGCGGCAAGCCCTACCGAGGTGCCCAGCTTCTCCTTTCGCTGGGCAATCACGTTTTCCTCCAGTGCGACCTTCTTCGCCTTCCCTCCAGTCTTTTCCTTTGCCAGTTTGGGCATGGACTCCTCCAGCCCATCGCTTGAATCGATCCTCGAATCAGCGAGGGATCTTTTCCTGGAGTCCTCCACAAGTTCGACCAACATCTTTTGGATTTCTGGATCATTTTGGTCTTTTTCACCTTCGGACCCCTCCAATGCGGTATCGATCAGCCTCGTTCGCCTTTTGTCCTTCCGGCCCTCGCTAGCGGATCTCTCCGGTTTTCTGGCATCGTAAATGCGCGTGAGCGGCATCTTCGCCGTCCTCCCCCTTCCAGACACATTGCCGGTCTCTAGGGCCTGGTCGCCTACCCTAGAGGGGCCTTCAGTAGCTGATTTAGCACCAACCAGCCTGGGTACTGGTTGGCGGCGGGCGTCAGCCGCATCACATGACGATCTCCCAGTAACATTACTGACACCTGAAGCCTGGTCGGGTACCTCAGGGCAGTCTTCGGTAATCAATTTCTCACTTGGAGGCCCGGTTACCTCCAAGCGGCGGGCGTCAGCCGCGGAACATGACAAACTCTTTCCATTAGTACCTGACATTACGAAAAGAGGGGGGGGGTTTAACAGTTTAAAGTCCTGTAATAGACTGGTTTTTAGGACTTTCCTTGTCCGAAGGGCACCCAGGAGTTGCGCCACCTACCCCTGCCCACCCGTGTTGCGACGCCCAGAAGGGGCGCCCTCAAAGCTCCTCTCAAAGCCGCTCGAGAGTGAGCGGCGAGCGTGCGACCCAGAGTGGGCCGCACGTGGAGATCCCCCCCGCAGGTCCGAGTGACCCACTGTGCGGTCCGGAAGGGACGCGCTTTGAAGGGGTTGCAGTGCCCAGAAGGGGCACCGCCTACGTTATTCGACGCCCAGAAGGGACGCCAGGGATTTGCATAAGGCCCCTTGTCCCACGCTGAACGTGGGCCGAGAGGCCTTACCCCAGGGTGCACCACGAGGAGGTTCCCAAATTTGCACCCCACTGTTTCTTCACACCTACGGAAACGAAGATAGAAGATGCCGAATTAGTACGCCGTCTCACACGCACGATGACGTCACTTACACCGGTCCCGCAGCACTCGCACTCTGCACCGCAGCCGTTCATCTACAAGAACTTAGCGACTTGCACCCATGTCTTTGTTCGGAACGACACAGTGAAGGCACCGCTCACACACCCCTATGATGGCCCCTATGAAGTGTTGGAACGGTTCGACAAATGTATGAAAGTTCAGCTACCTACTCGCACCACCGTGATTTCGCTAGACAGACTGAAACCGGCCTTCATATGCAATGATGATACAGAAGAATATAGCACCAGTAGCACCACTGATTCAAGCCACGCAAGCCGATCGAACAACGCAAGCCACTCGACCCCAAACTACAACCAGCCATACATAACAAGAAGCGGGCGCACGGTCAAGAAAAGCGTACGCTTCGCTTGAGGGGGAGTGATATGGGAGCCATGCATACATCCGGCATATATGCGGGCGTTTTACAGTCTCGCGCTAACAGTCTCGCGCTAGCTGCCGTGCCGCACGCACGTCTCGCTCGCTCCGCCCACTCGCCGTCCGTGTCGCGCTCTCGCTCCGCTGTCGGTCGGTTCTCCGACCGCTCTCTCGCTGTGTGTCTCGCTCACACAGCTCGTCGCTCTCAAGGCGTACCGGCGCAATTGTTATTGCGGGGTCGCCCTTTCATTATCGACAAGTCGTCAATTGGTGCTCATTTCGGACAAGACGTCAAGATCTCTATTTCATTATAGACAACACCAAGACGTCAAAGCAAGACTACGATTTTCAGTTGGGGCACTGACCCGGCTGCCCTCCATACCTTCCTGAGGGGAAAACACTCCGGAAGAGTTGTGAGTCCCTGGCCTTGGGGGGTCTCCTAGTTATACTCACAACTTACTAACCACACTAACCAGTCTAGGTACACACCCAACGGTGAATTGAATTTCATCGGTGGACTCACCTAGGGCCATTCAGGCAGTAGGTTCCCCTCTTACTCACGCCTCCCTGCTTCACAGGCAGGGAGGGTCTGACGCCAACTCACCCATTGTGTGCATTGCACTCCGCCACAATAGACGTCGGGGAGCTCTCGGCTTTGCTGGAGCAACCCGACGCGGTCGAGCTCATTAGGAGCCGCATCCATTCAATTAATGCCTCCCCTGCGCCTTCAGCGCAACCCGCCGCCGCGAATCTAGCTCCTTCTGCGCAGTCAACCCCAGCGCCTTCTGCGCAACCCGCCGCGTCCACGTGCAAAGCGCCTTCAGCGCAACTCCGTCCGGTGCCTTATGCACAACCTACGTCCGCGTCCTCAGCGCCTTCAGCGCAGACCGTTTCCGCGTTCGTCGCGATTAAGCCGCCTTCTGCGCAACCGATGGTTGTCGTTTACGACAACCCCGCGTCGCCAGATGTTACCCTTCCGGTAACTAAAACCGCCTCGTCCCATATCGATCCGGTTGATATGGATGTCTGCCCGTCAGTGTCAGACTACGACTCGTCGTCGGACTCAGCTTCGTCTGACTCCGACTACACGATCGTATCTCGCACAGGCAAGCGACAACGCAAAACCGCGCCGTCGTCACCACCCGCGTCGAAAGCCGCCAAGGCTGACAACGGTCAGCGCCCTAACACTCCAAGGCCCAAGTCGAGCCAGGAGGAGCCCGCGAAACGCGAACGCGATATCCCGCCAATCCATGTCTTGCAATGCAAGGATTGGAATAAACTGTCAAACGCTATTAAAGCGCAGAAAATTAATTTCACGCGCGCCGTCTGCGAGGGAGGCGATAGGATGAAAATCTTTCCGCCGACCTCGCTAGATCACCGCCGTACAACCGCGTTCCTACGCACTCGCGACATAGAGTTTCACTCGTACTCGCTCCCCGAGGAGCAAGTACTAACCGTCGTTGTAGGTGGCCTCCCCACATCCACAAACCCTGCCGACGTGCTTTCGGCCCTTAAGGCCACAGGGTTACCGGCCCGCGAAGCACACTGCATTTTTAAGCGCGACAAGCAACCGACACGCTTTATCCGTGTAGTTCTTGATAAGACCTCCGAGGGCAAAGAAATTTTCAATATAAAATCATTAATGTACTGTGATCGGATCACAATAGAAGTACCTTATAAGAGTGGCACTCCCAGTCAGTGCCCTCGTTGCCAGCGCTACGGGCACTCAGCCCGAAACTGCCACAACCGTCCTCGGTGTGTCAAGTGCCTGGGCAACCATGGCACTGACGCGTGCCCAAGGCCCAAGGACCCGAGGCCCGATGACCTGCCCGGCTGCGTGTTGTGTGGCGAGGTGGGGCACCCCGCGAGCTTTCGCGGTTGCCCCAAAGCGCCACGTCTGCCCGCGGCCGCCAGGTCGGCCTCGCGTCCTAAGCCTAGTCCCGCGACGCGAGCTCCAGCGCCTTCTGCGCTTTCTAAAATCACGCTTCGCCCCGCGGCACCGCTTCCACCGCCTCGCAACCCATGGGTCAAACCGGGAGTTGAGCAGCCTGCGAAGGCCGTTCAGCCCACGGTAGCAGCCCCCGCGTCCGCACCCGCGCCCGCACCCGCGCCCGATGCTGTAGTAGTAGTTGCTCCTCCTGTCTCGGCATCGGCCCAACCGCCGCGCCAGACTCAACCCGCAAACGCTCCCGCTCCAGCGAAGCGTAGTCAGCCTCCGAAGCCCTTGGCCCTTAAGGCCAAGCGGCCGAAGGCAGTTAAGCCGGTTAAATCCAAGGCCCCTAAGGCCACGGAAAAACCTTTAAAATCGTCGTCATCTAATGGCAAGGGCCTTAAGCCCGCTGCCCTGCCCGTGTCCTTCTCGCGTTCGCCTCCCGATAGCGAGCAGGAAATTAGCATAGCTGACATGGCTCTGTTCATGCAGTTCGTCGCGCTCACACGTCATAACAATGAAATCGCCTTGATCATTCGTAAGATCAAGGCGATAAACTCTGGCCCTGACCGTTATACAGCCTTGGCGGCTGTCCTATTCGAACACCAATCCCTTGCGGATAGCGTTCACGCCCTTCTTGACTCTATACCGCGACCTTAATGAATATTACACCCTCATTAAGTAGAGTAAAACCGCGCTCAAATACGGTTGCGTTCTTTAACGCAGCCGGGCTGCTAAAGCAACGGGATGAGGTGTTCGAATTTGCAGTCGAGCACTCCGTCGACATTTTCCTCATCCAGGAAACGTTTTTAAAACCCTCCAATCGGGGGCCCCGTATGGCCAACTACAATATCGTGCGTAATGATAGAGACGGCCGAGGAGGTGGCACTCTAATCTATTATAAACGGTCATTGCATTGCGTCCCGCTCGATCCGCCACCGCTCGCGGAATTAGAGGCCTCGGTTTGTCGGCTAGGCATGACAGGCCACGCGCCTTTAACTATCGCGTCCGTTTATCTCTCCCCCAATAAAAACATTAATCAGCCCGATCTCGAAGCGCTCTTTGCTATGGGAGACGCCGTCATTCTTGCCGGCGACTTCAATAGCAGACACGCTCAGTGGAGTTGCAATAGATCCAACCGTAACGGCCGGGTTTTGAGCAACCTCTCTGAGTCGATGCTCTTCGACATCCTGGTCCCTACGACACCCACGCATTACCCGCTCGTAGCCGGGCACGCGCCTAGCTCTTTAGATATGGCGTTGCTAAAGAACGTATCCCTACGGATGCGTTCCATAGAAACGATCCACGCGCTTTCGTCTGACCACCGGCCGATCGTATTACAACTAGGGCCCGCCGCGGATTCTACGCCCGTCACTAAGCTGGTGACTGATTGGGACAAGCTCGAGAAACTTCTCGAGTCAACCGACAGTCAGCCGATTAGTACGATACCAGATGTCATTGCCTCGCCTCACGAGACAGTGGCCGCGGTCGACGCCCTCAGTAGTCACCTCACAAACGCTATTAGCGAATCGTCTCGGCGGGTTCCACTGATGCCGGATCATCGCTTTAAACTGCCGGACGATGCGAGGGAAGTACTGAGGGCGAAGAACGCCGCCACCCGTGCCCATGACTCTTATCCCACCGCGGACAACCGGGCCCGGATGCGCTGCTTACAGCGTGCTGTCAAGCAGCGCATGCGGGACCTCCGGTCTACGCGGTGGGAGGGTCCCTTTATGAAGGACGCCTCTCAGGCGTACTTCGACAAAGCGCTTTCGCATCCGAATCCTCTGGTGGCGGGAGCCGCCAACTACGATGTTGGCAGCTTTCGCCCTCAGAGAGGACCGCGCCGCCGGTTTCCGCGACACGTCTTAGACGACCCCGATGATGCAATAACGATTGCAAACGCGCCAAAGCCCGACACTACACACCCAGCCACACTAAACTTGCACACTAGTTTAGGACCAAGACACCGCACTCGTAGAATAAGTGTGCGTAGACCCGGTTCACACCCGCCCGGTGGCAGGTACATTCGTAATAATGTACCTGTTACTCGCGTACCCCCCACGACACGGTAAACCCGAGCCGAGGTACCGTGCCTCCTAGAGGCGCCCTCGGGTTTAGCCGCTCCCTACCGGTTCGAACCCCCAGAGGCTCTGGGGGGGGGGGGGGGATCGGAGACTCGCTTGCGAGATGCCATCCCCCACCGGAATCCCTCTGGGGAATTTCGACCACTCACGGCTTGAGGAACGCTGCAAGTTTCTCGCCGCCGACAAACAAGCCCGGTAACGCTGTAAAGGTCATCTGCGACCGACAGCACTCACATTAAAAAAAAAAAAAAAAAAAGTCTCGCGCTAGACACAGTCTCGCGCTAGCTGCCGTGCCGCACACACGTCTCGCTCGCTCCGCCCGCTCGCCGTCCGTGTCGCGCTCGCGCTCTTGCTCCGCTGTCGGTCGGTTCTCCGACTGCTCTCTCGTTGTGTGTCTCGCTCACACAGCTCGTCGCTCTCAAGGCGTACCGGCGCAATTATTATAGCGGGGTCGCCCTTTCATTATCGACAAGTCGTCAATTGGTGCTCATTTCGGACAAGACGTCAAGATCTCTATTTCATTATAGACAACACCAAGACGTCAAAGCAAGACTACGATTTTAGTAGCCAACTGGTGGATACTTAACGGTGCCAACGAAGCCAGTTGGGGCACTGACCCGGCTGCCCTCCTTACCCTCCTGGGGGGAAAACACTCCGGAAGAGTTGTGAGTCCCTGGCCTTGGGGGGGTCTCCTAGTTATACTCACAACTTACTAACCACACTAACCAGTCTAGGTACACACCCAACGGTGAATTGAATTTCATCGGTGGACTCACCTAGGGCCATTCAGGCAGTAGGTTCCCCTCTTACTCACGCCTCCCTGCTTCACAGGCAGGGAGGGTCTGACGCCAACTCACCCATTGTGTGCATTGCACTCCGCCACAATGGACGTCGGGGAGCTCTCGGCTTTGCTGGAGCAACCCGACGCGGTCGAGCTCATTAGGAGCCGCATCCATTCAATTAATGCCTCCCCTGCGCCTTCAGCGCAACCCGCCGCCGCGAATCTAGCGCCTTCTGCGCAGTCAACCCCAGCGCCTTCTGCGCAACCCGCCGCGTCCGCTGTGATATAGTGAATTACACTATCAGCACGTACTCAATAGTACGTGATAATTAAGGTCTTCCTGATTGACAAGGCGTCCTTCCTCTAGTCACGTATAGATGTGATGTTAATTAGTATTTAAGATGATACACTAGAGGATAAAGGAGATTGATTCAACGCAAGACATTGTTTCATTTCGGGTCTCCGTCCCAACGCCA
Source organism: Scoparia ambigualis (assembly GCA_963921215.1). NCBI lineage: Eukaryota > Metazoa > Arthropoda > Insecta > Lepidoptera > Crambidae > Scoparia > Scoparia ambigualis. Next base: position 9,268,707 of record OY992511.1, on the reverse strand, counting down.
TTACATGGCGACCGTGACATGGTGTCACAAGTCCGCGCCGCGAAATCGCTAGTTGAAGTCTACAAAATATCAGGAAAATAGTGCTACACGGGCCTACAAGAAGGACGAAGGAAATAAGAAGAAAAACTGTAAGCCAAAATTGTTTAACTATGGGAAACCCACAATCTAAAGACAATATTATTGTCAGTCAATCACCAACTCAATCGGCGGCAGCATCAACTCCCTTGGCCGTTGGGATGCAACTTTCAGAGATCTTTTTACTGACCATCGTCGTTGTACTAGCGGGCTATATAGTACTTAGGCTGCTACGTTACTTCAACGCACGACTATTAGAAGAGGTAGAACGCAGAGCGGTTCGACGGGCAATTGGACCAGCACAGAACGTGTAAGCCAGCACGAATTAATATAACTATGCTACCAAGAATCTATGTGTGTGTGTGAGTGATTTTTTTTTCTAAAGTGTGTTCATGGCAAACCTGTCAGAACTCTTGAGTGAGCTTAAGGCTATTAGAGACTCTATTATTAAATTAAGTAAAGACAAACGTTATTCCGCTCAGGGGCAGAATAAGTTTTTAAGAGCAAAGGAAATTAAAAATATTTTTGAACAAATATCTGCAGACTTATGTAAAAAAGGGATAGATGCTGTAGAATTACAAATAACAAAAGCAATATCGTCAAAGTTTTTATGTAATTTTGAGGAAATCGAGTCACTCGTTAACCCGCATCATTCAGAAACGATCACAACCATGGCCACGTTCGATCTAAAAGTCGTGCTCACGCTCCTCCCAGTAGTAGATTGCGACGAAACGCAAATTAACCAACTAATAGACGGAATAGAGTATTATAGTAGTACCCTTAGAAACGAGGACCAGCCTCTGTTAATCAATTTTGTTTTAAAAACTCGTCTTTCTAGCAGTGCTAAAACAAAAATTAATAAGTCTTATGTGTCTGTGGCAGACCTAATAAAAGATATAAAAAATGTTTTAATTCCGATTAAATCATACACAGCCATTTTAGACCGAATGCTACGATGTAGGCAAGGAAACAAGACCATAGAAGTGTTTGGTAGTGAAATCGAAAAAATGTCCAACGATTTAAGTACAGCACAGGCTAATGGAGACGAGTCGGCATATAATTTATTGAAGCCGATTAATGAAAAAATGGCTATCAAGCGTTTCGCTGACGGCCTAAACAATGCTCGTACAAGCATTATAGTTACGTCTAGGTCCGTAAGCACAGTTAGGCAGGCAATAACTATAGCCTTAGAACAAGAAGACTCGGTAGTGAAACCACCAATAAACAATTATGTTAACTATGTTTCGAACCAGCGATTTGAAAAGATAAATAAAAACTATCATCAACAATATAATAAGTCACGTAACAACAACGCGACGAGTCAGCAAGGTCGGGGTCGTGCCTACTATAACTCGAATAGGTTTCAGGGTCAGCGCAACACCAGGTTTACGTCACCTCATAATAAACGTAGGAATGTACATTTCTTAGTTGACTCAGCAGAACAGTCTAATGACGAGAACGAAAGTGAACGTCAGAGTATACGTCAGAACGAACATCATAGCGATGATTTTTTTCGTTCTGAATAGCGCTGAGGTAGATATTTGTAGTTATGGTAGTGGTAATTACGTTTGTTTTACTTGTAGTCAAACTCAAATTTCTCTATTAGTAGACACAGGAGCAAGCATTTCAATTTTAAAGTTAGATTGGTTAAATAAACTCCGTAGCGTGTCCCGCGACGCAAAGCTAGTAAGGGATGAAATTAAGATTAAAGGAGTATGTGGGGATTTAGTATCAATAGGAGTGTGCGTAAGCGCCGTGCTGTACGGGTGCGTTGTGAATTCTCTCCGCTTTTTATTAAAAAAAATCCAGACTTTAATGCAATTTATTGCTAACAAGTTATATAATAGTGTTCGAGTGTACATTAACAGTGTTTTTAACATAAATTTCAATTGAATAAGTACGTAAATAGTAAAAAATCTTCAAGAAATCCGTTGCAACTTACAACGTGTGCAGAACGGCTACACGCTCCGTTTCGCGTTGCGTCACCGGCCGGCGGCCGGCGTTTGAAATTTGACACGTTTCGTTTTCGTGCATCTCTGCGAAATGACGCCGATTTTACCTAGCATTTGTGGCAAGTGTAAGCAGGTGGTGAAGACTAGAAGCTTTTTAACATGCAATGTTTGCAAGTTGAGTTTTCACATTGAATGTGTGGGATGTGAGAAAAGATTCTACATCATGGAGAAGGAACACAAGTGCAAATGGAAATGTCAAGGTTGTTGTGACAAGAAACTTAAAAGTAATGAGAAAACTTTGAGTTCGGCTGTTGATATTGCCGCCGCACATGGAGATGGAGGGAACCGGGGCCATGAGATCAGCGACATCGAGCCGAAGCGTACAACATGGCCGCCGTTGCATGAGTCTCCAAAGTCTCCATGCACAACGGAAGACTTCCATGATTCTTACGAGAACATCACTGTACGTGAAAAACCTCAACAATGCTCACCGTCCTCGCCAAAAGCAGTGATTGTAAATGAAACAACGAATGTCGGACTAAAAGAATATATCGCGGAACAGATGAAATACCTTGGTGATCATGTTGTTTCCAAAATTGATACCCTTACGTCAGCCATACAGTCCTTTAACATACGTTTGTGCAATTTTGAGGACAGACTCATTGCAATGGAAAGACGCTTGGACCAGGAAGAAGCCCCAATGCAATCAAACCTCATGGTGACTATTGAACAGCTAAAGGCTGAGCTGAACGATCGAGACCAGGAGCTTTTATCAAACGATTTAGAGATCTCCGGAGTTCCTGAAACGGCCGGTGAGAACCCTGTGCATATAGCTACACTCGTTGGAAGCAAGCTTGGAGTCTCCATCGATAGCCATGACGTGGTGAGTGCAGTGCGCGCGGGAGTGAGGCGAGATGCTGTCGCGGCAGCCCCAGGCGGGGGAGCAGGCGCGAGAGCTGCCCCACGCGTGCTTGTTGTACGCCTGCTGCGTCGTGCTCAGCGTGATGAAGTGTTGCAAGCGGCGCGTGTCCGGCGTGGTGCGGATACGGCAGACTTCGGTCTTCCTGTGGAGGTTCGCCGCTTCTATGTTAATGAACGTTTGACCCGGTTCAATAGACAGCTTTTTCGGCGAGCCCGCGAACAAAAGCAAAGAGCTCAATGGAAGTATGTATGGACGAAGAACGGTGCTATCTTCGCCAGACGTGACCAGGGGGAGCCAATTACAAGAATCCGTACAGAAAAAGACCTGAACAAGGTTTTTAACATCAACTCGGTTAGCGGAGATTGATTACACTTTTATCAATTTTGAGAATATTGTTCTGGTTACTGTGTTGTTACTGCCAAAGTTGTTAGATTTGCAGCAATATACAAACATTAAACACTATATTGTGCTATCTGTTTTGAACAAGGTAATATCCACCTGCCTACCTGCTTGTTTCTTCAATTATAATGTAACATCAACATATAAAAGTAAATATTTTTTGTTTTCTTATAAATACCAATTTATTGTCTTTTGTCCATATAGTTTACAAGAAACACTATCTCTTTATTGTCAGACTTTATCAGATTATCTTTTTGGTAGCAATATTTTTGTTTTGAGTGTAATATTGTTACAGCTGTTTGGGCTGGAGTTAACTATGTTAATTATTGTTTGGACTATCACATGCGTTAGTAATTGTTATCTGTTAACAGTTACTTTTGAATATCCGTTCAGTGTTTCTTATCACAATGGTTTCTATAAAAAGCAATGTTGTTTTAATTATTTTGGTCTTGCAAAAGATAGTAGTAATTTTATTTTTGTTAATGGGATTGTCTGTCTGATTGCCATTTCGTTTCAGTTGCATCTTGTGCAACTCATGTTGGTAAAGTTTATTTTATTGCATAATATCATTCCTAGCACTGTTGTTACACACATTACTGGTTTCCAGTTTACAGCTGATTTTAAGTGTTTCTTTATTGTTTTTACCTATTTTGGTTCATATGAAAGCTTTAGGTATAGTGTATCTTGCAGATGTAAATTACATTTTAGACTGTTTGTTACCGCGTTTGAGAATTACTGTTGTGATAACATTGCTATTACAGCTAAAACTCTAACAAGCTGTAATATTAATTATGTTGTTTTTTTAGATTATTATTTTCAAAATGTTACATGTAATAATCATTATGTTTTGTTGACTGTTAATTTTTACTGTTCAGCTTTTGTTTCTTGTTACAATTGTTTATTTGATAAGAAATGTAATTTTGAAGATGTCAAAGAGATAGTTAATGGCAGCTATTTTATTTTAGTTAAAAAAGTTTGGTCGCAATGGCACCTGTCACTCCTATTGTTAGTTAAGTTATTTAGTTTGCATAAGTATGTTCTTGGTGTTGCGGTAACTCATAATAGGAAAATATATTTGATAATGGTTATATTTAGAAGTTTGTTGTTAGTTTCCCGCCACAATAATTTCTATGAAAAGAAATTGTTTTGTAGTTTATTCACAGGCATATTTAACTGCAGTTATGTTATTTTAGTGGTAGGTGCTTTGTTTGCAATTTTGCAAATACGTCTGTTACTTCTATTGTTAATTAGGCTAACTTTGTTGCATAATTGTATTCATAGTGTCACCACAACACATTTGAATAGCTACTTGTTTTTGACAACTTTTAAGAGTAATCTGTTAGGTTTTCATAATAATTACAAATACAATAATCCTATTGTGGGTATATATTTTAGACTTGCAGTTGTATATTTTTATCTTTCTGGCTTTTGGTTCATTGTCCTTGAAGTAATAATGTTGTCAGTTGGCTTATATGTATTTTTTGTGTTAACCTTTTTAGATCATTACTGTCATTATAATCCTATTGTTGCCAATATTGTTGAATATCTGTTACCAACGGTTTCTTTCAAGGTCTTGTTGACTGTCTTTTATTGCAGTTACTTGGATAATATGAAGCTATATTGCTTTTTTAAGTCTTTGTTTGCAATTGGTTGGTTTCTGCCTACTATGCACATCAGTATTATACAGTATTTGTTAAAGATTACTGACAGGCGACACATAACTGTCCTGACATTATTTTTAAATAACTGTAAGTTAAATCAGATACTATATGCGGTTGTCATTCAGTTTGTTAAGAATAAATTATTTTCGGTGGGTTTACTAAATCCTGGATCACTGAGTACGCGGCATGATGAGTTCGTAGCGGCGGTTTTGAGGCATCCTGTTGACATATTGGCTACAAATGAAACCTGGCTGAGGGAGGGCGAGGAAGCGCGGGCCCCGGTACTCGCAGGATATCGCCTGCGGCATAAGCCACGCCCGCTGACGACAATGCGTGCGCGTGGTGGTGGTGTTGGTTTTTACCTTAAGGCTGGCATACATGCACGTTTACTCGCTCACCCTGCATCTATCAATGTAGAACAAATGTGGCTTAGTGTTACTGTTAATTGTCTTAAATTGGCTATTGGCACTGCATATCGTCCGCCTTGGTTAGACTTAGATAACTTTATTGATGCCCTTAATGAATCGGTTACCTCTTTTTCGGGATTTGATCACATTGTTCTATTGGGCGATTTTAACGTTAATATGTTGCATAGTGAAGCCACAAACACAAAAAAGTTGTTTGATTTTTTAGACTGTGTGGGCCTTACTCAACATGTCTATAAGCCAACACACTTTACTGACCATAGTGAGACTTTAATAGATTTGATTTGTTCAAATACCCAGTTAATACATGTGCAGATAAATCATATTCCTGAACTTAGTAGTCACGCACTTGTAACATGTAATTTACATTTCAAAAAACTTAAGCAGCCACCTAAGTGGATTACTTATAGACCCCTCAAAGATATAGATTTTGATCTATTTAATGAGGACCTTGGTTATATTGATTGGGACAACATTATTTGTCATAATGTTAACGAAATGGTCGAAAAGTTGACCTTCCACATAATTCAATTGTACGATAGGCATGCTCCTATCAAAAAGGTATTCATTAGGGAACATTCTTATCCTTGGGTAACTTATAATGTGAGAGAGATGATGAGGTTGCGCGATGAGGCATATATACGTAGTCGTAAAACGAATTGTGAGCACCATAAAAAATATTATAAGGAATTGAAGTCAGTTGTAAATAAAGCTTTATATACTGAAAAAACTGCTTATTTTCAGAACTATATTAATGCAAATATTAATGAGCCACGTCTGCTATGGAAACATATTAAGCAGAATGTTGTTAATTTTAAAGCTAAAACCGCGGAACTTCCTTCTAGTTTGCTTGATCCTAATCTTATTAATGATCACTTTGTTTACTCTATACCTGGTAGCAATGTCGTAAGCTTGTCTGATTTAACATACTATGAATTTCATAGATTCAGCTCTGCAGTCTTTCATATGCAGCCTACTAATGAGGGTGCAGTTCTTAAGATTTTAAAATCAATTAAAACTAATGCAAAGGGCATAGACGGTATTTCCAAAGATATGATGTTACTGACACTCCCACATACACTCAGTTTAATTACAGCTATAGTTAATACCTCTATTCTCACTGGAACATTCCCTGATTCGTGGAAAATCTCTCTAGTACGTCCATTGCCTAAAAATAATAACCCTGCTGGTTGTAAAGATCTACGCCCTATTAATATTTTACCATTTTTATCTAAAATCATTGAAAAAACAATATGTTCACAATTAGTTGATTATTTAGAGCAGAACAAGATATTACCTAAAAGGCAATCCGGGTTTAGGAAGGGACACAGTACGGCTACTACTTTAATTGATGTAATTGATGATATTTTAGCTGCACAAGATAAAAAGCAAGGTACCTTACTGGCTCTGTTGGATTTGTCCCGTGCATTCGATACAATAAATACTTCGCTTTTGTTGTCCAGGTTGTCGTTTTATGGTTTTGACGATATGGCAATCAAATGGTTTTCCTCCTACCTTGATAAGCGGTTTCAGGCTGTAGAAATACTTAATACAAATGGAAAAACATCTATATCAGATATTCTACCAGTAAATAGAGGGGTGCCTCAAGGTTCTATCCTTGGACCTCTACTTTTTATATTATATATCGCTGAAATAGCTTCATGTATTAATTTTTGCAAGTTTCACCTTTATGCAGATGACGTCCAAATTTACATTTCTTTTAATCCTAATGAAACGAAAACTGCTGTTGATAGGTTAAACAAGGATCTGGACAGCATAGCTAATTGGTGTAGTGCAAATAGTCTAGTTATAAATGCCCTAAAGTCAAATTATTTAGTATTTGCTACTAAAGCTCATAGACACAGAATAATGAGTTTCAACCCACAGGTATATGTGCGTGGAGCTCCATTGGAGCATGTTACCGAGGTTCGAAATTTGGGTCTTTTGATGGATGAGTCACTTCGATTCGAAAAATACGTTCTGCAAACTGCTCGTAATTGCTTCTACAGACTCTCAGTACTGTACCGTATGCGCGATTACCTGTCTATTGAATTTCGTATCAAACTTTGTGAAGCACTAGTCTTATCAAAATTAAATTACGTTGACACTGTGTTTGGTGAATGTCTTTTAGGTCGCTCCAAGAAACTTTTGCAGCGAATTCAGAATGCCTGCGTACGGTTTTGCTTTCCAGTACCACGTAGAGCACATATCACACCATTTTTGAATGATAACCGTATGTTGAATATGTCAAGCAGACGTTTTTTACATTTTTCCTCTTTTTTATTTGGTATTATCAAAAATAAACAACCACCGTATCTATATGAGAAACTAAATTTCTCTAAATCGCATATAAGATTTGCAATACGTCTGATCGGCTCCCAACACAGGACGGCTGCTTTCCGTGGCAGTTTTCGTTATGCTGCAACGAAGTGTTGGAACAATTTACCACCACCACTCCGTAATTCTGTTTCGGTGGGTTCTTTTAAGGTTAATGCTAAGAGATATTTTTTGAATTTGCAGACAACTGACTTAGCTTAGTTTTATTTAACTGAATTGTTGGAATACCAATACAAATATATAACGAGTGTTACAAAGTTAATCCTAAATAAAGTTAATAGTGTATTATTTTTTTTTACATACAGTTTTGAGACTGGCATTTGGTCATACGAATGTTTTATAAATGAGATAAAAGTATATTATGTATGAGATAAAAATATATTATGTACAGCGCGTCGTCGCGCACATTCGCACAACTGCGGTCTCCACGGAAGATCAGCGTTGTAGTGACTTGCTCACTGCAACAAATGCTGAGTGGAGTCCCTTTAGGACACATTTTTTTTTTTTCGAACTTTTTGTCTAATATAATTATGACAATTGTAATTATGTTACTGTGTGTGTTCTAATAAATACATTTCATTTCATTTCATTTCATTTCATTTTCAATAGGTTATGTTTATCTAGACTTATGTGTTAACAATTATAATTTTAGGCATAAGTTTTATGTGTTTAGCAACTTCCACTGTAAAAATGATGGAATTTTAGGAGAAGATTTTTTATTAAAATATAGTTGTAAAATTAACTATGAAAATAAGCTGGTTACATTACAGGATAAGATAAGTCTAGAATTAGGCTTAGGTAAAAACATAATAACGACTATTCCAGGGAGATGTGAGGTCGTAAAATATGTTTCGTCAGAGATAAAGGGCGAATGTGTCATTTTAGCGGAGGAAGTTATTGCAGGCGTATTTGTAGCAGGCGCCGTGGTAGTAGGAGACGGGAAAAAGATTCCGGTGCGATTTTTAAACACACGGGAAGAAGATGTAAAATTAAATAACTTTAGCCCGAAAATTAGAAAATACTCGGATTATTTCGTATGCTCTTTTGATACGGAAAAGGGAAAATCTGTCGAGAGGGTTAAACAACTATTCGATTTTCTTAAATTAAAAACATATCTTGGTGATGAAGAGAGACGGTCTATTGAGAAAATATGTGCAAAATATGCAGATATCTTTCATATGCCGGGTGATAAGCTATCCGTTACAAACTTATACGAGTACAACATTAAACTGCAAAATGACGCGTCTCCTGTTTATGTCAAACCGTATAGAATACCGCACGCTCAGAAGGCTGAGTTAATAAAACAGGTAGGTAAATTGTTAGAAGAAGATATTATCGAAGAGTGTACCAGCGAATGGTCTTCTCCATTATTATTACTTCCGAAAAAAGCTGACAGTAGCGGTGAAAAAAAGTGGAGAATCGTAATAGATTATAGACTTTTAAATAAAAAAAATAGTAGACGAAAAGTTCCCGTTACCAAATATACAAGAAATTATTGACTCACTTTCGGGATGCTTATACTATTCTCATTTAGACCTCAGTTCTAGTTATTACCAGCTAGGGTTATCACCAGAATGTAGGAAATTCACTTCTTTTACAGCTGATAAGCAATATCAACTGAAAAGATTACCTATGGGTCTCAAAACGAGTCCTAGCGTATTTTCTAAACTTATGTCTATGGCTCTATCGGGTTTAAATCACGAGATATGTTTTCTATATCTCGATGACGTAATAGTTTTCGGGAAAAGCCTATCGCAGCATAATACAAATTTAATGAGTGTATTTGAGAGGTTTAGGTCAGTTAATTTAAAACTAAACCCTTGTAAGTGCGAATTTTTGAGGAAAGAAATTAATTATTTAGGGCATGTTATTACGCCAAACGGGGTGTTGCCAGACAACAGTAAAATCGAGGTCTTGGAAAAGTTCCCAGTACCTAAAAATGTAAATGAGATTCGTCGTTTTGTGGCTTTTGCGAACTTTTATAGAAAATTCATAAAAAACTTTGCCACAATAGTGTACCCACTAAACCGTCTTTGTAAGAAACATGTCGAGTTTCAGTGGACGGAAGAATGTGACGTGGCATTTCAGACCTTAAAAAAGTCACTTAGTTCATTTCCTGTCTTAGATTATCCAGATTTTGGAAAAGATAATGTTTTCCGGTTGCAAACCGATGCGTCAGGGGTAGCCTTGGGGGCTGTATTATCAAATGGAAATAATAAGCCCGTAGCTTATGCAAGCAGACAATTAAACAGTTCAGAAATAAACTACCCAACCATTCATAAAGAGTTATTAGGGGTAGTGTGGGCTATAAAACATTTTCGACCATATTTATACGGACGAAAATTTAAAGTATTAACAGATCATAGATCATTGGTTCATTTATTTAGCATAAAAGATCCTAGTAGCCGATTAACTAAGTTTAGACTTTGTTTAGAAGAATATGATTTCGATATTGAATACATAAAAGGTTCCGAAAATGTAACGGCAGATGCCTTATCGAGAGTCATTATAACATCAGACGAGTTAAAAAATCTAAATTCAAATTTTTTGGGGGTAGTAACCCGTTCAATGAAAAGAACCATGGAGCAAAATAATGAACCCGCTACCTCTGGAAGTAGCAGGGTTGAGCCCCCTGTTGATCATAGGCAACCAAGAGTGGTAGATATTATGCAGAAATCACAAAATGATGTAAGGTTAGATATTTGTTCGTATGAAAACTTCGTGAAGTTGAGGAAAAAGAAAAGATACGTCTCACAGACGGGTGATATGTTATTTAGTGACTCTACTATTTACATAAATCAGGAATCTCTACTAACGGAGGCGCGCCGAGACGCAACGATAGGAGAACTGAGTGCATTATGTAAAAAATATAATATTGTAGAAGTCGTTGTGATTAAAAATGGGTTTAATAAAAAGTTTATTAAAATTTTGACCCAAACTTTCATGAAACATAAAGAATTACCGCGGTTATGTATTATTAATAACCAAGTTGAACATGTTACAAATAAAGACTTGATACGTGTTATACTAAATGATTATCATTTATTGCCGACAAGTGGTCATGTAGGCATAAATAAAATGACTAAGAATATTCGAAAAAAATATTTTTGGAGTAATATGCAAAAAGACATAACTGAATATGTGACTCGCTGTAAAGATTGCCAAAAGCAGAAATTTTGTAATAAAAATAATAAAGAGAAAATGGTAATAACCACTACAGCATCTACTTCTTTTGAAAAATTATATTTAGATATTGTGGGGCCGTTGGAGGTCGATAATTTGGGTAATAAATACATATTAACAATACAATGCGAATTGACAAAGTTTGTAGAAGCTTACCCAATACTTGATAAGTCAGCTGAAACTGTTGCTAGGGTTTTTACTGAAAATTTTATTTTACGATATGGTACTCCCAGGGTTATTGCGACTGACTGTGGAACGGAATTTATTAATTCCACGTTAGAAACAGTATGTAAATTGCTAAATATTGATAAGTTAAATTCAACACCCTATCATCATGAGAGTATAGGTTCGCTAGAAAACTGGCACAAACATCTCGGATGTTACTTGAGAATACAAACACAGAATCAGTCGGCAAATTGGAGTACCTGGATACCATATTGGTGCTTTGCTTATAATAATTCTGTAAATACTAGTACCAAATACTCCCCTTATGAACTAGTTTTTGGGAAAACATGTAACGTACCTAGTAATTTAGTTAGTAAAGTTGATCCCTTATATGTATACGACAATTATCCATCGGAGTTAAAATTTAGATTGCAAAAAGCTCATAATGATGCTAGGAACAACTTATTAATATCAAAACAAAGTAGAAAAACTAATTATGATTTAGATTGTAAGGAAGTACACTACAAAAAAGGTGATCTACTCTTGTATAAGAATGAAAATTATAATAAATTGAATGACTTGTATTTAGGTCCATTTGAAGTTTTAGAAGAGCTAGGTACTAATGTAAAAATATTAAAGAATAATAAAGAATATATAGTTCATAAGAATAGGACTAAGATATTTAGAAAATAAGAGTTTACTTTTCAGGGAAGGGATGCCTAGCCTTTTCAGGGGAGGTGTGATATAGTGAATTACACTATCAGCACGTACTCAATAGTACGTGATAATTAAGGTCTTCCTGATTGACAAGGCGTCCTTCCTCTAGTCACGTATAGATGTGATGTTAATTAGTATTTAAGATGATACACTAGAGGATAAAGGAGATTGATTCAACGCAAGACATTGTTTCATTTCGGGTCTCCGTCCCAACGCCATTACACCGCGTGCAAAGCACCTTCAGCGCAACTCCGTCCGGTGCCTTATGCACAACCTACGTCCGCGTCCTCAGCGCCTTCAGCGCAGACCGTTTCCGCGTTCGTCGCGATTAAGCCGCCTTCTACGCAACCGATGGTTGTCGTTTACGACAACCCCGCGTCGCCAGATGTTACCCTTCCGGTAACTAAAACCGCCTCGTCCCATATCGACCCGGTTGATATGGATGTCTGCCCGTCTGACTCTGACTACACGATCGTATCTCGCACCGGCAAGCGACAACGCAAAACCGCGCCGTCGTCACCACCCGCGTCGAAAGCCGCCAAGGCTGACAACGGTCAGCGCCCTAACACTCTAAGGCCCAAGTCGAGCCAGGAGGAGCCCGCAAAACGCGAACGCGATATCCCGCCAATCCATGTCTTGCAATGCAAGGATTGGAATAAACTGTCAAGCGCTATTAAAGCGCAGAAAATTAATTTCACGCGCGCCGTCTGCGAGGGAGGCGATAGGATGAAAATCTTTCCGCCGACCTCGCTAGATCACCGCCGTACAACCGCGTTCCTACGCACTCGCGACATAGAGTTTCACTCGTACTCGCTCCCCGAGGAGCAAGTACTAACCGTCGTTGTAGGTGGCCTCCCCACATCCACAAACCCTGCCGACGTGCTTTCGGCCCTTAAGGCCACAGGGTTACCGGCCCGCGAAGCACACCGCATTTTTAGGCGCGAAAAGCAACCGACGCGCTATATCCGTGTAGTTCTTGATAAGACCCCCGAGGGCAAAGAAATTTTCAATATAACATCGTTAATGTACTGTGATCGGATCACAATAGAAGTATCGTACAAGAGTGGCACTCCCAGTCAGTGCCATCGTTGCCAGCGCTACGGGCACTCAGCCCGAAACTGCCACAACCGTCCTCGGTGCGTCAAGTGCCTGGGCAACCATGGCACTGACGCGTGCCCAAGGCCCAAGGACCCGAGGCCCGACGACCTGCCAGGCTGCGTGTTGTGTGGCGAGGTGGGGCACCCCGCGAGCTATCGCGGTTGCCCCAAGGCGCCACGTCTGCCCGCGGCCGCCAGGTTGGCCTCGCGTCCTAAGCCTAGTCCCGCGACGCGAGCTCCAGCGCCTTCCGCGCTTTCTTAAATCACGCTTCGCCCCGCGGCACCGCTTCCACCGCCTCGCAACCCATGGGTCAAACCGGGAGTTGAGCAGCCTGCGAAGGCCGTTCAGCCCACGGTAGCAGCCCCCGCGTCCGCACCCGCGCCCGCACCCGCGCCCGATGCTGTAGTAGTAGTTGCTCCTCCTGTCTCGGCATCGGCCCAACCGCCGCGCCAGACTCAACCCGCGAACGCTCCCGCTCCAGCGAAGCGTAGTCAGCCTTTGAAGCCCTTGGTCCTTAAGGCCAAGCGGCCGAAGGCAGTTAAGCCGGTTAAATCCAAGGCCCCTAAGGCCACGGAAAAACCTTTAAAATCGTCGTCATCTAATGGCAAGGGCCTTAAGCCCGCTGCCCTGCCCGTGTCCTTCTCGCGTTCGCCTCCCGATAGCGAGCAGGAAATTAGCATAGCTGACATGGCTCTGTTCATGCAGTTCGTCGCGCTCACACGTCATAACAATGAAATCGCCTTGATCATTCGTAAGATCAAGGCGATAAACTCTGGCCCTGACCGTTATACAGCCTTGGCGGCTGTCCTATTCGAACACCAATCCCTTGCGGATAGCGTTCACGCCCTTCTTGACTCTATACCGCGACCTTAATGAATATTACACCCTCATTAAGTAGAGTAAAACCGCGCTCAAATACGGTTGCGTTCTTTAACGCAGCCGGGCTGCTAAAGCAACGGGATGAGGTGTTCGAATTTGCAGTCGAGCACTCCGTCGACATTTTCCTCATCCAGGAAACGTTTTTAAAACCCTCCAATCGGGGGCCCCGTATGGCCAACTACAATATCGTGTGTAATGATAGAGACGGCCGAGGAGGCGGCACTCTAATCTATTATAAACGGTCATTGCATTGCGTCCCGCTCGATCCGCCACCGCTCGCGGAATTAGAGGCCTCGGTTTGTCGGCTAGGCATGACAGGCCACGCGCCTTTAACTATCGCGTCCGTTTATCTCTCCCCCAATAAAAACATTAATCAGCCCGATCTCGAAGCGCTCTTTGCTATGGGAGACGCCGTCATTCTTGCCGGCGACTTCAATAGCAGACACGCTCAGTGAAGTTGCAATAGATCCCACCGTAACGGCCGGGTCTTGAGCAACCTCTCTGAGTGGATGCTCTTCGACATCCTGGTCCCTATGACACCCACGCATTACCCGCTCGTAGCCGGGCACGCGCCTAGCTCTTTAGATATGGCGTTGCTAAAGAACGTATCCCTACGGATGCGTTCTATAGAAACGATCCACGCGCTTTCATCTGACCACCGGCCGGTCGTATTACAACTAGGGCCCGCCGCGGATTCTACGCCCGTCACTAAGCTGGTGACTGATTGAGACAAGCTCGAGAAACTTCTCGAGTCAACCGACAGTCAGCCGCTTAGTACGATACCAGATGTCATTGCCTCGCCTCACGAGACAGTGGCCGCACTCGACGCCCTGAGTAGTCACCTCACGAACGCTATTAGCGAATCGTCTCGGCGGGTTCCAGTGATGCCGGATCATCGCTTTAAACTGCCGGACGATGCGAGGGAAGTACTGAGGGCGAAGAACGCCGCCACCCGTGCCCATGACTCTTATCCCACCGCGGACAACCGGGCCCGGATGCGCTGCTTACAGCGTGCTGTCAAGCAGCGCATGCGGGACCTCCGGTCTACGCGGTGGGAGGGTCTCCTTGAAGAAATCTCGCCCTCTCACCAAGCTTATTGGAAGTTGGCGAGAACCTTCAAGTCGGACACGGTGACCGTTCTACCGCCTCTTAAGAAACCTGACAACTCCATTGCTTTCGACGATGATGAGAAAGCCGAATGCCTGGCCGACAGCTTAGAGTCGCAGTGCTCGCCTAGCACACTTCCGGTCAACCAAGATCATGTCGTCATGGTCGATAACGAAGTCGATAGGCTCTCTTCGCTCGCTCCCACCGCGATTCTCTCCCCGGTCACGGAGGATGAGGTGCAAACGCTAGTCCGGCAACTCAAACCGCGTAGCGCCCCCGGTTCAGACGGAATATCTAACAAGATCCTTAAGATCTTACCCGCTCAGTTGATCTGCTTCCTGGCAGCAATTTTCAATAGCGCCTTGACCAACGCCATCTTCCCCAGCGCGTGGAAGGAGGCCGACGTCATTGGCATTCATAAGCCCGGTAAAGATAAGGCAGTCGCGTCTAGCTACCGCCCGATTAGTCTTCTCAAATCGTTGGGAAAACTTTACGAACGTGTCCTCGTAGCCCGGTTAAAGGACTTTGTGTTCAGTAATAATATTTTAATTAACGAGCAGTTTGGTTTCCGCCCAAACACTCGTGTACGCATCAGTTGCACCGCCTCACGGAGCACATATTACGCGGCCTTAATGGCTCATTACGGCCGCGGGGTACGGGAGCCCTTTTCTTCGACGTTGCGAAGGCGTTTGACAAAGTCTGACACAATGGCTTACTTTACAAGCTTTACAAACTCGGCGTGCCAGACAGACTCGTTCACATCATTCGAGACTACTTGTCAGATCGCACCTTTCGCTTTCGCGTCGAGGGAACGCGCTCCTCCCCCCGACCCATTCGTGCCGGAGTCCCGCAAGGCTCCGTGCTTTCACCTTTGTTGTTTTCGCTTTACGTTAACGATATACCCAGGACGCCTCGCGTTGAGTTGGCGCTCTTCGCTGATGACACCGCGCTATATACCACTGATAGAGATATGACCAAACTCTCTCGGAGACTTCAATCCGCCGCGACCACCTTAGGCGATTGGTTCCAACTTTGGAGAATCGAGGTGAACCCCGAGAAAAGTGCCGCGATCCACTTTCATCGGGGCTCATCCGGCCTCCGTCCGACCCCTATCCGACTTTTCGACCGCGTCATACCGTGGAAGTCACAGGTCAAATATCTCGGTGTCATCTTCGACAGTCGATTGACGTTTGCACCACACATCCAAGCTATCCGAAATAGGGCAGCGTTCATTCTAGGTAGGCTCTACCATCTCGTAGGCAGGCGGAGTAAAATGTCTCTTAGAAATAAGACGACAATTTACAAAGCCTGCATCCGTCCCGTCATGACGTATGCTAGTGTAGTATTCGCTCACGCCGCGAACTCTCACCTGCACCGGTTGCAGAACGTTCAAAACCGTTTCATGCGAGGCGCCACGGCCGCCCCGTGGTACCTACGCAATGTAGATTTACATCGCGATCTCGATCTTCCGACCGTCCGTTCCATTATGAAGGACGCCTCTCAGGCGTACTTCGGCAAAGCGCTTTCGCATCCGAATCCTCTGGTGGCGGGAGCTGCCAACTACGATGTTGGCAGCTTTCGCCCCCAGAGAGGACCGCGCCGCCGGTTTCCGCGACACGTCTTAGACGACCCCGATGATGCAATAACGATTGCAAACGCGCCAAAGCCCGACACTACACACCCAGCCACACTAAACTTGCACACTAGTTTAGGACCAAGACACCGCACTCGTAGAATAAGTGTGCGTAGACCCGGTTCACACCCGCCCGGTGGCAGGTACATTCGTAATAATGTACCTGTTACTCGCGTACCCCCCACGACACGGTAAACCCGAGCCGAGGTACCGTGCCTCCTAGAGGCGCCCTCGGGTTTAGCTGCTCCCTACCGGTTCGAACCCCCAGAGGCTCTGGGGGGGGGGGGGGGGGGATCGGAGACTCGCTTGCGAGATGCCATCCCCCACCGGAATCCCCGTGACCACGGTCTATGCAACTCGGTCGAAACGTCGGGTATAAAAGGTTTGCGTTAAATATCGTCTAAATATGTGTGCATAATGGAAAGCGAAAGTTTAAAACTGTAAAAAGTCTGTTAGTCATAGGATAAAATGTTTACTAGAAAAAAATCAACCAGTCTCAGGAAGCTCGAGTGGGATTCGAACCCACGACCTTTGGATTGCCGGTCCACTGCTCTAACCGCTGAGCTACCGAGACCCCAGAATACTCGTTGAATTTGTCAACAATAAAGATATTTATAAGCAATTACGTCTTTATCATTTGTTAAATACTTGCAATAGTATTTCTTTCGAATGTGGGGGTAATAAATGCCTAGTGGTCTTTCTTGACCTCAGGAAAGCCTTTGATACCGTCTCTGTCCCCATTCTTATACGCAGGCTGGAAAGTTTCGGGATTCGGGGCCCTGCTCTCTCCCTTCTCAGCAGTTATCTTCAAAACAGAACACAAGCAGTAAAAATCGATAACATTATAAACGAAGAAGAGAATGTTACGTTTGGAGTTCCGCAGGGCAGTCTTCTCGGCCCGACGCTCTTTTTGATATACATTAACAATCTCTGCAACCTCAGTAGCGTTGGGGGGAGGATACTGTCCTACGCCGATGACACCGCTATTATTTTTACTGCTAAGACCTGGGATAAAGTAAAGTTGGTAGCTGAGAGAGGACTGGGAAGAGTCTGTCACTGGCTCAATGAGAATCTTCTTACTCTAAACATCCTGAAAACGAATTATTTATGCTTTGCTCCATACATAAATTCACAACCCTCGCCAAATTTTGAAATCAAAATTCACAACTGTGGCATCCCCATCTCTAGCACTTGTACATGCCCCATTATTCAAAAAGTAAGTAGCGTCAAATACCTCGGTATCATTGTAGATCAAAAGTTAAGTTGGTATCCACACCTAGAACTTATGATAGGTAGAGTTAGGAAGCTTATGTGGGTTTTTAAATCACTGCGATATGTCATGACTACGGAACTACAGAACAGAATATATATCGCACTAGCCCAATCCGTACTAACCTTCTGCATCACAGTATGGGGGGGAGCAGCCAAATCACACTTCATAGATCTAGAACGGGCTCAAAGATCTCTGATTAAGGTGATGTACCGCAAGCCCTTTCGGTTTTCCACCGAAACCCTATAACAAATATCCGGATTGCTCTCCGTTAGAAAACTTTACATTTTGCACATGACACTACGATACCACAAAATGTTACCCTTTGACCTTAACAAACTTACAAGAAGAAGGTGCGATATCATTGCCCCTACATACCGTACTCGTACAGTCTTTGCCACTCGACAATACAAAGCTCAAGCCCCACACGCCTACAACAAAATTAACCGCACACTTAATATTTACCCCTTGCAAATTTATGAGTGTAAGAAAGCTCTGTTCAAGTGGTTGTCTGCTCTTAACTATGACGACGTGGAAGACATTTTAGTAAGAATAAATAAAACTTAATAGATACTTATTAAATAGTCACAGGCACAATGTTAATCAATAGGCACACACACGCATACGCACACATAAACACACTCACACATACACACACACACACACACTCATACTCACACACACACATTTTCTCTCTATTAAAAATTATCATAACTTTTAATAAAAAATATCAAAACCTGTAGTGTATAACCAATTAACTTACCACCTATTAATTTAGACTATATAAAATTGTTAACTTACCTAAATTGAAATAATGTTAATCTAAATTAGTTATAATTAAGTAGGAAGAGCGAGGCTTCCCCAACTCAAGTATCTATGGATTACCTTCTGGGGAGCCCCGGAAACTATTTTGTAAATGATTTACAGAAATAAAACATATTTTAATTTAATTTAATTTAATTTAATATAATTAATTACGTCTTTATCGATTGGTTAATTCTTGCAATAGTATTTCTTTCGAATGTGAGGGTAGACTTCACAGTGACGTAATACCGCTGGCTTGCAGCGTAAATCAAACTACTAGGAAAAATTCAACGAGTATTCTGGGGTCTCGGTAGCTCAGCGGTTAGAGCAGTAGACCGGCAATCCAAAGGTCATGGGTTCGAATCCCACTCGAGCTTCCTGAGACTGGTTGATTTTTTTCTAGTAAACATTTTATCCTATATCTATATAGCATTGTAAATGCAAAATTTCAACAATAAAAATATTTATAAGCAATTACGTCTTTATCGATTGTTAAATACTTGCAATAGTATTTCTTTCGAATGTGAGGGTAGACTTCACAGTGATGTAATACCGCTGGCTTGCAGCGTAAATCAATCTACTAGGAAAAATTCAACGAGTATTCTGGGGTCTCGGTAGCTCAGCGGTTAGAGCAGTGGACCGGCAATCCAAAGGTCGTGGGTTCGAATTCCACTCGAGCTTCCTGAGACTGGCTGATTTTTTTCTAGTAAACATTTTATCTGATATCTATATAGCATTGTAAATGCAAAATTTCCACAATAAAGTCTGTTAGTCGCCTTTTACAACACCCAAAGAAAAGATGAGTTGGTAGCATTCTTTTTATAACGAGCCGCCACTACACATCGTCCATATCGGGTTATAATTTATGCTATCCGTTTTATAAGGTATATTTCTAAGACCCAAAAACTAGTTAATAGGCAAAATCACTTACAGAAGCATATGTCACTTAGGAAAAAAAGGATGCAATTAATAAATAAGTTGAAATTATATAATACACTTCATATGATTGCTAGATTGAACAAAAACTATTGATGCAGTTTTAAACCTGATACATTTTACCATCGTTTTCGATCGTATTGTTTTAAATTTGAATTCAGAATACCACACGACATAAAGCTACGCCTAACAAGTCGGGTATGCGCCTTGATGAAGGCAGTTGATTTTTGAATAAAAAACATGTTTTATCAAATAAAGGTTTAATTTAATAACGCGTGTTGCCTCCATGGGCATCTACGACAGCTCTCATACGATTAGGCATAGAGTTTATAAACCGCTCTATGAAATTTTTAGGGATTATCTCCCATTCCTCTTCTATGCAGTTTTCAACTCCTCCATCGTCTGGACAACTGGCTGACGAGCCCTAACACGTCTTTTTAGCTCGTCCCACATGTGCTCAAACGGGTTCATGTCTGGGCTTCTGGCTGGCCAGTTCATAACTGTGATGTTCACATCCCGAAGATATTCCCTGACGATGCCGGCCGTATGGGCTCTTGCATTATCATGCATAAAAAGGAAATTTGGGCCCACATGGTCCACGTATGGCATCACGTGAGGTTCTAAGCGCTTACGAATGTACCTTTCAGCATTTAATGTTGGCAGCCGTGGTCCCGTAATAACCTCAAGTTGAGTTTTACCGCTCGCGGATATACCGCCCCAGACAGTCCATGAGCCACCGCCTTAAGCAACCCTCTCTTCAAAGCAGCATTGTGCAAAACGCTCTCCCGTACGTCGGTAGACCTTCTTCCTTCCATCATTGCCATGTAACGCAATTTTAGACTCATCAGAAAAGAGTACACGGCTGCTGAGTCCAATTAAAATGAGCGCGCGCGAAATGAAGACGCGCTGTTCGGTGGGCTCGCGTTAGTTTGGGGCTATTAGCTGGCTTGTGTGGTACCATATCGCGTTCTTTTAACCTTCTCCGAACAGTTCCAGCGCTCACAGATACTCCGTGGGAGTCGCGAAGTTGGTTTTGTATCTCAATGGAGGTAAGGTGACGATTTCTCAAGCTGGTCGTCACGATGAATTGATCCTGCCTTTCAGTTGTGACCCGAGATCGTGGCCTTCATTGGCGACGAACAAAGCCGCCAGTCTCTGTACCTCCGATAAACATTTCGGACCGCAGATCGACTTAAATTAAGTTGAGCACTCATATTTCTTTGGCTGTTTCCGGCCTGGATAAGTGCCACAGCTTGGGCGGCGACTTCAGGCGAAGTATCCATAGATTATTGATATAACCTCACCTTAATGTTAAGAATAAGTAATGTTTGTTGCAAAACCAAAGAGAAAAATAACACTTTCAAAAGTTAAATCCAAGTAAACCAATAAAATCAAGTTTTCTTAGTATTCGATTGTTTGATATCAACGAACAGGCTCCAAATTGTCTTTTGTTTCTTTAAATTCTGTGTTCGAAATTTAAAAAAAGACTATTGAATAAAATTATGAATGTGCCTGGTTCAAAACTGTATAAAAACTTTTTGCTCGACCTAATATAAATTTTTAGCAAGGACTAAACGAAACTGAAAATGGAAGGTGGGCCAGTAGATGTGTCCAGAAGTGTAATAGCACAATTGATAGGAATAATAAATATGACAGCGACTCACATATCATAATTAAAAAGATTGATAACTTAGAAAAGACACTGTAAAGTATGTATGACAATATAAGTGATCTCTCACATAAACACCTAAATTATCAGATTGTTGCTGCAAATGACATGGTTGATATGTGCAACTACAACGCTGAGCGATTTGAGTCCTTAAAGAAACAACGTACTTGTTGTATTACTGGCCGCTCTTTTACTACAGGGTTGACTGGACAAAATGAAATCGAGGAGCATATTCAGTCAGCTACAGAGTTAGTTGACTTATGCAAATACAATGCTAATCAGCATGATTCTTTAGTAAAAAATAAGATTAATATATTGTGTGAAAATCCTTTATCATTAAACTCGAGTATACAGTCGAATAACTTGTCTGTCATGGATCAAAGTCCTTTAACTGCCTGTACAGAAATGCCAGTTAAATCTTCTGATAATTTAAATCAACTAAGCAGTAAAAATGTAAGTAAACCAATTAGAAACACATTTATTTTCTCTGATGGATTGGGTCAGGGATTGCTTATAAATGGAAGTAACTGTAAATCAACAAGTAATGAATATCTGTGCCCTAGGTCAAACAATGAATGCTATAGTACATAGCGTTTCTCAGCAGTCATTGAGCAGTTCCACTAATGTGATTATTTTATGTGGTGACCGTCTACACATTAAAAAACGTGACGTCATAGAAAATATAAATACTTTGTTAAAATTAAAATTAGATACAAATTGCAGGTTAATAGTTAGTGATTTTCCCTATTATACAAAAACCTGGGAACAAAAAAAACGCATATTTGACTTAAATTTATTATTATATAATTTATAATGCCGTCATAGTGACACTATTTTATTTTTTGATATTAAGAAGTTTATTAATAATTTTAGTTTGACTTCAGATAGTATGTATCTGTCGAAGAAGTGTAGGACTCGAATAGCTAATTTGCTAGCTTACAATACACATGATACAGTTATAACTGGTATAACTAAGTCTATTATTGACAATAATATCATCATCAGTAGTTCTACGAATGCATCCTTTACAACTAGTAGTAAGATGACTACCTCTTGTTTAAACTGAGGTATAAGACAAAAGCCAAGTCCACATCCATTAATATTATACATCAAAATATTCAGGGTTTGGCTGGCAAGGGCTTAGAATTAGAATTAATTGCAAAAAGTAAGGCTATTTATATAGTAGTAGTATCAGTTGGTTTAATATATGGCGAATAATTTACAGCTAAACGCTAAAAAAAAACGAAATGTATTAAATTTATACTACGAAATGTCAAGACCGAACAAACCGATGTTAGAATGAATGGTATTAAATTAGATTTGGTAGACTCGACATTTTTTCTAGGGATAACCCTTGATTCAAAACTCCAATGGAATCCGCATATATCGAATTTGGCCGCCAAACTCAGTTCAACAGCATATGCGATTAGAAAAATTAGACAAATAACAGATGTTGAAACTGCTAGGACTGTTATTACTTAAGTTATTTTCATAGTGTCATGTCGTATGACGTCCTTTTGTGGGGAACAGCGGCTGATGTTAAAACTATATTTATTTTACAAAAACGAGCAGCAAGAACCATTTATAGACTGCGATTGCGAACTTTTTTGAGAAATATTTTTAAGGAAGTTGGTGTTCTTAATGTTGCATCGCAGTATATTTATAATTGTATAGTTTTTTTGCGTTGCAATATTAACACTTTTTGTAAACACGGTGATGCACACAATTTCAATATTAGAAGTAAGTCAAAACTAGTAATGCCACTGTTTAGGTTACAAAAGTTTATTGGCTCTTTCTTGGGGGCAAGTTATACACTATTATAATAAAATACCAGGTACTGTACTAGATTTACCTTTAGATAAGCTTAAGAATCATGTAAAATCTTGTTTACTTAGGAAAGGTAAAGGTCTTCTAAATATTCCTTGACTGTGTAATAACACAGTCAAGGAATATTTAGAAGACAAAACAACCTGGTTATAATAATATATTGACATGATTTTTTCTTAATCCATTAGCTTTATAACTGATTGTATAACTTGGTAACGATATATTGTTTTGTAAATGTCGTTACTGCTATATTATTTTAAAGCTGTGAAGTTTCTTGGGCCCGTTCTTCTCCACAGCTAAAAGACTTCCTGAATGGGTTTTGCCCATCCATCCAAATAAATTAAGTGTTTATTTTATATATATTAAATAAAGAAATTTAGAGTTTGAGGTTGCTATTATTTTTCAAATATATGTATTACAATTTTTATATTATGCAAATTTATAACTACAACACTTTTTATTCTTATATTTCGGAAATCCTGAATGGTATTAAAAGTAAAAGGAACAAAATGGAAGGAGCAAATATGAGTATAAAAAGCGTGTATTTTCGAACGGCAGTAGTTGTCACTGGGGAAATTATGAGGCATATTCATACGATCACTCGCCCGAATTTGGAGCCTGCTTTTTGCGTTGTGCGCTAATGAAAATAGAATATTCTAGAAATGTTAACTTCGCGCACAATTCCTTTTTCGGGTTTCAACAGAATTGGTTTTGGTATACTTTGGTTAATTGGTGTTATTTCAATTTGTGAGCAGATTTTTCAATAAATCAACCCGCAATCAACCAAGCAACGCCTGGATTGTTGCTTTTATTAAATTTCGGTAATGGTCGGATGCGTCGAACACTGCAGTATTAGTTTTGGGCCTATGTTTAAATAGTAAAAGTACATCCTATACCACTCGCCTACTTCCACGCAAAAGCCTCCATCATTGATACCAAAGTCAAAATATTTATTTAATAAAAACCGTTAGGGCACTTATTGACGTCTAAACTAATTAAAAAATAGTTAACTAACAATTAGTTAAATCATAACAACTAAACTAACTAATCAAGTCATAACCTCAAGTAACTGGTACTAGTTTAATCATCAGGTTTGCCTTATTTGCTGTATACAGCATGATGATCAAAAGTCGGGATGTGCATCGAAAAGTTCGAAACACACTTTGCCCGAACCGGGAATGCAACTCAGGACCTCCGAATATCGAGCTTAACCACTCGGCTACCGAGTTCGATCCTTGTAGTCAGTTATAATACAATCTGTCCGGGGAAGTAGTACCTAATCGAACTTTAAGAGCTTAATCTATGGTCAGTTTTATCGATAAAAAACCTCAAATCATTGGTCTGACGTCTGAGGTTTTTTTTATATAAATCAATCCTTACTCTCTTAAAATGTATAGGCCCCGCGTATGTTTGCTACTTTAACAAATAGGTAATCTTGTTAGCTATCAAATGATAGCTTGTTAGTGTCAATGTGCCCATGCGATTGTTTTTTTTAAGGAAGAGGTCAATATTAAAAAAAAACCTCAAATCTTGTAATTTGGCGAGAGGCGGGTCAGACCCCTGATTTTAGGTATTTTTATCGATAAAATTGTCAATAGATCACGCTCTTAAAGTTTGATTACTACGTCTCCGGAAATATTGAATAATATTGTAGATAATTCAGTTCAGTTTTGAAGAAGTGTGTATTGTTGTTGCTTTGTGGTTGTGCTCCCTCCCACACAAAGGTGTTCGCGGAAGACCAGCGTCAGGTTTTCCTATAAACTAGGAGGCCTGACATCATGCTGAGCGGGTTAGTGCCACTTATTTTGTTTCATTTTAAATTTTTGATGTAATAATTTGTGTGTTGTGTCACTAATAAATGTTTTCTATTCTATTCAGTTTAAACGTGCCTGTATGTAAATAACAGACCGTAGCTTGTTTCTTACATGGTCTGTTATATTCGTAGTTCGTCCCTTGTCTGTCACGAAGACTCATAAAGGTTGCTAACAATTGAATGTATGTTGTGCCTGGTATTACGACAGCTAAGTTCTTATCCCGCAATCATAGATTAATAGTTATTATTCTGAGCCCGCAATACATGCCACTTATAGTCTAAGATCCGAGTATAGAACGACCTTCACCGGGAAGGTTAATGGATGAAAAGTATTTTATATCAAATCTAATATGTTAAATAATATATCGCGAGTGGGTTGGCTAAATAAAAAAAAATTAACATTGCACTGGTTTGGTGTGTGTGTTTGTAATGAGCTTATCTTTATATAAACATAAATTTTTATCCAGACTGTTGCAAATTACTAATATTGACTTGCCTGTTTACACCTGCCTACCCAATGTTATGACAGGAAAAAAATAGTCAACCTAACGTTTGCATATTCTATAGGCTTCATACTTTTGATTGGTATCTATGTAATTTATCTATTATCGAAACAAGTGCAATGTTAAAAAAAAAAATTTAAATACAAATTAACGTCAGGATAATATAAAAACTATGTAAATAGTAAATTAAACGCGAGTTAATCCGTAAAAAAGTGTTTCATTTCAAAATATTTAATTAATCATATTGGACTGAAAAAGTTTTAGGCAATATATTTTTAACGCATTAAATTTGATATAAAATAATTTTTATCCATTAACCGGCTCGGTGAGGTCGATGTATACTCGGATCCTGTACTATTAGGCGTGAAGCTTAGAGCATTAAAGGCGTGAAGTGTCAAAGATGGTTCACACAGAGTATAATAGACTACGTTTGCACCTCAAAATAAATACAGCAAAAAAGGGAGACCTAACAAAAAGACAATCCCGATCAGATAAATAAATTAGGACTAACTTCTTACATTCAAATAAAATCGTAAGCGAAAAGCGCATAGTTGGATGAACATTTAGGTAATAAATAAAGCCAACGGCTGTGTTAAAAGTACAAGATAAACTCGTTTTCCATTCAATTCGCAGGCAACAGAACATATAGACAGGGCATTTGCATTTTTATTGGTGCCGTTTAAAGAAACAACGGTTACGCAGGAGCAGATACGGACATTGGACGCATTTGCAAGTGTCAATACAGAAAAGATTATTGCACTACATGCTAGTATTGATGGACGGGGCGAGTATCAGTAGGCGTTCATATTTAGAAAGAAAAATACAAGCTAACATATTCAATGTGCTTTTGTTATAGTTAAAACACTTTTTACGAATGAACTTGCTTTATTTCTACATAATATTCATGTTGCCTTTTCACGTACCATGTAAACAATTAATACAATCAAGAACAAAAAGTTAATAAGTCCACAGAATATATAATTGTTGTATTAATTATATTGCTGACGTTCAAATATACTATTTATACTGCTTACAGAACCACGTACACATCAAGAAAAGTCTTAAGTTCTTAAAATGTTCACAAAGGAACTATCACAATGTGCATTCAGACAACTGTAAAACGACTTAAAAAAGAACATCCAACGTTGTTTCACGAAAGGTATCTCTTTAACTTCAAAAAAAAGAAATAAGATTTCAAAAAGAAATTAAAAATCGCAACAGAACGCAATGAGAATAAAAGGGTTTGTACTTAGACCGTTTGACGTCCCAAAAAAACCCATATACTGGCGCGCGTAAATACAGGGCTGGCTTCAGACGAAGTTAGTTAAGAACGAACGAACTAAAAAAAGATTTAGGTACTTCATGAAAGTTTCATTTGTCACTAACATAGTAACTCCAGTTTCAAACAACGCAAAGCATATATTATTATTCATTATCAGTCTAATAACTTATTATATCTATATACTTCCTGCTCAGAATTTTCCTCATTGGATGGTTTGACCCACCACGCCAGCCATAAGCATGTAAATAGATTATAACAACTAGTTACTACTTATTTGATAAATCGAGGAGCTCGATGGCGCAGCGGCTAGCGCGTTTGACTTGCGGTCTGGCCCGCTAAGCAACTTTCGCAATGCCGTGTCGCTGGATGGGGGACCAAATTAAAAACATCTCGAGCTCCTCCGTGCTTCGGAAGGCACGTAAAGCCGTTGGTCCCGGTTGTTGTCGTAAGATGACAGTCGTTAAAACCCACCAACCCGCATTGGGCCAGCGTGGTGGGTTATGGCCCAATATCCCCACGTGCTATTGTTCACGTGGGAGGCCTATGCCCAGCAGTGGGACGTTTATAGGCTGATGATGACTACTTATTTACCATTAATAACCATGTTACGACACAACCCTATATCGGCATAACGTTCCTTCCGAAGCACAGTAGAATGAAATATTTTAACCAGACCGGAACCGAAGATGATTAAATCAATTTTGGTTTACAGGCCCGCGTGACAGATAGGTATGGGACAAAAAAAGTTACTAAATCTAAATCTAATTATGGCTGTCTAGTTGCAGTAAGTTACATAGATACACTCACAACTGTTGTCCCCAAAGGACTATTATGACAATGAGGACCGCAAAAACAGTGCACTGCCACAGTCCACAGCATCACAGGTGGAGAGGCCATCGCCGCTTTATGCTGTTGGACGTAGATATTTGCAGTCTTCAGTCCGTTAGCCGCCTTTTACGACACCCAGGAGAAGAGATGGGTCGGTAGTATTCTTTTAATAATGAGCCGTCACCATACAGCTGTAGGCTGGCAAATTCGTATGTCAATCAGTCAACATTTCTTTATTCAGTTAGCTTAAAATAAGCATTTTAAATCGTCTAAATTTAATGTTACTTCTATGGATGGATGAATAGGCATAGGAACCCACCCACCCACCCTTTCCATTCAGGACGTCTTTTAGCTGTGGAGAAGAACGTCGCAAGACACTCCGCAGCTTTATAATAATATAGAAGTAACGATATTTACAAAACAATATGTCGTTACCAAATTATACAATCAATAATCATAAAACAATTATATAAAAAAGAAAAAATAAAAACAAAAGTGAATCTAAAAGTTTTACTCGGGCACTATGAACGCATGAAAACAATATGTGTGCGAAACTAGAGGAATGTGTAATAGCCCTTTTCAAAAAGTCTTTCCTTAACATGTGTCTTAAATTTGTCAAAGGGCAAAATTATAACATCGTTCGGGATTTTATTGTAAATTATGACACTATGTCCAGTCACCAGCATTAAGATGTGACTATTGACGGCCTGCAAAAATATCTGATTATTGGTGGAAGGCATTTATATGCCTATAATATGCTTTCCAGCAATGATCAAATATTTTTGCATCATCACATCTTAATGCTGGTGACTGTCCCATGAATGATCCATAAACTTTCTGTAGTCGAAATTTAGGAATTACAAGATTATACTTATTTCTAGTATTTAGTTTGTCTATATCGCATTTTTTTTAAATGATATGTTTTGACGCACGTAAATAATACAGTTATGAATAAAGTGTGATGCAACTGTAAGAATATTTATTTCTTTAAACAGCTCCTTAAGGGAGTCACGTGATCCTAGGTTATATTATATTAACCTTACTGCTCTATTCTGTAAAATGAAAATGGTTTCTATGTGATAGTCCCGTGGTCTTCGGGCGACGTGGAGAGGTAACATTTACACACTCGCTCTTCTTTCCAACCCCCGCTACCTTTAGTCCCCCGTCCCGCAGACTATGGGACTATCATGTATGAATTAGCCAGTCTATAGTAGTGCAGTGGGTTATGTAAATATTTAATAATAAAACTACTTTATGTCATTTTCAGCATTAAAAACTACTTTATGTAATTTTTAGCAATTCACTTACGACCCCTACCGTCCGGCCCTGCAATAGTGAAAGCTAAAAATGCGAATGCCGAAAGAAACAATGAGAAATGGCGCGCTACACGTCACAGCCGAGCACCATCGTCTACCTCTCGGTGCAGATCCTTCAAAGGCGGCTCTCATCTTAATATGACTTTTTTAGTCTTATTTCACGTGACATTAGCAGCCCTAGGGAGAACAAAGCTTTGAGACTGCTTAGTCGGATGTCTGGTTGATTCAAGATGGCGGTGTCTGCATACTAATTAGCGTGTGACGTTGTTGTAATTTTTACTTTTTAATTTAATATTTTAACCATAGTAAATAAGTTGATCGTGCCCATCGGTCGTCGAGAAGAACCCAGCACCAGAAACTGAAATACGGCTCGACGCCGTACGATTGCTGATAGGAGTAGATTGTAGACCAGCTTTAATGAAATGTAACGCAATTCTTAAATGAACATCATAGACCAAAGTTAGTGAAAAATAATTGTGAACCAACGCTTGGAAATTTTTGCGGTTAAACGTCTTGCGATCACACCTACAATACAGTCGAGTGAATGAAATGCTGACTAGCAATCAATTACAAATTTTATTATTGTGATGATTTTGTACATTTAATGAAACTTAAAGTGTTAATAAGAATTTTTCTCATAATATCGCGAGTAAACATGGTTAGTCCGCTTGTTACAAGTTAATATATAAAGTTTTGACAATACCGTCGGCTTACTGTCTGCCTAATTCATCAGCGTATTCGCTAATTAGTACGAGTATTGTAACGGACTAATTATCAGTGTTAACTCAATTTACGGATAATAACGCCATATCCCAGTGGGCAGTGGTGATCATTTGTTATAATTATTGCTAATTTATATTAAAATTAATACAATTAACATTTTTGAAACCCATATCACGAATAATGTTGTGGTTTATATAAAAAAAGTTAATTTTTTTTACATAAAATTTACAAACATTTAAAAAATATAACAATGTTTCCCATTTAATTCTCATTTTCTTGTATTTAGAGGCATACCGCAAATTTGTGTTTTAGGGGGCACAATAGTTAGTTAAACTAAAACTTGTTGTCAACTTCAATATTTACACATCGCAATATTAATTGCGCTAACCTTTGTTATTAATAACGTAAACAAGCGAATCTCGTTAGCTTGGGCAATCCCTTTTCAAAACAGAATCTAAGTTAGTTAGTTAGTTTTATTGTGTGCATACATACGTACATACGTACTCGTATAAACACTCACAACTACTATCTCCAAAGTGTTAGTTCGATGGGCTCACCGCCTGTCACGCTGAGCACATGTGCAGTCGCTAATTGGTGAAAAGTGGACTATGGCAGGGGGCTGCTTTTGCGGTCCTCATTGCCTAGTCTCTGACTAACCCTTCGGGGATAATAGTCGTGATTATATGTATGTATTTACGTCAGTTCGAGACCAGGCAATGAGGACCGCAAAACCTGTCCACTGCCACAGTCCAAGATACACCAAATAACGACTGCACATGTGCTCAGGTGGTGAGCTCATCGACGGTCTATGTTGTTGGATATATGTAATCTTTCCTGCGCAGTCTTTAGTCCGTTAGTCGCCTTTTACGACACCCAAAGCAAGAGATGGGTTGTTAGTTTTCTAATAATTAGTCGCCACTACACAGGGATAATAGTCGTATTTATATGTATGTATGTATGTTTGTTTGTATGTATGTACGTTTGTATGTATGTTTGTATGTATGTATGTACCTATGTATATAAGTGCCATCTTATGACTTCAACCGGACAAACGGCTTATAAAGCCTACAGGAAGAAAATCACGATACTAATTTGGACTAAGTCTGTAGTTGCTGTAACATAAATGCAGATTGCCGAAAGCGCAAACCATTGCATCAACGAGTTCTTTGAGTTCTGAAGCTTATACAATTGTCACAATAATAAAGTCTACCAATACGTAAACCATTTCTAATGTTTACAGCATGATACAAAACTCAATTGCGTAAGAAGCCTTTAATTATTTTTTTATTATATCTACTCACCAGTTGAATAAAAACAAATGAGAACGTAACAACTGTAACAATACTTACGTATTGTATAAGCATTTTTAAATACAAAACATTAAAACAAAAGCTGATCACTTTAGAAGTAATTAAACAGGTTAGCCGATGAATAAAAACAAATGACGAAGCAACTTCTACATATTTTACTTAATTCACTTGGCACATCGTAGCGGCGCGCTGACAATTTGGATGGAGTTGCAGCACGCCGCCCCTTCTTCGAACGGCGCGAGCACAACTAATTTGGCTCCACCGCTGAATAGGCCGGCCCTTGTGGCGAACACCGTGCCAAAACGTACTCGATTTCGGCACTCTTCGCGCCAGTTTACGGCCCGACGCCCTGTAATTGCACACATTATGCTAATATGTGTTTCTATTTGCTGTTACCGCCGATCTGGGGTAATGAGGGATTTTTGTTGCCCCGTTACTTTAACTTTAACGGCAAATGTTCTTACGAATTTCGCCTCGAATAGGCTTGAATTCCGTAGTTAGTTGAATTTAGCAAAAAGCTCTTTTCGAAATACACTTCCATAATACCGATCTCCAGATTTCTTTACCAATTGTGTACTAGAGGAAGCGGAAAAAAAGAAAGCTTTATGGACGGAAAGGCTGTGTAGTGTGCAAGTGACAGATTTAGTTAAGATAGTGACTGGTAACTCTCTACACTGTCATAAAACAAGCCCAACCACAGGCAAAGAGACATTATAAAACATTGTAGTAATAATACCACATGTAGTTATAAATGTCATACCACCCTCTCCCAAATATCCGGCCTGAAATAATGGCTGTGTAAATGTTGTGTTTTGTCCAGAGTTTCCTCCACCCCCCCCCACCTCCCCCGCCTCACAATTCCTATTGCTTCCTTAACCCTATTCTTTTCTTAAAAGTCGGCAACGCATCTGCGACTCCTCTGGTTTTGCGAGTGTCCATGGGCGGCGATGATTGCTCTCCATCAGGTGACCCGCCTGCTCGCGCCTGCTCGTTTGCCTCCTTCTTATATAAAAAAGCGCAATTTCCATAGCACACCCAAACGTTTGCATAAAACATAAATTTTGGCAATTCTTCTTAGTTAAAAAACACTTTTGTTAATATTTAGAACACAACAAATTACCTTCATAATGCAGAGGGATAACATTCCTGTACAAATGTAGTTGTCTAACAAGTGAATCGCGCGCCGTCACTGCTATGACAGAGCATGGAGGATTAATTGAAGAAATCATCCTCGCCGACCTTCCGCTGGCCGTCACCAGGAGAATCGCGCAAGCTTTGACTGTCAAAGCTGCCAAGGACGTAGCAATCATCATTGTGATGGGTATCATTTGGGGCAATTTCGTCTAAAAGCATTCATAACAATTTCAATTAGCATGGAATAATCACTTAACGCTTTATCTTACCTTTTGTGCTTTGGAAATCATCATCAGCCTACAAACGTTCGGAGCTATTAGCGTAGCTACCCCCGGTGCCCGAACGTGTATGATAAAAAGATATCTTAATACTTCCATGGGACAGGTACAGACTAGTCGTTATTGTCTATAGAGACAGAACATCTACAAAAACTTAAATCAGAAAAAGTTTAAGAAAAGCACAGACAATTGTAGGTACTGATTTGAATTGTTTGGCTAACTTAGGTTCTAGGAGCAGCACCTCTCCCTCCTACAAATTTTGATACAGTGTCCGTCTAAGACAAGCTACACACCACTACATGGTCCATAAGTACTTGTAAGTATTCCGTGCTTCACAAGGTGCAGCACGGAGCTTGACCCAGTTATGTTAAGAAATATATTACTCCAGTATATCCTAATGCCGCGACCGCACGCTTGCGGCTTGCGCTTGCGTTTCGCGATTTGTTCGACGGATCGGCTACAAGCGCTTGCAAACCGAGCCAAACGCTCTATCCATACATTTGAATTTGTGACGGCTTGTTGAGGTTTGCCAAGCGTGTGGAGCCAGCATTAAATGTTTAATTTCATTTCAATACGTTGTGTTAGCGTAACACCTTGGAAACATAAAATGTTCGTCAATTTCTTTAAACAGAATTTTCATTGTGATCGCTTTATGGTACTTACGTTCAATCTAAGCATACTATGTTCCTTTTTGAGGTCACGTCTATCTTCAGTTAACTTCAAAGCTTCATTAATATTGAGTATAACATCTATCCATGTTTGTAGTGTTGTGTCATCGCCAGCTATAACGACACCATCCATGTGACTATCAACCACTTCAGAAGCGACCGCCAAAAGTTTTCTATTGTTGTCAAAACGGTTGATGCCATTGAAAATGTTATATTTTAAATAGAACAAAGGTTTCTCATGCTGGAATAAAATTTTGTTTGTTAATACTATACGTAGTAAGTGACGTACTGCAAGTTATTTTTTGTATATTTAATTATATTATTATTTATATTATAAAATCCACAGCTCTTTACAGCATTAATAGTCACACAACATAAGCATAACATAATCTTAAATTACGAATAATAAAGTCACAAGTCGTTCCCCTTGAATCGAGTATAACATTGAGCAGAGGTCATGTTCTGTGAAGTTGCCTTAACATATAAACCTACGTTATGAATCTGGAGGTAGTTGCATTAGTGACATCTACAAGGCTTGGGGCCTTAGATTAAAACAAAAAGGGAAGATACGGCATTAGCGTCTCGTGAGTGAGCCGCCAAAATTAGGCCTAAAGGCACAATTTCACTTCAGTCACAATTTGCCGAGCGAACAGGCTAGGTACATCGCACTATTGCGGATATTCTACTGTGTGAAAAAGAGAAAGACGCTACTCCGCAGTGGCGTCGGAATCGGTCGTACGTACTCGTCTGTTGCGAAGCGACCGAGACGTCAACGCGCTACTCGCTGACTCTCTCGCGCTGACGTTGAAACTTACCGCTTTGTCTCGCTCGCTCGATTTACACTTTATAGGTGTGCGTGTGTGAGTGTTTGCTTAAGTAGTTGAATAGTACTATATTTTGAATGACTACAAGTAGGAGCATGCCGTATCTTCCCTTTTTGTTTTAATCTAAGCTTGAAGCACTCATTTCAGCAGCTAATTAAGTCTATGCATGTGCTCAAAGTCTCACTTAATTTTAAAGTAACCCGGTTAATATAAAAATGTTAAAACCTTTTTACACAAGTTTGACACTTTAGCAATAACAGCATTAGATAATTCCGAAAAATCAAATACGATGCCATCTGAAATCTGTAAAAAAACTCAGTTTAATAACAATTGTAATTCACCAAAGTCATTTACGTATTTAGCAAATTTAATGTCTTACTTTAATGAACTGAGTTAATTCGTCTGTGCAATACTCCGAGATTTGGAGTAAAAAAGGAATCGCCAATTCCATATTTCTTATCTTGTAATCAATTACTTGGTCCATACTCGACACATTCTTGAGTATTATAAAGTCAGTCTTAAAAGAAGAAAATTATAAGTACCTACCTATACAGTCTACATTTTAACATCATTACACTTAGGTACTTGCATTAAAAACAGAAATTATCTTGCCAAGTGTGTATTAGCGGTTAGAGCATTGGAGCGGCAATCCAAAGGTCGTGGGTTCGAATCCCAGTCGAGCTTACTGAGACTGGTTGATTTTTTTCTAGTAAACATTTTTATCCTATATCTACATAGCATTGTGAATGCAAAATTTCAATAATAAAGAATCGATGTTTCAAATCTAAGTGTAACACTACTCTGTACATATTTTTTTATAATTTTCAAAATGTAACAGTTTTTTCGAGTCTACTTGCATTTAATTTCACTTATTGTTTTATTCTGGTGGTCACAGGAAAACTAAGGTGTTGACTGGACCTCTTTTTAGGTATTATTGCAGTGTTTGATTGCAAGTATCAAGTGTGTGACACTTTTGTAAAGTACGGGGTGTACTTAACAGCACCCCTTGCAAGTCTTTCGTACATGGCCAGTGGAATTTAAATTAGGAACTTTAAGAAGCTCACCGGGAGTCGAAATCGTGAGCACAGCTATAGGCTGGCAAATTCGTACGTGACAGACGCGGGTGTGTAATGTTTGATATAAATACTTATGGTCTAACGTTCAGATAAAATAATTTCATTTCATAATAATTTCATTTGATATAACGACTAACTTAATATAATAAACATTTAATATAATTTTAGATTCTATTATTTCATTTGATATAATGTACATTTGATATAATGTACTTTTGATATAATGTACATTTGATATAATAATCAAATGATATAAAACATTACTCATGTAATAAGCAAGCAGTATGCAAGCAAGCAAGCAGCATGCAAGCAAGCAGCATGCAAGCAAGCATGCAGCATGCAAGCAGCATGCAAGCAGGCATGCAGCATGCAGGCATGTATGGAGCATGCAGGCAGGCATGCAGCATGCAAAGCAGGCACGCAGCATGCAAGCAAGCATGCAGCATGCAAACACACATGCAGCATGCAAGCAGGCATGTTTTCTGTCACGGCTGCGGTGCTGCGGGATTAAAATACACTCTAGCGTAGGGCAGACAAGTCTACGTGGTGTCGGTTTTGCCGCGATTCGATTCTGTCACTGACGTTTTCAGCACAACCATAACGAAAACACAACGTATTAACTTTTTAAGACAATATTTGAAATCAATTTAGGGTTAAAATGGTATTCTTATTTTTAAGCAAAAATTATATCAAATGAAGTTATAGAATATGATTATTCTACCAATATAGCTTTATAGCATAAGTTGTTAGAGAATATGAGTATTATATCAAATGAATAATATACGTAATGTTGTTATAGGAAGTGTATTTAGAACAAGTAAAAATTATATCCAATGAACGTTATGTTCTTTGAAATTAGTTTATTTGTCATTATATGAAATGATATGCACCCAAAAGACGCATGGTCTACAGGCGACAGGGGAGGGGTGATAACTGTACACAACTGACGTTCCTACTACGCGGCCCGCACCACCGGCGCTTTTCTTTCCCGCCCCCGCAACCCCGTCGAACCCCGTCCCGCAGTGTCTCGTATGAACTTACCAGCCTTATTAATAAAAATAAAAAGTTTACGTACCCTCTCATCTACATCTACTGGCTCAGTAGTTGACATAGTGACCGACAATCCAACAGGACGTAAATATAACGGGGGATACATTTCGGGCATTTTTACAGCTTCATTTAGTGCATTCTTGAGAGCTTCGCAAAACTTGTCATCATGTACAGTACGGTCGACATTGAATATGTTTACCCCGCTGTGCATTAATCGGTATATATCCTGGACAGTGTAGTCCTGTTGGTCTAAAAGTGACAATTGGTTTAATCATCTACTTATAAGAGCTTTACATCAACATGCAGGCCGCCATAGTGTAAGCGTTCGGCATAGCGTGGTGGCGCTGTGATGAACGCTTTCACTTCTTGGGCTTCACGGGCCGCTTATCATCAGGCAGAGTGAGGCCATTTTGGCGTGCCACAATAAAAAAAAAAACTCATGAATATAATAGTCCCCAAAGGGTTAGTCAGCGACTAGACAACGGACCTTAAAAGCACTGCCACAGTCCTAACCAAATAATAACTGCGCATGTACTCAGCGTTGTAGGTGATAGCTTAAGAATAATACACACTTACTTAAATTGAACATGATGTTTACTGATTGAAACAGTCTGTCCGGTAATAAACTAAATTTTGTATGGACCTGCAAAAGAAGGAGGAACTAATTATTATCTAGAACACTAATTTCTAGTCTATTTGAGTGACGTTTCTCTCTTCAAGTGCTATCAATTGAAAAGTAAATGCTTTTTATAGCAACTTAAGTTTGTTTCGTTGTAATGACAACTTTAAAAGTTATATAAGGTACGCGTAGAAATGCAAAACAAAGACTACTTGTTTATCACAATAAAATTTAGTAATTTCAGGTTCAATACGAAAAGATACGGCTGGTAACAGCGAAAGGAACTCTATCCATCTATGTCAGTCCCTCATGTCTGAGGATCATGGTCAGCATCAAGGTTGCATCTGGAGCGGATGATCTGCCTCCACCGGCACCTGTCTAGCACGTCTCTTACGACCGTGCAAAATTTGGAAGAAGACGAATCCTTTACTTGATCGGTCCATCTTGTTGGTGAGCGACCACGCGATCTTTTGCCTTCGGTGCTCCCAACCACATTCAGTTTTTCCAGACTTTCGTCGCCTTTGCGTACTGTGTGTCCGGAATATGACAGAATACGTTGTTGGCATATGGTGGATAAGCGAGTCCTTATTTGGAGCTGGGTCAGGATCGATGACTTGGTGCGTTTTGCTGTCCAAGGTATTTTAAGCATTCGCCTCCAGCACCACATCTCGAATGCATCAATCCTTTGTCTTTCTCGGGCCAGAATTGTGCACGTTTCCACACCATACAAGAAGATAGGGAATACCAAGGCTCGTATCAATCTGATCTTGGTTTTGATACCTTATTTAAACGGGTCATAGCATCCTTTGCCATCCCGATACGCCTTTTTATCTCAGGGACACAGCTGCCGTCATTGCAGATTTGAGAGCCCAGGTAAATGTAGCGGTCAACGATGTCGATGCCAAGAAAGTTACAGGTGACATTAATTGTTTGCTTTCCGGCTCGATCCACTATCATCACTTTCGTTTTTGCTCTGTTAACTGCGAGACCGATGTTACCACTTTCCAACTCGAGTCTTTGGAACAGCTCACTCATATCTTCCATAGATGTTGCCAGGAGAACAGTGTCGTCAGCATTTCGAAGATTTGATAGTCTCTTTCCACCTATAGGGAAACCTTTCTCCCAATCTTTGATGGTCCTCCGAATAATGTGCTCTCCATATATATTAAAAAGTGCAGGGGATAAGATGCAGCCCTGCCTCACGCCCTTCTCAGTCAGGAACATATGGGAGTATTCATTGCCCATCTTAACAAAAACACGGTTTTCCGTGTACAGACTCTGGATTATGGCAACGAGGTGTTCAGGAGCTCCCATTTCAAGTAGAACATTTCACAGTCTGAAAGGAACTAGCCCGTCATCATTTCTGAAGTACCTAAATTGTCCGCGGCTATTTACAGTGAAAAAGTAGATCCCGAATCAAAAAAAAAAAATACACTTACGGTTTTATTAGACTTATCTCTCGTACACGTGTCGACCCACCACACCATATTAATTAATTTATGTAATGAAATTTTATCCTTATCTTGAAATTATAAGGTTACGGATTAATGTGAAATTAATATATTAATATTGGTACATTATTTCCTTCTCTTAAAATTATAATACTTTTTGAAATTATACCAGTTGATGTCAGTTTTAGACAGAAGCGACCGTAGCCGTACTGATGATATTTAATTTTTGCATTTTTTGGAATACTTTTTCGTTTTTGATTATAATGAACAGCAGTATTTAAAAAAATATGTTAAATGTATTCAGATGTATTCAGTTATGGATAGATGTCATGTTTTGTATCGTCTGACGTTTAAATTTTTAGCCATTATCTGGGTTTGTATTTGATTTATCTTTATTGTTTTTCTGAGCGCATGTGCAGTCGCTTTTCAGGTTCGCGGTCGCTATTTGGTGAAAAATGGATTATTGCAGAGGACCGCTTTCGCGGTCCATTGCCTTGTCTCTGACTAACCCTTCGGGGATAATAGTCGTGATTATATGTATGTATGTTTTTTTTGTTTAAGCAATTCAACACCGTAACAAATAAGCGGCTCTCCTCATTCTTTAATGTTAACTTCTATCATCCAACCATAATTCAGTTTCAGTATAATTTCTCAAATAAATTGTTCTCTTCTGTAACTCTACAGTTTAAAAGTAGCCGTAGAAAAGTTTACTTTTTAACAATTAAAACAAATACGCATCTATAGTAATATTTCGATCGCCACTTCCAATTGCCGTTCACCATAAGAGTACCCACAATTTGTTGGTGCCACCACAACCATAATGTCTCAGAAACGATATTTTATGAGTTAAAGTGCGGCCACATCCATCGTGTAGCGGAGAGCACTTCAATTTATGTGCGTAATTAAGTGGAGTTTGCGTTCGGGCCCGGCGCCCGGCACTTCCCAGCGGTAAATGAAATTTACGTACGCCTCCACCTTTCGAACGTATCTTGGGGTTGTGGTGTAAGCTATAGGCTTGTTACCTGTGTTTCAAACTGACGTATCTCAGTGTTAGTTAGTAGAAGGTAAGCTGTTTTCTCTGCGTTTGTGAAAACGGCCGTGATGTATGTATATATTGTGTTTGTATGTATCCTAGTAATTTACAATTTCCCCTATGCCCTATACAAAACAAAGCACTTCGATTCTTATTTTGTTTTAATACTCTTGCCAGCGGTAAATGTTAACCTACGCCTCTATCTTTATAATGTATCTTTAAGTTGTGGTGTAAGCCATAAGCTTGTCAGTAGGTACCTACTTGTTTTTCGAGCTGGTGTATCACAGTCTTAGATCCCAGATCATAGCAAATGGAAAGCGTTGGAATCGTAGCAAATTCACTTAAAGCATAGTTCACATTCCAGTAAAGAGACTAGAGACATTTTCTTAACAAATACTGGTAATAAAACAAACTGCTATTACAACAATACGAGTAATACTTAGGTTATATTTAAAAATCTTTAAAATAGGTACTACTGCTTATTGTGTAGCAAATTAAAACATAATTAAAGAACACTTCAAACCCAACAAATTAGTATCGTAGCGGCGAAATTCAAAATATAAAAGTTTAAATAGGTACGGCACGACGAGACAATTGTGTATTTTTAAAAAAAATACCATTATACATAATTATTTTCGCGTAAATATTTTCATATTTTATTCAAATATGTCGGTGAAACTGGATAATACCAACAAATTAATTAATCAAGTAATTATTATTGAAAAAAAATGTTTGGCCTTTGGTGATATAAGACTCATTTTTGAGAATACATTGACGTGTGTAAGTCTCATACTTAGACACCATACTGAACCGTCTCGCCTGTGACTTGTACCACAGCGGAAGGCTTTTAGTCTAGAAACGTAAGAGAAAAGGGTGGCCAAGACGCTGACTCCGCTCGGTTACATTAATAACATTTAGTTCCCAAAAAAAATGATAACTCCCCCCCATCAGATTGCACCGCGGCGGTTAGACGCTGATTTCATAATTATTTAAATTTTAAACAACCTTTTTGCTTAACTCGTGATAACGCACTGTAGGAGTTTAAACCGTGGTTTGAGACATTTTAGGGAGAGGTGGATTTGTAGTATTCTTTTTGTACAACCACCATTTTATACATCACAAACCCAAATTTTTTGATTGTAAAGATGACTTGCTTTTAATTTAGTCAAGCAGTGGGACATTACTACTATTAAATATCACACTTTTGCTTTATATATATATATATATATATATTGTGTTTTTGTTTATCTCGATGAAAGAAGCTTAGAGGCGCAGCGCCGTTTGGTCTGCGATCTTCGACGATTGTCAGTTAAGTTGGCGAATTTTCACAGTGATGGGTCACTGGACTGGTGACCGAATTAAAGACATCTCGAGCCCCGTTTGCTGTCGTAACATGGCAGTCGTTAAGACCCACCAACCCGCATTAGAACAGCGTGGTAGGGTATGGCCCAATCTCCTTACATGCTGTTATCCGTGTGGAAAAGCATGTGCCTAGCAGTGGGACCTTTATAGGCTAATGATGACGTATATGATACTATTATCATCCTTTTTCTCTACTCTAGCCTGTTTAGGAAAAATACATTTCTTGGAGTACTTCAATACGGCTGAATTACGAGCTCGAGCTAATTTGTTAAGCAGCGATTGTTTCTGCCCGCCAAGGATCGAGTGCTGCCCGTTAATATTGCATAAGGAGGCACCGCCGGCCTGTTATAATGAAGTGAAATATTCATCAGACACCGTCTGGAGACCTAGCCGCCGCTGCCTGCCGAACTGCGGGCTGCGTATTCTGTACTACGAAGAACCTCCTTCGTAGTTTCCAGAATATATTGTGTGTATTGAAGGAGTAGTAGCGTACAAGGGTTTCTGTAAACAAAATTTAAATTTTAGCTTTTAAATTTTTAATGTTGACATGAATTTGAACTTGTTGTTTTTATTATTTTATTATCATTTGTATATTGTTTCTAATTTTACATTATTATTTCATTTTAGAATTTAATTTGTTGATTAACTGTAAAACAGTATTGTAATTTTAATATTGTATTTTGCATCCGTGACATATTTTACTGACACAGTTTTTAGCAATTTTTGTAACTAACACATTATAGGTGTATACCCAAATCAAATTATCTTCTTTGTTGACTTTTATATTATACTGTTGTATACAACTTTTCTTTGTTAGTGTTGTTATGCGACACTTAAGTGTGATTTGTATCTAGACAAACTGTCAAGGTTTTTGTGATACAAAAATGAGTATATTTTCTTCTTTGTTAATAAAAAAACTAATAACAATAATAATATGAAATTGAATAAACATTTTAATGATTAATTGTACCATGTTTGTGTAAAATAATCCTTACTATGTACGAATATATAATTTGTTTTACATGTCTGTACAATCAGCATTTACCATGGTTTATGAAAAAAAAAGATTTCTTAAGTATTTAACTATCATATCGGCAAATGGTTAACACAAAACCAATTTAACTTCTATTAGGTACGTCGGGTTTTGCGCCATGATAATAGATCTTGCAACTGGCACCGTTACAATCCATTGTCAAACATATCGACACTTTTCAGGCGCATTCAAGTAAGTAAGTGTAAAACGCTTTTAAATGGAATGATATAATATTCTTCATTTTTATTTTACCCCACTGAGGGGTGAAAAAATACTAATTTTTCATGTTTTGATTTTATTTTAATAAGAAGTTTATAATTTGGTTATTTTTCGTATTTTTAGTTAATATTTTATTAAAAGTAATGGTGATTAGATACATTAAAATTTGTATAATTTTTGACACTACAGAAATTTTATTCGAAAAAAAGTCGATCGTCGGACGATCGCAAACGCTGCGCCATCGAGCTCATCAGTATCATACATCCTCGTAGCTCAGTATAGCTGATGCTACTATAGACATCAATAGCTTCAGTTATTGTTTTGTAAATAGTTTTTGATCTAACCTCTTTTTCGTCATCACTGCACTGTACTTAAGTACTTTTTTGAGAAAGCCTACGAAGAAATCGACATTGGAAACTCAAATAACTCCAGGGGTATGCAAGCGATGAAACAGCGATCGAGAATCACCAGAATTGGCCCGCGTCGGACTCGCGTCGTTGAATTTTTGAGGGCCCCGTGCGAGTCTGGGCGGTCTCGGTGCATGTTTCGGATGAAAATCTGCGGCGAAGCTGCCTGTAAGGAAAAAGAAAACTCATTTACGTAACAAATTTTTAATCTCTTACGTCTCGTCGCGTCAGCGAGACGCCTCGTAACGTTCAGCGTTGTATTGTCTCCAGTCATACTTTAGATTTTTTGATTACATTACGTGCTTATGGCTGACGGGCTTAACAAAATTATTTCGTGACAAAAAAAACTTTGCACTTTGTTTTAGATTGGATGTTTATGCCTTGCCCGGAAGAATAGCATTTAATGCGGAAGTGTGTTTATTTGTTATTCTTTCACGACAAAACGGAACATCTGATCGACGTGATTTGTTGCAAGGAGATAGTTAAAAAGCCTGGGATTGGCATAGGCTACTACAATCTCAGTCTAATAAAATTTTCCCGAATTCCCGAAGGTATGTCATAGACTTTTCTGACAGATCCAAACAAGGTAAAAATCTGGACGAAGCCGTGGACAGCAGCTTGTCTTGTGTAGCCTTACATCTACCGTAAATAACTTGTAGGCTTCAAAAGTAAGAGCGCATACACTTTGTAATTTGCAACATGAGTCAGCCCTTGTCTACCGCCAGTTCAACATGACCAAAACGTACTTACAAAGATATTTTCAGGATACCTACACAAAAAGGTATGCGTTAAACGTTATTGTTTATGATCGCAGATTATACACTTGTAAATTACTAATGTATACACTACATTTTCAAGGACCAACATCTTTTACAAGAATACCTACCTCAAACTAAATAATGATGCTTATTTTAAAAAAACATAATGTAAAAGCACGGGCTACTAGGAAATCCGGGTGAAATTGACAAAGCCTCCTAACAAAGAGATGTCGCTATTGTTAAACTGATGTTTGTTGTAAACCACAATACGTCAAATGTCTCCTGCGCGTGTTCTATGGCCGATATATTATTCATGTGTAGTTAATTTCACGGATCGCTTGTAATTAATTTCAAGTCAGCTTTACTCTAAACACATACAAGCGATTATAATGAGAATGGTATGA
Source organism: Scoparia ambigualis (assembly GCA_963921215.1). Classification (NCBI taxonomy): domain Eukaryota; kingdom Metazoa; phylum Arthropoda; class Insecta; order Lepidoptera; family Crambidae; genus Scoparia; species Scoparia ambigualis. The sequence goes on along the minus strand of OY992511.1, from coordinate 9,225,557 downwards.
CGTTTTGTTTGTCTTCGGTTTTGATATGAGACATGATATTAACATTTGTGGTTCGTCATGTAAAGTTTGTTTTAGAATGAGTTGGGATGATTAAAATTAATTTTAATTATTGTTCAGTTCATGTGAAATTTAATGACTATTTTAAAGAAAAGCTCCATTGCATACAAAGTATTTAAGGAGACTAAATGCTCGGTATAGGTATCCTAGGCTTACTTTGCTTACTTTTTTAAGTACCCGACGTTTCGGCTTATTTGCAAGGACTACAGGCTGGCAAGATCAATGGATACTAAGCATTTTGCCAGTTTTTCCTCCGTGCTTTGGCAAGTAAAGCAGTTGGTACCCGTTGTTGACGTACGATGGCAGTCGCTTAAACCCGCCAACTTGCATTGGGCCAGCGTGGTGGATTATGGTCCAATCTGGCGGTAGACCTGTGCCCAGCAGTGGGACATTTATAGGCTGTTGATAATACATAGACATTGCCACCACCAATCAATCAATCAGCCCGCAACCACCCACTGCTGGGTATAGGCCTCCCTTAATTTATGCCAGTCCCTTCTGTTCCGTGCCCATCTCATCCAGGTGCTGCCAGTGACCCTGACGATGTCATCAACCCAGCGTGCCCTCGGACGTCCTCGATTTCTTTGGCTAGATTTTGGCCACCAAACCGTCGAAGTTTTGCTCCATCGGCCATCACCACGTCTTACCAGGTGTCCTGCCCAACTCCAGTTCAGGGCGATCGCCTTGTCACCAACGTCGAAGACTTTCGTTCGGCGACGAATCTCCTTATTGCGGACACGGTCGAGAAGGTTGATGCCGAGCATGCCACCACCACATCGACAAATATCTTTCATACCGGTTTCCACATCACATACACACATACATATAATCACGGCTATTTATTTGCGGTCCTCATTGCCTAGTCTCTAATTATCTCCGATGGGTTAGTTAGAGACTAGACTAGTTAGAGACTAGACTACTAATGAGGACCGCAAAAGCAGTTCTCTACTATAGTCCACTTTTCATCAAATGGCGACTGCACATGTGCTTAGCGTTAAAGGTGGTGAGCCAATCGCCGCTCTATGCTGATGATGTACGTGCAGTCTTTAGTCATTTAGCCTTTTACGACACCCAAGGGAAGAGAGGGGGTGACTTCTTGGCGGGAAAGTGAAGCGTCATGTCTGCAGTTTTGTACTATTTTCTATAATTTGTGTTATGTCGAATATTAATGTGAAATAATGCTGGATTATTTACTGTTAAGAGTTGGTGAACGTGCATGAGTGTTAGCAAATAAAACAAAACAGTGCAATATCACTTTTCATATTCTCTCAAGAAGTCCTGAGTCCTGAGAGTGTGAGACCTCAATAAAGTCCCACAGCTTTATTGAGTCTCGAGGGGTTTGGGGAAATATCATTTATCATTAAACGTTGATTATCACCCATTATCATCCACTTAATGTAAAGAAAATAATATTTACAATTAAAACATGACACTGGCTAAATGTGCAGATCGCACGAAGCCATTTATGAGAAAAAAAAAGAGGGGATGGTAGTATACTCCGTTACGTAATAAATATTTTATTAAGTAAGTTCTGTCCCACCGCTTGACAAAGTAATCCATTATTAAAATCAGTTATCTACAATGGATGGGTAATAGCTTAACGCTTGCAAAACCAAAATATTGATCACAAACCGTAAAAAATTGATAATTAGGATAATTGTTATTTTTATTTTTTAATTAAGTAATTATTTGTAAGTATTGTAATTAATATCCAAAAATTTTAAATATTGTATGTCCGAAATGGGCACACCGTTGTGTCAAAAATTACTATTAAGACCTTATTTGTACACAGTGAACAATAAATAACTATTCTATTCTATTCTATTCTATTCTATTCTATTCTATTCTATTCTATTGCTATTACAAATTATGTTAGTCTTTGTCTAATAACATCTCAATAAACGTTCACGTCGCACACAGGTAGGTGCTTATGTCACAAAAAAATGTTTGACGTCAATTAGCACCTCTCACCAGCACAGAAGCACTCCATCAGATATGACGTCACAAACAATGGTGACAATCGCTTTGCGAAAAATAATGACGGGCCCGGCGCGAACGAGATAAGCATTGCCAGGAACAGATTTCAATTGGTGTACATTCTGTATAGAGTCAATTAGATAAATAAATAAATAAATCTTTCCTACAATCACACCAATTATCTAGCCCAAGAGAAACTTCGAAGAAACTCGTTAAATGGTTACTAGACAACGGATAAACATACTTAAAATACTTTTAAATACATACTTATTATACATAGAAAACACCCAGACCCGAGACAATTCAGAAAACAATAATTTCTAAATTGACCCGACCGGGGTTCGAACCCGGGACCTCAGAGATGGCGACACCATGAAAACCGGTGTACAAACCACTCGACCAAGGAGGTCGTCCGCTTAAATTAGAGAAGTTGCATTACCTTTTTTAAATTTTTTTTTTTTTTTGTTAGTAAAATTGAATTATCATTGAAACAAACACATAACGATAACAATTAAACGTTAAAATAGTTAGGATTTTTCCGTAATATACAACATTAGATTTTATATTATATTAAATAGGGCTCTTGTCAGGAAACACCAGAGCTCACATGTATAAATCATATAGATCAGACTATAGTCCCCGAAGGGTTAGTCAAAGACTAGGCAATGAGGACAGCAAAGAGTCCTCTACCCTTAGAATAATAACGCTATAGAAAGATAGTCTTCATACAAGCGCTCTGTCAAAAATGAAGCACTAAACCGATTATGAACGTCAGGATTGAGGAGCCACCCCTGATTTTTAAAGGAAAATCATACCATCAATTAGTAGTATAAAAAATATTTTTGTAGGACAAATTCTGGAATTTGTAGTATAATACTTTCTAAGGTACATCAGTATAAAGGTGGCTCCTCAATCCATACAGTATGGATTGAGGAGCCACCCTAGAACTCGGAAAGCAATGAAGTTACATTTTTGAAAATTTTGTATGTTTTAGTAGGTATTTTGTAGGTTATCTACTAAAAATTTCAGTGCAATACTGCCGAAATTAAAGAAAATATAATAGTTTTGTTGTGGCTCCTCAGCCCGTATACAAAAGCATGAATTCCTATGAAATTGATCCACATATTAATATATTCAAACTAATGGACAATTAGTAGTATGTATGCTTGAATTTGTAGTATAGAAATAAAATATAAAGATTAAGTAAATTAGCTAAAAAAATACATTTCATCTGGCTCCTCAATCCAGACACTTGCATTAAAATAATTGACTGTATCTACCTAACTATAGAAGATAATCAAACGCTTTATATGCCAATATTTAGTAGAAATTCCTACTAAATATCTATGTACAAAATAACATTGTACAATTTGTTCTAAGGAAGTTATGACGAATATTAGATATTCCATACAATTCATTATACAGGGTGACCATATCGATACTGGCAAAGAGAATAAAAATACGTATACTTATATATATAAATACATATAAGTACACGTATTGAGGTAGCGTATTGTATGTTTTGCTTCGTATATACAAAACGATACGCGTACGTTAACTTAAAGCAAATGAGACACTAACCCGTATTGGGCCAGCGTGGGAAAGCCTGTCCCAAGCAGTGGGACGTGTAAAGCTTGATGATGATACCACGGGGTATTTCCGACTGCTGATATAATTGATTAAAAAAATGGCTACAACTCTTCAGACTCTAGTTTTAGAACACGACTAGAAATGCAATTTATCACAATTGCGGTTACATAGCATTTGTTTAAGTTTATTCAAAACATAAACAGTATTTTATTGTACAAATTGTCATGCTACTAACTTAGTTATGGCAACGAATCATAAATGGCTCTTTCATTTATTTATTTATTGATTCCTAAATCACGCAAACAGGTTTACATTTTAAAAGTTCTTAGTAAAAATTTAACACTTCTAGCTTTCTATCACTACTAATAAACCATACTACATGTTTATAGAGCGTAGTTTCGATTGAATCCTCATCCACGACCTTTTAATTAATTATAGTAAGTACTTACCTATACTAAATACTACTGTAGTAATATAAAACTAACTAATTAACAATCTTAATATAAAACTAAGAAAACCTGAATTATTAGCTTTATAGAATGTAAACTAAAGTTTTTTTCTTGAGAACCTAACCCAAAATGTCAAAAGGGTGTAGGTTATTAATCTTTTGTAGTTAGAAAAATAAAGGAGATGACCCACCCCACTTCCCTATTCATTGTCCGCCCTACAATAAAAAGTTCATGCGTCATCGTGATCAAAATTGAATTACTGTATTGGTTTTTCAACCTTTAACAAGAATCAACAGTAATTAGCAGTTAAGGTTAAAAAAATACTAATTTAAAATTACTCGTGCTTGTGACAGGTAAAATTCCCGCCGACAATTTTGTCCCAAATTACAATTTTAAATATAGGAAAAGCAAAGAGATTGCTCTCATACAGTCTTAACATAACGTTATTCGTAATTTGTGTTATGCGTCATCAGCATTTTTTGTCAAATAAAGGCTGTTATATAAGTAACAACTTATTTCTTTACTTTCAAACTTTGACTTTTTTCTTTGATTTAAAAGAATAAAACGTGTGATTCAATAAATTGTTTTATTTCTTTATGATGTTTGGCTCAATAATCTTTGATGCCAGTACCGTAAAGTATTACAAAATAACAGATGTAGTAGATAGAACATGACGTAAACTTTGATTCCTTTTTATACAATTTTCGACACCTATCAATTAAGTAATTCAATTATTGCAACAGAACACATACACTGGTAATATAGCATGAGGCGCAAACATTAAGTTTATTTGTGTATTCATTATTGTTGTTTAACATACAATATGATTTACGAAACTGAATAAACCAAAATACTAAGTGCCCGTTTTGATTGCTCGGACTGGATTTGGGGGTTAAAGTTTTTCGTGTCCGTAGGTTTACCCTTGAGACCCTACACGTGACCCCTGGGTGGTGCTAAATGAGTGACACTGACTGAGTGGTAGAGCCACGCTGCGTTGCAGCACGCATTGGGCCGGCTCGCCCGGCGTAATACCACCCTCTCACGAATATCCGGCGTTAAATAATGGCACTTGGTTCTTTTGTGTTTTGTCCGGCCAGTGAGGGTTCCGAAGGCCCATCCCCCCCCCCCTCACACAATTCCTATTCCTTCCTTAACCCCTATTCCTTCCTTAAAGGACGGCAACGCGCCTGCGATTCCTCTGGTTTTGCAGGTGTCCATGGGCGGCGGTGATTACTCTCCACCAGGTGACCCGCCTGCTCGTTTGCCTCCTTCTTTTATATTAAAAGATAAAAAAAAACACAGTGTCGTTCATAGGAATTTGTAAAACACTAACAATGAAAGTCGCAAATTCGTAGGAACAATATTGAAAAAGTTGTAAGGGTTTGACCATAGCCGCGCGGTTGAAAAGTGGCTGTCACTCATTCTCTCTCTCAAACGATGCATAATAGACGTCCCATTCTCTTTGTTAATAACTGATACGATTTTTCATAATTTAAAATAGTTAGAAATAAATACGTTATTATGAGATTACTTACCTTACCTCAGTTTGTAGCTTAGTTTTCCAAATACTATAGGTACAGTAGAGGAAGTTTCCGGTCGGCCACTCTTCGGCGATGTTCGCTTGCACACTATCTACGCGCACGATACTGTACGTACACGCGGTCGGAATGGAGCGCAAGCGAATATCGCTGAAAAGTGGTCGTGTTTGTATGTACGGTATATAGATTCACTACTATTGTCCCAAGAGTGTTAGTCAGAGACTAGGCAAAGTGTTGTGACACCTTACCATGAAGCGAATAACTACATAAAAGGTATTTGTATGAAATTAATTTTGTTTTATTTAAGCGAGACTGATACCTTTTTTGTAATTATGACAAATAATATATGAATGGGTATGGGTGTCGGTGTCGTTAACAGAGTTGAAGTGAAAGGTAAATTTTGACGTATTATTACTAGGTACTTATTTATTTTAACGACTGTATTGTATACTGTACAAGGTTCACAATACACGGAAAGCAAAACAAATTGCGATTCACTGTTCATATCCTTTTGATAACCGCATGACATATTCTCGTGCCATAGACAATAGATTTTCTATTGTGTCTGGTATTACGGAAAGGTTAATAGTTAAAAGGATTGGTTAATAGTCCTTAAAAAAAATATGACGCCAGGACGACGTTTAAACAATTATACTGTTATTGTTGTTCTCGTTAAACGTTTAAATCAGAAAAGTGATTGAGCAATGCAAAGTGTTAAAACCAAGGAACATACATACAAACATACATACAATCACGACTATTGTCCCCCAAGGGTTAGTCAGAGACTAGGCAATGAGGACAGCATAAGCAGTCTTCTACCATAGCCCGTTTTTCACCAAATAGAGACTGCTAATGTGTCAAGTGTAAGTTATAATTTATTTAATTACTTTTATAAGAATCAATAGTAAAACTTATAGATTAGATTTTTTTTTATTTATAAGGTTCGGCTAAAACGTTCTTGATGCCAGTGCAGTAAAGTATTACAAAATGGCAGATGTGGTAGATAGGACGTGATAAAAGTTTTACTTTAATTCCTTTTGTACATAATATTTAAACATAATTTAATAGGTACGAAGTATATTTTATATATTTGTTTACATAAATTAGGTTGTAATTTTATTTAAACGTATGTATTTTATTTCACAGATTCAGATCTTATATCTCTAATCAGAAATAGGATCTGATAAAAGTTTAACGTTTTAAACGCTTAACAAATTACATTACTGAATCAAAGGAACATGATGTGATTAGAACAGTCCAGTGTAATGTAGCTTTTAAAAATGCAAAGCTATGTATTTATCCAATATCATCGATAAGTATTAGCAATTGTTAAGTTGCAAATTGAAAAAGTGTCGAAAAGAATTTTATTTGTAATCTGTATAAAACAAAATTTGCTTTAAAATTATTAAAGCAATATTTATAACATTATAATAATTATTTTTTTCTAAGGTTTAAGCGAACACTACACATTGAAATGAAACACTTTATACGGATTAACTCGCGTTTAATTTTACTACATTACATAGTTTTTTAGTTTATAATAATTATAATAATTGTTAAGTTCATAATAATATAGGCAATATATTTTGTTAAAAATAAATGTAAAGAACAATTTGTCCGGTTTTCATTCATAAAACATGGTCACCTTATAGTAAATTGTATGGAATATCTAATATTCGTCATAACTTCCTTTGAACAAATTGTACAATGTTATTTTGTACATAGATAGTTAGTAGGAATTTCTACTAAATATTGGCATATAAAGCGTTTGATTATCTTCTATAGTTAGGTAGATACAGTCAATTATTTAAATGCAAGTGTCTGGATTGAGGAGCCAGATGAAATGTATTTTTTTAGCTAATTTACTTAATCTTACTATTTTATTTCTATACTACAAATTCAAGCATACATACTACTAATTGTCCATTAGTTCGAATATATTAATATGTGGATCAATTTCATAGGAATTCACGCTTTTGTATACGGGCTGAGGAGCCACAACAAAACTATTGTATTATCTTTTATTTCGGCAGTACTGCACTGAAATTTTTAGTAGATAACCTACAAAATACCTACTAAAACATACAAAATTTTCAAAAATGTAACTTCATTACTTTCTGAGTTCTAGGGTGGCTCCTCAATCCAAAGTGTATAGATTGAGGAGCCACCTTTATACTGATGTACCTTAGAAAGTATTATACTACAAATTCCAGAATTTGTCCTACAAAAATATTTTTTATACTACTAATTGATGGTTAACCACTATGGAATTAGGGATGCTTCTTTGAGCCTTCTGATCTCATACTTGAGGAACAGGATTCAAAAGGTCGACATTAACGGTAAAAGATCTCCGGGATCAGTGGTTAAAATGGGAGTTCCGCAGGGTTCAATACTTGGTCCATTCTTGTTTTTGGTTTATATTAATGACTTACGTTATTTTGTAAAAAACAGTCATGAGATAGTATTGTTTGCTGATGATACTTCACTTTTATTCAAAGTGAAACGACGACACCCAAATTATGACGATGTGAATAATGCGGTCTCAAAGATTGTTCACTGGTTTAGTGTTAATAACTTGCTATTAAACGAGGGAAAAACCAAATGTGTAAGATTTGTATTGCCTAATGTTAAGCAGGTAATAACTAGTGTACAAATTAAAGATAAGAATGTGAATCCTGTGGACACCACTGTGTTTCTAGGCATCACGTTGGATGCCAAGCTTCAGTGGGGCCCACATATAGCTAAATTGTCGAATAGACTTAGCTCTGCGGCTTATGCAGTAATGAAGATCCGTCAGTTAACTGACGTTGATACAGCTAGATTAGTTTATTTCAGTTACTTTCATAGTGTAATGTCGTACGCCATTTTACTGTGGGGAAATGCTGCCGACATTCAAACTATCTTTGTGCTGCAGAAGAGGGCTATTCGAGCAATATATAACCTACAGGCTGGTGACTCTCTCAGAGAGAGATTTAAGAATATAAGTATAATGACAGTTGCATCACAATATATTTATGAAAATCTTGTGTATGTTCATAAAAATATTGAAATGTTTTCAAAAAACAGTGATATTCACAAATTAAATACCAGAAGTAAGAACAAATTAGCAGTGCCTTATACTAGGCTCCATAAAATAAATAATTCTTTTAAGGGTCTGTGTGTACGATTATACAACAAAGTACCAAATGATATTCAGAAATTAGATCTTGATAAATTTAAAATCAAAATCAAAGAAAAGCTTTATAAAAAAGCTTATTATAAAGTGTCGGATTATACAGAAGACAAAACAGCTTGGGTCTGAAATGCTCCAAGTACCTACTCCAACAGCTATTTCTAATTGCCTATAATTAATTTATATAGAGCACCATATTTAATTAAACTATTTACATTCAAATTCATATTTTGTATTTTGTGACCTGGTAACGACATATAATATATATATATTTTGTAAATGTCGTTGCTTCTGTGCGCTGTGGTTTCTTGCGCCCGTTCTTTGCCACAGTTAAAAAATGATGTCCTGAATGGGTGGTAGGTTAAAAAATATTTGGACGTTTCAAAGTACTTATTAATTGAGTTTATTGAATAAATATATTTTGACTATTGACTATTGACTATTGACTATGATTTTCCTTTAAAAATTAGAGGTGGCTCCTCAATCCTGACGTTCATAACCGATTCACACACGCGTGACGTGCGCGCATGGCCGTGATCTGCTGTCTCTTTCCAATTCTATGAATATGAAAGAGACAGCACTGCGGCAGCCGCTGCTACCGATGCTTTAACTTAGAGAATCACACTGCAGTACGTTTATATTTTGACCTAATTAACTACAAGATACTATGAAATACTGAAAGCTTACCTGTGAAAAGTGATGTTATTACACTTCTTTTGTTTTTCAGATGTGTTGTGACACAATTTAACTGCACAAACCGTCATTTTTTTTTTGTTTTCGCGAGACACGTTCGGCGCGCTGTGACATTGAACACTACGGAGCGGTCCGGCGTTTGGTGCCATTTCTGGCTCCAATTAATGTGCTTCAAAATAGGCGCGCGAACTTGGTTTCTATAGCGTTATTATTCTAAGCCTCTACCATAGTCCACTGCACATGTGCTCAGCGTGACAGATGTTGAGCCCATCGCCGCTCTATGCTGTTGGAAGCATGTGCAGTCTATAGTCCGTTAGTCGCCTTTTACGACGCCCATAGAAGAGATTTATTGACATTGTGAGCTTTGATATCCTAATAATTAATTTAATTGAATACTTTAAATTTTAAACTGGAATATGATTACCTAATGATTATGTTGATATTATTTGTTGTTTTTACTTATTATGTACCTAATATTGCATGCTGTACGACAGTCAAATATGTGAGACTTACAAACTGATATAACAGCACTTTGTTCCATATTTCTGGAAATAAATGATTTATGATTATTATGAGAGGGGGTGGTTGAATTCGTTCACCGCTACGCGACTTGTTACGTATATTCAACTCACCAATCCGCATTTCGCAAGCGTGTTGGGTTATTGTTTAATATTTCTGTTTGCTGTTGTTCATGTGGGAAGGTTTTGCCCAACAGTGGTACGAGTACGTTTACAGGCCTATAATGATATTTTTGGATAGCAAACATCAACAATTATCACCGTTAGCACGCTATTTCATACTGCACTATTTTATCAGAGCCTGGTTACGGAAAACGCCAAATAATATTTCCATTTCCTCCGTGGTTTAGAAAGTAACTGTTTATGGCCAAAAAACTTTTATTTTACACACATATAGAGAAAATACTAGTTATATTAACAACAAATTACATGTCACCAGTCAACCTTCTGATCTTCTTCTTCTTCTTCTTCTTCTTTATTCAATGGCGTTTTCTTGATAGATTTCGCCAGAACCTTCTGATCAGTGCCGAGTGCCGAGTAATCTTAATAAGGATAATGCCTCTTTTGACGACCTCCTTGGTCGAGTGGTTTGTACACCGGTTTTCATGGTGTCGCCATCTCTGAGGTCCCGGGTTCGAACCCATAAAGTTACTATACCTAGCGGAATAGAGAAACAAAGGGCTGAGGGAGCGGGATGTCATTAGCAACAACACTGTGGGATAAAAAGAGATGCGTGATGCGACGTAACAGAACCGTTTTTGGATACTGTTTGACAGTTGGCCGCACTTATCAGCACACTAAGAATTTGGATTTTGTGAATTTTTCTGATTTTACGTGAAATCGTAAATATTTTTGAGAAATAGTGCTTTAGAAACATGGTGACTTTTTCAGTGATTGATTGTTGTACAACACAGCGAAACAATCCCATAAAATGTTCATTTTACAGGTAAATTATTACAAACCGACACGTTCTTACCTAGGATTTATTTATGCCAATGCGCTTCGAATTTTAACCACGAAATGTGATAATTCTCTTCTATAAACATTTATTTATGTAAGAAGCAAAGATAGAATATACATAATGCAGAATATAGGAATAATTTGTGGAAAGAAATAATTTTCGTTTTACACTAGGGCTGTATCAAGTTATCGATATTTCGTGTCCATTGTCTATCACGTAAACGAATATATGTATTATTGTTATTAAAGTACCTTATGACGTTTAGATATAAATTACCTGGGAATGTAAACACATTTAAGATACTTAGCCGATCCATAGGTATCGTTTTTGACTGTTGGAATAGGTAATAACATTAGTAGGTAATTTATGTATCCTTTTAGATTTCCTACTAACTTGGATACTAGAAATACATGGCTTAGGCTAATTGATCGTCCAAACTGGATTCCCAAGAAAAGTTCATGTTTTCAAAGGTCCAGTTCATGTAAGCATTTTGAAGAAATATATTTACAGACGCGAGGAGCGAAACGAATTTTAATGAAATCTGCAATTCCAACTAAGTTAGTTTCGGTAAGCTTAAATAAAATTATACTATTCTTCTGCTGATGTTTCATTAGATAGTAATGTCTACTTAGCACCATGTACCTACATTCAACCCCTCCGTCGCTGAATAGCATAAAAGCAAAACATGATGTTCGCAAAATATCATATTAGCAAAACACCATATTCGCAAAAAATCATAATCTCGAATCACCACATTCTTACATTATCATATTCTTGAAACATCATATTAGCAAAATAACATATTAGCAGGATACTACATTTTTAGTACAATTAATGTCATAATGTTTAAGAAAACACTTTTCAGGAAATAAAACAATCCGATAGCATATAATAACCGTTTATTGATATCAAAGTCAAAATAATTCTTGTAATTAACAATTTCTTCGCCATTTTCTTACTTTTTTTTAATTTATCGAGCCTATTCCTTTCTTAAAGGCCGGCAACACGTCTGCGATTCCTGTGGTTTTGCGGGTGTCCATGAGCGGCGGTGATTACTTTCCATCAGGTGACCCACTTGCTCGTTTGCCTCCTTATTAATTAAAAAAAATGGACAAGGTCTGTGTGAAAGAAAAACTTTGGAAATTCCTCACAGGGCACGGGGTCGACGCGGACGAAGCCGAAGTCGCGGGCAATTCGCTAGTTATTAACCGGTTCACTGCCCCGCAGACAACATAATATTGTCCATAACAATTGATTAGGCTATTGTTTTATTTTTTGGACAGTAAACCTGTTAATAATAAATTTTACCTCTATTTAATATTTTATATGATCCACGTTCCCCCGGATGCCTGAAATCTAGGTTTTAGTTTCTTAAAGCCTCTCATCAGGGTGACCTTTGCTTCAGTAGCAACCTTACTCTCCAAATTCCTGCTCATAATATTGGCTTCCTCTCCAGCTCTTTCACTTTAACCGCTATCCGTCTCTGGAATGCTCTGCCATTGCATAGCTGTCGTGCACAGAGCAAAGTAGTGTTTTAAAGACTAGTGTATGTGACTAGTGCATGAGCAGTTTTATATGTAAAAAAGAATAAATAAATAATAAAATATAAAAGAAAAACACTATTTTTATCATAATTGTACTTTTTGTTAAGAAAATGTTGTTAACCCCTTGAGGATCGTAAAACCAGACACATCGCCGGCGGTCTTATGATCCTTGACCTATTTCACGGATAGGATGACAATCGAATATGTTAGTTTGCTAATAATATGATGTTTCAAGAATATGATATTGTAATAATGTGGTAAATTGAGATTATGATATTTTGCGAACATCATGTTTTGCTTTTATGCTATGCGGCGACGGAGGGATCCCATCCTATTTTAGTTCTATTAATACTATTACTGTTAGTAATTAATATTATCTGTTCCCGCCAAAGCCGGGACGGCCATTCAAACTATACCGCCATCGGTAAGGCGGTTGTTGACGACCGCGTCCGCCTATCTGCCGCGGCGCCACCGCTGCGCGACCCGCAGCCGCTGGCTTAGTGAGATACCGCGCCGACCAGTCTGTCTGTGAACTACCGCGAGACGCCCACAAAATACGCGCGCTGGTATCCTGAACCCAATGTGGAGAGAACGCCTGAGTGCCTGTGATAACGTAAAGTGACTTTGTGCTGTGCCGTGACAAATCGCCTACATCGCCGCCCGCCAGCTCGCTGCCCCGTCTCCTACAGTTGCCCGATCACCCATCATCATCCCAGGTAAGCCTTCCTACCTACCTACCTACCAGTTCCCTACGTCGCGTAATCGCCACTCAGACGTGGCATGGCATGGCTACATTTCTGGTCCATCGAGCACGGAATACCTCTAAATTTCATGGTCTTTCGACCATAATCAGCCCCGAATCAGCCCTTAACTTTGATTAATTATTTACAGTCCGCTAAAAATAATATTTCATAATTATATCTATTTCACTTCCTAACATTTATAATTTCATCTCCATACAAAATCTTTTCTGCACGACAGTCGTTGCAAAGTTGACCTACCTACACGAATAAAAATTCGTGTTTCGGGTATCGTGTTCCAAATAAAAGTTCGTACCAGTATCCGATTCGTGCTAACTCCTAGTTAATTTACGCTAACAAGTTTAGTGTTTATGTTGTTGATGTTGATTTTATGGTGTCATACAATGTCTTTGTGATTTGAGCGAGCTAGTGTACTAAGAATGAGATCGTTGTCTAATGAATCATTTAATGATACATTAGGTTTAGTAGTTAAATTATTGCGTTACGTTTGCGTTTTACGTTTTTCGGTTGCACATATAACTTTGTTTACGTAAAATAACACACCCGCGTCTAGACGACGATATTGTTGTTATTCCCGTTTTATTTTTTAAGGAATTTTTTATGTTCTTGTCGTGTTAAATCGGCTCATTCTTGTGCGTGCTCACCACACAGTACTTCTATACACGTTCACACGTTTGCCCACTAGTGGGACACAGACAGAGTGTCCCAACCTTTTTAATTAAGTTTTTATTATTAGTTTATTTTTATTTTTTTGTTTGCGACTGACTCATTCTTCGCGCCAGTGTCGGCAACAGGTCTGCCCGATTGTGAGCGCCTTGCCCAACAGTGGGCTACGGATAACGTGATTTTTTTTGTTTTTGTTGTTTTGTTTGCTTTTTGCTTGCGGTCGGCTAATGTTACGTACGCGCGTTCAATAAGCATACATACATATACACAGACATACCTACACATACACACGCGTTTGCACCACCCGTGGGCCATATACAAGGCGCCCCAACTTAGTTTTGCCTTCTTTATTGTTGCGTTAATTTTAGCCCATTTGCCCTTACCTTAGTAAACAAATACCTCCAGCCCAACTATAGAATATATACAGGGTGTTGTTCTTTTTACTGCCTTTAAATTTGTTAATTTTTTTTTATTTTTTATAATTTTTTTTGTCTCCTTTTATTCATCGCGATGCCGACCAAGTCACAAGCCGCGATATTTAGGGAGGCCGCCAAAGCTTTACACCAGCTCCTAGAGATGGGATCACTGATCATTGCTGGCGACACCAAACATTCCATAACGGAATTCAACGTGCGTTTCGCACAGATACAGGGCATAAAGGAGAAGCTGGACTCAGTGTATTATAGCATTCTTGACGAGGAGGACCTGGACGAGAAGACCGAGAAGGCATACACTGAGAACCACACAAAAGCCTCCGGGGCGTACCATGGGATTCTTGTGGCTAGGGAGGAAATCTTACCCTCTTCCACGTCATCCCCAACCCATAGCGCTCAGCCCAGTTTCGGCGTCAATACGCCCACAGCCGTCCTCCCCAAGATAGCGCTGCCCAGGTTCAGCTCAAAAGTGGAGGACTGGCCTTCCTTCATTGCGCTGTTTAGGAGTCTGACTGACGACATGGCGACCCTGTCGGACGCAGTCAAGCTCCACTACCTATTCTCATGTCTCAGCGGTGAGGCATTAAGTATGGTGTCCCACTTAAAGGTCACCAATGAAAATTTTGCCGTGGCCATGGACATCCTCACCAAGCGGTACGAGAACCGCCGGGTTCTCATTGATAGTTTTGTGGACATCATCCTGGGGCTGCCAAGCATCCATACGCGCTCGAACATCCGCACACTGTTCCTCACGCCGCTCATATCGGCTCAGTGTGCCCTCAACAATTTAGACTTGCCCATAGGAGACGATTACGTGTTTGTGTCAATAGTGGTGCGGAAGCTCAAGGGCGAGCTCCGCACGCTATTTGAACGCAGGCACGGGTCTAGTAACACCCTGCCCACGTTAAGGGACCTTATCTCCTACCTCGAGGAGCACGCGCGCTGTGTGGAGACAGAGTTCTCCAACATAGCCATGGCTCAACCCATTCAGCCCCAGCCCGGCCCTTCTCGTAGCCGCGCGCCTCCTCAGTTGCCCCATCGCACTTATGCTCAGATGGCTCAGCAACAACCCGACCATTACCGTGGCCGTTCCTCAGCTCCATCGCCTCACCGCGCCCATGAGCAGCCTACTCACCAACCGTTCCGCCCAGCGCAACAAATGCGTCACCGCCCATCCACCTCCCCGGCTCGCAGTCAGCCCTTCCCCGTATACTCGGCCTTCCAGCAAAGCTGCTCCTCATCATCGTCCTCGTCCTCTTCCTCACGCTCGACGTCCTACTGTCCCTATTGTGCCACTAGGGGACATACGCTCATGACGTGCAGATGGTACAATGCCCAGCCAACACAGGGCCGTTGGGACTTTGTACAGGCACGCGAGCGCTGCCAGCGTTGTCTCGGCCGTCACTACGAGAGCGAGTGCAGGTCAGGGGGGGCATGCAAGAACTGTGGGAGTACGAACCACCACACGTCCCTCCATCGACCAGACGGCCCAACGCACTCAGCTCATTCGTCGTCTGTACATGTGCCCCCACCACAGCTGACAGAGCACTCGAGGGAGCGTCACAGAAACAGCAGGCGGCACGAACCCGCACATGCCAAACAGGCGCAACCCAGCTCTGCTCACAGAGCCAGCCCGCCCAGGTCCGGTTCGCCAGGTAGGCCCCGCGAACGCCGCCAGCAATTATGACTCCCTACTATCACAGAGCACCCTAGCGAAGAGGTAGATTTAGCCCATGCCCAGTCAACCCATGCCCACACAGCTGATACATACTCAGCTCATACAATTTCAGCTGATACTCAATCAGCTCACTCACCTTCTGTGCCCACTGGCACACCCATCTTGTTGCCAACCGTCTCACTAAGAGTCGCGGACGTACATGGCCATCTTCACACAGCCAGAGCTTTATTGGACTGTGGCAGTATGCTGACGTTAATAACGTCACGCATGGCACGACTTTTGAACCTGCCATCAAAACCCACTTCTTTAAAAATTACAGGAGTTGGGAATCAGCACAAACATGAGTCAAAGGCGGCAATAACAATAGTATGCCGACCCACTCACAATGATACTCCTACAATTACTGCCACAGCTCACATTTTAAAAAACGTCACTGGCTACCTTCCCTTAGAGAAGGTACCAAACATTTCCCACGTACTAGGCCAGCCACCCGTGCCATTGGCTGACCAGCTTTACCACACACCAGCCCCGATCGACCTCTTATTGGGGTCGGACGTTCTTGGTCAAGTGTTGGACGGGACTAAGGTCTCGTTGGGCCCGGGCAAGCCCATAGCCTTCGGCACGATTTTCGACTTCGCGTTGATAGGACCCATTGAGGACTTGTATGCGCAGCCGGAGCAGCAGGTTAACTCAGCTCACGTCGTCAGCTCACAACCAGACTCAGCTGAATCAGCCCAGGACATACGTCAGAGTCTGGAAAGGTTCTGGGAATCTGAGGAGCCCCTCCCTCAATCTCACACTCATAATGATCCCCTGGAGGAACAATGCGAGGAAATCTTCCGCTCTACCACTACACGCGATCCCTCAGGCAGATATACGGTCGCTCTGCCCTTTCTAAAGGACGCCCCTCAACTAGGCAAAACTCACCCTATCGCATTACGCAGATTCCTCAATATTGAGAAGAAGCTAATGGCGAACCCGTCTCTGCGTTCTAAATACGTCGACTTTATGGCCGAATACATCGACTTAGGGCACATGGCTCCCTGTCACCCAAATACATTCGCCCATAAACCTCACTTCTACATCCCTCACCATGGCGTATTTAAGTCAGGGTCGGACAAGCTGCGCATTGTTTTTGATGGTAGCTGCAAAAGCTCCAATGGTGTCAGCATAAATGAATGCCTACACACAGGCCCCGCCCTTCAACAGGACATTGTGGACATCATCATGTCCTTCAGAACGCATCCAGTCGTTTTCAGCACTGACATCCAGAGGATGTTCAGAAATGTGCTGGTTGCCCCAGACCAGAGACGGTATCAGCTGATACTATGGCGGTCCTCACCAGATCACCCTCTGCTCACCTACGCCCTCAATACAGTCACGTACGGCTTAAGATCAAGCCCATATCATGCAATCCGCACCCTGCTCCAGCTGGCTGATGATGAAGGCCATCGCTACCCTGGAGCCGCTCAGGTTCTTCGCAAGTCTATCTTCGTTGATGACATCTTGTGTGGCCATGACACGGTTGAATCCGCCCAAGCACTTCAGGACGAGTTGATAAGTCTGCTAGACCTAGGCGGCTTTCAGCTCAGTAAGTGGACATCTAACTCGCCTAAGCTGCTCGAGAGATTTCACGGGTTTGCAGATGCCTCTGAAGCCGGGTTTGCCGCCGTTGTTTACCTCCATGAGCTCGATGCCTCCGGAGATACTTTGGTACACTTGATTGTCGCCAAGTCGCGAGTCGCACCAATCAAGAACCGCCTTACAATCCCCAAGTTAGAGTTGTCGGCCGCCACTCTACTCTCCCAGCTCATGATCCGTGTGTCGGTTCAGTTATCGGCCCATATCAGTATACAACAACACATATGTTGGTCAGACAGTACGATAGTCCTGGCCTGGCTCAATACACCGCCTCACCGTCTTCAACCCTTTGAAGCCAACAGGGAAGTCAAAATCAGCTCAGGCTCACCAGAATGTACCTGGCGACACGTACCCTCCGAGCTCAACCCGGCAGATTGCGCAAGCAGAGGGATGTCTGCGCAATCCCTGTCAGCCCACGACCTATGGTGGTCTCCCACGTGGCTTGGACAGCCTTGTGAGTCTTGGCCTGCAATGCCCTTAGCTCTGGGCCATCACGCCCTGCCCGGCCTTAAGCCCAAACACGTCCCGTCACTGGTCACAGTGCCCGGTCTTGACTTTGACCTGTTCACTCGGTTCAGTTCACTAGACAAGCTCGTCGGAGTGACAGCTTGTCTAAAACGCTTTCTGCACAACTGCAGACACGCGACGCTCAGGCCCCTTGTACGTCAGTGAACGAAGAGAGGCCCTACTTTACTGGGTGCGCAGTGTCCAGCACAATGAGTTTGCGGAGGACATCCACCGCCTTCAAACTGGCAAAATCTGCTCCGTCAGACTCCAGCGGCTGTCACCTCTCATTAAAGATGAGCTCCTTAGAGTTGGTGGACGACTGTCCCATGCGTCTATCCGATATGACGCGCAGCACCCGCTCATACTTCCCAGCTCTAGCCCACTTGTAGACCTTATCATTGACCACTACCACAAAATACACTGCCACCCTGGCGCTGACACTTTACACGCTATCCTACGCCAACAATTTTGGATATTGTCCGCGCGCCGTATTATTAGACACCGAGTTTTTAAATGCATTAGATGCTTTCGATGCCGGGCCCAGCCGCAAGCGCCCTTCATGGCCGACCTGCCAGCCGATAGAGTTACGCCTCAGCCAGTATTTAGTCAAGTCACGACCGATTTCGCCGGACCATTCCTCGTTAAATCTAGTACCCTACGTAATGTTAAACTCTTAAAAGCGTACTTTTGTATATTCGTGTGCCTCTCGACTAAGGCGGTTCATTTGGAACCGGTCTCGGACCTCAGCACGGAAACGTTCCTCGCGGCATTACAGCGTTTTATAGCACGCCGCGGTGCCCCGGTTCTCATCCGCTCGGACTGCGGTACAAATTATGTAGGCGCTAGAAATCAGCTCATCGAAGTACAAAACTTTCTTGCCTTGAATAATGACACGATTGCGCACAAGCTCGCTGGTCAGCACATTACTTGGTTGTTGAACGTCCCTAAGGGACCATGGTTCGGTGCGTTACATGAGATCAACGTAAAATCAACAAAGCAACTTTTATATCGCGTAATTGGCGAACAACACCTCACATTCGAGGAATTCTCCACACTTTTAGCTCGAATTGAAGCGGTCCTCAACTCAAGACCTCTCTGCCCACTTTCGTCTGATCCTTCAGACTTTGAGCCGCTTACAGCCGGACATTTCCTTATAGGCCGCCCACTAACGGCCCTTCCCGAACTATCCGTGGAAGATAGGCCGATCTCCACACGTAGGCGATTCCAGATGGTACAGGCCCTTTTTCCCAGCGCTTCTGGACGCTGTGGACCCAGTCCTACCTGCATACCCTTCAAACCCGCTCCAAATGGTTGTCCCCATCCTCCCCTCCCCGAGTCGGCGAGCTCGTCCTCATCAAGGAGGACAACCTGCCTGCCCTCCAATGGAGACTGGGGCGCATTGCTCGCACCCTGCCTGGGAAGGATGGCGTCGTGCGGGTGGTGAACCTGGACACCGCGAATGGACATCTTCGGAGGCCTGTATTCCGGATCGCCAGGCTCCCATTGGATGAGCCCACCCTGGCCCCCGGAGGATGTTCCCGCCAAAGCCGGGACGGCCATTCAAACTATACCGCCATCGGTAAGGCGGTTGTTGACGACCGCGTCCGCCTATCTGCCGCGGCGCCACCGCTGCGCGACCCGCAGCCGCTGGCTTAGTGAGATACCGCGCCGACCAGTCTGTCTGTGAACTACCGCAAGACGCCCACAAATTACGCGCGCTGGTATCCTGAACCCAATGTGAAGAGAACGCCTGAGTGCCTGTGATAACGTAAAGTGACTTTGTGCTGTGCCGTGACAAATCGCCTACATCGCCGCCCGCCAGCTCGCTGCCCCGTCTCCTACAGTTGCCCGATCACCCATCATCATCCCAGGTAAGCCTTCCTACCTACCTACCTACCAGTTCCCTACGTCGCGTAATCGCCACTCAGACGTGGCGACTACATTATCGATATCGATATTAATGTGAAAAGCGACATGAAGTACATCACTGAATGCATTTTTAAACAATTTGACATACACAAATGCCATCCTATTTCGGTTTCGTTTGACAGCTCATGTTTGTTGCTCTATTCCGTTAGGTATAGTAACTTTATGGTTCGAACTCCGGTCGGGTCAATTTAGAAATTATTGTTTTCTGAATTGTCTCGGGTCTGGGTGTATTCTATGTATAGTAAGTATGTATTTAAAAGTATTTTAAGTATGTTTATCCGTTGTCTAGTAACCATTTAACGAGTTTCTTCGAAGCTTCTCTTGGGCTAGATAATTGGTGTGAGTGTAGAAAAGTATTATTTATTTATTTATTTGGGCCCATTGGATTTTGAGAATGTATAAGTATAAATCGTATTGACAAATATAGCTCAAAATTTACTTAATCTAACCATGCTATCATATTTTCCCTTTAAAGTCAGAAAAAAATACAACACTTAGTTTTTTTCTCGTATGGCAGTAACCAATTTAAGGTTTTTGAACGCACTCTGCCAATCAAAGGGTTTCGTTCCGCCTTTTAACTGTTAACGTTTAATATATTGATTAATTTGATGTTTATAAAACTATATTCTAGTTCTTTTTTTAAAAAAATGTTATCATGGCATTAAATACGCTTAACGATTTATGAATAATTATTGACACTATAATTAATAATTACGAATTAATTAAACGGTTATACATAGCAAAGGTAAAACGAAACGTATTTTTGACTTGTCAGTTGTGAGCTGTTTCTGTTACTTTTGTCAGTGGTTTTCGATTCGTTATTTTTAGTGGAATCTCATGTATAGTCTTGATTATTGGCTTCTTTAATAATAAATATGTGTTGTGCATGATTAATTGAAACAAAAGTGGTAGTTAGGTATTTTACAATTTGTCCCACATAACTCTGCAGAGATACGACGCAGAATATGGACGAATATGAATAAAATCTGACTTTAGACCAATAAACAGTAATATAATAGAATACATTTGGCTACCAAGATCATTTAATACAAACTTTTAACGAGTGGTAAAGCCACGCTGCGTATCAGCACGCATTGGGTCAGCTCGCCCGGCGTAATACCACCCTCTCATTAATATCCGGCGTGAAATAATATCACTTGGTGCTGTTGTGTTTCGTCCGGCCAGTGAGGGTTCCGGAGGCCCTCCCCCCCCTCCCCCCTCATAATTCCTATTCTTTCTAAAACCTATTCCATGCTTAAAGGCCGGCAACGCATCTGCGATTCCTCTGGTGTTGCGGATGTCCATGGGCGGCGGTGATTGCTCTCCATCAGGTGACCAGCCTGCTCGTTTGCCTCCTTCTATTATAAAGAAAAAAAAACTAACTCATTGTCAGGTTTTCAAATACTTATATGGGCCGTAGGCATTGTCCCTTCATGGTCACTACTATAACTTTTAAGAAAATACGAGATTTTTTACCATGTTTTCAGTTGTAACTGCGCCCAAATATCGGGGACTTCAAACCTTGACAAAAACATGGTAAAAATCACGTTTTTTCCTACTAAATCATACCCATGTTAGACAGCCGCACATGTAAAGTAAGACATATTCACTCAAACCAGGAGTGGGCACATACTAATTTCACTAACGACTTTATACGTTCCACTTGGTACGGTCAGGAAGGAAAGTCGAGGGTATAAATAAAAAGAAAATGTTTTCTAGGGCCCTCCTCGGCCCGGCAAAGCCTGCTTGCCTATTTTGCATACCCTCCTTAGACGTGTGTCCTCAGATTCAGCTCGTGTGCGGCGCTGTGGTGCACTAATATTATAATTGAGGCTTTCCTTATACTTTTCCCGTGCAAGTTGGTTTTATTTACGAATCGTAAAAAAAAAATTGTACCAAAACCTTTTCTTTTGCGTGGTTTTTGAAGTGCGTATTTAAGACGCATATTTAACGCAGTGCTAACTAACTTGTGAAACTCACATATTTGTACGTGTGAGTTTTACAATTTCGCTCTCATACATTATGGTAGTTAACTTGGACTTTATCATAAAGTGGAGAAAAGTCGCACTAGCGCTCTATTTATTATAAATAACGATTAAGTATAGTTAAGTATTTGTTTATTTTCATCATCAGCCTATAAACGTCCCACTGCTGGGCACAGGCCTCCCACGTGAACA
Source organism: Scoparia ambigualis (assembly GCA_963921215.1). NCBI lineage: Eukaryota > Metazoa > Arthropoda > Insecta > Lepidoptera > Crambidae > Scoparia > Scoparia ambigualis. The sequence goes on along the minus strand of OY992511.1, from coordinate 9,203,265 downwards.
ATAGCACGTGGGGATATCGGGCCATAACCTACCACGCTGGCCCAATGCGGGTTGGTGGGTTTTAACGACGACTGCCATCTTACGACAACAACCGGGACCAACGGCTTAACATGCCTTCCGAAGCACGAAGGAGCTCGAAATGTTTTTAATGGTCACCCATCAGGCGACCCGGCATTGCGAAAGTTGCTTAGCGGGCAAGATCGCAAGCCGAACGCGCTAACCGCTGCGCCATCGAGCTCCTCTATTTATTTGGGATGACCTCCTTGGTCGATTTGTTTGTACACCGGTTTTCATGGTGTCGCCATCTCTGAGGGCCCGGGTTCGATCCCCAGTCGGGTAAAATTAGAAATTTTGGTTTTTTTGAGTTGTCTCGGGTCTGGCTGTTTTTTATGTATAATAAGTATGTATTTAAGTATTTTAAGTATGTTTATCCGTTATCTAGTAACCGTTTAACGAGTTTCATAACGAAGCTTCTCTTGGAATAGATAATTGGTGTGAGTGTAGGAAAGTTTGTTTAAGTTCAGTTTATTTATTTATTTTAAGAGATTTTATAATTAATTTATGTTTATGATGATAAATCACAAAGTGAAAACGTAAAGCACAGCTTATATAAAAATCAAGTCGTCGCTACAATTATTGAATTTACTTAATCACGAAGCCTGCCAAAGTGCCAAATGCAGTGATCACAAAACCGACAAATCCGTAACACACTTTGCTCTACCAAGGGATTGAACCCAGGACCAACGGATATCAGACCGAGTGACCACTCAGCCACCGAGCCGTTATACAATGTGATAAGGGTGGTACTTCTAACCTGTTAAGGCTAACTACATCTTAATTCATCGACAAAAAAAATAATATGGACCAATAAAAAAGTTATTTTAAATCACAAAATAATTAAGTAATGATTTTTTTCTCACCAAAATAATCTCAAACATACAAAACAAAGTAATTTATTAGTTTGACAGTGTCATAAGCTACCGTTTGCCATTTTTGTCATGTTTGTCCGACGTATGAAACCATTGATATCGCATAAAGTAAACATGGTCATAAATTATAGGGGGAGGGGGTAGGACCCCCCATATTATTTTTGTCGATGAATTGAGATGTAGTACTTAGCCTTGACGGGTTAGAAGTACCATCCTTATCACATTGTATAAATAAGTACACATAAACACATATGAATAAAAACATAGTTAATTCATTGTAACACAATTTACACCAATATTAAACTCCTATGTAATGAATTTGGACAAGACAAATAGCGAATAAAAAAGTCTTGTACTTGGTACTGCCAAATTAATTACGTAGTATCGTTAAGTTTTAGGTGCTCTCTAATTAGAAAACACTGAGGAGCGTAATTAGGCGACACTTAAGGAGTAACGATCTCTCTGAAGCTTTGTCAAAGCGTGCCGGAAGGCGAAAATACTAAAATTTATACAAATTGTAGCGGCACCCGCTATAAAAGAGAAAAAACAGTGTATCTAAGTTCTTCCGTTTGATACAACAAAGAGAAGAGTCCAATAAGATATACTCGTATGCGGAACGATGCACTACTTAGTGCTAAATTACAATAAAACACTGCAAAATATTCAAAATTCTACTATAAGATAATAATATTATAATCATACATGATGTAAAAACGGGCATCCGAGAATCGTGTGATTTTAAAACAACACCATGTCAAGGAGCTATCATTTTCAGTAGATACTATCCAAAAAAATTTTTTTTTAAGCTTGTGTTGCCTGCAATAAGTATTTTTAAGTATATGATACAAATCAGACTAAATGTATTTAGTACAAAAAATTTTGCAGTAATCATATATTGCCCTAAAAAAACTTTGGACATGATGACAAAATGTGTTCTTTCTAAACTATGTGAGACATTGTGTTGTTACAAAACTATATAGACCTGAACTTGCGTTGTTACAAAAACACATTCTATAGAATTAGTAAACTAAAAGTCATGTTACAAATAAACATCTTTATACATACACCTTAAAAGCTTAATTTCACAGGTTTTAGGTTCTTCTGTGAGATACTGCGCATGTTTTTCCACATCATTTAATTTCTAGACATAGATAGGTTTTTTCCCACCTGGAAAAGCTTTTTGAGAGGGCATAGTCAGTAAACTATTGAAATTGCAATTTTTTTAGTCTAAAAGTGTGTTCTTTAAGTCCATCAATGTAGTCACGAGCAAGAACACAGCCCGGAGTATTTGAATAGAATTCAAATTGGTAGAATTTTAATACCGGAAATGTATTTTGTCTAGTTTCTTCTGACTAGACTTGTGTTCATTTAAAACAATATAAAATTTCGATACCCCGTCTAAAATATAAAACGTCAGGAGACATTGTGTGTTTCTAGCAAATGTGTAAATAGGCCTAAAGAAAAAGTTGCGTTCAAAAACTAGATTTCTAAAAAAGTGGCGTTTGTGTTGTTTTAAAATTACACGATTCATGATTACATTAATAATTATTAATTGTTTTGCTCCAAAACCTAAATTGCCCACGTTGCTCAAAGCTGTCAGCTTAAAGTGGAACTAGACTGGACACGTTTGCCACAAGCCGGACGAGGATTTTTATAAAAAAATGAATGGCGCAGCGGCTAGCGCGTTCGGCTTGCGATCTTGCCCACTAAGCAACTTTCGCAATGCTAGGTCACCTGATGGGTGACCGATTAAAACATCTCGAGCTCCTCCTTGCTTCGGAAGGCACGTTAAGCCGTTGGTCCCGGTTGTTGTCGTAAGATGGCAATCGTTAAAACCCACCAACCCGCATTGGGCCAGCATGGGAGGCCTGTGCCCAGCTGTGGGACGTTTATGGGCGGATGATGATGATGATGATATGATTAAAAAAAAATATTTGTGGTGGTAAGTAAAAAAGGGAACAATCTATCATCTATTATATATTAATAAAAATCAATTGCCGAAATGTTAGTACGCGCATCATTTCAGAACGGCTGTACCTATTTGGGTAATTCTTTTTTTGCTGTGTTTGTAATTTCAGGACTAGGTTTGTGTGATATTATTTTTTTGGAAATTCATCTCGGGATACAGGGTGTTCACGAGGACAAAGACGCGAGCGGGCCCCCAGATTTTTTTTTAAAGAACAAGAAATTACTGAGCATACATGAACGAAAGCTGAGGGTTGGTAAAGTGAACCTGCTGTTCCTGTTCTGTTGTGTTGTAACCTAATGAATAAAACATTTTTGTACTTCTGTTTTAGGCTTAGTAATCAAAACACTTGCTAAAAACATTATATTTAATTTTTTTATATATAACTTTTCCTAAAGCTTAAAGCCCAAGTTAAGCTTCTTTTGAAACTTGTTTTTATTGGTTAGATCATGGATAAATATAATTATCATACAATAAAACACCCAGACCGAAATCAATTCAGAAAAAGAGTTATTTCTAAATTAACCCAAACCGGGAATCGAACCCGGGATATCAAAAATGTAGACACCAGAAGCTGCGTGCCACTTACCACTCCACCACGGTCGGTCGTCAAATATTCTATATCCCTTTAGCGTAATATGCTTATATACGAAAATGAACGCACCCGCCTCTGTCCTCTAACACCTAACTCACTCGAGAAGTGGAACCCGAATCAAATTTCCACGCGGGTGACTTTCAAATGAAAAAACTGTCCGATTTTTGCGGCAATGTTAAGATTTCAATCCGATTTGATATCGTGTATGAATGATGTTAGCTCGAAATTAACAGATTTGTGAAAAAATCATTGACATTGTGTGGTGGCGGCACACGGCTCATTATAGGGATACTTACTACTGACCCCTCTCTTCCCGTGCGTGGGTATCGTGAAAAGCGGCTAACGGACTAAAGACTGCACATACTGCACATTGACGAGCTCCTGGTCGGGTGGATTGTACTCCGGTTTTCGTCGCCATCTCTGAGGTCCCGGGTTCGATCCCCGGTCGGGTCAATTTAGAAATTATTGTTTTTTCTAAATTGTCTCGGGTCTGTTTTCTATGTATAATAAGTATGTTTATCCGTTGTCTAGTAAATATTTAACGAGTTTCATAAAGAAGCTTCTCTTGGGCTATATAATTGGTGTGAGTGTAGGAAAGTTTATTTAAAGTTTAAATGTCATACTCGTAGCACTCCTTCTTTCTATACATCCAACAGCAAAGACCGGTAATGGACTCGCCACCTATCACACTGAGCAGGTAGTTGTACATTCGCGACAAAGTTAGTTTGCCACGTTTTTGTAACTCCATACATTGAAAGTACTGATACTGATACAGTGATAAGTGTATCAGTGCAGTGACTACCTTGACTTTGTCAATGCGCGTGTGGTGATCTGGAGAGTAATTACCGCCGCCCATGGACACCCGCAAAACTAGAGGAACCGCAGGCGCGTTGCCGTCCTTTAAGGAAGGAATAGGAATTGTGAAGAGGGAGGGGGGGGGGTGACCTCCGGAACCCTCACTGGCCGGACGAAACACAACAGCATGAAGTGCCGTTATTTCACGCCGGATATTCGTGAGAGGGTGGTATTACGCCGGGCGAGCCGGCCCAATGCGTGCTGCAACTGCAACGCAGCGTGGCTCTACCACTCAGTCTGTGTCACTCATTTAGCACCACCCAGGGGTCACGTGTAGGGTCTCAAAGGGTCTCAAGGGTAAACCTACGGACGCGAGCAACTTTAACCCCCAAAAAAAAGTTGTGTTGCAAATGTGATCTGTGTTTGCTTAATAGTTTTAGTTATATAAGTACTCGTAGTTGGTAGTTTAGCAGGTACATAGTTTTTATATAGTTGGTGCATCTCTGAAAAAATAGATCATAATGAGCCAGGCACAAGCTCTGGTGAGCATGGTGTAAGTATTTTTTATAATTGCTTACTATTGACGTGACAACGTCTTATAAATTGGTTTGCCGGGTGACACTTCAAGAAACTGCGTTACGCTCCGCTCACGTTATGCGCTCACAATGAGAGCGAGTGAGAGGCACGCGTCCCTTCCACTCGGGCATGGTTAGCCCGCCTAAGAGCGAGAGAGACAGACATAAAAATGAAAGGCACGCGTCCCTTCCACTCGAGCACAGTTAGTTACTATTATTTCATCCTTCTTCCTACTATACGAATGAATATTCACATTAAAATTATTTTACCACTCAAAGTCGTTGTCACGTAAAACTTTCGCCCGTATACCGACTTTACAGGCAACCAATTTTTATTTTGTTATCTAACTATCTAAAAAAAAAAAAACGTTTTTGCTTCACTTATTGTTTGATTTTTCTGCTGTCTGTGTCGAAAATAAAAGTGTGGCGAATTAACTTTATAAAATGTACAACAACCCCACTGCACAGCATATATGCATATGCTTTTTGACGACCTCCGTGGTTCAGTGGTTAGCACGCCGGGTCTGGCGTCGCGCCATCTCTGAGGTCGCAGGTACAATTCCCGGTCGAGTCAATTTAGAGAAAAACTGTTTTTCGAAATTGATTTCGGGTCTGGGTATTTTTTCTGTGTTTATTTATTTATGTATATTTACCATATTGAAATGAAATGAAATGAAATGAAAAATGTTTATTCGGAGCATAAATAGGACAATTAAAAATAAGGATATAAAAACGTGGACATTATGCAACCGAAATGGTCGCCACTCAGCTTATGCCGTGACATTTACATGCTATGGCGCTGGTATTCTGTGGAACCAGTAAGAGGAAGACGCAGCTCCAGACATAAACTTAAATTTAAGTTTAGGCCTACAAAATCAAAATAACATCAAGCCGTAGATAGTTTTACTTTAACATAAATATATAAGGTTACAATACAAAACATAAATAAAACAAGCTAATAAATATAAAAAACGAAAACTATAAAACAAAATAACAAAATTTAAAATAATAACAAAAATAAAATAAAATATTATTATCACAGCACGACCGCTTTAGTGCTGGAAAGCTGTAACTCTAATAGATACTTTTTTAGTTTAAACTTAAATGTGCTAGCCGCTAGTAATATTAACGAGTTTCAAAAGAATACTCGTCTTGCTCTAGATAATTAGTGTGAGCGTTAACCAATTTAATTTTAATTAATATGCAGTAGTTTATTGGACAAACATGCATAGACTATGGTGTTTAGAGTTTAGAGTCGACAATATCCTACTAATATTATAAACGCGAAAGTTTGTAAGTATGGATGGATGTTTGTTACTCTTTCACGTAAAAACTACTAAATGGATTTAAATGAAATTTGGCAAACAGATAGTTTATAACCTGGATTAACGCATAGGATACTTTTTAACCCGATATTCTCACGGGAACGGGAACCACGCGGGTGAAACCGCGAGCGGCCGCTAGTAATTTAAATATTTGCACACCTAAAATATTGTAGATCTATTAACGAATGTAACATCTTGATTGTCCACAATATTTGAGGAAATAAATTATTTGATTTGATTTAATATGGTAGAGGGCTGATGTTGAGGGCCTCATTGCATAGTCTCTGGCTATCCTTTAGGGGACATAGCCGTGAGTGCATTTATGTATGTTGTACTATTGTCATTAGTAACTATTATGAGAAGTCACACGTACATGTAGTGTGTGTACAGTATAGCCACAGACCATGTGAGTATAGCCGACACACACTACAAGCAACCATACTTGCAGCGCAGCAACCATCTGTATAGCTTTTTTTCAATGCGGGGCACTGGTCCAACTGCTCTGTCCAACCAGTTGGACCATGGGTCTTTACTAGGGGCAGTTTGACTAAATCTTGTTATATTCTCCATCATTGCACTTTTTTTTCTTTGCCAACAACTTCGAAGAATAACAACGTAACATTTTTGTTTTAGATGTTTGATAAGTTTATTTTATCACTATTAATAAGTGTACATATAGTCATCATCAAAATATAAAGTCTTAATTTTTTTTTAGTGAACAATTTATACGCTCACTTATTGTTGTGTTTTTTTATTAATAATTTGATTTTACTTTTATTTATGCTTTTTAAGTTAATTTTACACTCATTTATTAAACAGTCAAAATTTTAACATTGTCGCGTAGCGGTGAAAGAATACTACCACCCCTCTCTTTCCCTGGGTGTCGTAAAAGACGACTAACGGACTAAAGACTGCACATACATCCAACAGCATAGAGCGGCGATCGGCTCACCACCTGTCACGCTGGCATAACATGTGCAGTCGCTATTTCGTGAAAAGTGGACTATGGCAGAGGACTGCTTCTGCGGCCTCTAACCCTTCGGGGATAATAGTCGTGATTACTTATGTAGTTTGTATGTAGTTGTCTTTTGTATGTAGTTGTCTTTTGTTTAGTCTTTTAAATTTCACAATTCTAACTATCTGCCCAGCGCCGCCGATAGGCAGCACTGGCATACTTAAGATTGACTGCGATCTGAAGGCCCTTTAATACGAGTAATTAGAGTATATATATAGTGGTAAGAGATGCGTGCTTATCGGTTATAGTGTGCACACACTACAATTACATAACTATACATACTTATTTATGCTGAGACTATACTGTCGTAGTTTGTAAAACTGACACACGACAGCTACCTTTTTTATGAAGCCTTCACAAGACCATGCTCCTTTAACGTCATTGTATAGTAGGAAGATCTTGAAAGTTAAAATGTTTATGGTTCAAATCTATTTGCCAAGATAACTAAATCGAGAAACAAAGCTAACTAACTAATTATTTTCAAAAATTTTGAGTGACTGATTGCACTAATAAACCACTAGTTAGTATAACTAATAAGCCAACCAAGTGGGTGTATAGTTAGGTTGTTTGATATATTGTAATAAAAAAATATATGTATTTGTAAATTTTTTTATTACAATATATCAAGTAACCTAACTACGAGTATACACAGTGAGTGGAAATTCCTAGTAGTACCAAATTAAGAAATAAAACATTTCGTACACTCGATAATTTTCTTTAAAGAAAACACCAATCGAGTCAATGACTGTCTTTATGTATATTCCAACAGGACTCCATAGCGGCAGGTTCATAAACAGTTGTTGAATAATTCGCTCTTCAAATAAAAGGTTGTTAATTTGTCTGACGGAATATTAATACGTTCGATTGTTAGAGCTATTCTGAAATTATTGCATTAGATTAGAAATCTATTCTTATTAATACTGAGTTATGTGGCTTTAGGTAACTTCATATTTAACTTTTGCCATGCTAACTATCCGAAATAAAATAAAAAACACGAGCTCCTCCATGCTTCATCTCCTTCCATAAAAACAACCAAACCGCATGTATGGTCTATGCTGTGCTCAGCTGTGGGACGTTTATGGTCTGATGATGATATTTTAACATTCATAAATTCAGTTAGAGAATATCGATGTTGATGGAATGCGAAAACGTATGATATATACTAAAAAGGAAAAAAAGGTAAATCTTGGAAACAAATGTCAAAAAGAAAAAATTACGAAAATGAAAAAAAAAATTAAAATCGAATGCAGTTCATGTTAAATTTTGCGTTCACAATACATAAAATGTACCACAGAACCGAAATAATCGACCTTGTTCATACTAAAGTAGTCTATAGTATCCAAACACGACACAAAGTCAAATGGAAAGCGCGTCCATATATGGACGCTTGGGATTTGACGGAATAGCGAGTTTTTTAGCTGCGTCCATATATGGACACTCTCTCTCATGGGGCTTGAGTGGTTAAAACAATAAAAGAAAAATACTAAAAAACGTGTGATTGCAATAACACGAAATGGAATTAAATGGAATACGAGAATGCGCAACAATACGTACCTACCTTAGATTAAAACAAAAAGGGAAGATACGGCATGCTCCTACTTGTAGTCATTCAAAATATAGTCCTACTCAACTACTTAAGCAAACACTCACACACGCACACCTTTATAGTGTAAATCGAGCGAGCGAGACAAAGCAGTAAGTTTCAACGTCAGCGCGAGGGAGTCAACGAGTAGCGCGTTGGCGTCTCGGTCGCTTCGCAACAGACGAGTACGTACGGCCGATTCCGACGCCACTGCGGAGTAGCGTCTTTCTCTTTTTCACATAGTAGAATATCCGCGATAGTGCGATGTAGCCTGTTCGCTCGGCAAATTGTGACTGAAGTGAAATTGTGCCTTTAGGCCTAATTTTGGCGGCTCACTCACGAGACGCTAATGCCGTATCTTCCCTATTTGTTTTAATCTAAGGTACCTACCAAGACTACTAAAAACATAATAATTCCATATCGATGACGGTAGTTCCATATCGATATCGATGACGTGGAAGTGGCATGCAAAATTCTCATACGAAACACAGAATAACGACGTTTCGTAGTCCCCTGTTTCCTTCTTCAGAACTGGACCAATTTTTATGGTTTTTTCAGCATCGGTTAAAGAAAGAGATTTTCTACGTCTGAACGAAAACGTTGTTTTTCTCTGTGTTTCGTATGAGAATTTCACATGACAATTCCACGAAGTGTTTCCTTTTAAGGACTACTAACATAATTCCAAAATCTTTACAAAGTGCTTGACCACGCTGTTTGCCAAATACACACATCAAAAGTGTCTAGGGATCAAGCATTTTTATGCGGATTTCTTGAGATTGAGATGTGGCTTTGTAATAAATTTATGATTTTATAAATTTATATGGATCCTTTTTGGTGCATTTCATAATTTGAAACAGGAACTTTCAATCAATTTCTAATAAAAGATGAAAATCAGCTGTCAATATTTTCCCTATAAAAACATACAACGCATTAAAGACATTATTAGTGCTACTGTTTCCCTACTACTGATTAAAACCAACGTTATTATGGAGCGGCGACGTCATTTAAGCAGGGAAGAAATGCTCAGAGCCGTGGGAATGATAGAAGCTGGTTCCCGGCAACGTACTGTGGCTTTAGCTCTGAATACAAGTCAGAGTGTTATCAGTCGACTTTGGACACGTTACCGAAGCACTGGTACCGTGGCTGAGCGCCATGGAGGACGGTATCGCTGCACCACACGGAGACAAGACCGATACATTCAAATCACAACTCGAAGAGCTCCAACAATAACCGCCATGATGTTAGCCGTGAGGCTTCATCACTCTTCAGGGAACTTAATTAGCGACCAAACAGTCAGAAACCGCTTGCATGAAGTGAACCTTCATTTCCGAAGACCGCTAAGGGCCGTAACCACCAATAGCAATGCCCAATCGTAGGATTCGATATCAATGGGCTCTTGAACACAGAAATTGGGCAGAAGAACAATGGCGTTTCGTGTGCTTTTCTGATGAGTCTCGTTTTGGTATGAGACCGGATACAAGACGTATACGACACTGGAGAACCCCTGGACGCCAACAGCGATTAAAATCCTGCCAGGAAGTCCATCCTTATAGTGGTGGAACCATCATGGTATGGGCGGGTATTTGGATCGGCGGAAGAACTGAGTTGATTTGGATCAGAGGCAACCTCAACGCTCAAATTTATGCTGAGACGATTGTATCAGACGTCATCGTTCCTCTACAAGTGCAAATCGGTCCCTTATTTCAGTTAATGCATGATAATGCACGACCGCACACCGCAAGAGTTGTAAGACAGACTCTCGCCGCAGCTAACATCAATGTCATGCCCTGGCCTGCTCAGTCGCCAGACTTGAACCCGATTGAGCATGCATGGGATATGCTACAGAGAAGAGCTCTGCCGAATATGGAGGGTATCCAGTCGCAAGAAGACCTTTTTTTGTTGTTGCAACGAACATGGGCGGCCATTCCACAGCGTGATTTGGATGAACTCATTTTGAGTATGCCAAACCGATGTTCTTGTGTTGTTAGTGTTCGCGGTAGAAACACGGATTATTAATTGTTTAAGTTACCCAATAAAATTTTAAAGAAAACTGTTATTTCAGTCTTTTTTTCGAACTTTAATGTTAGTGGTTCAAATGTCAAAAATCCCTTTATTAGGAAAATGGCAAATTTCTTTATTAATGCAAAGGTGACTTGGTTTATCGTTACTGTAGACAAACGAAAACACTTTATTTGATGAATCCTTAAAGAAAATTTTAATTAATATCAATCAGGAGAAAAGTTATTGCAAAAATATATGTTGATCCCTAGACACTTTTGATGTGTGTATTTTAAGGAAAAAAAACCCAAAATTAATTTCAAGTAACCGCAGCACAAAGTGTGACCACAGGACTTCATACAGGATACCAAGCGCTAATCAATACGGCGAAGTATCGTCAAGATGGAGTTAAAACAGACCTCCCTTTATATTGGGAAAGGTCGAGCACCCTACAACATGTAGACGGCCCTCAGCTCCCGAGGGATAGCTTTCGGCACGTTCACACTACACGCACCTTGAATTCACATTTGATTTGGCGTAATGCGATTTTGTGCAACTCCGAAGAGGGATGTGTACAGACGGCATTCAATTGATTTACTATTGCAATCACTGATCACCCATCCGCACTTGGAAAGCGTATTACGTCAATGCTCATTAATTGGAGCCAAGAGTTGATTTCAAAGAAAGAAGCTTTTGTCTAGCATTTGGACAGTATACAAGATATTTAATATAACATGTGTGTTAGACAGCAGGCTTTATATAAGTAGTAGAAGAGGTCTACTACGTCACTTTACTACTTCTTTCTTTACTACAATATACTAATTTAGATAAGATTTGTGTGGAGCTTATGTCAAAAAATTTACTTTATTATAGGAAAAATAACAGAAAGTTAGGTTATTAATTTCAGTCTTTAGAGTAAATCCATGCCAGATAGATGCATCATGTGTGTACGCAGCCGTCGTCTGCTGACGGCGCGGCGGCCTCTTGCCAAACTCGAGCGTAGGGCGGCGTCTCCGCTTTGTCAAACGCGACGCGTTGATACGCGGCTCTAATTATACGGCGCACCTGCCTCGTCTGCCCGCCAGCCCAAAAATGCTCTGCCTGCCTCGCCTTAATATGATAATGACATTTGCATGTAAGATGAAAGGAATGCTGTTTTGTTTTTGAACAGACTAGCGTTTGCGTGGTACTGTTTTGTCGGGGATTGATGATTTATGTATGCTTTGTATACACAGCTGTGTGGTGAAGGCTCATTTAAGGTTGCTTCAGACATATCAGTGAAGCCACAAATCCGACACCGTACCGGCACAGTGTTTTTCATACATTCTCTATGAACGCATCCCCACTTGTCAGTGATAATCCTCTCAGTGTCAGTGCCGCCACCAGCAAATCACGGACGTATTCGTTTTGACAAAATTCATAGAGAATGTATGAAAGAATATTTTTCACAGTGCCGGTGCTGTGCCGGTACTGTGCCGGAACTGTGACTTCACTGATATGTGTGAATCAACTTTTAAAGGATACTAGCGACCCATATCTTCCGTTGGTTGTCGAAAAAAGCGACAAACGGTCTAAAGACTGCACATACATCCAACAGCAAGGAGCGGCGATGTGCTCAACTCCTGGCACGCTGAGCACATTATTTTGTAGTTGTGATTTGGTGAAACTTGGACTATGGGAGTGGACTGCTTTTGCGGTCCTCATTGCCTGGTCTCTGACTAACCCTTCGGGGATAGTAGGCGTGATTATATGTATGTTTTACCTGTTGTATACAACTTGCGAATATAAAACTTGAACAACAATTTTGTATTCAGGACTGAAAAATGTTGGTGGCGCGACTAAGCGATACCCGACTAACGTGGTAGTGAAATAGACAATTTTTTGTCAAATTCTTACATCACGTCAATGTGAAGGACACGTTATCGAGACACGAATTTACGATTCAATAATTTATTAACCTCTTAGTCTTGGAATCGAAATGTCAAAAAATTTTGACAGCAGGTGCAATTTGGCGGGAATGGAAAAAAAATAAAATTACGGAAATGGAAAAAAAATATAAAAAAACCGAACGCAGTTCATGTTAAATTTTGCGTTCACGATGTATATAATGTACCACAGAACCGAAATAATCGACCTTGTTCATGTGGAGAGCGCGGCCATATATGGCCGCTTGGGGTCTGACGGAATAGCGAGTTTTTTAGGTGCGACCAATATGTCATTGGGTGCGACCAATATGTCATTGGGTGCGACCATGTTTGGTCGCTTGGGGCTTGAGTGGTTAAATCAAAATTACAAAATAAGCGAATGAACTCATAAAAAGCGTGTCCATTTTATTATATGTATTTAGCATAACAATTTGCAAACGTCTCGACTTTATAAGTCTCAGAATATTTATTTGTCTGGTATTTCATTTTCTTCGTAAAAAAATATTTTTTTCGTTACTGCCATGGTTGTACGTGAATCATTAACGGATGATATCCCACAGAACAGTAAAATATATATATCTATTCCTTGTAATATCCCAATAACATTAATTTACTGCAAAACAAAAGAATTACGTCGAACTTCATTTCAACGCACATATTCAATCCTCAGGTCAATTCGATACTCACTTGACTCCACTAGCGCTCCGATACATAAAGTGAATACCATTGCAAGGTCAAAAGGGTTCGCTTTCGATCGAACTGTGTTCTGTCACTCGTGCGAATTCCAGTTCCGAGTTCGGATTTATACAGAAACGCCGTGCAGCTTTGACGTAGCAAAGAGTAAGTGGCTCAGAAACTTTGCTTTCCTTATGTTTTGTTCTGTGTATAGCTGATAGTTTCATACAACCAAATGGTGAAGATGTCGATAGCAATGGTAGGTAATAATTATAAACTACTATAAATAGTATATACTATCTCGCTAGGCAAATGCCTGTATCATTGAAATCAAGTCATCACCACAGTTGATGGGTATTGACTTAATTACTTAATTACTATTTAGGCGTGTTAGGCGTGTTAAGCGTGTTAGGCGTGTTAGGCGTGTTAGGCGTGTTAAGCGTGTTAGGCGTGTTAGGCGTGTTAGTGCGGGTTAGTGTTTATCATCAGCCTACAGCTGATGATGAACACTTTAGGTACCTACTCCTTATATTATGATATTTATATTATGAGAACTGCACTGTCTATAATGTCTAATCAGAAGGGTTTATTGCTTATTGTTTATTTAACCGCCTCTGTGGTCTAGTGGCTAACCCACCGGTTTCAGACCCAGAGGTCCCGGGTTCGATTCCCAGCGGGGGGTACATCTTTGTGTGCTCGGTTTGGTTGGTGGTATGGCTGCTAAGTCCGCCTGGCTAGCTACCACCATCTTATCTAAGTCTGTCGCCATAACAACGATGTTTATACTCGTAACATAGTTGTGTTCCGACAGTTAGAGATAAGATAGCCAGTTCCTCAGTGGTTGAGGGTTCCGGGTGAAGCGCGCTTCCACCTTCGGTCTTATCGTCACTTACCATCAGGTGAGATGAAGGTCAAGCGCTTACCCGTTACCCGTAAAAAAAAATCCTACTATAATATTATAAACGCGAAAGTTTGTAAGTATGGATGGATATTTGTTACTCTTTCACGTAAAAACTACTGAATGGATTTGGATGAAATTCGGCATACAGATAGTTTATAACCTGGATTAACACATAGGATACTTTTTTTTCCGATATTCCTACGGGAACGTATGGATGGATGTTTGTTACTCTTTCACGTAAAAACTACTAAATGGATTTGGATGAATTTCGGCATACAGATAGTTTATAACCTGGATTACAACAACACATAGGATAATTTTATTCAGATATTCCCACGGGAACGGGAACCACGCGGGTGAAACCGCGAGCGGCCGCTTGTCTAAAATAAAATAAGATAGAAGTTACTAAAAGTATATTAAATCACGGCACACAAGGTTACACAAAAATAATGTCAATTTGATCTCGTTAACAACTAACCAGCAAGACAAAAACGGCAGGCACGCGTGTAGGGATGGTTCTTTGAACGACTATTTGATACGGCTACGGCATACGGCTACGATGCTACGGCTACGACTATTTTTGGTGATGCAACAAACTGTGTCGCTACAAAGTATGTCGCTACAATCTGTATTGCTACAAACTGTGTCGCTACAAACTGTGACGCAACAAACTATGTCGCTACAAACTGTGATGCTCCAAACAGTATCGCCACAAACTGTGTCGCTACAAACTATGTCGCTACAAACTGTGTCGCTAGAAAACACTAACGCGTATCTGAATGCCTCACTAACCTCCCATGTTTACATAAATACCTAACAGCGAATGGAGAGATTGGGCCATAACCCCACCACGGGGCACAATATTTATAAAAATCAAATGCTTTTTAATCTGAACTTTTTGGAATAATAATATTTTTTTATATAACTTTAACGCAAATTTTGTTGCGAACAAATTACTGATCTTTAATGTTTGTAAAAATAATAAGATCGGATGTTGATAACGTAGTTTGTTCTAATACCAAAAAACTAATACCAATGGTATTTGTTTGTAATCGTGATTAATTTTCTATTCCGGACGAATACCACTTATAAACGAATCCCAAAATACGTTAAATGTAATGAGATACAGTCAGTAACAAAAATGCTTTTTAATGTGATTTTAAGTAGTGTTTATTTATACAGAATCATTTTTAATAAACCAATTAAAGAGTAGTATTATTATAATAACACAGACAATCAGACCTATGAAATTGCTTAATTACTGTATATAAAATAGGTATACTTAAAAATAAAGCTTTTTCAACAAATCACAGTTATTCATTTCAGTCTTCAAAATACAACAATTCAAGATATCACTCACGATCAACGATTAACATTTTATATAAAAATTATGTAATAGGTTCGATACCTGTAATATGAATTAATGTAAGGGACAAATAACTATTTTTCAGGAGAAGCTAAAAAGTATTTTTATTCTGGGAAAATACATATAACTTTTTTATTTCAAATAGTGCGTAAAATTCATGTACGACGAAGTTTCATGGAATTTTAAGCTCTATATTCAATAGAATCATTATAATCCTTATAATTTTCAAAATAGATTGTACCTAACATAAGTCTTTTTTTGTCTTTTACACTAAGATTTATACCGAAATTCATTAAAGAAGTAACTTAAAAAAGGTAACTCACAAAATCTTAAAAATATTTTAACGTAAGTATCAACATTTATTTTAAAAGAGCATAAAGTAGAAAATTGTAAAAATAGTTTATACTTCAATTTCATACTTGTTTTTCATTTTTCATTTTACGTACTTGTA
The DNA here is from genome assembly GCA_963921215.1 of Scoparia ambigualis. Lineage (NCBI taxonomy): Eukaryota > Metazoa > Arthropoda > Insecta > Lepidoptera > Crambidae > Scoparia > Scoparia ambigualis. The sequence goes on along the minus strand of OY992511.1, from coordinate 9,187,167 downwards.
TAAATATAATATGTATAAATGGTGCATTATTTTAATCAAAATATTATTTCATGTAATGGACGTACTTTGCACTCAATAATTTAATTTTTTTTTTGTTAAAATACGTAAGGGACATTTTTTGAAGATATCAAAATTTTAAATATACCAATCGATAGAGCGCAAATCGCGCTAATCGGTCTGACAGTGAGCGACAAAATTAAGAAACTTTAACTAGTTAAACTTTTTAAAGTACTGGTTTAAATTGATTGAAATTTGAAATAGGTATACCGTGTCTATACGATACCGTGCCCCCAGATTAGCAAGTAATTCACATAAGTTTGTTCATAAATAAAAATGCCGGAATGAAGTGAATTTGTTGAGATTTAAGATTGCATTACGACATAATATTACAAAGCAAATTAAACTGTTTCTGTAACTGTACCGAAAGTTATGTTTTGGTATTCGTTAGGAATAGATTAAGTACTTATTGAAATATTTTAAATTTGGTATTTGTTTGGAACAGAAAATTAATTCGATAATAAACAAATTGGTATTAGTTTTTGGTATTAGAAAGGAATAGATCGTAGTTTGTTAACATTGAGTGGGCGCCTTTGGCTTACAAAGTAATAGTATATTATGATACAAGTGTGCTATGTTGGTCATTATAATTGAGGCGGGTTATGAGCCCGAGCCGAATGCGAGGGCTTAATGGAGCCGAGGATTGTAACTACCAATGCACACGCGTTTCATACGACGTTTTTCAAGACACTTGTGAGGAAAACACATTTTCTGAAAATGACTGCGTGTTTTTGTTGTTTATCTAGTGTATAAAACTTTGGTAAGCCAACATATATTTTTCTTTGGCCTAAGATGGGAATAGACTGTCTATAACATTTTGTGCTTCACTTTTAGTTCTTCATTACTAGAACTAGACATATTTATTTTTAAACTTTCTGAGTAATAAGTATTGAACAAGAAGCCGTTGTATGAATCGACAAAACGTACCTACATTCACATACCTATGTGAAAGGTAGGAAGTCTTTCCATCTCTTCCCTTGGGTGTTGTAAAAGGCGACTAACGGACTAAAGACTGCACTTACATCCTAAAGCATAGAGCTGCTATGGGCTCATCAAAATAATACTACCAACCCCTCTCATCCCTTTGGTGTCGTAATAGGCGACTAACGGACCAAAGACTGCACATACATCCAAAAGCATAGAGCGGCGATGGGCTCATCAAAATAATGCTACCAACCCCTCTCTTCCCTTGGGTATCGTAAAAGCGACTAACGGGCTAAAGGCTCACCACCTAAGCACATGTGCAAACTGTGCAGTTGTTTCTTGCTGAAGCGTGGACTGTGTGGCCGTGGTCTGCGTTGTCCATAGATTCAAATGATTACTAATTTTACCATAAACTTTAAATAAATATCTCTAATCATAATCATTTCTACTTTTTGTGACGCTACCGTACTATCTTAAAATAAATCCAAAGTAGCTTTCAACCACAATCCGGCTCTAGTACATCGCCAGTTACAAATTAGCTATTCTATTTAGCCTTACAAATTCTAAGTGATCAGACCACAAACAGAATTTGAAATTTATTAATTTTATAATCCGAAGAAATAAACAAGCTAATAATTAAGGCTGGGATAAACATTGAATAATTGATACGTAAGCTGTATTCAGAGTGTTTCGTGCCGACGCTCTGTTACTTATCTGTTCCACAGTTAGGTAATTGGATCAAAATCTATTGTGTGGGGTGACACACGGCTCTGGAGTGCGCTGAACTGTCGTGTACAGGCGTTTGCGAAGTCAGTCTACCCAGTACCTCTAGTCAGTGTGCCCAGCAAATGGGTCGTCTAAAAGCTGATGATGATATATACGAATATTAAGGTAAAACGAGTAAACGTAAACGAGATATCATTAAAACTATTTTAACGAGACCTAACACGATTAATTTTTGTAAGTAAGTACATATCTACTTACTGCTTGACGTTTCGGCCGCGATGCTGCGGCCGTGGTCTTAAGCGAACTGGTGGTGCGCGGCGTCGTCGGCACGGGCGGGTATTTGTTTCTTCATCCACCCTCCCATTTTACTTAAATATGTACTTACTTACAAAAATTAATCGTGTTAGGTCCATTGAGTTAATATGTACTAGAGAAGACATCTCAACTAGATTGTTTGCAATACGCGTTAGAGCCAGCTCGCTCCACCTCTATTAGTCTGTGGTAGGCGCTAGATGCAAATACGTGTGTAATTCTGTGTTCTGTTTAATAAAAATATGCCTTCATGTGTGCTACGGTACTATTTAAAAAACTCAGGAAACACAAATAAAAACAATGGAATCACTTTTCACCTGTAAGTACGCATTAAATTAACGTTTTAACATGCATTTGACTATTTTTTTATCAAATCGCCAGCCATGAAGCGGCGGCCATGTTTCGGTAATATCATTGCATAGAGTAACAATATTTCTGTTTTGTGCAGATGTGACACTTTTAACGCTTTATGTGAAATAATTACTAGGGTTGGAAATATGATGGCAGTTTGATTGGGGATTTCGTTAGAATTATTATACTTAGAATATTTTTCAATTTTTGATAAGTACTCCCTAAAATTTTTTTCTGAAATAAAAATAAAACGAAACGGCAGAAACTTACTAAACTTGTATTATTCCAAGGAAATTAAAATATTTTGTTACCATTGAAATACTTTTTTTATTTATTTCTCATACCTATATTGGACTCAAATACGATTTTTAATCTCATCTCAATAATGCTTGAAAAATTTGAGCATCTGAATATTTGATACTCAGTAATGTTTTTACACATACCTACTTAAATAAATATTTTCTTAAATAATTGAAAAATATTTTTATCATTGTTATGAAATATTATAATCAATTATTTACTTACTTTTATGTTTGGCATTAATTTACTTAATTTAATTTCAATATTACAATTAACAACAATAAAAACATTATCTTACAACTTTACAACTCGGTAATAAAACTATATGAATAGTTTGTCGCATCTGCGCGCTTAGACATTTCTATGACAACTAGTTAAACCCCGCACCACGGTACAAGTATCATTGTAGCTGTGCACAACTGCACATTTATTGTATGGGACGGGACGTCTTCTCTAGTTCATTTATCTCAATAGTTAGGTCCCGTTAAAATAGTTTTAATGCACTGCAACGCGATAGTTTAAAGTGTTAACGAGATATCAATTTTAATGTTACTAATAGTGGATGTAATGTGGTTGGTGGTTTAGGGTGGTATTATGAAAAGGTAATTAGGTACATAAGGTCGGCTGGTCTAATTATTTATAAAGAAATAGGCGCTGATTGTGACATGTTTTAACGTCATTTGAATATTTTGGTGATCCTTACTGGTTAGACATAAAAAATAAAGAAGCAATTAGGCATTTATGTATTTTATATTTTAATAAGAAACAATTACCACTCACTCGTGGAAACTTTTAGACACAGAAACTGGCGCAACTGTCGACGTCGAATTTGACAGAATCGAGCATAGACTATGCGATATTTTGCGATCGCGATGCATAAAATGTACCACAGAATCGAAATAATCGACCTTGTTTATACTAAAGTAGTCTGTAACTCTATGAAAACACGGTACAAAGTCAAGTGTGTCTTCGTAGGTGCGGTCTAATGCGACCGCTTGGGGTTTGAGAGGTTAAAAAAAACCGAGCAATACGGTCAATATTTGTATCAATCAATGTATCTTGTAAGTATCTTTGCCTATCGTAGTTGATGTCCTTTTAATCATCATCCTCAGCCTATAAACGTCCCACTGCTGCGAAAAGGCATTCCCACGTGGCCTAAAGCGCATGGAGAGGTTGGGCTTACCACCACGCTGGGCCAATGGCAGGTTAGTGGGATTTATCGACTGCTAGTGTAACGACAACTCCCGGGCCCAACGGCTTTACATGCCTTCCGAAGCATAGAGGAGCTCGAGATGTTTATGATTTAGTCACCCATTCATTGATGCGGCATTGCAAAAGATGTTCAACTGACAGATTCGCAATCGAACTTTTACACATACAACTTTAAAATAACACTGTCACGCGCTTCTAATCAAGTACCTACTAAGAAAAAATCATATGAACGATTAAAGGAGTTAATTGTAATCATTAAACGCTCGTCGGGCGTCGAAGCCATGTGTCGCCGGTACTTAGGGAAAGTTGTCTTTACGGTGTCCTATTGTGGAGGCAGTGAATTATCTCGATGAGGACTAATTAAATTTCTTTGCGTTTCGGTACGCGGGAGGCGCCCGACTAAAATCAGTAATTCACTGAACGAATTGGCTGTTTGTTTGTTCAAGCGATCGTGCGGATCGTCTTTTGTTAGTCACTTGAACAAGCTTAGTCTCTTTTTGTTGGCTTAATTTCTTATGTAAAATTGGTTTGGCGTTACTTTTGTATGTAAATTGCCTATGTAAAATTATCAAAGTTAGTATAGGTTTAGTGTTTGACTCAAAAACATTTATTATTTTTTAATTATTTTGAAAAAGGAATTAGGTATTTTAGTTACTCTGTGTGGTTTTAGCATTGACCTACAAGATATAGACAAGACAAGCGCTTAAATATTTATGTCGTTTAATCAACAGACAGACATCGCAGCGCGCCGCAGCGCCAGATCGGTCAAAGACAACGTAATGTGTATCAAGATGGCGTCGCAAATAGATTGTCAATAACAATAATTGAAAAAAATATCTTTTCTATTCTAAAAATACGATATAACTACTTAATAATGACTTGAATAATAATTAATTTCACTTATTTTCGCCGCTCTGACCGCGCCTAGCCGTGTGAATGTCGAAGCCACGCTAAAGCAAGGTGCCGAGTCGACTCCGCAGATGAGTGGAGCATAGTGCGTGTTCGGAACGGCCTATCTAGTGGAACGTTTATATTGCTGGTTTCCAAGTGGCATATCTTCCCAACGTGTTTTTTTGGATTTTTCGAAGCATACCCCGGGTTTGTGATCACCGGCCCGCATTGGGCAAGCATGGTGATTAAGCCATCCATCCAGACCATCAATTTTAGCAATGACTTAATTAAAGGTTGAATAATTTTATTTACCTAACTCATAAGAAAATGTACATTTCACGTACTGAGCTAAAGCATGCACTTAATCTAGTACCATTTTTTTTGTATCGGCGAGCAAAACTGCACTTACAGTATAAGCAAATAGGTAACTAACTAAAAACTATTTTAATGATAGATGCGTTTGTCCTGCAGTAGGACAGTAATAAAAGATAAGATTAGATTATGGTATGACAGAGTCACTTTTACTGATACAAAATTAACTAGATTGTTAGTTATTATTTAAGGTAATGCAATATTTTCTTTGTTTTTAATGTATGCAGTGTGATTTAAAATAAGGAAGGTTTAATTGCCTACGGTACAGGTTTTCCTCGTGTAGGTAGTTAAGATTATGTTGTTGTATCTACTGTATTATTTGAAAAAAAAATTTAAAAATATATGTAATTTTATTGCTGTATAAACCTTAGCGTAGATACAAAAGACTTATGTTAACCCTAGAAAGATAACCTACGCCTTAGAGGCGCCCGCGCAGCAAACTTAATAGTTGTATCTTTTTATTCTACGGCTGTATTGTCCTTTTCAGCCAACTTAGTCGTCAGCCAGACCTATCGCGGGAAGGCTGTTTCTAAACGGTGAGTACCATAGTTTTTATGCGCTCGCGAGGCGTATGGTTATCTTTAATGTAACTTTAGTGTTGCTTGTTTCTTTTGATTTATTGATATAAAGTGTTATAAAAACATGTTTTTGTTTTGTTTTTAGGAAACATTATTAGCGTAGACCATGGCAAGTAGAAGGGCACTTGCGAAAGACGAAATATGCCTATTATTTGGACCGAGAAGATGAGAATGGTGATACTCAAGAAAGTGATAGCGAAGTAGAAGATCATGAGAGCGAAGATGATGTTCAGAGTGACATCGAAGATGAGTACATCTATAAAAGTAAAAAAACAGCGATACTGCAGCTACCGCACGTCGAAATAGAAAAGAATGTCAAAAATGAGCTGTGCGAAATGTAAAAAACCTATTTGTGGTGAACACAAAAATGACGTTTGTTCTAACTGCCTCTAAAGCTAATTATACTAAGGTTTTATTGTTTTTTAGACTGAATACTCTATAGTCTACCAGTTTATAAGAAAAAAACATGTTGATTTATGATAATTTGTAATTATTTGTTCCTATAAAAAGAAGACTAAAAATTTTTGTTATTTTCCATAGAGATTTCGTATTTATAAGTTAAAAATTACTTTAATATAAACTTTATTAAAATAAATGCTTTTTATTTTTAAAACTCTTTCAAACCTTTCAAATTTTTTAATTAGTGATAATAAATATAAATTATTGGAATAAATACAGGCATTAGAAAAGTGTGCGCCTCTGAAGCGTATGGTTATCTTTTACGTAATATGTAGCATGGTTATCTTTCTAGGGTTAAGTAATTAGGGTTAGTGTATATAATAGTATATATAATAATATGTATTACGTAATACCTAAGCTAAGCTAATATACAAGCTCTACTTTACTTTTTACTTTGAACAGTTACACGTTTAAGATACTGTTGAAACCATAAATCATACTTATGTATCAGATAGAGAGACTGATTTAGTGTTCAAGCGATCCAAAATGTAAGTAAAATCACCGAGTTTAATTGTGTTTTTGTAAAACTTCATAATAGTAGAGTCACGTTCGTATCAAACGGGTCCCGTACTCCGGTCACGAGTTTAACTTATAACTCATCGCTCCCCAAGGAACCCTCTTAATTACTATAGTATAGATAACAGATGTATATTTTATGAGGCCGTGATAAATAAATAGAAATAAAACGTTTCTCTCTATTTTCGTGATTAATCTTTGCATTGACAAAGTTTGTGCGTGTAAACAGGATGGTATTATAAAAATGTGTCAATTATGTTATTTTTTATCAACATACGCGTATATCATACCCGTTTCCCAGAGTGGTAGATAGCGACCACAGCTTTCCTAATCCTGATCTTAATTATTATTATGACATATTAATATTTTAAACTTTCATTTTCACTACAATTATTTTTATGAAAAAACGGGATTGTTACCATGTTTGAGTTGTTGTTTTTGAGTCCCCGATATTTCGGCGCAGTTGCATGCACCATGATCACGGAGTAACAGTTAAGGTTCGCGCACATTACGTCGGGCCGCAGCGCAGAAATCCGTCTAAATCGCTCGTATGTGACTTATATGAGCAATCGCACACTTTGCCGGGGCGCAGCGGCTAGGAGTTGGAAAGTACGCGCGCACGTGTTCATTTTATGATATTAGCGTTTTTTTGGTATTTATGTGCTCCTGTGACGTTCACAAGAATGAATGTAGAGCTTTTTATTAATTTAGTTCAGGGATACAAAGAGCTATATGATTTGCAAGATCCTCATTACGATGATCAACATAGAAGAGATAATATTTGGAAAGAAAAAAAACTTCTTCGTCAGAGGTATCCATAACATACAGTTGCACGCGCGACGTCTGGCAGTACACTGTACATAAAATCCGTCAATGTGCTGCGACCCGGCCCGTCACTAATGTGCTAAGTAAGAATTGTGCGCTGCGCTGCGGTCTGCTCCGCCCCGCTGCGGCCCGACATAATGTGCGCGAACCTTTACTCTAACTCTCTAACTATTTAACCGTTTTTTTATAAAAAATAATAGGTATGACATATTGATTTCATTATTCTAATAACATGCAGCATATAACATAACACCAATGCAGTGATTACCAGTTATTTAATAAAAGATTATACCCACATTCTAAGAGTCAATACAGAGAGTATTATAATGCGCATAGCCAAAACTCATTGCATACATTGGCAAATGATCTAAAACGTTTACGTCATACAGACACAGCAGATTCAACAGAGAATATCGATTCGATGAGAAATGTCTTGATATTACAAATTGCGGATGTCTGCAATTATGTGTTCGGTGACTGGCTGAGTTCTGTAATAGTTCAGTTGACATTGCGAACTCGTACACCTTGAAATGGGATAGTCCAGTAATTGTGCAAAATTGTGACGTCACTCCCCCTTTGTGCCACAGAGTAAAAAAGTTAGGTAGACCGCTCTTTCGAATTTACCAGTAGTTCAGGAAGGCAGAGTAGATTTCACTTGATCTTAGATCTTTTAAAACGTTTGTGGTCGGTGACGTCTTCTAATATTACCATTTAAACAAGTTTTATGTAAATCGGGCCTTGCCGGCGGGAGCTTACTTTCGGAAGAAATTTTACGACGCGTTTTTCTTTGCAAGCCTAAAGGCAAAAGTTACAAGATTCCTGATACGGTCCTTAATAGGATTGGATGTTGTTTGAAAAGAATGATTTTACATTAATTAAATAACTTTTTTGTTCGTAAACTCTTTGGCGACGCTTATGATTGTGTTTAAATTACATTTTTCGTTGAAAATTTTAACATCGTAAATGTTTGTAAGTTTAATGTGGATTTAAAAATAATCCATACATGCATACATATAATCGCGACTATTATCCCCGAAGGGTTAGTCAGAGACTAGGCAATGCATGAGGACAGCAAAAGCAGTCCTTTACCGTGGTCCACTTTTTACCAAAAAGCGACTGCACATGCTCAGCCTGACAGGTGGTGAGCTCATCGCCGCTTTATGCTGTTGGAAGTATGTGCAGTCTTTACTCCGTTAGTCACCTTTAACGACACCCAAAGGAAGAGAGGGGGAGGTAACATTCTTTCACCGCTACACGACACGGTTACAAATAATAATACAATTAAAAATAATTAGAATAAATAAATCAATGTAAACTTCCGCCAATGCAAGTTGCATACTAATATTATTACAAGCATAATACCTATAATTTTGCATTTCAAAAAAGTGCTTATCAAGTTTGCCATAGAGTCTGTTTTGCAATGAAAAATCATAGGAGCTAAGTAATAATTAAATTTAATTGACATCTTTAAGTGCTGCAGTAATGTCTTTAAGCTAATGAAATATTAAAGTTTACGATCTACGAGAGTGGGATATTGCTGAGTCATATAGCTAGACGAAAGTTTATTTATTATTATTTCTTTTGAAAAGGTCTGAAATTTAAACAATTCTGTATAAACCTTTTACAATTCAACCTAATACAAACATTTAGTTATTAATACCATATATTTCTAGCTTTACCAAACTCACGGGACGTAAATTTCGCAACATAAAGGGGGAGCATTCTAGATAGCTCCTCTGTGGTTCGCCCAAGACATAGACAATCAAATTTACTACCGCCAGACGTGACATTTCACATGCATTTTAGTATCCATTCACTATTCTGAACGGCAACAATGAAGTTTCGTAATTATTATACTAAAATCTGTGCATGTAAACAGAACGTTTCGTATCGATGCACATGTATTTGAAAAACAATATTTTTCATTGGGTGAATAATTAGTCTGCATAATTGGATAATATTATTTTACTCCAATGACCTTTTAATAATATCATTGTTTCACTCGTCATATACTCGTATACGATGTCGCCTTCATGAAACAAAACTTTTGCCGAAGGGGGTGGAGGCGTTTTCGTTGACAGACTTTTATGTCAGAAAATATCTAAGTTTATTTTTACTAATACGATGTCTTATTTTTTTTATTTAATAATAAGCCTTTAAATTCTAAACATAATTTTAATTATCAAAAATATATTTTTTTATCACAACACAGCCATTGTTTACGCGCATCGTGCCTTTTGTTATTTGCATGATGTAAACATCGGGACGATAAGTATTCACCGCAGGAACCTTTAAATCGAGAGTGATACACATTTTACGAAAAAAGGTCCCCGTCACCGGGTCTGTCGAGAATTCGCTAAATTTATTATAATTTATTTACACTTATGATAAAGTGCTGCAGATTTACTAATCCGTACTAGGCCAGTGCTTTACTGTGAAGTATATTAGCTGTACTTAAGGCTAGGTGTTAGTGAAAAATTAAAATAACACGATCTTAGAATTACTTTTTGAAGTAGTAAACAGTAAAATTAAAATCTGCGAAAGTTATGAAATATTGTTGAGGCTTTACTCTGTGAAATACACCCGATGGAAACACGATTTGATAAAGTTGGCTCGATAGAATAAATTCACAAAGTTACATATTTTTGTGTCATTTTATCTTCTTTTCCAGGTTTTATTCTTAAAATAAGTGATTTGATATTATGAGTTATTTACCAAAATGAAGTTCATAGATAACTTGAGTAATTATAACCGATCGTTTTTCATTTATTACATCTATCAATTTTTTAAAATATAAAACGCGATTATTCGCGCCGCTTCGCTGCTATACCCGTCCCTTACCGTCGTACCGTCAAGAGAGCGAGAGAGAAGCGCTCGAAATACCTCCCCTTAAAACAAATGGTACCCCTTTGGGGCCAAAGGCGTGCACGTATACTTCGAACATTTAGCGTTATGTGCTTTCAGCGTAAGTACATTTTGCACACTATACATTTCGCGTAGTACATTTGTCATGATGTAGATTTTGCGTACGTACATTTTGATAGTTTGCTCATTATGCGTGCAGTTAGCAGTTTGCGTGTTGTAAATTATCAGCCGAAGCCTTCGATGCGTATACGATGAATTTTTCAGTTTTGCTAAAGCAGCGCCACTAAAGAGATCACGCATACAGAATTTCGATTCTGTTATTTAAAAATATCCACAACAGCCGGCCATGATTCTAATAAACCATCTAACTACTGTTATGTAAATTAGAGGCGTCGTCAGTAGCCGGAGGCTCGGGTTGATTGCGAGAAATCGTGGTTGGCCCCCCCTAGCTACGTTAGACTGACGTGAACCGACTCCTATACAGTCATTTTAGATTAACAGGATGGTTTAGTAGACTTAATTCACCTGCAAATGGGTGAATTAGGTGGGTTAACAAGACTATTATTAATGTGTTAAACGCACATTATTAATAATCTTTAAAAAAAATTCTGTGCTATTGTTGGCAACACCAACATTAAATTGTAAAATGGCAACACGGCCATTCCTTCTTCTTCTCTGCGACGTTGTAAAGCAAAGGTGTAATTTTGTGGTTTTGGGAAATATAAAAGTGATTTTTAAGTTTATCGTGGTTTTTACTCCGCACACCAGCCAACGCAACCTACAGTCCACTTCTACCAAACTTCTACATGGTCCTTCGAGCCGGATCTGAACCAGCGACCTATGGATCTACAGTCCACTGTGCAGACAACGGCGAGCCGCAAGCGACGACTTAAGGACCGTTCCTGCCGTTGCCGAGCCAATCAGAGCCGCCAGTCCCAGGCGCAGTTCGCCGAGCGATCGACAACAGCCAATCACGGACGTCCACGCCTTGCCGCGCATGCGTGCTGCAGCAGCCGATCGACACGGCCCGCCACGCGTTCGTTCGCTGTGCGTGTGCCTTCTCGAGTCGCCATTTTGTACGAGTCACTATCGTTTTTCTGTGTTCCGCTTTTTAGAGTGCATAGTTTGTGTCTTTATCATTTGACTTTTACATTACGAATCAGGTATTATACGGTGTAATTATCGTTTAAATTGCAAAGTATCGGTTCTTACACATACAATACAAGTGATATCCAAGCGTGCCGTTAGCGAACATGGGACATCAAGACGACGTTCAAGGTGAAGAAAGCATTTCTTTTTTAAAGAACAAGAAGAAGGGAGTGCAAAGTTGGTTGACAAGAATACAAAACGAAGTTGAGGGTTTGACATCATCTTCCACAAACAAGATTTTCTTGCAAGAGAAGGAGGAACGTCTAAGGTCGTTGTATGCCAATTATGAGAGCATTTTATTTCAAATTATAGCCTTAGACCCCTCTGTGGAGGATGATGGCAGAGTCGAGGCTCTACACACGAACTCTAGTAAAGATTAAGCAACTGTTAGCCACGTTCACTCCTGAATATCATCCCATTGAAACAAGTGAAAAAATTAGTATTGAACCATTTTCGGGCAGATATGCAGATTATAGAACTTTTATAGCTTTATTTAATTCCTTAATTCACAACAATGTTGGTTTAGAGAAAATACAAAAGTTATATTATCTAAGAAGTTTAGTAAAATGTGAAGCTTCTGATTTGATTAAGAACTTGCCTTTACTTGACAGCAGTTACGATGAAAGTTTAAAAATATTAGAGAAAAGATACAACAATAAGTTCTTAATTAAATCAGAACACATCAATATATTAATGGACACTCCTGCAATAGTTAAATCAACTGCATGTAATTTGCGAAGTTTTTTAACTAGTGTAAAGCAACAACTAGCCGCATTAAAAAATCTAAAAGTCAACATTGACAATTGTCCTATTTTACTTGCAGTATTATTGCGAAAACTTGACATTTTGTGCAGTAGGGAGTTCCAGATAATGTCAAGCCATGACAAGAAAGAACCCACTTTGTCTAATTTGATCTCCTTTCTAGATGAGAGAGCCATGGCATTAGAAAACACTAGTGGTAGCGGAGGGGTGCAAGTGAGTAATGGAGCAATGCAGGCAAAGGTAAAGACTATGGAGCAGTGAGTGCCTGGCAAACCCCCAGCCTCATACAAGGCTGTCGAGGACCCCAGAGCCACATCTTGCTTATTATGTAAGTCGACATTGCATAAATTATTTAACTGTATTAAATTCAAATTGATGCCTGCCTCTGAACGACTTCACTTTGTTTAAGAGCAAAAATTATGCAAAATATGTCTAAACAAACATGTTAAAACATGCAGGTATCATTTCAAGTGTAGCTCTTGCAAAGGAAAGCATAATAGCCTTATACATGTAGACCAAGCATTAACTCCAGTGTCTTTTTTGTCAGAGACAGAATGTACACAAGTACTATTGCCAACAGCACAAATTAAACTTCTTGCTAGCAATGGTACAGAAGTAATTGTCAAAGCTTTACTTGACAGTGCTTCACAAATGTCATTCATTACAAAGGATTTAGTTCAACTATTAAAACTGAGTCCACAATCAACTAACTCAAGAGTTTTAGGCATAGGAAACAATACAAGCTATCTCAATGAATTTGTTCAATTGAAATTGCGTTCTTGTGTCAAAAATTATAGTATCAATGTGTCATGTTTTGTTCTTGAACGGATTACTACAAAGTTGCCTCAAAGAAAGGTTGACATGTCAAGGATTGAGTTGCCCCCCAATATCAGCCTTGCTGATACAAACTTACACAAGCCAAGTGAAATATGCATTTTAATTGGTGCTGATGTATTTTTTCAGCTGCTGACCCATGAGCCAGCACCAGTGTCACCACAACTACTAGCGCCTTCACATCCATCGTCTGCCATATCATCTGCACCGGGGCCTGAGACTGCAGATGGCTCTCACCTGCACAATGCTTCTGCCTCTGCACCTACGCTTTTGAGCACTCATTTTGGCTTTGTAATAGCAGGTAACCTTCCATACAATTCCTATGCACCTAATATTTTGTACATTATTTTGTAATAGTTGCGATGTTGAACTTCACAATGACATTACCAATCTTTGGAAGACAGAAAGTGTCCCTGAAATTTTTCCTGAAAAACTGTCAGAACATGATGCTTGTGAACAAATTTTTAAAAATTCATTTAAATTAAAAAATAATCATTTAGAAGTAGATTTGCCTTTGAAGTTGCCTCTTGAATCTGTTAATGAAACATTGGGTGATTCATTTCATTTAGCTGTGAAAAGATTTTACAATGTGGAAAATAGATTACAAAAAGATACTGTTTTATCAGAACTTTATTCAAATTTCATACATGAATATTTAGAATTGGGTCATGGTTCTGTAATAGATATAAATAAATACGATTTTGAAAGAGATCCTTTGTACTTTCTGGCACATCATTCTGTGGTCAAAATGGACAAAAGGACCACAAAATGTAGAATTGTTTTTGATGCTTCAATGAAAACAAATAAAAAAGTATCATTGAATGATTTGTTATTAAATGGTCCTGTAGTACAGAATGATTTATTTGAGATTTTAATTTTAGCTAGAGTCGATAAATATATTTTTGTAACAGACATAAAACACATGTTTCGAGCCATTAGTTTAAATCAAAAATATCGCTCTTTACAAAATATACTCTGGAGAGATTCTCCAGATCAAGATATTGAGTGTATTCAATTAAATAGTCTATCTTATGGACAGAAATCGTCTTCTTTCATAGCCACTCGCTGCTTACTTGAGTTAGCCGAAAAATATAGCGAGCAATTTCCAAAGGCTGCATTTATTTTAAAAATCAAACGTATGTTGACGATGTTCTAGGAACAGCACCCAGCCTTGATTCATTAATAGAGCTCAAAGAGCAACTTTGTAAGCTTTTGAACGCAGGAGGATTTCAACTTCATAAGTGGTCTTCAAATGCGGCTGAAGTTTTACAAGATATTCCTATAGAAAAACAATACTTTGATAATATTGAATTACAAAATGATAGCTTGTCATTGAAGACCTTAGGTCTCAACTATAATGTCAAGGCAGATACATTAAACATTGCTTCTCCCACTCCTGATGGCAAGATTCCCGAAACCAAACGCGAAATCCTTAGTTTTATAAATAGATTCTTCGATCCGTTAGGCCTGGCCGCACCTGTTGTTGTTTGTGCTAAAGTTATTTTGCAAAAGCTATGGCAGGCACGCATGGATTGGGATTCCAAAGTTGATCAGGATTTGAGAAAAGCTTGGCTTGAATTTTATGAAAGTTTAACTAATATGAAACCCATTAGCATTATTCGCCACATTAATTTAGCAAATGCACTATGTGTGCAAATAATTGGTTTTGCTGACGCTGCATCTTCTTCTGCACATGGTTGTTGTCTCTACCTCAGAGTGGTAGACTCTGCAGACAATGTGAAGGTGTCTCTGCTTTGTGCTAAGTCCAGAATCAATCCGCTAAAACAACTGACTGTCCCTAAGCTGGAGCTGAATTCGGCGCTATTGCTTTCTAAACTAACTGCAAAAGTTCATAAAACATTATCTCTTAAGCTTCACATAAACAATGTTATATTATATTCTGACTCACAGATTGTTTTAGCATGGATTGCGACGGATTTAATAAAATTAAAAACATATGTTGCTAACAGAGTAAAACAAATTTCGCAGAACACAATAGGTTTCGTGTGGTCTTATATTAGCTCGGATCAAAATCCTGCTGTTTGCTTGAGCAGAGGAGTACTTCCTCACGAGCTGGAGCATCACAATCTCTGGTGGCGAGGTAACGATTCGCTTCAGAACAGTAAGTACCAGGTTCCCTCCACTTAACCATTAGTTAATATGGAGCTCCCAGAGATCAAATTAGGTAAAGTGGTTCATTCAAAGGTTTGTACAACAGACACTCAGGATATCTTAAATCTAGATTTTTTAAAACGATTTTCTGAACTGCACAAAATGCAAAGAGTGCTTGCTTATGTGTTAAGATTTTATAACAATGTTCGTACAAAATTAAATAAAAACGAAAATAATTTCATTACTTCTAAAGAACTTGAATATTCGTTACTGAGATATATGTTTATTAGCCAAAAACCAGGATACTTAGGGAGCACAATAAAACACGTTCGATCTGTATAGCCTCTAATTTGTGAGAGAGAGACACATGTCACAAGTACCCTCGGTATACCAAAATATAAAACTAATACTAACTACCTACATACATCACACCCTCACCCTTAATATATACCTACATCTACTTATGTTTAAGCGACCTACCTATACAACCCATTTCTTAAAATATACCTAATGAATCTTAATTAACCTATAATAAAATAATATAATAAAACAATACAATCTTAAAATCTAATAGGTAAGTACAGTCAATCAATTTTCAGTCCGTAACGTTGCACCGGTTTCCTAATACGCTTGGTTACTTCCACCGGTGGCTCCGTAATCTCGGGTAAAACTGCAGGTTCGCAAGTACCTCTATTGTCTTCCGACTGAGCCACATCCACCGCGCTGTCTGGTGATGGGAAAACCACGGTACTGACAATTTTCTTCCTAATTTGATCAATGTGTCTTTTTATGGGTGGACCGTTTTCTTTACCGACTAAATAGTGCCTAGAACCTAGCCTATCTTGTATTCGACCATTTAACCACTTCTTCCCTCCCCCATATTCTCGAACTAACACGTCATCACCGATTCCTAACGTCCTAAGCTGCCCACCTGCATACTCCCCTTGTTTAAGCTGGGCTTTGCTCACCCTATCTTCTATCATTCGGTCTCCTTTCAGTAGATCTAACCGAGATCTCAGCGCCCTACGCTGCAGCAACATCGCTGGTGACACGCCTGTTGTACTGTGTTCTACGTTCCTATATGCCATCAAATAAGATTGCAGGGCGGCATCCAGGTCACTACCATCGCGCAAATACTTTTTAACCGCTCTCTTGCACAGTTTTACGGCTCCCTCCGCAGCGCCATTTGATGACGGGTGGTACACCGCGGTAAACGTTGCACGTATGCCATTGTTTTGCAGAAACTCTGAGTATTCTCTACTAGAAAAGGGGGGACCGTTGTCTGATACTATCTCTTTTGGTAGTCCAAAACGAGCAAAGGTTTTGCGTAATTTTTTAATGACACTGTTAGCCGTAGTGCGTTTCATTTGAAATAGCTCAATCCACTTAGTCGTTGAATCTATAACAATAAAAAAAGTTTTACCATGGAAAGGACCCAAAAAGTCCACATGTAGGCGGGACCACGGTTCTGGTAAATACGGCCAAGGCTGCGGGGGCGCGCGCGCCGGCGCCGGGCTCTCGGCTGCGCACGTGGTGCACTGCCGGCACTCGCTCTCAATGTCGGCGTCTACGCCAGGCCACCACACTGAACTGCGGGCTATACTTTTCATCTTTACCATACCTAAGTGACCCGTATGTAATTCTTTAAGTACATTTCGTCTTAACGATTCTGGAATAACTAATCTATATCCCCAAACGACACAACCGGCATCTAGGTACAGTTCGTGCCTTCTATAAAAGTATGGTTTTATTTTATCATCCTCACAATGACCCGGCCAGCCCGTTTGTATGAACCTGTACACTTGTTTGAGTCTTACATCTTTAGCAATCTGTTCCTGAACAGCTTTTCGCGTAATCGGTAAAAAGTTCTGAACAAATTGTATGTATGTTGTTTCATTCCTGTCCTTTTTGTGTACTACCAACGGCAACCGTGACAATGCATCCGCCGCGTTGTCCTTACTACGCACATACTCAATCTCGTAGTTGTATCCCGCTAATATTACCGCCCATCGCTGCAAACGGCTCGCAGCCATAATGGGAATTCCCACTTTATTACCAAATATAGTGGCTAATGGCTTATGATCTGTTCTCAAAATAAACTTACGCCCATACACATACTGATGGAATTTCCTAACCCCGTATATAATTGCCAACGCTTCCCTTTCAATCTGCGAGTAGGCTTTTTCTGCGGTACTAAGTGTCCGTGATGCGTACGCGATAGGTCGCTCGCCCCGTGGGGTGAGGTGCGAAATGACCGCGCCCACGCCCACGCCGCTGGCATCAGTCGTTAACACTAGCGGCAGCGCCCCTGAATAGTGCGCCAAAACCTCACTTGAAATCAACAGTTTTTTATTTTTTTAAAAGCATCACTGTGGGCCTCTATCCATTCAAACTTGACCTCTTTCTTTAATAAATTGTAGAATGGTTCCATTATCGTACTCATATTTGGAACAAATTTAGCATAATACATCACCATACCGATAAATGACCGCAGTTCTGAAACATTATTTGGTTCAGGTACTTCCGTAATGGCTTTAAGCTTATCCGGTGATGTATGCACCCCTTGACCACTAATAACAAACCCTAGATATGTCACAGAATCCGCGAAGAATGTACATTTTTGTCCTTCCTTATTTTCAAACCGTACTTTTGGAGCCTCTCAAACACTTCATGTAGCGTCCTAATGTGGGATGCGTTATCAACCCCTGTGATTATCAGGTCATCGAGAAAAACTCCCACCCTAGGCATATCAGCAAACATTTGCTCCAACTTTCGTTGAAAAATCCCCGGACTCGATGCCAAACCGTAAATAAGTCGATTATACATAAAAAGACCCTTATGGGTATTAATAACTGTATAAACTCTGGACTCATCCAATTCAAATTGGGCGTAAGCTTGGGATAAATCTAATTTAGTGAATTTTTGGCCCCCGTGTAATTTAGTTAATAAATCTTCCACCCTAGGTAACGGAAAACGATCCACTTCAAGACACTTATTCAAAGTAAGTTTAAAATCACCACATACCCTAATAGTACCGTCCTTTTTCATCACCGGCACGATAGGTGTCGCCCAGTCGGAAGTAGTGACGGGCGTGATGATGCCGTCTCGCACCAGCTGGTCCAGCGCGCGCTCCACCGGCTCGCGCAGCGCGTACGCCAGCGGGCGCGCGCGCATGAACACGGGCCGGGCGCCCGCGCGCAAACGAAAACCCACTTTGCCACCGGTGTATCTTCCCAAGCCGTCGGTGAAAACTTCACAATATCTGGAACTGAATTCCGTTATATCAAAAGAGTGTTTGCTATCCTTAACGTTATGACAATTAGCTAAACAAACATCTATACCTAATTCACTAAGCCATTGCCTACCCATGAGACTTGTATTTCCATGATTAACCACATATAGTTCCAATGCACAACAACGATTATGATATCTAACGGATACTATCATTTTTCCTAAAGGTTTCACAATTTCACCCGTATAATATTTCAATAACAAATTAGTGTCTTTTAGTTTACAGTTAGAAAAATATCGCAAATAACAATCATGACCTATGCACGAAATAGCACTACCGGTGTCAATCTCCATAGACAAACGCGTCTGTTCAATGTAAACATTGATGGTGTATGGTCCAAACTTTTTTAATTTGTTGGATGACAAAGAAAAATTGTTTACCTCGTCACTATCCGTATCTTCGTTGGTTAAAGCCTCGCGTTCCTCGATGTTAAGTACTGACATACTTCCAATTTTGGACACATCTTCTTCAGGTGACCTTCTCTATTACATATCCTACAAACATAATGTCTGTATTTGCATTGCTCGCTGCTATGATACGTACCACAAACTGAACATCTATCTACCGTAGTTCTCGTGTTTACACTGCGATTTACACGCAATATGTTATCGCTACCCGCTCCGCGCTTACTAGTTGCGCCACTGCCTGCTCTCGGCGGCCCCCGGTACTCGGCTCCCGCCGCTATCGGTCGTCGATGTCGCATGCCGTCTCGCTCTCGCCTCGCCGCCGTCGATAGCTGATGCACCGCCTGCGCCTGCGCAGCCACCGCCGGTGTACTGTTACCCCTCCCGCGAGTACAGTCATCCACCCCAGCTGCGTTTGCCTCTGCTGCCTCCATCGATACGGCGAGCTTAAACGCCTGATCGAACGTCATATCATCCTCCGCGAAGAGCCGCTGCCGAATGTATTCATTTTTCAACCCGCATACAAACTGGTCACGTAAATTTTCTTTAAGGCTGTCCGCTGTAAATCTGCAATGCTTTGTCAATTTCTTTAACTCCGAAACAAAATCTGCAACGCTTTCTTCACTCGTTTGCACTCTTAGCCGAAATCTAAAGCGTTCTGCTAACAGGCTCGGTTGTGGTTGTAAGTGCGTCTTCATAACCGTCACTAAAAATTCAAAAGTTTTTGATGAAGGTTTATCTGGTGTACACAAATTCACCATAAGTTCATAAGCGTCACTTCCTATTACGGTAATTAGCGTTGCCACTTTGAGCGCTTGTTTTACATCGTTCACTATGAAATATTGCTCTAGACGGTCGACGTACAAGTCCCAATTGTCCTTCACAATATCAAAATGATCTATTTTTCCGACTGCCATATTTGCGTAATTCACGTTCACACACACGTAGATCACAATAAAATCCTCGTCGCCAGTGAGATATATGTTGATTAGCCAAAAACCAGGATACTTAGGGAGCACAATAAAACACATGTCACAAGTACCCTCGGTATACCAAAATATAAAACTAATACTAACTACCTACATACATATTAATTATCAAATCTGAACAACAAAAACATATGAAAGATGTAATTCATTCTTTAAAATGTAAGCATAAAATTAATGATTGCAGTTACAATGCTTTATGTCCATTTTTTGATGACAAAGGCCTAGTCCGGGAAGGGGGGCGTTTGCAAAATGCTGATGTATCATACTTTCAAAAACATCCCATTATTCTGCCTAAAGGTTCTCGCGTTATAGAATTGATTATTAGATCCGAACATGTAAAGAACCTTCATGCGGGGCCAAGATTAGTATTGTCATCAATTAATCAAAGATTTTGGTTCATTAATGCTATGAGAGAAATAAAGAAGGTTATTCACAGATGTATAATTTGCTGGAGGCTTAAAAAACATGTATCTGAACAATTGATGGGCAATTTACCCAAAGATAGAGTAACTATATGTCGAGCTTATCAAAAAGTAGGGTTAGATTTTGCTGGCCCAGTTTCTGTGAAATTATCTTCTTTACGTAGGTCAGTAATAGGCAGTGGCTATATTTGTGTTTTTGTATGTTTTGTTACAAAGGCAATCTATTTGGAATTGTGTTCGGATTTGAAAACAGCTACATTTCTTGCTTGTTTAAGAAGATTTATTTCACGTAGGGGTCTTCCTACTGATGTATATTGCGATAATGCGTTTAAGTGTGCTAATACAGAATTGCATAATTTGTATAAATTGGCTTCTTCCAGAGAACACCAGACACAAATACAATATTTTTGTGCTGAAAAAAGCATTAATTTTCATTTTATACCTTGCTATTCACCGATATTTGGTGGTCTCTGGGAAGCAAGTGTAAAAAGTATGAAGTTTCACCTGAAACGCACTGTACAAAGGTCAATACTTACTCATGAACAGTTGTCAACTGTATTGTGTGAAATTGAAGCCGTGTTAAATAGTAGACCGCTCATACCATTGTCAAATGATGTCAATGATTTTTCTTACCTATCTCCTGGCCATTTTATTGTTGGAACTTGGAACTGCTTTGAATTCGTATCCAGAAAAAGATGTATCACAAGTTCCTACGAATAGATTAAAAGTTTGGGAAACTTGCAATAGCATGAAACAAAGCTTTTGGAAGTTATGGAAAAATCAATACTTAAATACCTTGCAATGTAGACCTAAATGGAAAGAAGTAAGAAGTAACATAAAAATTGGCTCTTTAGTTATCCTTAAAGAAGATAACACTTCTCCAATGCACACACTCACACACACGCACGCATACACATACATACATGCACGCACACATGCACACACAACACGCACAATGAACTTCCCAATATCCTCACATAAATAAATGTAAATATTTTCAATTAAAACATATAAGTAGTATTCGGGTCCAGAGTTGGAGAGGCTGGTTATATGTCATACAGGTCTCCTAGCGCAGAAACCAGTCTCTTACATAGATAAATAACTGTTGTCTGCTATATGTATCTGTGCGTAATATCTATGTGAGAGAACAAATAAAGATTTTTTGTATTTGTATTTGCCTATGGCTAGAATCATAAATATTTTTCCAGGAAAAGATCAATTGGTACGTGCAGTTGAAGTTAAAACTGCCAATGGCAGAACACACAGGCGTTCTGTGACTAAAATGTGTTTATTACCCATAAATATAGATAATAATTAGTAATTATTTAGATACCCAAGAGTCATAGTTATGATTATTATATGAAATACATACCTAAACTTTGCAATGTAAAAAATAAAAGAATAAAAATGTAACCTTTTAAGTGAGCTTACAAAATAATTCTTAAGATATGATTTGCCTAATTAAACTTTTAGTTGACTTTAAATGAACTACAGCTCATCATAAAGATTTTTTTAGTTTTTGTACAATAAATCATTTTGATAATAGCTAATCTAGCTTTGTGCCCCTAAGGCAATTAGTGCTTACATACAAATATAATGCCATTTATCAGAAAAATTATAAATCAATTGTTTATTAGCACAGCATGTTTAAAAAAAAAATGTATAAAGCCCTTATGGCAACTTAACTTTAATACTGTATTTTATTGGAAACAAATGTGTTATAATTATCAAACCTTTACATAATCTTAGAACTTTGGATAAATTTGTTGTAAGTAGACATGTAATGCTAGCTGTGTTTATGAGCATACTTTATATGCAACTTTAAAACATAATTTAATAACTTTCAATGCAATTTAGATTTAGTTGACGTTGTCAAACTATGTTAATAGATGGCGCTATTCACTAATAGTGTCGTCAAGCTGTGAAATTTTGTCATAGAATTGTATCTTTGATTGTTATCTTTCGTGAGCCGGAGCATGTTGGCAACACCAACATTAAATTGTAAAATGGCAACACGGCCATTCCTTCTTCTTCTCTGCGACGTTGTAAAGCAAAGGTGTAATTTTGTAGTTTTGGGAAATATAAAAGTGATTTTTAAGTTTATCGTGGTTTTTTCTCCGCACACCAGCCAACGCAACCTACAGTCCACTTCTACCAAACTTCTACAGCTATTTATATTTGAAAAGCTTTTTTGGGCGGTAGGCGTAAAACAGACAACAATCACTTCTAAAGTAAATTTATTATTTAAATTAAAATATACTGTTTTAAATTGTAATTTTTAGCAGTAACTATTCCTTTTGGTCTATATTTCGTCATATATTGTAGTAAACACTGTGTGATGATCATTTAAGAAATTGGCCTACACTAACCTGCCATCACTTTATTCACCACTACATTTTCTAAAGTAGACACACTGCACTGCTTCAATCATCAATAATGACAAGTATTGCTGCAATCCTCGACACACAGAAGTCCTTGGAATCCACTTTGATGCAGAGAATGAAGGAATTCGAAGTGCAGCTCAAGTCATCATCATCTTCATCAGATGGGACAAATGTGGCGCAATTGCATGGTGAGTTCAAATCCTTCAAAGATCTCGTTTGGAACATACTCTCACTCTTGAGGCAGCAGATTGGTGTTGTCATTAAAACGCTTGACCATAGCGAGGCACGGTTTCGAAGCAAACATCTTCTGCTCTGTGGCGTTCCGGAGAAGCCTGGTGAGAATTTGTTGTCTACAACTGCAACACTACTCCAGAAGCATCTAGGTGCCATAGATGCTACATCATCTTCCATCAAGTCATGTTATAGACTTGGCACCTCAAGTGAAGGACGTTCTCGTCCTGTAGTTGTGCGCTTTGCTGACCGTGCTTTGCGTTCTGCTTTGTGGAAGAGCAAGACCAAGTTAAAGGGCACCTCATTAGTGTTGAGAGAATTCTTAACCAAGCCGCGTGAAGCTGTGTTCTACGCTGCCCGGACTCACTTTGGAATGTCTAATGTATGGACAAGTGACGGAAATATTTTCATCAAAACTCCGGATGGAAACCGACTGCGAGTCACATGCGATGAAGAGCTGGCTGCGGCTGTAAACCAGTTCCCTGCAAAGACATCAGTCAGCGAGGGCATGACTGTGGGCGGTCCGTCGGCGTCCGGCTCCCGATCGGTGCAAACTAGATCAAAGCGCAATACTAAGGCCGCAAAATAGTGAGTTTATAATGCTTCTCTTAATTGCTTTCTTGCTGTATTGCTTTTTACTGATCCGTGGTTAGTGCATCATAACTTTATGTGGGTATGTAACTTGCTGTTAGTCAATTTTGTAATGCTGGCCTTGTATCGCTTGTCGGTATCGGTCGAGTATGTTTCAGTTACCTATTAGTTTACTGCTTACATAATGCTTTATAATAATTTGCACATTTGTAGGGTAAAACTATAATAATTAATTTTTTATACATTTCACACTAAACTTGTATTTGACCATAGTCAATTAGCGATGTGTAACTCAGGAGTGACAAACGCAAAAGATATAGTATCCCAGGCAAGGAGTGATTAACTCCGTATATCCCTTTAACTCCAATTATATCTTTATATCCATGTAGCTAAGATGTATTTTGGTCAAAACTCATTGTGTAGAATAGAAAGAAACAAAGATGTGTCTAGGTTGTGAGTAAAAAAGAGATAGAATATTTCGCCCGCGCATGCCTAGTGCGAGTTATTTAGTTATATTATACGGTAGTTTTGCTAAGGTAAATAAATCTTTCACGCAGTAAGGCATAATTTCACTGGTAAGGAATTTAAAAAATTCGGTTTGTTTAAAGATTAACAAAAATATATTTTACACATACATCAGTTAACTTTCCACCAATAGTAATAATTAATTACCAGCTAAATAAATTATCGAACAAAGAGAGTAAGTACAGACGTAACAACTAGCATGAACAAAAAAAGAAGAATCTAAACAATTACAAATAAAATTAATAAACTCACTTGCTTCTTAAATTGAGAAGCAGAGGCGTGGAAAATATATATGGTTGTTCTAATTCTCTTTCTTGTCGTACGCATATTCAACTAAGTTAATCTTTAACTCCCTAGCTCATTTCGTTCATATCTGAGCCAGGGAGTTAAAGAGTTAAAGATATAAAAGAGTGATGTAACTCTTTAGATATAAAAGATGTAATCACTCTTTTCTTAACAGTGAGTTATTCTGCGCATCGCTATAGTCAATGATGTTTTGTTTTGACTTAAATGACTTTGGCAGCTGTCATCCGTCATTCACTGCAGCCTTGTTCCTTCCACGTATAATTTTTTGATAAGAATAATAACATCGTAATTGAATTTTCGTTTATTTTATTTTGTAGTTTTTTAAGTTAGTGCTGTTCCTTGGCACAATTATTTTTGATACTTTGCTAACTAGGATCAAGTGTTTTGTTACGCAGGTTACGCTTGATGATATTTTTTCTATTTTTAGGTCGGAATCTCACTGTGTGTCATTAAGAAATTTTATTGTTTTTGCCTTTAAAATTGTGTCTATTTTTATTTTTTGTAACTCATTGTCTGTTTATTTTCGATTTTGTGTCAACTTATTGTTAACATTTAACTGGCAGGATGTGCAGGTACTTATGTTTAAATTGTTAATTGTTTTAATTAATTCTATATTATTATAGATAGTGTGTGTGTAGGTATTATAATATTTTATTTTATTATTTTATATAAATTTATAAAAATGTCTGATTGTAGCAACTATGATTCTGCGGACGATGCTAACTCTTCGTACTACTCTCTTGACGCCTCCTCTGTGGATTTAGATGATCTTGGCACTCTCCTTGCGCGTGAACTTGCTTCCTTTCCTAACAGCCTGAAGATTTGCCACATCAATGCCCAGAGTATCCCATGCCATTACACAGACCTTCTGAACACCTTCTCCAAGAACACAGTTCAGGCTGTTCTAGTTTCCGAAAGTTGGCTCAAACCCTGCCTGAATTCGGTGTCCTACCAACTTCGTGGTTATGAACTTCTACGCAACGACCGTGTAGGCAAGGGCGGTGGTGGGGTTGCCATTTACCTATCAAGTGGCATTCCCTTTAAGTTGTTGGGCTCTTCTTCATCCAGGTACGGCTGTATGGAATACTTATTTCTCGAACTTAACGTCAAAGGCACCAAAGTGCTTCTAGGTGTCGTTTACTGCCCCCCCACTATTTCTTTTCTTTCCGAATTGGAATCTCTCCTTGAAACATATTCCACGGTTTACGAACATCGCATAATTATGGGTGATTTTAATACGGACCTATTAAAAAAGGATAGCCAATCCTCACGTCAGTTTCAATCCTTGGTCGCGTCTGTGAATCTCTCCATTCTGCCCCTTGGTCCAACACATCACAATCTTAACACAGACGATACATGGATTGACCACCTGATCACATCGTCTACTGACCGCGTCCTCAAACATGGTCAACTGCCGGCCCCGGGTTTTTCCAAGCATGACCTTATTTTTATTGCGTATGGAGTTAAACCGCCCAAGAATAGGCCCGCGTTCGTGCGCATGCGTAATTTCTCTAGGTTGAACGTTGAGAAACTCGAAGAAGACGCGAATGCCATCGATTGGTCGCCGATTTTGAATGCGGACTCTGTAAATGACATGGTAACCACCTTTAACGCCGCGGTTTTGGGGTTGTTTGACGTTCACGCCCCCGTTAGGAGTGTCAGGCTTAGGCGGCCACCCGCTCCGTGGATTACTCCTCTAGTGCGAATTGCGATGAAGAGACGCAACAGAGCTTTTCGTGTCTACAAGCGGTGCCGAACCGCTTCTAACTGGGAGTCTTTCAAACATGCCAGAAACAGATGCAACCAAATGATAAGAGGAGCCAAGCGCCGTTACATTCACCAAAATTTATCAAATTCTTCTCCTGCTGACATGTGGAAATTTCTTAATTCTCTTGGTATTGGCAAGACTCCCTCACGACATTCCCCTTCCTTTCCTTTAGATGATCTCAATCGCCATTTCTCTTCTACTAAATCCCTTTCCGATACTGTAAAATTTCTTACTATTTCTAGAATTACTTCCTCTGCTCCATTATCAGCACACATTTTCTCTTTTACCCCTCTGGCAGAGGATGAGCTACGTAAAATAATAGTGTCAATCAAGTCCAAAGCTACGGGATTCGACAACATTAGTAGGGTTATGATCACATCATTACTTTCCTGTTTCCTTCCTATACTTACCTTCATTTTCAATCATTCCCTCTCCACTGGTGTTTTTCCTGCCGTTTGGCGCAATGCGTTTACCATTCCACTTCCCAAAGTATCCAACCCCAGCTCTCTCAGTCACTTTAGACCCATCTCTATTTTACCATTCCTCTCTAAGGTCCTTGAAGCTGCTGTCCACAAACAGCTTTCCTCTTATGTCTTTCGTAACGATATTCTCGCCTCCTACCAATCTGGGTTTCGGCCTGGTCACAGTACTACTACTGCTCTACTCAAAGTTGTCGAAGATATACGCGATGGGATGGAGAATTCACGTCTTACTGTATTAGTCTTAATTGATTTCTCTAACGCATTCAACGCAGTGGACCATGACATTCTCCTCTCTCTCCTCTCCCTTTACGGCTGCTCATCCTCTGCACTTCTGTGGTTTACTTCTTATCTTCGGGGGCGCCAACAAGCGGTGCGAGTCAACCAGTTAGTCTCTAACTGGTCCAACTTGACTGCTGGTGTACCTCAGGGCGGCGTGCTCTCACCTCTTCTCTTCTCCTTGTTTATTAATTCTCTTACATCTATTCTTTCCTCTTCTTATCATCTGTACGCTGACGATCTGCAGTTGTATGCACAGAGTGATCTGCGCAACCTCGACAACGCTATAACACTCCTTA
The DNA here is from genome assembly GCA_963921215.1 of Scoparia ambigualis. Lineage (NCBI taxonomy): Eukaryota > Metazoa > Arthropoda > Insecta > Lepidoptera > Crambidae > Scoparia > Scoparia ambigualis. The sequence goes on along the minus strand of OY992511.1, from coordinate 9,159,953 downwards.
ACCAAAACCTGAATAGGATACGTGCGTGGTCGGATAGTTTTGGGATCTCTGTTAACCCAGACAAGTGTCAGGCCATCATTATTGGCAGTTCTCGTCAGCTCTCACAACTCAATTTGAGTAATACTCTGGCTCTGACATTTAATGGCATTGCAATCCCATACGCTACTTCTGTGAGGAACCTTGGGCTTGTCCTTGACTGCAGCTTGGGTTGGGAGGGTCAAATCCAAAATATTAGTCGTAAAGTACATGGGACTCTTGGCGCACTTTACAAACTAAGAAACTTTATACCGCCCAGCACTAGAGTTGTGCTCGTACGAGCTCTTGTTCATCCGCTTTTTGATTATGCTGATGTTTGTTTGTCCGATATTAATCAAATCTTTCTCAACAAATTGGATCGTCTTCTCAACAGTACTATACGCTTTGTCTTCGGTCTACGAAAATACGACCACATCTCTGACTTTCGAAAACAACTTAAGTGGCTCCCTATTCGTGAGCGTAGAAACCTAAGGTTGGTTTGCCTTCTTTTTAATATCCTTTTCGATCCACGGTCCCGGTTTATCTTAAATCCCGCTTTCAGTTCTTGGGTGCTTCACACCAACGCCATCTTCGCTCCAGCACTAATCTGGTACTCCAAACTCCTTCTCATAGTACTAATTTCGTTTCTAAATCTTTCACTCTTACTGCTATTCGACTCTGTAATGCACTGCCTTTTGACGTTAGAAATGCTTCCAACAAGGTTGCCTTCAAGAGTTTAGCGCGTGAGTACTTTCTGAAATCCGTCCAATAGTTTTGAGCTGATTTACACTATGTTTTTGTCGTTTATATATATATATTTATATAAAATATAATTATATATTAAGTATAATATGTATGTGTATAGGTATAGATATTTTGTGTATAATGCATGTACTTATGTATATTTGTGCTAGTAAAGTTAAGTGTTTCATTTGTCTCTTTTTTAAATTAATTGTAAGTTTCTAATAATGTCACCGCCTACAAAAAATTTATGTACACATTTACTGGTTGACTGTTAGAGAATGCCTTATGGCATTAAGTTCGCCATTTGCTGTATTTTAGGCAATAAAGTTTAAATAAATAAATAAATAAATAAAAGCCATGATTTTATCATTATCAGCTTCGATGCATTCGAAGATTATCAGCCTATAAACGCCTGACTGATGCACTCAAGCGTCCACACACATCACAAAGCCAAAATGCCGGTTGATTTCAAAACACAAGTATAGCAAATCAATGATTGAGTAATGCGTATCGAGCAAAAACTAAACTCGCCTCCGAGCCTCTGAGCAGTGAAACGTTTTGCTATACCGGCACCGGTAAAAGTTTTGTTTTACGCGTGAAGTTTTTTTATTGGCGCTACGAGTTGCAGCCACTCGCTATTTAACGACGAAGCGATGCGAGCGAGACGCGGTTCGAGCGAGAAGCGATGCGTGCAATGGCATTTAGGGCATTGATAAGTTTCTTTAATAAGTTTGTGTACCGTTTATGTTTTATGATTCTTTTGTAGGCTTTCGGTGATCAAAGATAAACTAACCAGGAGAAGTTGTGTCGAAAGACTAAAGGGTGTTAATGAAAAGCGGGATGTATGCACGCCTCTTACAAAGGGAAATATATCAGTTTTAAATTCCCCATCAAATAATAGAAAAAAAGACCCATACCGACGCAGAAAAATATTGTTAGTTAATTCGATTATTTTCAGTACAAAGTCTTACCAAAATGAAATGTGTGTAAAAGCAGTGCATATAAAAATGAAAAAGTACTCATTAAAGCTTCATTATTTAAGTATACTCTTATTATTCTTTTTTATGAATGAAACCTGTATTTATAAAAATTAAAACAAAATACGGACAATTTACGTTTTTTGATACTACAAATTGATATAAAAAATTATATTTTATCAGTTATTCAAGTCACGTTGGTTATATAAACAGCGAGCGTTGCATGCGCATATACACTTAAAACTTAAACTTGGTACTGCACAAAGCATCCGTATAATTTACATATATACCTACATACATAATAAGTCATAGATATTAGAAAAAGAGGAAGATATGGTACCCGCGTACCGCGAGCGTTCTTTGCAAATTGAGTTCAATGTAATAGGTACATTGGTATTAGTACCATGATAGACGTCAATAGAACAGCAACTTGTTCGTAACGTTTATTCACTTTTAAAAAAACCCAGGTTTGTGCATTCTCGTCCAAGATAACTCCCTTCCTTATTCCTCCCTCTCTTCAGAACTCTCCTTTACCCATTTCAGTGGACATCATTCTTGGCATGGACATCGGCCAGGAACTGAATCCAAAATACTACATTGAGAATGTTACTTTAACTGCCTCCCGTAAGTTGGCTATTCTCATTAAGGTGAGGCGGTTTTTCACTCCTGAGCAGCGCTCGGCTGTTTGCTGTACAAAACTCAGGTGCGATCGAGTACGGTGTATTGTTCCCATCTATGGAACGGCTCCGCTAAATACCTCCTCGATGCACTTGATAGATATGTGTCACTTATGTCTCTCAGTGTCTTTTACCGAAATTACTACGGAGAGTGTTCTGAAGAACTTTTTGATCTAATCCCGCTCTCTCCTTTCCTGTCCCGGACTACACGTGCTGGTCTTAGGAACCACCACCATACCGTGCAGAATATCAGCACTCGTACCAAAAAATTTGACAAGTCGTTCCTCTGTAAGACCATTCGGCTTTGGAATTCTCTGCCGGCACATGTGTTTCCCAGCTCCTATAATCCCGGGTCTTTTAAACGGGGCATGAAACGGCATTTATGCGACCGTCATGAATGGGTGTGCTTGTTACCGTGCTTGTTCCATGGTGAGGAGCGCTCTCATTATTTTGGACTGCATTGGCTGCTTACCATCAGCCAGGATGTAGTCACTATGACGTGTCACATAAAAAAACATTAAAAATGCCTGGTTGTTCAGTGCAGTGCACAAACCACTCAAGAAGCAAAAACAAGACACATGAAATAACTTTTCACATGTAAATACACCAATACTGCTAGAAACTACTTATTATGATACATTGTTTAGTGACCATCGTCATGATAAAGTGTCATTTTGTCGCGCGTTGTCGTTGTCGTCGTAGAACTCATTGTCGTCGTCGTGGTGTAATATTGTTAGTTACATTTAGTTAAAAGAAAAGCAAAAAACCCATTTAATTTATTTTCATTCTAAATTGACGTTCGACTGCCATTAACCTTTATTCGTAAACTGAATCGCTATCGACAATCAAACGTATCTCAAGATTCAGATAAGAAGAGGCTGGAAACGAAAACAGATAAGCGAAGGCTTTATCTCCATTACAGAGATAAAGCTAAGGACCGGGATAGCACTCAACGTCTCTCAAACTGCACGCCGATATCGGGAATTCCAACAAAAAGGACCAATACTCGAATCGCTCCAAGTAAATAGGGAAGCGTCTGAAGCGCGCTCCTCCCTAATTGCAACGTGAAACTAATAATAGAAGAAATAACAACTACACCGACCGCTCTCTTTTGCTGCAACGCGGAATTAGCAATGCCATTGTTTTGAAATTTTATCTCGTTCGTGAGAAATACGCTATACTGTGCATTGAAGTATTATAACTAGAGCAGGTCATGGGCGTTAAAGTCCCGTCCGTAGATTTACCCTTGAGACCCTTCACGTTACCGTTGCTGTTGTGTTTTATCCGGTAAGTGAATGAACCGAAGGCTCATCTCTCTCTTTCCCCCCTCACAATTCCCACTTCTTCCTCAAATATCCTTCTCCTTTCTCAAGGTCGGCAACGCATCTGCGATTCTCTGGTTTTTTCCCATGGGCGGCCATGATTACTTTCCATTAGGTAACCCGCTTGCCCATTTGCCACGTTTTCACATTAAAAGGCATTGCATACAAAAAATGTGCTTAGCAACAGGTCTTTGTTGTCAAGCGTTTGTGGCACATGGGCTGCAACTCAGTGCCCAAAGTTTGCTCTACGTGTCGTCTCTAGACATAATACCTCAATGATACTGGGTAGCGCGAGTGCGGGACAGCGTTGCTTAAGCGCCACTAAAGATACCGTGTACGACTTAAAAACAATTGCTTTTAATGTACCTAAGTGAATTGACAAAGTTTTCTATTACATAGTAAGGCGCTGGCTACAGTTTAACTGAGCTAACTGCATGTAGTTCACAATGGTTTTGAAGTTGAATACTGTTTTTTTTTTACTTTTTTAGAAGATTTTTTTTAACTCTTTTGACATGATTTTACCTACGGAGGTCAGCAGTGGGACCGTATAACTCTTAAGAGGGTTTACGCATTTCGGTTTCCCATACAAACTTTCAAGTCGCAATTTTTAAAAACCAATATGCCAATTTTAATTAAACTTTGCACGCTTAAGTAAAATACTGAGATCTAAATAGTTTGTTGAAAACATTTTTAAAAAACGTTTATTTAACTGAGTTATTGCGATTTTAAACTTTCTATAGTGAACTTTAAATAGCAATAACTCAGCTAAATAAACGTTTTTTAAAAATATTTTTCAAAAATTTCGGCTGGTCTTAGGAACCACCACCATACCGTGCAGAATATCAGCACTCGTACCAAAAAATTTGACAAGTCGTTCCTCTGTAAGACCATTCGGCTTTGGAATTCTCTGCCGGCACATGTGTTTCCCAGCTCCTATAATCCCGGGTCTTTTAAACGGGGCATGAAACGGCATTTATGCGACCGTCATGAATGGGTGTGCTTGTTACCGTGCTTGTTCCATGGTGAGGAGCGCTCTCATTATTTTGGACTGCATTGGCTGCTTACCATCAGCCAGGATGTAGTCACTATGACGTGTCACATAAAAAAACATTAAAAATGCCTGGTTGTTCAGTGCAGTGCACAAACCACTCAAGAAGCAAAAACAAGACACATGAAATAACTTTTCACATGTAAATACACCAATACTGCTAGAAACTACTTATTATGATACATTGTTTAGTGACCATCGTCATGATTAGGTGTCATTTTGTCGCGCGTTGTCGTTGTCGTCGTAGAACTCATTGTCGACGTCGTGGTGTAATATTGTGGTGTAGTAGTGTTATTCCCACTTTTTCCTCAAATATCCTTCTCCTTTCTCAAGGTCGGCAACGCATCTGCGATTCTCTGGTTTTTTCCCATGGGCGGCCATGATTACTTTCCATTAGGTAACCCGCTTGCCCATTTGCCACGTTTTCACATTAAAAGGCATTGCATACAAAAAATGTGCTTAGCAACAGGTCTTTGTTGTCAAGCGTTTGTGGCACATGGGCTGCAACTCAGTGCCCAAAGTTTGCTCTACGTGTCGTCTCTAGACATAATACCTCAATGATACTGGGTAGCGCGAGTGCGGGACAGCGTTGCTTAAGCGCCACTAAAGATACCGTGTACGACTTAAAAACAATTGCTTTTAATGTACCTAAGTGAATTGACAAAGTTTTCTATTACATAGGAAGGCGCTGGCTACAGTTTAACTGAGCTAACTGCATGTAGTTCAAAATGGTTTTGAAGTTGAATACTGTTTTTTTTTTACTTTTTTAGAAGATTTTTTTTTACTCTTTTGACATGATTTTACCTACGGAGGCCAGCAGTGGGACCGTATAACTCTTAAGAGGGTTTACGCATTTCGGTTTCCCATACAAACTTTCAAGTCGCAATTTTTAAAAACCAATATGCCAATTTTAATGAAACTTTGCACGCTTAAGTAAAATACTGAGATCTAAATAGTTTGTTGAAAACATTTTTAAAAAACGTTTATTTAACTGAGTTATTGCGATTTTAAACTTTCTATAGTGAACTTGAAATAGCAATAACTCAGCTAAATAAACGTTTTTTATTTTTTTTTATTTTTTTTTTTATATGAGAAGGAGGCAAACGAGCAGGCGGGTCACCTGATGGAAAGCAATCACCGCCGCCCATGGACACCCGCAAAACCAGAGGAGTCGCAGATGCGTTGCCGACTTTTAAGAAAGGAATAGGGTTAGGGGAAGGAATAGGAATTGTTAGGAGGGGTGGGAGGGGAAGGGGCCTCCGGAACTCTCACTGGCCGGACGAAACACAACAGCACCAAGTGCCATTATTTCACGCCGGATATTCGTGAGAGGGTGGTATTACGCCGGGCGAGCCGGCCCAATGCGTGCTGCAACGCAGCGTGGCTCTACCACTTAGTCAAAAAAAATATATTTTTAAAAATATTTTCAACTAACTATTTAGATCTCTGTATTTTACTTTAGCATGCTAAGTTTCATAAAAATCGGCTTATTGGTTTTCAAAAATTTCGACTTGAAAGTTTGTATGGGAAACCGAAATGCGTAAACCCTCTTAAGGCTAGGTGTAAGTGAAAAATTAAAATAACAGGTTCTTAGAATTAATTTCTGAAGTAGTAAACAGTAAAATTAAAGTCTGTGAAAATTATGAAATCTTATTGAGGCTTTATTTTGTAGAATAGATGGAAACCCGATGGAAACACGATTTGATAAAGTTGGCTTGATAGAAAAAATTCACAAAGTTACATATTTTTGTGTCATTTTATCTTCTTTTCTCGGTTTTATTCTTAAAATAAGTGATTTGATTTTATGACTCAATTACCAATATGAAGTTCATAGATAACTTGAGGGATTATAACCGATCGCTTTTTTTTATTACATTTATCAATTTTTAAAATAAAAAACGCGATTATTCTCGCAGCTTCACTGTTATACCCGTCCCTTAGCGTCATTCCGTCGAGAGAGCGAGAGAGAAGCGCTCGAAATACCTTCCCTTAATGAACAAGAATACTCAGGTTTATGGAGCAGCGACTGGCGCGTTCAAATCGCGATCTTGTAAGCTAAGCAATATCTGCAATGCCGTGTTATCATACGGGTAACCAAATTCTTAAAAGCGCCTGCGTTCATCCAAAAATTTTAGTTGTATCGGTCTTTAAGATGGAAGAGCTGTAACCCGAATAGTAACCATTAAATGTGTTTCTTTTGTTTACAAATGACCACTCTGCACAATTACAGTTGACCACTCTGCACAACGCAGCCCGGATTGCGAAAGATGTGTGTTCGATTCATTTTTTTTCAATGTTTTGTTATCCTCGAGCTTATTTGATCGTTATTATTGCAAAAAATCAAATATTACTAATATGTAGGTAAATCACACATTCAACTTACTTTTTAGTACTGGTTACACTATAAGTCAGTAGTTCCTAGCCTTTTAAATCTTGGTACCCCTATGATCTATTGAAACTGATTTTACCGCTCCGTAAAAGTCTTGCAGAAAATTATAGTAATAGGACAAGAATCATAAGACCGCCGGCGGTCGCGAAACAATTGATTTACAATTGTGTCTGGTTTTACGGTGTTCAAGGGGTTAATATCCAAGAGTTGGACTGACGATTATACATGTTTAGAAAATATTACTCAAGTGAATCTATTAAGTACCTACTGCAGATAAATTCTAAACCACAAAATTTTTTCTACGCCTTATTACCCCGTAAAATAACAATTTTACCCCCGCGGGGGTAATTACCCCCAAGTTCGGAACCCAAGCTATGAGTAGATACATTTAAAAATATTACTCCGTAAGTAAAACCCGTTCATAAAAACAATTCGTGATCACAGATTGAGATAAGTAATTCGATAAATAGTCTCAAAAATAATTAAAATCATCCACTTTTTCAACATTTGCCATTCTATAATAAAGATCAAGTTCAACTCGTTTACTTGCTTAATTCTTGTGTTCTCATTTCTCTTCCTTAAACGGAAGCGAAACCAAACTCAGAATTAAAAGAAATAAAAACAGTTAGGTACAGGCGGGCTTAACTTTTTAAATGGCGGCCGGCGGGATCTCAAGTGATTTATGGGCCGGGTGGCCTATTTGAGAGGAACTATTTAAATTAGAGTGTTGTCCTCCGATAGCCCTCTCGGTGGGGACGCGATCCATTATCAATTGAATTATTAACTGGCGGAGAAAGCGCGGGAATGAGGAAATAGCTTGCCTTAGTGTAGGTACATCTGATTTGGTGGTTGGTAGATATGGAGTAAAGTTAAGCACAATTGCAAATGAAAAGATTTAATTAGTTTCGATTCCCGGTTGTTAATGCAGAAGTCTTTTTAATGCAGTTTAATTGAACTTTGCATGTCGCACTCCCCACAGAATAAAACCGCAAGTGCTCTTATTGTAATTTCGTATTATTGCATTTTTGTGATCTAGGGCCCAAATACTATCTACATAATTTTATTTATGCGTGTATATGAGAAATTGACGAAATTATAAAGTTTTATTCATTTAAAGAACTAATAATATTTTTACCGAGAATAATATCACAAAAGACATTTGCTAGCATCACATTTAATAGGTGATAATGTAAAAGACTATAGCGACAGTATTCTTCGACAACATTAAATGACTTAAACGGCATCAGCCATTGCGGCTTTCTTCGCGGTGCATTCGAGCACTGATAATACCGTAATAACTTGCCACAGAATATTTTAGAATATATTTATAATATGAAGAAGAATATATGAAGAAGCTGACAGTGAAATAAAATTAACCTTAGAAGAAGATTATCAAAATCAAAAAAGGAAAAATAGAATACGCGAAATTAAAGCTTCAGAAAAAAATTATGCAGATTAAACAAATAAAATGGTGGCTACGTTTGATTTAGAAAAGTATTAAATGTGCCGTAATCTAACGTGGGTATATTTAATTATAAAAGATAATATCCTATACATAATTTCACCATACATAATAGTTTAATTACTGGCAAAGGGCACTGCTATGTTTGGCACTACCAAATTGCCAAAAAGGGTGCTGTAGATATTGGAAGTTGTCTCTTAAAATGTATAGAACTAGAATGTGAGAAAGGCGTTAAACTATTTTTATTTTATTCAGATAGTTGTGCAGGGTAAAACAAAAATAGATTTGTTTTCGCTCTTTACGTATATCTTGCAAAAAAATTACAAATTGATATGACACACCGTTTCTTTGAATTAGGATATAGCCAGTCAGAAGGTGATTCGATGCATTCTTGCATAGAACGTGCAAAAAATTATAAAATTATTTATACTCCGGAGCCAATGCATTCAATTATTATTAATGCAAAAAAAAACTGAGGAAAAATACGATTTAATAGAGATGCAGTAATCGGACTAAACAAAAAAATTTGATTGTTAGAAAGAATTGGATACGCGATACTTCTGTTAACAAGAATTTGTGGTCAAAAATTTAACAAATCTGTGCTAAGAGCTCAAAGCCGGACATTTTGTTGTTCAAATATGATTTTGATGAAATTTTCAAAATTTTTTTTGTCATCACAGGAGACCGAAGAACTGGCAGCTACCTTGGACAAAGAATAAGTCTTGCTATTCAAAGGGGGAACGCTGCCAGTATCTTCGGAACCTTGCCTAAAGGGACTCCTTTTAATAATATATTTTAGTTTTTATATTATATTTTTCAGGTTTTTAGTTTTAGGTTAATTGTTTTTATATTTTTATATTCCATAATGTATTATCTTGAATATTAGTGTGAAGGTGGTTATTTAAATACTTTGTATATGTATTTTGATGATATTTTTATGAAACTTATGACAAAAACTAATAAGAATCATTGAAATGTGAAACAGCATCCAATCATTTTAACAATAATTCAGATTGTGAGACAGATTACAGCGACTAATTTTCTTATTTTATTATTATTTTCGATTACATAATAACTGTCTCTATAACGGCCGAAATTAATAACCGATTCTGACATAGAGTTATGCCTATTTTGAATTTGTTACTATGCAACTGTTGTTATTTCCCGTCATTTAACAGAAATATCTAGGCAACAAATCCAAAGTAGGCCGGCCTATCTCTAACTCAGGATCGGTTATTATTTTGGCCGTATATCAAATACGGGTAAAGATTATAAACTATGATTAGTGATCTCATTTATTTTTAAAGTTTTATTAAAATTATTTAGTACGTAATTGAAATTCATGTGATAATTCAGCAATTACTTGCCGTAATGGTTAGACAGGTATAATTCATAAATAATAAATAATTAAGTAAATAATTGTAAACATTTTTATGGTATGGCATAAGGTTGAGAAAAAATAGCACAATGGCACAATTTTAGGAAATTATGGCATTAAATTGTGCCCTTAACTTTGTATTGACTGATTTACAACTAATTATTGGTGATTGTGGTCCTGATTATTCAATGTAGAGTAAAAACTAAAAAAAATTACATGCTTATCATTATTTTTTCCTATTCTATTACATGAACACTTGTATGTACCTATCTTATTAATTGAAAATAACCTATGGATATTAGATAACAACATAAAAATAAAATAAAGTAACTCTATGCACCTGATCAGTAATCTATCTTTACTTCATTTAGTCAATTCCTTTTTTACTAGAATAACGCTTCTAAACATATAAACGTTTGTGCAATACACTAAATTTTCGAAGAATAAAGCCGCAACATCACATTATAGTTGAAGTCTTTATATCAAAGTACACGAATACTGTCGTAATAGACTATTGCCGTTGTCTTCTACAAGTGAACAATGTGATAATATGTTAACGTTTACGAACTTCATTTAAGCGTTTGGTATTTCAAATTTTCTTTTAAATTTCCCATAATATAAAGAGTTATTTTTATAAAATCTCTAATAAAGATTCTCGTAAAAATTAGCTTTCAAATGATATTTTAACCATCGTAATACACCTTCAATTAATAAAGTTAAACGATTTTTTATTTTTCCTGTAAAATTCTTGGTTTGCTATTACTGTTTTGTTCTGTGGGGAGTGCAAATGCAAAGTATTAACATGTTTTCTTGGTTTTTTTTTCTTGCTCTGCAACTTCCGGACTTTTTCTTACTAATTTGGATATACGAATTTACTTACACTTTGAATATAACCCAATAAGGGAAAGAAGAATTTGGGCATGTAAGTACGTGTAAGGTCACTACGAAAGTTTTGAGATACTCGAAATTTATAAAAAGAACGCAACTAGATTGAACCTTTTTTTTTAAAGATAAATTATTTGTAATTCGAACATAGAAAACCATTTAATCAAATATTTAAAAATAAAAAAATGACGTTTGATTTTTGTTTCAATTTCGCGGGCTTTCATCGTCAACTATGGATTTTAAGCGAGAACATTTTCGTGCGATGATTTTGTACGATTATAAATTTGGATTAAATGAATGTGAGTGCAGAGAGCGATTAGTTTCGGCGTTTGGGGACTATGCATCATCGCGTGCAACAGTTTTCAGATGGTTTGCTCAATTTAAACGAGGGATTTTCACCTTAAATGATGATGAAAGAAGTGGCCGGCCCGCGACTTCAGTTACTAAAGAAAACGTCCTAGTTGTAAAAAAAATTATTAAGGAAGACCCAAAAGTGACTTATAAATATATAGAATAGGTCGTGAAGATTTCATCGCCAGCTATTAATGAAATTTTACACAACCGGCTTGGAGTCAGGAAATTATGTTCACGATGGGTGCCTCACTCACTGACTTCAGAACAAGAAAAAGCTCGCGTGATATGGTGCAAATATATGCTCAGAAAATTTGATCACGGAGAAGGACGGTCAATTTTTAACATTATTACTGGAGACGAGAGTTGGATTTACCAATATGATCCACCGACTAAACGGCAATCGACAATTTGGGTGTTTCCCGATGATGAACCTCCAACAAAGGTGAAACGCGGGCGAAGTGTTGGGAAAAAAACGGTGGCCACATTTTTTTCTGCAAGTGGTCATGTGGCCAAACTTTCCTTAGACGACCAAAAAACTGTGAATGCTAAGTGGTATATTGAAGTGTGTTTACCTACTGTATTTAATAATTTAAAACAAAAACGAACTAAAACTGGTTTAGGGGGCTCTTTTTGCATCATGACAATGCGTCGCCGCACAAGGTCATTGTCACCAAGGATTTTTTGAAGAGTACAGATATTGAAGAATTGTGTCATCCTCCGTATAGCCCCGATTTAGCTCCTTGCGATTTCTTCCTCTTTCAAATCAAAAAAATCAAATCAAACTCGGACGTCGTGACACGCGATATAACAGTCCTGAGGATGCACAGAATGCCTACTTGCAGGCCGTAGAAGACCTCCCTAAAGAAGAGTAAGAGTAAGAGTATAGAAGCTAATGGAGAGTACTTTGAGAAACTGTAATATTTTTTTTTAAATAACTTTTATACTTTTTTTGTATCTCAAAACTTTCGTAGTGACCCACGTATGTAAACATTCCTCCGAAGCCAAAACCTAGATTTATTTAACGTGTTTTATGCGTAACCGTATTTTTTTAACCGCGTTGCGTAGGAGTGAAATAATACTAGCACCCCGTCTCTTCCCTTGGGTGTCGTAGAAAGCGACTAACGGACTAAAGACTGCACATACATTCAACAGCATAGAGCGGCGATAGGCTCACCACCTGTCACGCTGAGCACATGTGCAGTCGCTATTTGGTGAAAAGTGGACTATGGTAGAGGACAGCTTTTGCGGTCCTCATTGCCTAGTCTCTGACTAACCCTTCGGGGATAATAGTCGTGATTTTATGTCTGTATGTATGTATTTTTATGCACTTATTTGTAATTTCACTTATTCGCACATTATTATCGCGTCCAATCATTTTTAATATTCCAAACTTGTATGCCATCTATCTCCAAAGTCGGTCGGCTAATCGCCACGAAGTTTGCATTTTGCATATCTGTTTATTCTGAACAGGCAAGTTGAATCTACACAAATGGCTTGGCATTTTCAACCTCGATAAAAGTGGAGCGGCTTGGAATGGAAAAGTCCTGTGAAACACTAAGTACTTGACATTTATTTGTGCCTTCACGTTTTTATTACTTGAATAAAATTGTATTTACTGATAGTATTAAATAAGAACTATGTTGCTGTACAATAAAACCAATAACTTTTTATACTTGCTAGATAATTCCTCATTACAAAGATGACGTAAGAATTGAACCTCATACCAAAAGTTAAAAAATAATATTATGCTTATTAAAAATATGTTATTGGTTATTTCCTATTATGAGGTTCTAAAAAACAGATACAGTATAAACATAAACTACTGGCATACTAAGTGAGTAAACTGTTAGATAAACATAGTATATAACCTTAATATACAGTTCTGGGCAAGTACGCTGTTAGATAAATAGCCCTATAATTCAGGCGAATTAGCATAGAATTCCCCGAATACGCTACTATGATTTTGTAATTTTTTATATATCTCATTGGTCCTTTGGTCTTGACAAATAGGCTCGCCTGCACAAGTCGCGACGCGAACGGGCATAAATTCCAAGACGCAAACGGGAGCCAGATGTTCCATTGTTTTGGGGAAATAAATACGGATTAGACGAAGCAGCGTAAGGCGGCGTGCACACAGCGCTTGAATTATTGAACCGTTCTACGGGGCTAAGGAGGACGCGACATAACGCGGCCTTTTTAAATAATAGTAAGCCAGCCGACTGATATAAAAATTCCGTCTCTTACTATGATACCTATTCTGTGCTTTTATTACTAAAATAGCACTTGAAATAGACGTCTGTCCTAAGCGAGACTGAGCTCTGCCTCATTAAGACGCCATGGCGACGTCGCCGGCCACATATCCAAGCAGTTAGTATTGAAATGTATGGTACCTAACTCACTTGGCATCGTCGCCTTTTAATATTAACTGCTTGGATACGTAGCTGGCGACATCGCCATGGCGTCTTAATAAGGTAGAGCTCTTAAACAAACGATCTGTAGCAAACTGCCCAATAGTTATTTCCTGTTGAAAAGAGGACTGCTTCTGAGGTCATCATTGCCTAGTCTCTTACTAACCCTTTGGCAATAATAGTAATGAATCAACGTGTATGTATGTCTATCTTTAAAGTGAGTGCCACACGGTAACACAAAGAAACAATTTATATCTGTACCAACATTTAACGGGTCACCGCAACAAAACAAAGCAGACCTATCGAAAATGTTAGCGTCTGCAGGCCGACGTGTTTTATAAATAAATTCTCAACGACAGAAACAAATAAAACATTGTTTAGTTGTCCCGACGAAATATGCGGTCGCTACATTGTACGTGCCGAACGAATTTACGGCCCGAAGTTGTGTCAGTTGCTAATTAATAAAATAAACTTTGTAGTCTTCACTCTGGATTGGAAGATAGCGCTGTAAAAGCGAAATGGTTAGTGCAAAATGTATTATGTACGTTGCACTAAGCGTTTTAAACATAACTAGTATACTTAGCGGGGGGCAACCACAGCAGTTAGTATTGTGTTCTATGGCCTAGTAAACGTTTGTTAATTGTACAAATAATAAGGTTTACTCAACGAAGATAAGGTTTTATTAAGAGGGCACAGTACGGAGCCGCGCGATCGCAAAAACTGACATAATAAGTCTCCTAATGAACTTCAAAGCAACATCAATCATATTAATATTTAAAATTAGAACAATTCTGCTTTGAAGTTTAGACCTAGTAATTTGATTAGAGCAATGTTTTTATTCTGCGAAATGTACAAAACCGTCACACGCTTGTGTTAAAAATTAGAATTTACTTTTTTAAGATGGGGGCGACCTGCGGAATATCAATACAAATATTTTCATGTAAGAATTATTGTTTCATGCGTAAAATTAAGAAAGTTGTCGAAGAAAAATATTTTTAGGAGTCATTAGATTTATGTATTGTTTGTTATTGTTTAAAGATTTTGTTTCAAATTTCAACAAGGCCACGACCTTGTGCAATAATCAGGCTAACTTACGTAAGATTTTTTAATGTATTTAACTAATTCAGCGCATAGTACAAGTGACTTAAAAATACGTAAATTTTCAAAATTTCGTGCAGGATCCCCTTAGGTCCTAAAAACTTAATTTATAGTTACAGCCACTAGTTACAACCATTCATACATACACATAATCACGACTATTATCCCCGAAGGGTTAGTCAGACACTAGGCAATGAGGATCGCAAAAGCAATCCTATACCATATATCCACTTTTGCACTTTTGCACATTTGCTCAGCGTAAGCCCCTTCGTACACAAGGCTACGCAAATCTTCAATACTCGACGATTTTAGTCTCCAAGCCACTACCGCCATACAAAGTGGAGTCGCGGGACAAATGTCGTCGACGCGACTCGTGTACGAACTTCAATGGATTTTGTATCGCAGTAGTCGCTTGGAGACTAAAATCGTCGAGTATCGAAGATTTGCGTAGCCCTGTGTACAAAGGGGCTAACAGTTGGTGAGCCCACCGCCGCATTATGCTGTTAGATGTGTGTACAATCTTTAGTCTGTTAGTCGCCTTTTACGACACCCAATTCTTTCGCACGCGACACAGTTAGTTACAAGTGTTACAACTAACAAACAATGTATCAATTGTGAATAGTGTTGTGGCCATCAATCTGTTAAATAAGATTTTTTTACTATTCAATATTTTGAGCACATGTAAAACAATGTAATTAAAGGTTCATTGTAATTATTTATCTAGTAGCATCTACCTAGAGTAAACTGTGTAAATTTTCAATTTGAAATCTAACTGTTGTTATTTGGAGAAACATGGACTATGGCAGAGTACTGATGTTGCGGCCCTCATTTGCCTGGTATCTGACTAACCCTTCGGGGATAATAGTGGTAATTATATTTATTATGTATAACAAAGAAACCTTAATAAAGTACAAAACAAACAAAACTTTATTCGGTCCATCTCAACAAATAAAACAACGTCGCAGCGCTACGAACAAGTGCCCGCGCTACGGTACTACGTGCCAAATAGATTTATTGCTACGGCCGGCGTAGCACCGTAGCGGGCAAAGACTTGTAATTAATAAAATTAGCTCCGTTTCCAGAATGTCAAATATGTCTCAAGTAGACGGTAATAGTTCTACCGGCTTAAATGTTCGTTGTTATTATTGTAGTAAAATAATTAGAATACGGCGAACAACGTAATACGAGTAAGATATGCAATTGTAAGTTGTGCTTTACAAAAGACAATAAACACTAAAACACTTGTAATTACGGACAGTAATCTTACAGTACGTTTTTTATTTATGAGTTAGTTTTATGAGTTATATTGGAAAATACACAGTTTACAATAGACGTCATCATCATCAGCTTATAAACGTCCCACAGTTGGGTTCAGGGTTTCCCACACGAACAATTGCATATATTGATATCGGAACTTACTCTACCGTACTTTATTATTTACAACTACAAGCTGACCTTAACCATGATGACCATCCCCATAATTAACAATCCAGATGTATTGTCAAAATTACAAATAGACCCACAATAAATCATTATAGACACAGTAGCTGAAGGCGCCTTCCGTCCGTCGTTTGTCATCCGCCATGTTGCTGCAGCAAGGTAATTAAAATCAAGTTAGTATTCAAACCTCTAACTCAATTTAAAACGCTGAACCTCTTGGACACCTTGAATGCATATTAAAACAACCAATCTTGGGACTACCAGTCGGAGTTAAGTGTGCTGGATGGGGTAAGCGTGGTTCCATAATACGCTGTGTGGTGTCGGCTCAACGAAAGCCTTTCCTAATGGGCGCTAACCATCCCGGTCTTCGGCAGTCTTCATCGATCCACTGCCTCGATCTTCTTGAAGTCGACATTCCACCACATTACATAACACTTAACACCAGAGGAACTCTTTTGCGCAGCGGCTAGAGCGTTCGGCTTGCGATTTTTCCCGCTAAGCAACTTTCGCAATACCGGGTCGCTGGATGGGTGTCCAAATTAAAACATATCGAGCTCCTCCGTGCTTCTGAAGGCACGTTAAGCCGTTAGTCCCGGTTGCTATCGTAAGATGGCAGTCGTTAAAACCCACCAACCCGCATTGGGCCAGCGTGGTGGGTAATCAAGACAAAAAGTTATTATCCAAGTTTGAAGTTATTACCTATTTGCATTTCCATTACTTACCGTTCTTAATAAAGTGTTAATAAATGTGTAATAAATAAACTTTTCATTTAGGTATGTGTTTATACATAATATATTCTGATGTGAGAGAAATCTTACTCAATAATTAATTTCAAATAGATTTTACAGGAGGAGCTCTATGGCGCAGCGGCTAGCGCGTTCGGCTGGCGATCTTGCTTGCTAAGCAACTTTCGCAATGCCGGGTCGCTGGATGGGTGACCAATTTAAAACATCTCGAGCTCCTCCGTGCTTCGGAAGGCACGTTAAGCCGTTAGTCCCGGTTGCTATCGTAAGATGGCAGTCGTTAAAACCCACCAACCCGCATTGGGCCAGCGTGGTGGGTTATTGCCCAATATTCTCACGTGCTATTGTCCATGTGGGAGGCCTGTGCCCAGCAGTGGGACGTTTATAGGCTAATGATGATGATGATGTCGTAACAACTTAAAATTATTTATATTAAGTAAGTAGGTACCTTTCAATTATTTGCGGAATAGATATTTGTACTACATTTGCTTGGTAGTAAGGCTGTTCGAAGTACTTTTGAATCTGCCTCTATTTTATTTTACTCCGTCACGTTGAACATATTAATCTGACTTTATTTGCGTAAAATACAATATGTCCCAATATTCTGTGCAGATCGGTAATAATAAAAGTGTACTTTTGTATTTATTTTACAACTTCTTGCTATACACAGATTATAAATGAGGACTCATTTGAGGAAACCTATTTGAAATAGTTACAAATAACGCAAGGCCGCATTTACTAACGTACGGAGAAAATGTGGTTTCGATACAAAGCTGTGCTTATAATTTTTAAGTCTCATCCAGGCCATTCTAATTTATAGCCTGCCTGAAGGTTCGCCTTGCATAGAGAACGGCTAAAGAAATTCGTGGTATATCTAACCACGACGCTTTTGCATAATATTTCTGGGTAGCTACTTAATTATGTTATTACTCCTTAAACTCGTAATTATGATCGAAAGTAGTGAACTTTATAAGTTTGTTAAAAACCATAACAACCATCACAACCATAGAGTAAAAAGGCATGCTAAAAGTATAGCACATTAGCGTCATAAACAACTTTGTTTATGGTACTCAAATGAGCAATGAATGCTGAAGTGACGTCATAAATAACAACGCCACACACTGTCAGTTTAAAAACAGCAATACAAACTCATACTGCAATCGCTATGTTTTATAACATTAAGGTATTATACACAATACCTCAATGTTTAATAACAAAATACAAACTATCCGCACGTATTTGTATAGCGAATTCGAGTAGGCGCACTTAAACAACAGACAGAGCCGTGAAAAAGCAAAAGCAACGCCACCGGAAAAATAATAACCCAATAATCATAGAGAGCTGACGTAGCGCGCTATTAAACAAAAACAAAAGACAAACAGCGTGACATGCAGACAGTAATTAATTAAATACATACGCGCCCGCATGTCACTCTCGCAAGTTCATATTTGCTCCACTCTGATTACGTAGTCGCTCCGTTGTTTGCCCGGCCCGAACAATCGCGCAATAACTTGTGAGGGTCGATGACCTTGGAATAGATTATGTCTTGTAGAACTACCATGTTCATTAACTCTTCGTTGTAAATTTGTAATTACAATGTGTATTTTTAATTATAATGATCATGGAACCGTAGGCGTCGCCTCGGCAAAGGAATATGAAATGCTCGAACGATCAATAAATTAATAATTGCCCAGTCTAAACCTACCGAACAGATAGTCTCTATATGAATACGAAAATTAAAAATTTCTGGATATTAAGGCACACATATATACCTACATACTTGCATATGTAGGTATATATGTGTAACATACATGTATGTATACATAGGCAAAGTCCAGAGCACTCCATTTGCTACGATAGGTAGGTAAGATATGTAATCTTATACTTAGTGTTTAATTAATAGCAATTATAAAAGACACATCTATAAATATACCTACATGGACTACCATAACTCATTAATACAATTATGTCAAATTACAACTCGCACGCAAATAAAATTATTTTATGCGTCAACATTAAAATTGTTCTTAATTATGTAGAGTAAAAAAAATTAAAGCCTGTTTACTATCCCACTACAGGGCAAAGGCCTTTCATCATTAAAAATCAAGTAGTAGTCAATTGTGTAGCAACGTTTAATTAATTAAATTTACCTCGGTAACTAATAAATTAATAAATGATCCCAGTCAATTAATTAAACCTTCGCAAAAACATTGCTGTAATAAATTGAAATTGAAAAAACGTTTATTGACATCACACAACCAGCACACAAATGAACAATTATTAATAACTGCTATCCTATCGGCTAAAAATAATTATGAATATTAAAAATATGGGCTTCAAATGTCAAATGAAGCCCATGTCCATATCCATATTTTTAGCCGATAGACCCGCTGGTCTAGACATCGAAATAAATAAAATAATGTAAATACAAGTGAGTTAGCCTCGGGGACGGATACCTTATACAAATACAACATAATAATGCTCATTACAAGCCACTTTCACGAACTTTGCGTACCCTTAAAACTAGACAAAGCATTAAAGATGAAAGATTACAGAACCTTTGTTTGATGCCCTTAAATTTGATTAGCTGTGCAAACTATGTGCATGAGGCCGAAACCCCTTCGGAGTTTAATCAAAGGGCTAATTTGTCTTCTAATCTCATGGGTGTAAAGTTTAGTGGGCCTACCATCACCTCTCATGTCATATTATTTTATTTATTTATAGAGACACAATATTTGTAACAGACACAATGTTATTTTATTAAACAAAAAATATGTGTATTAAAAAAATATAATTCAAAATAACAGAATATAATTGTGTCAGTGTCAATAATAAAGTTTTATGTAATAGGTATGTTTCAAACTATCCTACTAATATTATAAACGCGATAGTTTGTAAGTATGGATGGATGTTTGTTACTCTTTCACGTAAAAACTACTGAATGGATTTGGATGGAATTCGGCATACAGATAGTTTATACTAGCCTGGATTAACTCTTAAGATACTTTTTATCCTGATATTGCCACGGGAACGGGAACCACGCGGGTGAAACCGCGAGCGGCCGCTAGTATTATTATGATATATGTTTATTAAGTATATATATTTTTTATTAAATATATACATATATTATTATATATATTAGTAATCAGGGCTTTATAAAAAAATTGAGAGTGTATATCCGATTGTGGTTATATTTGTGTGATGTGATGCATGTGATAAAAGTTATTTGGTTGTTAAATAAATTAATTAGATAAGTAACCATTTTCTCAGTGGTCTTCAATATCGGGTAAAGTGCATCCATCTTCAGCTTTATTATTATTTACCTTAACGTAAATTAAATATTACATTACGTGGTTAGGTAAAAAACCTTCAAGTTGTAATAAAATAATTAAAAATACATTACTATGTTTCATAGCAGCGCTATTAGAACTTTTATATCTATTTTGGCTATTTGTTTGTTCCTACTTTGCTCAATCAGACTTAAAGGTTTTAAAAGCGCTGACTTAAGATATCATAATTGCCCCCCATCTCTTTAACGAACAGACCGCAACAGTTTTAAAAGCTTAACTACTTATTTGCAACTGGATTTATTACGTTAGGGTGCTCGGTATAAATGTCCGTCGAAATATTTATATTTGTTTTTCGATATAAATGTATGTTGTGGTTTTGGAATGTATTGTTGTCGCGCTCTGAATTTTAATATTTCAATCAATTTGATATTTGTTAGCGCTCTGCATTCATTGTTTGAACTTACGATTTTTTTTATAATCTCATAGTTTTTTTATTTTCTTTTATTTTATTTTTATATAACAGGGTTCAGAATGATAAATTTAGGAAACTTTTTTTTATTTTAATTCACTAAAACCTATATTCATGCTACTAATAACGTAAACTAAAGTAACAACCTTGCATTAAAAGCAAATGTTGATCTGCCTTCGTTGAAAAAACGAAACAACTTCAGTTCAAAACAGTTTAAATGGTATTTTTTAAGGCCCCAGTACACAGTGGCGTATGCTGGCTTACTGCCGGCCATCGCCATTGTGTAGACGGGCGCCACTATCGACAATTACCCGCCACTGTACACCATTTACCCCGTTACACAATGGCGATGGCAGGCAGTGGGAAATCATACACCACTGTGGACGCGGCCACCGCAGCCCATGGACGCGCCCATGGACGCTACGCCGAAAGCATCACCCGCGCGCTGCCAACCCGGAAGCTTTAGTTCTCATACCTCTATGCCCTATGATTTCACTGCACCTAGTACCCTTCAAATCAGAGCATAGCAATGTAAAGCATTGCTGCTTGGCGGCAGAAATAGGTATTACGGTGGTCGCCATCCATTCGGAATCTGGGCAGAATCTTACCACTTTGCAAGCTTTAGTCCACGTTTAAAAATATAATGAAATAACTGTGTGGGGCTCATCATAAGAATACTATCAAGCCATTGTTCTCTTGAGTGTCGCAAAAGGCGACTAACGGACAAATACTGCACATACATCCAACAACATAGAGCGGCGATGGGCTCACCACCTGCCACACTGAACACAATATGTGCAATCGTTAATTGGTACAACGTGGACTATAGCATAGAGGACTGTCCTCATAATAGTCCTGTATGTATCTAAAAATATAATGTTCGTTAAAAATATAATTATTTATTCAGAAGAATCTGAAGAAATATTAAATGGCCACAGCAGTAGACCCCGACGGAGATGTTCGTGTTATTCTTTCTATCGGAGTTCACAAGAGGTCGGGACGCGACTTACTTAACCGACGCCTCACGTACTGCCACCGGAAAATAAATCCCGGATCTGCAGTCGGACTAATGCTCTGGAATTTGTGCCGTAGGACGAACCGTGAAGACCGCTTTATTTGCTATTGAAAATATAAAAACGGCCAATATTTATATTCCCATTATTGAACTATAAACGTTTTACTACTGGGGACAAGCTGTCCTACTTGAATAGTGAAATGATGTGGATATCAATACCTCTCAATCAGTATTACTTACTTCAATCTTACTATGCGAAGTTCTAATAGGAATTTGTATAGTACCTAAGATAAAAGTATTACTGCTGTAAGGCCCCGGGCCTCAACCCACCACTGATTGGTAAGTTTTATTGACTGCTCTCTGACGATAATTACTCTTATATTCAGAATGAATTTGTCATTGAAAACATTATACGCATCTACTCTGAAAACCAAAATAATAATTTCTTCAATCTTACTATGCGAAGTTCTAATGGAAATTTGTATAGTAAGATTAAAGTATTACTGCTGTAAAGCCCCAGGCTTCAACCCACCACTGATTGGTAAGTTTTATTGACTGCTCTCTGACGATAATTACTCTTATATTCAGAATGAATTTGTCAACAAAAACATTATACGCATCTACTCTGAATAATAATTTTTGAAACCTAACTTAACTCTCTAAGCGCTTCACACTAAATTAAACATCCAATGCTAGGACACAAGTGCCACCGACTTGGAAGCCACAAATTGGTCGAGAAACTTACCTCTGGCCACGGCCGGGGCAAACTTGCCCGCAGTTTGCCTTTGTGTAGTGCATCGAACTTAGGCAGTACGGTGATAGGCTAACATGGGACAATTCAGATAAAAGACATGTCTTTATTTGATTAGATTTGAATATTTAGTATGGACACAAAAGTTTAGCGGATTGCATCAGTACTTACGTTTTATTGTAACGTAAAATATTCATACATATTATTTTCGCGACTATTATCCCCGAAGGGTTAGTCAGAGACAAGGCAATGAGGACCGCAGAAACAGTCCCCTGCCATAGTCCAGGTTTCACCACATTACAACTGCATGAGAGAGAGAGAGAGAGAGAGAGAGAGAGAAACATTTATTGACAACGAAAAAAAAATAACAAAAGATCACATAAGTGCTCAGCGTGACAGGTGGTGAGCCCGTCGCCGCTTTATCTTTAGTCGGTTAGTCACCTTTTACGACATTCAAGGGAAGAGATAAGTTGGTTGTATTCTATTAATAAACCGCCACCACACAGCTATATCTATACTAATATTAAAATGAGGAAAGATTTGTTTATTTGAATTGAATTGGCTCCGAAACTACTGGACCGATTTAGAAAATTCTTTGATCATTAGAAAATACATTCTTCACAAGTAACATAGGCTAATTTTATCCCGATATTCCCACAGAAACGGGTACCACGCAGGTAAAACCGCGAGGATACGCTAGTCTTACTTAAAATCGCTTCACAATCAAATAAATAGCAATTCGTATGACCCAGACTTGGAAGCAGCAAATTGGTCGAGAAACTTACCTGTGGCCACGACCGGGGGCAAACTTGCCCGCGTTTGCCTTTGTATAGTGCATCAAACTTAATAGGCAATAATGCAATAGTCTAATATCTGCAAAATAACCAGACACAATAAAAATATATCGCTTGTCGGTCGCCAGTGTCTGTCATGGCGCTTAAAGTTTTAAACCATCCTATTGATGACAGTTAAGTTTGGGCTGTTGCATCATAGCCTGTGAAAGTTATAAAAAAATAAATTATAAAAAATATTGATGTGGTAAGTAAAAATACATAAAAGGTTAAGTATAATAGAGAAATAGAATATACAATGCTATATTATATATCGACTATAAACATCATTAAAACTTTATTAAATTATAATTAAATATAATAATTGGAGACTGACGACGCCGCCGAGGTCGGCCTAGAAAGAGGTGGCGTGACGATCTGGTCACAAACCAGACTGACTGGCATGAGGTGGCTCAGGATAGAGATGGATGGAGAGACTTGGAGGAGGCCTTTGCCCAGCAGTGGGACAGAATAGGCTAGCCAAAAAAAAAAAATATCTTTGATATATTATTTACAAACATACATACAAACGCCAGTTTTCCGGAGGAGTAAGCAGAAAGAGCATATATTTTTACTTGCAAGAATCCTTATAATTGATATATTTGTAATAACAATATCTAAGCGTATTTAATATAAGTCGGAAATGCATTTACTTATATTCAATTTGTAAAAATACTTGCCATCTTGCTGTGGGCCTCACACCGCACGTAGAACGGGTCTACGTGCGATGTGATGTGTGAGGTGTTGGGGCAAAATGGTTCTTGACTGACGACCGCGCACCGGGAGACGCAGTGTAGGCAGGCCTTAACAAGGTGGGCCAACGATCTGGTAAAGGTCGCGTGTGGGCACAGGGCCGGTCGTGGTGGAGATCCTTAAGGAAAGTCTTTGTCCAACAGTGGACGGCCTTCAGCTGACGATGATAATGATGATAACTTCCCACATTCATAAAGATTTAGAAAAGTTTACAATTCAATTTTTAATAATAATATCCTTTTTTATCTCGCCTAATGTAAAGTTGATTGTGATTCACTTCAATCGGGCTTTCATGAAATGGGTAAACTTAAATAGCAAAATTCACCAAAATTCGTAAATTCGGTCGTAGTGACTTAACAATATCTTCCCTAGTGTTTTAACAAAATCTAACTCCCACGGAGTCGCTTCGAGAGCAATAATTCTGAAGCACGTTTTATATTGCCTGCATGCAGCCAGAGATGGCACTCTATTTGTGTCACTTAGGACGCTGACGCGGCAACAAGAAGGTTTATTAGAAAGGATGCGTTCAAAGTTTAAGTTATATAATAAAAAACAGAAATAAACAAAAACTGTCTGCCAATAACAACGCCTGTATTTGGTGTGTATTTGGCACACTTGGGCACGACAAACAAAACCACAACTAATCTACATTATTTGAACTGTGTGCAAAAGTAAAACGTTTAATAATGCTGCATGGATAAGGACGATTTATAGGTGGACGGGTTTATATTGGTAGCGGAGAATGACGTTAGAACCTGGGTTCAGGCATCTTTTGATGAAGTCGGGCTGTAAATGATAACTAGAGTTTATTTAAAGCTGAATTAAGAACAAAATATACATTTATTAATGAGTAATTTGTAATATTTGACGTTTGTAGGCGTTAATAACAGTCACAATATACATAAAGATAGGGAATCGTTAAGAAAGTTTTTATGTGTGTAAATATAATAATTACGTAAGTAAATGAAACTGCCCAATTTTGATGTAACAAATTAACTAGTCAAATCGTTAAATTCGGTCTCTTATTTTAGTCACATCCATTTTCAATTGTAACTCCCGTGTAAAGTGCAGGATGTCACGCCACAGGGTGTCAGAAGGCTAATTACTCAGTTCAGCGGAGTCTACGATGGCAGGTAACTTTAGAGCAATTCTTATCGTACACCATGCAAATTTATTTGTACATAACACAGCTGCAGCTTGCTTCCATGAATAATACACGAGCGCCGAATCAACGCGGATACTGACTAAACTTATATGGCTGGCGTATAAATACTATGCTTGACATGTTGCAGTGTACAAACGTGTTTAAATATGCGGTTTTCTATCTTAGAGAATGTTATTCGGCATTCGTATTTCTTGTGATGTTAGTGAAATTCAAACAAAAAATGCATTCCGGTTGTGATTTTGCAAGTTAGGCAACTTTTTAAATGCTACGTCACTAAATTGGTGACCAAATTAGGCGAAGGTATTTTTAACTAGACTAAGGCCATTTTTTGGAACAGTGCATTTACTCGGTTAACCCCTTGAGGATCGTAAAACCAGACACAATTAAAAATCAATTGTTTAGCGACCGCCGGCGGTCTTATGATCCTTGACCTATAAAAAAAAGAGTTTTAGGTGTCATCATTATCAGCCGATAATTGTCCCACTACTGGGCACAGGCTTTCCCACATGGACAAGCACACATGGGCTTATTGGGCCATAACTTACCACCCTGCACAAAGCGGGTAAGAATAAGGTTAAGGTAAGGTTTTAGGTATAAGTGTAGTTAATAAATTTATTTACAAGAAAAAACAAAAGAACTCCTAATATTAAAATTAAAATATTTACAAACTTACAAAGATAAATAGAAAACTGTAAATAAATGAATTGACCCAGATCATCCCCATTGAATCATCATCATCATTAGTGTAGTCTAACCTATGCTGAACGGGATTTTTTTTATTTATAGCTATGGAAGCATAAAGAAACGAAACGAAATCAAGTCATCGGCTACAGTTGATGGGTATATCTTATTAAAATCTATTTTAAAAAGTAACATTAAACTTTAATTTAATTAATTGATTTTAATTTACTTTTCAATTACGATGTCAAACAAAAATTTATAGTTTTGTCTAGTCATTACATGAAATGACTGACATTGAATTTTACCGCAACATCTGCACTGAACGACCTCGTATATGAATATCGCCGAATCGCAAGCCAACCAACAAATACGTGAACCAAATAAACAAACATCATGATCAGCCCGTTGTTCCCGGAGAAACTTTTACGCATTTGTAAAAGCGCAAAAAATACTTTATGCGTCCCAGTTGGTCGATACGGGATGCTTAGAAAGTGAATTATCCGCCGGGGAGTGAGGGCAAATAGAACCACCCAAATAAATAGGGCTAACAACGTACACGTAGGCAATCATTTCGTTAAGAAACTACCGAGTCGACTTATTTCTCCTGGGTGTGAGAGCTGCGGAAGTTGCCCAACAAATCACTATTATGTCAACTTGCAGTGGACTTTGTAGTGTGCGTCAGTAAATCGTATCGCGCTTGTTAGCTTTATTTAGGGATTTCCTGCTTACGGGAGCTTTAGGAGTAGCTGTAATGCTGTTTGATGTGGTATCGATATCGTTTTTTTCATATGTTAAAAAAACGCAATTACATTCCTTGTGTAGGTACGCCTCAGTGGCCGAATAGTTTATTTGATAGTGGAGGGTACTGGCTGTACTACAACTACGTGTACTACTGTTAAATGCTCTAAGGTACTACTGTATATTGTTAACAATAGCCACAGAATAGATAAGTGCTAATAGTTCAGAATAATAACTGAAGCATAGAAGGAGTACCATGACATTTGAGTGTGCACTCCGTTTGGTCACCATTCGAATTACATTTGTATTGGTCGCTTTTGAATTCGGTATCATTAAATGGTGACTGGGTGTCAAATTTTTTTTTCGCTTTATATTTGACGTTTTAACAACTTATTTTGTCTCTTTTCTTTCAATGTATATGAAAATTTGACAACTATACGAGTCTCATTTGGACTCCTTCTATGCTTTAGTTATTATACTATGGCTAATAGCAATGAAGGTACCGATACACATGCTCATTACTAGCACGAAAGCATGCCACTATTGAGCAATTGCTACTTAATAGTATGTGTGTCAAAGCGTTGCTAGTAATTAGCATGCTTATTACGTATACGCTTGTAAGAAGCATACTTATTTAGTAGCATGTCTATCAGTACCTTGAATTCTTCACATTAAAGTATTCTACAACTACCACCAAAATCGCGGTAGCTACTGACAGTCAAACTTCTGCTACTAGTGCTGGGGTACGGTGACATTAGGGATGTGCTAATCGATTGATCTAATTGTGGTCTAACATTACATACACGTGTCATCTCTTTATATGTATTAAAACTTTGCAGTCAACCTGCTTGCTTAAATGCGGAATGCCAAAACTTTGGTTTAAGCGAGTCTCCAGGTGTCCTTAACTTAAAATTCAAGGCAGAAGTGTTTTGTTTCAGCCACTCGAGATATCCAAGGTACTTTGACTCCAGAGGGCCTAATGTGATCTCTAACTGTTACATATAACATAACATAACATTGGTATTTACATCGTTATTATGGTAACAATGTAAAATAAGATAGTGGTAGCTTACCTGACATGTAATAAACCAAGCACAATAATATGTACTCCGCTATATACTATGGTTTAATTCGGTAATGAAAATTTTTAAACAAATCATTCAAAATTCTTTGTGTGAATATCTAGTGGCAGTCGGATTTTTACATTTTCTTGTGATTCACGAGAAATCCACAAACAATGGTATCCTTTCTTAAAAAAAACAGTCTGAGTGACGCTAGATATTTGCACAAAGAAGTGTGAATTACTACTATATTATATATATATATACATTACATACATATAATCACGACTTATATCCCCGAAGATTTAGTCCGAGGCTAGGCAATGAGGACAGCAAAAGCAGTCCTCTACCATAGTCCACCATTTTTTACCAAATGGCGACTGCACATTTGCTCAGCGTGACAGGTGTTGAGCCCATCGCAGTTCCAAGCTGTTGGATGTATGTGCAGTCCTTAGTCCGTTAGTCGCCTTTTACGACACCCAAGGGAATATAGGGGGTGGTAGTATTCTTTCACCGCTTCGCGACACGGTGAATTACGTTTTTACTAAAATTCTTTATCGAATTTGGTGTTGGTATAATCGAACACGTGATCTTTATGTCGATTTATGTACTAGACCACAGAGACCATTGAAATGTAGTTCTAAAACACATAACGTATTCATGTACCTTTTCTCGAGAGTCTCAGTCATCAACTGTAAAGTTGGAAACAACAATTAATCATGTTAATTATGCACGGCTTTGCTCGGCAAAGCACTCAGACCACTGGACATGCAAGCTCAACCCCGCTATGTGCTTAAATACCTCACGTCTCAAATAGTTCCCACCGAACCGTTCCAAACTCCCAACTCATGGAAAGTTCGTAAGAAAATTCTGTTTGGTATTTAACTTGGGCCAACCATTCTTTTTAATACAAAATACTTTAAGCTAGGGCTAGAAGCAAAGAGTTTGCTGCAAAAAATAATATTGAATGCAAAGCCGAGTTGAACAACTCTGTGAGTTCACGAGGGGTCCTGTAAAATATATTGAGATATGCTGCGCTCGGGTTTTTTATTTAATTTTATTTACACATTTATATTGGGAGCCCGAGTTTTTGTTTTAATAGTTTACACTATTTTGTTTACGGTTCGGCGGGAGGCGAGCATTTTAGCTAAGAGCTTTGCATAAACAAAAAATCTTTTTTATACGGAGAACGGCTAGTTCATGACCGAGGCCAATTGAAACTTGTAGTTTTAGAATTATTATTATATTATTATTATTTTGCATTTGTTTTTCAACGTTTTCTTTTGTTGAGTGTGTCACTTTAATTACTAATTAGTTTTATATAATAAGATTAGTATATTCTGTACTCTGAGGTTAAAATAAGGAAATGAGCTAGTCATCTCAGTTTAACTAAAATATGAAATGGTTTCTGACAATTAACGTCAGCCGTAATAGGTCAAGGATCATAAGACCGCCGGCGGTCGCGAAACAATTGATTTTTAATTGTGTCTGGTTTTACGATCCTAAAGGGGTTAATGTTACAATACTGATGGACTCAGGTCTTCCTATATAAACATTAACATTAGGAAATAGGGTAATAATGGGTTTTGACAACTAATCCTTATGAAAACGACAACAATTAAAAACTGCTTAACATGCCTTCCGGAACACGATTTATAATAATTGACTGCCTAAACAGTCCAATACCACAACAACAAGAAATGGTTATTATTCTTAACGCCCTTCCATATTGCGGGCAAGTACTTAAAATGATTCATTATAGTTAATTTTCGCAAGTTTTCTCGGTAATAACAACGCGAGTGGAAGAAACCCTCCCGAGCGAGTGTCGGCAACGGCTGGGCACGTGTGTCGAATATTCGTTGCGTCATAACTTGACGCCATTACGGCGGCGTGACGTCACCTTATTGTGGACAGACAACATTTACATAGTAATTAGTGGGGATACGAGAAAAGTTAACATTTTCATACTGACTGTTGTACTTTACTTAAATGTATGTCGAATTACATACTAAAACTTTTCAAAGATGCTGCTGCTATTTTAAAATGTCATATTTTGACTGTCGATGACACGATTTGAGAACAAGCGATTGTAAGTTTTGATAAAGCTGGAATCTAAAAGTTTTCAAAGAACAACCTAAGTATTTACATGTCATTGTGTTTGGATCCATGTGTCATTAGAGCTTGTTTATAGTCGGCCTGTCTAGTAAATATTATCATATCTAAATCTGTTGCTATAATATCTAATGTTATTATTATTATTATTATCATTGATTTTTAGCGATTGGAGATAAGAAAGCCATTACTTCACATATACCTGAATACATACTGTTTAAAACCAGCAATGAACTGCAAAACTAAAAACCTGCAATGAACAGGGTAGGAAAATAAAAGTGTCATGGCGGTACAATAGACAATGTCATTCACTTCAGTTTCGGATCAGGACACGGAAGCGTCATGGCGGAACGGTCGGCTTACGGGACGCTGGTTAAATTCTATCGGCAGAATAGCGTCACATCTTCGAAAATCGGTTAGAAAACCCCGCGAGAATTGGTTGCGTATGAGGTCCTGACGATAGGACCACGCGCTTGCGTTTATTGTAAATTCGATGTGATCACTTGGGAAACTCACCACATGTTTCGGGCGTGAGTTGTGCGGACAAGAAAATCGGAAAATATCGTACTAATCACCTTGCAAACAGCCATCGGAGGCTCCTGTGTGTAATTGATCGGGGTGTAACGGATGTGTGCATGTGTGATTTGGACCGGCCTTCGAGGAGTCGGCAGGCGAAGCACGCCACCACGAGCCAGGCGTCACACCACGGCAGCTGGGCTGCGACCATCCTTTCCTTCCTACCCATACCACCTCCACATCCACAGGTTGCAAGGCGTGTTAATCAACGCATCATTCGGTGAGTACATAGTATTAATTTAGTTAGTAAAACGTTAACCGCTGCGTATCGCAGCTAGTTCAAGCAAGCCATGATCGGTGACCTGGTGGTCCATGGTCTGTTTGAATCACATACCTAGATACATATAATCACGACTATTATCCCCAAAAGGTTAGTCAGAGACTAGGCTATGAGGACAGCACAAACAGTCCTCTACCATAGTACACTTTTCACCAAATGTCGACTGCACATGTGCTCAGCGTGACAGGTGGTGAGCCCATCGCCAATACTTCAGTAGTTTAGAATTACCATCGTAGTGTGCCTCAATTAGGTATCGGTCTTATCGTCACTGTTCCCCAATTGAGACAAAGGTCCAGCGCTTCTTGAAACAAGAATCGATAATATGTGAGACACTTTAATATTTAACAACCTCAAACAATGCATTCGCCAAGTGATTGCGGCAAATATAAAATCGCTTAGAAACGGCAGGCTCAAACGGCCGCACCGTTTGACTCTGAGCAAATATGACGTATCGCCAGTGAGATTAGCAAACACTGCAGACGGCTCAGTGCGTGTGGACACTGCTCTTCAGTTCTTCTATCGGATATCCGCAGAGTTCACGCGCTCAGGAACACTAGAACGCTAGAACGCCCTTTGAAAGCCCTTTGGGCTCACACTTAATTGAATGCGGAGGCGTTTAGGTCCACTGGCGAAATGTTTGGGAAGCTTCGCATAGATCTTTGATTAATGTGTCAATAAATTTAATTAGTTTGTAGGTTCATGTGAGTAAATAGCTAATTAACGCATCCTTCGCCAAGTAGGAGCTAAATTCAAATTACTTGGATTCCGTTCTAATGTAAGTGACAAGGTTACATTATGGAATACTAGCGGCCGCTTGCGGTTTCACCCGCGTGGTTCGCCGTGGGAATATCGGGATAAAAAGTATTCTATGTGTTAATCCAGGTTATAAATTATCTGTATGCCAAATTTCATCCAAATCCATTTAGTAGTTTTTACGTAAAAGAGCTACAAACATCCATCCATACTTAAAAACTTTCGCGTTTATAATACACACATCAAAAGTGTCTAGGGATCAACATATATTTTTGCAATAAATTTACTCCTGATTGATATTAATTAAAATTTTCTTTAAGGATTCATCAAATAAAGTGTTTTCATTTGTCTACAGTAACGATAAACCAAGTCACCTTTGCATTAATAAAGAAATTTGCCATTTTCCTAATAAAGGGATTTTTGACATTTGAACCACTAACATTAAAGTTCGAAAAAAAGACTGAAATAACAGTTTTCTTTAAAATTTTATTAGGTAACTTAAACAATTAATAATCCGTGTTTCTACCGCGAACACTAACAACACAAGAACATCGGTTTGGCATACTCAAAATGAGTTCATTCAAATCACGCTGTGGAATGGCCGCCCATGTTCGTTGCAACAACAAAAAAAGGTCTTCTTGCGACTGGATACCCTCCATATTCGGCAGAGCTCTTCTCTGTAGCATATCCCATGCATGCTCAATCGGGTTCAAGTCTGGCGACTGAGCAGGCCAGGGCATGACATTGATGTTAGCTGCGGCGAGAGTCTGTCTTACAACTCTTGCGGTGTGCGGTCGTGCATTATCATGCATTAACTGAAATAAGGGACCGATTTGCACTTGTAGAGGAACGATGACGTCTGATACAATCGTCTCAGCATAAATTTGAGCGTTGAGGTTGCCTCTGATCCAAATCAACTCAGTTCTTCCGCCGATCCAAATACCCGCCCATACCATGATGGTTCCACCACTATAAGGATGGACTTCCTGGCAGGATTTTAATCGCTGTTGGCGTCCAGGGGTTCTCCAGTGTCGTATACGTCTTGTATCCGGTCTCATACCAAAACGAGACTCATCAGAAAAGCACACGAAACGCCATTGTTCTTCTGCCCAATTTCTGTGTTCAAGAGCCCATTGATATCGAATCCTACGATTGTGCATTGCTATAGGTGGTACCCTTAGCGGTCTTCGGGAATGAAGGTTCACTTCATGCAAGCGGTTTCTGACTGTTTGGTCGCTAATTAAGTTCCCTGAAGAGTGATGAAGCCTCACGGCTAACATCATGGCGGTTATTGTTGAAGCTCTTCGAGTTGTGATTTGAATGTATCGGTCTTGTCTCTGTGTGGTGCAGCGATACCGTCCTCCATGGCGCTCAGCCACGGTACCAGTGCTTCGGTAACGTGTCCAAAGTCGACTGATAACACTCTGACTTGTATTCAGAGCTAAAGCCACAGTACGTTGCCGGGAACCAGCTTCTATCATTCCCACGGCTCTGAGCATTTCTTCCCTGCTTAAATGACGTCGCCGCTCCATAATAACGTTGGTTTTAATCAGTAGTAGGGAAACAGTAGCACTAATAATGTCTTCAATGCGTTGTATGTTTTTATAGGGAAAATATTGACAGCTGATTTTCATCTTTTACTAGAAATTGATTGAAAGTTCCTGTTTCAAATTATGAAATGCACCAAAAAGGATCCATAAAAATTTATAAAATCATAAATTTATTACAAAGCCACATCTCAATCTCAAGAAATCCGCATAAAAATGCTTGATCCCTAGACACTTTTGATGTGTGTATTAGTAGGATGAAGCTATAGACCACTTGGTATGTATTTTTTTGACTATACTATGTCTTAGATAATTTTAAGCCAGTAGGCGTTCAAGTCTTGTGCTTGAAGTACGGAAAATGCATAATAAGGTTAACTACTTATGTGTCGATGACAGTTGTTTAATACAATTTTCTTTTTAAACATTTTATTTTAAAATCATATGTCAAATTATTGACCGTACATTCAGATTACCTACAAAATTTATTGAACAGCTATAATACGCGCATAACTATAAACTGGTTTTAGCAGCAACTTTAAAGAAATTGTTGCTTTGAATCCTGAATCCTGACATTCTGATCATCGTCTCCATAACCATACGGTTCCCAGGTATTAAAACCCAGTACCGAAAAATCTTCGTCATCGTGGAATAAACATGTAGCTGTGCTTTATTAAGGGTATTTTTACACCCCGTACAGTAGAAAATATCGTAACAACATATTGCAGTAAGAGTATTGCCCGTTCAGCAGCGCCTTAAGAGGCGTCGTAACGGCATTATAACCGGCACGATCTGCGCATCTCGTAGTAATTGTCCATTAGAAGCAGGGCGACCAATTACGCCTCCATTAGGCGTGAATCTCCTTAATAGCAATTTTGTCACTAGGGACTGCTCGGCGCCGGGCTGAGCTCAAAACTACTATCGCATTACCTACTTAATAAATTAAATGTCGAATGTGATATGAATTACCAGATTTCATATTTTACTAAAAATAAGTAATCATGTAAAATGTATATCAGAGATATTTGTGTTTGTGTAAAGTCCCATCCGCAGTACCAATTGGAAGAAAAGGAGTGAGGTCATTCCGAGGAAAAATAGAATAAGATACATGAACTTAATATAACCATAAATATATATGTTACCGGCAATCTGTATAATTCAGGTATTCTATACAATACCTAGGCAATGTATAGAATACCTGGGGCGTCCAGGCAATGTATGAAATATTAAGCATATTATTGTCCATTACATACTTTACCTAGGTAATGTATAAAATTCCTAGGGATTGTATAGAGTACCTGTTAGTCAACCGGCAATGTGTAAAATAAATAGCTTTTTGTCAATATTTATCAATGTTAATCAGCAGCCTACCTATAAAACGACAAAATAATAGTTAAAAACAACTTTAATAAAATTAACAATTAGGATGCTCTTTAAAAATAACCTTTATAAAAAGGGTAGACATTTTTTTTCAGAATAATAAAAGAATTACTGCACTCAACGAGATTTATTTAATCTTAGGTTACTAGGTCCTATGCAAGAAAATATAAGACATTTAAGACATGAAAACTTTTTAGTCATAATAAACTTTTAAATAATCAATGAATTATTCTTTTAGATACTTTTCAAAAAAGCACCTAACTTTATTTTTAAAGTGATTTTACTGTAGTGACAGAAATATACTACAGTAAAATCACTTTAAAAATAAAGTGCAACAAAAAATTCTTTTGTATATAAGTAACACAATGTAATTTTCTTACAAGTAGGTACATGTACGTAACAAGTATAAAAAACTTATGGAACAAAACAACAATCCGAAAAAATAATAAGTAGGTCTACTGCCTTTTCACACATTACCGGATGCGCATTCGGTATTATATAGAATACCTAGGCAAAGTATGAAATAAATATATTTCATACATTACCTACACGTTTTAGGTATTCTATACATTGCCTAGGTATTGTATAGAATACCGGATTATACAGATTGCCGGTAACATATATACGACAAAAATGTTTTTAATATGTGTATTTTAATTTTTTACAAACTTCCTGACGATATAAAATTAATTAGTAAGTATAAATAAATTTAAAACGGTTTTGAATGGTTTGTGCCTTCCTATACCGAGATACCAAACTACAGCTTGAATACTAATAACCGTGACATGCGAGGGGGAAAGCTAAACCTTGAACCGCCGCGTGGTGGTACTCGGTGACTGCTATTCGTGGTCCCAAATCACCTCCGCAAGCATTGGAATTGTACTAAGTTATTGGGCATGCCCCCTTGCATCCCGTCGAACTCATAAGAGTTGTGTGAGATGTAAGTGGGAGAGCCCCACTATGGTAATAACTCATAACTCGCTATAGTTGCCGCAGACCCACGACTATGCAACCTAAATCATTTCTAGCAGTTGAAAAAATAAGACTAACACAGGACCGAGGCGAATAGCATACTTAAACAGAGAGATAGACCTCTGTTTAAGTATGCTATTCGCCTCGGTCCTGTGTTAGCCCAGCAGTGCGTTGAGAAAGGCTGAAATAATAATGATGGGCATTTCTGTTGTTTGTATCGATGTCACTGTTTTTGTTGGGTCTCTATATGCCTCTAGCTACTCTCTCCATATGCATGACTCCATGTGGGAAGGCGTGTACCCAGCAGTGAGAAGTTTATAGGCTGATGATGATTATACTTCTCTGTAAAGAAAGTACCGGGCAAATACACAAAATTATTGTTATTCATCCAAATTTATTTTATCGCCTACAAAATTTGCTCCTTTAGAAACGATACACTTACGCCAACGAATAATCCAATCATCAAAACATTTTTTAAACGCATTTTTTCGGAAATGAGTTCAGTTCTCGCCGCGAATTCTCCTTTATGTCTTCTACCGAATGAAAACGGGTGCCGTTGTGGTAATTTGAGTTTAGGAAAAAGAAAGAAGTCGGCTGGAGCCATATCTGGTAAATAAGGTGGTTGCTCGATGGTAGGTATTTGTTGAGATTTTGGTCAAAAATTCGTTCACAATGATGGCCTTGTGCGAAGGCGCATTATCGTGGTGCGAAATCCAAGAATTTTCTTTCCACAAACTTGGCCTTTTCGTCGAATTTGCTCCCTTAAACGCCGCATAACGCTCAAATAATGTTTTTTATTCACCGTTTGACCTTCCGACAAGAATTCCGAGTGCACAACACCGCGAAAGTCAAAGAAAACAACATGACTTTTACTTTTGATCGACTTTGGCGTGGTTTTTTCGGTTTTGGTTTAGTCGGAAGGCGCCACTCCGAAGCTTGTTGACTAGTTTGCATGTCAAACTCGTAAACCCATGTCTCGTCACCAGTAACAATGCGTTGCATAAAAGTTGGGGTAGGAATTAACTAGTTCTAGCATGTCCTCAGCGACTCTTATGCGATTGATTTTTTGGAGAAAATTCAGCTCTTTTAGGACTAGCCGAGCGGCAACATGTTTCATACCCAAGTGATTATTTAAAATGGTACGGATCGACTCGTGAGGCACAGAAAGTTCAGCGGCTATCTCTCTCAAACTTGAATGAGTACTTTCCGTCGCCATTTCCTTCACTTTTGCGATGTTAATTTCAGTTGAAGACGTTGATGGCCTACCAGAGCGAAGCAAATCTTCCATCACATCTCGACCGCTCTTGAACACTTTTTACCACACATAAGCACGTGTTTTTGATAAGGTCGATTCACCGTAATTCTTATCTTCTTAACCTTCTGTAACATTTTCAGTGACTCCGAATAGGAAATCTATAGGCGACTCAAAATTTAAGACAAACTCTTTGTTCGATGTTTTTATCCATTATGAAATTCGTAATATACACTAGATAAAAACTAACCAAAAACAGCACTGTATTTAATCTAAATAACAGATGCAACTCAAACTCCCCGCCAAAATGGATAACAGTTGTGCCAATCTAACAACAAAAAAAAAACAAAAAATTGAATTTGGAATCAAAAACAAATCTGCCGTTCCCGAAACTTTTTTGACAGAATGTACATACATTATACAAACAAACATACATATAATCACGACTATTATCACCAAAGGGTTAGTCAGAAACTAGGCAGTGAGGTCAGCAAAAACAGTCCTCTACCATAGTCCACTTTTCACCAAATAGCGACTGCACATGTGCTCAGCGAGCATGAGCTCACCACCTGTGAGCGCCGACGATGGTGCCGCTCTGTGTTGTTGGAAGTAAGTGCAGTCTTTAAGTCCGTCGCTTATCCACGAAAACCGTAGGTCGTTGTGTTTCAACTCGCGCTGATTTATTTAGATAAAACTTTTTCCCACAGCGATTCGAGACTTGCCGCCATAGTACAAGTTGTAGAATAAAAAACCTTTCTAACGACATATCGCTTAATGTTATTGGTCATATAGACTAAATTGCCGGTCTTTATACAAAGTTTCATGCGTCTGAACTAATTTTCGAAACATTTTTCCAGTCCGCCGCCGACACCTCTTCTACGGCCTTCTCGAACGCTGCTAGCGCGTCTTCCGGCGATGAAAACCGTATCCCTTTCAGCTGATTTTTCACTATAGGGAATAGAAAGAAGTCACACGGTGCCAGATCAGGACTGTAAGGAGGGTGACCCAAGACCCTGACCGGTGTGGTGTCTCGTTTTGGGCGCTGACTGCGCGGGCGCATTGTCTTTGTGAAGCAGTACCCCGCGGAGCCCGGTGTTCGGTCACTTGTTGTCGGTTGTTAGGTTGTTCGGTCACGGTCTCATTGCAGACAAAACTTCTGGCAGTAATTTTGTGGTATACCATTCGGCGTTGATGCTGCTTTGGTCTCGTAGTGGAATTGAAACCAGATACCCCGTCAAAGTGAAGAAACTAGCGATCAAAATTTTCCCTGCATTTCTCGATCGTTTCACTTTCGTAGGCGTTGGTTCGTTTTGAAACAGCCAAACAGTCGACTGACGCTTTGTTTCTGGATCGTATTGATAAAACCAGGATTCGACACCTGTCACAATGTCGTAAACGCGCCAAGATGAGCCTGCTTCAAATTTTTAAATCATATCACGGCATCACTCCACACGGGCCTGCTTCTGAGCTTCGGTGAGGTTGTGCTCTTTTAGAATCTTGTGAACGCTTCCCGATCGAATCTGCAGTGCATGCTGAATCTATTCGTATGCAATTCGCCTGTTTCCTTAAATTATTTTTTTACTGCCAGCGCACTTTCTTTGACAGTAGACACTCATTTAAAATCGTAGAAAATCATCGCACGAAAATGTTCTCGATGCAGCTCCATTTTTAAAAGAGACACGATAATTAAATTTGGCTCTCGAAAAAATGTGGAGAGAAATTTGAAATTCGAACAATGGCATTTTTACTTTTAAATAACTAAATTCTTCAAAATAATTACAAGTGGCCAGTGCCTTAGGTATAGTTATAGATAGATTCGCTAAACTTTCTGAGTGGCCTGGTACATACATACATATATAATCACGACTTTTATCCCCGGAAGGAGAAGGCAATGAAGACCGCAAAAGCAGTCCTCTGCCATAGTACACTTTTCACCAAATGACGACAGCACATGTGCTCAGCGTGACCGGTGGTGAACCCATCGCCGCTCTATGCTGTTGGATGTATGTGCATTCTTTAGTCCGTTAGTCGCCTTTTACGACACCCAAGGGAAGAGAGGGATTGGTATTATTCTATTACCGCTACGCGACACGGTCAGTTAATAATTAGTTAATAGTTATAAAATAATAATAAAA
Organism: Scoparia ambigualis; assembly: GCA_963921215.1. Lineage (NCBI taxonomy): Eukaryota > Metazoa > Arthropoda > Insecta > Lepidoptera > Crambidae > Scoparia > Scoparia ambigualis. The sequence goes on along the minus strand of OY992511.1, from coordinate 9,121,256 downwards.
TTAAAAATATAGTAATATCCAAAGATACATAAAAATTTAAATGAATTGTATAAAGTGGCCGAATTCACATTTGACACACAATATCAAACATACACGTAAAGAGGAAATCGGGCAAAAACCTACCACCCTGGCCTAATACTTATTGGTTATCGACTTGCAATCTATGAAAACCGTGACCAGATCAATGGCTTAGGATTTGCAGCGGATATGTAGTATAAAAATAAAAAATATTGACCTAAAATTGTTTTGCACATACGAGTACAGAAATGAAAATGTTATGCAAAACTCTATAGACACAAACGCAATCAATACACACTAGTTTCTCGTAGCCCATTCAGGAGTCCAATCAGTTTGCGTTAGAGCAATTGAGCTAAATTAGCATTCGTTTTCCAATTAAGTTAGTTTGCAGCTGCACGCCTGTGTTTTCGCGTTTTTTGCATCGCTAATAGATTATGAATACATTTAACTTTGAGCTGAATAAAAGATGACGCGGAGCGTGGTATAGTTTTTTTAAGTGGCCACCATTTTTCTTTTATTTTTAGTCACGTGTGTCTGTGAAGTGTATTTTGGTTATGTTGGTGCATAAGCTTTGATCATTTTATATGATCGAAGTACATAAGACTCAAATAAATACTTTTAGTTTACAACATGGACCATTTCCTAATTAGGCTTACTGCTCATTAGACGTTTCGCGCTGTTGGACGTTTTGCTGCTTAGACCTTCTGATCGTAAAGGGGAAAACCACAGAACTAATAATTTTTATCATAAACTAATAATTTTCATCAGTATATTAGTACTTAGTACCTCGTAACGAATTTCCAAAAATATTTTACAAACAAACCTTGTCCTGATAATACAAAGACAACAAAAAAGGAATTTAAGAAATCGGTGTTCGAAGAAACCGCCGTTCTGAATTGATTTCCGTACAAACATTCGTAGAAATTTTTATTTATTTAAAAGTATAGATCGTGTTTGACCGAAATCAAGGAACCTAAATTGCTTCGGTATAGTGTCAAACACCAAAAGAAAAAAAAATCGGTTTATAGTTTCAGGTATACTTACAAAAACAATTTAAACTAGTTTAAATTAACCTATGAACTGAATGTGCAAAATAAAAATCTAAAAAATTCTTCATTGAAAGCTTTCCTCACCATACAACTCCTGCCTGCAAAAACAGATTTTCTAGTTCATTACGCGTACATATAGCATATCTTAGACGGGACCAACAATCGTCTCACCCAATTGTGAATTGAAACTGACAACATAAATCATGATGATGATGATGACGTTTACGTCCCATTGCTAGGCACAGGAGTTACCACATGGACAACAGCAAGTGGGAAGGTTGTGCCATAACCCACCATGCTGGCCCAATGAGGGTTGGTGGGTTTTAACGACTGTCACATTACGACAACAAGCGGGACCAACGGCTTCAGAGCGCCTTCACACTAGCGTTTGTGCAGCGTAGGCGTTCGATGAACGTATGCGCAGCGCAGACGCCGCGACAACGCAACGCACGCGTCGCGTTGTCGCGGCGTTTCTGCTGGGGCACATGAGTACGCTGCATGCGCCGCGATATTGCGTTGTCATGTACAATCAAATGTTAAGTTTGTATTTTCATATGAAATATGCCTACCTACCTTACCTAATAAATAACAAGTCTTTCGTTAGTTGATACACAAAGACCTCAAATGGGTATCCTGATACTGGATATCACTTTGTTTCGCCATTCGAAAGTAAGAACGTAAATATTTTGAATCATTTTTTAAATGTTTATAATATAAGGAGTAATTGGGATCAAAAATAACCAGACTTAGCTGCGTTTCTCTGAAATAACAAAGTTTTTATTTACAAAATAGGGCATTATAATTATTTACATTTATTAAAAATAAAGATTAACTTAAGTACCTGAAATAACAAAGAAAACAACATTTAAGCCATTTCAGGTTTCTATCTAAATCTTTATTAGATTTAGTTTATTACATTATTTAAAATTAATATCATTTTCAAACGTCACCTGCCAGAGGCTCAGTCAGAGGCTCTGTCAGACTTAACAAAAAAGTAAATAAAATGAAGAAAAGGTTCTATGCTACTAAAAAGTATTATAGCCTTTTCTTTACATCTCCCCCCTCAGAGAGAAACAAATGCAAGTGTCAATGCACGCATTTGTTTATATACAATCCAACACTGGTGATAGTTTTGTAACATGGTAAAAGTTCGATTCTGCTTTCTTGTGTCCGGTATCAACTTCATAGATTGAATTGGATTTTTTTTTTTAATTTTATATGGTCCAATCCTCAATTCATCCATTTTCTTCCTATTTAGTCGATTCCCATTTTCTACATATACTCTATCTCCCACTTCCAATTTATATTCTTCTCTATGTTGGTCAAATATTTTTTTATTATAATTATGTGATTTTAATGTGTTGTCAAATGCTAGTTTTCTATCCCTTTTCAGATCTTCATGTTCACATCTTGATTTCAATTCAATCGGCAGAATGCTTACATTTTCACCTTCCAAAAGGTACTTTGGAGCAAACTTAGTAACCGTGTGTTCTGTTTCATTATATTTTTCAACACATTTCTATGCAATAGTTGTCCACCATTAAATCTATATGAGCTTCATAATCTCGTACAGTGCCAATGTCATATTTATCCTTAGCAAAAACTGGATTATATTTTTCTATTAACTTTTCAATTTCTAATTTTTGGTACAAATCTAGATGGTTAACTAACATCTCAAATTTCTCCGAATTAATATTTTCATTGAAGTTAATTTCATCTTCGTTTCTTTGTTTAAATTCTTGTTTTAAAACATCACAGTTTAATTGCAATCCTTTTTCTATTTTGTTTTCGTCAATTTTAAAACGTTCACATTCTTTATTAAAATCTGTAATCCACTGGTAAGCATTTGAGTTTTTTCCCGTAAATTTGTCAATCATGAAATCTTTTGCAATTTTCCCTAAATTTTGAGTTTCAAATTTATTATGTTTTTCTTCAAGTAACTTCTCTAATAGTTTTTCTATCATTTGGTTCGATCCACTAGATATAGATGCAGCATTATTTGTTTCCTCCAAAATTTCTTCTAGGTACAAACTTAGATTAAAACAAAAAGGGAAGATACGGCATTAGCGTCTCGTGAGTGAGCCGCCAAAATTTGGCCTAAAGGCACAATTTCACTTCAGTCACAATTTGCCGAGCGAACAGGCTACATCGCACTATTGCGGATATTCTACTGTGTGAAAAAGAGAAAGACGCTACTCCGCAGTTGCGTCGGAATCGCTCGTACGTACTCGTCTGTTGCGAAGCGACCGAGACGTCAACGCGCTACTCGCTGACTCCCTTGCGCTGACGTTGAAACTTACCGCTTTGTCTCGCTCGCTCGATTTACACTTTATAGGTGTGCGTGTGTGAGTAGTTGAGTAGGACTATATTTTGAATGACTACAAGTAGGAGCATGCCGTATCTTCCCTTTTTGTTTTAATCTAAGGGTACAAATCATTAAACTGCAAGTTTTGTTCTTCATCTAAATATGTTTTTGAAATATTGTCCGTCAAGGTTATCCATATTTTCCGCGTTTGATGTCTTTTAGTTAATGATTTTCTTACCTTTTCATAGTTAGGAGTATTTGTAACTGCTTGGTGTAAATTTGCCGGCTGGTACTCGGCTGGTATTCCAAAAATCTGTCCATTATGTGTAGATATTGAAGTTATGCATATGATGTTTGATTTTCCATCTATTGCTGGTTTTACAGCAAAATCAAACCTTAACTTCTCCATCTTCCTTGAAATAGTTGAAGTATGTTGTTTTATAATATGTGGAGTAATTGGGATCAAAAACAACCAGACTTAGCTGCGTTTCTCTGAAATAACAAAGTTTTTATTTACAAAATAGGGCATTATAATTATTTACATTTATTAAAAATAAAGATTAACTTAAGTACCTGAAATAACAAAGAAAACAACATTTAAGCCATTTCAGGTTTCTATCTAAATCTTTATTAGATTTAGTTTATTACATTATAATTAATATCATTTTCAAACGTCACCTGCCAGAGGCTCAGTCAGAGGCTCTGTCAGACTTAACAAAAAAGTAAATAAAATGAAGAAAAGGTTCTATGCTACTAAAAAGTATTATAGCCTTTTCTTTACATGTTTACAATAAAGCACAAAATAATCACTTTCACATGACCGCACACTCCATAATGGACTCACCCATATCCTTATATTTTTATTTTATCGTTTACGCGCTAATTTTCTCTTTAAAAGCAAAGCCATCAATAGAGTTTTCTCGTAGGAATCCATTTTGCTAATGATATTACCGAAGCGACAACTAAATTGTGTGACGTCTGCTGTCAGGAAGCGACTTAGTGACGCGGCTGTGCAGCGCGTTTCAGGCTGCGTTTCCACTGAGGCGGAGCTGAGCGGAGCGGAGCTGAATTGACCAATCACGTTGCTCGAAATCTTGTGGAGCGGAGATTTCGACCATCATGATTAATCAATTCAGCTCCGCTCCGCTCAGCTCCGCCTCAGTCAAAACCCGGCCTCATACTAAAGCGGCTCTCATTTATTTAGAAACGCGCGACAGTCGCGCTGCTAATTCGCTTGATGTGAAGGCGCTATAACTGAAGAGGGAACACTGCGCCAACGCGGTGCGTTGCGTTGTCGCGGCGTCTGCGCTACGCATACGTTCATCGAACGCCTACGCTGGATAAACGTTAGTGTGAATGCGCTCTTACGTGCACCATCACCATCAAGCTCCTCAAGAGAGGAGACATTATAGTCATGACATGACATGTCTATAAACGGCCCACCGTAATTGGGCACAGGTCTTACCACATGTACAACAGCACCTTGGGAGATTGGGCCATAACCCACCATCCTGGCCCCATATAGGTTCAAGTCAAATCATCAGCCTATAAACGTCCCACTGCTGGGCACAGGCTTTCCCACATGAATATCACATGGGGAGGTTTGGCCATAACTCACCACGGTGGCCCAATATGGGTTAGTGGGTCATTTATCGTCTGACGATGGTAACGTATTAAGGTTTATTTCTATAGATATTACTCACCAACTTTTACAAAATTTTGTTGAAATAGTACTGACCAAGCTTTTAGTAACTTCGTCAGACAACTTACTACTTCCGAGGGCCCCGCCTGTCAATTAGCACCCGCTATGATGTGTAACTTCTGCGAGAGTGCTCCGCTGCCAAGTAAGGTTTACCATGTAGTAATAAACAAGATACACCATCTGACATGAAACTGTGACAAAACTTTTGTGTTTTTGATTGCGTAACTAAGGGTTGATGTTATTTCTGGGATTACCTTTTTTCTGTAATACTTTATCAGTTAGTCAGGTTATGATCTATTTTTTACCAATAAAAATACATACGAGTAGCTACAGTAAGGTCACGAGCACCAATATGTACACACTTTGACTATTATTCTATTTTTTTTTTTAATGTGACACGTCATAGTGACTACATCCTGCCTGATGGTAAGCAGCCGATGTAGTCCAAAATATTGAGAGCGCTCCCCACCGTGGAACAAGCACGGTAACAAGCGCACCCATTCATGACGACCTGCATAAGTGCCGTTTCACGCCCCGTTTAAAAGACCCGGGATTATAGGAACTGGGAAACACATGCGCCGGCAGAGAATTCCAAAGCCGAATGGTCTTACAGAGGAACGACTTGCCAAATTTTTTGGTACGAGTGCTGATATTCTGCACTGTATGATTGTGGTTCCTAAGACCAGCACGTGTAGTCCGGGACAGGAAAGGAGAGGGCGTGATTATATCAAAAAGTTCTTTAGAACACTTTCCGTAGTAATTTCGGTAGGAGACACTGAGAGAAGCAATGTCTCTACGCAGCTGGAGGTCCTCAAGAGAGGCTGTAACCTCTGCATCTCCAATAATGCGTACCGCTCGCCTTTGCAGTCTATCAAGTGCATCGAGGAGGTATTTATTATATTATATTTGTATTACGAGCTACAATTGTTTACATATTTTTGCTCGTGACTGTACAACACACACTTCACGCCCACTTCCCAAAGGGGTAGGTAGAAATCATGCTTTCCATTTGGTACGATACTGACACATTTCCTTTTATGGCTTAAAAGATAAAGGTTCAAAATTATAAATTAATTAAATTTTTATTAAAAAAATATTAAATTTCATTTTTTTATTTATTATTTAGACAGTCAACAAAAACATATACTATCAAAAACAATGATATTGTTATTTGTAACATAATATAAGCCTTGTAACAAGGCAACTAAAGCCTTGTTGGTTTTCCGACCTCTTTTCTGAATAACATTCTTTTATATCTAGTTTTAAATTTAAAATTCAAATATTATTACTTAAATTCCCTGTCTAGCCTCTGTTTTCATGTAAATTCAGTTCAGATCTACAAAAAGCTCCTTCTATTTATTGTTATCCTTACAAAATACTATTATTAGTGAATAGTGAATTATTATTATAAATATTCAGTTACTGTTTCAGGCATACGTCCTGCTAATAATAAATAACCTAAACCTACATATACCTAGTCCCAGTGTATAGTGTACTAACTTATAAATTGTGCTTCATAAATAACCATTATATCATATTATACTTCTGAACTCATCGTGCTCTTTTATCTTCATCAAACTCCTTCTCATCCTGTCACTCCTCCGGTTCCTCAGTTAAGTTAAGGTGCTTCTAAGCACAGTTTTTAATTACAGACAGCCACGGCATTAATTATATTATTTACAAATTCTTTTTATTAACATTATTATCATTACAATATTAAATACAAATAATTGTAAGAAATATATTTAAAAACTTGTTTTTATAAATGTGTAAACACATTTCATTACCATAAGTTTAAATGCTTCCATTCGATAAGTTAAATCTACGCACAGACTTAAAAAATCTGATATAGAATAAAAAAAACAAATCAAAAAAAAATCTCACATATAAGTATTGTATTTTAAATTATGTAGGCAGTAATTTTTGAAATATTTCTACTAGTAGTTACAAAACATTTCTTTCGAAATCAATTTGTTTGTCTTGGCAGGTATAAGCATTTCCAATTTCCTCGCGCCCTCATTTATCCTTACTAATTTCGTGCGTCCCCCCGAAGGGCAACGGCTAAATTTGTTTTTGAAGAAAACGGATTGCAAAAATATTGGGCCCTCTCAAAACATAATTACTGAAGATTCCTGACCCGCTACTTAGAAGGGACGACCTCATCTGGTCCAAATTAAAATGTAAAAGTTGAATCCGCTACCTTATACGTTGCCTTTGAAGATTGCTAAACGCAATAAACACTCTTTACTAGAGATATTTTGGATTTACTTTTATTTGTTTGATTTTTGAGCGTTTTGGAAATAGATATGGTTTATCTGTAATTTAAACGGTATTACAATCATATCTTTTATTGATAATAGTAGTATTGTAATAGAGAAACAGTTTTCTTGTCTTGTTTACTCCTCAAACCGGTTAGTTTGTGCAGTCTTTAGTCCGTTAGTCGCCTTTTACGACACCCAAGGGTAGAGATAGGGGGGTAGTTTATTTTACCGGATCAGGCTTTGAAAAGAACTGAAGTTCTTAGAAAATCAATGATAGCATAATCAATGGATCTTTGGTACAAACACAACTCTTTTCTTTGTTTATGTATTCCTTTTCTGTAGATCAACGATACAAGAAAGTCTTTCGTTATCAAATTCATTGCTGTTTTTGCGGAAAAATAAAACTTTGTAAAGTACATTTCTAGTCAAGTATTCTGAGTGGTAGAGCCACGCTGCGTTCCAGCACGCATTGGGCTGGCTCGCCCGGCGTAATACCACCCACTCACGAATATCCGGCGTGAAATAATGGCACTTGGTGCTGTTGTGTTTGGTCCGGCCAGTGAGGGTTCCGGAGGCCCATTCCCCACCTCCCCTCTCACAATTCGTATTCCTTCCTTAACCCTATTCCATCCTTAAAGGACGGCAACGCGCCTGCGACTCCTCTGGTTTTGCGGGTGTCCATGGGCGGCGATGATTACTCTCCATCAGGTGACCCGCCTGCTCGTTTGCCTCCTTATTTTATAAAAAAAAACATTAAGTTGCATAGTTTGCTATGCTTGAGCCCTGGCGTCATTTACGTTATCTTAACAAGTTAAACTGTGTTAATTTACGATCAAAATACTTTGACATAGTCTTTCAAAACTCAAAGTAAAAAAGTGTGATCGGTAATCCGCTATGTCCTTATATCCAATACCTACCTAGAAGAAACAAGAAAATAGTTTTACAATCAGAAAAACATTGCGAAAGTTGGTAGACAAAAACTCTAGCCGTGTCCGAGCCCCTCGTCTTTCCATAATTTATAGGTTATTCCTCATGGAATAGACAGTTTGATGTCGCCGAGATCACAAACAGAACTCGGGAGCAAGATAATAAGACAGACATACTTAAATAAACGTCCCAGGATGGATGGGCTGTATGCTTACTGAATTAGGTATAATCTAAAAATATACCCTTATAAAGCAAAATAAACACTTAACTCTTTTCAAATAATATTAGTGCCGTGTGGTACAGCGGCTCGCTTAAAAAATTCTACTAACCCCTCTGTTCCCTTGGGTGTCGTAAAAAGCGACTAACAGACTAAATACTGCACATCTAAAAGTTGCACAAAAGATCTCAATGGGTCGACGTGATGCTGCGAGACTACTACCACCCCCTCTCTTCTCTTGGGTGTCGTAAAAGGCGACTAACGAACTAAAGACTGCGCATACATCCAACAGGATAGAGCGGCGATGGGCTCACCACCTGTCATGCTAAACACATGTGCAGTCGCTATTTGGTGAAAAGTGGACTATGGTAAAAGACTGCTTTTGCTGTCCTCATTGCCTAGTCTCTGACTCACCTTTTGGGGATGATAGTCGTGATTATATGTATGTATGTATGTTATTATTATTATTTAATTATTACATACATATAATAACAAAATTAAAAACAATATGCCCCGCAAAACCGCCCAGGCGGTTTGATTGCCGGATCAAGTTTAAGTAAAACAAATTAAAATACATTATTTAAGAAAAAAAACCCAATATAAGATAATATAAGGCAAAAAAACATCATCTTCATAATCTACGTTAGTAAACAAAATTATTATTACAATGTTATTTATACTATTTTTTTCAACTATATTATTACATTAAATTATCAATGATATACTTTTTAAGCTTAATTTTGAATTTGTTTTTGTTTGGTTCTTGTCTAATGTCTGAATGTAATAGTGTGTGTGAGTGCGTGTGCGTGTGCAAGAGCATGTGCATCTGAGGGTGTGTGTGCAATGCCATTCTTCTATAGAAACTAAAGAAAAATGTACTTACCTCAAAATTAGATAATTTCTATACTATCTAAACAAGGTGGAAACAAACAATGCAACCGTGCTTGGCAGGTACGAAAGCGCCAACGTAAGAAGATCATCATTTTAATACTGATATCTGCAAAAAATCTGAACAAAGATAACATCCGTTTATACTTCAAAAGCAACAAACGATTCCTTAAAGCTTCGCAGCTTTAACCGAAGGGAAAATAAACAGATCCGTCTTATTTCCCTCGCCTCCAGCGAAAATAAATCGCAAGATACAAGAAACGTCGCGAGCACCAGCTAACTGAAAATCAACATTGTCCCCGTGTTTGTCCATTAGCCCCGCGAACAAGGCAAATAGAAGGAATGCGAATACAGAGGTTCGTTACGTCTTGGCTTTTGGTCAGTTATAATTTATTTGGAGGGTGCATTTATGATAAAGATGCTTGTAATGGATTATTTGAAACATAATACAGTTCTTAAATTAAATATCGCTTTCTTCTAAAGAGGACTTTGAAAATGCTTACGTAGAACGTGTGGAACCCATGGACGTAACATATTAAATCCATGGTGGAACCCGTTTCATAATCTGATTTTGGAACTAAAGGGCCGTTTAAAACTTTTTTATATTTTATTTCACTGATATGACATGGGAAAAAGCTTCCACAGAGAGAAAGGAGGACCTGTAACTAAATCTATCGAATATATTTACGCGTGTAGATTTGTTAAAAAAATTATTAAAATTTCAAGAATATTTTTTCTTTAAATAAGTATAATAATATGTCTGTAACACAGAAGAAAGAGGTGTCCTAAATAATAAAGCTTTATGCGTATGCGTATCATGCATTATGCCTCAGAACAATAATGCTATCATCGCCTTTTAAAACTTTTAAGCATAGATATAAAAACAGTAATTTATTTATTTTGCCCACAGACATATAATGTCTGTGATTTTGCCAGTAGTTACATGTGTACATTTTACAGTTCGTTTCACTTACTTGCTCTATGATTACTGTCATGTAAATTATGTCAATCTTGATAGCATTGACTGTTTAGGTATCAATTTTTTATAATTCATTTTTATCAATATTGGTAAGGTCTATTTACCTTTTCATTTTCGGGACTTTTTTATTTATTCATGTAATGCTTTATTGTGCAATAACCTATATGAACTGAAAGTACCTATTCATAGAAACGATAGAACCTGAACAATGGCTGTGCTTCGAAAGCTTTCCTACTCTCGAGACGTGGAGAATGCGTTATTTGGCAAGAATGTCGACAAATCCTACACGCTCACACCTTATATTATCACATTGTGTAAGTATAAAGCATAATTTGTTTTCTAAAGTTTACTAATACTAATACTACATTGAACACTAGACATTGAAATGAAACAATTTTGACGTACTAACTCGCGTTTTATTTATACATAATATTTTTTTATCCTGAAGTTTCGAACCCTTTACAGCGCCCTTGGCCACAGGGAGACTTCGTAAAGGATTCGAACTTCGTAGAATTTAGAAGCGAGCTGTAATCCTAAACAATAGCTGGTAGGTAGGTGTATATGTTGGCGCTAGTTTTCACTAATTAGCATGTCGAGATGGATTTTAATGTGAATGGAAAAGTTATAAAAATGTAAAGTCACTAACTGGCTCTCCAGTCTGATTTTTTTCAGCTATCCCACTGCAGGGCAAAGGTCTCCCTCCCTTTTTTCCACTCTTCGTGATTAAGGGCTCTTCTTGATGGCCAGTCTTTGCAGTAGGAGTTTAGCTCGTCCCGCCATCTCCTTCTGGGCCTGCCACGTCGTCTCCTGGCATCGCGTGGCATCCGCATAGTCGTGGTTTACGGCCACATCTTGTCCTACATGCGATAGATGTGACCGGCCCAGTTCCACTTCAGACTGGCGGCCTTTTGTCCAACATTAGCGATTTGTGTTTTGGAACGCAGTATTGTGTTTTTGACGTGGTCTGACAATCTGACTACCAGAATTGCGCTCCATCACTCACTGCCATACTCCGAGCTTGGACTTTTACTGAGCAGTCAAATACCAAGTCTGGAAGGAGAATGCGTATGTCCATTCGCTTTTTCTTTAGTGAAACCGGTAGTTCACCAAGGTCTTTCATCGACCAGATAGCTCTTCAGATAGTCTCCAGTCAGATAGTGACTAACAATGTAGGGTTTTGTAGAGGTATTTACAGCTATTTGTTGAAAGTTACTACAGGTTAACGAATTAAAGTACGGCAAGAATCTTAAATCATCGTCAGGTCTAGGTGACTATACAACTCTGAAGAAACTTAAGGAGATTTCTCTACGTCTGAAAATTTTAATAAAACGTTGACATAACTTGCATTTTTTGTGGTATACCTACCTGCTAATTACTTCCTGACTACAACTATTAGTACCCTAGAGACCCTACATATGACCCCTGGGTGGTGCTAATTGAGCATTTGGTGGTAGAGCCTAGCTTGGTTATCAACCATCGTGCGGAAGTGTGCGCCCGCCAAGTGATCTGTGCTCGTCGCAGGTCGCTTTCCGGGAACAGCGCCGCACTACCGGAGCCAGGGGAGCGGCTATTGCAAACTGTGAATCAGAGAGTACTGCCGTGGAACCATTGAGCGGGAGACGAAACTCGACACTCCGGCCAGGGAGACCCGTAGAAACGGTGATGCCGCTGGTCGCCCGCGGCATAGTACAGGGGTCCGACCGGGGCTAACCACCCCGGGAGGCTGCCTCACCAGGTCGCGCATAATCTCGGAGTGGATCGTCGTGCCGGTTGGTGACCGGAAATGGTGGGACCCGGCGACCACTTCCGGGAGGGTATGGGGCCCTTCCGTCCGGCGTGTAAGCTGTGGTTGCTACGCTCTTTCAATGGTGAAGCGGAAAACTCTTGCTTTGTTCGTTTCTTTGCAACAGTAGTGGCTTCTTGTTCACGTCCCTTCCTTCCCCTTTTCCAATGACAGTGCCTGAAAAGAATGCAGGTAATACAGCGGCTTCCTCCTCTCCCACCACCAACTCGCTATTTGAGGTGGAGTTCACTAACATCCGTGGGCTCCATTCTAACCTCAACGCCGTCCAGCAGCACCTCGAGACGGCGCGGCCTGCATTGCTTTTTCTGACGGAGACTCAAATTCGTCGCCCTGCTGACACGTCTTATTTAAGGTACCCTGGCTATCAGCTTGAGGAGCAATTCCGCGCGAAAACCGGAGTATATCTGTACGTGAGGGCTGACATTTGTTGTCGTCGTCTGCACTGCTTGGAAGACCCCTTCTTTCCCACCCTTTGGGTGCGCATTGAATTCGGCTCCCGTTGCCGTGTCTATGCGTGCCTATATCGGTCCCACACGGGAGATGCTAACACAAGCAGCCTTTTTGACCACCTTGGCCGAGTGACTGATGTCGCGCAAGAGTGATTCCCAAACGACGAGGTGGTTTTGGGGAACTTCAACGCCCACCATGAAACATGGTTGGGCTCCTCCAAAACTGATCACGCTGGTAGAGTCGCTCATGCTTTCGCTCTGACGCAAGACCTGACGCAACTGGTAGACCAGCCCACCAGGATGCCAGATATCGTAGGTCAAGCGCCCTCCTTGTTGGACTTATTGTTGACGAGTCGCCCTGCAGGGTATAGAGTGTCGGTGCTTGCACCTCTAGGCTCGTCAGACCACTGCTTGGTCATTGCCACAGCACCGCACAGCGTTGGTCCACCGAAAACGGTGGAGACCAAGCGTCGTCTGTGGCACTACTTGTCGGCGAATTGGGACGGATTGCGTGATTACTTTGCATCCGTCTCATGGGGCCAGAGCTGCTTTCTTGGAAAGGACCCATCGGAGTGCGATTCTGCCATCGCTGATGAGATCTTGTTTTGTATGGAATATTATATTCCATTCACAGATCTTGCCGGCGTTGGCAGACAACGGCCTTGGTTCAATCGCGAATGCGCCAAAGCTGCTGAATGCAAGCAGGCGGCGTATCGTGCTTGGACGAGGGCGGCCTACAACAAGGCCTCTAAGTCTAACAAGAGGGCTCTCGCAGGAGCGGATGCACAAAAAGTGGCAAGGGTGGGGCGGGAGTTGATCTCGCACCCTGCGGGTAGCCGTAGCTATTGGCGGCTCGCTAAGGCCGTGCAGGCCAACTTCTGCTCTTCCTCGCTGCCCCCGTTGAAACATCTAGATGGCTCGTTGGCTTACCAGCCGCTTGAGAAGGCGAACTTGTTGGCTGAACTTTTCGCGGCCATTTCGTGCGTCGACGATTGTGGCGCCACTCCACCTATTATAGTACATTGTGGGGCCACCATGCCTGATATTCGTATCAGGCAGTGTGATGTACTTGCCGTGCTGCGGTCGCTCGACGTGCGGAAGGCTAGGGGGCCGGATGGTGTTCCGGCGACTGTGCTGCTCAGGTGCGCAGCTGAGTTGTCTCCTGTATTGACACGATTGTTTAGGGAGTCTTACTATACTGGTATTGTGCCGGTGTCTTGGAAGGAGACGAACATACAACCCATCCCCAAAAAAGGGGATCGCTCGGATCCGGCCAACTATCGACCCATCGCTGTAACTTTTGTGCTGTGCAAGGTGTTTGAGCGAATAATTAATTCCCAGCTCATTCACTACCTAGAGGATCACTCCCTGCTCCGTGATCGCCAGTATGGGTTCAGACTAAAGCGATCAACGGGTGATCTTCTAGCGTACCTTTCTCACGCGTGGGGTGAAGCGATGGACAAGCATGGCGAATCCCTGGCAGTTAGCCTTGATATCGCCAAAGCTTTCGATAGAGTGTGGCATCGTTCCCTTCTTTCCAAGTTGCCGGCTTTCGGTGTGCCGCCCCGTTTGTGCGCCTGGGTTGCAGACTTTCTAGAAGGGCGGAGGATTCCTGTCCTTTGTGAGGGTAGTTCCTCCGCGACTCTACAAAGTCAATGCCGGAGTGCCGCAGGGTTCTGTGCTCTCACCTACTCTATTTCTTCTGCATATTAATGATTTGTTTTTTGTTATTTATTGTTATGCGGAGGACAGTACGGTGCATGAGCGGTACTTGGGACATCCTGCGGCAAAGCAAGCCTATATCATGGTGAAAAGGCAAGAACTGGTTGCCAAACTTAACCTTACTCTCGATCGTGTCTCTAAGTGGGGATCTAAAAACCTAGTCGAGTTTAAAGCTAGCAAAACCCAGGTTTGTGCATTCTCGTCCAAGGTAACTCCCTTCCTTACTCCTCCCTCTCTTCAGAACTCTCCGTTACTCATTTCGGTGAACCTCAGCATTCTTGGCATGGACATCACCCAATCTGAATCCAAAATGCTACATCGAGAGTGCTATTTTGACTGCCTCCCGGAAGTTGGGTATTCTCAATAAGGTGAGTTGGTTTTTCACTTCCGAGCAGCGCTGTTTGCTGTACAAAACTCAGGTGCATTCGAATTTTGGTAAACAACACGCCGACCCGATGGATTCGTCGCCGGTGTGTGACTCGTGCGCATCCCGCGCGAGCCGCTCGCCCGCTGCTGCTCCTGAGGCGGGGCGGGTGACCTTCGCCGTGCCTTTAACGCTTGCTCGTTTGTATAACGGTTTCTGATCAAATGTATGTCATTTTCATCGTCTTTCGTCATAGTTCGACTAATTTCGTGAACATGCTGATTATAATTATCCGATTTGATGTTTAATGCTTGCATATGTGACATCTCGACCAAACTGCAGATATCTAAAGCTTTAGATAATTTTATGTCCCGTAATAAACGCTCAGACAACGCGACATCTTTTATGCCGCATATCAATCTGCTGCACACAAGATCGTCTCTGAAGTCTTTGAACTCACATTTTGCAGCTATTTTATTTAACTCAAACACAAATTGTTCCACTGATTGCAGCTATTTTATTTAACTCAAACACATATTGTTCCACTGACTCTTCATCTCGTTATCTCTCTTAAAAAAATTTTGTCGTTCCACCGCCAAATTCTTTTTCGGTAAGAAGAATGTATGAAATTTGGTAATTAACTGCTTTACACTCGTAAAATTTTCTTGAAATTGGTCATATACATCGCGACATTTTTCTCCAATCACGTGTAATAAAATGTTGATCTGCACTTTTGGGTCCTTTTTCGACAATTCACATGCTTCGTAGTACACATTGAACGATTTTTTCCATTTTTCCCACTTCGTACACAAATTTCCCGATGTAATATTCGTTAAATTGTTTTCATAATTAAATGGTCGCGGCGGTTGCAATACTGACTCCATTGTGTGATTTACTTTATACGTTAACTACCGACTGCGCCATGTCATGTTCGGGACGGACGCTGGAGACGGCAATCAAAGATAGTGGTCGAGCTAAGACTGGTTTTATTATATGTAAAGCCTACCTACATATTAATAGTTTTGTACTACCCCCATTACCTGACACGATCGAGTATGGAGTATTGTTCTCATCTATGGGACGGCTCCGCTAAATACCTCCTCGATGCACTTGATAGACTGCAAAGGCGAGCGGTACGCATTATTGGAGATGCTTTACAGCTTTCCTTGAGGACCTCCAGCTGCGTAGAGACATTGCTTCTCTCAGTATCTTCTACCGAAACTACTACGGAGAATGTTCTGAAGAACTTTTTGATCTTATCCCGCCCTCTCCTTTCCTCTCCCGGACTACACGTGCTGGTCTTAGGAACCACCATCATACTGTACAGACTATCAGTACTCGTACTAAAAAAATTTGGCAGGTCGTTCCTCTGTATGACCATTCGGCTTTGGAATTCTCTGCCGGCGCATGTGTTTCCCAGCTCCTACAGTCCCGGGTCTATTGAGCGGGGCGTGAAACGGCATTTAAGCAGGCCGTCATGAATGGGTGCGCTCGTTATCGTGCTTATTCCACGGTGGGGAGCGCTCTCATTATTTTGGACTGCATCGGCTGCTTACCATCAGGCAGGATGCAGTCACAATGACGAGTCGATACAAAAAAAAAACTTCAGCTATATAGCAGAAGACACGGAGTAAAGGTAGGAAAGTACTATCCTATGAATGATATTTCTTGAAATAACAACTGTTTTCAGGCGAAGGTACCCTCACTAACATCGACATACAGAACTTCCTAGAAGCTGGGCTGAGGATCGTGAGGTTTCGGATGTCTCACGTAACCAGGAACGACAAGTTAATTCTCCTGTCGATGTTGAAAACAGCCGTGGCCTATTGCTGCGAGAAATATGAAGTGTCCACGTGGCCTCTGGCTATCACTGTCGATCTGCCAAGTGGGCTTATTCGAACAGGTTATCTTAAAGATGTAGGTATCCAGTTTTATGACCAGTGGCAGGTAATCTGTAAGGTGTAATGATTTTATCAGTGTTTAGGTGTTTTACAGTTGACAATTCAAAATAGTTTTACCGTGACATTGTTGATCGTTGAAAAATTTGATGCGAATAACTTTTAACTGTACTACTTTTGCCCCATCTCGTCTGTTTATTGGCTGTCGATGATGACTTTCCAATGGGGATGTTAATGTGTTCGTAACTACACTGATTCGACAGGAGATTGAATTAAAATACTTATTCGTTATTTTTATATTTCAGGAATTACAACATACAGTTTATTTAGAAAAAGGCAGAATTCTCCAACTGACGTCAGAACCAAAGTACTGGAATAAATGCGATACAAACATAATTTTTATAGATGACCCATTCACTTTGAAAGTAATCAAACCTAACACTGAACTGAGTATTAATTTAGGAAGCATACAATTGGTCTGTACGGAAGTTGTAAATGAGAAAACTATAAAGTGTAAAGTCACCCTAGCTGGTAAACTCGGCAATGGCCAATTCGTCTGTTTTCGTGGTTTGAAACTAAGAAGACCACCTATTTCCAATCATGATAAAAAGCTGCTTAGTTTTGTTAAAGAATATGAGGTATGCTCATACTGAATTATGTACATATCAAATTGTCTACATTATAATTATAATGCAGTCATGCTTTACTGCGTATTCGTAGTAATGTTTTTATCATTATTTACTGTTACAATGCCGACTTCTAATTTCAGTTAGACGTAATAATGATAAACTGTATGCGTACCGCCAGCACGGTTAACAAGGTCCGGGAATATTTCAACGGTCATTCTGTGCCTATCATCATCTCTTCTATATGTGAGCAAGAAGGCCTGGATAACATTGACTCTATTATTGAGGTAAGGGTTAAATACTTTTGAAACTTTGTCTGTAGCTTTACACACAAAATAATTGAGCGAATGGTTGTCAAAGCAATGATTTGTATAATTAGAGGACCTTTGTTCAACAGTTAGACGTCCTTCGGCTGATCATGGTAATGATGTACCAAAAGTATTCTCAATTGCACAAACTGATCTAAGTTACTGACAAGAAATGTTTACAGGTTTCAGATGGCATCGTGTTGGCGAGGGAATTTATCTCAGAATCAATTGTGAATAGAAATCAAATGACCGCAATACAGCTAAATGTATGTGCTAAGTGTAAAAAGGTAAGGGATGCTGGCAGTGCTATAAAAGTATTTATATTTTAATATGTTGGCAACTGTTCCTGATTACTTTTTGTACAGGTCGCATTTCCTACCGGTTGATTTGTTGTATTTTTTCGTAATTAGATAATAAACAAAATTTTGAGCAAGAATAAAAACGTTCTTCTGGACACATAATGTACACTGCAGTCCCCATATCATTAGGTCAACCCACAGAAAAGAGGAGGTCTTCTATCCTGTAGGTCAACCCTATCATAAAGTCTATAGCGTCATAAAGTTCACACTATCATAAAGTTCACGATGATATATGATCCACGCTATCATAGGGTTTCAGTAATTTAATTTTGTTTTTCACTCCAATGTTTAGCCACCGCCATTCAACTAAGTTAAGTATAATTTAGGCAATCTGAACCACGAAATACAACTACTTATGTTATTTGTTAATTTACTTCATTTTAGGCCGGAAAACCTTTCTTCATCTCGGGCAACATTTTGGAAGAGACAATGAAGCGCGGTGCCCTGTCTTGCAGCGAAATTAATGACGTCACTAACGCAGTCCTGCAGGGCGCTGGGCTCATGCTCCGCAATTATGTAGATCCCTGCAATGTGTTGACAACAATGCAAATGCTCAACTCGGTGTGCAGAACTGTCGAAACAATATCATTCTCGGATAACTTTTGGAGGATGTGCTTGGAGGTTAGCGTACCGGCAATGTGTGTTAAATGTTATTTATGCCTTCAGTGGTAAGGCAGGCACTGTTATTATAACAATATTTTTTGTGAAACTTAAGGATACATAACAGTTACCTTCTGTGACGATTTTCAATATCGATGAATGCCGTAGTTAAACACAGAGAGTGCTTAGCTCACTAACTCTGTAACAGAATTTAGCTACAATGGCACTGAAGCAGTGTCTTCATTTGCTTGATAGGTGACTGGGTTGTGCTGGCTTAGTAGCTGAGAAATAAATAGACCTCAAATTGAAAAAGACAGCGTCGAAAAAAGGATCGTGGGGGATTTTGTATGAACCCCGTCCCCACGCTCAACAGTCATGGGATACGTGTCAATTTGTTCATTGGGACCCAAAGAAGCCTAAAGTACCTGTGTTAGTTGCAAAAAGTATTGGGTTTATTTAGAATTTTAAAAAAACCTTTTTATTGTTTTCTTGCTTTAGTTAGAGTTGCTCGAGTGTGTCATGCTCTCTCAAAGTGTCTCTGCCGTGGTGGCATGTGCGTCGGGTCGTTACGTTCCCTAAAACATGGTAATTCACATGTCATACTCGTAAACGGGTGCCGCCTGTGGAGGCTGATCTGCTCTTGCAATCTTATTTTGTTGGAAAAAAAATATATATATTCAAAAACAATATATTTTTTTATAACCTACATCCCACGTATTTGAAGAATGTCGCCAAAGTAAAGAAATATTTATCTACTAGACCCTTCAAATGACACTAATTTCAAATCTGTTGGATGGTGGGGGACGTTTCTTCCCATGGTCCTTTCCACGAGCAGGGTTTGAACCCTTGAGCACCTGAGAGATCACCTGGCCCGGATTGCCAGAAGGGTGCTAATTTTAACGACACTGTCTTTTTCAATTTGTAATTTGTTCGCAATAAATTTTGCGTTAAAAATTATATAATCAATAACATTAAAAAAGCATTATAAATACACCTCATTTATTCCCTGAAGTGCCGAGGAGAATTTAAAGACGCACTGCGATCGTCTTTGTGTTTTTTTAACGCCACGGTCGGATATGGCCGACAAATGAAAACGTGCCCAACACGCCACCGTCGTGTATATCCGACAAGAAAAATTGTGTGTTGGGCACGTTTTTTCATTTGTCGGCCATATCCGACCGTGGCGTTCAAAAGGTGTCAATACCCAATTACCCATCCATTGTAATGATAACTTGATTTCAATGATGGAGGCCTTTGCCCAACAGTGGCACAGTAAACAGGCTGTACTGAGACCGCGTTTTCGTGATGCGGTGTCCCGTCAAACTTTTGTAGCTTGTCGCAAAAGGTCAGAAACACAAAAAAAACGATTCTTGTTATGACAGATTCCTAAAACGACAGATTCTCAGAAAGACAATTCGCAAAATGTCAAATTATCAAAATGTGAAATATGCGAAAAATAAATAAGTTTATGAAATAATATGAGAGCCACCATCTATTGACGTAATAAAAATAATCATAGTTCATTATTCAATAATACGAGTCTGTAGGTCATTGTGTAAAAACTCTACCAAATTCCGACCTCTGGTTATCAGGCTCCACCGTAGACCCGGAAGATTACCGAGCCAGCAACAAAACGTGGACAACGATTGCGCAGCGCTTTAACAGTATGTAGGGTCCTTTAAAAGAGGCGTGGAGAGGCACTTTGTAGGCTGGCAGGGTAAGGCTGACCGATGCTACGTCTTTACGCTGCACCAGTTGTCCTCGCGCTTGGACGCCATTTCCACTTAACATCAGGTGGCGTGTTCTCAATTGCCGGGCTTAATATATAAAAGAGTATGTGCTCAGCGTGACAGGTGGTGAGCCGTGTGCGTAGCGGCTCATTAAAAGAATACTTCCACCCCCTCTGTTCCCTTGGGTGTAGTAAAAGGCTACTAACGGACTAAAGACAATACATCCAAAAGCATAGAGCGGCGATGGGCTCACCATCTGTCACGCTGAGCACATGTGCAGTCGCTATTTTGTGATAAGTGGACTATAGCAGAGGCCTGCATTTGCGAACCTTATTGCCTAGTCTCTGACTAACCCTTAGGGGATAATAGACGTGATTAAATGTATGTTTAAAAAAAATGTAACATCAACAGTTGCAGCCTCCCGTCAACGCCGCGGAAGCAGCAGTGCTCGCCTGCGCCGTCATCGCCCGCCAGTCAGGATCGAACGCGATCGTCGTGCTCTCGGTCACCGGCAGGACGGCCATCCAGCTGTCCCACGTCCATCCCGAAGCCGTCATCCTGACCGTCTCTACGAACCCCATGGTCGCCCGCAAGCTGCAGCTGTTTAGAGGCGTTATGCCTATCATATATGACAGTAATTTCATTTCTTCAGCCCAATATTAAAAAAATTATGTGGTTATGCCTATTAGAGTGAGAAATTTGACATTATTTGTAGTTTAAATCAAAAATTTTACTTTGGTAGGCAATACAACTGGTAGATTTTACTGAGAGGTTAGTAATTTCGAGCGTTAATTTATTCTTAGAAAATCTGGCTTGTCAGCTTCTATTGATTAGCGCTTTGTTTCAAGCTTGAAAAATATGTTAATCAAAAATGAATGTTAAATATGTGTGTTAAAAAATGTGGCCCTTTTCAGACAGTTTATACACAGTTATATAAGTAAGATTAACTATAAAATCATAGTGTTCTTGTATTATCTACCCTACATATTTTGGAATGCTCGTTAAACAAATCCATTTCTTCTTCCATTTCCCCCACAATCCATATTTAAAAGTTCGCTCAATTGTGGACGTTCTTAAATACCAGAATTGAGGCCCTTTACTTCATGACAACGTTAGAATGTTGAGCAATATACACTAATTAACATCATAGTCTTATAGTGTGTTGCTACCACAGGATGTTAATTTAGTTATCAGTTAAAGTCGTAGTTGTTACAGAAAAGGTCATTGACAACTGGTGCGTGGATATGAACATGCGCGTTCAATACGCTGTGAGGTACGGTGTCAAGAACGAAATTCTGAAGTACAAGCAGACCTACACTGTGCTCCGCAAATCCTCGCCGTATAGCGCTTTCTGCGATCAAGTTTCTATCTGGAAGGTTACCATTGAGGAGACCAGCAAACCTAGGTTTGCATTACCTTACCTCATTGTTACCAATCGGCATTATTCTTCTTATTGAACAAGAATATTTGTATTAATTTAGGAGTCACAAATTGGCCTTTTATCTAAGCTGATGTTAAGTGATGATTAGACCGAAGATGGAAGCGCATTTCGCTCGAAATCCGTGTGTGTGGAGTTCTATTCACACAATTATCTTATATCTTAGGAGAGTGATCTTATCTCTAACTGCAGGAATATAACAATGCTACACACAGCGACATATTTATATCGCTATCGAAAATATTGTTAGCTTAAACTTAATAAGACACCAACCAAACCGAGTACTAGCATGTACCCACTGCTAGGAATCGAGCCCGGGACCTCTATGTCTGAGACCGGTGGTCTAAACCACTGGACCATAGAGGCGATTGGTCTTCATAGAGGTTGGCAATTGTACATTTTATACAGTTAGATACCGTGAGTGATACCTATGGTGGGCGGTCCGCCTGACCGTTTTCCTGATAACCATCTTAGTGGTCTAAAAACCACGAAATAACCCACTACGTTGCCGCAATATGGGTTAGTGGAATTTACCAATTCACAACTACCAGGATAAACTTTTTTCCTAACTGGCGTTTCGTCGCACGAAGGAGCTCAAGATATATTTATTTGGTCTTCCGTTTGCCTTCATCATAATCATCATCAATTGCCCACAAATATCCCACTGCTTGGCCGTTGCCTCCTCTCATGGGCAACAGTACATAGATTGATGCAGACCCAATGCTGGGTAACGACTGCGACTATTAAGATAACAGCAGACACCAACGGTTTTACCTACTATCCAGAGCACGAAGGAGCTCGATATTTTTAATTTGGTCACCTTTCCAGTGACCCCACATTGCGAAAGTTTCATAACTGGTAAGATTACAAATACATCACCGATCGATAGTTGAAATAATTTTTGATTTTGTTTCAGAGACAATTACGTTCCGGAAATGACAATAGTCTAAAATTCTATTCGTTCTATATTTATATTAACTTTAATTTAAAAATCTATTTTTTTCTCTAATTTATACTAGAATATTGGTCAAACTGTAACCTAAACAAATAAGGGTTGTGTAAAATCATAATATAATAACGGCTAATGCGAGTAAATAGATAATACTTACCAATTTCTAGGATTTTGTATGTTTTATAAAACTTACTGTTACTATTTGAATGTGATTTATTTGTCAGCTCTACTTTTTATTGTTTCGCTTACTTTACTTACAAATAATTTATTATTATAGATAAAGTATTGTTTATTTCTTATTAAAAGTTACCGTTAGTGTTTGACTGTTTTTTTTTTCGTTTGAAATCGTGTAATCTTGAATCAATAAAATTTAAGTCGACGAACAAACTATAAAAAGAGAAGGCAATATCAATGTACAACAAAGCGTTAATATTTGATAGAACAAAGGTAACCTACCTGAATACTTGATTCTAGCTTAAATAATATTGATCTGAATATGTATCTTAGAAAAGACTTCCCATAAACCACATCTTCAACTATAGCAAGCTTCGATCAACAATACCATGTTGATCGAAGACAGCAAGAAACAAAGAAGAATCATTTCTGATTATGACAGTGGTGACATTTTACAACTCATTTCTGTCACTTTAATACGCTAATTTATTAGAAGCAATTTGTTGTTACGAGTAATTTATGTTTTAGAATATTATTTATCGAAGCTAAGATTGTATTTGAAAAAGTGTATATCTTTGTTTTTTTGTGTATAGTGTGTATAGAGATATTTTTTGTCAAGGTAACCAATGACCTTTTATAAATATCATTGAAGGTAACCCTATATAATGATCCGAAGTGATTTACAAATAGACTTCAGCGACCCGAATGTTTTGATGAAACCTCCAAATAAGCAAAAGAGGACGACTATTATGGTGACTATATGTACGTAGCAAGTTCAATTTTTTAAAAGCAATATAAACATACGTAGGTACATAGTTAGATTCAGGACTATTATCCCCAAATGGTTAGTCACAGACTATATGCAATGGGAACCGCAGAAGCAGTCCACTGCCATAGTCCACGTTTCACTAAGTTACAATTGCACATGTGGTCAGCGTGACAGGTGGTGAGTCCATCGCTGCTCTATGCTGTTGGATGTATGTGCAGTCTTTAGTCCGTTAGTCGCCTTTTATGACACCTAAGGGAAGAGATGAGGTGGTAGTATTCTTTCACAGCTACGCGACACGGTTTAAGCGGATGACGTTATAAGTATACACAGAAGATGTAGGTACATCAGAATACCGTTTAGGCGCTCTGTGACAACTTCTTAAAATGTCCCCTTCTGGATATGACTAATTCTGTATTTAACCACTACTTGTTACGCCCAGTTCTAGTAATGCCCGCTTCTGTTTTTAACCATTTCGTGTTATGACTGGTATTAGTACAGTAAGAGCAAAAATCCTTAATACAAATCCATAACGACGACCTTCGTAGCGAAGTGGCTCGCACACCGGTTTCAAGGTGTCGCCATCACTGAGGTCCTGGGTTCGAATCCCGGTAGGGGCAAAATGTTTGTGTAATGAATACAAGCACATAATACCTGAGTCATGTATGGGGAAAAGCTATAAAGCCTTAAATTTGATGGTGCAAGTGGATGCAAGCAGCATAAGACCGGCGTTGTGGAGATCTTTGGGGGAGGCCTTCATCCAGCAGTGTGCATCTTTTGTCTGATGATGACGTATGTTGTTGATAATACCTATTTACTATAGTCAACTATTTTTGAATAGCAACAGACAAATTGTTGTAATGCCAAGTAACTACAGTCCCTAGTTGTGACACAGAAAAAGCGCTGACACCATTAGACACTGGCTAGAGGCAGTACAGTAGAACTACAAAAATGGCAAAACTATATTTTGGCTTGTTTACTTGCTGCTGCTGCTTGCTGCTGAAGTTGTCATTCCACTAAGATAAGATTAGAACATTTTTAATCAATTCAGTAACCGTGATTAACATCAATCTGGCAGGATTCGTTTCTGTGACTGATTAATTCATTAGAAGCCCTAATGTAAGATTGGACTTATAAAACAGTTTTTACTAAAGAATAAGCAAGAAAAGAATTTTTTTTTTATTTTTTTTCTTTTCTAATAGACATACATACCATACAATAGTCACGACTATTATCCCCCAAGGGTTAGTCAGAGACTAGGCAATGAGAACAGAAAAGCAATCTTCTACCATAGTCCACTTTTCACCAAATAGCGACTGCACATGTGCTTAGCGTGACAGATGGTAAGCCTATCGCCACTCTATGCTGTTGGATGTATGTGTAGTCTTTAGTCCGTTAGTCGCCTTTTACGACAGCCAAGGGTAGTGAGGGGTGGTAGTATTCTGTCACCGCTACGCGACACTGTTTCTAAAAGACTCGACTCTATAAAGTTGAACTTTAGTTTTTTAAACAATATTAATCAGGCTTAATTGAACTTCTTACTAAAACATTATCAATAAATTTAATAACAGTATTGTCGTTTTCAAAGGGAGTTAAATCTATACACATAAAGGAGGGTTCGCACGTCACTCTGACGAGCAGCGTCTCAGAGTACTACACTTGCAATGAGCACAAAATATACGTAGACAACATTTATTTGACTTCTGAAGTTGTAATTGGAATGGAGATATGCATCGGCCAAGAAGAAATTGTATTACACTGCACCGTAATTATTGGTGAGAAGGAGATCAAGTGTTTAGTGTCCAAAGGAGGCGAGCTGATCGATCTCAGTTACGTGTCAATGAGAGGCGGAAAACGTAAGAGGCCCACACTGGGAAAAATCGATTACGAAATGGCAAAATTTGCTCTGGAATATCAAGTAAGTATTGGAGGTCTTTCAAGTTCTAACCATTAGAACTGTTTATTGAAATTCTTTTTTCACGTCCAAGTCCAACTTTATCTTAAAATAAAAATAATAACGTACACACGGCGTCATATCAACCTACCCAAAACTATCAAATTTCTAAAATCAATTTAGAACTTTATTGTTTGGTTCTAAGGATCAATATGATTTGGAGATATTGGATAGGTAAGGGTAGGTTGATCTGACGCCATGTGTATATAAGGTGACTTCTAGAAACCGCAAGAAACTTCAAGGGCTGTTTAGGTCAAGTGTTTCAAACATGACAAAAATGAGGTCTCAGACTCAGTAGGTACTTTATTGCCCAGCTGACGCGGACGGGTCAACAGACGTGTGGGTCAACGGCCGGCCGCTGCCCGCGCGTTGTAAATAATCGTTTTTTTGTAATTGTTTTGCATTTTATTTTCTTGTGTTATTGCTTTAAAATAAATTAGATAATCAAAGACTATCCAATTAAAATTCACAAAATAAATAATTTAATTAAAAATAAAAAAGCACAAATTTCTTTTTGTAATTTGTGTCATGTTAAAAAACACTTGACCTGACCAGCCTTTGAAGTATCTTGCGGTTTCTAGCAGTCACCTTATATACACTCACGACTTTTATTCCTAAAGGGACTAACCCTAAAGGCTAGAAATTGAGGACGGCAAAAGTAGTCCACTGCAACCTTCCACTTTTCAAGAAGTAGCAACTGCACATGGATTGGTGAAACTTGTAAACATCGCACAAGCTACTCTTTATTGATATACTCATTGAGTTACAATATCTTGTTTTTATTTTTCAGGTAGACATGCTTATTATAAATTATGTACATCACGCAGGAACGCTAAAGAATATAAAAAAGTTTATAGGTCATAAAGTTAGGAGACCATACCTTATTAGCGGCATATGTACGCAACAGGGCTTGGATAATATAGACGATATTGCGAAGGTAAATCTTTTGTGGCCTTCATCAAAAGTTGTACAAATTAGATAATTTAATTAAGAATGTTGTAATGGTACCTTTCAATAATTTATGTTACTAACTGGTTGGCAACTTATGCAATGACGACATAGATGACTGACATTTGACGGAATACTATAAAAGTGTAAACGTTAGCTTAGCGGCCTGTAAAGGTGCGTCCTATCCTTTGTCTTGCCACACAGTAGGAAAGCCATCAAGTGTCATCATAAGACAGCTATACGATTCTCTAAGCGACACATAGAGGCTGCGCGCACGGCTGTGATCTGCTGTCTCTTTCCAATTCTATGAATATGAAAGAGACAGAGTCATTTCTCAGCGCTGCGGCAGCCGCAGCTATCAAGGCTTTAGCTTAGAGAATCGCACGGCAGTTCTTTACTTTATATTGAAGAACTGTTTTGTGGAGTTTCTCCCGTGTTCTTTTAGCAACAAGACGTGTTGTGAGACTCCATTTTATTTCAATCTAACGTAACAGCACCAGTCTTGGACAGGTATCCAATTATGGACAAAAAAAAATTAAAAATATAACTGCAACAATTGGGAAATGCATCCTAGCAACACTTTAAAAGAAAGTTTACTATTATACGGTCAAAATTATGTCATTTCAGAAATTCAGCCCTTTTATTTTAAAATGGCGTAAAGGTGTTTACGCACGCTTCGAGTCGTTGTTAGAAAATCCATTTTTACTAACAAAATCTTTAAGGAAGTAAGTACGCACAATTATTTTTAGCTATTATTAAATTGGTCTCAAAGATTTATAGCGTATTATTATGTTATATTGCTTAAATTTGCAACATATTTTAAGCTTTTTCTGCATGATTAAGGTAAGGCTATTAATGCTATTTGTTAGTGTCCATAACTGGATATCTTTTCTAGGATGTCCTATTAATGGACAATTGTCGAAAATCTAATTAATAAGGGTTTAATATAGCATATACTTCTTAACCAATCTTTCTTTAAATAGGGAAAAAATAACAAAGGCCGCTGAAATATTTGGAGTACTTACCTAGAATTACTTTACATAATAAAGTGTCAGGAAAAAGTCCTAAAGTCTGTTCTATGGGTCTAAACACATACCTGTCTAAAGACGATGAGTATTTGTTGGAGCAATGGGTCCTCAATAGTCCTCATGATGAGCCAGAAACATGTCCCAATTAGCGGAATATCATTTCAAGTTACAGGATTTGTAACTGGGTAAAATAGGGTAAAATAGGGTAAAATAGGGTTTTTATATTACAAATTATTTTGTTAGATAACGTATTAGGTGCGAACAAATACATTAAAAAACACTTAACTATACGTATGCCTAAATAATATCTAAAAAAATCACTAATAAAATTTACTAAAACAACCAAATCTTTTCTTAACCTGTCCATAATTGGGGTTGTTACCTTACCGTACAATACTAAATGTCTTTTTTTTTAATATATACCACTTGAAATTGGCTAAATGCTAAACACGAAGCCATTAAATAAGTTAATAAACTGTCTTATGACACCTACTAACTTTTTAAATCTTAACCCGCCATTGGTGACGTATATGTCTGTGAGACCGGGTGTTTTGAAAAAATCGTATAATTTTTTTCTCTGACATTGTTTTTTGTCGTAATTTCGAGTAGCTAGCTGGCGTGTAGCGCGTTCCCCACATTTAGCTCACCCCGCGACGTCGAAGCAGGTACACGTTTAGGAGTTTAGTGAAAACCCGGTGCGTGAGACCGGCGTCAGGGCGTCACCGATTAATTAAGTGAAATTCTCGTAGGTAAATAATTGATTATTCACATTTCACAAGGGAAATTTTGAAATTTTATGCATTTTTACTTACTTTTGGTATTATTTTGTTGTATTATCCGTGTTTATATAATTATGATCAGTAAGTTTATTGCATAATTTTATCAATATTACACAAAAATACATTTCGCATGTTTAAATTTTTTTGGTAGTAAGGTGCCATTTTTGTTACTTTTATACAAGTTTCTAGTGTCAATAGACTGACTAGATACATAATAAGTATAAAAAATGTGAATGTTGCGTATTTTCAAATAAAAAAACGTTATGCATAATATGCTATTTTATTTAGGTTTTAAGTAAAATTGTTTTATGATTAACAAAAGTCAAATAAACGAGCTATGATTGAGGAAATATCTTTCTTTTATCGTCAAATTCGTATATTTGTAAAAATAAAATAAACACTATTAATCTACTTTGAAAAATCCTCCCTAGAAAAGTCCGGTGCGTAAGACCGGCGTCACCAATGATCAAAGTCAAATTGACGTCACCAATGGCGGGTTAAATGTAGTCCCTTTTCAGAAGTACGTTTTCTAGTTACAGGTGTATCGCGAAAACCACATCTCATAGTATAATACCATTGTCACGTAATTACAACTCCTACAAAATGTCCATAAAATTGTCAAAATCCGATAAACTACAATCTCAAAATGTCAAAAGCTTCACATTATATCTCTTCTAAATAATGTTACCTACCCATGTACCTGCAATTCTTGTTCGAGATATATTTGGTGTTCCGATTTTCTGACCCTTGTTAGACACCTAAATGAATCATGTTAGAACTTCCCCTCTATGTATTTACTACTGTTCACACGAAAGTGACTAGCTAGAAGCAGCTGGTTGAAATAGTTCTCCGGAAATAATAAGACTGATAGATACACAAGCCACAACTGATATTTATTATTTTCAAACTTTTGCTTACACAAATTGTTTGTGTTGTGGAGCTCGATGGCGCAGCGGCTAGCGCGTTCGGCTTGCGATCTTGCCCGCTAAGCAACTTTCGCAATGCCGGGTCGCTGTATGGGTGACCAAACTAAAAAACATCTCGATCTCCTCCGTGCTTCGGAAGGCACGTTAAGCCGTTGGTCCCGGTTGTTGTCGTAAGATGACTGCCGTTAAAACCCACCAACCCGCATTGGGCCAGCGTGGTGGGTTATGATGGCCCAACATCCCCACGTGCTATTGTTTACATAGGAGGCCTGTGCCCAGCAGTGGGACGTTTATAGGCTGCTGATGATGATGATGAAATTATTAACTAGGGAAGTGATTTTAAAATTTTAAACTACTTATCACGTTCTCCTAATAATAGTTCTAATGTAGAATATATATACTGTTTAATAATCTCTATAATAAAATTTTAATGTAGAATTACCTATTATTATTGAGATATTCTAATGAAGAATTATTATTATGAGATGATTATCATAATGTCTTGTATATTTTCACACAGTTGCTTGTGCCATTATCAATGTTGCATGCCATTTTATGAAGTTACTGCTGATTCTCAAAAACAACAAGAAACATTGTACCTAATAATTATTCCAATTACGAGGTTTTTGTTAATGTGTTTTATTTTGTATGAACTTTACTAGAAATCTGATGCTATTGTGTTATCAAGAGAGTTTTTACCATTTGAATTGGAGGCGTCGAAACGGTTAAGACTCAGTCGCATTCAAAAGTGGTTCGGAGCTAAATGCAAAAAGTAAAAATAAATTTAGTTTTCAAAAACAAAAGTCCTTAAATTAAATGTAGAATAAAAAATATATTTCGTTCGATATAAAATGTTTGTTTTAATATTTTACGAATTTCGTTATGGTAATTCAAAGTGCATTAACGTTCAATTGTTTTTCTGTTTAGTTGGGCAAGCCATATTTTATATCTGGTGCCGTATTCCAAGATACCCTTATAAATGGTGAATACAGCGATCGTGAAGTGTCTGACATGACGAATGCTCTATTCGAGGGTGCCAGCGGTTTCATCCTAAAGGATTACCTGAACATAGACCACGTCCTAGAAGCAGTCAGATCGATTAGCGATCTCTGCCGAGCCGTGGAGCCTTATACTAAATCCAATACTGAATTTTGGCGGTTAATTGATGAGGTTAGTTTGTTATAGCAGCAGCATTTTTTTTTACTTTTCCACTCTTGCACCAATTCTATAGCCCAAGGTCTTCTTTTGAAACTAGTTTTTATTGGTAAGATAACGTATAAACATGCTTAATGTACATAGAAAGCATCCAGACCCAAAATCAACTCTCAACTCTGTTTTGTTTTTATTCGCAGTTTAGTAAAACAGTTATTTCAGAACCGGCGTGCCATCATAACCACTTGAACACGGTGTCGTCAATAGCATTGACCCTTGTCTGTGCTTAGGTAACGCTGTTTTAGCTGTGACCTTGAAAGAACGGTCTGGTGCAGCGGATTCTAGCAAAAAAAATTTAACGACTTTATTAATTATGTTAGCATACAGGGTGTTTCTTGTAAGGTGTCAAGCCGATGCGTGGTGATAGCATAGATAACATGGACTACCATACCTATCTATTGAACTCCCATGTATATTCAGATATTTTTGGTAGTTTTCGAGCTAATATTTTTTATCTTTTTTAAGTATTTTATTACGAAATCAGTTTAAATTATTTTGTTGTAACTTGTATTGATATTAGGAAGATGATAACTTAGATATATGAAAAAAGTGCACAGAAATGTCTACGCAAAAAAAAGATACTTAAAAAATAAAGTCATTCGTCACAAAACACTTAGAAAAGAGTAAAAAAATATAGCTTGAAAACTACCAAAAATCGCTGAACATTATATGGGGGTTCAATAGATAGGTATGGTAGTTCCCTGTCACCACACATCGGCTTGAGACCTTACAAGAAACACCCTGTATATATATTTTTTTCAAGATAAAGATGCCATTAAACGCCGCGGAAGCCTGCATGATCGCGTGTGTGTCTGCCGCCAACCAGACCCAGGCGCCGGTAGTCGTTATTCCCACGGTTACTGGCTCCACCACGCGCACACTCCTGCGCATGAACCCCGTCTGCACCGTCATCACGTGTTTCCGCTCATGTATACGGGTAGGTAATCAATATTTTATGCAAATATAAAACATGGCTACTGTACTTATGACCGCCTCTGTGGTCTAGTGGCTAAGCTACCGGTTTCAGACCCAGAGGTCCCGGGTTCGATTCCCAGCGGGGTGTACATCTTTGTGTGCTCGGTTAGGTTGGTTGTAGGGCTATTAAGTCCGCCTGGCTAGCTACCACCATATTATCTAAGTCTGTCGCCATAACAACGATGTTTATAGCATTGTCGTGTTCCGGCAGTTTGAGATAAGATAGCCAGTTCCTCAGTGGTTGAGGATTACGGGTGAAGCGCGCTTCCACCTTCGGCCTTATCGTCACTTGCCAATAAAAAAAAAACTTATCCGTGGTACTACCGGTGGTCCTACTGGTAGTACTACAGGATATTTTTTTTTGCCCGTGGTACTACTATCCTGGCTGGTAGTACCACGGGAGATTTTACATTACCCGTGGTACTACTTATCAATTTAATATTCCCTACAAACGTATTTCGAGGTATGCATAAGCTTGAAAATCGAGTGTTGTAGAACATAGTTTTCTTTTAAATCTTTTACACGAATATAGTATCATACTTTGTTTGTGAAAGGGATAAGGGATAGAATATTATATGAACTGAACTTATTGCATTATTTTTAGCTTTTAATATAACTTGTTTAGGACTTTTCTTCAATTTCTTAATTGTTTTTTTGTTTTGAATTTATTTCTCCAGGTGAACAGCAAGAGAATTGGTCTCTCAATGTAGAAGCTAAAGTTAATTTTGCTATTGAATATGCTGTAAAACGGGGCTGGCTCACGTATGAAGACCGTCACGTCACCCTGCAGAGGGGCACCGAGTACAGCTCATACTGTGACACCGTGAGACTGTGGACGGTAACTATCTCGAAAAAAGCTTTGGTGGAGTTAGTAATTATTACTTATATAATAAAGTAAAGTAGGTTTTTGGTAATAGAAAGAGCGTGAACTGAAAATGGTTTTGTTTATAATTTGTAGATATTTTGTACAAAATGGCTGGAGTGCAACGGTGCCCTCAGTCTGAGAAGGTCAACTTCCTAAAATGACAAGTTCCGAAAATGACAACTTCCTAAAACGACAACTTCCTTCAATGACAAGTTCCGAAAACGACAACTTCCTAAAATGACAACATCCCAAAACGAAAACATTGTCATTGTTACAAACACTATGAAAAACAAAGTAAGTAATTCAACGTTACAACACAAACATCTAGTCAAATATTACTTGCTACTACGGAACACTTATGACCATACAGCCACCCTCATACCGTGCTGACTATCAAGACACGTACCAAAAAGTTTGGACAATCGTACTTTTGCCGAACTGCCCGTATGTGGAATGCGCTTCCCGCACACGTGTTTCCTTCCTCCTTCTCTCCCGGGTTATTTAAGCGGGGCGTGAAAAAGCATTTATGCAGGCCGCCATAGTGTGAGCGTTCGGCATAGCGTGGTAGCGCTGTGATGAGCGCTTTCACTTCACTGGCTGCTTTTCATCAGGCAGAGTGAAGCCATTATGGCGTGCCACAATAAAAAAAATAAAAAAAATACGCTACGTATTTAGATAATACGTATAAATTTGACATTTCACAACTGAGGGTCGAAATTCACACCCCATAATAAGTATCCCCCCCCCCTTATTAGTAAGTTGTCATTTTCGGAATTTGTCATTTTCGGAATTTGTCATTTTCGGAATTTGACATTTTCGAAATTGACTATTTTGGAGTAGACGTTTTAGGAAGTGGTCATTTTCGGAACTTGTCATTTTAGGAAGTTGACGTTCTCAGCCTGTGGGCAACGGTGTTCCTAAGTTAGCGTGGATGAAGCCGCGGGCGTGCTGCTAGTGACAGTACTACGCTTTTCACTTTTTACATCACCACAGTGGATGACTGGCAAAGCGCTCGTCATTCAGTCTAATTCTGTGTCACATACTTATAATCACGACTATTATCCCCGAAGGGTTAGTCAGAGACTAGGCAATGAGGCCAGCAACAGCAGTCCTTACCATAGTCCACTTTTCACCAAATAACGACTGCACATGTGCTTAGCGTGACAGGTGGTGAGCCCATCGTAGCTCTATGCTGTTAGAAGTATGTGCAGTGCAGTCTTTAGTCCGTTAGTCGCCTTTTACGACACCCAAAGGAAGAGAGGGGTGGTAGTATACCTTCACCGCTACGCTACACGGTTACTTCTGGGTTATAATTTATTAACGTTTTCTATTTACAGATGTTTAGACGATGAGGAAAAAGAGGAACAAAAATATGCATGATACCCCTACGATAGTTATATTTGTATAATTATATTGATAAAAAAAATATTTTCGTTTTTTTTCCTACCTTCTAATATTTTTATAAGGTTTCAAGAATTGTGTACTTACTTATGCAAAATTTTATTCATGTTCCCAATTTAAGTAAATTGCACGAAAAACATCGCAACTGCATTAGTGGGAGATTTCTTTACTTCTTCTGTACAAGTGCATCTCTTAGTAGTTCGACTATACCTACATGCCTTGTTGACCTTCTATGCTTTATACTTTTTACAATGTACCTACTTTGTGTTTTCGCAGATTACTAAGCTTCAGATTTTTGAGGATGCAAGCGAGTAAAACTTTTATTTAAAAAATCTTCTCTTTCAAAATAGAAAGAAGAATTTAATTTAATTTTTATATAGTGTTACGTAATTAATAGAATCAGGCGTTACTTTGCGGAAATCCATGATATACAAAAATGGAATAAAAATATCTAGTGTTAATCCCGCTAACTCACTAATTTATCAAGCTTGGATGCTGCATGCAAGCACCGCCCTCCCGCCCGCAATGTATGCACATGCAAAAGGAGCGATGGATGCTAAATAAGGCATGCAAACCGAAACCCGACACGTGTTTCGCCCCTCCACGGGGCATCCTCAGGAGCTGTTGACTGGTCGAGAGCTGCGCGCCGACTGAAACGGCTGCGAAGATCTCGGCCCCTTATATAGCGCCACCGTTTGGCATTTGTGACACACATAGAAATGGCCATCCAGACAAGTCACATTTCGCAAAACATTTAATTGACACCGGCCATTCCTTGGGCGACAATCACACATATAATATTTTGCATGTATGTAATAAGAGTTTCCGGTTGTGTGTCTTGGAGCAGTTAGAAATTATAAAACATAACAATAATAATTACACACTGTTGAATAACCAAACAAATTTAGTTTCCTCCCCATTATTGCGTCTTATTGCGGGTAGTACGTCACAAATGCCAAACGGTGGCGCTATATAAGGGGCCGAGATCTTCGCAGCCGTTTCAGTCGGCGCGCAGCTCTCGACCAGTCAACAGCTCCTGAGGATGCCCCGTGGAGGGGCGAAACACGTGTCGGGTTTCGGTTTGCATGCCTTATTTAGCATCCATCGCTCCTTTTGCATGTGCATACATTGCGGGCGAGAGGGAGGTGCTTGCATGCAGCATCCAAGCTTGATAAATTAGTGAGTTAGCGGGATTAACACTAGATATTTTTATTCCATTTTTGTTATTTTTATAGTGTTACGTATTTTTTTACTTATCACACTTTGAGAATTTCTCGCCACTTGCTTCTTTGTTAGACGCAAGATTGTTCTATTGACTACGCTACACAAGTCCTATAATAACATGTTAATAATAAAATATCCCGCTTCCATTGCACAATATCTGGTCACGACTTTCCGGCGAGTTTGTGAGCACAAAGGGTTTTTACGCATCGGACCGACAAAGATTTTATAGATTGTGCGCCCCGAGAGAGTTCCCCGAGTTGAACTACGAATATTGACGTTAAGAATTTGTATTGTGAAAACTCTGAGCTAGAACTTGGAAGTAATATTGCGAAACTTTGGTCTAGCAATCGCAACTTATGCAGGACGTTTACAAACGACTACATTTTTACATCTGTCCGTGCTGAGGTCTCACTGTAAGTTTGAATAGCATGATTTATATATTCTTGTTTATCTACATCTCAAGGTGACCTGGAATAAGTTAGTATTGTTTACTCAACACCGGGAAATCTTCTCACCTTCTGAAAAACTTGTCACCTTCTGAAAAACTTGTTGCCTTGTCTCTAGATGTGGAAACACTGTGTTAATATATCTTATTGTCTTATGTCTTATGACAGTGGTAGCCCGTTAGTGGGTCTAAAAAAAACCCTGACTGACCCGACCCACACAACCCGAGTAGGTCTCGTAAGTACGACTATGTGCCCTGTTGGGATTATGTCTGAGCCGGGCGTCCCTTGCTTTTCCTAATTATTTTTGTCCTATTATTGAATGTCATAACAACTTTGTCCTAAGCCCCTTTATCATAATACTCTATTGTAATAAGTATTATGAGTCATAAACATAATTTGTACTATTGTATGTCAGTACTAATATTGTATATCATAACTAATGAAATCCCTAATTTCATTTGCCCAAAAATCTGGAGTCATAATGTTTGGTTTGGAGTCAAACTTTCTTTCTTTTGTCATAATTTTATGTCACATAATGAATGAAATCCATAAAACCATGTACTATAAAAAAGGGTATTGAGCATTTTAGGTTAGGTTTGTTTTTATGTAATTAATTAATTATGTCAATTTTGTTGTATGAGTTTTATTATTATGAAATTTATGGTTATTATATATAAGTTTATGACTATTTAATGTTAGTACTAATGTAATTATGATTTGCGAATCTTATGTCGAGTAAGATTATGGCAAAGTTTATTATAGCATATCAGTTATGGATATAAACATTATTACAATCTATTGTTATGTCAATGGTTATTATGGCAAGCTAAAATATGTAAAAAAAAATTATGGATCCGGACCCACACCCGTCTGAGCCTTATTAAGTAACTACTAGTATTTGCTGTTTCTATTTCTAGACTTACATTTTAAAAAACGGAGATGCGTATTTCATAAGATCAAATCATATTATTTTGATGATTCATATTTTACGACGTCTTATCGATATCTTTGTAGCAAAGAGAATGAGTGTCCCTAGTGTTCAAGGCGTTTGCCAACAATTGAATACCGTAGGCTTACATGATGAAGACTATTTCCAAGAATAGGAGCTGTCACAGGAATGCCACTCCTAATTTAAAAGTAACCCCTGTCGACTGTCCCTCAGCAATCACTAAAGCAGTTCAGAGAGCTCCACAAATAAGTTAAAAACACTAACAACGCAATAATACATAAAAAATAACAGTGACATTTCAGAAATGAATGGCCGTAAAAAGCGTTTATCAAATAAAGCCACGTCAAGAGAATTCACATTATCCTTGCGGACGTCCAAATTTTTCTGTGTTTTTCATTTATCTCATCCGCAAACCTCGTTTTGATCCCCTAATGGTATTCCCACAGATAAAACTTGGCTTTGTTTATTTTCGTGGGCTTTATTTATTTTTGTCGGTGTTGTTAGCGACAGCTGCGCCGCTTGTTTATCATTCCGCTTACCCTGATCGGGATTCTTGCCTCCATTTTGTAATTCACCTGACTCCGATTAGTGAGTAAGAGAATAGTGTAACTCAAACAGTAGGTAGATAAAAGCTTACCGGACATTGCCTAACCAGTTCCAGGCGGCAAGTGAGATGTATTTGTAAAGCTGGTCTGATGCATGTCTGACGTCAGGTGCCAGTGAAAGCGACGATCCACCAGGTTGAAGATCGAAGCAGGTCGAAACGGCTATTGATAGGTTTTAAATGTTCCTCGACATATGACAAGGACAAGGAACGTCTCTACAGAAAGAGAAAAGTTAATAACCTACTCTTTACCAGTTATTTGGGCGATGAGGAGATTGGAGAAGGCGAAAAGCTGTGTTGCTTGTATGGATGTATGTAGTTGCCCGTTGGGGTACGATTGCGTCCGTAGCAAACTTCACCCAGAATCTTAAACTACCGCGGAACAGGCGATCGTCTCCTAGCCGATAAAACGCAACACTTCTACTAATAATGGCAATAAAAATAATAGTAAATGGCAAGCCGTACTGTTTTTTTTTTAATTCCGCTATTATGGCATTAATAAAGCTGAGCTGGCGGCTCACTCATTGTTAAGAAATAATAACGACCCATCTCTTGCCTTGGATTGTGAATATTTGCATCTGATAATAAAATTGAGGTCACAATGTTTTGGGCACAAAATACAGTGCTTATGTCAATATTTTAGTTTACAAAAATCAAACTAGGCTGGAGAAACATGCCTAAATATATTTACCTGCTATTTTGAGTAAATATCCGATAAAAATGGATAAATACAGGTATTTATCCATTTATGACAAATATCCCAATATTTACTTTTCGAGTATTTATCCACTGCCATCACTACTTGGATGTCGTAAAAGGCGATTGACGGATTAATGAGACGTGGACTGTAGCAGTGGACAGATTTTGCGGTCCTCGAGGATTCCTCATTGCTTAGTACTGACTAACGTAATGCGTGAACCAGACCAGAACTCTTGTGGTCCTAATATTAATACTCTAAGGTTGCGGTATGCAGATATAAAGGTTACTTACTATTGTAGCTTCACTATGGCAGGAGTAATCCGTTGTTGATCCGGTTCACGCGGGAATTTGGGAATCGTAACAGGCTTCATTTGACAAATGCTGGGAGGCGGCCGCCCGCAGGCGACGCAGTTGTTTCAAAACCGTTTTATTTAATAACAGTTACTTACCGTCACGCTTCCACTCGGTGGTGTGATGTAGATTTTTATTTGTATCCGACAGCAACAGACTGATTAACGACATTGTTTACAACCGTCTACATCTTCTTGATTAACAACATTTATAATATTTTGTGTGCATTTGAAAATAAAATGGGAAACTATTTTCAGTAGAAATGCGTTTTTATTTTTTTTTTAACCGGTCAAGGATCATTCGACCCTCAGAACAATTTATTGTTCTGAGATTCGACCGCCGGCGGTCACGAAATAATAGTATTTCAATTTATTGTGTCTGGTTTTACCACAGACGTATGTCTGTGGGTTTTGTGGGTTTTACTTAGAGAATTAAACCAACACTCTAAGGGGTTTTACGATCGTCAAGGGGTTAAGAAATTAATTTTATGTTAGTGAGACTTTTATCATAGTGCTAAAAGTTAAATGATTTTGAAAGTAGATGACATATCATTGTGACAATCTTGATGTCAAGTCTTCTATGTCATTTCATGAGATTTTTGATTAGGCAATGTTTTGTTACTTTTTTTTTTAATATTTGTTCCATGAAGGAACAGGCTAAGGTCTGAGCCATACTGCCTAGTCATTAGTTATTTATTTGTTTTTTCCCTTGATGATAATGAGTGGTGATAAAGATGAATGATAAATGATGTTCCCCAAACCCCTTGAGTCCTCAGTAAAGATGTGGGACTTTACTGAGGTCTCACGCGGACTACTTGAGAGAATTTGAAAAGTGATGTTGCACTGTTTTGTTTCATTTGCCAACACTCATGCACGTTCACAAACACTTAACGGTTAATAATCCACTATTATTTCACATTAATATTCGAAAAAACACAAATGTTATAAAATAAAACAAAACCGCAGACATGACGCTTCACTTTCCCGCCAAGAAGCCTGTTTTGTTACTACGATAGCTAGATATTTTATATTAGTTTTCTTCTTTTTTATATTGCCAATATCAACGTACATAATGGTATGGCCCACGGAGCACGACGAAAAACTGAGTGAAGTAAGTAAATACCCTAAAGAGATATAACACCTGTTCCACTGGCAACCCACCGTCTTCGTCACCATACACTCGATAACAGGCTAGCATTTTTCCGTGTCGCGTAGCGGTGAAGGAATTACTACCACCCCTCTCTTCCCGTGTCGTAAGAGACGACTAAAGCCTAGTTCGCACCTATCCTAGTAATTTAGTAGAGTAGAGTGCATTGCTTTGTCACTTTGCTAATTTAAAATTAATTTTCAAATAAGCAAACTAGCGAAGCAAAGTACTTCTACTCGACTAAAATACTAGCACAGGTACGAACTAGGCATTACGGACTAAAGTAGCGGCGATGGGCGTACTACCTGTCACGCTGAGCACATGTGCAGTTGCTATTTGATGAAAAGTGGACTATGGTAAAGGACTGCTTTTGCTGTCCTCGTTGTATAGTCTCTGACTAACCCTTTGGGGATAATATTCGTGATTTTAAGTATGTATTCTATAGGACTAAGGCGAATGGCATAAACAGAGAAAGGCCTTAGTAGTTGGGATTGAAAAACAACGCCATTCAGGCCTGTTGTACCTACTCTGTTTTTTTATGTAAATAACGGGTAAGCCGTTAAAGTTTAAATGTACAACAAAAAAATATTTAACTAAAAGTAAAAAAAAAGTCAAAAGCCTTTGCTCTCGGTATACCTATAAGGCAGTGTGCTTAAGTCGCGTTATGCCTAGGCCAAACGAGATGGGGTCGTATTGCGGCTTAGGTCAATTCCGTTTTAGTCCAATGGCGAAATAGGCTTAGTGACACTAAGGTTCATTGAGTTTTAGTCCAATAGCGAGATAGGCTTTGTGAGACTAAGGTTCATAGAGTTTTAGTTCAATAGCGAGATGGACATCATTTCTTACTTACTTAAATATAATAAAGGGTGCTAATTATAAAAAAAAAACTATTGTAAAAAAAATTCAACTTACCTATACTTAAAAATATAAACAATTTAAAACAAAATTATAATCCTTATCCTACGTT
The DNA here is from genome assembly GCA_963921215.1 of Scoparia ambigualis. Taxonomy (NCBI): domain Eukaryota; kingdom Metazoa; phylum Arthropoda; class Insecta; order Lepidoptera; family Crambidae; genus Scoparia; species Scoparia ambigualis. The sequence continues at coordinate 9,081,246 of OY992511.1, read as the reverse complement.
AAACAATATTAGCCTATATTTACCTCATATAGGATTTTCCAAAAATAACTTCTTATTACAAAAACAACGGACTTCTTTTTTAATTTAAAAAAAAAACAAAAAAAATAAAACCAATGTAATAATTAGACAATAGCGACATAGTCGTATCGAGAAATAGGCAATGTGAGATATATAGTCCAATAGCGACATAGTCGTATCGCGAAATGGGCAATGTGAGATATAGTCCAATAGCGACATAGTCGTATCGCGAAATGGGCAATGTGAGATATAGTCCAATAGCGACATAGTCGTATCGCGAAATGGGCAATTTGAGATATAGTCCAATAGCGACATAGTCGTATCGCGAAATGGGCAATGTGAGACATAGACCAAACGCATATTTGAAATGACGTTTAGGCATAACGCGACTTAGGCACACTGCGTTATAGGCATACAGAGAGCAAAGGCAAAGAAGCAACGACATTTACATAAACTTCTGCAGCACAAAGATAGTTTGAATGTCAGCAGCATTTTCCCACAGTAAAATGGCGTATGACATTACACTATGAAAGTAACTGAAATAAAATAATCTAGCTGCATCAACGTCAGTTAACTGACGAATCTTCATTACTGCTTATGACGCAGAGCTAAGTCTATTTGACAATTTAACTAAACGTGACGCGTATAAAAACACAGTGGTGTCCACAGGATTCACATTCCAATCTTTAATTTGTACACTAGTTGTTGCTTGCTTAACATTATGCAATACAAATCTTACACATTTGGTTTTTCCCTCGTTTAATAGCAAGTTATTTACGCAAAACCAGTGAACAATCTTTGAGACTGCATTATTCACGTCGTCATAATTTGGGTGTCGTCGTTTCACTTTGAATAAAAGTGAAGTGTCATCAGCAAACAATACTATCTCATGACTGTCTTTTACAAATAAGGTAAGTCATTAATATAAACCAAAAACAAGAATGGACCAAGTATTGAACCCTGCAGAACTCCCATTGTAACCACTGATCCCGGAGATCTTTTACCGTTAATGTCGACCTTCTGAATCCGAGTAACAGGATATAGGCATACTTGAGATTAGAAGGCTCAAAGAAGCATCCCTAATTCCGTAGTGGTTGAGCTTCCTGACCAAAGTTTCATGTAAAACACAATCGAAAGCTTTGGATAAATCACAAAATACCCCTAGGACATCCTGTGATTCCTCCCAGGTATCAAATATTTGAATTAAAAGTTCAACACAGGGGTCAGTTGTTGAGCGACCCCTAGTAAAACCATACTGTTTACAATGTAAAAGTTTATTTCTATTAAAATGAATTTAAATTTGGTCTAGCACCAATTTTTCAAAAATTTTACTAAATCAAACCTTGGGTCAAAATTTTTCTTTTTTTGTTTATCATTTATTATTTTTTAGTGTGTGCGAATATGGATTACCACTATAAATAACCACAACTTATCACTATCATTAGCCTACAGAACGTTCATTCCAACCGACCTTCCCACATACATAGAAAATAGAACAATAAGTAAGAAATTTTGAACTATATTTTACCACCCTTGCTACCAGTAAGCGAAGTTTCAAAGCTTTCTCATCAAAGTTATAAATTAGCGTATAAAACTCTTTGGAGGATCCAAGTGCACCTTAAAGTGTCTCAGAATCCATTATTTGGAATTGACTGGTACGATGGATTCAGGTGGAGACAAAAGTGTACGTGGATCCATCAATGGATTCATGCAGTGGATCTAAGTGGACGGATCGGGTTTCAAATGGTCCTCGACATATGACAAGGACAAGGAACGTCTCTATAGAAAGAGAAAATTTGATAACCTACTCTTTACCAGTTATTTGGGCGATTGGGAAATTAGCGAAGGCGAAAAGCTGTGTTGTATGAATGTATGTAGTTGCCCGTTGTGGTACGATTGCGTCCGTAGCGAACTTCACCCAGAATCTTCAACTACCGCGGAACAGGCAATCATCTCCTAGCCGATAAAACGCAACACTTCTACTAATAGTGGTTGAGCTTCCTGACCAAAGTTTCATGTAAAACACAATCGAAAGCTTTGGATAAATCACAAAATACCCCTAGGACATCCTGTGATTCCTCCCAGGTATCAAATATTTGAATTAAAAGTTCAACACAGGGGTCAGTTGTTGAGCGACCCCTAGTAAAACCATACTGTTTACAATGTAAAAGTTTATTTCTATTAAAATGAATTTAATTTAAATAATTTTAATTATTTTAATAATAATAGTAGAAGGCAAGCCGTACTGTTTCTTTTAAATTCCGCTATTATAGTATTAACAGAGCTGTGTGGTGACGGCTTATTATTAAAGAATAATACCGACCTATCTCTTGCCTTGGATTGTGAATATTCGCATCTTATAATAAAATTAAGGTCACAATGTTTTGGGCACAAAATACAGTCCTTATGTCAATATTTAAGTTAACAAAAATTAAACTAGGCTGTAGAAACAGGCCTAAATATATCTATTAAACACTTGACCGTCATTAGAAGCTTATAATATTGAGATAGGCATATCCGTTTCCCGTCGTATTTTCCTTCTCTTTCTTCCGGTATATCGCTGTCTCTCTCGCTCATCCCACTCAGTGGCGTCACCAGGTGGCGCGGTGGGGGAACCAGGAGATTTCACACCCGTGCCCATTTGTTCATCATTGGCGTGAAATTTCCCGTCGGCGTAACTTGTGCACTACATAGTGATCAAGTGACAAAGAAATAGAATTATTTTTATTTAAACTGCAACACAGTTCTCGTGAGTTTCTACAATACACGTGAGTACTTAGAATAGTTTCTTAACTTAACGGTGTTACCGTTCGCTGAATTTATAATTTAAACTTATCTGGTATATCAAACTTTTTATTTTACCCGCAAGAGATACACCTTTTCTTTTAAGATAAGAAAGCATTCGAGTAAAGATAGTATTTTTAAAAGTGTTTTTTGTGTTTAATACGTGGTATCTACCCTCCAGGCACTTTTTCTTTTTATTTTAGATAAGAAACCGATAATTAGTGCTTACATTAGATAATGAGAAAAATGAATTGTAGCTAAGCGGCTATAGCTAGTCCTTCTAACAATCCCGATCGCATCGGCGAAGGTTGAGTTCGAGTTAGTCGTCATCGTTCAAAGAAGCATGGTCATCGTACCTACCCGCCTTTCATGACGATAACGACAATGTGTCTGCTTTATCGGACGTTAGAGGAAATCTTACAACGATTGTTGCACCTCGCAGGTGTTACCAATACTGACTAAAACAGTTAACAATTTAAATATTCCGTGTAGTGATCTAGATTTGATTTTTGATTTTAAAAGTAAACTAAAAGAGCCAGCTAGGCCTTAAGCACCAATATTCTGATAAACTGGTGCACAGCCAATAACTTTTGGTATTTTAAAACTAAAAAGATATTTTTAATAATTGTCTGCGCAGTTTACTAGTTGGTCGCAAACATCTGATGTCTCTCTTAAAGGTCTTATTTTCAGTGGTGATTACGTTGTAGACTGAAACTATAAATATACGAAAAGAGGATAGGTACTCATAAAAATGTAAAAGACCCTCTAATGCTTGCTACTTTGAATAAGATTCTACCTTCAAACATACATTTGTTTAATTCTGAACAGATTACAGTTGCATTAGAAAAAAAAAAAATTGTCCTGTTAGAAAACTTTTTGGCCAGTTATTAAATACTAGTACTGGGAATGCCTCGCAAGCAAAACCTGTACTAACAACAAACGGTTACCTTTCGCAAGGGCAAACTTCTCATAGTGTACCATCGCGTTGTTCTTCTGGTTCATGGGACAGACACACGCACAGCATGCTGTGAACCGCCCTCGCATTAATGTCCTCCGCAAGGACATACCTACTTATGGCAGCCACGAACCATATCGTGGCTATAATCTGCCGCCCTCGCAGGGCGCTTACCAAAATCAATGTCCTTCGCAAGGACATACTTATGGCAGCCACGAACCATATCGTGGCAATAATCTGCCCGCCCTCGCAGGGCGCTTACCAAAATCAATGGTTATTACATGAGTGTTCGCGGTTTTGCGAGAAGATGCATATATGTTAATATAATGCTAAATGTACCTTATTTAATTTAATTTGATTTTGAATAATATGTTTAATTATTGTAATTGGTATTTAACCGTTTTAATAAAATTTAATAAATAAATGTCCTCCGCAAGGGCATGCTTATGCGGTTATGCCAGCACGAACCATATCGTAGCTATAAACCGCCCTCGCAGGGCGCTTACCAAAATCAATGGTAATATTACTTGAGTGTTTGCGATTTTTGCGAGAAGATGCATGTATGTTAATGTTATGCTAAATGTCCCTTATTTTATTTGAATTTGAATAATACGTTTAATTGTTGTAAATGGTTATGTAACCGTTTTTAATTAAATTAAATAATAAATGTCCTCCGCAAGGACAGGCTTATGCCAGCCACAAACCACATTGTGGCTATGAACCGCTCTCGCAGGGCGCTTACCAAAAACAATGTCCTCCGTAAGGACATGCTTATGCCAGCCACGAACCACATTGTGGCTATGGACCGCCCTCGCAGGGCGCTTACCAAAAACAATGTATTCCGCAAGGACATGCTTATGCCAGCCACAAACCACATCGTGGCTATGAACCGCCCTCGCAGGGCGCTTACCAAAATCAATGTCCTCCGTAAGGACATGCTTATGCCAGCCACGAACCACATCATGGCTATGAACCGCCCTCGCAGGGCGCTTAACAAAAAAAAAATGCCCTCCGCAATGACATACTTATGCCAGCCACGAACCACATCGTAGCTATAATATAAACAACAGAGGCTGTTCTTACTTTCGATCCCCAGGATCATAGGCTTGGCAGCTCTATCAATCAGGACAAAAACGTCCATCTTCTCTGCTAACAGAGGTAACAAAAGACGTAGACAATGACGCTCCCAAATTTCGAGCCAGCCCAACGGTGTCGATAAAGTGCAAATTGACCAATTTGCACTTTATCGACACCGTTGGGACTAAATAGGTGCTCCAAGTTTTCTATCATAACACAAAGGTATCGAATACCGTTTTATCTGAAGCCATCGCTCAAGGTTCCAAACGTTACAATCGACAGTTGTTACACGCTTGTATCGGACAAAATGTCTGCAATGCTGACACAGATGAAGGAACAGGTTTCTAGAAACAGTAAGTTTTTTTTTCTAAACTTCGTTTTAACCCAGTGCTTAGTACCAAAGAGCACTCAAGAAAGGTCACTCCGTCCAATTTTTAACCTGAAGTCGTTAAATTAATATATGAATTCCGGACTGTGTACGGCCAAGAGACGAGATGTACAAATTACTTTTCTCAGACCTATGTACTACCATCTGACTATAGCCAAATCCCACAATGATTTCTTCGTCTGTTCTACAAAGGCGAATTACTAAAAATTATATGCCTTCCATTTGAAATGAGCACGGCAATGTTTTCTTAGACTATTATCTTATAGACATAAAGACCAGATGGTTCTGTCCAGACATACCAATATTGTAATAGAAACACTTACTTATTTTGGTGTCCACATAAACATCAAAAAGTCTGTTTGACCGCCCTCGCAGGGCGCTTACCAAAATCAATGTCTTCCGCAAGGACATACTAGGATACATGGAGGAATCACAAGTGTCCATACATACCTACATATACTCACGACTGTTATCCCCGAAGGGTTAGTCAGAGACCAAGCAATGAGGACCGCAAAAGCAGTCCTCTGCCATAGTCTACGTTTCACCAAATGATAACTGCACATGTACGTGACAAGTGATGAGCCTATCGCCGCTCTATACTGTTGGATGTATACTGCAATCTATGGTCCGTTAGTCGCCTTTTACGATACCTAAGATAAGAAATTTGGCGGTAAAATAGACTCTACCTTACGATGTAGTTAAATGTATTGGTAGCTAAAAATTATCAGAAACAACAATACATATACCTCCACCAACATTCTTTTTGACAAACGTTGCTTCAGGATTGGGGGGTCACAACTCAACAATTCTGCCCTATCGGGAAGGTGGAGTGCATCCGAACACTGCAATCAAAAAGAAAAGCGGGCTGTTCTAAGTCTTAGAATTACAAGCATCGAACACGAAGCCTGCGACAATTTTATTTTAATCCTCCAAATTGCCAACCAACAAATGACCACCAACCAAATTGTGGTCAAAATTCATTACATTCCAGGGAAATTGAACAGCCATGCAGATGAACTGTCTCGACATAGCCAAGCTCTAGAGTGGCATCTACTGCCAAAATTCACACAAACGATATTCGCGAAGTGGGCCTGGCCAGTAATTCACCTGTTTGTATCCAAGAACGCTCGAGTAGTGGGTAAACTATGCAGATTTATCTCAATGATTACGAAGCGAAGTTTCACAATGCTTTTAGCCTGAAGTAGAACGCTTCCCTCTGGCTTGGAAATTCGCACCACCTTCCCTCATCCCCCGGGTGCTAGCACACCTCAACAGGAATTTATCTGATTGTGGTACCCCTTGCTGCCTCATTCACAGTATGGAATTCGAAACGTAGACGCCTGGTAGACATAACCACAGGCCTGCCAACCCCCAAGGTTCAAGACATGACGTTGAAATTTGGTGTGCTTAAATGATATATCGTTATGGAACCACAAGCAAATTTCCCTACTCAAGCGTCCGGTTATTATAAAACCATATGAGCACTTGTGCTTAGTCCAGTAGTACAGGAAGGGCGTTAGCAGCAGCAGCGGCGCCATCCACACGCGGATCGCGTACCAAATGGGTCCAGTCAGTCCAGTTTTTGGCAGATTTACACTTAATATTTTAAATCTTTCTTACAATACTATTATACACTACCATAAATTGTCGTTTCTACTTTATGTAGCGCACAATTGTATGGAAATCTTAGTGACGAGGTAATAGTTAAACATGTTTTAAAATCAATCTCAATTAAACATTTAAAAACAACAAAACCTCCTTTTTCCAGGTTTAAGTAATATTAGTCTGTAGACCTTTGTAATGTATTTCCGACCTAGAATCAACTATTTCGTAACACTGCAATATTATTGTCGCATTGCTCTTTTGCTACCTTGCTGTGGACACCAAACATTATTTTGTTCAGGACAATGCAGTAATATTATGGCGACAGTTTGGGTCAAAAAATGACTGTAGGGACTACAGACAAACAAGCTAGAAATTGCTACTGGTTAAAAGGATCAATAAATATTGTACAAAATGGCTAAACTAATTTATTTAAAACTTCGAGTGATTCACCTTTCACAAGCACTGTGGTAGCTAGATGGATATTACAGCCACACCTGGTTGTGTTTTGCTCCGCTGTAGCATCTACAAACTAGATTGATATGATTTACCCATTGAGGATATACTAACTATTGGTAATTGGAGATTAGTTACTTAATACTTTTCACAAGGTTAATTGTCCTGAAATATTGATTCAGGCGTCACGAAGTTTTTCATTTTTTATTTTTACCCTGTAAAGTGATTGAAATCAAATAGAAAACAATATTTATTTCCTAATAATAATGTTCGTTTACATGGTTTACAAGCTAAATTATTTGATTTTTCATCAATGACTGGCCAATTATTTTCTTACATGACTTAAATTGTAATTAATTAGTACTTAATTTATAACTTTTTGTTTAAACCATAATCATATGATTAACTCTCTCGCACTTATTGTTTAATTTATTTCTCACATTGGCGTTTTCACCAGACGATAACAAACAGGTCTCAATATTATAAGCTTCTAATGGCGGTCAAGTGTTTAATAGACGCGTTTTACCTGAAATAAAACGCATATCAAATACTTACCTCATTAGAAGCTTAGTTTTTATTTCCGCCTGGTGCTTAATGCATACTCGTATTTCGACGCAATGATGAACAAATGAGCACGGGTGTGAAATCTCCTGGTTCCCCCACCGCGCCACCTGGTGACGCCACTGAGTGGGATGAGCGAGAGAGACAGCGATATACCGGAAGAAAGAGAAGGAAAATACGACGGGAAACGGATATGCCTATCTCAATATTATAAGCTTCTAATGAGGTAAGTATTTAATATGCGTTTTATTTCAGGTAAAACGCGTCTATTTATATGAAAAAAACGGGATCTTTACCATATCTGATTTATTGGTTTCAAACTCTGGAAAAGGTACGTTGACGATGTTTTCTGCATACTTCCGGGTGGCAAGCAACATATTGAAGATAATTTGGCCAAACTAAACGACATCCATCCTATCGAAATTAACTTCTCCTATGAGATGAAAGAAGCAAGGAGCATTTATTTTCTTGACGTCAGAGTACGAGTGCGCAGAGATGGTTCGCTTAGCCACTCAGTGTACAGGAAACACACACTGATCGATACCTCAACGCGGCTTCACATCACCACCCAAGACATCTTGAGTCTGTAGTGATATCTTTGACTAATCGAGCATATGACTTGTGTAATGACGACCATTTAAACAAGGAGTTAGCTCATGTGCGGCATGTCCTGCAGAGGAACGGGTACAAGGGAGAGGTACTACCACCCAGACACACAACGAAACAGTACAGGTGCAAGGTGAACAGACAACCGGTGTTTGTGCCTTTTATAAAAAGAGTGACAGATAAGATCTCCAACATACTAAATAAGTACTCAATCAACACTATCTTCACTCCTCTAAAGAAAGTTGCCCAATGCTTGCGTTCACCAAAAGACAGTTTTCCCCTGGAAAAACCTGGCGTGTACAAAATTGACTGCAGTTGTGGTAGCTCTTATATAGGTCAAACAAAACGCACAGTAGCCTGTCGCGTAAAGGAGCACATAAAAGCAGTCAAGAATAACGACACTCAGAAATCAGCCATTGCAGAATATCTTATTCACTCAGGACCGAATCACTGGATAGAGTTTTATAACCTTCAGATTATTTCGACAGAACGCCACTATGTACCAAGGCTGGTCAAAGAAGCTAATGAAATAAAAAGCATAAAAATAATTTCAATCATGAAGACGGGTTTAAATTGTCGAATGTCTGGAATCCAGTGATTCAGTTATGTAAAAACCGCAAGAATCAAAACAGTGGCGTTTCTCGTAGTGATACTGTGAGTTATGTGTGTCGTGAACAAGTTCGAGTTGACAGTGCGGTCGAAAACAGTGGTACGGCTGTCGAGCGCAATAAACGAACAAGAAAGAGGGTAGACCGTTTTGTCTGCTCCTAACATCCACCCGCATTAGCTGCAGTTACTCCGTGATCATGGTGCATGCAACTGCGCCGAAATATCGGGGACTCAAAACCAATAACTCAGACATGGTAAAGATCCCGTTTTTTTATATATATATTTTTTATTTGTTTTTTTTCATATAAATAATTGTAGTGACCATGAAAGTTTAAAATGCTAAATATATTTATCCGCCATTTTGATAAAAATCCCAGTATTTACTTTTCCAGTGCGGGGCAGTGGTCCAACTGATCTGCCCAACTAGTTGGACCATGGGTCTTTACTAAGGGCCTTTTGAGAGTTCCGTGGTCCAATATTTATCCACTGCCCATGTCGTAAAAGGCGATTTACGGATTAACACCTATCCTATCACGCTAAGCCACAGACGTATAATAAGAAGCGCTAATCACTGTGTAGTTGTGATTAAATCAAACGTGGACTGTAGCAGTGGACAGCTTTTGCGGTCCTCGAGGACTCCTCATTGCTTAGTACTGATTAACGTAATGCGTGAACCAGACCAGAACTCTTGCGGGTCATAATATTAATACTCTAAGGTTGCGGTATGCAGATGAGATGCAGAGAAAGGTTACTTACTATTGCAGCTTCACTATGGCAGGAGTAATCCGTTGTTGATCCGGTTCACGCGGGAATTTGGGAATCGTAACAGGCTTCATTTGACAAATGCTAAGAGGCGGCCGCCCGCAGGCGACGCAGTTGTTTTAAAACCGTTTTATTTAATAACAGTTACTTACCGTCACGCTTCCACTCGGTGGTGTGATGTAGATTTTTATTTTTATCCGACAGCAACAGACGGATTAACGACATTGTTTACAACCGTCTACATCTTCTTGATTAACAACATTTATAATATTTTGTGTGCATTTGAAAATAAAATTGGAAACTATTTTCAGTAGAAATGCTTTTTCATTTTTTTATTAACCGGTCAAGGATCATTCGACCCTCAGAACAATTTATTGTTCTGAGATTTCTGAGTTTTCTGAGAGTTCTGAGATTCATATTCATAAAAATATGTGTGACTCCTTTTTTTTTCCCGTGTGTTACTTTCAAATGTGTGACTACGATTTAGTATTGTTTTTTTATAATACGACCACCCCAATCAGTTTTATTAGTCTAGCAACATCTGTATTTGACGTTTATTTAGACAGAAATGACAGTTCGCCATCTTTGCAAGTGCAATACGCGTCTAACCTACGGAGAGAAAATTCAGACATTTTTTTATGGTGCAAACGGGAGAATTCCGACAAGGTAAGTCATTATAACAATGATATATCTGGTTCGTAACCTAGAAAACATTAGTGTTGTTTTGATATCACGTTAAGATCGTAGAAAAGGCACTTATTTTTAAGTTATTTAAACAAATATAGCTTAGAATTGTCTTGTGAATTTTTTCAGTGTGGTACTTCGTGATACCGTGTGTTACTGTGTGTTACTTTAGACCTGGCTTACATGGTGGCTTTAAAGATTGTGTAATGTATATAGTACAAATCTGCTAGTAGGCAGGAAAATAATAAAAAGGGCTCCATTGTAGTAAAAAATATACTTTGACCAATCTGTTTTATGTGTTACCTACTTTTCCCTTAGAGGCAGTAACATAGTCAATAGTCAATAGTCAAAATATATTTATTCAATAAACTCAATTAATAAGCACTTTGAATCGTCCAAATCTTTTTTAACCTACCACCCATCCAGGACATAATTTTTTAACTGTGGCAAAGAATGGGCGCAAGAAACCACAGCACACAAAAGCAACGACATTTACAAACAACAACAAAAAGAATATGTCGTTACCAGGTCAATACAAAATATGAATTAAAAAAATAATAAATGATGCAATACAAAACTACAATACAATATAGTATCAATTAAATAAAGACAATTAGAAATAGCTGTTGGAGTGCTTGGAGCATTTCAGATCCAAGCTGTTTTGTCTTCTGTGTAATCTGACACTTTATAATAAGCTTTTCTTTGATTTTGATTTTAAATTTATTAAGATCTAATTTCTGAATATCATTTGGTACTTTGTTGTAAAATCTTACACACAGACCCTTAAAATAATTATTTATTTTATGGAGCCTAGTATACGGTACTGCTAATTTGTTCTTACTTCTAGTGTTGACATTGTCAATATCACTGTTTTTTGAAAACATTTCCGTATTTTTATGAACATAAATCAAATTTTCATAAATGTATTGTGATGCAACTGTCATTATATTTAAATTCTTGAATCTCTCTCTCAGAGAATCGCCAGCCTTTAAGTTATAGATTGCTCGAATAGCCCTCTTCTGAAGCACAAAGATAGTTTGACTGTCGGCAGCATTTCCCCACAGTAAAATGCCGTACGACATTACACTATAAAAGTAACTGAAATAAACTAATCTAGATGTATCAACGTCAGTTAACTGACGGATCTTCATCACTGCATAAGCCGCAGAGCTAAGTCTATTCGACAATTTAGCTATACGTGGGCCCCACTGAAGCTTGGCATCTAACGTGATGCCTAGAAACACAGTGGTGTCCACAGGATTCACATTCTTATCTTTAATTTGCACACTAGTTGTTACTTGCTTAACATTAGGCAATACAAATCTTACACATTTGGTTTTTCCCTCGTTTAATAGCAAGTTATTTACATTAAACCAGTGAACAATCTTTGAGAACGCATTATTCACATCGTCATAATTTGGGTGTCGTCGTTTCACTTTGAATAAAAGTGAAGTATCATCAGCAAACAATACTATCTCATGACTGTCTTTTACAAAATAAGGTAAGTCATTAATATAAACCAAAAACAAGAATGGACCTAGTATTGAACCCTGCGGAACTCCTATTGTAACCACTGATCCCGGAGATCTTTTACCGTTAATGTCGACCTTCTGAATCCTGTTACTATATAAGCTATGTTTGTAACGTAAACTACTATCATTCTTTAGTTAAATTTTTAAACACTGAAAAAGACGGTACAACCTCAGGCGGGAATCGAACCACGCACCTTCCGCATTCCGGGCGGCTGCCTTAACCACTTGGCTACCGAGGTCTGGCTTTCAACCGTCGAAATTTGTCAGTGCTTGATGCTTATGTTTTTAGTCAACATTGCTTCATCAAATCTTAGAAGTTTTCACCTCTGAGATCCGAAAGAAATATTTTTACAAATATTTGAACATTCGTTTAAGATGAAGCTGCGTTTATAGATCAATGTTTTATATTTTTTAGCGTTTTGTTAACGCTTAAATATACTTAAGTAAAATTTTTTTGAAGCAATGTTGACTAAAAACATAAGCATCAAGCACTGACAAATTTCGACGGTTGAAAGCCAGACCTCGGTAGCCAAGTGGTTAAGGCAGCCGCCCGGAATGCGGAAGGTGCGTGGTTTGATTCCCGCCTGAGGTTGTCGTCTTTTTTCAGTGTTTAAAATTTTACTTAAATATATTTAAGCGTTAATAAAACGCTAAAATATAAAACATTGATCTACTATCATTCATTATTTTTAATACATTATCCTTCATTTATTTTGTATCCACCTTGTTTTTTAATTAATTAAACATTTTTAATTATTTCACTGTAGTATTTTGATTTATAATTTTAAGTACCTTCTTACAGTGCGACATAAAAGAGTAGAAAATAAATGAGGGCGCTGTTGTCGTTAACATAGCAACCCTGATAGGTCGATCAAATTGTTCTTGATACTTGTTTTTATTTAATATTTTTATATAATTGGAAAACATCACTTACACATTGCTCTGATATAAAGGAAGTAGCTAAGGCACTTATGTTATAGAAATCAGAAACAACGACGGTACCACAACACCCAGATCCGAGACCATATAGAAAAGTTGGTTTTCTGCATTAACCCAACCGGGAATCGAACCCGGGACCTCAGAGATGGCGACGCCAAGTGCGGGGTGCTCGCCTCTCAGCTAAGGAGGTCGTTAAAATAATTAATTTGAGTAGTTTGTTTGTAGTACTTAATGAAAACAGCCATTGTACTTATAACTTATTTTTATTTAGATACAAAATTAATAAATTAAAGTCCAGATACTCTTCAAGTTTCGCAAATGCTCGCGGCTTCCTTCATAGCCAATAAGTTGCCTTAATTGAGCTATTAATTTGCATATTGTTGGTATTTCTTTTTTTACAGTGTAAAAAAAATCATTTTCTGAGGGATTGCACACATATCAAAGTCATCGAGTTCCTTTGTGAGTCGACCCTTTCTGTGTTTAGCGGGAGTCGAAAATTTTTATCCATTTCCGGAGTCTTGTTTAGCTATTCTCCGCACAGTACTTTCAGACACACCTAGAACAATAAAAACATATATGCATAAAAAATAACAAAACCAAAATTGTTCAGTCCTATGGATAGAGTTATAAACATAATTGGTAAAACTTTTGAATCGAGTCGCCTGAATCGGGGTGGGGGTGGTGAAGGTAAGGAGTGGGGGGAGGAGTACCCCCCCATTTACCCCCCTGCCGCAAACAAGTAGTTTTTAAGTTATGTTAATTTTCTTGTATTTTGAGGTTATGCATCATGGTAAAACTTTTGAATCGAGTCTCCTTTATTGGTGGGGGAACGGGAGGGGAGGAGAGAGGAGTACCCCCCACTTACCCCTCCTGTCGCAGACAAGTCTCGTTTCGCTCGCTCGGCTCGCGCGTTTTGGTCAACATACTTACTAACCTAACCTAATTAACTATTTAGACTTTTTTCAGCCCCCCTCGTAGGGGTTCTGTTCTGTTAATATGGTATTGTATTACCTAAAAACGTAATTTTTCGTGATTATAGCCGATTTTGGCAAAACTTTCAAGTGGTTTTTTAAATATTTTAACGCAACAGCGGCAGCTAAAATGTTAATAAACCTTTATTTAGGAACCACTAAGACCCCCCCACAGTGTTTGTTTCTTCAAATTCAGGCGACTCGATGCAAAAGCCAACCCACATAATTTACTATACTTACCACATTCTACCCCTTAACACTTGATAAAATGTCCCAATAAATTCAAAAGTTCAAGATTCTCGAGTCAAACTATAATAACCAACATTTTTGTTTGTAATATCATAACGCCAAAACTTTTAAAAATATTTAAAAATACTTATTGTTTCACGGAATTTAGCCGATTGCGCATAGGCATATTTTAGATAATTATACTTTCAAAATCTTTTATAACTTACTTACCAGTATAATCTGCAGTACGTTGGTAAATATCCTCCAGATTACGTAACAAAGTTCCGTATTGAAATTCTGCCAAACTTCGCAAAAAAACTTCGATTACGATCGATATTACGGGTACCTACCCTTATGTAGTACCGTGACGTGATTACGGTCAGTGCTGATATGAAATCTAGTATCGTGACGCGATTACGATCGATATTACGGGTACCTACCCTTGTGTAGTACCGTGACGTGATTACGGTCAGTGCTAATATGAAATCTAGTATCGTGACGCGATTACGATCGATATTACGGGTACCTACCCTATGCTTTGACGCGATTACGGCAATTCTATTCTTTGATCATTCCTTTCAAATGACTTCGTTTGCGCGAGGCCTCTCGCCTACCACAAGGCTTAGTGACTCCGATTTCAATAAAGAACCGTAAATAACGGACGTATATAAATCTAATATTGAAAAAGACTTGCGATCTGTCATGACCGTAGCACAAGTACACAGTCCGGATCTTACCCAGACCATCCAGGACGCTAGGGATACCTAGTCGTATTAATCCAAGCGCAGCAGAGGAGTTGCCAGTTGTAAATCCAATATCGTCGGATTTTCTTGACGTTCTTGGAGTTTCTAAAGTGAAGGAGGTACCATTGGGACCCAAAATACCAGAAGAGGTCTCTAAACACTAGGGAAATCCTCATAGATGGTATGAACAAAGATAATAAAAAAGAACTGTTAGCAACAACTTTGATACGTGTTTGTGATTATGAAAATACCATGAATAGAAAAATGCTTACACTACCTGATAACCTTGATAAAAAATTCTTGTCAATGACACAAGATGTTAAAAGAGACGCACACTCTTTTGGAGAAAATTGGGGAAAAAAGATAGAAGCTGCTAAGGCCGCTGAAAAATCTGGTTTGCAAATACGGAATACTAACAACATTGGACCGTCAACTTCATTAAGAACTACGTCGCCCAGCAGGGAAAGTGGCAAGACCCATCCAAGCAACAAGGTCATGGGTTGCCAGGCCGGGTGGGAGCAAGCAAAGATTCCCGTATCCACCTTGGAGGCGATCAGCGCAAGCACCGACGTTCGCCCGCTATCACACCACGACAGCAGTGAGACCGTCATACAGACCGATGTTGCGTAAATAACAACCAAGGTAACCTTACACGCTGTACGTATAAATTTTATTTTTTGTTGACACATGGTGTTCAATCGCAAATGACCCGGTAGTCTGACAGTACGTTACGGGTTACAAAATACCATTTAATAATACTGTAAAGCAAGCTACTGAACCTATCACTTCTAACTTTTCTTCGGCTGAAATAAGTAAGTTAATCACAGCTATATCTGACTTGCGCCTGTCAGGAGTAATATGCATATGAGAGGATGTCAAAGACCAATTTATTTCTCCCATATTCTTAACACCTAAAAGTAATGGATCGTCCAGATTTATCTTGAACCTAAAATCATAGAATAAAGCTGTCGCCTCATACCACTTTAAAATGGAGGACATACGGACAGCAAGCAAATTATTGTTCCAAGACAGTTATATGGCCAATGTTGATATCAAAGACGCGTATTTTTTCTTTAGTTCCTATTAATGAAAACTACAAAAAGTATTTAAGGTTCAAATTTTTGGGACACAAAAGTAATACGTATGAATTTTAGTACCTACCGTTTGGACTTAGTTCAGCACCTTATTATGTCTTTACGAAACTCATGAAACCGGTCTATCTACCGGATTTATCTTAGAAACAGAGGTTTTTTAATTCTAATATATTTAGATCTTGTGCCTTGGCCATTCTTATGAAGAATGTAAAAGTTTTGTTCTCGAAACTGTTTGTTTATTACAAAATCTAGGCTTTGATAAAACTTTAAAAAAGAGTAACTTGGAACCACAAAAGACTAGAAAATTTCTCGGTTTTGAATTAAATTCAGAAAATATGTGTTTGCAATTGCCAATAGGAAAACGAAAACGCATTCTTGAACAATTAAATATCAATAGAATGGGTGGAGTACAATAAGTTCCTTTAAATAATATCACTTGTCGTCTATGGCAATGGTGCGAGAAACGCAAAATTTTGTCTTTGCATCCTACATAAAATCTAAAGATAACTTCGAGGCGGATAAGGAGTCACGGCGTATGAATATCGATACAGAATGGCAAATGTCGGCACCTGTGTTCGAAAAAATTGTTCAATCGTTTGGGACACCTCTTAAAGATCTCTTTGCTACTTACCAAAATTATAAATGCAATAAATACGTCTCATGGCAACGAGACCCCTACGCCTTTGACATACTAGATGCATTCACCTTAAATTGGAATATATTTTATTTTTATGCTTTTCCCCCTTTCTCGCTCATATTAAAATGCTTCAGGAAAATAATTATCGACGAAGCCACTGGTGTACTAGTCGTATCGTATTGGCCGAGTCAACCCTGGTATCCCCTACTTACCTCAGTAGCTTACCACCAATATACTTCGGCCCAAGTGACGATATGTTATTATCACCTTTCAGGACCCAGCACCCCCTTTTCAAGAAACTTATCCTGGTAGCATACAAATTATCAGAAAAGCATTTCAAAGACAATCGTTATGTAATGAAACCATCGAGGTGATGATTTCCTCATTGTCTACATCCTCACTAAAACAATACAATGTCGCTTTTACGAAATGGTGGAGTTATTGTGATATTTATAAAGTTGATTTCTATAACTCCCCACTTCCAATTCTATCAAAATTCCTTACGGTTAACTGTTAACAGCAAAAATTGGTTGTAGTTCATTAAATATGCATCGTTCTGCTCTAGCTATTTAGGGCAAACGTTATAGTGAAGCTGATTTAGTTGTTCGATTTTTTAAAGGTATTTACAGGACCTAACCTAGTCATCCGAAATATTCGGAGACGTGAGATCCAAAGATTGTAATCGATCACCTTAGTAATTTATATCCAAATGAGGAACTTGCTCTGGAGTTTATTACTAAAAAAAATAGTAATTCAGCTCGCATTGTCAACCGCACAACGAGTACAGACGTTATCTTCGAATTTCTAATTTAAAAATAAATAATAACTATGTCGAAACCATTGTGGATGATTGAATTAAAACATCTGCTCCAGGGCGACGACCGCCTTGTTTATTTATACCATTTTTTTCTAAATAAGATAGAGATCTGCCCTGCAAAAACATTACTGTCCTACTTAGATATGACTAAAGTTTACAGAGATAAACCTAGAACGGAAAGGTTATTGCTCACCTGAAGCCTATTCATAATGTAACTAGTTCTACATTAAGTCGTTAGTTTAAAAACACCCTATTTAACAGCGGCATTGACACTTCTTTATTCTCAGCGCACACGTGTAAGACACGCGTCCACGTCCACCTCGGCAGCAAACAGAAAAGGCCTTTCAATAACTGCAGGATGGACTGGTAATTCTCTGGTGTTTGCACTGTTTTACAATCGACCCCTTACCATTGAGAATGACGATAATGCTTTGCAGCGGCTATTTACATTGATTAATTTCTAGCATATCATTCATTATAATATTATAATATATCATACTGGTTTGTACTAATATGGTACCTAATTATATTTAATCGGTTATACTCGTAAATACTCAATTATAATAGTTGAATTAAATCATATAGGTACTTAAATTATTTCGCAAAATTTGTGTTCTAAACATCTACCTTGTGAACATAAATCTCGAGGATGCAACGTCGAAGTACAATTGATGGTTAAACAAACTTACCTGAAGTGAAGTTTGACCGTAATTGTACGAGACGTTGCATCCGAAGAGATTTATATAAAGATCCCTCCCTTCCCTTACATGCTGGCCCCATACAAATTAATTTTGCAAAAAAGCTCTAAAAGTGAATGACGATGACAGCGCGGGTGACAAACTCGTGCACTCGGTTGGTATTCACTAGATGGCGCCTGTGTCTATACTATGGGTAACGTTTAATGTTTTTTTAATAAAATTTCTTTTCGATAGCTCTTAATATGTGTTGGATGCCTGGTACATTGAAGAGTGGACTACCTTGTGAATATAAATCTCTTCGGATGCAACGTCTCGTACAATAACGGTCAAACTTCACTTCAGGTAAGTTTGTTTAACCATCAATTATTTAATTTCTACTCTTTTATCCGCTAGAGCGCCCCACCAATCGCATGTTTTGTCCTTGAGCGCCCACGTGTCATTGTTCCTTTTCGCGGCGTCGACTTGGTTTAAAATAAACATTTTTTATCAGTATCGCTCTGGTCGCACAGTTTTCATGTATTGTTTTTTCTTTAACTGACGAATGGAACACGATACTAAAGACAAAATTGTTTAAGTTCATGTTTGATTGAGTTAATTAATGGATTCCATAGCTCGCTTAGTGCATATTTTGATGAGTAGGTACATAAAAAAACCTGTATTTTAAAATTAGTAAGTATTTTATAATGTAGTATAGTTTTAAAAGCTTAGTAAACATATTCTACAGACAAATGTTTAAAAAAATAGGACCTTGATCTATAAAAATAAATAATAAAACTTTTACAAAATTTAAAAAGTATTTTTTTTTGTATAGAACTTTTACGCTCGGCCTGAATATTTAATTTCACGATAAATACAACACATAAAACAAATATTAATATTATAATTAACGTAAGGGGTAATTTATACGTAGATACGCATTTTGCCCAAAACCAGTATTTGCACCTATCTTCTCATCTATACAACCGTATTATTAAGGATTATTTTGGGGGGCGGGTTGCTCACGTCCGTAGGACTTACCACCTTTTTCTAGGTCTACCCTACACGTGTCCCCCGGGTGGTGCTAAGCGAGCAACAACGCCGAATCACACAGGCTTTCTGCGGAAACCTACCGCATAGTGTACTAAGACTGACTCGGTATCAAAGGCAAACAATGCAGATATGCAAATAATATTGGCGGAGATGGCGAGTCAGCAAGGCATCGTTGAATGCCGAGGGCGACGGTAGAGGTCAGAAGAAACTGTCGGCCAGAGACTGCATCCGAACCCTCCCCCGGTCGTAGCGGCTATCCGCTCCATCGGATCCATGAGGGCAAGGACGAGAGAGTGCGTCTGTAACAGCGCAACTACTTACGCACTTCAATATGTCACGCGCATCTGACTGCTTCCGCTTTCCGGACTCCGAGCATGACAAGTCCTGCGGCGATAGGCGGCGGTAGAGAGGTCGGGTAGTGGTGCACACTCGGCTTTGTCCAAAGCCTGCACGTAGGCGGCCTAAGGAGAGTGGTCGTTTCTGTACTGCATTTGGGCGACAGTGTAGATTGGGCAGCACTTTAGGTGACGAAGCAGCCCTATTTAGGGAGGCACTGCTTCCCCCGCTCAGCCGGGGAGGGGGCTAGAAAAGGTGTCCTAAAAAAAGTTCGCCCTTCATACTGGGGGGGTAGCAACCGCGGCTGCTCAGGCACCCCACTCTTCGCGGTCGAAAGTACAAGAAAAATATAAAAACATCAACTATGACATTTGGCGCCTGGAATGTGCGCACACTAATTGACAATGATGGCAACCTATGTCCGGAACGTAAGACTGCCATAGTTGCTCGTGAACTTGGTCGCTACAATATTGACGTGGCTGCCCTCAGTGAAACCCGTATAGCTGATCAAGGTGAGCTTGAGGAAATCGGAGGTGGTTACACGTTTTTCTGGAAAGGACGGCCCCAGGCTGAACCCAGGCAAGCTGGTGTAGGGTTTGCCATTAAGACATCTATTGCCAAAAAATTACCAGAATGTCCACAATACATTTCGGACCGCACCATCACGCTGCGTCTTCACCTGGAGAATAATAATTACCTGAATGTTATTAGCGTTTATGCGCCAACAATGAGTAACGAAGATAGCGTGAAAGACCAATTTTATGAAGAACTCTGTCAATGCCTTAGCCGAATTCGCCCCAGGGAGCAAATTTTATTACTAGGCGACTTTAATGCGAGGGTTGGTCGAGAACATGATTTGTGGCCGCGTGTGCTTGGTAAAAATGGTGTGGGCGCCATGAATAGTAATGGACTGTTACTTCTTACTTTATGTGCACAATTTGATCTAACCATTACCAACACGCTATTTAGACTGCCCGATAAATATAAGACTACATGGATGCACCCTCGTTCCAAGCACTGGCACTTAATAGACTATGTTATTACCCGACGAAGAGACATACCCCAGGTGCACATTACCCGCGTAATGCGTGGCGCTAATTGCTGGACGGACCACAGACTTCTAATGACTAAGCTCAAACTACGTCTATACTTGCCCCGTAGATCTATCAAACCCAAGCCAAAATCTCTCAACTTAGATAGATTGAGTGATCCAGAGGTACGGGGACAGTATCAAGGTAACCTGGCTGATATATTAACAGCATTTGACGTCAAAGACGGTGATCTATTAACGCAGTGGCAAAATATATCTTCCTCTGTTCTAAAAGTTGCCACGGAAGTACTAGGCCCAAAAAAGAGAATTAACGAGGATTGGTTTGACCAAAATGATAGTGTCTTGTCTGCGGCTTTAGAACAATACCGTGGCCTGCTGAGACGCAATAACAAGAGCCTACCAGAGGAAGTCAAGAAAAGTGGGACGGTATTAAGACAAATCACCAGGGAGTGCAAAGATAGGTGGTGGCTAGAAAAGGCTAATAAGATTCAGTGGTTCTCGGATACAAACCAGTTGGGTGCTTTTTATGAAGAAGTACGTAAGCTACTAGGAACCTCCGTGCGGAGTAGCGTGCCATTAAAATTGCGCGACGGCACACAAAAAGTTTCTGATAAGCAAGATGTACTGAAACGCTGGACAGAGCATTTTAACGAACTGCTCAATGTAGATCGAGCAGCTGATCTGAACCATATTTCATCGATTCCGGCATTGCCAGAATATCCCAACCTCGATGAACCACTGTCTTTAGAAGAGGTGAAGATTGCCGTCAATGAACAAAAAAACCAGAAAGCAGTTGGTACAGATAATATTGCTGGAGAACTGTTGAAGTATGGAGGAGAGAAGCTGCACATTATAATCTGGCAATTATTCCAACGCATTTGGAACGAAGAAAAAGTGCCACCAGAGTTCAAGATGTCTCGTATACAGACACTTTATAAGAACAAAGGGGACCGTTCTGATTGTAACTCCTATCGAGGTATATCGCTTCTCTCCGTTCCTGCGAAGGTATTCGCCAGAGTACTTCTCAACCGTCTTTTACCAGTTTCGGAAAAGTTATTGCCTGAGACTCAGTTCGGGTTCCGTCCGGATAGGGGTACCTGCGAGGCTATATTTTCCATCCGCCAGCTACAGGAAAAAAGTCGGGAACAAAGCCAATCGCTTTATTTATGCTTTGTTGACTTGGAAAAAGCTTTTGACTGTGTGCCGCGGAAAGCCCTATGGACCGTACTGGCAAAATTAGGATGCTCGGAAAAGTTTGTTCGAATGATCCGACTCCTGCACGATGAAATGACCTGTTGTGTAACTTACAACGGTGAACAGACAGAGTACTTTCCAGTAAGTTGTGGCGTCAAGCAAGGTTGTGTGCTAGCACCAACACTGTTTGCGCTCTATTTTGCAGTAGCAGTCGGTGAAGTCGTGGAGCAGATTTCTGCTGGCATAAAAATACGATTCCGAACTGATGGTGGACTTTTTAACCTGACTAGACTCAAAGCTTACACTAAAGTGTCGCACTCAGTTGTAACGGAGATAATGTATGCGGATGATCTGTGTTTTGTTGCAAACTCGCCTCAGGATCTTCAGTTGCTGGTCTCGAATCTTCACGAAGTCTGT
The DNA here is from genome assembly GCA_963921215.1 of Scoparia ambigualis. Lineage (NCBI taxonomy): Eukaryota > Metazoa > Arthropoda > Insecta > Lepidoptera > Crambidae > Scoparia > Scoparia ambigualis. The sequence continues at coordinate 9,059,058 of OY992511.1, read as the reverse complement.
TGTCGGTATGGTCTTAAGATCAGTGTCTCAAAGACGGAAGTTATGGCAATGGATTTCTTTGAGGGCACAGAGCCTTTTAAGATTGGTCTTGGCGATAGTGAGTTGAAACAAGTAAGGAAATTCAAGTACTTGGGCAGCACTATTACATCCCAGTGTGACCTTGAAGCCGAAATAAACAACCGTATAAGCGCGGCAGCTGCTGCTTTTGGCAAACTTCGATCCAAGATGCTACGATCACATGATTTGAAACTCGCTACCAAAATCTCGGTTTACATGGCAATAGTTCTTCCAAACCTTTTGTACTCCTCCGAGACATGGGTCTTATATCGGAAAAACATACGCACACTGGAAAAATTCCACCTTAAATGCTTGCGAGATATTTTAAACATCAAGTGGTCGGATCGGGTGAGAAATACCGATGTACTGCGACGCGCAAATGTTTGTGGAATTGAGGCGTATCTGATGCGGCGACAACTTCGTTGGTGTGGTCACGTCTCACGAATGGCTGACGACCGGGTTGCGAAACGCATTTTCTTTTCTGAGCTCCAAGATGGCAAGCGGAAACAAGGCGGCCAGTTCTTACGATTCAAGGATGTTCAGAAGAGACATATGAAGCGATGCGACATCAACCCACAGGAGTGGGAGGATGCTGCAAGCCGTCGCCCAGAATGGAGACGTTTTGTGCGAGTGCAAGTAAATAACTTTGAAGAGCAAAGAAAAGCCGAATTAGATGCAAAACGCGATGCTCTGAAGGCCAGACCACCTCGGGCCATCTTTTATAATTATGTCGACGGTGCCCTCACGTGCCGCCAGTGTTTGCGCACGTTCTCAAATAAGATTGGCTACTGTAGTCATCAGAGGGCACATGATAGGGCAGCTCAACGTAGACATAATACTGTGGATTAGCGGAACTTTCTTCTCTTTCTTTTAGCAGTCACCGTAGCCGAAATCGGCCAGGGAGTATATATATATTATTAAGGATCAAAAAATATATCATATGACCTACCGAGCTTGCAAGCAAGAGCTAGTTTCGTGGCTTAAGTCTCTATCTTACGATGAAACTGAAAATCTCTTAAGATATGGCTTTTGATTATCATACGCTATTGGTTTACTTACCTACCCTCTCTCTCACACACACATACACACACACACACACACACACACACACACACACACACAGGCGCGCGCGCGCGATTTTTCTTTATGCTGTTTATTATTATATTTGTAAAAGATTATTTTAATGTAATTTAATTTTTGTTCTTATTGTTTTGTTCTTAATATTTGTTTAGTTATACGTGAACATTATTAAATGTAAGTTTAAGTTTTGCCGAACTAAAATTATTAAATGTAATTGTGTGCTATGGAAGAGTGGCTTCTTTTGGAACAGGTGTTGAGTACACTTAAAAGAAGAAGTCTACCCTAATTGTCTGTCAAACAAGTTTTGGTAAATGAAATAAAGATTTTATTTATTTATTTATTTATATTAAAATAAACCATAATGCACTATAAACAATGGCTGTAAACATATTTGTTTAAAAACATATTCGTACATACGTATCATATTGTCCGCGCCGGCCCTCACCCGTATTCCGAAGATAAGTACTAAAATTAATTATCTTACTATTAAAATAGGTGAAAACGTTCACAATAAACACTCCTAACTAAATAACACACTCACATACAAAACTATAGGTCTTTTAATACCTCTAACACACTTTACAACACAGTTAATTTCACAATAACATTGCACTAACCTCAAATTTATTTGCCGTATTTAAATATTTTTGTTCTCTATGTCTCTGTTACTTTTCAATAATGACTTAAGATTAAAGAGGACAAGGAATTCGTTCCGTACGGCCTACACATAAAGACGGCTACACACAACACTTTAAACATTTTTCAACAAAGGATTATTGCATCTATTTTTTTATTTTTTTGACTGGGAACTTTTGTCACCCAGGGGACTTCTCGATTATTGATTTTGGGAAGTTTTATACCCAAGGGCGCTTTACAGGTTATGTCGCACTATACCTACCTATAAAACTGGGCATGTAAACCATACCTTACCTTATTCCGGTGTGTTCCGGTGTGTGTTGTGTTACTTGTGTGTTACTTTTCCACTGTATTATTTTGTACAAAGTTAGCGTGCCTTACCCGTATACGTCTGTGGGTTTTGTGGGTTTTACTTAGAGAATTAAACCAACGCTCTAGGGGGTTTTACGGTCCTCAAGGGGTTAAGAAATTAATTTTATGTTAGTGAGACTTTTATCATAGTGCTAAAAGCATAGAATAATGACTGCTTTCGTTATTATTCTGAGGCTAAAAGTTAAATGATTTTGAAAGTAGATGACCATATCATTGTGACAATCTTGATGTCAAGTCTTCTATGTCATTTCATGAGATTTTTGACTAAGCAATGTTTTGTTACTACGATAGAGATATTTTATATTAGTTTTCTTCCTTATTTTATATTGCCAATATAAACGAACATGATGGTGTGGCCCACGGAGCACGACGAAAAACTGAGTGAAGTAAGTAAATACCCTAAAGAGACATAACACCTGTTCCACGTGCAACCCATCGTCTTCGTCACCATACACTCGATAACAGGCTAGCATATTACCGTGTCGCGTAGAGGTGAAAGAATACTACCACCCGTTTCTTCCCGTGTCGTAAGAGGCGACTAAAGCCTAAAATTTTTAAATAAATATAAGAAATCATCTATTTTAGACTTTTATTTGGCCTGTTTTCAGGATTTTTATAATCTAATCGCGTAACAAATAAGCACATTCTTTAGGCAATATCCTTTAGTGTATTATATATTTTTATAAGAGCCTAATAGTACCTAAATACATAACCAATTAATAGTAAATACATAAACCATTTGATCTAGCAAAACAGTTTTGCCCGCATTTACCGGTGACTCGTCTTAAGGTTTTTTTGTCTTTTTTACAAAAAAATGTATTGCCCTTGATTACAAGAAAACAACAACTAGTAATTAAAATCAATTGCCAATATGTTCGCGCTTCACTTTAGAAGGGCTGCACCTATGTGGGTAATTGTTTTTGTGTTGTGTTCGCAATTGTCAGTTCACACTCGATCGATTTAATTACTTCATTTAATTTATTGTATTGTAATCTAATTTAACTTTATATCAACTATTTAACTAGGAGGGCTTGATGGCGCAGCGGCTAGCGCGTTCGGCTTGTGAACTTGCCCGTTAAGCAACTTTCGCAATGCATGGTCGCTGGATGGGTGAACAAATATAAAACATCTCGAGCTCCTCCGTTAAGCCGTTCGTTCCGGTTGTTGTCGTAAGATGACAGTCGTTAAAACCCACCAACCCGCATTGGGCCAGCGTGGTGGGTTATGTGCCAGCGTGGTCGGTTATGGCCCAATATCCCCTCGTGCAGTGTCCACGTGGGAGGCCTGTGCCCAGCAGTGGGACGTTTATAGGCTGATGATGATGATGATGATCAACTATTTTTTGATTATGCATGTAGATGTACACTTGTTTTTGGAGATGCAACTTATCCTGTGTGATTTTCCGCTTGTTGCTGTATGTTGTTCTTAGTTGTAATTCTGTTTGTGTACTAATAAATAAAATAAATAAAAAAACAATGTTTGTACGAAAAATATTTGAGGAATTTCGTCATCAGTTCCATACATCAGCGACCGTTTTAATCAAAATCGATATACGAATACTAGCGGCTCGCACTTTGATCTGACGACTTCGACTGCGTGCAAAAAAACTTTCATACAGACCTCGTCCTGACAAATACAAACTACTTACTTACTACATTCATGACAATTGTTTTTTTATATAGAATACATGAAATCAAGCTTGTATATAATATTGACCGTGTAAATGAACTCCTTCATTCTGTTTCAGTATGACGCTATGGAGTTGCCGGGTCAACAGCTATCTGCAACAAATGCTTACACACCTTTGGACCATGTGCTGAACTTGGATATTAGAGCAGCACCGGGCTGTCAAAGATTGACCGCCATTGTAGCGACCATGGGTAATTTAATAAAACATACATACATACTTATAATCACAACTATTATCCCCGTAGGGTCAGTCAGAGACTATGCAATGAGGACAGCAAAAGCAGCCCTCTACCATAGTGCACTTTTCACCAAATAACGACTGCATATGTGCTCAGCGTGACAGGTGGTAAAGCCATCGTCGCTCTATGCTGTTAGATGTATGTGAAGTCTTTAGTCCGTCAGTTGCCTTTACGACACCCAAGGGAAGAGAGGGGGTGGTAGTTTACGCGACACGGTTTTTAATTTAATGAAACATAAATACATACACCACATCCGTTTTCGGAATAGTAGGCAGAGACCATATAACTTTCTGTTTGCTACGATTATGGCACATATCTTTTGCTACGATTCCGACCTTAGTCAACGGATTCCGACATAGACGCTTGCAGAAAAGGAAGATGAATATAAGGTGACTGCTAGAAACCGCAAGAAACTTCAAGGGCTGGTCAGGTCAAGTGTTTTAAACATGACAAAAATTACAAAAAAGGAATTCGAGTTTTTTCATTTTTAATTAAACAATTCATTTTGTGAATTTTTATTGGATAGTCTTTGAGTATCTAATTTATTTTAAATCAATAACATAAGAATAATTAAATGAAAAACAATTAAAAATAACGATTATTTACAACGCGCGGTCAACGGCCGGCCGGCCGACCGTCTGTTGACCCGTTCGCGTCAGCTGGACGATAAGTACCTACGTTAGTCTGCAATGAGACCATTTTGTCATGTTTAAAACACTTGACCTGACCAGCCCTTGAAGTCTTTGCGGTTTCTAGCAGTGACCTTATATGATGAGCTGAGTATGAGCTTGACTTTTGTCAACGACATGCCGTTAAAATTTAGCTTTAAATTGGTATTTTTTAACACAATAAACAAACAATAAATTACACTATTATTTTATGTTATGGTTGTATTTGAACAACACAAACACAACAAAAAAAATTGAGCAAATAATTGCAGCCCTTCTGAATAAATGCGCGACCATACATTATAAATTGTCATCTTCTTAATTGAAACATAATAGACAGGCTTAATTAGGGTGCCATAATTATAGACCTTTGTCGTGCTCGTATAGAAAGTCTTCGTAGCTTTCATAATAAGTATATTAAATACGTAGCGTTATTGAATCGAATCGATTGGAGATATGTAACTTATATGAAGTTACTTCCTTCTTTCTTTCTTCACACAGTCTGTTTATATCGATTACTGAACGATTTTTGGTTTTCGGTTTAAGATCATCTCTTTTCTACAGGTAAGTCCACCAATGACATTGAGATAATGGAAAAGATGATTGCCAACGGAATGAATGTGGCGCTTCTTAACTTGTCCTTCGGCACCAGAGAGGATCATGTGGACACTATCAAGATGCTGCGCCAAGCCGCCAAGAACTTTAGCATGACTATGGGACGAAACTACCCAATGGCAATTGCTTGCCAACTGCCGGGGCGGAAGATAAGGACTGGAAAAGTAGCAGATGTATGCATTTTATGTTTTATCATATTTCTACGCGCGCGTGGTCGACCCTGAAGCTTTAGTTCTTCTGCTTCTATGCCCTGTATTTTACTGGATCTAGTAACCTTCAAATCGGAACACAACAAGGTAAAACAATGGTGCTTGACAGCAGAAATAGGCGGTCGTCATACAGTTTGATTTTAGGCAGAATAAATCAAATTAATTTAAAAATGTTGAATTTCAAAAGTGGTTTTGAGATCGGCAATTTGTAATGCAGTCGCGCTAGCCAATGCACTTTATTAGAACATCAAATTGTTGACACGAATATCTTTTTATTTCAGACTTACGGAGAATCAGTCGAGTTAAAAACTGGTGAAGCCGTAAGACTTACCACTGATGAATCTTACAAAGAAAAGTGTTCAACGTATACAGTCTATGTCGACTTTATGTACTTCGCCGATCAAATGAACAAAGGGAACTCGGTATTACTTGACAATGAAATGATCCTGCTGAAAGTGGAAATCATATCGGCTACCACATTGACCTGTAAGATTGAGAGAGGTGGATTCTTGGGTTCATACAAGGATGTATTCGTGCCGAATGTTGTTTTTGATATGCCTAACTATACTGAAAGAGATAGGTTAGATGTAGAAATGGCAATAAAAAATCAGGTGACTATTATTCAATTTGTATACTTCACAGGTATATCATGCTGATTATTCACCTTCTCTCTTCTCTGATATGATCACTTAACGTCGCTACGATAATCTAATTATTAAACTCCCTATGTGTGACAGATAATAAGTATAATATGGATGATCTTCATAAGACATTACTTAAAGATAGATAATGTTTTAGGTTGATATAATTATCGCCCAATTTGTGAACACACCATCAGCTGTACTGGAACTCAAAGGTATTTTAGGAGAGAAGGGTAAAAGAATTGCTATAGTTGCCAATATTCAATCTATAGAAGGATTCAAGAATTTCGATGAGATAATAGCCGTAAGTACCTTTCTTAACTAAATTAAACCACTCTTAAAAGGTCTTTAAAACTCGATATATTTAGTACTGACGTTTCGATATACTTAAAGGTGGCTAATGGTGTGATTATTACAAGACAAGAGTTGGGGTCAGATATTACTCCAAAGAAATTAGTTATAGCTCAAAAAAATATGATAGCTCGCGCAAATAAGGTAATCATTCACTGTCAACACAATTTGTAACAGTTATCTGTTAAAGAGTATAGATACAACTTTAAACAAACTACAACAATTGATTTTTCAGGTCAATGTTCCAGTCCTCATAAGTGCCCATCTTTTGAGCAGTATGAGGTATAAGAAGATTCCTTTACGTGCTGAACTGTTAGACGTTGGTAACTGCATACTCGACGGAGCCGATGGTCTCATACTGACGGCTGAGACCGCCGTAGGACTGTACCCGGTGGACACTGTAGCGCATTTGGCAAATGCGAGCAAGGAGGCCGAAGCTTGTGTGTGGACTAAGCAATTATTCCATGATCTAATAGAAAAGGTACTTTTTGTAACGTAGCAGTGTACTGAGGCAACATCAACCTAGCACAAAATGTGAAATTTCTTTAAAAATGAATGTAATCTCGGATCAAATCGATTGGACAAATTTGACAGCTTTGGTTATTTGCTATGCAGGCGTTTTCACTTTTTGAAACTTTTCTGTTCCATTATACGCAAATATTCGGACGGGGTTTAACGCAATACTACTTCGTAAGGGCATTTTAATCCAATCGGCTCCATACAAATTAAGCTAAATTTTTAACTCTACTTGGTAAAACAACAAATAGAATGATTATTAATTTCGACCGTTAGTTACTGTACTGCTGTGATATCTGCCCACCACTGCGAGAAACAGGCAATGTATATTTGTATTATGTTTGATGACCTCCATGGTCGAGTAGTTAGCACGCCGGTTCTGGCGTCGCGCCATCTCTGAGGCCACGGGTTCAATTCCCGGTCGGGTCAATTTGAAAAAACTGATATTCTCAAAAGATTTCGGGTTTGGGTGTTTTCTATGATTATGTATATTTATCCGTTATTTAGTTAACCATTTAAACAAGTTTCATAAAAAGTTTAATTTGGTGTAGCTAATTGGAGGAGCGTAGAAAGTTATTTATTATACTAACTTGCTTACTTACGTACGCAACTCATAAAACATTGTATGTCGTCGCAGACGCCATTACCCTGTGACCAAACCACCGGCGCAGCGCTAGCGGCAGTGCTGGCAGCCCAGAGAGTGATTGCAGCAGCCATTGTGGTGGTGACCACCACAGGCAAGTCTGCGCAGACGGTGGCCAAGTACCGGCCCAGGTGTCCCATTATAGCGGTCACTCGATACGCGCCTATAGCGAGGCAGCTGCATTTATGGAGGGGTATCATACCAATGGTTTACGAAGGTATGAACTCAATTAATCCCGGACCCCCGATAAGTCGAATCAAACAGTTGACTACTTGACAGTTTTCGGAAAAGTAATTTAAAATTACAAACGCGTATTTTATCCCGTACAATATTTTTTTCTCGAAAAAGTTTTATTTAATAGAAAAAAACATATTTTTCTTCATTCATTTCAAATTTCGTGCGAAAACGGTTGGTCACGTGACATTTAGCTCTGTGACGTCACACCACATTATACAAAGAAATTTATCTTGAAACTGTTTTGACAGATAGTTTTTGTATATTTTATGAAATGTGACGTCACACATAGCTCAATTATGGCTGCCCGTCTTCGTGTCTTGTAATCCACTGATAATAAATCGCAAATTTATTTTAAAAATATAAAATATTTACAAATTATCTTAGTAAAAAAACTATTGGATAATTATCGTTAAATTATAAACAACCTTAACCGACATATTTTATTTTTACAACTGTCAAATAGCCAATTATAGGCAAAGAGCTTGGCCTCATGGGTATTGCACATAGTAAAATTGCAGCGAGATCAATATTGGACGCCTTTGCCCAGCTGTAGGAAATGTAGACTAAGTACTTCCTACTTTTACATTTCTGCGTAGATTATGTTCTTGCAGCTCTGAAGACTCATTAGTAAAGACTCATTAACAGAATACTACCAACCTTTGAATCCTTGGCGTCGATTTTTCGAGTGACGTTCAGTTCCGAAGTCATTTGGAAGGCAAAGCGAAATTAGCTTCGAAAAAGCTGGGTGTGCCTCATAGAGCGAGTTAGTATTTCACATCGGCCCACCGCTTACAACTGTACAAAGCACAGGTCGGGCCACATAGGGAATAATGCTCCCATCTTTGTGCTGGAGCACCCCAGTACCAACTCCTTCCATTTGACCGCATTCAACGCAGAGCTGCTCGAATTATTGACGACGTGGTTATTTCAGGTCGGCTCGATCCACTGGCTCTACGGAGAGACGTTGCGTCTCTCTGTATAATGTCCCGCATTTATCATGGGGAGTGTTCTGAGGAATTGTTCGGCTTGATCCCTGCCGCTGATTTCCTTCACCGCACTACACGCAATCGACTGTCATTCCATCCACCTTGATGGATGGCTGGCTACTGCTGTGCGTTTTTCACTAAATTTCTTGCCTCGAACTACAGTGTTGTGGAACTAGCTCTCGGCGACGGTATTTCCGGACCGTTACGACTTAGAGATCGTCAAGAAACGAGCCTATTCCTTTCAAAAAGGCCGGCAACGCGTCTGCAATTCCTCTGGTTTTGCGAGTGTCCATGGGCGGCGGTGATTACTTTCCTTCAGGTGACCCGCTTGCGCGTTTGCCTCCTTATTTATAAAAAAACCCATCTCTTCCCTTTGCATTGTAAAAGGCGACAAACGGACTAAATACTGCACATACATCCAACAGCATAAAGTGGCGATGGGATCAGTGGCAGTAGACTGCTTTTGCGTACCTTATTGCTTGTCTCTGACTAACCCTTCGGGGATAACAGTCGTGATTATATGTATGTATTTTAGATTCGCCCGACGTTGAATGGCATACGGACCTCGACAAACGAATCAACTTCTGCGCCAAGTGGGCCATGACCATGGGCTTCGTCAGGGTTGGTGACCCCCTCGTCATCGTATCCGGATGGAGACAGGGCTCAGGGTTCACAAACACCATGAGAATTGTATATGCCGCTGCCGATACCACGGTTGCTTAGTACTTGAATATTTTTTTTGTGCACTTATTTATTTAGTTACTGTACTTGTTTATGTTTGTAGATGATGTAGTTTTAATAAATGTATTTTTGGATGTTTTGCGCATTATTCCTTTCATTTTGTTTTACTTCTTAGAAACAATTTCTATTAACTAGGTATATTATTTATATATATTTACCCATATGGTGCCACTGCTAGGGAAAAGCAAAGTTAAATTAATACATAAAGTAAATATTTTATATTAAAGCACATCCTAAAGCACGGAGGAGCGTAAGATATAAATATCTGTCATCCACCAGTCTCATTCGACATTGCGAAAGTTGCTTACTTGCAAGCACGGTACCGAAACGCTGCTCCAGCAATCGAGATCCTATTTTACACCAATTTCAGTGCTCTGAAATTATGTAGAATAGTATACCATAGCAAATTGAAAGTTTCTATAAAAGCCTTACTTTGTTTCCACAAAATTTCCGATCAATGCCCGGCAGGACAGCCCGGTTCACGTTCAATGATAATCAATTTCAATGAAGGGAACACTGCCTTTGCCGATGAAAATTTTAAATGAAACTGTCCCAGTTATTAACCGCGGCCGCCCCAACGTCTCATTAGGCAAAAATTTACCTTCGGCAATCGCAATTATTTCTAATTCCGTCATCCCCCGACGAGAATCAAATTAAGTATACAAATAGGTCGGCGCGGTCTCCTTGTCGCGAGAGCCGAGAATCCGGCAGGACAAATTGCACGTAATCTCCTAGTCTCCCGCAAAAAGGTGAGCCGCCTCCCATTATGAATAACTTCCACCGCCCTCATCTAATTTAACTTGTAAACATTACAATTTAGACTCCCACTTCGACTTGATGCCTCCAAGTGCTATCCGGCCACCTTTATTCCCGAAATTTTTTACTTTTCACTTGTTTCTTTTCATTTGTTCTTTTGTACAGGAATGCTTTCGTTGTCTCGTGTGGTTTGCTAGAGTTATTTTTCAAACCATAACTTTTGTAACTTGAGTAATATTGTGTTTTTAATTTACAGTCAGCATTAAATTGATAAAGATCTCCTGAAGGGTCAAAAATAACCTCTCGTTTATTTGAAATAAGTCTTTAAGCTTAATATTTATTTCACTTAATCTACCAATCTTGGCAATGTTGTCATCTTACAATATTTATGATTACATATTATTATAAAGTAAATTCACCACCGTTTATTTGTGGCTGTGGCTCCGCTTTCTCCTTCTAAGCCACGCAATGGATTTTCACGCGGACTTCACTGATAGAAAAATCGATAAAGGACGATGGTTTTCATAGTTTCTCTATTAAGCCATATGTCAACTATTGTTGCCACCCGTAAAAGAGTAACCGTAACAGTCTAAAATAGAGTATTGTCTTCTTTTTCATGTAGGCGTACTTTATAAACTACGACACCAAGTAAAGTACGCTAAAATACTCTATTTAAGTAAAAGACAATTATTTGTTAAATGTCGCAAAGAGCAACAAAAAATACGTATTTAAGGACGAATAAATAAATACTCTTTTTTATGCTATGCTCTTTATTTTTATATTAACAAATATAAAAATAAAGAGCATAGCATAAAAAAAGGTGGCAAACCTAACGTCAACCTACAGTAAGTACCATATTTGGTTTAAAAGACTACTTCAAGGAAGGAGCTGTGTGAACAAGTCCCCAAGCTTATTCATTTCTCTATATTTTTAACTGTTAACAAAGCACCAAATCCCGACTTAACTATAGAGATAATATAATAGTTTCATTAATAATAATAATAAATCTTTATTTGCATAAAACATGGTATTAAAAGATGTTACAAAATTTTATGTGCAATTGTGCATAGACATGAATTGCGAATTAATATTGCATGCAAATTTTTAAACATTTAGGTATGTAAAAACTAATTAATTAAATAAAATCATTGTAATAATCTAATCATTATAAGTGAGTGTTGGCTTATTCAACCCTCTACTCAAATATCTACGGGTTGATGACCACAAACCAAAAAATGCAAATCCCACTTTACGTACTTTATATCTTTTACCATTCGGCCACTATGTTTACAAAAGTAAAATTTAGGCCATCAGGCAGACGGCTCGTTTGCTCATGGTCTTTAAACCGTCACCGCACAGAAGTAAGTACGAGACATAGAAGTGTTGCATGCAGTTGACATTAAAGCAGAATCACAAGCAAAGCAAGCGTATCTAACTATAAAACGAGCGGGCTGAGCAACGCTCCACAGATTACGGCAGTAACGGCAGGCGTAGGTAGCTCCACCTGCAAATGTAACTTTTAACAAAGGTCACTCCCGGCCATATCGTCTGTAACGGATGCAATTACTCTCTGTCGCCGCTAGTGTCGCCAGCTCGTCTCAATTGCCGGGACTTGGGGCTCGTGACTTGCCATTGTGAACCTTATGACTTTGTAGTAGTGATGGAACATAAGGAACACTATTTATATGTGCATATCATACAAAAAGTATACTTAGGACATTTTAACAACCTTTATACAATTTGGTGTCGCAACATGCAAACTTGAAAGTTAAACTTTTTTTAATAAAATTATAAGGGCAATTTTATTTTTATTTTTTTATTCTAAAAGAAAATTCAGTATTTTTTTTCATAACATTCTAACCTAAAAAAACAGCTGCTATTGCTTCCAAACACATAGTGTTCTTTGAACCAGGATGGCTGTTGCGAGATTATACCTATTGTTGTATTGTTGATAGAAGCCTATTACAAAACACTATGTATAAACGGCTGTATAAACCATTAAATTTATAAATTACCTATAAATATTTTTTGTTGTTAAAACAAACAACAACAACAACCATTAAAATGACAATTCTAGTTCGAAATCACGCAAACGTACTTACCTAAACTCTTTCCTTCTCAACAAATCAAAACTTGGAACATTCCCTTAATCCGGGACATTTGGCAACAACAGTCCATTCGCTGGACGAATGCCCGCATTGTCAAAGCTACAGGAACAAGGCAATTTGCGCGCAGTACCTACCCACGCTTTCTACCGAATCCAATTTAATGGTTCGGCTTCAGGTAAATATGCAGCAGGTTGCTGTTTAGCGATGACAATTTGGGAGGAAATAGCTCTGCAAGTTTGTACGTAAGTATATTTGTTTAAACCGTGCACTACTAAGAATACCGTCAAACGAGGTTACTTTAGAATCAAGTGTAACTTTGATCACAGCTCCTTTGCTTTTATTAGTCTTCTAGATGTCAAGCTACAGTATGAACAAAATATGGTACCTCAGAATAACTGCTTTAGTTATTTTTCTATGTATGGTACATACAGTAGGTTGACATAATGTATAGTCTTAGAGAAGCCCAGAACGCTAAGAATACCGATTTTTAGCTACTTAAAAGGCCATTTTGCATAGCCGTGCGACAAAGTAGAAAGACAAATTAAAATAAAAAACATTTGTCTGTTTTAGAAACGCACGTTTCTAAAACGCTATTCGGCGAGTAAATAATACAAATAGCAACACAACACATTACCCCAATCAAACCAAATACAGTACCGCTCCAATAGTTGTCAAAGACGAAAGTTCGAGCTCTATCGAGTAGGCGCATTTTTGTCACGTTCGTTTTTCACGTGTTTGGCCATGAAAAATTCCGCTGCAATCCCCAACATTTCCATCGCTAGAGTATGCGGGTACACCAAAAACACTGTCCACTTTGCGCCCACAGGGAATTTAAAAACAAAGCATAGGATATTCCGTAGTGACGCCACGTAACCCTGTCGGGCGGCTGCGCAGTACCTTTTGGCGTCGGCGGTCGCTTTCACGCCGATCTATTGGCCATCTTTGATAAAAGCTCGTGGTTACGGACTGTATACTGCATTGGAGGTTGATAAACTGTGCTACGTTCTGCTGTTTTGAGACGACGTCAATCGTGTCTTGACATTTAGACTTTGCATTTAGTTCCTTTACACATTGCGACTTGTGCAAAGGGCCTTGTGTTAAAAAAAGTGATGCAATCGCGATGCATTCACGATGCAGTAGCGATGCAGCTGCTAGCCGTGGTACCTTTACACACGAATGCGACCTTATGCCGTGACTGCAGCGATGCAGTTGCGATACGCAGCTTGTTCAATGCACTATCCCACTTATCTGCATCGATACAAAGCCGCTTACCTTTACGCACTGCGGCTTTTAGCAGTGATACAAATATGCAGTAGCGATTTAGCCGCTAGTCGTCTAAAACACAGGACTGCGACTTTTTACGGCGTGTCTGTAGAGTTGAGTTGCGATACGCAGCTTGTTCAATGCACTATCCCCCTTATCTGCATCGATACAATAGCGCTGTTGCATAGTTACAGACACTCGTTAGCATCAATTTTATGGTAAGGCTAAGCGTATGCTGAGACGCAGACGACGCAGTTCCGCGCAGTGCAGAGCAGACAGAGGGTCTACTCTTTTTCTCCGAAACGAAATTTCGGCCGACTTACGTTTGCTATTTACAGCGGTTTCCATTTATTCCGAAATTTCGTTCATACAAAATAAGTTTGGCATTTTGATTAAGTATTAATTTTTAGAAAATTGTTTGAAATTTAAAAATTATTGGAAAGTGCTATTAATAACAAACGAAAATCGGCCGAAATTTCGTTTCGGAGGAAAGAATAGACCCTCTGCTCTGCACTGCGCGGAACTGCGTCGCCTGCGTCTCATGCCCCCTCTTCACATCGGCAGACGCATCCGCAGACGTCGTCATGCGGATGCGTCGGCCGACGTGTAGGGGGGTGATTAGCGCGTCTATGGTAGGTATTTAGCCATGAATTTAGGTAGGGATTTGCGCTAAAAATTGAGGTATTTAACGTCTGCAGACGCAGCATACGTTAAATACCTACCACAGACGCGCAAATCACCCCCCTACACGTCGGCCGACGCATTCCCAGATGACATCTGCGGATGCGCCTGCCGATGTGAAGAGGGGGCATCAGCGTACGCTTAGTCTCAGTGTCACGATGTGTTGCAATAGCGCAAGTGTGGGTAAGAACGGTATTTTATCATGTTTTTGTCCAACAACAAAAACATGGTAAAATTACCGTTTTTTCCTAAAAGTTAAGATAATTATTAGATTAAAATCTAAGAAGCATTTCCAAATAGTCATGATACTCATGATCCTACCACACCAGTGCGTACAATCTTCTATAGCCAAGAGTCCGGCGACAAACTTAAAGGTAACCCACTTGATTAGACATAGCAGCAATATTATACCGGAATGTCGTCGAGTCTCATCATAACTTGTTAGTTGGGGGTGGGGGTAATTACACCGCACAAGTTACACGAACTTGCGAGCTGTGTGTTCCAAGAGCCGGTACGAAGGCGAGGTTACATAAATTCAATTTGAGCACCTCTGAGCTGCAAATTGCATGGGCGACCAACGAGTGGAGTTAACCCTTTGACGCCGATCAGCATTGCAGGCTCGTCACCCGAATCGGTCTGTGACGCCCGCCATTCCGGAACGCTCTACTTGGAATCACGTTCAAGCTGCATTTGCAATGAATTCTTCAGCTCAAAAATCAGCTCATGGAAAGTTGGTTTTCACTTTGCTATAGTTTAACGCAAAGTGCTTAGTAGTAGCATACACCAACCTTTGTAGTAGGTAGCTTTACCTATGGGTTACGACCACTAGCGGTTTGCGGCGCGACGTGCGTGACTTCTCTATTCCTTACGTTATTTCTAATACCGTTGACTAAGACTGCCGTAGTTTAACACGCAATGTATTAGAAATCGTACTCGTGGCCTTAGGGGCTTGTTCGCATAGATATGCCTCTGAGATTCAAATTGCCTGGACTAAAACGAGTAGAGTTAAACTTTTGACCTTTGAGTGGAGTTTATGATGCCATCGCAGCAGCGCCATCTGGTGACAAACGGGGTAAGTTATAATTTTGCTATACAAATCATGTTTTCTTGGACACGTAACGTACACCTTAAATCATACTCACTGTACTACCACCCCCTCCCTTCCCTTGGGTGTCGTAAAAGGCGACTAACGGACTAAACACTGCACATACATCTAACAGCATAGAGCGGCGATGGGCTCACCACCTATAACGCTGATCACACGTGCATGCATTTGGTGAAAAACGGACTGTACTTACCCGTGGTACTACCGGTAGTTCTACTGGTAGCACCACGGGAACGTTGCCCGTGGTACTACTATTCTGGTTGGTAGTACCACGAGAGATTTTACTTTACCCGTGGTAATACTTATCAATTTAATATTTTCTACAAACGTATTTCGAGGTATGCTTATGCTTGAAAAATCGAGTGTTATAGAACCTTTTTTAAATATGTAGGTATTGGTTAGCTGTGAAAGTATAAAACAAAAACAAAGAAACAAAACAAAAACAAAACAAAAGAAAAACAAAAACAAAAAACAAAAAAGGTTCTACAACACTCGATTTTTCAAGCTTAAGCATACTTCGAAATACGTTTGTAGGGAATATTAAATTGATAAGTAGTACCACGGTTAATGTAAAATCTCCCGTGGTACTACCAAACAGGACAGTAGTACCACGGGCAAAAAAAAAATCCTGTGGTACTACCAGTAGGACCATCGGTAGTACCACGGGTAAGTACAGAAAACGTACTATAGCATCAAGATATGGCTTCTGCTTCTGGCTTCTTCAATCTTCATTGCCTAGTCTCTGACTTACCCTTTGGGTAATAGTCGTGATTCTATTTATGTACATAACTTCCCGAGAGTGAGTTAGCAATAAAATAATTATGAGCGTATCGAAGCGACTCGGAGACCAGCCCCATTATATGCCTACATAACCTAGTTACAGTCGCGCCGCCTCTGCTAGCGCGTCAAAGGAGGCCTAATCATTGCATCGGCAATGCAATCAACATGCTATACGCGCCTCTGTAATATTAACAAGTGCAAGTGCGGTCGATGGTTCAAGAATCCCTTTGGGGATGCCTGAATAGTGTTTTTTTTTATTGCCGGGGTAAAGTCACCGCTCAGATCAGTTGAACTCAATTCGCGCAGATAAATTCATTTTATAAATTTTATTCGTAAATTCAGTAATTTAATTTAATTCATTCTTATTTTTTATTAGTAAATTGATTTTGTTTTGTAAACAGTCATTTAATTATCAATTTAATTAAATTTAGTACTAATTTTGTCTGATATTTGTTTTTTACCTACTTAGTTTACTCGCTCATTTTTGTTGCATGTAGTCCGCACCTCTCAATTGCAGTGAAATTTGGCTTGTGTTATCCTAAGTGTGTTTTTGTTGTGTAAATTTTATTGGTGTTCATTGTGTTGGTGTTCGAGTAAATAAATAAATAAATTTCGAACCATGAGTAACTGAGGTCACAGTGAAATAAAAGTATCCTCAACCACTGAGAAACTGACTACGTAACCGCCTCTGTGGTCTATAGTGGCTAAGCCACCGGTCTCAGACCCAGAGGTCGATGTTAATAGCATTGTTGTCTTCCGACAGTTAAGAGATAAGATGGCCAATTCCTCAGTGGTTGAGGATTCCGGGTGAAGCGCAGCCATCTTCGGACTTATCGTCACTTACCATCATGTGAGTAGAAGGAAAATCTTATCTCTGATCTGTCGGAACTAGGGTTGCCACCCGTGGTCTAAAATAGAGTATTGTACTCTTTTTCCTGTAGGCGTACTCTATAATCTACGACACCAATAGGGTACGCTAAAATACTCTATTTACGAAAAACTGATCGTTACTGGTTATGAGTACTTCAGAGTTCACTGAGAGAGTCTTCTCTGTTATGAATGTAAACTGGAGAGACGAAACGATAGAGCTACCCTAAATTTAATAAAAACAGAGTTGATTATATAATTTTAATCTAAATTATGATTGCAAAGAGGCTGTAAATATCTTCAAAACAGACAAATATTTGTTCAATGTTGCAAAGAGCAACAAAAAATACGTTTTTAAGGACAAATAAATTAATACTCTTTTTTTGGGCTATGTACTCTATTTTTGTTCAAAAAAAATGAAAAATACTCTTTTTGTCCTAAAAAAATTGCAACCCTAGTCGGAAAACAACAATGCTATTACCTAACAATGTTGTTTTGGCGTCAGACTTTAGATAAGATGGTGGTAGCTAGCCAGGTGGACTTAACGAGCCCTACCACCAACCGAATTAAGTACATAAATATGTACCTCCGCTGGGAATCGAACCCGGGACCTTTGGATCTAAGACCGGCTTAACCCCTAGACCACTGAGGCAGTAAAATTTTACATTTAGCGTTTGCATTACTACAAAACTAGCAGTTTTTATTAAGGGCATAATAAATAAATAATAAATAATAAATAAATCTTTCCTACAGTCACACCAATTATCTAGCCCAAGAGAAGCTTCGAAGAAACTCGTTAAATGGTTACTAGACAACGGTTAAACATACTTAAAATACTTAAATACATACTTATTATACATAGAAAACACCCAGACCCGAGACAATTTAGAAAAACAATAATTTCTAAATTGACCCGACCGGGGATCGAACCCGGGACCTCAGAGATGGCGACACCATGAAAACCGGTGTACAAACCACTCGACCAAGGAGGTCGAATAAAGACGCTAAGACACGATTGCACACGTTATGAAAAAGCAGAATCGAAGGACAGTTGCAAAATGTTGTAAATCAATGAAATTACTAAAACAGGAAGGTATACAAACATTAGTTGTTTGTCATAGGAAACAATAGATACTTGTATGATAGTTACAAGTAGTAGTAGATGACTTAACAAACTTTCCTAACTATAACTTTTCGTCCAAAATTAACACAATAGAACTAAACAGGTAACAGTTGCGACGAAAGAGATACAAAGTAAAGACATTGAATTACAAAGCGTAAGTATTTCTTTTAAACGTTTCCTACAGTTGAAAAGACACTAAATAAATATAAAACCCGAGAAATATTACCTTTCTTAGATGTCGTAATAAAATAAAAGACGGCTACGTAAGTCGTTCCCTTTTAGGTTTTCTGGTATTTAAACTTGTAGGTATTATTTACAAAAGCGATAGCAAATGAAACTTTTGACTAACGTTTCAAAAGCAAATTTCCTCTAGATTTACTTTAAGACTGTTTTCGGTAAATTAAATGAGTTCCTATTTCAATCTAAAAGTATAGTTAGGTTTCGGCTTTCCGAAGACTTAGTTTTTCGCATAAGCCCCAGTTGGAAGACC
Source organism: Scoparia ambigualis (assembly GCA_963921215.1). NCBI lineage: Eukaryota > Metazoa > Arthropoda > Insecta > Lepidoptera > Crambidae > Scoparia > Scoparia ambigualis. The sequence continues at coordinate 9,040,205 of OY992511.1, read as the reverse complement.
TCTTTAAATTCCTTACAACTGTTTATTTTGTTTCGTTTCGCTTTCTTGTAAATAATAATGGTAGAGAAGAACGACCTGCATTTGATTTGTATAAAGACATAGTTTTCTATGCATTCCAATCAGTCACCGTTCAACACGTGAGTCAATAATTAGGTACTCAATAAAAGTTACATACACATTTACAGGCAAGACTATTAACTGCTAAGGATTGGTCATAGGCTAAGCAATGAGGACCGCAAAATCAGTCCTCTGCCATAGTTTCACCAAACATAACATAGTCTCACGTTTCACCAAATAACATCTTACACGTGCTCAGCGGGACGCTTAGTCCGTTAGTCGCATTTTACGACACCCAAAGGAAAAGATGGGGTGGTAGTAATGAGTCGCCACGCCACCCAACACAGCTCTAGAAGTTAAAGTTATTTTTGATATTTCACCATCTATCATTGAATCTAAACTTTCGCGCGCGCGTGTGTGTGTGTGCGTGTGTGTGGGTGCGTGTGCGTGTGTGGGTGTGTGCGTGTGTGTAGCCATTTTGGTCTGGTCATCTAACCCGTCATAATAATAATAATAATAATTGTTTATTTGCCATAAATAGGGTATAATACAGTTGGTCAAAGAATACAATGTCGCTTAAACCTACTTAGCCGTAAGTTACAGCATGCAAAATATTTAGGTACAGAAATACTTAATTTAACTAAATAGGGTCTATGCATCCACCACATCGCGTCTTTCTACTTATGTTTCAAAAATTCATCAACCGAGTAAAATGTATTTTCAAGCAACCATTGACGCAGGACACTTTTAAATTTTCTCAGCGGCAAACATTTTATGTTTTCTGGTATTTTATTGAAAATGGTAATACACATCGCATAACAATTTTTGAGGAAGCGCTTTGTTTTAGGCACTGTGTCTAATGGCGGCACTTCACTTGGCGTATCGTGTTCGTGTGGCGATATCGTTGTGTTTGCCCAAATAATCTGGCACATCGCTTGGCGTCAAACAAGCCATCCACACATGGCCTATACGGGCAAACAACGCAAATATTCACCATATTTGCTTGTTCACAAACAAATTGAATGCAGCAGTGATGGACGTGTCAGTGGCAGCAGCTTATTATATTTATCTGAATGCGGCTAGCCAACACCTGTTTTTTTATTGTGCAGGGTTCTCCTAAGTTATTTTGAATATCTCGTCCTCTGGGGGTTAATGCAACGTGTTCGGTTTTTGTTTTTATGAGAGGCATTTTTGGGGTCCCAAACACTAGGATGCAATTGGTATAATTCCAAAAATCGCAATACGGTTTCGTTTGTCCAATCCATTTTACTATGTTTACGTATAAATAACTGAACACGTCTGAAAAGGACAGCCGCACGCGCGCTTCTGAACAGAACCAAGTGTGGACGGCCGACGCAAATATTTGCCGTATTTGATTCCTTTGATGTGTGATCAAAAACCGACAAGTGGACGGAAACGCATATTCGCTATTTGCGTTGTTTGCCTTATTCGTGCAAATAAAGCAAATATTGTCAAATAGGCCGCCTACACATTGCCGTGTTCGGACAAATAATGCAAATACGCGAACACGATACGCCATGTGAAGTGCCGGCATAATACTAATCTGTTTGGATCTCTGTTACTCCTACATGTTAGGTCCTTAGACTTCGGAAACTTATCTAAACGCTGGTATGTAAAGACTGCCACATCGAATACATATATGCATGGCAATGGGAGTATATTTAAAAGTTTAAAATATGGTCGACAGGGTTCATCCGGCGCTATGTGACATATTGCGCGTACACACCTTTTTTGCGCAATAAATGCCTTTTTAATTTCGGTACTGTTACCCCAAATTAGTAGCCCATATCTCAGAACCGATTCGACGTAGGCGAAATATGTAGTTAGCGCAGTGTTTCTACATGCTACCATGCTAAGTTTATATAGAGCATATGCAAATCTATTTAACTTGTTGCATACCTTTTCAACATGATCCTTCCAGTCAAATTTTGAATCCAAAATTATACCCAAGAATGTCACATTATTAGCCGTCCTGAGAGTTTGTCCGTTAAAAGTAATGTCAATAGCGTGATCCTTAAAATTATTAAAATTAATGAGGTTGGTCTTAGATAAATTAACTCTAAGATTATTATTATGCAACCAGTTTGTCATTAACGACAAACTCTCCAGTATATCTGCTTCGTGTTGCCGTATAGAGGCGTCGGGATCCGATGCTACCACTATAGATATATCGTCTGCAAATAGTACAATTTCATGTTTAGTTACAGGAGCAATGTCGTTAACATATAGTAGAAATAGCAAAGGCGATATGACGCTACCTTGTGGAACGCCATATATATTTCGTTTGAATTTTGATCTTACTGTCACTGTATTATTTTTACTATCCAGATATTCAATTCATTCCACCATAAGTACGACGATAATTGACGATTTATTTTTGCAATTTTCTAATGAAGAGCTCTAACACTATCGAAATTTAAGTGTCCTACAGAGCCCGTGAGAAACAACCTGCGTATTTTAAATATAATCGACGATCACTGCGCGCATCGAATACATTGAATAAAGCTACCTTTTTTATGTCACCATAAAACAGGACCAGATAAGAAGCCTTTGTTCACGGGCAAAAGACGTGACCACTCTCTAATATTTTACTTCCTTTAAGTTGAGGTGAAGTGAGCTCAATGGCGCAGTGGCTTGTGCGTTAGGGTTCAAATCACGACCATTATCCCCGGAGTGTTAATCATAAGTTGTTTCTAATGTTAAATTAAATAAATCTGGTTGTGAATCCTATTCTGCACATAAAAAACACAAAAAGGATAAGGAATTGTTAATTAAATTAAATTATATTAAAATTCATTTATTTCGGACCGGAATCCATTGTTAATAACAGTAATCTTAAAAAACTATGTTAGTATCACAATTAATATAATATGTTGCATAATATGCAATAAATCGTTATAAATGAAGATTTGTCTTTCAATTATTATTGTTTATCGTCAACACTCAACACCAGAGTAAGCAACAAAAGTCGCAGAACAATTCCAAACTATCCCATCGAAATGTGTTTTTTTTAAATCTAACATTCGATTATTAACTTCTAAAAAGACATGGTACCAAATAGTTGTCATCGACTTCCGTTGCTGTGTTACAGTTACTTCCACTTGGTCACTATTTCAATCGTAATAAGTGACAATAAGCGTTAAAAATCAAAACAACAGTAATGCCGTCACAAAAATGGCCGATGAGCGTCAGTCTGCGAGTGGAAATGCTTCGGAGGCGCGCTTTCAGCCTTCTAGTGGTGCTCGAAGCAGACGCAAGGATGATAGAGCACATTCCCTCTGTGTCCACCGACGCGCGACGGTCCCACTTGATACCCCCTTATTACTGGCTTTTGTCCCATCCTTTTTACACCTGACTTGAGTGATGCGTACATCTTATATCAAGTTAGGCAACGCCGAAACCTTCTATTATACTGTGCCGAAAATTAGGATGCGTTTTTCCGAGGATAAGTACCTAGTGGTGCGCGAAAAAGTAATGCATTTATAGTATGGTATCAAACATTTTTACAGACTAAGGCTGCCTCTCCATTGAAGCGGAGCGAGACTGCGGTGCGGAGAAGCGAAGAAGTATTAACCAATAGGATTGCATTAAATCTCCGGCGATGCAATCCTATTGGTTAATTGGACAGGCAGCCTTACTCGCGTTTTAAAAAAATCTGTCAGTTTCGAAGCAAATGGAAAGCTGTAGCTCTAATTTTAATCTTGTACATACATACATATAATTACGACTATTAACCCTGAAGGATTAGACAGAGACTAGGCAATGAGGGCTGCAAAAGCAGTCCTCTACCATTGTCCACTTAACACCAAATGGTGACTGCACATGTAGGTAGTATGTGCAGTCTTTAGTCCGTTAGTCGCCTTTTACGACACCCAAAGAGAACAGAGGGGTTGCAGTATTCTTTCACTGCTACGCGACACGGTTAAAATTGTTCTTAATATTATTTTGTTATGACATTTCGTACGTCGAACTTTTTACAAATTCCGTGGTAACAAGGGGACTGAGATATTGGTCGTCAAACAACTAATATCGATAAAATCGATAAATATAACGTTTACGCAAAACGAGCAAACAATATATTATGAGGTTGCACCATGCAGTACAGGTGTTCGGGCTGGTATTACCTGTCCGATGGGACCCCAGTCAGGTGGTAAATCCACAGATAGAATTACGTAATTTTCCTTGACGTGTGTAGGGTTACCAACTTTTAAAAAAAATAAAGTAAATTAAGGTAAAAATAAACAGTAGGTATTTTAGAAAAATGGACAGGAATTAAATATGGCTGCGCTGCACCGCGCGGACAACGTTCGCAACTTTTTACTTTTTAAACAGGTCTATGGTTACCAGTGCACAGTGGTACTAAAACAGTATTTTGGATACTTTATTTTTGTTCAACAGTAAAAAGTATAAATGTAGTGAAAAGCAGTAGGTATAATACTGTTTTAACAGTATAGTTGGCAACCTTAGCCGTGTGGTAGAGCAGCTCACTAAAAGAACCAATACTACCCACTCCTCTCTTTCCTTTGGTGTCGTAAAAGGCGACTAACGGACTAAATACTGCACATACATCCAACAGCATATATTGGCGATAGGCTCACCACCTATCACGCTGAGCACATGTGCAGTTGTAATTAGGTGAAACGTGGACTATGGCAGAGGACTGCTTCTGCGGTCCTCATTGCCTAGTTTCTGACTAACCCTAACCCTAAAATGATTGTCGTAAATCTATGGGGTGTTACGACATTGGTCAAGCCTGACATTGGTCAAATCGTCAAATTAGAAGTTAGACAAATTGGTAATTCGTCAAATCCTCTTTTCGTCAAATTATGTAATTTGCCAAATACGCCATTGGTCAAGTAATTAGAGGACAATTAACAGTAATAAAAAGATAAAAGGACATTCTTTTTTTTAAACTAAGTAATTTATTTATTTTATACAATTCATACCCAACATAACTGTTTTAAACACTTTAAGGGACCTATTTTTCCAATTCTCTATTATTTTTTTTACATACATACATTATTTTCCTTGTATCATTCAGGTGGTGTATTGTGTAATCCTATTGGTGGATTTAGACCTCTCTCTTCGTTCAGCTGCCTCTCACAGTTTCGGTGGAAAACGACCTAAAGTTCGTTTTTCGCAACACCGGTCATTGTAATGAATGCTCCTGATTAATTGGTTTTAATTAGATTAATAAATCAGGAAGTTTCGTGAAGGTCGTTAATAGGATAAGTTCACGTCTGAATTGGGAGTTCCACGAACTTTTCGGTGTGATGAGAATTTAATTAGTTACACTTTTCATTGATTTTTATATCCCCAAGAAAAAAAATTACAACAGTTGTAAACTTTCCTATTTTTTGTAGCATTTTCATGCATTAGGTTACTTATACATCCAAGAAGTTATGTTAGAAAATTTACACACTACCCACTATTCACTTTTGAATAAAAAAGGTATGCGACATGACATGTTTGCAATGTGAAACGTGCTAATATGGTGTCAACGAAATATCTAAGATATAACCACACTCCCAGCTACGCTTTTCTAAACTTTATCGATATCTACATAAAACATCGACATCTTGTTTTATGGAAACTTTCAGAAGTTTGTTTTTAAGCGCTTGGTTATCACTATTATGATCGCCTTATTGACTTATCCCACCTGAGCCTGTTTAAATTAAAGAATTTATTTCCCATAAACTTTACACATTCACCAATAATGTAGAAAAACAAAAGGAAAAACAATTACAATGTGATTTTTGGCCAATTAGCACAGATTACATAATCATAATTCATAATACAATCGTGTGCAGACGCCAGCATGACAACCCATCACAAAATGCCAGACCTCTTCATCAACGTGCAAATACGTTTAAAAGTGCAATGTGTTCTTGGCAGTTTTAATTTTATTTAAATTTTGTGTTTTGTAGAATTATAATGTGAAGCAGTGACGTGAACGTGAGTATTGCTAACTGAAACAGAATAATTCAAAATCACTATTCAAGATCTTTCAACAAGTCCGTGTAAAATTGTCATGTAAAGTCCCATCTTTGCTTAAATTCAAGGGAGGAGAAAGAGAATATCATTTAAGTACAACAAATGGTTCGACGCGATTCTATTTCGGCTTGCAGTGGTACTGGGGGTAGCGATGCGCATTTTGTCTGGCACAGACTATAGCTCGTTAGATTAGTTGTTAAGTCTTAACTATAAGACTTTGACTTTGAAACAATCATTTTATCACTCTGTATCATCCACTTTAAGCTATATTTAATTCAACAATATTAAACTATTATTACAGTACTTGACACTGGCTCTCTGTATATTATATTACCGAATAAAGCTGTAGCTGCTTCTACTTATATAAAAAAAACAGCAGTGGCTTGTATACTGCTGCCCCGCTCTGCTTCTAACCTGCTTTTGCTGTGTCGAAGCCTTAAACCTTGTTCACAGAAGGTGAGTAATTAAGTCTAAGAAGTACATTGCTTTGCTACTTTAAAACAAATTTTAAAATAATAAAACAAGCAAAGCAATGTACTGTCAGTAAACAGTACTGTCAGTAGATCTCATTACTAGCCTAGTGCGGAAAAGGCCAAATTCCATATACATTTTTTTTGTATGGCACGCGTGAATCGGCTGCCTGCCTAATGAGGCACGCCACTATATATTCATTCCGTCTCGCGTCTCTTCGTCAGTCAGCGATATTTAGACTAGGCGTAATGATACGCGGCCCGTTTTTCACTAGAGAAAAATAACGGACACAGTGTAAAAATAATATTTCACGCGCGTTTCACAACTTCGGAACAGAATTTTCGATTTGACACTGTTTTTTCAATGCGTTCCATATTGTTGGTTGTGGCGGCGAGCATTGCATTGCTTGGTATTGACTTACCTGCCGTGTCACTTGCATTTGATTAATTACTGTATTGATTGATTGTGTTTCAGAGTACTAATACGAATTAAAGAAACACACCAAAAAAGTTTAAAATACGTATGCGTAGAATGCCTTATACTAAGTAGTTTTGTGCCAAACACCGTTCACATTTTGTTTAAGACTTATCCAAAATAATTTTTAAATAAATGATGTCCAAAATAATGGACGACCTCCATGGTCGAATGGTTAGCACGCCGCGTCACGCCATCAATGAGGTTTAATTCCCAGTCGGGTCCTTATAGAAAAATCTGTTTTTCGAAATTGATTTCGCATTTGGGTGTTTTCTTTATATATATGTAACAGCATTGGATCAATGTTAATCAATAGTATTCCTTTGTGTTATTGTTCATATGGGAAGGCCTAACACCCAGTTATAGGACATTTAATAAGAGACCGTCATATTTGTACAAAAAACTTAAATTTTTCTGACCCCTCTCAGCGTTTTGCTACTCGCTTGAAATGCCGCTCACATAACACTAGTGTGTTTCGAGGTAGCTTCCGGTATTTGGCTACAAAGAAGTAAGAATTTCAAAACGATGTACACATTTAAAGCTAATTATAAAATACATTTACTTAATCTATAAAAGAATACAGCAGTGTGAATGTCTACTTGATTACTGAAAACTACTTTTCTGTGGCCTGGTATAATATAATATCCAGAGTGTGTAATAATGCCCACTTTATTTTTGTTGGCAAATATCTTTTTATATATTTAAATTAATTTGTAAACTTCGAAAATAATAATAATAATACATATTGTAACTCGGTATAATAATAATAAATATTTTATTTTGATTTACTAAAGTTAAACTGAAATGGTTGTTTGTACAGTGGTACGCGCCTTTTTTTCAGCAAAGGAATCTGCAGAATACCAGTGCCGTGACAGACAATACGCGTTGTCACGGCTCAAACTGAGCAGAGGCCTATTTGGTGTACCTACCCAAGTTGGTGTTTATTTTTAAGTTCCATTTTTAGTTAATTTAATTCTTTATATTTAATTTTTTTAAATTTTTTTGTGTGTGCGGTTAACCAATAAACGTTTTTCTATTCTATTTACAGGCTGATTGCGGTGAAATAGAAAATGTAACCCGGTCCCTATCAGCCATAATATAGGATTTCACTATCTTTCCATCATTACATGTACCCGCAACTTCAACGTTCAGCAAACAAGATACACTCGACTCAATAACAAATTTCTTCTCAAGAAAACATCAAACCAGCCGTATGCAGAAACGCACACACACGACGAGAAGCAAACCTAAACAAGTTTTCAGTTTACTTTATCAGTATTAAAAGCATCTTGTTTGCTCTCAGATCTTCCGGAGCTGCGATATCTAGAATTTATTTGAATTTCCCTCTGATATCCTGTATGGGAAATAGCGTGTACGCAAAACAAATAAAATTGTCATCTCCGGTTCAGTTGCAGAACAAGTATTTGCTAGCTTTTATGGTGTCACGAATAAAGTGCAACGTATTTGATGCCTTCAAACTTTACTGATGTTTCACGAGCACTGCAACTGCAACAGACAGTTTTGAGTCCTACGTTTTTAATATAAGGTAGTAAGAGGTACGAGTAGGTACTGTTTTAGAAACACTTTGATTTTTTTAGTGTACCTAACTCATTTACTTTTTTTGCTAATATTTTGTTTGTGCTACATAAGTAGTTATGGAGAATGCAAAGGTTCTCTTTTATTGCTGAATGCAGACACACCTTGTCCTGGCAGTAACGAATACAACGAAAGACATATAAGCGGATTGGTAGTTGGTGGTTTAACACACGACCAAAAACGACAACCTCATGCGGGAATCGAACCACGCACCTTCCGCGTTCTGGGCGGCTGCCTTAACCACTTGGCTACCGAGGTCTGGTTTTCACCCGTCGAAATTTGTCAGTGCTTAATGCTTGTCTTTTGTCGTCTTTTTTCAATAAAAAAATTTACTTAAGTTTTTAAGCGTTATCAAAAACTCTAAAATATATAAAAACATTTACCTATTCATGCTACCTAAGTCCATTTGGTACTTTGTTATAACTGCTTAAATTACCATCTAGAAAAAAAACTATCAACCACCACATAAAAATGTTCTGAACAATACCGTACATCACTCAATATACGGCAGTACTTACAAATACAAACGTACATTAGTAGGTACTTACTACCGTATATTAATGAACACAAGACAATGGGCACATTCCCATGCTTCCGCCGCTACATACTTCGCAAATGAGCATAGTGCAAAAATCAATAGGAGAAAAAAGGCACTAATGAGGTCATCTACTTAACTTTCATCCTCCACAAAAAGCCACCGCTACAAAAAAATACTCAATTAGTGTTCTACAAAACGTCCTTACTAATTAACTTGATCAAGCCCCTTTATTTCAGAGTCCGCTTGCATTTCTGTCGCGTCTTCGAACCTTTGTTGGGCTGAAACTTTAAGTCGTCTTAGTAGTTGCATGAGTTCGTTAATGTGCTATCAATTATTTCAGTTTACCTACACGAATACGAGATGAGTTTGACCTAGGGATTTTCTCGTGCGATCTCGTAAACTTTGAAAACTAGGTACCTATAACTATAATAAATTTTTGCAGCAGCAGCGGTCAACGAAACGGGTATACTCGAACATGTATGTTATACGTAGGCTGACCATAATTTTGTAATTCCAAACCGGGACAGGAGCGATAGACAAAAAAAAAGTGACGCTGAAGAAAAACACATTATGCTACTACCAAACAATGTTTTATTTTGTTATTAAAAAACAGATACTTATGTAAATAAAGTAAAGGAAAGATATCCACAGTACCGAAAGACCGCTGAAGCAGAAAATGACATTGCTTTAGTTATTAATTACTGAGTTACTTGACTTACTTCTATGGCATTTAGTACGTTCGTTTTTCTTAATACACGTTCCGACGGTTAACTGGGACAAAATACCAAACCGGCCGGGATGCCGGCGCCGGGACCAATGCTTGAAATCAGGACAATCCCGGTCAAACCGGGACGTATGGTAAGACTAGTAATACGTGAGTCCATCAAGGCACAGTTCTGTTGCGGCCAAGCGTAGCTTGTATTGTATAGTACTTTTTACAAATGATTCGTGAAGATTTAACCTAAGTAGTATTAACTTAAATACCTACGAACTAAATAAATAAAGTAAAATGGATAGGCCGGTTAGATTAGCATACGCAGAGTTCCAACCGCTAAGTATAAAATATATAATTAATGAAAGTGTAAGTATGAGGATTATTTAAGTACGAGAGGCATAAAAGCGAGAACTGGAATGAAAGAGTAATATAGCGTATAAATCTCCAATCCTGTTGGAGGTGCAGTAATTTAAAAAAGAAATACCTACGAGTTTCGATTACAGTTTTTATATTGTGATCGAAACCGAGAAGAAAATTTGCTCACGTATTATCGTTATCAGAATAATTATGATCCCATTTTAAAGCATGTATGCTTCGATCAGTGTTTAGATGATCGTAGCATGTAGGTATGAGAAAAAAAACTAACTATCAGTTTTATCTTTTAAAAGTTCTAAACAAAATCTGGCATCCCAATAAAATCCGATTGGTCCGTGTTAAAAATTGTTCTCATCAAATCCAACGCGGCCCATATCGCGGTCAGTGCCAAACAAAACTAAACATTTCGGCGAACTAATCCGAGATGGTGTTGCAAAATGAATGGAGGCTCGATCGTTGGGGCCGATCCGTTCTGCAAAACAAGATTGGAAAATGGGAGGTTTGTTTTTGGGTCGGATTCCGGCATTGCAATCCGGGATGTGGACAAATTCAATTTTCCCCCAGCCGATAAAGGCAACAATAACCCGACAGCTACAAATAAGGAATCGCGCCGTTTTATAAACTACTCACGTCACTGTTGCATGAGCGCGGTGCGATTAAAAGTATGCGTTCAGCAACAAAGGCTAACTTAATTTGCTGTTCAGTATTTGGAATTCATTGATTATGAAATGGCAAATGGGTAGAACATATTCGCTGGCTTCCGAGAACACCGGCACTATTTAAAATTATCTGTTTTACAGTAAGTAGTACCTTTTTTAAAAACTTAGTCACCCATGAAGTTTTTAAATTTGTTTTTACAGATGTTTTATTTTATATTTCAAAATGTAATTTCTTTACTAATGACCTAACTTACTAGATTTAGAGGTAGTTTAAACAGATATAAAACACATGAAAATATTATCAAAGTTTTAATGATAAATTAAAAATATTTTGATGGCTCTCTCCTCAGACTTGCGACACTCTTTCCATTTTTTTTATTTATAAAAGAAGGCAAACGAGCAAGCGGGTCACCTGATGGAGAGAAATCACCGCCGCCCATGGACACCCGTAAAACCAGAGGAATCGCAGACGCGTTGCCGGCCTTTAAGGAAGGAATAGGCTCGTTTCTTGAAGATCCCTAAGTCGTAACGGTCATCATTTCACTCTTAAATTTATTTTTATCAAGAATAATGTTATTCCCTTATTTATAGTTATATTAGTAGCATAATGCAAAATACGCATTCGCAAATCGAGTGGATTCACTTTGACGTCAACAATCCATCCACGAATATCACGATACAACTAATTGGTATACAGTGTTCACGACACAAATCAGCATTTTTTGTCTTAAATTAATAGGAATCTTAGCAGTTGCATTTCATTTCTCCCTATCTTTTACAACGTCAGAAATATCAGAAAATATATCTTAATCAATAAAGAGCACTATCAAATACATTGAATAAAATGAAAAGGCAAGTAATTATGTAAATTTACATCATTGACTAAAAAAATAGCCAGTTGTTTTACTGTCGATTAAGAATAATTGTGACTATCAGATTAAATTTTCGCTTATTTAGTTTTAATTTATAAATCATCGTCAACATCCTGATTAATTTTGTATTTAACATTGTTGCTCTTTATCTTTTATTTCATTCACCTATTTGTTTTTCAAGTAACAATCATTCGAACCTTTTCTACGCAAACACCGTGTGTCTGCAAATTTTACTATCTCTATGTGTGTTTCTCCACAATTTAGTTTGGTATTTTCGTGACGTGGACACTCAGTAACACTTACCAAGTTTTAATTACTTTAAGTCTGGCGCCATCTCAGCAAATAGCTTCTCACCTAACTTCGCACTTAAGTAATTTTATTGTATCAAAATAAATCCAGACTCAATTAAAAAGCAAAGGTTATTTGCGAACGACGACTAGTACCTACCTACCTATATAAAATAGCAATACAAAAAATAATGTTTCAAAGTTGAATAACTTTTAATGATAGTGTGTGTGTGTTTAGGAGAGAAATAAAGAGAAAAAGATATAGGGAGACAGAGAACTTGTAAAATAACTGTTAAACAAATTCATTTTAAGTAATGCCTTTAATAATAAAATATAATTATATCATTTTATTGAGTCTCTTGTCGTGTCTTATGTTGCAAATATACCTACAACTGGTATAAACTAAAAGACAAGTCACCAAACTAAAAGCTATTTATCCAAGAAACTATTTTTTGTCGTTCCACTCAAATAGTGTTACTCAAACTTATTTGTCCGTTGCGGTCGAGAATCTTTCCAATAAAACAATTTCGGAGAAGCTCAATGTGTACCTATCTGGATTAGGATGGAGGCTGAGTACTTTATTTCCTGGTTAAGTAGACTACTTTATCGTAACATATCGTCCGAACCTTTATTCGGCTCCGACACTCAGTGATCGAATAATAGATTTATCCTTGCGTTGTACCTTGTACCACAATGCGATACCCATGTAAACACACGTTTAGACATTTCTAATAGTTGACGGAAAGATGATACTAAGCATATACTGTTGGACATCGATGCAAAGTTAGTAAGAAGAGCCTATATTACACTATCTCACAGCTGAAAAAGCCTCCATCATGACGACCTCAATTATTATTCTGGCGTCACCATCTCTGTGGACCCGGATCAAATTCCCAATCGGATAAATTTAGAAATAACTATCATTTTCTATGTATAATATAATAAGTATATTTATCCGTTATCTAGTAGTTAAATCATTAAAAACAAGCTTCAAGAGAAGTTTAACTTGGACTAGGAAATAATAGGTATGAAAGTGGAAAAGTTACCTATTTATTATTATTTATCATTCAAAATCAAGTCTCCTCTACAGTTTATGGTTTCCGAAACCAGGGTTCGTAGACATTACACTTTGCTCAAACTGGAAAAAATAAAGGATATCCGGTATCGCCGTAAGCCGGTAAGCCGTGACATAGGTAGTATGTTTTTATAATTATTAATATTCACCATCAGCCTATAAACGTCTACTGTTGGACTCAGACCTTCCCACACGAACAATAGCTCATGGGGACACTAGGCTATGGCCATGCTGGTCTAATGCGTGCTGATAATACCTGAAAATTTAAAAAAAACTATAAGAGGAATTTACAACCGCACTCTCCGAGTTTGATATTCGAAGAGACTGCATAAAAAAGCGAAATTGAACCCGAAACCGACAGAAAAGATGAAAAAAATCCTATCATTGGTATAAATACTCTCTCCATCTAATAATGAAGAGTATCCTAGTAGCAGGCTACCAACAAAAGTTTGTACGGGTTATTGAAAGCAATGTCGCTATGCTTTGTCCAATATCTAGTGAGGCGTGAAGCGTTGTCCTTACATGTGACCAACAACATGAGAGCCCGCTAATAAACCTAACACGTTCAGGTAATTGCTTCCAACGTTTCGTCGGCGGTCCGCGTTACCTCACTAGCCGGCACTGAAGGTATACTATGTTTGGCCACAGAATACTGAATGGTACAAGTGTTTGCTAACTTAGTAAGAGATCTTTCACTGAGTGGTCAGTGCAAATTTTATAAACCAACCTATGTTACGAAACGTTGGAAGTTTAATATTAAAAGAGCTCTTAGTTTAATTTTGTTTATCTTAGTTGTATTCCCCATTATATCACGTTGCTGAAAACTAGTATGTGTAAGCATTTAAGCAGCGAAAAAGGACCCTTCCAGTGAAAAAGGAGGAAAGATTTTGCTTTGTAGAACTGATACTGACTGATAGTAAAACGTTTATGATGTAAAATAAATAACGAAACTATAATAGTTTCTGGCTTAGATCACGGAGTTCCACAGTAAAATAAAGAAGACTCATCATCGTTTTTAAGAGCGTTCACACATTTCGGCATCTCATACAAACTTCCAACTTCAAAATGTTACTAATAAATAAGCCAATTTTAATAAAATTTTACATGGTAAAGAAAAATACAATGATTTAAATAGTTTAGTATAATAGAATTTAGCCAAATATTCAAACCGCAACAAGCTGGTACGAAGCTATAAAAACACAGGTTGTTTCATGGACATATTATGGATAAGCAACCATCAAACTGTTCGAGACTGTAAAACTTCTTTGTTTGACTAACAACTCAATATAGAAACACTTAAAAACGTCTGTGTAAAAATGTTTAAGAAGCATGTAAAAAGTTGAGTACAAAACCGTAACAAAACGGAGACCTACTAAATATATTAGTACAGGTACATACAAATTACAGACGTCCTCTCTCCTATCCTAACTAACTTTATGAATGTTTAATGGAGTTTGTTTGTTTGTTACGTTTTAACACTTAAACCGCTAAACCGATTTTAATAAATTGGTATTTTAGATAAAGCCCTAAGGTTACTTTTTCCCGCAAAAAAAACGAAACCAAAGCCACGAAAAAAAATTAATTTACCTATAAAGCTGCTGGAGACATTTCACAAGGCAACACGTCTTCTATTGTTAGCGACAGTGAAGTACACTTAGGTTTGGGTCATCATCAAAGCAAAAAAGATCAATATTAAATCACCTAATATCATATATCCAAGGACATATTTATGTATTTTTGACAAAGCTTCATCCTCTCACGAGAGAGTGCCTGACAAAATCAATCACACGGGAAATAACAAAGTCGGCAACGCAATCAAACAATCCCGGCCCACTTCATAGAATATTTTCACATCACTAAGTTCGTACATGGCGGACTCCCGGACTATCGGTGTTTAGATAGATCCCCTAACATAAACTAGTTGCGTCGGTGCTCTCAGAGAGTTAGTGGAACTTTTAATAGTGTTCCTGTCCCAGGAGTGCTGCGACGCCGAAGTACTGTGGCTGTTCTCTACCAAGTTATTACACAAATACTTGCCAACGCAACGGAGAGGTATAAAATGTTTGACCGACAATTTCTTCTTCGAGAACTCACCCACTTGCAAACAGGAATAGTTTCACTGTGGAATATAAAATTGTCATTATTTCCAAGTTAAGTACCTACAACTGCTGCAAGAACTAAACGAATTTCTTTTTCCAGAGAGTCTAGAGTTCTTTAAAAGTTTAGGTATCCGGGCGTAATGCTTTCGACTTCCCTTGCAGTTTTCCAACTGTAGATATTTCATAAATACATAATAAAAACTTGGATTTCGACTTCGGGTGCTAACGGAAGAAGTTCTAGTACGTCCATGGTGCTGCCTATTCTTCTAAACCCCATCAGAATATAGAAAGGAACGGAGCCCTATGTCCTGCAGTTTGACACATGATGCACATCTACAAATCTACATACATAAAAAACGAGGTAAATATGTATGTCATCATCAGCAATATCCATTCCATAAAAACTCTACCGAGATTCTTCAACAAAATTCAACGTAAGTACTTATTGCGTATAAAAGAGACATACCTAACCATATTCAGACGGTACACTGCAAAAGGTCTGCTTTGAAAGGTGAATACATAGACACGTATCCGTCATGCAGTACGTCGAGGGCCGGCGAAAAGTGTCCTAAGACGAGATAAACCTCCTCAAGGGCGCGCTACGTAGCTCGCGTTCCAAGTAACGCAGACAGGACGAGAGCGCGGCAACGTACAAACGCTAGCAGATCCACGGATCATCCTATCCAAACTGTCAAATTTCTCTCTTCTTTCTCTTAACAATATTGATCCTTATTAAACAACGATTAAGGTTCATAATATATTTTACAAATTTGACATTTTATGGTAGGTTTTTAATGCTGGCGTCTGTACCTACATAAGCCAGACATGTTAATGATTGTGAATTCAGCAAGGCGTCTATAGGTTCGCAAAATATTTGTTGGTCTTTCATGTCGTTCGAGTTTAAAGGTTACCGAGTCATTTAAGTAAAACTCTTTGTCTTGTTACAAGACTCCAATTAAGACGAAATTAGAGATTTTATGTCTTATTTTGCAGAATAAATACTCAGGCCTGCAATTATTAACAATATACTCGTAGTTGTACAATTTTTTCCTTGAAACAATAGATGACAGTAAGTTCGTTTATTTGCAATCTTTTATTTATACAATTTTCCATACCACTTTTAGATTTAAGTATTGAAGATTTTCTTTAGAATTTTGCCTAATTATTTGTCTTTCTAAACCAGCCCTGCATTAAAGCAAAAAAAAACAAGAAAATAAATATTCAAATCGGTGAACCCGTTTTTGAGTTTTAGACTTACGAACAGCAATTGATTTTTAGATAACTACCTATAAGGTCTTAGATATACCTACTTTTAGTCTCGGAATCTTAGACCTTTACTTTTTTCTTCGTAACCTAAAATTACAAAAAAAAACATTATAAGTACTCTTTATCACTCGATTTTTCAAGCTTGCGCTGCACCTCAAAATACGTTTGTAGGGAATATTAAAATGATAAGTAGTACCACGGGTAATGTAAAATCTCCCGTGGTACTACCGGACAGGATGTAGTACCACGGGCAAAAAAAAAATCCCGTGGTACTACGAGTAGGACCATCGGTAGTACCACGGGTAAGTACAGAATATAAACATAATAAGTAGCAACTAAACATTTTAAGCTATACTTAGCTACCATTATAAACATTTAACACAAGGACATCGAATAGTCCAAGAAAATACGCATAAGCTTTTTTATCTCGACCCACATCCATATGAATTGGTAACATTTTTTTTTGTGTTCTCCCACAGAAAAGTTCTACATCCCGACGTATCGGAAACACCCGTGAGACTTCGTATCCTTAAATTCCCGATGAAAACAAAGAATCGGTGAATATAGGATCGCGAAAGCGGGCGAATGGAAATTTACATCCTAATTTCCCTAGCGGTTTGCAGGGAGTCTATTCGTCAGTGATATCAAAATCGGAACGCCTCGCCGCGGTTGGCGTCTTCCATTCGCGAACTACCAGCACTTCTGTGCATTACAAACTGGTAAGGACGGATGTTAAATGAAGACGATCTTATTATTCATATCATGCAATCGTGGAGACAACTGGGCTTCGAGTAGATCAGTAGCCTGAGTTTGAAAACTGGATAGGTTACACATTACTACCAACCAGTGTATAGTTAAACAAGGAATCTATTGCACACTGGACGCTTATAAAATAAGTTTATTTCAGCAGAGATTTTTTAACTTTGACTTCGGTAGACGCACAAACGCTTGTATGTACATAATAGAGAAAATCAGTAAGAAATTATTGTATTTTTAAAGTCTCGTCCTTTTTGTGAAACTATATGCTGCTATTCGTTCTTGAGAATCTCGTGAAGAAAGTTATTTCACTACCTAACAGTTTACGAAAGGTAATTCCTCTGAGGCTCAATGTGCGCACTGTGGTTCTAGGTGTGAAGATGAGCCACGTCGATGGTGAAACGTGAAATGTTCTCAATGTTCTAGATTAAGTGAGGGTGAGAACTACTATAGGTCTAACCACCTCTGTGGTCTAGTGGCTAAGCCACCGGTCTCAGAGCCAGAGGTCCCGGCTTTGATTCCCAGCGGAGGGTACATCTTTGTTAACATATGGTTTAGTTGGTGGTAGGGCTGTTAAGTCCGCCTGGCTAAGCTACATACATACAAATAATCCCGAAGGGTTATAAGGGCCGCTCTATGCTGTTTGATGTACGTGCAGTCTTTAGCCCGTTAGTCGCCTTTTACGACACCAGAGAGAAGAGAGGGGTTGTATTCTGTAGCCGCTACGCGACACGGCAAACTTGCAACCACCACCTTATCTAAGTCGCCATAACAACGATGTTAATAACAACGATGTTAATAACAACGATGTTAATAACAACGATGTTAATAACAACGATGTTAATAACATTGTTATGTTCCGATAGTTTAGTGATAAGATAGCCAGTTCCTCAGTGGTAGAGGATTCCGGGTGAAGCGCGCTTCCACCTTCGGCCTTATCGTCACTTACCATCAGGTGAGATGAAGGCCAAGCGCTTACCCGTTGTAAAATAAAAAAAATAAAAATGTGACTACATGACCAGCACAGTAGTCGTTCAATATTTGAATATGCCAGGTGAAACGCGCTTCCATCTTCGTTTACGTAGTAACTACTTATTACTTGCTACTGAGCTATCGTCCCTTCTCTACAATCCGCTTTCCCGTTGAGAATTAAAACAAAATATTTGACTGTCGTCGTAGCATTACCTGGCATTACGTCTGCTGGATCTGTAGGTAAATTGTCAATGCCATTAAAATTGATCACAGTCACCCAAAAGTAGGTAGTTTTCATGCGTAAGTAGTAGCGGTAATAGTAATGACTCTCGTTTCAAAACAAAAAGCTGGAGAGCAATTACGATCTGTCTGGTAGACGCGAGTACAGAGCCGGCTCCGCCGAAATACATTAATAGTGGAGTTTATAAAAACCACTAATTGCGGCAGACGGCTAAACTGAGCCTTCGGCACACAGCCGTCTCGCTGCTAGTGGTGCTCGAGCCGCTGAATTCGTCACCTGTTGAAAATAATTAGGCAAAAAAAATAAGCGCTAAAACAAAAATCCAGGTGCGGCAACGTTCAACAGCAGGGCTTCTGTGTTACCCACTCGACGGGAAATTGGAATTCCCCAGACTGAATTTTTCGGTGGAATTTTTATGCTGACGCTAAACTATTCCGAGCGAGTATGCCTCGCTCGCTGACGATAACATGATACGACTCTTTGGAGTCTATGATTTTTCAAACTTCAGTAGTTTTGATGGGAAGACCGCAATTTGCAGCTGCTGTAATTAAGGTTGCCAGGTCCTAAAATAAATAATCCGGACTCAGTGCTGTATTAGGCCGGACATTTTGCCCTAAAAGCCAGACATGGTGTTTGTGGAAAGCCTAAGACACTATTTTAAAGCCGGACTTACGCTTTTCAAGCCGGACAACAGTTTTACAATAAAAAACCGGCCAAGTGCGAGTCGGACTCGCCCATGAAGGGTTCCGTAGCAGCAAGTAACATCATATAAAAGTTCTTGTAGTTCGTTGTATTGTAACTTTGGTCGATGTTTTAATAATAGTGTATTTTTTAAATTAATTAATTTATGACGTATTAAAAAAAACTAATTACTAGATCTCGTTCAAACCAATTTTTGGTGGAAGTTTGCATGGTAATGTACATCCATATATTTTTATTACTTTTATTGTTCTCTTATTTTAGAAGTTACAGGGGGGGGGGGGGGGGGCGACACATTTACCACTTTGGAAGTGTCTCTAAACTATTCAGTTCAATATCATTTTTGCCGACGTATGGGACGTATGGGTTTGATAAAAAAAAAATTTGAGTTTCAGTTCTAAGTATGGGGAACCCCCAAAATTTATAGATTTTATTTCTATTTTTGTGTGAAAATCTTAATGCGGTTGACAGAATAAATCTACTTACTAAGTTTCAACAGTATAGTTCTTATAGTTTCGGGAAAAAGTGGCTGTGATATACGGACGGACGGACAGACAGACATGACGAATCCATAAGGGTTCCGTTTTTTGCCATTTGGCTACGGAACCCTAAAAATCAAATAAGAATTAAGGTTTTTAATAATTATTATTTAAGTACTACACATTCACAATCAGTTTTGGCATTTGCACTTACTTACTAGAAACAGAAAAGAATAACAAACGACAATGTTTTAATTTTAAAAAAACAAATGGAACTTACTTAAAATTAAAATCAACCTGCTATTTGGTGTCCTTCAATCTATCACCTTCTATAAATTAAAATTATTAATTACTTAACACAAACAAAATCAAATTCTTGAAAATCTTCAAATAAAAACGTCTATAATTATTTAAACTAATCAAAAGTTAAAGGTATTTAGCATTTGCACCTACTTTATCGAGAACATAGTTTTCCTTAGAGATGATTTCTTACAATTTAATTGCATGTTAATTTAACATTGCACAATAAAAACATCATCTTTGCAATTGTTTGTGTTAATTACAAAACAAACAATACTACAGAGTTTATTGCGTTTTCCTTTGTCCACTGGGCGTAAGAGAAAACTCTTTCGACGTTGGCGTTGTGGCCTGGAATCGCAAAATAATATTCTGCCAATTTAAGTAATTTGAATTGAAATTCTTAATTATCAGATGATTTAAAATAAGCAGTCCACTTTTGATGTGCCAATAGCTTCTTAAAACGTTTGGACAAAAAAGCCTAACAAAAGCCGGACAGGCCGGACACGTAAATATTTGGCCGGACACGACCGTAAAAAGCCAAACATGTCCGCCTAAAGCCAGACACCTGGCAACCCTAGCTGTAATCAATAAGAGTGTGTATCAATTCTTAAGAGGCCTATTTATTACATCTCGACTGTGAGTTTTGTTAAAAATGGCCAATTTTGGCGCTCTTGATCTCAGAAACAAAACTACCTTATTGAATAGTGTAGAATAGCTATTGGCATAGTGCGTAGCGGCCTCGCTTTTTGTGAGTTTTGCTTAACTTTTTAATTAAACCCAAAATTGCAGAGGGAGATTTTCATAAAATGCGCAAAGGCACTTTTTTGAGCTCCTATATTGAACTATACTGTTCTAAAGAAATGAAATAAAAAAAATACACTCGTATAGTGCTTAGCGGCCGCAGAAATTTTAGATATTACTATCATTGATTTTATATTTAAAAAAAAATATTGTAAACCATTCACACCACAACATTCTAAATCCTATTTCGATAAAAACTATAAATTCAACTGCAAAATTACTACAAAATGCAAAAATGGGCATTTAACGCAAAAAACACATTTGAGATGTATAAATAGGCCTCTTAACATGAAGATATTGGTTTATAATTAACTTCTTGTTTCTCAGAACGCATACCTAAGTTATTGTTTTGATGTAAACATTATTTCTTAGTTCTTTAGAGCAACATAAACCCTTGTTTTAATAAGTTAATTACCTACTCAATATTTACCATGTTAAATTAAAATTAACGTGATAGTAATATTAACACGATAGTAGTACATTTTGTAAAAGTAACGACAAATTAGTTAACTACTTTCTTTTTACTTTTTTTTTTTTTAGGTTTAAGTTACTCGCGTCCGTAGCTTTACTCTTGATACCTGGGTGGTGCTAAATGAGTGACACTGTCTGAATGGTAGAGCCACGCTGCATTGCACAGGCACTAATTGGGTCATCTCGCTCGGCGTAATACCATTTCATTTCTTACGGAATACCGGCGTATCTCTCCCCATCCCCCCTCCCCCCCATCCCCTCTCTAATAATCCTACTTTTTTCCAAGTACTTCTCCCTTAAGGCTGGCAACGCATCTGCGAATCTAAAAAATATTTATTAATTACGTAACAGGCAATAGTGTTAGTCCTACCAAGGTAAAATGAATTACTGTGGTCGCGACTGTTGCAGGTTGAAGTAGGACGACATTACGCCGCGCGTGATTTCGACTGATTAGTATAAAGATGTACCTAATCCTACTAATAATATATTATAAACGCAGAAGTGTGTAAGATGGATGGATGTTTGTCACTCTTTCACGTAAAAACTACTGAATGGATTTAGATGAAATTCGACATACAGATAGTTTATAACCTGGATTAACTCATAGGATACTTTTTATCCCGATATTCCCACGGGAACGGGAACCACGCGTGTGAAACCGCGAGCGGCCGCTTGTACTGTATACTTATATTATGCTGTGGTTTTAACACAGGTTGTGTACATCACTACTACACACTGCACACTACTGTAAGGTATTTACAGATATTCGATTAAACACTGAAAACGTAAACATACGCTAACATTGTTAAAAGGGCGTACATGAGCAGTCAATATTTGGTGAAAAGTACGCAAACGCATGCCGTGGCTGTCTTTAATTAAAAACTGTACTTAGATTAAGTTTGGAATTCACCCTATACCTATTGTTAGACTGTTGGTACATACATGTTTTTGTTGACTGCCCAATAAATAAATAAATAAATAAAATAAAAAAATAAAAAAGTGGACTGCTTTGCTGTCCTCATTGCCTAGTCTCTGACTAACCCTTCGGGGATAATAGTCGTGATTAGGTATAAGTAGTAAGTTAAAAGGGTTTACGCATTTCGATTTCCTATAGCCTTCCTATAACCCTCTAAGTTTAAACTTTAAAAACAATGAGCAAATTTTAATGACACAAAGACAGAGATCTAAATACTTAGTTTGTTTAAAAACATCTTATAGAAAATTTTTTTAGCTGAGTTCTTTTGTTTTTATATCATCTTAATCTATACATATAATCACGACTATTATCCCCGAAGGGTTACTCAGAGACTAGGCCCTAGGCAATGAGGACAGCAAAAGCAGTCCTCTGCCATACATTGTCTACTTTTCACCAAATAGCGACTGCAGATGTGCTCAGCGTGACAGGTGGTGAGGTGAGCCCATCTATGCTGTTGGATGTATGTGCAGTCTTTAGTCCATTAGTCGTCTTTTACGACACCCAAGGGAAGAAAGGGGGTGGTAGTATGCTTTCACCGCTACGCGACACGGTTTTATTCGTATATGTTTATATATATATATATTGTATATAGTTAACTTAATAAACGTTTATTTAAATGTTCCTAACAAAGTTATCTAGATCTCTGTATTATACTTCAGCGTGCAAAGTTTTACTTAAATTGGCTCTTTTTCTTTTTCAGCCTATAGTAACTCACTGCCGAGTGTAGGCTCCAGTTCTTCGCCAAGAGCTTGGTGATGTCGTTCGTTCATCTAGCCTTCTTAGTGGCCAACGCTTCTGGTGCCGCCGGTCTTTGGTCTGCAGTCCAGCACCTTCCTGCTCCACCGGCCATAGGTTCTGCGGCCCACGTGACCCGCCCATCGCCACATTTTTGTGAGATAATACGCCCCACGTCTCAACTTAAGTGTTTTAAACATGGCAAAAAATAATTACTTTTTTTTTGCTTTTTTAATTAAATACTTAATTCATTTTGTGAATTTTAATTGGATAGTCTTAGAGTATCTAATTTATTTTAAAGCAATAACATAAGAAAAATAAAATGAATACAATTAAAAATAATGATTATTTACAACGCGTGGGCAAGGCCGGCCGGCCGTTGACCCGTCAACGTAGGTACGGACGCGGACGGGTCAACAGACGGCCGGCCATTGACCCGTCAACGTAGGTACTGACGCGGACGGGTCAACCCCTTGCCCGCGCGTTGTAAATAGTAGTTATTTTTAATTGTTTTCATTTTATTTTTCTAATGATATTGCTATTAAATATGACATGGTATTGAAAAAAACACGAATTCATTTTTGTCATGTTTAAAACACTTGACCTGACCAACCGTTGAAGTTTCTTGCGGTTTCTAGCAGTCACCTTATATGTATAAATTAAAAAATAGTTGCAACATTTATTCTAAGACAACTAATAATTTTTCTGTATCCTCGTAGGACATATTTGAGAAGGGCTACTTAGAGTAGG
The DNA here is from genome assembly GCA_963921215.1 of Scoparia ambigualis. Classification (NCBI taxonomy): domain Eukaryota; kingdom Metazoa; phylum Arthropoda; class Insecta; order Lepidoptera; family Crambidae; genus Scoparia; species Scoparia ambigualis. Next base: position 9,016,526 of record OY992511.1, on the reverse strand, counting down.
TATATTCCTTGTTTTACTATAGCAATGAAGATATATACCTAACTTAGCGTTTAACCTACTATAAAGAAGTGGACCTAAGAACAAGTAAAATCAAGAAGAGAAGGCATGTTTTGTTCCTGCATTTTGAGGGAAAACTATATCTTTTCGTCTTTTGTTAGTAGTTTTAGTGCTGTATGGAAGTGCGACGTGTTGTTTGATGACTGTGTTTAAAATAAATAACTGTCTAACCGTTAATACTAGCTTACACTCTTTATAAAGAATGTCAATGGGGAAGAGTTAAGGACGAAAAGCAGAGACTTTATTACCGCTCGTTGGGCTCTCGCAATGGTTAGTAATAGTTTTAGCAGCAGTTTTTTTTCAGTGCCACCCCATGACGTAATGCAGTAAGTTAATATTGATTGACATAGGGTTAGGTAAACTTCCCTGATTAATGTTAAATCGGCAATTGTGCGTAGATTTTTAAAAACAAATATTGATTTTCCTATTCTGCCGCATAAAGCTTCAATATGGTGCCTAAAAGCAAGCGGGTTTCATCAATTATAACACCCAAGTACTTAATCTTGTCAGTAATAGCAATGGTCGAACACTTGTACAACAGATTTGTGGCGTCCTTACATTGGTGTGCAAAAAGTTGAGGGTTCGTTGGAGCCGATTTTGGTTGACGCATAGAAAACTGTGTATTATTAGTTTTATTCGCGTTCAGTGTTAGATAATGGAGCCAGTTATTCACGATATTAAAGCCTTGTTGTTCATATTTATAGACATCTTCATGAGAGCCAGCAGAGAACAGCAGCGCAGTGTCATCAGCATATATGATATGATTGTGCCACCAGTTAATTTGAGATTACACAGGTCATTTAAATATATTAAAAATAAATTGGGACCTAAAATGCTTTCCTGAGGAACCCCAAAAGAAGTACTTTTTAGATTAGAGCTAAGAACACTGCCTATTAAATATATTGCAAATAAATGTATTTCTATTACTATTTTTACGCATTGAGTACGCCAATGAAGATAATCTGCAAATAGGTGCCTCGTATGCCTAAAGATTCAAGCTTTTGCTTTTGCTTTTTATTGTTAAGTGTTTGTGAACATGCATGAGTGTTGGCGAATAAATCAAAATAGTGCAACATCACTTTTCAGGTTCTCTCAAGAAGTCCGTGTGAGATCTCAGTAAAGTCAGAGAATATTATGTACACTACCGTTAAAGTCCAACATCTTTACCGTAACTCAATATGTTTGGGAAGAATATAATTTACCATTAAACATTCATATTATAACTTACTTCTGGGTAGTTCTTCTGAAATGTGTTCTCTGTGTAATTTCCATGGTACTTTTGAAATCGCTAAATTATTGTATATTTTTCAAACATTTTGAAAGCTTAAGTTAAATAACATAAAAATTCGACACAAAGCGGATCTATACTTAGGCTAAAAAAATATAAAGAATTTGCGGACCATGGAAATTACAATAAAGACCACGAAAATTACTAAGCAGATAAAATGTTGCTAAACACCATGTCATATACAGGGTCTAACAAAATCAATAAGCGAACGTTTAAGGGCGGTTTCTATACATCATTCTACATACAATGACAAAAAATGGGCTCCAGTTTTATAATTTTATTTATCAAAGTTATGTTTCTAACAAACTAAACCAATTAAAATAATGCACATCATGAAACATGCTGTATCTATACTAACACGCATGCAAGTGCAAACTTTTGTTTATACAACGTAGTATCTGTAACTAAAGAAAGACCAAGAAAAATATCTCTTTTTACAAGTATTAAATCTTTGAGTAATCAAGATATGTGGTGTCTTTTGATATATCTGTTTAAAATGGGCTAAATAGGGTTGTAGGCTGAGATCCGGTCTTTCCCCAAGCATCTGCTTAGGGAAAGGTTTGATCAGCAATAAATTGTAGGGTTTTATTTATATATCCAACACATTAAGTATTACCTATCCAATCTTCTATCTGGAATTCGGAAAGTTCCGAACACGAAAGTTTGAGAGCCACTGCAATTTGAGATTTGGCCTAGTGGGGTAAGTTCGGATGTCCGAAATAAAAAAAGAAAACAATATACTGTTCCCGGTGACTTTTTTAACAATATAAAATTTTCCAAAAATAATCTCGTAGGACGTATAAGAACGGATATATTATTTTTATGAACTCTGTGTTTTAAGCCATAATGGCAATTTTAGAAGTCCGGTCCGGAAAATCCGGGGAAATGCCCATGAACGTCCGATCTTTCCCTAGGTTTTAAAATTTTATTCCTATTTTAAACATCATATAAATAGTAGTTGTTTCGTTTATAATTATATAAAACACATTTTATCTTATAGCCTGTTTATTAACAATCCATTTTCACTATTATTTATTGTGCTAACTAATGTAACTCGAGAAAAATAAATTTCACCAACATCTTCTCAAATAAAACTAAAAACCGTCCGAACTTACCCCAACGCACCTTAAGTATTCAAAGCAGGAACATGAAAGTAATATAAATGTAAATAATTAGCAAATTTCTTATATTATTAATTGTTTCTATGACATTAAGAGGCCTATTACATCTCGACATGATTTTTGCGTAAAATGTCCAAATTCGGAATTTTTGATCTCAGAAACAAAAATACATTAACAATTTTGACTTATTGAATAATGTAGAATAGCTATTGGCATAGTTCGTAGCGGCCTCGCTTTTTGTACTTGTGCTTAACTTTTAATTAAACCTAAAATTGCAGTGAAAGATTTTCATACAATACACGAAGGCACTTTTTTGAGCTCCTTGATTGAACTACTGTTCTAAACAAATAAAATAAAAAATATAATGTTATCTTTTATATAGTCGTATAGTTCATAGCGGCCTCGGAATTGGTAGATATCATTGATTTTATATAGAAAAAAAATCTTATTCTAAACCAAAAAAACTTCGAAAATTGTTTTAAGTTAACTGTGAATTTCTTCTATCTACGTTAATTAAAAAAAATTAAAAATTATGGAGCAAAATTTATACCAGAAAAATATTATTGTTACTTCATGAGGAATAAAGATTTTATAATGAATTTTAATTATTTATTATTATAATGAATAAATAATAAATACAACTGCAAAATTACTACAAAGTGCGAAAAGGGCATTTTACGCAAAAATCACATTCGAGATGTAATAGGCCTCTTAAGCATAGTATGTGGATCATAATTATGTGGTCTGTGGGATTAACTTATTAATAAAAATAATAAATATTTGGTTATAAAAGTATCAGTACGAAATCTACGTAGACGCAACCACTGAAATCTTTTTTCTGTTGCTCTGTCTTATAATTTATTTTTATAATTTTTTCGTCTTTCTCTACCGTTCGCTTTAAGAGGCCTATTACATCTCGAATGTGTTTTTTGAGTAAAATGGGCATTTTATTTTCGCATTTTGTAGTAATTTTGCAATTGTATTTATCGTTTTTATCGAAATAAGATAATAAATTTGTGCATAATATTACAAATCTCCATTCTGTGAGCATAAGTTGAATTCGGACGGCTGGCGCATCGCATTTTGTAGTAATTTTGCAGTTGTATTTATCGTTTTTAACGAAATAGGATAATAAATTCCTTATAAAATCTTTATTCCTTATAAAGTAACAATTACTCTGGTATAAATTTTGCTCAATAATATTATCGTAGATAGGAGATATTCACAGTAAACTTTTAGCGATATTCGAAGTTTTTTGGTTTACAATAAGATTTTTTTCCTATATAAAATCAATGATATCTAAAAATCCCGAGGCCGCTACGCACTATTTGACTATATAAGAGATAACATTATAATTTTTTTATTTCACTTGTTTAGAACAGTGGTCCAATCGATGAGCTCAAAAAAGTGCCTTCGCGTAGTTTATGAAAATCTTTCACTGCAATTTTGGGTTTATTTAAAAAGTTAAGCAAAATTTACAAAAAGCGAGGCCGCTACGCACTGTTCCAATAGCTATTTTACACTATTCAATAAGTCATAATTGTTAATGTATTTTTGTTTCTGAGATCCATAACGCCAAAATTGGCCATTTTACGCAAAAATCACAGTCGAGATGTAATACGCCTCTTAAGCTATAACGCACCGCATCTCTTTTTATCCTTTTCCTCCTTAATTTTTCGGCGACTCTTTTTTTTAAGTGTCATGTCTCTGCTCAACTTACAACTTATATGTTATTACTGAAAAAAAAGCTTGTACAGCCATCACCAATGTTATTTACAAACCCCAAACGTGAAACTGATGCTTATGTTAGTAGTTTGATATGTATGTCAATCCAATCTTGGCACTAATTAAAAAGCGTGCTAAGTCAACGAAACCACTTTTTTTCCATGTTTGTAATTGAAAGTTATATGAATGGGGTCGGGTTTTAATATAAAAGAAAGAAAAAGTAATTAATATTTGTAATGTATTTTTTTTTTTTTGCTGACTGGCCATACTGATAAAAATAGCTATGGTTTAACCACTTAAAACTGTGGTTTAACTGATGGTTTTACAAAGTTAAATTTTAAAAAATAACCGACATAGTATTTTTCACTTGAATTGGTGAAATAAATGCATGCATTATAGTACCTACAAACATTGAACATTTTATTTGTATTCATTGCAACCAAAAAACAAGTAATAAATAAATAAGTAAATAAGTAATAAATAAAGCAATTTTCATGGGTTTTACGTAATTTCCATGGTGTTTTATACACGGAAATTACACCATAGAAATCGCTAAAAAACATATATTTTGAAATTCTTCGGCATTGAAATAATATAACCAGCTAGTTTGTTGCTGGTTATCTATATCTGGGAGTTAGTTTTACACTTCAAAACCCGTTTGCCAAAAATAGTACAATAATATATTGCAAAAATGTGACATGGTAATGGACGGTAGTACTTACTATTAGTTATTCTGTGGTAATGGCTAAGAACTTTGAACCAAAAATTGTAGAACTTACTCGGCACCGAAAGCGCGGGGAAACAGCGACACGGCACGGCCACCACGTATAGGTAGGTCTTTGATTATATACATGTCTAGACAGACCCTGGCCGTAAAAAAACGTAGAAAAATTTATAGGCCAAAATTGGCCTATCGCGCAATCCTGGCGGTCAGTGTCATTGTGCCGTCAAGCAGTGTTTACCTCTCGCGTTTCGGTGAAATTGTTCGCAAAATGACCGTTTGCTCAGTGAAATTCTGTCGAATCTACAAAGGAAAAATCTTTTTGAAAAGGAAAGTCACGTTCCATCTGTAAGTATCGATAAATTTTAATGAAAATTTAAAGTTTAACAATAATAACGGCAATGTATGCGTAGTGTTGCTGGTATCTATATATATATATATATATATATATCAAAAGGTAGAATTCCCATTATTGGTGGCAGAATATAAAAGGAGGTTTAAATATAATAAGCATGATAAAAAATACTCAGTCTTGTAAGTTAGTATTTATACATGGCCTTGTTGTAAATAAAGTTAATACAACAAATATAATTATTATTGGAACACTTTCAAAGTTTTCCTTTTTTTAAACTGATGTCTGATTTATAAGAGCGTGAATAAATGTCACGGTTCCTTTCGATGTCGAATGTTTGTAAACATATTACTGTCATTTGTGCAAATGTCTAGTTTCAGTAGGATTTTTACTGTTTTTTGAAAGAAAGACACAATAGATAACTGTTTTCTTGTGAATGTCTCTCAAGAAAAAGTAAAATCCTACTGCAACTAGGTAAAACAGTAATCTGTTTACAAACATTCGTCATCGAATTCGGCTGGAGTATAGGTTCCGTTCTAAAACAAGAAAAAATATAATACCTACTGTAATATTTTATAATACTATTATTATAAATTGTTATTGTGGTGTGGTATCGTATCGATATTCGAAACGAATAAAAAAATTATTATGTTTGAAATGGAATGTAGGTACGTAAGTATTTATGTAAGAAGTGTGTGTTTAAGTATATGTATGTAGGGGATGGTAGTATGTATGCTTCAGAGCTCGATGGCGCATCGGCTAGCACGTTCGGCTTGCGATCTTGCCCGCTAAGCAACTTTCGCAATGCCGGGTAGCTGGATGGGTGACCAAATTTAAAACATCTTGAGCTCCTTCGTGCTTCGAAAGGCACGTTAAGCCGTTGGTCCCGTTTGTTGTCAGCAGTGGGACGTTTATAGGCTGATGATGATGATGACGATGTTTGAGAAAGTGCGGGTGTATGTTTGTGCCCCTAAAAGGTCAATATTTCTCGTCTCATGTAGGTTATCTCGTCTCACGGATATTGATGAGCAGTCATCACAAATTATGTAACCTTTACAACTGTTCGACCACATAGCAAACATTACAATTTTCAGATTTCCAACAGATCCGGTAGAAAGAAGTCGCTGTCGAAATATTTAACTAGTTACAAGGTTTCAACATAATAAGAAATTAGAGAACATGAAAAATGATGTAACATCCAAACGAAAGTTATTTAAGAAACAAATACAAAGAGAACGCCATTAATTGTTGTGATTTTAATTAAAAATATTTAAATTTCTAATTAGAAAATCAATTTTGATTAAGTAATAAATGTAAATCAACTTGCCTGTTGCTTCTATTATTTCGTCCTTATTACAAACATATCACATGCACGCAGGCTTCCATTAGCGCATTATTTTATTGTACTCGCCCTCGCCTTCTATCATCCATTTCTTTTAAACACACCAGCTTCTTTTATGCTTTATACCTACATATACGATAGACATATCTAATTTAAAAAGTTATGATATACTATGAATCATTTTAAAATTGTATTGTGCATAAATATTTTTTCCCTACTTTATTGGAAATTAGGCATTTGCTGGCAACCATTCGCGCTAGTGTCAGTCATACGCGGCTGTCACGCACACTTCAAATTCAATACAAAAACCCTCGGACCAAATATCACAATGGACAGAGTCTTTGGATTTTTAGCATGTCCGTCTTTTGTAAGTGTGCAGCTTTCTATCTGTACATGTGTGCGTGACTAAGGATGTGACTAGTATATCGATATAATCACTTTAATGTGGTGTGTACCTAGTTCGTTATTATAATTGCGGGTTAAAGTTACTCACGTCCGTAGGTTTACCCTTTAGACCCTACACATGACCTCTGGGTAGTGCTAAATGAGTGGTGATAAATACTGACTGAGTGGTAGAGCCACGCTGCGTTGCAGCACGCATTGGGCTGGCTCGCCCGGCGTAAATACCACCCTCTCACTAAGGGTGTTACCAGACCGATCGATCGATCGTCGATTGACGGCATCGATCAACGTCGATCGAAGTTGATCGACTGGTCTGGTAGCTTTAATCGATCGACGGATACCGTTTGACTAACCAATCGATCGACGACGGTCGGTCGACGTTGATCGATAGGTGTGGTAGCTTTAATCGATCGACGGATACCGTTCGTCTAACCCATCGATCGACGGTCGGTCGACGTTGATCGATTAACCCTGGCTAAATTCTATCAGTTTCTTTCGAAATGTATTCAGAAAATGACTCGTTGTTCTTGGCCAGGACGATGTTGCTCGAACTATTATTACGGAGACGCAAACGCAGAAGAGTATGGATGCGGCCGTTTTTTAAATTTTTTAAAGCCAACGATCGCTTACTTTATCCAAATGACATTTTAGGCAGCGGTTTTTGTTTTTGTTTTTGTTTTTTTTGCGTAGCGATTTTCATGCATTTCGAGGTTTTTTTTTTATTATACAACAGAAAACTAGCTTTATTGAAAAATATCTGGGGGGGGGTAGGGGGGAGGGGGATGGAGGGATACGGTAATGGTAACTTAGTAGAATATTGGTTATTTGTTCCTAAAAATAACCTAAAATAACCTTAAAATAAAAATATCTTGGAAACTATGCATCTTCGCACTTTGGCTCCCCCTCCCCCTCCCCTTTCCCCCTTTTTCGGTGTTGCTTAATCTAAAGTGCTTCCCAAGGTGTTTGGGGGGAATATCATTTAGTATTTAAACGTTCATATTATCATCACTCATTATCATCAACTTTAAGCATAATCAATGAACTCTACGAAATTTTATAAAAAAAGTGAAGCGGCCGGCGCGTCTAATTAAACAGCTCGATCTAACACCCAATCCATTGTAACGGTCGATTGTCGATCGACATCGATCGATTGGTCTGGTAGACAGACACTATCGATCGACGTCGACTTATCCATTCTACCATCGATCGATGCCGTCGATCGACGGTAGAAGAGGTCGAGAGGGTTCCGATAAGTAATATCGATAAAACTTCGATACACAAATACGTACATCACTAATCATTATGCCAAAAACCAAGCCTTTAAATTACATTTAAATAAGGTTTAAACCCTGATTCTTATAAATAGTGTATGATATAGTATGATTTAGAATTAGCAAAAATTAATGCTTTGCCGTTTTAATTATTAAAAAACTCATAGTAAAGCATACATATTATGAGAAATCACTAACGTATGAAATGATAATTCCTGGTCTTTCACACCTCCTTTTGTTGTTCTTGACGAACAATAAACAGCTGAACAAGGCATTATGTCAATTGTACATTACACAAATAACACAAACACTAAGATTACTTAATATTTCACTATTATTTCGCACAATCCAGCAATGTTTTGACCGAGTAGTCGGTCATGAAATGACACGTCTCACACCGACAGTGCGTGGCTGCCAAACCTACATTCACTATCTCTTTTACTCATATCACACTACAGTCATACAGACAGAGATACAAATACTTTACTTTGATACACGTATGTAAAAGCGGCAACGTCGTAAGACTCTGTCCATGTAATATTTGGTCCGAGCAAAAACCGGACGGATTTTGAGAAGCGTTTGTACCGCGATGCTCCGTCTAGACATGTATATAGTCAAAGAGGTAGGTATATTATAAAGTAAGGTACTCTATGCGGCCACCTACCTGCAACCTGCGGCCGTAACCCAACTACTTCGATCAACAATACTTACTATTGTTGATCGAAGCCCAACTAGCAAAATAAAGTTCTATAGAAGTTGAAACAACGTTTTACATGCAATTGTTTTGCTGATCCGATTAGGTTAGTCGTATAAACGCAGGATAAACGGTTATAAAAGGCGAAAGTGGCGCATTTTATAAGACTTAAATGTAACGTCACAGTTAAATAAAGGTTAACATGGCGTCAGAAAATGTTAAGTAAAAGTAGTATAACGGTTAAACTATGACCAAATGTTGTATAAAGAGCACAAGAAAAACATTTACTACATTTACGTTATACATTTAAAAATTGGTTAAATGTGAGAAAACTGACCATTATGTTTTATAAAAGGTATAACGTAACTTTTAAACACGGTTTACTTGATTTTATAGGAGCATAAATGTTTTGAATTTTTATTTATTAGGTCTTTACCTTTGATTATTATACATGTCTAGATAGAACTCAGAACAATAGCTAAAGCAGTAGTTATTGTTCTGAGAGATAGAACATCGCCGTAAAAAAACGTATAAAAATTTATCGGCTAAAATTGGCCTATCGCGCTCTCCTGGCGGTCAGTGTCATTGTGCCGTCAAGCAGTGATTACGTCTCGCGTTTTGGTGAAATTGTTCGCAAAATGACCGTTTGCTCAGTGAAATTCTGTCGAAACTACAAAGGAAAGATCTTTTCGAAACGGTAAATCACGTTCCATATGTAAATACTTATAATTAATTAATTTAATTATTTTTAATTTAATTATTATAATTTACTTAACGGAAATTTTAAGTTTAGCAATATTAACGGCCATGTATGCGTAGTGCTTTGACTATATACATGTCTAGACGGAGCATCGCGGAACAAACGCTTGTCAAAATCCGCCCGGTTTTTGTATTGAATTTGAAGTGTGCGTGACAGCCGCGTATCTGACACTAGCGCGAATGGTTGCCAGCGAATGCCTAATTTCCGATAAAGTAGGGAAAAACTATGTATGCACAATATAATTTTAAAATGATTCATAACATAACATTACTTTTTAAATTACGTATGTCTATCGTATTTGTAGGTATAACGCATAAAAGAAGCTGGTGTGTTTAGAAAATATTGATGATTGAAGGCGAGGGCAAGTACAATAAAATAATGTGTTAATGGAAGCCTGCGTGCATGTGATATGTTTGTAATAGGGACGAAATAGAAGCAACAGGCAGGATGATTTACATTTAATACTTAAGAGGCCTATTACATCTCGACTGTGATTTTTGAGTAAAATGGTCAACTTTGGCGCTCTGGATCTCGGAATCAAAAATATATCAACAATTTTGACTTAATGAATAGTGTAGAATAGCTATTGGAATAGTGCGTAGCGGCCTCGCTTTTTGTAAATTTTGCTTAACTTATTAATTAAACCCAAAATTGCAGAGCAAGATTTTCATAAAATGCGCGGAGGCATTTTTTTGAGCTCATCGATTGAACTACTGTTCTAAGCAAATGAAATAAAAAAAATAGAATGTTATCTCTTATATAGTCGTATAATGCTTAGAGGCCTCAGAATTTTTAGATATCGTTGATTATATATAGAAAAAAAATCTTATTCTAAACCAAAAAACTTTGAAAAACGCTTCAAGTGAACTGTGAATTTCTCCTATCTACGATAATATTATTGATGCAAAATTTATACCAGAATAATTGTTACTTCATGAGGAATAAAGATTTTATAATTTTAAATCATGAATTTATTATTCTATTTCGATAAAAACGATAAATACAACTGCAAAATTACTACAAAATGCGATGCGCCGGCCGTCCGCACTTCAGTACTGCGCTAGCGCTCCTCAGCGTTGGACCTGTGTCGAATTTCTTCGCGCCGATATCGATCGATCTACGTGCAGTGCATGTATAGTGCGACTACCAAGTTTGATCACATAAGTATAATTTTACAAGTTTTTATTTAGCTTCACCTGTCCGTTTGTCATCAAATCTTGCAAATTAAATTTGATCCACTTTCCGGTTACCGATTTAGCTGAAATTTTACATACATGTGTAAATCGCGTGACAATGCAATATTATGATGACATGGTGCTAATCTGATGATGGAGCTGGAAGGTGGCCATAGAAACTTCACAATGAAACGACACAACCTCATCGAGTTTGGGCTCGATTGAATTGTCTTGACGAGTAGTTTGTCTTTCAATGGTAACCAGGGTCTGATGATGGAGCTGGAAGGTGTTCATGGGAACTCTGTTATGAAACGACGCAACTCCATCAAGTTTCGGCTCATTTCATTGGTCTTAACGAGTACTTTGTTTTTGGATGGTTACCAGGGTATGATGATGGAGCTGGAAGGTGGTCATGGGAACTCTGTTATGAAATGACGCAACTCCATCGAGTTTCGGCTCATTTCATTGGTCTTGACGAGTACTTTGTTTTTAGATAGTTACCAGGGTATGATCTGATGATGGAGCTGGAAGGTGATCATAGGAACTCAGTAAAGAAACGACGCAACCCCATCGAGTCTCGGCTCGTTTGATTCGTCTGGACGAATACTTTAGTGCTAGATGGTAACCAGGGTCTGATGATGAGCTGGAAGATGGCCATAGAAACTCAGTAATTAAACGACATAACCGCGTCATGTTTGATTTGTCTTAATGGGTGAACCGTTTTAATTGATATGTAAAGTTATTAAAATAATACTAAAAAGTTAAACATAAAATTAAAAGAAAATATTTTTTTTTAAAACAAGCTTTTATTATTGTTCTTGTTAATAATAATCTTCTATTAACAGAATGCAAGCACAATAGAGTCACTTGTTACGCTCGCCTGCAGTTAACATTGACATGTATTATCCTGTACGTAAGTTTAGATCCATATTAATAACCGAATTAAAAGATTGCCTGGAAGGGCCACAAACACAAGGCGATTGATACAAAATCGGCTTGTGGTTTCTTTTATAAATCTTGTAGTTCTAAAGTAGTTTGTTTGTGTGAATGATAGTGTGTGCATAGTACGCTTCCTAATAACTCTAATTTAGTTTATGCATGTCGTTGCAACCTCTAATTAAGACAGCGCCTTAGAATGTAACCCAATATTTGTTGTTTTATAAATGTACATAAATGTACAAAACCCACCAACCCGCATTGGGCCAGCGTGGTGGGTTATGGCCCAATATCCCCACGTGCTATATATTGTCCACGTGGGAGGCCTGTGCCCAGCAGTGGGACGTTTATAGGCTGATGATGATGATGATGAAATGTACATGGTGTTTGTTTTGTTGGTTGTCCTTAAATAAATAAATAGAATTAAAAATTTAAAAATAATAATTTAAACCAGAAAAGAAAAATATCATTATATAGGGTCTAACAATATCAATAAGCGAACGTTTAAGGGGAGCATCTATACATCACACTGAGCATGCTCGTTGTAGGTCCAAAACTACAGGCTTGTTACCGAGATAATCAACAAAACATTATCATAATTCACCAAAAATACACCCTTTCCAAACCGTACAGCTGTACTACACTCACACAAAGATAGCCGAATATGCACACTAAACTCGGAGCACACTGAGCTATCTTTTTATTGACGCTTGCGTGCGTGTTAGTAAAAATACAGCATGTTTCATGATGTGCATTATTTTAATTGATTTAGTTTATCAGAAAACATAACTTTGAAAAATCACTATAACTGGAGCTCATTTTTTGTCATTGTATTCAGAATTAACTAATTAGATACCGCCCTTAAACGTTCGCTTATTGATGACAATACAACCTTTAACTAAAATTAACCACATTCGTCTACGTCACAATAATCCCATATCGTAAGTAGGTACATACCTATTAGACATTTTATTAAACCATAAAACTTTACACCTTACATTTTTTATAAATAGAGTCTGGCTAACGAAAGCTGAACCTCGTAGTAAGTTATTTGATTGCCAACGCTTTGTCTCTATGTGTCTATCTGAGGTGTCATTTCGTATGTCAACCTTTCGTTGGCCAGACTCTAAAAGCGTGTTACATTGTGATTGCAAAAGAAAAATAATGAAGGTGTAGTTATGCTAAAATAATATTCTTTAATGTTCCATCACAATGTAATGCGCTCTTTTTTAATAAAAAAAATTTGGTATGTGATAAAAACGCAAAGCAAAAATACAAGCTGTAAAGTTTTATGGTTTAATAAAAATGTCTAATAGGTATGTATATATGTACCTACTTACAATATGGGATTATTGTGACGTAGACGAATATGATAAATTATCGTTAAAGGTTGCAATGTAGGTAACTATGTACCTATATATGTATAATATTTTTTTTCTAATCAGGTTTATATTGTTATTTTTAAATTTTTTATTCTTTTTATTAACAAGAACATAATAAAAGCCTATTTTTAAAAAGTATTTTTTTTTTTAATTTATTTAGTGTTTGTTTTATATGGAATCTAGAAAGCTTATTATGATGTTGAATTATTCTTAATATTAATTTCGTTATGTTCAGCATTGGTCGAAAAAGGTATCAATGTGTAAAGAAGTTAAGGTATACATCTACATTAAGAAATGCAAATATAGCAAGGTATTTCTTGCCATTAAGGCATATAGTATTCTAATCCTAACTAATGTTTGGCCTTGTTTGATTCTTACCTCGTTTAACTCGTAATAATGCATCTGAAATAAAAACTCTACCTTTCTATTGCTTTTTCACACCTAAACCATTCGATCGATTTGATTGAAGCTCTTGACAGGTTGCAAAGACGTGCTGTCCGTATTATCGGTAACGATGACGTTACGACCAGTCTGGAGCCGTTACAGCTACGTAGGGACATTGCTTCCCTTAGTGCTTTCTACCGCCTTTACCACGGTGAATGCTCTGAGGAGCTCTTTGACCTCATCCCTTCCTCTCCTTTCCTTTCCAGATCGACGCGTGCAGGTCTTAGAAGCCACCCTCATACCGTGCTGACCATCAAGACACGTACCAAAAAGTTTGGACAATCGTTCTTTTGCCGAACTGCCCGTATGTGGAATGCGCTTCCCGCACACGTGTTTCCTTCCTCTTTCTCTCCCGGGTTATTTAAGCGGGGCGTGAAAAAGCATTTATGCAGGCCGCCATAGTGAGAGCGTTCGGCATAGCGTGGTAGCGCTGTGATGAACGCTTTCACTTCTTGGGCTTCACTGGCTGGTTTTCATCAGGCAGAGTGAAGCCATTATGGCGTGCCACAATAAATAAAATAAAAAAATTGAAATTTGGCAAATAGGTAGTTCTGTTTTATGGTGTTTTATACTCCCATGTAAATTGTAATTAATTTTATTCTAATCTAAGCTATAATTTTTATCTAAAACGAAAAACGTCCTTTGCTATAAAGGACTAGGTAAATAAAAAAAATGTTTCTAACAAATATTCACATACTAGACCCATGGCACACTCTAAATGTGCGCGTATAGCGATAACAAATTACTCCATAGAAATACTAAAAAATATAAACTTGGGAAAAGTATCAAAATCGCTTGGTCGTAGTTTTAACATAGTATTGTGGGTGGACTCATGACCTTCAATGAGTTGTCGGGTGGGACGCTTAAAATACCTATTCTCGCAGAGTTGAAATTTGTAATAGGGCTCTTAATCAAAATTGATTTTTTAATTAGAAATTTAAATATTTTAAATTAAAATCATAACAATTAATGGCGTTCTCTTTTTATTTGTTTCTTAAATAATTCGTTTGGATGTTACATCATTTTTCATGTTCTCTAATTTCTTATTATGTTGAAACCTTGTAACTAGTTAAATATTTCGACAGCGACTTCTTTCTACCGGATCTGTTGGAAATCTGAAAATTGTAATGTTTGCTATGTGGTCGAACAGTTGTAAAGGTTACATAATTTGTGATGACTGCTCATCAATATCCGTGAGACGAGATAACCTACATGAGACGAGAAATATTGACCTTTTAGGGGCACAAACATACACCCGCACTTTCTCAAACATCGTCATCATCATCATCATCAGCTTATAAACGTCCCACTGCTGGGCGCAGGCTTCCCACGTGGAGATAGCATTTGGGAATATTGGGCCATAACCCACCACGCTGGCCCAATGCGTGTTAGTGGGTTTTAACAACTGTCATCTTACGACAACAAACACGACCAACGGCTTAACGTGCCTTTCGAAGCACGAAGGAGCTCAAGATGTTTTAAATTTGGTCACCCATCCAGCTACCCGGCATTGCGAAAGTTGCTTAGCGGGCAAGATCGCAAGCCGAACGTGCTAGCCGATGCGCCATCGAGCTCTGAAGCATACATACTACCATCCCCTACATACATATACTTAAACACACACTTCTTACATAAATACTTACGTACCTACATTCCATTTCAAACATAATAATTTTTTTATTCGTTTCGAATATCGATACGATACCATACCACAATAACAATTTATAATAATAGTATTATAAAATATTACAGTAGGTATTATATTTTTTCTTGTTTTAAAACGGAACCTATTATAATCCAGCCAAATTCGATGACGAATGTTTGTAAACAGATTACTGTTATACCTAGTTGCAGTAGGATTTTACTTTTTCTTGAGAGACATTCACGAGAAAACAGTCAACTATTGTGTCTTTCTTTCAAAAAACAGTAAAAATCCTACTGAAACTAGACATTTGCACAAATGACAGTAATATGTTTACAAAAATTCGGCATCGAATAGGAACCGTGACATTTATTCACGCTCATAAAAATTAGACATCAGTTTAAAAAAAAAATTTGAAAGCGTTCCAATAATAATTATATTCAATGTAAGTATTTACTTCATTTACAACAAGACCATGTATAAATACTAACTTACAAGACTGAGTATTTTTCATCATACTTATAACATTTAAACCTCCTTTTATATTCTGCCACCAATAATGGGAATTTTTCATTTTGATACCAGCAACACTACGCATACATGGCCGTTATTATTGTTAAACTTTAAATTTTCATTAAAATTTATCAATACTTACGGATGAAACGTGACTTTCCTTTTCGAAAAAAATTTTCTTTTGTAGTTTCGACTGAATTTCACTGAGCAAACGGTCATTTTGCGAACAATTTCACCGAAACGCGAGAGGTAAACACTGCTTGACGGCACAATGACACTGACCGCCAGGATTGCGCGATAGTCCAATTTTTGCCTATAAATTTTTCTACGTTTTTTACGGCCAGGCTCTATGTAGACATGTATATAATCAAAGGCGTAGTGTTGCTGGTATCAAAATGTAAAATTCCCATTATTGGACGCAGAATATAAAAGTCAATTTAAGTATATTAAGTATACTTAATAAAATACTTAGTCTTGTAATTTAGTCTTGTTGTAAATAAAGTAAATACATTAAATATATTTAACGCTATCAAAGTTTTTTTATTTTTTATTTATATTTGTTCCGTGAAGGAACAGGCTAAGGTCAGAGACCATACCGCCTAGTCATTAGTTTTTTTATTTCTTTTTTCCCTAGATGATAATGAGTGGTGATTAAGATGATAAATGATGTTCCCCCAATCCCCCTGAGTCCTCAGTAAAGATGTGGGACTTTACTAAAATCTCACGCGGACTTCTTGAGAGAATTTGAAAAGTGATGTTGCACTGTTTTGATCCATTTGACAATACTCATGCACGTTCACAAACACATAACGGTTAATAATCCATTGTTATTTCTATTATTTCATATTAATGTTCGAAATAACACAAATTTTAGAAAATAAAACAAAACTGCAAACATGACGCTTCATTTTCCCGCTAAGAAGTCCTCAAAGTTTTTCTTTTTATATACTAATTTTAAGAGCATGCTTAAATGTCACGGTACTTAGGTTCCGTTGTAAAACTAGAAAAAATATAATACTGTTACCTATATTATATAATACTATTATTATTAATTGTTATTGTGGTATGGTGTCGATATTCGAAATGAATAAAAAAAATATTATGTTTGAATGGAATGTACGTAAGTATTTATGTAAGAAGTGTGTGTTTAAGTATATGTATGTGGGGAATAGTAGTATGCATGTTTGAGAGCTCGATGCCGCATCGGCTAGCACGTTCGGCTTGCAATGTTTGCCCGCTAAGCAACTTTTGCAATGCTGGGTCGCTGGATGGGTGACCAAATTTAAAACATCTCGAGTCCTCCGTGCTTCGGAAGGCACGTCAAGCTGTTCGTCCCGGTTGTTTTCGTAAGATGACAGTCGTTAAAACCCACCAACCCGCATTGGGCGAGCGTTGTGGGTTATGGCCCAATATCCCCACGTGCTATGTCTACGTGTGAGACCTGTGCCCAGCAGTGGGACGTTTATAGGCTAATAATTATTGAGAGAGTGCAGGTGTGTGTTTGTGCTTCTTAAAGTTCAATATTTCTCGTCTCATGTAAAGGACCATGAGAAATTTTGTCCCCTCCATCCAACAGATTTGAAATTAGTGTCATTTGAAGGGTCTAGTAGGATAGATATTTTTTTACTATGGCGACGTTCTTCTAATTCGTGGGATTTAGGATAAAAAAAATATATTGTTTTTGAATATTTTTTTTTCTAACAAAATAAGATTTCAAGAGCAGACCAGACTCCACAGGCGGCACCCTGTCTAGTCTGGTCTGCTTACACAGTTTACCTTTACACAGTTGCATTCATTAAAGTATTATAACTAGAGACGATACCACGAAGCAAGTCATTGCGCACATGCAAAAAATTGCATCGCGGTGTCGTATCTTGTTACAATACCTCAATGATTGCATTCATGTAGTGTAGGTACATGGTATACCTACAACTTCTGGGTAATCTAACATAACTTAACTTTTTAAATTAGGTATACCTAATTTAAAAAGTTATGTTATGTTCATGAATCATTTTAAAATTGTGTTGTGCATAAATATTTTTACCCACTTTAACGGGAATTAGGCATTCGCTGGCAACCATTCGCGCTAGTGTCAGTCATACGCGGCTGTCACGCACACTTCAAATTCAATACAAAAACCGGGCGAATTTTGAGAAGCGATTGTACCGCGATGCTCCGTCTAGACATGTATATACTCAGAACAATAACTAATTATTGTTCTGAGTGTATATAGTCAAAGGTCTTTACCTATGAAATTGCCGTTATTCAGTACTGGGCCCTGATTCTGTATGACAACATTACGATATCTTCCAAAAACGTATTCTCTAAGACAATTGAACGAAACCTTGCGGAATGAACACGACGTTGTCGTGACTAGAACTGTCAAAAATTCCACGTTTGTTTACCGCGCGGAATCATTGTGACTAGTGATTATTTCGGTATTTTATTACAAAACTCTGCAAAAAAACTTGAAAAGATTAACAATTATTGATATTTTGTAACAATAAACACAACACAATACTTGAGTAAAGTGATACAAATAACTATAAATGAATGTAAGTACATATTTTGTGATCCTGTAGAAATAAAAATCTTGCAACTATTTTTCGCTTTTTCTTTTTCTACATTTTATTTTTAAATTACTAATTCTATTTATACCCAGGTACACGATATTTGATTGTAAAATTATTTATTGTAAAAGTTTTTTGAAACTTTCAATCATAACAATCAAACGTTCAAAAACCGCCTTACCTCTTAGTTTTATGTGAGAGTATTTCAAAGAAACTTATTTTAAAAGCAATTGGTTTGACTTTTTATTATAAACCTTTATACATGAAATAAAACGCATAGTTACAAATTATAACAACATTTTCATCTAAAAAAAAACATGTTTTTGTCAAGTACCAACATCATGGTCAGATAAACTAGAGTTTGATTTATGAACGCAAGTGTGACATCGTAATGTTCCATAGCCAAAGTGTCTTGGATCATACAGAAATTTACAGAATAGTGTTATCTAGATTCCTTACCGTGGCAAGACGTAGGCAAGACACGAGAATGACGTGGTTTGTGCGCGGTAAGATTTAGGTGTGGAATCTAGTTTGCGATACAGAATCAGGGCCCAGGTCATTTCAAATAGAAAAAAAGTTTGGAATGACTTTGTATTCTGAATTCAAATTAATTTTGTTTTAAAAACATGACATTTTTTTTACAAACTCAGTCTTTTGTTTATTGATTAGCGTTGTATTTTCATTACAATTGAACATTTTTCGTCATGGAGACCTAAAAATTCGTGTAATTATGGAGTATGAGTTCCGTCGTGGCACCAACGCGACACAAACGGCACGTAACATCAAAAACGTTTACGGAGAGAAGTGTACAAACGAACGCACAACCAATGATAAAAGGTCATTGCGCACAACCCGTTATTCCGTTCTGGAAATTTTGACTTGAAAAATGAAGCTCGTGGTCGTCCGGAGACTTTGGTCAACAATGATGAATTAAAGGCGATTGTGGAAGCTGACGAAACTCCATCTACAGCTGATCTAGCAGCAGCTTTTGATGTTAGCATCAAAACAATTTTGATCCATTTGTGACAAATAGGCAAGGTAAAAAACTTGATAAATGGGTGCCCCACGAACTTAACGATCGCCAGCGCAACGTACGCGTAGAGACCTGCCTCGCGCTCCTAATAGGCAAAGAAATGAAGGAATTTTGAACCGAATTGTTACGTGTGACGAAAAATGGATTCTGTTCGACAATCAAAAGCGCTCAGCAAGTTGGTTCGATCCTGGTTCAGCACTAAAGCAATGCCCTAAACCAAAAATGACCCCTAAAAAGGTGATTAGTGTTTAGTGGTCTAGTGCGGTAGTGATTCACCACAGCTTTTTACAAAACGGCATGAGCATTACTGCAGATATGTACTGTGAAGAACTGGAGACAATGATGGAGAAGCTTGCACATCGACAACCAGCTTTGGTCAATCGGTCGTCCCCACTGCTTCTTCACGACAACGCGCGACCCCATACTGCACAACAGACAGTTTCCAAGCTGCAAGAGCTGGGGTTGGAAGCTCTCCCTCATCCGCCATACTCACCAGACCTTGCACCTACCGACTAATACTTTTTCCAAAATTTAGACAAATTTTTAGTGGGTAAAAAATTTAATTCCCGAGAGGCAGTACAATGCCTTTGAAGAGTTTGTTGCCTCCCGTCCAGCTGATTTTTACAAGAAGGGCATCAATAATTTGCCAATGCGTTGGCAAAGATTAGTTACTTTGAATAACAGAAATAAAAAAGTAAAAAAAAATAAGTACTTTCACTTACTCCATACAAAACGGCAATTCATAGGTAAAGACCTAATAGAACGATTTGCCTTTAATCCTTTCGGTTCACAAAATTTTTGTTTCCTTGTGGTGTTTGTGAAATAAAACAAGTTAAGAAATTGTAGATATATTATTGAAATTAATATTGAATCTAAATTGTGCAGTAGCCAAATTCAAATTTTTTGGGGGTTAAAGTTACTCGCGTCCGTAGGTTTACCCTTGAGACCCTACACGTGACCCCTGGGTGGTGCTAAATGAGTAACACTGACTGAGTGGTAGAGCCACGCTGCGTTGCAGCTCGCATTGGGCCGGCTCGCCCGGCGTAATACCACCCTCTCACGAATATTCGGCGTGAAATAATGGCACTTGGTGCTATTATGTTTTTATGTTTCGTCCGACCAGTGAAATGAAAATGAAATGAAATGAATGAAATGAAATGAAATGAAAAATGAAATGAAAACTAGTTTATTTAGCTACAACACACGAGACAGTTACAACAATCACAGTTTATCAAAATATAGATTTAAAAAGAACAGATTAATATGAGAACACTTATTAAAAATAATAGCAATGACTCACGGCCGCAGCTAAAAAGGTAGCCAATTCAGCAATTTGTCAGGTCCGATGGAGCCTGACGCTGGTTTTCAATGGGCTCCTTCAATAATTTTTTGACATATGGATGCCAATACTTTACAATGTACATACAGTAGGTAGGTTCTCAATTAAAAACTAAAAACATAAGTAATATAAAACAGACTTACAATGTAGTACCTACTTTCACAATTAAAAACTAAAAACTTAAGTAATACCTATTTGTCAGATAAATAGGGAACAATACAGTTTTCACTTTATTGCACGCCAACCGGGGCGGCGGCATGGCAGTGCGCGACTCGCGGGCGACGGGGGCGGACGGTGGATCGCCGTTCGCCACCGATTCGCCCGACGACAGTCAAACAAAGCAGACAAACAGCGCGCAAAGACGCACAAAAGTTGTTATTAACTGCAATGATGTTACAATTAAATATCATTGATTAACTGAGTTACCATTGTGCCAGAATAACAAATACAAATAGATAAGGAAAAAGTGGAAAACACATTATGGTGAAATAAATAAAATTATGATGTTAAATAGTGAAGGGATATATTTATTCGGTAAGTACTTGGTATGTATATCTAATACTGGTGTATTTTGCAGATTCAAATCACTATTAATAAAAGCAAAGTGTACCTACTACCCGCCCGCTCTGCATTGTATGTAATTCCATTTTATATCATATTTTTATATCATCTTTTCAGCCTGTTATTTACTACAAAATTAACGCAAAATTGACGCAGAACCTGAAGTAGAACGAAGGCCTACAAGACAGGGTAAGCAACCTATCCTAATGTCCTTTAAAGCAGACGTGTTTTAATTTTTAGGGTCATAGCAATGCTTACGGTGTGGTGGGACTGACCCTCTGTCTCTTTCCAGGACTCCCGCGCGCCTAGGCGTGTCATCACCAGTACGGCGTATTCTACGGCAACCAGTACCCCGCACAGGACATATTCAGGCTGGCGCACACACACACACACACACACACACACACACACACACACACACACACAACTCATACACACAAACATACACTCATACACATGGAAAAAAGAAATATCCCACCGCCTAAATGAATGATATGTTAGCATTGCACATACCCAAGTCCAGTTGTGAACTAAGTAAGTAATTTTTCAGATGCTTTTTAAATACTGCTAAGGAATTTGCAACTCTCAAGGGCGGCGGGATATTATTCCATATCTTGGCCGCGGCGTACCGAAAGGCACCCCTGAAGGATGCGGACCTATGAGGCTTAGTGGACAGTTGCTGGGAACATAGTCTTCTCTCGCATTGCCTCCTGGAACCGATCCAGTCAAGTTTGTTAAATAAATATGCAGGTTCCTTGAATTTAATAACTCCAAACAGTAAACATGCCAAATGTAATTTGCGTCTTGCTTTCATCTTGAGAATCAGATTCTCGTTGAAGTATTGAGTGACGTGACTTCTAGCCGGAATTGAGAAACAAAATCTAGCACATGCATTTTGAACACGCTGAATTAGCCGCTCAGTCCTTGAGAGTAAACGTGGGCCGTAAACAGCGTCAGCATAATTTAACTTAGACAGTACCAGCGACTCGACTAACTGCACACGCAACTCCTCGGACAGAAATGGCCTTATTCTGTAAAGTAACTTTAGTCTGTAAAAGCAGTTCCTGGCCGATTCAGCAATATGCTCTTCAAATCTTAAGCTTTCGTCAGTATTGAGTCCGAGGTTTCGAGCTATATGTACTCTCTCAATTGGCTCCCCATTTAGCGTGATGTTTAGTGCCGATGGCAAATCACTTATTTGTTTTTTTGTACCAAACAACATATATTTTGTCTTTTTTGGGTTTAACAACAGACAGTTTATATTTGACCACCCTGAAATCCGGTTTAAGTCATCAGTCAACCCCTTCACTGCAATCTCATAATTGCTTGGTTTAAAAGATATATAGAGCTGAATATCATCTGCATAAATATGATACTTGCAGTTTTCTATACATTTTATGACGTCGGCACAGTACAAATTGAACAGGATCGGACCCAATATTGAACCCTGAGGGACTCCTCTATCGAGCGACTCAGGACTTGATTGCAAAATGGTTCCATCTCCTAAACGCAGGCTTACAAGTTGCTTTCGGTTGCTAAGGTAGCTGTCGAACCAAAGGACAGTCCCGCGGCCAAAACCGTATGAGTGCATTTTAGACAATAGTAAATTCAAATTTATAGCATCGAAAGCGCGTGAGTAGTCCAATAATACGAGCAATGTACACATGCCTTCCTCCTGAGCTGTTAATATGTTATCTGTTACATCGATCAACGCCGTGGTAGTACCTCGCTTCTTCCTGAAGCCTGACTGAAATTGTGGAAGAATATCATTTTTTTCAAGATAATCAGTAAGTTGCTGACAAACCACTCTTTCTAAGATCTTAGAAAGGCAAGGAAGAATACTAATCGGACGAAGGTCTTTAATGTCTATTGGGTTAGAATTCTTAGGTAGTGGTCGCACTATGGCAGTTTTCCAGCAGTCAGGAAAAACAGATGTCTCTATTGAGCTATTAATGATGTCACATATGTACGGCAACGTGAACGGCAAAGTCATAAGAAGCATTTCCAATGATATACCGTCAGAACCAACTGCGTTAGAATTTAGTTTCAGAATTATTTTAGAGACATAGTCACGGCTGACGGTATCGAGCGTAAAAGAGGTGTCGCAAAGTCTGTGATATTCATAAAATGTTAAATTTGAAATGCTAGTTTGTGAATTTCCAGGGACATTAATAAAATTAGTATTTATTATATTCGGGTCATTAAAGTGAGCTGGCAATTCAAAATTCTTATTAGATGGCAAAATATTGGTCTTTAAATTTTTCCACAAAGATTTGGGGTCGTTAATCTTTTTATTGATATTAAATCGAAAATAAGCAGCTTTTTCGTTGTATAAAGATGTAATCACCAATGATCTTAATTGCTTGTAGTAATGTTTTCGTGGCAGTGATTTGTTTTTCCTGTACTTAGCCAACGCGTTATCTCTCAATCTCATCATTAACTTGATATTATCTGTGATCCAGGGGGGAGCGGGCTCTTTAATAAGGCACTTTTTAAGCGGCGCATGTGTATCGAAAACTGTCAAGGTGTATCTGATAAACGCTTCAACCTTTTCATTCACTGTAGTCAGCAAATACAAACTATTAAAATTTAAATTAAATAAATCTTTATTAAAATTATCAATATTAATGTTTTTGAGGGGCCTATAATGTACTGTAAGCGGCTTACACTTCTCTTTTTTAACGTTAATTTCGCAAATAATAGTTGCATGTCCAATCAGGTTACCTAAGGCTTCCACCGATATACGCTTTGCTGTAAGATCAGTACACACGAGATCAATTAACGATTCACTGGTGTGTGTGAAATGGGTTGGGGAAGCGACTAACTGTTTAAGACTTAGACAGTTAAGACAGTCGTTCAACCGTTTAACCCTAGCATCACCAGTACTCAATAAATTTACGTTAAAATCCCCCAGGAGCACATAATTATCACAGCCCCCCAGAGCAGTAATAGAGTTTGTAACGGCATCTAGAAATAGCTCTAATTCCAACCATGGAGGACGATACGCTGTGCCAATTACGATAGTCTTCCCGTTAACATTCAGTTTTAGCCACATCTGCTCAATCGTTTCATACTTGGATTCGATTGGAACCAAGCAAGTGCGTGCGCTAACACCCCTTCTAACGTAAAACCCAACACCCCCACCACGACCTGAACGTACGCTCAGCGAGCGGGGCGTGTGACGCAGCCGGTACCCGGGCACCGCGGGCGCGCGGCCCTCCTCACCACGGCGCAGCCAAGTTTCATTTATAGCCATAATGTCAATACCGCTCGGACCGAGAAATGAGATAAAGTCGTCATGGTTCGTACCTAGTGAGCCCGCATTAAAGAAACCCAACTTAAGATTAATTTTAGGAGCCATTACCATGTAGCAAAGTCAGCCACATGAGAAACATTATAGCGCTCATTGTAAATACATTGCACTACTATTGGTTTCCCGCGCACGAAGTCTTGTAAGTACTTATATAAAATTATAGTATGTAAATGTGTGTAAATATAGCTAGTTGCAAATAAATAAAAATTAATGTAGGTGTAGGATACTAATATAATAATAATATAATTGGAGGTTTGAAGTAGTTTGTAAATAGGTAAGTCCTTAGTAATTACATATTGATTGTAGGAATAGGCTGTAGATATAATATTAACGGAATTTAAGATTAGGAATAAATTGCAGTTAGGAACATTAACAATAATATAACAAAGATGATTTTTTATGGCAACACAAATATTTTTTAAATTATATTTTAAAAGTAAAAAAGTCAAATTATCAAAATCTATTAAGTTTGGTACCAATTTTATGCCAATGTAATTATCCCTTGTACCTGTGACCGTGAGACCCAAGACAACAAAACAATTAGTAGACAAACAATATAAATCACAATATAACATGCAGAAAAAACGGACGATCCAACTCTTAAAATTTAAAAAAAAATAGATAAGTCCTTTTCATGACGTATAAGTTGTGCACTATGACCGTCCTCTTTCCGTGCCAATATTTTGCCATCTCTGGACCACACATACTTCCAATTACTTTTCTTTCCGGCCTGACGTGCTTGGAAGAACAGCTGACGATTGACGCGGCTTAGACGTTCGTTAATGTAAACGCCGCCGCTAGGCTTCCCGGTTGCGCCGCCGGCGGCGCCAGTGTCGGCCGCGGCTATGTTGCGGCGCACGCGAGCCGCGCTCAGCCACTGATCCCGCGTAGCTCGGCGCGCGAATTGCACCGCAATAATGCGCGGCCGTTGTGGGTCACCTTCCTCCCGGTTTCGGCGAGTTGACCCGACTCTCCCCACTCGAACGACGTCCCTATCCTCGAATGGCACTCCCAAGGTCGTAGACAGCCTAGCGACCACGTTCATGACGTTTTCCCCCTTTTCTTCGGGTAAACCGGATATCTCGATATCGTTCGAGAGCGCTTCTTGGTCCCTGTCGTTCAGCTGTGATTTAAGACCAGCGATGGTTTCCTCGAGTGCCTCGATATTTGACGGCACTGGCTGCTCGCACCTGCTCTCCAACACTGACAACCTGCTCTCAATTTCGCCCATTCTAACATCAAAAACGCTCAACGTGGCCTTGAACTCAGATATATCCAGGCGGCATTGATGAACTTCATCCCTGGTTGCTTTAAGCTCGCTACGAAACGAACGGATTTCGAATGCAAGATCGATTTTAAACTCCTCTGTAGTGTTGTGCGCTGTGTCGTCTAGGCGGATGGGACTGCCGCCGGCCGCGGTCGCGCGGTTTGTTTCCGTAATATTTTTTACGGGAGTGGAGGTGTTGTCCACCCTGGGGACCTTTATTTTGCACCCCGGGCAAACCCATGAAGCCTTAGACCTAACTGATGCAGCGTCCGGCATGCCCACGCACTCCTTATGATAGGCTGTGTTACATTTAATGCATTGTACACAGTCCGACGCAGAAAGGAATTTCCCACAACCTCCGCACTTGACCATCTTGTTTAGTAGTAGGTAAACAACAAGGGCGACACAAAATAACAATCACGACGACACCTAGCGGTAATGGCTTACAATGTCTATCAGCGCACCCAAGAAAGATGCAGGACTCGGGCAGCGTAGCAGCAGAAGCAAATTTTCATCGATTTGCAACGCGCTAGTTCCTGAGGCAACCGGTAGATGGCGTTGAAGTCAATTGATCCACAAAATCGATATAAATACTATAAAAGGGATGCTATCCCGGCAGTCATAAAGTTGATTTACACAGGGCACGTATCCACCACAAATTAGTTTGTAAACAGTGATGAAAACAAAAGTAGTTGTTACAAAATGTTTGTTTCTTAATGTTTAAGGTAGTTTCACACTATTTCTAATGTTATCGATTTTAATTATCCAATTTTATCCTTACTTCCGTACTAATACACTGGACAACAATACACGACACTCAGCACAGATGTACTTAACTTGCATGATTATAAGCACTTTAAAAGAAAGACTTGTTTATTTTAAAATCCAAAAAATAGGTAAGAGGGTTCCGGAGGCCCCTCCCTCAACCCCCCCCCCCCCCTTTCCCAATTCCTATTCCTTCCTTAAACCTATTCCTCCATTAAAGGCCAGCAACGCGTCTGCGATTCCTCTGGTTTTGCGGGTGTCCATGGGCGGCGGTGATTACTCTCCATCAGGTAACCCGCCTGCTTGTTTGCATCCCTCTTTTATAAAAAAAAATTCAATATGACGTCTACATTTCTATGGGAATGCCACTTTATTGATATTGTTTGTATATTGATGATATTTAGTTTTTTACTGTAGCTCTCTAAAAATATCCGAAATTTCGTTAATTTACAATATTTTTTTTTAATGTTTTACACGTTTTAGGTTAGCTATTGTTGTACATGTCATCAGTAGACTGTTATTCGATTGTAATATAAAATAAAAAATAAAATGATCACCGTATCGTCTTGCTTCAGAAGAGAGAAAATGAAAACAAAAAATTTAAAAAAAAAAAACCGACTCCAAAAAAGTTTAATGAAATAAATGCACTAAAATTCTCTTCATCTGGCTTGTCTGTTGTTTGGAATTTTGAAGACACAAACTCCATCATATCTTTATAACAAACTCCAGTTTTCGAAACGTCCACTAAGAGCAGCGACTCTGTTATCCTGTCCTCGGCACAGCACAGCCGCATTTCGTGGCAGTTTTCGGTATTCAGCCACGAAATGCTGGAACAACAATACGCCTCCAATTAAAAACGTCTTATCAGTAAGGTCTTTTAAAAATAAATACAAAATATATCTTTTAATTATCATCATTCGAATCAACATTATGAATGTCTAGTGTTGTCTCTGCATTCCACTCGACAATGCACTCCACCATCATGAGCGAAACGTCTTCCTGCCTCTAAATCAAACATAAAATGAAAGATCCCCTCCCCCCGCAGACGAACGCGGGGGATGTTTTCCACAAACTCCGGCAAACACGTTCAAGTGTATTTGTTCGATAAAACATTTAGGCCACGCCCCTTATTTATGTTTTCGAACAATGTTCTGTTCAAAATCTGGCGCAACGGATCCGACTTAAGCCACCCACCTGGCGACGACAATTTTTTTTTTTAGATATTAATTTACTAACTGAATAAGTTTTGAGGGGAAAAAATTCCTGAGAAGGGTAAATCTCAGTTGTGGCGTGGGGAAAGGAAATCATGAAAGTGGAAGCACTGCGTCTGTGTATCTTTCTTACTAGGCACTGGCTGAATGTGCTAAACGCATCAAGCCATTATTTAATGCCGGCACTTCACATGGCGTATCGTGTTCGCGTATTTGCATTATTTGTCCGAACACGGCAATGTGTAGACGGCCTATTTGAATATATTTGCTTTATTTGCACGAATAAGGCAAACAACGCAAATAGCGAATATGCGTTTCCGTCCACTTGTCGGTTTTTGATCACACATCAAAGGAATCAAATACGGCAAATATTTGCGTCGGCCGTCCACACTTGGTTCTGTTCAGAAGCGCGCGTGCAGCTGTCCTGTTCAGACGTGTTCCGTTTTTTATACGTAAACATAGTAAAATGGATTGGACAAACGAAACCGTATTGCGATTTTTGGAATTATACCAAATGCATCCTAGTATTTGGGACCCCAAAAATGCCTCTCATAAAAACAAAAACCGAACACGTTGCATTAATCGATATTCAAAATAACTTAGGAGAACCCTGCACAATAAAAAAACAGGTGTTGGCTAGCCGCATTCAGATAAATATAATAAGCTGCTGCCACTGACACGTCCATCACTGTTGCATTCAATTTGTTTGTGAACAAGCAAATATGGTGAATATTTGCGTTGTTTGCCCGTATAGGCCATGTGTGGATGGCTTGTTTGACGCCAAGCGATGTGCCAGATTATTTGGGCAAACCACAGACATGTAATAGAAGCAGACCAAGCATTATTTCACAACTACATAGATGATTATAAAATAATATTTCTACTTCTTTCTCTCCAACCACAAATTGATAAGACCATCTCTTTTCTTTTTACTGTTGCAACACTTCTACACACATAGACAAATTGGAACGTGAGGCAAAACGCCATCTTGACAAGCTACAATTAAGCTACAAATAATGTCTTCCTAGACTTGTCAACAAAGAACGTACAGGCGATTGTTTTCGCTTATTTTTTGTAATCTAATAAATTTTATGAGCCAAAAATTTAAAATAAAATGGTGAAGTGTAGTGCACCTTTGTGCGGCAACTCCTCTTTTAAGAAAACACCTGAAATTACTTTCCATCGGTAAGTTTTGTTGTACCATATAATCTCCTAGTGGTTTTTTAGTCATTGTGTGATTACTACGAATCTTTAAGCATTGTAGAAGCAGTGAATAATAGTTATAAGTGTAAATCTCTTAAAAACTTAACGTAAAGTAGTTTGTAAAGGATTCTTGTGGTAACAATAACCAATTATTCACTAGATTCGATCTCGTTTGACGTTTTATATACTTGTACAATTTTACGGAGTCGTATTTAGGCTCCAGTTTTGTTTTCAAGATTGATTAGATTAAAATATGCAATACATTAATTCTTTAAGGATAAATTTTAATAATGAAATAATTTTTAGGTTTCCAAAGGATGATTATTTAAAAAATGCCTGGTTGAGCAACATGAAAAGAGAACATTGGCAGCCCAAACCATCTAGTGTGCTGTGCTCAAAGCATTTTGAAGCTCAGTTACTGGATCACAGTGGCTTCCGTACAGTTCTTGCTCCTAGTGCGATTCCAACAATTTTCGATTTATTGTACCAAGAAGAAGTAAGTGTCCACATCTTTTTTACATACCTATCTACCTAAACCAACTTCAGTTAAATGAAATATTAACTGTTATTGCTATTGAATTTAAAATTTTACTTTAATATGTATTGTAATTAAGGTTTGTAATAGTAGGTATAGATAAATTATTTTAATTATATTGTTAACTTAAACCCTATCCTACCTCTTTAACCCTATGCTAGTTGTGGGAATGTATTCTTGTATAAAAATGTGCATAAAAAATAACTTTGTACGTTGATTTTTCAGAATTATCAAAACCTTTACTAAAAGGTCCGGTAAAAAGAAATGCACGTAGAGATCATCTTTTGAGGAACTTAGAAAAACAGCCGAGTACAAGTGTACTTCATTATGTGAGTTAATATAAGTATTAGATTGTTGTACAGTATTATATAGTATAACATGAAGAAGATGGGTCTGAGCAGTCCCTCAACTGCGTTAGGTACTTTGAAATATACTAAAAATGATAAATTTATTTATTTTAAGGAACCTTCATCATCTCTTTCTGAACCAGACTCCATAAAAAGTATGCCTGGATATCATGTTTTCCGGGACTTGAAAAATATACAACCCAGTTTTTCAAGTGTAACCCCACAAAATGTGAGTATTATACTGTTGTATGGTATTTATGGAGTGTAAAGACAAGGAGGACCATCCCGTGTATGAAAAAGTGTTCGTATGGTGGCGCCACAGCCTACAGTTGCTTTTTATTACAAGCTTCTATTTAACTTGCAATGTATGTTTGTTCGGGTGGAATGTTGCAACTCAATTTCGAAGCCGATACCTTCAACCGATTCAGCTGCAATTTTGTAAGTTTGGATGACAGTGCATAGTTAATTGTGTGACGTCATTCTAAATCCAAGATGGCGGTTTTTTTTTTAAATGCATTCTTACAATATGGGTATCAAATGAAAGGGCTTGCTGAGGATAACTCAAAAATAAAGTGAGGTTACTCTAAATTTGATATGGTGGACGTCCAGGGAAAACTAAAAAGTAAAAAACCTTTTTAAAAAAAAAGCTTTTATTTAAATGCGCTAAAAAGAAAAAAGAAAACTTTTACTATCAACCTTATAACGTCATTACACAATGTATATGATATAAAAGGTTGTCGCGAGATTTACATACATACATATAGTCACGATACTACAACTATAATAACGACGACCGCAAAAGCAGTCCTCTGCCATAGTTCGCTATTCACTAAATTGCGACTGCACATGTATGTGCTTAGCGTGACAGGTGGTGAGCCAATCGGCGCTATATGCTGTTAGATGTATGTGCAGCCTTTAGTCCGTTAGTCGCCTTTTACGACACCCAAGGAAGAGAGGGGTTTAGTATTCTTTTACCGCTACGTGACACGGTCGAGAGATTTACTTGTGTAAATAAAATAAATTGATGTGATTGATTTAAACTATTAAAATTTTCAATCTAAGTAAATACGAGTGCTTAAATCTCGCGACAAACTTTTATACCATATATATTGTGTAATGATGTTATAAGTTAATAGTAGAAGTTTATTCTTTTCTTTATAGCGCATTTAAATATAAGGTTGTTTTAATAAGGTTTTTTACTATTTATTTGTAAATACATAGCAAGTGTCTTTTTGTTTTCAGATTTTACCTGCTCTATCACTGTCAAGTCTCTCTCTCACACACACTCTATTACTCGACCATCCGGCACGGGCGGTCTTATCACAAGTTCAAAAATTGTGACATTAAAAGGAGACCTTTCCATTTCGGCTCAAAGTGTACCGAGGTACACTTTATTTTAAAATATCCTCTTAATTATGCAGAAACACCTGATGATATCATTTTTCTATAAAACACGCCGAATTTAATATTTTTTGTAAAAATAAAAAAATCACCTAAATGGTTTTAGAAATCGTAAACATGAAACGAAACGTGTAAATAGAGGCCGAAAATATGACAGTGACAACTGTCATACTGGTTTTTTGTGGCCTTGGAATGTTGCATTTTAGCAATTTCCTCGCTGACAAAATAATCAAACACAGAAAATAATTCGAAACAGTTAAAAACACTTATTTTTGTTACAATTTATCATGTTTTTGCTAAAACAGTTATGTTTATGTAAAAATAAGTTACTTTAAGACTTTTGTCTAATAATTAGTTGGCCCTTAGGTAAGCTAACGAAACGCACCCGACAGCGAGAGAGTTTTCCTTGCCAGTTAAATTAATGCAATGTTGCAAGTTATCAAACCTTTCTAATGATATTTTTAAGTGGTACAAATGTAATAAAAAATATAATACATATATTTCTGGCATCTTCGATTTTTTTTCTACATTTTGGTACCTTTGAATCTTAGGTACATGCGTGGCCGTACTTGTATAGGAAGAGGAAAGGTCTCCTTTATTGTAGGTATTTAATTATTATTTTTATTAAAAATTTACCACCGCAGTTGTTTTTTTTATTTGTCATTTCTTTTTAGTTTACCTAACTGTTCTACTATTTCATTAATTTTATTTAAGGGGGTCAGGCGGTCAGCAAAAACTTCAATGTTGCGCGGGGCCTTGCGGGTGTTGCGCGGTGCGGGGTCCGCGGTAATTTGTAAGCGCCATTCACATTTTTATCAAAAAGTTAATAAAAATGATTAGTTTTTTGAAAATCCAACTCGGTCAAGAAATTGAAAAGGTAAATAATTACCTATGTGTTTATGATTTCATAATAATTATTATTGTAAAACACGGTCGTAATGTGCATTTACATTTTATTTTAGAGGTAACTTCAGGATTTTTTTCTATCGTAATGGAGCAAAATGTTTCCAATCGTGTTTTGGCTTCGTTCATCCCCTCACACATACGTTCTGTAATACACATTAAAAATTTCAGTGCGAAATATCAAAAATATTTTGATTATCGGCTAATAGAAAACAGCCAATTTTTCCGTTTTCACCGCCTGGCCCCGTAAGTTAATGATGTGGCGTCGCAGGCAGATATAGATACAGAGATAGCCTGACACTCAATGATAGATAACTTAATTAACGTATGAGAATCTTCAAATCTCTTTATATTATTATCCTCTTTATATGGCTGTAGATGCAGGTACTTGAGGTCCCTTGCGTGCCTGAGTCCGGCCCCTTTTATTGTAAATGTGTGCGTGAAATTTGTCTGTAGGCGTAATTGGCACGCTTTTTTGTTCTTATGTTACGTCTGCTTCTATTATACGTCTGTGGGGCAAACACAACGATATCGCCACACGAACACGATACGCCAAGTGAAGTGCCGCCATAAGAAAAAAACCCATCTGCAGAAACGTCATTGTGCACAGAACACCTAAACTAGCGTCAGACTTCTTGGTGGGAAAGTGAAGCGTCATGTCTGCAGTTTTGTATAATTTTCTAAAATTTGTGTTTTTCCGAACATTAATGTGAAATAATAGTGGATTATTAACCGTTAAGTGTTTGTGAATGTGCATGAGTGTTGGCAAATGAAACAAAACAGTGCAACATCACTTTTTAAATTCTCTCAAGAAGTCCGCTTGAGACCTCAGTAAAGTCCCACATCTTGACTGAGGACTCAAGGGGTTAGGGGAACATCATTTATCATTCATCATCTTAATCGCCACTCATTATCATGAAGGGGAAAAAAAGAAATAAAGAAACTAATGACTAGGCAGTATGGTCTCAGACCTTAGCCTGTTCCTTCACGGTACAAATATTAAAAAAATATATATAGCGTCAGTGTCAGAAAGTCTGCTGCCATCAAAGACCTAAAAAGATTCTTTGGCTGCCATTCGGTCTGTTCTTACCACACCGAAAATTCGTACTGCTTTACTCTCCTTCATCGAATACTATAAGTAAATTATTCAAATTTTAAGCGTATGTGTAGATTTAGTAGAAAAACATGGAAAAAATATGTATCTAGTCTAGTCCTACCTATAGTCCTATTGATTTGTGTAAAGATAATATCACAAAACTTGAGAGTATAGTATCTTAGTCTTAGTTCAGTAATTTTTCTCGAAATGATGGATCAGGAGCTTGCTCAGAAGCTTTTCATTGAAGGAGGCACGTTCATTTTCCTCGGGGTGCCTGGGCACACA
Organism: Scoparia ambigualis; assembly: GCA_963921215.1. NCBI lineage: Eukaryota > Metazoa > Arthropoda > Insecta > Lepidoptera > Crambidae > Scoparia > Scoparia ambigualis. The sequence continues at coordinate 8,982,872 of OY992511.1, read as the reverse complement.
CAGTTTGGTATTGATATGCAATGTTGGAGCACCGAAGAGGAATTTCGTGGAATTAAAATGATACCGCCAGGACTGCACTACATTCACTACTCGGCAGTAAGCAAAGACACTGGAGATGTGTCCCCCAGGTATATTATGTTATTCGTAACTTAGTACCTTCACTGACACCTTTTTCAACATAAGTTTGAACTTAAGTGCTTTACAAAATGATAGGTACCTATTGGCTTACGGCCGGTTCCAATAACCTATCTACCTATCTGTTGTTTTGACTACTAGAGTTAGATATTTGACACCTTAGAATAATAACGCATAGAAAGCGAGAACACGCAGGACAAATGAGGCCAGTAAAACCAAGCCATACTGGCTTGGTATCGAAACGGCCCGCGTCAGTACTAATAATCTAAACATATCTATCTATCAACAGTTCCAATTTCCTTACTTTTGGATCAAATCTGATTCCTCTAGCAACATAACTTGTACACTTGTGTGTGTGTCGCCGAGATAATACGCGTAACTTACTCCTACATCCATTTTTTTCTTGCCTCACGCCATGACAGTTTTCTAATACGAGACTATCGTTCTATGCGTTATTATTCTATGTTTGACACAATTTGTAACAAGCTTTAGTCAAAGTTCTTACTCTGTTAGGCACAACAACAGATAGATAGGTTATTGAAACTGGCCGTTAGTCACCATGCTTTCCTTATGTGGGTTGGTGACCTTTATAGTTAAGATACTTAATTAAATCTTGAGACAGAATCCTAGGACAAATGAGTTGTTTCACATGTTTATTTAATTTTTAACAGATCAGGATTCATGCATTTATTCCACCGCAAAGAATTTCTTGTGAAAATGTGGGACAAGGAAGCCGAGGATATAAGCAAAGATGAAGTATGTGATGTGAGTATTCAGCGGCTGAAAGACAATATGTTGAACCTTGATAAACATGTGGCACCTTACCCATACGAGATCTGGGAGAAATGGAAGGAGCTCACTTCCCAAATTACAAGTAGGTTGTACTAATTAAAAATATTTAATTATTCACCACAACTATAGCTTTTAATGATGATGACTTTGATGACAGATGCCTTGTCAAAATTCATAATTTTTCCATAGTTTAAATTAAAGCTGTACGGGTAAACCCTAAAGCAATAGTAAAAACTATTATTTCATTAATGTAACTATTACTACAACTTTACTTAGTGGCATAATGTAAAATACAAAAATTACCAAATAAATGTTCTTAACCTTTTGAGCGCCATGGTCTTCTATAGAAGACAAGCATATCCGTGTTTTCAGCGCCACGTCTTTACTAGAAGACAAAATCTAATCTTAATGTTTATTAATAATAAAAGCATGACTTTGCATTCATATTTAGAATAACATTACTGGATACATACCTAGACAAGCATTATTGAAATAAATTATTAAATTTAAGGTGATCTTGTTGAGAAGCTAACACCAGAAAATGGAGTCATCAGAGCTGCAGTGGAACTTATGTCTATGACAGATGCTGAGAGGCCAAGAGGGGTCAAATTACAGGAGTCCATTGAAAAGAAAGGCAATTGTAATGAATCACCACCGGGAGAGCCTAAGAACGAAGGAGACCCCACCCCGGGAGCATCTGATGCTAAAAGGGTGAGAAGAATCACTCAGAAGGATAAAGAGGATGCCATGCTTCCAGATTTAAAGCCAGCACCAGGTACTTAATTATGTGATACATTATTCATTTTTTTCCATTTTTTTCACGTGCCACTTTGTATTATTCTCTGTAAGGTTCATGCGATTGGGCGTATTTCCAAGTGAATGGAAAGTAGCACACATCGTGCCCATACACAAGACTGGTGACGTTGCTGACTGTTCCAACTATAGGCCAATAAGCATCCTGTCCTGCTTCGCGAAGGTGTTGGAGTCGTTGGTCTATAATCAGCTTTATCATCACCTTAAGCCATATCTCTGTGAACAGCTACACGGATTTGTTAAAGACAAATCTACCGTTAGCAATTTGCTGGAGTATACCAACTTTATATGCAAATGCTTTCAACGAGCACGGGCAGGTGGACTCAGTGTACACGGATTTCCGGAAGGCATTTGATAGAGTCAGTCATGTCAATCCTAGTTTGCAAACTTGTCTGTATGGGCGTACATGGTTGTCTTTTGCGCTGGTTAAAGTCTTACATCTCGGACCGTATTCAACTAGTTGCTCTGAAAGGATATGAGTGCAGCGCGATGCGCGCTCGGAAACGGACGCGCTCCACTACGCAGTGAGAATTATTACTATAATTCGAGTTTCGCGCGGCACCATTCGCCGCTCGCGGTATTGACTATGGGTTCCCAGCAATTTATAGTCAGTGAACTACTAGCATTTATCCAGCATGCCATCGACACAATGGACGAGGTCAGCATCGTCCAGATCTGCAAATGTAGCTTCAAGGAAGATGAGATTTGCAGTGGCAAGGCGCTGTTGTTCCAGCTCCTCGGCAAAGCTGACCAGATGCCATCACGACGGACGGATGGAGGCGAGAAGAGTATCCAAGATATAATAACTCTTCTGAAGGAGACCGACCCGGACGATGTGCCTGCATTCGTGGCGAAAGAGCTGCACAAGCTGCCCCCCGTCACATTCGACCATGTCGACGTCACAAGGCTGTTGAGGGACGTTACTTCCCTCAAGACAAGCCTGACCGAGGTACTGTGTAAATTGGAGGCCTCCGATAACACCATTAGTGAGTTGCGTGCCCAAGCGTTGTTAAGCAGCGCTGTTTCGGTATGTAGGTCACCTGAGGCCCCCAACGTAAACACTCGTCGCGGGGCGCAGAATGCATTCATCAGCAGTTTTGAGTCGGCTCATATGGATGCGTCACCGGCCGTTGCTATCGCCGCACGCGATTCCCCGCGCCCCGCTGCCCGCTCGCCCCGAAGGTAAAGTCACGCGTTTGCACGTCGACCCCACGTGCATATGCCGCTGTCACTGCTGTTGCCAGCCAAAGCCGACCCGCCGCTCCGCAACCGGAGCGACGAACGACGAAGAAGAAAAACAATACCCGCGTACCTGTCTCCGGAGTTGTTTCTAGACCACAAAGGCAGATCGAAATGTGTGACAACGACGGTTTTACGAAGGTGGAGAGGAGGAGGAAGAAGGCCACCAGCCGTAACCTATGTGGCACAGCACCGACAGGTCCTAACCATCTGCTGCGGCCGGCGGTGCCGACGACGATTTAAACTTAACAATATGTTACATCACATGATCAGTCGTCACAGTGGTGACTTCCAGCTATTTGATAGCAATTTATTTATTAAAAACTTTTTCTTGACTAAAGATAATATGTATCTGTCTAGACGATGTAAACATAATATAGCTACTCTATTAGCAAATAATATCAACATAGAATGCAATGACAAGACAGTGACCAATAGTAGTACCACTAAAGGCACTGAGGCAAACTCTTTTTTAGGAATGTAAGGTTGACTAAAGAGAAGTGTAATAATAATTTTACTTTAGTTCACCAAAATGTAAATCGCTTCTCTGGCAAAATATTACATGTTGAATTAATGCAAGACAAATATAATGTGGACATATTATGTTTAACAGAAACCTGGTTGAAATCTGAAACTATGTGCTTTTCAATAAATAATTGTAAAGTCGCTAGTGTGTTCAACAGAAACTCTGCTATGGGGGGCGGTTGCATAATTCTGGTCAAAGACTCCATTAAATGTAAAGAACGAAAAGATATAGTAAGTTATTCCGTTGAACGCGTTTGCGAGATAGCTAGTGCAGAGATAGACGCTTTTCTTATAGTATGTATTTATCGACCGCCTTCAGGCAATTTTATGTCTTTCATTAGAATATTAGAAAATTTACTTGACAAGATATTTGCCTGCAATAAATCCATTGTTGTATGTGGAGATTTTAACATAGATTTACTTGCTGAGTCTGGGGATAAGGAAAACTTTATTTCATTGCTAAAATGTTATGACTTAGATTATGTTTTCAATGAGCCAACTCGAATTACACCTCAATCAGAGACATGTATTGATAATATTTTTGTAAATTGTAAAATCAAAAGCAAGGAACTGATAAATGGGGTACCCTCTGACCATAAAGCTCAAAAGATAGAGTTATTTTGCAAGGAAAAATTGTCGAAAAATAAAGTAATTACTTATAGGCCCTTAACTTGTAGTAGATCTGCAATATTTAAAGATAAAATTATTGAGAGACTCTCGTTATTTGATTGCAATGTTAATGAACCAAATAAATATTACAATAAATTATTTGGTGTGATTACTAAAGAATTTGACAAAATATATACCAAAAAAAAAAGTTAATGTAAAGGAAAAGTCAGTGTTTAGTGACTGGGCTACGAAGGGAATAAGAAAAAGTAGGGATTTTCTTTATGATCTGTGTGACAAGAAATCTTTCAATTCTAATCCAGCTTTTCATGATTATGTTAGACGATATTCCAGAATAAATAAAAATGTATGTTTTATTGCAAAGTCTAAATTTATTAGTTCAGAGAAGTTCAGTTAGAAAATTATTAATTCAGAGACTGGCAAAGTGAGTAAAAATGAGTCAGGCTTTCTGATTAAGTTGAATGATGAGCTTATTAAAGATAATCTTAAAGTTGCTGACATTTTTGATTCCTTTTTTGCCAATATACCTATTGAAACAACTAGACATTTAGAATCGTCCTCTACTGTAGCACAAAGTTTATTAAAACTTAATTTTAAGAAAAAAGTACCGATCTTTAATTTTAGAGATATAACATATTTAGACATAATAAAAACGTACAAAAGCTTGAATAAGAAAAGAACGGAAGATTTATGGGGTCTCTCTGTGACAGTTTTGGAGCCTATTATAGAAGTAATCGCACCGTTTTTAGCAGGAATATTTAATAAATGTATCGAAGTAGGTTCATTTCCAGATTTAATGAAAAATAGTAAAGTAACTCCCATTTATAAATCAGGTGATAAATTTAACGCTGCTAACTATAGACCGGTTTCTGTTCTTCCGGCACTTAGTAAAATTTTCGAATCTATAATCTATACGCAAATGAATGCACACTTTAGAATGAATAAAATTTTACACAGTGATCAGTTTGGTTTCACGAAAGGACGGTCAACTATAGATGCTGGAGCAAAACTGGTCAAAAACATACTTGACACTTGGGAGTCTTCGCAGGATACAGTAGGTATTTTCTGCGACCTCTCTAAAGCCTTTGATTGTGTTGATCATTCAACTTTAGTTGGTAAATTATTTCAATATGGCGTTCGTGAACACGTGATCACTGGTGGCTAATTCTCTATATATAAATACTTTAGGCTTAGAATGACGTGAAGCTGGTGTAGGGCGTAGTTTTGTGGCAATTTGTTTCAGGCGTGCAGAAAATGCGGATAAATCGGTCGTACCACCGTCAGTAGGTTCGAAGAATTCGCCTGGTAACCTTAACGGCTCTCCGTATACGAGTTCCGCAGAAGAGCTTTGGAGGTCCTCTTTATAGGCGCTTCGTATACCTAAAAGAACCCATGGCAAAAACTCTGTCCATCTGTCGTTCGCGTGGCAGACTATTGCGGCTTTCAGTTGTCGGTGAAAACGTTCCACCATGCCGTTGCACGCCGGATGGTATGCAGTAGTCCGCTTGTGCTCAAATCCGGCTATTTTCGACAGATACTGAAATAATGCCGATTCAAATTGACGGCCACGGTCAGTGGTAATGTCTGTCGGACAACCGAATCGAGCGATCCATATTGACAGAAGTGCTTTAGCCACGGTTTCCGCAGTTATGTCTTCTATCGGCACAGCTTCCGGCCACCGGGTAAACCGATCTACGGCCGTCAGACAGTACCGATAGCCCTGCGAGATTGGTAATGGGCCAATCAGATCTATATGGATTTTCCGAAAACGAATGCGAGGCAAGTTGAAAGTGCCTAGAGGTGCGCTGACGTGACGACTCACCTTAGCCTTTTGACAAGCCAAGCAAACGTGGGACCACTCCCTACCATCCTTTCTTACTCCGGGCCAGACGAATCGCTCTGCAACGAGTCTTGCAGATGCATTGGCACCAGGGTGACTTAATGAATGCAGGCTCTCAAAAACCTGTCTGCGATAGTATTTTGGGACAAAAGGCCTAGGAGTCGTTGTAATGACGTCGCAGTACAGGGGAACACGACTTCCAGGAACTGTCAATTTGTCAATACGCAGGGATGTTTCACCAGAGAGCAGTTTCTGTAGTTCTGGGTCAGATGATTGACCTTGGGCTAAGGCGTCGAAGTTGACTGGTGCGCCCAGTTCTGCGATCCGCGACAAGGTATCGGCGACTACATTATCCTTGCCAGATATGTGTCGGATATCGGTCGTGAACTGGGCAATGAAGTCTAAATGTCTGAACTGCCTAGGCGAACAGTTTCTCTTCCTTTCATGGAATGCGAAACTGATCGGCTTATGGTCAGTGTAGACGACAAAGTGCCGGGCTTCGAGCATATGCCGGAAATATTTAATGCCTTCGTAAATGGCGAGCAGCTCCCTATCGTAAGGTGAATACTTTACCTGGGACGGGCTGAGCTTTCGCGAAAAGAAGGCTAATGGTTGCCACGCTCCGTCCTTGTGTTGTTGGAGGACTGCACCGATTGCCTTATCGGAGGCATCTGTCACCAAGGCAAGTTTGGCGGCACAGTCAGGGTGAGCTAGTAAGGCAGCATTTGCAAGGCTGTTCTTACACGCGTTAAAGGCTGTGAGGGTATCACCTGTCAGAACGATTGGCTGTGACCCTTTTACAGAACCTGTCAACAATGCATGTAGGGGAGCCTGGATTTCGGCAGCTCGGGGAAGAAGTCTCCTATAAAAATTGAGCATGCCTAGGAATGCCTTGAGCTGGCGCACAGTAGTTGAAGTCGGGAAGTCTTTAATTGCCTGCACCTTGGAGTCCAATGGTCTAGAGCCGCTTTCAGAGATGGCGTAACCTAAAAATGTTACCTCGGGCACACCGAAGACGCACTTAGCAGTGTTTACCAGCATGCCGTAGTCCTTCAGCTTGCTGAAGATTTGGCGAAGGTGCTGCTCGTGCTGCTGCTCATCTCTTGAGAAAATCAAGATGTCGTCGATGTAGCAATAGGCAAAATCTAGCCCTCTGGTGACCTCATCCATAAACCTTTGAAAGGTTTGGCTCGCATTTCGAAGTCCGAAGGTCATATATGGGAATTCAAATAGACCCAAAGGTGATGTGATTGCGGTCTTCGGAATGTCTGCAGGACTGACAGGTATCTGATTATACGCCTTCAATAAATCTAGGGTGCTGAAGACTTTGCAGCCAACAAGATTGTGCGAGAAGTCGTGGATGTGTTTAATCAGATATCTGTCAGGTACAGTTCGGGCGTTGAGCATGCGGTAATCGCCGCAGGGACGCCAGCCGTTGTCTTTTTTCGGCGCTAGATGAAGAGGTGAGGCCCAGGGACTCTGTGAAGGTCGAGCTGTACCATTGGCGAGCATGGCCTGGAACTCCTGTTGAGCAATCTTTAATTTGTCTGGTGCTAAACGACGAGGGGTACAAAATACTGGAGGGCCTGGAGTCGTGCGAATATGGTGGACGGTGTTGTGTGTAATGTTGCGGTGTGTACCAGTTCGTCGGGTAATCTCGGGAAATTCGTCAAGAATTTTGTGATACCGAGACTCACCAGTCAAGATCTTTACAGATGCTATATTACTACAACTAACTACTTTGGCTACAGCGGATACAGAGGTTGTACTATCTAACAAGCGTTTGTTACGGCAATCTACAATAAGGTAGTAGTAATTTAAAAAATCTACGCCTATGATCGGCTTAGTAACATCGGCTACTATAAAACGCCAACTAAACAATCTACACAAACCAAAGTCTAAATTAAGGTGTACATAACCGTAAGTAGATATACTGGAACCGTTCGCAGCACACAAGTTGTAGTCCGTCTTGGCACGACGATCGCGAAGAAGGGACCGGGGGTAGACGCAGAGGTCGCTTCCAGTGTCGACCAGAAACTGCACCTTCGAAGCTCGGTCCGTGGCAAACAGGCGACCAGTAGATGATGTAGGGCAGTCAGCAGTCGCCACTATCGACCGCCCCTGGCGTTTCCCGCTTTGTAGTCGCAGGGGGTTACGCATGTGCTGGCCTTCTCCCCGAACTTGCTGTGGTACCAGCATAACGGAAACTTTCTATAGTTCGATTGAGAGCGCTTCGACCTGGATACTGATCTACGGTGAGGTGATCTGGTAGACCGTGAGTGGGATCTGCTGTTTCTCTCCGACGCAAACTTCCGGAACTGCATCTGGAGTTCAGCCACTTGTTTGGTCAACGCGTCCAATGCTGACTCGGGACGAATTTGACTCGTTGAAGCCACCGATGGTGATGGTGTAGCCAGCTCGTGGATACGATCAGCCAAGTCTGCCAGGTCATCGATGGCAGATGATGTGGGCTGACCTGCAAGTACGGTCTGTATCCCGTGCGACAGACGACTAACCCAAATAGTCTTCAGGAAATCGTCGGCTACGTTGACGCCTGCGAGACTCTTAAGATGGCGGAGAAATTGCGAGGGCTTTCGGTCTCCAAGCTCCTCGTGCATCAAGAGTTGCTGCAGCTTTTTCTCTTTCGACGCCGTAAGCCGTTTGATCAGCTCGGTCTTCAATTTCTGATATTTATCAGTAGTTGGTGGGCTGATGATAAGGTCTTTTACCTCTCTGGAATACTGATTTTCCAGCTGGCTGATGACGTAGTGGAACTTGGTGGAGTCGTTGGTGATTCCCGATATGGCGAACTGCCCCTCCACTTGCGCGAACCAGATCTCAGGCTCCTCCGGCCAGAACGGCGGCAGTCGAGTACCGACTTTGAAAACATCGATACTTTTTGTCGAATCATCGTTCCCATCACTATCGACTGACCGCATGGCTGTTTCACGTGCATCTCGAAATTCCTTTTTCATTGTCCAAATAAGGGGTCACCACTGTGGTATTGGTGGTGGTAAAAATAAATAGTCCAACTTACGGTTTAAGTGGTTTATGTTGTCCAAATACCAATACACATTTATAACAAACAGAAGGAACAGTTTTAGCACGTAAATAGCACAGCACAATAAATATAAGCGTAAGCGTAAGCATGAAGGAGAAGTAGGATAGTTCACAGAATAGATTTAAGCACAGCGCGGAAAGAAATAAGCGTACTACGCAATCGGTATTTATAAGGCGGGAGACAAAGCAGCGTGCGCTCCGCGTCGTACATAGGTCTCGACTGGATGTGTCCACGGCGGCTGCCCGCGCGCAGATGGCAAGAACAATAGAACGTAGGTAACGGCTAGTGCCTATGGTCATGCGTATCGATAGGTGTTTATCGATATCGACTAACTAATACTCACTCGATATTATGGTGTGAATATTATTGTAGATATAAATAGCTAAACAAATAGTAATTACCTATAGATATAAGTGTACATATATAGGTGTAAATATTAATATAGTAAATCAGCTGTATGTTTTAGATATAAGTTAGAATTACGTTATTATTAATGGTTATTTTGTTATTTAGGTTTTAATAAATATTTAGTGTAAATATGTGTGTGTGCTATTTGTGTATGTGTTTATACCCAAAGTAGGCTACAAAAAGATATTTGAATGATTAAAAATGTCAACCTTATTGTTTAGGTACTAATGTTTTCCAAAACTCATTTCAGCCGCTACTTTATTTTACTTCAATAACTCTCCAATTTATATTACTTACCACAGTATCAATACGATAATTGGAAATCATATTACACAATCTATGACCACGGCTTATATTTCGGTTCGACGCGATTCTGTTTCGGCGTGCAGTGGTACTGGGGGTAGCAATGCGCATTTGTCTGGCACAGACTATAATAGCCTGTTTTTTTATTATTATTAGTATTGACGTCAATAAGTGCCTGTAAAGGTTTACATTGAATAAATAATTTGACTTTGACGCTGCTGTACCTGTCCCGACTGCATTACTCCACGAAGTCAGAGGAGATTGTGGAGTATATCAGAATTAAAGCCAAATACACCCTGAGAGTCGAGCGGTTGGAGTCCCGCCACAGCGTAAATTTTAATTCGTTTGTGGTGAAAGTGCCGACTGACCACCTGTCGACCTTCATGAAGGAGGACTTTTTGCCGAAGGGTGTCGTGTACCGGCGGTTCAGAGGTCGGTGACCAGACACCGCGTTGCGCCACACGTCACCGACTTGTACGACGAGTACATTACGTGTAAAATAAGATCATACTAACATAGATAATAAGTATTATATACTAACAAAATTGTTTTATATTGTATGCATGTTAGCGTGTAAGGTATTTATTATATGGGCCTCTTTGTATTTTTACCATCCTGTACATTGTTTGTTGCCTGAAATAAAGAGATTTATTTATTATATCTCTCAAAACCAGTCTCTATCACGTCTGTTGTCCCCCAGGGTTCGCATTTGGGACCCCTGTTGTTTATTTTATACATAAATGACTTGATCCCAAAGCAGCATCAGTATACCCCATAATGTCGGTGATACTGCAATACGTTCTATGTCAAGAAAAATCGATTTTGGTTTTTAACATTGAAAATGTTTTTAGTTTCGCTCCAGTAGGGCCCCTATTTTTGCTGAAAGTGCGACTCGCCCGTGATACCCTGAGGTTTAAAGCCACGACACGAGGACGTATGAAGGCTCAAAAGACGCGGAATTCGAAGGGGTTTAAAATTATGTAAAAATATTTTGGAAAAGTCAAAAACTATTTTTTGAAATTGATAAAAACCGACTTTTTTTGACCGATAAATCGTGTGTTTTGCCAGAAAATTCCCGATATCTCGAGAAGGGGGCCGAATTTAAAAAAAAAAGCACCTCGGTACTGAACTAAGGAACATTTTACCTTATTACACTTTTTTTATATTAGTGACGGTTGAGGCTGTAGAGGTGCCCTTAGCCGCGAGTTTGCGCGGCGCGAGGTGCCCGCCGCGTGATAGCTCAAAACACGCGGAAATCGAAGGGTTTTAAGATGATCTAAAATTTCGGAAAAGATGGTTTTGAAAAAATAATTATTTTTTTGTTTCTGAAAAAAAATTAAAATTATCAAAAGAAAAATTACGCCATCTTACTGAAAATTGCATTCGATAATCTATAATAAGTAGATACATTTTCAATGCCCTTTCAAGTCGCGTAGAGCACGAGCTCTGTGGATTTTTGATGTAAATGATCAATTGCGTGTATCCGGACACACTTGCAAATCGATCTAAGTCGTCAGCTAATCACAAAGCAGTTTTCAATGTCATGCAATATGTCACTGTTAAGTCTTGGCAGTTGACTGCGTAGGTACTCAGTGGGTACTGCATGTCGACTGTCGTCATTGACTTAGAAATTATTGCAATAAAATTATTTTTGATTTTGGATGACATAGCACATATTGCAACGTATTTACTGTATATTAATGTAAATATTAGGTACATCAATATGTTTTATGTCAAATGAATAGGTTAGAATAATTCGTTGCAAAATGTGCTAAGTCAAATTATTTCCACATTAGAGCTACACTCAAAATTCATTTACACATTATTTAATAGCTCTTACTAACGTTATAACACCGCGTACTTATCAAAAACCTACTTAGCGATTTACAGAAAAAAAATTGTTTTTGTCTCTACTGTAAAATCAGTTTTAGCTGACATAGCACGATTTGCAGTATCACCGACGATATACAGAATGTGTCGCGAATATAACACACTACTGAATAGAGTAGATGGTGTGCCTGAGTCAGGCAGCCTGACATCCATGGTTCATCTCTAGGCGCTTGGAAGAAGGCAAAATTAACATCCATGGTTCATCTCTAGGCGCTTGGAAGAAGGCAAAATTATGGAATGAATAATTTATTAATTGAATTTATTGTCATTATTGTTTATTGAATGTTATGTTTTTGTATATCACTATTTAATTTAGAATTTTTAATTAGTAATTATTAATGTATAATTAGCATTTTTTTTGTTTTAGTTTTAATTTTGAATTTTGAATTGGCAATTATTCATGTGATTTTTTTGTAATTACTTTAGAAATAATGTTTTATACTCGATTCTTTTTGATCTCGATGTATTTATACAATATGCTGTCTGCACATACATTGGAAGTGCAGTCTACCAATGTTTGTACATGCCGAAAATTACTATGTAAACGCTGTAATCTGTTTTGTGTAGCTAATAAAATAAATAAATAAAATTTTGTTACTTTAGGTTGTACCTATAAATTAAAAAATACTGTAGTGGCACTAGTCACTACACACACACTGTCACACCTACTTGTTCATTAATAAATGTATTAATGCAATGGTTGGTATGGCATGGTGTTACATTACTTCTAAGGCCAACCAAACAATAGATGAACAATAGTTAAAACGCTACTATTAAAAAACATTTTGGAAATTTTAAAATAGATGATTAATTTAATGGATAGACCAAGGCTAGTTTTGACTTATTCAATAACACAAAGCAGAGTTAGTTAGTTAGTAACTAACTAAACACAAAGCAGAGTCCTTTAGCAACGAAGCAATATAAATAATTTTTACATTTAAAAACAGCTTTATTTATAAAAAATGTTTGCTTTATTTCAGGAACAGCCCTTAGATTCACCGAGATACCAGCTGATAAATATCCACCCGGAGCAACGCCAGAAGAAATTACTAAGCATTACCTGGACCAATCATACTCATTAGAATTAATGATATCACAACAAGTCGAGTAAGCTTTTCCTTTTCTTGTGTTAATACAAGAATTACATTAATAATGAATAGGTCCGTTAACCCCATTAGATACGCTGAGTCAGTGGTCTTGCGTAGTTATGAGATTGGAACATCATCATCAGACTATAAATGTTACACTGTTGGGCACAGGCCTTGCCACGCTGACAATGGCACAAGGGGAGATTAAGTCATTAGTCTTGACAGTAACCAAGGCAGAATAGTACGTTTCTGTGCGTTTAAACAGTAGCAGTACTTTGCTGCCCACTGTTCTGCCCTCGTGTGCCTGTGCTGCCATCTTAACAATAGCAACCAAACAACCGTAGCCTTATGACAACAACTGAAACCTATGGTCATCGATTAAGCTTTTAAATAGTTATTATTATTCAGCCCGGCTTGTCCCACTGCTGGGCAAAGGCCTCCCTACCCTCCCCCCACTCTTCACGGTTTAGGGCTGTAACTTGCCAGTCCTTTCGATAGTAGTCTAACTCGTCCCGCCATCTCCTGGGCCTGCCGCGACGTCGTCAAACGTTGCGTGGACTCCACTCTGTGGTGAGTTTAGTCCACAATTCGTCCGACATGCGGCAGACGTGCGGCAAACCAGCCCAGTTCCACTTTAAGCTGGCAGCTTTATGACCAAGGTCGGCGATTTTGGTTTTGGAACGCAGTGTGCTATTTCTGATGCGGTCTGATAGCTTAACTCCCAGAATACCTACTGCGCTCCATTGCTCGCTGGCAAACTTCGAGTTCATGCTTCTGATGTTCCGTCAAGGACCAAGTCTGAGCACCGTAGGTGAGGACGGGGAGAATGCATATCTCCATGAATCTCCTTGTAAGGGTTAGTGAGAGGTTACCCTTCAAAAGGTTTTTCAAGGACCAATAGCTCCTCCAGGCGTTTTCGGTGCGTCGTGCAACTTCTTTTGTTGTCCCGCCTGGAAAGAGATTAATTGGCCCTAATAAAGATACTCATGAACAACACAATCTCGACTCCATTAATTTCCAACCTATGCTTCGTGCTGTTTATCATAAGCTTGGTCCTCGACATGTTCATACTTAAGCCGACCCTAAGGCTTGCCATGTTCAGTACGTTGATCATGGTACTGAGTTCTGCTGCTGATAAAAAGAAAATAACATTCGCTGACGACATTGTTCTAAGTTCTTTAAACTAATAAGGATTGTTGTGATAATAAATGTCACACCAATCCTTCAGCCCCAAACTAAGCATAGCCCGAACTATGGTGACTGAATAACGGATAAACATACATAAATACTAATAAACATCCATGACTCGGTACAAATGCTCGTGCCCACCACACAAACATTTGACAATACCGGGTGGGTATCGATCGTGGGTTGCGCAATAGGGTCGCTGGCCACTTGACCACCCGGCCGTCACTGCTCACTGTAAATGTTCCACTGCTGAGCTTAGCTCCTATATGAACTAGGTATTACCTATTATAATTATGTACTCTATACAGTATACTCATATGGCTGAACGTAGATACCCTGATAAAATCGTCTCACTAAATCCTTTACTGGAAAAAATTTCTAATAACAAATTAAATCGTCTTTGGCTTACAAAATTAAAAAATTAAGATGGTGTTGATTAGTTTCGGCGGGCTGGATAAGTTCCACGGTAGCTCAACTGAAAAGAGCGCCTGGCCCGGATTGCCAGAAGGGTGCGGGTTCGAATCCTGCTCTTGGAAAAAATCTTTTTCAATTTGTAATTTGTTTGCAATAAAATTATATAAACAATAACATTTGTAATATTAAATTATTATGCATTATAACATTTATCTTTTTTTATAACTTTACTTTTTTATTATTTTTAGGCCACTCCACATCATAGGAGAACTTCAATTCGCATATTTAAGCTTCCTCATCGGACATTCCCTTGATGCATTCGAGCACTGGAAGAGTCTAGTCATACTTCTCTGCTCATGCGATGAAGCCTTACAAAAGCATAAAAACATATTCTTTCATTTTGTGAAAACATTGGAAATACAAATTGATGAGATGCCTGAAGAATTCTTAGCTGATATTGTGATGAATAAGAATCTTGTGTACAAGAAACTAAGGGAGTTCTTTCGCACTGCTTACATGAACCAAGTGGATGGACGTCTCTTGATACTAATCAACCGCTTCAAAGAACACTTGACAGAAAAATTTCAATGGGATTTTACGGAACTGGATGCAGAGGAAGAAGATGAACTACCAGTTATAGTCAATCTGGATGCAATCGAAGTATAGAATATCCACCCTTCAAATTAGTGTAATACCAACTCATTTTCTGTTACACAATTTTCACCCATAGGTACTTTATTTCCAATCAATCATGTTCATAGGCTTTTAATTCAAGTCTTCAGATGGTCATAATGTCTTGATATTTTTTTATATAAATACCTAGATAATTTTTATATCTACACATGTTTAACACAAGCAATATAATAAAAATTATTATAGTTCATATTCTCCTATAACAATTTTTAAATTTATTAAACCAGGTGTTTAATAATAAACCTAACTACCTTTATTGCCAACTAAATTCTTAATAATATGTAAGTACAATTTCTACATGGTAGTTTATTAAGTCTTCATGATAAATGCTGATGAATTGTTATCTAGTATTAGAACTAAAGAAATAAAGGACAAAAAATTACAAATATTGTTTTATTATACTTAAAGAATACAATAAATACACAGTTTTATTTTCTCTTCTTAAACTGTTTTTTCACCAGCTTTTGGGTATTCCTGTTTTCAAACTTGGACTTTTTCGGCGGAACAGGAGGCTCTGAAAAAATTTTAACCTTTATATTGCATCCTAAATATCTTACTACGTGTTGTTTATGGGTGGACCCACACTTTAAACGGAACAAGCCTTCTTATGTTTAAAGTTTGTTCACCTTTTTTGGAAAAGGAGAAGAAGATATTGTAAAAAGTCACTGGTTACCGCTTTCCTCGGGAGCTGATTTCCATAACACAATACAGCGTCATGGGAATGGGCAAAATAACAAACGTGAACTGACTTTGACTTAATGATCGCGCTCCATCGTTTGTTGTGAAAGAAACACACTTTTCGAAACAGTCTTGCAATTTGCTTGAATGGGCCTAAAATTTTATACCATATAAAAAATGATTTCAACTAACTTTGAGAAGCCTTTCTCTTGGTTTGCAATAGACTTTCTTGTTTATTTGTTGTTGTAGGAGCAGCTTTCTTTGTAGACTTCATTTTTTGTGGAGCAACTTCCTCTTCACTAAAATAAGAAAAGTCGCTCAATAACTCAAATGAAATAAAACAAAAGATGTAACACAGAGGCCTGAGAAAGTTTATTTTAAGATTTTACCTGATGTCTAAATCTTCATTGTCCGATTCATCATCACCAGATCCTTCATCAGAATCCGATTCTTTTTCTAACAATTTGTCAAACTCATCAGAATCAAATTCATATGCACTATCGCTGTCACCATCGGAGTCTTCTTTGATTTTAATAAAGTTTTCCACATGTTTAACCCCTGCATCATTCAATTTCTTATCCTTCAATTTCTGTTGTGGCGTCTCAGTAGGTTCTCTTTCATTTTTCTGTTTTTTGTTCTTCGGAGGGACATCTACAGCTATTTCAGTCACTTTTTTTAGCTTTTTCTTTGTATCTGGTACTTTTTCTGTCTCCTTTTTTAGGGATTTCTTTGTATCAGAAACTTTTTCTGACTCTTTTTTAAGGTTTTTCTTTGTATCAAAAGCTTTATCTGTCTTTTGCTTTAGTTTTTTCTGTACCTCTTTATTATTTTCCGTGTCTTTCTTCACTTTTTGCTGTGTATTGCCTTCAACTTTTTTGTTTTTAGTGAGACTTTGTTTTTCTGCTTTTGCCTGTACCGTTTTTCCATTTTTCTTTGATTTGGTACTTCCAACATTGCTATCATTATTTGCATCTGCATTCTCTTTTTTAATTACTGGTTTAGGTAAGGGTTCTGACAAAGCTTCAGGCACATCTACTGGTGTAAAAAAGTCATAATTTATACCTAAATCATTTATCCTTTTCTTGTTTTTGCGGAAACTAAAACAAAATATGTATTGATTTATAATTTTATATTATATCTTAATCATGTATTATATACAGGTCCCAGAAATCAAAGTCAAGCCGAAAATGGGCAATAGGCCAAGTCGTGATAGTTATATTAGAAAAATATGAAAAAAAATCTTTTTTTATATTAGAAGGAGGCAAACGAGCAGGCAAGTCACCTGATGGAGAGCAATCACCGCCGCCCATGGCCACCCGCAAAACCAGAGGAGTCTTAAGGTAGGCGTCCATTAGCGGCGGATCGGTACAGGCCGCATCGCATACGTAACACTGCTATCGCGCTGCGGCCCGCCCCGCCCCGACCCGCCGCTAGTGGACGCTATTTCATAATAAATACAGGCAGGCGGATTTTTGCGTTGCGATGCGCCCCGGCCCGATCCGCCTAGTGGACGCGAGCCTTTAGATGCGTTGCCGACCTTTAAGAAAGGAATAGGAATTGTGAGGGGGGGGGGGGGAAGGGGCCTCCGGAACTCTCACTGGCCGGACGAAACACAACAGCACCAAGTGCCATTATTTCCCGACGGATATTCGTGAGGGTGATATTAGCCCAGGCGAGCCGGCCCAATGCGTGCTGCAACACAGCGTGGCTCTACCACTCAATTCTATCTACCTCTCAATCTTGGTCATGTACTTCACAAATTTTAAGGATTTAAAAATAAATCCTAAAAAATTACGCCCTGTGATGGTCTTTCAAGTCTTGTGACTACAAATATTAACTTTACGACAGTTTTTTTTTGTGTGATTTCACCATGAATAACCCTTCTGTAAATTACAGTTAAAAGTTAAAACATATCTGCCTCAGTTTAAAAAAAAATATTAGATTTGTACCAAACATTGATTCAAAATATATACATAAACCAACTTTACCCAATGTGCTTTTAAAAAAATTAACTACACTGTTTTGGCAAGTAACATTAAAAGATGGCGCGTTTAGTCTGGATTCTAAAATGGTACGACACTTACTAATTGCTATTTCCTAATTGAGAAAAAAAAAATTCAAATGTTAGATTCCTTTAGTTATGATTTTTATTAAAACAGATTGTTTGCCTTCAGCTGCAATGCAAGCTCTACATCTCTTTAAAAATGATCGCGTAATTAGACGGGCGTATCTTCTCCACATTTATATTTTAAACCGGTACTGCGATCTGTCTACCCGTATCAAAGTTGGATTTTCCACGTGCTATTCGTGCAATTTGTGGAGGTTCATGTAACCGTCCTTTTTAAATATTGATTCATAGGATTATATAAATTTTTCAAAGAATCGCAACAGATCGCAGTACTGCTTTAAATAAACATGTGGACGGGAATTTTGAATGGTAATGTTTATTGGTCCAATCGAGCTGCCGGAGAACTTAAATGACCAGGCTTATTTGGACTTCTTACAGAATCAATTACCAAATTTACTGAAAGAAGTGCCGCTGAACATTTACGGCAGCATGTGGTCTCAAGAAGATGGCTGCCCAGCGCATTATGCCCCACAGTACGAGTTTCTCAATCGAGAATATCCCGATAGGTTGATTGGGCGGAATGGTACACCCCGTAGATTTCTTTTACTGGGGTACGATAAAGGAAAAAGTGTGGGTACTCATAACTATATTCAAGATTTAGACGAGCTGCGCCAAAGAATTGCCGAAGCCGTTGAATACATCAAGCAATTAGTAAGTGTCATACCATTTTAGAATCTAGACTAAACGTGCCATCTTTTAATGTTACTTGCCAAAACAGTGTAGTACATTTTTTTAAAAGAAAAGTCTGTTAAAGTTGGTTGATGTAATTATTTTGAATCAATGATGGGCACAAATCTAATAATTTATTTGAAACTGTAGCAGTAATGTTTAACTTTTAACTGTAATTTACAGAAGGGTTATTCATGGTTACATCACAGAAAAAAAACTGACGAAAAGTTAATATTTGTAATCACAGGACTTGAAAGATCATTACAAGGTGTCAATTTTTAGAAGTTATTTTTAAATCCTGATAATTTGAGAAGTACAATACCAAGATTTTTTGCATATTTTTTCTAATAACTAACGCGACTTGGCCTATTGCCCATTTTCGGCTTGACTTTGATTTCTGGGACATCCTGTATATTTGTCTACAAATAATTAGGTTTTTAGTCTAGTTTTTTTTCAAGTTTGTTTTTCTCTAGACATCCTTACTGGTCGACTGGCAGAGAATGCCTCAGGGCATTAAGTCGCGCCTTTTGCTGTAATTTTGCAATAAAAAATAAATAAATAAAATATATCTTAAATACTTTAGTACCTACATAATTGCTAATATAAATATTTTAGATAGACAATAGATAGACAATACTTCTATTGTAACTTAACACCACAAACATTTACATAACACATAACAATGACCACAAATACAAAGTTACAATTTGGCTGTCTTATCGCTTTAACCTTTTGGGCGCCATGCCATAAACGCATTCCTATGTCCTGCACGCCAGAGCATAAAATAGACAAAAATACCTACGAAAAATATAGTGCTGCCAAGAGTCGATAAATTGGTAACACACGGCGAACTGTTTTTGTTGTTTTTATATGCAATAAATGACTACTTATAATCTGGGATGTTTTATTTTTTTCTCGTGCCGCCTTCCACTCTTTGTATATATGTACTTAGTACATAAATAAAAGCAGAGCATTGAAAATAAAATGGTGGTAAACCACAGCACTATTCTTTAAATTCTATCTTTAAATTTCGTGTTAGTGCATCCGAATGCAGAACAGTAAATCTTTTGTTTCACCATCCTGTGAACTATCCACTTGCGAAAATAAAGTTAACGTGAAACAAACTGTCGCGTCGGTCGCTTTCTGCGTACTGCGTGCGTGACACTCGACTAAATTGTCTCCGCGCGCGGACCGAGAGTGTAGGTATATAAATCGACCGAACTACGTAGTGACACGGGCCTGCTGATACGCTATTTTAGATCTTAAATCCTTATCAATATATCGTTTTTAGTCTACTCACAATACTTTTCGGAACGAGCGTAATGCCGAAAGATAGCAAGTAGATATACCTACTTACCCGCTGTTTTAGACCTTAATGTTTACTCACGGTTACTTACCTATTTTTTTAGAAGGATTGATTATGTTGAACTATGGTTTTAGAGATTTATTTCTGTAAAGAATATTACGCTATTATATTTTAAGCTATATTATTATGTACTTTAACTATCGTTGAATTATAAAAATATACCAAACACATTGAGAATTATCCGCTTGCGTGATCTCGAGATGATACCTAAACATCTTTATAGTGATTTCGCCCTTTTTTACGCAACCGTTACGAACTAAAATTGCGGCTAGCCTTAGAAAAACCTTTGTTATGATTTTTAAGTTGATACTGGTTATTTTAAACTCAAAAACAAAAACTTTAAAAATGTAGGTAATTAGCGGAGTGTAATACGTAATTTAGAAACACACTATCTCGATGCACATTAGCGCGACAAAGTGCGACAAACCAAATCTCGATGCACGAAATCGCGACAAACCAAATTTCGATGCCATCTATCTAAACATGATGATATCTATCTATATAAACAAAACTGAGAAGGTACCTACTTGGTATTAACCATGGGATATAAAAAAACATACATAGATAGTGTCAATTTTAACCGGTGCAAAACAGTACAAGAATATTTTTATAAATGAAAACAAACATATTTTAGTAAACAATATAATATAAGTAATGTATTAATATAATATTATTGTGATTCATTTTTTATTTATTAATAAATTACAAAGCTATCTTTCTAGTTAGATTTGTAATTAAACTACAATTAAATTATATCACCGTGCACACGTGTTGTATGCATATGATCCATAGTAGATGACGGTACCTACCGCTACCCTAAGTAAAAATTAAATTAATCTACCCGAAATAGTTATGTTGCCGCAAAATAGCTAATGCCATAAAGAGACTCGATGACGCAGTGGATGACGTTCTGTTAACATTCACAAAAGTTAAGCAAATTTTGTAGTCGAGTAATTGATGGGTGACCAGTCAGCGACCTCGGCGAATATTGCTTAACTTTCGCGATCGAAAACCTCGAGATTTTATGAACCTACGGTCACCCATCCCTTTGGCAACCTCGGCGAACATTGCTTAACTTTCGCGATCGAAAACCTCGAGATTTTATGAACTTACGGTCACCCATCCCCTTGACGACCTCGGCGAACATTGCTTAACTTTCGCGATCGGAAACCTCGTGATTTTATGAACCTACGGTCACCCATCCTCTTGGCGACCTCGGCGAACATTACTTAACTTTCACGATCGAAAACTCGAGATTTCTATGTACCTACGAGTGATGTATAGTGTAAAAATAGATAAAAATTGTATAAGCATCTTCCATTTATTCGCATAAAACGATTACAAACAAAATTCCTATATTGTGTCGCGATTTCGTGCGTCGATATTACGTATTACACTCTAATTAGCGAAATAACCTAGGCTTACAAGAGTTGCAAGGAGTTATTTTGTTTCAAATATTAATTATAATTACTGTATATGTAATGACATACAATTAAACAAAATCTAATAAAACAATTGTTAACATAAATAATAATATATTTAAAGTCTAGTATATTATAAGTATAATAACAGAAATAAAGTTTAATTTATTAAGAATTTGCATACACTTACTTACCTCTAAATCTCAATAATTGAATCAGATTCCGAAAATTCGTCGTCATCATCGACGCCTTCCAAAATGCGAAGAAGTTCAATTGAATCGCTCATGTTGCACTGCACTACTTTCCTTACTATGCGCTTATGACGTCATCAGGCTATCGTCTATCCGTGACCACGGCGCCCAGAGAACTGATTATTGATGACGCGCTAGGGATGCGCCAGAGTTGCCATATTGGATTTATTAGGTGAAGTTGATTTAACAATTCTTTATTCATGTAGCTGAGCTACGGTACGCTATGGTAGTGTTAGTTTTCTTACATTTGATTTTATTAAAATAGCAATAATAATAAAATAAAATAACACGTTTTAGTTGAATTTTGAATAGGTAATTTACGATAAAACTACCTTCCGCAGTACAGCACTAGCGGTCAAGAGTAGACGACTTTGGCGTGTTGGACATAGTATTTGCTTAGATAAAAATCCATGTTTTATAGTTCAATATTTCTCAGTTCTTATGGCTCTAAGAGACTTGTTTTTATACTCATATGTTGCAGGGATATTCTTTATTGTCGAATGTAGAAAAAGAAATACCAGTAATAGTTTTTCAACACATTTATTTAATATTTTTGTAAGCCGGGTTTTTTGTCAACTATAGATGTCGTTGGCGCACAGGGCCCGCAAGTGCTGGTCATATATAGACGACTTTGGCGCTCAAAAGGTTAAAGCGATCTCTGCCAGACAAACATTCAGATGGAGAGAACTTATACACTCAAAGATCAGGTGCATACCACAGTAAAACAATTAAAACAAAAGCAAATAAAAAGAACCAAAACAAAATACATAACATTATTAAATAAATAAATAATAGGGTGTAACAAATATATATACATACATATAAATACTTAAATATAATAGTCTCAGGTAGGATGTAGCGGACAATGACAGCTATGCAGCAGGATAGGGTTAAAGGGAAAGGTAGAAATTCTTCACGTGCACCTTAAATGCGTGAATTGTTTTAGCACGCCTGATCGCAACTGGAAGCGAGTTCCAGAGACGAACAGCTTCAACGGTGAAGGAACAATCGTAAAAGGTAGTGTTGTGAAGAGGGGTTTTAAGGGATAAATTTTCTGATGACCGTAAGGAGCGCGAGGATGAACAATAAAGGAAACGTTCCTTTAGATAGGAAGGATAGGTAAGATTAAACAATATCTTATATAGAAGGGAGAGGATGTGAGTATTCCGGCGAAGACGAATAGGAAGCCACTTGAGTTTAGCGCGGTATTCAGAAACATGATCATACTTGCGTAAGCCAAATATGAATCGAATACAAAGATTTTGAAGGCGCTCAAGTTTATTTAGCTGGTCCTCCGAGAGATCAAGATAGCAGGCGTCGGCATAGTCTAAAACGGGAAGAAGCAGCGAATGTACTAGCGCAATTTTAGTGGCAGTGGGTAAAATTTACACCACTTTCAAATCTTAAACTGCTTAGAAAAATGTGTAAGTACTTACATCATCAATAATCATTATTGTGCCTAATAACAGCTTTGCCTAATAACATTATTTTATTCAAAATATTGTTCATTAGAGATTAGCATCTCTATATCTTCCTGTATAGGCTTGCCCTTGCCCTTTAGGGCTTTAGCCCTATGATGGGTATTTTGTTTAGAAAGAATATAAAATTTTAAACACTGAAAAAAGACGACAACCTCAGGCGGGAATCGAACCACGCACCTTCCGCATTCCGGGCGGCTGCCTTAACCACTTGGCTACCGAGGTCTGGCTTTCAACCGTCGAAATTTGTCAGTGCTTGAGGCTTATGTTTTTTAGTCAACATTGCTTCATCAAATCTAAGAAGTTTTCACCTCTGAGATCCGAAAGAAATATTATTACAAATATTGGAACATTCGGTTAAGATGAAGCTGCGTTTATAGATTAATGTTTTATATTTTAGCGTTTTATTAACGCTTAAATATACTTAAGTGAAATTTTAAACACTGAAAAAAGACGACAACCTTAGGCGGGAATCGAACCACGCACCTTCCGTATTCCGGGCGGCTGCCTTAACCACTTGGCTACCGAGGTCTGGTTTTCAACAGTCGACATTTGTCAGTGCTTGATGTTTATGTTTTTTAAGCGTTACAAAACGCTAAAATATAAAACATTAATCTATAAACGCAGCTTCATCTTAACCGAATGTTCAAATATTTGTAAAAATATTTCTTTCGGATCTCAGAGGTAAAAACTTCTAAGATTTGATGAAGCAATGTTGACTAAAAAACATAAGCATCAAGCACTGACAAATTTCGACGGTTGAAAGCCAGACCTTGGTAGCCAAGTGGTTAAGGCAGCCGCCCGAAATGCGGAAGGTGCGTGGTTCGATTCCCGCCTGAGGTTGTCGTCTTTTTTCAGTGTTTCAAATTTTACTTCAGTATATTTAAGCGTTAATAAAATGCTAAAATATAAAACATTAATAGAAAGAATATAGTTGATAACTACTGATTGTTGATATATTTTTAACACATAAATTGGTTTACATACCTGGCCAACAATTTTCTAGCCTTTTTTAATTCACCTTGTTCATCCACAGTAGCATTGTAGACCTATACAAAACAAATTTTCTTTTTATTAGAGGTGAGTCATTTCTACAATGTTATTGTAATTTTATTTATTGATCATTGTTCTTGTTACTTTAATTATGTTTGCTCATATGATATAGATGTTTTATTTTAGTAGCTAGGTAAGAATCATGTTATGAGTAAACAAATTTTATACATTTTATAATGTAACACAGCGATTTTGTAAGTGTAGCAACAATATCAACTGTTGTGTGAAAAGTACAGTAAAATTTATTATTATAATAAAAGCATGTACTTCATAAAAATTATAGATTACCTTTCTAGCTTGAATTCTGATATCTTTCATTGGATTATGCACTGCGCTCCAGTGTTTCCTTAGTGCAAAACGTTTTTGTTTTTCAGGTGGAATATAGGAAGCTGAAATTATATGTAAAGTTTATTATTAATACAACTTTTTATTTTTAAAGTAAGCAATACCGCATTGAGAGATAAGATTACTTGGCTGACTTTAATAAAGAAACATCCATTAACCTGTTGTGCAACATGAATCAGACAATAGAATTTTAATTGGTCCGTTATAACAGTACTTTACCTTTAAGATTTTGCCTTAAAACGTACATTAGCAAAAAAGACAGACATAGTCACTAAACAAGAGCACTTGAAAATAGCTAGTTTTTCTAGGTAACATACCTTTGATCAATCTTTTTCCCATCAAATAATTATTCATGGTGTCAGCAACAATTTCAGCAACTGCTGTATCTTTGAACTCGACAAAAGCATATCCCTTTGAGCGGCCTGTATTTTTAGACCTGATCACCCTGACATTTGTTACCACTCCAAACTGCTTAAAGTATTGGCTCATCTCATGCTGGTAAAAAGAAGTTTACATTTAAATATACTTTCGAATAATTGAATACACTTAATAAATATTTTAATACAAAAAAGTTAGTGGTAGTAATAAAAATATTTATTAGACATCACTTGACATTACATACTACTATACTATTTACATCTCTAAAAATCGCTATTTAGACTACTGATTCATAATAATAAATACAATAAAATCACTTATTAATAACTAACCTCATAAAACCCATGTGGGACATGTCCCAAGTAAACAAGACCTCTGGGCTTACGTTTACGTTTTAAAATGACCCCGTCTTTAGCCTTTGCTTTGAGAATTCTTTCAGTAACTCCTTCAGTGTCATTTTTCTGGATACAGTAAAATAAATATTAAAATTACAACTGATTATTTTCTAACCTCAAATTACTTTAAATATTGACACCTACTTTAATCAACTTTTTAATTCCTTGTATTGATTTTACAAACTGTTTTTGTTTACTGGTATCTAATGCAACAGTTTCCTCCATTATAACTTTAAAATTAATATAGCGTAGAGCTAAAACAACTACACACAAAAGTCACAGCAAAAAACATAGATTTAGATCTATGGCAAAAAACTTCTACAAAACAGATTTTTTTTTTTATATATATATATTTGTTCCATGAAGGAACAGGCTAAGGTCTGAGCCATACTGCCTAGTCATTAGTTTTTTATTTGTTTTTTTCCCTTGATGATAATGAGTGGTGATTAAGATGAATGATAAATGATGTTCCCCAAACCCCTTGAGTTCTCAGTAAAGATGTGGGACTTTACTGAGGTCTCACGCGGACTACTTGAGAGAATTTGAAAAGTGATGTTGCACTGTTTTGTTTCATTTGCCAACACTCATGCACGTTCACAAACACTTAACGGTTAATAATCCACTATTATTTCACATTAATGTTCGAAAAAACCACAGACATTTATATGTCTGTGGAAAAAACACAAATTTTGGAAAATAAAACAAAACTGAAGACATGACGCTTCACTTTCCCGCCAAGAAGTCCTCTACAAAACAGATTTTTTTTTTTTTTTTTTTTTTAATATTTGTTCCATGAAGGAACAGGCTAAGGTCTGAGCCATACTGCCTAGTCATTAGTTTTTTATTTGTTTTTTTTCCCTTGATGATAATGAGTGGTGATTAAGATGAATGATAAATGATGTTCCCCAAACCCCTTGAGTTCTCAGTAAAGATGTGGGACTTTACTGAGGTCTCACGCGGACTACTTGAGAGATTTTGAAAAGTGATGTTGCACTGTTTTGTTTCATTTGCCAACACTCATGCACGTTCACAAACACTTAACGGTTAATAATCCACTATTATTTCACATTAATTTTCGAAAAAACACAAATGTTAGAAAATAAAACAAAACTGCAGACATGACGCTTCACTTTCCCGCCAAGAAGTCCCTACAAAACAGAATTCACAGATCTCAATGACAGACAAGTTATGACTAGGGCTAGAAACACAAAAAAGTATCGATACTTTGTGGTATCGAGTACTTTCGTTTCGATACCGATACTTTTGTACTCGATACTTTGTATTCGATACTTTTACTCAATGAGTACTTTTTGGCAAGTATCGTATCGAATAAATCTTTGTTATACTGAAGACATAAAACATAGGTTTGGTTGACCTACCTACGCTGATAAAAAGACTGCATGGGCTAGATCTCTTTGCCTTTCTCAAAAGGGACAAATCAACCGAAAAAAAAACATTCTAATCTAATCTATAACATTTTTACTTGATCCTAGATTCAAGAATATCCATTTTCAGGATGCCAGAGCTTGTGTAAGGACGATTTCTATGCTAAGACGATTTATTACTACCTCTCCTAGTATCGCTAGTGAACCTGATAGTGATTCTTCTGTCGAAACCAATTATGACTTCTGGAGTCACCATAAGAAGTTGGCTCATACGAAGCGGAACAAAAACACAGGTTCTTCATTACAGCTAGAAAAAAAGGATGAAGTGAGCCACTACTTGTCTGCACAGGTGTCACCTCTTTTAACCGATCCATTAAAACAATAGGAAGACATGAAAGTGGTTTTTCCCAAATTGTTTAAGCTCGCTAAAGAGTATTTAGCAATACCAGCAACATCGGTCCCCTCCGAACGTTTATTTTCAAAGGCAAGCAGTATAGTAACAAATATAAGAAAACCGGTTAGCGCAAAAACGGCTAGATAAACTTTTATTTTTAAGTGATTGCACAGAGGAAGAGTGGGGCATTTAATAATGTTTAAAAAAATAAATAATAAACAACGTTTATTTGTCAATTTATATTTTTATTATTGTAATAAGTACCTACCATTTGCTTGACCAATTTGTGTGCGCATAATGCGCATTTATATAATCAATTAGTCATAGTCCATGCGAGCGTCATGACATGTAGTTGTGTGCGCATTCAATGCGCATTAGGCACAGACCTAGGGATGGCGATTCTTTTAAAAAAATATCAATTTTTAAATTGATTCGAATCGCAATCTATTAAATCGATTCACAAAAAATCGAGTCCTAAAATATCGATCTCTTCTTAATCAATTTATTTTCGAGTTTGCATTCACAATATTGCTTTAATTTATTAAAAAGAAGCAAAGCAAACTAAGCACACAGCCATGTCCTGAGTTTTTAAGTAATTTAGCGGAAAACTATCTGTAAATCATTTTATGGTTCTTAACAAAACTGAAAAAATCGATTTTCTATGTTGAAATATCAATTCACTGGATCGATTTAGTACTACATATCGACCTAAAAAAAAATCGACTTTTTGGTCCAGTTAAATCGATTCTTCGATTAATCGATCTCAAATCGCCATCCCTAGATTAGATAGGCTCTAAAAAGTACTCGATACCTTGAAATATCGATACTTTTACGAGTACGATACTTTTTATTCAATGCTACTCTTGAGTACAGTATCGATACTTTCTATTCGATATCGTGTCCCTAGTTATGACAGTGTTGTTTGTCAGATTTTTTCACCTTCCCCCCCCCCCCCCCCCAGATTTTTCCAAAAAACCCCTAGTTTTCCTATGAAGGGGGATAAAAAACCTCTGACTTTTTATTTGGTCGTGTGAATCAGATTTATCAAAAATAAAAAAGTTACTAGCTAAACTTACTATCTACAAACTACGTAATATTAACAATGAAATCAACAATGAGATCAACAATACAAACAAGTTTTCTTCATTCAATTCAAATATTTCTAATTCTGCTACTTGGAAGAATACTTTACCTAATGCCTCCATCGATTCGCTTACCGATTTCTGTAAGTCTTAAATTTTATCTGTTTGAAATAGTCGAAACATTTCTTTAGATATTTTAAATGAAACACATGTTTTGAAAGCACATTTTTTAAACTGTTTCTTACAAAAAAAATCTTTCAGTCGTTCGTACTAGTAAGCGATTTGGAAGTTTACTTTTCACAACATTCATTTCTGAAAATAATCATTCGACTGAAGCATTAGACAAGGGACAAGTCAAAAGTGTTTTTTCGAACTTCTTTTTGCCGGCTGAGTTTTCAATGGCAAGAACTTTAAAATATCTTTAGGATGTTTACTAACATACGATTGTAGTGACGGTTCTGAGGATAACATTTTGTATTCTGAAATTAGTTGGTAAGACGAGTGAAAATACTTCAGAAAAACCTCTAGATTATTTTCGTGATATTAAAAGAACCTCTAAAAAACCTCAACGACCTCCAAAAACCCCTAGATTGAGGAAAAACCTCTAGATCTGGCAACACTGAGTTATGACAAGACAAGACAGATGACAGCATCAAATGAATGAACGAGAATCAAATGTCATTCAAATTAATTTCAGGCTGGCTTCTCACGGCGCGACAGTGAGATATCTCACAAGTCGCGCCGCGCCCGCCGCGCCGAGCCGATTTGTACGAGCGAGCAAGCGCCAACAGGCGAGCCCGCGCTACCCTCACGGCGCGGCACGCGTTGTACCCGCGCTGCCACACTCTCAAAGGAAAAGACTACTTGTTCACCCGCGCCACCCAGCGCGCGCACGAGTCGCCACGAGTGCGCTCGCGCCGCGCCTTTGATGAGATATTAAGAAATTATAAAATACTAGCAGACCGCCGACGACTTTGTTCGCGTGGACCCCGTGACGAATTTGCAAAATGACTGTTGGCGCTTAAGGCACCAACATGCGGCGGAGGGAAATGATAAAATAGGACAGTTGGGGCTTACTTGGTTCGGGCTGGAGCTGGTTGGAGCTGAAGGCAGCTGGCGCTCTAGGCGCGGGGTCGCAGGCTTGTGGGCGGCAACACACAACACAGTTCACTGGTCGGTGGCGTTTTAGGGGTAGTTGAGCTGGTAAACAAAGCGCTCTCAATTCACATACACTTAACACATGGTTGTTCACGGGCTGAGTTCTTGCGCGCGCGCGCGTGGGTTCTCTATGAACGGTCGGAGCACACTGCCTTTGCGCCAGCGCCGGCGGCGCGGGCGAACACTTCGTCTAGTATAATTGTCACCTCGCTGTGATTGGCCGATCATACGTTGCACATTCGTTGCACCAATATGCACTTTAATTGACCGGCGCAGCGACGGTTATCCGTTGCGCTGTGGCGCAAACATCTTCCCGGGCCCCAGAGGGTAGGAGGGGGGGGGGGGGGGGGGAAGGAATGGAAGTTAAAGGGGGACTACAGCCCCGATTCGTGCTGTGTTGAGTTAATGTCGAGTGGGTGTGTATATGATGAGCTGAGAGGAATGCACGTGTGTGACTGTATGAGTAAGATCGTGCACTGAGCACAGCAACAAATAGGCACAAAAACAACAACAAAAAAGGGCTGTACACTGGGCATACCATCATGTAGTCACGCGAGTCGTGCACTGAGCATAATGGCATATAGGCACAAAACAACAACAAAAAGGGCTGTACACTGGGCATACCATCATGTAGTCACGTGAGTCGTGCACTGAGCATAATGGCATATAGGCACAAAACAACAACAAAAAAGGCTGTACACTGGGCATGCCATCATGTAGTCACTTGAATCGTGAACTGAGCATAATGGCATATAGGCACAAAACAACAACAAAAAGGGCTGTACACTGGGTATGCCATCATGTAGTCACGTGAGTCGTGCACTGAGCATAATGGCATATAGGCACAAAACAACAACAAAAAAGGCTGTACACTGGGCATGCCATCATGTAGTCACTTGAATCGTGAACTGAGCATAATGGCATATAGGCACAAAACAACAACAAAAAGGGCTGTACACTGGGTATGCCATCATGTAGTCACTTGAATCGTGAACTGAGCATAATGGCATATAGGCACAAAACAACAACAAAAAAGGCTGTACACTGGGCATGCCATCATGTAGTCACTTGAATCGTGAACTGAGCATAATGGCATATAGGCACAAAACAACAACAAAAAGGCTGTGCACTGAGCACGATAGCATACAGGCACAAAAACAACAACAAAAAAGGCTGTGCACTGAGCACGATAGCATATAGGCACAGAAAAGCGCAATGCGCGCTGTGGCGCAAAGAGCAAAGGCGCAATAAAAAACGACCGCAATAGAAGCAAATAAAAAGCAGACTGCATGTGTGTATGTGCTGCAGGCTGATGTGTGGGTGCACGTGTGTAGAAGTACTATGCTCTTGTGGTGAGCACGCACGAGATTGAGTCGATTGCCAAGGCAAAAATTAAAAGCAGAAAAAATATAAAATTAACACGAGCGAAAAAATAAAGCACGCTATTTGGCACGCGTGGTGAGCATGCACGAGATCTGAGCCGAGTTAACACGACACGACCATAAAAATTTCATTACAAAATAAAACGGGAAAAACAACAATATCGTCGTCTAGACGCGGGTGTGTTATACGTAACTAAAGTTATATGTGCAACCTAATTAGTAAGTAAAAATATAACACGAATCGAACACTGTTCTTGGAACACGTTCTTAATTTATTTTTGTAGGTAGGTTAATAATATTTCGCAATGCACTTTGCAACGTCTATCGTGCAGAAAGGGTCATGTAAGGTAATGAAATTAGGAATGTTACGCGATAAAACCCAAAAATCAGAAATTAAAATTAAGCTACGTGATAACTACGAAATATGAGTAAATATTATTTTAACGGGTCGAATGACCAACATGTAATGAAATAGTTAATGGGCTGAAATAGTTATCCTATATATATATAATAGCGGACTGTATTAACAATGTGGGGCTACGGTAACATGTACCTCCTGCGACCCCTGATGCGACTGCTGTGCATGCGCGGACGCATGCAGCGTTCTGTCGGTGGGTCGCTTTGCCGGAGTGTCCCGCAGCTGGGGCGGAAGCCATCGCGCCGCCGATTCCGGCTGGTAATGCTGCGTGGCGTCGTCCGGTCGGTGAAGGGACGTGTGGTGATCGGCGATGCCACACACTCTGCATGCCTTCACCGACTTACATTCGCCCGGGTAATGTGGTCCGAGACAGCGGGGACAGCGCTCGCGCGACACCACAAAATCCCACCGGCCCTGCGTCGGCTGGGCATTGTAGGTAGCGCACGCTATTAGTCTATGCCCCCTAGTCCTGCAGTAAGGGCAGTAAGGGGTGTTTGGGCTGGCGTGCATTGTGTGGGTGTTGTGTGCAGTTGTGTAGGCGTGTATGGGTGGCGGCACGAGTCGAGGCAAAAAAATGAAGTGTGTAGGGTAGGGTTTAAAAACTAGTGGACTGTATGTATCCGGCTCGTAGGATCATAAATGTTGGCGCTTAAGGCACCAACATGCGGCGGAGGGAAATGATAAAATAGGATAGTTGGGGCTTACTTGGTTCGGGCTGGAGCTGGTTGGAGCTGAAGGCAGCTGGCGCTCTAGGCGCGGGGTCGCAGGCTTGTGGGCGGCAACACACAACACAGTTCACTGGTCGGTGGCGTTTTAGGGGTAGTTGAGCTGGTAAACAAAGCGCTCTCAATTCACATACACTTAACACATGGTTGTTCACGGGCTGAGTTCTTGCGCGCGCGCGCGTGGGTTCTCTATGAACGGTCGGAGCACACTGCCTTTGCGCCAGCGCCGGCGGCGCGGGCGAACACTTCGTCTAGTATAATTGTCACCTCGCTGTGATTGGCCGATCATACGTTGCACATTCGTTGCACCAATATGCACTTTAATTGACCGGCGCAGCGACGGTTATCCGTTGCGCTGTGGCGCAAACAATGACTCCCCTCGCGTACCCCAGTGACGACGCCTACATCGCATTTGTTCTATCATCAATAGTTTTCGTAGCGCACTCGATGTAAGGAATTTATTACAGTTTTAGTAAGGATCCCTAATTTTTTTGAAAATATATTGATGAAAGATTTTTTTAAATCGGTCTATTAGTTTCGGAGCTTATTCAATACAAACAAACAATCAAATCTTTCCTCTTTATAATATTAGTGTTCTATTTTTGTTTAAGAGGCCTATTACATCTCGACAGTGATTTTTGTGTAAAATGGCCAATTTTGGCGTTATGGATCTCAGAAACAAAAATACATTACTGCCGTCCGTTAACTAAAAGGGCGCTAACCCTCAGAAGACCATTTTTGAGGTTTTAACGCCATTATACGTAGAAAAAAAATCTCTATCGATCTGTCTAGGATTAATTTTTCTGCTGTTTTTGAAATAATTTTAGCAAATAGGTCGTTAAACATGAAAATGGTAATAGTTTACACAACTAAAAGTACGTTAACCACCAAAGCTTAACTAAAACGTCATATCAAGACCTTGAAGCCATAATATATCGAGAATTTTTCAAATCTTTGCTTATCTAAAAAGACGTTGTTCGATACTACTAGACAAGAAAGTCTCATAGGTACTTTAACTACTTTCAAGTCAAGATTTAATCTGGTAGTTTACATCTATATACTAGGCTTAAAAGGCGTTTTATGAAAATACTACACTAAAATGACGTTAAAATCTGTTAACGCCTCTTTAGCTTAGGATTCATAAAGTTCAAATCAAGGAATACTTTTCACAAATATCATAACGCTCTTAGTAAACTCAGATTATGGCACAAATCCTCTCCTAGAAGGACGTCAAACCACAATACTTAGCTAAAAAGACGCAATCTGCTCTCGCCTCTCCGCCTCTTCTCACCCCCGCCTCTAGTGGCGAATTCAGGCGAATAGATAGTGCGAAAAGACGCGCGTCACGGAGCGGAAGGATTCCCACCAAATATTTACAATAGCTGATGAAACGCCCAGGTAAATATTATTATTTTTAAGTACCTATTGCATTGCAGTAATATGCGTATAATAAAGAGGTGAAATTTTTAACGTTTTATACAAAGTTCATACATTTACTTCATAGTAATCAATGAAACTAACAAATTGAATATCCTTTTAATAATAGCAGGCTGCATTATTAAATTTATGACAATTGGCTATTTGACAGTTGGAACAATAAAATATGAAATATGTCGGATATGGTAGTTTATAATTTAACGATAATTATCGAATAGTTTTTTTATTAAGATTAAGATAATTTGTAAATATTTTATTGTTACAAAATAAGTTTTTATTTGTGGATTACAAGACCCGAAACACGGGCGGCCATGATTAGGGTTCGTGTGACTTCACATTTCACAAAATAAAACAAAAACTATCTGTCAGGTTTCAAGATGTTTTGTTTATTGTGGTGTGACGTCACAGGGCTAAATGTCACGTGACCAACCGTTTTCGCACGAAATTTAAAATTAATCAGAAAAATATGTTTTTTTCTATTAAATAAAGCTTTATCGAGAAACAAAAATATTATACGGGGTATAAAATAAGCGTTTGTAATTTTAAAAATATATTTCCGAAAACTGTCAAGTAGCCAATTTTATTTTACCCGCTTGATAGCTTATTAGGAAATGACCGTATCTTAATAAGCCGGAGGTTGTGGGTTCGACTAACGTTCGGTTCATGTCATGAACATTAGTACTTTTATTTATTACAGATCAATGTGCATGGGATGGGAATGTGCTATTGTGTGAAATTTATTAATTTTAGATAAACAAATAAGTCTCGATTTCGAATTTATCTATGATTCTAGGTCTTAGTGGTCTGGTCATGATAATAGGTATGTATTTAAAGTAATGGACCCAATAATTACCCTTGGGGCACGCCTATAATTATGGGTGCTCCTGAAGATAAAGCACCATTAATAACAACTTTTGAGTTCTATTCGACAGGTATGATTGTATAAAGCTTAGTGCTATTGTTGAGAAACCACAATGCTCTAACTTGTTAACTGAAGTTTCATGACTAACGCAATCAAATGCCTTTGAGAGATCACAGAAAATACCTATTGCATCTTGCTTACCCTCCCAGGCGTCAAAAATGTGTTTAAGAAGCGCAACTCCAGCGTCAGTTGTAGATCTACCTTTAGTAAAACCAAACTGTTTTTAATGAAAAAGTTTCATCATCATCAGCCCATAAACGTCCCACTGCTGGGCACAGGCCTTCCACGTCGACAATGGCACGTGGGGATATTGGCCCATAACCCACCACGCTGGCCCAATGTGGGTTGGTGGGTTTTAACGACTGTCATCTTACATATTTTTTTACTTTACTTGTAAATAATTTTCTCAAAAACTTTGCTAAAGGCTGGTATTATAGAAATTGATCTAAAATAAGAGGGGTTGTTTTTGTCACCAGCTTTATACAATAGAATGATTTTAGCATGTTTAATTTTTGGAAAGTTCCTTCTTCATGACGTCTTTTGAAAATATTGACAAAATGAGGAGCTAAGGAATAAATAACTAATTTTTTTAGCAACATTTGAAGAGATACCCCACAGATCTTCTGTATTTTTAATATTAATTGTTTTAAAAGCTTTTAAATTGTGACAACATTTTAGGTATTAATTCCTTAGCTCCGTAATTGGCCGACATTTGCAAAAGGCGTCTTGAAAGTGCAATTTTTTTAGAAATAAAATTTGATTTAGCATTTATGCAGACTTTTAAAATAATTTTGAATAGTTTCTTTCTTCATTGACGCAATACAGTAGAGTGAACAAGATAGTTCTGATTGAATCTCAGTTAAGAAACACAAAGGATGAAAAGAAAAAAAAATGTTGGAATATACTGTATACCCTGGATGTAACGAAAAGTGTTTAAAATATGTTTCACACTCATCAACGAAGAACAGCGCAAGATAATTAACCAAGAATTCTGGAGTCTTTCTTGGGGACAGAGACGTCTTTATACTATGCGACAACGAACAGCTATTGCAGTTCCAAAAAGAAAATGCACCAAAGAGCCAACATGAAATCCAAAAAGATCTATTTGACGGATATGTACGTGAGGTGTGTAAAGTGTTTTTCTTGACAACATGAGACAACTTTTTTAAGATTTTGAAGCAAACGTTAATATATAATATATAAGCTGTAATTTGTTTCATAATTCTTCTAATTCTATCTAAAAGATATTTTTATATTTATGTTCACAATGTTTTAATTTATATGATCAAGAAAGGATCATTTGCGTTTTTAGTTCTTTTTGATTATCAATAAACGATTTACGCTGATTACTTAATTAGGTTTTTTTCTTTTGAAATTTTCAATCCCAAATACATAACTAAAGAGCCGTTACGGTTAAAGGTTCAATGTTTAAGGACCTTTAAGTGTAGTAATGGTAAATGAAAAAAATCCTTAAAAAAAACAAAAAGGCACTAAATTCGAAAAGCTTACCTAAAAAGGCATTAAAACGCTATCGTGTTAATATAGTTAAGGATTGATGCTAAAATGTAAATAAGGATACATAACTATAAAGACGTTAAGTACCTAAATGCCCTTTTAGTTTAGCAATTTCTAATATTTTTTTTACACAAAACTAATCAACTTAATTTACGTTGGGATCATAAACTATAAAGTCGCTAAGGTGTGCTTAGTGACTTTTTAGTCAAGTATTTATTTCAGTTTCAATAAATTATACACAATTAAAAGGAAAAAAAGAGATTTTTTTACCTTGAAAACTAGTTATTTTTAATCAAAGTTTTTTCTATTTCATGGTAAATTTAACAAATTATCTTTGGACGTTTATTTTTTTTTCTTACGACCTATAGTTTTCATGTGGCATACTTTTTAAATAATTCCCGCGTTTTTGGCTAATATCTGAAAATTTGATTTTGTGGCTTAGCGCCCTTTTAGTTAACGGACGGCAGATTAACAATTATAACTTATTGAATAGTGTAGAATAGCTATTGGAATAGTGCGTAGCGGTCTCGCTTTTTGGAAATTTTGCTTAACTTTTTAATTAAACCCAAAATTGCAGAGAAAGATTTTCATAAAGTGCAGAAGGCACTTTTTTGAGCTCATCGATTGAACTACTGTTCTATACAAATGAAATAAAAAAATTATAATGTTATCTGTTATATAGTCGAATAGTGCGTAGCGGCCTCGGAATTTTTAGATATCGTTGATTTTATATAGGAAACAAATCTTATTCTAAACCAAAAAACTACGAAAATCGCTATAAGTTAACTGTGAATTTCTCCTATCTACGATAATATTATTTAGCAAAATGTATACCAGAGAAATTGTTACTTCATGAGGAATAAAGATTTTATAATGAATTTATTTTCCTATTTCGATAAAAACGATAAATACAACTGCAAAATTACTACACAATGCGATGCGGCGGCCGTCCGAATTCAACTTATGCTCACAGAATGGAGATTTGTGCACAAATTTATTATCCTATTTCGATAAAAACGATAAATACAACTGCAAAATTAGTACAAAATGCGAAAATGGGCATTTTACGTAAAAATCACATTCGAGATGTAATAGGCCTCTTAAGGGTTCGTATAGGCTGGGCTGAGGGTCTTACTTGGAAGCTAGGTAATGAAAAG
The DNA here is from genome assembly GCA_963921215.1 of Scoparia ambigualis. Classification (NCBI taxonomy): domain Eukaryota; kingdom Metazoa; phylum Arthropoda; class Insecta; order Lepidoptera; family Crambidae; genus Scoparia; species Scoparia ambigualis. The sequence continues at coordinate 8,946,119 of OY992511.1, read as the reverse complement.
TCCTCTGGTTCTTCAATAGAATTATTTAATTCAGCACACATTAAAGGCAAAACCATTCCCTTCCGGGACTTGGCTGTTCACATGACTGAATGTCTAAATGTTCCGATTACATATGTGCCAAATAATATAAGAGTCAATATGCATAATAGACATATAGTACGATTGTTATGAAGAACGATTGCTAAATGCATTACTAGTCAGATAGTTCATTTGTCAGAACGGGTTAGTATCAAAATGTACTAATTTTACAAAGAGCAAATGTGAGAACGATCGAGTGTCAGAATGTATAAAAATCATAGGACATTTTGATATGACGAATCAGAGTCAAAATGTACTGTTTGTATCACAGACATATAATAGAAGCAGACTAAACATTATTTCACAACTATGAGAATAAAACATTATTTCTACTTCTTTCTCTCCAACCACAAATTAATGAGACTATCTCGTTTCTTTTTAATGTCGCAACACTTCCACACACATAGACAAACTGGACCGTGAGGCAAAACGCCATCTTGACAAGCTACAATTAAGCTACACAAATGTCTTCCTAGACTTGTCAACAAAGGACGTACAGGAAATTGTTTTCGCTTATTTTTTGTGATCTTATAAAGTTTATGAGCCAAAAGTACTAAAATAAAATGGTGAAGTGTAGTGCGCCCTTGTGCGGCAACTCCTCATATAGAAATACACCTAAAATTACGTTCCATTGGTAAGTTTTGCTGTGCCATCTAATCTCATAATGTTTTTTTTAGTCATTGTGTGATTATTATTAATCTTTCGGCATTTTAGAAGTAGTGAATAATTGTCATAAGTGCAAATCTCGTAAAATCTTAACGTAAAGTAGTTTCTGAAAGATTCTTGTGGTAACAATAATCAATTATTATAGTAACTTTGATCTCGTTTGACGTTTCATATACTTGTACAATTTTACGGGGCCGTATTTAGACTCCAGTTTTGTTTAATAGGTATATTTTTGAAGATTGATTAGATTTAAGTATGCAATATATTTTTTCATTAGGGATAAATTAAATATGAGTAAATTATTTTTATAATATTGTTAACTTAAACCCTATCCTATCCCTTTAACCCTATGGTAGTCGTAGGGATGTATTCTTGTATGAAAATGTGCCTAAAATAATAACTTTTTACATTTGTGTTTCAGAATTCATCTAAATCTTTACTAAAAAGTCCGGTAAGAAGCAATGCTAGTGGAGATCATGTTTTGAGGAATTTGCAAAATTTACAGCGGAGTACCTCAAGTGCTGTATTAACTACATTAAGTGAGTTATCGTAAGTATTATATTGTTGTACAGTATTCTAGGGTATAACATGAAGAAGATGGGTCTGAGCAGTCTCTCAATCTCAACTCTGTTACTTTGAAATATACAGAAAATTATAAATTTATTTGTTTTCAGAAACCTTCATCATTACTTCCTGAACAGACTCAGTAAAAAGTATCCCGGATATAATTTTTTCGGGTCTTGCAAAATATACAGTAACCCGCAGTCAGAGTCGCTGTCTACTCGACCACCCGGCGGTCTTATCACTAGTTTTAAAAATTGTGACATTATTTATTGTAACTTTTATTTTTTATTAAAAAAATACCAGCAGAGTACCTATATATGTATGTTGTTTTTAATTACTTATTTCATTTTTTTTTATTTTATCTAACGATTCTACTACGAGTTTTTTATGCATTTTATTAAGAGATCTATTACATCTCAAATGTGATTTTTGCGTAAAATGCGCATTTTTGCATTTTGTAGTAACGTATCGAAATAGGATAATAAAATCATGCTTAACATGTTCACTGCCAAGAGCTTAATACAAAAATCCCGCCAGGTGCCACACTATTTTTTTTTGATAATATTAATGTTTTATATGTGCATTCATAAAATATAAATTAATACTATTTTATATTTGTATATTTCTCTTAAAAAAGGGGGATACTCGGATCCGAGTGGTCGGCGCTGTGGAGCCAAACACTCGGATCCAAGTGATCGGCGTGTAGGGTTCTGTGGAGACAAACACTCGGATCTGAGTACTCTTATACACTGTTTTGTAAATTGGTTGTCTGCTAATTAAAATAAAAAAGTATATGAGTAAATGCCATAAGTATTTTAATTTTGATTCACAAAAAATCAACAGTATAAAAATTATTTGTGTCATCTACAAAAAACTTCTGAATGACAATAATTAGTGCAATATACATTAATGGTTTTACAATAAAATATATAAAAAACAACAGTTACAAATATAATTTGTTACATTAACAATAAACTAATGATTTGGAGATAAAATTACGATAAAGTAGATAAGGTTAGGCTATTTTTACGCTAAAATAGCCCTGCTTCACTATCCTTTTTTTAATACAAAACGTTACACACGCAAAAAGCGCTACAGACACACGTAATTATAGTAAATAAATACTCGCGCCACAGGTGCCGGCGTTACATAAACGTACCGCGCCGCGACTCGGATCCGCGTGTGCGGATCCTCTCGGACTAGGCGCGTGAACGCGGCGCTCGCGCACACAGGTATTAGCTTGTTTATCAAAACCAACGCAAGTTTTTACGAATTCAATTACATGTCTATGTGTGCGTACGAAACGACGCGCGTTTGCTAAAGGTACCAGCAAGTAATAAACCAAACAAAATATTCGGGACGGTCACTCGGATCGGATCCAGTGTGCGGCACCAGTGGTACGGCATGCCGAACACTCGGGTCCGAGTGTTCGGCAGTCAATGTGTTAAAATTACAAATTTCTACTCTGCGAGAATAAGCTGAGTTCGGACGGCCGGCGCATCGTATTTTGTAGTAATTTTGCAGTTATATTTATCGTTTTTATCGAAATTGGATAATAAATTCATTATACAATCTTTATTTCTCAAGAAGTAACAATTATTCTGGTATAAATTTTGCTCAATAATATCGTAGATAGGAGAAATTCACAGTTAACTTAAACCGATTTTCGAAGTTTTTTGGTTTCGAATAAGATTTTTTTTCCATATAAAATCAATGATATCTATAAATTCCGAGGCCGCTACGCAATATATGACTATATAATTGATAACATAACATTTTTTTTCATTTCTTTAGAACAGTATTTCAATCTAGGAGTTCAAAAAGTGCCTTCGCGCATTTTAAGAAAACCTTCATCAATTTTGGGTTTCATAAAAAAGTTAAGCAAAATTTACATAAAGCGAGACCGCTACGAACTATGCCAATAGCTATTCTACATTATTCAATAATTCAAAACTGGTGATGTATTTTTTTTCTTGGATCAAGAACGCCAAAATTGGCCATTTTACGCAAAAATAGCAGTCGAGATGTAATAGGCCTATTAAGTTAATGAGGTGGCTTCGCAGCCAGATACAGATACAGACATAGCCTGCCTGGCACTCAATGATAGATAACTCAGCATTCTACTGGTGATTTTTTTTAAATTTAATGAGTATCTTCAAATATCTATAAAATATAAAATTATCCTCTTTACGTAGGTATAACATTATTATAGATGTAGGTACTTGAGGTCCCTTGCGTGCCTAAGTTCAGCCCCTTTTATTGTAAATGTGTGCATAAAATTTGTCTGTAGGCGTAATGGGCACGCTTTTTTGTTGTAATGTTTGGTCTGCTTCTATTATATGTCTGTAGTTTGTATCAATCGAGACAATGACGCCGCTTTATGGCCGGGGTCGTAGACAATAATTATTAGATCATAGCTTGGACCAAATATTTTGGTCCGAGGATCATAGAGTAGACCAGATAGACCATAGACGAATACAACAATTTTCTATCATGAAAAATTACACAATTTCCGATATACCACGTTCAACGACCGATTTCAGCAAAAAATGTCCCATGTGCATTTAGTACATCTTTTCTTGTATTATTAAGAAAGCATATTATTTGGTTGGGCAGTTTTTAAGACTAGTCAGAAGCTCTAAAATATCTTTTTTAATTTTTTTTATTCAAGTTGAATATTTCATTCTGTTTTGATTAACCCAATTTTTAAAGTTAGGATTAAAATTTTAGTACCATACGTTAAAGTTAGGAAGGAGCATGTCTGTGGGAAGGAGATTGTTTTACTCTTAAAAGTGCAATAAATAGGCATTGTATTAAAAAAAACATCGAAGAAAAGTCAAACCAAAAAAGATATAATTTTTTTAGAGCCGTCTCGTCGTTGAATCATAAAATAATGAAAAAAATATTAAAACTCGAAAACTACAAAAATCGTAGAACATACATGCGGGTTCAACAGATAGGTATGGTAGTTCCCTATCACCACATTCACCACACATCGGCTTGACACCTTACAAGAAACACGCTGTATATTACTGTCTTGGTGACTTTTTCAGGTACGCTCTGTGTTCATTTCAGCCCGTAATTTAATTCATGGGAATCCTATAAAATATAATCATGTTATTACAACAAACCGTTAAAAGATAAAACAAGTTTTAATGTGAAACGTCTTTGAGTTCGGTAGTATAATAATAATAATGTTCAATAATGTAACAATTTACTCATACGACCATTGAGAGCTCAATGCATCGACCCTTGAATCAAGGGAGTTGTAAGTCTACCGTGACCTACCAAATTGTTACGTAGTCTACCGGTAGGCTACGCTAAGCTACGGTAGTTTTGGTAGATTGTATTTAAAGATATTTTTTTAGAATTTCACAATATTTAGCCATATATTTGTTACGAGACAAGGACCGTGTTAACTATTATTCTTCGTATTAGATAAACTATGTTGAGAGCTTCTGTAACAGCAGAGAATTTTGCATGAAACCGATTCACCTTGCCGCAAACATTTTAGACCCCCGGTATCGTGGGACCGATCGTAATGACAATGAAGTTATTTGTGCTTCTGATTTCATACACCAGTGGGCAATATTTTTCAAAATTGATATCGGTTTGCGTTGCCAACGCCAACCAAATTTAGCTGAATTCAAAACAAAATCTGAGCATTTTGGAAAGTCAGAGACAATTTGGTAAGCAATCAATAAAACAGAGCCGCGAACATGGTGGGAAACCTTTGCCGACTAGCAAATTTTGCGCCCAATCGCAAGTATAATTATTAGTATGCCTGCATCTTTCGCAGTCTGTGAAAGAAATTGGAGCACATTTGAAAAAATTCATACCAAGTCCCGCAATCGTTAAGAAAAAGAAAGGGTCTCTAAATTAGTAACTATTCAGTCGAATTTGCGCCTTTCTGCAAATACAGTCGAATCAAGCGATGATGACGAAGAATCAGATGCTAGCCCGAATCGGCGGCGTACGTACCTACCACAGACGCCACTGTGGGCTGAAAATCGAGCTTCATAGACATTTCAAACTTTGCTCTTTTGTACTTTTATTTTCTTGTGATAGGATTCTAAAAACTTCATTACTACGAGTATATACAGGGTTTTCCAATAAGAGGTGTTATTTTAATATTCATAGAAAAATGCCATTTTTTAATATAAATGATCGGATGTTTATTTCATTATAAAGAGGAAGGTATGCCGTTAATTGTGGAAAATAACTTTAGGCAAATGACCACCACGACCACGCTTACAGGACCATATCCTTTTCATGAAATTTTCCTTAACCAAATCGCAATGTGGCTGCCCTATGCCCTCGATAGCCTCACCAATGCCATTTTAGGTGTCTTGAATCGACGCTGGGCTTTTGGCGTAGACCTTCCCTTTCACGTGGCCCTAAAGGAAGAAGTCGCAAGGTGTTAAATCACAAGATCACGGTGGCCAATTGAGATCACCTCTTCGAGAGATAACACGGTCCGGAAACTTTTCCCGTAAAAGATCAATGGTTTCGTTTCTTGTGTGGCACGTAGCGCCGTCTTGTTGAAAGTAAATGTTGTCCAGATCAATATCATCCAATTTCAACCATAAAAAATCATTAATCATCTCTCGATAGCGCCTAATTCCAAAGAACGACGAGGAATGACAAACCTAGGTTTTCTTCAACACTTTCGGCTACAGCAGCATTATTCTCGGCTGTTCTTGAGCGACGTGCACGGGTTTTATTCTTCTTTCCACCAATTTCTGTTCTGTATTGCGGTCGGACAAGGTGCTTCACGACGACCCAAAAATGTTCGAGTTTTACGAACCGTCTCTGCCAAATTTTTACCATTTTTATAGTGAATTTTAATAATTTAAATGCGTTGTTGAAGCGTTATCGTTCCATTTTTATTAATGGCGTAGTTTATACTTGTCAAATGTCAAAAAATTACAGCTTCAAAAGTGACATCTACCGAAGTAGCGGGCTATTCAAAATAACACTTCTTATTGGAAAACCCTTTTTAAGAAAGTTCATTTCATAGTGAAACAAAATTATAAAAAATATAAACCGAAATTTTTGTATGGAGCCGAAGTAAAAAATCCAAATATCTTTAAAACCGCAGTCTTAACCGATATATCCATATAGATAATCACTTTATGTTAAATTTGCTATTTATTGGTGCATGTTTTGCAACGGAAACAACTGCGGTTTATTATAAAAAATACATATGTTTTATAAAAAAGTTGTTAAATGAAAATTTGTACTTGCATCCAAACCAATGGGTTTGGATTGGATGCAATTATATGTAAAGAATACATAGTTTGGGAGAATCTAAGGCCATGCTCACCGTCATATTGCCGCCCAGGGCAATTCATATTTATGAAAGAAAGTAAGTTTGTGTTATTGAGCATCAAAACACTTATTCCCTCCTACCTATTATGACGGGTTAGGGTTCTTCAAACGAGGCAAGAACTTTGTGGGCCGGCAGAGTGAGGGTGACTGATGCTACGTCCCTTACGCTGCACCAGTTATCCTCGCGTCTGGACTTCATTTCCACTTAACATCAGGTGGAGTGGGGTCATTTGAAGGGCCTTGTATAAAAAGAAACGCAGATGGAAGACGAGATAGAGGCGCTTCGTTCCTCCCATTACGGATCGTATGTTTAGAGAACACCATTATCGAAATAAAAGTAGACAGAATTCTAATGAAGATATTCTCAACATGCTACTTTTTACATCAGATCCGGTTATTTCTGCAACGAGACCCAAGATAAGTACGAAGAAAAAGCAAGAGCTTTTTAGCAAAACCCTTGATATTTTGAAACTTCAAGAGAACGATTTTGAATTTTGCGATGTTTCTCATTTAGTTCCTGTTTTTGAGTCAGACTCCGATTCGGATTCAGAAGTCCATTTATATACCTACTCAAATACTATTATATTTATATTACATATGCATCTTAGCAATATTTCCTAGTGTCATTTTTCTTATACTTATTCATTGCTTCCAGTGTAAAATGAAACCCTGTTAGGCCACACATGTTCATATATATTTCAATCATCATCATTAGCGTATAAACGTCCTACTGCTGTGCACAAGCCTCCCAAGTGGACAATAGCACTTGGGAGTATTGGGCTATAACCCACCACGCTGGCCTAATACGGGTTGGTGGGGTTCAACTACTGCCATCTTACGACAACAACCGGTACCAATGGCTTAACGTACCTTCCGAAGCACGGAGGAGCTTGAGATGTTTTTTTTCATTTGGTCACCTATCAGGCCACCCGGCATTGCGAAAGTTGCTTAGCGGGCAAGATCGCATGCCGAACGCGCAAGCCGCTGCGCGATTGAGCTCCTCAGCGTTGATTTCAATATAAATTTAAATATCAGGTCTATAAAACCCATTGATTTGGATATGAGTACAAATTTACATTTAACCAATTTTTTATAAAACATATGTATTTTTTATTAAAAACCGCAGTTGTTTCCGTTTTAATAAAATATGCACCAAAAAATATCAAATAAATTGTAGAGTTACCGTCTGTGAAGATATAACGGTTAAGACTGCGGTTTTGGAGACATTTGGATCTTTTACTTCGGCGCCATACTAAATTTTCGGTTTATATTTTTTATAATTTAGTTCCATTATAAAATGAACTTTCTTATATTTAGTCATGACTGCCGAAGTTATTAGAATCCTATCACAAGAAAATAGTGAGACGTATCTTCTTATTTTACGTCTGTGGTACACACGGCAGCACATCACGCTATCCATTATACATATCTATAACTACGTTGCGGTATGGAGTGTTAGAAAGAAAGTGTCTTCAATTTAATTGGTGGAATTCTCTAGTTTATCAAAATTCCCGAATGGCGAATACAGGCGAATATGTCAAAAACTATCGGCCAATAGTAATTATTCACGGGGGTTGGCCACGCCCCCTGCGCGGCCGCCACCGGGCCGGAATTTTTCTTCTGGCAGTCCAGTCACACGTCACGGCAGCGACGCTCGCGTTTTGTAAACACCATCTCTAAGTCTGTGGTAAACACAAAAATGGCACCTACTTTAAGTAAGGTGGAGAGAGAGCAAATAATTGCTCTAAGACAAAGTGGATGCCGAGTCAAACATATATGTGACCAAACTGGAGTAACAGTGAGTAATTTAACCTACTACAAAATATGATTTGTTAGATGTTTGATGTTAGGTGTTAGAAAAGACAAAACAGTGCCGCAGGAGACCCGGCTTAGGAGTGTTACATTAATGTTTATTTGTAAATAAAAATGGCGGTTAACTTAACTCGTAACTTTCATCTAAATAGGTTCTGCTTTTTTATTTAGTTTCATGCTTTATTAGAGGAAGAAATTTTACTGTTTATTTGTAAACAAAAATGGCGGTTAACATAACTCGTAACTTTTATCTAAATAGGTTATCATGATATTTTATTTAGTTTCATGATAAATTAGAGGAAGAAATTTTACTAAGGTATGAATTATATAAAAGCGGGCCGTGCACGGGGCGCGTCCGGGCTCCGTCCGGGCTCGGATGGCGCACTGATTTGAGACGTTGCATACATTTTGTAACGAGCAGTTCTTATTAAACTGTGCATTCCATGATCCGTGTCCCGTCCGGGGCTCGACGCCCCGTGCACGGCCCGCTCTAATATAATTCATCCCTAAACCTGTAATTTTTAGTTTGACTGCTTGTAATGGCGGCTCCACATTATTAGTGCCGACACATAATAAATAATAAAGTGCCGTGACGCTCCGTAAACAGGCGTGAACGTGAATGTGGACGGTTTTCTTGGGGTTCACGCGCGTTCACGCCTGTTCCCCGATCTGATCGGGAACGGGGAACAGGCGTGATCGCGCGCGTACTATTTTGTCCCGCGACAAAGGGTTCTCGTGGCGTTCACGCGTACAAATCCACATTCACGGCCCCGTACTAGTTTACCAAAGAGGAAATTAATCGGTTTACTCCAGACTATACTTCGATCGGTTACGATACGATGTATTTCAGTCATCTACCATCTTCTTTTTTTTTCTCTACGTCCATTTCGCGGCGGGTTTCACGAACGACTGTGAGCATCCCGTGAATCTGGAGGGCACGACTTGTGCCGTGAATTCGCGCGTGAATTCACGGCACTTAAAGCCTGTATATACTTTGATTAGTGATTAGTGCTGGTGACGAGTGCAAGTGCTTAGTGATTAGGAGTAAACACGTGTGGACTGGGCTGCGTTCTGTCGCTTCACTCGAGCGCACTCCGGCGCGCGCTCTAACCTTTCCGTGGCTTGGTGAAATTTTACTCTGATGGCTGTCAGAGCGTAGTTTCATCGGTTCTGTGCTAGTATATGTGTTCTGTGGTTTTGTGGCTCAGAGCGCAGCAACCAAACAACCATCAAATCGGATGGATGGATGGATCGGATGACCTACTAACTATTACCCTATTATGTACTATTAAATAGTTATTCTGTGCTGTTATGCTTGGAACAAAAAAATGGCGCCTGTTCGTATTGCTGCCTTATTGTGTAACGATTTATTTATCGATACAAGTTTAATGCGACTATAACGGGTGTAAAAAGAGGCTTAACGAAGCCGCAAGCCAAGTGTTCTCCTAATCAATACAATCAACGTTTGTTCTGACACAACACCTGGGAAATGTCCAGTTTCTGAGATATTAACGTTCAAAGTTTAAAAAAACTGTCCACGTTTTTTACATAACTCAGTTTAGAATGTAATTACTAAACGTTCGTCTAAAGAAACTATGTCTCAGTTTTGGATATTTCTTAGCTAACGAGCCTTTTTTAAATCACTGATAAGTGTAATTTAAATACTTTACTGACAAAACGCCGCAGTAGGTCTACGATTTATAAAATAAATTTAAAACGATTAAAGAAAATGATTGCACAAGAAAAAAAACGGATCTCCAACTTGACTCAGGTGGAACTCGAACCCACGTTCCTCGTTATCCGGACGAGTGCTCAGTACCCCAAGCACGACACGAACCAATATGGTACTAGTTAAGGTAATCGTAATCGTATTATTTTGTATGAAAACCAAAGCAGCGCCGCTATGGCCGTTTAGAGAACCTCCGTGCGTACGTTAACGAGAGCTAATGTATGAAAATCCGTGAAAATCGGAAGCACAAACTCGCTTTAGACGGATCGTATCGTTTCATATTCTAGCCATCGTAATGGCTACGTAGTGATTACATCCTCTTAGGTAAAATGTCATTCGCATGACAGAGCTGTCGCTGCGGGTGTTATGGAATTTATCTAATTTAATTTAATATATATCTGGCTCATCAAAATAGTACTACCAACTCCTCTCTTCCCTTGGGTGTCGTAAAAGGCGACTAACGGACCAAAGACTGCACACACATTCAACAGCATAGAGCGGCGATGGGCTTATCAAAATAATACTGTTAAGCGAAAGTTAACATGTTTTTATTTAAATTTCAATATGTATCATCTTAATGTTTACAGCCTTTCTGTTATCGATCTTAAGTTCAGAAAAAATAGTTGTCATTCAATATACATGCTCGTGATTGGTCTAACTGCGGTCAATAAAGGGACTGAATGTAAAAACTGTCTAGTTCATAGTTTTTAAAATTTCAATCAATCATTCTTTGGGCTTGTCTTAAAAGACTTGTGGACGCCATTGTAATATTAATTATAATATTTGTTCTTGTTACCTATTACAATCAGTGTGACAAAGTTTAGTGTTTATCTTCATCATCCTTACCATCAACTCATGTGCCATCACCATCATCAACTCTCACCGTCTCAAGAGTCTAACGCGACGCTTCGAACCCGCCGTCGGCGGCTCTTGAGAAAGTCATCATCAACGAGTACGATCCTTGGCCGTCACTATCACGGCTGGCCGAGAAAATCTACGTAGAACTTGGTGGTCCATGAGGGGAAATCGTTTAAACCCAGGAAGGGAAAAATAGGATTATACCTGGACACGCGGTTGCCGTCAAGGTCATTGCCGGCAAACTCGCGTCTAAGCTGCCGTCAAGATCAAGTGTAGCGATCCATACGATTATAAGTTCGGTGTGAAGTATCGGATATTATGTCAATCTCGGAGTGTTTCAGTGTTTAAATTCAGTGCTCGTAACAATTCATCATAGTTATCACCTTCAACAAAGGGTCGAGATTCGACGGGGCGTATGTATTGAAGATACACCATTTTGTATCGCATCGCAACGCAACGGGAAGAAAGCAGTAAACAGACGCACCACAGAGGGCGCGCGCTACGTTTCATCATTCTTCGGTCATCGGTTCATTCATCCTTACGGACACTTATTCAGAGACTAGGCAATGAGGACCGAGTGTTATTGTGTTGTGATTGGCCAATAATTCATGTAAGTACATTCATTGATCCGCTCATCAAACCAATCAATCGGTCTAAATTCATTCAATCTTTATGAATATTGATTCCCGTTCATTGACCTAGTCTGCGGTGGAATCACTCATTCATTCAATGTCACTGTCATGTCAAGTGTCTGTCAATTAATTAATCTAGGTTAGTAGGTTTGTTTACATAATCTAAATTTATGTTTTGTTAGTTTTGTAAACTTGTTACAAGTGTAACTGATCTCAAGTGTTACTGTTTATTACGTGCATTAGTTATTAGATAGTCATCATGGTTTCGCGTAGGACAAGAAATCAGTTTAGAACGCACCATAGGATGTTGTTGGACTTTGCCGCGACGATTGACGATGCGGCTGGATCTATCTCGGCTTCAGTGGCAAAAAAGCATTTTAATATCTACTACAAAGATTTGGTTTTAGCATACGAAACATTATTAGGTTTCTCGAGCGACGAGGTGTCTGAGGAGGACATGTCGCTGTTCGAGGCGCAGTTCACGGAAGTAAACAAACTGTTGATAAAACTGGAGCAGGCGTCGTCGGAGTCAACCGCTGGATCTTTCAAATCACACAAGTTCCCATCAAACCAGGTAATGGCCAAATTACCACTCATAGAACTTCCCAAGTTTTCAGGAAACCTAATGGACTGGGTTCCATTCTATGATTTATTTCATTCGTTGGTCCATGAGCGTGATTTGTCGGATGCTGAAAAGCATTATCTTAGATCATCATTGTCAGGTGAAACACTTCACATTGTCAGACAGCTGCCGGTAGATGATAAGAATTATTCAGTGGCGCTTAATTTACTTAAGTCCAGATATCAGAATACAAGATTACTACTGGATGCTTATATCGGTAGGATAGTTTTACCCATCATCACATCATCAGTCACTCAACTGCGTTCACAATTTTATGATCCTCTTCAGGAAGCCCTTCAGGCCTTGGAAAAGCTAGATCAGCCTGTCAAAGAGTGGTCATATGTTATATTGTATTTAACATTACAGAAACTGCCTGTTAAGTTGCGGTCGTTATTTGAGGAGCGCTATGGCACGAATCCTGATGCTTTGCCCACCATTAGTCAACTAATGGAGTTGTTGGACGAACAGTGCCGACTGCAGCTTACAGTTGCGTCAGCACCTGAGCCTGTCAGGAGACCACCTCTGGTTTCACTACCAACTGTGCGTCCACCAGTTCCGCGATCAAGTCAACATCGGGTACCATCAGGCAAGTCATATCAAACCAATCTGGTGATGTCATCATCAACAGATCAAGGATCATCAGCTCGTCAGGTGAGGCCTTCTTGTTCATTTTGTAGTGCCCAGGGACACTCACTTTATAGGTGCCCTGACTTTCAATAGTTGTCACGATCTAGTCGTAAGTCATGGGCGACTAAGTCGGGACACTGCTTTCGATGCTTGAGGAAGCACTATGCAAGTGATTGTACTCATAGGAACTGGTGTTCTCATTGTGGCTCCCAGGATCATAACTCACTTATTTGCAACGCAGATGAGAACATGGGGGCTCCCCGGCAGCAAAGTTAACTTGCTGCTCGGCTGGTCACCCAATATGCAGGTGGTCGAGACACGCCAACTTCGTCAAAAGCGCGTCATGTCTCACCACCAGTGCATATCACTGGTGTGATCCAGGAAGAAGCGGACCCATCGTCAGCACATCATTGTCATGAAGCTCCACCGGTGCAATCCATGGCTCATCACCAGCCAAGGCCACGAGTTGGTGACAGAGCACATCATGCTCAGACCACCTTTCATGCACTCAGGTTTGGGTCACGGATGAGCCCTGATAGGGCATGAGATAAGGTAACGGTTGGTGCATCTCAGGTACCATCACTCCCCATAACTATTTGTCCTACTGCAATAGTAATGGTCAGGTCAGGTTTGACCATCAGTCAATTTGTCAAGGTCCGGGCCCTGTTAGATACAGGAGCCTGTGTTTCAATCATCAAACAATCATTAGTTCATCATTTAAAATTGCACCAACAGGGTAATAGTAATACTCTTTACGGAGTAGGTCATCAAGCAGTTACTACACCGGGAACTGTTGTCAAATTAGTCATTAAACCAGTAGGAGTTCAATTACCAATAGTTGGTACCAGAGCAATGGTTATGTTCACATTATCGGGAGATATTCCACCATATGATATTAAATTAAAGAATCAGTTAAAGTCATCAAATATTATTCTTGCTGATAGCAATTTTGATAAAGCTCGAGATGTAGATATCATACTTGGTACAGATGTGCTTAATTATGTACTTGATGGTTCAAAGATTTCAACCAACATTCCAGGGATAGCAGCTTATGAATCATGTTTTGGTCAAGTCATCATGGGAGCGATACTCACTCAACAGTCACCATCGACGGTCACCTCACCCGACCAGTCGGCAGGCACTTCAGTAGAAGACTATGGATTCCATGCAGTCAGACTGGAGGAAGTCTTAGACAAGTTTTGGAAGGTGGAACAGCCCCATTCGAAGCCAGCTGTTCATCCGGATCACTTGGAATGTGAAAGGTTGTATAATTGAAGTACTCAACGTATGCCAGATGGCAAATATTTGGTTAAGTTACCATTACTTTCAACAAGACCACCATTGGGTGAATCAAAGGCTTTAGCCATTCAACGATTGCGATCTTTAGAAAGAAAGATGGCAAAAAATTCAGTATTTGCAAGTAAATACAAAGAATTCGTGAAAGAATATGAAACTCTCGGTCATATGTCAAAATCGGACTTTCAGTTAGACTCCGAACATTTCATCATCCCTCATCATGGCATATTCAAAAAGGGAACGGATAAGATCCGTGTAGTATTTGACGGGAATGCTCGTTCATCAACTGGAACATCACTAAACCAGTGTCTCCACACAGGTCAACCGCTTCAAAATGATATTACCCAAATATTGTTAAATTTCAGAAGGCATCAAATAGTTTTCACGACCGACATCAAGCAGATGTTTAGAAAGACCTGGATACACCCTGAAGACAGGAAGTACCAGCTCATCTTGTGGAGAGAGGACCCGTCTGAACAAATTCAGGTATATGAGTTGAATACTAATACCTACGGCCTGCGATCAAGTCCATTCATTGCAATTCGAACATTGTTACAACTAGCCGATGATTGGGAGGCTAGTCATCATGAATCATCAGCTTCAAACGTCATCAGACGAGATACCTTCGTTGACGATATTCCCACGGGTGCAGACTCGTTATCAAAGGCTCAACACCTCAAATCAGAGCTTATCGGGCTAATGAAAAGCGCCAAATATGAGCTCAGGAAATGGTCATCAAATTGCAATGAATTACTGCAGGATTTGCCGCAGAAACACTGCGAGCTGTCCCATCAGTTTGATACTGACGATAAAGGCTTTATTAAAGTATTAGGTATTCAATGGGATCCAGTATCAGACTCAATATCATATCAGATCAATGTACCGCTAGGACAAGCAATTACTAAGCGTCATATCCTTAGTACAATAGCACGCCTGTATGACCCGTGTGGATATTGCGCGCCTATTGTGTTCCGATTCAAGGTGTTTCTTCAGACACTATTTTCAGATGGAGTCAAATGGGACGAACCTGTCAGTAAGAGTCAATGTCGTCAGTGGGACGAACTCACTCAAGACCTTAACTATTTGTCAAACTTGCAGATACCTAGATGTGTTGCACTGCCACAGACTGTCTCATATTCACTTCACGGATTCGGAGACGCTGCAGAGACGGGGTTTGCCGCGAGCGTCTACCTCAGGACCGTGGACACGTCAGGAAATGTCATGGTACGTTTACTTATAGCTAAATCAAGAGTAGCTTCTCAGAAATCAAAGCAAACGATACCAAAGTTGGAACTCAGTGCCGCTCATTTAGTGTTCAAGCTATTGAATCATGTAGCAGAGTCATATGACAGTTCAATTCAATTTGACAGCATCAATGCTTGGTCAGATAGCACAATCGTGTTATCTTGGATAAACACAAAACCATACATGCTTCAAACATTCGACTGTAACAGAGTTCAAGACATTCAAAATTCAAAACGTTCTATGTTATGGAGACATGTACGTTCTGAATTAAACCCTGCAGATGTCGCATCACGAGGCATGGCTGCTGAAGATCTCATACATTGAGATCTATAACTATAGAGAGAGCATAAGTTTGCTATCTCTTTCTGCCTTAATCCATTACTACTTTTGTTCCGTTTCGGCACATCATGTTTACCCTAAGTAAAAGAAAGACAAAACTTAGGATGAAAGGACCGTGTCGGTGAAACTGTGCAATGTTTTACATGGATCCAGCGACACTTGGCCCCAAACAAATCGCTGTCACTATTTTACCTACCAAATAATTATTTGTTTTTTTAGTTGAATAAGTGAATATTATAAGTGTACATATTATTCCGTTGGGATTAATTGAACAACAAGTTGTTCAGTCAAACATTGCAGCAATAGAAGTGAGTGGCAAGTGCCTGGAATATCGTTTCGTACGTAAGTTTTGTTAATCTGGTTTCGTGATGATTATTAGCAATTTACCATGCAATATTTGATTTGTTTCTATTGAAAATGCTAATAAATGATTGTAAATCTCTAATTCTAGTCTTAAATATGTGTGCTTTTAGTTTAATACGGAAATTTCATAAAATTATTTCAACATAACCTGTAATCAGTATTGTCAGGTACTTGGCAAAGTTTACCCCAAAAATACTTAGGTTTTAGTATGGAACGAATAGCATAAAATAGATTATCTAATTAAATTATATCCACCTGTACTTTTTACCTTTCCTATCTATTCGAGCGTTAGACTGAGCGTGGTAGAAAATAATAAATTTAGTTTTAAGGTTTTAGGGGCCTCACGAGAATCAAGTCAGCCTAGTGTAAATTATCGTTTATTTTATTTATTTTAGATTTCCAAAGGACGAAACACTCAATAAAATGATAATGGAGACATAAAAATAAAGAAAAATAAAATCTTAGCGAAATCGCAGCCACTTATCAAAACTTGATAACACGAATACTATTGAGGACTTGAATACTGACAATAAAAATAATCTAGAAGTATGTATCACAAATCATAAAGTGTGTCGCTTCTGAGATTTTGGTGTCAAAACTTGCATTTTTTTATTATTTTATACAGCTTGTATCAAGCGGGGCCAGCCATATTTCACGTACCTAATCAGTTACTTTTAGTGAGCTGGCACACATAAAAACATTTCTTGATATCTCCGGCATTGTGGAAGTACATACTTTTGAAAATAATACGAGTTTATCGACATTATGACAACACTAACAAACAGTTGATCAAACAGCTGATTGGAGTAATGAACTCTGTCTAGTGTTACTTCCTCTTTTGCCTCTGCTGTGACCCTAGTATTTTTGTGCCTATTGTGCTGACTCCACCCGCTTTCAACTATTTATTTTTGATAAAGTTTAAAGGGTTCCGTGTTGTTATTTTTTTCACTAAGAAAATAAGTTACGACTACCTACTTTTATTTAGTCTGTGGTGTCACGACCTGACGCCCACAGTCCGGCCCCTGCAGACGAGCCTGAGTGCAGCTCTGTGCGCTGCGCGCCCCCGTCGCCCGGCGACGGAACGCATCCAGCGGCTGCGAGACAGATCGGCGAGAGCTGCCGCGCCAGTCACCCAGACGTCTCCGCGCCGAACGCACGCTGCCCACGCCGCCGCCGCCGCCGCCGCCTCGCGCCGTACCGCTCGCTACTACACCGCGGCTATACATACCTCGCTAGCTTTATATATCGGCTTAGCTATCAGCTTATTGTGTTGCTCCGTCGCGCCTTGCATTTTTGTGATCTAAAGTGTAAAGACTTAGCCTCCGGTCCATAAGTGTACGAGTACAATAAATAGCAAGCTTACCTACCTAAATACGTTTATTATTGTTTCTCACCGTAGGCTAGGCACCCCACATTTGGTGACCCCGCGTTTGAACAATTAGTTAGGATGGAGAAAGAGGCTTTTCGCGACGCCGTGGATAGTGGAACCGTAGTTAACCGCGTGGCGGTTAAATTAGCGCCATTTTGGAATGACGAACCGGACTTATGGTTTGCTCAAGTAGAAGCTCAGTTTGAAACATCGGGAATTAAAGCAGATTCGACTAAATATTTTACGGTGGTGCAGCAACTTGATAATAAAATTATCCGTGAAGTGCGTGACGTAATTCGCAATCCTCCCACCGAAGGGAAATACGATAAATTAAAGCAAGAATTGTTAAAGCGGTTATCGGTTTCTCACCAACAACGGTTGCGGCAATTAATGGTTCACGAAGAATTGGGTGACAGTAAGCCGTCTCAATTTTTACGGCATTGGGTGACAGTAAGCCGTCTCAATTTTTACGGCATCTTCGATTCTGTATCGCAATCTATAGATTCCACACCGAAACCTTACCGCGCACAAATGTCAAACGCATACGTTTTTGGGAAGATATCGTAACTTTTTTAAGGAATTAACCGATGAATTTTTGCGAAACGTGTGGATGGACCGCCTACCTACCCACCTTCAACCGATAATTGCGTCACGCCCGTCAACCGCCGATCTCGACGACGTGGCGGATTTGGCAGATAGAATTTGCGAGGTGACGTGGCTAGCACGTCAGCGATGTCGATCGAAGGCATGTTAAAGAGTTTTGAAAAGTCTATTACCTCACGCATTCAATCCGAAATTTCTGTACAGATTGCACAGCTTGATTTACGACGTGGCCGCAGTACAACTCCGAACCGCCGAAGAAGATTTCGTGGCAGCAGTAGCAACCGACGCCCAACTACGAACCAGACCCCAGGCGTGTGCTGGTACCATGACAATTTTGCCGAACGAGCTCGTAAGTGCAATGCTCCTTGTAAATTTAGTTCGGGAAACCACAAGGGCAGTCAGTAGAAGCGGCGAACGACTGTCAATCTTCCACCAGCCGCTTGTTTGTCACAGACAAAAAAACTAAGGTACAATTTTTAATAGATACCGGCTCGTATGTCTGCGTATTGCCACGTCGTTTTCTTCGTGAACGCAGGAACCCGATTAACTATACCCTCACTGCTGCCAACGGTAGTCCTATACACACGTACGGATCTTTAAAGCTACATTTTGACCTTGGGCTAAGACGCGATTTTGCGTGGAACTTCTTGGTGGCTGCTGTGGACAAACCGATAATCGGCGCTGATTTTATGGCATTTTATGGTCTTTTAGTTGATTGCAGAAACGGGCGCCTCTTGGACAGGGTAACTTCCCTGCATTCACCTGCTTCGCTCACGACATGCTTGCTACCCAGCGTGAAAGCTATTTCCGGAACTAGTGAGTACCATAAATTATTATCAGAGTACCCGGTTTTGACTAAGCCTTCCGGCATACACCGCGAGATAAAACACAATACGGTGCATTATATTCGGACAACACCAGGCCCACCTGTTTTTAGTAGACCACGCGGATTAGCTCCAGATCGTCATAAAATTGCAAAGAAAATGTTTGAAGAAATGCTGCTTGATGGTACTGTTCGTCGATCTGATTCACCATGGTCTTCGGCACTACACCTGACACCAAAAGGCGACAACAACTGGCGGCCATGCGGTGACTATCGCGCTCTCAACGCCCGAACAATTCCAGACAGGTACCCCATTAGGCACATTGAGGACTATGCACATCAGCTCGCGGGATGTACAGTCTTCACTAAGCTGGACCTCGTCAGAGCGTATCATCAGATCCCAGTTTCTGAGGAGGATATTTCAAAAACAGCGATAACGACACCTTTCGGACTCTTCGAATTTCCGTATATGTCGTTTGGCCTTCGAAACGCGGCTCAATCTTTCCAACGTTTTCTCGATGAGGTGCTTAAAGGCCTGGATTTCTGTCATTCCTACATTGATGATGTTCTCGTCTACTCCGTAGATCGCAGCAGCCACCTGGAGCACCTACAGCAGCTGTTCGAGAGACTGAGCCTGTACGGAATTTTGCTAAACGAATCCAAGTGCCATTTCGGAGTAAATGAGGTAACATATCTGGGCTATAAAATTACAGCAGAAGGCACTTTCCCACTAGGCGATAAGGTGCAGGTCATCCAGGAGTATCCACCACCTAAGACTGTTAAAGGCCTGCGTCGGTCCTTAGGAATGATAAACTTTTATAGGCGGTTTCTACCTAATGCTTCAGAGGATCAAGCCCCTCTTCATCAATTGTTAACAGGTCCAGCTGTTAAGCCATCAACAATCTTATCCTGGACACCTGAACTTCTGGAAACGTTCGAAAGATGTAAGTCAAGACTCTCAAGTATGACATTACTTGCTCATCCAGTACATAATGTACCGTTGGCGTTGGTGTGTGACGCCTCAAACAACGCAGTCGGAGCCGTTCTGCAACAGCGAATCGACAATGATTGGCAGCCCCTCTCCTTCTTTTCAAAGAAAATGAATAAAGCACAAACTCAATACAGTGCGTACGACAGAGAATTGCTGGCAATCTACGAAAGTGTTAAACACTTTCGCCACATGATAGAAGGTAGACATTTTATTATCTATCACAAGCCCCTGACGTACGCATTTCAAAAGAAAGATCGTGCGTGCACTCCTCGCCAATTCAATCATCTTGACCTCATTTCTCAATTTTCTACTGACATACGGCACATCTCAGGTTTGAAAAACGTGACTGCCGATGCTCTTTCTAGAATAGAAACTATTTCAAAGCTGCCCGACTTTAAGGAACTAGCTCAACAGCAAGAGCAAGACAAAGAACTGGCGGATCTTCTATCTTCTGGATCCTCACTCAAGCTGCAACAAATCCACATACCAGGTACTGGCATCTTACTATACTGTGACGTGGCAAACCAAAAAGCGAGACCGTTTGTAACCGAGAAGCTACGGAAAGAATTCTTCATAGCGTACATGGTTTGAGTCACTCTGGTGCTAAATCTTCTATAAAGCTGATGACTGACAGGTTCGTCTGGCCCTCCATTCGTAAGGATGTTCGCGAATGGGTAAGAACGTGTGATGGATGTCAACGTAGTAAAGTTCACCGTCATACTTCCGCTTCCTTGGGGAGTTTCAAATTACCAGAGGCCCGATTTCGACACGCCAACATAGACCTTATTGGACCATTATCTTCTTCAGACGGCTATAAATATTGCCTGACCGCCATCGACAGGTTCTCGAGGTGGCCAGAAGTCATACCTCTCCACAACATTACTGCTGAAACTGTCGCACGTGTTTTTTATGAGTCTTGGATTACAAGGTTTGGCTGTCCCCAGGTTATCACTACGGACCAGGGCCGCCAGTTTGAGTCCAGCCTATTTAAGGAGCTTGCCAAGTTTTGCGGGACAGAACTACGCCGCACCACTGCCTACCATCCAGCAGCAAACGGGATGGTGGAGAGACTACACCGAACACTAAAAGCAGCATTAATGGCGCATGGTGACAAACGATGGACCGAGACACTACCTACTGTGCTGCTGGGACTACGCACTGCATGGAAAAACGATTTGCAAGGCTCAGCAGCAGAAATCGTGTACGGTGAGCCATTGCGGATCCCGGGTGAGTACTTGCACACTTTTACTCCTCAAACTGTGAAGACAAACAATTTCGTCACAGAGCTCAGAAACCATTTTTCTAATCTAAAGCCAGTACCTGCGTCTAGACATGGAAATAAGTCAGTTTTTATACACAAAGACCTAGAAACTTCTAAGTTTGTATTTTTACGCAAAGACGCACTTCGAAGTGCGTTGGAAGCCCCTTATACAGGCCCTCTTCGGGTTATTAGCAAGACGGATAAGACAGTCACTGTTGAAATGTTAAGAGGACCAGTGACCGTTTCCATCGATCGAGTCAAACCAGCATATCAAGTCAATGAAGAGGCAGCAACAACTGCTAAGGAAGTAGTGCCTGCCTCTGATTCACACCAAGTCAGGACTACTAAGTCCGGACGCATCGTTAAATTTCCGTGTTTCTTTTCCTCAGGAGCATGATTCTCCCAGGGGGGTCCTGTGGTGTCACGACCTGACGCCCACAGTCCGGCCCCTGCAGACGAGCCTGAGTGCAGCTCTGTGCGCTGCGCGCCCCCGTCGCCCGGCGACGGAACGCATCCAGCGGCTGCGAGACAGATCGGCGAGAGCTGCCGCGCCAGTCACCCAGACGTCTCCGCGCCGAACGCACGCTGCCCACGCCGCCGCCGCCGCCGCCGCCTCGCGCCGTACCGCTCGCTACTACACCGCGGCTATACATACCTCGCTAGCTTTATATATCGGCTTAGCTATCAGCTTATTGTGTTGCTCCGTCGCGCCTTGCATTTTTGTGATCTAAAGTGTAAAGACTTAGCCTCCGGTCCATAAGTGTACGAGTACAATAAATAGCAAGCTTACCTACCTAAATACGTTTATTATTGTTTCTCACCGTAGGCTAGGCACCCCACAAGTCAATTATTCTCTGTTCCTATCACCAGGTCCAAGAATGTGTTATCTATCAGGTAAGTACTTTTGACGATTAATTAGTATGGAGGTACGAATCCAAAACATTTATGATTTTGAGAAAATTAAATGTACTTAAATGTAAAGAGTCGTCTGAGTATTGTTCATGAATTGAAAGGCTTGTCATACGAAACGCACTAAGAAATGTCTTACTTCGCATAGCATTTCTACTTTGCTTAGACCGCGATTTTCTAAGCGACACATAGACGCTGTGATTGCTGTCTCTTTCCGATTCTATGAATATTTATATATTTTTTATTTTAATCTTTATTGCACAAAGAAAACAAAATGTACAAAAGGCGGACTTAATGCCAAGTGGCATTCTCTACCAGTCAACCTTAGGGCTAGGCAGAAAGAGTTGTAGGCGGTGCAATTCAAAATATGAAAGAGACAGAGTCAATTCTCAGCGCTGCGGCAGCCGCTACTGCCAAGGCTTTAACTTAGAGAAACGCACTGCTGAACAATAACTAAAGCAGTATTGATCTGAGGCTTAGACAAGTAAATGTTTGTGAATACGGGTTTCATTCAGCACTGAACTAAACTCACCCGTTTACACGCAGTAAAAATAACAAAACAGAAAAATCTGTCACCATGTGAGTTTTCATTGTAACTTTTATGTCGGCTCTAAAAAAACAGAAAATAATAATGTTAATAATTTGAACAGTGATAAAAAATGACTTAACTAATTTAAAAATATTGCTAGTTTTCGTAACTCAAAGTCTAATTTACGAGCCCTAAAAAGTATGGGCGGTATTAACTTATTGGCGGTATTCGTACTAGGGTCACTCCTGGTATGGGCGGAGTCACAAGAAATCGTGCGCGTGCGTCTTTCTCCTTAATTGCTTCTGTAGCTCATTTTATTTTTCTAACCGCTTTGGTTGACCCGCTATAAATGTAAGCATTCCTGAAATCCTAACTAGTGTGATACAACATAGTTAAACTTTACTAACTAACTAAGTTTAACTATGTTGTATCACACATAGTTTCAATACGTAACACATTCCTTGTTGTTTACAATAATAATGTTCATAAGAATAACATTTTTAAACATCTGTGACATACGTACTAAATAAAACTTACGTGTGATGGAATATATTATCACTAATTGGCTAAATTAATAGCAACAAACCTAAAAATAATACGCAGCGCTTAAGCCAGTTTACACTTTGGTAGTATTTTGTGATGAATTGATGAATAACTTAACTAATTTAAAAATATTGCTGGTTTTCGTAACTTAAGTCTAAATTTTGAACCCTAAAAACTACTAGGGTTATGGGCGGTATTAACTTCTAGAACCCCAAGCGGTCGCATGAGACCGCAGTTGATAGTGGGGGCATTACTGTGCCTTTGTGGGAGCGGGCAAACTACACATTTCGGAATTCTAAGTACCAGGATAGGCGGCACACCCCCGACATAGCAACGCCCAACGGTACGATAGGTTTGTTTTCATGTTGTTGTTGTTTCATGCCTACAATTTTTTCGCAGTCGTTTGTGAAAGCTTACACAGTGCATACCTACTTTTAGATATTTTTTGCTGTTTGGTTTCGATTCGACTACCTATTAAATTAATATGGCATTTCTAAGTAATCAGGAGTATTACGAAATGATTATTTGTGTCGGAGCAGCTAATGGCAGTCTCCGTGGTGCTCGTGAACTGTACCGCGAGAGATTCATCGACGGCAGACCAGAAGCTGAGCAGCGACTCTTGCCATCGGCGGATTGCTTTCGACGAATGGTTTAGCGTCTCCAGCAGACTGGATCCTTTCGTGCGACGAGTCCGGAGGTCCAGCCAAATATGCGGGACCCGGGTTTTGAGGAGACTGTGTTGGAGCCACTTTTGTAAACTGTTTATTGTGAAGTGCAGTGGACTACACGTGCTTCGCTTTACCTCTCAAGCCCCAAGCGGCAAGAAGTGAATCTTTGTGTGCTGTTTTTATCAGATTTATATGTAAGTAGGTACTGTTGTTTATTAGAAAATTATTATTCTGACTAATGATCAGTAGGTAATAAGTTGTAAGAAATACATCGAAATACGAGTAAAATAATACGTGGTGTAATCCGTTAGCATTTTTTCAATTTCCGAGTGAATTGTAACAATATTTGTTTTGTTTACTGTTACATGATAACTTTGTTATTTTTAATGTTTTAAACATTTTTTGACATTTCGATTCCAAGACTGAGAGGTTTTGATTTTAGTTATTTCAAAAATAAGTCATTGTAATCAAGGACCTAGAGTACCTAGTTCTAAGTAGGCGTAGCTACCTTTAGGCCGAGTCCTGAGTCACGGGCGCATCGCGGAGGTGGATTGCGGAGCGTAGAAATAAAGTAGGTATGTAAGCGCCCGCTTGCAGTTCGGACAGGTTCTTACATGTCGAGCAGGTATTTGTTTCGTGCGCGGCGGATTCCGCCTGCGCGATGCGCCGTGACATAGGACTCTGGCTAAAGGTCACTGGCCACTGACGATCACTTTTTCCCATCAGTTGAACAGACGTCAGTCCAAAATTTGATCGAAATGTCGTTAAAAAAATTGATTGTATCACCTCAGTTCGATTCGAACTTCTCTAATGAATATTGATCCTTAATGTATATTTTTCAAATAACATCAAAATTTTTGTTGGTTTTTAACTTCTCTATTGGTTTATCAGTGACCGCGATTTCGCAAAATTCTCATTTATTTTAGTATGAATCTTCGTTATTCCACAAAATTAAGATGAAGTATTTATGTTACAGGTTGTTTAATCGTGCAGTAGTTGCAGTACTGAAGAAACATTAGAACCAAAGCAGCAATGCATCTTTTTCACTTAAATAATCTTGACTTTGTCAGATTGATCCTTATTTAAAAACAGCGATTAAAAGTTAAACTTACGTTGAAATTAATGTTAGAAAGAAACAATTTAGGCCACGGATTGTTTCATAAATAAGAGTTATCTATTATAATTTGGCTTCACGTGTTATTTTATTTTATATTGTATAAAATTTCTCAAAGATTGATTGATATTTCATGCACAATACATTGTTGTTGATTTTATGTTTTCGTTTCTTTTATCCTAACCATTCTACATCCGACACAAAAATGAGAGGTGTTATGTCGTGAGGTCGAGACATGGTATTTGTTCTTAACATTGTATAAAATTTACCCATATTTAGGGAGTGACAACTGTGAGCTGGCAACATTTTAGTAACGCACACATAGGCCCCTTTTTTGTATATGTGTGAAAATTTTGCACATCGAAGTTACCTCTACAGTATCTATCTCAATGATCTCATACATTTCAATTTATGGTGGTCCCCAGACTGGTTACTTAAGGAGGAGTCACAATGGCCTGCGTTACCAGTTACTATGCCTTACGATTTACCTGGATTCAAGAAATTGGTCAATCTTGTTACCCCTGTCGAACCATGGGAAGACGCGCTGTTATCACGTGTCAGCTCGTTCAGTAAGCTCATCAATATTACCTCATTGGTACTTAGATTTTGCCGAAATATTTAATTGCCTAAAGAAAAACGGAATCTTAACTCCACACTCTCATTAGACGAGACTCGTGAAGCAACCAAACATTGGATTAAGAAAATTCAAATGGATTCATATAAAGATGAAGTTATATTAATCAAGCAAGGAAAATTGGTCTGTAAATCGCTACAGAAATTAAGTGTCTTCGTGGATGAAGACCACTTTATCCGAGTCGGTGGCCGACTACGGAAATCAACATTGCCTTATGGAGCTAGGCATCCATATTTGATACCTAAGGATTATAGGTGGGGTCAATTACTCATAGAATATTATCACAAGTCATATTGTCATGCAGCGACAAACGCGCTCATTGCTATACTGCGGCGAGAGTGTTGGATTACGTCAGTCAGACGTCAAGTATCAAAGGCCATAAGAAATTGTTTAGTTTGTTTCAGGTTCAATGCTTCATCTCAGCCACCATTTATGGCAGACCTACTAGCTGATAGAGTCACGGCCGCACGACTATTTTCAGGCGTAGCGACTGACTTTGCTGGACCATTCTTAGTCAAAAGCAGTTTACTAAGAAATGCGAAATCAATCAAAGCTTACCTATGTGTTTTTGTATGTTTAGGTACATAAGCTGTTCATCTCGAAGTGGTCTCTGCATTGACCATCGAGGCCTTCATCGCGTCATTAACCAGGTTTGTCAGCCGACGAGGGCTGCCTTCACTAATCAGGTCGGACCGAGGTACGAATTTTACTGGTTCTAATTCGTATCTAAAGGAGATCAATCAGTTCTTGTTGGACCACGAGATTATCCTCAAGGAGGAGTTCAGAAAACAGTGCATTCGCTGGGAGTTCAATCCTCCTGCATCGCCCCACATGGGAGGCCTATTTGAGGCTGCAGTCAAAAGCGCCAAAACCCTTCTCAAGAGAGAGGTGGGCGATACCATTTTAACATTCGAAGAACTGTCGACTCTATTTACTAAAATAGAGTCTATACTTAATTCACGGCCTCTTGTGCCTATGTCAGAGGACCCCTGTGATTTAGAGGTTCTCACACCAGGTCATTTCATCATAGGTCAGGTCAGCCACTAGTTCCCATGCCAGAAGCTCACTGGAAGGAGACTAAAATGTCGCGATTGTCCCGCTTCAGGTTATTCAGAAATTGTACCAGATGATCTGGTCGCGCTGGCATGTTGAGTATCTCAGTACACTACAGTCACGTAATAAATGGTATAATCATATTAACAATGTAGAGCTCAACGATTTAGTTCTTATTATTGACGAGAACTCACCACCTCTTCACTGGCGAAGGGGCATAGTTATTGAATTGTTCAAGGGATCAGATCACATTGTTAGATCAGTTAAATTAAAGACTCAAAGCGGAAAGCTGGTGAGACCAGTGCTCAAATTGTGTAAATTACCGATACCAATAGAAAGTAATTTAAGTTAACCATTGCACTTTTGTGTATGTTTCCATCCTTAAAGTTAAGTCATGTTTATGGGTCATATTATGGGTTATTGTTAATATAATTAGAGCGCATTAGGAACTTCAAGTATTCAGTTCATTTCCCCCTGGTGGCGGGAGGAATGTTCGAACGAGTACGAGAACGAGAGAACGAGTACGATCCTTGGCCGTCACGATCACGGCTGGCCGAGAAAATCTACGTACAAATACTACCAACCTCTCTTTTCCCTTGGGTGTCGTAAAAGCCCTAGCCCTATGTTATATTCCATGAGGATGCTACCAAGTAGGTATTTATGCGGATGTTACTTAAATAAACTTTTTTATCTTTTATATATATGAACTCTTTGCATGCAACCTATAATAATAACACAGATGATATGACTTTAGATAAAGAATCGCAAGACACAAGAAATAGCAACAAAATAACAGTTGGTGGATTCCGGTCAAGGATTAAATAATATGCTTTAATCTGCCAAATTGAAGGTATAACTGATCACCTTATTTAGCAGCTATGTTCTGTTTTGTTTTACATACGAGACATAAACGTTTAGTATTACAAAAATGTATATGTAGGTACTTATTACAATAACTTAAAAGCACATGATCATAGATAAATGATTGGTCTCAATAATTCAGCACATGATCTATATAAGGCAATTAGTAGGTCACTCAACAAATTGGTATATTGTTACATTTGTTACAATTACAACTAATTTTATAATATTTTTCTTATTTAATTAAATTTAAATTTAAATATATAAGATGACTGCTAGAAACCGCAAGAAACTTCAAGGACTGGTCAGGTCAAATATTTTAAACATGACAAAAATGAGGTCTCTTTGCAGACTATCGTAGGTACTTATCGCCCAGCTACACCCGTCCGCGTCAGCAGCAGCTGACGCGGACGGGTCAACAGACGGATGGGTCAACGGCCGGCCGCTGCCCGCGCGTTGTTTAGATACTAAAAGACTACCCAATTAACATTTACAAAGTAAATTATTTAATTAAAAATTAAAAAAGCTCAAATTTCTTTTTCATTTTTGTCATCTTGCGGTTTCTAGCAATCACCTTAAATATTTGTTGTTTTATTTTTTATTAATTATACGGGTCCACCTGAAAACCAGCGCTGGGGATTTCAAATTCTCAGCATTGTTGAGCTGGTCAGCCCTTTTGGCTGTTTTGTTGCTATTGTAACTGTTTATGTATGTAAAACGCCGAATAAATGCTTACTTTACATTACCTTAATAAGAGAAGTAGCACTTAAGTGCCGTACTTCCTTTGTTACCAATATTAGATATCGAAAAAGGTTGGGAATATATAACTCGCTACGAGAGTGACGTGCACGAAATTATAAAATTCAGAAAATACTTACATAAAAAAGTAAAAGAATTAAAAAAAGTTATACTTATCAGTTTGGTGTGTTTTAGGTGACAATCATCGTAGGTACAACCAATTTCTTAGAAGGCTAGCATTATAAACTAAACCAGGAAGCTGGTAAAAAACCAAATCTAATGCACTTTTTGGGAAAGATAAGTAAAGATGCAGCTTATTACAAAGTAAGAGGTGTGCAGCGTAAACATAACATCAATGAAACCAGTACCAAAACGGAGTAAGAGGACAATACTCAATAACGAATTCATACAACACTGTCAACTACAGTTCATAGAAAGTTATCTGTCGGTTGAACATTTACTAGAAATATTACGACACTACGAGTAAGTATTCAATAGCTAGCTAACACAAAGTTGGAAAATAAAAGATTTACGACAACTGAGTATTATTAAAAACCAACTGGAAAACCAATTTTAAAAGATGATTAACTATCAGTATAATATATATGAACCTATGGTACTGGTAGCAAATGAAGAAAACCGATACCATTGGCGGCAATCAGGAAATATATTCCTCATTGTTGCCAGTGGTGGCGATCGAGATAGTGGCAATCAGGAACAGAGGGTAAAAGCGACTAACGGGCTAAAGGCTCACCACCTAAGCACATGTGCAAACTATGCAGTTGTTTTTTTGCTGAAGCGTGGACTGTGTAGGCGTGGTATGTAAATAAATATAGTAAGCAGTAAATAAATAGCCGCGGCCGTAATCATATCCACGTCCATCACAAGTGGTTCGCCATCAATGTGTGAACGTCAAGTGATCGTGGCCTACAGTTGTCTACAATTGGCGTTGGCCTGCATGGGGCCAATATACACCAATGTGTGCTGGGGCCTTAACGCCACGATCCGATCCGCGGATAGGATCGCATGACGTCGATCTGGATCTTTAGGAACTCGATCCGGATCGGATGCAAATAAGTAAGATACAATTAATTTTAGATCTTTATTAGGTAAACCTATGTAAACCTTGTAAATAAGTATGCATGTGACTGAATATACACATTTTATGCTTATACACCTACCCCACAACATTCGTTTATAACATTTTAAAAGCTATATCAATCTACCCGCAAAGGTTGCCGCCAAAATTAAAATGTAAACAAAGATAGAAAACGTTCGTAACAAATAAATAAACCCATTTTTTTTAACAAACCGCGTTTTTATGCATTCGATCCATTTCAAGTTTTGTATCGATCTGTTATAAAGCGGAATTGAAATGCCTTTTTAAAAACAAATTATTTATTAGCTGTAAGTGAATTGAAATGATTATATTTATTTGGAATAAAGACAGTGATTTATTTAGTTAAGACGCGGAGCAACCACTCCATTCGCGGACTCAGGGTAGACTGGCTCGCAGAGTCCGTCTGCCGGGACGCGTAGTTTCATGAGTTGCCAAGTCAGCATAAAACTGTCATCTCAGCACTTTAGGTAACTATCCCAGGATATAACACCTCCCCCCTTAAGAATAAACTTTGGGTCAGTTTTCCAAAGTTTATTTTGAATTTACATATAATTTTATTTCATAATTTTAATTGAAGTTGAGGGGATATCCGGGATCGATTCTGATTCAGTTATATTAGTAGTTTCTTTCTTTCTAAATAGAACTCTATGTACGGGTTGGTTGCTTCTACGTTTACAAAATATACTTATTTTATATAAAATAACACTAATTAAAACTAATACAATAATAATAGTTAAAACGGAATAGTGAGTACTATATTTTACAATGTGCGGATTTTGTTGTATTTTATTTATATCTATTACAATATCTTTCAGGTTACTATGTTCTAAATTAATATCTTTATTATCAATGTTTTGTAGTTTTTCTATGTGCCAATCGTCCATCCTAGAATGAAGTTTTTGTAAATTACAACATTCATCATTTATTAAACTAAAATCTGTAAACAATACAGGAGATGTTATGTTTAAAACATCGTTCTGAGTAAATAATACAGTATTTTTATAATAACCAGTACAATATTTAGGTAATGACAAAATTCCAACTCCTTGAATATTAATTTCGAAAGGTTTCTTATCTAAACAATCTAAAGTTAGTTTTACAGAATCGGTTTGAACAAAAATCCATTTATTATTTGATATTGGTTGCCATAAATCTAATTTTCCAATTATATATTTAGTTTTACATTCTTTCGGTATTTTATTAACTATTTTTATAATTAAATTACTTTCACAGCTAGTCAGTGGATATCTTCAGCCCCTATCGGGCTGGTTCGGGCCTCGAGGCTTAGCTTCATGCCCGGGCATCTTCTAAAGCTCGTTTGGTGAGCTTGATCACTTAAGGTGGTTGGCAGGGGCTTTTTTTTTATAATTTTTTTTTTTATATTTTTTATGATTTTTTTTTGTATTTTTTTTGTGTATTTTTTTTGGGTCGCTCTCCTGCCAACCGGGAACATGTCGCCCCTGTCGGTCCTGCTATCCGCCCTTTCCCTTCCACGGCGCAGCCCTCGGCGCGGCTAACCCCCCGGGTGAGACGGCGTTGGCCGAGGCCCGGTGAGCCGCCAGCGAGCGGGCCGCGACTTAGGGGGCATGAGTCGGTTGGATAGCAAGTGAATCGGTAGTTAGTGGCAGTAGTTCGTCGATAGGAGGTCGATAGCTACTTGCTAGTCGCGCGGTTAGCTGTGTTATCGACATGACACAGACACAGCTGACCTTATTGTGGTGTTGCGTTGGCGCATAAGGGTCGGTGTATAATCCTTATGCGCGGTATAGGTGCCGTCGGTCTCGGTGACTCTGTTGGTGTCGCCGGCGTCGGCGTCGGTCGGGATAGGGTGGCAGGGCGGGTTGCCTTGTCGTCGTCATTCGTCGCCGCGATGATTCGTGGCAGCGGTCTAGCAGGCACATCGGGTGGACGGGCGTGTAGCGGCGCGATGCCGCGGAGGTGCGTGTGTGGCCCATTGTCGGCGCGGTCGTACATACGACGCGCCATATGGGCCACAAACGTCTCAAGTGACTGAATGTTGGTATCCCGGGCGATGACGTCATTGCGGACGTATCGCCCGGCTAGCACTATAATAATAATAATATAATAATAATAATAATATCTTTATTTAAATACGCTTACATCTATAGTTTACAAAGAGCTCAACTAATAATCTAAAGTAGATTAAATTCTGTTGCCTGAGCTAGGTAAACCCTGTTTTTCAGGCGAATGTGGGCTTAGTCTAAGTTTAATATAAATCGAAACATAAATGAATATAACAGGTTCCTTATACGCTAAATTACAATCTAATATAAAGACATAAATAATATAATAATAAGTTATTTTTATAAAAAATAAGCTAATAAGTTTTACACAGAAATAAATAAAACAAAACTACCTAACAACGGTCATTAACCCCTCCGTATCGTCGTAGGTCAATTTTTGTAGTTCTTCCTGTACAACCTTTTTGCAGCTGATAGTGTTTAACGGATAAATATAACACTTACCATTAATCCTGTTGTACAGAAAGGGTCCTAAGAAAATAAAGAACCTTGATGAGAAAGCGCATTTTGTACCTTTGAGATAAGTGCAAACCATGTCCTTCCTCCTTTTATTAGTAATTTCAGTGCTGTAAGGAAGAGCCGTGTGCTGTTTTAGTATCGTGCTTTTTATAAATAATTGCCGAACTGTTAAAACTTTACAGAATTCATATAAAAGATGAGTAGGACATAGATAAGGACGGAAAGTGGACACCTTTAGGATTGCTCTTTGGGCTCTTTCGACATTTAATAACAGGGACTTCTACGTACCACCCCATGCAGTGATGCAGTAAGTTAGTATCGACTGACATAAGGCCACGTAAACTTGCATTATTAATTTGGTATCTGCAATCGAACGAAGTTTTTTAAATACAAACATAAGCTTACGCATTCTGTTACTTAAAGCTTCAATATGATAACGGAATGACAGATTCTCGTCAATAATTACCCCAAGATACTTTATATTGCGAGTGCTAGAAATGGTAGGGCAGTTGCAAGACATGTTTGTGTATAAATTACAGCCATCATGAGCATACAAAGGTGTTCTTGTTGTAGAAGTTGATTTGCGCATCGAGAATGTGATATATTTAGTTTTATCACCATTTAGTGTTAGTAAATGTTGATTAAGCCAGTTATTTACAACATTGAAGCCATTTTGTGCAATTTCGTAAGCCTCGAGCTCCGTCGCTGCAGAAAAAAGTAGAGCAGTGTCATCGGCGTACGATAATATTTTACCGCCGTTTAGTTGAAGGTTGCAGAGGTCATTAATGTAAATTGAAAATAAGGTAGGCCCAATTATACTTCCTTGTGGGACACCAAAGGAAGTGTTGCACCTGTCAGCACTGATCACATTGCCTATTTTAACGCATTGGCTACGATCACTTAAATAACTTGTAAACAACTTCAGTTGTTTATCTCTTATACCTATTTTTTCAAGCTTATTCAATAGGATGGGTATCGAAACTGTATCAAAAGCTTTTGCAAGATCCAGGAATATACCTATTGTTTTATTGCCTTTATCAAGCTCTTGTGCGATATAGTTAGTTAACTGATGAACTGCCTCATCCGTTGATAAATTAGCTCTAAAACCAAATTGATTGTTAGACAAGAGCGAATTATTTTCCAAAAAATGTACTAATCTGTTGTTTATAATTTTTTCTAAAATTTTTGATATGGAGGAAAGTATTGATATAGGCCTATAATTTGAAATTTGTTCTTTACTACCTGATTTATATACGGGAACAACAACAGCTTTTTTCAAACAAGTGGGAAAAACTCCTTCGGTGAGACAAAGTTGAAAAATATACGTTAGAGGCAAGAGCAGGATATGTTTGACCTGTTTTAGAATTTTGTTAGAGATGTTATCCCAGCCAACAGCACAGTCATCTTTCAAACTCATAATAATTATTTCTACTTCTGAGGAGTCTGTGGCTAATAAAACAAAATATTTTACATTAGAGCTACACTGATTAAAACTTTTTGAAGTCCTGGGGAAGATAGGTTGTGTCTGAAAGCGCTCTGCTAAAGTTTTACCTACATTGACAAAGAAATTATTTGCACTGTTAGCAGATAAAAGCGGTGTAGGTTGTGTTTGTAATAAACTCGATGTCGATTCATGTCGCTTAGACGTGTAGGTAACATTTTTAATGAATTTCCAGACCTTTTTACTGTTTTTTCCTGCCTGCTCCATTTTATTTTTGTCGTAATTGTTTTTAACTTTTTTCAAAATGTTATTACAGAAGTTCCGATATCGTTTATATGTTATTTGTAAGAATGAATTTTCTAAGTTAGATTTAGCTTTAAAATGAAGTTTATCTCTATGTCTCATACAGCGAATTAGGCCAGGAGTTATCCAAGATTTGATATTGTAATTTCTTCTGCTTATTTTTACTTTGCTAGTATTGTTTGATATGGCTTGTTGCACATTCTTAATTAAGTATGTCAACGCGGTGTCAGCGTCAGCAGAACTATAAACTGGTTCGAGGTCAACGTTACATAAATCGTCTTCGAGTTTAATCATATTTAATTTAGACTTAAGCTGCGTGTGTTGATTTCTAGGTGGTTTTAGACTTATGGTTAGTATAGCCGCTTTATGGTCGGTTACAGCTGAGTTAGTCACTAGGGTAACTGTAGGTAAGTGGGTTTTAAGCATAATGTGATCTAAGCAGGAGCCGCTTTGGTGGGTTGGGATCAAGTGTGCAGGTAGAAGACCATGGAAGGAGCACAGGTTAAGATACTCGTGAGCAGATGTTTCACAGTTTTCGGGCATAATGTTTATATTTACGTCACTTATTAATGCTATGGTTCTGAAAGATGATAGTTCTATTAATAGCTCATTTAATGACGCAATAAAACAGTCTATGTTCCGAAAACAGGGGGGTCTATATAAAGCAAGTACTGCAGTGTCTGCACCAATTTTGATTAAAAGACTATTGCAGTTTTGTAGGCTAGTGTCCTCAACAGAAATATTTAATAGTGTATTTCTTGCATATACTACCACCCCATCATTTTGGTTATAATTAACTTTGCTACTGAAAATATTGTAACCCGATTTCATAGGTAAACTGCCACTGTGTTTAGCCAGCCAACACTCGGTTAGTATAATTACGTCACACTTAATATTTAGTCTTTGAACGAAACAGCTAAAATTATCTATGTTCTTATAAATACTACGAATATTTTGGGTCAGAATGGTTAGTGCATTGTTTGCATAGTGTGAAAGATGTTGTTTGCAGTTTTCGACGTCACATGCTTTTGACTCTGATACGGAGAAGTTATCTAAATCGTAAATTAAATTATTAGTCATATTAACAAAGATCAAAATTAGAATATACTGGACGGCGCTCTTAGGCGCCTTCATAATCGATAGAGTTAATATATCTTAGTTCGGCCATTTTTTTGGCAGGACAATCAATATCACCTGTTTTATGATTGCTCGGCTTCTTAAATTGTAGGCAAGTCGCACATTTAGCAGGTTCGGCTTTCTTCATGCAATCGATCATCGAGTGACCTAGGTCTCCGCAGTGGCCACATGAATGAGTTGACGCTCTACACGACTTGGCCGCGTGACCATACTGTTGGCACTTAAAACATCTAGTGACCAAAGTAAAGTCTCTCACAGGGCAAGATGACCAATTCACAAAAACTCGATCTTGAGATATAAGGGCCTTACGTATAACAGCTGGAACCTCTATGACGTAATTACAAGTCAACGAGTCTTTTTTGCCTGATTTGTGGCTAAGCTTAATAGAGGTCAAAAAGTTATCGCAAGTTGTGCCCTGCAATTTATCGGCCAAATTTTGTTCGTAAATGCACTTGAAAACCTCTTGTTCCTGCATAGATGTAGGTACTCCGATTACAACGATGCGAGGTCTGCGCTTATGTGGCTCATCTATTGTCAAGCCCGAGGTGGTAAGCTGTACCGACTGCTTTAACTTTTCAACGTCATCCTTCGTGTCCGTGCTTATTATGACCCCGCCGTTTCTAGTTTTACGTAATCCACGGACATGCAGCTTCATTACTTCAGGGTTGATAATTTGCTGGACCAGGGCTTTTGTGTCTTCGCTTGATTTTGATTTATCGTTTGGATAAATTGCTACGGACTTTACATTATTAGGGCGAATGAAAGTGGTATTATCTTTTTTGACCATATCAGCAAATGACGGGTTAGCCTTGACTGTGGACTCCTGGATGCTTGGTTTTCACTGAGCGCCTGAAGGTTTGCTTGTACAAGAAGAGTATTTTGCTTTAAAGACTGATACTTGACAGCCATTTGGGAAGTTCCATGTCCAACTTTCCGGCATAAGTTATGAATTCTTAACTTTTGGTCTGAGTTCAACTTTCCTTCTGCTGAGATAGCGCAGACTTCATTAAGGCACTGTTCAATGGTAGACATCCATTTCTGTATTTCAGAAGTCGCTACGATTTCGGGAGCATTCTCGTCTATGTCTTCCCCTGGGCGAGGTGTGGGCGGGGGACTTCGTTGCGTTTTTCCACTCCTAGTGAAGGGACTACTCATGTTGTTATATCTACTAACTAAGCAAATAGTCAAACACCAAACATAATGCGAGTCATTCACTTATGCAATCACAGCGTGACACAGAAACACTACCGCCTATGCACAACTAAGTAGGTCAATATTAATTTACTTAAGATTTATATTTTAATCAACTTTAAACACGTCCGATCATCAAGAGTACTGCAAGGTATGATCCATCCACTATGGTTCGCAGCGAGATGTTTTGTTGCACCTGTAGACGCTTGCGCTGCGCGCGGCTGGTAAGCGCGTACCAGGCGGGGGCTGCATAAGTCAGCTGCGAACGAATATAGGTTTTGTAGACCATTAATTTCGTTCGCAGCGGCAGCCGAGACGCCAGCACCGGGCGCAGAAGGGCGCGCGCGGTCTTGGCGCGGTTGGTGACATATTCGACCTGCGGCGCCATCCGCAGCGCGCGGTCGATGCGGCATCCCAGGTAGGTGATGTGGTTGGCGTAGTCGATTGAATAGCCTCGTAGAAGTAAGGGGGCGGGGGTGGTACGCTTTCGGCTGACAAACAGCGCGGCGGTTTTAGTAACGTTGACCGACTCGCGCCATCGGTCAAGCCACTCCGGTAATAAATTAAGTAGGCGTTGTAGGCGCTGTTGGGCGAGGTGTGGCCTGCGGGACGACGCGAAGTAGGCGCTGTCATCTGCGAACAGCGCCAGCTCCACATCCCGCTCACCCTCGGCCAGGTGACCCTTGAGCGTCGGAATGTCGTCGGTGTATAGGGCATAAAGCCGGGGCGACAAGCAGCTGCCCTGCGGCACGCCCGCGGCGATAGTGTGCGGGCGGGAAGTGGCCTCCTTGACAGCGACCACGAATGTGCGGTCGCGGAGGAAGCTGTCGAGAAGATGAATTAGGGCGGGCGGTGTAACGGTGTTGGTCAGTTTATATAGCAGGCCGGTGTGCCACACGCGATCGAAGGCCTTCTCTATGTCGAGAAAGACCCCGATCGTGTGGCGGTCCCTGTTGGCCTCCTCGGTCAGGTAGTGCAGCACACGAGTTAACTGGAGCGTGGTGGAGTGCCCGCTGCGGAAACCAAACTGCTCGACCCTTAGGGGAGTGTATGGTTGGACTCGACGCAGCAGGAGTCGCTCATAAAGTTTTGCCGTGTGCGGCAGCAGCGTGATGGGTCTGTAGTTGGCTGGTTGGCGGCGGTCCTTGCCGGGTTTGGGGAGGACGATAACTTTGCCCTCCTTCCACGGCCGCGGGAAGTGATTGGTGCGCAAGATGCCATTAAATAGGCGCGTCAGCGCAACTACCCCACTCCACGGCAGTCTCTTGAGGGCCACGGTGGGAAGGCCGTCTATGCCGGGGGCCTTCTTGTTGGGCGGGCGTTGTATCGCCCTGCCCGTCTCCGACGGCGATATAAATAAGTCGCCGCTTAGCGGCGGCGGCGCAGTGCGGCGAAACTCGCCCACCATGCGAGTGATATCAGCATGGTGGGCGATGGTGATGGGGTCGCTGGCTGACGGGTGGGGCGAAAACTGCGTCTCGAGGTGGTCGGCAAGTATGTCCGCGCGATCCTGCGCGGCCCAGCAGCGCCTCCCCGTGTGGTCCAACAAAGGGTAGACGAGGGCGCGCGCGTTGGTGAGCTGTCGGGTCAGCCGGAATAGGTCCGCGGAGTTGCCGGTGACAGAGTCAATGTGACTCTCCCAGCAGTCTCCGCGCCACGCTTTGACCAACCCCGACAGCTTCTCTGTGAGTGCGTTGAGGGCCGTCTTTACTCTCGGGCAGCGGCTGTGCGCCCACAAGCGGCGCAGGTTGCGCTTGCGCGAGCGCATCGCCTGTGGGGAGGGCGGTAAGTGGGCGTGGTAGTGACGGCCTCCTTCGCCGTGCGCATTGCTTCGGCGATATGGCGGGCCGCTATCTCAACGTCGGCCGGCTTGGTAATCGGGCCGACCAATGGGAGGCCCGATAGCGCAGCCGTGTAGGCGGCCCAG
Organism: Scoparia ambigualis; assembly: GCA_963921215.1. Classification (NCBI taxonomy): domain Eukaryota; kingdom Metazoa; phylum Arthropoda; class Insecta; order Lepidoptera; family Crambidae; genus Scoparia; species Scoparia ambigualis. The sequence goes on along the minus strand of OY992511.1, from coordinate 8,908,241 downwards.
TCTGTCTTCGGCAGTTGGGGGCGTGGCGGCGTTCGGGTAACGCCCACTTCCATTGTTATCAGTATGGGGAGGTGTTGCGTATCCATATCGTATAGGACTTCTATATACATAGGCTGGGCGAGATTTTTGTGCAGGGCTATGTCCAGCACGACGGCCCTGTGTTGGGTGTTGCTCGGCACATGTGTAGGGCTGTCCGGCCCTGCGACCTCAATGTCACGGCCTTCTGCGGCGTCAAACAGTGCGCGACCCGCGGCGTTGGTGGTGTGCGAGCCCCACGCCGGGTGTTTAGCGTTAAAATCACCGGCCACTATTGTCGGCGTCGCGTCGGCGAACAGCGGCGACAAGTCGTCTGCGACTAACGGCGATCTTGGGGGGGCGGTAGGCTGCGTGCACGTTAAGATCGGTACCCGCGATGTTAATACGGACACCGATCGTACGAGTGGTTGCATAGGTGGGCGGTTGTATGGCGTCATGGATGACATCTTGTCTTACCATGACCGCCACACCTCTATACGCCCGGCCATCTGCGGCTGTCTCGTCCCGGCGGTATGTGTGGTAGTTGGGGAGCCTGAATGGCTGCGAAGCGCGCAGCATGGTCTCGCTCAGGAGGACAATATGGATGTCCTGCGACTGGACGAGAAGGCGCAGCTCGTTCACTCTACCACTTACACCGTCCAGGTTCCAGTAAACTATCCTTAATTGTAGTTCCGCAGAGCCTTTAATACGGCAGTCAAAGAGTGCAGTATTGGTAACCACCCTGTCTCCCTTCGCCCAATCATGCCGCAGACGATATCGAGCATCTCCGCGACGTAGATGAGGCCGCTCTCGACATCGTCCGCGAAACCGATTGGCGCCGAGGGATGGGCGGCCGAGTGTGTCGGTACTGGGGGCGCATCTAGACGCCTAGGGGGTGCTTGAGAGCGCGCCGGGGGCGCCTCGTCGCGCTCGGGCGACGCGACGTAGTGCGCCGGCAGCGGCTCGTAGCGCGGGGGCGACACCTCTAATAGAACAGAGAGGTCGGACGTGGGGGCCTCAAATGGGCCGGCGGGAGGCGGGGCCGGCTCGGCTGGGAAAAAGTCCAGCGGACGGGCATCCATCGCTTGACCCGGGCGCAACCGCGGGCGCGGCTGTGGGGGGGGGGGGGGCGCGGAGGGGCCGCGGAGGAAGCGGACGCGGGAGCGCCTGAGGGGGCGCCGTCTGGGGGCGCGCATTCGCCCCTGCGGGGGCGGGTGTGGACGCCGCCGTCGGGCCCTGTCCGTGACGGCGCCCGCGGCGTCGGCGACGTCTCGCCTTATGGGGCGCGTCGCGATTGGGGGCCGGGTTGGCCGGGGGCACCAGGGTCGCCCCGTGGCAGGCCTCCGGCATGTCGACCGATGATGGCGCGGGCTGCGCGGTGTTGCGCGCCCGCGTCGGCGGTGTTGGTTTGTTGGAGTAGGGCGAGGGCACCTTCATGCCCCTTGCGCGGGCGGCCTTTTTAAAGGCCGGGCAGCGGCGGTCGTTGGCCGGGTGCGCCTTGTCACAGTTGGCGTAAGTCGCCGGATCCTCCCGGGGCCGCGTGAAGTCGCGGGCAAGTTGCTCGCCTCCGCACCGGAGGCAGGCGATGCGCCTGTGGCAGTTGGCCGAGGCGTGGCCAAACTGCTGGCACCGGTGGCACTGAGCGGGCCCGGCGCGCCCCTTCCATGCCTCTATCACCACCCCAGGCATGAACAGGAGCTCGGTCACCGCGTAAAGGCGGGTGAGCTCCTGTTGGTCGAGGTGGTCGAGCTGCACATAGAATAGGCAGCCGGGGCGGCCCTTAATAGCCGGGATGTGTCGGAGGTGGGCCACTGAGTAGCCCTTCTCTTCAATGGCCGCTTTTAATTCGTCTGTAGGCGTGTCGGCCGGCAGCCCTCTAACGGCCACCTTACACGGGCGTTCGTCGGCCGGCGAGTAACAAAACCACCTCACATTAGAGTCGAACTTCGACTCCTGTGTGAGGTGGGCCTGTATTGTCCTGAATTCCTCGGCGGAGCGTGGCATAAAACGTATGCCGCCTTGGAACGGGCGGGCGTTTGGTGCGCTGCCCAACTTGGAGGAAAGCTCGCGGAAGTGGGCCGTCCAGTTGGGCAGATTCTCTACTACTATAGGTGGATACCCGCGAGCGCGCGGCGGGGCCTGCTGCGCTGCGGCGGTCGTCATCGGTGGTGTGATAGTAGCGGTATCGGTCGCGGTTTGTCGGGGCGAGGGAGGCGCCGATGCCACCTCGGCGTAAGACACCGATCGGGGCGCCTCAACCATCGCACCTAAAGCGGGGACGAGCGACACGTACTCCGTGGAGTACGTGTTACCCACCTCTGTGGTGGAGCGGGGGGAACCACTGTCCATCTCTGAGGCGTCCGCCTGGCCACCGCCCTCGACGGGCGCATCGGGCGAGGCGGGAGACGTGGTGAGCACTAGCCCCGGGAAGTTGCTTTCCGGGGGCGTAAGCTCGGACACCGGCGAGTGGCAGCGGCGGTGGGGCGGCGACGGGCCCGTGCGGGGACGCTTGTCCTCGCTCTCCTCGTCGTCACTGTCCGGACTACGGAGGCGCTCCTTGCCCTTACCCCGCATCCGCTCGGCGGCTGGGGATTCAACATGAATCCCGCTTGCCGAGGAGAACGAAGGTCCGGCTTGGGGTGCCATCTGGGCTTGCGCTGTCTTCAGTTTTGCGGGTGGCGCTCGACTCGACGGTCCCGGTTGGGATTCGGGGAGCTGCCCACCCGATAGTGAAGCGCGGCGCGCTGCACGCGCCGCGCGATCGCTCATAGCGACGTCAAAAGTGTCATATGCACTTAACACTGCACTGTACAGTTGCTAACTGCTCGCACAAAAACACAGAAAACAAAAACAACACTACACTGAGCTCCGGCTCACTAGAGTCTCGGAGTACGCTAGACCCGCTAATTATTATCAAATAATTAGGGGTGGTCGCGCAAAAGTTTTTTCACTCGCACCTACACTAGCGTCTGTGTCGCGGCTGGAGGTAACGGGCGAAAACAAAGGTGGGCACGAAAACGTCTTTGACGTGGGTGTCCGGGACAACACCACGGAGAACTGTTTTCGTGCACGGGACACTACGCGCGAAAGGCGAGCCGGGCGTTCACGCTTTCGCGGAACACACACCAGCTGCACCGGACGACACGGAGTGATTTGACTGCGACCGACGGAACACGGGGCGGTTCGACGTTGAGAGCGGAGCGCGCGACCGCTTGCGACGAGGGCGGCAGGCAAACTGCTAGGTTTTACATCGGATGGGTACATGTTTGGAATCTCACAAACATAATTGCTAGGATACAGTACATCACATTTATTTAAATTTTGTAAATAGTTATATCTAGTATTATCTTTACTTAGTATGATATACTTAGCATTAGGAATTATAAGACTAAAGCTATTCAAATCATTATCGTTATGAGGTACAGGTAAAGACAAAGTTTGAAACAATTTATATTCGTCAATCATTACTAATGGGGTTTGTAATATAAATACAATTTTATTCTTTACATAGTAACACAACACGTTGGATATTCTTTGGATAATATTTATGGTGTTAATGTCTAATTTAATTGGTAATTGCAAGTTATTAGGAAGGTGTTTATAATTATCACTTAATTCTGCTTGTAGTTTTGCAGGGGTTCTGATGGATGAATAATGTTCTGACTGGTCAAGATAACGGCATCAGTCACATCTACTACTTGGAATGATAAGGTAAGTAATGCTGTTTCTAAACTATTAAATATAAAATTTATTTCAGATTGTGTTTCCAGGTCATCGAAGACAGCAGTTATATTTTCTAGTTTAAAGGTAAGTTTTTCTATGGCTTGATTCATATTTGCTTCATTTGTGTTTATTTGGTGTAAGGTTTTATTGTAAGATGTAATTATAGATGAAGTTACTAATATATTATTTTTCATTAAGGATGCTAGCTTTTGTTGATCATTTTGCATTGCTTCTATTGCTTCGTTAAATTTTAACCCATCGTTTTCGTCTAGGTTACCGAATACTTGTTTAACGATACTTCCTATTCCTCCTATCCAAGCACTACGTTTAATTCTATTTTCTAACAGGTGCGAGACAGAATCGAGCCTTTTGATAATATCGAGATATCGTGTTGATAGTGGATCTAAAATGTTCATACATGCTATCTCTTTCATAATTTTGGTTTGACTACATAGATTTTTAACTGTTCTAAGAGCTAAATTTATATTTTCTAGATGTATATTAAAATGGGATATATCTACGGGCATGACGACGTTTAACCTATTATTCTTAATTCTAACGGTACCTAAATAATCAAAATGTATTCCAGAACTTAACGTTATTTGTTGAACGTAATCTTGAATACTCTGGGACATGACCAAGCAAAAGGCTGCCGCAGCAACTCTGAAACATGATATTAATATAATTATACTCTAAGTTAACATTATTTATTTAAAACTATACTTACTATTTACTTAAACAGAAACTTCTGCTAATTTTACTTCGTCAAAGTGATGTTTGACGTGTCTCCTATTTATTAGTAAGGTAAGTGTATTATTACTGTTGATCTTTACAACCTTACCAACCTTTCCATATTGGAAATAATGCTTTACGGAGACGCAGATGGTTCTTGACATAGACCATGTCTCCGGTTTTATATTTAACTGGACTTGAGCGTTTATCATAATATGTTTTTGATGTAATTTTAGATTTTAGAATATTTTCGATAGCTTTTTCCCTTGAAAATTGCAGTCTTTGTTGTAAAACTCGAACATAATCGCTGTATGTTGATTCTAAAGCCGTATCATAAACTGAAGATGGAATAAAAGGTTTATGTCCGAAAAGTAATTCATACGGTGTATAGTTAGTAGTACTATGAACGGTTATATTGTATGTTAACATGGCCGTATAAACGTAAAGGGGCCAATTACTTTGATTTTCATCGACAAAGGATTTTAGATATTCTTTCAAGGTTGAATGACTCCTTTCCAGAGCACCTTGAGTTTGCGGGTGATATGGCGTTGACCAAAGTTGTTTTATCTTAAGGAAAGTACACGTTTGTTTAAAAAGCTCTGCTGTAAAGTTGGTACCTTGGTCAGTCAGGATAGTTTTTGGGATACCAAATTGGGAGATAAAATGGATTAGGCATTCAGCAGTTTCTTCTGCCGTCGCATTTGGCATAGGATAACCAGCAGAGTACTTTGTAAGATCGTCTTTGATTGTTAAGATATATTTAAGTTTATTACCACCGGCTTCCGGTAAAGGTTCTACAATGTCTAATGCAACCCGCTGATACGGTTGTGTTGATGTTGTCGTTATTTGCATCGGGGCTCGGTTACATTTCCTTAAAGCTTTGTTTGTCTGGCATTGCTCACATTTACGCACATAATTTTCTACATCACTGCGCATGTGGCGCCAGTAGTACTTCTCTTGGATTCTACTTAGCATTCTGTTACTACCTAGGTGACCGGAAATAGGTGTGTCATGATTTTCCTTGAGGATTCTTGTAACTTCACTAGTACTCGGATATATGATTGTATTTTTATATATATGTACAGTTATTCCTGTATTATGGAACAAGTACATAATAATGTTATATATTTTTAAGAAATTATGAGCATCGAATTGATTTCGGAAATCACTTATGGCGATTTCGATTATATTTCTTGACAGTAATTCTGCTTTTAGACATTTAAGACTTTTGAAAATATCTTCATAGCTACTATTATCGAAGTAGTGAACTTTGAAAAAGAGAAAGAAATAGTTAGTGTTATTACTTTCGAATGATAAAAAGGAGTTTAGTGTCTTGTCTTCAGAAAGTGATTCTTGAGATACTAGCCCATTAGCAATTATCTCTGACACGTAGTGATTAGACTCGTCGAGGTCTATAGAGGTAGGTATAATTATATTTTTTACTTCAGTCTTTAATAGATTTTCATTATGTTCTTCAATTTTAGCATTAGAATCAAATGTCTTACTATTAAGTGTTTTAAGACATTTAGAGTAAGTTTCATCTGCAGTATGGTCACTTGGAGGAGACAAAGGAATTACGTCGAGATCGTCGGGAATTTCGAAATCATCTGGAAGATCAAAGCCACCAGGTAAGTTAAGGAGCTCAGGTAAGTCGATTAAACCAGGACTTTCAGGATTTATAGGTAAAATATCAGCATTATCTTCATTATGATCGCCGATAGCGACTTCATCAGAGGAAACTACTTCGACTTCTGGTAGAACGGATGGATTTTCGGCATTTGTTTTTCCTTGAATAGGATTTACAGGATATCTAGATAGGGCGTCTGCATTGCAGTTCGTTTTACCCTTTTTATACTCAATCTCATAGTCATATTCTTCGAGCTTTAACCTCCATTTGATTAAATTTGAACCAGGATCTTTGTGGTTAAAGAGCCATTTTAGAGGCTTATGGTCGGTTACTATTTTGAATTTGCGACCATAAAGGTATGGTTGGAATGATTTTGTTCCAAAGATGATAGCTAAACATTCTTTTTCTGTAACACTATAATTTAATTCTGCCTTATTTAACGTTCTAGATGCGAAAGCAATAGGGCGATCTTTCACTACTTCACCTTGTGATAATATAGCGGAAATTGCATAGTTTGATGCGTCACAAGTAAGTACAAACGGAACGGTAAAATCGGGATAACATAAAATGGGCGCAGTTATTAATTTATTTTTTAATTGTTCAAATGAAAGTTGCTGTTGGTTATTCCAGTAAACGGAATATCTTTTTTAAGAAGGGCTGTAAGGGGTTTGGCTATCTTTGAAAAGTCTTGGATGAATCTGCGGTAGTAGGAAACTAAGCCTAAGAGTGATTTTATGTCTTTTTGGCATTTAGGGACTGGAAATTGGCTAACTGCCTTGACTTTGTCAGGATTGGGCTTAAGCCCTTGTTCGCTAATTGTGTGGCCTAAGTACGTCACTTCCTTACGAAGGAACTCACACTTGTCTGGTTGGAGTTTAAGATTGAACTTTCTCAGACGTTCAAAGACGCTACGTTATTTGCTGATGTGTGATTTTAAATCGAAGGAATAAATTACTATATCGTCAAGGTAAACAAAGCATTGCATACCTTGAACACCGGAGAGGACTGTATTCATCATTCTTTGAAATGTTGCAGGCACATTTTTGAGGCCAAATGGCATTCTGGTGAATTCGAAGTGTCCTCCGGGGACACTGAAAGCTGTTTTGGGCATATCTTGTGGATTCACTTCGATTTGGTGAAACCCTGATGCGAAATCAAGGGTTGAAAAATATTTACTCTTACCCAGCTGGTCAAGAATTTCGTTAATTTGAGGTATAGGGTAACTTTCTCCTATAGTAATATCATTAAGTTTGCGATAATCCACTACGATACGCCACTTTCTTTTCCCAGATGCATCCATCTTTTTGGGAACGACCCAAATGGGTGAAGACCAAGGAGAGATAGAAGGCTGAATTATATTGTCTTTTAGCATTTTCCCAACTTGGGATTCTACTTCCTCCTTGTGTACTTCTGGGAATCTATAGGACTTTACGTTGATAGGTGTAGAGAAACTGGTAGAAATTTCATGTTGGATAGCGCTAGTTGAAGAGAGATTTTCGTCTGTTAGGTGAAATATGTCTGAAAATTCCGCGCATGTATGTAAAAGGTTACTTACTTCTTCGTTATTTAGATGCGATACGCGCAATAAATTCAATACTTCTTCCGTTCTTTCTAAAGAACTTTTCTCGGAACTTGTTACATACACATTTTCTTTTTCTACGGGTAGTATTGTTAGGAGAAGGTTGGAGCTAATAGAAATAGGATTTTCAGAAACGTTGAGGACAGATACATTAACTCTATTATTGGGTTTTACCTTAACTACGCAATTAGATATTAAGAGGGATTCAGAAATATGTTGGTCTAATATAATACCTTCTTTAATATCAGGGTTGAGAACGGAGCATTCTATTATAGTTCCAGATCTGGATTTAATAATGTAAATTGGTTCGCTAAATTTTAATTTTAGTTCTGTTTCATTTATAGTAAGTGTTTCTTCTTGGAAATCAATTTTACTTTGTGAATCTGACAGAAAATCGTTCCCAATTATTCCATCGTAAGAAAAATCTACCTTGCCTATAAGATGGAATTGATGCCATAAAGAATTGAAACTGACGGGAATGGTGCCTAATGATTTCATGGGGTTGTCTTCATTCCCAAATCCGGTAAAATTAACATAATTATTTGACATTATAGGAGGCATCATCTCTACTGAGCATTGTTTCACTAGACTTATGGATGCTCCGCTATCAACAAGCAACGACAAAGGTTTACTAGATATTGAGGTTTGAACTACTACAAATGGCAAGTATTTTTTCGATGGATTAGTGGTAATATTATAAATTTTTTCTAGATTAGGATTAGTATTAATTGTATTATTTTTTTGTTTCAGGAGACCGCGAGTTTGGGGCTGGTTACCCTGTCCATGGGTCGACGATGGAGAAAGACCGCGAGTTTGGGGCTGGTTACCCTGTCCATGGGTCGATGTCGGAAGTTGACCACGAGTTTGGGGCTGGTTACCCTGTCCATGGGTCAATAACGGAAGTTGACCACGAGTTTGGGGCTGGTTACCCTGTCCATGGGTCAATGACGGAAATTGACCATGAGTTTGGGGCTGGTTACCCTGTCCATGGGTCAATGACGGAAGTTGACCACGAGTTTGGGGCTGGTTACCCTGTCCATGGGTCACATGTTTAACGAAACGGTGTTGAGTGGTGTCGATACTATGGTTGGCTGGATATTGCCCCGTGCGACACCGGGACGGGACACTTACTAGTTTAAATTATTATTATTACTGTATTCAGCTTGGTTCTGATCATGATATTGGTTTTGGTTTTGATCATCTTCAATGAAGGTCACGCGTGAATCATATCGAGGTCTAAAATTTGAAGAAGAAGGCTGAGCCGGAGTGAATGGTTGGCTACCGTTATTAAATCGCTTATTGTTGTGTTCGCGAAGCCTGCAATTTTCAAGTTGGTGACCTAGCTTTTTACAATATCTGCAAAATGGTAGGTCCCTAGATTGATGTTGTGGATTTGCTACGTTAGGCCTCGATGGATAGAATCTTTGAACGACGGGATTAGGTGTCCTAGGTTTGACAATCGAAGTATTATTATTTCGGAAAGAGAACTGCTGAATTTTCTCTTCCGAGATCGCATGGTTGACTGCTTCGTTAAGATTCTTAGGATCCCTACATCTGATAATATTAGACAATCGAGGATGTAGCCCTAATGTAAATGTATGAAGCGGTAATTCTTCCATAGCAGCTAATCTGCCAGAAAGTTCGCTTTTCTTGGAATTAGATATTGTAACCTCTGTTAATAATTTGGATAAACAAGTCTCGATTCGTAATGAAAATTGGTTTACTGATTCATTATTTAATTGTTTACATTCCTGTAAATCGGTGAGCAGATGTGCATAGTGTTTCCGTTCACCAAACTGGTTTTTCAGGAATTCTTTGAGTGAATTCCAGGTGTTGAAATCTTTAATAGAGCAGGCACTTTCAGCTTTGTCTTCTAATTGACTCAAAATGAATTTAAAAATAATTTCTTCTTTCTGTGTAGACGCAAGAGAAATCGCGTTATCACAATTAGTTAAGAATGGATTTAATTTATTACGTGAGCCGCCAAACGGCTTAATGAATTTTAAAATTACACTTAAAGGTACTTCCTGCTCTTTTGTATCGTTCTTGGCGACACTCTTAGACATTTTGCTAAATAAAAAGTTACGAGAAAGGAAAACACAAAATTTAATCAAAATAATAAACACAAAGAATAACTAACGTGCTGAAAAGTAGAAGCTTTAAGATTAATTGTCTTGTAATATTCAACTCTTGTAATGCTGCAACTCGGCGACGCGTCGGAAATACGTGGGCGTATGGTCTAGACGGCCACGGCGCGTTGCGATAAGCGTGAAGAATGCACGGATTGATAGTAACTGAACTCAGGAATTAATTCACTCACAAATACAGTTGTACTTTCATTTCTTCGGATTTATTTCTTGACTGTCAGGAACTGAGTACCAGGAAATGGATTCCAGCAGATAGAAAGGAATGCGCAGATAGCGACAGCTTCCGGCTCCTGGCACGATGGTTGAAATTCTCGATGTGAAAATGGGGTGATGAAAGGATGGAGTCTACCCCTTTTGACTTTCACTTTCACTTTGGACTTTTGAGTTTCACTTTTGACACTTTGTTGTTAGTGAAAAGTTATTAAAATGGAAAAATTTCACTTTAGGCACTTTAAACTCAAAGTGTTTCACAATTCACTTTAGACAGTTTTGGATTTAAAGTATTTCACTTTAGAGGCGTTCCGAGGATCACTTAATTACACTTTCAAAATCCCTTTACGCTGCCACCAATGTTATAAATCGGAATTGAAATGCCTTTTTAAAAACAAATTATTTAATAGCTGTAAGTGAATTGAAATGATTATATTTATTTGGAATAAAGACAGTGATTTATTTAGTTAAGACGCGGAGCAACCACTCCATTCGCGGACTCAGGGTAGACTGGCTCGCAGAGTCAGTCTGCCGGGACGCGTAGTTTCATGAGTTGCCAAGTTAGCATAAAACTGTCATCTCAGCACTTTAGGTAACTATCCCAGGATATAACAGATCCAACCGGCATAAAAACGTATGACCTCCATCCTATTCAAAAATCGCTGGATCGTATGCCTGGCGATCCGATCTTTCAAAGGATCGGATCGGATGGGCGCATCCCTATTTAAATTTGTGACGGCTTGTTGAATGTTGACTTGAGTGAGGTAGAAAAATCTCAGAACAATACTTTGGTTAATGTTCTGAGAGATAACTAGAGGCATTGAGCGAAGCGTCATTCATCATCAGGCGTGTCGACTTCTTGGCGGGAAAGTGAAGCGTTATGTCTGTAGTATTGTCTTCTTTTCTAAAATTTGTGTTTTGTCGAATATTAATGTGAAATAATGGTGGATTATTAACCGCTAAGTGTCGTGAACGTGCATGAGTGTTGGCAATTAAAACAAAACAGTCATCATCATCATCATCATCATCAGCCTATACTCGTCCACTGCTGGACATAGGCCTCTCAAAGAACACGCCACTAAGCACGATCCGCGGCCACTCTCATCCAGGTCCTGCCAGCCACCTTGCGAAGATCGTCGCCACCTTGTCTGAGGGCGTCGTACGCTTCGCTTGCCGATACGCGGTCTCCACTCCAGAACTCGTACTACCCCAACGGTCATCGGTTCTGCGACTGATATGGCCGGCCCACTGCCACTTCAGCTTGCTAATCCGGTGAGCTATGTCCATTACCTTGGTTCTCTGTCGGATCACCTCGTTTCGGATCCGATCCCTCAGAGAAACTCCGAGCATAGCCCTTTCAATAGCCCGCTGAGCGACTTCAAACTTGTGAACCAGCCCTACCGTCAGTGTCCACGTTTCGGCTCCTTAAGTCATGACGGGTAGGACGCACTGATTAAAGACTTTCGTCTTTAGACATTGCGGAATTGGCGACGTAAAGACCCGATGTAATTTCCCATACGCAGCCCAGCCCAGCTGTATCATTCTGTTGGCCTCTTTCTCGAAGTTGTTTCTACCCATCTGTAAAATTTGCCCGAGATAGACATATTCCTTAACAACTTCGAGAGCACTGCCCTGTATTGCAATCGGTTCCGGGACGACATGTTCGTTGAACATAACCTTGGTTTTGTCCAAGTTTATCCGCAGACCGATGCGTCGAGAAGAATCAGCTAGGCCGTTCAGCATATCTTGTAGCTCCTGCAACGTTCGGCCATGATGACGATGTCGTGAAACAAAACAGTGCAACATCACTTTTCAAATTCTCTCAAGAAGTCCGTGTGAGATTTCAGTAAAGTCCCACATCTTTACTGGAACTCAAGGGGTTTAGGGGAATATCATTCATTACTCATTTTATCATCTTATGAGCTTTTAAATGAACTCTATTATGTCGACTGAAGGACTAGTATCCATGGTCAAGATACAAATTATCCAAAAAAAATCAAGCGTGTCAAACTGTCAAACGCGTGTGTTCGTTCCTCAGAACATTAGCAGGTTCGTTCGTTCATTCAGTGTTGCCAGACCGTGGGGAATTGCCCACGCCATGGGCAATATTAGGATTTTTTTGAAAGAAGGGCTAAAAGGGCGGAAAGGTCTTGGAACCGGTAAAATATGGGCAATAACGTTAGTTTAAATAAATGAACAAAGTAACTTTTATTTCTCTAGTAAAATAAAATAAAATCTATAATAATACTTTAACAGATGGCGTAACTTAATCAGATAATCAGAGATCATATGCATCACTTTTCCCCGCACAGAAGGTGGCGGTGGCACTGCAGGGAACGCATTTGGCCTTAGTTGGGTCGTCGGGCACAGGTTGGAGCCAACCCCGAAATTCCGAAAGTTCCAGCCAACTATTTTGGAATGTTTTCGTGCCTTCTTGATGTTTCTCTCGGATGAAAGCTCCCCCAATGCCCGTTTCTTTTTGATTGGAGTGTTGGATCTACGCCGCCGCCGAGAGCCGCTTTCATCAGGGAAGTCCACCGCGCTTATATCACCCGTCGCCATCTACAACATACCATAAGTAGTCCGTCTAAAAAGTCAGTTTACATGATTTTTTATTTGGTAATTTTTGGTAACCCTATTACGCGTACTGTCCATGGAATTATATTGTAGATTAAGTTGAATTGAAACATTTTTGGTGACAGATAGCTATAATAACTGAGTTCAGATAGCTTATAAAAGGTTTCCCTTAAGTATTTAATATAGTAAATAAATCAACATAAAAAAACGTGTTTTTTTAGTAAGAAATCATATTTTACCTTTTTTTGCTTCACTCATAGTACCCGTACAGCGGTTGTAGCGGTTCCGGTTTCACAACTAACTTAACTTCACGTTAGAGTTAAATTTCATATAAATTTAGACTTTATAAAGAGTGGGAATTTCAAAAAATTTTAAGATAGCTCTAGTTTTTTTTTAAACTTTATCTCGTGACAATGGATATGAACTCTATTCGTAATATTAGAGTTCATTGATTATGCTTAAAGTAGATGATAATGAGTGATAATAATATAAACGTTTATTGCTAAATGATGGGGAGAATCCCCAAACCCCTTGAGTTGCAGTAAAGATGTAGGACTTTACTGAGATCTCGCACGAACTTCTTAAGAGAATTTGAAAAGTGATGTTGCACTGTTTTGTTTTATTTGCCAACACATGCACGTTCACAAACACTTAACAGTAAATAATCCACCATTATTTCACAATAATATAGACAAAACACAAATTATAGAAAATAAAACAAAACTGCGGACATGTGGCATCACTTTCCTGCCAAGAAGTAAGATTGCTCTAGGTACAAAGGGTGTTGTCAAGAAGGTACAATATATTCCCCTACATGTCGTTATTGTATACCTTTAGATATTTGTATACCTTGACGAAGGTGAAAGTGTAGTGAAACTAATTAGTAAGTTTAACACCTATGACATTGTACCTAACCTGCATTTCACAAATAAATAATATTCTATTCTATTCTATTCTAAAAATTGTTTTAAGTTGAAACTTTAAGTTTTAAAGTAAAAGTTAGAAAGTTAAAACGTTTTAACCCTTTACCGCACACGGTATCATATATGACACATTAAGAGTTTTCACAGATTAATCATTTTTGAGCCTTGTATAGAATGTGTTGATGGCTGATATCTATACTATGATTGTATCCGAACACGAAAAAAACATTGGCAGTTTTATATCTTGTATGTGGTTTGTCATTTCTGTCACAGAACCTACCAAACCGCCATTTCTGACAGTGAGTACGGTTTGTAAATTGAAAAAAGCCTCTTTCCGCTATTTTTTCACTTGTCTTTAAATTATTTTAGAGCAAACTAAAAGTATAATGGATCCCAAGAAGTTTTACGGAAAGACATGTAAGTAATGGCAAACTTTTCTTGACGAAAATCAGTCTAGAACTTTGTACCTGAAATGATACTCTATGCAGTTAAGGTCAATTTTCTTTTTCAAATATGATACTTCATGCATTAGAGTTTGTATCATTGCTCGGTCAGATATGAGACTACATGCATTCATGGGTACATCCCATGTAATACAAAATATGTTTTTTTTTGGTGATTTGGTACTTTTATTTACCACTAGTATAATACTTTGGGGTTTATGTAGGTATGTACCTCTTTGCTATTTTATTTATTTTCAGGTATACTCAATTGGGGCGACAAACGGCAGGGATGCAAAAACTTCTCACGCATTGTCCTACATTTACTGCAGTAAATGCCAATGTTTTTTGGCTTAAACAAAGAAAGGAATTGTTATAAGGATTTTCATCTGGTTTTGAATTAAATATTCCCTTAAAATATCAATATTTTCCTTTGAAAAAAGAAATATTTATATAAATAAAAAACTTACCTTAACTGCATGTTGTACCATATAAGATTTGTTACCTTGACTGCATGTTGTATCAAATGTGAGATTTTGGGTTTCAGGTCTATTATTTTGGTCTTTAATGATCAAAACAAAAAAATATTTTTTTCTAGTGCAATTATTAGGCCGTAGAATCACGTAAATTAATTTGAGCCAAAACAAAAAATCCATGCGGTAAAGGGTTAACGTATATGGGCGATTATGTGTCGGAAAGGGCAATTTTATCAACCTGTGTGAGCAAAAGTTCTGATCGGGTCTGGCAACACTGCGTTCATTCATTGTTTCTGTTTGTTGTCGTTGTCGCTAGCGGTGGCAAAAACGTATCTTCGTTGAGATTGGATCATTTGTATCTGGATCAGTTCAAAGATTCGAATCAGTGAAGTAATTTTTTTTTTAGATTTTGTATTGCTATTTTGTACATATTATCGTCTCTGAATCCATATTTCTTAAATCTTGGGTCCAAGATAGTTGCCTCCGCATAAAGCGCATTATTTTCAACATTTATGAATCGATCATTTAATTGCTGTCGTAAAGTGTTAAGCAATAAACGAATTTCAATTGGGCCAGATGTTCCTTCCTCTTTTAATTTTTTATTTACATGTCTGATCATTATTTTACATAAGACAATGACTTTCGATAGCGAAACGTGATTTTCTGCGCTTATTTCTTTTGTGATATCATAAAAAATCTCTAAAATGTCAATTGTTTTTTCTACGATTATCCAATCATGAGATGATAATTGTTCATGTTGACTGTCCAAGATCGCCAAAGTCGAAATGATAGCTTCTTTCAATTTATAAAATCTCTGCAGCATATCAAAAGTTGAGTTCCATCTTGTAACGACGTCTTGTTTCAGCTTCAATTCAGGTAACCCCATTTGTTTTTGAATATCTTTTAGTTTCGCTAACGCTGAAGAACTCCTCTTAAAATACTCTACGATACTTTTTACTTTTGTTAGTGTAGTTGCCAGTTCTTTATGGCATGCTTGGACACTCAAATTAATTGAATGGGCAAAACAGCCAATGTGTCTCCAACCTCCATCCCTGATAGCAGCAACGACATTTGCGGCATTATCGCTGACAATTGCAATAATCTTTTGCTCTATTTTCCATTCTTGAAGTTTTCTTTTAAGGTATTCGGTAATATTTACAGCCGTGTGCCGTTCCGAAAAAAGAAAACAGCCTAGTAGATAAGACTTCATATTACTACCATTGTCTATAAAATGTGCTGTTACTGACACAAAACTGACATTGTTAACTGATGTCCACGAGTCCGTTGTTATACAAATGGCATATGCAGATTCAATTTCTACTTGTACATTTTCTAGGCATTCTTGGTAAGATTTTGGCAAAATGCTATTCGATACCGTTTTTCGTGTTGGAAGTTTATATCCAGGAATAATCATAGTAATTAAATCTTTAAATTCTTTTTGCTCTACTAGAGAAAATGGATGGTAATTTTTAACTATTAGTTTTAAGATCTGTTTGTCAATCTCGGCGCTTCTTTTTAATGATACGGGTTTATAAGTGTATTCTGTCATTGAAGACTGTTTAGTAGAGGACTCTAAGGACGAACTATGGTGTGTTGGTACCCTCGGGGCCTCTGCTCCAGACGACGAAGACGGTGCGGCTCCTGACGGCGTGGGCGGCGCTGGCGGCGCGGGCGGCGCGCGCGGCGCCGTAGACGGTGGTGGCGACGTCACTGATCGATGAGGAAGTGACGATTCCTGTCGTTCCATCTCTATTTTAATAGTAGGATGCTTTAATCGCATATGGCGATTTAAGTTTCCCACAGATTTGTTGGGAATAACCATTATTTGGGAGCAATATGCACACTTAGCTTTGCCATTGTCCGTTTCGGTAAAATGATTCCATATAGCACTTCTCTTTTTAATTGGTGCCATTATTATTGTTTAATGAAAATTAAATATTAGTTATGAACATTAAATTATTATATTAACTTATTTACAACAACCCTATTAACACTATAACGAAAAACTTTTAAAATATTTACAGTTCAACTCAGTTCACTATTTTCATTAAGTAAAACTCTGTTAACTAAACAGTCTTTTCTTATTATAACACTAATTATTTGTTTTCACACCTTATAATCGCAGACTCAACGTAAACCGGTTTTTTCTTCCGCAAACAAAGGTCAACTAAACAAATACCTAATAATAACATAACAACATCAACAGGCGTAGGTAAGCTGAGCTAGTGTTGCCGTCTTTCTCAGTCACCTACTAGTAGTGAATTAGTGAGAGAGACGGCGGTTGGCGTCTCGGCGATCTCCGACGCGACCGCGAGCCGCGACTGCGCGACCCGAAGCGCTCCAACGAGTCTATCTTAGTATCTTACGCTCACTCACTCAATCGTGTTCAGCGAGCGCCGCATGCGCGCCAGTGCCACTGCGCGCGTGCCGATTGAAACCGAGATGCAATTGAGCGAATGATTCATTTGAAGCGGTGTTAGGGATTCGAATCAGTGAATCACTTTAGAGAAACGACTCACTGAGTCGTTTCTGTAAAGAGCGACACACCACTAGTTGTCGCGTCGCGCGGGCGTTAGCTCTCTCTACGATAAGTGTTAATTTTATAGTCTTAAAATGGAGGAAACTGTTGCATTAGATACCACTCAACAAAAACAGTTTGTAAAATCAATACAAGGAATTAAAAAGTTGATTAGAGTAAGTGAAAATATCTAAATTTGAGGTTAAAGAAGAGAAAATAATCGGTTGTAATAATAACATTTACTTTATTTTATCCAGAAAAATGACACTGAAGAAGTTACTGAAAGAATTCTCAAAGTAAAGGCTAAAGACGGGGTTATTATAAAACGTAAATGTAAGCCCAGAGGTCTTGTTTACTTGGGACATGTCCCACATGGGTTTTATGAGGTTAGATAATAAATCACTTAGTTAATAAATATTTTGATACACTTGCACTAACTGTTTAGTGTATTCTAATATTGATTAAGTGTTTTCAATTATTCAAAAGTATATTTAAATGTAATCTTCTTTTTACCAGCATGAGATAAGCCAATACTTTAAGCAGTTTGGAGTGGTAACAAATGTCAGGGTGATCAGGTCTAAAAATACAGGCCGCTCAAAGGGATATGCTTTTGTCGAGTTCAAAGATACAGCAGTTGCTGAAATTGTTGGTGACACCATGAATAACTATTTGATGGGAAAAAGATTAATCAAAGGTATGTTACCTAGAAAAACTAGCTATTTTCAAGTGCTCCTGTTTAGTAACTATGTCCATCTTTTTTGCTTAGGTACTTATTAAGCATTATTTCAAAATCTTAAAAGTAAAGTACCTATTGTTATAAGCTTCAACCCATAAAATCCCACGTGCATCATATATCATGCTCAGACCGATTAAAACTTTGTTGTGTCTATTCATGTTGTGCACCATGGATGTTTGTTTCTAAAAGTTATCCAAGTAGTCTAATCTCAATGCTTTATTTCTGACTTTAAAAAAAAGGTTGTATTAATAAAAAACTTTAAATATAATTTCAGCTTCCTATATTCCACCTGAAAAACAAAAACGTTTTGCACTAAGGAAACACTGGAGCGCAGTGCATAATCCAATGAAAGATATCAGAATTCAAGCTAGAAAGGTAATCAATTGCTTTTATTTATAATAATAAATTTTACTGTACTTTTCACACACAAATAATAGTTGATAATGTTGCTGCACTTACAAAAAACGCTATGTGTTTTAGACCTACCTTATAAAATGTTTTAAATTTGTTTACTCGTAACATAATTGTCACCTAGCTACTAAAAGAATATAAGTGTCTATTTCATATTATGAGCAAACATAAAGTAACAAGAACAATGAACAACAAATAATAACAATAACATCGTAGAAACTAGCCTCACCTCTAATAAAAATAAATTTTCGTTTATAGGTCTACAATGCTACTATGGATGAACAAGGTGTACTAAAAAAGACTAGAAAATTGTTGGCTAGGTATGTAAACCAATTTATATGTTTAAAATATATCAACAATCAGTAATTGTTCTTTCTAGACAAAATACTCGTCATGGGGCTAAAGCCCTAAAGGGCAAGGGCAAGCCTATACAGGAAGATATACTTAGAGGTGCTAATCTCTAATGAACAATATTTTGAATAAAATTATATTATGCAAAGCTGTTATTAGGCACAATAATGATTATTGATGATGTACAGATTTTTCAAAGCAGTTTTATGATTTGAAACTGGTGTATAATATTTATATTAACTATTATGTATTTAAAATATGTTTTGTTTTAGTTTCCGCAAAAACAAGAAAAGGATAAATGATTTAGGTATAAATTATGACTTTTTCACACCAGTAGATGTGCCTGCCTGAAGCTTTGTCAGAACCCCTACCTAAACCAGTAATTAAAAAAGAGAATTCAGATGAAAATAATGATAGCAATGTTGGAAGTACCAAATCAAAGAAAAATGGAAAAACGGTACAGGCAAAAGCGGAAATACAAAGTCTTACTAAAAACAAAAAAGTTAAAGGCAATACACAGCAAAAAGTGAAGAAAGACACAGAAAATTATAAAGAGGTACAGAAAAAATAAAAACAAAAGACAGATAAAGCTTCTGATACAAAGAAAAACCTAAATGAAAAAAGGTCTTTAACTTTTAATTTTTATTACTTATGCTACAGTCACACTTGACGGCGAAGATTCGTGTTTGCGTTGTCGCGATAAATCGTTATGTTTGCTCTACAACGAAGTGCTTGGCCACATCAAAAAAAAACTTAGCTACGTCGTGATAATCTTTAACGTCGCGATAATTCCTTTTGCGGAAAAATGGAAGAGGCAGTTGCGATATATATATTTCAACAAAATAAATAAAAGGGTAAAGAAGCTACATAAAATGGTAAAAAAAGAGAAATTAAAGGGTTCCATAAAACTGGTTCTGATTCATAATTTTGTATTCTAATATTCTTTCATTACTCCAATCCATATCCAATACAATTCAGAATGTACTCGAACTTATATGCAACACGTTCACACCGCTCGGCGTCTTGCAGCAGTTGCAGTCAATAGTAAAAAGTAAAAGTTATTGCTGTATCTTATAGCGGTGCTATAATAAACGCATCTATGCGTTATCGACTGTCTTGTAACCAAATCGAATTTTTCGATCACATCAGTAAAAAAAAATAGTTTTGATTTTGATTGACAACGTTGACTTGGCGGGAAAGTGAAGCATTATGTCTGTTATTTTTGTCATAAGGCGACACTAGTTTTGTGTTTTTTTTTTGTTATAGTAGAAGGAGGCAAACAGGCAGGCGGGTCACCTGATGAAGAGTATCACCGCCGCCCAATGGACACCCGCAAAACCAGAGGAATCGTAGGCGCGTTGCCGTCCTTTAAGGAAGGAATAGGAATTGTGAGGAGGGGGGATTGCCTCCGGAACCTTCACTGGCCGAATGAAACACAACAGCACCAAGTGCCGTTATTTCACTCCGGATATTCGTGAGAGGGTGGTATTACGCCGGGCGAGCCGGCCCAATGCGTGCTGCAACGCAGCGTGGCTCTACCACTCAGTCAGTGTCACTCATATAACACCACCCAGAGGTCACGTGTAGGGTCTCAAGGGTAAAACTACGGATGCGAGCTTCTTTAACCCCCCAAAAAGTTTGAAGTGTTTTCTAATACCTAGTTAAACATCAAACATCTAACAAAATAAGGGACTTGTTCGTCAACTGGCGAGCGTAAAACTCGCGAGTGCGCGAGAGTTGGCACCTTCCGATTTTACCTATTTTTTTTGTCGTCAACTCGCGCGCCTATTTAAAGTACAGTCAAATAACTAAAAAAAAATCCGACTATCTTATCTACATAATCTGTGATTTTATAATTGCATACCTACTGAGTTGTCTACGTATCCTGCGCACCTATGTTCGCCTAGTAGGTACCTGGCCTCTGGGTATAGTGAGGTAGCGCCGATTGCTGCCGCAGTGCACTGATTTAATTGGCGTATCGAGCCTTTGCTTGCCTAGTGCCTGTTTTAAGGAGAGTGAACTGTAGAGTTAACGGCATTATAACCCCTGTGCGTGGGTTTTCAACCTCCTGCAATCTTATATTAGCCTGATAAAATGAACCGGGACGACACCAATATGTCCATATGCGCTGGGGAAGAAAACGCTACATCAAGTTTGGTAGATGATGACGTAACGCCACCAATGTATGTCTTTGCGCGCAGTAAGAATGTGACTGCAGATGATTTCTTTGCCTTCAAGGAGGAGATGAAGAACATGATTCAGTCTATGAGGATCTCACAACAACAGGAGAGTAGGAACATCACGTCTACTCTGTTTGAGATTAAACAAGCTAACTCTAACATCGAAAGCGCATTAACGTTACTTACAGCGCAACACCAAGAACTGACAAATAAAATCACTCAACTTGAGATAAAAGCCAGGGAGGACCGAGAATACATTACTTTATTGGAGGAAAAACTTGAAAATGTACAGATGGGGTGCAGAAACGTTCGACGTTAGTTCGAAATAAAAAACGTACCGCGAAAAAACAACGAAACGAGGAACGACCTAGTTGAGATGGTCATGTGCTTATCCAATACCATCGGAGGAAACTTAAAGAAAGGTGATATTACGGATGTTTACAGGGTGCGTGGGAAGAAGGATTCCCAAAATACACCGATTGTCGTTGAAACGTCTTCAACTTTACTGAAAACAGAGTTTTTAAAATTGTGTAAAATGTTCAATGTTAAAAGTAAAGCTAAATTATGCGCTAAGCACCTCGGCTTCCGTACATTTGAGGATACACCTGTTTTTGTATCCGACCAACTTACATCTAAGGGAGCCCGTCTCCACTTTCTTGCCAGAGATCTTGCTAAATCAAAGCGATATAAGTACTGTTGGACTGCCTATGGCAAGGTATACGTCCGTGAAAGTGACAATTCTCCAATCATAATAATAAAATCGGAAGCTCAGGTTCAACAGGTGATGAATAAATGACTACCTGGTGTTTTCTTATATATAATGTTGTAATTTAATCGTAACTCGCTTAGACCGTTTCTATCATACATATTTTTCATGGTTTACCTAAGTTTTATGACTCTTCTGTTAAGTCCCCGCCAGCAAATGCCTCCGTGGTCTCCGCCAGCAAATGCCTCCGTGGTCTCCTCCGCCTCTGTGGTCTAGCTAACCGCCTCTGTGGTCTAGTGGCTAAGCTACCGGTTTCAGACCCAGAGGTCCCGGGTTCGATTCTCAGCGGGGGGTACATCTTTGTGTGCTCGGTTTGGTTGGTGGTAGGGCTATTAAGTTCGCCTGGCTAGCTACCACCATCTCATCTAAGTCTGTCGCCATAACAACGATGTTTATAGCATTGTCGTGTTCCGGAAGTTTGAGATAAGATAGCCAGTTCCTCAGTGGTTGAGGATTCCGGGTGAAGCGCTCTTCCACCTTCGGCCTTATCGTCACTTACCATCACGTGAGATGAAGGCCAAGCGCTTACCCGTTGCAAATAAAAAAAAAAAAAAAATGCTCACCGTTTTATGTGAAACGGTTTTATCTTACTTTTTTGGCGATAGGAAATATTTTAATAATTTATATGTACTTATGGGTTTGAGTACAAAGATTGCTCAATTGAACCCAATGTGTTCTTCAAACACTACGTTTTTTCCATGTAAACAACTTAATTTAATTGCTCGCATACTAATAAATACATTAACACGCAAACGCACTCACACACACCTACACACACAAATACACACTTATTCTGAGATACTTATATGCACACAAATACGCACACACACACACCTACACACACAAATACACTCTCATACTAACATACAAATATACGCGCAAATACGCACACACACATTTGAACTTGCATGCTTGAAAAAAGTCACCTTATTATACAATACATTTAAATCTTTTCACATGAAATCAGTTGCTACCACTAATACTATCCCATATGAACATAATGAATAATACGGCCAATACTATAACAGACTTAGATCAATTAGAAATTGCTACAGCTATACAATGTAATATTGAAGACGTAGTCAAAATTTTACAGATAAGAAACAAAGACTTTGTAGTGATAGCCCAAAATATCAGAAGTATCTATCATAACTTTGATGACCTAACTATTTGCATGGCCCAGCTTAAAGTCGATCCTGAAATAGTAATTTTAACGGAATGCTGGCTTAGCGAACACAAACCAATTCCGACTTTACCTAACTACGAGGGCTAGCGATGCGCGATTATGAATGATACTAACTGAATCATTCGATTATTACATTCATTCGAATAATTCGAATAACTTTTAAAATGCATTACTAATTACTAAGCAGTACTAATGGGGTGCTTATCAGTCAGTAGTAAGAATCAACCACTAACGAATACTGAATTAATTTAGCAATTGAATGGTCATTCAGTGTTAATGAATGGTAACGTAAGTAACTAATTTAGTAAAGAAGACCCGCGAATTATTACGGAACTAAATATCAGGCTCATGCGAAGCCATTTAAAAAAAACCATTTATTTTACCTACAGAGCAGTGCGTTACTGGGGTGGTGTAAAAGCAAGAAACTGACTTTTTCTAAGTACTAATTTTAATCCCCTCTCTCTCTAATACACTGGTCGCCATTTTCGATTATTGCCGGCCTCTCTTGGTAACCGCTATGAGCCTTATGCTGTGGCGTTAAAGTAGATTTCTTTCTTTCAATATCAACAATCATTCGATTTTATTACTAATTAGTAATACTTATTCGATTATTGAAATTAGTATATTACTAATCTGGTATTCGATTTTTGAGATTAGTATTAGTAGTTGATTCTATTATTGAAATTAGTCATAATCGCGCATCGCTAACGAGGGCCTAGTCAACTGGCAAACGCTCAACCGGTGACAGCGTCAAAATCGCTCATCAAATTCGCTAGGCTACATCGATATCGATAAGCTAAGGGATATAGAACATACAGGCTTGTCTTAGTATTTTTTTGTTTGATGATAATGTAACGCTTATGTAAGATTAATAAATAGGTAGTAACCACACCGATCCTTTTGAGTTTTAGTGAATTGAATGTCACTTTACTAAGAAATTCGGGTAGACTCCTTGAGACAATTTGAAAAATGAATCAATCGCTTTTTTCGCCGGAAGTTCGCCAGGCAAGCACGTTTGTAAATAAGTACTTATAATGATGACGAGTGACTTAACTACCATAATATGATATTGATATGAGACCAAACCCATTTTTCAGCTTATAATATAAATAAATTAAGACTGAAGACCACAAGCAAACGCTTGCTGCCAAGAATTTCTCAAATATTAACAACTTGACGTCCGTCTGTAATGAAATAAGTGATAACACTAAATGTTACAAACCGCGCGAACATTTAAACAGTTTGATCTTAGATGCGAGTACCCACTAGGTAGTGATTAAAACGTTTGCATCTTGTATGAGTACATCGCCTAAAGTAACTCTATGGCGTAGCGGCTAAGGCTTTCGGGTTTAGTTGTCTAACTACAACACCTATCACATTACTTTTCTAATTGATTATTGTCCAAAATAAAATAAAATAAAAAACATTCCAAGTACATGGTTTTGCTAGTTAAATTAAAACTAATTTTTAAATATGCAAACTAGCGAAGCAATGTACTTACTGTTACTTGAAAGGTAATGCTAGAGGTTCAACTAATGCAAAAAGTCCCCGCCCGCGCCGCACCGGTTTGTGATCTTGCCAGTTAGTTACGCAACTTTCACATTACCGAGCTAAAGGATGGGTAACCAAATAAAAAGCGTCTCGAGCTCCTCCGTGCTTCGGAAGGCACGTAAAGCACACTGCGGTTGTATTGGCTCAGGGCTTAAGCCTGTTATAGCCCAGTCTGCCTTAGTGCTGTCGTTCATGTGGGAACGTTCAGGACGTTCATAGGATGACGATGAAGACAACATCGCCTTAATATAGGATTGTTTCATTGTTACTTATTTATAGCGGTAGGTACCGAAAATAATTGAAATTAAAAGTCAAATCATTTATTAAATATACGCCTTCACAGACACAATGACATGATCGTGGTCTCTACGCGACAAGTTAAAATATTTATTTATTTTACATTATTTATTTCACTGCCATTCATTATGAGTTGGTTGATAATGTTTCGAAATAAAACATAGGATTGTTTATTATATTATTATTTTTATATAATTACCCTAGTATGTTGATAATGAATCAAGTACAACTTTAAGCCATGTTTAATGAAGTTTCATTGTTGGATACGACATGTGGTACACATCCCTTCTTTATTGTGAGCCTGATGCTAAATATTGGTGTTATTATGATTAACCATGCTTTTTGAAGGTATCCAGAATCTCCTAAGAAATTGGAACAATATACTTACTTATAGAAAATTGTCATACATAAAAAGTTAGTAGGTAGTATATATTTACCAAAAATAATTTAAAAACAATTAATTTTATTTATTTATTTTATATTCACAGGTGAATCGACAGTTCTATAAAAAGTATAACACTGAAAATGTGAAACAGCAAACCATTTACAGATTCACACAAATAAAAATGTGATAGTAACATTACAAACTCAAGCAACAATTACAATCGATTACTTCACAATCGCCAAATTGATTATAACTAAACTATTACAGAGTATGCTAGATATGGAACTTAATTTGTATTATATGTATAACAAGCCACCTTATGTTAAGCCACCTATTTAAAGAAAAAACAATATTATAACAAACACAATAGAACCCACCAGATTTAATAATCGGATAATAATAATGCAAGTTTATACATATAATTACCTTTGTATGTTGATAATGAATCAAGTACAACTTCAATAGCTTAATGTTATGACTAGTAGAAATTGATATAAGTAGGTACTTAAACATTTTCTATAGGTACCTACTGCAAGTAAAATTAAATATCAAGTAAAAAACAACATTAATGTTGTATTTCTTAATATATTCTTATTTCCTTACCTAACTCTCTCAAAGTCAAAGTTTATTAAATATGAGGCTTCACTTTCTCTTATTGACATTAAAACTATAAGTATGTGTATAAAAATAAATGCCAATTGTGTGTATAAGAAGGTACTGTTTTTTAGTACCTACCTAAGTAAATCTTTTTAATAAAATACAATAAACTTAGAACTAAATTAACTTTATACTTATTATTCCCCATCATATAAACCAAATCACTATTTTATGGGTTAAATATATTTATGGCACACTGTTCCTTTTCTTAAAATAAAAATGTCAACGAAGGTACTGTTTTTTTGTACATAAGTAAATCTTTTTAAATAAAGCACAATAAACTTAGAACTAAATTAACTTTATACTTAATTTTTCCTCATCAAATAAACCAAATTACTATTTTATGGATAAATATATTTATGGCACAGACTGCTCTTTTTTGTAGAATAAAAACGTTGTCAACATTAGAACTCCACAAAAAAAATCATATAAATAACTAAATTCAACGATGCCAAAGCCATGTTCAATGCAGTTTCATTGTTGGATATGACATGTGGTACACACCCCTCCTTTCTTGTGAGTCTGATGCAGCATTAAATATTGTTATTATTATCATTAACCATGCTTTTTGAAGGTATCCAGAATCTCTTAAGAAATTAGAACAATATACTTACTTATAGAAAATTGTCATAGATAAAAAGTTAGTAGGTAAGTACCTATGTATTATACAAAATTGCTTGATATTGTTTTTTACCAAATAACCATGTTTGTTCACCATTCTGAGGAAGTCCATCCTCCAAATTATGAGGTAACATTTAAGATTTTTGAATTGTCGTCTCAAATCTGCAAAACCACAAAATAGTTTTATCTTTATGTCAATACTCTTTATTCTAGCAATTTTAACAAAACTGACATTTCCTGGTAAATCTCAATATAACAATAGGCATAATACTTACCTTTATTATGTAAGTAATAATTTATTTATTAAAACTTACCCTTTGAACGTAAGGACTGATATCTTTTCCTATTAAGAAAGATGCTTGTCTGTATAAGATTTATAGGGTATAGTCAATAGGTACACCTTACTACACTTAGAGCCTTGGTTTAATACTCTAAGCTACCTGGCAAATTAAATCTTCATTGGAACCTGTAAAACAAATAGGCAATCTAAGTTATAAATTGATAAATGGACATTATAAATAGGTTACATTTAATATTTGTACAGAAAGTCCCTTACTGTTGTCTTATTCTTGACCTTTCTTGTCATGATTAAAGGTACTTAGGTGGATTTATTTGGCCAAAATGTTTGTATGGTTTGAGAGCCCCTACAAATTGCTATGCAGCGACTTGCTCTTCGTTGCGGAAAATGTTGCATGACACACATTTATTTGGTCACTCACATCGCAACAACTATATCAGCACGCAATTCCCGGCAGACCTTAGTTAGATATTTGAAAGTTCGTAAACGAGAACTCCGAGAACTATTCACAAGTATAACAAACTCGGGATTTCGTTAATTTGCTCCAAGTAACGTAGGGAAACATTTCTTCCTTAGCGCCTGAGCACTTGATTATCGCAGTCCACAATAGCCCTAAAAAGCCCATTTTAAACAAAACTTTCAACACAACACAACTATTCCTTCATCAGCTGATCAAACAATCGCCATTTTGTGTGAACTTTTATCTTCAATGTTTAAGTGATCGCTAGATTAGCGATTCTTGGCTTGTCAAACTGTCAATTAGGTCTATTTTAGCGTAAATTTTACGTCGTAGGTAACTTTTGCATATGTCAATCCCATACATTCGGTTTATCGTAGCGAAGATTTCACCGCGGTATTTAAATCAGAATGACGGTGTCGTAGTTTTTGTTAGAAATAACGTCAATGCTGATGTCAAGGAGATTTATCTACAGGATGCATCTTGTGTTCAAATTAAAATAAATGATAATATTATCTTGGGTTTATATCGATCGCCATCAAATAACAATGCTGATGGTTTTATTAGTTCACTAAATGCGCATTTAGAAACTTTAGAGGTACACAAATGCATTACTCTAGCTGGAGACATAAATATAAACACCATACCCCGATATACCGAGCAGAGCTATGAACGCAAAAATAGATCTAATTATCTTGACATGTTAGGAACTCATAGTATTATGCAGGGACATAACTTACCTACCAGAGAGAGTAACTCCTTGGACCACATCATGCTTAAAATAGATAAAAATAATATGGTTGCTAAAGTCGCAGTCCTAAATACTACCATTACTGATCATGCTATGAGTCTGCTTTATCTGGCTGGTTTAAATAAAAAAAGTAATTGTAATAAAATAAAATTAGTCACAGATTATGACAATGCACTAAAAAGTTTAATGGAAAAAAATTTGGCTGAGTTGTTATTCTGTGACGATCCCGAGATAGTCACGCAAAGATTAATACATAAAATAGTAGAATCCTTAAATGAAAATACGAGTAAAATAAAAATCCCTAAAAGCAAGCGCATTATTAAACCGTGGATAACCACAGGTGTATTGAGATGCATTCGAAATAGAAATAACATGCAATACAAACTTCTTTTAAATCCTCATGATGAGGTTCTTAGAGCTAAAGAAGATACCGCAATTATTGTAATAAGTTAGTCAAAAAACTGAAACGAAACTACGAAAGGAAATTATTGCGGGGCTCTAGAGGTGACTCTAGAAACCTCTGGAAAAATATAGCCACTATTGCAAATCTCAAAAAGTCAAAGTCGGATAACTCAAAATTATTAGGTATTAAACCCTCCCCACTGGAGTCTATAGATTTTGTTAACGATTATTTTAGTAATATTGGGAAAAAACTAGCTGACGCCATTGACCAACCAGATGGAAGCATTGGCCTTTCCGGTGGGAATTCACTCAATTCACTCACTTCTTTCGCTCTTCTTGAAACTGATGCAAATGAAGTTCATTTAGTCTTAATGGGGTTGAAGTCAAATAGTGCTCCAGGATGGGATAACATCCCAAATAGCTTTTTAAAACTCGCCAAGGATATAGTGGTCCCTATCATAACCCATTTAACGAACCTTTGTTTTAGTAGGGGTTTATTTCCTTCCCTATTGAAAGAATCAATTATAACGCCAGTTCATAAAGGAGGGGAACCGGATGATGCTAGCAATTACAGACCAATTTCGGTCTTGCCTTCGATATCCAAAATTGTAGAAAAACTATTAAATAAACGACTGTTGAGCTATTTAAATAAATACGACATTTTGTTGAACTCACAATTTGGCTTTCGTTCTGGAAAATCTACAGTTGACGCCATTGAGGCGCTTACATCGAAAATTACTGAACAACTGGATTGCAAAATGATATGTCTTACTGTCTTTTTAGACCTAAAAAAGGCGTTTGACACTGTTTCGGTCCCTATCCTAGTAAATAAGTTAGAAAACATCGATATTAGGGGTACGCCGCTTAGTCTTTTCAGGGACTACCTTACTGGAAGGACGCAAAGGGTAAAAGTAGGTCAAACGGTTAGTGAACGAACCCGCATCACCTACGGCGTCCCACAGGGAAGCGTGCTGGGTCCGACTCTGTTCCTAGTGTATATTAATGACCTATGTAACATGAAGATTCGGAACGCTAAACTTCTTTCATATGCAGATGACACCGCCGTTGTCTTTACTGGTAAATCCTGGAGTGAGGTAAGGGTTATGGCGGAGCAGGGTATGACTGAAGTTTCTGGATGGCTTAGAGCAAACCTACTTACGTTAAATACATCGAAGACCAATTTCATGTGTTTTTCAATAAATGATAGGTATCAACCCGAAGCGGCGTATGAAATCAAAATACATAACACCAAACATGCTTAAAACACTAGCTGCTCCTGTCCCTCCATAGCAAAAGTTAAGTCGATTAAATATCTCGGTATGTTGGTTGACCAGAGAATGTCATGGCACCCTCAAATTGATCTGGTTGCTGGGAGGCTGCGAAAGTTGATGTGGGTTTTTAAAATATTTCGACACGTAGCCACCAAAAAACTAATAAATCAGGTTTATGTTGCTCTGGCGCAGTCGGTTTCAATATACAGTATAGCAATATGGGGTGGGGCTTCGAAAACTAAATTTTTAGAGGTGGAACGAGCGCAAAGAGCCTTATTAAAGGTGATGTTTTTTAAATCGCGCCAATTTTCCACTCAATCACTCTATTCAATGGCTGATTCACTTACCATGAGGAAATTATTCGTTTTGACTATCGTACTTAAAAAACACGCTTCACTTGAATTTAATCCAAATGCTATCACAGGCAAAAGGAGAAATTATAATGTGGCCATGACGAAACGTGCATGTACGCATTTTGCCCAAAACCAGTATTTGCACCTATCTTCTCATCTATACAACCGTATTAATAAGGATCAAAAAATATATCATATGACCTACCGAGCTTGCAAGCAAGAGCTAGTTTCGTGGCTTAAGTCTCTATCTTACGATGAGACTGAAAATCTCTTAAGATATGGCTTTTGATTATCGTACGCTATTCACACACACACACACACACAGACACACAAATGTAATTGTGTGCTATGGAAGAGTGGCTTCTTTTGGAACAGGTGTTGAGTACACTTAAAAGAAGAAGTCTACCCTAATTGTCTGTCAAACCAGTTTTGGTAAATGAAATAAAGATTTTATTATTATTATTAATTCCTAACACTGATTCAATTTATTAGTAAGTAAGTAATAGTTGGCCAATTGATATACACTCACAGGCACAATTAACCGCCCACCTTGTATTTCCTAAAATTTTTAGAAATGTTTAAACAGATCACATTTTATAAATGCTACGTATAAACAACATTTAAGGCGACAAATAAAATAAAAGGTTTGATTTTAAAAAGTCGTTTTATACAGAATTATGACAAAAATCGATATTTTTAAAATTTCGACCAAAATTAGACATTTTAAATTTTGAAAATAAAACGGTCATACTAAAAAAATATAAAAATTCATAATGGGTGTTGCCGCCTCTGGCCCTTATGACTTCTTGGAGCCAGTTTGATAGTCCATCCATCACATCTTGGATATCTGATTGGGGGATATTGT
This sequence comes from Scoparia ambigualis, assembly GCA_963921215.1. NCBI lineage: Eukaryota > Metazoa > Arthropoda > Insecta > Lepidoptera > Crambidae > Scoparia > Scoparia ambigualis. The sequence goes on along the minus strand of OY992511.1, from coordinate 8,877,736 downwards.
GCCACTCCTCTACCGCAGCCGTCTTGAGCTCTCCAATGGATGTAGGGGCTGGTATAAAAATAAATAAGTACATTAAGAAAACGCAAAAATTAGTTAAGAAGCACAATTTTTTTATTAAAAATGTAAAATTAAATAGAGAAAGATTGTACTTAATTGACAAATTAGATATATACTCGTCACAACTACACAATAAAAATTTAAAATATAAAAATGATACACAAATTCTACAAACTAAAATTGCACACCTAGAGGACTCGCTTATATCTATTACTAAGCAATATGATCTTTCACAAGGTCAAATAAAAGAACACATGTTGGCCATTGATGAACTGGTAGTCCTGTGTAATGGTTACAATGAAGGGATTGATTCACTCACAAGTAATTTTAAATGTAAACAGTTACCATACACAACTTATACCAACCAACCAGATTCCATGTAATACAGATTGTAAAAGTGACTTGGTAATATTTAGTGATGAATTTGGTAAAAACTGTTAAAAGTGTTTTTTTATATGGTATGCTTCCATAACTTAATTTATTGGAAATTAGGTATAGCAACACTCTCCCCTTCCGATCGAGCTGTCAAGCCAACCACGCTGTATTTTTGTAGCTCCGTTTATTTTATAAAGAAAATCATCATCCACTGTTTATTTAATTGCTAAATAAAACTCTGGTATGTACCTGAAGATATTGGCTGTTTAATTATTTGCTAGAATACCATCTTGACTTTTCCCATACTTCTCACACGCAGCGCTCTTCGATCTCAGACCTCTAACAAAAACATGGGTCGGTTGTTATTTGACTTGGGACATTCAGTTATCAATTATTGTATACCGGGTGCTTCTTATCAACATATTTTGAAAAAAGCTGTAGAACATAAATATAACCCCAATAGCACCTGTTGGTAATAGAGGTAATCTGAACAAAACAAGCCTTATAAAATGTTTAGAATGTTTGAATAAGTTAATTGTAAAGAAAATTATATTGTTTACATTACCCTATTGTAGTAGTTTGCCACAGGAGGAAAATTCTATTAGACATAAGCTTAACCTGACATTACATTTATTTTGCAAAAATGACATAATGCATTTAATTGACACTAACAATTATGTTAGTAATTTTTATTTGACAAGAGATAGTTATTATCTGCCAAATTATTTTAAGCGACAAATAGCTTTATCGCTATCCTATTGTATTCAAACGTCAGCCAAAAACTTGGCTAAACAAGTTGCTTCTATTGAGCAATGTATATTTGACATAGACGTCAGTAGTGTTTCTACTGACATTCCAATTAATTATTTAAATTAAATTATATGACAAAAGAGGAAAACTCTTGCGAAATGTTTGTTAATAAAATGAAATTAAATGAATGTAAAGCAAAAGCCCATGTCAATGATTAAATTTAAAAAATGTACAATCTTTAAACATTGTCCACCAGAACATCCAAGGAATGATGGGCAAAGATTTGGAGATTGAATTGTTCATGAACTGTAATAAAATTGATATTCTTTGCATAACAGAACACTGGCTTAAAGACCATCAGTTCATGTTCAATTTTAAGAATCATTTGGTAGGAAGTTCGTTCAGTCGAGGAAATGCAATACATGGTGGCTCCTTAATTATTGTTAGTAAAAAGTTTAAATTAAAGGAACGCAAAGACATAGTGAGCCTCTCGGTTGAGCGAACAATAGAAATAGCTTGTGTGGAGTTGGAGCAGTTTGTTGTATTAAATGTGTACAGACCTCCTTCAGCATCATAATTATGATTTTTTCGAAAAAGTTATGGATGAGGCATTACATAAAGTCCGTAATGTCCGAATGTTAAAGATTGTGAAAGTAATTTCAGTTTAAAAAAAATTTGTGTTATAGATATAATAAATCACTCTCAATAAAAAGAAAACTGCTGATCTGTGGGGTAATTCCGTGGACGTCGCTAAATCTGTAATTATGACAATAGCTCCAGTTTTAGCTTGCATATTTAATGAATGCATTGACTGTGGTGTTTTTCCTGACCTCATGAAATATAGTAAAATAATTCCATTATTTAAATCAGTTAGCACTTCTGACCCCTTTAATTTTAGACCTATTTCTGTGCTACCCACATTTAGTAAAATTTTTGAAAAGATAATGCATTTTTATAAAAATGAATTTGCATTTGGTCTGCAAATTCATTTTTATAAAAATAAACTTTTACATTGTAAACAATATGGTTTTACTAGGGGTCGCTCTACAACTGACGCCGGTGTTGAGCTTTTAATCCAAATATTTGATACCTGGGAGGAATCACAGGATGCCCTAGGGGTATTTTGTGATTTATCCAAGGCTTTTGATTGTGTTTTACATGAAACTTTGGTCAGGAAGCTTAACCACTATGGAATTAGGGATGCTTCTTTGAGCCTTCTAATCTCATACTTGAGTAATAGGATTCAAAAGGTCGACATTAACGGTAAAAGATCTCCGGGATCAGTGGTTAAAATGGGAGTTCCGCAAGGTTCAATACTTGGTCCATTCTTGTTTTTGGTTTATATTAATGACTTACCTTATTTTGTAAAAGACAGTCATGAGATAGTATTGTTTGCTGATGATACTTCACTTTTATTCAAAGTGAAACGACGACACCCAAATTATGACGATGTGAATAATGCGGTCTCAAAGATTGTTCACTGGTTTAGTGTTAATAACTTGCTATTAAACGAGGGAAAAACCAAATGTGTAAGATTTGTATTGCGTAATGTTAAGCAGGTAATTACTAGTGTACAAATTAAAGATAAGAATGTGAATCCTGTGGACACCACTGTGTTTCTAGGCATCACGTTGGATGCCAAGCTTCAGTGGGGCCCACATATAGCTAAATTGTCGAATAGACTTAGGTCTGCGGCTTATGCAGTAATGAAGATCCGTCAGTTAACTGACGTTGATACAGCTAGATTAGTTTATTTCAGTTACTTTCATTAATGTCATACGCCATTTTACTGTGGGGAAATGCTGCCGACATTCAAACTATCTTTGTGCTGCAGAAGAGGGCTATTCGAGCAATATATAACCTACAGTCTGGTGACTCTCTTAGAGAGAGATTTAAGGATATAATGACAGTTGCATCACAATATATTTATGAAAATCTTGTGTATGTTCATAAAAATATTGAAATGTTTTTAAAAAACAGTGATATTCACAAATTAAATACTAGAAGTAAGAACAAATTAGCAGTGCCTTATACTAGGCTCCATAAAATAAATAATTCTTTTAAGGGTCTGTCTGTACGATTATACAACAAAGTACCAAATGATTTTCAGAAATTAGATCTTGATAAACTTAAAATCAAAATCAAAGAAAAGCTTTATAAAAAAGCTTATTATAAAGTGTCGGATTATACAGAAGACAAAACAGCTTGGGTCTGAAATGCTCCAAGTACCTACTCCAACAGCTATTTCTAATTGCCTATTATTAATTTATATAGAGCACCATATTTAATTAAACTATTTACATTCAAATTCATATTTTGTATTTTGTGACCTGGTAACGACATATAATATATATATTTTTTGTAAATGTCGTTGCTTCTGTGCGCTGTGGTTTCTTGCGCCCGTTCTTTGCCACAGTTAAAAATGATGTCCTGAATGGGAGGTAGGTTAAAAAATATTTGGACGTTTCAAAGTACTTATTAATTGAGTTTATTGACTAAATATATTTTGAGTATTGACTAATGACTATTGGTACTCTTGCTCGAATACGTCTTTTGAGGTTGTCCCATATGTGCTCTATTGGGTTGAGATCCGGACTGCGTGATGGCCATGGCAAAACTTGAATCCCGGTCTCATTAAGGTACCCAGTAACCAATCTTGCGGTATGGCATCGTGCATTGTCATGCATTACTCTAAAATTGTCACCAATAAATGGTGCGAACGGTATGACATGATCTTGCAGAAATTCTTCCACGTATCTTTGAGCATTTATACTGCCTCTGTTGAACACTACAAGATCGGTACGAGCCTCGTAAGAGATACCTCCCCAAACCATTATGGACCTTCCCTGGTAACCCACTGTTTCCGTTATAGCGCATGGAGCAAACCTTTCATTTGGGCGTCTATAGACACGCTGGCGTCCATCTGGACCTCTTAAGGCTATTCTGCTCTCATCTGAGAACAGTACGTCCTTCCATTCTCGTACAGTCCATTCAGCATATTCTCGCGCAAAAGCAAGTCTAGCTCTACGGTGTTGTGGGAGCAGTTCTGGGATCCGAGCGGGACGAAACTCCCTCAGATTTCTTTCTGCCAGTCTTCTTCTAATCGTACGTTCACTCACACTGACGTTTCGTACTTTAAAAAGACGCGTACGAGCTTCAGTAGCGGTAGAAAAGCGATTTCTCAACACGTTGCCGACAACGAAGCGGTCATCTCGAGCCGAAGTGCGTCGCTGTCGACCTTGACCTGGCCTGCGAGTGTATGAACCTGTCTCCCGGAACCGTCTGATGGCATCCCGTATGGTTGTTCGTGGTACACCGAGTGTCGAGCGATGCGACGTTGGCTATACCCAGCGTCAGCTAAGGCAACTGCCCTGGCTACACCAGTTGCATCGAGTGACATTTTTTCCAGTCACAAACAATAAGCTAACACTAGAAACTCGAATTAAACAATAATCGCACACTATGGCAGAAAAGAACAGGAAAGGATAACACAGTAACAAATTTGCAACAATGTCAAAGAACGACTAAGTTCCAAAAAAACCCGTCATTGACACAAATTTAAGAAACGAAATAAGGGTAAAAGTGTTTAATTTATTGCAGGACTACCCACTTAACAAAAAACAAAACACTCGATAAGCCATAGCTAGCAAAAACAATCAGGGAGACGAATGATATAGGTGGGCGGTTAATTGTGCCTGTGAGTGTACTTACTCGTACATACTTACTATACAAACAGGATTACATTAACATGGAAAACAACCTATCATACATTTGACAGTAAATATTAATTTTAAAATAAACAAAAAACAAAATAACAACATCTATCGAAGTAGGTATGTGTTCTACAGCAGCAAATAAATAAAAAAAAAAAATCATTTATTTCAGGCAAAATAGCCCATTTCCACTTAAAACAAAATGTCAATTTTACATCAATAAAATAATAAAACATACCTAACAAATCAAATCAATTTCAAAATAATAATAAAATATTAATGAATGCAACATAATTACATTATTATTAAACATTTTGGATTAAATTCATTAACATTATTAACAATTAAATTACAATTATTACAAAATAATCAAATTACATTAAAATCAAAATAATAATAATAATAACTAATATTTGTTGTTAGTCAGCGCATGCACCATACAGCAATGACGCATGTATTGGCAATCGAACCTGTTTGCAAACACACTTAGGATGCGGTTGGAGCTGGCCCGAACCCTGCGCACCAGCGATGTACACCGCTTCCGCATTATGGTGTAGAAGCAGTCCACCTGTGCATCCGCGAACATCCCTGATGCACTACAGAATCGGGGCAGCCCCATCAGCATCCTGAAAGCGTTATTATACTGAACACGTAAGGCACTGTACTGTTTTTGCGTATGATTTGCCCACAGGCTGCACGTGTAGAAATTAGTGCAGTAAGCTCGAAAAAGAGTTCGTTTAACCTCTGCTGAGCTACGCGCAAACCTACGGGCCACCATGTTCGCTCTTACAGACAGCGCCCTACGCTCCCTTTCTATGTCTGCATCATCTTTCAGGTCGGAGGTAAGAATATGACCAAGGTATTTAAATTGGTTCACGCACTGCAGTGGCGTTCCGTACAATTTTATGGGAGGGATGGAGGTCGGACATTTCCCTCCGGCCCGAAAGACCATGCATTCACTCTTTTTTACATTGTATACTAGGCCGTGTTCGCGGGTATACCTTTCACATATTTTTAACATTTTTGTGATACCACAGACCGATGCACTCAGCAAGACCATGTCATCAGCATAATTTATATTATTTACTGGTACCCCGTCTATATGACAGCCGACACGGCTGCCGCTGAGCTCACCTATCAGGGCATCAACGTACAGGTTGAACAGCTTCGGCGAGGTCAGCCCTCCCTGCCTCACCCCGCACTCCATCCTATACGGTTCCGACAAGGCACTCGACCATCTCACAACATTGACCTGATTTTGATACCAATATTTGAAGATGTTGTTAAGTTCTAATGGCACCTTGATATCGCTTAACTTCTGCCATAGGATATCATAACAAACCAGGTCAAAAGCTTTGGAGAGGTCGAGGAAACAGGCATATACGGGTGTACGGCGGTCTGTGTAATACTTAACAGTCTGCTTTAAACTCAAGATAGCCGTATCTGTGGAGAGTCCTGGCCTAAAGCCGAACTGATTATCATTTAAATTTAGATAACCGCCTAGCTGAGTATCAAGCAAACTGTCAAAAACTTTAGATATAACAGTGGCCAGCGAAATAGGCCTATAATTAGATTTATCGCACACGTCACCAGTTTTATTTTTAACAATTGGCACTACCACAGTCTTCATCATATCAGCCGGCAAGTACGAGTGCCCTACACAAAAAGAATAGAGCATCGCTAGCACCCTAGGCAGATGGGGGCCCGCATGCTTTAAGTGCTCGATGCTGAGCCCGTCGTGGCCAGGGGACTTGCCACGTGACATTGATTGTATAACCTTCCTAACATCTTTAGCTAAAAACCTAGTACTGAGCTCCCGGCCACAAGGACCCGCATCACTCGCCGACCGAGACGAACCCAAGGATGATTTGATGGTAAAGTGCTCTCTAAATGGGTCTTGATCTCGACCCAGCATAAGCCTTGCGTTAGCAGTAGACGCTGTTATTCCGTCAAAACCGCATTAGCCGGCCTCAAGGCCTAGTGAGAACAACATAATGCAGTTTAAGTTATACAACGATAAAAATGTAATTACTTAGGTACTTATGTTGTGAATAAAAATTAAATTAAATAGGCAATTCATAAAACAAAAAATAAAAGAAAAAAAAAATAATATACTTCCTGGACACATCTATTAGCCCACCTTGCATTTTCAGTTTCGTTTAGTCCTAGCTAAAAATTTATATTAAGTCGAGCAAAAAGTTTTTATACAGTTTTGAACCAGGCACATTCATAATTTTATTCAATAGTCTTTTTTTAAATTTCGAACACAGAATTTAAAGAAACAAAAGACAATTTGGAGCCTGTTCGTTGATATCAAATAATCGAATACTAAGAAAACTTGATTTTATTGGTTTACTTGGATTTAATTCTTGAAAGTGTGATTTTTCTCTTTGGTTTTGCAACAAACATTACTTATTCTTAACATTAAGGTGAGGTTCTATCAATAATCTATGGATACTTCGCCTGAAGTCGCCGCCCAAGCTATGGCATTATCCAGGCCGGACTCGTCACCTTACCTCCATTGAGATACAAAACCAACTTCGCGACTTCCAAAGAGTATCTATGAGCGCTCGAACTGTTCGGAGAAGGTTAAAAGAACGCGTTCTGATGGTACCACACAAGCCAGCTAATGGCCCCAAACTAACGCGAGCCCACCGAACAGCACGTCTTCATTTCGCGCGCACTCATTTAAATTGGACTCAGCAGCATTGGAACCGTGTACTCTTTTCTGATGAGTCTTAAATTGCGTTACATGGCAATGATGGAAGGAAGAAGGTCTACCGACGTAAGGTAGAGCGTTTTGCACAATGCTGCTTTGAAGAGAGGGTTGCTTATGGCGGTGGCTCATGGACTGTCGTCTGGGGCGGTATATCCGCGAGCGGCAAAACTCAACTTGAGTTTATTACGGGACCACGGCTGCCAACATTAAATGCTGAAAGGTACATTCGTGAGTGCTTAGAACCTCACGTGATGCCATACGTGGACCATGTGGGCCCAAATTTCCTTTTTATGCATGATAATGCAAGAGCCCATACGGCCGGCATCGTCAGGAATATCTTCGGGATGTGAACATCACAGTTATGGACTGGCCAGCCAGAAGCCCAGACATGAACCCGATTGAGCACATGTGGGAAGAGCTAAAAAGACGTGTTAGGGCTCGTCAGCCAGTTGCCCAGACGATACAGGAGTTGAAAACCATAGAAGAGGAATGGGAGATGATCCCTCTAAATTCCATAGAGCGGTTGATAAACTCTATGCCTAATCGTATGAGAGCTGTCGTAGATGCCCATGGAGGCAACACGCCTTATTGAATTAAACCTTTATTTGATAAAACATGAGTAGGGAGTTATTGGGCATTCTACCCCACCTTCATTCGTTCGGGCTGATCCCTTTCTTATATACAGGACTGTTTAAATATTGTAGAAATATACTTTAAGCTCATTTTATTGAAACACACTAAACACTGCGGTCGGGTTCATACTTTGTAATGAAATTTGTGAAACAAAAGGAATCATTAAAATTAGAGTGTATATGTCCTCCGGCTTCAAATAAGCCAAAGCGTCATGGTAATTTATTACCAAACACTATACGTTGTATTGTTTGTGGTCCATCAAACTGTGGGAAGACCAACTTAGTTATTATAAGTTTGCTATTACATGAAGATGGTCCACGCTTTCGTAACCTTTACGTGTATTCAAAATCTTTATATCAACCCAAATACATATACCTAGAAAAGGTGTTGGGTATGGTTGCAGGCACATCTTATAACAAATACACTTATAACAACGACATTTTGAGTCCACACGAAGCTATGCCAAACTCAATTATTTTATTCGACAATGTTGCTTGTGAAAATCAAAATAATATTAGAGATTATTTTGCGATGGGGCGTCACCAGAACATTGATTGTTTCTATATTAACCAAACTTATACCAAAATACCTAAGCAACTGGTAAGGGACAATTCTAACCTAATAATATTATTTAAACAAGACGATATTAACTTAAAACATGTTTATGATGAACATGTAGGGTCAGACATGACATGGTCTCAATTCCGTAAAATGTGCTCAACTGTTTGGAATAAACCTTTCAGTTATCTTGTAATCAATAAGGACTGCGAACGAAATAATGGATGTTACAGAATGGCTTTTGATACATTTATAGTGCCAGATTAAAATACATAAATGGCTGTTGTACTGTTATTGCACCACTTTCATTTATGATTTAGAACCGAGTGGAATCCTACTAAAATGGAAAGAGATCTTAAACAAAAAATTGTAAAATCGGCAAAGGCTGTAAAAAGAAAGATTGAAATGATAAAGGATTTAAAAAATACAAGTGACATGACCCTGAAAACAATATTGAAACCCATCGTTGAACCGCTTAACCTGTTAGCAAACAAAAACAATGAGCAGCATCATGAAAAAGATTTGAATAATGAAATTGTTCCAAAAAAAAGTAAAAGTAATGAAAGCGAGGCATTAAACTATTCTAGCGATAATTTTAATGAAATAACCACTGAAGAAGAAGATGACACTGATAATGAATTTTATCAAAAATCTAACAAAACCCTGAGTGTACCTCGTGATGAACACAATGTAAGCGAAGGATCGTTTAAATCTCTTCAGTCATCACCAAACGCTAAAACTCAATCACTGTCATGGTCTACATCATCTGAAGTAATGAAAGACGTACCTTATGGGATTAAAAACGATCGAGGAAAACTGATGCTTGGAAAAAATCGCGTTTACGACGATGGCGACATTTTGAAAATTGGAAACCAAAGCTTTAAGAAAACTCCTGGCTTAAAAAAATTATTGTACAAAAAGAAACCTAATTTAGATGTTATCACAGACAATAACTTACAAAATTACAAAATGCTACTAATCGATATCAAAACAATTAATTAGCAACAAAGGATTTAAATACATGAATATTATTAAGCCGTGGTTATTTCAGGTCGGCTCGATCCACTGGCTCTTCGGAGAGACGTTGCGTCTCTCTGTATATTGTACCGTATATATCATGGGGAGTGTTCTGAGGAATTGTTCGGCTTGATCCCTGCCGCTAATTTCCTTCACCGCACTACACGCAATCGACTGTCATTCCATCCACATCACCTTGATGGATGGCGGTCTACTACTGTGCGTTTTTCAAGAAATTTCTTGCCTCGAACTACAGTGTTGTGGAACCAGCTCTCGGCGGCGGTATTTCCGGACCGTTACGACTTAGGGATCTTCAAGAAACGAGCCTATTCCTTCCTTAAAGGCCGGCAACGCGCCTGCGATTCCTCTGGTTTTGCGGGTGTCCATGGGCGGCGGTGATTACTTTCCATCAGGTGACCCGCTTGCTCGTTTGCCTCCTTCTGCTATAAAAAAAAAAAAAAAAAAAAAAAGCCAATGTTAAAATCTCACGAAATGCAGCTACTAGTCTCGAAAGTCTTTCACATGGAAAAGGTATTAAGCTTTTAAAAAAAGTTATGAAAGACACTGATTATGTTTATTGAGATCATTGAGATCTATAACTATAGAGAGAGCATAAGTTGCTATCTTTTTCTGCCATAGTCCATTACTACTTTTGTTCCGTTTCGGCACATCATGTTTACCCTAAGTAAAAGAAGGACAAAACATAGGATGAAAGGACCGTGTCGGTGAAACTGTGCAACGTTTTACATGGATCCAGCGACACTTGGCCCCAAACAAATCGCTGTCTTTTTTTTTTTTTTTTTTTTTATATAAGAGGGAGGCAAACGAGCAGGCGGGTCACCTGATGGAGAGCAATCACCGCCGCCCATGGACACCCGCAAAACCAGAGGAATCGCAGACGCGTCGCCGGCCTTTAAGGGAGGAATAGGTTTAAGGAAGGAATAGGAATAGGTTTAAGGAAGGAATAGGAATTGGGAGGAGGGGGGGGGGGGGGGGAAGGGGCCTCCGGAACCCTCACTGGTCGGACGAAACACAACAGCACCAAGTGCCATTATTTCACGCCGAATATTAGTGAGAGGGTGGTATTACGCCGGGCGAGCCGGCCCAATGTGTGCTGCAACGCAGCGTGGCTCTACCACTCAGTTGGTGTCACTCATTTAGCACCACCCAGGGATCACGTGTAGGGTCTCAAGGGTAAACCTACGGACGCGAGCAACTTTGACCCCCAAACCATTATTTTACCTACCAAATAATTATTTGTTTTTTTAGTTGAATAAGTAAATATTATCGGTGTACATATTATTCCGTTGGGCTTAATTGAACAACAAGTTGTTCAGTCAAACATTGCAGTAATAGAAGTGAGTAGCAAGTGCCTGGAATAACGTTTCTTACGTAAGTTTTGTTAATCTGGTTTCGTGATGATTATTAGCAATTTACCATGCAATATTTGATTTGTTTCTATTGAAAATGCTAATAAATGATTGTAAATCTCTAATTCTAGTCTTAAATATGTGTGCTTTTGGTTTAATACGGAAATTTCATAAAATTATATCAACATAACCTGTAATCAGTATTGTCAGGTACTTGGCAAAATTTACCCCAAAAATACTTAGGTTTTAGTATGGAACGAATAGCATAAAATAAATTATCTAATTAAATTATATCCACCTGTATTTTTTACCTTTCCTATTTATTCGAGCGTTAGACTGAGCGTGGTAGAAAATAATAAATTTAGTTTTAAGGTTTTAGGGGCCTCACGAGAATCAAGCCAGCCTAGTGTAAATTATCGTTTATTTTCTATTTATTTTGGATTTCCAAAGGACGAAACACTAAAAAAAATAATAATAGAGACGTATAAATAAAGAAAAATGAAATCTTAGCGAAATCGCAGCCACTTATCAAAACTTGATAATACGAATACTATTGAGGACTTGAATACTGACAATAAAAATAATCTAGAAGTAAGTATCACAAATCATAAAGTGTGTCGATTCTGAGATTTAGATGTCAAAACTTGCATTTTTTTATTATTTTATATATTTTTCCTATAACATCAAAATTTTTGTTTGTTTTTAACTTCTCTATTGGTTTATCAGTGACCGGATTTCGCAAAATTTTTCTTTATTTTAGTATGAATTTTCGGTATTCCACAAAATTAAGATGAAGTATTTATGTTACAGGTTGTTTAATCGTGCAGTAGTTGCAGTACTGAAGAAACATTAGAACCAAAGCAGCAATGCATCTTTTTCACTTAAATAATCTTGACTTTGTCAGATTGATCCTTATTTAAATACAGCGATTAAAAGTTAAACTTACGTTGAAATTAATGTTAGAAAGAAACAATTTAGGCCACGGATTGTTTAATAAATAAGAGTTACCTATTATAATTTGGCTTCACGTGTTATTTTATTTTATATTGTATAAAATTTCTCAAAGATTGATTGATATTTCATCCACAATACATTGTTGTTGATTTTATGTTTTCGTTTCTTTTATCCTAACCATTCTACATCCGACACAAAAATGAGAGGTGTTATGTCGAGAGGTCGAGACATGGTATTTGTTCTTAACATTGTATAAAATTTACCCATATTTAGGGAGTGACAACTGTGAGCTGGCAACATTTTAGTAACGCACACTAAGCCCCTTTTTTTTGTGCATGTGTGAAAATTTTGCACATCGAAGTTACCTCTATAGTATCTATCTCAATGATTGAGATGATCCAAATGAGCTAGTTGACCGGCTAAAACTATTATTTGCATCACGAAATGCAGGTAACACGGGTTTGGATAATGAAGTTATTGCAATAATCGAAAAGTTTTACGAAGCTGGCATCATTAACAAAAAAAAAATATAAGTAGCATGCAACTCTAAATTTCAGCAGTTGAATTACAGTACACAGCGTGTTTATACACGGTAATGAATTTAGACTTTGAAATATAGATTACACAACATCGATTTATGTTTGAGCATCGATTACTCGGATGTATGATCATTGATCAGTGATATAAGCTACTCTATTGCAACGCGTGGGGTTCATATTCGCTTCCATTCGCTTCCCACGTTTTGAACCATTAGGTACGCGACGCGCAAGGCACCGACACGCTACGCTACGTTACGTGTGTTTCATCATCATCATCATCAGCCTATACTAGTCCACTGCTGGACATATGCCTCTCCAAGTGCATGTGTTTATAAATCTATAATTAATATAGAAAGTGTCTAATTCAACTAGAACTATATGAATTGTAAAAAGAAGAAAATCATGTAAGTACACACATAATATGATAATTTTTTCGTCTTAAAAAATGTTTAACATATCAAAAATATTGTTTAAACACTTTTGTTTATTCATTGAATCTAGAAAAATCTCAAAGAATAAATGCTTCGAGTCGCAGTATTATGCAGAGCTAATAATTTTCGTTGCCTTGTAGTAATTTTAATATAAAAATGGTTTTTACTTTTCACTTTTACTCCATGTTTCAATGATTGAAGTATCTATAATGTACAAGAATAATTTCTCATAATAAAATTCTCATCTAAGGAGAAAATTCACTGGCATTGATAGTATTTACCTACCAAGCTTTTTGAAGTTAAATTGTTGTAAAAACCCATAAAATGTCTTTAAATCTTTTAGGAAGTTTACTTTTACAGTACCATGTTTTTGTGTCCGTCACTAATGATTTTAATGTCCATGTTTTATTTTAAGGTCCTGGAGAGTGGAATCTTTTCAACCTGTGTGCAAATATTTCAACCAAGTGGAAGATGCGGACTCCGCTTCCTTCTCGGTGGTGGAAAAGAAGCGTGGCAAGCGGGCTAGGCGGGTTCGCTCCCCCGCTCGCTCGCGCTCTGGTTCACCCGCCTCGTCACCTCCCACATAATCCCCCACACCACTCCCCCGTCAGAATACGACCCATCTGGTCTTATCGTCCCCCGCCTCGCCAGATCATGTCCCCTCCGGCCAATCTACAATCCCGGCATTAATGTCAATTAGAATAGACCCTTCCAATATTACACCCTCCTCTCCCCCTCGCGCTCCGCCTTCCAAAAAACCGTCGCGTTGTGACCCCATCTTAAATGGGGCCAAAAATCCTCCGCCAATACATTTGCGGGACAAAGGGCAATGGCCCAATGTCTCAACGCTCTGCCGTGAAAACGGCATAGCGTATACAAAGGCCTCCAATACTGGAGTGTCTATTAAAATCACTACCCCCACCTCTTCGGACTTCAGGAGCCTCACGCGGCTCTTGTCGTCACGTAATACCCCATACCACACGTACTCGCTCCCCGAGGAGCGGAAGGTACGTGCGGTGATTAGGGGAGTTCCGTATGAACTCGATAACGAGCTCGTTCTCAACGAGCTCAAATCCAAGGGCTTTCCGGCTGAGGCTGTACATAAAATGTACAGCAGCACCGGGAAGAGGTGGCCGCTAGTACTGGTCATCTTACCCGCTTCGCCCTCTTCAAGGGACATTTTCAAGGGCATCACCCTATTTGATCTCGACCTTAAAGTCGAAGCGCCACACAAACGCGGTACCCCATCGCAGTGCCACCGCTGCCAGCTGTATGGTCATGCGGCGAGCAACTGCACCGCGGGCCCTCGTTGCGTGAAGTGACTAGATCCGCACTTCACCAAAGAGTGCCCCCGTAATAGGGAATCCTCATCCCCCCCAGCGTGTTGTCTGTGTGGTCAAGTTGGCCACACTGCAAACTATTTGGGTTGTCCACGCGCCCCGAGGCGCACCCCTCCTAAATCTCGGCCATCACCTCCGGCGCCTAACGCCAAAAACTTTCCAGCCCTGCCTAATGCAGGACTAAATCAACCTTCTCCGCCTCCAACTCCAAAGGTATGGGGCCCCCGCCCTGTACCTTTATTGCCTAAAATCGTCCAACTTAACACCCCAAAATCACCCCCTCAGCGTTCCGCACCTATTACATCCCCTCCGCACTGCGACTCTGCCAGTGATGCCGAGGTCGTCTATGGCGTCCTCGATCGCATTGACATGGGAGAGTTGCACATCCTAGCTGATAAGCTGCGCAACGCCCGTTGCGGTAGGGACCGGGTCATGGCCTTATGCCAACACCAAGCGTTGATTCGCTCTTTGGATTAGACACTAGGCTGGATCCCTTTGTCTTTCTGTGTTTGCTGTGTGTTCGCGGTAGTTCGGAAGGTTATACTTTATTGACCCTCTAAATGGCTGCGAACAACCTTAACCTCACCAATATGTCCGTTGCAAATTCACCGCGAGTAGGAACCGGTCGCACGAAACCCGTAGGGTTGTCGCTTGTTTCTTTCAATATTCGTAGTTTAACTAGTAATATCACTGAACTAAAATCATTTGTCAGTAGCAGGGACATCGACGTTTTACTCATTCAGGAGACGTGGCTAAAACCCACTAAACTGAAGGGGCTGTCGATCCCTAAATATAAGTTAATTCGCAACGACAGGCCTTCCGCCAACTCGCGCCCGAGTGGGGGCACCGCGATTTATTATAGGAATAGCTTATTTTATTTTATTTTATTTGGAAAACATACGGTATGAGTATAACTAAGAGCATATCTAACATAATAAAAATATACACAATTAATTTGTTTTTGCATATAGACACTTGTGTGCTTATTTGTTATCCTATGATCTTAACTTACAACTTAGGTTTAAGCTTAACTAAGCTAACTAAGTAAACAGTAGATTCTCTCTCATCTATATGAATATATAATTTAGAAACCAAAAGAAAGAAAAAAAAAATAAAAAACAAATATGGACAATCCAATTAAGAATTAAGGATTAAGGAACCACATCAAACCAATTATTGCTTAGAACCTGTTTAAATTTGTTAGGCTTACAATTAAAAATGTCGAGCGAAGTGTCATCAACCAGTTTATTAAAGCTATTAGCGGATCTAATGAAAAACGAATTTTTTCTATAGTTGGTGTTACAAAAGGGGACAAATAGGCTACCACGATGCCTTGTATATTTATTGGGTACTCTAAAATTTATCAAAGATAGAAGATGTGGGGAATCTATAATAGACTGTGCTAGTTTTACAAGGGTCACAACATCCGTCATTTCTCGTCTATATACGAGAGGTAACATATGCTGTTTCCTACACCTCGCAGCATAATCACTCTCTTTTTCTTTGCATCTAAATTGCAAATATCTAAGAAATTTACGTTGAATAATCTCTAATCTATTGATGTAGATTCCATACTGTGGGTTCCAAATCTGCGAACAGTATTCGAGGTTACTACGCACATACGAGCAGTACAAGACTTTGGCAATTTTTATACTGGGAAACTGAGAGCAAGATCTTATAATAAAGCCTAAAGATTGATAAGCTTTTTTGGCTATGTGATCTACGTGCTTTTCGTATGTCAATTTACTATCGTGAATTACACCAAGATCTCGAACCTCGTTGACTTTCTTAAGCTCATGCCCTTTAAGTATGTATTTATAATTTACAGTTACAGGTTTACGACTAAATGTGATATGGTAGCATTTGGAGATATTCAGGTCTAACTTATTATCAATACAATACTTTTCTAGACTATCAAGATCCTGTTGCAGGTGACAATCGTGGATGCTTTTAATATGTTTAAATATTTTCATGTCATCTGCATACAACAAAAAGCGTGAGTGGATGAAACAGGAGCTGATATCGTTTATGAAGAGGTTAAACAGAAATGGCCCGATCAGGGATCCCTGGGGGACACCAGAAGGGATAATATTCCAATTAGAAGTGTAACCATTTAAGGCTACTGCCTGGGTTCTGTTATATATATATGAAGAAAACCATCTATACAAATTTCCGTGAATCCCCGCGTCGAGAAGCTTTTGTAAAAGTAATTTATGGTCTATTCGATCGAAGGCTTTGCTGTAGTCAGTAAAGATGGTGTCGACTTGGCCCTGACACTCCATACCAGATGAAACATATTCGGTAAAAGCTAATAGGTTAGAGGTAGTGGAACGGTTTTTAAGAAAACCCTGTTGCTCGGCAATGAAAGTGTTCGATAATGAGCTGTAAACCTGTGTGTAAACAAGACGCTCTAGAACCTTCGCGAATATACTTAATTTAGAGATTGGGCGATAGTTATTCACCTTGCTTTTATCCCCACTTTTGTGAATAGGAGTCACAAATGCTGATTTCCATATTGAAGGGACAAATCCTTCCGAAAGAGACCGTTGGAACAGTATCGTAAGAGGTTCAGTCAATTCCTTAGCACAGTTCACGATCATTAAAGGTGGTATGCTGTCTGGTCCAGCACCCTTAGATAAATCAAGTGACTTAATTATATTATAGACAGTCTCCGGGTCAATGATTATATCGCCGATAGCATGCGCCTGATTAGGGGAAGCTGTCCTCGCAGGTGATGAGTTATTGTTATTAGGGCTATTAGAATTGGAGAGAAAAGTCGTTTGAAAATACATTGCAAAAAGGTTACAAATATCATTACCAGAATTTGCTGACTGATCTTCAAAAGACAAGGTTGAGGGCAACGCGTTTGAGCCTTTTTTATTTGATTTCATAAAGGACCAGAATAACTTAGGATTGACAACTATTGAATCCTCCATTTTCTGTATATATTCCCTATAACATTTCTCTTCTACTATTTTAGCACGTTTTCGTAATAATGAGAATACTTCATAGTCATCCTTATTGCCATATCTGCGATATTTGTTAAGAAATTTGCGCTTTTCCCTTAATACCTTTTCAGAGAGGCGTTATACCACGGCGGGAAAGATAAGAGACTGACTGTTTTAGAAGGTACATAATATTTATCCCTAATACAATATAGACAATCATAAAAATACGTTACGGCACTATCCAATGAGTTATTATTTAAATGAATTTTCCAGTTGATTTCATTTAAGCAAGATTTTATTTTAATATAATCGCCGGATGCATACATATATTTCTGCCTGGGTTTAGTTTTAAGAGATTTGGTAAACTTTGAGTTAAAACAGATATCTAGCGACTTATGGTGATCGTCTTCGGGCACCGGCGCGTCGTCGCATGAAGTAATTGTTAACAGAGAGTTACACAGAACTAAGTCTAAAATTTTATCATTAATATTAAGGTTTGAATTGAATTGGGTTAAATTGCACTCGAATAACGTGTCAAAAAATAAAGTCTGAGTCTCACCTGATATACCGAAGGGTTGCAATTGAGTTCCATCATTTAACCAAGAAATATTAGGAAGGTTAAAATCTCCTAATATTATAAAAATATCATTTGGACAAGAACTAACTAGATTCGACAATTTATCAGAAAAATTTTGCAGTTGAGTATTAAATGAATAACCATATTTTTCGTCACATAAATATAGGGTACACAAATGTATTTTAATAAGTTTGCGGTCAACGCACCTGTGAGTTATTGTGACCCAAAGATCCTCCGCTGAAGAACACCACTCGGGACGCTCCACTGCTGGTAGCCCTCGACGCACAGCCAAAAGCACCCCACCACCAAGTCTCTGCTTAGTTCGCACATAATCTCTATCACGCCGCCACACTATATATCTATCATCAATAACTTCAAGATCACTAATACCGTTTGTTAACCAGGTTTCCGTGATCGAAATAATATCGTATTGCTTTAGGGTTTTAGTACGCAGACCTCGAGTATTTTGGTAAAATATACTTAAGTTATTCACGGTTAAATTTTAAAGAATTACTTAATTTATAACTAATAAAAAGATTAAACCACAAGTATATAAAAATACTATCTTTGGAATACCCACAGTAAGGACGCCACAATCACGAACATTAGAGCGTATTATGATAGAACAATTTAGCAGTATAAAGGCAGAATCCCCATGTTTTATTAGCTTTTTCACTAATAAATCAGTTAAATACTCAAATACTAAAATTTGTAAACACCAAAACAATAAAAAACATTTAAAAAATGTGAAGGTGCAAGTATAAAAATGACACAACATTAATACGTGCATATGAAAATACTTACGTGCAAACACAGCGGCAAGCGAATGTGACCCGAATGGCAACAGGAACAAATGCACGCACCGGCGTAAATTGCATTTACAAAAGTCACAACTTACACTGCACTCCCATCACCACCCCTCCGCTCACCAATATGGAGGCTACGGTTTGCCGGCTAGCTATGACCGGACATCAGTCCGTAACAATAGCGTCGGCATACATACCGGCCTCCAAAACGCCGTTACGTAGTGACTTCGAAGCGCTACTGGCGTTAGGGGCGTCGGTCGTTATGTTTGGGGATTTCAACTCAAAACATACCGACTGGACGTGCACAACGGCCAATCGTAATGGCCCTAAGTTATTACGGATAATGACATCACTTGGGTTGGACATTTTATGTCCTTACTCCCCAACTCATTATCCGGATAACGACAGTCATAGTCCGGACGTACTTGACTTCGCCTTGGTCAAGGACGTGGCAATAAATATAGGTGCGATCGAAACTCTAGATGATCTAGGTTCCGACCACCGCCCGGTTTCACTAGTATTAGGTCCGCAAGTGCCTCACACTAACACAAAAATAAAAAAAGTTTTTACAAATTGGGACGGTTTTAAGTCCGCCCTGGTTTCCGCCGTAGACCAACCTGACTCACCGTACGCTCTTTCACCGGACTATCTTGATAGTACGGAGAAAATAGATAGCGCGGTGGACTCTATTACTAGTTTGGTACAGTCAGCTGTAAAGGATAACTCGAGGGAGGTAGACGTACCGGGGCGCAAGCCACCCCTAGCTATCCGGAACCTGATCAAAGCCAAAAACGCCGCTCTCCGGAGAGCGGCATTGTATCCAACACCGGAGTATCGCTCTAGAGCACGACGCCTCCAGCGTCAGGTTAAAACTCGCATCAATGAGTGGAGAAATGACCAATGGCAGGACCTTATGGAGGGAATATCACCTTCCCACCTGGCGTACTACAAAGTGGCGAAAGCCCTGCGTAGTGACGCAAGGCGGCCACTCCTCCACTCATCCGTCCCGATGGCTCTGTGGCCTTCGAGGACGAGGAGAAGGCTGTATGCTTTGCTGATAGCATTGCTTCCCAATGCTCCATCAGCACGCAGGAATGCGACCCGGTGCATGTCGAATTTGTTGAGAGTGAGGTTCGCCGTTTTAGCGCCCTCCCTCTCTCCGTAGATCAGGAGTCAGATCCGGTTTCGTCCGACGAAATCCAGTCCCTCATCAAGGGCATTAAACCGCCCAAGGCGCCCGGCGCTGACGGCATATCCAATAAGGCTTTGAAGCACTTTCCCGAGCAAGTGCTAGCCATACTTACGATCATTTTCAATGCCTGTTACGATCAATGCCACTTTCCAGACGCCTGGAAGGAAGCGAAAGAGAGGTCGCTACTGTGCGCGTGTTAACATTGGCTCCGTGTATATTGATTCCAAAAAATAGTTTCTCGAACTAGATAAACAAGACAGTGATTTCATATGGTTTATTGCATTAAGATTTACCATTAAAATAAAAAAAGTTTATCAAAACTCAACGTTGTACGAAGTGTAAAAGCAGTGACTGTAAAATAACCGCTAAGTGAAATATAACAAACAAACCACATTTATTGGACTAAATCCCGGTTACACCACTTTTCCTGCAAACAACGAAGCCGAGCTACAAGAAAATCACAAAACGATAAGATTTCTGTACATTTCATTGTTTTTCTAACCTCAAATTCAGAAAATACGGCTAAACAAAAGTGAATCTCATCATAAAAATACATGTGTCGCCATCTACGAGAATAACTTGGAACTAAATTACAAAATAGAAATACGAGTATTACTAGGAAGCATACCAAAAAGCACCAAATAATAAATTGACATTTATGATCCACACTGTTAGAGGGCAGTAAACGCCAAATACCAATACCTAATTATGCCAACTTGCAAATATGCCAACAAATAAATGCGCTGGTTGCAAACAACAACTTCACGAAACTGAACATCTCACTTGCAAATATTGCAAAAACAAGTATGATCTACTCTGTGCAAGCGTTAACCCCCAGCATTTTAATGACACAATGACGGCAGAAACAAAGAGCGTATGGAAGTGTCAAGCTTGTTACTGTAATCAACCAAAAAAGGATAACACAAACACACCAATACGCCCTTGTGAAAAGAATGCCTTTCTTTTGGATATCTCACAGCTGGATACAAACAATGTCACAATCAGGAAAACCCCAAGTATTCAGCATAATGAAATGACTCAACAAACTCAGAGGATATCAATTTGCTAGGTGATACTGTAATTATTACTCAAACAGATCCCAGTTTTCATACAAGCACAAGCGAAATCACACTACAAACACTAAGTGAATTAATACACCAAAAATTAAAAGAAAATAATGCGTCACTGATAAATGAACTGCAAAGTACAATACAATCAGAAATAAATAAAGCTATACTGTCATTAAAAAAAGATATTATGTTAGAAACAGAAAATCTACATTGCGAAAATCAAGTAAGAAAAAAAGAAATAAATCAGATAAACTTACAAATAGGTAATCTGATTAAAGAAAATGAAAAGCTAAAAGAAGAAATACAATTATTGAGCAAGAAAATAGAAAACAAAAGTGAAAAAACAACAGAAACAAATAATAAAAAAATCGTTCTTTATAGACTTCCGGAACAAAACGAAGAATCAGATTTTAACTTATGCAATAGGATTGAACACATATTTCGAGACATTATGAATGTTGATCTCACAGGATACATAGAGGATACTTACAGATTGGGCAAATACAACAACTCTACTAGACCCTTGGTGATAGAACTAATAAGTAAGAAGATGACAAAATACCTAATAGATCATAAACATTTATTTCAAGAAACTGGACTAGCTATTTCCAAGTACTATAATGAAAAAGAACGGAAGCAGAATAAATTATTGAGAGAAGAACTGTTTAGAGCGCGCCAGAAGGGATTACATGCAGTAATAAGAGACAATAACTTGTATATAGAAGGGAGAAAATATATTTTAAGAATTGGCCAAGAAGAAACATTACATAATAATACAATAATAAATAAAAATAAGCAAAGAGAAAGCATGGAATTAAATAAAAAAAATATAAATATTGATAAATTTTGTTTTCAAAACCAATGATTTACAGTTCAAAATACTTTTCCAGAACATACAAAGTATATATAATAAATTACACATCCTAGAAGACTTGGTACAGCATTATCTAGATTATCAATTGCTATGCCTTACTGAAACATGGTTATCGCCTGAAAAATTGGAGCTGATCCATCTGACTGACTATAAGGTAGCAGCGTCTTACTGCAGGAAGACACTCACAGGAGGACGTGTCTGTATCCTGGTGAAAAATAATATAGAATATATAGAAATAAAAGAAGTGTCTAATATGTCAATTGAGTATGTTATAGAAGTCTGTGCGGTTGAACTTGTTAAAGAAAATATAATTTTGTTAACTTTATATTATAATGGAAAGAAGGAAGACTTATTCTATGAAAAATTAAAAATTATTCTAGAGTACATAAATAACAAATTTTCTAAATATAAAGTTATTATTGGAGGGGATTTCAATACTGACATGCTTCAAAAAAATATTAAAAATAATACTAGTAAAAGAAATAAGAAAAATAAACTCTCTAATTTAATGCTACAATACAAATTCCAACAACAAATAAATTGTCCTACGCGTATCACTAAAACAACTTCGACATGTTTAGATTTAATTTTCTTAAATTTCAACACAGATAATCTAAGTACTAATGTACAGGAATTAGGCTTATCAGATCATAGTGGTACAATAATACATTTAAATTTACCAAAACAAACTAAACAAAAAATATGGTACACTGAAAAAAGACAATTGAATAGTAAAAACATAGAAGATTTTAGACTACAATTGGCATCACATGATTGGATAAATATTTTTAATAAAGATAAAGATATAAACTATAACTATAATACATTTCATCATACTTTAATAAATATTTTAGACATTTGTATACCGAAAAAACTAACTAAATTAAAAACTTGCTATAAAAAACATTGGCTAACGGTAGGTATAAAAAAATCATGCTATAACAAAAGATTACTTAAGTTTCACATCACAAGGTCAAATAATGAAACACTAAAAGCTTATTATAAAAAATATGAAAAAACTTTAAAAAAGGTAGTAATAACTTACAAAAAATTACATTATATAAATAAAATTAAACAATCTCAGAATAAAATAAAAACAATGTGGCACATTGTTCGAGAACGCACTAATAAAGCTACTTCTAAATTAAAATCTAATATAAAATTAAACATAAATAATAAAACCATTTCTGAACCAAAACAGATTGCCGATATTTTTAATAACCATTTTGCATCAGTAGGACAAGATATTTTTCAAAATGCAAAAGGTCTTCCTGTCCTCCATCCATCTGAAAATTCAATTTACCTAAGTCAAGTTACACTAGAAGAGATATACAAAATAATAAAGAATTTAAAAAACAAACTAAGTCATGGTGCAGATGAACTACCTCCAACTTTATTTAAACAATGTGCAAAAGAGTTTACATATCCCCTAACGTTATTAATCAACCAATCTTTCGAAGAAGGTGCATTCCCGGAACTATTAAAAAAATCTCTTATCAAACCTATTCATAAGAAAGAGTCAAAAACAGATCCGAGTAACTATCGACCTATCGCTTTATCACCAACAGCATCTAAAATATTCGAGAGGGCTATGTACGACCGAATATATAAATTCTGTGAAAAATATAATATCTTTAGTGAATGCCAAAACGGTTTCCGCAAAAATAAATCAACTATCTTAGCAGTATACAAATACATTCAGGAAATACATAATATAATTAATAATAAAAAATACGCTATAGGTATACTACTGGACATGTCTAAAGCATATGATAGAGTCCAATACAATATTCTATTAAATAAACTCTACGACATAGGTATTCGAGGTCAATGTTACAATTGGTTGAAATCATTTCTCAGCAATAGAAAACAGATTATAGAAATAGAATACTTTAATAATAAATTGCACAGAATAGAAAAAATTAGATCCAACACCAAAACGGTTAACGCCTCAATACCTCAAGGGAGTGTATTGGGATGTCTCTTATTTTTGGTGTATATTAACGACTTGGCTGAGGCTCTAAATGAGTCTTGCGTAATGTTCGCGGATGATATTTCTATCCTTATATCCAGTCAAAATTCTAAAAATTTAAATGAAAAAATTTACAACATTTTAGATAAAACCATAACCTGGCTGACAGAACACAACCTTCAAATTAATTTATCAAAAACAAAGTTAATGACCTTTCATCCCTATCAAAAACCAAAACTAAATTTAAAATTAAATAACAATAGCATCACATTAGATACAGTTAACGAACACACATTATTAGGACTTGTAATAGATACCCATGTTAGTTGGAAGCCTCACATAGAGAAACTACACCGAAAGTTTAGCAGCTTTATGTATGCATTACGAGAAGTAAAAAAAACAACAGACGTAGCAACTGCAATAACAACTTATTATGCTTATGCATACACATGGCTAAGCTATGGCGTCATACTATGGGGGGGGTAGTACAGATGCTCCTAGTTTATTGATAGTACAAAAAAAGCTAATTAGAATTATAGTTAACATAGAGGCAACAGAAAGCTGTAAGCCTTACTTTGAAAAATATAAAATATTAACGCTGCCCTGCATTTATATCTTAGAATTGTGTAAATTTGTCCGCAAATATCCTAACTTCTATACAAAGCGCGACGACCATATAACCAAACATCAACTTAGACATAGAAACAAACTAACGCTACCAGCTTGTCCATGTCCATAAAAATTTTTAATAAGTTACCTGATTCAATAAAAAACATCAGCAATGATGAAAATTTTACAAAGAAGTTAAAGGAATTACTTATAAGAAGGTGCTATTATAATATAACAGAATATTTAGAAGACAAACATTTATAAAAATAAAAAATCTAAAACTATCTAACAAACTAACTAACTAACAAATTTCAATCAAATAATAGATAAACATCTTAAAAAATATTTATTTATTTATTAAAATATAAAATAATATAAATAATAAAAATAAAAATAAGAATAAGTAAGTACTATTATATTATAAAAAATGAAATATAAGAATGTATGCTAATTTAATTCAAAATTAATTGGAAAAGGTCTTCCCTCTTCGAATTGCTGTGCCCCACAGGGCCCATAATGAACCTGTACCTTTAATATAAATTATAACAACTTTGTAACATTGTGGTGTGCAATAAATATTGAGTATTGAGTATTGAGCGATAGTAATAGGTATTGCAAAACCGGATAAGCCGTTAAATGTAGCTTCGAGTTACCGACCCATTAGCCTTCTTAAGGCTATGGGGAAGTTATTCGAAAAGACAATACTTGCTCGTCTACGAGCGCATTTACATGGGAATGACTTAATCATTCCCGAACAGTTTGGTTTCCGGCGGGAACATTCTTGCCCTCAGCAAGTTCATAGGATAGTTGAGTTTATTTCTAGCGGTTTCTATCCGCGTAAATATAAAACAGCGGCTGTCTTCTTCGATGTAGCCAAGGCCTTTGATAAGGTCTGGCACAAAGGGCTTATTTTTAAGCTACATCATATGAAGACGCCGGACAGGTTAGTTAGATTAGTTAGCTCTTTTCTGCATCAACGCACCTTTCGTTTTAGACACGAAGGTACGTTATCTGCCCCGAAGCCAATAAAGGCCGGTGTGCCGCAGGGTTCCGCGCTATCCCCGTTGCTGTATACTGCATACACCAACGATATCCCAATCCCCGATCGTGGTGTGAAGCTAGCGCTCTTCGCAGACGATACAGCGCTCTTTGTCAAGGGCAAGACACCTAACCACTTCCTCACCAGACTGCAATCCTCCATAGATGTGTTAGGTTACTGGTTTCGTATGTGGCGCATTGAGGTGAATCCCGACATAAGTGTCGCGATTCTCTTTGATGTTAAGCGACGAACCAAAACAGTCCCGTTCGGGGTAGGTCCGCTCCGCCTATTAGGCTCTCCCATCCCGTGGCAGCGTACAGCTAAATATTTAGGTGTGACGTTGGACAAGGCCCTGACCTTCCAACCTCACATAAAAAGAGTCACTCGCAATGCGTGATTCTACTTGTATCGGCTCAACGGTATGTTGGGTCGATATAGTAAAATGTCACTTAGAAACAAGCGCACCCTATTTAAAGTTTGCGTGCGTCCCGTTCTGACGTACGCCGTTTCAGTCTTTGGCCACGTTAAGCCCTCTTCACTTAACAAATTGCAAGTGGTCCAGAATCGTTTTTGCCGTAAGGCTACTAATGCACCGTATTATGTTAGGAATGCTGACCTACACAGAGATTTGGAACTTCCAACTCTGCAGCAAAATATCAAAGAAATCTCTGAGCGATTCTTCAAATCGACAGAGATGCACTCTAATCCTTTAATTCGCGAGGCGTCGGAGTATGAGCCGGCCCCCGCGACTAGACCTCATTATCGTATGCCGAAAAACATACTTTCGGATTCTCTTACTCATTTAAGAATACCAAATGTGTCAAACAATTCCAATGCGATCCAATTGCGATTCAATTATGCCATTCGTAAATTAGCAGACTTGGGCCCCAGATTCCTATCAGGCGACGACGGTGCGAGCCCGTGGTAAGATCACACACCGAACACCGACCTACCTAATGAGACAAAGTTAAACTGCTACTTGCTTAAACGAATCTACTATATATATCTATAGACAGCAATACATGGTCAGAAAAAAAAACTTTACCTGTAGCAAAACCTTACCAACCTTACCAACCGTACCAAGTAGCATTACCGTTAAGTAACGTTACCATTACCTCAGCTACCACATACTTGTATGTAAACTTAGTATGTGATAGCTTACCTTTATAGGATTTGGGATGGGTTGTATTGTATTTATTAATTATTTTATATTAATATTAGTCATACAAACATTCTTAAAATATAAATTTTTATCTTTTCTTCAACGAGACACGCCGATAGCAAGATCATCCATCAACATCTGAAAAAAAAACATGTTTAATTATGTAATTAAATATGTCTGATATTGTTCAATATTTATTTATTCAAAAACTTACAAATTATAAGATGATTTTTTTTTTGCGCCTGTGAAGCAGGCACCCTCCCGGACACCGAGGGGAGGGAGGAGGTTAACTCTGCATGAGTACGACACCAGACGGCTGGCGAAGTTATGTCAGACTCCTACTGACTAACACCCCCTTGAAAACCATAGACCTGGAGAGATCTTTCGGTTCTAAACTGAGCAGTCACCCCCCCGGAGGAGGGGGGGTGAAGCAGCGCTACTCAATAGTCATGAGTAAATGCGCGAGAAAATGCGGCGCGCCCTCTAGTAGGACGCACTCTGTCTGCAGTGAGGCTGCGCAAGCTGAAGGCTTGCTAATTCGTACGCGGCTACGACTCTCCTGCCTCTAAGAGGCGATTAAGATCGACTGATAATTGATTAGGGGGATCCGAAAGTATGTTTTTCGGCATACGATAATGAGGTCTAGTCGCGGGGGCCGGCTCATACTCCGACGCCTCGCGAATTAAAGGATTAGAGTGCATCTCTGTCGATTTGAAGAATCGCTCAGAGATTTCTTTGATATTTTGCTGCAGAGTTGGAAGTTCCAAATCTCTGTGTAGGTCAGCATTCCTAACATAATACGGTGCATTAGTAGCCTTACGGCAAAAACGATTCTGGACCACTTGCAATTTGTTAAGTGAAGAGGGCTTAACGTGGCCAAAGACTGAAACGGCGTACGTCAGAACGGGACGCACGCAAACTTTAAATAGGGTGATACATTTAAGAATACCAAATGTGTCAAACAATTCCAATGCGATCCAATTGCGATTCAATTATGCCATTCGTAAATTAGCAGACTTGGGCCCCTGTTCGGTGCGTGATCTTACCCACGGGCCACCTCCTAACCGAACAGTTAGGAGGTGTTCGGTGTATGATCTTACCACGGGCTCGCACCGTCACCTGATAGAAATCTGTTCGGTGCGTGATCTTACCCACGGGCCGCAGGGAGTTACTTACCATGGTTTCCCCCAACCGAACAGTTAGGAGGTGTACGGTGTGTGATCTTACCACGGGCTCGCACCGACACCTGATAGGAACTGTTTGGTGCGTGATCTTACCCACGGGCCGCAGGGAGTTACTTACCATGGTTTCCCCCAACCAAACAGTTAGGTGTTCGGTGTGTGATCTTACCACGGTCTCGCACCGTCACCTTGGCCCTTATTCTGTAACGATTCCTTGTTTCAAAACCACGTTAATTCCTTAAAAAGTTACGATATCTTCCCAAAAACGTATGCGTTTGACGTATGTGCGCGGTAAGGTTTCGGTGTGGAATCTATAGATTGCGATACAGAATCAGGGCCCTGATAGGAATCTGTTCGGTGCGTGATCTTACCCACGGGCCGCAGGGAGTTACTTACCATGGTTTCCCCCAACCAAACAGTTAGGTGTTCGGTGTGTGATCTTACCACGGTCTCGCACCGTCACCTTGGCCCTTATTCTGTAACGATTCCTTGTTTCAAAACCACGTTAATTCCTTAAAAAGTTACGATATCTTCCCAAAAACGTATGCGTTTGACGTATGTGCGCGGTAAGGTTTCGGTGTCGAATCTATAGATTGCGATACAGAATCAGGGCCCTGATAGGAATCTGTTCGGTGCGTGATCTTACCCACGGGCCGCAGGGAGTTACTTACCATGGTTTCCCCCAACCGAACAGTTAGGAGGTGTTCGGTGTGTGATCTTACCACGGGCTCGCACCGACACCTGATAGGAATCTGTTCGGTGCGTGATCTTACCCACGGGCCGCAGGGAGTTACTTACCATGGTTTCCCCCAACCGAACAGTTAGGAGGTGTTCGGTGTGTGATCTTACCACGGGCTCGCACCGACACCTGATAGGAATCTGTTCGGTGCGTGATCTTACCCACGGGCCGCAGGGAGTTACTTACCATGGTTTCCCCCAACCGAACAGTTAGGAGGTGTTCGGTGTGTGATCTTACCACGGGCTCGCACCGACACCTGATAGGAATCTGTTCGGTGCGTGATCTTACCCACGGGCCGCAGGGAGTTACTTACCATGGTTTCCCCCAACCGAACAGTTAGGAGGTGTTCGGTGTGTGATCTTACCACGGGCTCACACCGACACCTGATAGGAATCTGTTCGGTGCGTGATCTTACCCACGGGCCGCAGGGAGTTACAATGGTTTCCCCCAACCAAACAGTTAGGAGGTGTTCGGTGTGTGATCTTACCACGGGCTCGCACCGTCACCAGATAGGAATCTGTTCGGTGCGTGATCTTACCCACGGGCCGCAGGAAGTTACTTACCATGGTTTCCCCCAACCGAACAGTTACCTAAGAGGTGTTCGGTGTGTGATCTTACCACAGGCTTGCACCGTCAACTGATAGGAATCTGAAAGGGATCACCAATATGAGCCCAATAACTTCCTACTAACATGTTTTTTATTCAAAAATCCACTGCCTTTATCAAGGCTCATACCCGACTTGTTAGGCGTAGCTCCATGTCGTGTGGTATTCTGAATTCAAATTTAAAACAATACGATCGAAAAAGATGGTAAAATGTATCAGGTTTAAATCTGCATCAATAGTTTTTGTTCAATCTAGCAATCATATTTAAGTAGGGGCCATAAAAACCTAAACTCTAAGGTGGGCCAATAGATGTGTCCAGACTCCAGAAGTGTAGTAACAGTCAATGCGTAAATATCAAAGACATTAAACTATTATTAAAAGACAGGACATAGCGATCAAAACTTTAATCCACAACTTATTACCAAGTGAATAGTGATATAAACAATAGAAAATATACAAATTGCGTATTGCGATACTGCAAATCCCGATATGGAAAAAAGGCTAAATGTGATTACAGCTTATTTTCGTAAATATTTTGTATATTTACCCAATAATCAGACTATATTAATAATTTCTAATAAATTATTCTAGAACATTTACCGTTGCCCTATGCTGACCTCTAGTGGTGAAAACAATAGTGACAATAGTAAAACAATAGTGACAATCTACTATTGTTTTACTATTGCTTTTTATTGTCTCGTAGATGGTGTGAAAAGTAGAGTATTCTCTTTGCGGATAAAAGTGCCTTCGTCTTAAGCGACCTTGAATCCCACGCTGCACTCAGGATTCTTGTCTTATCTCCCTCGCTTTGCTCGGTAGTTAACTCTAAACACCCTCGCTACGCTCGGGAGTTAACGCTAGAATCCTTCGTTTTGCTCGGGATTCAATACGGGACGCCCGCTACATAAGACACTACTTTATCCCCTTGGTGCATAATCTACTATTAACTAATTGTTAAAAATGTAAAAGCATTTATATTATGAAATAAAGTATGCTTTATTTTTAGCTATTAGCTTAATTATAATTGAATGCATTAATAAGACAATATTTATAACTTTTAATATTAAAATTCATAAAAACATGTACTTATGACTCTTTTTTTTCCCGTGTGTTACTTTCGAGTGAGTGACTACGATTTAGTATTGTTTTTTTTTATAATACGACTACCCCAATCAGTTTTATTAGTCTAGCAACATATGTATTTGACGTTTCTTTAGTCAGAAATGACAGTTCACCATCTTTGCAAGTGCAATACGCTCGGACCAAATATCACAATTGGTCCGAGGCAATACGCGTCTAACCTACGGAGAGAAAATTCAGACATTAATTTTTATACTGCAAACGGGAGAATTTTGACAAGATAAGTCATTGTAACAATGATATATTTGGTTCATAGCCTAGAAAACATTAGTGTTGTTTTGATATCGTGTAAAGATCGTAGAAAATGCACTTATTTTTAAGTTATTTAAACAAATATAGGTTAGAATTGTCTTTTGATTTTTTCCAGTGTGGTACTATGTGATACCGTGTGTTACTGTGTGTTACTTTAGGCCTGGCTTACATGGTGGCTTTAAAGATTGTGTAATGTATGTAGTACAAATCTGGTAATAGGCAGGTCAATAATAAAAAGGGCTCCATTGTCGTAAAAAATATACTTTGACCAATCTGTTTTATGTGTTACCTACTTTTCCCTTAGAGGCAGTAACATAAGCTATGTTTGTAACGTAAACTACTCTCATTCATTATTTTTAATACATTAACCCTCTTTTATTTTGTTTCTACCTTGTTTTTAATTAATTAAACATTTTTAATTACTTAACTGTAGTATTTTGGTTTTTTATTTTTAAGGACCTTCTTACCTACCTATAAACCGGGCATGTAAACCATATCTTACCTTATTCCGGTGTGTTGCCACCTATGTCTGTTATGTGTGTTACTTTTCCAGTGTGTTATTTTGTACAAAGTTAGCGGGCCTTACCCTAATGCGTATTTACTTTTCAGGAATTTCTTATCTTGTAGAGTACTTTTAAGGCTGACACACACCAAAAAGTGTCGCAGACGTGCTGCATTGCGACTGCGTGCGTCATGATTTGTAATATTAGAATTTGTACGTGTAGGTTCACACCGACAGTGTCACAGATGCATTGCGTTGCGTTTGCGTGCGACAGACGCACGGCAGACCGTGAGATACAAACCGAAAACGGTCGCGGTGCGGTCGCGCACCAGCTGAACGGCAACGTCGCACACGCGCTCCGGCATGATGACGTTGTATTCCACAGGATTTCATAGTTAAGGACACACCGCGGTGACGTATACTTCTGCGTGCAGCTGCGACACTGGCTGCGGCACTTCAGTTGTAAATATTTACAAATTTAACAGTGAATTATGATCATGGATTTTGATTTCGCGAAAAAAATTATAATTTGTCTTAACTTGTTTTCAAACGACTCAAGCTCTATGCACAGACGATGATATTCACCGAGGTCGTCTCTTTTTTTGTTTATATTGATTGTGCACCCACAGTCTCTTTGTAGTTTCTGGTGGTTCTAACGCAGTCAAAAGTAACAGATCTTTATCGGATGAACTGTTATCTAACCATCCTTCACTTGAAATACTCGATAAATCGTCCTCGACGTTCGACATCTTGAAAGAAAATATCAGCCGCGATCCGAAACGAACACACGGCGTCGCAGACGCACGGTGTCGCAGATGCAACGCGCTGCAATGCGTGTGCGACGCCGGCCGTGGTGCCGCCGCCACCGCCGGCCGGTGTGAATTGCTTTATGTCGCAGCGTGCTGCAGATGCAACGCATCGTGCTGCAGACGCATCCGGTGTGTGGCAGCCTTGAACTGTAGAAGCATGATTTTACCAAGCCACTAATATGACTCTCAAACCGCAGCAACTCATGAAACATCAATCCAAGATTTCTGGCTTCTTTGATCCGCTCAATGCTTTGACCCATAATTTCTATCTCAAGTGCATGCTCTTCTATCCCTTGTAGTACGAGCGGCCACTGCAAGTTTACCTACGTCTTAAGATACCGAAACAAAATAGGATATAGGTGTTGCCCATGAGTGACTATAACAAGTGTCTGCCAAACGTAAACTAGCCGAAACTGCGAAAAAAAATTCTACTTCCGGTAGCAAATAGACCGATTCGGACGGTAATGTCCCTTTCGCAAACGGTCCCCCATGCTGAAGACGGCCCGTTATCAAAAAGGCCCGTTATGAAAACGGCCCGTTCTCAAAACGGCCCGTTATCAAAACGGCCCGTTCTCAAAACGGCCCGTTCTCAAAACAGTTTTGCTACCGAACTAAACCTATTATATTATCTGCTCTGACTGTGCCTGTGTATGAATGCATATTTAAAAGTCTATCCTCAGGGAAATTTAAGTGGCTGTTTCTTTCACTACCACAAAGCGATATGGAGAAAGGCAAAATAACTCAATACTTCTTACAGAGCCAGTGGTCGAAAAATTGTCCGACAATGTGCCATCCTGGCACTGTTACCACCACAATTTATTTCTCAAGGATGGGAAATTATACTCAGAGATGCTCCGAAAACATATGAAGTCAGGAAATTTCTTTCGTACTACCAAAAGACTTGGTATCCAAATCTATCTCCATCAATCTTATGCTGTGCCCATCAAGCTCACATAACAACAAACGTTGTAGAGGGCTGGAATCATCGTTTAAATACTCGTATCGAAAGACGTGCAACGCTTTTTTCTTTTTATACATAAAAAAAAACAAAACGTCAAGTAGTCAACCTAAATATTAACAAACACCTAAACAACCTATTAACAAAGTTTTGTTTGGTTATTTGAAAAAAAATAAAAGGAAGCGTAATCAAATATTTAACAACAAATATACAAAAGCTCTTAACAAATTGGAAACCGGAAAAATATCTAAATCAATTTATAACAAAAGTTACATTCACCCGTCTTTCATCAGGAGCAAACGGGACATTTCGCGAACGGGACATTTCGCGAATGGGACAGTTCGCGAACGGGACATTTTGCGAACGGGACATTTTGCGAAAAGGTCATGTTTTTAGAAGCGGGACATTTTGCGAAAGGGACATTACCGTCCGAATCGAAATAACCTTGTCTGCCAGTTCCTCGTTGACCGAAAGTACTTGGCAAACACGCGAGAAGGTGACCATCCGTACCTACAGGTGGTATCTATCTACGTCATCAGATACCGGAATGAAATTAATGATAAGTGTTAGACATTGTTGTCCTCTATATAAATATATCTGCCAACGTATAAATGGCCGAAACCGCCCGGCAGACAAGAAAAACATGAGAAAAACAGTGACAAAATGAATTATCTTTTAATTGTAAAAGTAGAGCTATTATCGCTTTGGTAACCAGATCTCTTCGGATGTCATATATTTTAATTAAAATTGAGGTACCTACGTACAATGATATTATAATAAAATAATATCATTGCCTACGTAGTCATACTTCAAATTCTGGGTACATAATACATATACCTACATACATTAGGATTTATTTTTAAATCCTTATAATTTAAGGAGTACATATAACCAAGATTTTTTTATATTTTTTTTAATAACTAACACAACTTGGCCTGTTTCCCATTTTCGGCTTGACTTTGATTTCTGGGACATGTACCTGTATACCATTGTCCTATTAAGGGCGTTCGTTGTTCAATCCTAGCCTTTAGGGGTTTGACGTCTGGTTGTCACGACGGCTGGTTGCTGTTAAAACTAATTCCCAAAATATGAACTGCTACCAAGGCCTTTTCCCATTTCGCACACTTCTCGAAACCTCAATTTACCAAAAAGGAATCCTTCGCTTGCTCAGGTTTCAATACAAGTACTCGCACCAAAAACGAACTTTGCAGCACAGACGTATAAACGTCTGTGCTTTGCAGCATTTATGGTGAATTATTAACCGTTATGTGTTCGTGACCGTGCATAAGTGTTGGCAAATAAAACAAAACGGTGCAACATCACTTTTCAGATTCTCTCAAGAAGTCCGTGTGAGATCTCAGTCTCACATCTTTACTTATTGGAACTCAAGGGTTTTGGGGAATATCATTTAGAATCAAACGTTCATATTATCATCACTCATTATCATTTACTTTAGGCTGGCCTTACAGCCGGAATGGCTTGCTGAATTTTAAAAATATGACCTACGATAAGTAAAATATGACCTACGATATTATAAACGCTTTTTTTTATATAATAAAGGTGTTTTTTTCTTACTAACTTCCTTGACACTGGCTAAATGTGCTAATCGCACGAAGCCATTATCTAAGAGAAAAAAATATTGTCATCAAATTTCAAAATTGTAAACAAACAAACATTGCTTTGCTTTGCAGACCTCTCAAGTGGCAGACACTTGAAACCAATATGGCGTCGGGTGGCGGGGGGGGCCAGCTGGGGATAAGTGTTTTGGGTGTCGGGTTACCTCATGACTAATATCTCAGTAGTTATGAAGGGAATATGCATGTATCTTATGCCTACGTGTTCGTAATGAAATAAGCTAACCGATTAATACATAATATTTACAATTAAAACTAATTCTTTTTTTTCAATCTTTATCTAAAAATAAGTTTTGCTTTTTTTCCCCGTTTTTTGCATGAAAACCCCAAGACAGTAGAAATATAACCATTTTTCAAAGAAGTATTTGTTTTATTTATAACATTACATATTAAATTACAATAATCTATTAGAAACT
Organism: Scoparia ambigualis; assembly: GCA_963921215.1. Classification (NCBI taxonomy): domain Eukaryota; kingdom Metazoa; phylum Arthropoda; class Insecta; order Lepidoptera; family Crambidae; genus Scoparia; species Scoparia ambigualis. Next base: position 8,842,795 of record OY992511.1, on the reverse strand, counting down.
TACTACTCTTCATACATTTATTTTACACACTGAGTCTAAGAACTCTTGACCTTGAAAGCGACGCGCCGCGGGCGGCCCGGCTATGCGACAAAAAAAGGGTCGGCTTGTTAATGTAAACATTCCGTCGTCTAACACAGATAAGAGTCAGTTGATGTTTTGTTTGAAAGCTTGCATAGTTGAAATAACATAGCTACAATTTCATTTCTTAAAAGTGATTAGTTTTAAATTTATGACTATATACCTAGAGCAATAGAAAATAACATCAAAATTGTCTACATTGCACTTTGTGTCATAGAACGTATTTTAAGTTATTTTCTACCAATGTTTTTTAACATTCTTTATTTACAATACATTTACTAACGAAAATTAATGAAAAATGAGCTTATATCATACAAAAATAATTCAAAATACGGTAATAAAAACTTGCAAAAATTAGCACAATAAGTACAATAGAGCGCCATGGATCGACCCATGACTGGACGTGGCATGGTATGAAATTGTAATAGGTACTATTTTTAGTAATTGTTTTATTGTATTTAAAAATGTTTCTTTTAATAATTTAAACCATTACATCAATGATACATTTTATAAAATGTATAAAAAAAATTTTTTCTACAAACAAACGGACACTTTTTTTTGTCTTGGATTTTATATAGCTGTTCACGAATTTGTGTAATAAAAGTATGCTACTTTATTGTAATAAATCCAGAGATTCTAATGCTGATGTTTATTTTCTGCGGAAATGATTAGTTTACGAGATTATAGGTCTTTAATGTTTTATTATTTTTCACAACAACTACTATCAATTTTGACATATTGACGTTTTGACGTTTACAGTTTAAAAGATGAGACAACTTTTACATCAAATGTTTCACAGCTAGGAACTACTATATCTAGAAATTAGCCACATCGGTCCAGACATTCTCGAGTTTTACGAAACAAACTAACAGCAATTGAATTTTAAATATATGTCGGCGCAAAGCATCTTAGCGTCGCCGGTTTAGCCAGCGCGTAGTTATCGGCGCCTGTGCGGGCGCCTCGCATTCCTAGTCCAATGTTTATATTAACAACATTAACTCTTATCAGAGTTTGGGAACAAAGGATGTGTTTGTTTCTTAGAAACGGGGCAGAGTGTATTACTGCCGAACGTAGCCGTGGCTCCGGGTACCTAGTGAATTAAACTTATTTTGGTTGAGAGCATTATATACTGAGAGGCGGTCGAGACTGGGTGCGTACCGTGACCTGTGTCCCGCGAACCACGGATTCGTTACCGTTTTAGTCTATGTTAAGTTTTATATCGGGCTTGTGTGTGACTGATTGTTTAGTTTAATTTTCATGATAGTTTAGTTTAAAGGATAATTGTTCCAAGCTCATATTGTGTTGTGACTCTTTTATTAATTAAGTGACTTTTATAAAATGAACGTAGTATGATAAACAATTGTTAAACTTTTTTACGAATAGAATAGAATAGAACATACAATATAGGTATTCATTAATAAAAAATGTGACGCTAAAGTCAATCTACCAATTGATTGAAATATTGGTTCATTAGTAATAATTCAAATAAAGCCGCATCTTTGATGTACTACGCACGGCACACTGTGGATGTTATTGCAAAGTAAAAATTGGTTCATTAGTAATTGAGTAAACGAAAGCAACGGTAATGGGTGACAACTGTGGTGTAGTGGCTTGCCCCTAATGTGTCATAAGGTTAGGACGTAATGTGAGGAAGTAAGGAACTCACGGTAAGGGCGAAAGGGGTTCAAAAGGCACCGGCAACAATACTCGTACACCACCGCGCATAATCGCACATCTACCGCGGCCACGGCCAGACAACCCGGATTGTTCGCTAACATAAAAAATGCAACGTCAGTTAAATAACAGTCATGCGTGAAATGCAGAAAAAACAAAACAGAATATTTAAATAAATAATAAATAAATCTTTCCTACAATTACACCAATTATCTAGCCCAAGAGAAGCTTCGAAGAAACTCGTTAAATGGTTACTAGACAACGGATAAACATACTTAAAATACTTAAATACATACTTATTATACATAGAAAACACCCAGACCCGAGACTATTTAGAAAAACAATAATTTCTAAATTGACCTGACCATGAAAACCGGTGTACAAACCACTCGACCAAGGAGGTCGTCATTTAAACAGAATAATCATGAAATACAGTTATAATCACTTAACTTTATAATTTTTAGCCGCCATAAATAACTAAATAGATACTGGTTCCTCTTTTTTTGAAGTGGCTTAAAAATAATAAACACATAAAAAAAACTGGTACACAATAAAAAAAAACAGGTACACAACAAAAAATGCCACTTCCATTAAACTCTATCATCCTAGGTATGCTCAACAAAAATGGCGCCGACCTGTCTCAAACGCGAGTTACGCGATACATTTGCTATTTGTGAATTTTATACTTACATTCATGCCGTTTTACGCTTGAATCACTTGGATTAATAATTAAACTATAGATAAACAGTAACTACAGTACATCTTTAATGTAATTTTAGCACAAAACAAAGGATTCTCAGTCAATTACACCTAGCACACGGAGAATGTCAACAATGATTTTTGCAAAATGTTGTTAAAAATCGTCATAAATCAACTACTTATCACTTAAAAACTGTTCATAACTAACTTGCTCATGATAAAAACACTTGTAAACACTGTATAACCACTTAAAAACACACTTTTTTAGTAAAATCCGTAAATTTTACTCCAACGCAAAAACATAAACAACTTTCAAGGCGCAAATGAACTTTTTCTATGAAACGTATAATACCTGTTGATTGTATTGCCGTCCTTATTTAATCATAGAATGTTATATCGCACTCTCTCTATTCTGGCTACTTGCACACTTTTAATATACCGGGTTATACTCGACCAAGGTCACGCAGTCATATTATGATTGCGTTACTTTAGGCATAGGCAGGCCTTACAGCCGGAATGGCTTGCTGAATTCAGAAAGGCCGGAATACCATACAATATCCTGTTTCATCCACAATGCCTTAAAAATTAAGTAAAAATATAATAAACCAACCACCACAATTTTGTGTATTTTACAATAATTATTTCCGCAAGGGAAAATATAGGCTGTAGATAGAGTGCCACAAGCGGTATTCTAATACAATCGGTTACGATGCCGCAATTACGGCATCCTATTACAACATGTATAGAGTGCCACAAGCAGCATTGCGTCTTAATCAGTTCATGAACCGTAACATATTTTTGATTTGCCATAATGTTCAGAAGACATAATATTCAATAGATATTTTTGTATGAAGTTAGATTTCTTTTGTCTAATAAAAAAAAATAACCCCGAAATTCAAGACAATCGCTATGCTGCGCTTGCGATTGTCTTAAATTTCAAAAACATCATGTGACCTACAGGAGTAGGGCAGCTAGTATTTCTGTTGTCTAATAAAATACTTTACTGCAGATTAGGCGGCATCACTATTATACCGCAAATCTTACAGTTCCCTAACCGATTAAGATACAGAGCCGCTTGTGGCACTGTATACACTTCCTAAAATATATTCCAAAAACATAGTAGTCTTAAAATAAGCACAATTGCAACCAAAGTGGTTTCTGATTTACAACAATAAAATATTACCTAACCAATGATTTTAAAATCAGCCTTTATAATATTCCAGTGCTTAAAGCAGGCCTACCCCATATGAACATGGGGAGATCAGATTAGGCTTGTAGTTGGGTTTCAATGACTATAATCTGAAGACTACAACTGGGAACAATAGCATAACACAGTACGTGAAGCACAGTAGAGCTCCATAAGCCCAAAAATTATTATCAATTTTTACATTGATACATTTACAGTATATCTATAAAACATATTTACCTTTACACATAGCAAGTGAGTTATTATTATTTCGTCCAGAGGTTCGACACAGTTGCCCAGAACGAGCGTAGCTATGTCACTGGATCGCAGATTTCTATTTCCAACATGATCATCTCTTAGCGAGAGCAGGCGCGCCAGGATACCACCCTGGCAAGTTCTGAATGCTCGTTCAACGAATTGAATGTACTGATTTAATGTGCCCGTGGATAGGTTAGACATTTTCTTCTACTGTTAATCAGACAGTATCAAATAATATTAGTAATACGTTATTAAAAACACGAACAAAATGCCAAGCACATATTATTAATTAAACTTTTGGGTAGGTATTATCTAAATTAGACGACCATCAGGATCTGCTTTTACCGAAAACAAAACAAACGTGAATGAGAAGCGAAGGAAACTGAAAAACTCTGATCACAGATCAAAACAAAACTGATTATCTGACTGCAGACTGACAGACTGACTGAACCTCAGTCAGACAGATTAGTTTTTTTTTTTATTTATTATATTTGTTCTAAAGGTGGTTAATATAGCGCATAGCGCAATATTCTAGCGCGCTGCCTGTATCTCGCGCGTATCGCGTGCTATTTATGTAGGCGCGTTGGCGCTATGCGCTATGAATATCGCGCGATCGCGCGCGGCAACCTGCAGCGGCGATGGCAGTCGTTGCGTGCGCGCTAATGCTATCGGACGCATGTTATGTTTGTTCTCGCAGCACGTTAGGTACATTTCGCGCGCGATCTGTTTTAGCATCACGTTAGGTACGTTTCGCGCGCGATCTATTTATTCTCTCTCGCAGCACGTTATACGTTTCGCAATCTTTTCGCGCAGCACGTTAGGTACGTTTCGCGCGCGATCGTTGTAATGTAAGATTAGTTAATATTTTAGATTTAATAAAGTAAAAGTATGGGATACAGACCTCGTTATGTGAATATGTGTGAGGTAGTATAGTTTATGTAAATATTAGGTAAGAAGAACTGCCGAAAGCTAGAAAAATATGTTTGCTTTATATAAGACTAAATGCGACGGATTCAAAAATAATTTTTAAATTATTGTATAGCACGCAGTCTGTCCAACGAACGATATGTAAGGTAACGTGCTACGAGATCTAGCGTGCTCCATGATTAATCGCGCCAGTCAAGCGCCCACACGCTTCCTAATTTATAGCGCGCTAAAAATATAGCGTATTTTTTAGCGTGCTAGAAATTTATAGTATATAGTCTTTCGCGTGCTATTGTTTTATAGCCGTTTTGAACAACTCTTATTTGTTCCATGAAGGAACAGGCTAAGGTCTGAGCCATACTGCCTAGTCATTAGTTATTTATTTGTTTTTTTCCCTTGATGATAATGAGTGGTGATTAAGATGAATGATAAATGATGTTCCCCAAACCCCTTGAGTCCTCAGTAAAGATGTGGGACTTTACTGAGGTCTTACAAGGACTACTTGAAAGAATTTGAAAAGTGATGTTGCACTGTTTTGTTTCATTTGCCAACACTCATGCACGTTCACAAACACTTAACGGTTAATAATCCACTATTATTTCACATTAATATTCGAAAAAACACAAATTTTAGAAAATAAAACAAAACTGCAGACATGACGCTTCACTTTCCCGCCAAGAAGTCCCTCTTTTTTATTTATATTAGTTCCATGAAGGAACAGGCTAAGGTCTGAGCCATACTGCCTAGTCATTAGTTTTTTATTTGTTTTTTTCCCTTGATGATAATGAGTGGTGATTAAGATGAATGATAAATGATGTTCCCAAAACCCCTTGAGTCCTCAGTAAAGATGTGGGACTTTACTGAGGTCTCACGCGGACTACTTGAGAGAATTTGAAAAGTGATGTTGCACTGTTTTGTTTCATTTGCCAACACCCATGCACGTTCACAAACACTTAACGGTTAATAATCCACTATTATTTCACATTAAAATTCGAAAAAACACAAATGTAAGAAAATAAGACAAAACTGCAGACATGACGCTTCACTTTCCCGCCAAGAAGTCTCAGACAGATTAGGTACTAGACTGACTGAACTGAAACTGAAAAAAGAAAACGAAAAATGAAACCAAAGAAACGCCAATCAAATTTTTTTTACAATTTGTTCCTTCAACAAACAAGCTGAGATTAGAAACCATACGGCCTTGTCGTTAGTTTATTTCTTCGTTGTGAAATTACGTATGTGGTTTAACGTTATTGATAAGCAAGTCTGGCCTCACACAGCCGGAATGGCTTTCTGAATTCAGAATCTGAATTAAGATTCTAAATTCCGGCAACTAGCCTCACACATTCTTAAAAATTCAGATTGATCAGTAGTCTTGTAATTCCCGGCACATGCAAACGTCTTCGGGACGTTATCCGCTTGCTGTTCTTACCAACTGACGACCTCAGTGGTCGATTGGTTAGCGCACCAGGTCTGGCGTCGCGCCATCTCTGAGGTCCCGGGTTCAATTCCCGGTCGAGTCAATTTAGAGAAAACTGTTTTTCTTAATTGATTTCGGTTCTGGGCTTTTTTCTCTATGTTTATGTATATTTATCCGTTATCTAGTTTAACCACATTAACGAGTTTCAATAGAAGCTTACCTATCTTAAAAAAAAATATAAAAATAAAAATTTATGGTAAATCCTGCTAAACCTGCTAAGCGTTGTTTATAAAAATGCACCAAAATTGCTTTATTTACCTTTACAATTTTAAGAATTAAAGTACATCGTAAAAGAAATACATGTGTTGTAAAAAAGGAAAATTAAACACTATTATAGCAAGGTATCAATAAGTTATCATACATCTAAAAAGCAGGATCCTGCTAAAAATGGCAACACTGGCTGTGAACTGAAATAATTCAGATTCTGAATTCCATTAGGTACACACCGCGGCACACGCCGCTCTAAAATGTATGGGAATACGTGCGTTCTAAAATTAGAATCTTAAATATTCAGATCCGGAATTCAGAACGCTCGTCAGCATCATTCTTCCATGGGCCCAAGTCTGCTAATTTTGTTAAGATCACATGCTATTGATATTCAATTACGACTCCATTACGTAATTGAATATCAATAGCATGTGATCACGATTAAGACAAATTGGGTAATCTACAAAAACTTAGAAGTAATCTCAATATAATCGTAAAAAAAAAATATCGTAAAAATATTAGTTCGTTTACTCATTCAGTTTCTTGGTAGTTTTTAAAGGGCAACACCAATTTATAGTTTACGATTATATTGAGATTACTTCTAAGTTTTTGTAGATTACCCAATTTGTCTTAATCGTGATCACATGCTATTGATATTCAATTACGTAATGGAGTCGTAATTGAATATCAATAGCATGTGATCTTAACAAAATTAGCAGACTTGGGCCCATGGAAGAATGATGCTGACGAGCGTTCTGAATTCCGGATCTGAATATTTAAGATTCTAATTTTAGAACGCACGTATTCCCATACATTTTAGAGCGGCGTGTGCCGCGGTGTGTACCTAATGGAATTCAGAATCTGAATTATTTCAGTTCACAGCCAGTGTTGCCATTTTTAGCAGGATCCTGCTTTTTAGATGTATGATAACTTATTGATACCTTGCTATAATAGTGTTTAATTTTCCTTTTTTACAACACATGTATTTCTTTTACGATGTACTTTAATTCTTAAAATTGTAAAGGTAAATAAAGCAAATTGCAGCAAGCAGCAGCAAAAAGCAATTTTGGTGCATTTTTATAAACAACGCTTAGCAGGTTTAGCAGGATTTACCATAAATTTTTATTTTTATATTTTTTTTTAAGATAGGTAAGCTTCTATTGAAACTCGTTAATGTGGTTAAACTAGATAACGGATAAATATACATAAACATAGAGAAAAAAGCCCAGAACCGAAATCAATTAAGAAAAACAGTTTTCTCTAAATTGACTCGACCGGGAATTGAACCCGGGACCTCAGAGATGGCGCGACGCCAGACCTGGTGCGCTAACCAATCGACCACTGAGGTCGTCAGTTGGTAAGAACAGCAAGCGGATAACGTCCCGAAGACGTTTGCATGTGCCGGGAATTACAAGACTACTGATCAATCTGAATTTTTAAGAATGTGTGAGGCTAGTTGCCGGAATTTAGAATCTTAATTCAGATTCTGAATTCAGAAAGCCATTCCGGCTGTGTGAGGCCAGACTTGCTTATCAATAACGTTAAACCACATACGTAATTTCACAACGAAGAAATAAACTAACGACAAGGCCGTATGGTTTCTAATCTCAGCTTGTTTGTTGAAGGAACAAATTGTAAAAAAAATTTGATTGGCGTTTCTTTGGTTTCATTTTTCGTTTTCTTTTTTCAGTTTCAGTTCAGTCAGTCTAGTACCTAATCTGTCTGAGACTTCTTGGCGGGAAAGTGAAGCGTCATGTCTGCAGTTTTGTCTTATTTTCTTACATTTGTGTTTTTTCGAATTTTAATGTGAAATAATAGTGGATTATTAACCGTTAAGTGTTTGTGAACGTGCATGGGTGTTGGCAAATGAAACAAAACAGTGCAACATCACTTTTCAAATTCTCTCAAGTAGTCCGCGTGAGACCTCAGTAAAGTCCCACATCTTTACTGAGGACTCAAGGGGTTTTGGGAACATCATTTATCATTCATCTTAATCACCACTCATTATCATCAAGGGAAAAAAACAAATAAAAAACTAATGACTAGGCAGTATGGCTCAGACCTTAGCCTGTTCCTTCATGGAACTAATATAAATAAAAAAGAGGGACTTCTTGGCGGGAAAGTGAAGCGTCATGTCTGCAGTTTTGTTTTATTTTCTAAAATTTGTGTTTTTTCGAATATTAATGTGAAATAATAGTGGATTATTAACCGTTAAGTGTTTGTGAACGTGCATGAGTGTTGGCAAATGAAACAAAACAGTGCAACATCACTTTTCAAATTCTTTCAAGTAGTCCTTGTAAGACCTCAGTAAAGTCCCACATCTTTACTGAGGACTCAAGGGGTTTGGGGAACATCATTTATCATTCATCTTAATCACCACTCATTATCATCAAGGGAAAAAAACAAATAAATAACTAATGACTAGGCAGTATGGCTCAGACCTTAGCCTGTTCCTTCATGGAACAAATAAGAGTTGTTCAAAACGGCTATAAAACAATAGCACGCGAAAGACTATATACTATAAATTTCTAGCACGCTAAAAAATACGCTATATTTTTAGCGCGCTATAAATTAGGAAGCGTGTGGGCGCTTGACTGGCGCGATTAATCATGGAGCACGCTAGATCTCGTAGCACGTTACCTTACATATCGTTCGTTGGACAGACTGCGTGCTATACAATAATTTAAAAATTATTTTTGAATCCGTCGCATTTAGTCTTATATAAAGCAAACATATTTTTCTAGCTTTCGGCAGTTCTTCTTACCTAATATTTACATAAACTATACTACCTCACACATATTCACATAACGAGGTCTGTATCCCATACTTTTACTTTATTAAATCTAAAATATTAACTAATCTTACATTACAACGATCGCGCGCGAAACGTACCTAACGTGCTGCGCGAAAAGATTGCGAAACGTATAACGTGCTGCGAGAGAGAATAAATAGATCGCGCGCGAAACGTACCTAACGTGATGCTAAAACAGATCGCGCGCGAAATGTACCTAACGTGCTGCGAGAACAAACATAACATGCGTCCGATAGCATTAGCGCGCACGCAACGACTGCCATCGCCGCTGCAGGTTGCCGCGCGCGATCGCGCGATATTCATAGCGCATAGCGCCAACGCGCCTACATAAATAGCACGCGATACGCGCGAGATACAGGCAGCGCGCTAGAATATTGCGCTATGCGCTATATTAACCACCTTTAGAACAAATATAATAAATAAAAAAAAAAACTAATCTGTCTGACTGAGGTTCAGTCAGTCTGTCAGTCTGCAGTCAGATAATCAGTTTTGTTTTGATCTGTGATCAGAGTTTTTCAGTTTCCTTCGCTTCTCATTCACGTTTGTTTTGTTTTCGGTAAAAGCAGATCCTGATGGTCGTCTAATTTAGATAATACCTACCCAAAAGTTTAATTAATAATATGTGCTTGGCATTTTGTTCGTGTTTTTAATAACGTATTACTAATATTATTTGATACTGTCTGATTAACAGTAGAAGAAAATGTCTAACCTATCCACGGGCACATTAAATCAGTACATTCAATTCGTTGAACGAGCATTCAGAACTTGCCAGGGTGGTATCCTGGCGCGCCTGCTCTCGCTAAGAGATGATCATGTTGGAAATAGAAATCTGCGATCCAGTGACATAGCTACGCTCGTTCTGGGCAACTGTGTCGAACCTCTGGACGAAATAATAATAACTCACTTGCTATGTGTAAAGGTAAATATGTTTTATAGATATACTGTAAATGTATCAATGTAAAAATTGATAATAATTTTTGGGCTTATGGAGCTCTACTGTGCTTCACGTACTGTGTTATGCTATTGTTCCCAGTTGTAGTCTTCAGATTATAGTCATTGAAACCCAACTACAAGCCTAATCTGATCTCCCCATGTTCATATGGGGTAGGCCTGCTTTAAGCACTGGAATATTATAAAGGCTGATTTTAAAATCATTGGTTAGGTAATATTTTATTGTTGTAAATCAGAAACCACTTTGGTTGCAATTGTGCTTATTTTAAGACTACTATGTTTTTGGAATATATTTTAGGAAGTGTATACAGTGCCACAAGCGGCTCTGTATCTTAATCGGTTAGGGAACTGTAAGATTTGCGGTATAATAGTGATGCCGCCTAATCTGCAGTAAAGTATTTTATTAGACAACAGAAATACTAGCTGCCCTACTCCTGTAGGTCACATGATGTTTTTGAAATTTAAGACAATCGCAAGCGCAGCATAGCGATTGTCTTGAATTTCGGGGTTATTTTTTTTTATTAGACAAAAGAAATCTAACTTCATACAAAAATATCTATTGAATATTATGTCTTCTGAACATTATGGCAAATCAAAAATATGTTACGGTTCATGAACTGATTAAGACGCAATGCTGCTTGTGGCACTCTATACATGTTGTAATAGGATGCCGTAATTGCGGCATCGTAACCGATTGTATTAGAATACCGCTTGTGGCACTCTATCTACAGCCTATATTTTCCCTTGCGGAAATAATTATTGTAAAATACACAAAATTGTGGTGGTTGGTTTATTATATTTTTACTTAATTTTTAAGGCATTGTGGATGAAACAGTATCAGGAAGCATATGAACGCCAGAATGCATGTGTGGCTTGTGTCGTGAAGTTGGTGCAAGGCCAGCAAGGGGACAACTGGAACCTGCCACTCCTTTATGCTGTTAGTTTGGACTTGAGGCTTGTTGCACAAAAAGCAGAAGCTGCATACTGTAAGTATATAAAATGACAAAATAAAAATGTTTTTTTCAAAAATAAGTTTGATGGCGCAGCGGCTAGCGCATTCGGTTTCTGATCTTCATCATCAGCCATAAACGTCCCACTGCTGGGCACAGGTCTCCTACATGGTAAATAGCGCGTAGAGATATTGGGCCATAACCCACCACGCTGGCCCAATGCAGGTTGGATGGTTTGTGGGTTGGTGGGTTCTGATCTTACCAGTTAAGCATTTTCGCAAAGACGACATGACATAGCATTGGATGTGTGACCATATTAAAACATTTCAAACTCCTCTGTGCTTAGGATGGCACATTTTTATTTTTATTTATCCTTTAATCCTCATTGGGCCAGCATGGTGAGATATGCTCTCAATAACAAGGTTGCCTTCAAGAGTTTAGCGCGTGAGTTCTTTCTCAAATCGGACGGAATCAAATCCGTCCAATAGTTTTAAACTGATTTACAGCATAAGTTACTAGTGTTTATATTTATTTTATATAGTATAATATGTATTTGTATAGTTATATATATTTTGTGTATAATGTATGTATGTATATTTAGGCTAGTTAAGTTAAGTGTTTCTTTTTTTTCCTTGTTTAAATGGTTATTCTCTAAATTATAATGTCACCGCCTACAAACATTTATGTACATCTTCACTGGTTGACTGTTAGAGAATGCCTTATGGCATTAAGTCCGCCGTTTGCTGTATTTTTGGCAATAAAGTTTAAATAAATAAATAAATGAATATGACCTCTCCATGCAATGTTGTCTATGTGGGTAGGCCAGTGCCCAGCTGTGGGATGTCTATAATAGGCTGATGAAGTTTTTTTTGGTGTGCAATATAAAGCTGTCTTGCATACCATGATCTAAAATAGTAAACAGGAATATTAATTTACTCTGTGTGTTTTCTTGAAAAATATAAATTATATACAAAAAATATTGAGTTGTATTTTATTAAATGTCAAATTAGTTAATGTTAAAACTAAAGTAGTTACTTTTATTAATTTCAGCAACCAATGGAAAAATTTTGGAGAAGGCTGCCGAGAGTTTACTGGCTGGCTTCCGAGTGTGTGTAGGAGACAACAGATCAGCTGAGCCATACTCAAAGAAAATTGGCATGTTGACCATTGTCAATCAATTGCTTAAGGTCTACTTTCGCATAAACAAAATACACTTGTGCAAACCTCTCATAAGAGCTATAGATTCTACGACATTAAAAGAACCGTTCCCATTAGCACAGCGTATAACGTACAGATACTTTGTGGGGCGCAAATCAATGTTCGACTCAGATTACCATGCAGCAGATGAGTTTTTAACTTTTGCATTCCAAAATTGTCACAGGAGAAGTTTTAAAAACAAGAAGCAAATCTTGACATACTTGGTACCCGTAAAAATGTTACTTGGATTTATGCCCACAAAAACTGTGTTGTATAAATATGATCTGGCAGTGTTCTGGGACTTAGCATGTGCCGTGAAGAATGGCAACTTGCGAGGCATTGACCAAGTGATGGAAGAGCAAGAGAGCTTCTTTATACAAGCCGGCATTTACTTGATTGTGGAGAAGCTTAAAATCTTGGCTTACAGAAATTTATTTAGAAGGGTTTATATTGCAGATAGCTCGCATCAGATAGACATAGCAAACTTCCAAGCGGCTCTACAGATTATGGGTCATGATGATGTTGACGCAGCAGAGACACAGTGTATAGTTGCCAACCTCATTTATGATGGCAAAATAAAGGGTTACATCTCATATCAACATCAAAAAGTTGTTGTCAGCAAACAAAATGCATTCCCACCACTGACTAGTCTAATCTAATAAGTGAAGCTAAGTTATTGTTTTTAAGATTATGTTACATAATAATAAGCTATGGTCTCTCCTACCCCTCCGGGAAACAGGCGTGATGTATGTGTAATAATAATAATAAATAATGTGTCTAATTCTATTTAAGTTCTTTGGTTTTAAAATAAAACACCAATGACAATCAAATTTTTTATTAAATCCACAATATATTTCAAAGAATATTATAAATATAATAAATTTTGCCAATTACTAACATAGCATTATATTCAACAATGCGGCATATAGTTCTATTAAGTCTTACAGGAAAAGGATCTGTGATTCTAATAGAAAGACATGATCTAATCTATTTATACAGCAATGTCTCTTATAAAATACACAGCATAAATGTAGGGTATGAAGTCGAAAATTGGAAAGATACATGTGATGTACATTTTCTCTTTCTACAAGTATAAGACTTAGTTTTATTTTATTCCTAGTGATGGTGAAAGTGCTTATTATGAAGAGCTTCAATTCATTTTGAGATATGTGTTGCATAACATTTGATATGAATTTATAAAATAGGTACTTAGTATACTTTCAATCAAGTTAATTTCCGATATATTCTTTTACAAGATCAAATAAATCTTTCTTACCAACGAGTTTTGAACTTATTTTTGTAAGTTAATATAGGAAGACACAGTTAAACTTTTACGAGTATAACAATACAAATAAATAGGGGATGAAAATGTACATCATCACATTTGAAAAGTTTCTGGTAGAAAAATATTAAGAAATATTTGACTAGCTATACATAAATACTTCAGTATGTCTTATATATTATTGTAATAATTATCACTTATCCACTAAACCACCATAAAAGTAATTTTCCTACTTCAATATAATAATAAAATTTTAGTTTATAAATACTGTTTTGGAGGACATTATAATTTTGTATACTTTTATTACAAAAGCTTCTGTATCTTCATTTTGTACGCAAGTGAAAATATTTGTACTACGTTATGTTATTATTTTTATATTATATACTCTTTATTCATACTGAAATAATACATTTATATTCAAGAAATAAGCAGTAAATACTATACTTATTTGGTCATAAATAAAAACGTAACTAAAGGTATACATTTTTGTTTTTTAATGCTGAAGAACATATGAAAGAATATAAATATAGGTAGTTACTAACAGTTTGAATAATGGTAAACAGATTTATTGAGCCGTGCATTGCTTAAAAGCGGGTCATAATTTATATGCTTTTGCTAAGTGGTATCTATTATTTTCGTTGATATTTACATATGGTTTGTGCCAGCTAAATTACTTCATGAAGTATCTTATCTAACTTCAAGTAACTTGTATCTTGTCTCTTATACAATTACACTTAATTCTTAACATCAAATCTATTATGTAATAAAAAGATACATTTTTATTGATAATGCTGCAAACATTTAAAAACATTTAAACATCATCTTTCTTTTAGTCTAGACCAGACTTTATTAATATTTCAATGAAATGAAGAAATATCTCGTTTCTTATAAGCTTTTTCACTCTGTCTGTAGGTACCTACCTTTTCTGGTTGAAGAGTTTGTTTATCATTGATCACATTTATACTGCAATAAGAAGGTATATTATCAAGGAAAATGTATAGTATATCTTAAAAGCTATCATACTATATGATTCACTTAAACATACAAAGATTACAGAGGACATGAAGATCGCACATAAAACAATAAATATAAGTAAATAATAAAACAATAATATGTACCTATTGATTAACAGACGATTAATTATAGTAGGTAGGTAGGTACACATACTTACCAATATTTTTAATTTTACACAGCTATCAACGCTGCTTGATTTTGGTATGAAGCCTATGAATAATTTATACAGACAATAGTGTTATGGAATACAATAGCTAGAGCGTTTCGTATAAACATGACATTGCATTGCATCACCAAGATTACCACCATTATCATTAACTTCCCAACCAAGCCTTAAACGTATCCAGCCTTTGACACCCCTATCTCTAAATAGCAAATGCCATGTCTATAACGAACGACTGAAAATTAATACCTATGGCACTAAAACTTTACAGGAAATATTATACCTCAAGGTACGGATTTGAGCTAAATAATATAGAAGTAACACACAAGTGCGTCCGTATAATTGAGAGTTCTCAATTTTGTCCCCTTTTGTTATCCATAATCTAAAGTGTCATAACTTTTTTTGTCATAATCATTACTTGTCCGAATGATAATTTGCTAGAATTTAATTTTACATACTTATCACATGCCATAAAATTGAAATCCCTAAATACAGTAGGTATGCCCTAAATTTGTTTGTCATAAATATTACTATCAATTACATACAAAAGACTTAAAACCGTTTTCAATAAAAAAAGTCCTAATTTACCAAATTATATAATGTTTATTTATCCTAATAATGTTTTTAAAACAAATTTGTATTACAAAGTTTATGGCTTATGTCACGGCTGCGGCGCTGCAAGTCTCCGGAGCGGTCCCACGCGTGCTAGTCGTCGCAGATGGCTTTCGCTCACCGCCGCTGCTTCGGCTTGCTGCAGCCTTGGCCGCGGTGGTTCGCTCACAGCCTCTTGCTCCTCAGCCCGCCTACGCGATTCTAAATTACACTCTAGGGGTAGGGCAGATAAAACTGCGTGGAGTCGGATTTACAGCGATTCGTTTCCGTTACTAAAACCTAATTTTTAGCAAATGTTTTAGGGCCACTAATTTTATTATAAATTAACATTATGTAGGTACTTAAAACAATACTTAGGACATACGACTTTCTTTCATTTAAAATTAGGAGATTTAAATACGTATTATGGTATTATAACAAAATAGTTTTATGCTGGGGCCAGACTATCGCGCTAAAATTCTTGTTCCGTTGTCGCGATAAAAAAACCTTCGTGTACAGTTGTCGCGATAAGCTTGGCCACATAGAAAAAAACATTGCAACAAAATCCTCTCCTAGTATACCGCGCGAACTTTATCGCGACAAAATCCTTTGATGTGCGGCAATTTACCGACAGCAGCGTGTTAGCGCGAATATAATGTATCGCGCTAACGCGAAGTGTTTGGCCAGACGTGTCGTGACAACGCGAATTATCGCGCTAGCGCGATAGGTGTAGCTTCAGCATTAGAAATTAAGATAATTATGCAAAACAATATTTCGACTTTTTGAACATATTGGCGATTGAATTTTATAGTAAACATGCTACGGATAATGAATGATTTTCGGACAAACGATTTTAGAAGAAGAAAGGGAGTGCCATAATTGAGATTACCTATTGTACCTAAGTGGTTGTGTTACGGTTACCTACCTCCTAGGGACAGCTTTAATTTTCTGAACGAATTTATGAAGTCTAGGGCCTTGACAAATAAAAACTACTACTTATTAAAAAAGGCGTTCAGCATCAGATCTGATCACATTTTTTTACAGCACAAGGACGCCTTGTGTGTTTTAAAACATTTTTATTACAAATTATAATACTAAAGAAAAGTAATCCACTCATTTAGTAAACAGTATACAATAATTCGCGCGTTCTGGAGTTACTCTTTAAATCTAAAACTGTCTAAACAGGCAACCATCTCATTATCGGTCTTAGCTAGCTAACTTCCGTAGTCAACAGCGCTGCTTTCATTCAAAACGTTTGTTGTTACGTAGATCAATGCTTTGTGGATGTGGCACTGTTGACGTCTTTCAGTTGTTTAGTTTCTCTCGGGGAAGGAGAGCTTGTGCAGCGGCGGGCCTTTGAGCAGCTCGTCCTTGAAGGCGGCGAGGATCGCGCGAGACATGCTCGGCTCAGCAGATGACGCATCCAGGAATTGACGCATTATTCTGTGGAACAACTGACAGTTTGAACAGAAAGTAGTTTAAAATACAACCTAATTGTGGAACTGTGATTATCTTGTTAAGAAACGAATGAGTCTCTTGGGATCTTCCTATCCGAAACCAGAAGTCTTGGTTCTTCGCCCTCAAAGATTTAGCGATCGGGGGTAGGTACTACCTGTTTCAACTGATCCAAAGGTAGGCTTTGAAACCTTTTGTCGAGCAATGTAGCTACTTAAGTATATGGATTTGCACATAGCCTTCATTTGTGATCAACCACCCTCATTTTGTAAGCGTGATTTAGTCGTGAGTCGTGACCATCAATTAAGGCGACTTTGTTTTCGTATTTTCTATGATGTGATGTCTTTGCCTAGCAGTGGAGAAGAATATATCCTGCCTGCTATCATTTTTAGGCGTAGGTGTTTTTCTCCTTTGTTTTGTAGCGTTTCCTAATAGGTTTCGCCAATATCAGTGTTCCGCTTAGGATTTTTGCGTTTGTACGGTAGAATGAAATACTTATAAATAAAAATGGAGTCTCAACCTCAACACGTGTTGTTGCGAAAAGAACACGTGAGAAACTCCGGTGATAGGTGTTAAACTATTGCGTAGGTACTTACTTGTTAGCTGAAGTGCCTCCAAGTCCTTCGCGAGTTTGTAACAGTTCAGGATGATCTCCAATGGTGTCGGTTAGAGCCGCAATCATCACGTCTGCAATTCAAACAATTGTAAGTTTTCTTAGTCTAATTAGGAACATATCTACCATAGGTACGACAGTTTCGACAACTTCCAACTCCACATATGGAAGTCACACACATAGTGTAACAGTGATGTTCGTGCATCATCGAGACCGCTCGGGTGCCGCCGCCGGCGGGTGTTCTCATGCGAACTTCACACCACCGCGGGAGGCGCCGGGCGCCTTACTTCACAGCAGACAGACCACTTCGCCACGGATCACGGACGACACCAGACGCGCGCGCTTTAATTAGTTAGCATAATTAAACCAATGTTCGTCTATAATACCACATTATACATTTTATACAGTCCACTACTCTCATCATTTAAGTCCTCTAGTTAGGACCCTAACAGTGACCTACCGAGCACTTTCTTCTGTATGGTGCGCGAGAGCTGTCCGCGCTCCGCCTCCATCTCCAGGAACGCCATGAGCCGCTGCGTGGCCGCGCGCGCCGACGCCGGCGACGCCGACAGCGATTGCGAAAACATCATCTGCAAGGGGATGTTACTGTTAGGTTAACTCTTCAATCTCTTCTGCCCCCCCCCCCCCCCCCTCTCCTAGATAGCTGCCCAGCCCCCCTAGACAAGTGGCAAACGCTCCAAGTCTATTCGTTAGCGTTACAATGTTGCAGCAACATCAACATAATTGCTTTATTTTATGGATAATAATAATTGAGGCTATCAGCGTAATAGTGGTGTAACCTCAGACTACTTCATTCATAATGAGGAATTAAAATTTGCTAACACCACTCTCTTGCTTTATTGTTTGTGCAAAAACAGATATACGTGTTCAATGCGATCTATTGATGGATACTAAAAGGTGGCTTACACCACTTTGTATTGAAAAATCATAATGGAACGAATGTATTTTACGCCAAAACTGTGGGTTACTCCACTTTTGCGCTAATAGCCTCAATATTGATACCCCAAAGGGTCATAGGGTTGCTGATATCATTATCAGAGCTTATAAATTTCTCGTTGCCGGGCACATTAGTACCTAAAGAAAACTTATGTGACAGTAGGTACAGTCGAAGAAGTTTCCGGTCGACCACTGTTCGACGATTTGCTTGCACACAATCTGCGCGCACGCACTGTACCGCACGCGCGGCCGGAAATGGAGCGCGAGCAGGAATTAGGAATCAGCATTTAGGAATTTGAAAAGTCCTGACAAAAAGCTTGACTAATGTTTTTTTATATATTAGCGTTTTGATAATGCTTAAATATACTAAGTAAAATTTTAAACACTGAAAAAAGACGACAACCTCAGTTGGGAATCGAACCACGCACCTTCCGCATTCCGGGCGGCTGCCTTAACCACTTGGTAGACACAGACCTCGGTAGCCAAGTGGTTAAAGCAGCCGCCCGGAATGCGGAAGGTGCGTGGTTCGATTCCCGCCTGAGGTTGTCGTCTTTTTTCAATGTTTAAAATTTTACTTAAAAAGCCTTACATTACGATAAAAGTCAAGACTTTTTAGTCACAAAATGGAAACATTACTTACTTACTTACTTTTTATATTTTGTTTTTGGATAAATGAGAAATTAATAAAGATTAAAGATTTTTGTTACTCATATTCCAAAATCCGAACAAATTAAAGAGCAGGACAAAGTCCGGACTAGAGTCTAAAAGTCCGGACATGACCGGACTGTAACCCTAAGCGCGAGCGCATATCGCCGAAAAGTGGTCGACCGGGACTTCCACGACTGTACGTGGGAAGGTTGGGTCATCATAACCAATAACCCACCACGCTGGCCCAATGCGGGTTGGTGGAAATGTGCGGGTTGCCGATTAGAATGTAGGTAAAGATCGCTAATTAAATGAGATCAATGACAGACGTGAAAAATAAACTAATTACTTGTTTATACAATAAATAAATAATAATAATAAATTTTCCTACACTGACACCAATTATCTAGCCCAAGAGAAGCTTCGTTATGAAACTTGAAATGGTTACTAGACAACGGATAAACATACCTAAAATACTTAAATACATACTAATTATACATAGAAAACACCCAGACCCGAGACAATTTAGAAAAACAATAATTTCTAAATTGACCCGACCGGAGATCGAACTCGGGACCTCAGAGATGGCGACACCATGAAAACCGGTGTACAAACCACTCGACCAAGGAGGTCGTCGTACGACCTATACGGAGAACACATTAATTGATAAAATGATTAGGTAGGTACTAGAAAAAAAAATCAATCAGTCTCAGGAAAGCTCGAATGGAATTCGTACCTTTGGAATGCCGGTCCACTATGCTCTAACCGCTAAGTTACCGCGACCCCAGAAGACTCGTTGAATTCTTTCTAGTATGTAGTTGATGTTTAAGCTGCAAGCCAGCGGTTGATTTTTTTTCTAGTAATCATTTTATCCTATAACTATACTTATAGCATTGTGAATGCATAATTTCAATAATAAAGACATTCAATTGAACTAAATTAATCACATATCACGCAGTCCGGTGGCTACTTCAGTGGAATTTCGTTTTTATCTAGACTTTCTTCATAGTTTTCGAGGGTTTTGTAAAACTGTACCTTAGCCAGTTGGTATATGATCTCCTCCAGCGTGTACTCGGTGTACAGTGTGTCGGCGGCCTTCAGCTTGTCCATCATCTCCTCGTATTCCTCCTCGCTGATGACGGGCACGTCTCGGTCGTAGTCCGATGTACCTGACGGTGAAGTTAAAACTTAGTTTAACTTACTCTCACCTTAAAAATCATAGGTAAAAGGAGCCAACAGGGAGCAGATTAGTAGTAGTAAGTGGTGTGTACCAACCCCTCTCTTCCTTGGGTTTAGGAATTTGTAAAGTCCTGACAAAAAGCCTGACATTTGACAAATGAAAGAGCCGGACAAAGTCCGGACTAGAGTTTCAAATTCCGGACTAATCCGGGCGGATGGTAACCCTACTTGGGTGTCGTAAAATGCGACCAACGGAATAAATAATGTACATACATCCAACAGCATAGAGCGGCGATGGGCTCACCACCTGTCACGCTGAGCACATGTGCAGTCGATATTTGGTGAAAAGTGGGTCTCTGACTAACCCTTCGGGGATAATAGTCGTGATTAGGCATATGTTTGTGTACTATTTTGACTGAATGACTGATTTACCTACTAGCCAATGATGTTGGTCTGCAGCATGGGGTCGTATTCTCTTAGCAGGCCCCTGGCGCAAGTCCGAGGGCACCGGCAGCATCGCCACGGGTATTGCAACAGAGGGCCTACTCTCTTTCTCCGAAACGAAATTTCGGCTGATTTTCGTTTGCTATTTACAGCGGTTTCCATTCCTTCCGAAATTTCGTTCATATAAAATAGGTTTTGGCATTTAAATTATTAATTTTTATAAAATTGTTTGAAATTTCAAAAATAATGGAAAGCGCTTTAAATAGCAAACGAAAATCGGCCGAAATTTCGTTTCAGAGAAAGAGAGTGGCCCTCTGTACCTAGCCTACCTACGGCTACGACAGGCTGTTGCTGAGCTAACGCTAGGCGTAATCTACTTACTTACCAAACTATGTTTATAGCTTTTAACTACTTATAAAAGCACTATTTATTAACCTTGGGCACTATCACAGCACAGTTTTTTGGCATTCTTGAAATAACAGAATTCCATGGTGAACGGTAAGCCAGGCGTAGGGTTCACGCTAGCCCGGTCTAGGTCTAAACATGCCTTCATTATGACTGATGATATTGATAGCTAATCTTACTCACCAATGATATTGGTCTGCAGCATAGGGTCGTATCTCTTGACAGGCTCTTGTCGCATGTCCGAGGGCACCGGCAGCATTGCAACCGGGGACAAGCTGTTGCTCAGCTCCCAGTTCTTATTTGCGATGGACCTGATGATGTCGGGGCTGTTCCCGAATGGGAAAGACTGCAGGCCGGCAGGGGCGTGGTACTGGTAGTCCTGGATGTTAGGAGGAAAGTAAGAGATGGTGAAACGTTGACAATAATTACTACCTCATGCCGGCACCACACGCTTGGCAAACCTCGGCAAGCCGCCACAAATTCAAACGTGTGGATAGAGCGTTTACAGGCGCTTGTGGCCGATCCGTCGAACAAATCGCGGCGCGCTAGCGCAAGCACAAGCGGCAAGCGTGTGGTGCCGGTATCAGGTGGTGTTTACAACGCAAAAAAACATCAAATGTTACAAAGGAGAAAACTGTTTTTCTTACTTGTAGTTAAAGTATATTTAGTAAATATCCAAATATTATTTACCTAGGTAGGTACATGTGAAAGACGTATTTGTTTTAAAACTTTGTTAACGGGACTGAACACAAATTCGTGTACAGTCTCGTTAACATAGTTTTAATACAAAGCAACGCGAAAGTTTAAAGTCTTGACGTATTTGTGGTTAGAAAGAAAGTTTTTCGAAGAAAACATGTACCTACAGGTTTTTTTAAAAGTTGGTAGAGTCTACCGCTATGTTATTTTGAAAGCAAACATGGTTTTAACATAACGTGTTCGATACAAATGAATCCCTTGTATGATAACTATAAATAATTTCCTCAATACTCGTAGGGTCGCCGCACACTGTTCTACGCAGTATGGGAAGCTTGGCCATAAGTAAAAATTAAAAAAATCACATTTGTTCACATTGGTCGGTATCTAAGGGTAGTTGGATATATTATGCATTAAAGAATACTAATATAAGGTATGTATAATTTATGTTCTGTCGTAACGAGCACAGTTTCACGAGACGTTAGTTGCAGTGCAATAAAACAAACAAAATATTGTGTATATTCGTGTCCCATTTTTCTGTAATATAGATAACATTTATAATTATTAATAATGGATTCTGTTACTGCAGGTGTGTGTTGTTTAGTATGTCATATTGATATCATAAGTTTCATATAAATTAAAATGTTACTTGACTTCGCACAAAACGAGGTAAAAATTATTACAATTTCTTAAAGACGAGCGTTTTTGTTGATGTTCTGTACATTTCTGTGCTATAGTTTGTTTCGAGAAAACGTAGCTTAGTATGTCTGTTATATATTTCTGTTAAAAAATCTACCGCCTTTTACCGCCACTCATACAACTTGTGCTAGAACACGAACATTTAATTAACTGAATATTATGTACCATTTCATGTTTACTATGCCATGACTCTTTACGTTTATTTAATACTGTAGTTTTCCTGTTTTTAAACTTAGTGACTTATTTGTAACTTATAAGTACCATGTAGGTTACATATATTCACGAAGATACGTTTACGTATTTACTATTGATTGACAGACTGATAACTGTATTTCGTTGATTTTTGTCATTTTGCTTTTAGATACTTTATCAATGACTAGGTTGGAGTTGGTCGAATATTGTTTTTCACGTCCAGTGAAGTCGTTTATAAGCAAATTTAAACACCTTACACAACATATACTTAATAAAAAAACTCAATGTCCACCTTAAAAAAATACATGGAACTTTTTTTTTATAATCTACAACGGGTAAGCGCTTGGCCTTCATCTCACCTGATGGTAAGTGACGATAAGGCCAAAGGTGGAAGCGTGCTTCACCCGGAATCCTCAACCACTGAGGAACTGGCTATCTTATCCCAAACTGTCGGAACACAACAATGCTATAAACATCGTTGTTATGGCGACAGACTTAGATAAGATGGTGGTAGCTAGCCAGGCGGACTCAACAGCCCTACCACCAACCAAACCGAGTACACAAAGATGTACCCCCCGCTGGGAATCGAACCCGGGACCTCTGGGCCTGAAACTGGTGGCTAAGCCACTAGACCAAAGAGGCGATTAAAATGAACTAAACACATTCTAAGTAATTTTAGAGCTGGATTCGAAGTACGCTTTTCTAAAGCACAAATACCGATCTAACGACGTAAATGTGAAGTTTTAGCAGTCAACTTCAACATCTGAATTATGTTATGCTGCGTCTATGAATTTAAGAAGTGCCGGTCAGCTTGGAGCTGCTTATATTATCAAAGAAATTGCTATTTCACCAGAATCTTACAAGTTGAAAACATCTGTAAAACCAGTAGAAATACATCAGCTGACCCCAGAGAAAGCCTTAGCCATAGAAAAACACGCATGATAAATGAGGCCAGTAAAACCAAGCCATATTGGCTTGGTACCGAAACGTCCCGCGTCAGTACTAATAATCTAAACTTATCTATCAAAACAGTTCCAATTTCTTACTTTTGGGGCAAATCTGATTCCTCTAGCAACATTACTTGTACACTTGTGTGCGTGTCACCGAGATAGTACGCGTAAATTACTCCTACATCCATTTTTTTCTTGCCTCACGCCATGACAGTTTTCTAATACGAGACTGTCGTTCTATGCGTTATTATTCTTAGGCCTTAGCATTCTTTATTAATGGTCGATTTTCGGTTAATCAGTATAAATTGATAAGGAAAACTTGTGTTTATTGAACTGAAACTGAAACTGAACTTAAAAATTTTACTTGTGTATCTTGAAAAACCTTTTTAACATTATATTAAATTAAAACTAATCGTGTGTATCGAAATTCGTACATAAACATTGGTAAATAATTTTGGCCAAGCTTCTCATACTACGTAGAACAGTGTGCGCCGTAGGTATGTAAGTATATCAGTTACGTTACGAGTGCTGCCTTTCACACGTCTTAAAATAAGCCGTTGACTATTGTAAATACTTAATTCAAAAGTGATTAAAATTCATAGCGTAGTAGTAAAATCTTGTTCTTATTCAAGATTAAAAAATAGTAGGTACTTACCTAACTCTTACCTATAAGTATTTTGTTATAGAAATAAATAACTAACAACATCGAGTTAAGTAACTGATAAGTGTTCGTTAACTTCACTTATCCAGTACATAACGAAGTTTTATCGAAGCATATAACTTACGAAAGAAGGATCGCATTAACTACTCACCGTTCGACTGGAAGTTTATACACTTATCTTTACGACGAAGCGCCGTCAACGCGAATTAAGGTGCCAAGCTGTCGTTCATGGGATGTAATAAAATATTTTAATCATTTATTATTCTATAAAGTTATTACCTAAGTAATGAATTTTAGCATCGCTGTTCTTAATTACTCGTACCTGCTCTTTGTTATTACATTTATTGTAGGTAAGTGTGATAATATCTACTTATTTATAGCCACCATAAAAGTACTTAATAAATTAATGATATCGTAATGCTACACCTCGATAAAGCGCAATGTTTTATTTTAAACATTTAACTTTTACATTCAACAAAAACAAATAGTTACTTGCCCAAATTAAAACTTAATAGTGTTGATGAATTTCGGCGGGCTGATGGATAAGAGCCACGGTAGCTTCATTGGAAGTGCTTCTGGCCCGGAATGTCAGAAGGATGCAGGCAGCGGTATATAAGGCGACTGCTAGAAACCGCAAGAAACTTCAAG
This sequence comes from Scoparia ambigualis, assembly GCA_963921215.1. Lineage (NCBI taxonomy): Eukaryota > Metazoa > Arthropoda > Insecta > Lepidoptera > Crambidae > Scoparia > Scoparia ambigualis. The sequence continues at coordinate 8,817,788 of OY992511.1, read as the reverse complement.
GGCTGGTCAGGTCAAGTGTTTTAAACATGACAAAAATGTCAAAAAACAAATTCGTGCCTCTTTTATTTTTTATTAAAATATTCATTTTATGAATTTTAATTTAATAGTCTTTGAGTATCTAATGTTTTTAAAGCATTAGGTAACATAAGAAAAATAAAATGAAAGAATCAATATTAAATAACGTTTATTTACAACGCGCGGGCAGCGGCCGGCTGTTGACCCACCCGTCTGTTGACCCGTCCGCGTCACGTCAGAGCTGGGCGATATGTACCTACGTTAGTCTGCAATCTTTTTTTGCCATTTTTGTCATGTTTAAAACACTTGACCTGACCAGCCCTTGGAGTTTCTTACAGTTTCTAGCAGTCACCTTATATACGTTCAATGGATGCAGGCTCGAATGGAAACTCGAGGATTTTTTTCAAAATTTTCTTATTCGTAAAAAGTAACCAGTCCAACCTAGGACGAGCCTAGGGTTACCTCCGTCCGGATTAGTCCGGACATGTCCGGACTTTTAGACTCTTGCCCGGACTTTGACCGGCTCTTTAATTTGTCCGGATTTAGGAATATGAGTAACAAAACTACATTTTAAATAATACCTAACAAATAAATCTAGGGTTAACGGTTTTAATCTTTATTAACTTCTCATTTATCTAAAAACAAAACATAAAAAGTGAGTAATGTTTCCATTTTGTGACTAAAAAGTCCGGACTTTTATCAAAATGTCAGGCTTTATGTCATGACTTTTTAAATTCCTAAATGGTAACCCTATACGAGCCTGACTCTACGCCAGGAGACAATTAGTGAATAAAAACTCAATGCGTTCAAGTGACGACAACATCCAAGGACCTCGTTACCCCTATGAGTGTTTTCCCTTAGCGTATTTATTAAGATGTGAAGGTTATGGATTAGTCTGTGGATTTACTCCGAGCCAACATGTCATTAATAGTATAAATAGCTCAATGCAATAGGCGATAGGCTTTGACCTACTTATGAACTTTGACGAATCCGTCATAATAAGATGGAAGGTCACTCTGAAGTAATTACCTACAAGGATACATCAACTTTTCTTGGTATCCGCTTATAGTGTCGGGTAGGTATAAATAAGTACTCGTATAAAACGAACGGATTCTGAACATAAATTCTAAGCGTACCTAGTAGATATGTTTTTAATAAAGTATATTTCTAGAATAAACGAGAATTTATGCATGTTTTAGGTTAGTAATAAAGTTTAACACCTAATTTTGTACATTCTGGGTGCTTTTTTTTAAAAGAAATCTATTTTATTACACTACTTAGGTATCAAGGAAATAGAGCAGTTTATTAAATGTTTATTTTACAAACTTTAATTTATTGTTTAAACTGTCTTATGTTTTAGTCGTGTTCCGTAGCGGCTTACTGAAAGAATACTACCACCCCCTCTCTTCCCTTGGGTGTCGTAACAGGCGACTAACGGACTAAAGACTGCACATACATCCTAGAGCGTAGAGCGCATAGAGCGTCGACGGACTCACCACCTGTCACGCTGAGTGTAAGTAGTTGCAGTGAAGCATGGACTATGGCAAAAGACTACTTTTGCGGTCCTCATTGCCTAGTCCCTGACTAACCCTTCGTATAAGTAGTAAGTAGTAAGCCAACGACCTATTCGCCTCCATCTCATATGTAAACCTCATCTTCGGGTGAAGGGAGTTGAGATGTTGCATCCACTGATCCACTTCCTGCTTGCTTCCTTTAACGACGTCGTTAAAGGAACAAACATCCCGAAGTTAGAAGACAACCAGCCTATATGCCTTATGTTAAAGGAGTTACGGACAAGATCGGCCACATATTACGCGAGTACTCGATACCGACAATATACACTCCAGGCATAAAGGTCAACAACATTGTGGGCTCCCCAAAGGATGTTTTGCCACTTCAAACACCAGGCGTATACAAGATAGACTGCAGCTGCGGTAGTTCCTACATAGGCCAGACAAAACGGACTATCCATGAGAGGGTCAAGGAACATATTGCAGCTGTGAAAAACCGCCAGTCTAACAAATCAGCCATTGCGGAGCATTTACTTGAAAGAGGCGCAAATCATTGGATCGAATTTCATCGTACGCAAGTCCTCTCCACAGATCGCCACTTTTATTCAAGAGTAGTGCGTGAAGCGATTGAAATTAAGAAACATCCGAACAATTTCAATCGGGAAGATGGTCACAAACTATCATCAGCGTGGAATCCAGTGTTTGCAAAAACGCCACTTCGTTTTAGTCTGCAATCGGCTAACTACCAGAATAAGGCTTGTATACGGAATAGGGACACCGTTAGTGTTGTGTGTGACGGTAGTTGGATAAATAATGTGACGGTGGATGAAGACTCAGCGACGCAAACGGAGGCGATACACCGCGACAGCAGTCCACCCGTGACCACGGCCGGTGCAACTCGGTCGAAACGTCGGGTATAAAAAGGTATGCGTAGAATGCCTTTACTAAGTAGTTTTGCGTTAAATCCCGTCTAAATATGTGTGCATAATGGAACGCGAAAGTTTAAAAGTGTACACTTATTTGACGTCGAAAACAAAAATAAAACTTAAATAAAATGTAGTCAAATCTTAAGAACTAATCTAACCAACTAAATTACCTACGTACCTACCTACCTAACTAATCTACCACTAGTTCGGATTTTGGGAGAGCCTTCGACTGAGAAGAAACTCCGGAGGCCTTACTTTTTTCTCAATCTTTGAATCGTTTAAAGGCTTATGATGATGTTGTTTTTACCTTAGCGCTGGCCTGTTCCATTAGCATGGTCCTGAGCTTCTCTTGCTGAGCGTTCTCTTCGGCAGCCTTCAGGTTCTGGGTGTAATGCGCGCGAAGGTAGTCGATGTTGAACTTGATCTCTTGGAGGAAAGCAATCGCTTCTTCCTTTGTCATCTACAAATATAAACATAGGTTAGCATACCCTAATCATTAGCTTATATTATAATGCGAAAGTAGGTTTGTTAGTTTGTTACGCTTTCACGCTAAAGCCGCTAAACTGATTTTGATGAATATTGATAGATGTGGCTCTGGAACGGTTATAGGTTTCTTTTTCTACTTAACATGTAATTTTAGGTCAATTCGAGCCGTGGTTCTTCGATTCGAACACTCGGATAATCTAGTAAATAAGTACGGGTAATGTTTCCATGATGCAAGCACCTAGAAAACATCAGAGGGTCGGGGATTTGGTATCTACGACTTGAAGTTGAATAAATTTCTCGTCTTGTCGCCATGCCGCTTTCGCAAAGGCCATAAGCAGCCAACGGGTAACTATTTCCTAAATAAGGTTATAAAAATTAACCGTGTTGCGTAGCGGTGAAAGAATACTACCACCCCCTCTCTTCCCTTGGGTGTCGTAAAATGCGACTTAAGGACTAAAGCTGCACATACATCCAACAGCATAGAGCGGCAATGGGCTCACCACCTGTCACGCTAAGCAGTGTGTTGTGCAGTCGCTATTTGGTGAAAAGTGACCTATATGGTAGAGAATGCCTTTTGCTATACTCATGCCTAGTCTCTGACTAACCCTTTGGGGATAATAGTCGTAATTGTACTTATGTATGTATGTATGTATGTTATATAAAAATTCAGGAGAGGAAATAAAATAAAAAATAAAATTTTCCTACAATCAAACCAATTATCTAGCCCAAGAGAAGCTTCGTTATAAAACTCGTTAAATGGTTACGAGACAACGGACAAACATACTTAAAATACTTAAATACATACTTATTATACATAGAAAACATCCAGACCCGAGACAATTTAGAAAAACAATAATTTCTAAATTGACCCGACCGGGGATCGAACCCCGGACCTCAGAGATGGCGACACCATGAAAACCGGTGTACAAACCACTCGACCAAGGAGGTCGTCAATGAAACTATAACAGTCAATCATCTTAGACTTCCACAATAGTAATTAAACCAGTAAGTAGTTTGGATATACCTGACGACAAAAACATAATTAAGCTCATAAAGCCGTTAGCAGTAAAAGGTTAGCTGTTATAAAAACATTTACGGTATGAAGTGCTGAACTGTGTCAAGCTCCATGTTGACGACTCCCAAAATAATATCTGTACAGACATTAGCCCGTAAGGCTATAAACAGGATGAAAGCGGCGGCGGCGAACTATATTAATAAGGATCGTTCATGTCTTGTTCGCACTGGATAAGTAAGGAATTTAGTCGTAGTACGAGTTCATTGCTTCGCTACTGTTATTGGGTTAAAATTCGTTTTAAATAAGCAAAGCAATGTATTCACTACTATGACTAGGTAAATTACTCGCCCAGTGCAAACCAGGTCCACCGCTCGGGCAGTTTGCGAGGAAACTAGCGATTTTTTTAAAGGTTATTATTAATGTGCGTTTAACACATTAATAATAGTGCTGTTAACCCATCCTGTAATCTATAATGACTGCATTTCTCGCATTCAATCCGAGCATCTATACGCTCGGCTATCGAAGGCGACGCCTCACACTGTCCTTGCGTTCTTATTATTAACGCTGATTAACTGCCGTAATCAGAGACGTCAATTAAGTTTTAATGACCATTAAATATAATGCTGTCACTTTATTATGTATAGTGCTAAATAGAGAAGGAAAGATATTTAATTGTCATTAAAACTTTATTGACGTCTCTGAGTACGGCAGTAAAACTGCTGCCACCTGTCGCTGCATAATGCGCGATAAACTAGATATCCACTTGCCGATACTGCCGCAGCAGATTCTGATGTTATGTTATGTTATACTAGCGGCCGCTCGCGGTTTCACCCGCGTGGTTCCCGTTCCCGTTCCCGTGGAAATATCCGGATAAAAAGTATCCTATGTGTTAATCCAGGTTATAAACTACCTGTATGCCGAATTTCATCTAAAGCCATTCAGTAGTTTTTACGTGAAAGAGTAACAAACATCCATCCATACTTACAAACTTTCGCGTTTATAATATCAGTAGGATACTTGACGGACTAGTAGGTGCATACACTGCACTCTACTAGACCACTACTTGATTGTGAAGTAGGTTGAATATTAAAGCTGCACTCAACTCACCGCCTGGCTTGAAGTAGTACTTAATTATGGAAAATTTATAACGTGTTAGACCGCTAGCCGTGTCGGGTAGCGGTGAAAGAATACTACGCCCCCTGTCTTCCCTTGGGAGTCGTAAAAGGCGACTAACAGACTAAATACTGCACATCTAACAGCATAGAGCGGCGATGGGCTCACCACCTGTCACGCTGAGCACATGTGCAGTCATAATTTGTGGAAAAGTGGACTATGGTAGAGGACTGCTTCTGATGTCCTCATTGCCTAGTCTCTGACTAACCCTTCGGGGATAATAGTCGTAATAATATGTACCTATGTATGTTAGACCGTTCATTCAAGATTGATTTTTTTGCAAGAAATTAAGATGTTGCCTGTTGATAACATTTAGAGCGACTCTGATTTTTAAGGGCAGCGACATCTTAGTAAATGCAAAAGGAGCATACCTACATCCGCAAAGAGCTGTAGTCTTAAGCTTCCACTGTATTTGCCTGAACCTTCTACACGATACGAAAAATCCCTCAATACTCATTTAGATAACAAGGCAATAACTTCACGTCAGGTGCGTACATATAAGTCCTACTAAGAAACAAAGAAAGTTTACCATTCCCTCCTGGAGGAAGTCTTCAATGGCAGTAGTGACGCCTCGCTCGTCGCCCGTCCAGAACACGTACTCCGCCATGTCCAGGGGCGAGTACTGGACTCCGGTGTACGAGGAATAGTGATCCATCTGTAAACAAAAGCTTGTCAACGAGCTGTTGCTTGCCTCTTCGTTTGCAGGATCTTGTTCTTACATCTAAGGATCAACACACTGCACGGAACTTATGTTTTTTTTTTATAAGAAGGAGGCCAACGTGCAGACGGGTCTCCTGATGGAGAGTAATCATCGCCGCCCATGGAAACCCTCGCAAAACCAGAGGAATCGCAGACGCGTTGCAGCTTTTAAGAAAGGAATTAGGAATTGTGAGGGGAGGGGGGAGGGCCTTCGGAACCCTTACTGGCCGGACGAAACACAAAAGCACTAAGTGCCATTATTTCACGCCGAATATTCGTAAGAGGTGGTATTACCCTGGGCAAGCCGGCCCAATGCGTGACGCACAGCGTGGCTGTACCACTCAGTCAGTGTCACTTATTTAGCACCACCCCAGGGATCACGTGTAGTCTATTAATTTTATTGTAGCCCAGCAACAACCAATGAAAGGTGGTTATAGTGTGCTGGAATATTTAACCTTTGTCAACTAGAAGTTCAACTCAATATTAAAGAAGAAAAACCTTCTTTAACCTACACACAACAGGACACAACAATAACAACAAAAAACAGATAATATAGATCTCCGTCTGAAAGCAAACGTCATGGCGATAGCGTCGTTAATGAAAAATTCAGATGTTTATTGCTCATTAGCTTTATGCTTTTTGTGTAAACCGTAACTGTGTGCAATATAACATTTTTACTGTTCACTTTAACTTTACGCTTTTTATGTAACAGTGTGCAAATAAATATTTTTATTCCATGTGATTTGAATTCGACGACGCAGTTTTGTTTCTTAGCATTATAAAGGCTGAATGTCGCCAGTAGGTAGGGTAGGATCCAAAGTGACATCAAAGTTCCTACGACGAGACGGTGCCCTGCGGTAAAACAAACCTTTATCTAACAGGATAAACGCTCCCATCTCAGTCTTAATGCATCCCACGCGACATAGACACACCATTAGGCACGTTTTTAAATTAGTAGAATAGGGCCAATGACGCAACTCAATGGTCTGAAGCGACATTGTATCCTCGAGCAGCGACTCTTCTGCGTGTGTTGGCCAATCTTTCGCGTAAGCATCAAGCTCGTCTTCGTCCGTCCGTTATACTTATACCACCGTATTCATAATCTCCAGTCCCACTTTTATGTCATGAAAATGATCTCAGTATTGTAGACACTCATTAATATTAAACAGATACTTTAAACAAAAGACGCAACCTGTATTCAGAAAGCTTGCTAAATGAGGCTGAAACGTAATGGAGATGGAAGCTTGTTATTAAATTAAGTATTGTTCAAGAAAGTGACAAACAGATCTGAGTAAGTAACAAATAATTAACATATGTATTAGATGTCTCTATCTATGTTTATAATATGACATCTGATAGTAGGAAGTTAATACAAAAATATAAAAAGTTTATTTTAAAGCAAAATATTACGTTTTTTTTTGTTTTTAATTCTTTATAGTTCGTAACTAGCAAAAGGTAACTTGTTACGTGATATAAAGAAATAAATATTAAGTGTAAAGCAACCAGTGAAAGAGGTATGTTTACATTTCGTAAAGGCCTTCAATAACAAGAAAGCTGACAACTACCTTAGTCGCTGCGCAAACGTTGACACTTTCTGTTGCCGACACAGCACACCATCATAAAAACGTGATTTGCAGTTGCCGCGCCGCACCGGACACTGCGACCGCGTTTTTGTATGGCCCCCTCTTCACATCGGCAGACGCATCCGCAGACGTCATCTGCGGATGCGTCGGCCGACGTGTAGGGGGCTGCCTATGTGAAGAGGGGGCTTATGGCTTGTCCCGTGTCGTCAACAGAAAGTGTCTACGTTTGCGCAGCGCCTTAGCCAGCGTTGCCTGGTAATCCAAAGAACATTATTAACATGTGAATTGGCATGTTGGCAGCATAGTAGGACCCTTGAGCCTACAGCTGAAAGGCATATTTTATTTACAACTAGCGGCCAGTCCGCGTAAACACTCCGTATCCCATGATGGAAATTCCAAGAAGTTTATTTCCTGGCACGCACAAACATAAAAAAACAGGATTAGCCAAATAAGTGCAACCGTACTGAAATGATGCGCGGCCATACCTTGTTATTGTTTTTTATTGTTATTCATTTTTCTTTGTTTAGCATTTGTCATTTTGTTAAGGCTTGTATTTTTGTCCTTCTAATTTGTAATTAGTACTTCTCTTTTGTGTAGACGTCGCCCCTACTCAAGGCCCAGCTGAAAATCAGCGTTGTGGCGTCTAGCAGCAACAAAAGCTGAGCTAGTTAGCCTTCTCGGCCAACATATTATTGTTTGATTTTTATTACCTATTTTTTATTATTATTACCTATCTGTTTTTTTAATTTTTTTAATAATTATTTTTATAGGTATAAGTACTTTTCTTTGTTTCATAGCTATAATTTTTTAATGATGTATCTAGCCGAATAAATGATTACTTACTTACTTACTTACATTCGTGGCAATTAATTTTTATTTATACAATATGTCCAGGGATGTAGTAATAAAACTTTAGGAGCAGTATCTGCAATATATCTCATTGACAAAAATACCCCATAAATGGGGGGTCAATTGTGTTTTGTTATTGTTGTTCAAAAAGTACCGGAATGCGCACAAAAACTGTAAAACAAATACTTTCCTTATAATACGAAATTAAAAAAAAGAGTTGTTAGATAGCGTGTTTTTATTGTATTAGCTACCCTACACCTTTGCCTTTAAAAAACGCCTCTACACGACGTAGAACTCAAACCAATAGTCTCTGCAGTCTTGTGGGGTTTTGGAATTGCCAAATAAGGGGTATTTTCGTCGATAAAATATATTGTAGACACTGCTCTTAAAGTTTTTTTACTACATCCCTAGACACATTGTATAGATGAATACTTTATTGCATAAAGAAATAACATTCGTTATTGAAGTTTAGTATGAATATGTTAAGTTCCTCCTGAATGAATCTTTTTACTTACGTTATTCTTAGTTTCCTTGGTAATGTCAGCGTTGAAAGCTCGCCGCGCCGCTGTGTGCCCATTCTGAGGGTTGGTCGTCAGTGATCCTGGTTGCACTAGCCTGGCCGCTCCGTGGAACACCTGCAAATAATTGTACCATGAACCCTGACTTCTAAGACTTCTGATCCCTTATCTGTCACGAAGACTCCTAGAGGTAGCTAACAATTGAATTTATATTGTGTCTGGCATTACCACAGCTGATCTCCTAAGTGTCAAAAATGATTTTAGGTTACAGCGACTGCTTAGTTCGATGTTTGATTTGTTAAAACAAAGGTTATCAAATCGTTCGACGTTCAGCTTTTTAGTATGCATATAAATAAATAAATAAAAATAAATAAACTTTCCTACACTCACACCAATTATCTAGCCCAAGAGAAGCTTCGAAGAGACTCGTTAAATTACTAGACAACGGATAAACATACTTAAAATACCTAAATACATACTTATATACATAGAAAACACACAGACCCGAGACAATTTAGAAAAACAATATTTTCTAAATTGACCCGACCGGGGATCGAACCCGGGACCTCAGAGATGGCGACACCATGAAAACCGGTGTACAAACCACTCGACCAAGGAGGTCGTCATATGAACAGTGACTTTGCTTTGAAAGTGTTCTTGGTAATGTTAGTTAAACAGTAGACATGCTGATTTGATCATTCTTCTGTGAATACTTTTTGGTAGCAAGTGCAGCTTACTTCGTGGATGCCTTCTGCAGACCATCTTTAGCCAGTTGGTGGTCAAGCTGGAAAGATGACAGGTGTGACTTCTCGTTACCAACGGCGTCGTACTATCCTTAGTACCTAATCTACTGTTCGCTTGCTGAAGTTGTAGCGGCGGTGGCTTCATGGGCTGTAAGGTGGGCCCGTCTTGCTCCATCACTACGTGGATACCTTCAACAGGCACCTTTAGCTAAGCAGACGAGTGTAGTTGAGACTTCTCGTCACCAACTTTGTCGTACTAACCTTAGTGGTCTGTTCTTCACTTGCAGCGTTGGTCGAGGCGGTAGCTTCATGGCCGCTGAGATAGGCCCCATCTTGTACCATGACTTTGTGAATGCCCTCAGCAAGCACTGGAAAGACGTGTTCAGGTGTGGATCCTGTCCCGATGTACGTGATACTAACCTTAATAGTCTGCCTCTCGCTTGGTTGCTGAAATGGGCCCCTACTTGCACTAGGACCCTGTGGATGCCTTCAGCAGGCACGTTTAGCTAAGAAGACGCGTGTAGTTGTGACTTCTAGTCACCAACTTCATCGTACCAACCTTAGAAGTCTGCTTTTCACTTGCAGCTGTGGTCGCGGCGATATCTTTATGGACGTCTCAGCGTCCATGAAGCTATCGCCGCGACGCGTCGGATCTCAGTTCAATGAGCTCCGTCTTGCACCAGGACTCTGTAGATGCCTTCAGGAGGCACTGGAAAAACGTGAGCAGGTGTGGCTGCCTGCCTGGTACCATCCTTAGTAACGTTCTTCGCTTGCAGCAGCGGTAACGGCAGTATGTTAATTATTATCGCTGGTGTGGGTGCCATCATAGATTAGCACTTTACAGATGCCTGAAGCTGATAATTTTAGCTGGGAGACTTGTGCTGGTTGGCTTCAGTCACTAACTGCGTGGTACCAACCTTAGTAGTTTGCTCTTCGCTTGCAGCTGTGGTCGCGGCGGTGGCTTGGTGGACGCTGAGATGTGCCCCGTCTTGCACCAGGACTCTATGGATGCCTTCAGCAGGCACGTCCAGCTGGGAAGACGCGTGAAGGTGTGGTTTCTCATCGCCCACTGCGTCAGCCGAAGCGTGTTCTTCCAAACGGGATATTAATTCGCCATTCTCTTTTACGGAATCTGCATTTGGAAATAGTGTTTTGTTAGTGAAGGGAAGGTCGGTAACGCAGCAGCTTGGCGTTCGGGGTGCTACGAGTATCTTCTAAGTTATGCAGCTGTCGCAATGTCGAATGGGTCACCCGTAAAATATTTTTTGCTTTGGAGGCACGTTAGGCCGAGTAATGACTTCCACGATAGCGTACCTGAGCTCAACAAGTATTGAAGCGACATTCGTCACAATCATAAACTTAGGCGCGTGTATATAGAATAGTATCTAAGTAATTAGTAAAAGTTTGAAATCAAGCAAAAGAAGTGTGTCAGAACTGTAGCAAATGGAAAACTGTGGTCTCTGCCAACCCCTCCGGGAAATGGGTGTGATATACAGTCACGAGCAAAAATATGTAAACAATTGTAACTCTTATTACAATGGAATAAGAGTCAAAGTGCATACATATTGGTGCTTGTGACTGTAGCGTATCCGTCACGTTAGATATTTCCTTTAAGACTTTTATATTTCAGTAATGAATACTAAAAGTTTTCACGGTTGCAATCACGGATAAAGACCAATATTGAAATTCCTATAACCACAGTCGCAAACATAACTGAACTTGAAGTAGATACGCAGTTAAAACCATTCATAAAATATAATTGAAGTCCGCCGCTCAACTAGCATTAACTGCATCGAGGATGGAAATTCAATTTAAATATTCATAAGAGCTGAAGTAACATCGTAGTGCTTCGGCAGACTTTAAATTAGTTTTCCATGTATTTAAGTGTTCATAGATACTTCGGAAGAAACCAATTTGCCGATATAGATTCAAGGCTTTGTGCTCAAGTCGTATTTGAGTCGGTCAAAGGATCCTTTATCCTATCGGCAGGACTTTGATGTCATAAATATGTTTATATTATGTAAAATAATATTAATAAATAATAAATAAATAAATCTTTCCTACAATCACACCAATTATCTAGCCCAAGAGAAGTTTCGAAGAAACTCGTTAAAATGGTTACTAGACAACGGATAAACATACTTAAAATACTTAAATACATACTTATTATACATAGAAAACACCCAGACCCGAGACAATTTAGAAAACAATAATTTCTTAATTGACCCGACCGGGGTTCGAACCCGGGACCTCAGAGATGGCGACACCATGAAAACCGGTGTACAAACCACTCGACCAAGGAGGTCGTCAAATATTGGCTAAGTATCGATAGAAAAATATGAAGAATGTAGAAAACTTGTGCAATATTGAGTCATGTAGTAAAAGGTGTCTATACGACTGTGTACCTAATGTACATGACTTGTAATGTACATAAATTTAGAATATGATGTACCCTTGATGTACCAACCTTCTGCTGGGTTGTTTAATTTTGAACCTACAATTTTATAAATATGTGTACTTGTGATTGAAGGTAAAAACATTATAGTATTTTTGTAAGAGTTACAAAAACTAATACCTGCAAATAAGACTATTATTTGATTCGTCTTTCGTTATTTCTTGTATGTATATGCGTACCGATACGAATATTAATTATCAAAGGAAGATAAAATTATGTCATAAAATCGATTTTCCGATAACGTAACTTTCATACTGTAATATTGATAAATATTTTATCTTATCGCATGTAATTATTATGAGTGCTCTCGCGGATGTGAGCTTGCCGTATTACGATGATAACAATGATCGTCATCGTCAGCCATTCGTCAAGAATCTAAAGTATGTAAATTGTACGAAATGGTAGTTAGTTGGGGGTCAAAGTTACTCGTGTCCGTAGGTTTACCCTTGAGACCCTACACGTGACCCCATGGGTGGAGCTAAATGAGTGACACTGACTGAGTGGTAGAGCCACGCTGCGTTGCAGAACGCATTGGGCCGGCTCGCCCGGGTAATATCCGGCGTGAAATAATAGCACTTCGTGCTGTTGTGTTTCGTCCGGCCAGTGAGAGTTCCGGAGGCCTCCATCAGGTGACCCGCCTGCTCGTTTGACTCCTTCTTATTATAAATAAAAAAAAAGTACTGGCAGCAGCTCAAGATATGGAAAGTCTTAGTTTCCAAATATAAATTCATTTACCCGATTTCAGGAAAGTGACATTTCGTTCGGTTTCCAAGTCAATCGTATTCCAGAAGCCCTAGACAAGTGGCCCAATGACATAAGGAATAGATTGATAATGTACGAGATTTGACGTAGGTATGCCATGTCATTTAGCGAACTCAATATTGGAAAATAGTAAACTAATTTAACAGCTGTTTTAATTTATGTAACATCATTCGAAATTTATTTATTCTTTATTCAATTATATTCTATGTGGTAGCGAGAGCGACCAATCGGTTGCTATGGGCGTAAGTTTGTATCGTATTGATATTGTGGTGGTGTGTGACCTGTCACGCTGAGCACATGTGCAGTCGCTATTTGGTGAAAAGTGGGCTATGGCTATAGGACTGCAGTCTTGGTGTCCTCATAGTCTCTGACTAACCCTTCGGGGATAATAGTCGTGATTATATACATATATGTAAACGTATGAAATGGCTTAATGTGCCGTGCCTTCTGAAGCATGAAGAGATATTTCAATTTGGTCATCCATCCGGTGGTTACATGTTACCTGTTATTGCGATAAAGTCTTTACTTACAAGATCAAACCTGAACGTGGCAGTTCCATAATCAAGGTAGTACCTAACTTTTATGATAGTGAAACATTGAAAAAAATGGTACCTCCGATGGGAATCGAACCCACGTCTTCCGCATACTGAGCGGCTGCGTTGACCACTCCACCACCGAGGTATTGGTTAAGCCTGTCGAAGTTCTTTAAGAGGGTTTGCGCATTTCGGTTTTCCATACAAATTTCCTAGTCGAAATTTTTAAAAACCATTAAGTCAATTTTGATGATACTTTGCATGCTGAAGTAAAACACAGGGATCTAAATAGTTTAAACGTTTATTTGGCTGAGTTATTGCGATTTAAAGTCCACTATAGAAAGTTAAAAATGGCAATAACTCACATAAATAAACGATTTTTAAAAATGTTTTCAACAAACTATTTAGATCCCTGTATTTTACTTAAGCATGCAAAGTTTTATTAAAATTGGCTCAGTGGTTTTTAAAAATTTCGAATTGGAAGTTTGTATGGGAAACCGAAATGCGTATACCCTCTTAACGCTTTTTACTTATGTTAAAGCAACGATGTCATTATAAACTCCATTTCAAGGTACAGTCAAGAAGGTATAAACTTTTGACAGCTATTGACCCAAGGAATGTCTGATGGAACTCCAGGAATAAGAATCACGAACTGTCAAATATGATTATCTACTTCTGTTGCTGACTGTACATGAATAGACGTACGGCCGTCTATAATAATAAAGAGATAAGGTTTACGCGGCATCAAAATATATACAAATTCCTGTTGTATTTTTGACGTTGTTGCGAACATGATTACCGGTGCAGGTTTTACATCGCAACCTTCACACCAAGCCAAAGTATTCGATAAAACTGATTCGCCTATAATGTGGTTGTTGCGTACATGATTACCGGTGCAGGTTTTACATCGCAACCTTTACACCAAGCCAAGGTATTCCATAAAACTGATTCGCCTATAATGACGTTGTTGCGAACATGATTAACGTATAATGACCGTGGCTAACTCACTTACCCAGCCTGTGATACTCCACGTGATCGCTTTTCAGCTCTGAACTCTTGGGCTCCGCTGTAACAACGAAACAAGATTGTGTTAGTGCTCATATACAGCTAATATTGAATTACATGTTAGGATATTATAACCGTGTCTCGTAGCGGTGAAAGAATACTACCACCTCCTCTCTTCCCTTGGGTGTCGTAAAAGGCTACTAAATTAATGACTGCACATATTTCCAGCAGCATAAAGCGGCGATGGGCTCACAGCCTGTCACGCTCAGCAAATGTGCACTGTGCAGTCGCTATTTGGGAAAAGTGGACTATGGTAGGTAGAGGACGGCTTGCTGTACTCGTTGCCTGTCTCTGACTAACCCTTCAGGGATAATAGTCGTGATCATGTTAGTATATTGACCAGACTTCGTTCGGTCAAATAAACTGAAAAAAATGTTTTGAACGTTTCGTTAACTTTGAGTTCATTTGAGCGTTATTTAACGCAAAATAATCAAATATTACGAATCTACAAAGCAGTCTTATCTTAACTGAATGTTTAACACTTTGCAAGCCGGGCATTTTATTACGCGCGTCCCCCAGTGCGCCGGCCTTTTTCGTAATTTTTGTCTATAGAAAAAGAACTATAATAGAAATCAATTTAATTCTTTTTGTATAAGTTAGAGTAACTTATGTTTAAAATTATAAAAGAAAGTAATATACATATTTGAAATGTTATTTATTTAAAAAAATCAATAACAAAAAATCTTTTTCGAAAAAAATAACTCTTACCTAACTATCTGTATGTAGGTATATAAGTTATATTTGTTAGAGTAACTTATGTTTTAAATTATAAAAAATTAAACAAACAATAATTTAAATGTTATTTATTTTAAAAATCAATACAAAAATACCCTTTTTCGGAAAAAAAACCTCTTACTATCTGTATATAACGCACTGTGGAGGCGATCGGCAGCGGCCGCGCCGGCTCGACGCGTTTCCCTCCCTTGCCCTTCTTTCATACGTAAATGAATTGCCTATGTATGTGTAGCTAAGAAACGCAGCTTTACATTGCATCAAACGTCGATCATGTCTGAGCTTTGTGATTTTAGTGAAAATTCTAGGAAATCGGATCACGACATGAGGCCGTGATCGGCGTACCGTAGAAAAATGGGCGTCACGACGCTGTGTCGTGAGCTTGCAAAGTGTTAAACTATTGTAAAATATTTTCATTCCGATCTCTAAGAATGTAAATTCTAAGAGGTTTGATAATTCAATGTTGCTATAAAAACTCGGTGGCGGAGTGGTCAACGCAGCCGCCCGGATTGCAGTGGACGCGGGTTCGATTCCCGCCTGAGGTAGACATTTTTTCAACGTTTCGTTATCTTTAAGTTTATTTGAGCGTTTTTAACGCAAAATAATCAAATATTTCGAATACAGAGTCCAACAGAAGTACTTATGTTGGTTATTTTAGTTTATGCATACCTAAACCAACCTAAAAACTGCTTTATGCATAAAGCCGTTTTTCCTGTCTATAAAAGCCGTCCTTAAGTCGTAAAGGACCGGGAATACCACCGCTATAAACTGGTTCTACAGTACTGATAAGCACGTGAAATCACAAAGGCATATCATTTGTTCTATTACTCGGCTAAAAAGTAAATATGTTTAGGACTTAATTGTCCGCTTATTAAAGGTAGGCTGAGCAATTATTGGCATGTTAACTTCATGTTAGATTATAATTTTGTGTACCTAAGTATTGCTATAGAGCATAAGTCAAACTTAGAGGTTTTTAATTAGTAAAACCACCATTCCATTCATTATTAATAATTGAATATGTAATGTAACCATATTAGGATTTGAATAAATATGTAACTCTTCACGCGGACGAAATAATGTAAGTGTTACTAATTACTTTTGCTGGCTTCCGACAACATTTGGCAACATCAAAGTCACTAGGCGAATGTGTTTAATTAATTTCCGACTGTGTCTATAAATAAAAACGAACTACTTCGGGATATTTTAGTTCTATAAGTTGTATAACAATGTTACAGAAATATGTTAAAAAACTGTTACAAATTATAGTTTCCTTCTGTATAGCCTTTTGCTCTTTTGGGGCCTTAAGCAAAAGCACCAGCAAGCTAAAATCGTTCTTTATTTATAATATGAAACAAAACGAAAACGTAGGTAACGTTAAGCTGGAATAGAGTTTCCAATACAGTTTATCCCATGGGTGCTATTGAATGAAGATGGAAAGACATTTCAGCAAACATTGTTCTATTTTAGATAGCTAGATACGTTTGGTTAGCTTTATTTGTCTAGAGAATCCCCAGTGTCTGTTGGTAGACGTAGGGATATTTTCTATATTTGTCTATGTATACATATACATACTAGCTGACCCGATAGACGTCACCTTGTTCAAATTTTAAGTTCTTCCTTAAGTTTTTGAGGTAACTTTTATTGGAAAGATTTTATCCTCATCGTGTATCATAGTAGAGTAGTAGTCACCAACCAAACACGACAAAATTTAACAAAATCGGTCCAGCCGATCCCAAGTGATACGCTTTCTAGCGAATGATAGATAATATTCCAATAACATTATAATAGTGAAAAGTAATTACGACTATTATCCCCGAAGGGATAGTCAGAGACTAGGCAATGAGGACAGCAAAAGCAGTCCTCTGCAATAGTCCACTTTTTACCAAATTGCGACTGCACGTGTGCTCAGCGTGACAACTGGTGAGCCCAACGCCGCTCTATGCTGTTGGATGTATGTGCAGTCTTTAGTCCGTTAGTCGTCTTTTACGACACCCAAGAGAAGAAGTATTCTTTCACCGCTACGCAACACGGTTAAAACATGTTAAATGACGTTAAAATATTTTTTTTTAATATCCTTCTTTTGGAATATTTCTGTTACATATTCAAGGACTTCCAGGTGTGTAGTGTACACCTGGACCAAATGTATTGGGTGTAGTTACCCGATGACATTCTTTAGGTGTGCCCAATACATTTGTGAAACAACGAAGATTGGTTAAAAGCCTTACGTTATGCTAATCTATTCTGTTCATGGAAACTAAAAAATGTCTTTCAGTCTCGTATACATACATCATTACACCAGAAAAAACTATGTCTGCATTTAATTCGTTTCAAGTACAATGTAAGTACTAAGTACTTGTACACAGCTCATTAATAAACTTTCTCTACTCAATCCCGCACCGGTAATACTTTAATGGAAAAGCAATGTACAAAGCCGCTACTAATCTCAGTGGATACCTTATTTTCTAAGAATTTATAATGCTAATGTATTGGTACAAAAGTAATAAATATACAGTAGGACGGTGTATCCTTAATTACACAAAGACTACGGTGAAATCCCTGGATTATAAAGTGTCCTTCTATGATAGGTATTAGGGCATTTTCCAATTTGTAAAGGTACTTATGACGCTTGAGAAAGTATGTGTAGAAAGGGGGAAAAGAAAATATGTGTTTTTTTGGGTTCTTCAAGTCTATATAGACTTACTTAACGATGGTGTGGTAAGGTAACATTCATAAGTGTATTATATTATACTAGCGGCCGCCCGCGCCTTCGTTCATGCTTACTTAGAAAATCCGTCTTATTTCAGCCATTTAAAAAAATATATCTTCAAAATATAAACAAAACCATCCTCAGTTAACGCTCTATCCTTTAGTAAAAAAACAGCATTTTGCGTGCCATTGCGTGGTTTAGAAGAATAGTGCGGTGCTACAGGTAGAGGAAAACAGCGACGTTACTTTATAATATGTAATGATGGATTGTCAAATAGATCTATTCTGTAACTTTTTTTACTTAGAAGGAGAAAAAAGAAAGGCCTCCTGAGTTTCTTGCCAGCTTCTTCTCAGTCGAAGGCTCTCCCAAAATCCGAACTGGTGGTAGATTAGTTAGGTAGGTAGAGTAGATTAGTTAGTTAAATTATTAATTATTAAGTCTTAACTACAAATTAGTTAACTGTTTTTTTGATAAATATTAAATAAAGTTAGTTTTGAAGAAAGTCAATAAGTGCCTGTAAACGTTTACATTGAATAAATAATTTGACTATTACTTTGACTTTGAGTGGTCAATCATTGTAGCCTAAATTGAATTATTGAATCTTGAATCTTAGATTAAATTAAATATGGATTCTTTTGGATGAAGAATATGGATTTTAATTCCACGTGGGATTTTCCCGCTTGGCCTTCGTATCCCTTTCCATACATATAACACGCTCGTTCCCTGAATGAGTAAGCAGACACCACAGTTTTCCGTTCACTACAATCGTGACACATTTCTATTGCTTTTTGGAGCGTTTTCCTTCGGAATAGAAGGTATTTATAAATAGATTAGTCCATTCGCCGTGTTTATTTTACCGAATTATACCCTATTAAACAAATCGACATTCGATAACACTTCCATCCATCCATCCATCCATCCATCCATCCATCCATCGCAGCCTCTATTGGGTCCGCCTTCGGACATAGGCCTCCTCTCCATTCCTCCATGCCTGACGATCCATTGCCGTCTGCATCCAGTCTTGGCCGGCTTGTTGGCAGATGTCGTCCTTCCATCTCATGGGTGGTCTGCCTCTACACGAGTATTGGCACGGGGTCTCTATTCCAGAGTTCGTCTTGCCCAGCGACCGTACTCCATCCTGGCAATGTGTCCTGCCCATCTCCACTTTCTGCCTTCGATCTCCTCTACCACATCTCCAACTCTGGTAACTTTTCTGATCCACTCGTTCTTTTTTCGGTGCATTAAAGTAATCCCGAGCATTGCCCTTTCCATTGCTCTCTGCGCAACGCGGAGTTTCTCAGCCGACTTTTTTGTTAAAGTAGTGGTTTCCATTCCGTAAGTAAAGACAGGCAGGACACACTGGTTAAATACCTTGGTTTTGAGACGTTGGTGTATGTTTTTCGATCGGAGAACCGCTCCGTTTGCTCCGAAGGCAGCCCAGGCTTGCGCTATCCGTCGATCCACCTCGGCAGTCTGATCCTCCGAACCAAGCGTGATTTTATGCCCCAGATATACGTAATGATCGACGACGTCTACAGGTAAAATGTAGTCACGGGCCCCCGGTATATTGGTCATGATTTTAGTTTTAGTGACATTCATTTTTAAGCCTATCTTTTGTGATTTCCGTTGCAGATCTTCGATCATGACTAACATGTCGTCAACATCATCCGCAATCAGTGCAATGTCGTCCGCGAAACGCAAGTGATTAAGCCTTTCTCCGTCGACACTCAAGCCCTTTCCGGTCCAGTCTAGTTCCCGAAAGATGTTTTCTAGGGCGGCATTGAACAACTTTGGTGATAAGGTGTCACCTTGACGTACGCCCCTCTCGAGTTTAAACGGCTTAGTTAGTTTATGAAGATTGACAGAGGACGTCCCATACTTCTGAAAGTGCTTAATAAGCTGTATATATCTTCCATCAACTCTGCAATCTTCCAATGCCTTTTCAACTGCCCACGCCTCAACAGAGTCAAAGGTCTTTTCGTAATCGACGAAGGTGATGATCACTGGTTTATTGTACTCGTGGCACTTCTCGATCACGGTCTTTAAAGTCTGCAGATGATCGTTTGTTCCAAACCCCGAACGAAAACCAGCCTGCTCTCTAGGTTGGTTACTGTCAAGCTTATTACTCAACCTATTCAGTATGACTCTGGTAAACAGTTTGAATATATGTGAGAGGAGGCTTATCGGGCGGTAGTTGTCCAGTTTTCGAATATCCCCCTTCTTGTGAAGCAGAACAATCACTGCGTTATGCCATTCGCTAGGTACTCTTCCATTAAGAATGCAGTTTATGAACAGAAGAGCTATAGCTTTCCAGAGCGCTGTTGATCCCAGTTTAAGCATTTCGGGTATTATGTTATCTTGGCCCGGTGATTTTCGGTTTTTCACTTGGCTTAACGCGAACTGCACCTCATCTAAGGTTACATCTGGGATTTCTTCAGAGCCAACATTAGAGACGGTGGGTCTACCTGCTTGCTCACCGGCCGATGTGCGGGCTGGTTGGGCTTTGCTCTTGTACAGAGTCTCATAAAATTTTCTAGTTACTTCCAGTAAATTCTCTCTATTCGTAACTAAATTTCCATCCTCGTCAAGCAGCTGAAATATTTCTTTCCTACCCTTGCTAATTTCGGCTCGCAGTACTCGTTTGTTGGTGTTTGCAAATGCTCATTTCCCTAGCCGTACTCCTCTTATCAAGGTCCGCCCAGAAGAAAGCCGGCAGGCTGCTGCCCTCTACCGGGGCAATGCACTTATTTAAGTGGCGGTGCAAACTCGCCATGTCACAAGGTATTTACGTTTTGTGTGGTATTTCTTGGAGATAAGATGTCCCACCACCCCTGGTACCTTACCGCCTCGGTCCGGGACTGCTTATGCGAATAAGGTTTACCAAAAACCTTATTCGCAGCTGACCTGTATAACTACAGGTCGTTCCCACTATCCGCCACCTGTGGACCCGGTAGGTAGCTGAAGGCTCGCCCCTACACTTATGAAATACGAAAATAGACTTAGCACGTTTGGTTTGTGATCTTGTCAGATAACTTTTTATTTGGTACAGCATTAAATATTTTTTATTAGTTTTCCATTCTATTACAACTGAATATGGTTCAAATTATAGTGGCATGTATATTGCCACTACCAGTAAAAGGATTAAACTAATTTCGCAATGCTGGGTCACTGGATAAGTGACCTTTAAAAAAGCATCTTGAGCTTATCTCTGCTATGGAAAGCATGTAAAATCCCCGTTGTTGTCATGAGATTGCAGTCGTTTAAACCCATTAACCAGCATAGAGCCAGGTGGGTTATGGCCACTCTCCCCACGTGTCCAAAAAGTAATAATAAGCCTAAACCCAGCAGGGGAACGTTTCTAGGATGATGATAATGACGTGAAGTAGATAAAATCTTATTTATTTAGCTATCAATATTTAGGTAAATAACTTAAACGTTTCTTTATAAAATGACAAAAAATAACTTAACGCACAGTTTAGACAGTTGAATTTAATTTGTGTTATTAAATTATATTATGTACATTGAACATCGCTTTATGAATAAGCACGTTTCGGCTTTAAAACAACCCTCATTCGTTATCATAACTTGAAACTCAATTTCTACTTCAAAATAATTATTCTGTAAATAGAAATTGTTGGTTCGCAATTAATTAACACAGGAGAAGCAACAATAAGCAAACTGTGTGGCTCTATAAATAACTCTAACAACAAGAGAGTTTCGCAAAGGTCTAGCCGTACAATCACCATCAGAGGGTTTACGCCATTCGGTTTCCCATACAAACTTCCAAGTCGAAATTTTTAAAAACCAATGGATCAATTTTAATGAAACTTTGTATGATAAAGTATAATACAGGGATCTAAATAGTTTATTGAAAACATTTTTAAAAAACGTTTATTTAACTGAGCTACTGCGATTTTAAACTTTCTATAGTGGACTTTAAATCGCTATAACTCAGCTAAATAAACGTTTTTTATAAATGTTTTCAACAAACTATTTAGATCCCTGTATCTTACTTTAGCATGAAAAGTTTCATAAAAATGCATTATTCGTTTTAAAAAATTTCGACTTGCAAGTTTGTATGGGAAACCAAAATGCGTAAACCATATATTTTTTTTTTATAGCAGAAGGAGGCAAACTAGCAAGCGGGTCACCTGATGGAAAGTAATCAATTAGGAGCCATAAGAGGCTTAGGTACATCTCGTCTGTGATTTTTGCGTAAAATTTCGCATTTTGTAGTAATTTTTTAGTTGTATTTATCGTTTAATGTTTTATATTTTAGCGTTTTATTAACGCTTTAATATACTTAAGTAAAAAGTATTTATCGTTTTTAACTAAATAAGATAATAAATTCATACTTAATATTACAAATCTCCACTTTGCGAGAATAAGCTGAGTTTGGACGGCCGGCTCATCGCATTTTGTAGTATTTTTGCAGTTGTATTTATCGTTTTTATCGAAATAGGATAATAAATTCATTATAAAATCTTTATTCCCCATGAAGTAACAATTATACTGGTATAAATTTTGCTCAATAGTATTATCGTAGATAGGAGAAATTAACAGTTAACTTAAGGCGATTTTCGAAGTTTTTGGTTTAGAATAAGATTTTATTCTATATAAAATCAATGATATCTAAAAATTCCGAGACCGCTACGAACTATACGACTATAAGAGATAACATTCTATTTTTTTATTTCATTTGTTTAGAACAGTAGTTAAATCTAGGAGCTCAAAAAAGTGCCACCTCGCATTTTATGAAAATTTTTTTCTGCAATTTTGGGTTTAATTAAAAAGTTAAGCGAAATTTACAAAAAGCGAGGCCTTTACGAACTATGCCAATAGCTATTGTACACTATTCAATAAGTCAAAATTGTTAATGTATTTTTGTTTCTGATATCAAGAACGCCAAAATTGGCTATTTTACGCAAGTCGAGATGTAATATAGGCCTCTTAACAGTTTAGCTTAATATCAAAAGTTAAGATAAGTTAAAAGGAGCTTGATGGGCCATCGTTCATCGTTTTTTTTGACCCTGCCAGTTATGCGATGCCGGATCACAATGCCAAGTCACTTGGATGGGTGACCAATTAAAAACATCTCGAGCTCCTCCGTGCTTCGGAAGGCACGTAAAACCGTTGGTCCCGTTTGTTGTCGTACGGCAGTCGTTAAAACCCACCAGCCCGCATTGGGACAGTTTGGTGGGTTTTGCCTAATCTCCCCATGTGTTGTTCATGCGGGGAGGCCGGTGAAGTGTTGCCAACTGTTACCTCCAGATAATAGCTAGACGTATTGCAAAAAGTGGCTAGATTGCTTGATTTTTAACCCCAAGGTGCTAGAAGTTACCAAAAGTTTCTTATGAAACAAAAAGTGTTAGAAGTTGCTAAATGTTTCTCTAATAAACAATAAAACAATATCGGTTTTAAATGCCATTAAACACAAGTAGGTATTCTGGTAAAACATTAGAAATAAGTACTCTCGAATGCCCTCGATAGAGGTTTGCTGGGGGGCGGAGGGGGGAGGGGTACAACCCCCCCTGCAACCTCATCAGCCGGAGATACGTACTTTTCGAGAAATATTTTTTTTGTAAACAACCTCACAACATAAAAATATTGAAATTTAGCAGGAGGGAGGCTAAAAAGAGGTGGGGAAAAAGGGGGAGAGTATGTTAAAAAACGTCGCACGTACAAAAACGTCGTTTCTGGCACTTCGCCGGCCGCTGCCGCGTCACGCTCGCTCCGCTCGCTCGCGCGCGTTTTTGGTCAACATATTAACCTCTTTAGGCTTTTTTCATTTCGTTTCTCTCTCCGGCAACCAAAACCTGATCCCCCCCCCCCCCACGGTATCAGTTTCCCCAGATCGAGGGTACTCGTTTCTAATGCCAATCAGGTATTCTTTTTGATATTAAAATATAATAAGAGTCTGTTCAATAAGTCGGTTTACTTGGTAATTTTACAAGAAAGTAAAAATATAATAAATAAATAAATATCTATTACAATTTATTAATTGTTTGGTGAAAATTGCTCACAACTATTATCCCCGAAGGGGGAATCAGAGACCAAGCAATGCAAGCCATAGTTCACGTTTTACCAAACGATAACTGCACATGTGTTCAGCGTGACATTAGGCGAGCCCATCGCCGATCCTTGCTGTTGATGGCTGAGTCTTTGGTCTTTGGTAGGGAAGAGATGGGGCGGTAGTATTCTATTAATGAGCCGCTTGATATGATTTACCATTATGAAATAAAAAAGAAAAAAAGGCCGTTTTCATTTCACTAAAGTTTTTGTAAGTTGAGCGTCTCAAATATGCCGCAATGCCAATAATATGGTTAATACGTTTCTCTAATGTATTTTTATATTTCTCGTTTAAGTACCTAACTGATTTAGCTACAAGTTTTATTAAATTGTATGTAGCTGCCTGACTTTCAAAAATAGCTAGATCTAGCTATAAAGTAGCTGAGTTGGCAACACTGGGCTGGTGCCCAGCAGTGGGACGTTTATAAGCATATTATGATTGATCATAACCGTGTAGCGTAGCGGTGAAAGAATACTACCACCCTAGCCCTCTCTTCCCTTGGGTGTCGTAAAAGGCGACTAACGGATTAAAGACTGCACATACACCTAACAGCATAGAGCGGCGATGGGCTCACCATCTGTCACACTGTCTGCCTAGTCTCTGACTAACCCTTCGGGGATAATAGGCGTGATTATATTATGTACTAGCGGCCGCTCGCAGTTTCATTCGCGTGGTTCTCGTTCCCGTGGGAATATCGGGATAAAAAGTACCTATGCCATACCAGGTTATAAACTATCTGTATGCCGAATTTCATCCAAATCCATTCAGTAGTTTTTACGTGAAAGAGTAACAAACATCCATCCATACTTACAAACTTTCGCGTTTATAATATTAGTAGGATGTATATGTATGATCATGATTGATGACACACGTGCTTACCAACAATTGTGTCGAAGCTCAAAGCAGGTCAAGAATAAAAGACACATTCACTGTTCCTTATGTTATAGTGTCAGTTACATATTGTAGATATGTGCTCTCTTCCGGAAAACTGTCAGAGCCTTCGTTATTTCTGTCGTCTGTAGGAGAGGGTTCTTTAATAACATGTGACCGACTTAACGTGAAAAAAGGAGCAGGTTTACTTACTTTGTACTCGATCATAAACTAGGTCAAAGAATAACTAAACGAAAGCCTGTCGTTGGCTTTGACTTCGTAAATTTAATTTCATATATACATATAATCACGACTATTATCTCCGAAAGGTTAGTCAGAGACTAGGCAATGAGAACCGCTAAAGTAGTCCTCTGCCATAGTCCACTTAACACCAAATAGCGACTGCACATGTGCTCAGCGTGACAGGTGGTGTGCCTATCGCCGCTCTAAATTGTTGGATGTATGTGCAGTCTTAGAAGGGTCAACGCATTTCGGTTTCCCATACAAACTTCCAAGTCGAAATTTTTAAAAACCAATACGCCAATTTTGATGAAACTTTGCATGCTAATGTAAAACACAGGGATCTAAATAGTTTGTTGAAAACATTTTTAAAAAACGTATTTTTAGCTGAGTTATTGTGATTTAAAGTCTACTATAGAAAGTTAAAAATCGCAATAACTAAGTTAAATAAACATTTTTTTAAAATGTTTTCAACAAACTATTTAGATCCCTGTACCTTACTCTAGCATGCAAAGTTTAAATAAAATTGGCTTATTGGTTTTAAAAAATTTCGACATGGAAGTTTGTATGAGAATGTGAAATGCGTAAACCCTCTTAAGCCAATTTAAATGAAACTTTGCATGCTTAAGCAAAATACAGGGATCTAAATAGTTTGTTGAAAACATTTTTAAAAAAGGTTTATTTAGCTGAGTTATTGCGATTTAAGTCCACTATAGAAAGTTTAAAATCGCATAAACTCAGTTATTTCAACGATTTTTTTAAATGTTTTCAACAAACTATTTAGATCTCTGAACGTTACTTTATCATGCAAAGCTTCATTGAAATTGGCTTAATGGTTTTAAAAAATTTCGACTTGGATGTTTGTATGGGAAACCGAAATGCGTAAACACTCTTAAGTCCGTTAGTCGCCTTTTACGACACCCAAGGGAATAGAGGGAGTGGTAGTAGGTATTCTTTCACCATACGAGACACGGTTAACGTAAGCTCCTCCCGGTTAACTTAAACTTAATTTAATTTCACATTGTTCAATTGTGTTAGTTCTGCCTGGCTAGTTATGTGGTTTAAGAACTTTATTTTCTCAAAAAGAATTACAAATAATTCACTTACCGAGAAAAACATTTTTAACTATAACAAACATGAATAAGAGCGTACTAAGTATTTATGTAAAGGAATGATAAAAGTTAAGAACGCAAATTTTATAGAAATAACAATAAAGTGTCGGGTAGCAAACAAAACTTTGGCAAAGTGAATGCATCACCGAGCGACCACGGAGCTAAACTCACAGAGCGTAGTTGGAGTTACCACCCTCTTATCTAACCCTGATTCTGAACAAACTAATTTTAGGTTTTGAGCTTGTGTAATAATAATATTAATGACTTCGCCACGCTCTTACCAATTAACTAGCCTGAAGTGCTTCATAGAAACTTCTTTAAATGCTTAAGTACATTTGAAACGGATAAACATAATTTTCACACCACCTGCTCGACAATGTCAAATTATATGGTCATGCAAACCTAACCTAAAGTAAGTCATTAGACCTGAGGTCTAGCAGGGCATTAATATTGTACTGAATTTAATTATGACCCGCTGGTCATTAATGTGATTTGAATTTGGAACATATATAGAAATCGCATACGAACATTTACTAGGTATATATGTATAGCATAGACTAAAACAAATTTTAATCTTTTTTTATACTAAGCCCGGCAATTGCCCCCACTCCACATGAAGTCCAGGCGCGAGGACAACTGGTGCAGCGTAAGAGACGTAGCATCAGTCACTCTCACTCTGCCGGCCCACAAAGTGCCTCTTCACGCCTCGTTTGAAGGACCCTATGTCATAGGTAGGAGGGAATACGTGTGCTGGTAGACTAATCCATCTTTTGGAAGTGCGACAAAGAAACGAGTCACCAAATTTCTTTGTGCGTGATGGAATATTAGAGACTGTAAATTGGTAACTCCGGAGAGCAGCACGCGTACTCCTATGGAGGAAGGGAGAAGTAGGGATGAGGTTAAAGAGTTCTTCAGAGCATTCGCCATGGTACAAACGGTAAAAGATGCTGAGTGACGCAATATATCTACGCAATTGCAAAGGCTCGAGAGTTTTAGTGACCTCTGCATTGCCGATAATGCGCACAGCGCGGCGCTGCAATCTGTCCAAGGCATCGAGAAGGTACTTTGCGGAGCCGTCCCAAAGGTGAGAGCAATACTCCACGCAAGACCGCACCTGTGTCTTGTATAATAGACACAACTGATCAGGCGCGAAGAATCGCCGCACCTTGTTCAGGAAACCGAGTTTACGTGAGGCATTTTGAATCACGGTTTCGATGTAGTCCTTTTGGTTCAGATCGCAGCGGATATCCATACCGAGCATGTTAATACTGCTCTGCAGGCCTAGAGATGTACCCTGAAGAGAGGGAAAGGGAAGGAATGGCGACTTTTTCGCTGTGAACGCGCACACCGTGTTTTCTTGGCATTGAACTCCACCAGATTATCGGAGCCCCATTTAGAAATGAGGTCCAACACCCGATCGAGCTCAATGACAGGATTTGCTCGCTTCATTTCGGTGTCTACCCGCCCAGCCGTTGGGTGACCGTTATATCCCCCATACACTGTGCTATCATCTGCATAGCAATGAATGCTTCCAAGAGGAAGCATGTCATTGATATGCAGAAGGAACAGCGTGGGGGATAGAAAAATAAAGAAATCTAAGGTATACAGGCTTTGTTTTATTATATACATATATAGTCAATCAAAGGTATGAAAGTAGTAGGTAGGTGTGCAGTCTTTAGTCCGTATACGCCTTTTACGACACCCAAGGGACGAAAAGGGGTTGGTAGTATTATTTTGATGAGCCCATCGCCGCTCTATGCTGTTGGATGTATGTGCAGTCTTTAGTCAGAGAGGGGGTGGTAGAATATTCTTTCATCGCTACGCGACCCGGTTAATTATTTATATAATATCGATTAAGGGACATTCGTGTTTAATCTAAATATATAAAACAAAGTCGGGTTAGTTACACAATTCCCAACTCTTGCACCGTGTGTATCAATAATTCCGGAAAAAATAAGGATATTTCTTTTTTTTATATTTTAAACATTTAGTTAAGTTAAGACTGCTTTATAGATTTGTAATATTTAATTATTTGCGGAGAACGCGGGTTCGATTTATCACAGAAGACAATTTTTTCAATGTTTCGTTATCTTTGAACTAATTTAAATTTAGTATGTGTCAAATTACACTAATCCTAATTTTATACCTTTTGAAATACACGTTTTATTATGTACCTCTACCTACTTACCTTATTTTAGTTTTCCTCCCTAATTTTTTAAACGTGCAACAGGTGTCAGCCCTATCAGAATAGGTATAAATTTTGCGCGTTGCTAGAGAACTTGGACTCTGTAGGGTAGTTACTCATGTTCTAACACTTCGGGGTTAATAGTCGTTATAGTGTATGGAGGTATGTAGCAAAGCAATGTAGTCGCTATACTATATTACTCGCCTAGTGCAAACAAACTTTAGGCTGCGTTTTCACCAACAAGCTGTGTGAGGTAGTCAAGCGATGCGCGAGGAAATAATCCCCATTGGGATCGCTTACTTCAAGGCGTTGTAAAATTAAGTCATTCTATTGGTTTATCTTTTCTCGCGCACCGTAACTGGCTCTCAGAATTTTGGTGGAAACGCAGCCTTATGGTATACATTCAGCCAGCCTGTTTAAGATTTAGGGCAGGACCCTCGCAAATGAGACAGAAGCTTTTTATCAGGAACGTACTGGACGCACGCTTTGTATTTTCTTATTTATAGGCGAATGTGGGACAACGTCGCATGAAAGAATACATATTTAATTAACATGTGTAAGGGACGGCACTTTGTTTAAACTTGTATATTACAAGGGTCACAGAGGGTTAAGTCGACCTATATCTTTAAAAGGATGTAGTTTCTTCATTTCCGACTGATTTGACTATGAAACACTGTACCCCAAACCACCGTACAAATTCCATAAAGGACAATAGGCGAAGGGAGTAACTAATTTCAAGTCGAAATTTTTAAAAACCAATGAGCCAATTTTGATGGAACTTTGCATGCTGAAGTATAAAACACAGGGATCTAAATTGTTTGTTGAAAACATTTTTAAAAAACGTTCTTCTAGCTAAGTTATTGCGATTTAAAGTCCACTATAGAAAGTTAAAAATCGCAATAACTCAGTTTAATAAACATTTTTTTAAAATGTTTTATTTGGCTGAGTTACTGCGATTAAAGTCCACTATAGAAAGTTTAAAATCGCAATAACTCAGTTAAATAAACGGTTTTTAGAAATGTTTTCAACAAACAATTTAGATCTATATATTTTACTTCAGCATGCCGAGTTTCATCAAAATTGGCTTATTGGTTTTTAAAAATTTCGACTTGGAAATTTGTATGGGAAACCGAAATGCGTAAACCCTCTTAATACCATTATTATGATTACTACCTGGGAGTCTTTCATCAAAGTTTTTCCGAGAATCCTGATAATACCCTATAGCTTTTTATACCTTGATAGAAAGCTAAGGAACCGTAGATATTTTTACGATTATCTGCAGCACAACTGTCATAGAAAGTCTAATTTTTTAATATCAAAGAAAGAAATAACATTTTTTTGCTAATTTATTTCTTTTTTATACATCGTCAAGACGACTCAGTTGGTACAACTACTTGCAATTTTAGTGTTCAGAATAATTAAGCAACTAATCTTCTATACAAAAATACTAAAACTAAATAAGTTAGAGGCACAAAACACAAAAACAGAGGACATTAGACCAAAAAACGGTAATTTTTATAAAAAAAATCTTTAAAGTACTATATAACTTGAGAACGGTTAAGTTTGGGTTACAGTGTTCAATACTTAAATCAGTCAGAAATTATGGAAACTACATCCCCTAGGATATAGGTCGACTTAACCTTTAACCCTGTATACATATTAAATATAAAAAAAGAAGCTATATAAATATTATTTACGTATTTTTGCCTGAAAATTAAAAATATTAAGTATTGCCTATACACTGTGCAAAGGCTTCCCTCATTGAAATCAAGTCTTCGCTGCAATTTACGAGTATTTGCCAAAGCCGAGTTGGTGATCAGTGATCACAAACCCGGCCTTTAAAGCAAATGCCCGGCAGAATTAAACCCTGGACCTCCGAGTCGGCAACAGAAAGTATCTACGTTTGCGCAGCGTTTTACTGAAAATATCGCATTACGGGCATTTCCAGGTCAAGTGGTTGAAACGATAAATGATTTATAACCCGCTAATGGACGACACAGAAAGCTGAACTATGACCTTATGATGGCTAATATAGCTAGGTATACAATGTGATAGAGGTGGTACTTCTAACCCGTTAAGGCTAAGTACTACATCTAAATTCATCGACAAAAAATATAATATGGGGGGTCCAACCAGCTCCCCCTATAATTTATGACCATTTTTTTTTATGTACCTACTGCGGCGCTATGCGATACCAAAGGTTTTATACGTCGTAGAAAAATTTAAAAAATGGCAAACGGTAGCTAATAACACTGGTTAACTAATCAATTACTTTGTTTCGTATGTTTGAGATTATTTTGGTGAGAAAAAAATCATTACTTAATTATTTTGTAATTTAAAATCACTTTTTTAAGTTTTCGCAGATTACTCAAAACTAAGTTGGACCCCCCATATTATTTTTTTGTCGATGAATTGAGATGTAGTACTTAGCCTTAACGGGTTAGAAGTACCACCCCTATCACATTGTATAACAAGCTCATATACTTCAGAAAAGTGTTGAAATGTTTAGAACGCGCTATATACGGATCTGCTTAATTTATATAGGTATTATAATATTCATTCATTCATGTTTAATATAGTTTATTTTGTCTTGATGAGGTCATGATCGCTTTGAAGGGAGTTTTACAACAAAAGTGAATCATTAGTGTAATGATAATGAATTGATTATATTAGTTAGTCTTTCCCAAATATCACCTTGCCGAGTAGCTAATAAGCGCTTGACCCGATAAATTTAAATAATTAATTTTAGGCTGGTATGATAGCCTTTAACAGCAGTGTCTTACAGACAAAGGTAATACTATTCGAAATTTATGTTGCGTTTAAAGTTGTCTTAATGTTCTCTTGCTTTCGTTGGAGTTGCTCGAGTGTGTCATGCTCTCTCAAAGTCTCTGCGGTGGTGGCATGTGCGTCGGGTCGTTTCGTTCCCTAAAATATGGTTGAGCGAAGCGATGGCTAATAATTCACATGCCATACTCGTGAACGGGTGCCGCCTGTGGAAGCTGGTCTGCTCTTGCAATCTTATTTTTTATTGGTAGTATTTAATAGTCTTTCTTTTTGTTTCAAAGATACTGTAAGACGTTGTTCGTTATATTTTAAATCGAGCAATACCTGTTTTTTTATTAAATATTCTTTTGCATGTGTTGTGTTGTCTTGTAATCGTATTATATGTTTGTTTTTGTTGTAATGGAAAATGTCCTTCTATAATAGGGAGGGCATTTTCCAATTTGTATTTACGCTCACAATTTGTATATTGTATATTGTATGATTTGGTAACGACATATTGTTTTGTAAATGTCGTGACTTCTATATTATTATAAATCTGTGGAGTTTCTTGCGCCCGTTCTTCTCCACAGCTAAAAGATTTCCTGAATGGGTGGGGGTGGGTAGGCGGGTGCCTATCCTTCCATTAACTTTTGACAATTCAAAATGCTTATTTTAAGTTCACTGAATAAAGAAATTTTGATTTTGATTTTGAAACTGAGGGCAAAATGTGTTTTATATCTTTGATGCATAAGTAGCCCGGGTTTGTGATCACCAACTCGGCTTAGGCAAGCGTGGTGATTAAGCCAACACTCATCAATTACAGCAAATACTTACAATACCGGAGGCCTCTCCCCCACCCCCCCTCTTCCCAATTCCTATTCCTTCCTTAAACCTATTTCTCCCTTAAAGGCCGGCAACGCGTCTGCGATTCCTCTGGTTTTGCGGGTGTCCATGGGCGGCGGTGATTACTCTCCATCAGGTGACCCGCCTGCTCGTTTGCCTCCCTCTTTTATAAAAAAAAACTTAATTTTAATGATGGAGGTTTGCCCAGCGATGGGACAGCACATAGGTTTACTTTATTAGTTAGTTCTCATAATTACTTACTTATTTCTATTTTTTTTGTCATAAACAATAAAATAACATATTTATGTAATAGCTTCTTTTTTATATAAGTACCTAAACTATTTCGTAGTTATTCAGACTTTTACAATTAAAAGTTATTAACATATTTTGTTTGATCTTCTTTTTACTCTTTTACAAACAACCTGCATACTAAAGAGATATGATACTCCCTTTCGGCAGCAACACAAACCCTTTGGAAACTTTATAATCTCAGCTAGATTACGCTAAGATTAGTTTCTATCAAAAGATTAAGGTTGTTATTCTACTTAAGTGGTTACAAATAGAACTTCTATGACTTAGAGTTGCACGAATAGTGCAGACAGGGGTAATCAATAAATTTCTTGTTATGTCTACATTTTCTACATACTGTTTGTAAAGAAATGATTGACATTTCTTGGTGCAAATATCTAGTGACACTCGAATTTTTACTGTTTTTTGAAAGAAAAACCCTATTGTTTGGCGATGGGCTCATCACCTGTCACGCTGAGCATATGTGCAGTCGCTATTCGGTGAAAAGTGGACTATGGCAGAGGACTGCTTTTGCTGTCCTCATTGCCTAGTCTTCGACTTACCCTTCGGAGATAATATTCGTGATTTTTAATGTATGTATGTATGACTCTAGTTATTTGCACAAAGCAATGACATTAATTTGTTTATAACATTCTTTACCGAATTTGGCCGTAGTACAGGGTAGGATTTTGCCCAGAATCCGACTAAATAGCGACCACCCTAATAACTATTTCTGCCGCTAAGCAGCACTGTTTTGGGCTGGGAGAGTAATTTCACTATTTACTTTATTTTATCTCCTTAAAATAACGCAAATAAATCTGTATAAAATATGTAGGTACCAAGAACCAGATTAGCCAAACCTATTTTAGAATGCAGGATCGTGAGAACATACCTATACATCACTACTAATCAAGATTAAACATTAGAAAGGGCGAGATAAAACAGGTCAGGTCAACTTATTATTGTTTAGTTTATTGAAGTAAGCAGCGCATAAAGATGTTACGTTCCTTATTTTCTACACTAGGCATACGAAAAGCTCAACGGGGGGAAAAGGGTTTACCCAATAGAAACCCTAGTATCAACCTTCTCAAAGGCTTGGGACCTCACGTGTCAAGTTTTATTCACGTTCCCTGCACTGTAGCATACCATAAAAAAAAACAAAAAAAATCGCATTATACATCCAATATGTACACATCTATCTTACTGATATATCATCATCATCATCATCATCAACAACAACGTCAGCCTATAGCAAACCGGCTAATATAATTTAGAACATGAAGAAGATGCTTGATATTTGATTGGATTTGACAATATTAAAACCTAATTATTATTAGTTACTTACATACATACATAATCACGAATATTATCCCCGAAGGGTTAGTCAGAGACTAAAGGACCGCAAAAGCAGTCCTCTGCCATAGTCCACATTTCACCAAATAGCGACTGCACATTTGCTAAGCGTGACAGGTGGTGAGCCCATCGCCGCTCTATGCAGTAGGATATATGTGCAGTATTTAGTCCGTTAGTCTCCTTTTACCACACCCAAGGGTATGAGTACAAAGGAAAGAGGACCTTAGCTCTAATAGTCCTATTATAGGATAAAACTATAACTAGGCCGAAGAGAAAGAAAAAACAAAAAATCAACCTGACTAGTTGTTAATACTGCCTATTGGAACCCTTTAGTCTTCAGTTCCATGAGCAATCTGCCTCAAGTGATGCCACTTAAGGTTGTCAGTGCTTGGGACCTAAGTCGGATTTGCTTCTATTGTGGATCCCCTCATTTCTGAATTAATCCTGCAAAGGAATTCTTAGCATGGCGTATCGATTGCCCTTTCAGTGACTTTGAGCCTTCTTTGGAGGCACATAATATAGTAACCAACGTTATAAGTGCCACATCACTTGACATCACTCTCCGTACACACTTTTGTTTGCAAGGACAATTCTTTATCAGAGTAAGCTGTTAACGTAATAAAAATATTCTATATCCTAATCCAGGTCATGTTCTGTCTATCTGCAAAAATATCATTTAAATCCTTTCAGTCGTTCTCTATTCAGCGATTCGAACAAACAACATTTCATTGTTATTTCTGTATTATTAGCGGCCGCTGGCGGTTTCACCCGCGTGGTTCCTGTTCCCGTGGGAATATCAGGATAAAAAGTATCCTACGTGTAAAACCAGGTTATAAACTATCTGTATACCGAATTAATATAAAATTAATAATATTAGTAGTATTATTAACGGTGTCGCGTAGCGGTGAAAGAATACTAGCACCCCCTCTCTTCCCTTGGGTGGGTGTCGTAAAAGGCGACTAACGGACTAAATACTGCACATACATCCAACAGCAATAAAGCAGCGATGGGCTCACCCCTGTCACGCTGAGGACATGTGCAGTCGCTATTTGGTGAAAAGTGGACTACGGCAGAGGACTTTTTTTGTGGTCCTCATTGCCTACGTCTCTGACTAAACCTTCGGGGATAATAACCGTGATTATATGTACGAGGAGCTCGATGGCGCAGCGGCTAGCGCATTGGGCTGGGTCGGGTGCGGATTCCCTAAATCGCAATTCGTCGGCCCCTCACAAATGAACACATGTACGAAATAAGGGTTGCTCAAAGATCCTATAGTCCCGGGTCTTTTAAGCGGGGCGTGAAACGGCATTTATGCAGGCCATTATGAAAGGGTGCGCTTGGTACCGTGCTTGTTTCACGGTGAGGAGCGCTCTCGTTATTTTGGACTACATCGGCTGCTTACCATCGCAGGATGTAGTAAAAATGTAAGTAAAACAAAAATAAAAACCATCCATAGAGTAGGCCATGCCAGGCATCCACCTTGTAGATCGTGTACCAAACATCGAGATTCGACGCCGCACGAAGGTCGAGGATGTATGTAGGTAAACGGATTGGTAGGCTTAAGTGGAGATGGGCGGGACACTTGGCACGGCGGGTCCATCGATGTTCTTCCCGTAAGGCAGTTACCGAATGGTGGCCTAGAGATATGCGATGGATTTGTGAGGGTCGTGAGAGAGCGATGGATACGGCTAGGATCGCATGGAGTGGCGGAAAGAAGACGAGGCCCAGCAGTTGGTGTAACCGGTTGATTAGATAGATAGATAGAAGAATAAAGTAATACTGCTTTAAGGCAGGCCTCATACATCCGGAATGGCTCTCTGGATTCATATTATTAATTCAGGAAGACCGGAATACCATACAACATCATTATGCTCCACACATTCCATTCTGATTTTTTTGAGATTATGAATTTCTCACATCGATTGCCGGGAATCACGAGACTACTGATCAATCTGAATTTTTAAGATATGTGTGATGCAAGGTGCCGGAATTTAGCTTATGAATTTTAGATTAGGAATCCAGAGAGCCATTCCGGATGCATGAGGCCAGCCTAAGAGTTGATGGTAAGGCCCCTGATCTGATTATCAGGATGATGTCATTGCCACACATATTGTACTGTACAGCAGATCATAATATGTTTAAGTCCTATTTAAACTGTATGGCATTGTAATAGAACACATGTTTGTAAGTACGCGTCAATACAAGCTTTGTACTTTATTTTTCTAAACTTACCTAACTTAAGATTTTCAAGTTGCTCCACAGGAACGTCCTGTAAAGAAAATTACAATTTTTACAATTTTAATAATTTTCATTTCAAACGCCTCTGAGAGCCTACTCTCTTTCACCGAAACGAGATTTCGGCCGATTTTCGTTTGCTATTTATAGTGCTTTCCATTAGTTTTGAAAGGACCATGGGAAATTTTGTCCCCACCATCCAACAGATTTGAAATTAGTGTCATTTGAAGAGTCTAGCAGGATAGATATTTTTTTACTATGGCGACGTTCTTCAAATACGCGGGATTTAGGTTATAAAAAATATGTTGTTTTTAAATATATATTTTTTTCAACAAAATAAGATTGCAAGAGCAGATTAGACTCCACAGGTGGCACTCGTTCACGAGTATGACATGTGAATCAGCCATCGCTTCGCTTGACCATGTTTTAGGGAACGTAACGTAACGACCTGACGCACATGCCACCACCGCAGAGACACATTGAGAGAGCATGACACACTCGAGCAACTCCAACTAAAGCAAGAAAACAATAAAAGTTTTTTTTTATTATAAATAAACCCAATACTTTTTGCAACTAACACAGGTACTTTAGGCTTCTTTGGGTCCCAATGAACAAATTGACACGTATCTCACGACTGTTGTGGGGTGGGGACGGGGTTCATACAAAATCCCCCATGGTCCTTTCAAACAATTCTCTAAAAATTAATAATCTTAATGCCAAACCTAATTTGTATAAACGAAATTTCGGAAGGAATGGAAACCGCTGTAAATAGTAAACGAAAATCGGCCGAAATTATGTTTCGGAAAAAGTGAGTAGGCCGTCTGGTCTCCGGTTTAACTGCCGAAATTAGTTCCAGGGGCCTTACCATCAAGTCTTAGATCAGCATTACTTTCATCTTACTATGTATTTGCATGAATTCCCATACGAAATTTGCATAGTAAGACTAAAGTAATACTGCTTTAGAGGTGACGGTGGGCCCCTGAGGTCCAAGCTTCGATCCCTGTGAGGGATACATTTTTACACTGGTACCCACTGGTTAGGTTTTGATTTGTAGTAACCTTAACATTATCATTTACCATTGTGGTAACTGTGGTGGTTTGAAGTCCGTCTATAGAACTGTCTTTAGACGGACTTAAAACATAGAAATTATTACATAAAAAATTGACAAGTCGGCAACTTCGTCAAATTATTTCAGGTTCTCGCAAAAATATATAGGTAAGTAAATGTATTTTTAGACAAGGAATATATATGTTTCTATTTTTAGACAATAATTTAATCGATGTTTATGAAGAGATTTATAAAAAGAGATTGTCTAGAAATATATTTATTTTTAAACAATACTACTTCTTTCCAAAAAAATCTTTTTTTATTACTCTATTCTTCAGTGCACTGTTGGAACTAAAATCTAGTTGTTGCACTCACATTTCATGTACTTAAGTATTTACTTCTATCTACGGGTATGTCTAAAACCTTTCTTTACCTTTACCTACGTATCTGATTATGAACTCGCTCGACCTTCGTACAAGGGTTCAGTAGACTCAACCGAGACGAGAGCCAATCAAAGCGCTTGCCGCTGTTGAAGGTTTATATTATGAATGAACAATGCTTCAATCATAATTCAGTATAAAGAAAACCATTTGGAGAATTCAATGTTAGCAGGTACGATGGTACGAGTAGCAGGGGAGCAAAGACAATAGTTTTCAAACTAAGACACCTTGGCACTAATTAGTGCTATCCTAGTTGATTGATTTCCAAGGTAATCTTATTGACACTAAAAGCTTTTAAGCCGATGTGTACAAATTAAATATAGTAAGTACATACTCTTAAGCAATTCCTACTGCCATATCACAAAACCATGTCTAAAGTCTAAAAAACTCGCACTTTTTCGCCAAAGAAAAAAGAAAAATGTATTAAATGCACGTTAAGCACGTGGTTAACTTTAAACACAGTTCTGGTTGTTTGTAGTAAATTATATTCATACATTACTACTTATCATACATTCTTACTATGAAACAATGTCTAATTTCTAAAAAAATGCTCGCCCTTAAATAATGTAAATGGCGTAATAAACTTATTGAATTACTTACTGATTTCGCCTCCGGTAAATCGAAAAGTCCTGAAACAATAAACAAAATGATTTCAGTTTATACTATAGACGATATCTCATCTACATCTGGGCTACATATGCTAGGCACATTGTCTGGACTGCCACCTAACGATATCAACCGGGTTTAACGTATTTACGGGCCTTCCGAAAAGCGGAGGAGCACGAAAACTTTCTAATTTGGTCACCCATCCAGCGATATGGCGTTTCGAAAATTGCTTAATTGCCAAGATCACAAGCCGAACGCCTTAGATGCGGCGCCATCGAGCTCCTCCGTACTCCTACAATCAAAATTATTATTTCATGTGAGTATATTCCTTAGCATAGGTAACTCGTTTGTCGATATTGTGCCCAGAATATTTAACAGAGTAGGAGTGGCAAAATGAAATGTCGCACATAGCAGTACTCAAGAGAATCGTTCTATTTCTGACAGTGTTATAGCAGATCACGTATTACATAGAATTGTTTGAAGTTGTGTGGATAACAAGATAATAGGGGTGGTACGACATACATACATATAATTACGACAATAGGTATCCCCGAAGGGTTAGTCAGAGACTAGGCAATGAGGATCGCAAGAGCAGTCCTCTGCCATAGTGCACTTTTCACCAAATAGCGACTGCACATGTGCTCAGCGTGACATTACTCAGGGTGGTACAAACGGCGTCATATTTTTATTCATTAAAGCGTATTTAAGTTAGCTTGATGGCGCAGTGACTAACTGTTTTTTTTAAATAAAGATCTTGCAAGTTGGGCAATATTCGCAATGACAGGTCACCGCCAAATGGGCGATCGAATTAAAGATATCTTGTGCTCCATGGCTCGGACTCTTATCGTGCTCATCATCATCAGCCAGAAGACGACTGCTGGACAAAGGCCTCCCCCAAGGATCTCCACTCTTACTCTACAAGTATATACTATCGTTGAACTTGATGGTCGAACACTTTTGGTCGAAAGTCAATGGTCTAAGTCGAAAAGTCGTCGACCGCTAAGTTCCTCGAATGTAATCCCCTTACTTAAAGTCTGGGTTAACCGGAACAATGCTTATTGAAACTGCCTGCGGTTCGTGGTAATATTACCCACATGATAGGGCTGGGATAGTACTGAAAAGATCAACTTCTTCTGCACCGCTTTAAATTTTAAAATTTTTGGATTTGGTTGGATGCGGTAGGGAAAGCCAGACTCAATACGCAGGTCACCGCAAAACCGCTATAATACAGGCTGACGCATTTTCCATAACAGAGCGAAAAGAAACAAATGAAAGAGACAAAGTTGAACTGCTATTAGAAGAGAGTTAAAAAAGAACCCTAAATTATCACAACCCTATTCGGTCGCCGCTAAGTGACGTGATTGGTGCCAAAGGTTGTCATGTCATGGCGCGTAACGTTGTTTTGACGTTCCAAGGTGACGTTCACTCTCCAATATCAAAAGCGTGACACTTGATAACCCTGTACCTATTGCGGGGTTGTTGTTGAGGGTAAATTGGCGGGACATTTTGTTACAAACATACCGGCAACATATCACAGCATATCACAAAAACGGGTTAGTATCAAATGGTCAAAACGCAAGTGGACTACCGCATCAATTCATACTAAAAATCATTTGGGTAAATTTGCAGATAGTCGTATACGTAATTGGTCTATGAAGCAATTCGTCGCAAAATTATTTCGTCTACTGTCATAGTATCAACTCGTCATAAATGCATGTGGTCTAAATAGCTGGTCGCCGACAAAGAAATTCGTCGCAAATGCATGTGATCTAAATTGCTGGTCGCGTTGGTTGAATGCTTTAAGCTGGTCGCCTACGAAACTACTCGTTTTAAATCCAACGAGTGTCCTTTCATAGAGGCCTGTTAGTTCCAGATAAAACCTCTTTTGAGTGTTAAACGCCACATATTTATGACGAGTTGCTGTACTGACTAATTACTTTTTAACCTATTTGCGAATTCGACTAGAAGATCTTCTTATGACAAGTAGCTCTACATGTCGGACAAACCACTTAGCCCCTTCGGCACACAAGGCTACGCAAATCTTCGATACTCAACGATTTTAGTCTCCAAGCGACTACCGCCATACAAATTGGAGTCGTGGGACAAATGTCGGCGACGCGACTCGTGTACGAACCTAAATGGATTTATATGACGGTAGTCGCTTGGAGACTAAAATCGTCGAGTATCGAAGATTTGCGTAGCCTTTTGAACGAAGGGGCTTATTTGTCCGGTTGATTTTAGACGAGTTGCTTCATAGACCAATTGCAAATTTATACCCAAATGATTTTTAGGCGTGTTGATGAGGTAGACCACTTGCGTTTTTGACCATTTGATACTAACCCACAAAAACGGCATCTTACGTATTTCATCTATTTACGTTTGGAAATGTATATCTATACTAATATTATAAAGCTAAAGAGTTTGTTTGTTTGAACGCGCTAATCTCAGGAACTACTGGTCCGATTTGAAAAAATCTTTCAGTGTTAGACAGCCCATTTATCGAGGAAGGCTATATATTATCACGCTAAGACCAATAGGAGCGGAGCACAAAGTAACTATTCAACGCGGACGAAGTCGCGGGCAGAAGCTAGTTAAACAATATACATACGTCACGTCCGTTTCTCGGGGAGGGGGCGGGGGGGTAAGGCTAAGACTAAAGCTCTCCATTTGCTACGTATATTATATAGGGTTTCCAATAAGAGATTTCACTTTGATATTAAAAAAACCGGCCAAGTGCGAGTCGGACTCGCCCATGAAGGGTCCCGTAGCAGCAAGTAACATCATATAAAAGTTATTGTAGTTCGTTGTAACTTTGATCGATGTTTTAATAATACTTAGTGTTTTTTTTACTGACGTATTAAATAAAACTACTTACTAGATCTTGTTCAAACCAATTTTCGGGGAAGTTTGCATGGTAATGTACATCATGTAATTTTTTTAGTTATTTCATTTTCTTATTTTAGAAGGTACAGGGGGGGGGGGGGACACACATTTTACTACTTTGGAAGTGTCTCTCGCGCAATCTATTCAGTTTAGAAAAAAATAATATTAGTAACCTCAATATCATTTTTGAAGACCTATCCATAGATACCCCACATGGATTTGATGAAAAAAAAATTTGAGTTTTAGTTATAAGTATGGGGAACCCCCAAAATTTATTGTTTTTTTTATTCTATTTTTGTGTGAAAATCTTAATGCGGTTCACAGAATACATCTACTTACTAATTTTCAACAGTATAGTTCTTATAGTTTCGGAAAAAAGTGGCTGTGACATACGGAGGGACAGGCAGACAGACATGACGAATCCATAAGGGTTTTAATTTTTTGCCATTTGGGCTACGGAAATCTAAAAACGAGTATTTTTTAAGAGAAATCAATGAATGTTTATTTCATTGTAAAGAACAAAAAACGATATCAGCCAAATGGCCGCCATGGCTACGCTTGCAGCACCATATCCTTTTCATGTAATTTTCCATAAACCAATTCGCATATTTGCGGCTGTATGTTCTCGATAACTTCACAAATTCCATCTTTAAGGTCTTGAATCGATTGTGGAGCATTGGCATGGACCTTATCTTTCACGTTGCCGTTTAATTTGTCATGTTAAGGTTTGTAGACAAAAATACGACAGTTTATGCAAAAACTACTACTATGTCTATTTTTGACATATTATGTAGAGTTCTAAGCGCATCTTTAGTGTCGATAGACATTATAGATAAATGAATAAAACACGAGAAAACGGGTCGAGAAGAGTTTTCGTCTTGCGCATGCTAGGCCAGCAGGAAAAATTTCTTGCAAAATTGCGATTGTTTCGTTGCTTGTGTGGCACGTAGACCATCGAGATCTTTTAAATTAAATAAACATTCATTGATTTCTCTTAAAAAAATACTCATTTGGTTTTAATATCAAAATGAAACCCCTTATTGGAAAACCCTATACATAATCACGACTATTACCCTCAAAGGGTTAGTCAGAGACTAGGCAATAAAGAGACCAAAAGCAGTCCTCTACCATAGTACACTTTCACCAAATAGTGACTGCACATGTGCTCAGCGTGACAGGTGGTGAGCCCATCGCCGCTCTATGCCGTTGGATGTATGTGCTTTAGTCCGTTAGTCGCCTTTTACTACACCCAAGGAAAGAGAGGGGGTGGTAGTATTCTTTCACCTCTACGCGACACGGTTATTATACTTTGCTGTTTTTAAGTAGCGGCCCGCCCGCTTCTTCATCCACATGAACACACCGTATCACGTGACGAATTTCCATAAAAAATATTTTATATAAACCTTGTCCTGGCAATAGGCTGTTGACTAAAGGAGATCATTCGGGCTCCATACATTTTTGGGCCTTTTCTGAAAGTGCCGGCCAACAAAATAAAACTAGTACGTATTGTTAGAACTAGCCATTTGGAGTAATAGTTAATATGGCACAAAAGTTGTAGGATTGCTCTGAGCCAAGTTATGTTATACAAGTTCGATGATTCATCATTTTCATACATTTATTGATTTCTGAAAGTGCTGGGACTGGGAAACATAAAAAAATGATAGATATTGCTAAAACTAATGATCTGAAGCAATTGTCATTGCAGCGCAAACGCTGTGGGGTCATCATCTGTTCTGTTTAAACGACAAAAATTAGGAATCAATAAATGTATGAAAATGATGAAACTTCGAACTTGTATAACTTGGCTCGGAGCAATCCTACAACTTTTGTGCCATATTAACTATTTCTCCAAATGGCTAGTTCTAACAATACGTACCATTTTTTTTGTTGGTCGGCACTTTCAGAAAAGGCCCAAAAAAAATGATGTCCTTTCATAATCATATTAAAACGATACCTGTTTACCTATATTTTTTCCTAAAAATACATTATTTTTCCAAAAATCGAATGTTTACAATTTATTTTGCGGTTTTATTTAAATTTACCGCATAAACGCCTGTGCACCAAAGGACAGCAGTATCAGTAAGCAGTTTAAGTATATTGTTTTGGTTGATTTTTTAAACTATTTTTTGGTATAAAATGTTTCTAGAAAAAAATCAACCAGTCTCAGGAAGTTAGAGTGGGATTCGAACCCACGATTTTTTGGTGTTTTAGACCGCCATGTTGAATGAATGAAGTCACGCCGTGCCAAACACCTGCTTCGTTCGAGGCTTGTTCTATAAAAATGTCACAACAATAAAATGACATTTGGCACTGCGTGACGTCATGGCTTTTGATAGGCGTTTAATGTCATATGACTGAACGTGTTTTATTGCGTTTTTTTTTAAATATTTATAATCCCAATTTTTTATTATTAATATTTTAGATATTTTGTTTCTTTAAATCATAATTGATTATTAAAAACGCCAATCCACCCGATTTATTCTTAGTAGACACAAGCCTATTACAAACATTTAATAAAAGAATTAGCTTAGTATTAGTAAAATTTTAAACACTGAAAAAAGACGACAACCTATGGCGGGAATCGAACCACGCACCTTCCGCATTCCGGGCGGCTGCCTCAACCACTTGGCTACCGAGGTCTGGCTTTCAACCGTCGAAATTTGTCAGTGCTTGATGCTTATGTTTCTAGTCAACATTGCTTCATCAAATCTTAGAAGTTTTCACCTCTGAGATCCGAAAGAAATATTTTTACAAATATTTGAACATTCGGTTAAGATGAAGCTGCGTTTATAGATTAATGTTTTATATTTTTGCGTTTTATTAACGCTGGTGGTTCGATTCCCGCCTGAGGTTGTCGTCTTTTTTCAGTGTTTAAAATTTTACTAAAGTATATTTAAGCGTTAATAAAACGCTAAAATATAAAACATTAGCTTAGTATTATTAAATGATTTTATTTATAACTGTGTCGCGTAGCGGTGAAAAAATACTACCACCCCCTCTCTTTCCTTGGGTGTCGTAAAAGGCGGCTAAAGACTGCACATACATCCAACAGCATAGAACGGAGATGGGCTCACCACCTGTCACGCTGAGCACATGTGCAGTCGCTATTGGTGAAAAGTGGACTATGGCAGAGGATTGCTTTTGCGGTCCTAATTGGCCTAGTCTCTGCTCTGACTACCCCTTCGGAGATATTATTAGTCGTGATTATATGTATGTATGTCCTGACAATTACAAACTTGTAAAAGAAGAATTAGCTAAGTATTATAATATGTGTAGCTGTTCTGAAGTGATTTTATTTATATACCTAGATAGATAGAGAGTGCGTTCGCTTTCTGTCAAGTTTAACTAATCTTGATACCGGTGGTGAATATTTTTAGTACCTACCTACCTACCCATTTTTTTTTAAATAAAAGTTTTTACTTACGTGCCATAACCATACTAAACGGGTTCACTACGCAATTTCGAAACACGTTTCAACTAATAACATTTAATCTATGACGGTTCATCGAAAATCATGTCGATTTGTAAATTTTGCAAACAGTGTTTAAAAATATGATTTAGAAAAGAAACGTCCCCATAGATTTAATATCCTAATTTAATTATATTCCTAATAATTGGTAATTTTCCTTTTTTTTCATATAAAAAAACAAGAATTAAATAATTATGTATACATATACACGGAAAGAAATTATTAGTTGGGTTTACCATATTTCATCAAAATTTTAGGGTTAATATAGCACCTACTCTTGAGTGTTGTTGAATGAATAAAAACTGTATTGTTGATCAGTTACGGTAATTTGAACTTATTACATATATCTTTTGTTGTTTTAACGTATTCATTTAATAAATTTAACTTTAAAAATGGTTATTTCAACAACTTGAACAGTAAAATCAACAATTACCTATTGCATTATGCATGAATTGTTACGCCAACATGTACAAATAGGTAAAAACAACTGTTTTCATATCAACAAAAACTTTTCTGTGAAAACAACAATTTGTTCATGTTGCTTTAACCCATCACTTTGTTAATTCAACTAATGTGTCGCCA
The DNA here is from genome assembly GCA_963921215.1 of Scoparia ambigualis. NCBI lineage: Eukaryota > Metazoa > Arthropoda > Insecta > Lepidoptera > Crambidae > Scoparia > Scoparia ambigualis. The sequence goes on along the minus strand of OY992511.1, from coordinate 8,773,030 downwards.
ACCCGTGCAAAATGAACCTTTTTGTTCTTTCAGTGTAGGTACTTTTAATTCTATGGTATTTTATTAAATGTATCATCGGTAAAGATTTAGGATCAAATGACATTTAGATCAAACGTCATTCAATTGAATGTGTTTAGTTAAAATGAACCAACGATATAATGACATTTTGATCAAACGTCATATTCGATTAAATGTGTTTAGTTAAAATGAACCGACGATATAATGATATTAGGTGAAACGAACCACCGATGTAATGTTTTTTGTTCAATAGGAGCCTGGGTTAAATGGACTTTCGATAAGTCGTCGTAGATGAAATGTTATTAGTTGAAACGTGTTTCGAAATTGCGTAGTGAACCCATATTAAACCGGAAAACTAGTAGGTACGCGCTTGTGTTAGGCAGGTGCATTTCGATGTCTCGCATACAACCTTAGTATTTATCCCTTGGCTATATATACACTGACAGACGCCTTCATATTCTAAATTTCAATCATTTAAGATATTGAAAAGTTAAGAAAAAAAGTTCAATGTTTTGTTCAATTTAGGGTAGATTTTTCAATTGTCATGTAAAAATTATTTGTCTGTTATAAGTAGTATTACACAACCATTTTGAAAATATATTGTCATATCATGTCTTTTCTTTCTCAACAGGTGACATTTTAGGTTGATCGTGTAATAACTTTATCAGACGATTAAGTTTTATTCAAGGATGGAAAAATCAGCTCTAGACTACAACAATGGAGCGCTTATGAAAATCGCTTCGCCATCTATTCGAAAGTCTATATAGCATCTTCAAAAGTTTGCTTGTAATAACATCTAAAATTCCACACGGCTGATTTTCGTTGGGTACCTACTAGCTAGTTCCAACAAAGTGTTCAGTGATACTGAGGTTGTCTGAGCCATAACCTGAATCGTTTAGATTCAGGCAGTGGCTCTTTTGCCGGTGCCCAGCGGCGCGACATCAAAGGCCTGAGCTAATTACACACGCTATCAGTGTAACTCTATCGATCATCAGGGACGGGCCAGCTGTTTTAGTTTACATTTTTAAACTATTTCACATAAACTATACAAGTTCGATGAAGAATGTATGACATGTCATAATCATAATCATTTATTCATTCGTTGTCTATCACAGGTAAGTAGTATCACAAGTAGTACAGGGTGTTTTAGTTACAGGTTGAATAGTGCCTCCATGATACACCTTAACACGAAAGACATTTTAATCTTTAATTTAACCTAAATTAACCAAACTCAAATTAAAACAAGTATCAAATTTACAATTGAAATAATAAAGTACCTAATAATAATAATAAAGAAATACATATATATAATACAATACAAAAAAAATCAAAATAAAATTAAAAATTAACAAAATGTCAGTAAGTTCAAAACTATCCTAATTTTAAGCGCTTTTGCAACATTTATTATATTATCATCATTAAGTACTATAAATTATCTATAAGTATCACTGTCTATAAAATATTAATTGACATCATAATAATATTTGTTTATCAGAATCTTTGAAAGTAAGTATATTTAAATGTACAATATATGTAAACAAAGTATTAACATACATAGGGTGACGGACCCAATTATGAGCACTTTAAGAGGCCATTTTTCAACTCTAAATATTTCATATGTTACGATAACGTTTGTGTTGCGTTATTAATGTTGAGAATATAATCACCTGTTGTGTAAAGCAAGATTTTTTTTATATTTGTAGTTATTATTGAGTCAAAATTACAATTTATCAAAAAACAAGCCTATCACCATTCATCAGCACAGTCATCACAAACTAATATCACCTACTTACCCAATTATAAGCACTGTGAATTGTATGTTTTAAGGGCTGAAAAACAAAATATCCTTTAGAAATGAGTACTATTTTTTATTGTTAATCAGTCTTTAACATTTATATTAATTATGGCACGATCAAAATTTACCTTAACATTATAATTATTTCAATTTAGGATGCGAAAAACGTTAAGAATGTGTTTTAATACCAGTATCTATAAATAGTGCTTTAATCGCATTACTAAATGACTAATAAATGTAAGCAAAAGTCTTACCCTTAATGTGTCAGAATGGCCGAAAACCACATAAAATCACACAACGTTCACTTCTCCTCAAGAATACGGCGCCATGATAAATGCCAAACTATACAGAGTTTTGCTAATACAATAATTTAAAACTTTCTGAACGCGTCTCTTACCCTTGCAACTTCGAAATCACAGACATTATCTTATATTTTTAATTTTTTTACGAGGTGCTGATAAACTAGTGCAGTGCTAGTATGGGTCATTTACCCTACATAGGTTCCCGACTATTATCCCCAAAGAGTTAGTCAGAGACTAGGCCATGAGGACCGCAGAAGCAGTCCACTGCTATAGTCCACTTTTCACCAAACTACAACTGCACATATGCTCAGCGTGATAGGCAGTGAGCACATAGTTCCTACCATACTTAGATAGATAGATAAAACTTTTATTGTAACAGTTTACATTCTACAACACGAAACATAAAAATACAAGTGCAATACACAGTTACAATTTGGCGGTCTTATCGCTATAAAGAGATTTCTTCCAGACTACCAGTCGGATGGAGGGAACTTATACACGCTAAAGTCGGAGGTGTATTAGGTACGTACCTTTGATTATTATACATGTCTAGATAGACACTGGCCGTATAAAAACGTAGAAAAATTTATAGGCCAAAATTGGCCTATTGCGCAATCCTGGCGGTCAGTGTCATTGTGCCGTCAAGCAGTGTTTACCTCTCGCGTTTCGGTGAAATTGTTAGCAAAATGACCGTTTGCTCAGTGAAATTCTGTCGAAACTACAAAGGAAAAATCTTTTCGAAAAGGAAAGTTACGTTTCATCTGTAAGTATCGATAAATTTTATGAAAATTTAAAGTTTAACAATAATAACGGCCATGTATGCGTAGTGTGGCTGGCAAAATGTAGAATTCCCATTATTGGTGACAGAATATAAAAGAAGGTTTAAATATAATAAGTATGATAAAAACTACTCAGTCTTGTAAGTTAGTATTTATACATGGCCTTGATGTAAATAAAGTAAATACATTAAATATAATTATTATTGGAACACTTTCAAAGTTTTAAAACTGATGTCTGATTTATAAGAGCGTGAATAAATGTCACGGTTCCTTTCGACGCCGAATGTTTGTAAACATATTACTGTCATTTGTGCAAATGTCTAGTTTCACTAGGCATTTTACTGTTTTTTGAAAGAAAGACACAATAGTTAACTGTTTTCTTGTGAATATCTCTCAAGAAAAAGTAAAATCCTACTGCAACTAGATATAACAATAATCTGTTTTTTTGTTAAAATTAGCTAAATTAGCTGGAGTATAGGTTCCGTTCTAAAACAAGACAAAATATAATACCTACTGTAATATTTTAACTGTTATTGTGGTATGGTATCGATATTCGAAATGAATAAAAAAAAATTATGTTTGAAATGTACGTAAGTATTTATGTAAGAAGTGTGTGTTTAAGTATATGTATGTAGGGGATGGTAGTATGTATGCTTCAGAGCTCGATGGCGCATCGGCTAGCACGTTCAGCTTGCCCGCTAAGCAACTTTCGCAATGCCGGGTCGCGGGATGGGTGACCAAATTTAAAACATCTCGAGCTCCTCCGTGCTTCGAAAGACACGTTAAGCCGTTGATCCCGTTTGTTGTCGTAAGATGACAGTTGTTAAAACCCAGCAACACGCATTGGGCCAGCGTGGTGGGTTATGGCCCAATATCCCCACGTGCTATCTCCACGTGTGAATCCTGCGCCCAGCTGTGGGACGTTTATAGGCTGATGATGATGATGACGATGTTTGAGTAAGTGCGGGTATATGTTTGTGTCCCTAAAAGGTCTATATTTCTCGTCTCATGTAAACTATTGAACACGGATATTGATGAGCAGTCATCACAATATGTAACCTTTACAACTGTTCGACCACATAGCAAACATTTTAATTTTCAGATTTCCAACTGATCCGGTAGAAAGAAGTCGTTGTCGAAATATTTAACTATAAGGTTTCACATAATAACAAATTAGAGAACATGAAAAATGATGTAACATCCAAACGAAAGTTATCTAAGAAACAAATACAAAGAGAACGCCATTAATTGTTTTGATTTTAATTTAAAATATTTAAATTTCTAATTAAAAAATCAATTTTGATTAAGTATTAAATGTAAATCATCCTGCCTGTTGCTTCTATTTCGTCCCTATTACAAACATATCACACGCACGCAGGCTTCCATTAAAGCATTATTATATTGTAATCGGCCTCGCCTTCAATCATCCATTTCTTCTAAACACACCAGCTTCTTTTATGCGTTATACCTACATATACGATAGACATACCTAATTTAAAAAGTTATGTTATACTATGAATCATTTTAAAATTGTATTGTGCATAAATATTTTTTCCCTACTTTATTGGAAATTAGGCATTCGCTGGCAACCGCGCGCTAGTGTCAGTCATACGCGGCTGTCACGCACACTTCAAATTCAATACAAAAACCGGACGGATTTTGAGAAGCGTTTGTACCGCGATGCTCCGTCTAGACATGTAAATTCTGTGTACTAAGTATCGGGAATTGTTCAATAAAACAAAAAATACAAATTATTCATCTAAATTTAATTTATCGCCTTCAAAGTAAGCACCATTGCTTGCAATACAACATCTCCACCGCTTCACCCAGTCCTCCATACATTTTTCGTAAGCTACTTGCGGTATGGCCTTCAGCTCATTCAGCGAATTTTCTTTTATGGCTTCTATTGACTCAAAACGTTTTCCTCGAAGTGGTAATTTTATTTTTGGAAATAGAAAAAAGTCAGACGGAGCCATATCAGGTGAATACGGTGCTTGATCGAGAACTTTCAGCAAAAGTTTTCGCTAAAAACTCTTTCACAATAATGGCTGTGTGTGATGGTGCATTATCATGGTGCAGCATCCATGAGTTGTGTTGCCACAAATCTGGACGTTTTCGGCGGATACTCTCACGCAAACGCTTCACGACGCCTAAATAATATTCTTTATTCACTGTTTCTCCCTCTGGAAGGAATTCGGAGTGAACCACACCACCGTAGTCAAAAAAAACTGACAGCATCACCTTGATTTTGGAGCGACTTTGCCGCGGTTTTTTGGGTTTCGGCTCGTTTTAGAGACGCCATTCTGAAGACTGTTGGCTTGTTTGCATGTCGTACTCATAAACCCATGTCTCGTCGCCAGTTATTATACGTTTCATAAAGGTAGGATCCGAAGAAGCTCGGGAAACCATGTCTTCAGCAACATGTATTCGCTGCGCTTTTTGAACAAAATTGAGCTCCTTTGGAACTAATCGAGCGGCAACGCGTTTCATGCCTAAAATGTCAATGAGAATGTTGTGGACGGACTTAAAAGATATGTTCACCTCACTAGCCAACTCTCTCAAACTCATACGTCGATTTTCGAGCACTAGCTTCTTGATTCTGTCGATGTTTTCTTTGGTTGTAGCAGTTGAAGGTCTACCAGAACGAGGCAAGTCTACTACTACGTCTCGGCCTTCTTTAAAAGCCTTGTACCATTCATATGCCCTTGTTTTTGATATACAAGATTCGCCGTAGGTTTTTTGCAACATTTTGAGCGATTCTCCACATGAAATATCATTCGAAACACAAAATTTAAGGCACGCTCTTTGTTCAACAATATTTTCCATTGTAAAAATCGCCGAGGACTCAAAACTATGACCAACAAAAAGTGCAGTTTTAAACAAAGTAAATGACAGATCCCACTCAAATTTCGCGCGGTAAATCAGTACAGTGCTACCAACATGCAGTAAAAAAATTAAAACGAACTCTTTTACGCGGGTCTTTTTATTGACATATTCCCGATACTTTTTACACAGAGTAGTATATAGTCAAAGGTACGTACATACCTTTTATGGAAATGGAAACAGTTACATACTGTTCCGATACGCAGGAATTGAATCTTGCCTTCCATAAACTCTTTATATCGCACTTACCTACGTAGCTGTTTACAAGGATGTTAAGATGAAAATAATTATGTAAATTGATTTCTCGTTACATGCTAGAACAGTGACATGTCACCGCTACGTCATGTTATGCCATTCGAAATGACACAGCACCACAAATCTGGAGTTTCAGGTAGGTAATGAAATGAAATGAAATATATTGGTTTATTTTCCAAGAACATAGTATGTAAGAGATGTTATAATAGTAAATGTTCTATAATGTTTCACCCTCATTAGGTGAAATGCAAATGTGAACTTTTAAAGTAATGACAAACTAACAATAAAAATCAATATAAAACCAACAAAGTAGGTAGGTACCAAGAATTATCATTATTATCTATTATTAATTATAAAAATGCATATTCATATTACTCTTTTTATAAATTAAAATTTATCAAATATTACATTTTATATCCTACTAATATTATAAACGCGAAAGTTTCTATGTATGGATGGATGTTTGTTACTCTTTCACGTAAAAACTACTGAATGGATTTGGATGAAATTCGGCATACAGATAGTTTATAACCTGGATTAATGCATAGGATACTTTTTAACCCGATATTCCCACGGGAACGGAAACTACGCGGGTGAAACCGCGAGCGGCCGCTTGTACTTATATAATTCAATTAGAAAAAAGTCATGATGAAACTTTTTTCTAAGAGCCTTGTTTTTAATTTTCTTAAAAAATTTGTTCTAGTGGTAATAGTGTTCGATACCTCAGCAATAAAGTGGTGATAACCATTATTGAGGCCTTCCAGCATATGTATGTGATCGAAACTGATTGTGATAAAAAGTTTATCCAGTCAACTAAGTAACTTGACGACCTCCTTGGTCGAGTGGTTTGTACACCGGTTTTCATGGTGTCGCTATCTCTGAGGTCCCGGGTTCGATCCCCGGTCGGGTCAATTTAGAAATTATTGTTTTTCTAAATTGTCTCGGGTCTGGGTGTTTTCTATGTATAATAAGTATGTATTTAAGTATTTTAAGTATGTTTATCCGTTGTCTAGTAACCATTTAACGAGTTTCTTCGAAGCTTCTCTTGGGCTAGATAATTGGTGTGATTGTTGGAAAGATTTATTTTATTTATTTTATTTAACCAATTTGGTAGAGCTCACTTCTTTTCACAATTTTCTTCTTTAAAATGTGTGTAGTGTGTACCTATTGAATAAGTTTTTAATTAAAAACGTAATATTAAAAATTTCAGCAGCTTTTGCCATTATTCTCAGTACTATTCCCATGAGGTTAATTGGACGACTTCTTTTATTAAGCAGATACTTTTAATGCCAAAAAGAAAAATATCGAAATGATCTTTATTGCACTGTTTAATTACATTGTTTAAATCCATTAACGTTGTTGTCGTATTTAAATCAACTTTTGTTTTGTTTTAAATATTTTGGTAAACAGCAAAACATTTTTTCCTATCAAAATATATTTAAGCATTTCATTTATTTGAAGCGTCCGAAAACTCATTAATTCTCTAAGTTACCTTCTTTTTAATTACTTGCCGAAGTTTTGTAGATTAAACAAGATTAACATTTTTGTAACACAAAAGTTTCATCATTCAAGAAAAGAAAGTACTAAGTTTTCTCATTTTAGTTGAAATTAACTATTAATTACATTATTATAAATACTAACGTATAGAAATAATAGAAATATATATTCTAAGCGCGCTGTCGTGTAAGTGTTGTGATCTTGCTAATTAAGCTACTTTCGCGATGCTTTACCGCGAATGGGCTACCAAATTTCAAATATCTGAAGCTCCTCCATCCTTCCGAAGGCACGCTAAGCCGTTGGTCCTACTTTTACCACTTAAAGCAGTATTACTTTAATCTTACTTTGTAAAATTCGTACAAAGTCAAAACATTTATTGCCAAAACTATATGTTGCAGGAATTTACATAGTAAGATTAAAGTACTCGTAATACTGCTCTTACCCTGTTATTAATAAACGTTGATTAAAGTCAAAGTTACACTTAGGTTTAAATTGACGCTGTCTCTATTTTTTTACAACCTCCAACTTAAGCTTTCTGGCATTGGAGAAAAGACGCACATACTCGCATACACGCACACACACATGCACGATGCATGCGCACACACACACACACACACCCACACACAAAAGGAAAGACTTTTTGTACAACTTGCTGAGAAATCAAGTTAAGCGATGTTACGGGAAGCAGGTTACACAAATTGGCGCTCTAACTGGAGTTTCAGCACGACTAATAGGTGGCTCTACATTTGTCTCTACAACAGTCTGTTCAAAGTAACAGTTTGTCGAACTCAGACAAAACATGCGCCAGCAGCGTGGAGATACGACATTCACCGACATTTTTAACGCCTCTTCTTTCAGGAAATAAAGTACATAAGGGTAATGCGTCAACAGTGGCAGAATGTAGAGTTCTTGTTCGTGGAGGAGATATCTTTGGTTCCCTTTGGTAACCCTTTGGCGGAATAAACGTTATGCTCTAGTGCAACCTCATGCAGCTTCCACCAGGAATTTAGTATTAGTATTTGTTAACAAGAAAGTCTTTCCTTTTCCAGCGCCTCACGCTTTTACAATCAAATATTATAATTAAAAGCTCATAGTTTACACTTCAGCCCAGAAATAGAGACAACTTGAACGATATATAATTTATTTTTTGTTTTTACGTGCATTTACAAAAGCGTGTTTTTCTAGTGTTTTTAACGTGGCCTTACTCACAAGTGCCAACACGACTATGATACGATACTCTTTCATGGAATGCCAGTGCCTATCTTCCGGCTTCATCATCAGACCTTGAACCCTAATCGTGGTCAAAGTTCATTACAAGACTTTTCTAAGAAATAAAAAAAACAGCTATGATACGATTTTCCATTATGAAGTTCCAGTTCATATCTTCCGGCTCCATCATCAGATCAGTTCGACAGTACCATATTATTGTATTGTCATCAGAACTACACACAGCTGCCAATTTTCAATACGCTACGACCCTTGGAAGATGGTTAAATTTGTTACCTTAGATTCCATTACATAGTTTGTTACATACAGGTCGACCTAATAAAAGCGTGTTAAAAACGAGGCAGCCTCACTTTAAACCCAGGGTGTAACATTTCGCCATTAGACGGTTAGAGTTGATGGTAAGGCCCTGGTAGTTGTAGTGTAGTGGTCTATGATTCTAATCTAATTATAATCTACTTTAGCAGTCATTGAAACCCACCAAGCCGTTCTTATTGACGTCACAAGAGATACAAATGCTGTAATCATGTCTGTTTTAAAACATCAACTCATCTTTCTAAAAGTAATACTCATCTTTCTACAATAAACTTATTTCATTTTTTAATTTAATTTTATAATCAAAATCTTTTTATTTAAGTTAACTTAATAAATAAGCATTTTAAGCATAAGCTTAAGCATAAAAACATTTTTACCTTTTAACCTATTTCTATTGATATATAGCGCCCATCTTTGTTGTTCATCCATGAGTTCGACTATACCTAATTGGCAATTCGGAATAATGCGATTTCGGAATAGTGCTACTACACCATTTAAAGACCACTTTCACTTAGTCCCGGTAGCCGAAGAGCGAGTTCAATTTCCGGGTCGGTCGGTCTTTCGGATATTTCGTTGCATAGCCCGGTTGTGTGACCACTAAACCGCATTTCGCCATCAACTGTAGTAATGATTTGTTTTTAAACACGATGCCCAGTAGTGAGACATTACACCCACTCGGGGATAATAGTCCTGATTATATGCATGTACCTATGTGTCTTATATGGCACACAAATCATAAATTATAAACCAATAGAGACGTAGTCGCTGTAAAACAACCACCGTCTCGGCACAAGTGTATTTACCTTCGCTATATTCAAATTGTATTATGGAACTCTCGATGCGAAGCACGCGCGCTGTGCATTTGTAACCAGCGATAAAATTACCCCACAATACTGGGGAGATTCGCCAAATTATGTTACTTGTGAAACATCATGCGAGACTTCGGGATACCATACATAATACCGTAGGTACCTATATTGAATAACATTCAATTTGTAAGTTCTTGTTGCTTAACCAACTCTTTGAAATGTAACTTGAGACTGTACCTATACTAAATTGTACCTACTTAACCTTCCATTCGCCCTAGCATATTAATTAAGTTGACAATAAATTACACGGTCCTATTACGTAAAAAAAAAGATTGTACTCCGCTTCCGTTTAACATCAAGAAGGAATCTACATACCTATATACAGGGCGTCCCACGGACATGCCACATGGGGGGAAAGTACCTTGAATATTGGAGATGGAACATTTTACTGAAAGAAGACATTATCTTAATTTAAAAAACAATTTAAACTGCATTCATAGATATTTAAATAATTACATGGTTGAACCGGGAATCGAACCCGTTACATGAGAAAAATAATCACCTGTCATATGAATGTCACCTGAATCATACCGATCGAAAGGCTTCATCATAAGGATTATTTTTGCTAAATAACATAGTGTCACAAATAAAAGGAAGACCATGAATTTTAACATTATTAATACAAAATTAATCAATTTATGTATGTATTTATTTCAATGTCAGTTGTATGTCTTTATAGTCTAAGATCCGAGTATAGAACGACCTTCACCGAGAAGGTTAATGGATGAAAAGTGTTTTATATCAAATTTAATATGATAATATATCGCGAGTGGGTTGGCTGAAAAATTTCAGTCCAGTACCATTAATGATTAATTTAATATTAAAATATATTTTTTTTTGCATTGCACTGGTTTGGTGTGTGTGTGTGTGTGTGTTTGTAATGAGCTTATTTTTATATAAACATAAATTTTATTTATTTAACTAGAAGGTTGCAAATTACCCCTCAGGACGACTTCGTCATTTTCTTAAACTTGACACTTTCCTAACTTGTCTCATTTTTAACTCGGCTCTTTCTTAGTTGGTCTCTTTTGCAAAGTTGACACTTTCCCAACTCGTCTCCCCTCCAGATGACTTCGTCATTTTCTTAAACATGCACTTTCCTAACTGGTCTCATTTTTAACTAGGCTTTTTCTTAGTTGGTCTTTTTCTTAACTTGACACTTTCCTAAATCTTAATTTTTTCATAAAGTCTAAGAAAGTGGTTACGGGACACCTGTATTCATATTCCTTTTTTATTCCGTCATTAATGAGGGAACACGAAGTGGCAATGCTGCAATGCAAAAAACCTGGTACAGCTTTTTTCTTGTTTTTTTTAGTTATATGTCCGATGTATATGTAAATGCAGCAGTGGTTTTTTAACACAGAAATTGATAAGATGATCTTTCACACTAGCTTTGGTTTTTTGACGAGATCGATCATACTAGATAGGTACTTAAGTACGAGGCATCGCTTATCATGCGGCTGGAGGCCGGGTTATTTGCAGCACTGCATTGTCGTATAGTCCTACACCTCCCCTGTTCCGAAGAATAAACGAAACTTGGGAGCCTTATTATTATACTAGACAAAGAAAAAGAAAAAGCCGAGTTAAAAATGAGACGAATTATGAAAGTGTCAACTTTGCAAAAGAGACCAACGAAGAAAGAGTCGAGTTAAAAATGAGACGAGTTATGAAAGTGTCAACTTTGCAAAAGAGACCAACGAAGAAAGAGTCGAGTTAAAAATGAGACGAGTTATGAAAGTGACAACTTTGCAAAAGAGACCAACTAAGAAAGAGCCGAGTTAAAAATGAGACAAGTAAGGAAAGTGTCAAGTTTAAGAAAATGACGAAGTCGTCCTGAGGGCAAATTACTAATATTGACTTGCCTGTTTACACCTGCCTACCCAATGTTAGAACAGAAAAAAAATAGTCAACCTAACGTTTGCATATTATAGAGGCTTCATACTTTCGATTGGTACCTATGTAATTTATCTATTATCGAAACAAGAGCAATATTTAAAAAAAATATTTTTATATTTAATTAATCATATATTGGACTGAAATTTTTCAGCCAACCCACTCGTAATATATTTTTTAACACATTAAATTTGATATAAAATACTTTTCATCCATTAACCGCTCGGTGAAGGTCGTTGTATACTCGGATCAACAAAATTTCACATCAAATGTTAAAATTCATGGTCTTCCTTATATTTGTGATACTATGTTACTTAGCAAAAAATACTCCTTTTGATGAAGCCTTTCGATCGGTATGATAAAGCTACAGGATGATTACTTTTCTCATGTAACGGGTTCGATTACCGGTTCAACCATGTAATTATTTAAATATCTATGAATGCAGTTTAAATTGTTTTTTAAATTAAGATAATGTCTTCTTTCAGTAAATGTTCCATCTACAATATTAAAGGTACTTTCCCTCCATGTGGCATGTCCGTGGGACGCTCTGTATATATTATATCAGTTGTACATTAAATTATTACATGAAATTATAGGATCTACATACATACGTACACATATAACCACGACTATTATCCCCGAAGGGTTGTCAGAGACTAGGCAATGAGGACAGCAAGAGCAGTCCTCTACCATAGTCAACTTTTCGCCAAATAGCGACTGCACATGTGCTCAACGTGACAGGTGGGGAGCCGCTCTATGCTGTTAGAAGTATGTCGCGTAGCGGTGAAAGAATACTACCACCCCCTCTCTTCTGGGTGTCGTAAAAGGCGACTAACGAACTAAAGACTGCACATACTTCCAACAGCATAGAGCGGCGATGGGCTCACCGCCTGTCACGCTGAGCACATAAGTAGTCGCTATTTAGCGAAAAGTGGACTATGGTGGACAGCGTTTACTGTCCTCATTGCCTAGTCTCTGACTAACCCTTCGGTGATAAAAGTTGTGATTATATGTATGTATTTTAATTAAATTAAGTCAGTTGTTATGTTAAATGAAAATATGTGATATAAAATTATATTACTTGAACGTATTTATATCAAATATGTATTACACACCCATGGATTTGCCGCAGCCGCCGCCAATACGAGTAGACTCAAAACAAAAAGAAATTCGTGTTCCCCGATAGGAACGCTGTCAGACGTCCAATATTTCAACGTGTTTACGCCGCAAATAGACTATCTAGCGGCAAAACATAATAACGGACTCCCACGCGCCGGATTATGGGGGTTGCTAGGGCAGTGCACACTTGGAGATATTCTAATTTATTTATTTATATTATGGCAATGGTAATTAACTAATTAGTAGTGCAGCAAAATGCAGTGTTGGCAGAAGGTGGACCGACAATCTTTTAAAGGTATCACGGGTATCCGCTGGATGCGAGCAGCATAAGACCGGTTTCCTACATTCAACTAGGTAGCCAGATTGAGCTGACACAAAAAACCATAGGATAAAATGTTTACTAGGAAAACAAACAACCAGTCTCAGGTGTTTTGTTTGTCTAGTAAACATTTTATCTTATATTTTTTAGCATTGTGAATGCAAAATTTCAATAATAAAGATACAAAAAACCATTTACTTAACAGTAGGCAGCTATACAATATGTCGCTGAATATATTAGCTATACTGATATGATTTAATAGAACTTATTCTGTTTATTTTAATAAGAGGAGACAAACGAGCAGGCGGGTCATTTGATGGAAATCAATTAACGCCGCCCATGGACACCCGCATATTCAGAGGAATCGCAGATGCGTTTTCTTCCTTTTGGAAGGAGTAGGCTTTCTTGAAGATCCCCAAGTCGTAACAGTCCGGGAATACCGCCGCTGCGCTGTGAGGGCCTGAGCCCTTGTCAGTGTGTCCCATCTTAGAGCAGTATTACTTTTATTCTTAATATGCAAATTCCCATAAAACAATACCTGTTTTCTATTGGATATTCTTTTGTATGTGTTGTGTTGTCTTGTAATCGTATTAAATGTTTTTTTTTGTTGTAATGGAAAATGTCCTTCTATGATAGGGAGAGCATTTTCCAAATTTTTTTTTTTCCAATTTTTTCAAAATTGAATAAATGATATTGAAATTTGACATTTAAAATTTGAAAATTTTAAACATACATTTTGAAAGAGTTGATGGTATGACCCCCGGTACCACAGCACTGTCGTCCGTGGTAGAAGGCTTTCAAGCCTTGACGCGCAAAACGCTATACAAATGTATACTGTGTCTGTACTACCTGTGTTATTACTATACTTTCACGTAAATTATCCAACATTTTCCGATCACTATACGGCATAGGCTGTTAACACGCGTAATATCCGATTTCGCGTGTATCTTTAAGGCCACGGCCATGAGTATGAGAGTCTTACGACGCGTCAAGCGGTTTTCTCTTCGATCATCTAAACACTGATCTTAGGGTTTTCTGGTTCATTGCGGTATTACACAATGAACATTATGTATTGTATGTAGGTATGTGTGCGATATTTATCTATATAGATAAAAAACATTGTTTGTAGTCTATGCGTTCCGAAACCATTGATCAGATTGTTATGAAAATTGGGTAGGGTGGGTGGGTTCTTGGCCAAAAAAAGGGGGCATTGCAATTGCATTAATGCCGTGTACAGCTAATATAATATACCTATTGATACATCCGCGACCGTGTCGCGTATCATTAAAAGAATACTACCACCCCCTCTCTTCCCTTGGGTGTCGTAAAAGGCGACTAACAGACTAAAGATACACATCCAACAGCATAGAGCAACGATGGGCTCGCCCCCTGTCACGCTGAGCACATGTGCAAGTAGTGTATGTAGGTATATTATAAAATATTTATGTATTGCGAGTATGTATATTTTGTTTATTAATATTTACGTATTGTATGTTTTAATATTTAATGGTCTCATCAAACTTTGGTCACCGCAGATAATTGCACCTACCATGTCATCTCTGCACCAACCTATGGTTGACTGGTAGAGAATGCCTCAGGCATTAAGTCCGCCATGTAATGTTGCAAAAGTTTAAATAAATAAATAAATGTGCAGTCGCTATTTGGTGAAGGACTGCTTTTGCGGTCCTCATTGCCTAGTCTCTGACTAACCCCTCGGGGATAATAGTCGTGATTATTTGTATGTATGTGTGCATATACTGGGTGACGTTTTTCCCGTAAAGAAAATTAAGTGGCAAACATGGTCATTGATGTAGATACATATTGCATATAAATAATAAAAAAAATAAAGCGAATATGTGTTTAAAGAATATTCTACAAAAAACAGTGATGAATACTGCCCTATAAAAAAGTGAAGCTTCTTTATCTATGAATGTGTTAATGTGTTGTATGATCCCTCTATTTCCAATCCATTACTTATGTAGAATTTCTACTACCAATTCTACCTAAGTAACCTACTCTATTCTACATCAGAAATTGCATAACGTGAGAGAAATTTATGAAATCACTACAAACGATTAAAATTATAAACTATTAAATAATCTTATACTACTATTACAGTATTCCTATACATCAAACAACCTACCACGTCGTACTCCTCCGTACTACGAACGTAGCCAAATTTTCCTTGGAAGTAAACAAACCAATAATCGCACAAAACAATCAGAATTTCACGGCAATCCCTTCAAAACTAATTAACACCACACACACTGCGGCACAATTTTTTTATTCACTTTTGCAAACATATTTACCACTTTTATTGTTACTAAATTACAAATATTAATTTAACAAATATATTTTTTTTACCTTTCTATTCTGAAGTCTGCTGTCAACATGAATCTATCATCTAGTCTATCCATTAGTGCGGGATCAAGTAGATTTAGAGTGATTATTATAATCATACGTCTCATTGATTCAACGAGCTAAATCATTGAAATGAAACACTTTTTTCGGATCAACTCATCATGTGTATAGTGCTCAGCAAAAAAACAAAGAAATCGCTAACCGCCAGTGGTCCCGACCGGTAATTCGTGCTATTAGGTACTATAATAATATTGATATGTAAAGGCGGTTCTGAGGCTGTAGCGATCTGCTATTTAGGTCAGCTCAGCACTACAAACACTTACAATTGGGGCAAGGCTAGTGGAGCACTGAACTGCTGAATAAAGATTTGGCTTTATGTTAACATTAACGTTTTGCGAGCATGCGATGTTTATGTACAAATTATCTCGTATGATGCAGTGGATTATTCCCCTTACCTTCAAAAATCCACGCCTACTTACTAGGACCCTCCTGACTACTTGACACTAGCTAAATGAAAGAGAGAGAGGGGGAAACATTTACGGAGTCACTACCATCTTGGCCACAATGGCTTTTTTGTTTCACAGCTGTATGTTTCACAGATTTTTTTAAAATTTTATTTTATGTGTGTGTGTGACACTGTATAAGTTATTTTCATCCATTCATTCAACATGGTATGGTGATTGGTCTACACCAATAAGCGAACAAGACATAAAAAAATAAAAAGTAACACATAAAACAACAAGACAATTGTGAATTAGGACCTCGTCTCAGCCTGTGTGCAAACCGCACCAAGCCGATTATAAGAAAAATAAACTAATGACACTTAAGTAGTCTTTTAAGTGTCAGTAGTCTAGTAAAAGACTAATTAAGTGTCAGTAGTCTTGTAAAAAACTAATTATGTGTCACAAGAAGAGCTCTTCAGTCTTAAATTAGAGACTAGTCATATTGCATGACTCGAGTCCTTTGAGTGTTTTCGGTCATTAAGGCTTTTCAGTCCTTTGAATATTTTCAGTCCTTTAATTTTTCTCAGTCCCTTAAGCCTTTTCAGTCATTTGGGTCTATAAAAAAACTTTCCTACATTCACACTAATTATCTAATGTAGCCCAAGAGAAGCTTCGTTATTAAACACGTTAGATGGTTACTAGACAACGGATAAACATATTTAAAATACTTAAATACATACTTATTATACATAGAAACAACCCAGACCCGAGACAATTTAGAAAAACAATACTTTCTAAATTGACCCGATCGGGGATCGAACCCGGGACCTTAGAGATGGCGACACCATGAAAACCGGTGTACAAACCACGAGTGGTTTGTAGTATTGCTCCGTTTGTACATTGTCTTCTTAGTCGAGACTAAGGAGGTCGATAAAGTTAGTTATAAAGGTGCGTATTATTTTATTAAATAACATTTGATTTTTTTATCATAATAATATGTTGATTATATTATGCCGTCCATTTTTTTCTTTATAAAAAAGTGACGTATTATTAGCTCTAATTAAGTAAGTCCAGTGAAAGTCCGAATCTGATGCCGCCGAATTCTTTTACATATTTATTAACTTGAACTGGACTCTGACTAAAGTCTTTAAGTTCTTTGAGTCTTCATAAAGAACTCAAGTCTTATTATTATAAGACTGCAGGACTCAAGTCCCTCACAACACTACACTTAAGCTAACCTTGCAGATAATTACTTGCTAAGAAACTAATTTAAAATTAATTTAAGTAGATCCACCGATATTACCTATCCCTCATGAGAATCTTTGCTATGTTCAAAAGTAGGTCACCACACTAAGCAAACCCTTAACATAGCACGCCATCAAACTTTTATGGCACTCACTATCGGCGATAATTATTAATGACGTCACACATTCAAGGGAAAATTGGTGAGAGTATTTCCAGTAAAGGCAATTAACTCCTCACATTGTTAATTACCACTTTCAAATTATAATAACTGTGGTGTTATAACAGTTACAATTACTGTGGCCGTTGAAAGATCCTTGAAGAGCTTGGTGGCGCATCCTTGAGGAGCTTGGTGGCGCCGCGGCTAACACGTCCGGGTCACAGCCTTGCAAGTAAGCACCATTTTCAATGCCGGGTCACCGGACGGATGATCAAAGAACAATGCCATGTTACTGTAACTTTGGCTCAATATTTAATTCTTTTGGACATTCTCTCTCATATTTTTGGACTTCTATATAATGTGACTGCTATAAACCGCAAGAAACTTCAAGGGCTGGTCAGGTCAAGTGTTTTAAACATGACAAAAAAGGAATTCGTGTTTTTTCCGCGTCAGCTGGGCGATAAGTACCTACGTTGACAGATCAACAGACGGCCGGCCAGCCGTTGCCCTTGCGTTGTAAATAATCGTTATTTTTAATTGTTTTCATTTTATTTTTCTTATGTTATTGCTTTAAAATAAATTACTAATACTCAAAGACTATCCAATTAACATTCTCGAAATGAATTATTTCATTAAAAAGGAAAACTACACGAATTCCTTTTCTGTAATTTTTGTCATGTTTAAAACACTTGACCTGACCAGCCCTTGAAGTTTCTTGCGGTTTCTAGCAGTCACCTTATATACGAAGGAACAGTTATAATCTGACTTCTCATTATTGTTTATAGAGCCAGAAAATTATGAAAATCTGAAATTATAAATAACTAGCTAGCGTTTGTTTTTGTGTCTATTCTGAAAATCTTCATTTGCCATACAAATTTTGATGCAGGGCCCGTCTAAGTCAAGCTACGCCACTACATTGTGGTCTACCGTGCCGGCAACAGAAAGTGTCTACGGTCTACGTTTGCGAGCCTTACTACGAGACTGTCTCGCATTTGGCCGGTTTTAACAAGTAAACGTCACGCTTCGCATTTAAACAATGACAGACGTGGTCAAAACTTGTGCAGAATCTTGTTTTGCATTATTCTCGAGCCGTAAATCATAACGCCACATTAAAATTTTCGTCAAACAAGTCTTAAAACTTGGGGGCAAGGTTTATTTTTCGCCTGCAAACAACACTTTGTATTCTGATCAGGAGCGAGTGGCGAATTTTATGCGTTATTTGACGCGACTCAGGGCGAAGGTCAACAAGACATTTTGTTAGTAATTATGATTAAAATCTGTTTATAAGATGAGTTTTGTCTCCACTCGATTTTGTCATTAACACCCAGAAATTATTTTGCATTGTGATTTTCTCTTGAATAGTACTGAGTATTAGCAAAACATTTACGGATTTGTTAAAAATAAATCTACATCTAGTAGCCAGTTCCTCAGTGGTTAAGGATTTCGGGTGAAGCGCGCTTCCACCATTGGCCTTATTGTTACTTCAGCTGAGATTAAGGCCAAGAGCTTACTTGTAGTGGTTTAAAAAAATGTTAACATAGCTCTGAGTGTCAAATCTCATTAGAAAAAAGGTTTTAACTCTTCATAATTCATATTCTTGTGAATGTATTTATACAATAGCTGTAGTAAATATTTATTAAGTGTAAGGCAGACAGACGATCCAATGGAATACTTTCGACCAAGCAAACTTGTAACTAGTTACTGCTTGTACAAAGTCTGAGCTCATATAAACAAATCAACAATATAAACAACGTCAGAAGATTGATAGTAATCAATCAATCAAACTCCGATAAACAAGTAAATAAAATGTTTACAGAGTATTCTACGAATTTCAACCCGCAGTCGCTAAAGTATTCAGTGTTACATACCTACGTTGTTACTTTCTAGTCTAGAAAGTTCTTCTGAATTAGTTTTTCTTAGATGAATTTGTTACGGGTTCTGTGTTAGAACCATTCCAAACGCACGCTTTGGTGTTGTGCGTTATTGTTAGTTACCTAATATTTTTTATTCCGTAACGCAGTAGCGCTTTGGCTTAATTTCACCTAATTTATTTATTCATTTAAATGGCACAACTACTAAATACGATTCAGTACATTGAAAACAACAGGTATTAACCATTATTCACCGGGAATCCGCTATCACCGCAAAAATAGTTATGTTTTATCTCTTAACTGATGAAACACAACAATGCTGTTACAGACTTAAATAAAATAATGGTAGCTAATCTAGCTGACTTGGAATTTTTTTTCTCGGTTCCCAACGTACCGAGCGTAATATGCCCTATACATACATCAACATAGAAAACACCCAGACCCTAAATCAATAAAAAAAATCAGTTTTTTCATAATTGAGCTGACCGGGTATTGAACCCGAGAGTTTAAAGATGGCGCGACGACGACAGAACCGGCGGCGTGCTAACCACACGACAAAGGAGGTCATCGAAAACTAAAGTCCTTTAAGCATTTGCCATTAAAATGTTTAAGGTCGTTTCCCTTCAGTGTTGATGTTCCGTTCCACCCCTTCTTGGTTTAAACCAAATCAGAGATTTAATCACATTACATTCCATCATTTTAAACTGGGTCAAGGGACTAAAGAAATTAAAAACAGTCGTAATAATCTGTTAATACGATGAAATTGACAATTAGGGAGCCTCCCCTTTTTCAGTTTGATTACAATGAACAATTTCAATTACTTACCTTAAAATTACTTAAGTTATTTATTAAAAGGGTTCGGTCTTTATGGTACAATAAACGATAGCTTTCCTGTAGGCCTCTAAGCATTGACAACGGTTAAGGATTTTATTTGGCATTGTCTTAGATAAAACAAAATTATGCTAAAGTTCTTCGAAGAAGGTTCTAGTCGGACCACATCTAATATCTATTTGAAGAAGAAAGAACAGCGCTATTATAAATAGAGATTACACAAGTAGTACTTTATAAAGTGACATAAATAAAAAACAATATAAATAGGGAACAACGATTGCAAAGCATCAGGCGTCCTCTACACTAGATAGTCAGTAACACCGTTAATTTAGTGCTGGCCTGCACCCGACCATACGGCTCGTCTGACGTAAAGCGGCCACCGCAGCCTTGGACGCGCGATACACCGAGAGGGCATCACTCGCGCTTTCGATCCTAAAGCTTCTGTTCCTATGCCACTATGCCCTGTAATTTCACTGGAGATTGTACCCTTCAAATTGAAACGCAACAATGAAAAGCTTGGCGGTAGGAATAGGTATCACGGTGGTCACTATCCCGTCGGATAATGGACAGAAACCCACCACACCGTGCTAAAATAAGATAAAAACTCTTTGGAGTATAAAACCTAATACGTAATCGTCAATAATTTTCTGCTCAGGTCCACAAATTTACTATTACCAAGAATACGGGTCATTGGATACACGTTATTCGGCTTTGGGTGGATATTTACAGCGTCAGAGCCTCTGTCTTGCGGGCTACGTGATCGGAATGCGATGTGGTGCTAACACGCCGGAATCAATATAGCACTCTTATTGCTAGGTAAACTGCCCTTGTCTATGCGATCCACAATATCCTTGCGGAGTTTTATTTTCGTTAAAAAATGAGCGAGGGAAAAGTGAGAAATCGTTGGGAATTTATCGATAGTTTCGTTGCCAGCCAATATTAACACATTAGAATAATCTGTGGATATCCGGAGGTTCAATACTCAGATCGGGCAAAGTGTGTTTGTGTTTTTGTATATGAGGGGCCTATTTTAAAAACCCCCTAAAGGCATTTTACACAAATGAAGATAGTGGGATTTGTTACGGAATCATTAGTGGATCATGGAAGGAATTCATTGTATTTTGTTTTTCTGGTAATACTTAAATTTTGACCAATATTTGTTTGAGGGGATTTTTAAAGTAGATCTCCCATAATAATATGTTAAAAAAGGAGGATGGCTGAGCAGGCTGGTCATCTGATGGAAAGAAATCGCCGCCGCCCAAGGACACCCGCAAAAAAGTGTATTGGATTTATTAGCATTATATTGATAATGATAGATTCTAATTGCTATATAAAAAAAAATAGTATTTCTTTCGACTGTGAGGGTAGACTTCACAGTGACATAATACCGCTGGCTTGCAGCCTAAATCACAAACTACTAGTAAAAATTCAACGAGTTTAGCGGTTAGAGCAGTGGACCGGCAATCCAAAGGTCATAGGTTCGAATCCCATTCGAGCTTTCCTGAGACTGGTTGTTTTTTTCTAGTAAACATTTTATCCTATGTACAGCATTGTGAATGCAAAAGTTTTAATAATAAAGATGTCGGATGTCGATCCATAAACGACGTCTGTTGTGGATTTGCTTATAGAATGAAAATGAGTTCCTTATCAAAAAGTCAGGTCGCTTTATAGAAAACTGGTAGGTAGGTGCATGATATTGAGCCATTGGCTGAGATAGCATTCCCGGATGTTTATGTAGATAAAAGCCTTGATGCGAGACCTGTGGAGTGTTTTTGTTGAGCTTACTGATGTATTTTTAGAAGTTACCTGAAGCAGAGGTGTTTTAACTCCTGTGGCCGAGTGCCTAAGCTCTCGGCCCGATAACTGGAAGTCCAGGGTTCAATTGCCGAGTGGGACAAAGTGTTTCGGATTTTTCAATGCTTATTATGCATTCGGAGGAAGTTATCACTAACCCGCATTTTTCAAGCTTGGTAAATATGGTACATACATATTAACACCACTATTATCCTCGCAGGGTTAGTCAGAGACTAGGCAATGAGGACCGCAAAAGCAGTCCTCTACCATAGTCCATTTTTCACCAAATAGCGACAGCACATGTGCTCAGCGTGACAGGTGGTAAGCCCATCGCCGCTCTATGCTGTTAGATGTGTGTGAAGTCTTTAGTCCGTCAGTCGCCTTTTACGACACCCAAGGGAAGAGAGGGGGTGGTAGTATTCTTTCACCGCAACGCGACACGGTTTTAAATATGGTGATAAGGCCAATACCTACTACCAATCAATCATCGAAGACTTGATTTTAATAATGCCTGCCTAGCAGCGTGACAGTATACATATAAGCTACTTCACTTTTATTGCCAGGTGTTCTGTAACTGTTGAAAGAATTGGTAGTATCGAAACGGAAAACAACTACACTTACCTACTAAGCACCTACTAAGCGGCTTCAATGTACAAGTATGAGCATAAACATAGTACGTAAGATCAAAAGCATAAAATACAGTATTTAACGCGTTAAGCGCCAAGTGTATTATCTGGTATACACCGCTCTGCTTCTGTCCAAGGGATGATACACTTGGCGCTTAACATGTTAAAATAACTGTATAAAAAAAGAAAAATGTAAAAGTCTTGAAACATGCGAGCTTACTGTAACCCTAAATAAAGGATAAAAAAGAAAAGGATAATTAGACAGGCCATTAGTGTAGGCGGTACTCCCAACCGTGAGAGAATAAATTTTAATGTGAGATGCATGTACGAGGAATTATAATACGTGAGGTAAACAAGCGAGAACTGGTGAAAGAGAACATAATTATATTATGAAAAAAAAGACTCCAATCATTTCGGAGGTAAATGGTTTTTTTTTTTAAACTTGACGACTTGCCGCATATGGGATACGAATACGAACCGACACGATAATTTTGACATTCATGCGATATCTTTTACAACTTTTATATTTTTTATACATAGTAGTGATGCAATGAATATACATTTTTAAGTATTCGCGAATATCTGCTGCCGATATTCGCGAATGCGAATGCGAATATTCACTTATAAAGATGCCATATATTTATCAATGTTATTATCATTTTGTAACTAATAGTGTGAAAAATGTATGTCGTTTTTATCACAATTAATAAATTATATATGGCTCTATTTTGATTTAAACTGATACAACTTCGGAATTAAGAAGAAAAATTCACTCAACTAAAATATTTCTCATGGAATTAAAAGTCTCCAAAGACGTCACCCGCGAGGAATTGGTGGAGGTCCTTGTGACCCAAAATGACGTTGGCGTCTCTCGTCACTGTACAACGCGGTTGTAGAGGTGACCCCCGAGATGCGAAAAGCCATCCTCGCTCTCGGGAAGCTCAAGTCCACAGTAGGATTATCCCAAGAATGGGATAATAAACCCCTTGTTTTCCTCAAAACCATCTAAACTTAAGAAACCTTAATAAACTAAAGATTCTGTAGAACCTTACCGAGTCCACAACAAAACTTTTTGGCTATATCAAAACTTTTAAAAACTCACTACACCCAAATTAAATCAAAAATAAATCAGCAGAAAATTATTAAACTCAGCGACATAATGTCAAATTCACAAAAATACTTTCTAAAAATTATTCCGAAAACTTTATTTAAAATTGATATTCCCTTTTTCCAAATTATTTAAATCACAGAAATCAGTAAAAGAATATGTTTCCAAAAATAAACCAGCAAAATCTTATTATATGGTTGTTAACTAAATAAAAACAACAATTTAAAATTGTAAAGTCCGAATAATTCCTTTTTATATTCTTATATGTCTTTTTCTTCCCCTTCTTTTCTCCTTGTTATTTCCTTTTCCGACCACAACAGGTGGGACAAGCGCCCCGCAATTTATTAGAAGTGGACCTTAAGTCAACTTAAAATATTAGGATTTTTAAGTTCACCTCAAAATTTCGGCAGTAATATAAATAGTTTATAAATTCCCATTTCCCCAAATGTCCCTCAAAAATTCCTAACACCCCCAAATAAATCCCTCATCCAAACTTGTTCCTTCAAAACCGTCCTTCGTTTTATCTCAGCAAGGCCTTCCCGGCTTAAGAAATCACTCTTTTTTCCTTTTATCTCGCACTTTCCCCATGTGGAGAAATAGCAAAAGCAAATGTTGGCCCTAAAATAGCCCTGAGTCTCAGTTTTACCCCGCGTTTAAAAAAAAACCCCACATTTGGCAAACGTGGTAATTATGCCAATACCCATCTATGTAGCGATGACTTGATTCCAATGGTGGAGACCTTAGCCCAGCAGTGGGACAGAATACAGGCTGTACTTAAAATTACTCGACTTTGGAAGGCAGTCGTTAGTTAGAAGGCGTTAGAAGGCCCATATCTCTCCCCTCCCCCCCTCCTCACAACTCCTACACCTTCTTTAATGATCCTACTCCTTCCTCAAACCCTGCAACGCATCTGGGACTCCTCTCATTTTACGATGGTGTCCATGAACGCCGTTCATCATGATTATTTTCCATCAGGTGACCCGCCTGCTCGTTTGTCTCCTTTTCACATAAAAAACCAAATAGAAATCACCAGCCTGTATTAGGTACTGTGGAGTCTATGCTATGTTAGGGCACTGGCAGGTTCTACCTTGAAGTAATTTATGAATAAAACATATATTTTAAAAGGAGAATGTCAAACGGGTTGTCGATAGGAAGGGAGATCGAGCTTCAGCTCGATCTTCAGTGCGAACAAGCATATAGGCACATCTTTATTTATGATTCTAAACTATTTACACACAAATTACAAATTAAATACAAAAACCACATGGGAAGTCTATTCATGTTGGTATTTCAGCTCGATCTCCCTTCCTATCAACAACCCGTTTGACATTCTTCTTTTAAAATATATGTTTTATTCTTTAATTACTTTAACGTAGAATCTGCCAGTGCCCTAACATAGCATAGACTTCACTGTACCTAACATATTGGTAGGTAATGGCTTAATCAACTCAATATTGTAATTGTCCAAAAAAATATATCGACTGTTACCATAACAGCTCCATGGTAATAGCTGTAACGTTAATAGTCACGTGGCACGCACCGCGGGCAACCGAGCCGATGGCCAATATCGCGGCAATGAACTCTTACGGTAATGGATTTTGTATGTATAACTATTTGTTTGTTCATGTTGGGTATGTGTAAGATGATATTAGGACCGATGAGGTGAGGTTCCGCTTAAAAGTAACATACCGTTAACGTTACGTAAGTTTATATTTGTTTGTTGTAGGTATACGTAGTTAAGCACAAATTATTTTTTTTGTTATTAGTTTTCAAAAGTAGGCTAAGGAGCAGGCGGGTGATGGAAAGCTATCACCGCCGCCGCCTATGGACACCCAAAAAGTCAGAGTCGCTTATGCGCTGACCTTAAGGAAGAATTAGGATCATTGTGGAAAAAGTAGAAATCTACTTCGAATCACGTTCTTAAACAATAATATAAAAAAAAAATATAAAATTGAAGCACGCTGTAGATGTGGGTAAAGAAAATAGGAACAATGGAGTGGGTTTTGTTAAACTCAAATATTGTGTTGCGTTTCAACCTCCGTAAGAAACTAACTTCGTCGGGAATCAACTCCAGTCAGGTATTAATGCCAGATAAGGACGGACATACTTTATACGATTCTCTGAAGTCCTTAAAGACCAGTGTTTTAAATGAGTTGCCCCAAAAACACTATCGATTTTCCATAGCTTTCCAGTAGTAATTCTCATCGTCATTAACCAACAGGTGAGATACAGGCCAAGAACTTATCTATTGCGGATTTTTTTAAAACAAGTTCAGCATTTTATGTCTTACCTAGCTCCAGCCAAATACCTTAGTAGGTACCTACGTTTTATTAAATCATTTTCGTTGCTGAAATTTCAGCCACGTCCCTTAGTTATTATCCTTCAGTTTCCCCAATCAGACGCCTTGGAAAATTTCTGGAGAAACTATCAAATATCTTTATAACCTTCATAACCTTCATTTATGAAAGGGAAAGGAAATATTAGTTCGGAAAATGTCCAATCGTCTTCTCGTCGAACTTTATTAAAATATACAGTTTGTATTTTAAAAAAAAGAGTATATTAGTGAATTTTAGAATAGAAAGAAGATTATAATATTCAAAAGACGCAACGATTACTAAGATTTTAATCAAAGTAAAAAAAATCATTCATTTAATAAAATAAAAGTCATTCATTTATTTTAATTATTATTTTCACAAAGTATTGTTGGCCTTATGAGGAAAGGAGACAAATATACAAATATTGAAAAATCTAAGTTTTAAAAAAAAAGTCATCGCAATAATAAAGCGTGACAGTGCTATCTGCTATTAACAACGAGGCTTCACTTCAATAATTACAAAATGTTCGTTAATGAACAGAAAATTCGGACCGACACAGCATTAGTACTAGCGCCACCGTTCCCTTAAAGGAAAACTTTTTCTCGTCGTGTTGCGAAACGTGACTATTTAATATTCGGCTAACGACCTGCCGCGTATCAGGTAACGACCTCGTTTAATTTGACTCTGGCCAGATCGCGTAAATATTGGGAATTAGTAAATATGTAGTAAATATGTTAAGCTAATCCTAGAATATTTGTTGAAAACCACGACCTTTCAAGAGTGACAAAAACTAGGAAGAAGTAAGAAATTAAATTTATATATTCCTATTAGGTTTCAAGTCATCAGCAACCTGGGCCCTTATTCTGTAACGATTCCTAGTTTCAAAACCACGTTAATTCCTTAAAAAGTTACGATATCTTCCCAAAAACGTATGCGTTTGACGTTTGTGCGTGGTAAGGTTTAGGTGTGGAATCTATAGATTGCGATACAGAATCAGGGCCCTGAGCTAACTCGTCCCGCACTCGTGAAACTGCTAAGTGACTATAAAAGGTTTTCACAACACGAAGCAGCGATATGTTTACGACCTGTCGTTAGGTAACGTCAGGAGTTCTACTTCGTAATTCGAACGAATTCGATTATCGACAGCTGTCCTCAACATACAACTCGGCATAGCACTTATATGTCACTCATATAATAGTCAAATGAATTAACATATATCTACGACTATGATTTTCAAAGGGTTAGCAATGTACAACGAAAATTTGATGTTAGTTTGTCTAGAATGTCCAGATTATAGGGCAGGCTCCCATAAAGAAACAGGTAAGCAAAATTTTAATTGCGGAAAACGCCTACCGGCCGCACAAAGTCTCTTTCCTAGAATATCTCTGTCGACAACGAGAAACGTCCACTAACATACGGTACTTACACTTTTTTTTAATTGTTCTTTTGCATAACATAACTTGCCTTAGAGTAATAATACGCCTTTCTCAGAATCCGTTCCAAAACGTCACTATTTTAGAATGTTATAACACTTTGCACTTAGAGCATTAAACCAATTCTGTAAGCCTTTGCACAACATCCTTTCTTTATTGTCTATTGCGTCCAATTTATGAACTTTTTTGTCTAAATTTAATATGTTGAACATAGTAACTTCAGTCGAGCACTCGTCTCAAGTATATACACGCAAACTTTGGCTGAAGATGAGGCTAAAAACTATTCTTTAAATGTATACTCTTAATTTAAATCCAAGACCTTTATATTTCTTTATAAAACTTAATACCCCAGTACATTAGCTAGATGACTTAGTCTGGAAGCTTCCGTCAGTGCTTCCAAGCCGGATAGTATTAAATTTTTATTAGTGCTACGCTTTTAAAAGTCCTTTTAAAATGCACATTGATGTTAGGTGGCTGTAAAAGTTCTCTAGAGTTCACATGCACCGGAACAAATATAAAGTTGCTCCGTGATCAAGGGTTGCGTATTAAGTTATTACCAAATAATGTTTGAGATCGTTTGACTATCTGGACGCACACCAAACCGACAGACATGAGGTGGCTCAGTATAGTTGTATGAAAGGAATTGGGGAAGGGGGGGGGGGGGGGGAGGGGTGTTTGCCTAGCAGCCAAGAGGGACAGGGTAGGCTAGAATTTTTTTTGAGATTAGTAATTACAAGATCTCAGCGTTTTATTTTTATTTTCCCCAAAACGTAAGAGTTTGTCCTTCAAATAACCGTTAGATAAGTGACGAAAATCATCGAAGCGTACTTCATACTTTACCGTTAAATAGGTTCCATAGGGTTTGAGTATTCCGGATGTTGTGCGCTTTCATCTTCGATTCCTTATCGATACATAACACTTTTACTGTCAGGCCCCATAGACAATTGGCAACCGTTCCATATCGATTCGTTATAGCTTGTCAATAGTATATTGGTTAATAAGTTTACAGATATATGGCGAATGTTCATTATATTCGATCGGACTAATCGTACAAAGAATCGTGTTACAAAAATTTGCTAACTATATAAAGTTTAAAGCTATTAATTTAAAGTTTGCTAAATGGCGTATATTTCTATCCTATTAGCGTTCATGACATTAGTCTTAGGCCCTCTGGCGAGAAACAAATCACTATGCTTGCCGTCGACTAATATGAAAACAAAGCGTCCACTTCGGTCACCCACCTTTCCAAAAATTGCGAAGCTTACATAACACTACGATGACTTAGAAATTGAGTTCCCGAGACGATGGCGAAAGCTTGAATACGCATAAGTCCTTCCACTGTGTTGTAGATTACAATTATAATTAAATATCGATGCCGACGAAATTGGATTTGAAAAAGTTGTCAGCGGGCTTTAATTTAATTATCTCGTGGAGTAGAACTTTCGCGAAACACATTTACTGCTGGCGTGCTATGAATGCATTTAAGGTTGTAGTACTATAAATACTTTAATGTAAATAACGGTTAATCATAACTTATATTTTATGTGCGAGTTACAGAGAGAGACAAATTAAGCGTTTGTCTAAAAGTCAACAAAGTCAAACAGTATATTCATTATAAACCTTCTCAGGCACTTATTGACGTCTTAAACGAATAAAATAACAGTTAACTAACATTTAGTGAAATCTAAACTACTAAATCTACAACCAGTTCGGATTTTGGGAGAGCCTTCGACTGAGAAGACCTGGTAAGAAACTTACGAGGTCTGTCTCTTCATCTTTCACAAAAACACGGTGGAATGGATCAACGTAATTTTCGCACAGGGATAGTTAGAGGGCTGGTAAGTGGTATATATTACTTTTGCCAATGACGCATACATGCGATCTTTGAACTTAAAACATGTATGCGTTCAGTGTTAACATCTTACTTAACATCCCACTGAAATGCCACATGAACTCTTGGTGCTCGGCCAGAGTGCACACGCGGGCGCGGGGCGGGTGCGGCGCGACGTACTCAAACATATGAAATCTTATTTGAGTGTCCATAGTGGGCACGTGGACGCAGTGCATATGTTTGTACGTCGCGCCGCGCCCGCTCCGCGCCCGAGTGTGCATTCTGGCCGAGCACTTATACTATACTGAGCATGGAGATTGGGATTGTGCTGACTTAATTTTAATGATGGAGGCCTGTGCCGAGCAGTAGCATATTTACTTAATCTGTAATTTACCGAGTCGCGATACCGTAAACGTATCATACTATAAATCAATCTTGACTCTCGGTCTCCGGTAGACAGCAAATAATATTATGATGGATTACTTGAGATGAGTTTCAACCTCAACTTGGGCTAAAATTAACAGTTTGCCGACGGCTTCAGTTGCTTAAGTAACTAGTGTCTACAGGCAAACATAGTTAATTATTCATATAAAATATTTATTCTCCACAATGTGGAAAGAAAAATCGAATCGGAAAAAATCGTCACCTTGGCGCAATACATGAGAATGTAAGAAGAGAATTGGGTTTTTAGTTTTTATGAAGATAATTCTCTTGTGTTAAATTTTTTCTAGCTGTAAGTTCATTTCACTCTCCTTTAAAGTTGTCAAAGTGACACTACAAGAAATATTCTTTGCTATATCTACTTAAACGTAGTAAATTACCCAGGTAATTATGATAAGAATGCCACTCTTAGTTAGGTCCGACGAAGAAATGTGACTGTCGTAAGAATGTTTTGTGTGGAATGCACAATCCTACACATACCATTCCAGTGTAATTGCCTCCGGTGAGACAAATTCCTCATAACACTACTTATAGTTAGCCAAAGAAACGGGGGTTTTCGTCGTATTGCGAAATAGGCAGATTAATGTAAGTACTTGTATTAGGCTACCTCAAAGTAGTACCTACTGCCTATGCCCTACTAATCATTAAAGATATGGACAAAGAACTAATTAGTCAAAATTCTATTTAAAAATGAAGGTTTTTCAAACTGCGACATAGACCAATTGCCTTTTAGTTTATGCGGTGACTAGGTCAGGCGACAGATTCAGATTATGATGGTGGTAGTTAGCCAGGCGGATCGTGTTCAAAATATTGTGTGCCTGTCTATACAAAACTTACATTTCCATTTGAGGAGCTTGATGGCGCAGCGGTTCAGGCGTGTTCGGTTGGCGAAGTAGCTAAGCAACTTTCGCAATGCCGGGTCACAGGATGGATGACCAAATTAAAAACATCTCGAGCTCTTCCGCTACGGAAGGCATGTAAAGTCATTGGTACCGGTTGTTGTCACAAGATGGCAGTCGTTGGAACCTATACCAACCCGCATTGGGCCAGCGTGGTGGGTTATGGCCCAATCTCCCTATGTGCTGTTTGCCCATGTGGGAAAGCCTGAGCTCATCGGAACGTTTATAGGCTGGATGATGACATTGTCGTTTATGCTATAATTTGCCGTATAATTATATAGCACACATTTTACTTTCCATGACCTTTCTTATTTATTCATCAAAAAAGTTAATTTTGTATACTTATTAAGTATTAATTAACTTTTACGTTACATAATACCCGTACATTAACCCCTCTCTTCCCTTGGGTTACGTAAAAGGTGACTAATGGACTAAAGACTGCACATACATCCAACAGCAAAGAGCGGCGATGTGCTCACCACTTATCACGCTGAGCACATGTGCAGTCACTATTTGTTGAAAAGTGGACTATGGCAGAGGACTACTTTTGCGGTCCTCGTTGCCTAGTCTCTGTCTAACCCTTCGGGGATAATGGTCGTTGTTATATGTAATACTCGTACATAATCGTAACGTAACGTTCCTTCACGCTATCACGTTGTGAATGAAACTACGCATCGTTTTTACTTCGTAGCGCCGCCGTAGCGCCACACTGCGTAGCTGAATCAGTGTACTGACTACGTCGTAGCGAAATTAAATATTGATTGCGACCTCATTCATTACGTTTACATTACGGATGGTTACTTTGGCGACGAAATAATTTGATGCGCAAATTATATGTTGTAAACAAACAATGATTAGAAGCGTCATTTTTAATTGTAAAATAAATTTCTCCATTCGGAATGTGGTGTAGTTAACCTTCATTTTGCTTGAATATTATTTGCAGCTATTACTATGGAACAGCTATTTTATTTTCGCTATTTCAGAGTTTCTCCTATACAAATAGTTGTTCATAAGTACGAGAGGTATAAGAGCGAGAACTGGAATGAAAGAGAATATAATAAGTACAGAATAGCTCTGGTCATCATATCGGAGGTATATAAAAAAAATAAAAAAAATAAAAAAGAATAGTTATTTTTTGCATTCAATAGGATTACACACTACAATTACATTCCTATTACTATACACAACACAGGTACAATATAGGTACATAAAAGGGCGGGGCAAAATCCTCCATCAGTGAAATCATATCATTGCTACATTTTATGGGTTTTAGTTTACCAAATGCGGGTGGGTTGGAAATGGAAAAACTCTAAAAGTATACTTTGCAACACCCGGGAATCAAAGTCAAAGTCACATGTTTTATTCAATAATAGCGGCCGCTCGCGGTTACACCCGAGTGGTTCCCGTTCCCGTGGGAATATCGGGATAATATCCTATATGTTAATCCAGGTTATAAACTATCTGTATGACGAATTTCATCCAAATCCATTCAGTAGTTTTTACGTGTAAGAGTAACAAACATCCATCCATACTTACAAACTTTCGCGTTTATAATATTAGTAGGATTAGTAAGATAAACCTTTACAGGTTTCTCGGTTCTTTTTCGGTTGGCAACACTTGTCCCTATTAGTTGTCAAAACTTAGCTTCGACTATAAAAATTAATTTTAATAAATATTCATTGCTAAATAACTATAAAATTGTGTTTAAAGTATAGCGATTTATATAAAATATAAGTACGAGTGTTTGCATCAGTGTCTATGCAATAATATTTGAATTTCGTTATATTGAAATTTTCGACTATACCGGCTGTCAACGGCCGGCAAAACTATTTATCTTATTTGAAGAAAAGTATAATTTAAGAAGAGCTGCAGAGCTGAAGATCTGCATCTAAAACCCGGGGAGTATTGTTTTCATAATTTTTCCATTAGTACATAGTTTAACTAATAAAATCATTGACCTAAATAACCTAACACTACCTAAGTACCTTCAAATAAGTTATCAATGTGAAAGTTAATTCCACTACATATTGATTGGTGTTATTCTTATTTTATGTTTCCTTTATTTGTAACTACATGTTCCTCACACTAATACATCTAACAACTTTACAAATCTCACATAATAGTGAGTATCGTCACTCCTCAATTACGATTTGGCTTGGTTAACCTCTCTTGACTTGACTATATAGTGGAAGTGAAGTTGATGGTGACATTGTCTTGCTACAGACCTTCACACACTACAACACTTTACAATCAGAACTTGACTGCACATTTAAAAGTTGTTGTTTTCTTATTAAGTAAATATTTTTATAGAAGTGACCTACCCACATCATAACAGCAAATCTTTCTTTAAGATTGTTGTATCTTTTATTTTAGTTTTTATATAGTTACAGCTGTTTAATGTTTTAAAATACTAAAAGTCTCCTTGTTACAAGTATGAATAGGTATTACAAATTCGATTTCAATGTGTTAATTTATTATTATTAGTTTCTGAATTTAATTTTGGATAGGATACATTTTAAACAAATATCATTGCTTAGCTTAAATGATCTAGAATACAAGTCTTTTTTTTCCTATATAAAGTTTGATAAGTACAACGAAGAGAAAAAAATTGTAAAGTGTTTTTAACGTTTCATGTATGTTTAACGTTTTTAGATTAGTTAACTGAGTTAACTCTAAACTAGCTACATAGATTCTTTGTTCAACAAAGTTGTATTAGGCAATAAATTAATTAATCTGTTTTCAATTAAACTTATTGTCTCGTTTACCGTAGGTAAGAAATAAACAAAATAACAATAACAGTATTCTTATATTTGCTCCTAATATTTCAGGTGTAAACAAAAAACTCAATATGATGACCCGCAAGACGGTAGCACAAAACACAGAGGCGAAACTTCGGCAAGTTCTCCATGAACTTAAACTATCCCAGGATACCTGCAACCAGCTACTCCGGGAAAGAGATGAAAGTGAGGAAGAAATAAAAATCATCATAGGGAAGAACACACAATTGAAAACCGAGCTTGCTACACTGCACAATGAACACTCCGAGGTGCTTCATCAACAAGACCAGCTGCAACGCACTATTGAAGCATTTGATGATTGCAACACCACCTATGAGAGGGCCCTGAATCGCATCACTGAGCTGGAGCAAGATTTGGCAAGGGCATACAAACGCATATCTCAGCAGGATGAACAAACCCAATATAATCAAGCGGAAGTCACCCTGAACCTTTTTGACGAACTGATGGCATCACCTGGCGGATTTTCGGCTGTTTCTGCAGAGCATCAACAGCTCCCAAACACCAGTTTATCATATGTTTCACCAAAGCAACGAGTAGTACCTACCAATGATAGTAAAGTAAAATGTAATTACTTGGGTACTAACAAAATTAAGAAATATGTAAAAATTAATAGGTATATTAGGAAAACAGAAAAGCTTATTAAAAAGAATAATTGTTTTTATAAAAATATTGCGCTTAGGAAAGAACGCATGAGTTTGATGGACTCTCTAGACATTTACGATTCTAAACTAAAAGAAAGTAGACAGGTGTATGATCGAGATACCAAACAACTACAATCTGACATACAGAGATTACATGAATCTCTTGATACTTTAAATAAAAAATACTTGTTGTCGCAAAAAGAAATTGAAGAACACATTAAGTCTGCCACAGAGTTAGTAGATCTGTGCAAGTACAATGCAGAACGATATGACTCTCTTTTGAACAATCAAGTAGATTTGTTGCCATCCGTAACACCCATAAAGAGTGTCATAAATGGTATCCCAGTGGTACCCTGTGCTACATTTGCTAATAATAATAATATATCGAGTGATAGAAAGTTAATAAAACGCAACCTACCTTTAGACAAAGATTCTTCTGTTGAAGGAATGTCTAGAAAAACTCTTATCTTTTCTGACAAGATAGGTCAGGGCCTGGGTCCGCAGCTTAAATCTAAACTCAGCCACGAGCTTATAAACTTTTGCAATCCAGGCCAAACATTCACTAATTTAGTAAGTACATTAAGCAAGCAGGAGTTGAATCATTCAACAAATGCTCTAATACTGTGTGGTGATAGTCTCACAATAAAAAAGCGTGACCTTTTAAAAAGCATAGAGAGTTTAATTGATATACAATCTAAAACTCATTGTAAAATAATAGTTTGTGCCTTTCCCTATGCCTGTAACTTATCGTGGAAACAAAACAAACAGATCTTTGATTTGAACTTACTTTTGTATAACTCCACTTATCGTCACAGTGACAGTATTGTATTTTTTGATACAAATAAATTTATATCTAGTTTTAAGTTGACTACTGATTCTATGTATTTAATATACAAAGACAGGCTACAGATAGCATCATTGCTAGCATATAATTTAAAAGACACAGTTATAAGTAGTATAACAATGTCGACCCAAAATTATCGCACTGTTAGTATTTCTACTAATGTAAATTTAGTTGATAAGTCTTGCACAACCTCTAGTTTAAACTAAGAGGTAAGACAAAAGCCAGCCCTATCCAAATTAAAATAGTTCATCAAAACATGCAGGGCCTGGCCGGCAAAGAGTTAGAAATTGAACTTTTTTTATTACATGAAGATATAAACATTTTATGTATAACTGAGCACTGGCTTAAAGATTATCAGTTAATTTTTAATATTAAAAACTTTCAGCTTTCCAGTGCTTTTACTAGAACAAATGCAATTCGCGGCGGATCCTTAATATTTGTTAATTACAGTAAACATAAGATTACGGAACGAAAGGATGTAGTTTCCCTTTCTATTGAACGCGTTATTGAGCTGTCATGTGTCGAGTTAGAGAAATTTATAATTGTTTGTGTATATCGACCTCCTTCTGGTAATTTTAGTGTCTTTGAAGCCACTATGGAAGATGTAATTAAGAAGATTTGTAAATCTAAAAAGAAAATAGTAATTTGTGGGGATTTCAATGTAAATTTATTAGACAGTCATTCAACTAGTGTAAGATTAATCTCGTTGTTTAAATCATTTGATTTGGATTACCAATTTAGAGAACCGACTAGAATTACAGCAACCACTGCAACCTGCTTAGACAATTTTTTTTGTAACTTTGCTCCTGAGTCTAAGTTCATACTAACTAATTTATCTTCAGATCACTGTGGGCAAAAAATAGCTTTTACTGAATATGGACACCCTAACTCAGAAGAAATATCTTGTAGGCCAGTGACAGAGAAACGGGTTAAAATTTTCAAGCATAACATAACTGCTAAACTTGCATGTTTACCATTTATACAGGAAAATCCAGATGCTCTTTACAAGCATTTTTTTGATCTTATAAACGGTGAATTTAATAAAACTTTCTCTATTAAAAAGTTTAAAACTAATATTTCAATGAAATTTAGGGATTGGGCTACAGCTGGTTTGCATAAAAGTAGGACTAAGTTGTATGACTTATATGAGCAGAAAAAATATAATAATAGTCCAAGTTTTCTAGAGTATATCAAAAAGTATTCGAAAACTTTTAGGAAGGCTTGTGCATGTGCCAAGTCATTATTTATTAGTGAAAAAATTAAAAAGTCTGATAACAAAATAAAGGCAACATGGAACTGCATAAACCGCGAAACTGGTAAAATAAAGCCACGTGATACTGAGTTTTCTTTAAGAATAGGCAATAGCTTTTTAAGTGAAGACAATAAAGTTGCTGATGCTTTTGAACAGTTTTTTACAAATATACCAATTGCCACAACTATGTTACTCAACTCTTCACCAAGTAATGCAGAAATTCTGCTAAAAAAGTATGTACCCATGTGTAATCAAGTGTTCAAATTTAAACACGTAAACTGTAAAGACGTACTTAAATCCTTTAAATCTTTAAAAATAAAAAACACTTGTGATTTGTGGGATATTTCAACAAAAATTATTAATAATATTATCGAGTCCATTGCGCCTTTTCTTGTAGTCATATTCAATAGCTGTGTTGACGAAGGAGTTTTCCCAGATCTCATGAAGCATAGCAAAGTTCTGCCACTTTTCAAATCGGGTTGTAAAGATGACCCGAGCAATTTCAGGCCTATTTCGATTTTACCTACTCTTAGTAAAGTTTTTGAAAAACTTATTTTAGATCAACTCGGCTCCCACTTCGCTATAAACCACCTTTTTCACAGTGAACAGTATGGTTTTACCAAGGGAAGGTCTACTACTGATGCTGGTGTAGCTCTGCTAAAACACATATTTGAGGCTTGGGAGGGATCGCAGAATGCTTTTGGAGTGTTTTGTGATCTCTCCAAGGCTTTTGATTGCGTTGAATACAACACCCTTTTAATAAAGCTAAAACACTATGGAGTGCACTCTGATGCCTTGAAATTGATTCAATCATATCTTAGCGGCAGAATCCAAAAAGTTAGCGTGAACGGATCCATATCATCCGGATCTTCTGTGCTAATGGGGGTCCCACAAGGGTCAATACTAGGTCCATTTTTATTCTTAATCTATATTAATGATTTACCATTTTATGCGGAAAACTTTTGCAATATTGTTTTGTTTGCTGACGATACATCTTTGATATTTAAGACTGATCGAAATAAAAATAGTTTTGATGACATCAACAGTGCCCTAACAGATGTGTTGAATTGGTTTACTACTAATAATCTTCAATTAAACGCGAAGAAAACCAAATGTATAAATTTTACTCTACCTAACGTAAAGAATATTATAGGAAATAAAATTAAACTGAATGGTGAACTGTTGGACCTTGTTGATTCAACAGTTTTCTTAGGTATTACCTTAGATTCAAAAATACAGTGGTACCCTCATATTAGCACCCTTGCGGGGAGACTTAGTTCAGCTGCTTATGCTGTTAGGAAAATTAGGCATTTTACAGACGTGGAAACTGCTCGATTAGTCTATTTTAGTTACTTTCACAGTGTTATGTCCTATGGTATACTACTTTGGGGTAAAGCAGCAGATATAGAAACCATTTTCATTTTACAGAAAAGAGCAATAAGGTCCATATATAACCTAGGATCACGTGACTCCCTTAAGGAGCTGTTTAAAGAAATAAATATTCTTACAGTTGCATCACAATTTATTTATAACTGTATTGTTTACGTGCGTCAAAACATTACTCATTTCAAAAAAAATTGCGATATACACAAACTAAATACTAGAAATAAGAATAAACTTGTAATTCCTAAATTTCGACTTTAGAAAGTTTATGGATCATTTATGGGACAAAGTGTCATAATTTACAATAAAATCCCGAACGATGTTATAATTTTGCCCTTTGACAAATTTAAGACACATGTTAAGGACAGACTTTTAGAAAAGGGCTATTACACTGTAAGCGATTACATCAATGACAAAAATGCATGGAATTAACATTCCTCTAGTTTCGCATACATTGTTCTAATGCGTTCATAGTGCCCGAGTAAAACTTGTAGATTCACTTTTGTTTTTATCTTTTATTTTATATAATTGTTTTATGTTATGACTATTGACTGTATAATTTGGTAACGACATATTGTTTTGTAAATGTCGTTACCTCTATATTATTATAAAGCTGTGGAGTTTGTTGTGCCCGTTCTTCTTCACAGCTAAAAGACTTCCTGAATGGGTGGGGTGGGTGGGTGGGTTCCTGTGCCTATCCATCCATCCATATAAAAAAAAAAAATTGACGATTCAAAACGCTTAATTTAAGCTTACTGAATAAAGTTATTTTGATTTTGATTTTGATTTTTGAGGTACTTATTGACGTCTAAAATACGTATTTAAAAAAAACAGTTAACTACGTAGTTAAATCTTAACAACTAATCTGACGAACAAAGTTTAGTTAGTTACCTACCTACCTAATCTACCAACCTAACTAATCTACCACCAGTTCGGATTTTGGGAGAGCCTTCGAATGAGAAGAAACTGGCAAGAAACTCAGGAGGCCTTACTTTTTTCTCCCTCTAAGTACCAAAAGTTACAATTTTTTCTCCAAGTCATACAAAATACATTAAAAAGAAATATATGAATACAATTACTAATAAGTTATGCTCGTACGTGCACTATGTCTATACATATTTTTTATTTACATAATCTTCCACTTCATAATAACCTTTACTCATGAGGTTTTTTTTAACAAATGCTCTAAATGTAAGTAAAGGCATTTCAGTAATATTTAGCGGAAATTCATTATAAAACGTTTCACATTTACCCAAGAAAGAGCCACCTGTTTTATGAAGCCTAAAACAAGGGACGGCAAGCTTATTTTTCCTACAAGTGTTTAAGTTATGAAGATCACAATTTTTAACAAATGTGTTTTGATTCTTCTTGACATACATAATGTCTTTAAAAATAAATTGTGATGCAATAGTTAATATATCGATTTTTAAACACCTCTTTGGGTGAGTCTCCAGAATCCGCTACTTCTCTACTTTATATTGTACTAGCACCCGTTCGCGGTTTCACCCGCGTGGTTCCCGTTCCCGTGGGAATATCGGGATAAAAAGTATCCTATACGTTAATCCAGGTTATAAACTATCAGTATGCCGAATTTCATCCAAATCCATTCATTAGTTTTTACGTGAAAGAGTAACAAACATCCATCCATACTTACAAACTTTCGCGTTTTTAATATTACTAGGATATGGCGCGGACTGCCCTTTGCTGTAGAATAAAAATACGTCAATATAATCAAACCACGACCTCCGAATATCTGTCCACTATCGGGTCACTTGGCCACCGGGGCCTTTATCTCCGTCCTGAGTCAATTTAATTTATCCCGACTACCCTCTGAAACTGAAACGTAAGCGTTTCTTCTAGAGCACTAAGTGATTAGAATTTGCAAGTATAAAAGTCAATTTGGAAGTTAGCCCTACTTCGGGTTTCCAATTACTCGCCGCGGCATCGCTCGGCAAGCGTGAGAGGGCGAATGCGAAGGCCGCGGTGCCGTGACGAGCGACGCATCTATGGACTTTTTAATGAATAGCGGCCATTACTCAAGCTTTTTTTTACGGCAGTCGCATCGTGTGCGCTTTAGTGTTAGAGAGTAATCACATTATTTTTTTTAATACGTAATCGAAGTTTATATTATAAACTTCGACAACGTATAAAAAATTCACAGATTTCGCAGTCCCCGCAAAATGAATACAAAAATTTACGAAAAAAAAATATTTTATTTTGAATAACACATTACAATTTGAATAGTAAGATTTTTTTATTGAGATAATACTTGCCTAAAATTACACAACTACATTACTTACAAGTCGATTTATAACATACGAATCGCTTCGCTGTAGACAGATAAACCATTATTGGTTTGCGAGCTACAGCTTTTGGCTAAATAATATTTTATTGTAGTTTGTATTGAATAATAAACTAAAAAAAAATTAAAAAAGGATGTATAATACTGCAGAACTTTTTTTCTACAATTCCAAATCTAAAGAAACCACCTACATACAGATCACAATTATAAACCGATTTTCAAATTTTTTTCGCCATTTTGTAGCTGAACTAATAATACCCTATTACCTTTTTTATTTTTTTTTAAGTAGTGTTTTTTTTGAAATATTTACAATTTAGTAAACAAACACCCTCCAAAATTTTTTTTCTGTTTTACAGTTTCTAAATTTCAAAAAAGATACCAGCCTATTTACAAAATTCAAACGCTCACACCTATTCCCAGCTCGATCCTCTCAAAATCCTCGGAGCTATGGCCAAAAATACGTCTCATGCGATTCGCATCTGATAACCATTGACAATGATAAAACTAGATGCACAACAATCAACACTATTAATACGTCTGAACTTTTATTCCTGTTTGTTTAGGCACTTATTTTGTTTAGTAGTATGCGAGCTAAGTGTCAATATGACGAAGTGCTTTCAAAAATTGCTATTCTGCCAAAACAAATATACGTCAAAATTATGTATTATTGCGTTTTAGACCAGTTGCGTATTAGACCAGTTGCGATTTAGACCAGTAGAACAGTTGCGTTTTAGACCAACTGATACTAACCCATGCCAACTACTACTACTAGTAGAAGACTACTTTTGTGATCCTCATTGCCTAGTCTCTGACTACTCCTTCGGGGATAATTAGATGTGATTATATGTACGTATGCAATGATATTATAATAAAAAAGGTAGATAGGTTACGTCAGAACTAATGTGATGTCATTATTGGTCTATCCAAAGCTCTTACGAAAGTGTGAGCAAGACAGCATGACAACTAGCTATAGCGTAAACGAGACAGATATTGTTGTTGGTGGCCTAAGGTAAGCCAATTAGCATAGTTTTCTGGTACCAGTTTTTGGCACATGTAACGCATCTACCTCTTTTTATAGTAACATCATTGTACGTATGCATGTATATGTCAAAGCACGAGGAACAGTGGCACTGTTCCTCGTGCGTTCCATCTTGGCGTGTTCCGTTCATTCCACCACCGTCCCCTTTCTACCATCGGGAGTCCAGACGTACGGCGGGTTACCCCACGGTACACCCTTACTTGGTTGATATTCCACTCATACGCACCAAGCACTATTCGTCTTCATTCATAATGGTACAGCCAAGGTATGGAATGCCCTGCCGGCGTCTGTGTTTCCCAGTGCATAAAGCCCCAACATCTTTAAAGCACGAGTGAATAGGCTGCTTCTGGGCAAGCTCGCTCCATCGTCGGCCACTTCTTAATCCTACGGATAAGAATGTGACCAAGAGCAAGCCCATTTATTATTAAAAAAAAAGTATTAAAATAAATCTCAATTTTGTATTTTTCAACCACAGTTGGTTCCGCGGTATTGCACGCGCACCGACGATATCCATATCCGACATTACTATCTCGCAGCTCTGCACTCGTGATTCTGTCACGCAAAACATAAACATGTATGTCGTGCCGTGAGACAGCATTAGTTTTTACGCTTACTCACGATTATCGGCGATTTGCCGCGTAATTTTTCTGTTCATTGCATCCTTTCTATCAGCGCGGACTAAGACTTCCGTAATATAAAGCGCAAGAAACTAGAGATTGCCGCGTCGCACAAACGCTTGTGTTCGTGGTCGACGACTCGTAAAATCCTACCAATCCGCAATGGGCTAGCGTGGTGGGTTATGGCCAAAGCTAATATGTGCTGTTGTCCATGTGGGAAGGTGAGTGAGAGAAGTGAGACAAGTGAGACCAGTGAGACGTTTATAGGCTGAAAGTTTATATTATGGCGGGTGCTCCGTGTGTACGACGTCTCGACAATATCAACAATGGAGTGTTAAACAATGCTTTCTTAGCAGATCTTATTCTAGATTATTTTTGAATTACTTCTTACTTCTTTGCTAATTTAACTTTTTACGTGGAATTTATTGACATCACCACGTTGTTTGTATTCAGGTTAAACACTTTCCAACTAAATAATTAATGTCGTTTAAAAACCATTCAGTTACAGTTAGTAACCGTGCTTTCGTGGAATTAATGTTGAAGTGAACACGTCATTTTCAACTAATTAATGTTCCAAGAAATAAGTTTTATGGTTATATCGTTTGTAACTTTAATTTTTGTTACTTTTTACCAAATTGTTTAGAGTAAAAGGTGGTGCAACCGGCCATAAGAAAGGTTCAATTAATTGTACAATAAGACAGAAAACTCTGACATGTGGTACTCTGTAAGGTGGTAGATGACGATTTGACTGAACCCAACCCGCGTAGGACGTGGGAACTGGCTAGGCGCCCGGATGGGTTCCGAGAAGTGAGTGTGCTTACTACTCCGCTACCAAGGTGGACACTTGGGAGTCGACTTTAGAGTCGACGACCCTAGCAGTGGCAACTGCGAGTTGTGCCCTTCGTGCAACGAGAAGTGAGCGAGCTTGACAGCTCCGGTTACCTATCTGGACAATAGGCAGTGAACTACACGTGTTCACTGGGATACTCTCCTGAGACACTAGTCTTATGAGTACCGAATGAAGAGCGCGCTGCGGCGGGTACTAATTTGGCGTCAAGACCTAACGTTGGTGGTCTCCTGCGCGAGTGTTCTACTGGCGCAGGGACGTCTGGCACTTCTTGCATAAGCTAACGGTTGGTCTCGAGGTGCCAGTACAAATAAACTTAGTGAAGTAAGGAGAGGGGATGAACCCAAAGGTGTTTAGACATGGATGATCAAACATCTTGAGTGATCCCTGAATGGCAATAAGATCTTGTGTATGTGGCTACGCTTAATACTTCAAAACCACTCTGATCTGCTCTTGCAATCTTATTTGTAGAACAAATAGTATTTCTTTTTCTTAGGATAAAATGTTTACTAGAAAAAAAACAACAAGTCTCAGGAAGCTCAAATGGGATTCGAACCCATGACCTTTGGATTGCCGGTCCACTGCTCTAACCGCTGAGCTACCTTTCGATGAATTCTTTCTGGTAGTTGATGTGATGATTTACGCTGCAAGTCAGCGGTACTGACACTGGTTGATTTTTTTTCTAATAGACTTTTTATCCTATATCTATTTAACATTGTAAATGCAAAATTTCAACAATTAAGATATTTATTTTTCTTTTTTCTGATACTGTGACGTTGTTTATTTTATTTTAAATTGAGCAATACCTATCTGTTTCATGGGATATTCTTTTGTATGTGTTGTGTTGTCTTGTAATCGTATTAAATGTTTTTAGTTGTAATGAAAAATGTCCTTCTATGATAGGGAAGGCATTTTCCAATTTATATTGACGTTATAAAAGAAAGGGAGAAAAGAAATGCCCTTGCTGACTTTCTTGCCGGTTCTTCTCAGTACAAGGCTTCCGCCATTCTGTGCCCATAGTTAGGACTTCCGAACCGATGGCATAGCGCCATTAATAAGTGCTCAATTATTGAATAAATGATATTGAAATTTGAAATTTGACTCAATGAATTTGTATGCGGTTTTCAATAATAGAAATAGCGATAACTGAGGATGGTTTTTATATATAATTTGTAGATATTTTCTACAAATTGGCTGAAGTTTCTATGTTTGCGTGGACGAAGACGCGAGCGGGCCCCTAGTTATTAATAACATTTTTGTTTGTCGTCCCAACCTTAACCTCGTTAAAACTTTGATCAGTTTTGATTAAATGCATAAAGCTGTACCATTTATATTAAGTTTATTTAGATCTACTCGCATTTGCATAACGAAAACTTTACTAAAGTACATAACTTCATTATGGACAAATTATAAAGAACAATAATAGCTTTTAAATTAACTTAGTTTGTTATATTTCAAAGAGAGTAACGTAGCAGGCTAGTGCGTTCAGATTACGATCGAGAAGGATAAGCAAGAAGGGTATTTAGTTATTTTCATAACCAGATGACATATTAATAGGTCTATAATGACAGGTGTGGTCCCTTATCAATGGAAGACCGCATCAATAACACCTCTACCTAAAGTCGAAAATCCTACTGAGCTTCAACACCTTAGACCTATCAGTATTCTACCCTTCTTTTCGAAAATTTTGGAAAAAGCTATTTACAGTCAGTTGATAAAATATGTTGAAAGCCATAGAATATTACCATCTCTGCAGTCAGGTTTTCGAAAGGGCCGTGGTACAGTGACGACATTGCTTGACGTGACTGACAACATACTTGCTGATCAAGATACGGGTCGTATCACTACACTGGCGCTACTAGACTTTTTTCGTGCGTTTGATTGCCTTAACGTACCATTACTTCTTTCAAAGTTGTCATTTTACGGATTTGAACACTCCACGGTCAGATGGTTTAACAGCTACCTTAGTGAGCGGTATCAGTCAGTGACGCTTCGTAGGGAGGATGGCTCTATACTGACATCGGAGCCTAGGTCAGTCAAACGTGGTGTCCCTCAGGGCTCAATACTTGGACCCCTCCTTTTCATTATATACAGTGCGGATCTTTTATCAACAATTAAACACTGCAAACATCACTGCTATGCAGATGATGTTCAGCTATACATAGCTGAAAAACCAGATAGGATATCTGAGGCCATTAGTAAGTTAAATGATGATTTAAGTGCTATAGCTTCATGGTCATCAAGAAATTGTCTTGTACTTAATTCGTCCAAGTCTAAGTTCATAATTATGGGCACAAAAAGCAGACAGAAAAAATATTATCAGATCCGGTGGTCGAAGTTCTGGGTACAAAAATTGAACGTGTTCATGAGGCAAGAAATCAGGGAGTAGTTTTCGACAGCCAATTGCACTTTGAGAACCATGTGTT
Source organism: Scoparia ambigualis (assembly GCA_963921215.1). NCBI lineage: Eukaryota > Metazoa > Arthropoda > Insecta > Lepidoptera > Crambidae > Scoparia > Scoparia ambigualis. Next base: position 8,728,258 of record OY992511.1, on the reverse strand, counting down.
AGGTCTTGTTAGGGTTTGCTTTTATCGCCTAAAGATTCTCTACAAGATACGTAACTTTCTTTCTGAAAAGTCAAGAATCACACTATGCGAATCGCTAATACTATCGAGACTCAACTACGGTGATTTAGTGTATGGACCGCGTTTGTTGTACAAGACCCAGAGGATGATACAGCGCGTACAGAATGCATGTGGTCGATTCTGTTTTAACATACCCCCGCGCACACATGTATCGCCATTTTTAAATAATGCGTCCATGTTAAATATGAAGTCACGTAGGCGTTTGCATCTAGCTATGCTTATGTTCGGTACCCAGGTCTACTCGAGCTCCGCTAACAAGTTACAGTCATAGGACTGTGGGCTTCACGGGAAGTTTTCGCTACCAGGCGACTAAATGCTGGAATGATATACCCCCTCCCTTAAGGCTTGTTGCTAGCAGACAAACTTTTAAAGTCCATCTAAGATCGGCTTTACTTGAAGTTCAAAAAATGGGGACTTGCAGCAAATAGTCGCTTCGGTGGTGGATTTCTCTAGAATTGTTTTTATTAGTGATGATAAGATTTGAATATCAATCAATGTTTTGTTCTTGTTTAAATTTTTTATATAAATTGTATCTGTGTATAAAAATTGTAACTGTATAAATAATTGCAAGTTATTTTGAATGTTAATATTTTTATTATGTTTATTATTGTAATGATGATTTAAATTGATTAATTAAATTTTTACTGTCAATTGTTTGAGTTGTGTTATCACAGTTTTTTGTATTTTTGGTTATGTTAGTATTTAAATGTGAATCAATTATTTGTTTGTTTTTAATAATTTGTATTAATTCTTTCTGTAAGTACCATAAATTATAATATGAATTATTTATTTTAATTTGTAAGTATAAATTTTGATTGAACTAATTAAAATTTATTGTATAAACTACTTTTTGAGGGACCTCACAGGTTTTATTAAGGTGGAAACTGAAAATCAGTGATTTACTCTCTGAGTAAATATCTCGCTGAGTTTCTGCCTATTTGCATCGCTGCGGCACACAAACCGTTAAAATATTTGTTTCAAGTTAATTTATTATTTTGTCTTTTTATATTACTTTTTTGCGATATTATTTAATAATGTTTTAATGTGTGCATGTTTTTGGTGCAAATAAATCATTTATCTATCTATCTATCTATCTATCTATCTATCTATCTATCTACATATTATTACAACAAATTATCTGAACGTCTTATATACCATAATGCGATGACAGCTATCCTATCCTCTAAACTCTAAGGCACTGGTATATGATAATCAAATTAATAATACTATTAAATAAATAAAGACATTTCGAATTTGAATTTACATTTTGTGTGTGTTCATAAGTTGCTAGGGTCAAGAAAGTACATATTTCGGGCATTTAAAAAGGATGGCATTACATACCTACCTATTAACAAATAAAACATACCGGTTATTTACATTTAATTAAACGTTAAAAATGATGTAAGTAGTTTAAATGAAAGGTGCCAAGCCACGTACCTAAGTGCACGAGAGGCTTCCTCTCGCTTTGATATTATAGTTGGCAATCAAAACTTGACATCAATAACATCCACGTATTTCTCTAAGTACTTGAAATCTGCGTACCAATATATTCAGCGAATACATTTTTCATATTGTGTATTACGAAATGAGTTTACTTTGACTGCCGACTTTTTTATGATAAGCAAAATGTGGAAATACGGTAAGTATATTTTTAACGCCTCATATATAGTTGCTTAGAGAAAGTGCCTATTTACTTCAACATTGAGAATGTCCCAGTTTGAGAAACACATAAACATGCAGCTTATCTCATAGTTATCTATTTGGGTATATTTTTCTCTCCTAAAGGATTTTCTTCCTAATGAGTTTTGAGGTTGGAAAGAATATACATAATAATACATGTAAGACGTAAACTTCAATAAAATAGACCATATAACATACCAATAAAGACTCGGCACCGCTTACCCTTTACAGTGTATAGCCACTCGTGTATTCTCACTTGAGGATCACAATGGGATGGACGCGATCTCAATTGGTAGTCAATTGTGTTTGAAATTGCTGTAGACTCGTCCGTCACTTCAAGATTCTATGTACGTAAGGAATTGACAATGTACAGTCACGGGTTTAGTTTAGAATGTAACGTCAGCATGTGAGATTTATGTATTGTTGTTATTCATATATATCCTATCCTACTAATATTATAAACGCGAAAGTTTGTAAGTATGAATGGATGTTTGTTACTCTTTCACGTAAAAACTACTGAATGGATTTGGATGAAATTCGGCATACAGATTGTTTATAACCTGGATTAACACATAGGATACTTTTTATCCCGATATTCCCACGGGAATGAGAACCACGCGGTTGAAACCGCGAGCGGCCGCTAGTAATAAATAATTATACATATACTTTTAAATCTTAACGCAATGCATTTAGATTAGCGTTGAATTCTTCAACCGTGTCGGCGTAGCGGTGTAAAAATACTACCACCCCCTCTCTTCCCTTGGGTGTCGTAAAAGGCGACTAACGGAGTAAAGACTGCACATACATACAACAGCATAGAGCGGCGACGGGCTCACCACCTGTCACGCTGAGCACATGTGCAGTCGCTATTTGGTGAAAAGTGGACTATGGTAGAGGACTGCTTTTGCGGTACTCATTGCCTAGTCTCTTGACTAACCCTTCGGGGATAATAGGTGATAGTAGTCGTAATTATATGTATGTATGTGAATTTTTTATGTTTTTTTTTTAATAATTAGAACATTTGAGCCTTTTTGAGCCTTTCTGGGACCAGAGGGTAAAGCTTTATAAACCTGGACTTTAAAATACTAACATACACACGATACGCCCGTTCCCCGGCGGGTAGGCCTGTCCTGTGACACATCTTTTGCTTTATACACTCTCCAAAGCACCAGAACCAATATGAGATGAGAGAGAATGCCTCAGTGGCCGAGTGGTCAAGCGTCAATTTAGAGAAATAACTGGAAAAATCGTTAAGTCGTACTTTTGTGCAGCTCTTGGTTTATTTTGATTTTATTAATTAATCAGTATTAAAAAATACATATTTTCTTACATAATAAGTATGAGCTAGAGTGCATAAATACCTGCAGATATTGTTTCCTTCAACAAAGCACTATTTACTAAACTTAACTATTGCACTTCACTAAACAAGAAACAGCTGGAATGGAAGAACTAAAGGGGACTCTGGAATCACTGTCACAGTCATTTGCAACCCGGATGGCAGTCTTTGAAAATGAGCTAAAGAAGACTCACACACCCCAGCCCCAGCCGGTGTCCGTTACCTGGCTCGCTGCAGAGTTTGAGAGCTTTCGCGGCTTTGTCCTGGCAACTTTCAAAACCTTGGAGGAACAGGTTGCTATGTTAGCGAGGGAGTGCGACAACATTGAGATGCGGAGTCGACGTGGCATGCTTCTGTTTCATGGTGTACCAGAACAAAAAGATGAGGACCCCGTTAAGGTTTTCTTGAACACAGCAGAAAAGCACCTGGGTATGCGACAGCTAGCAGTGACGGACTTGGGCCGGGCTTTGCGACTAGGGCGTCCGTCTCAGGGTAAGCCGCGACCCTTATTAGTTAAATTCCTAAGTGAGACAAGTCGTGACAGTGTCTGGTATGCTAAGACTGGCTTTAGAGGTTCCGGTGTGACCGTTTCCGAGTTCTTAACTAGGGTCCGACATGGTATCTTCAAGGAGGCTCGTGAACGGCTAGGAGTCACAAAATGCTGGACGCGCGAAGGGCGTATTTTCGGTCTTGACGGCGAAGGCAAGCGGCACGTAATATCGTCAATAGCGGATATTGAGAGACTTAGTACTGGGACTGCTGCCTCTACTGGGAAGTCCCTTATCGTTGACGCTGTCAGCCCTGCTAAGACACTCTCAGTGTCTGCAGCCAGCACCAGAGCCAAACGGGCTGCTCCTGCAAGGAAGAAGTAGGTGTTTTTATTTTTAGTTAGTTTGTAATAATTTTTTATTATATTTCTTTCTCGCTTTTTTTATAATTATTTTATTTAACAGATACATACTTTTAATGTTAGCAGCACTTGTTTGCATTGGCTTGGTAGTTGCGCATTTGTTTATAATTTGCTTGACATCAATAATTGCTTAGCAATCCAGCAAGAAAACTGGCTTGTGTGCTTCACTCAATGAACATTATTGTTGCTATGAATATCAATGTTAAGTCTGTATATGCTTGCTTGCTGCTTTGCTTTCCTTCTACCTTTTATGTTATCCTTTTTTTCTATTTTATACCATTATAAGTTTGTGTTTTTTATTTAAGTGTAGGTTTACATGAAAATTAATATGAAACATCTGTCTGCTGCTTGCTGTCTGTCACATTCTATCATCTGTCATCACTGAGCTGACTTTTTCTATTTTAACGTTCATTGCGTTGTGATATTTTGGCTGTATCTGTGACGAATCACTTGATACAAGAGTATCGAGTGATTTTATAGATTGCATCCATTGCTTGTATTAAATTAAAAATTGTTGTTTTTTTCTTCTTTTTTTTTTTTTAATGCTTTAAAAGATTGTTTCTGTCGACGTTCAGTTTTGTAATTTGGTTTTTCTATTTTAATTTTTGTTTTTGTTTTAGAATTCAAGATTTGTTTTTCTCTCCATCAACCTGTGGGTATTTGTGTATATATGTATTGGTTTATTTTTAAATATTTACGTAAGTAAATAAGAAATAAGTAGTTGTTTATGTAATATTTTTTTATACTTTTTGTTATGAATTTATCGTCTGATAACAATGATAACTTCCTTTCTTGCTCCTCTTCTTCTGACTCTAGCTTTATGAGCTTGGATCGACCCTTGAATGATCTTTTGGACGATTGTTTCTCCAATGTGCCAAAGAATTTCAACGTGGTGCATATTAATGCGCAGAGCGTTCCGGCGCACTATCCAGACATGCTTGCCACTTTCGCCATTAAAAACATACAGGCTATTCTTATTTCCGAAACCTTCCTCAATCCTCAACTTTTATCTACTTCTTACTCCTTGCCTGGCTTTAAATTAATCCGAAATGACCGTGTAAGTTCCTCTCACGGTGGGGTGGCTATATATCTTCGCTCACACATCTCATATTCTATCCTTAGTCGATCTCCTCAGCCGCCGCCCCCCAACTCTGCCGAACATTTGTTTTTAGAAATTTCTCTGTGTCACACCAAAATTCTTTTGGGTGTTTATTACAGTCCATCCTTAAGAGTGGATTACTTCGCGTCTTTGGAACAACTTCTCGAAAACTTTACTCCTGCTTATAACCACACCATTATAATGGGTGACTTTAACACTTGCCTGACAAAAAATGATTTACGTTCTAATAAGTTACTCTCCTTAGTCAACTCCTGTAATTTAAATATTCTTCCCTTACGGGCGACTCACCATTTTCCCAATTGTTCCCCATCACTTCTGGATCTTATGATTGTATCCTCTCCAAACCTTGTTAATAAGCATGGTCAATTTTCTGCCGACGCCTTCTCTTACCACGACCTGATATTTTTGTCTTATCGGGTTCGCCCTCCGAAGGATAAGCCGCGCGTGCTGCTTCAACGTAACTTCGCCAAAATGGATCTCAAGCAGCTGCAGGAAGATGCCGGTGGTTTGGATTGGTCGGCCATATTCACTGCTGACTGTGTTGATAGGCAAATCGAAATTTTTAATGCAACCTTAATCGAGCTGTACGACGTGCACGCACCTATCCGACCGGTTAAAATTAAACATTTGCCTGCGCCTTGGTTGACGGATGATATAAGACTACTTATGACTAAAAAGAATTCTGCGAAATCTAGGTACAAACTTGATCCTTCGAATAAGAACGAACTTAGATATAACCGTGCTAGAAATCGTTGCAACACAGTGGTTAGGGACGCTCAAAGACGCCACATCCATAAATCTGTTCAAAATGAGGACCCTGCTAAGGTGTGGAAATTCCTCAAATCTCTCGGGGTTGGCAAATCTAAGCAAAGTAGTCCCAATAACATAGATATAAATATTCTAAATTCTCACTTTACCTCCCTGTTGCCTATTAGTGTCCACTGTAAGACCGACACTTTGCAGCGTCTTTCAAATTTACCAACACCTGATTTTTCACCGTTTGTCGTAGATCAATTTACGGAGGGCGATGTTAGGAGAGCAATACTCTCCATAGGCTCTAGTGCTGTGGGTAATGATTCGATAAGTCGTAATATGATCCTTCCTATATTAGATATCCTTACTCCTGTTATTACTCACATCCTCAACACTTCAGTGGCGTCTCGAGTTTTTCCAACTGCTTGGAAGGATTCTACTGTTATTCCACTTCCTAAAAAGTCAAATCCCACCCTGTATTCCGACTACCGTCCTATTTCCATACTACCTTTCCTCTCTAAGGTCATTGAAAAACTTATCCATCGTCAACTAACTACCTTCCTAAACATAAATAATCTCCTTAATTCCTTTCAATCCGGGTTCCGTATGGGTCATAGTACGACTTCAGCCTTAACTAAAATCACTGACGATATTCATCGTGGCATGGAGAATCGTCATCTTACTTTGTTGACATTACTAGACTTCAGTAATGCCTTTAACTCAGTGGACTTTGACATTCTCCTCTGTGTTTTGCATTCTATTGGGATATCGCCCTCCGTGGTTGATTGGTTTCAAAGTTACCTGTTGGGGCGTCGGCAACGCATACGTGTTGAAGAATCTTTATCTACGTGGTGCAATATTGACGCTGGTGTCCCTCAGGGTGGCGTCTTATCTCCCCTTCTTTTTTCAATTTTTATAAATTCCATCTCACAGTCACTTTCATGTTCCTACCACCTGTATGCTGATGATCTCCAGATCTACACACAAGCACCGTTATCGGATCTTTCACATGCTGTGGAAGTCACAAATAGAGATCTTGACATGATATACGATTGGAGCAAGTCTTATGGCCTTGCTGTTAATCCTAGCAAGACACAGGCTATAATCATCGGTAGTCCTTATTTTGTTTCAAGGATCAATTTTGCGCTTCTACCTTCTGTTAACTTCGCGGGCAGTGTTGTTCCATTCGCCAAGAATGTAAAAAACTTGGGGATTGTTTTTGATCAGTGCCTTACTTGGCGTCCCCAGGTAGAGGCTGTTCGGAAAAAGGTTTTTGGTGCTTACTATTCTCTCAATCGTCTTCGAAATTTTCTGCCGACTAGCACCAAAATCACTTTGGCGCAAACTCTCCTGCTATCCATCCTCGATTATGCTGATGTATGCTACGCTGATCTTTCGGAGGAACTTCTTAATAAGCTGGAGCGTCTGCAGAATCTATGCATTCGATTTATTTTTAATTTAAGAAAATACGACCATGTTTCGAGTTATCGAGCTCAGCTTAACTGGCTCCCAATACGACGGCGTAGGGACTTACACGTTCTTTCCTTTCTATATTCTGTCCTCTTTCTACCAACTTCTCCTCCTTATCTGCGAAATTGTTTTTCCTTCCGTTCCTCTTCCTCTAGCCGTACCTTGCGCTCTGCTTATAACCTTGCTCTTGTAACTCCTCTTCATTCCACAGATTTCCTATCCTACTCCTTTTCTGTGCATGCTGTCCGGCTTTGGAATGCACTACCAGAGAGCATCAGGAGTGCTCGCACGTTGAATTCGTTTAAGAGTCAGGTCCGGAGTCATTTCTTGAGTATGTCTTCATAGCTTTATTTATTTCCTATTATATAATATTGCATGATCTATTTTATCTCATTTATTTAATTATTATGTCTTATCTTGTCTATCTAGTTTTTAAACAACACATCGTATATTCCTATTTTCTTATTTCCTTATTCTTGCACCCATTTTATTATTCTTTCCTTTTATATTTTTATCACCCAAGGTTGCCTGGAAGAGATTGCTTGTTAGCAATAAGGCCGCCTGTTTTGTACTTTGTCTCTGTAAAAATGTTCTTTTCTGTGTATGTTCTTGTGTGCAATTAAAGTATATTTTATTTTATTATTTATTATTATTATTGTTTTTCTAAATTAATTTCGGATCGGAATGTTTTGTATGTCTATGTATAGGTATTTATCAAAAAAAAATCCCAAGTCGGGCAAGTGTGTTTTCGGATTTTTCCATTCATAGCCCGGGTTTGTGATCGCCAACCTGCGTTTGGCAAGCGTGGTGAATGTGGTGATTAAGCTAATACCCATCTATAGCGATGACTTGATTTCAACGATGGATGGATGGCCTTTGCCTTGCTTTGGTACCACTATGAGATAAAAGTGAAAATGTGTTAAATTTACATAACAGGCTAGTTGACTAATTTTCAAAATCATATTAAAACGATAGCTAGCACCTATTTTATCCCAAAAATACATTATTTGTCAAAAAATCGATAATTTACAATATTTATTTTGCGTTTTTATATTCCGATTTAAATTAACTGCAAAAAGACCGCCATGTTGAGTGAATGACGTCACGCTGCCAAACATCCTGTTTCGTTCGAGGCTTGTTCTATAGAAATGTCACAACAATAAAACTACATTTGGCACGGCGTGACGTCACGGCTTTTGATTTCAGTTTAATGCCATATGACTGAATCTGTATTATTGTCGCTTTTTTTCTTTAAAAATATTTATAAGTAATTCTAATTTTTATAATGAATATTTTAGATATTTTGTTTCTATATATCATAATTGATCATTAGAAACGCCAATCCACCCGATTTATTCTTAGTGGACATAAGCTTATTCTACTTGTGACTGACTTAATGTTTATGTTTTTAAGGTTTATGAATAAGTATGTAAGCAAATGCGGATCAATCAAGTGCGTTGGGGCATGGACGACGGTGAGATCGATTATATGAAATTGGATTCCTTGGGGGCGAAAGGAGTGTTTGTTTGTTGAGGAAAATTACGTGACTGTCAAAACATATTTTTATATTCTACTGAGGGAAATCGCTTGAGATTCAAGTGCCAATAGGGAAGATTCAAGCGCCCCTCACTCGGAATTGATGGGTAGATACTCTTTTCCCATAAAGTGCCTTTCCATTACTACAGGTCATCAGTCAGTTTCTACGTAAAGGGTACTGATCCAGTGATGATACCCTTAGCGACGCGAAACTCTTGCACTTTTTAACTACGTTTCTGCTAAAAGGGAGAGCATCTATTAATTTATGTACATTTACCACCAAATACGTGGCGTTATCAACTTCATATTGTTGTTTATTTACATAAAACAGTTAAAATACTTTTTAACAAACAGCTGTATCTATTAATCGTGAAAACAAATGAAAGTGATCTATAAAAAATCCGGGCTCGACGTCTTAGCTCTACTTACGTCAACAAGGCGACGCGTTTGGCAAATGTTTGTCGAGCTATTCACGCCTAGATTCCGCACTATTATGATATCGGGTGACGTAAGTTTCTCCTCAGATACTTATCGAGTTATATGTTACATGGTAGTTATTTTTACATGTAAGTCAAAGCTCTTGAGCTTAGACATAAGTGAGTGAGAAACGTACTTAGAGATAAGGGAAAGTTTCTCGAACCCCTACAAAAGACGTAAGTAGTTAGATCGCAGAAATTTTGATTTGATTTCAATTATGGAGACCTGTGCCCAGCAATGGGACAGTTTATAGGTTGTTTTTACTAAATATCATACATTAACTCACGAATATTATCATGCATAAATAATTATCTTATCTTATCTTATTTTCTCCAAAGGGTTAATCAGAGACTAGTCCATGAAGACCGCAGAAGCAGAATAGTCCACGTTTCACCAAATTACAACTGCACATGTGCTCAGCTTGATAGGTGGTGAGCTCATCGTCGCTCTATGCTGTTGGGTTATGTGCAGTCTTTAGTGCGTTGGTTGGCTTTTACGACACCTAAGGGAAGAGAGAAGTTGGTAGAATTCTATTAACGATCCGCCAACAGGTTTAAGAACAGCTTCAATAATAACTATCTAGCGGCCGCTCGCGGTCACCTGCGTTCCCGTTCCCGTAGAAATATCGGGATAAAAAGTATCCTATGTGTCAATTCAGGTTATAAACTATCTCTATCCCGAATTTCATCAAAGTCCATTTAGTAGTTTTTACGTGAAAGACTAACAAACATACACACTCACAAACTTTCTTCTTTATAATATTAGTGTGATAGTAGGATTTGCAGGGGTAGAACTCGGTGCTTATCGACGTCGTCGTGGTCCCAAGCCATCTCTACGGCAGAGAAGGGATTGCACTTCTTTTTTTTAGGTCTTACGTAATGGGTTGATACTCGTAGTATTCTTTTTGTGAGCATTTTCTAACATTTTTAATAAAGGCACAAAGTCAGGTTCTATAATTGGGTTGCGCAATGTGACATATTTGAGGAAAATGAAATGGCAATAAATAAATCCGCTTGCGTAAGTACCTAACGCAACATGTTTTATTTATGTTGAGCACACACTGGCCTAAGTAAATATCAGATTTATGAACATTCCTATGCTTACCGCGCTTCCTTCGGGAGTCATAAATAAAATGACTGTGGGTTGTGAATCTTTATACGTTTTTAAGCCTTTGAACACATTCTTATGAGTTATGCCACGATAAGCTCCGTTAACAAATCGTTATTTTAAAGTTTTTATTTATTTTTGCACACACATATTCAGGTTGGTGATCATGTCATAATAAACACGGGCGATGTATCGAAGAATTCGAAACATACTAATACTGACCGACCTGAAGTCTGCCGAACACAAAATGAAAATGCACGGATATAAATAAATAAAATACATACTTACATAATATGCATAAATTTACACCGTTAATTACTATTTTAATTACTTAATTAACAATGTATGACATTTTGATCTCTCCACTAACTAAAACAACATGGATATTGGGGAATAATTGACAGAATATGTTAACTGTGAAATTAATTTGCGCTCCGATAATTTTGGTTCGGGTCTCAACATGTTTGCATAACACGCTGTAATTGAGCGTACTGGGTACAGTCAACACCAGAAGCCACTGGTCACTTTAGTTATCATACATAAATACATAAACTCACGACTATCATCCGTAATAGGATGAAATAGTCAGAGACTAGGCAATGAGGACAGCAAAATCAGTGCACTGCAATAGTCTAAGGGTAGCCAACTTTAAAAAAAAAATAAAGTATTTTTGGGTAAGATCACGGAGCAAAAACTTTGCTCCGTGGGTAAGATAGAATAAAATAGAATTTCTTTATTGCTTTGACTGTGTAAAAGTTCATAAAAAAATTAAATAGTCTCAATAGTTTGCCCATGATCGGGCATGCAAATGTACACAAATAAATATTATTAACATTAATATAACAAAATTCATGATGAATTATCAATTAATTCGTCTTGAAACCGAAATATTCATTTAGTGTATAGAAAACATTATTAAATGACTAAGTTTTTAACTTTTATAAAAAAAATGTACAGTATTTTATTTTTCTAAGATTTAAATATGGCTGCGCTGCACTGTGCGGACAACGTTCGCAACTTTTTTACTTTTTAAACAGATATATTAGGTTACCAGTGCACAGTGATACTAAAACAGTAATTTAACTTTATTTTTGTTCAACAGTTAAAAGTATAATGTAGTGAAAAACAGTATAATACTGTTTTAAACAGTATAGTTGACAACCATAAGTCCACGTTTCACTAAATAACGACTGAGTGTGTTTAGTGTGATAGGTGGAGAGGTGAACCCATCGCCACTTAATGCTGATGGATGTACGAGCAGTCTTACTCGCTTTTTAGACACCCAAGAAATGAGATGCGACTGCACATGTGCTCAGCGTGACAGGTGGTGAGCCCATCGCCGCTCTATGCTGTTGGATGTATGTGCAGTCTTTAGCCCCTTAGTCGCCTTTTACGAAACCCAAGAAAAGAGATGGGTCGGTAGAATTCTTTCAGTGAGTCTCTACACACACGGCTCTCATTTTTACCTACATAGGTATATGGGAGCTCATCATTGACAGATTTTCTGAATGTAAAGTATAGGCGCTATCGGTATTCTGTTCCACTGCAGGGCAAATGCCTCTGTCAATAAAATCAAGTCATCGCTACAGATATTGGGTATTGCCTTAATCAACATGCTTTTTTTTATAAAATAATTTTTAGGAAACATTTCAAATAGTAATATTTTAATAGATAATGTTTTTTATTTTTATTTTTTATAGTGTATAAATATAATTTTAATTTTATTTAATTAATGCAGAATCAATGTGTTAAATATTGTTAATTTCTTTTTTTTTGCGAAATTTGATTTATTGTATTTATAGAATTTGAATAATGTAATTTAAATAACGTAATTATGTAAGTAATTAAATTTAATTCGATATATTTTTATTCATGTGTTCAGTTTTATCAAAATCAATTCAATTTAATTTATTTGTTAGTAAGTACCTAGATAGTTAAAAGATACGACATAATATTCACTGCTTGGTAGTATGTTTCTTAGTATGTACAGTCACGAGCAAAAATATGTTAACAATTATAACTCTTTATTACAATGGAACAAGAGTCGAAGTGTGTACATATTGGTGCTCGTGACTGTACATATTAAGGGTTCCGACTTAGTCTGTAAGTTTTGTACCACTTTTTGTTTTATTGATTTGTATGGTTGTAACCTGTTTTGTGCATCTTCTAAATAAATAAAAGAAAAGGCAAACGAGCACCTGATGGAAAGTAATCACCGCCGCCCATGGACACCCGCAAACCCGGAGGAATCGCAGACGCGTTGCTGGCCTTTAAGGAAGGAATAGGCTCGTTTCTTGAAGATCCTTAAGTCGTAACGTAATAAGCACTTGTGAAACGAGAACTGCTTCTGCGTTTCTCATTGCATATAGTCTCTGAATAACCCTTTGGGAATAAAAGTCTGGAATCTATGGTTCTATGTATGTGTGTAAAAATGAGAACCTACGTTTATTTTAAAAGGTAGTCTATAGCGTGTTGGTACGGTAGGTACGTGTTGATAAGAGAAATGACACAAACGCCAGGCTAATGACACAAACACCAGGCTAATGACACGACCCCTGAAGCGGAGCGGATCAACGGATTAAAAGATGGAAATAAAAGGGGTGAAAAAAAATTATATAACTGGTTGGCATTTTCAAATGTCACGTTGTGTAATACCGATTTATTTCACCTGCAACATAACTTTTTGGAATGCGGATTTGCAGATCGTTAAGGGCAATAGGAAATATACTACTTATTTAAGACAGCTTCGAGGATACGCGTTATACTTCGTAAAGTCAGATCAGATCCGAAAACATCGGATTCGCATATGACCACTTCGGAGAGGTCACTAAGCCGCCCGGTATGCGGAAGACCTTTAACTTCTTCAAAAACCATAGCTCCGTCAGGCTACTGACTTAAAATCAATCCTAACACAAGCATACCTAATTATTAAGCACGCTTTCTGGATGGGTTGGCAGGCCTATAAAAAGCAGATTGAAGAAAATCCTATTTTTTTTATAGATTGGTATTTCGTGATCAGACTTCACAAGTTGTTGTTATTATGGTTGATGTCTAAGACTTAGACAAGGTGACTTTTACACGCCGGGAGTGTCCTCAAGTTCAAAGTTGGTGGACGACTTTCGCTAGAACAACGCACCGTTAATTACACTTTATTGCTGGATTGTCTCACTGTGTGTTCATTAATTATTTTTCAGTTCAGTTCAGGAATTATAAGTAGAATTCGCTAATTGTGTAGGGAGCATTTAGTTGCCTAACGACTACCAGCAAGTAGACATAGTCAAAGATAAAAAAGAAGATCTCTTCTTCGCAAGGAGAAGAAGAAGAATGCGTGATGATATATACGTAAGAAATAGGGAATAGGAAGGATTTAGAGCAGGCCTTTAATCAGCAGCGAACCAATATCAGGCAATGTAAAATAAAATAGTAGGTATGATGAAAAAAATTGTAAAATATAAAATCATCAGCCTATACTTGTCCAATGCTGGATATAGGCCTCTCCAAGAGCACGCCACTGAGCACAATCCGCGGTTACCAGTAAAAAAACCAGACAAGTGCGAGTCGGACTCGCCCACCGACGACGGTTCCGTACAAATTTGTAGGTGCATATTTTAATTTTTTTCCATTCATCGTCATAAATCAAAAACTAAAAATCATAAAAATAATTTAAAATCTGTTTAAGCTTGTGCCAATAAAGCCCTTTTATACGATACCCCACATGACACGGTTAACTCAATTCAAAATTTGGACCGCCGTTCCTGGCATAAAGACCCTGTTTTTAATGATTTAATTACAAATGTAGTTTTCAGATTTTTCCCATTACTTGTAGTATAAGACGGTAATACTTGCCAAATTTTATAGTTCTTGGTCAACGGCAAATACCCTATGAATTTTGATTCCCTTGAGCACGCCGAAATATACCTACGTTTTTTGCGGCATACACGACCGTATCTATTTTTACGTTAACTTAGGAGTTTAATTTTTTCACTGCTTCAAGAGACTGTAGACTTGAGTATATTATTTTCATTTCAACTCGATACTCTTACGCGCTCTCGAGATAAAGGGTCTTGACAGACAGACAGACAGACAGACGGACAACATAAAGACCCTGTTTTTTAATGATTTCATTACAAATGTATAGTTTTCAGATTTTTGCCTATACTGGTAGTTTAAGACGGTAATACTTTCCAAATTTTATAGTTCTAGATCAACGGCAAATACCCTATGAAGTTTGATACCTTTAAGAGTGCCGAAAATTTACGTTTTTTTCGCGACTAAAACGGCCGTATCTTTTTTTTTACGTTAACTTAAGAGTTTGATTTTTTCTCACAGCTTCAAGATACTGCAGATTTGAGTACGTGTATTGTTTCAATTTCAACTCGATATCTCCATGCTTTCCCGAGAAAAGGGTCTTGACAGATACGACAGACGGATAACAAAGTGATCCTATAAGAGTGAAGTACGGAACCCTAAAAATATATTTTTATGATATTTTTTTAGTGTACCTGTTCTATAAAATTGACTCTTACAAAAACCTCCAACTTCATTTTAAGTATACTTAGTATAAGCATGTTGGTCCTATTTCATCAAACCCAATATGTAACATTGCTCGAAAGCAACGACGTTTTATTACGACAAGAACGCACCGTTATAACATGAATGAAATTGAAAGCTATTTTTAGAGACGTTGGAGCGTGCAAAGTATGAACTTTGTAGTTCTAATAGAAAATACTTCAACACGGCAAACATTTATGTAGAACAGTTTTACATAAAGCTGCGAGAACACTCATTAATTACACATTAGGGTTTTATAAATAAACAACGTCCCAAAATAAACATTTGATATTGTCATTTACAACCACCTAAATTAATAGAAATATTTATTTTTATTAACAAGTTAGGTATACTAATTCATTTTCAAGACTATCTCAGTTTAGGAGGCGATTGTAGTGTTTATATATTATATAGATAAATCTATTATATTTCAGAATCCTGTATATTGTAGCATTATTGTTATTACTTTTACTAATAACAAACGAATCAGTCAATCCTCGCAAAGCTTACTGTCATAATTTGTATTGTAATAATTCCTATTAGCGACACCTGTATTAGGCCATCACACGTGGAAAAGTATGCTGTGATGTGTGTTATATAATTTATTAATTTGTACAATTTTACATCACCTTTTGTTCTCTAAAGTATATTTACTCATGTGGTATATTTATCATACGGTTCATGTTACCTCAAGCGAACAGTAACTTAAACGTTACTTCCAAGGACTTGATAATTCATACTTTGTGCATTAATACCGCTTGCAAAAAGTAACTTAAGGATTGCAAAATTAAGCAACTTGTATTATGATTGGTCTGGGCATGTTAACTAAAATTAGTGATGCAAGTCCTGGATGAAATTTCACTCTCAAGAAACTAAATAGCACATAGAAAATATATTATATGTTTTCTAAAATGTACGCGAAAATTTGTAATTAAACACTTTTTATGGATCTTCTAGCGTTTATATTATATTTTATTAATTAACCAACTGACTTGTTGTGAATATCATACATTATTATTTAAAAATATTTTAGTAAGCTCATTTTGAAAAATAATATTTTACTTATTTATTTTAATTAATCTTTATTGTCACCGTCACAGCAATCAACGTTAACCAGTGTTCCACCCATACACTACATATTAACGACGTTAACTGCCAACCATTAGATAAACCTGTCATTGCCAATATCAGCTCTACTGCCAACAGAATACAGCCTTAAATCACTCGCACTCACCACCGATCTCTTATTAGTGACGAGTGTGACGACATGCGGATAAAGCTACAATCTGACACTTTATGAGGGTCCGGTGATGCAAAAAGTCGCATAACACGAGCTATACTTAGCCTTAATCATGGTTTATAGGCCGCAAGTGAATAAAAACCTCTTCTTACGCCGCGGTAGTATAGTGACAAAGCACTCGGCTTGTTAACCGTAAATTCTGAATTTAATTCCCCGATCGGGCAAAATGAGTTTTGGATATTTTTTTTAATATAAGAAGGAGGCAAACGAGCAGGCGGGTCAAGTGATGGAGAGCAATAACCGCCGCCCATGGACACCCGCAAAACCAGGGGCGTCGCAGATGCGTTGCCGACCTTTAAGAAATAAAGTTCAGGAAGGAATAGGAATTGTGGTGGGTGGGAGGGGCCTCCGGTACTCTCACTGGCCGGACGAAACACAACAGCACCAAGTGCCATTATTTCACGCCGGATATTCGTGAGAGGGTGCTATTACCCCGGTTGGGCCGGCCCAATGCGTGCTGCAACGCAGCGTGACTTTACCACTCAGTCAGAGTTACTAATTTTTTGATGCCCGTAATTGTGATCGTCTTCAGTCTTTCGCCCGTATGCTGAGTGAATGTCTCTTCATTTGCAAGGTTTTGTGGTGATTTCTACATTCACAACTGCTTTCTAACAACAGAGAGAGAGAGGACTCTCTGTTAGAAGAAACCAGTTCTTTAACGCGACTCTCTGACTTTATATTGACTACTATTTCTTCAAACGTTTAAGTTCTTTATTGTATCTAGCGTGGTAAAGTTTATATTTATGCAGGTGGTTTGTGAAAGATCAACATGCCGAAAGGAAATAAAACAAACCATGAATTTAAGCAACCTTTAATTTAGAACCAACAGGAAAAAGGTATTTGTTTTTGTATGAAAAAGCTGTTGTTTTCTTTTATTGCCCTACCTCTGAGGAACGGAGTTAAGATGTGTACTATGTAAATTTATTTCTACATACATACATATAAATACGACTATTATCCCCGAAGGGTTAGGCAGAGACTAGGCAAGCGCTGGTGCAATAAACTATGTGAAGTTTTATTAGGTAATTAATTGGTTTTCATTTTCCTAAGTTTGTCAATTTCTAGGCAAAGGTACTTCTGGCTGATACCCTGGTGCCGAAGTTTTATTAGGTAATTAATTGGTTTTCATTTTCCTAAGTTTGTCAATTTCTAGGCAAAGGTACTTCTGGCTGATACCCTGGTGCCAATGTTACTTGGGGTCCGTGCAAAAGGTCCTTTTTTCCACTCTCTTTTTAAAACCGTCACCTGAATAACACACACCACTAAAGTACCGTAAAAGCAGTCCTCTGCCATAGTCCACTTTTACCAAATAGCGACTGCACATGTGCTCAGTGTGACAGGTGGTGAGCCCATCGCCGCTCTATGCTGTTGGATGTATGTGCAAGCTTTAGTCCGTTAGTCGCCTTTTACGACGCCCAAGGGAAGAGGGGGGGTGCTAGTACTCTTTCACCACTATTCACGTTTAATTTATTTCTAGGTAGGTGTACTACGCGTTAGAAAACATAAAGAGAAATCAGTGCCTTAAAAAATGCAGTGCAGTTTATTATAATTTTCGAAATGCAGCCTGCGGCGTGCCGCGTACGCTTTTACGGCGGAACTAGGCCACAGGCGGGCACTCTAACTATAGAACGCTAAAACTTTTTTAATACCGTTGCGCGAGTCTTCTTTAAAAACAACTCTTAACATACAAAACATTGCATCATTGTAATACGAGTATATCGCTAGTTGTGAACAAACCACAATTTAAAAGATGTGTTGTATATATTGTGCGGTACATTGCTGCGGGCCGTTAAAAGGATACTAATTAAACGAGATCCAGTGGAGTAAGAACTGTACCTTTGGGCACAGCTCAAACATTCTGCTGCCGACTAAAGATGGAACAAATCATTGATAGCAGTGAAAAATCATATGATTTAGTTTTTCATATGACTTCACTGCTATTGCCATTCGCAATCGCAGCGATTATGATTTCTCACTAGTGCGTGCGTGTATGAATGATCGAATGAAATCGCGCGGAGCGACCGCGGCGAGCATGCACGACAATCATACGAGCGAGGTGTGAGCGGGACGCATCTACTCAAGCAATCCCTACGTGCGAGTAGTGCGTCCGATTGACCTGTGACCCGGGTCGCAGTCGCAGTCGCAGTTTAAAATGAAATGGCATTTCACCTGTGCGGGCGGTCGTCCTCGTCAGTCATAAGCACGTGCGCGTTGTTGTGTGACATATATTCATGTCATGTTACATCATAATCATTATTCAATTACCATGTCATTTCATTTCAATATTTGCAATGATAAATAGTAGGAAAATCACTCTCAATGAAAAATAGCAGGTGTGAAAAATAGTAGGTCAAATCACTGTGATAAAAAAAATCATATGATCATATGATTATGATTTCTAAATAGCAATCATTTCCAGCCGACACGAGCCACCGTCATACAATAACGCGGTTGCAGTGGCAACTTAAGGGGGTTTACGCACTTCGGTTTCCCATACAAATTTCCAAGTTGAAATTTGTAAAAACCAGTAAGCCAATTTAGATGATACTCGGCATGCTGAAGTAAAATATAGAGATCTAAATAGTTTGTTGAAAACATTTCTAAAAAACGTTTCTTTTACTGAGTTATGGCGATTTTAAACTTTCTATAGTGGACTTTAAATCGCAATCACTCAGCTAAATAAACCTTTTCTTTAAATGTTTTCAACAAACTATTTAGATCCCTGTATTTTACTTTAGCATGCAAAGTTTCAATAAAAGTGGCTTTTTGGTCTTTAAAAATTTCGACTTGGAAAATTGTATGGGAAACCGAAATGCGTCAACCCTCTTAACGTACTACAATTCGCGTTTTTAACCGACTTAAAAATAGGAGAAGTTTCTCAATTCGTCGAGTTTTTTTTGCTTTTAGGGTCAGCCGCGCAAGCGTGGTGCCCTCGGTGACATGCGCGTCCTTGGTATTCGGTGGCCGCGCATCATCTTGCGCACGACCGTTTACCAAGATAACCTTAAGGTCAATTCACACATATCAGTGAAGTCACAGCTCCGACACAGCACCTGCACAGTGCGAAATATTCTTTCGTACATATTCTATGAACGCATCCCCACTTGTCGGTGTCAGTGAGGACATAGTGCTCTCAGTGTTGATGCTGCTCTTTTTCTTCGTCTAAAGCAATCATTGCTAACTCCGTAGTATTTAATAGAGCCATAGCAACAATAACGATAATTGACGACGGACATGTTTTCACTGAAGCTCCGTGAACTGGGTGAATTGAATCACTTACGCAACCCTGTAGCACCGATACTGAACTGAGCGAACACGTTGACGGAACTGTGGCTTCACTGATATGTGTGCATCGACCTTTATTGGTAGTGGTGGTAGTGCACCTGACGTGAGCGCCTAGACAAGTGGCAAACGCTTACCCCTGTCTATTCGTAATTCGTCGTACAATGCGTGCGCGCTGCTGTATTTTTCACTAGCAATTGGCACAGTACACAGCAGTGTACAGCAGGATACAGGTATGTTCAATAGGGTGGTGGATGGGTGAGTAATGATAGCAGAAATTAATTCAAAGCTCTTTTAGAATTTTGACCATTACTTTGATGGTAAACATCACAAACATCATCGAAGTAAATATGCGTACTACGAGTACCGTTACGTAAACACACAACTCAGCTACGAGTGTGTATTACAGTGCTACGAAAACCGTAGATGAGTATGCTACGACCAATTACGACATATCCTGTGTTGTTATCGTACGCTGTTGTTACATTTTGTTGTAAATAAGTAAGTAACTAAACTAGCTTAAATAGGCTCGTTTATTTACGCATACTGTTATACTGCTGCTTAAAAAGGCTTTTATCATTGTAATTTATTTGAATTGTTTATAAATATGTAGTTATTTGGGTTATACACGATCACGATCACGGTCTTTAACGCGATTGTCTTAAAATTGACAGCAAGCATATTATAAATTCATTTCAATCAATGCTTTTGGTTTTTGCAGATATTGGCTTTTAGTAGTATAGTTTGAAACACAAAGAGACATTTTAGGGAGACCAATAATCAAACTCTATGTTTTTACTAAAGACACAAATTTGAATCTTGATTCAATATTACATCTGAATAGCTCGCGATCAACTCAGGACTCGCGAGTCTTTTTAGATACCAGAGCTCGGCACCAATGGGTCGAGTCTACCATTAAAGATCTTCGCATACGTAACGAAAAATTTCCCGGACGGAACGATGACGGGACGGAACGGGACAATTTCTTGACATCGTTGCATTTAAAAATATAGCAATAAAATATACGGGACGGGAGGCCTTGTCCCGCACGCCCCGTGCGGCCCGTGCCCCGTCCCGTCCGAGATCCCGCCGCGTATGCGCATTACCGGCCCTGACGCCGTAGTGTTGTGTAGTGTTGTTTCCCACGTCATTTATCCAAAAAACTTAAACTATGAATGACGAAAAACTAATCGAGTTTGTTCGCTTGAACCCAGCTCTATACAACTTTGGGAATCCAAAATACTTGGACACTAAGTACAACAACTATTTGTGGAGAAAAAAAGCCAGTAAATTGACGCTCAATGAAAAATTTAAGATGCATTTGAATAAAAACAATTTTTACTATATTAATGAATATTTAATATTATTAAAAATGTATGAAGGTAGGTTAGCTACGTAAACAAAGGTAATGATAGTATTGTCTTATAGGGCTTACCGTTGCTGGCCTTGCTGGAATCTTCGTGGATACGAGATCAGCGGGCCAATTTCAATAACATTTAGTGGTGAAATAAACCTCCACTGTTCTGTTACACAAATGTTGGCGCGTCTATTGGTCAACTTTGGGCAAAAATTTGTAGCGTGGGTAAAAATCGGTAATTTTGTTCAAAATTTAATAATATTTCTTGGTTTAAAGCTTCAAATATAATTTAACATGTACACACGACGGCAGGTCAACCTACCCAAAACTGTCAAATTTCTCTAATCAATATTATTCCTTAAACCCAAAGAATAATGTACAGAAAATCTTCTTCTTTTTCTAGTTATAGCATCTTCTTCATCTAATGCTATGGCAATCATTGCTAATGCTTCAGAATTAAAATTAAACATTTTCTGCTAAAATGGTCTCAGCACTAGCACGAGTATCGTTCAACCCCGTCACTGTACGTATGCGTTAAAACCACGTTCACGCCATGAACGATTCCCGTCCCGTCGTCGTTCCGTCCGGGAAATTTCCCGTTACGTATGCGAAGACCTTTAGACTAATTTAAGTCTCAAAAACTTGAATCCTTTACAACATATGTTCCGGAGTAAAGACCGCAACCCGACAGGGGTTGCGGTCTTTACTCCGGAACATTGCGGCGTTACCGCATTTTGTCTGCTAGGAGGAGGAAATATACATATTATAATCAATGCTTGTATTGAATCAATCAATTTCATTCAATGTCACCCACTTATTTAAGAGCTTTCAGTAAGGCTTATCGTCTTTCTACAGACGCCTACTGTTTTCTCTTGTGGGAAAGGTACGTGGAATAAGTTATTAATAAAATTATTCACTGAAATTCATAAGGAGTGAGGTTTTCATTCAATACGTGTATTGAATAAAAACAAGGGCAATAAAAGGTCAGCCTAATTCATACTAATATTACAAAAGGGTAAAGTTTGTGGTTTTGTTCGTTAGCTTGTAAGGAGTGATTCTTGGAACCACTTACTTATCAGATTCTGAAAATGCTTTCATTGCTATAGAATACT
Source organism: Scoparia ambigualis (assembly GCA_963921215.1). Taxonomy (NCBI): domain Eukaryota; kingdom Metazoa; phylum Arthropoda; class Insecta; order Lepidoptera; family Crambidae; genus Scoparia; species Scoparia ambigualis. Next base: position 8,706,189 of record OY992511.1, on the reverse strand, counting down.
ATTATTTAGGCGGCAGACAATATCGGCTATATTTTAATCTACGTGGATGAAGACGTCGGCAAAGTGCTAATGTGAAATAAATGGACTCTTAGTAGGCATTGCTGCCTAAATTAAATTTGCAAATTTTTAATCTGTAAATTGACAGTCGGCAATTTTAATATACTGCGAAATGTTATTTACGGGAAAAGTTGTCTGAAAAATAAGAACTTGCGAATAGCTTCTGTGAAAGATATCATCAGCATAGGCATGTGCCTTGCAATGGGAGGTTTCTAGAATCGTCCCACTGCTGGGCACAGACCTTTCCACATGGATAGCAGAACATGGGGAGATTGACCCATAACCCACTGCGCTGGCTCAATGCGGGTAGGTTAGTGGCCATCTTACAACAACAATCGGGACCAACGGCATTACGTGCAATCCGAAGCGCGGAGCAGCTCGTGATGTTTTCAATTTGATCACCTATTCAATGAGCAAGACATTACATGACATTAGTCTAGTATAAGATATTGATAAACCTATTATTTATTAATAACTTTGTTGAAATAAATGTCTGTTGCGTAACCTAATCCTACTATCCTACTAATATTATAAACGCGAAAGTTTGTTAGTATGGATGGATGTTTGTTACTCTTTCACGTAAAAACTACTGAATGGATTTGAATGAAATTCGGCATACAGATAGCTTATAACCTGGATTAACATATAGAATACTTTTTATCCCAATATTCCCACGAAAACAGGAACTACGCGGGTGAAACCGCGAGCGGCCGCTAGTAAATAAATAAATGAGCGAAAGTCGCTTACTCGCAAGCCTTAAGCGCTTATGGTTCCATACATTATTTTTAGGCATGTGAAGTTTAAAACCAGTGTTAGCGTAGGTTTCAATAGGCGCGAGTTCATGATGAATATTTGACGAGCGGTGGACAGAGGTGCAAAGGGATGTGTCAGCTGCGGCCTTGCGGTGACGTGATAAACAATTCAGGTGACGCCCGCTCTTTGAAGCCAACGCTCATGGTTAATAGAGTTAATTAGCTTTTAGGGTAGTTCAATTTTTAAATTTCAATATTTTTTTCTGTAATTATATTTTTGTAATAGAAACTATTTGAGCCAGTGACAGACATATTAAAGGGAAGTTATTTGTCTTGGTAGCATGTGATGAGAAGGGATGGAATAGTTGTAAATAAAAGTATATTTATTTATTTATATAGACGTCCAGAGAAAGTTATAAGTAGGTAAATATTTTTCTTATATCTAAATACGTTGCTCAATAAAATTATGACAGTGTAACAATCTATTGAAGGTAGCGACATCATTCACGTGAATTCGGACACAAAATAATTAAATATACGAGTATAAGTGTTGATGCATGGAGGAGGAGAGGGAGACCAAAGAAAAGGTAGATGGATTGTGTAAGCTCGTTTGATATTTTCACTTTTGCTTTTCTTGCTGTTTTTTTTGGAATCCGTTTATTTTTAATTTTTATTTTTCCTTGTAAGTATTCAATTCAGTAATCACACACGTAGATTAACATACGAAATTAACTTAACAATAAATTCACACGGATGATGCATTACCTATTTTTTTTCTATATCAATTTCACTTCTCTGTCTACGAATTTCACGCATTCGATGACACGATCGGATCAAAATGGATTGGCATAAATATCATTATTCACTAATCGTAAATTCGTCTTCCATAGCGTATTTTATAGCTCATAAAAATTAACACTAATAAAAAGAAGGACCTAAAAATGTTCCTTTTAAAAATATATCATTTTGATTTCAAACTTCCCTCTTGATTTGAAGAATACTTATAATCACGATTATTATCCCCGAATTGTTGGTCTGAGACTAGGAAATGAGGACCGCAAAAGCAGTCCCCTGCCATAGTCCACTTTTCACCAAATAGCGACTGCACATGTGCTCAGCGTGACAGGTGGTGAGCCCATCGCCGCTCTATGTATGTGCAGTCTTTATAGTCCGTTAGTCGCCTTTTACGACACCCAAGGGAGGAGAGGGGGTGGTACTATTCTTTTAAAAAGCCGCTACGCGATACGGATCCAAGAATAGAGAATGAAGAGAAACACATACATATACTCGTATATAGATACGAGTTTGCCTTATTCTTACCGCACTCTTCCGCTCGAGATGTTTGAATAACAAATAACGTCGAGTATCAGGCCTTTATAAACATCTCAAAGTGACCGTGATTTGTACGAAGGGCAGCCCCGATAAGCAAGGGTCAATGGATATTCGATACGGCTACTATCATTATTTCATAATAAAAAACGACGTTTTGTAGCTGTCGCTTAGATATCGTATTTGTGGTTATACGGGGTGTTTGGTAACAGGTATATAAGCTCGCAATTGGCCATCCTAAACTAAATAACTGCAAATAGAAATCGATCTAAATGTCATGAATAGCTGTTTTTTTTATGAGGAGGCCTACACTCTATGTCTCTTTACTGAAAGTCAAAGGGGTGAGGTGGGAATATCATTTACCTTTAAACATTCATTATTATCCCTCATTATCATCTACTTGTATATTTCTAGCGTACTTGATAGGTACTGGCTGAGAATGCAGACTACACCATACCATAACATATGAAAAATATAACTTTTCCCGTGCTAGCTCTTTGGATAGACGATCAAATTGAATAATCTTGAATTGAAAGACCTAGTGATTTTATTTGAGTAATGTTTTATTCTGCGAAATGTACAAAACCATCACGCGCTTGTGTTAAAAATCATAATTTACTTTAATATGATGAGGGTGACCTGCGGAATATTAATACAAATATTTTCATGTAAGAATTATTGTTTCATGCGTAAAATTAAAAAAGTTGTCGAAAAAAAATGTTTTTAAGAGCCATCAGATTTATGTATTGTTTGTTATTGTTTAAAGAATTTGTTACAAATTTCAACAAGGCCACAACCTTGTGCAATGATCAGGCTTACTTACTTAGGTTCTTTTAATGGATTTAACTAATTCAGCGCATAGTACAAGTAACTTAAAAATCTGTAAATTTTCACATTTCGTGCAGGATACCCTTAATTCTCCAAAAGGCATTTTAAGACTAAGCGTATGCTGAGAGGCAGGCGACGCAGTTCCGCGCAGTGCAGAGCAGAGAGCCTTCCCTCTTTCTCCGAAACAAAATTTCGGCAGATTTTTGTTGTTATTTACAGCGGTTTCCATTCCTTCCGAAATTTCGTTCATACGAAATAGGTTTGGCATTTAGATTATTAAATTTTATAAAATTGTTTGAAAGGACCATGAGGGATTTTGTCTATCAATTTGTTCATTGGGACCCAAAGAAGCCTAAAGTACCTGTGTTAGTTGCAAAAAGTATTGGGTTTATTTATAATTTAAAAAAAACTAACTTTTATTGTTTTCTTGCTTTAGTTGGAGTGGCTCGAGTGTGTCATGCTCTCTCAAAGTGTCTCTGCGGTGTTGGCATGTGCGTCGGGTCGTTACATTCCCTAAAACATAGTTGAGCGAAGCGATGGCTGATTCACCTGTCACACTCGTGAACGGGTGCCGCCTGTGGAGTCTGGTCTGCTCTTGCAATCTTATTTTGTTGGAAAAAAAATATATATTTAAAAACAACATATTATTTATAACCTAAATCCCACGTATTTGAAGAACGTCGCCAAAGTAAAAAAATATCTATCCTACTAGACCCTTTAAATGACACTAATTTCAAATCTGTTGGATGGTGGGGACAAAATTTCCCATGGTCCTTTCAAAAATAATGGAAAGCGCTATAAATAGCAAACGAAAATCGGCCGAAATTTCGTTTCGCAGAAAGAGAATAGGCGCGGAACTGCGTCGCCTGCGTCTCAGCATACGCTCAGCCTAAGCGGTTGGTCTCGGTTGTTTTCGCAGCATTCACATACCCACCCGCATTGGCAAAGGGTGGTGATTATTTTTGATTGCCTGATCCCCCAATGTGTAGGCATTAGTCAATCAGTGGGATCTCTTATACTATTATACAGCGATAATACATTGAAGACACACTTTGAAGTTTTTTAATAAAAATTGCCGGTTTTTTTGTCTATCGTCCTCCCTTTTTATGTTTTGTGCCTCTAACTTATTTAGTTTTGGTATTTTTGTGTAGAAGATCCTGAACACTAAAATTGCAAGTAGTTGTACCAACTGAGTCTTAGTAGACGATGAACCGTATAAAAAAGAAATACCTAAATTCGGAAAATAATGTTATTTCTTTCTTCGATATTAAAAAAAAGTCTATGACAGTTGTGCAGCAGATAATCGTAAAAATATCTACGGTTCCTTAGCTTTCTATCAAGGTATAACAAACTAGGGTATTATCAGAATTCTCGGAAAAAACTTTGATGAAAGACTCCCAATCAAAATAACGGTATTACGTTAAGTTAGGTACTCCCTGCGCCTATTCTTTTTTATGGAATTTGTACGGGGTTTCATAGTGAAATAATGAAAACTACATCCCTTTAAAGGATATAGTTCAACTTAACCTTTAACCCTGTAAATACATTAACGACTATTATCCCCAAAAGGGTTAGACAGAGACTAGACAATGATGATCGCGTAGCAGTCCATTGCCGTAGTCCGTTTCACCAAATTACAACGGCACATGTGCTCAGTGCAATAGGTGGTGAGCCTATAGCCGCTTTATACTGTTGGATGTATGTGCAGTCTTTAGTCAGTTAGTCGCCTTTTACGACACCCAAGAGAGGAGTTGGTAGTACATATTCTTTTAGTGAACCGCTATAGCACACTGCATGGTATATACGTTTATGTCCCAACACTTACATCGGTTGGCAAGAAACATAAAAAAGATTGGAAAGGTTCATAAATAGCTAAGGTCGTCGTCCTGTTTCTATAAAAAGCCTCTGAATTACACGCGACGTTTCTGAGCAAGTATTATGGTTTAGAGATGCTTAAATATCCCCTGAGGCGCTCGACTGAATTTAACGGATTTTTTCTCAAATGCGGGGACATTTTTCGTTGAAACGCAGCCGAAATATATCGGATGATTGCTTTTGGTCAAGATGGAATAGCTAAAATCTAATTATTGATCTAGTTAGAATATGAAATGAAGCACTAGCTAGATTTGACTGTAATATTTATAGTAAGCTAGCAGCCCGCCCGTGACTTCGTCCACTTAAAAATTTCCAAATATTTTCTTCTAAACAAACCTTGTCCTGACAAACACATCAAAAAAAGAAATAGCCAAATTGGTACAGCCGTTCTAAGGAGATGCGCGTACATACATTCATGGAGATTTATTTTTATTTATATAAGTACTTAGATAATAAAATTTGTAATGTTACAAAATAAAAATATAAAATAAACTCTCCCACACTCACACCAATTATCTAGGCCAAGAGAAACTTCGTCATGAAACTCGTTAAATGGCTACTAGACAACGGATAAACATACTTAAAATACTTAAATACATAGGTACTTATTAAACATAGAAAACAGCCAAACCCGAGACAATTTAGAAAAACAATAGTTTCTAAATTGACCCGACCGGGGATCGAACCCGAGACCTCAGGGATGGCGACTCCATGAAAACCGGTGTACAAACCACTCAACCAGGGAGGTCGTCAAAATATTCCAGACTTTGCAGCATACAACCAAATCAAAGATGTTAACGAGTTTGAACGATCGTGGTTTCGAGCTTACTCTTGTAACAACGACCGGATCAACTCTGCCGAAATTTGGGGTATAAAAATGTATGCCTAAGATACTTAAATGGTTAGAACGCAGAAAAAGAAAGTATAAAAGTTTATATTTTAGCAGATTTCTTGAATGTGAAACTTTAGTTCAGCAGCATGAATTCAATAACCTCATAATTCATATAACGACGTGAATACTTTCGCTCAGTGTCAGAGGCAGAGTGCCCGTCACCCATCGATCAAGCTATCCGTCAACGTCATCGAATTGCGGTCACGTGTTAGTCGATCCCTGTCAACATACACCGACTCACTCGTTATAGAGTTGTGCAAACCTGATGCGTAGTTAGTTGTACAGTACATCTTATGTTTGTAGTTTTGTTACTTCACAATATTGAGATTAATCCTAACCTAACTAATTTTATAATTGCGATGTTTATTTGTTTGATACGCTTTCACGTTAAACCGCTAAATATTTAATTGATATTGATCAAGCTGTCGAGCTATTTGTCAACGTCATCGAATCGCGATACTTGTTACTCGATCCCTTTCAACATACACCGACTCATTCGTTATAGAGTGTGCAAACGATTATACCTGATGCGTAGTGTACATCTTACGTTTTTAGTTTTGTTACTTCACAATATTATGATTAATACTGACTTTCTAACTAATTTTATAAATGTTTATTTGTTTGATATGCTTTCACGTTTAAACCGCTAAGCCGATTTTGATAAATTATGATACTATATAAATATTTGATTGATATTGATCAAGCTATCGAGTTATTTTTAACGTCATCGAATCGCGATTACTTGTTGCTTGATCCCTGTCAACATACACCAATTTAATCGTTATAGAGATGTGCAAACGATAATACCTGTTGCGTATCTTTGCGTCTTACGATTTTAGTATTGTTGCTTCACAGTATTGAGATTAATCCTAACTTTCTAACTAATTTTATAAATGCGATGTTTATTTGTTTGATATGCTTTCACGTTTAAACCGCTGATCCGATTTTGATAAAGATCGCGATCACTTGTTAGTCGATCCCTGTCAATATACACCGACTCACTCGTTATAGAGGTGTGCAAACGATTATACCTGATGCGAAGTTGTACATTTTACGTTTTTAGTTTTGTTACTTCACAATATTTAGATTAATTATAACTTTCTAACTAATTTTATAAATGCGATGTTTATTTGTTTGATACGCTTTCACGTTTAAACCGCTAAGCCGATTTTGATAAATTATGATACTATAAAAATATTTGATTGATATTGATCAAGCTTTCGAGCTATTTGTCAACGTCATCGAATCGCGATTACTTGTTACTCAATCCCGGTCAACATACACCAACTCATTCGTTAAAGAGGTATGCAAACGATAATACCTGTTGCGCAGCTTTGCGTCTTACGTTTTTAGTTTTGTTACTACACAATATTGAAATTAATCCTAACTAATTTTATAAATGTGATGTTTATTTGTTTGATATGCTTTCACGTTTAAACCGCTGATCCGATTTTGATAAATTATGATACTATATAAATATTGATTGACATTGATTTGATATTGATCAAGCTATCGAGCTATTTGTCAACGTCATCGAATCGCGATTACATGGTACTCGATCCCTGTCAACATACACCGACTCACTCGTTATAGAGGTGTGCAAATGATCATACCTGATGCGTAGTTAGTTGTACGGTACTTCTTACGTTTTTAGTTTTGTTACCTCACAATATTGAGATGAATCCTAACTAATATGATCAATGCGGAAGTGTGTTTGTTTGTTACGCTTTCACGCTTAAACCGCTGAGTCAATTTTGATAAATATATAGTGTATATAATATGGTATATAACATAATAGATGAGGTTGCAAAGATTAGGTTTGATACGCTTTAACGTTTAAACCGCTGAGCCGATTTTGATAAATTATGATACTATGTAAATATTTGATTGATATTGACCAAGCTATAGAGCTATTTGTTAAAATCATCGAATCGCGATTACTTGTTACTCAATCCCGGTCAACATACACCGACTCATTCGTTATAGAGGTATGCAATCGATAATACCTGTTGCGCAGCTTTGCGTCTTACGTTTTTAGTTTTGTTACTACACAATATTAAGATTAATCCTAACTTCCTAAATAATTTTATAAATGTGATGTTTATTTGTTTAATATGCTTTCACGTTTAAACCGCTGATCCGATTTTGATAAATTATGATACCTACCATATAAATATTTGATTGATATTGGTTTGATATTGAAAAAGCTGTCGAGCTATTTGTCAACGTCATCGAATCGCGATTACATGTTACTCGATCCCTGTCAACATACACCGACTCACTCGTTATAGGGGTGTGCAAACGATAATACCTGTTGCGTAGTTGTAGGTACATCTTACGTTTAGTTTTGTTACTTCACAAAATAGAGATTAATAACTAATATGATCGATGCGGAAGTATTTGTTTGTTACGCTTTCACGCTTATACCGCTGAGTCAATTTTGATAAATATATATTAGGTATAAGTATATAATATAGTACATAAGATAATAGATGGGGTTGCAAAGAGGGTCATAGGGTATATTTTGTTACGCGAAAAATTAATGAGAGCGAAGATGCAGGCATAATCATAGTATCCTACAATCACAATATCTCATGCAGAAATCTGGAAACGGTCTAACGGAATTTTTGGAATGTTTATTGAACCGCGATTTTTGATTATATTAATCCTTTATTGCACATATAAAACACATTGAAAAGACGTTACAAAAGGTGAGCTTATCTTTAGAAGAGATCTCTTCCAGCTAACCCTAGCTGTGGTGTGGAAAGAGAGTCTACGGGACTAATGATACTTACAAATACATATACCTACTTATAACATTCCTAAACATACATATACATACCTACTTAAACTAACTACCTATATTGTATATATATAGACATACATATTAATATATAATATAATCAAAATGAATAACTAGTTATGTTACAACATTGCTAACTACTGTTGTTGTTGGATTGGTAGTGCTCTTTTAATATATGATTGAAAGATGACACCGATGGACTCTCACGAATGTCGGCTGGCAGCTTATTCCACAAAATGGCTGCGTGAACGGTGTAAGAGTTATGAAAATATTTGGAGTTGGATTGAGGAAATAGAAGGGTTCTTGTGTCACAAGAACGTTTGGGGCGGGAAGTAGCAGGTATGAGCGTAAAACGGGAGCGAAGGTAATGAGGGAGCTGAGGGTAGTGGAGGATTTTGTAAAGGAGGCAAAGGATGTGCATATCTCGGCGACGTCGAATAGGGAGCCATCTTAATTTTGAACGGTATTCCGAAATATGGTCATATTTGCGGAGGCTGAATATGAACCGAATAGCCAGATTTTGTAGATGCTCCAGTTTGTTCAGCAGCTCTTCAGTAGCATCCAAGTAACACACATCGGCATAGTCGAGAAGAGGGAGCAGAAGCGACTGAGCAAGCATAATTTTGGTATTATACGGCAAGAAGAACTGAAGTCGCTTGAGAGAATGATAAGAGTAGTGCATGCGCCGGCTCACTTCATTCACCTGTGAAAAATTATAGTGAAACGTACGTGGTTTACGCATAGAAAGTAGTAAAAATTACTTTGTTTTTATGTCTATCTTTGATCGTTATACGAGAGCAGTTTGGCAACTCAATGACTTTATGGTTGAATAAAAACTTTTTAATATTTTTTTTGACTCATATTAGGAAACTCACTACGAAGCGCATGCCGTTCTTTTTTCAAATTTGGCGCGAAAACAAGCTTTTTAGAAACAAAAAATTTAGGCGACTTCTAAGTATTCTTTGAAAATGGAGAAAAACGAGTTTCGAGTGTTCGAATTCGAACTTTAATGAGTGGTAATCCAATTTAGTTATTCTGAACATCTCGAACTCGACATTTCTCGAAGGAGAGCCGCTCGAACTGCTTCGATTGGTCGGCAGTGGTCGAGACGTAATTTCGACTACGAGAAGCTAATGAAACGTCAAATAGCGGCGAAATTACGGTGGATATGGAGGAGTTAATTTCCAATTTTTTCGTGGAAGTGATTTAAAATATTGAGAGAGCTCGCTCTCGTTTTTTTAAAAGGTGGAAGAAAACTTTCCACTCCCTAACTGTATATCGGCTTCCAACATTTGTAGAAGAAGCTGCTTCTGCTGTGGCGTTGGGTATTTTTTGTTGACATTGTGACATTGTGTGTGTCTTGTGAATACTAAAATGAAAATGATCGTTTCGTCACCAAACAAGCACACAACCACAAACAAAAAACATAAAATTTATCGACGATACGTCACGTTTTAAACAATACAAGTTGTTTAAGGAAATTAAATTTGATCACAACACATTAAATATAATGAATTTTCGAGATTTATTAAAAATTTACTTCTTTAATTAAAAAGCAAGTTCAATACATTTAAATACCTTTACAGCAAAAATATTTGAGGTACATAGTTGCAACCGGTTTAAAACCGGATGAAACGTGTCAAACGGAACGCATCCCGAGTTGATTGCATTAAAAATAATGGCAATATTTATCAAAAAAAAACTTAAAGTCTATTTCGATTAGCGCTGAGGATAGGAGATTCGTGAACAAAATGTCGATTATCGAGATAGAGATCGAAATCAAAACTCGATTCGAGACTACATCTCGAAAAATGAGAATTGGGGCCCAGAAACGAATCGCATTCCGAGTGAGTTTATGCGTCGGTACTAACAGTTGACGAAACGTGGGTCCATCATTTTACACCAGAGACTAAGCAACAGTCGAAGCAATGGACTTCTACCGGGGAACATGCCCCAAAGAAGGCAAAAACTGTTTGCTCGGCTGGTAAAGTGATGGCCACAGTCTTTTGGGTTATTTACATCGATTTTTTGGATAAAGGCAAGACAATAACCGGAGCTTACTATGCTGCATTGTTAGATAGATTCAATAAAAAGTTGATCAAGAAACGACCGAAAAAAAATCTATTTCATCAGGATAATGAACCGGCCCAGTCGTCTGCAATCGCGACATCAAGAATTGTCGAATTAGGATACGAATTATTGCCACACCCTCCGTATTCGCCAGATTTAGCCCCCTGTGACTTTTGCCTCTTCCCAAACATGAAGAAATGGCTTGGCGGGCAAAGATTTTCGTTAAACGAAGAGGTGGTAGCCGAAACTGAGGCCTTAGGCCTTAGGCCTTTCAGGGTTTGACAAAAAATATTTTTTTGATGGGTTGAAGAGGTAGGAACATCGCTGGACTAAGTGCGTAGAGTTGAAAGGAGATTATGTAGAAAAATAAATAAATATAAGTTTAACTAACAGGAGTTTCTTCTTTCCAAAGTCATGGACCTATCAAACCGCCCTCGTATTATAGGCTAATTTCTAAGTTATTGTTATAAATTATTTTTAAATTCATGTTAACTCAAAGATTTGACCGACAAAAGAGGAAAGTGACGATTAGTTTTGACCCCTTAGATTCAATCACATAGGTACATTATCATAATGAAACAAAGTTTCGCATATAACGTAACTTCTACACTCTTTTTGTCGAAATTTTACAATCCTACAAAAAACTACTTTCTCCATAATAATTTATGGCTAGAAAAATTATGTAAGCATAAGCGTGCTCACACAGGGCCAAGACACAATTGTGGGCCTCGTGAGCTAAGGGCACTCGAGACGGTTCAGGCGTATAATTGGCAATCTCCGTGGGCGCGCACTCTTAAATGCACGCCTTTGATGTCACGCAAAATAAAACGGCAGCCAGACACAACTCGCCGGCAGGTTATGATTCAGCGCTACAACTTAAAAATCAACGAAACAACCCTGTGACCGCGGATCCTGTAAAGGGTACGAAATGTTAGGTAAAAATAATATACAACCTCATTCTTTACTCGTTTTAATTAAATTTAGGGTGAGTTCCACCCATGAATTTGAACAACTTTCCCCAAACACCTTTTAAAATTACACAAAAAATTACAAAACTCCCATACAAAACTGTCCGATCAGCTGACGACAATAGTATGGGTGGTCGAAATTTTTTTGTCATTTTAGCACATAGGTTTCATAAGAATAGATTTTTAGTTTCATGGGTGGAACTCACCCTTAATTTCAATAAAACGAATAAAAAATGAGGGTGTATATATACTTAAATTCACGACTATTATCCCCACAGACAGTTTTTTTACAGTAACTGTCAACGTCAAATTTGACAGAATCGAGCATAGACTATGCGATACGTGCTGAGCGTGATAAGAGGTGAGTCCATCGCCGCTCTATACTGTTGGATGTGTGTGCAGTCTTTGGTCCGTTATTCGCCTTTCACGACACCCAAGAGAAGAGAGGAGTTGGCGGTATTCGTTGAGTAAGCCGCTGTACCACACGGCCCATAATTATTGGGTAAAAATATTAGTATGCAAAATTAAAAGCGAGTTAATTCATAAAAGGAGTTTTTTACAATGTGTAGTGTTTGCGTTAAAAAACAATGTACAAACTTGGCTCTTAACACAGCTGATGTTAAGTGGAAGCGGATCACTCGGAATCCTCAACAACTAGGGAACTTGCTATCGTATCTATTAGCAGTTATGACACGGTCTATACCAGTACAACTGCGCCAACGTAAACCACATACCATAAGTTACATATATTAAATTGTTCCGATACCCTTACAGGGTCATGGGGACTATTTATATTGTAGGATCTATGTACCATACCAACATGATGTAATAAATGTTTATGACTATGACTATGACTACATATTGTTAATAGTAATTAGATTAAGAGGATATCAGCTGTAATTGGAATGACAAATAAATCTCTAACTGTCCGAACACTAAACACGACGGTTGTAATGGTTTTTACTTTATTTTATTTTTTATTTTATTTACATGTACAATATTAACCGTGTCGCGAAGCGGTGAAAGAATACTACCACCCTCTCACTTCCCTTGGGTGTCGTAAAAGGCGACTAACGGATTAAAGACTGCACCTACATCGAACAGCATAGAGCGGCGTTGGGCTCACCACCTGTCACGCTAAGCACATGTGCAGTCGCTATTTGGTGAAAAGTGCGGGCTATAGGAATGCTTTGCTGTCCTCATTGTACTATCCTATCCCTATCTACTGACCCCTATAGATAGGGTATCGTAGCTGGAACTATGGGTCCGGTTCATGCCTCCCGCTGGTTGTGCCTTGACCGGCGCCTCCGGCGTGATCCGGATATGGGTTGGACTCGTAGTGGCTTGTGGTTAGCTGTAGAGCTTGGGAATGTTCGTTTGTCCTGGTATTGTTTGCCAGGACTTCCAAATTCGCGCACAGCGAGCGGGGCCTAGTAGCGGTCTCTGTGGGGCCAGAAGCGAAAAGTCCTGCTTGGAACGTGAGTTTCCCTTAGTTGGCAGCTTTGTCCGGTGGTTCTCATTGGACATTGGTGTTGACATCTCCGGTACTAGTCTGGAAAACTAGTAGAGGCGACCCCCTAGATGCCGTAGCCTTCGGTCCAGCCAGCCGCGTAGGAAGTGGGAACTGGCTAGGCGCCCGGATGGGTTCCAAGAAGTGAGTGTGTTTACTACTCCGCGACCAAGGTGGACACTTGGGAGTTGACTTTACAGTCGACGACCCTAGCAGTGGCAACTGCGAGTTGTGCCCTTCGTGCAACGAGAAGTGAGCGTGCTTGACAGCTCCGGTTACCTATTTGGACAATAGGCAGTGAACTACACGTGTTCATGGGGAAACTCTCCCAAGACACTAGTCTTATGAGTACCGAATGAAAAGCGCACTTCGGCGGGCACTGATTTGGCGTCAAGACCTAACGCAGATGATCTGCTGCGCGAGTATTTTACTGGCGCAGGGACGTCTGGCACTTCTTGCATAACCTAACGGTTGGTCTCGAGGTGCCAGTACAAATAAAACTTAGTGATGTAAGGAGAGGGGATGTCCTTATTGCCTAGTCTCTGACTAACCCTTCGGGGATAATAGTCGTGATTATGTCTATGTATGTACGAGTATGTATGTACAATATAGACAACAATCAAATAAATGTTACATTACAAAACAATGAATAAATCTGGACTGCAATTCAAAAGGATGTACTCCGAATGTAAGTACATTCAAAAAAATATTAATATTATACTCAAAGTCTATTTCTTCAAATATTTCGGTATCCCATACGGGCTATAGACACGTATATAATTGTAATAAAATCTAAAACTAATACAAAGAAAGGTTAACGGAGGGTTTTCCTAATACCTTGTCCAATTCACTTATTGATAAATAAATTAAGATGAACGTTACTTATCTTTCAACGAAATTGTTAAAGAGACTTTCTAGAAACAAAGGGTCTTCTCTGCACTTACATTAAAGTTGCCACATAGAGTAAGAGTGATGGCATGGCAAAGACTTGCTCCGGTTCTCGTTTCTCGTTTCAACGGTCAAATAAATAAATATTACACGTAACTTGCTGATTTTGTTAGTAAGTATGTTTTGTTTGTAGGTTATATAATAATTTATACCTAAGTACATGAATGCGACATTAGTTTTTGCAATATTTTTTTTAATAAATCTATTTTCTATGTTATTATATGGTTACATTTATTAATCTGAAACAATAAAACAACAACCAAGATGAAAATTATTTACCAATCAAACACTCTTATTTTAACTTATTTACAGTAAAGTAAAGATTAAGAAAAAGTCAGTATTACTTTTTTTAGTTTAGCTTAAATCTCATTTTATTTACACTATAAATTATTGTTATTTGTCTGTCTTTAAAAAAAACATTGCAAATCTTAAGCAGAATTAAGTTAAGAAGTAATAACACTTTGTTATTCCATATGTTTTACCTAAGCGTTCACGAAACTTCTCCGTGAAACATACCTAAAAGTTCCGACCTTTACTTAATATATATACAAGAAAAATAATTCCCAATGGTCGAAACGTAGGTACATAACATTTCGCTTCTCAAATTAATCCGAAACTTGAGAACTCCCGGCGGATGTCAAAGAATTCGCTTTAGTCAAATCAATTACTTGAACCGACATTAGCATAGGTATACGAGTATAACCAATATCTGCCTAAAACTCTCTATCTATATAATGTGATTGCTAGAAACCGCAAGAAACTTCAAGGGCTGGTCAGGTCAAGTGTTTTAAACATGACAAAATTGATAAAAAAGGAATTAGTGTTTTTCATTTTTAATAAAATAATTCATTTTGTGAATTTTAATTGGATAGTCTTTGAGTATCTAATTTATTTTAAAGCATACGGCCGTCTGTTTACCGTCCGCGTCAGCTGGGCGATAAGTACCTACGTTGACGGGTCAACACACGGCTGGCCGGCCGGCCGTTGCCCCGTCAGATGGGCGATAAGTACCTACAAAAAAACACGAATTTCTTTTTTTGTAATTTTTGTCATGTATAAAACACTTTGTTAATCGAAAATTAACATGTTTGTATATATTTCATTGTGTATCATCTTAATGTTTAACGCCTTTGCGTTATCGATCTTACGTTCAAAAAAAAAGAATCACTTGTCATTCAATCAAAAACCTGTCTAGTTTATAGTAGTAAAGATGTGATAAAAGATGGCAGTCGGCCATGCATTGGTTTTCTCATAAGGGGCGTGTGTACGCCATGTAATATTAATTATATTATTAGTTAAATCAGTTGTTCATTGGTTTTGTCATCAAGGCGTGTGGATGCCAGTTCAATATTCATTATAGTCATTCATTGGTTTTCAAATTCAAAGGCGCGTGGGCGCCATTTCATGTAAATTATAGTAGTTAAATCGTGTTACCTATTAAAATCAGTGCGACAAAGTAAAGTGTTCATCTTTCATCATTCATCATCAATACACTTGACCTGACCAGCCCTTGAAGTTTCTTGCGGTTTCTAGCAGTCACCTTATATAAATGAAAACCAATCGCCAGGAATGTTTGTTCACGCAGCGCTTCAGAACGGCTGCGTCTATGTGGCTGATTCTGTTTTGTTGTGTTTGTAATTCTCAGGACAAGGTTTTTATAAGATTTTTTTTTTGGAAATTTGCCACGGGGTGTTAACGCAGACGAAGTCGCGGTCGAGCCGCTAGTTAAATATAAATTCTTTAACTTAACGCGAACATTTATGTATTCCTTTCTTGGTATGAACGGACATCATTAAAAAGAGTCACTGAACTGCTAGGTACTTAAAAAGATTCGCTTTCCAATAACTTATTACAAGTAAAACTAATTGTTATGGTACCTACCACATGTGATTCTTAGGTAACAGGTTCATAGGTAAATGGGTAACAATTGTTTCAAAAGTAACATTGCCAAGTGGCAATTCAAAAAAGGCTCTTGGGCGATTCGCACCACGGGGCGAATAACCCAAGCACTGTTTCTGAAGGGGGCATTTCGAGCCGCAGTGGTTACGGTGGTGCAAAACGCCCAAGGTTCTTTTGAAATGGGTCGGTTCGCACTCGCACCACACATTAAAAATTTAATTTCACCCATTCAAAAATGAAACTGCTTTATTGCTTACTGCGGTCTGAATCGACTAATTAAAATAAAACATTGGGTTATTCGCACCGCGGTGCGAAAGAACCCATTCAAAAAGGACTCATGAGTCCAAATGAATGAACCCCAAATAACAGGCCCGATTTTTATATAATAAAAGGAGGCAAACGGGCAGGCGGTTCACTTGAATTATATGCATAGATAAAATAAACTTTTTCACATTCACACCAATTAGGTATCTAGCCCAAGTTAAGCTTCTTTCGAAACTTTATTTATTTGTTAGACAACAGATAAACATACCTATTATACAAAGAAAACACCCAGCACCGAAATCAATTCAGAAGATCAGTTAACCGGGAATCGAACCCAGAGATGGCGCGCCGATTCTGGTATCGGAAGTCGTCGTTGTTATCATCGTTATCAAACACAGTCTACACACCAGAATGCCATTGAACCCTAAACCTCCGGTGGAGCGCTCAGCCTCTCGGCCTCCGAGGTGGTCTCATACTATTGTATGTATATATAGTCGGGCTTAAGCGAACATGGTTGTATGTCAGCGTCGTTCGGTTTCTTTCTACAGTCCACCATTATCTAAAAAAAATATTACACCAAAAGGCAATCATTCCCCGAATACACGTGACTGTTACAGCAACGAATCACGAAATTCAACATTATTATTTCACCAAACAAAAAACCATAAAGTTTCACCTCCTTTGTCTAAAGTCGTTACATTGGCTAATTAACTCGCAAAACCTACACAGTAATGTTGAAATATTCAAACTTCGAAGAGTTGAACGAGATTACGAGACTTCAAAGTTTGTACAGCTTCATCCACATCGAAAACATAACAGCTGGATCGAAAGGGATATGGTAAGTACTTACACAACCCATTTGCACGTTTTTTGATTTGCGCCATAATTTTATTTTTGATGACGAAAAGCGCTTTCGAAATAAATTACACATTTTATATTGGAGAACTGTTTCACGTTTTTAACATTGAACATATTCGGTGTATTTGCTATACGTTTATAAGCATTATCAAAGGTTTTTTTTCTGCAAGAGAAATCAAACGCATTATTAAGATTTTGCATTTTAAACGAACTACACAGGCTGTCCCCGGGGGTGACTTGTGTTAGAGGACTATTATATCTATAAATGTAACTCCGTTCTATGTACAGTGAATTTAACTAGTTATGTTAGAATGTATTTTGCTCTATCTGTGGTTAGATCACTCAATATTCAATGTCGCTAAACATAAAACCGATAGGTACAAGGCCGCTAAATTTATATGGTTTTTAATTGGTAAGTAAAATTTTCGTGTGACGAAAGTTTTTTTTTTTCTTTTGGATTCGTATATAAAAAATCTTGACTTACTGGAATTCAAATTACTGCCGTTAACTAAGGTCTCGGAGACTTTTGCCAAAACAAAAGTTTTTCTTCAGAGTTGTCATTCAGTAATAAGAAAATTCTTTTTACTTAAGATTTTCAGTTTAATAGAAGGAAAGGCATTTTGCTTAAACATCATTTTGTGACTTTATTTTTAAATAACGTACTTAATATAAGTTTTGCACCACGGAGCAAATGTTTGCACAGGGTTTCACAGAGCAAATAGGTATAATATAACCAATTATATGAAACGTATTAGACATAACTTTACCGCTTTTTCGAACTAGAGACAATTTTTTTTTATTTCCTCAACAAAATCTCCTAAGAAAATTTTACAATACCGCTATCTATTTTTTTTAAGTGTACTTTATCCTGTAAAATGTTATTTTACTACAAACTCACCTGGGCTCTCAACTGTGGGTGCGCTCAGCACATAAGCTACACCCAGAAGCAGCATCAACGCCGTCGTGTACCTCACTGATGCCATTTTATCTGACAATAAAAAAAACACATTTGAGAGAGAGAATCGTTTATTGACACATAGGTAAGTAAAAAACACAAACATTACGCAAGGCAATTAGACAATAAAGCCGACATCTTTTCACTCTCAATGCATCAAAGACAAGGAACGTATGTTTTACCAACTATATTAAGACTCAGCCGGATCAAGTATTAAAATTCATTCTTGTAATGATTTGGTAAATATAAAACTGCTTATGCCTATTTTAGCAGGCTCGGCGGCGGCAAGGCATAACTTAAAAACTGGCTAGCCACCACCGTATTAAGCTAAGTCATTTTAAAAAAAAAAATCACGGGTTCAGGATGTCGTGTCAGTCGTGTAAAGTGCGTTTTCATTTTCTTAATGCCCATTACGAGTTTATTATTCGACAACTTTTATGATATTGAAATATTAAAATGGTGAATAAATAAATAAAACTATTATACTACAGTAAAGTGGGTGTGTAATGTTCATACATTACAGTAAAGTGGGTGTAATGTTCATACATTACACACCCACTTTACTGTAGTATAATAGTTTTATTTATTTATTCACCATTTTAATAACATAACAACAAATGTCATAACGTTTACAACATATAATTTTAGATAAAATAATTTTGTTTAAAATAGTAATCACAATGTATAATTAACGAAAGATCTAATTTTAAAAGTTATAATTTTAGAACGTATAACCAACTATTCGTATAAAATCGTTCAACATAAAAATTAAAAAGTATATTATTCTAAACATATAATACTCATTTAATCGAATATTCGGTTTAAATAATAACCTTTAATATAGCAATCAATTTAAATAACAATCTTAAAAACTAACAATCAATTCCTATAAACATGTTTCAAATTGAACACAAAAAATAATCCTTTCAAATAAATTTCTGTAGGTATGATATATATAAGCATTCAAGATATATGTAAGTAACTTCTAACCTATCACGTGACCTACAGGAGTAGGGCAGCTAGTATTTCTGTTGTCTAATAAAAAGAAATAACCTCGAAATTCAAGACAATCGCTACGCTGCGCTTCGCGATTGTCTTAAATTTCTAATCTATCACGTGACCTACAGGACTAGGGCAGCTAGTATTTTTATTGTACCTCATAAAAAGAAATTACCTTGAAATTTAAGACAATCGCGAAGCGCAGAGCAGCGTAGCTATTGTCTTAGGCCCCGCGACCCCTTGAAGTAGGTATGATAGGTTACCAGGGCAATGTTATAATATCAAATGATGAATATACCAATTAAAACTTATTTAGGGCAAAAGTTATTTCTAATAATTGATAAGTTGATTAAATAAAACTTATTTAAATTGATCTTTATAATAAAAAATATATGTGAAATGATAAATATAATAAATGATTGTTATGTAAAGCGAAATTCTATCAAAGGAATAATATATTAAATGATTTTATATTAAATAAACATTATAATAAAGTACTATTATATTAAGTAGAATTATGATATTAGTTGTTATATATATTGTTCATTATGAAAAATGAACGTTATTAAAATGAAAATATATCAAAAATAGTTATATTAAATGTAGCGCACCCCAGTAAAGTAGGCGTTGACTGCTGCTAACTACGACAGCAGAATTTGTAATAAGATAAAGCAGCGGCTAGCGCGTTCGGCTTGCGATCTTTCCCGCTAAGCAACTATCGCAATGCCGGGTCGCCTGATGGGTGACCAATTAAAAACATCTCGAGCTCTTCCGTGCTTCGGAAGGCACGTTAAGCCGTTGGTCCCGGTTGTTGTCGTAAGATGGCACTCGTTAAAACCCACCAACCCGCATTGGGCCAGCGTGGTGGGTTATGGCCCAATATCTCCACGTGCTATTGTCCACGTGGGAAGCCTGTGCCAGCAGTAGGACGTGTATAGGTTGATGATGATGATGATGATAGATAAAATAAAATAATAGTAACGTAAAATGAAGCAAAGGATGTGCGTCAGGATCCTTGCAAATGGATAGCTGTGGTCTCTGCCTATATGTACAGTCAAGAGCAAAAATATGTAAACAATTGTAACTCTTAATACAACGGAATAAGAAGCAAAGTTAAGACTTTAAACCATCGCGTTGCATTGCATTAAAACTATTTTAACGGGGCCTAACACGATTTGTTCGCTTGTGACCACGGCAACAGCATCGCGGTCGAAACGTCAAGCAGTAAGTAGATTATGTACTTACTTACAAAATTAATCGTGCTAGGTCCCGTTAAAATAGTTTTAAAGAGTCAAAGTGTTTACATATTGGTACTCGTGACTGTACCTAAGTATGTGGAAAATCTCGGACTCATAAGTCTTTTGGCGATCAAGTTACAAGCTATTTCCTTTTTCTACACCAAAATACAACTTACTATAGACAAACATTTAGACGGGGATTAACGCTAACTACTTAGGGTGGATTCGACCAAACTGTAATAAGGTCTTATACCTAGATTAAATGCCGAATTTGTATGGACTAATCTCGGAGTAAGTCTTATTCCAGTTTGGTCGAATCCACCCTTAGTAAGGGCATACCTCGCATACCCTTTGTTAGACCGAGTTGCACCGGTAGTGGTCACGGGCGGACTGCTTATATGCGGTATGCGTAGTACGCCTTTGCCGTTAATCTCCGTCTAAATGTTTGTTTATAATGGAACGCCAAATTTTCAAAGTGTATATAAACTTACTATAGGTTTGTATCTTTCTTAGATATACCCACTCCCTTATTATCTTTTATTGTTCTTACTCTTCACCAAAAGAAAAGATTTTGAGAGAATGTCGGAAAAGAAAATAAGGCTACGACTAATTTTACTCTACTCTTTATTTATAAGTAACTGTTTTTTTCTTGTGTGCAATACGATTGTATCTTTTAATAATAGTGATAAGATAAGATACTCAGTATAATCATCTTATGTCAACCATTCCGAGCTTACCAATGATTCAGAACTTACTATTTTAAAGTTAAAAAATAAACTTATCAAAACTTTATCCATTTCATTCGTTTGCATTACTAATGTACTACTATGAGAGTACCACTTAAACGTGTATTTACATTGTCCCTACTAGCATTCCCGTAGTAATAAAAAGGTCTTTACGACCTTACAGACTAAGGGTCAAAATCGTAAGACTCGTCCGAAGCTCCAACTAAAAGTTACTCGTCAAATTTAACCTGCAAGACAAACAACTCGCGAATACGGTGTTTGTCCAAGAAATAAACATTGCTGAACACACAGAGACACTTCCTCGCAAGCGGTGAACAAATGGAAGGCGCCGAACTCAAATTACTTTGGTTCAATATAACTTGGGAACTGGAGACGGCTAAGAGGAAAGTTCACGCTAAAAATAGACGTGGAAATAAATATCGTGGATGGTATAGCGATATTCAGTATAAATCACATTAATGTGTTTGCGAATCCTTAATCCTTCAGTAGCAATCACTTTTTTTATTCGTATTGTACATAAGTGTAGGTACCAATAAGCAATGGTTGTCTCAAAAGGTGTCACGTTCTCTTTTGTCTATTTTTCTTTAACTAAAAACGAAAAACGGAACGGTTTCACCCGTGTTCTTTTAGCAACAACACGTGTTGTGAGACTCCATTTTATTTCAATCTACCGTACAATACTATATATATTGAAAAATATAAGTGTAACTTGAAATTGGCTTAATGCTAAACGCGAAGCCATTAAATAAGATTAGATTAGATTAGAAAAACGGAACTATATGACAGGTGCTTAGAGCATTTGGTTGAATGCTCTAAGGACAGGTGTGATAATGTTACCGATAAACTTTCTTTACTCTAAGCCGATAAGTAAATGTAAATATTAGCATGAGATAGGTATGTAAATATAAGCAATTTTACAGAAAACGGCTTTTCTGCATTTTCAGTAAACTGAAGTTTTTTTTATAGCAGAAGGAGGCAAACGAGCAAGCGGATCACCTGATGGAAAGTAATCACCGCCGCCCATGGACACCCGCAAAACCAGAGAAGTCGCAAACGCGTTGCCGGCCTTTATAAACATAAACTAAATTAAAAGTAAACAATAGTAAACTAAGTAAACTATATTGTTATCAAATCATATCCAGATCCAGAGAGAAGTCAAATCCGACATTTAATTAAGATAACAAAAGAGATAACAGTTAGGCCACAATAAAAGAGTTTTTTTAGTACAAGCGCGGCGTTAGCTCTATATCGATTAAACACACTTGGTGTGTTTTGTTTTCTTGGTTTGCACTTCCGATTTTAGAGTGTCTGAGTTCTCACCGTCCAACTGATAGCGATAAGACTGTTAAATTGTAATAACTTGAAGTTCACTTTTTTACAAAAGTATTTTATGTGTCTGTTTATATTCGATCGATTGATTCGATCAAAAGAAAAGCCACAACCAAACAAAAATTCCTAAAAACCTTAGAAAGAAAATCAATCATCCTATATGTCCAATCTCATGTTCATGAGGAACACTAATAAAAGATAAGACTTCTTGGCGGGAAAGTGAAGCGTCATGTCTGCAGTTTTGTTTTATGTTTTATAATTTGTGTTTTGTCGAGTAATAATGTGAAATAATGGTGGATTATTTACTGTTAAGTGTTCGTGAACGCGCATGAGCGTTGGCAAATAAAACAAAACACTGCAACATCACTTTTCAAATTCTCTCAAGAAGTCCGTGTGAGATCTCAATAAAGTCTCACAGCTTTATTGAGTCTCGAGGGGTTTGGAAAATATAATTTACCATTATACGTTCATTAATACTTATTATCATCTACATAATGCAAAGAAAATGAATACTATTATATCTTACTTGACACTGACTAAATGAGCTTATCGTACGAAGCCATTATTTAAGAGAAAAATACTAAAAGATATTACTCGTAAAGGTCATTCGTCCTCTTGTACTCTAACACGTAATACGTTTATCGAAACTGTGCGCTTACTACCCTCATTATGTCCAAAAAGTGCGATAATTGTATCAAAAACATAACTAAATCTAGACCAGGGCTAGAATGTAGTCGATGTGAGAAAATTGTGCATCTGAGTAATCAATGTAGTGGCCTTACTAACAAACAGCTTACTGCTCTGCGAGCCACGGAAAACTTAGAATGGACCTGAAGATTGTCAGAACAGCTCAACCAGGCGCCGTTCTATCATCATTCCAGACGACGACGAAGAATACGAAAGCGGCTCTGAATCACCTAACATACCCATTGATGTCAAGAAGCTGCTGGGAGACATATCTAAGGAAGTGGAAAAAGCCAATAAAAAAGAAATGAGGGATATAACACAATCTATCCAGTATCACTCGGATAAAATGGATGAACTCATCAAAACTGTAGAGAATCTACAGGGAAATATTGTCATTCTGCAGAAGAAAAACACCGAACTTACAAACAAAAACAACCACCTGGAAGTAAGAGTAGGAGCCTTGGAACAGTGGCTACAAGATTTTGAGCAACGGAAACTACGGAAATGTATCGAAATACATAATTTTCCTATGGGCGAAAACGAAAACCTCATCGAAGTTGCGAGCAACGTAGCCAATAAACTTAAACAAAACTCCGAAGACATCGTGCAAGCAAAGCGTCTACCTGGTAGAAGTAACCGCCCGGGACTAGTGCAGATCAAGCTAAAAACTGAACAAAATCAAACGTCGTGGATAACTGCATCAAAAAGCTTCGATATTGATAGTTCGTCTTTTGTCCCGGAAGCTCATTGTTCCAAGTCGAATAACATCATATTCATATGTGAAGCACTAACATCATACAACAAACAACTACTGTGGCATGCAAAAGAAGAATTAAAGAACACATTCAAATACATCTGGGTCAAAAAAGGAATACTTCGAGTGCGAAAGGAAGGAGAAAACCAGAAACCGCTCATCATTCGTTCCTTAGAAGACATTAGGAAACTTACACCAGTAACTATTAAAAAACTGTAAATAACTTATAATTAGTGTAGGTACTTTGTAAACTATTATCCTAAAAATTATGGATTTCACAACGGATGATTTACTGCAATTATGTGACTGTCGTGACTTAAAATCATTCCTTAGAAATATTCCTAATAACATTGATTTACTTTGCATACACATGAACATCAGATCAATTATTAAAAACTTTGCCTCCCTCGAACAATGTATTCATGCATGTCCTCGAGCTATCGATGTCATAATGTTAACGGAAAATAACATCCCTAATTCTCTTTGTGACTTATTCCAACTTAAAGGCTATAAAATGTACACAGAACTGCGGAGGAATAAAAAAGGCGGTGGTGTAATTATTTATATAAAAAATGAACACAAATTTGTATTTAACCGACACAAAACAAAACACTGCGAAAACTTATTAGGAACCTTGACCACTCCTTCAAATTATTCCGCGGTCCTGTGTTGCATATATCGCCCGCCGAAACTAAGTAAACACCTTTTTGTCAAAGAACTGGATACTATGTTAAGAAATGTTGGTAGACAAAACGATATGTATTTGCTAGGGGATATAAACATCGATTTGCAAAGTAATGTTCCTATCATGCATGAATACAACACCGCTATGTACAATCATGGCTTAGTATGCGGGATCACTGAGTATACGCGAATAGAAATTGCCAATAGTAAACTCAGTAAGACTTGTATAGATCACATTTACGCACGATCCCGCTCACTGGGCTTGTACGGCGGCGCTTTTGACTACACTAGCCGACCATCGCGTCATTGCTATAGCGGCGATTAATCCTGTGCCGGACACACGGGTGGATTTTGAATGCATTACTTGTCTCGATCAAAACTTATTCACAAAACATTTAAAACAAATAGATTGGGATCCAATTAAGAAAACTATTTGATCCTACAGTATATATTCATTATTAGTAGATAACATACGCCAGTGCCAAGAAAAATCTAAATTCATAATAAAAAAATCAAAAAATATAAAAAGAACAAATAATAAATGGATTAATAATAGAATTAAAAAAGCTTGTGTATAAAGAGATAAATTTTTCATGGAATGGATTGCAGACCCAACTAATAAAATATTAAAACAAAAATATAATTCGTCTAGAAATTACGCTAGTAAATTAATCAATAAAACTAAAAATAAAAAAATACGGGAAGATATATTGAGTAACAAAAATAATCCAAGAGCGCTTTGGCAAATATTAAATGAAATAACGGGCAGAGCAAAAACTATTGCTGATACTGTTATATTAAATGCTTTCTTGAATAATAATAACACTATTACAGATATATCAAATGAGTTTGCTCATTGTTTTGAGAATAATATAAAAAACATTGTTCCAAAATGCAATGCCAAACTTATCGATAAGAATACTTATGCAACTAGTGCCAATGTGAGCTGTAGATATCAGCAGGTATCTGCTAGATCAGTCCTTAAAGAAATTAGGTTACTAAATACTAAAAAGGCACCGGGTATTGATGGAACAATTACCGCCCTATAACTATTCTTTCTACAATAGACAAAATAGTTGAAAAAAGTATTTCTAAACAAATACATACGTTTTACAAAAATAATAACATCATTACAAATAAACAATTCGGATTTCAACGCGGTAAAAGTACGACACAGTTGCTATCTCAATTTACTGACAGCGTCAACAAGCATCTTGATAGCCAAAAACACGTGCTAGTAGTATTTATAGATTATAGCAAGGCGTTTGACACATTGAGGCATGATACACTCATAGAAAAACTTGACGACTGCGGTATAAGAGGACCATTAACCCGCGATCGGTCGCATGGGGTCTTTAAAAGCCTGAGGTATAGAAAAATTGCTGTAACTTTTTTATTCGTAAAGGTACCAATTTGAACCTTTTAGTAGCTTCCTAAAATATACTGAAGTACGCAACACAGCCAGCGGGCGTCAGTTAGCGCGCAGCGCTTGAGTGGAATAGACGTTTGTTTTGCGCTCGGGCCAAATTATGACCAAAATGAAGAGTGATTTCTTTTTATTCTTTCGTTATTTTCTCTTTTCTATCCATTGCGATGACAAAATACGTTTATAATTTTTAATAATTAAGATAATTTAGAAGAAAATTATTAAGTTTTTGTAATTTTTGTAATTTTTTGTAAAAGTTGCCAAAACTAAGCCAAATACCAAATATATTTTTGAAGTCTAAAATGTTTTCCAAATAAAACTGATTATTAAAAAACTACGACTTTTATTAATACTATGTCCTAACACCTTTAAAATCTATAAACAAAATGTAATTACGTACATAGTAAAGATTTGAAAAAAATGCTATCTTATATAGGGCTTTCAAAGACCCCATGCGACCGACGATGATACAAAAATTATCGCGACCGACGGCGGGTTAAATAGATGGTGTCAAGAATACCTTAAAAACAGATCGTATGCAGTCAAAGTAGCTAATGATATCAGTAGAAAGGTCATGGTTGCAAATGGCACCGCACAAGGTTCTGTGCTCGGTCCATTACACTACATTACTTATGTAAATGATGTAGTCAACGTAGTCAAGAAATGTGAGATATACCAATTTGTAGATGACACATGTCTTGTTGCCGCTAACAAGGACCTAAATGCAGCCCTGTCTCATCTGCAAACGGAATTCACACTTTTGTCAAAATGGTCGCACGACGCCGGCCTTGTACTCAATAGAGAAAAAACAAAATTAATGTACATAAGTTCTAGCCAAAACCGGCAAAAAGTTGATCTGAAGCTTGTTGCACACGATCACAAATGCCTTCATACTGATCGTCAAAACTGTACATGTAGTTCAATCGAACTTGTCCACAAGCAAAAATATCATGGATTAGTAATTGATGATCGGTTTAAGTGGACTGAACATGTTAGTCACGTGTGCGACAAACTACGAGCGATATTAGCCAAGTTTACTATAGTCAGATGCAAGATTCCTTACACGACACTTTTAAGTTTATATAAAGCACTTCGAGAAACGACAATTCACTACGGTCTTAGTTGCTTTGGAAGAACCTGCAAAACGAATCTCGATCCAATATATAGGCTACAGGTAAGAGTTCTTAAGGCTATAGTACCAACAAAAATTAAAGATCAGCACCAAGACAACTACAATGGACTTTTCTATCATTGTGGGATATTACCAATACATGATCAGGTAAAATATTTACTTTTATCAGAAAACTACTTTGATGGAAATCTTCTAACAGTCAGACAACATAAAAAACAGACGCGAAGTGCTTCTAATATAGCATTTAACGTTCCATGGTTTAACAATCTCTACGGAAAATTTCAACTAATGTACCAAATACCTAAATTAATTAACGATCTGCCCATGATATTAAAACAACAAATAAATGAAAGTAACATTAAAAACAAGCTAAAACAGCACTTTTTGTCATTATTAATAAAAAATAAATAATAAAAAAAGATATACCTACATGTCCGGATTAGTATATGTGTGCGTGTGTGTGTGTGGGGGTGTGTGTGTGTGTGTTTGTGTGTATACGTGTGTGGGTATGTTTGTGTAACATGAGTAATGTATCTCAATATAAATAAAACAGTCCACTTTTCAGGATATAAAATCCACCCGTGAGTTTGCGCACTTACGACTACCCTACAATAAAATGTTGCAATTCAATAATAATTATGTAACTTGTACTAGAAGTTGTATTAGATGGCGAATGACAGTGTACGGTAAAACCAAAATTGGTTTTTGTGACACTGTACATATTTAATAAAATGTATACTTTAGTAAAATTTACAAATAAAAAAAAATAAAAAAAAAAGGTAATCACCTACACTTTCGTCTATATATACAATGTGATGGGGTGGTACTTCTAACCCGTTAAGGCTAAGTACTACATCTAAATTCATCGACAAAAAAAATAATACGGGGGGTCCTACTCCCTCCCCCTATAATTTATGACCATTTTTACTTTATGCGATATCAAAGGTTTCATACGTCGGAGAAATATGAAAAAATGGCAAACGGTAGATAATGACACTGGCTAACTAATAAATTTCTTTTGTATGTTTGAGATTATTTTGATGAGAAAAAAATCATTACTTATTTATTTTGTGATTTAAAATCACTTTTTTTAAGTCCATATTATTTTTTTGTCGATGAATTTAGATGTACTACTTAGCCCTAACAGGTTAGAAGTACCACTCCTATCACATTGTATATGTACATACATAGATTAACGACTATTATCCCCAAAGGGGTTAGGTCAGAGATTTGCAATGAGAACCGCAGAAGCAGTCCTCTGCCATAGTCCACATTTTACCAAATTACAACGGCACATAATTATTATGCTCAGCGTGACAGGTAGTAAGCCCATCGCCCGTGCTGCTGTATGTGTAGTCTTTAGTCCGTTAGTCACCTTTTACGACTCCCAAGGGAAGATAAGGGTTGGTAGTATTCTTTTAATGAGCCGCTATACCACAGCTCACTTCACTTTCATCTACATAGATATTATATTGGTTGATAAACAGTAACTTTAATACAAACTCCTTAGCCGCAGAGTTGCACCGCGCCCGTGACCACCGCCGGAACTTCGGGTACTTAATGTACCCACGATACTTTCTTTTTAATTTACTTTATATTGGACAACAAATAGTCATGTATTTATACAATTAGTAGTAAAATAACTATAATCTAATCTAGACCTTGAGTGCCAACAAAGACTGTATAAGTTAATGTAATGGGGTCGAAATAGGTACTAACCATTTATTGCTTAAATTACGACATTTTGGAAAAATAAATAGTTTGCAATGTTCTAGTGCGAAAACGGTTAATCAGAATCGGATCAAAATGAGTGAATAACAAATTACATCTATTTTTAACATTATCATTTAGAAAATAT
Source organism: Scoparia ambigualis (assembly GCA_963921215.1). Taxonomy (NCBI): domain Eukaryota; kingdom Metazoa; phylum Arthropoda; class Insecta; order Lepidoptera; family Crambidae; genus Scoparia; species Scoparia ambigualis. The sequence goes on along the minus strand of OY992511.1, from coordinate 8,677,328 downwards.
AATAAACTATAATCTGATTTAGTGCTATCAAAAAGAGTAGGTATTCAATATTTAACATAGGGTCTAAACAGGTAAGTATTCAACAATATTGTTAACATTGATACCTCCTGTACTAAGGTGTTTCGTTACCCTAACTAATAAAAAAATACGAGTTTGTTTGGTAGTTTCGCTATGACGTTTAAGCCTCATAGCCGATTTTGGTATACCTAGAGATAGATGGGACCCTGGAGACTGTTATAGGCTACTATTTCTTGCGAAACGCTTCATAATTCACAAACTGAATGAATTATATTATAATATATAGTTGATTGTTGTTTATAAATTGTCCCTTTAAAGTCAAATACTTCAGTCAAAACAAACAACTTAACAACTGCTTAAACAAGAATCGAAATAGTTTGACTGCGGTCACAGCAATATTAAATAGTTTCTCTTCTATTGTTTTGTTATGGGTTTTCAGAAATTTCAATAAAAACTTACCTGACTACCTAACAAATCTGACATCTAATTATATGAAAGATTATCGATTAATTTGTGTTCAAGCAATGGAAGCCGTATACGAAGAATATGCGATGATATATTATTATGTAGGTACACTCTGGAGTAATTAAATTATGATTTGGGCCCAACCAACCGGACCCCAAGCCATCAGGTACAAATTTTCTCGCAACGGACCAACCGTGCTAAAATGAAGTATTCATTTAATTTTTATAAAAAATAACAAGTTAGTCGAAATAAATGTATTTTATTTTTCATCATCATCATCAGCCTATACACGTCCTACTGCTGGCACAGGCTTCCCACGTGGACAATAGCACGTGGAGATATTGGGCCATAACCCACCACGCTGGCCCAATGCGGGTTGGTGGGTTTTAACGACTGCCATCTTACGACAACAACCGGGACCAACGTCTTAACGTGCCTTCCGAAGCACGGAGGAGCTCGAGATATTTTTTTAATGGTCACCCATCAGGCGATCCGGCAAAGCGAAAGTTGCTTAGCGGGCAAGATCGCAAGCCGAACGCGCTAGCCGCTGCGCCATCGAGCTCCTCATTTTAATTTTATTTTATTTTACATTGTTTAAAATTTTGTTATCCCGCAACTGGGCAATTATATTAAGTGCAATAACAATTACTATTTGTATTGGAACAAACAGCTCTGAAAAAGCCATACTAACCCGTCTAAGAGCTATAACTCTAACGTTATTCTGAGGCTTATTGCTGGCAGTCCAGAGCTGGTAGTGCTGGGGAAGTTTTACAGATTTCATGTGCTGAATACTAACATAGCTTTAAGAAGGTACTAAAAATAGCATAATTAGGTACTAACAAATAGTTTTAAGTGTTACTAACAAAGAAGAATGGGCTTTTTTGTATGAAACCCGTCCCACCCCCTGTAAGTTCCCACATGGTAAGTTTCGAAATAAATGTGTATTTGGTTGTAAGGACAGCAAATATTGTAAGTTTTGAAATAAATGTGTATTTTATTGTAAGGACAGCAAATATGAACGAGCGAATAAATGAATGAAAAAAAAAGAAAGAGGGAAAATGAAAAAAAAATTAAAAATGAGGGTGTATAGTTAAAATAGTTAAATTCAAGAAAAAATCTTGACTAAAATTTTATATTTTCGTTATTAATGTTTGTGTTATTATATTACAATAAAAGTATTATTCATCTATCTATCTATTATTATTATTATTATTTTTTTTATAAAAGAGGGAGGCAAACGAGCAGGCGGGTCACCTGATGGACACCCGCAAAACCAGAGGAATCGCAGATGCGTTGCCGGCCTTTAAGGGAGGAATAGGTTCAAGGAAGGAATAGAAATTGGGAGGGGGGGGGAAGGGGCCTCCGGAACCCTCACTGGTCGGACGAAACACAACAGCACCAAGTGCCGTTATTTCACGCCGAATATTCGTGAGAGGGTGGTATTACGCCGGGCGAGCCGGCCCAATGCGTGCTGCAACGCAGCGTGGCTCTACCACTCAGTCAGTGTCACTCATTTAGAACCACCCAGGGGTCACGTGTAGGGTCTCAAGGGTAAACCTACGGACGCGAGTAACTTTAACCCATCATCATTTATTATTTTAATTTTCTTCATCTCAATAACTTTTTTCTCCAATACCTGACAGATTTGCTGTCATACTATAAAATGCTTCACTTTTCAAGTATTTTTATTTGATGCAATGATGTAAGTGTTACAAGGGAGAGGGACGTTTTGCCCAATCTTGGACATCTAATCATTGTCTGCAATAAATGTTTTTTTTTATTAAACTGCAAAATATATCATTCATAGCTGGGTTACATACCTACCACAAAACACGCTGTATGAGACAAACATACAGAATCTAATAAGAGTTCGTCATACCTAAAGGTAAGTGACGATAAGGCTAAAGATAGAAGCGGTCGTCACTAAGTCCTTAATCACTGAGGCTCTGTAACTTGCGGACACCTCATTTTGTTATGGCTACAGACTTAGGTAAATTAGGATTAGGTAGTGTGGCAGACTTAGAACAAATAATAAACACACAACCGTTATTCAGTTAGAAGAAATTAAGATTCTAACTAAGATTCTATATATAGCTAAGCGATCCTTGTGTAATTAACATGACACAAAACAAATCGCAACGCTGTCAACGAGGTAGAATAGTTCACAATCGCTGCTTATGACATCTTGTCACCGGTTAAGCCACGTTAGGCAACTACGCCAAATGACAGAGCCCATTAAATCCAGGTAGCGTCCAATTAATCGGTGAAATTCGATTTTACAGAATCGGGTGAGTATTCATTCCCTGCTCGCAGTTCGTTAGTAGCTATCAGCGGGAGCTGTGCTCCGGTGACCTACTTTCTCCCCTCCCCGCCCCCCTAAGAGCTGGCTGCAGCGACCTACCTTTTGACTGACACGTGAATTAAACCGCAACAGGCTGATACGGGCTTAGATCCTAGATACCTAGCACTTAGTGCAGAACGCTTAAGAGGAAACACTAGGTGGAAGTGGCATGCAAAATTCTCATACAAAACAAAGAAAAACGACTTTTCGTAGTCCACTGTTTCCTCCTTCAGAACTGGACCAATTTTTATTACTTTTTCAGCATCGGTTAAAGAAAGAGATTTTCTATGTTTGTATGTTTAATTTTTTTGCAGGAGCCTTCAAAATTTAGCGAAATCACACCGTTTTAAGGCGTCTTCAGAAAAATTAAGTGGCTGGTTTAAAAAAAATCAAACATACAGACATAGAAAATCTCTTTCTATATCCGATACTGAAAAAGTAATAAAAATTGGTCCAGCTCTGAAGGAGGAAGCAGGGGGTTAGGAAACGTCGTTTTTCTGTGTTTTGTTTGAGAATTTAGCATGCCACTTCCACGTAGTGTTTTCTCTTAATGCTAATCACGTTACTAGATGGCGCTCTGCTGCATCAGTCTATAATCGTCCCTCTGGGCACAGGCCTTCCCACATGGCCAACAGCACGTTGGGGAAAATTGGGCCATAACTAACCACGCTGGCCCATGGATTGGTGAGTCCGTGGGTCCTACTAATGCGCTCTACTTGTTGGCACATAAATAATGAATCGCAAAATACAAAAATATAAAATACAAAATATTTATTCAGTAACTATATACAGAGTTCACGAGACGCTGAAGACCGCAACAAGTGGAGGCGCATCGCGAGGGCTGTTTTAGCCAATGAAAATGCAACGTCATCAACCACGACCACTCTGTCAAGAGTGAACGACTAAGGAGGAGGAACTATATCCATGATTATCTTAGCTAGTGCTCAGGATCTCTTTTTAAGTATCAGTAGGTAAAACTCGTAACCCCCTCTTCCTAAATTAATGTTATTGTATAAGCTACTAGAATATCCGACAAGGTACTAACGATAACAAAGTAACAAAACTCTATAAATAATATTTAAAAAGGTGCATTATCACTAAAGATATTAAACAATTTTAAATAACAAAAGGTTGTGCATTATAAGTCAATGTGTGTGTATCTGTGTGGTGTGAGTGAGCCTGCGCTAGTAACTATAATTTAAAAGACTTTCTATTTCATCGTATGACTTAGTTAAAGTTAAAATCGCAGTGATGATATTTTGTTAACAACCACTTGTAGTGTTATACTTAGTTTTTTTTCTGAAAATAAGTGACGGGTGGTAGGATTCTGCCTCGTAACTGTTCTGACTCTAGCATTCTAGTTTTAAAAAAGTACTAGTAGTAACATAGTAACTGACTTCAGTAAACTTTAGTTTTTAACATCATCATCATCATCACCAGCCTGAAGACGTCCACTGCTGAACATAGGCCTCCCCCTTTGACCTCCATCCTGACCGACAACTCGCCACTCGCATCCACGCATTTTAACGCGCGCTTGTAAAACAAAAGACACCGTTCTCTTATAACGTACAAGGTATATGTAACAACCACCTATTTTTAGAATTAAAAAGCAGCATAACATTCCTACGACTGCTTCAACTGTTTCACAATTAAAAGTTTTGAAAAGGGTATAAAACAAAGTATTTCGCAATTTCCCAACGTCCTACGGGTGGGGTTTCAGTTCGTAGTTTACTTTTAAACACGTTGAATGGATATTTCCATAGAACGTGTTGAAAAGATTGTATTGTATAACATTTTCAAATATACCTGTTGACCTAAATCTTTTATTATTCCGAATACCCGAGTGGTACTGCTTGTTCCGATTTTAATTTCTATAGCTACGACTTACTATAAGCTCGGCTCGTATTTCGGTTCATTTGAAATATTCACCCCCTTTTTAGACAAGTACGCTAGTAAGACTCTGAAACAATGAAATAAAGATTTTGCAAGATTCTTAAAAAACTACAAGAAAGTTACACAATTGTTTTCCTTAAGATTCGCAGGTTTTGGAGGGTTAAAGTTACTCGCGTCCGTAGGTTTACCCTTGAGATCCTACACGTGACCCCTGGGTGGTGCTAAATAGGTGACACTGACTAAGTGGTAGAGCCATGCTGCGTTGCAGCACGCATTGGGCCGGCTCGCCCGGCGTAATACTACCCTCTCACGAATATCCAGCGTGAAATAATGGCACTTGGTGCTGTTGTGTTTTGTCCGGCCAGTGAGGGTGCCGGAGGTCCATCCCCCCCCCCCCCCCTCTCACAATTCCTATTCCTTCCTTAACAACGCGCCTGCGATTCCTACGGTTTTGCGAGTGTATATGGGCGGCGGTGATTACTCTTCATCAGGTGACCTGCCTGCTCGTTTGTCTCCTTTTTTTATAAAAAAAGGTTATCCTTTTCGTTTTGACAAAATACTTTTTCAGTTCAAAATCTTAGCATTTTGTAAATCGAGTCAAAAGTAAAAGCGGTGCTTGATTGCTTTGTCTGCGTGCGCTGATTAGATCACAATACCTGGTTTTAGTTAATCAAAACGCAAATTTTGCTGGGGCAATAAAAAACGTTGCAAATACAAAAGAAGGTCTGGATGAGATAAGAAAAAAATGGTAGCCACGCTTCTTTTCGTCCTGAGGTGATTTAATAAAGCTTTTGGCGAGGATTCGCATCAAAAAATTTCTACTCAGCGATTATTAGTAAGTACCTAGAAAATTGTTGACATTTCAGTGTATCTAGGACGACCCCTCAGCCGCTACGCATCTTGTGGAAATTGATATAATGTCAATGTGTATGCTTCTTGAGCTCATTCCTTCCCACATGAATAATGGAACGTAAGAGGTTGGATATAAGGCTGGTTATCAAAATCACTTTGTTATTATGCATTCTTGATGCCTTACCTAAGATCTACTGAAGAACTAGAGCACTTAGGTATGTCATTTTCCAATATCCATAACTTTTTTATCTGAGTAACACTTCATGACTCGTGATAAAAATAAAACGAAGAAGGTTACTAACAGACTAAAATTCAATCGACTGTAAACTGTAACTGTAGGGAAACTTCGCTCGCGCTACCCTTTGAAGCATATAATCAAATGTACTACACCGTTCATGCGGAAATTATTGATATGCGATACGCTAAACGAGCCTTCGTACCTTCTTGAGATAACAACTACATACATTTAAATATGTACTTATATAAAGATGAGTCGATAAATAAATAATTTAGTTTATCATTACATCCATTCCTTCATTTAAGGTACTTACGTGCATAGTTAGTGCATTAGTACGTAGTAATGTTTCAAAAATATGTTATCATTTTGTGTTCCCAAATTATCTGCAGCTTTTTTGCTCAAAACCATTTTTTGCTAAAGTAACCACTAAACTGAGTCTTTGTTAAGAATACAAAACCAATAAATATCTATACAAGGAATTACACCAATCATACCGTGACCCCCGTGACCCATAGATCAGTTATTTACCATTTAACGAATCTTATGATACCACATCACATATAGTTTTCTTCAGACTTAACAAAAAAATTCAACGATAACTCATTCAATCTACAATATTGCAGAATAGTATTCTGTAAGTAAAAATATCCTTCACTGAAGACCGCTTATAGACAGATTTTAAACAGGGGTCTTCAAGAAATAATATTTTATGAAAACAAGATGCTAGTGAACCTTCTACTTTAATCCAAGAGTCTATTGAGAGTCGAGCGGATTCGATTTCTATTAAGCTTTGTGAAAAGAATACAATAACGCCCGCACTTTTACTGGATAGGTACTCGGCAGCCGTAGCGTTTATTACGGGGGAAACGAGAGTGGCCAATCCTGTGAGGTAGTATCGCGGAGAATAAAATCATTTTATATTTGAAATGGTTATTATAAAATCGAAGTTGTTTGTAATAATCAATAGTGAAGTTGCAATCAAAATTAAACGTTCAATGTAATTATTTTTGTGTACTCGTATGTGTGCATTTAAGTATTTTAAAAAGTACCTAGAATGCCTTCTGGTAATCAAGCCTACATTTTGGAATGAAAATACTACAGTTGTCAACCCATTTGGTTAATTAAACAGATATTCCAATATTTGTTTTAACCAGTCAAGGATCATTCGACCGCCGGCGGTCACGAAACAATAGAACTTCAATTGTGTCTGGTTTTACGGTGCTCACGGTTAATATTATTATTTGATTATTTTAATTCTTTGTTTCAAAGCTAATAAAATCTGAATTATAGCTAGATAGTTAAAACAAATATTGAAGGAAACGTTCCATTATTAAAACTCTGACGCTTCAATAAAGAAAACTTAGCCTTTTTATTGTCATTTCATACGTTATCCTATATTATATGTACACCATAGTTAACTAATGTTTTGGTTTCGACACAATTTATGTTTGTGACAAAGATCCAACTTAACCTCGCATTGTCGAGCATAAACAGATTCGCTGTTTGGTTGCACTGTAATTGTTCATTAGCGGAGCGAAATGCCTTTTCGTGAAAGCATTCGTCATCGTCATCATCCTACTAATATTATAAACGCGAAAGTTTGTGAGTATGGACGGATGTTTGTTACTATTTCACGTAAAAACTACTGAATGGATTTGGATGAAATTCGGCATACAGATAGTTTGTAACCTGGATTAACACATAGGATACTTTTTATACCGATATTCTCACGGGAACGGGAACCACGCGGGTGGAACCGCGAGCGGCCGCTAGTCACCCTATAAACGTCCCACTGCTGGGCACAGACCTGCCCACATTTTAATGTGGGCACCAATCCAGTGACCCGTAATTGCTAATATTGCTTAACATGCAAGAACACGCACGTATTTTTTTAAACAAAACCTTACGGCAATTTAATCCAAAATATTTTCCCAACACATTTCATTTTAAGCACATACACAAATCAAGCAATATTCTCAATTCATCCATGTTCTAGCCGATTATTATTTTTTAATCTAAAGATCTTTTTTTTGTGAATGTTGTACATGCCTATTATTGGTCATATCGCATCAGACACATTTTGCACCTTTTTCTCCATACTTACCTAATTTATTTAATGTGTTCACTTCACTGTTGGTGTGTCATAATAAATAAATCAATCTTTCCAATACAGTTCATGTGCACACACACAAATAAACCAATATTCTCCATTCATGATGGTTCTAGGTCTATCATAGTATTATTCGTGCGGCAGACATACGGTCATTGAAAGTCGTCGCTATTATCACAATGGCTATCAACGTTTTATTCCACAACCGTACTGTATTGCGCCCAGTCACCGCGACCCGACACACCCACACAGATTGAGGAATAATAGAAACTCAGCATCGCAGGTTTTATATTTAGCTCCGGGTAGGGCTGCTACGCGGCCCTGTCTTTGTTTTTTTTTCCTTTTAATTAGCAATCTTTATATTTTGTAGCAGATTTGTTTCTTTTCATATTTTTAAAAATTAGTCTCATCATCTTCAAACTCGTCTTCTCAGAGCTTAGAGCATTAATAAATCTAGATATTCTAGAGTGTTGTGAATATTGTGACACCATAACAAAACACTGACATAATTGTAGAACAATTTAAAATTCGTCGTGCTTCTTGTCTTCTATTTTGATTAAGAGGAAACACTTCGTCGAAGCGGCACGCAAAATTCTCATACAAAACACAGAAAAACGCCGTTTCGTAGTCCCCTGGTTCCTCCTTCAGAACTGGACCAATTTCTATTACTTTTTCAGCATCGGTTAAGAAAGAGATTTTATATGTCTGTATGTTTGATTTTTTTTTTAAACCAGCCACTTAATGTTACTGTAGACGCCTTAAAACGGAGTGATTTCGCTAAATTTTTAAGGCTCCTGGTTATTAAATAAATGACTTAATGCAAAAAAAATAAAGCATACAAACATAGAAAATCTCTTTCTTTAACCGATGCTGAAAAGGTAATAAAAATTGGTTCAGGTTCTGAAGGAGGAAACAGGGGACTACGAAACGTCGTTTTTCTGTGTTTTGTATGAGATTTTTGCATGCCACGTCGACGTAGTGTTTCCTCTTAACTGTCGCTTTTCTACAGTATAGTATAGTCGAGACTAGAGTAAAGTATAATAGTATATTAACTATATGATAATATTAATATAACACTCGCGTCGTCAACAGGAAACATCTAGAACCGCAGTGTGCGACACTAACACCGCAGGCATGTAATGTTTGTAGCGGGTGTGCTACAGTATTTCGTAGCGGGTGTGCTACAGTATTTCGTAGCAAATGTACAGCCAAAATATCATTTCGTAGCAAATATAGGTACAGCTAAAATATCGTAACCGCAGCTTTCGTAGACTTAATGAAAACCAAGCGTGCCAACTATGATTAATACTTATAACTTTACCACAATTAACGTTTAAGATTCAACGTTAATATAACTTTAAGGCAACGTAATGATATAGAGATATAATAAATATTTTTATCGCTCACATTATGTTAATATATGATTTTGTAAGACCTACCTACCAGTAGTGTAATTGGTGATCTTAAGATTAAAAAGGACTAACGCAGTATGAAATCGAATTATTTAAACGAATCCAATATAAAAAAAATCTTATTTTTTATGATCTCAAGATGTTGTATCTACGATGTAAGTATCATTGTAGCCTCACAGCATTAAGATGAAAGCATTAGTTAGGAATTAATAGATACTTAATACTATGTCGAATAAAGATGAAGTTATCTTTATTTAATGTATCGCAGACAAGGGAATAATTCCCAAATCTTACCAATATTCTATAATTTAATATATCCCATCTCCGACTCTAATATGTCTAATATAAATATGCCTGCCTACACATCCCAATGTTTTATTTCCGATGATAGGAGCAATCCCTCTTTTTATGTAACACCACGTGCGAATAACTGCCCAGCAATTCATTTTGGCGCGTCCCTATATAACCTTACAAGAATAATAGTCCCATTCCCCTCTTTCCCCTTCCACCGGAACGTTCACAAAAACTTGTTGATATTACACGATCAAAACAAGAACAACAAAATAGTTGCGAACGCCCGATACATTGATTTGTTGTATCGGTAAATATTAATGTAAATAAACGTTGGCTGATTCTTGAAAGGGAATTGACTCGTTTATGTATGCTGCCCTGATATTTGTTTAACAACCATTAGAAAAAGGACGCGGCTTTAGGAAACCATCATTTTTATTTTAAGCGCACCATAGCTATAGAATCGTAATGTAGCAGATGACACATTTTTAGCTATTCAGTGATAAATAAATATAAATAATAAATCTAACGAAAACTGCTTACTGTATATGAGGAGGTTGGGCAAAAAGCCACTATTCTGTCTCAATGCGGGTTGGTGGGTTTAGCGACTGCTATCTTACAACAACTGGGTCTAAGATTTGCCGTTTTTTTATGTTTCTACGACGTATGAAACCTTTCATATCCCATAGCGCTGCAGTACATTAAAAAAAACCATCTTACAACAACCGGGAACAACGGATTTACGTGCCATCCGAAGCACTTACCTTACTAACAAGATCGCAAACCGAACCCCTTTAGCTGTTGCGCTATAGGGCTTATGTGTTTAAGGATAGATCAATCTCATAATAAAAACTTCTATTGGAGCCACACAAAAAATATCTAATGTAGGTAAAGTTTAAAAACAAAATAATAATGGCAAAATTCAAAATGGCTACCGATACTGCGCACCGACCGCCTTGGGTATTGAGTTACTAAAATTATTTCCCTAGCTTTCCATTATATTACTGTAGGCAGTACTCGTGAACATTTATTTAGGATTTATTGCCTATCCTTATTCTTATTTTACAACGGGGAAGCGATTGACCTTCCTCTCAAAGAACGCGAAGCGAAGGAAGATCTTATTGGCGCAGCGGGAATCGCGTCATGTCGCGATCATGTAAACTGAGTAATTTTCGCAATTCCTTGGACCTGTGACGAAATTGAAAAGCTACGCCCGCCGCACCGTTGGTTTTTCTTGTCGTAAGAGGCAGTCTTTAAGGGCGCGCAGTCACAACAATGCTGCTGTCATTGAGTTTTTTCTTAGTAATTAACTTAATGATTATGAATTTAAAGTCAAATTCACAAAAAGTGCTCTGCAGTGCACTAAAGAAACATACATACAAATAATTAAGAATACTATCCCCGAAGGGTTGGTCAGAGACTAGGCAATGAGGACAGCAAAAGCAGTCCACTGCCTAAAGAAACATATAACAAACAATAAATACAATTTACGTACTCAAATATGATTGTGATACAGATTGTTATAAAATGTATTAGATAAAATAATGTACTTTTTGTTTGTCTACTAACACTTATTATTCACCTGATTATATGGCCAATGGTGTAAGCGAACTGTACCAGGATTCCTTAACGACTATCCGCAGTTACTACTGGCTATCTTATCTGTAACTGTCGGAACAAAACAATGTTTGTAACATTGATGTCATGGCGACATATTTAGTTAAAATGCTGGTAGTCGACACTGAGACCTAGGTGGTGATGATAAATATATCAAAAGCTTTTATTATAAAGACTTTAATTTGGTGTCCTATACAATATCGATAACCCTACCGGCTGAGACCGAACAAGAGGCATAGCGGAGCGTTGAAGGAAATGGGCACTTATTTCCGCGGCTTCTATACACGCACAAAAGGCGATATAGGTAGCTGGGTACTCGTATTCATTCATTGGAGTTTCTGCTCATTATTTCTTTTTATTCTAAGCGATCAAGAATCCATGCATTGTAAAACTTCAATTGAGCGAGTTGTATTATATAAGCCTTATCCTAGGAATTCTATAGCATTAGTATCTGATGATATAATGATGGATGACACACATACGGTTAAGAACTTTTTATTCATCTCATAAAGAATTACAATTCACTTACTGAGACAAACACTTGACATGTGTAATAATCCTGACATACTTCTTTTGCTACATTAACTTTCTTATAATTCTTCATAGTTCTCAGTTTAGTATAATTAAGTACTTATACCTACTGTAGACAAAACGAATAAAATAAAAGAACCAAGGAAAAGTATTCTAACAAAATTAACTTTTATTTATTATATTGTTCAGTTACAACAAGACCTACGCCATCCCAATACTAAGGGCACTATACATAATGAAGGCTATTTACTAGAACGGACTTCGACCATCCGTACCCAAGTAATTCCAAATTGCTACAGTACCGAAATAGCTAGGGTGTCTGCAAACATATTTACAAGTCGTAAACTTAATTTAAATTCATTAAGGTCGTGCCTTCCGAGTTTCCGACTTTGCAACACAAGTGAGCTGCGAGATTAGCTCCACAACTCCACTCAACAACACGTCGAGATATTTTTGAAATTCAAACATCCAACGTACGTGATCAGAACGTTATTATTCTGCTAAGTAAGCGTGTGGTGTGTGTGTGCTGACAAAACACACAAGATCTAAATACGGTCCACCACACTGTTTGAAGTTGAAGTGTGCATATACTAGATATATACTATAGTATATATATGCATATACTATCAATGGTAACACCCTAATAATCCGGAAAACTTTAACTCGAATTTGAATAATTAAAAAGAAACTAATTTCAAATCTTCTAATAATCTACATCTCGACAAGGTACTTATTTAAAACCACGAGTTTCATCGTTTTAAATACGATATTTCATTCATAAGTCCGACGAATCAAAAACCAAAAAAAGGAATGTTATTAGTGCGAAAAACAGAATTCCGATTTTCATATTTCCTGATGAAAATTCATGCTTTATGCTGCATGCCGGGTGGGTGCTGCCGCAATCAATGAAATCAAGTCATCGATACAATTGTTGGATATTGGCTTTCACTACGCTTGTTAAATGCGAGTGGTTGATTAACCTGGTCTAATTTTGTAAGGTAATCCGGTTAGAGGTTACCTACGCGCCAATAATTCATGCACATGATTCAGTCATCAAAACTTAAAAGACCGGAGCTGAAGACTGACGCGAGAATAAATAATTAAATAAATCAGTGAAACGGGTGGAAGAGAATATGAGTAATGAAATGATTGTGCCGATTGTGCACTTAGTGAAGCTTTTGTTTAAGCAATCTTGTCCCGTTTCCCAATTAATTGTTTCAGAATTACTTTCGATAAACAAACACCTGATTTCATTCATTACATTTCCTCCTGTTCATTCAATCATCTTGATGTCGTCTACTCGAACAACCAGTAATAAAAGGGCAACAGCCATTCCTTTCAAAATTATGAAGTGATAGGGAGCATCTTACAAAATTAAATATAAACTAATTTACTTTAGTTGTCTGTAACAATTCTTTTGAACGAGTGTTATTCGTAATTTAACTTTTTTAAACACTGTTTTTATTTTTATTACGCAAATATTTTTTTTTTCATAAAACCTTTTAATTTCTACAGTTTTTGTCCATATTGCTTTCAGAAACATCAAACTTACATTATTTTCTAACACCAGAATCTAAACCCAGTTCTTCAAAACGATAACCTCTATAATAATACACATTTGTATGATATTTATATAGTTATCCAACCTTAAAGTTTTTATATTAGCCTATTCTTACGCACATTGTTACTTTATACGTAAAAAATTATCTGATGGCCTTTAATTTAGAGCTCATCCATCCTCCATTCCATCCAGTAATAATCCTATTAACGTCGTTTTATGTTTAAAAAAAATTAATTTAAAATTTATGTCAGAGAAAGAACCTAAAGAAAAACTACGTTAGAGATCGAATCGATCGATTCGTTTATTATTGATGGCTGATACGTACACTTATAAACTAATATCTGTTAACCTGAATAGTTCTGATTAACTAAAAGCATCGTAATAAAATACTAATAAAGTTTATAGCTAACGTAATAGGAATAATTTTCACCTTTCTTAGAAAAGTTGTGTAACTTTTTCTTCGGGCCCCAACAAATAAAATCTTTTACGCACTCACTCGGAACGCGATGTGTGGCGGCGAGACCCTCAACAATAAATATTGAAGAGCAAAACACGGCCACAAAATCGAAACTCATAAAAAAGGGTATCATGAAAAAAAACGTACCTACCTAACTTCTTTTACGCAAATTTCGCGGCGCTACCTACGCCACGGCCGCCGCCGTAATTTCCCGCCGGTAATTATTATTACGTTGTCTACTTACCGGTAGTCGGTTTCCCGCGCTGCCCTGAAGTTCACGAGTGGCGTAAGCGTGTGCCCGCTTACAAAGCGTGTCGCGTTCTGAACAGGACAGGACTAGACGCTTTCCTAACATCGTAGCGGAGATGGGGACGCGACGACGACGCGCCGACGAGCGCATGCGCCGACCTTATGACGTCAATGAGTTCGTTCACAAAGCACAAGTCTACAGGTGTTAGTAGGTTTTCTTGTGTATACCGCAGAAGCCGGGAGCGAGCGGCTATGCAAATTTTGGTAGTCGAGAGGTTCTACGAGGTAGGGCATCCTTATTTACATCGAAGAGCTAAAGCAATAAGTATAGAAGTTTTACCCACTTATGGCACCGTATATTTTATACGGATAGATAGGTTACAGTAGTTACCTACCGCGGCTTTAACTCAAAGGGATATATTCAAAAGCTTCTAGAATGGGATCGGGTAAATCGTATTAGAAATAGAAAAAGTAAAACTGAATACAAACGCAACTCACTGCCCCGCCATGTCGAATGACGCTTTCAGAATTCAGGGAGGCTACCACAAAAGTCGCAGTATCGAACTGTATCGGCGACTCCACGAGTTGTCGACTTGTTTGCAATCAATGGTGATGCGAAAACGAGCTTTCTTACGACGTACGACTATTAACAAAGTGTATTTAATGTATGGCTTTGGAACTATTAGGCTCGTATTCTAAAACTAAACTCAAAATCAAATCCGCGCTTATATAAGTACAGTTAAAAAGGGATAGCGATATATGCAATGAATAGCACCATCCCTTTCTAACCGTACTCAAGCAGAGATTCGAGTGTGAGTTTGGTTTTAGAATACGAGCCTTACTTTGTCACCAACAGGTGCTACTTCGATGGATTTGTTAGGGGAATTTCGCGAACGCATTATTCAGTTGCAGCTAATTTTAGAATCGCTTTTTTAGCGAATCAATGTTTCATGTTGGATATATTTTGCGAACGCCTTATTTAATTGCAGCGCGGATTTCAGTATCGCATTTTTAGCGAATCAGTATTTCAAGTTGGATATATTTTGCGAACGCCTCATTAAGTTGCAGCGGATTTCAGGATCGCATAATTTAAGCGTAAAAAAATTTCAATCATGCAGCATGCATAGGGGGGTGCAGGGGGGCTGGCCCTCCTGCTCGGGGGGCCGGGCGGCCTGAGGCCCCCATGCATAAAAAAAGTTAAGTAAGTATGCAAAACTATACTTCTGTCGGTTAGGTTAGGTTAGACTTTTGACAAATAAAGGAGAGAGGGCCGCAGGCCCCCCGACCCCCTTATTTTCTTAATCATAAGTATATAATGTATTAAAAAGAAGCTTTCGCTAAAAATGCTACCTACTCTGAAATTTACTGCAGCTAAAAAAGGAGATCGCGAAATTCATCTAATAATAAATTTATGGGAACATAAATAAAGCTTTCGCTAAAAAATGCTACTCTGAAATTTACTGATACTTACTAAAAAAGGAAATCGCGAAATTCATCTAATAATTAATTATAGGAACATAAATAAATCTTTCGCAAAAAATGCGACTCTAAAATTAGCTGCTACTGAATAATGCGTTCGCGAAATTCATCTAACAAATCGTGCAGTCGCTATTAGGTGAAAGGTGGACTATGGCAGAGGACTGTTTTTGCTGTCCTCATTGCCTAGTCTCTGACTAACCCTTCGGGGATAATAGTCGGGATTATATGGATGGATGGAACAACTGCATGTGTGGTGGGCGGTGAGCCTATCGCATGCTGTTGGATGTATGGGCAGTCTTTAGTCCGTTAGTCGCCTTTGCGACATCTAGAGAAGATGGGTTGGTTGGTATTATTCTATTGATAATGAGCCTCCACCACACATCTTAGCCGCCACTCGACTAATAAGGCATTTTAGTTAGAACATCCATATAAACATATCATCATCATAGGCCCCTTACATCTATAAAAGATGATTTAAACAGCGTCCAGATGCGAGGTTTGGCATTTTTTTAAGTGGCTTGTAAGGCCAATATGGGAGCGACAGCATATAAATAAATAAACATATACATACATATAATCTCGACTATATTCCCCAAAGTTTTAGTCAGAGACTAGGCAATGAGAACCGCAAAAGCAGGCCTCTGCCACATAGTCCACTTTACACCGTGACACAACCTGACAGATGCTATGTGCGACATTTGCCGTTCTATGCTTTTGGATGTATGTGCAGTCTTTAGTCCGTTAGTCGCCTTTTACCCACCCACCCAGTGGGTGGTAGTATTCTTTCACCGCTACGCGACGCGGAATAAATAATAAATAAATAAAATTCTTCTCACCAATTATCCAGCCCAAGATAAGTATTCTTTTGACACTCGTTAATATGGTAAGATAACGGATAAATATACTTATACATAGAAAAACACCCCAGACTCGAAATCAATTTAGAAAAACAGTTATTTATCTAAATTGACTCGACCGGGAATTGAACTCTCAAATTGGGACCTCAGAGATGGCGCGACACCAGACCCGTGCTAAACACTCGACCACGGAGATCTTCATAGCAATGTGTGAGATTTAAGGAGTCCTAAATTCGTCGCGCGTAGGCTGTTTGTTTTGTTGGTAGGTACTCGTTAGAAATCCCCTGAGTAGATAAATCATAAGGATTCAGGTACCAAAATGAACGCGTAAATAGCAGTAATGTTAACGCTGAAACCACATTAAAACATTTGCCATTAAAATTTGTGGTGGCTATGAACAATGGGAATTACAAACATTAAAGCAATGTAAGTAGAATTCATATCATTTGAAGTACTTTCTTAAGCGCTGTCTTTTATTATAAGTAAGTAATACCTAAGTCTTATAATTTCTGCTAAAAGGGTGCCCACCCAACGCAAGTTTTATTTGACAATCGATTTAAGGCACATGGACTGTATCCATGGTATGCCATTTAAGTATATTTTTCTTTTCAATTCTATAAAGCTCGATCGTTAACTCGCTACAAACTTCGACCCTCACGTCTTGATAACTCACTGCGGATTCAGACTGAATTATTCGTATATCTTCGGTTTCGCATTTCTACAGATTAGCATCTCTTCAGATTCTCGTTTCTTCGGAATCGCAGTTATTCAGAGTATAGTTATAGCAAAAAGCGAATTCGTTAAAAACGAAAAATTTTATAACAATAAGATACAAACGATCAAATATAATAAGTAATACAAATTTACAAACGAGATAATAAAGTTATACACACAGGAATGGTTATATCTCCTGATATAGACGGCTTTGTAGGTACAGCCTTATTTCTTTTAATTCCGAAATGGACTCTAGTTATCATATCCGCATTCTCTAAACTCGACTCTAATGTAGAGTCGCCACAAAGGTCACTTTTGATCGGAAACGTGATGGTCTAAGTGAAAAGAGATTTTACGAGGGAATTGATATGCTGAATACCTTTTACCTTACGAAAGACGTGTAGCTCGTCGTAGCAAACGAAATAGTCGCGCCGCCCGGAAGCCGTAGCACTAGAACCGTGCCGCATAGCGATGAAAGAATACTACGACCCCCTCTCTTCCTTTGGGTGTCGTAAATGGCGACTAACGGACTAAAGACTGCACATATATCCAACAGCATAGAGCGGCGGCTCACCACTTGTAACGCTGAGCACATGTGCAGTCGCTATTTGGTGAAAAGCGGGCTATGGTAGAGGACTGCTTTTGTTGTCCTCATTGCCTAGTGTCTGACTAATCCTTCGGGGATTTCGGAGACAAACTTCGATATCTAAAAACACTGCGAAGCGTAGCGTAGTAAACTTTTTATGTCCGCAACCAAAGTCGAACAAAGGGAGACTGTATTCTACTAATATTATAAACGCGAATGTTTGTAAATATGGATGTATATTTGTTACTCTTTCACGTAAAAACTACTGAATGGATTTGGATAAAATTCGGCATACAGATAGTTTATAACCTAAATTAACACACAGGATACTTTTTATCCCGATATTCCCACGGGAACAGGAACCACGCGGGTGAAACCGCGAGCGGCAGTTTGTAATGTTATATAGAGATGTTCCACTATCGCTGAATCCGCGGAATCCGCTAGAGTAATTTGACCACATTTTGTGGACAGTAGAAGAGACAGAGAATAGCTGTGTGGTCGCGGCATAAAGCGACGATGGGATCACGCTGAGCACATGTGCAGTTCATATTTGGTGAAACGTGGACTGTGGCAGTGTAGCGTGCTTTTGCTTTGCCTGTATCTGATTTTAACCCTTTGGGAATAATAGTCGTGAGGGTACAGAAGACAGTAGATTATTAGGCAAGCATTTATGAAAATCTGATGTATGTTCATAAAAATATTGAAATGTTCTCAAAAACTATTTTTTTCAATTTAAACACTAGAAGTAGGAACAAATTAGTAGTACCATTTACTAGGCTTCATAAAATAAATAATTATTTTAAGGGTGTGTACGATTTTACAACAAAGTTCCAAATGATATTCAGAAATTAGATCTTGATAAATTTAAAATCAAAATCAAATAAAAGCTTTATAAAAAAGCTTAAAATAAAGTATCAGATTACACAGAAGACAAAACAGCTTGGCTACGAACTGATATGCTCCAAGTAGCACTCCAACAGCTATTTCTAATTGTATATAATTAATTTATATAGTACCGTACATATACTTTGCATTGAAATTCTTATTTTGTATTTTATGACCTGGTAACGACTTATAATTTTATATGTAAATTTCGTTGCTTCTTTGCGCTCTGTGGTTTCTTGCGCCCGTTCTTTGCCACAGTTAAAAAAGGACGTCCTGAATGGGTGGTAGGTTAAAATTTGGACGATTCAAAGTACTTATTAATTGAGTTTATTTAATTTTTTTTTTTTTTTTTTTTTATTGTGGCACGCCGTAGTGGCTTCACTCTGCCTGATGAAAAGCAGCCAGTGAAGCCCAAGAAGTGAAAGCGTTCGTCACAGCGCTACCACGCTATGCCGAACGCTCTCACTATGGCGGCCTGCATAAATGCTTTTTCACGCCCCGCTTAAATAACCCGGGAGAGAAAGAGGAAGGAAACACGAGTGCGGGAAGCGCATTCCACATACGGGCAGTTCGGCAAAAGAACGATTGTCCAAACTTTTTGGTACGTGTCTTGATGGTCAGCACGGTATGAGGGTGGCTTCTAAGACCTGCACGCGACGATCTGGAAAGGAAAGGAGAGGGAGGGATGAGGTCAAAGAGCTCCTCAGAGCATTCACCGTGGTAAAGGCGGTAATAAGCACTAAGGGAAGCAATGTCCCTACGTAGCTGTAACGGCTCCAGACTGGTCGTAACGTCATCGTTACCGATAATACGGACAGCACGTCTTTGCAACCTGTCAAGAGCTTCGAGCAAGTACTTGGCGGATCCGTCCCAAAGATGAGAGCAATACTCCACGCAGGAGCGCACCTGAGTCTTATACAAAAGACAACGTTGCTCCGGCGTGAAGAACCACTTCACCTTGTTCAGGATTCCGAGTTTACGTGAGGCTGTGGTTATAATGCTCTCAATATAGCTCTTCGGGTTGAGGTCGCTGTGTATGTCCATACCTAAGAGACTGAGACCAGTCTGGATGGGTAATAGGTTGCTCTGGAAGGAGGGTTGGGGGAGAAATGCGGACTTTTTAGCCGTGACAGCGCAGACCTGTGTTTTTTTGACATTGAACTGGACCAGGTTATCAGAGCCCCATTTATAAATGCGGTCTAACTCCTCGTCCAGCTCAATGACAATCTTCCGTCTCGACTCCACTACATCGGCCTGCTTTGCCGCAGGGTGACCCAAATAACGCCGATGTACTGTACTGTCGTCTGCATAGCAATGAATGTTACCCAAGGATAACATATCATTGATATGCAGAAGGAACAGCGTGGGCGATATTATAGAACCCTGCGGCACTCCGGCGTTCACCTGCAGAGACTGTGAGGCACTGCTTTCGCAGAGTACGCGAATGCTGCGCTCATGCAGGAACCCGGCGACCCAATCGCATAGGCGAGGTGGCAAGCCGTATGACGAAAGCTTGGAGAGAAGCGAACGATGCCAAACTCGATCGAAAGCCTTGGAGATGTCCAGGCTAACAGCCAGTGCTTCTCCATGCTTATCCATTGCTTCACCCCACAGGTGTGTTATGAACGCCAGGAGATCACCCGTTGATCGTTTCGGTCTGAACCCGTATTGTCGATCATGAATCAGGGAGTGATCTTCTAGGTAGCGAATGAGTTGTCTGTTTATGATTCGCTCAAAAACCTTGCAAAGGACAGAGGTGACAGCAATAGGTCGATAGTTGGCTGGGTCAGACCTATCCCCTTTTTTGGGGACCGGCTGGACGTTCGCCTTTCTCCAAGCCTCCGGCACAATTCCAGTAGAGTACGAGAGGTGGTATAGGCGTGTCAGTACTGGAGACAACTCGGGAGCACATTTTTTAAGGACGACTGCCGGTATACCGTCAGGACCGCTAGCCTTCCGCACATCAAGTGACTGCAGCACGGCACGGACGTCACGTTGTCTGATTTGGACGTCAGGCATTGTGGAACCACAGTGAGGGATGGTAGGTGGTTCCGCGCCGCAGTCATCGATACGCGAATTCGCCGCAAAGAGCTTCGCTAAGAGGTTAGCCTTGTCTAGCGGCCGATGGGCCAACGAGCCATCAGGGTACCGCAGTGGGGGCAGAGAAGGCGCGCAAAAGTTGGCTTGCACCGCTTTGGCCAGTCGCCAATAACTTCGGCTACCCGTTGGGTGCGACAACAGCTCTTGGCCAACGCGAGCAACGCGCTGGGCATTTGCTCTCGAGAGAGCTCTCTTGCAGACTTTGGTAGCCTTGTTGAAGACTACCTTGATGGAAGAGATGTTACGATCGTTGAGCGTGCGAGCCTTGGTCCAAGCGCGATACGCCGCCTGTTTAAGTTCAACAGCTTTGGCGCATTCGCGATTGAACCAAGGGCGCGCCTTACTTCCGCTGACGGCATCAGTGTAGGGAATGTAATATTCCATCCCCAACATGATCTCGTCAGCGACAGCAGAGCCACTCTCCGATGGGTCCCTACCCACAAAGCAGCGCTGGCCCCACGGGATGGACGCAAAATTGTCGCGCATACCATCCCAATCTGCCGACGAGTAGTGCCATAAACGCCGTTTAGACTCCACTGAGGGAGAGCTTTTACGGCGCAGTACGGTGGCACCAACCAGGCAATGGTCAGAAGTGCCCAACGGAGCACTTATCGACACTCTGTACCCGGCTGGTCGACTCGTCACCAGTAAGTCTAGCAGGGAAGGCGCTTGACCCGATATATCTGGAATCCTGGTGGGCTGGAGAACCAGTTGAGTCAGATCATGCGTGAGAGCGAATGCGTGGGCAGTTCGGCCTGCGTGATCTGTTTTGGAAGAGCCCAACCAGGTCTCATGGTGGGCATTAAAATCTCCCAAAAGTACCACATCGGCAGACGGAAACCGCTCCTGTACGTCGTCAACTGCTTGGCTCAGGTAGTCGAATAACCGAGTTGTCTCGTAGTCTCCGGAGTGGGAACGGTACAGGCAAGCGTAGACATGGCTCTCGGAACCAAGATCCACGTGTACCCATAGGATGGAGAAGGAGGGGTCCTCCAAGCAGCGCAAACGTCGACAGCAAACGTCCGTCCTGACGAAAAGGCATACTCCGGCATTCGCGAGGAAGCATTCCTCGAGCACGTAGCCGGGGTAGTGCAGATATGCAATGTCGGCAGGACGGCGGATCTGTGTCTCCGTCAGAAAGAGCAATGCAGGCCGGGCCGTCTCAAGGTGTTGGTGGACGGCGTTGAGGTTTGAATGGAGTCCACGGATGTTAGTGAACTCCACCTCAAAAAGCGACTTGGTGGTGGGGAAGTGGGGTGCCGCTGTCTGACCTGCATTGTTTTTAGACACTGACATGGTGGTTGGATGGGGGCGTGAGTAAAAGGAGATGCTGTGGCGGCAAGGGGGAAAAGACAAAGTGTGGGAGACTAACATGAAAATATATTTTGAGTTTGAGTTTAGGGGCCAATTTGTGCCGTACATATTTTACGGTTTGGTTAGAACCACGTTAGAACATAAGATACTCTGTTATAGTTCGAAAGGTTTATCATTGATAGCAAGAATAAGTACTTCTTTCCCGCTTACATTAAAGTAAAAATGTGCAATTTTTAAGTACGGATGAACGACCAGATTAGTCAGATTAGGCGTCCTTCTAATGGCCTTGATATTATGCTGCGGGGAGACATTTTTGTGACACATGGTTATAGATAATAGAACTTTCTTTCTTTGTTAAAATAATTAATGGAACAGGCATTACTTTGCGGATATCCAATGACTTACAAAAATAGAATAAAAATGCTTAGTGTTAATGTATGTACTCTATGTAAGAATGTATGATATTTATCAGTCTTTAATTATAATTTTTATGATTTTATTTAATAATATTAATTTTTTAAAAGTCAACTTATGTTGATTGATACGGTTTTTCTATATAATGTACTAGCAGACCGCCGGCGACTTCGTTCGCGTGAACCTCGTCCCCCGTGACAAATTTTTAAAATTACTGGGTACGTCACAATAAGTGTTTTTGTCCCAAGAGCACTTATTGTGACGTAACTAAAATACACACATCAAAAGTGTCTAGGGATCAACATATATTTTTGCAATAACTTTTCTCCTGATTGATATTAATTAAAATTTTCTTTAAGGATTCATCAAATAAAGTGTTTTCGTTTGTCTACAGTAACGATAAACCAAGTCACCTTTGCATTAATAAAGAAATTTGCCATTTTCCTAATAAAGGGATTTTTGACATTTGAACCACTAACATTAAAGTTCGAAAAAAAGACTGAAATAACAGTTTTCTTTAAAATTTTATTGGGTAACTTAAACAATTAATAATCCGTGTTTCTACCGCGAACACTAACAACACAAGAACATCGGTTTGGCATACTCAAAATGAGTTCGTCTAAATCACGCTGTGGAATGGCCGCCCATGTTCGTTGCAACAACAAAAAAAGGTCTTCTTGCGACTGGATACCCTCCATATTCGGCAGAGCTCTTCTCTGTAGCATATCCCATGCATGCTCAATCGGGTTCAAGTCTGGCGACTGAGCAGGCCAGGGCATGACATTGATGTTAGCTGCGGCGAGAGTCTGTCTTACAACTCTTGCGGTGTGCGGTCGTGCATTATCATGCATTAACTGAAATATGGGACCGATTTGCACTTGTAGAGGAACGATAACGTCTGATACAATCATCTCAGCATAAATTTGAGCGTTGAGGTTGCCTCTGATCCAAATCAACTCAGTTCTTCCGCCGATCCAAATACCCGCCCATACCATGATGGTTCCACCACTATAAGGATGGACTTCCTGGCAGGATTTTAATCGCTGTTGGCGTCCAGGGGTTCTCCAGTGTCGTATACGTCTTGTATCCGGTCTCATACCAAAACGAGACTCATCAGAAACGCACACGAAACGCCATTGTTCTTCTGCCCAATTTCTGTGTTCAAGAGCCCATTGATATCGAATCCTACGATTGTGCATTGCTATAGGTGGTACCCTTAGCGGTCTTCGGGAATGAAGGTTCACTTCATGCAAGCGGTTTCTGACTGTTTGGTCGCTAATTAAGTTCCCTGAAGAGTGATGAAGCCTTATGGCTAACATCATGGCGGTTATTGTTGGAGCTCTTCGAGTTGTGATTTGAATGTATCGGTCTTGTCTCCGTGTGGTGCAGCGATACCGTCCTCCATGGCGCTCAGCCACGGTACCAGTGCTTCGGTAACGTGTCCAAAGTCGACTGATAACACTCTGACTTGTATTCAGAGCTAAAGCCACAGTACGTTGCCGGGAACCAGCTTCTATCATTCCCACGGCTCTGAGCATTTCTTCCCTGCTTAAATGACGTCGCCGCTCCATAATAACGTTGGTTTTAATCAGTAGTAGGGAAACAGTAGCACTAATAATGTCTTCAATGCGTTGTATGTTTTTATAGGGAAAATATTGACAGCTGATTTTCATCTTTTACTAGAAATTGATTGAAAGTTCCTGTTTCAAATTATGAAATGCACCAAAAAGGATCCATATAAATTTATAAAATCATAAATTTATTACAAAGCCACATCTCAATCTCAAGAAATCCGCATAAAAATGCTTGATCCCTAGACACTTTTGATGTGTGTAGTTAGACATACGAGTATATGCTATCGCGACACTTTTTGTAAATAATGGTGTGTTCTGCAAAGCCATGTAATGTACATGGCTTTGCATTTTAGTCTATCATCAATAGTTTTCTTAGCGCACGCGATTTAACGAATTTATTTGAGTTTTAATAAGGATCCTTAATTTTTTTTTAAAAAAATATAATATAGCCTATGTCACCCGGTGATAGTGTAGCTTCCCAACGGTGAAAGAATTTTTTAAATCGGTCTAGTAGTTTCGGAGCCAAACAAACAATCTAATGTTTCCTTTTTATAATATTAGTATAGACTTAATTAAATATTAATAGAAAGAAAAAGTTAATAGGAAATAGTGTATCTTTATGTATTTTCAGTAGTATTGTTATGTAGCAATTCTGCTTTGTTACAGTTTAATTTCTTCCTTTTTTGTTATATAAAACTGTTACCTACTTGGAGTTAATACTGTATAAGTACAGTCACGAGCAAAAATATGTAAACAATTTTAACTCTTAATGCAATGGAATAAGAGTCAAAGTGTAAACATATTGGTGCTCGTGACTGTACATACCTCTACTACTATATCTAGACTTAGTTTTATGTAAGTTAACTATTTGTAAGCCTATGGTTAACTTATCTAGCCACGTTAATATGGGCCAAAATGTTTTTATCGCACTATATTGTTACCTTCTGGCTGAGTGTTATATCCCTTGTTCTAAAATAAAATAACATCCTACTAATATTAAAAACGCGAAAGTTTGTAAGTATGGATGGATGTTTGTTACTCTTTCACGTAAAAACAACTGAATGGATTTGGATGAAATTAGGCATACAGATAGTTTTAAACCTGGATTAACACATAGAATATTTTTTATCCCAAAATTCCCACGGGAACGGGAACTACGCGGGTAAAACCGCGAGCGGCCGCTAGTACATACATATAATTACGATTATTGTTCCTGAAGGGTTAGTCAGAGACAGGCAATGAGGACAGCATTAATGCAGTCCTCTACCATGGTCCACTTTTCACCAAATAGCACCAATATAGTGAGCCCATCGCAGCTCTATACTAATGGATGTATGTGCAGTCTTTAGTCCGTTAGTCGCCTTTTACGACACCCAAGGGGAGAGATGTAGTCTTCTTTCACTGCTATGCGACAGGGTTAGAAATATAATAAAAAGTTAAAAAATAATTGTGCTAACTCGGAATTAGCGGAATGAAACACAACATACCTACCTATTTTTATTCCATTTTGTAAGTTTTTTGTCATAAAAAGAAATCGTTAGTATTTTCCAATGATTCTCCTGGATGAGAACACAAATTATTATTAAATATTAACTTCCTCTTAGCCACTGTCAAAACAAAATAAATGCTACCTACTAATTATTGTTATGTCGATAGACAGAGAAGATGCTGATAGGAAGCCAAATTTAAAAGGTCTAAGAACAAAACGTATCATCAACCAAACCGAGCACAATTAAATTTCCCTCGTTGGGAATCGTACCCGCGACCTCTGCGCCAAAAATGGTAGCCTTGCCACTACACCACAGAGGCGGTTAACTATTTAGGTCAAGCTGTATGTAACCTGTTTAAAAGTCGGTCAATAAACAAGAAACAGGAACAAACAATACTCCTTTCTACGTAACGCTGCAACGATATTTAATTGAAAACTCCTTTGTAAGTTAAAAAAGCAGCTTCAAAGGAAATTGTTAATGCAAGGGAACTTTACTTTAAGTTCCGTATCCGCCCTAACTTTTGTTCTTAACCGCGTTCATGAGTTGAAAAGGGTTCGCCGGCTACTCTGCTGACAACATGAGACACTAGAATTGTACGCTTTTAATGAACTTGCTTCTTTGTGGAGGGTTTTGTATGTTTAATTAACTCCTAATAGATACCTACTAAGTAAGCATTACTGCCTAATAAATAGCAACTGGTTATTCATTATGAAATAGTCTCTAATAATAGACCATCCTAGGACCTATTTTTAACACAGGGTCGACAACGCGTATGTAATACACTATTAGTTATTCTGTGGTAATACTTACGTTTAGAGATGCAAGTGCGAAGCTAGAATAAGCGTTAATCATTAGACGGGCGCGGGCTGTAAGTCGGATAAAAAATGCCTATAATACTTACTGTCTTACTACTGAGCAAAGGCCTCTGTCATTGAAATAAAATTAACGCTAGATATGCGTATTGTCTTAATCAACACGCTTCCTTACCAAACCCAGGCTATGCATCAAGAATTCATGAAACACACTTTTCCCGACCTAGGAATTGAAACCAGGATTTAGATGAAGATGATGAACGATCATTAACCACCGAGGAGGCGATAAACGACTTTTTCAAAGTAAGTAATCTTTAATGTTAATCTTGGTATGGATAAAACTAAAACGTGTCTCCGCTCTGTGCCCTGAGTTTAAGTTCAATATTCTAAGTTATTTTATTACCATTGAAAATGGTTATCAGATGCAAATCACCTCAGACGTATTTTTGGCCATAGCTCCTCCGAGGATTTTGGAAGGATCGAAATGGGAATATTCCCAAGAGTTGATTAATTTATCGAGTTATAATTATATTGAATTTTGTAAATCGGCAGGTAACTTTTTTGGAATTATGAAAAATGTAAAAAACGGGTTTTTTGGGGGGTGTCTGTTTCATCATCATCATCATCAGCCTATACTCGTCCACTGCTGGACATAGGCCTCCCCAAGAACTCGCCACGTCTGTTTACTAAATTGTAAATATTTCGAAAAAAAACAGACTTTAGAGGCCTATTACATCTCGACTGTGATTTTTGCGTAAAATGGCCAATTTTGGCGTTATGGATCTCAGAAACAAAAATACATTAACAATTATGAGTTATTGAATAGTGTAGAATAGCTATAGGAATAGTGCGTAGCGGCCTCGCTTTTTGTAAATTGTGCTTAACTTATTATTTAAACCCAAAATTGCAGAGAAAGATTTGTATAAAGTGCACGAAGGCACTATTTTGAGCTCATCGATGGAACTACTGTTCTAAACAAGTGAAATAAAAAAATTATAATGTTATTTCGTATATAGTAGAATAGTGCGTAGTGGCCTCGGAATTTTTAGATATCATTGATTTTATGTAGGAAAAAAATCTTATTCTAAACCAAAAAACTTCGAAAATCGCTTTAAGTTAACTGTGAATTTCTTCTATCTACGATAATATTATTGAGCAAAATTTATACCAGAGTAATTGTTACTTCATAAGGAATAAAGATTTTATAATGAATTTATTATCCTATTTCGATAAAAACGATAAATACAACTGCATAATTACTACAAAATGCGATGCGCCGGCCGTCCGTATTCATTTTATGCTCACAAAATGGAGATTTGTAATATTATGCACAAATTTATTATCCTATTTCGATAAAAACGATAAATACAACTGCAAAATTACTACAAAATGCGAAAATGGGCATTTTACGTAAATTTTATTTAAAATTATATAAGATTAATAAAAACCCTCACTTTTTACCACTAAAAAACTAAGATTGTTTTAGTTTAATGAAATTGACTGAAATGGAACGTAGTGTTTTTGACAGCTGTCAAAATGTTATTACTTACTTATGGGGGACTTCTTGGCGGGAAAGTGAAGCGTCATGTCTGCAGTTTTGTTTTATTTTCTAATGGGCGATTTTCAGACAGCCCAAATTAAAATGTAAAAATTAGTTCAAAAACACCCGATAGATGTCGTTTTATAAAAGCCTGCCACCAGCCGTACCTACCTAAGGGCTGTAATAAGTTCTACACTTTTACTTGTCTACCAAAAGAATAAAAAAATAGTAAGTCCTTACCTATTTATATTCAGGACATCCAGAACCTATTTCTATTTTGGAATAGAATAAATATTACGCAGCCATACACGTGCTCTTCATGAACCCGCCTTTTACCATGCGCCATACTAATCTATGCTAAGCGCCATCTATGAAGTCATTTACGAACCAATTTCTTTTTTTTTTTGATCTCGGAAAATCGCCCATTATTTGTGTGTGTGTGATGTGGAATCTCTGTTCACCAATGTTCCAATAAAGGAGTGTTTGGACGTAGTCCGAGAAAAACTGAGGGACAATGAAATGACGCGAAATTACATTGATCTACTGGAGCACTGTTTGGACGGCAACTATTTTCTTTTCCAAGGTCAATATTACCTACAGATGGTAGGTATTGTATTGATGGTGTCGCCATGGGAAGCCCAGTCGCCCCGGTACTAGCCATTATCTGGATGGAGCATTTTGAAGAGAAGGCACTGAGTCTCGGGCCTAAGACCATACGACTTTGGAAAAGATATGTAGATGACATCTTTAGTGTCGTTAAAGGTAGCAAGCAGGAAGTAGATCAATGGATTAAACATCGCAACTCCATTCACCCACATATGAGATTCACATACGAGATGGAGGCGGACAGGTCCTTGTCTTTTCTAGACGTTAAGATGACCGTGAGACCCAACGGGTCCGTATCGCACTGTGTGTACCGAAAACCCACGCACACGGACAGATATCTACACGCTGCCTGACATCACCACCCTCGACACTTGCAATCCGTTGTGACGTCACTCAAGAACAGAGCTTTTGACCTTTGTGACCCTGAGCATTTGGAGCGGGAGTTGGATTATGTTCAGGAGGCGCTTAAGAAAAACGGATATCAAGTGAATCAACGACGGAAACCGATCAAACGCAACAAGCATCCCGGGGTTAGCAGGCAACCGGCCTACATGCCTTATGTCAAAGGAGTCACAGACAAGATCGGCCATATATTACGTGGGTACTCCATACCGACCATATACACTCCAGGCATAAAGGTTAACAACATCATGGGCACTCCGAAGGATGTTTTGCCACTGCAAACACCAGGCGTCTACAAAATAGACTGCAGCTGTGGTAGTTCCTACATAGGCCAGACAAAGCGGACAATTCATGAAAGGGTCAAAGAACATATCGCAGCTGTCAAAAACCGCCAGTCTAATAAATCAGCGATTGCAGAACATCTACTTAAAAGAGGCGCAAATCACTGGATTGAATTTTATCGAACGCAAGTCCTCTCCACAGATCGCCACTTTTATTCAAGGGTAGTGCGTGAAGCGATTGAAATCAAAAAGCAACCTAATAATTTCAATCGGGAAGACGGTCACAAACTATCTACTTCGTGGAATCCAGTATTTGCAAAAACGCAACTTCGTTTTACTTCGCAATCGACTAACCACCAGAATAAGACCTGTGTACGTAATAGGGACACCGTTAGTGTTGTGTGTGAAGGTAGCTGGATAAAAAATGTGACGGTGGACGAAGATTCAGCCGCGGAGGCATCGCGACACCAGTCCGCCCGTGACCACGACCGGTGCAACTCGGTCGAAACGTCGGGTATAAAAAGGTATGCGTAGTATGCCTATAATATGTAGTTAGCGTTAATCCCCGTCTAAATGTGTATTTATTTGTGTTTTTTCCACAGACATATAATAGAAGTATATGTCTGTGGTTTTTTCGAACATTAATATGAAATAATAGTGGATTATTAGCCGTTAAGTGTTTGTGAACGTGCATGAGTGTTGGCAAATGAAACAAAACAGTGCAACATTACTTTTCAAATTATCTCAAGAAGTCCGCGTGAGATCTTAGTAAAGTCCCACATCTTTACTGAGGACTCAAGGGGATTGGGGAACATCATTTAATTATCATTCATCATCTTAATCACCACTCATTAACATCTAGGGAAAAAAGAAATAAAAAACTAATTACTAGGCAGTATGGTCGACTAATTACTAGGCAGTATGGTTGACCTTAGTCTGTTCCTTCACGGAACAAAATAAATAAATAAAATAAAAAAAGTTGATACTTATGTGTCGAGACTTCTTGGCGGGAAAGTGAAGCGTCATGTCTGCAGTTTTCTTTCATTTTCTAAAATTTGTGTTTTTTCGAATAACTAGGCAGTATGGTCTCAGACCTTAGCCTGTTCCTTCACGGAACAAATAAATAAAAAAAAAATGTCGTATGTCACATTGAGCTGTCACAGCGTTGCCAGAATGTTACTTTTGTTACATTTTACGTTACTTTTGACCCTCTCACGTTACTTCCATGTTACATGACTCAAAATGTTACTTTTAGCACTTGATAAAATAAAATATTGAAAAAAGAAATATTTTTCAACATAAAAAATAAACCGTCAAGCGGAACGTAAGGAACTTTCGTTCGCCGTGTTGGCGAACTTGATGTTAGGCCATTGTCTATTTTCTTTGTCTTTCTCACACTTGAACAATGATAAAGATAGCAATACAGCATGATCTTCGATCTTTCACTTCGATCGAAGACAAAGTTTGTATTGTTTTTTTCGGTCGGTTTGGTATGTTTTTTCTTGTTGTCGACTTCGACTTGTTTGTCTCTTTGCCGTGCCGTTGCGTCGGATTTTATTCGGCGGCGCCCCGTCATTTGAATTTTACTAAGAATTAGATATAAGTACCTATAGTACTTAACTAAATCAAATAACTTAATACCTGTCTAACTGATTAGCTTCAAAAAGTTCATGAAGGTTCATTATTAACTTTTTACTATAGCCTGACCGCAACCGCTGTACCGCGCTTTAGGTATGCGCGGGTGGTGGGGGGAATGGGAAGTAAAGAGCATGAACGCACATGAGATTCGTAGTGTCAGACAGATCTTACGATATCGAAGCACAGTTTATTGAAGCTTTATGTTTACGAGTATAATTACATCCAATCCGTTTTTGTCCAGTATGGTTTTTATATACTCAAGTACAATTAAAGAACCAATATAAATGAAATAAATCTTTAATTCTTGGAAATATATAATATAAACTTTCTTTGTTTGCTTTTCTTTTCTTAAAATATTTGGCCACTTTTAAAATGACAGTCTTGATTATCTCGAGATAATTCACAACCCATTTTTAGATATTTTATCTCATGTGCGTCTGACACTGACGGCAGAATGACAAAATGGAGCAACTGTTTTGCCCCCCTGCCTCGCCGCTTGCATACCCAAGGCGCGGTACAGCGGTAGCGGTCAGTCAGACTATAGGTACTTATTGATTTGAAACAAGAGGTTCATTTGTAAACAAACAGTAACGAGTGGGCGAAGTACATACCTACCTACCGGCCGGCAGAATAGCCGTAGCCACGGTAGTGTATATTATTATATTCTCTGGCCGTAGCGTAGTAGAATTTGCCTTACCTATTTGTTAGACAGGTCTTAGGACTTACAACAGAAACTCCACTGTATATAATATAGGTTTATTATCCAGATATTGAACACACAATCACTTCTTACGGTAACACAGTACACGACTTCACTCAACGAGAGCTCAGAACAGAATGCCGTGTTCCCTCCAACGACCGCTGCCAAGTTGTCTTATTACGTCGTCGGTGACAGATGACAGGTGTAAATACTTTTGCACTAACCGGAAGTAGATATTGAAACCATAAGTACAATTGTAATAAGTTGGGAACACGGCTAGTAAAACTTAAATGCATGCATGTGTATTCCTTACCGTTTTAAACAATCATAAATTAAGGATTACTAAACAACAAATATTATATTTGCTAACATATTTGGTTTTGTTTTTACGATTTTAGGTATCTACTGATTTTAACAGTAAGTTTTGTGATCTTTAGTAGGTACTCGGTAGGTAGGTACATAAAAAGTACATTTTTAATGAGCGACGATTTTTTATAATAGATATATCTATGAATAAGTTCTAACTTACTTTTATAATTATAATAATATTTTTGTAATTTTTAGGTTCAAGTTCAAATTAGCTACCACACGCCTCATCTCATGTTATAAATCAATCTATCTACTTTTTTTTTGCATTCAATTTATTATTATTAAATTGATTGCAAAAAAAGTAGTTAGATCGAAAGGCATTTCTGAATTAGTCTATCTTATACATTAATTTTTGTATACGTCTATATTTTTCAGGTTTACCGATATTCGAATAATTATAATAATTGATACGACTCTTCTTAAGATTAAAAAAAAAAAAATTTAAATTAAGTCAGTCGTTTTTCTACAAAAAACTAAGGTAATGTTACTTTTCTCGTGAAAATGTTACTTTTTGAGCAGCCTCGTGTTGCTTTTGACTATCGGCCACTGGCAACTAGCGATGCGCGATTATGACTAATTTCATTAATCGAATTAACTACTAATACTAATCTCAAAAATCGAATACCAGATTAGTAATATACTAATTTCAATAATCGAATAAGTATTACTAATTAGTAATAAAATCAAACGATTATTGATATTGAAAGAAAGAAAGCTAAAATGTACTTTAACGCCACAGCATAAGGCTTATAGCGGTTACTAAGAGAGGTCTGCTATAATCGAAAATGGCGACCAGTGTATTACACACAGCTACGTAGTACTATTATTTATTCTGTGACACAGCGAGAGGGGATCAAAATGAGTACCTAATTAGAAAAAGAAGTTAGTTACTTGCTTTTACACCACCCCAGCAACTGTTCTGTAGGAACAGAATAATATTACTAGCTGTAGGTAAAATTAATGAAATTTTTGAAAATAGCGTCGCAGAGCCAATGAATTTAGATCGTAATAATCCGCGGGTCTTCTTTACTAAATTATTTACTTACAGTATCATTCATTATCAATGAATGACCATTCAGTCAGTTGCAAGATTCTGTATTCGTTAGTGGTTGATTCCTACTACACTACTGACTGATTAGCACCCGATTAGTACTGATTAGTAATTAGTAGTTAATACATTTTAGAAGTCATTCGAATTATTCGAATGAATGTAATAATCGAATGATTCAGTTAGTATCATTCATAATCGCGCATCGCTACTGGCAACACTGGCTGTCAATTGTCAAATATTTCGAATGCGATTCGATTCGAAGTTTTCCTAGCGAAACACTTTGCTGAACTTCTTCGGATATTTATTTGAATGCTGTTTACATAATGAGCATTAGTTTATCGAGAGTTCTTCAAACAAATTTATTAGCATCGTACAGTGTTACGAGAGTCATGACGGCCCGACAATCCAGTGATATGGCTAAGTTCAGAGAAGTGGTGAAAGCTGCTAAGAGCGTAGTATTCTTATCAGGTGCCGGTATAAGCGCCGAATCTGGTATTCCTACCTTTAGAGGTGCTGGGGGGCTTTGGAGAAAATACCAAGCGACGTCCCTCGCTACCCCTGGAGCGTTCAGTAACAGTCCGAGCTTAGTTTGGGAGTTCTACCATTATAGAAGGGAAGCTGCTGCCAAATCACAACCAAACCAGGTAAGAAAATATTCTTTTCTTAATTTCACCATGCACTTACAGTTACAGGCTACAGGGCTCATGCGATGCCACTTGCCATCACAATTTGTAATAACTTATATTTTTTGTTTACTTATACTATTGTTTAATAAATAAATATGAATAAAGAATAACCAGTATGTGGAGTTTCTCCCGTGTTCTTTTAGCGACAACACATGTTGTGAGACTCCATTTTATTTCTATCTACCATACAATAATAAATATACTTTAAAAAGTAAACTACTTGAAATTGGCATAATGCTACATGCGATAGCCATTAATTAAGATTAATAATAATAAAAACCACTATGTGACATT
The DNA here is from genome assembly GCA_963921215.1 of Scoparia ambigualis. NCBI lineage: Eukaryota > Metazoa > Arthropoda > Insecta > Lepidoptera > Crambidae > Scoparia > Scoparia ambigualis. Next base: position 8,643,501 of record OY992511.1, on the reverse strand, counting down.
GTTATATTTCAGGGGCATACAAGCATAGCGAAGTTTGAAGATAAATATGGTTCTGAAAAGGAAATAACTGTTATAACACAGAACGTCGACGGGTTGCATGCCAGAGCAGGTACTAAAAACTTGATAGAACTTCATGGTAATTTGTACAAAACACGATGTACTAAGTGCAAAGAGGTGCTAGTGAATAATGACAGCCCTATTTGTGAGGTAAGACTTATTTTATACTTGTATGCCATAATAATTGTGTTTAACAACTAGCTTAAACCCACATAAACATTTTTCTGCATTCAATTTCTGAAAATATTTAAGGTAAATGAATCCCACACAATAATTTAGAATGTGCTATACTACCTATGTAATAACTCCATATGAATCTGTGATTCCACTTCAGAATAATTGAAAACAAGCAACTTACACAAAAGATATATAAGATGACTGCTAGAAACCGCAAGAAACTTCAAGGGCTGGTCATGTCACGTGTTTTATACATGACGAAAATGACAAAAAGGAATTCGTGTTTTTTCGTAGGTACTGATCGCCCAGCTGACGGGGGCAACGACCGGCCAGCCGGCCATCTGTTGACCCGTCAACGTAGGTACTGATCGCCCAGCTGACGCGGACGGGTCAAAAGACGGCTGTATGCTGTAAAATAAATTTAGTAGATACTCAAAGACTACCCAATTAAAATTCACAAAATGAATTATTTCATTAAAAATAAAAAAACACGAATTAATTTTTAGTCATGTATAAAACACTTGACCTGACTACCCCTTGAAGTTACTTGCGGTTTCTAGCAGTCACCTTATATTAAAAAAAAATTTTTTTTTCTTATTTAACTATTTGCGATTGGTCGCCAGACCATAAGCGAATTATTTGTGGTGATTGAATGATTATTTTTAGCAAAGCCGCCAGCGCCAGAGTCATTCTTCGTGAACCAAGGAGCATCAACAATCGTCCTCAAAATCATATTCTGCACTCGTTGGAGACAGAGAATGTTGGACTTGCTGGCTACACCCCACAGTTGAATGCCATACGTCCAGACTGGCTTAAGGACGGAGTTGTAAATAAGGAGCTTGTTATCCACTGATAGTACTGAGTTTCTGCCCATAAGCCAGTACAAGTTTCGGAACTTGAGGTTGACTTCATCTCTCTTTTTCTTGATGTGGTTTTTCCAGGTTAGGCGCCTATCTAAGTGGAATCCAAGGTACTTCACACAGTCAGAGTGTGGTAGAAGGTCGTTGCCAAGTTTTACAGGGGCGCAATTACACTTCCTCAGTGTAAAAGTGACGTGCTGAGATTTAGTGGCACTGGCACGAATTCGCCATTTGCAGAACCATTTGTGTGTGTCATCAAGTTGATGCTGGAGAGTGTTGCTAGCTATTATGGGGTCAGCATTAACTGAAAGGAATGCCGTATCATCAGCGTAGGTCGCAACTGTGATGTTATTTGATACGGGTAGGTCTGACGTGAATATGGTATATAGTACAGGACCGAGAACCGATCCCTGAGGAACTCCAGCTTCGATGTTGTGCAGTCTTGATCTGGCATGCCCCTGCTTGACTTGGAAGGAACGGCCAGAAAGGTACGATGCTATCAGAGGAAACATCGAGTGTGGTAATTTTTCTTTCACTTTTGCTAGCAGTCCCTTGTGCCAGACTCGATCGAATGCCTGTTGGACATCGAGGAAAGCAGCGGAGCAGTATTTCTTGTGTTCGAAACTCTGACGAATCGTATAGTATACTCGGTGGACTTGTTCGATGGTTGAGTGAGCCTTACGGAAACCAAACTGGTGAGATGGCGTGATACTGCAATCGTTCATGGCTGCAGTAAGTCTAGTGAGGAATATTCTCTCCCATAGTTTGGAAAGCACTGGAGTCAAACTTATGGGTCTATAAGACGAGGCTTCTTGTTCAGGTTTCCCAGATTTATGAATCATGACCACCTGTGAGATCTTCCAGAGGGTCGGAAAGTGACTCGTTCTAAGGATAGCATTAAATAGGCAAGCTAGGAATGTAATGCATTTTTTTGGCAGGTTTTTCAATAGCGTGGGCGTAATGAGGTCAAATCCGGGAGCCTTTTTCAGGTAAAGATTTTTTATTTCTTGCGCAATTTCCTTAGGTGATACAGGTTTAATAAGCAGTCATAACTGAAAATCCTGACTTAGGATCTCCTCCACATCTGATTCGTCCGCGAGTTGATCGTTTGGTTTAAAAACGTTAGCCAGGTGGCTTGCAAAAACTTCAGCCTTCTCTGTGTCAGTTCTTGCCCATTTTCCACACAGATCTAATAGGATTAAATGACTGTTGAGGTTTTTCTAGGGTTTTAGTTGCCTTCCAGAGAGAGTGTTCGCCTGAGCCTGAAGGGGACATCTTTTGCAGGTTCTTTTTAACTAAGTCATTTAAAGATTCTCTGATTATGCTTTTTAGTTCTTTAGCTGCTCTATTAAGTTCAGCCCTATCTGAGGGATGGCGCGATTGGTGCCATATTCTCCTAAGGCGACGTTTTTCTAATATTTTTTGCCTTATGTGCAGAGGATGGATAGGGCTATGAGTCTTTGCCTCTTGGTAGGGAGTGTTGGTCCAGGCTGCCACCTGCAGTAGATTAGTCACATATAGACAGGCTTCATCCACCTCAATCGGGTGTTTTAGAGAGACAGCGAGAGAAAGGTTTTCGTCGATGTAAGACCTAAACCCATCCCAATCCGTTCTGTGACTAGTCAATGATTCGGCCGATTCTTGACTTATCGGGTTGGTGCTTATTGTCAGTATGACAGGTGAGTGATCCGAGGATCCATCTAAGCTGGACTCAGTAACAGTGTGCAGCGAAGCTATACCCTTGGTTACGAAGAAGTCTAGGTCAGGCAATTTTCTTGGGTCTGTTGGCCAATACGTTGGTTCACCCGTTGAAAGAGGTTTTAGGTAATTCGAATCAATACATAGTTTAAGTCCGCGACCTCTTGTATTTGTGCAACGGGATCCCCAGTAATGGTGTTTTGCGTTCCTTTTAATTAATTTAAATTAATAAAAAGTTAATTTAAAATTGTGCCTAATACTTTTAAGATGTTTTAGTGTCAGTATCATATTTTACACTGACCGAGTGATCATATTTGACTGCCACAAAAACAATTACAATAGTAATTTAATTGTTTGTTGGTCACTGTTGACTGCCATGAGTTCATGACATATAAAGCGTTAACTAAATGTCATATAAATGTTTTATATTATTGCAGGCTTTAGCAAATAGAGGGGCACCAGACGTCAATATAGTTGGTTCTGATATTCCTGTGAAGTCTCTGCCACATTGCAAGAAGCCAAATTGTGGTGGCCTACTAAGACCCCATATTGTCTGGTTTGGTGAAAATTTAGAGTCCGGAGTATTAGAAAAAGCAGGTATGGTACAGTTCATTGCTATACAGGCAATTTTCCACTTCAACGTTCAAGTTGTTTTTTTATCAAGAGACCGCAACAATTAAAAAAAATAAGACTTGTTTTAGATGTTGATGATGCAGAACAAAGGCCTCCCCTTTAAAAACTAATTCAATGTGTGAGGAGTAGAGGGCGGGGCTTTGTTGTCAGGTGTTCGCAACCCATGGGCTGCAACACAGTGCGCAAAACGTGCTTCACGATGTTGTCTCTAGTTATAACATTAAAACCTCAACAATGCTAGTACTGAAAAAATACTATTGTGAATTCCAGGTAAAGCAATGGAGAAATGCGACGTATGCCTGGTGGTAGGCACATCATCCGTGGTGTACCCAGCAGCCATGTTTGCACCACAGGCAGCTGCTAGGGGGGCGATCGTCGCTGAATTCAATCTAGAAACGACACCTGCTACATCTGACTTTCACTATTACTTCGAAGGGCCGTGTGGTACCACTATGCCATTGGCTTTAGATTGATTGTTCTATTATTATGCATTATGGATATACAGGCTGGAAAAAATCTATGGGCCCTGGAGGGGAACTACCTTAAATCCTTTAGTTAGCTCATTTCACTGAAAGGAAACATTCCTTTATTTTTAAAAAGAAACAAAACTGCAATTAAAGATTTTTAAATTTTGCTTGTTCCATCCGGGAATCGAACCAACTAAAAATAAAAAAATAAACCCTTGCTATTTTATTATACGAATCGGTAGGATTGATGTTCAGGATAAAATTTGTCTAATAATCATTTGGTCCCACACTCATCTGTTGTGCGAGATACCCATAAAATTGAATATTTATTACAAGTTCTTTATTAACAATACCTAGTACTGTTCACTTGTAATAAGTAAATGACACGTTATAATTTTCTTATCTCTTTAACATCTAAAGACATTGTATGAAGTACAAGCTTGCTAATGATATTTATCTCTAAGTACCTTGTTGAAGTATTGGATAACAAAATCGGTAAATGGTAATAATAAATTTATGCACAGCACGATTCCTTCTTACACTAGACGTTCATTCTGACAAAAAGTTTAATAATGGAACGTAGTTTTTTGCAACGCGGGGCAACAAATTTGAAATTCGAGCGATAACAATTCGTTCTATAAAATATAAAGCATTGCTACATAAAAAATATAAGACAACTAAATTAGACAGGGACTACAAAAATTTCGCTGAAATGCGTACTAAAGTAAAAACTATGTTAGTAACTGCACATAGTCAGCATAGGGAGTCATTGCAAAATAATCTCAAAAGGGACCCAAAATCGTTTTGGAATTACATAAATTCAAAAAGAAGTAAAAGATGTCCACAAATAATATTAAAGGATGGGAAGGTTTTAGCTAGCGATGAATGTGCAACAGAGTTTGCTAGATTTTTTCATTCTGTGTATAGTGGACAAAGATGTGTGTTGGACGTGAGCACAGCTGTAGAGGAGGCCGGTGGGCACAACGGGGCAGCTCGAGTGCACTTATATCATTTGCAGCTTAGTGAAGTACTTACCGCGCTAAAACAACTCAAAGCAAAAAGATCTGCAGGACCTGACGGTATTCCACCGTTTCTTTTCAAAGATTGTAGGGTAGCACTTGCGGAGCCATTGCTTCACATATTCAATCAATGTTTGAGTTTAGCTACATTTCCGGATAGGTGGAAAATTACAAAGGTTGTACCAGTTCCAAAAGGAACTGCGGGGACAAGTGTCGATGGTTATAGACCGGTAGCAGTACTATCAACTCCGGCGAAGGTGTTTGAGTCGACTATACACAGAAGCTTATATCAACAGATTAACTCACAGTTGTCGGACGCGCAACACGGGTTTAGACCAGCTCGTAGCACTACGAGCAACCTTCTTGCGCTTGTGGCCGATCTAATACCAACAGTGGATGGCGGGGGACAAACCGATACTGCATATTTTGACTTCAAAAAAGCGTTCGATCTCGTAAATAATGACGTGCTCCTTAAAAAGATGGCAAGTTTTGGTTTCACCCCACATCTTTTGAGTTTGTTCGCTAGCTATATGACAGATAGACAGCAGTATGTGGAGTACAAGGGGCAAAAGTCAGAACCGTATTTTACATGGTCTGGTGTAAGTCAAGGTTCGAACTTGGGACCTTTGGAGTTTTTAATCATGATAAATGACTTACCCAATGTCGTAAAGAATTCAAAATGTTTACTATTTGCAGATGACCTTAAATTGTCATTGAATATAGTGAGCGTGGTGGACGGTGACAAACTCCAAGAAGACATAGATAAGGTTGTTAAATGGAGTAAAGATAATATGTTACAGTTCAACACAACCAAATGCTCAGTGGTCAGTTTCACACGCAAACGCACGCCGATAGAATGCTCCTATAACATTGACGGAGTACCTTTATGTCAAGAGAAACAAATTAGGGATTTAGGAGTAAAGTTTACAGCGGAGTTAACGTTTAAAGATCACATAGTAGACATTTGTAAGCGGGCTTTTAGAACTCTAGGATTTACTTTGCGAACGGTCAATAGTTTTACTAATGTACAGGCTATTACCGCTTTATATAACATATTAGTTAGGAGTCACTTGGAATGTAACGCGATGATTTGGGCCCCTCATGAACAAAAGTACAACATTATGTTAGAAAGAGTGCAGAATAAATTTACAAGGTACCTTTATTTAAAGCTGTATGGAGTGTACCCCTTTTATCCTTTGCAGTATCCTACGTTATTCGTTCTGGGTATGGTAGGATATAATCAGCTTAGGGTCAGGAGAGAGCTCAGACTTGTGTCATATCTATTTATGGTGTTTAGAGGAAAGATATATAATCCGGAAATATTAGGGTTAATGGGTGTTTTTGTTCCGGATGAATACATATGGCGACGGCGACGGCCGAACCTACTGCTTGTCCCGAGAAGTCGCACTAATTTACAACACGAGGCGCCTCTGACGCGCGCCTTTCACACACTCAACCTCATTGATAAGGAGACGGATTTATTCGTTTGTGCTTTGAGCGAATTCACGAGGGTAGCTGCTTGGATAATTTGTTACAAACAAATACAATTGTGTTATCTATTTACATTGTAAGTTTGTGTAAATAATAAAAATAATTAATTATGGTTAGGCATTCATGACATTCATGATGTCCAAAAAGGCATATTATTATTATATTATTTTTCCTCATTTATGATGTTATTATTATGTTATTATTTTTATTTCTTATGTATGAATTATTTTATTATTTTAATTTGTAATGTAGTATTTATTATCTTTTTGATGTAAGTATAATTTTATTGATGTTAATATTGTAAAAAAAGTATTACTTAATTGTAAAATTTGCTTTCCTATCGCATTAGGTACCCACCTGTAAGGATAGTGATAATTGTTGTGATAAATAAATAAATAAATAAAATAAATAAATAAAAACTATAAGAAAGAAGTATTCGTTCGAATTTCAAATTTTGTTTTGTTTTGCTTTCATTCCGTAATTCTGTAATAATGGCGTATCAAGAACATTTCGATTTATTAGAAGCTTACTTTTCAAACAACAAGAATTGCAATTTAGCTCTACAGTGGTACAGTGAGAGGTATCCAGACAGACAAATACCATCTAGAAAAGTTTTGTCGCGAATGGTGAAAATTTAGTGAATATTGGAAGTTTCAAAAATCGTTTAGAACGTCCGCAGCAGCAAAATCTAGACTTTTCCGATTTTGATTTAAGTGTTTTGACATACATTGAGTGTTACCCGAAAGCATAGGCATCAGCCATACTCGTGTACTTAGTGTTTTGAAAAAGTACAAATACAGATGTTTTCGTGATGGGCGATTGGTGCAGAAACTACATCCGGGAGAAAGTCAAAGGAGATTAGAGTTCTGTCAGAATATTCAAACAGAAATAGACTGCAACCCAAATTTTTTAGACTACATTGTATGGTCTGATGAAACAAATTTCAGCAATAATGGAATGTATAACAGACTTAGCAATCATTATTGGTCCCGTCAGAATCCATTCCGTGTTCGCGAAACAAACAATCAGGTCAGATCTTAGAATAATAACGCTATAGAAAGATAGTCTTCATACAAGCGCTCTGTCAAAAATGAAGCACTAAACCGATTCACACACGCGTGACGTGCGCGCATGGCCGTGATCTGCTGTCTCTTTCCAATTCTATGAATATGAAAGAGACAGCACTGCGGCACCCGCTGCTACCGAGGCTTTAACTTAGAGAATCACACTGCAGTACGTTTATATTTTGACCTAATTAACTACAAGATACTATGAAATACTGAAAGCTTACCTGTGAAAAGTTATGTTATTACACTTCTTTTGTTTTTCAGATGTGTTGTGACACAATTTAACTGCACAAACCGTCATTTTTTTTTTGTTTTCGCGAGACACGTTCGGCGCGCTGTGACATTGAACACTACAGAGCGGTCCGGCGTTAGGTGCCATTTCTGGCTCCAATTAATGTGCTTCAAAATAGGCGCGCGAACTTGGTTTCTATAGCGTTATTATTCTAAGGGTCAGATTTTCCTTTAATGTTTGGTGCGAAATCAGAAGCAATATGGTTGTTTTGGTGCACATTTATGAAGGACATCTAAATACGGCAAAATACATGGAAAATATTAGACCTTTTACATAATCAATTAAACCTTCTACCGGAGGAGGAACGAAATAATATCATTTTTCAACAAGACGGTGCACCTGCCCACAATAGCAGAATTTCCAGGGCTTACCTTAATGAAAATTTCAATGTCTGGATAGGTACAAACGGGACGATTAGATGGCCAGCGAGAAGTCCAGACCTGACGCCTCTGGACTACTTTTTATGGGGTCATGTAAAAAATAAAGTTTACAAAACGTGTTATAATACTGTACAAGAATTAAGGGTTGCGGTAGAAAATGTTATTAGGAGCATACACCACAACACTTTCCAGAGGGCTACACGAAAAGAATTTCAACGTAGACTAAATTTGTGTATCCGGAACGATGGGGGTCACTTCGAGCAACTTATCAGTTGAATTATTAAGATTCTTTTCTGTTCTTAATGGCCGTCTACGTTATAAAAATGATTCATGTTTACGTTCTTCTTATTGATGATAAAATAAAAATTAATTTTAGTTTTCACTTTTTTATTTCAATCACCAAATAAATATGTTTATTAGACAAATTTTATCCTGAACAACAATCCCACCGATTCGTATAATAAAATAGCGAGGGTTTATTTTTTATTTTTAGTTGGTTCGATTCCCGGATGAGACAAGCAAAATTTAAAAAATCTTTAAATGCAGTTTTATTTCTTTTTAAAAATAAAGGAATGTTTCCTTTCAGTAAAATGAGCTAACTAAAGGATTTAAGGTAGTTCCCCTCCAGGGCCCATAGATTTTTTCCACCCTGTATATTCATACATTTTTTTCTTATGTTACTAACATTACACACTGCAGTGCTCTCTTTTTAATGGATTTATTACCTTATTTAAATCCTCTCTTATATAACCATTTATCATTAAATAATTAATAAATTGGATTTATTAATTAATTTTCACAGACTTAGTTACTTAATGTTTAACTGGTCCGAGTGGCTACCACCATAATATCAGGCAAGAAATACTATTTCTGCCGCCAAGCAGCATTATTTTATTTTATATGCTGCGTTCCGGTTTGAAGCCTACAAATCCAGTTAAATTACAGGGCATAGACATAGAGGCATAAGATCTGAAGCTTCAGGGTCGGAAATGCCGATGCTTTTTATGTCTGTGGGCTGTGGTGGCTGCTTTTCGGGGTTGTATGCTGTTTTCCGCGTAGAACATAAAAAAACTGCCATGCCTGCTGCCTTCTTCCTCCCCCTAATCAGCATATGTTGATAAATAAATAAGCTGCTAACATAAGAAAAAAATGTGTGTACTTCGGTACCTATATTTAATTTGTGCTTGTTTCGGATCGGTACGTGTGGCGGCGGCGACGGCCGCATTTAAGGAGCTACCAGACTGTTGTAAACAAGCCTTTTCCACCAGGTCACCTTGGCGGGAGGCTCGTTTACAATCAATCAATCAATCAATCAAAAGTTTATTGCAAACTAAGTGTACAAGATGGTGACAATAAAAAAGAAGTGCTTAAAACTTAGTTACCGTTTGGGTATTGCAAATTCGAGGACAGCTTATAAACTTAGTTATTAAATTTTATATAAAAATGAGACAATACATTATTAAGCAATATTGGAGCACATAGTCGACCTGACGTACAATCATATGAGGTATAGGTACACTTATAAATTTCACAAGCTACTAAAAAATATATAATTAATTTACTATTCAGCTAATTACGAATGTAGATATTCATTCAAGGAATAGTAGCATTCAGCGGTTAAATGAGACTTTAAAGTTTTTGAGAAAATTTTTATGTTTTGTTCGTTTTTAATATACTCTGGTAATTTATTAAAAATTTTGACTGACATGTAGTAAGGGCTGGTATTTAGCATTTTAATTCTAGATGGTGGTAGGTACAATCTGTTTCTATGCCTAGTATTAATTTTATGCGTATCTTTTACCTTAGTGAAGCTCTGAATATTTTTAAATGTAAACATACATATATTGTATATGTATATACACGGTAGGGTAAGTAAATTAAATTTTTTGAAGTAAGGTTTACAAGATTGGGTATTTTCAATTTGGGCTATTATTCTCACACATTTTTTTTGCATTATGAAGAGATCGTTTATGTTTGTGCTGTTCCCCCACAACATTATTCCGTATTTTAGTTGGGAATAGGCGTACGCGTAATAGGCTGATAGTGCGGCTTCTTTGTTCGTGCTGTGTACTAATTCAAAGAGCGCGTAAGTAAATTTCGATAATTTAGATTTAATGTGCTGTATATGGTTTTTCCAGTTTAGGTGAGAGTCTATTATTATACCTAGAAGATTAAATATGCCTACGGATTCTATTTTTTTATTTTCAAAATTAATGTCAATATCTAAAGGAGCTTTGTTGTAAGGTCTGAACTGTATCATTTTGGTTTTTGAGTAATTTATTTTAAGGTTGTGGTGCTGCAGCCATGTCGAGACATTTTCGATAGTTTCTTTAAGTAATGTATTGGCTCTGGTTGTATTTTCGCACTTTATCAAAATCGATATATCATCCGCAAACAAAATCGGCAAGGTTACATCATTTTTAACTATGTTAGGTAGATCGTTTATGTAAATAAGAAAAAGTACACAGCCAAGGACACTTCCCTGCGGTATTGAATGTGTTAATATTTTTTCGCTGGATACTACTGATTGAATTCTGTTGTTTTTGTTATCATAGCTTTCTATCTGTACTTTTTGTTTCCTGTTTTGTAAGTAGGATTTGAACCAGGAGTAGCCAGGGCCACGTATGCCCGATCCATACAATTTATACAACAATATGTTGTAGTCTATACTTTCATACGCTTTTGTCATGTCCAGTAACAAGCCCAAACTATATTTTTTTTCATTTATATGTTTAAGTGCTCTTTGGATATATTGATAAACAGCTAGTGTTGTTGATTTAGTTTTCCTAAAACCGTTTTGATGTTCGTCTAGGATATTATTTTATTCTAAAAATACATATAGTCGGTTACACATGGCTTTTTCGAAAACTTTAGAGAAGCTGGGTAGTAATGCTATCGGTCTATAATTATTTGGTGAGGTGGTGTCATCTTTTTTGTGTATTGGTTTTATTATCGCTATTTTTAATAAGTCCGGAAAAGCGCCTTGTTCAAAACTTTGGTTTATTAGAAATGATAATGGTTTAGATAATTCATCGGCGCATTGTTTTATCAATGTTGGTGGGATTTCGTCTACACCTGTGCTATGTTTATGTTTTAGAGATATAATAATCTTTTTTACTTCTTTTTGATCAACGGGGCCTAGATACAGTGAGCATATTGGTGAGTTTATAACACGGTGGACGTCAGATATTAAATTTGCGTCTTTAATGTTATCGGTGTTTGGAAATGTCTCATTAAATATTTCACAAATAGTTTTAGGACAATCAACAATTTTTTCATTTATTTTTAATTTTATATTCTTGTACAACCTATTACTAGTTTTCCCAGTTTTGTCATTTATAATTTTCCACATTGTTTTGTATTTAGGGTAATCTGTATAATGATTGGCACTTTAAGCAAACTTCTGGCAACATGTGGCAAGTTCTCATTGAGAAAGAAACTTGACAATGCTATTAATTACTTTTTCGGGTAAATTGATTTCATGAGCTTAAATAACAAGTCGCATTAATTTAAAAAATAAACATTTATAAACTGGAACATCGAATTCTATGTATTTCTATGGAATGTTACAATCATTGGCACTTACGTATAATAATTGGCATATGAATTAAGTATACTCATTGGCACTGTAGGCAGTCTTAAAAATGATACCGTCTTACTTACTATTCTTCTTAGATTTAAGTTAAATTAATCTTCTTCTAATATTCTTAGTAGGTCTTCGTTCGACAAAGGTTTGGTTGGTCCACCATGTCTCTTACTCTTTTCTGGTACATTGTTTGATCTGTCTTTATTTCTAAAACTTTTCTTGTTTTCTCGACCTTTTGTGGAAGTTCTTTGTTTTGGTTTTTCCTGTTCTATATTAATGTTCTGGCTCTCTATTTTCTCTATTAATTCTTCGTTTGTAGTAAAACCCTTGTTCTCTCGAAAAATTGTGGATAAAGGCTGCCGTATCTGTTCGTCCTTGTCCGTAATTGGTTGGTTATTGATAGTCACTTCGTGTTTTTCTTTTTCAATATTTCCTTTATCTGATTCTAAATTTGTTGTATTGGAAGATTTTAGTAAAATATTTGAAAGTATCGTAATCTTAGAACTTTTAGCTCCATTTTTCTTGCTTCGATTTTCAATCTTTCCTTTCTTTTTGTTTTGGTTGTTAATTTGTTTTTTAATTTTGGTTGAGCGATTTAATTCTGCTTTTTCTAATCTTGCTTTTCTCTTAGCTTCTTTTTGTTGAATGATATCCAATTTTTTTTGTTGTTTTTCCATCTCCGCATCTTCCCAATCTTTACTAGTTAAGACAAAAGTACGGTTTTGTGGCTGTGCACCTAGTTTTTGCTTTTTGATGGGCGTTTTTGGCAATGGCAAAAAATCCTTAAATTTCTTTTTAGGGCTCTCAGATACATCCACGAGTACCCATTCACCTCCAATAAATTCTACATTTTGTCGACTAGTTGATGGAATACAAAATGGTTCGTTTCCTGTTTGATGCTCAGAAATAATCTCTACAGTTTGTATAGGTTCTGGTACTGTTAAAGCATTAGTGAGTGAAAGGATACATGGCGAATTAGACTCTTCTGATTCGGCAGTTTTAATTTCAATGGTATTTTCATGTTCTGCGATATCTGAAACGACCTTAGGAAATGCGCCATCAGATGCGTCTTCTTTTGTTATAGACTCATTGATTTCCAAAGTTTGTTCCAAATTTGTTATATCTTCATCCAAATCAGTCGTTTCTTGGTTTAACATTACTTCATGTGTAGTATAATCATGTTTAGCGTTGAGTGTAAGATGTTTGTAAATTTCGTATAACTTTTTTGCTTCTATTGACTTGCCCACTATCGAATTCTTCATTTTACGAATCAACTGTGGCCCGACAATTTCTTCAAATGTTTGATAATTCATTCTCTCGGCACGAATATCATCTAAAATGACTTGCTGTGGCCGGGATGGCATCAAACATTTGGTGTAGTCAACTTTGTCTGGATTAAATGGACATAATCCACATGCCTCAAACCCATTTTGTAACGTTGATTTCTTTATTTTTGGTAATAATGTTTCCAATATAGGCCCCACATCTGTTTTTAGTAAAGTTTTTGTCAAGTTGTTTGTCCGCCATGCCAGTACAGCTTTCCGCCACATAACTTTAATGGGCCGAAATGCAGCTACGTCGGCTGGTTGCAATAGTCGCGTTGCATTTGGGTAAAGGGCTATCAATATTATTCCGAGACTTTGGCAAAGTTGCGAAAGCTCTAATGTTGTATGGCTTTTATGACCATCTACAAAAAGGATTACCGGAAACGTTACGTTACTTTTTTGTAGGGCTGGATGAAAAACATTTTTTATATACTGGTTAAACAGTTCTGCCTTCATCCATCCATTTTCTGATAAGCCAATACCCCACTCTTTTGGTACAGACTTTTGAATTTCCGGTCGCATTCTCTTTAGAGGGAAAATAATCATTGGCGGTGTTATTTCACCGTTTGCTCCGAAAGTAAACATGACAGTGATGCAGGATTTAGACTGTGCATGGTCCACCTCGTAGACATTTTTTTCTCCCTTTGGTGCAATGACTCTTGTATTTTTCGGGCACAAAATGAAATTTGTTTCATCTCCATTATAGACTCGTGATGGATCGCCAAGAATTTCAAATAGCCCATTTTCTTTTAGATAAATTTCGATTTGTCTGAACCAGTTTCGAATTTGGCTTTCCGACACTTTTGAGCTTGCTGAGGTTACAGCTTCAGAAGTTCTTATAGAAAGCTCCGGGTGCCTTTTTAAAAATAGCTTATACCAACCCTCCCCAGGAGTATTCTCTATGAAACTGTTTGGTCGGGGATTTTTAGTCAAAAAGAGATTGACACTTTTTATGACATCCTCTTTACGCCGTGGAAAACCTTTCCGACTAGACTCAATGATCCATTTAACAAGCTGACTTTCTTCTTGACTAGACAGAACTGTATCGGGACCAGGTCGACTTTTTACAAAATCTTTAGATAACCGAAACTGCAAAGTTGCACGTGGAATATTGTATTTTCGTGCAGCAGTCTTTTTTCCCATCCCATTTTTTATATCTTTTAAAGCTTCTTCTAAATCTGCATTTGAATACCCTTTTGAATAGCTTTTGCCGCTATGGACTTTCGGCATTCTTCAAATCTAAAATAATAAAAAGTTAAGGTATAATCATTGGCACTACTAAAAGATATAATGATTGGCAGTGCTAAGAATTTATTTTGGATAAGAGAAGGCTTGAATTACTAAGGAACAAAGTTGAAAATCAATCAAAATATTGTTTGCTTAAGAATTTGACACGAGACAATCAAAAGTCAGAAAGTATAACGATTGGCATATGTGCCAATCATTATGTTGTCAAACAAATTAAAACATAGTCATTGGCACTAGTAAAAAAGTCGACACATCTTCAATACAACTCCAAAATAAAGTTAAATGCACTTTAATATCATAAATGGATTAAATATATAGAAAAAATACATAGAAACTTACCTAACAATCACTTTTTTCACACTAAATCCAGTCACTAAACCTACACTTTTCATTAAAATTTCACCAACTCGTCCAAACGCACTTTTAAAAACAGCAGTTACGGAAAGACTTTTGACATTTGACACTTACATAGGTGTTGCCAGTATAATAAATTGAATATTCTACCAAATATTGTATTGCTATACCATAAAAAAAAGAAAACATTCTTAATATCCAGAAAAAAAATGTGAAGTGCCAATCATTGAGGGGGTGCCAGTATTAGTACGGTTTACCCTATTATCAGACTTTTTTATCTGTCTTGTATATTCCATTTTTTTCGAGATTTGCACACTTTTTTTTAGTATTTTACTGTACTGTTGGTAGTACTTTCTTATTACATTGCTATTTGTTTCGTTTAGTAAAGTTCTTAATATTCTTTTATGTTCACACGATTTTTGTAAACTTTTTGTTAGCCATCCTTTTTTTGGTTTATTTTTTAATCTTATATTTTCTTTTGGTACGAATTTATTTAAAAGTTCTTGTATTATTAAGTGAAATGTTGTATAATTTTCATTGATATTTTTTGTTTCATTGAAAACCTGACTCCAATCGATATTTTTTAATGAATTATTAATACACTGCATTTTTGAGTTGGTATAGATTATTTTTTTAGCTATCCACGGTTTTTTATTAAATATAGGTAGATTTTCTAAGTGAAGTTTTACATTTACTGATTTGTGATCTGAAAGGCCAAAATCCTTTACATAGGTTTGTTTTACAAAGGGTTTATAATTAGTAAAAATCAAATCTATACATGTTGCGGTTTTCTCAGTTTCACGGGTTGGTTCTTTAATAATTTGTTTAAAGTTTGATGATCTCATAAAATCAATAAAGTTTTGCTGTCTTCTATTTTTAGTATTTAATATATCTATGTTAAAATCACCACCAATGATTACATATTTGTTTTTGTCGTTTCTATTTAATTTATTTAGTACTTTAGTAGTTTGTTCATAAAATATATCTATATGGCGTTCTGCTCTATATAAACCTATAATAATTGTATTTAATTGTGGTAATTCTATAGCGCTTAATTCTATGATAAACTCTTTTGAAAACTTAACAATATCTTCTCTTACAATGTATTCTAAATTTTCCTTAACTATTATACATACCCCACCTAATCTATGTTGTTCTCTACATAATAAGGATGCTATTTTATATCCAGGTAGTGCTATGTTAGTACAAAAATCTTTATTGCGACTCAGTTCAGAAAGTGAAATTACATCAATATTAGAACTTGACAAAAATTGCTCAACTAGAGGTAACTTATTCCCTATACTTTGTATATTTTGGAAGGTAATTGTAAAGTTCTTATCGAAATGTGTTGCTTTGTGGTCTTCGTGTTTCTTCTCCAGGTGTTGGTGGTAGTTGTTCATTTTTGTTTGTTGCTTTTGAAATTTCGTTCATTAAAGGAGTATGTGTTGCCGGATCTTCATATAGCTGCCCGTTTACAAACAACTTGTTGTTTTTTATCACAGCATGGTAACCGTTACGTCGGGCCTCTTGCAATTTCTGTTTAAGTACATTTCTTTCTCCTAGCTTTTCTCCAGACAGAAATGTGCTAATACCTAAACCCGAATTTTTAAAGTATGCAGAATTCTCAATTATATATCTTGCAAATCTTTTACTAATAAATTCAATTTGTAAGGGTCTGCGATTTCCTCTTTTTCCTATGAGTTTTATTTCTTCTATGTATGGATTGGTGTCTATATCCATAATATCTGCAAAAACTTTGTTGACTTTCTCGTACAGGTCATACGCATTTTCATTTTGATACTCTGGCAATCCATATAGGACTATTTTCTTTTTTGTGTTCTCAAGGTTTTCCAAACAAAATTCAATACTTTTTATTTTTGAATCAATTGTGTTTATTTTTTCATTTATTTCTTTTTGTTCTTTTATTATATTAAGTGAAGTTTCAGCCGAATCTTTTTGTAGTTTTTTAATCGCGTTCAATAATTCCATTTGTATGGCTTCTTTCATGTCAATGAGAATGGTGTCTTTCATTTTAGCCAGCTTTGTGTCCAAGAGTTGACTGAATTTATCCAAAGAGATGACATCTTCATTAATGTTTTGGTTTGGTGTGGTTAAGCTATTATTCAGGATTTCAGTATTACCGGTAATATCGTCTATATCTTGTTCTATAAAACTTTCATTTTGGGAAGTTACAAGCTTCTTTCTTTGTGTGATGTTAGAGACAGTAATGTCATCATGTTCGATATTTGGAGGCTGGGGTCTTATTGGTGTATTTGAATTATTTTGTTTAGGCATTTTGCAAATGCAGGCTTGACATTTCCATTTATTTCTACGCTCTATAGTCATAATATTGTAGAATCGCTTTTCTGTCACATTTGCGCAATCAAGATCGTAGTACTCCTTGCAAAGTGAACAAATTAAAAATTGTCTACTTGGTATTATTTGTTTACATCTAGCACACAATGCCATCTTACTAGAGATAAGTGAAGTACTCCCGAATTATCAATAGTATTTCTTGATACTCTGTGCCTTGCGCATATAAAGTAGTTTGGGTTCAATTTTATAGATGGCGCTAGTAGTGGTAACAAAATGATGATGACAATTTAATATTGAATAATAAAGTGAAATTAGGTTATAATGTTTAATCTTCCGGATATTTAATCACTTTTTCCAGTTGTAGGACAGTTTTCAGCGTATTTCTTAACTTTGAAACAAAGAGAATTTGCAAAACATGGACCTTTGGTGAATTGTTTGGTAAAATTTTTATCACATAGTCACAAAATATTTCACTGTGTTTTGATCACTTGTACTGAATATTTTACAAAGATAACATTTGTACTTGTGGTTTTCACTATATATTAGCTTTTAAAAACTTCACTTCTATCTATAACTCATATAATTAGTTTTGTTAAATTATTTTATCGGAGAGCAGACTACTGGTCGCTGTCACTCGAGAGACCTCACTCCTCACTCCTTACAACTTGCTTCCACTTGGTTTACAACCGCCGTTGATGTCTTCCGTCACAAGCAGTGTTGCCATTTTTAGCGGGATCCTGCTTTTTTAGTTTAAGAGTAAAATTTAAGCTACAGCAGGATGTTCAGCATTATCGTAAAATTTTGCATATTTGACATATTTCTGTAAAACTAATTTATGTCCACACAATTTGGTTGCTTAGCTAAAAGTTATGTCGAATCGAGTAACAGTAGTAGTAGCAGTAGTAGCAGTGTCCGTAATTTGACAGTTGACAAATTTTGGGGCCATGTGGGAAACATTACAGATGGCGACGCCAGTAGCCAAAAATAATTGAAGTATGGGGTTCTCAGCAGATTTGCTAAGGCTATGCTCTTGTTGCCCGCTTCAAATGTCGCTTGTGAAAGAATTATCTCTCAAGTCAATTTAATAAAAATAAAAACAGAAACAAGTTTACAGTTGACCATGTAACTTCAATTTTACATCTTAAACAAGGTATATCAGACCTTAATAATGATTGTACAACATTTGAGACATCTATAAAAATCTTTGATCAACAATACGATCGAAGATAAAAATGATTAAAATGATGGACACAAAAACATTATATAAAAATATTAGTGAAGATTATGGTAACCTATTGCGGATTTATTGTTAACTTTATTACTATAATAAAGAAGACTTATGTACTTACGTAAAATTCCGTCATTTAATTAGAGTTACTTATTACCATTCATGCAATATGATGTTCCCTTTTAGCAATAAATGTCTGCCTTAATGATTGCTGTTACCTACTATAATAATTGGTGTAAAAATCTTTTTTTGCTATTCTATAAATAATTTACTTCTGTAAGTATGTTCAAAATATATATCTTAATGATACGCACCTTGCTATAAATGTAATAGTGTTTAAGACAGTGGCAACACAGCGGTTTTCAACGCACGCCCGCAAACCAAGGTCGTGGAAAGGTCAACCAACAACCTACCACACTGTTGTAAACGTCGGTTTACAACAGTGTGGTAGCCCCTTTATTCGCAATTCCACGTGCGCGAACTAATATTTTGAAGGAGGCGCCTTTCACCCGAACGTTGCGCACTTTTAACGAGATATCTAACGCAGTAGACGTATTCTGTTACACTTTGGCCGAATTTACTAAGGCAACACTGTTTTATGATATTTGTAAATTTAATTTAATTTATATATTATTTTAATGCAAAACTTAACTGTTATCTATTATTATTATTATTTTTTGATATATTATGTTATGAATGTGATTTTTATTGAATGTTTCTAGGTTCTGTATTTTTGTAAGTGTTATGCTCAATAAATAAATAAATAAATGTGAAATGATTGCATAGAAAATGTAATTTTGTAATATAAAATGGATTGTAAAAGGCTACCTGTATGTAGTTAGACCTGTATTGTAAAATAAAATCTAAGTATGTAGTAGTAAGTATGTAGAGGTAATAATATATTTTTTAATAAATTATAATATAATTTACTCTTTGTCAGTATTTGCCTTAAATCAATGTATTTATATTTCTATATAACTTCGGCGTTGTTTAAAACGTTATTCATCACGACTTATGAAAATCTTACTGCTTAATGTAAAGAGATAATTTGCATTAATATGAAAGGTTTTCAGTATACATTAGGGGAGAGGGGGCAGTTTAGAACAGAGGCAGTTTTGAATTATTGGATTTATGAACGCACTACACGTCTGTCAGTTGCCAATTTACGTCAATGTCAGTGTCAAACAGAATAAAATCTGTCGGTTACTTTACGGAGACAAAACCAAACACTTTTATTTTTTATTGTAAGCGGATTACTGAAAACGTAAGTATTATTTTCAAGTTTTGACTATTTCATAGTGTTGTATATATTATAGCAAGTGTATTACCATTATAAGTTAAATATAAGTTTCTTGGTCGTCTAGATAATTTTGTTTCTGAAGGATAGTATTGAGGCAGATTTGAAAAAATCTGTGGGGCAGTTATTACTTACTTACACTTGTTCAAGACTGCCCCAGGCTGTTCATAGTTTTATAAACTTTATTTAAGCAATAGTGAGTCTACGAAGTTAGTGGCAATACACAATTATAAGATAAGATCTGTATATCTTAAATAAAGTGTTGATTATATTCTAAGTTACATTGTTTTCTTGTTATCGTGGTATTTCAAAACTGCCCCTAGGGTTATCAAATGTGCCCCTTGCCAGGGACACATTTGAACAAAAATGGGTTTTTTAAAAATAATAATATTGTTACTTTAATAAGTAAAAACAAGTAAATTTAATTTTTATTTTGTAGCACAAATAGCATATCTATTCATAAAAAAATAATATACCTTGATATGTAGGACAATACGACAAATATAATATTTTATTTAAAAAGTGTTCAAAGGTGCCCCCTCTCCCCTACGTCTTGTTCTCATACTTTAAGCTTGTTCTATGAATCTCAAAAGATTATTTTACTCTTAGATTCTAATTTGTCTGTGGTCAAAGAGTAGAGTTATATAGTTTGTGGCCGTCGTGGTGAGCCATGATCTTGTCATATTATTTTATCAATACCTTAACAGTACTTGTAAAATTATATTGAAACAGGTAAACTGATCATAAACCCATTTAGGGTGCTTCGAGTGACAACGAAATCCTTTGGTAAATATGAATTTCAACTCTCGTACAACTTGGCCAAAATAATAGTTCGACGACAGTCGAGCGATATGACAAAATTTAAAGAGGCACTCAAACATGCGAAGAGCGTAGCGTTTCTTTCAGGTGCGGGGATAAGTGCCGAATCGGGTATACCAACTTTCAGAGGGGTAACTGGAGAAAGTATAAGGGTTCTTCGTTAAGCACTCCTGCTGCGTTCAGAGAGAACCAAGTCTGGTTTGGGAATTCTACCAATACAGGAGAGAAGTGGCTGCTAAAGCGCGCCCAAATCTGGTATGCCTCTATCATTTTAAACTGACGTTTCGAACTTTTCGCACCGACTCTGTTCACAGGTGAACAGAACCGTCACGTGTTATGTGAGACACTCCTCTCCTTCTCCCGCCCAGCTAGAAGAGCTCGATGGGTGGAGGGTTGGCCTTACCCACTAAAAAACCTAGTACCACCATTCCTTCTGCGCCACGGGGCCGTACCACGAACAGCAAGCACCTAGTTCCACCCCCGCAAGGTTAACAGCCCCCTGGATAAATGGCAAATGGTCGCCCCCCGTCTATTCGTAATACGTCGTATAGTTCGATTCAATAAGGATGGCGGTTGTGAATTTAGCTGCAAGTGCCGCAGTGCGCAGGTGCCGAGCGGCGGGAGGGCTACCGCGGGTTGCGCTCTGCTAGCGGGCGGGGCGACACCTAAAATTCGCTACTGCGACGCGACTTGTGACTAACTTCACGGATGCCATTCTATTTGAATCGGACTGTACAATGCGCGCGCGCTGCTGTAATTTTCACTACCAATTGGCACAGTACACAGCAGTGTATGACGAATTACGAATAGACAGGGGTAAGCGTTTGCTACAATGTCAGGAGGGCAGAGGTGTTGGTTTGGTTGGCAAAAAATAATTTGTGATTTAGGCTACCATCAATAATTTCGTAACCAGTATGATCAAATTCCCATTTATAACAGGGACATATTGCAATAGCAAATTACGAAGCTAGACACAGTCGACAAAAGGCAATAACAGTTATAACTCAGAACGTTGACGGACTCCACGCCAGAGCCGGAACCAAGAACCTGGTGGAACTGCACGGCAGCCTATTCAAAACCAGATGCACTAAATGCCATGAGGTCTTAGTGAATACTGACAGTCCCATTTGTCCGGTAATATTTGTTTTTTTAACTTTTCTATGAATGTACTTTAAAGGAGCTGATATATGCTGTATAGATAGAGCTTAGAACTTATTTGCTACACGATAAGGTGCACATTTTTTGAGAGAACTCAAAAACAACGCTTCGCTAGGCATTGCTATTGCTAATTAACCGGCCTCTGCCAATTACGTCGCGCGGCTTCGCGCATTGGTGTCAGCTGACCCTTTCGCGGTAATAACCAGTCGGCCAACAGTTTCTCCTTCCACTTATTTATCACACCAATAAATATTAATTATAATAATATTAAAAATGCTACTAGTCCCCTTTAAATTTCTCTAAGGGACATCATGGAAAGAGGATGTCTCTTATATAACATGTCATAGGCTTTAGCAAATAAAGGATCGCCGGGAAAAGACGAGGTCGATGCCGACATTCCCATCAAGTCTCTGCCGCACTGCAAGAGGCCCGACTGCAATGGACTATTGAGGCCCCACATCGTTTGGTTTGGCGAGAGATTAGACACTGCTGTGTTTGAGAAAACTGGTAATAATTAGTTAGAATGGTATTAGAAATCGAATAGCTGTTTTTTGTTACTTACGGCCTGGTCACGACCTCGCCTTGCCGCTGCGGCGGCCGCCTTCATGGCATAATTCATACAGATAAGTACATTTGTTCGGTCGCGCCGCTTTAAGCCGCAGCTGGGAGCGGCGAAGTCGTGGCCAGGCCGTTATGCTTTTAATTGTTACTGCCTTTCCCCGGATAGACCGATAGCGCTAGGTTTTGAGGTTTAAAAAATATTAAAGTTGTTTATGTTTCACATATAGTTTCCGGACCTTTTGCCCAACCTAATATATTAGTTTGTGTCATCCTAGGTACTTGCATAGGTAGAAATTTAGGTATTTGTCGCTTCGATCAGTATTGGACGAAAAGAAAATTAGAGATGAAAATTTTACTGTCATGATAATAACGAAGTAGTAACTGATGTACCTACATAGGCAATTTGTGTCATTTCTGTCCACGAGAATCCTGAGATTTAACCAGTACTTATCACGTCGCCCAAATAGCTCTGAAAGAATATTACAATAGGTTAAACAGGTGTTATCTGTTGTTCAAAATATTTTGTGTCGAATTCATCCACGACATTTATAGATATTCCATTTTTTTATTACAAAACCCTGTAAAAGCCACAAAAAAAGTGCAAGTTATTAGAGTTTAAGTGTTTTTGATTATTATGGTGTAACAAAACACTATTCATAATTTGTGTCGTTTTTATCCACGAATTCTTATTATTTTAATAAAAACAGACTTCTAAGCACGTGTAGGGCGAGCGCGGGGAAGAGCGCGGGCGCGGGCGGCGGCGCCGGCGCGCGGCGGGCAAAATTCGAAGCGAATCAACGCGTCATGCTCGCGTCAGGGCCCTGAGCCTAATTTATATACAAAATGTATGCTGTATGCAACGTCTCAAATCAGTTTTCCGTCCAGGCCACGCATACGGCACGCCCCGTGCACGGCCCGGTCTAATATAATTCATCCCTCCTCAATCTAAAATAATATTGACTCTTATGCTACGGCCACACTATCGCGCTAGTGCGAAGATTCGCGTTGTCGCGACACGTCTGGCCAAACACTTCGTCATAATAACGCGATGCATCATCGCGTTATGCTACGGCCACACTATCGCGGTAAAATTCTTGTTCCGTTGTCGCGGTAAAAACTTCATGTTCCGTTGTCGTGATAAAGCTTGGCCACATCATAAAAACTTCGCGACGATGTCGCGATAATTGTGAACTTTGTCGCGATAATGCATTTCAACTAGTGGTGGATAATATATTCGAAACTATGTATCGATATTTGATATCGGATTCCTAAACTATAGCTAATATATATTTTAATATCGGTGATATCGGTATCGATCATTTCTACGGACTATTAAAAATTCATGCAATATCGTGTTTTTTCCACTATATAGTTTCAGAACGCATCGAATCGATATCGGATGCAATATAGTTACTTATAAGTTTCTTTTCAATAAATTTAGATGACTCAGTCAGTTTACCTTGTTCTAAGTGAGTGAGTGCCTATTAATTAAGTGATAAGGATTTAGTTAAGTAAAATAAATTTATGTCATTAGGTACCTCTAATAATTTTATTCATAAAACTTTTACAAGCACATTAGTTTGTTAAAAACTACAGATCAATGATAATTCAATAAACATCAGCGATACGGTACAATATTCTTGATTCGGATCACGTACAATATAGATTAGTGATCTCAACGCACACCGCATTTCTGACGCGATACTTTAGTGTTTTCCAAAATACTCGTATATAGTTTCAGCTATGCGATTCTCTAAGCGACACATAGACGCTGCGCGCATGACTGCGATATGAAGGAGACAGAGTCATAAAAAGCTAAATTCAGTATACATGTCCCAACTCGGGACACCGACCACCGTCTCCAGAGAAAGACAGCCTGATCTGGTGCACCGATGGATCTAAAATAGAGTCAGGCACTTGAGCAGGTATCTTAAGCACAGTCAGAGTATGGGAAAGTTCGCTTCTGTTTTTCAGGCAGAAACTTTCGCAATTCTCCTGTGCGTTAAAAATAATCTAGAACTAGTTGGTTTAGATTTAGATGGAGCTAGCTCCCAAGAAGCGTAACATATTCACCCTGAGCGACAGCCAAGCCGCGCCCAAGTCACTTATATCGCCTCGAATCTACTCCAGCCTTGTGCTTGAAACCACGAAAACATTAAACAAGCCGCAAGGCAAAGGCACAACAGGGTGAGGTTGATCTGGATACGTTGATTTTGACGTACCACATGGGAATCCAAGGCAATGAAATGGTCGATGCACTTGCTAGAGGGCTCAGGGACCCCGGTCCTGAGCCGTTTGTGGCACTAGCATCGGTACCATCAACAAAGCCTTCAAGGACCACATCCAAAACAGGCATAGAACCGAATGGAAAGAGCTACCCGACATAAGACACTCAAAATCCTTCATAGGCGAAGGCAGGCCCGATTAATCACCGGTGCCCTGACTGGGCACTGTGCCATAAAACAAATGCTCCACAAAATGCAACTAGCAACAGACAACCTGTGCAGGGCATGTGGAGGGGAAATGGAGTCCATGCAGCACCTACTGTGTTACTGCGACTCTTTTGCCAGGAAAAGAATGAATCTTCTGGGATCCGCCTACCCGAAACCAGTTGATTTTAGGCTCTTCGCCCTCAAGGACATTGCCAAGCTGATGGCAATTATCTTCACTGAGGAGGCGAGTGATAGGCCGGGGTTACACAAATAGGCGGTTTGACGGCCGGGTGGTTTAGTGGTCAGCGACAAATGTTTGTGTGGTGAGCTCGAGCATTTTGTGAGCGAGCCATGGATGATTATAAGTATTTATGTATGTTTGTGTATCCGTTATTCAGTCTTAGTTTGGGGCTGAATGATTGGTGTGACAGTTGTAATTTTTTTTTGTGTTTTGTGTCTTGGGGGTAACATAAAACCGGTTCTTATTCGTAATATTTTATTACTTCTAATACTTTATCGTTACTCCAATCCATAATTATCGAAACATAATAATTTCGATAGTCGTATTTGCAACACGTTCACAGAGTTCACACCTCTAGTTGTCTCGCAGTCAACTCCTCTTAGGTCAACTAAAGTGTGCGAATAAAGTGTAGCTGCGCGAACTTTATCGCGACAAAATTCTTCGATGAGCGGCAATTTACCGACAGCAGCGCGTTAACGCAATGATGCATCGCGCTAAGACGAAGTGTTTGGCCAGACGTGTTGCGACAAAGCGAATCTTGAAAATAGTGTGGCCGTAGCATTAACGCGCCGCTGTCGGTTAATTGCCGTACATCAAAGGATTTTGTCGCGATAAATTTTGTGCGGTTATACTTCCTCCGCACACTTTAGTTGACTGCGAGACAACTAGAGGAGTGAACGTGTTGCAAATACGACTATCGAAATTATTCGGTTTCGATAATTTATGGATTGATTTAGAATCGATAAAGTATTAGAAGTAATACAATATTACGAATTAGAACCGGTTTTATGGAACCCCCAAGACCCAAATCACAAAAAAATCACAACTGTCACACCAACCATTCAGCCCCAAACTAAGCATATCCCAAACTATGGTGACTGAATAACGGCTAAACAAACATACATAAATACTAATAAACATCCATGCCTCGGTCACACATGCTCGTGCTCACCACACAAGCATTTGGCGCTGACCGCTAAACCACCCGGCCATCAAACCGCCTTTTAAATATTAACGTTTTAATATGTTATCAATTTTAATAAAATAAAAATTAAAGCAAATTAATTCTCCTATGAATTAAGTAGTAATAATAATTTTAAAATGAACAAAAGTTAATTATCACGAACACCTGAAGTATCAAAGTGACGGCAAAACAAATAAAACCATAGACCAATCCATAGAGTACATAAAATAACTAGCGAATAGTTATTCCAACTCTTTTCCAAGTTTATTACGAAAAAATTATAACCTTCCTATTCCCAATATAAAAACACATTTTAAAAAGTTTTTATTTGTAAGCTAATAATCAAATATTACAATTAAACTAGTATTAAAAACTAGCAAACTTATGCAAAGTTAAACAATATAAAAGTACTAACTCCGTCCGATTTTTGTGTATAGATAGATAACATCCACCATCGTCTTTTATTTTCACCCTTGTATTTATTTTATTCAAATAATAAAGATGCAGTAAATAATTATTTGCCGACATGTAATAAAGCGCAACCGCCTCTTCCATTTTATAGTTACTGAAACGTATAATTATTGCATCAATTTCGTCAAATCCGATATCGATGCGGTCTGAATCTTTATATTTTTGAAAACACTATATCGCGTTAGGAATGCGGTGTGCGTTGAGATCACTATATTGTACGTGATCCGATTAAAGAATATTGTACCGTATCGCATATATTTATTGAAATTATCATTGATCGGTAGTTTTTAACAAATAACTGTGCTTTTAAATGTTTAATCTAATAAAATTATTATAGGTACCTACTTACCTACATTTTATTTTAGAAAAATTCAACTTATTTAACTAAATCATTATCTCTTAATTAATAGGCATTCACTCACTTAGAAAGTGGGTAAACTGACTGAGTCGTCTAAATCATTGAAAAGAAACTTATAAGTACCTATATTGCATCAAAATTCAATATCGATTCGATGCGTTCTGAAACTAAATGTTTGCACCTCCGATTTTAAAGTGTTTAAGTTCTCTCCATCCGACTGGTTGTCTGGAAGAAATCGCTTTATAGCGATAAGACCGCCAAATTATAACTGTGTAATGTACTTGTTTTTTATGTTTTGTGTTTAATGTAAACTGTTACAATAAAAGTATTATCTATCTATCTATCTATCTAAATAGTGGAAAAAACACGATATTGCATGAATTTTTAATAGTCCGTTGATATGGTCGATACCGATATTAAAATATAATTACGTACCTACCATAGTTTAATAATCCGATATCTAATATCGATATATGGTTTTGAATATATTACCCACCACTAGGTAGTTAAATTGCATTATCGCGACAAAGTTCAAGATTATCGCGACGTCGGCGTCGGTCGCTAAGTTTTTTTTGATGTGGCTAAGCTTTGTCGCGACAACGGAACACGAAGTTTTTATCGCGAAAACGGAACCAGTAATTTCGCCGTCTAGTGTGGCCATAGCATTAGAGCAAAGTATTGACCACATTGACCATTGCCATTCGAAGGTAATGGGATTGCAGACGCGCTTCGTTCAAAATTAGCACGTCATTATTGTAATCTCTATAGGTAGGTTCACATTTGTTAATTACGTAGCGGAGATAAATAAGCGTCAATCAATACTTAATATTATAGGTATGTAATTTATATGAAAGAAATCGTACCGAACGAACGTGTGTGTGTGCGTGTATGCACCCCCCCCCCCCGCCCCCCCCCCCCCCCCCGCCCGCTGTCGCCTGCCCGCATCCGCCCGCGTCCGCCAGACCGCAACAATTTGCTTTTGTGTTTTATTCATTTAAATATCGTGCATGAAAATCACAGCAAATTTACAAAGTCGATATTTCATTTATTTATGATATTGATAGGAAATAGTTATTTCATCAATTGTAATTTTTTGTTTGCAATGTTTTTACATACTGACCCTAATTCAGTTTGCACTGGACGAAGATGACACAAACTGTGTTTGCACACTCCGCAGGCTATCATAGATATGATACCATAATTATTTTAAACTTTAAATTCATTTTGCCACTTCTGATTTGAATAAAAAGAATCATCCACAAAATATCGAATTGCTGAAAATGCAAGTGACAGATGTGACAAAAAACGCACTATTATGCTTCTTGTACGACTGTATCGACAAGCAAGACAAAAACTAACTTTAGAATTTTTTAAACTTATGACCCCAAAATAGCCTAGCGCTATCGGTCTAGGAGGGGTGTACAGAATCCACAGCTTTCCATTTGATGCATTACTAGCATCCTGACGCAGTTCCTTTGTTTTGTTTACTCCTATAACATTTTTGTGTCCATGTCTACAGCTTCCTTATTCGATATAGAGAAATTCTAAGCATGCCATATTTTTGTGCATATTATGTGCAATCAAACGTTTCAGTCCTAATTTTTGTGCCACCACAACTTCGTTACTATGAGTTGTTTTATGTGTGTAAGCTGGAGACACGTGTCACCAGCTCGCACACGCCCGTTAAGACAAACCAGTGAGGTTAGGGTTTTGGATTATAGCTAGAAATTTTGTGCATAATTTGTGCACTAGGAACAAAAAAACTAACCATCACACTCAAATACTGTTGAAACTACGATCATAAAACTGTGTGCGAGCTGGAGACACGGGTCTCCAGCTCGCACAGCTGTATCTTCGTAATTGTTCAAGCTACGGTTATGAATTATACCTCAAAATTTTGTGCAGAATTTGTGCATAAGGCACAAAAAATTTCAAAACTTTAACTCAAAAGGTTTTTGAGCTACGAACCGATAAGTATGTGTAAGCTGGTGACACGTAACACGGGCTAACACATGGTGAATTATTGTAACTGTATAAGATAGCGCTTCGTTTTAAAGATCAAATAATACGTTATAATTTGTGCACACACGAGGCAAAATTTCAAATCTCTGGGCCTCTTACTTTATAAATTATAAGCCAAAAACTGTTTTCCCGCCAAAAAATTCAAAATAATGGCTCGGAAGCGGCTAAACGCGCGCCGACCGCGCCGTTGCCGTTCCGTGCGCTATACTATTGCAATCGAGTTTGAACTTGAGAGCTAGCTTAATTTAGTGTCATTTTAATTTGCGCTCTCGATCGTTTCGTTTCCATACCGAGAATTTTAGACTAGGAGACTGCTGATATAGGAAATTGGTTAATTTAAAATAAAAGCAGTCTATTTTATTTATGAATGTTCATAAAATATCGCTATGCTTAGTTTTAAGTATTTACAATAACCTCATTAATATGATAAGTAGTGATAAAATTAGTCTGCCTGTATGTTTTTATTACCACGTTTTTATTAGGTAGCTTTCTCGTTTATTAATTTATTTATTTGTCGACAAATGCAAACGATTTTATACTAGCTTCCCGATGAGCTAGACTTGCAACTTTGAACATAGGTCAGAACAGGATGACAATGCAATATTATGGTGTCATTGAGCTGATCTGATGATTCAGCCGGAAGAAGGCCACAGGATCTCTGTAAGAAAACCATGAAACCCCATTCAGGCTCATTTGATTAGTTTTGATGAGCACTCTGACGGGAGACGACTAGACGAGGTCCATGGTCTGATGATGAACCCGAAGGAAGGCCACAGGAACTCAGTATTAAAACCATGCAACCGCATCAAGTTTGGGCTCGTTTGATTTATCTTGACGAATACTCTGTTAGAAAAAAGGGTCCAGGGTCTGATGATGGAGCCAGAAGAAGGCCACAGGAACTCGGTATTGAAACCATGCAACCCCATCGAGTTTGGGCTCGTTTGAATCGTCTTGACGAGTACTCTGTTGGGAAATAGTGTTTAGGGTTTGATGATGAAGCCGGAAAAAGCCCACAAGAACTCTATAATAAAACCATGCTACCCCAACGAGTTCGGGGTCGTTTGAATCGCCTTGACGAGTACTTTATCGAGAAATAGTGTTCAGGGTCTGATGGACTGAAAAAGGACACAGGAACTTTATAATAATACCACACAACCCCATCGAGTTTCCGCTCGTTTGATTCGTCTTGACAACTACTCCCATAGGAGATGAAGAATTTTTAGTTATGGCACGTTAACTAAAAAACAGTTACTACGCTACGATAACTAAACCATCAACCATTCTGACAAGGGGTCGGTAAGCCATCAACACATAGAAGAATTGGTAACTTGCAAACTTTTTAACTTGTAAATAGAAAAAGTAAGAATTACTTATTACTGGTAAAATAAAAATTTGAAATAGCTTTATTAAAAATAATAAAAGTATCTTTTTTTTCGTTATCTGTGGATTGGGTTTGAAATAGGTACATATAAAATTTAACATCTACCTACTTACTAGCATTTGAAAATAACTTTAGGTACTTACTCATAAGATAACAAAGGTACGCCTACTATTGAATCTAGGTGATCTACTGCGGATGGACAACATCTACATAAAGAAGCCATAACTGGAGGTTAGTATAGGTAAGCAGCAGAACGATTAGATAGAACACAATTAAATTAATTTTTATTATAGTTCTTTTTCTATAGAATTTACAATAATGACGAAAAAGGCCGGCGCACAGGAAGATGCGCGTAATAAAATGCCCGCTTGCAAAGTGTTAAACTATAGCTACATAAATTTAATAACGGTGATAACAGTATCGACCATATCTACGGACTATTAAAAATTCATGCAATATCGTGTTTTTTCCACTATATAGTTTCAGAACGCATCGAACGTTTATAATAATTTTATTTTATTAAACTTTTACAACCACATTTGTTTGTAAAAACTACAGATTAATGATAACTCAATAAATATCAGGGATACGGTACAATATTCTTGAATTCGATCGTACAATATAGTGATCTCAACGCACACCGCATTCCTGACGCGATATAGTGTTTTCCAAAATAGGTATAGTTTCAGAACGCATCGATATCGGATTTGACGATAATGATGCAATAAATACGTTTCAGTAACCTTATACGATTTGTATCGCCTACTCCTAATTTTATCGGAAAAAATGGAAGAGGTGATTGGGCTTTATTACATGTCGGCAAATAATTACTATTTATTGCATCTTTATTATTTTTATTAATTATTAATTCGTAATATTGTATTACTTTTAATACTTTATCGTTACTCCAATCCATAATTATCGAAACAGAATAATATCGATAGTCGTATTTGCAACACGTTCACACCTCTAGTTGTCTAGCAGTCAACTAAATTGTGCTAAGGAAATGTGGCCGCACGAACATTATCGCGACAAAATCCTTGATGTGCGGCAAAGATGGGGCGATTGTTACTGATTCGTACAATCGAATGGTTTGATACAACTAACATTAACAATCGAATACAAAACAATCGATCACTAGTTCGCAAATTCGAATGAAACCGCTAGTTCACTCATTCACTATGCCATTCAAAATTGGGCTTTATCTATCGTAACATAAAGTCTACTTTTATTTGATATTCGAAGGAACAATCGAATAATGCAATGGCGCGATTGGCGGGAATGCAAAAAGAGCAAACGCCATGATTGTTTATACTTCTTTCTTTCTCTCTTACACACACTTGTTTCGTTTATCTTTTTATTCCCTCGTACAAGTTAGTTCGATGATGAATATTCGACTAGATAAACTAGTAGTAAGGAAATTTGAATCGGAAGGAATGAGACGACGCTATACATTCTTATTCGCTTCTCGCTTATATTCAAAATCGAATGATTTGTAAAGTTATTCGAATAATTCGAATGACTTCTACAATCGAATAATTCGAATAATGTCATTCACAATCGCCCATCACTAATGTGCGGCAATTTACCAACAGCGCGGCGCGTCAACGCCAAGATACAACGCGCTAACGCGAAGTGTTTGGCCAGACGTGTCGCGAAAACGCAAAACTTCGCGCTAGCGCGATAATGTGGCCCAGCATTACATTGAGATGCCCCAGCAGACTAATCGCAAAGTCATCGATCACCATAGAGTACATTTATTTTTATTTATTTATTTACATTTAACCATGGGAAGTAATACTATCTAATATTAAAATAAATTACTTTCAATGGTTAAAATTTATTCTGTGACGGTCGATAGCGATTAGTTTGCTGGAAAGCATCCGTTCTTTATCGAATTAGGCTCAAGTATTCAACCATTTTGTCGTTCTGCACTCCTCCATAATGTTTATCATTATGCCAAATCTAATTATTTAATTGTCTCAACAACAAAAAATAACTAAGACATTCGTGTGTGAGATATCTAAAATAAAAAGTAGGGTAGGTTATTAGGTACCTGCCTATAGTAAAACTAAATTAGTTGCGTCGCGCATCGCTTTAACAGACGGCTCCTAGTCTAAAAGTGGCAATAGTGTAGCGCACGGAATGGCAACGGCGCGCTTAGCCGCTTCCGAGCCATTATTTTGAATTTTTTGGCGGGAAAACCGTTTTTGGCTTATAATTTATAAAGTAAGAGGCCCAGAGATTTGAAATTTTGCCTCGTGTGTGCACAAATTATAACGTATTATTTGATCTTTAAAACGAAGCGCTATCTTATACAGTTACAATAATTCACCATGTGTTAGCCCGTGTTACGTGTCACCAGCTTACACATACTTATCGGTTCGTAGCTCAAAAACCTTTTGAGTTAAAGTTTTACAAATTTTTGTGCCTTATGCACAAATTCTGCACAAAATTTTGAGGTATAATTCATAACCGTAGCTTGAACAATTACGAAGATACAGCTGTGCGAGCTGGAGACCCGTGTCTCCAGCTCGCACACAGTTTTATGATCGTAGTTTCAACAGTATTTGAGTGTGATGGTTAGTTTTTTTTGTTCCTAGTGCACAAATTATGCACAAAATTTCTAGCTATAGTCCAAAACCCTAACCTCACTGGTTTGTCTTAACGGGCGTGTGCGAGCTGGTGACACGTGTCTCCAGCTTACACACATAAAACAACTCATAGTAACGAAGTTGTGGTGGCACAAAAATTAGGACTGAAACGTTTGATTGCACATAATATGCACAAAAATATGGCATGCTTAGAATTTCTCTATGTCGAATGAGGAAGCTGTAGACATGGACACAACATTTTTCATATGCTCATCGGTTTAGGGATGAATTATATTAGACCGAGCCGTGCACGGGGCGTGCCGTGTACGTGCCCCGGACGGGGCACTGATGAAACGTTACGTACATTTTATATTTATATTAGACCAAGCCGTGCCCCGTCCGGGCCCGGACATTCACTGTGTAATATGAACTGCTTCATACAAAATGTATGCAACGTCTCAAATCAGTGCCCTGTCCGGGCCACGCACACGGCACGGCCCGGTCTAATATAATTCATCCCATAAGGTACCTACTCTTGACCAGGTTTATGGTAGGTACTGTCTACAATGCAAAATTCGTATGGGAAGAATTTTCATAGTAAGATTTAAAGTAATACTGCTCTAAGAGTTGATGGTAAGCCCCTGACCTTTACGAGAACGTCCGTCTGCGATATATTGATAGTTTTAACTACTTTTTCATACTTACATACATAGGATCACGACTATTATCCACAAAGGGTTAGTCAGAGACTAGGCATGGGGACCGCAAAAGCAATCCACTCCATAGTCCCACGTTTCACCAAGTTACAACTGCACATGTGGTGAGCCCATCGCCGCTCTATGCTGTTGGATGTATGTGCAGTCTTTAGTCCGTTATTCGCCTTTTACGAAACCCAAGGGAAGAGTTGGGGCGATAGTATTCTGGAGGACGTCATGGCATTTATAAATGCCATAGGTACCGTCGAAAAACTTCGCTAACTTCGCCTGTGACCCCTAACTTCGCCTGTGACCCCTAACTTCGTCTGTTTCTAAGAAAGTTAAAATTAACGAAATATTTGTATATCTACAATGCCTTAAACTACCAAATGCAAAACATTTTTTATTCCTACCAACAATTTTGCGATCAAATCGTAACTAACTTCACTTTACTGGTGACACGTGCGTTTTTACGGTAATAGTAACGAGTGTTTTTTATCCAACACGGAAGAAACTTTGATTAGTGAGTATTTTAGACTGCAGGTAAGGCTGAAAATTTTATTGTAATATGATCTATTGTAATCCCTCTTTCAGAAAAATGAATTAAACTTGCAATCAGTTGTGTAGTTAAAGAATTATCGTAAGACACAGTGATTAGAGTATGGTTCTTCCATGTTAATGCCAAACTTCGCCTACCCCTAGGGTTGTCGCTTTGAAAGTGTGTTATGTTCATATTGTTGTTTATTTTTACATTGGTTGCTAAGTATTACAAATGAATAATTATTACACTATTACACTTATTGGCAGGGATTCACTTTGTCTACCTGCTGTGACGTAAAATTTTATCTATGAATACTATTTGTACGATAAATCTACTCTCAAATAGAATCCAAGATGAAAAACTTAAACAATGCAACCACTACAATTAAATAAAACCTTAAGTAAAAAATGGTACGCTAAAATTATATGCTGCAGGCAGATAGGTACATAGCTGCAAATAAATAGAAATTCGTAACTTTTTACTCGGTCATTTCAATTTCATTGTTCAATATTTCCTAATTTGTTATTAAATCTAGTGAATTATTATCAAAATCTGTAATTTGTAAAATTATATTCCATTAATTAAGCAATTTCCGTAATTAAATCATCTTAACATTTTTTCTGAATTTCCCCGAGTGTGACCGGCATTCTCAAACAATGGTAACACACACCGCATGTGTCAGTATGGCGGATGTCAATTTTTAATTTAGAAAGAGAGGGGGGACCTACGTACTAATATGTATTCTATGCTACGGAGCGAGATAGAATGCAGTCAAGGTCAATTTTTTTTGCTTCAAGTAGGTATGGAGGAGTTTGGCCTCCAGTTTTCTCTTTATCTTCATGTTTTGACATATCGTGTATAGGCATAACACGAGAAAACGGCTCGAGAAAATTTTCTCGTGTTGCGCATGCTAGTTCTAGTTTTTATATATGATCGAAGAGTTTATCATATTTTTTTATTATGTTTAGAGTTGGCCTACGAAGTATACAGCGCGCATGATGAAAAGCGGGCACCGCAGACAATGAACGATTAAAACCAAGAGTAACACGCGCGCGTTTCGGACCTTATATTATGCATTACATCAGTCAGTTCTTATTGAATAGGTCGCCAGCATCGATTGTTTGATTTTGATTCTGGGCAGAATTCTAACACCAGGCAGCCTATGCCTACTTTTATAAGTAAGGCTGTAAGATAATAATTAAAGTATAGATGTAGGTAACTATCATTATTTACCGGCACTGTTAGGGCTCTATTTCATTAGGACAATGGTGGCGCAACCAGTCGCCGCCACCATCAAAACTCGCTACAAAGATAGAATAAAGAGATTGTCCTACAAGTCTTGGAAAGTTTCATTTCATTTTTTATGTGCTCTACCCCAAATAGTTGTTGTGGTAGAGAGAGAGAGAGAGAGAGAGAGAGAGAATGAGAGAATTCTTAGAACGTGTTGGTCCTTCGAGTCAGATTTGTATGTTTTTGTTTTATAACTTCAGCCGGTTTTAGCAGAATCTAAATTGTAACTACTCCAAAATATTTTGTTTATTCTTTTTTTTACGTCGACGAAGACGAAGACGTCGAAAAGGATTAAATATGTTTTATTTTTATAACGCTTTAGGTCCAGAACATATAATTAATATTTTTTGTTTAATTTATTGTTTAAAGGAAATATTAAACAAAAACAGATTATATAAGTTTAAAAATGTAATAAGTATAATAAATTGAAAAGTATACAATACGGATGCATTCCGAAAGCATTGATTAAAAAAGCACCTAAATTATTAAGTTTATATCATTTTCTTTTCCTTGTGCTTATTGAAGAATTTACTTATTTGTCCAATCGTTTTTCCGAATGTACAATTAGACAGTAGTGATTTCTGAAAAAAGATTTTTTTATCATTAGGTACATAATTTGGTGGACGGAAGGAAGGAATTAGTTTCACCGTTGGTCTCGGTTTTATTTTAACATGACATGTTATAGTAGTTTATGGCACAATTTCTCTATGTACTATTTTATTCATGTGGTTTATAGGCTATGGTGAGGAATAACTTTTAAGACTTACTTGTACAAATGACGGTAATGCCGACATAGTTTGAGCTCTCGAATATCTTTCGTCCACTAACAGAACGCACGCGTAATCGTTGGCGTGACGGACGGCTCTACCTTCAAAACGAAACCATAAATTGAATAATTACTTATCTTTATTTCTATAAATTTAAAAATGCCGTATGGTATAGGCGGCTCACTAAAATAATAATAATATCCCTCCTCTTCCCTTGGGTCTCGTAAAAGGCGACTAACGGACTAAAGACTGCACATACATCCATAGGTGGTGAGCCTATCGCCGCTCTATGCTGGGTGCCGCTATACCAAACGTCTTATGTTTGATTCTTGGTAAATTTTAAGTAATCTTTATTTACCTATACACTGGTTCACAGCTTTCATGCACAGACTCTCGTAGTACATATTTCCGGTGCCCGGGCCAATACTTCTGTTTAGATAATTTAGTTTTTCTTGTAACTCTGGTGATTTTATGTTAGGATATGGCATTCCAAAAACCACTACGCACCGTCCTAAATCGTCACTGTAAGAAGAAAGAATGTATTTAAAGGGGCTTTGTTGATTACGATGATGCCTCGTACAAACAAAAACATTCAATATTTTTATATCAATGTAAGCCAATTTTTGCGAAATTTTCTATGTTGAAAGCTAGAGAGTTAATAAAAAACATAGAAAAAAGATTTGTTCAAGTCAATTTTATACATATTACTCGTATATATTTAGACAATTATTTTTGGATAATTTATTAGAACAAATTCTCACCTGAAGTTAAGACCTTCACTTAATTTCCCACCTACAACACTAAGCAGTAGAGCACCATTTTGTTCACTATTCCTATTTCTAACTGCGGCCGCGTACTTACTTAATACCTGTAACAACATTTTAGTCCATAAAATATACTTGTATGGGTAAGTATATTAAAACGCAAATTTTGTATATTATAATTTCAAAAAGTGTTCTACCATACGTGGTCATGTGCGCTAACAATTATTATAAATAAGTACAGCCTATACCAAACTGGAGACCAGAATAGACCAAAATAAACAATAGTTTATTTTAAATATTCTAAGAGATACGGGGACAATTTATTTTACTGGATTTTATTTTATTAAAATGTGTAAAAGGTACAAACATATACATAACTGCATACACCCGTTTCCCGAAGAGATAGGAGGAGAGCATTTGCTCTGATACTGACACACTTAGTTTGCATAACATTTTTTATACTTGCTAGTTGGTTAAGACTACAAAACATAATCAAAATTCCTTAGCAAATAAATTACCGACCTGGTCTACATCAGCAGCCGATTTTGGTTCTCTGTACACAGTTTTCCTTTTACTAATGGAGTTCAAATGCCCTTTCGCTTTTAAATAGTCGTGCAACGTTTGCTCGTAAGAGTAGGAAGGCAAGAAACATACTACTCCGCCCGGAACTAAGTTACAGATGTTCCGAAGAATGCAGCCAACTTCGTTAAGCTGAAAAATATACATTACATTTACGACTATTATCTCCAAAGGGTTATTTAGAGAGCAGTAGGCCTAACATGCGCAACACGAGAAAATTTTCTCGACCCGTTTTCTCGTGTTATGTCTAAACACGATATGTCAAAAATAGACATAATCGTAGTTTTGTCTGTAGTATTTTTGTCTATAAACCATAACATGCAGCATAATCTAGTTGACTAAAGGACAATGGCAGGGTACTATGGAGATTTTGTACAGGCCTACAATTTTCATGTTTGGCAATGAGACTTACACATTTGGTAGATTATATTATTGAGAATTACTACATAAATTAACAGAATTTTAAATGTTGGGGTTAAAAGATAAACTTGTATTTCGATAATTTTTTAAGGTTAGGTTTTTCCCTGTATTTGATTGACATTGACAGTTGAATGACAGGGAGGGACGGACAATGATTCTGACAGTAGGTAACAAAATAAATAATTAATCTGGAAATGTACGTTCGCGCCTTGATTGATTGATTTATAGATCAATCGTGAATCGAACTAAAATAGGTAGGTAGGTACATAATATGTAGTGCATTTCAATATTAATTAAGTAAGTAAGTACCTATGTATTGTTAGCCCTAGTTCTAGATTCTAGAAGATAGATAGATAGGATAGGATACTTATCAGGAACTGCTGCGACTGTGATTATTCAGATCTTTGTGCTTGGTTATTTAAAAGACAAAAAGACATAACTACCCATCTGTGTTTTGGTAAATAACAGCAACATACTTAAAACATGATGAAAGTCATAGATGTAAACAATAGAAGTAGGTATACACGTTCCCACTTTAGAGGTCTCAACTTTAGACCACCTACCTACCTATACCAACATTAAGTTGAAATCATCTCCTATCCTACATATTTATTATTATAAATGCGAAAGTGACTTGTTTGTCCTTCCTTTACGCCCTAACTAAGCAACCAATTGACTTGATCTTTGAAAGAACGAAGAGTAACATAGCTTAGGCAACTTTTTATGCCGATATTCCTATAGGAACGCGAATCACGCGGGTGAAACCGCGGGCGGAAGCTAGTGGTTAAAATAATTGTCTCTGAGATAGGAATATTAGTCTACTAGGTACTGCTCAGAATGCATACTTACTTATATTTACAGTACTTACAATCGAGGATCTTCCCGTAGATACTACTAATAAATTACTTCATCAAAGGCAAACAATATAATATAATACTAAAAAATATGATAAAAACATTTTAAATAAATCAGACACTCGACTGGTATTTCTACAGGGAAGTTTCACAATTGTACATACACACAGACGAGTAATGTTTTTCCATATTAGCATTTGCTCAGAGGAAATAAAACAATAATTTAGTTTGGTCACATGTTTAATATTAAATTATAAAGTAATTAAGGGCACTCTTAAAATAACATCATCGAAAAGTGGAGCAGGTCTAGTCATGCCTTCATGGCGAGCATATCTGTGAGCAGCACCCAACAGTTCGTAGCCCCACAATGCAGTTAAAACTCTGGCTGTCCACTTCTACGTGAAGCTCTTTGAGCTCGGAGCCAACAAGGAACACAAGCTTCATTTTCTGAAGAAAGCTGAAATAAAAAATCACAATTAAGAGCGGGCTCCCTAAAATAATTCCAGCGCTAGCTCCGCCCAGCGCGCCCCGCCACCCGCATGACACACTCGTTACACTAGCGATACAAATCAACAAATTCAAAATTCGCGCGCTCGCAGGTCATCCGAGTTCATGATCCAGGAACATAGAATGAATAGAGCATTTTCGACAATTTTTTTTCAACTTTATTCAGTAATTTTAAAGACAGATTATTCAAATTTTTTATGAGCAGTAGTATGTTAACTTTGATTATAATATATTGAAGATCATGTTTGTACTTTGTATACCTATTTAATTTTTTTATTTATAAGTTAACTTTATCATTATGAAACTACTTCGGGAAAAGTAGAGTAAATTATATTTGTCAAGCCGAATTGCAATGTAAATAATTGTATTATTATAATGTTGGTGTTCTTTTTATTTGTTTTATTATAATGCACAAAAACACACTTCAATTTTACATATTTTATTAACCCCCGACGCAAAACTAAGGGTTTTGCAAGTTTAACGTGTGTATTTGAGTAATTTGTTTAAGTACGAATTATCGTATCTCCCGAACGAATGCACCGATTTTGATTTTGTTTTTTTTTATTTGAGAGGTGTCTTGATCGAGAGTGATTTTGAGCAATACATATCAATTTTTTTACTTTTTTAAGAAGAATTATGTTTTAAGAAAATCTGTTTAGCCTTTTGAAGATCATTATCTCTACATAGTCGAGAAAAGGATTTGAGCAACTTTCATAAGTCTAATCGATTTAAAATTTGATTTTCTAAATTCATTACTGCTACGTATAGCTATAATGTCAGTGGGAGTGATTGTTTTAGCCGAAACTTATTCTGTATATCCTTCGGCTTGATAATACCAATCCGATTTATTATTTACAGTAACCTAAAAATATAAAAAGAGACGAGATACTTATACGAAATATGTGATATATCTAATTATTGTGATTAACTGATATAATAATATATTATATTAGTATTATATTAGTTTAAATTAATACTCACTTGGCCATTCCTGTCACGCTTCCAGAAATTAACTTAATATAAAAAAGCTATAAAATTTTTAGTGGCTCTGTAGAATTTAAACTTACAACCTAATACCTAAGTATATCGAAGCTCAAGAAACAACAAGATAACTGACACCGAAACATTTAGCTAGACCACTCACAACTACGGGTAACACTCCGTAATTCGGTCGACTTATTCACCTACACGCTCGTTTCCCCCGGGTGGACATTTCACAGGGCGCACGCTACGCAGGACACGACCGATTATTTGGTTTTCGCAAGTGGAAAGTTCACAGGATGGTGATACAAAAGCGTTACTGTTCTGCATTCGGATGCACTAACACGAAATTTAAAGATAATGATTTAACCTTTCACAGACTTCCCAAGAATCCTGTAAGGTAAGTAAATAAGTAGGTACTTGTAATATTTATAGACAATTAATA
Source organism: Scoparia ambigualis (assembly GCA_963921215.1). Classification (NCBI taxonomy): domain Eukaryota; kingdom Metazoa; phylum Arthropoda; class Insecta; order Lepidoptera; family Crambidae; genus Scoparia; species Scoparia ambigualis. The sequence continues at coordinate 8,603,162 of OY992511.1, read as the reverse complement.
ATAATATGATAATGATTTAACTAGTTTGATGAGAGAAGTAGACAAATTCAATGCAGTTATTTTTTTTTTTTTTTTTTTTATAAAAGAGGGAGGCAAACGAGCAGGCGGGTCACCTGATGGAGAGTAATCACCGCCGCCCATGGACACCCGCAAAACCAGAGGAATCGCAGACGCGTTGCCGGCCTTTAAGGGAGGAATAGGTTTAAGGAAGGAATAGGAATTGGGAGGAGGGGGGGGGGGGGGGGGGGGAAGGGGCCTCCGGAACCCTCACTGGTCGGACGAAACACAACAGCACCAAGTGCCATTATTTCACGCCGAATATTAGTGAGAGGGTGGTATTACGCCGGGCGAGCCGGCCCAATGTGTGCTGCAACGCAGCGTGGCTCTACCACTCCGTTGGTGTCACTCATTTAGCACCACCCAGGGATCACGTGTAGGGTCTCAAGGGTAAACCTACGGACGCGAGCAACTTTGACCGTTAACAGTTATCGTTGTAGGTTAGGTATATAAGGTACAGTTTGTCTATAAAGTCGTGAATTTAAATAGTGGCAATACTGTATGGAGTGTTTGTCAAAACTGACATAAACCAACTGCGTATAAAAAGTAAATTTACTCAATTTGTCAGCGATCACGCTTGAATAGATTTTAAGTTCGTAAATAGTTTATTGATTAGGTACTGATTGCGGTCGACCTTAACACAAATTTCTGCATTACTTGGTGAAGAGTTGAGTAACATAGTTGTGGCAATTGGTATATTTGTAAAAAACTGTTCAAAAGCATCAGCAACTTTATTGTCTTCACTTAAAAAGCTATTGCCTATTCTTAAAGAAAACTTAGTATCACGTGGCTTTATTTTACCAGTTTCGCGGTTTATGCAGTTCCATGTTGCCTTTATTTTGTTATCAGACTTTTTAATTTTTTCACTAATAAATAATGACTTGGCACATGCACAAGCCTTCCTAAAAGTTTTCGAATACTTTTTGATATACTCTAGAAAACTTGGACTATTATTATATTTTTTCTGCTCATATAAGTCATACAACTTAGCCCTACTTTTATGCAAACCAGCTGTAGCCCAATCCCTAAATTTCATTGAAATATTAGTTTTAAACTTTTTAATAGAGAAAGTTTTATTAAATTCACCGTTTATAAGATCAAAAAAATGCTTGTAAAGAGCATCTGGATTTTCCTGTATAAATGGTATCTAAACATGCAAGTTTAGCAGTTATGTTATGCTTGAAAATTTTAACCCGTTTCTCTGTCACTGGCCTACAAGATATTTCTTCTGAGTTAGGGTGTCCATATTCAGTAAAAGCTATTTTTTGCCCACAGTGATCTGAAGATAAAATAGTTAGTATGAACTTAGACTCAGGAGCAAAGTTACAAAAAAAATTGTCTAAGCAGGTTGCAGTGGTTGCTGTAATTCTAGTCGGTTCTCTAAATTGGTAATCCAAATCAAATGATTTAAACAACGAGATTAATCTTACACTAGTTGAATGACTGTCTAATAAATTTACATTGAAATCCCCACAAATTACTATTTTCTTTTTAGATTTACAAATCTTCTTAATTACATCTTCCATAGTGGCTTCAAAGACACTAAAATTACCAGAAGAAGGTCGATACACACAAACAATTATAAATTTCTCTAACTCGACACATGACAGCTTAATAACGCGTTCAATAGAAAGGGAAACTACATCCTTTCGTTCCGTAATCTTATGTTTACTGTAATTAACAAATATTAAGGATCCGCCGCGAATTGCATTTGTTCTAGTAAAAGCACTGGAAAGCTGAAAGTTTTTAATATTAAAAATTAACTGATAATCTTTAAGCCAGTGTTCAGTTATACATAAAATGTTTATATCTTCATGTAATAAAAAAAGTTCAATTTCTAACTCTTTGCCGGCCAGGCCCTGCATGTTTTGATGAACTATTTTAATTTGGATAGGGCTGGCTTTTGTCTTACCTCTTAGTTTAAACTAGAGGTTGTGCAAGACTTATCAACTAAATTTACATTAGTAGAAATACTAACAGTGCGATAATTTTGGGTCGACATTGTTATACTACTTATAACTGTGTCTTTTAAATTATATGCTAGCAATGATGCTATCTGTAGCCTGTCTTTGTATATTAAATACATAGAATCAGTAGTCAACTTAAAACTAGATATAAATTTATTTGTATCAAAAAATACAATACTGTCACTGTGACGATAAGTGGAGTTATACAAAAGTAAGTTCAAATCAAAGATCTGTTTGTTTTGTTTCCACGATAAGTTACAGGCATAGGGAAAGGCACAAACTATTATTTTACAATGAGTTTTAGATTGTATATCAATTAAACTCTCTATGCTTTTTAAAAGGTCACGCTTTTTTATTGTGAGACTATCACCACACAGTATTAGAGCATTTGTTGAATGATTCAACTCCTGCTTGCTTAATGTACTTACTAAATTAGTGAATGTTTGGCCTGGATTGCAAAAGTTTATAAGCTCGTGGCTGAGTTTAGATTTAAGCTGCGGACCCAGGCCCTGACCTATCTTGTCAGAAAAGATAAGAGTTTTTCTAGACATTCCTTCAACAGAAGAATCTTTGTCTAAAGGTAGGTTGCGTTTTATTAACTTTTTATCACTCGATATATTATTATTATTAGCAAATGTAGCACAGGGTACCACTGGGATACCATTTATGACACTCTTTATGGGTGTTACGGATGGCAACAAATCTACTTGATTGTTCAAAAGAGTGTCATATCGTTCTGCATTGTACTTGCACAGATCTACTAACTCTGTGGCAGACTTAATGTGTTCTTCAATTTCTTTTTGCGACAACAAGTATTTTTTATTTAAAGTATCAAGAGACTCATGTAATCTCTGTATGTCAGATTGTAGTTGTTTGGTATCTCGATCATACACCTGTCTACTTTCTTTTAGTTTAGAATCGTAAATGTCTAGAGAGTCCATCAAACTCATGCGTTCTTTCCTAAGCGCAATATTTTTATAAAAACAATTATTCTTTTTAATAAGCTTTTCTGTTTTCCTAATATACCTATTAATTTTTACATATTTCTTAATTTTGTTAGTACCCAAGTAATTACATTTTACTTTACTATCATTGGTAGGTACTACTCGTTGCTTTGGTGAAACATATGATAAACTGGTGTTTGGGAGCTGTTGATGCTCTGCAGAAACAGCCGAAAATCCGCCAGGTGATGCCATCAGTTCGTCAAAAAGGTTCAGGGTGACTTCCGCTTGATTATATTGGGTTTGTTCATCCTGCTGAGATATGCGTTTGTATGCCCTTGCCAACTCTTGCTCCAGCTCAGTGATGCGATTCAGGGCCCTCTCATAGGTGGTGTTGCAATCATCAAATGCTTCAATAGTGCGTTGCAGCTGGTCTTATTGATGAAGCACCTCGGAGTGTTCATTGTGCAGTGTAGCAAGCTCGGTTTTCAATTGTGTGTTCTTCCCTATGATGATTTTTATTTCTTCCTCACTTTCATCTCTTTCCCGGAGTAGCTGGTTGCAGGTATCCTTGGATAGTTTAAGTTCATGGAGAACTTGCCGAAGTTTCGCCTCTGTGTTTTGTGCTACCGTCTTGCGGGTCATCATATTGAGTTTTTTGTTTACACCTGAAATATTAGGAGCAAATATAAGAATACTGTTATTGTTATTTTGTTTATTTCTTACCTACGGTAAACGAGTCAATAAGTTTAATTGAAAACAGATTAATTAATTTATTGCCTAATACAACTTTGTTGAACAAAGAATCTATGTAGCTAGTTTAGAGTTAACTCAGTTAACTAATCTAAAAACGTTAAACATACATGAAACGTTAAAAACATTTTACAATTTTTTTCTCTTCGTTGTACTTATCAAACTTTATGTAGGAAAAAAAAGACTTGTATTCTAGATCATTTAAGCTAAGCAATGATATTTGTTTAAAATGTATCCTATCCAAAATTAAATTCAGAAACTAATAATAATAAATTAACACATTGAAATCGAATTTGTAATACCTATTCATACTTGTAACAAGGAGACTTTTAGTATTTTATAACATTAAACAGCTGTAACTATATAAAAACTAAAATAAAAGATACAACAATCTTAAAGAAAGATTTGCTGTTATGATGTGGGTAGGTCACTTCTATAAAAATATTTACTTAATAAGAAAACAACAACTTTTAAATGTGCAGTCAAGTTCTGATTGTAAAGTGTTGTAGTGTGTGAAGGTCTGTAGCAAGACAATGTCACCATCAACTTCACTTCCACTATATAGTCAAGTCAAGAGAGGTTAACCAAGCCAAATCGTAATTGAGGAGTGACGATACTCACTATTATGTGAGATTTGTGAAGTTGTTAGATGTATTAGTGTGAGGAACATGTAGTTACAAATAAAGGAAACATAAAATAAGAATAACACCAATCAATATGTAGTGGAATTAACTTTCACATTGATAACTTATTTGAAGGTACTTAGGTAGTGTTAGGTTATTTAGGTCAATGATTTTATTAGTTAAGCTATGTACTAATGGAAAAATTATGAAAACAATACTCCCCGGGTTTTAGATGCAGATCTTCAGCTCTGCAGCTCTTCTTAAATTATACTTTTCTTCAAATAAGATAAATAGTTTTGCCGGCCGTTGACAGCCGGTATAGTCGAAAATTTCAATATAACGAAATTCAAATATTATTGCATAGACACTGATGCAAACACTCGTACTTATATTTTATATAAATCGCTATACTTTAAACACAATTTTATAGTTATTTAGCAATGAATATTTATTAAAATTCAAGATTTCAAGAAAATTTCAAGAAAATTTAAGATGGCAGAATATGTTAGTCAAGTTGGTCAAGTGTAATATTAGTTAGTTTGTAATCGGCATCACGGTTCCTGGTCTCTATGTAAGTGTGCGAGATCGGAAAATGGATTGTACGCTAGTTGGTCTACGTGAGTTCTTCTGACCGCCCAAGTCAACTAATATCTAAGTATTTATGTTCTGTTATTCTGTTTATATAGCGCTTAAAATACCTATCTACCTACATAAATATATTTCGAGATTGTAGGTTATGTAGGTTGATCTATTGCCGCCTGTACTTACTTTACATAAGCACATCATAGTAAGACATAGTAACAGAAGTAGATACTACAGAGTATTAATATGTACCATAACTACCTACTTCAATGTTTGGTGGTTAAGTATTACTTACATAATAATATTGTACTTTATTGATCATTATCAAACAAACCACGAAAAAGCGTAAGTATGTATTTTTGACGTGACAACGTCTTAAATTAGGTTGCGGCTGGGAGTCACTTATGAAAAAGTGTAACGCTGGGTAACGTTACGATGAGTCACCGAACGAGAGAGAGGCCCGCCGAATGCCTTGCGTCTCTCTCCCACTCAACTATGATAAATTTGTGCAATTCTTATTTTCATTCAATTCCTTGTTCCTATTGTGCAATTTAATTATATTCATATCAATAAATATTCTACCGAGAAAAAGACGTTGTCACGTAAAATCTTCGCCCGTAAAACCGACTTTACAGGCAATCAATTTTTATTTTTTATTATAGGTAGGTACGTGGCGCAAGTGCTTTATATTTGCAGTATTTGCATTCAACCAACCCTATGAGCAACACGCGGCCGGGTTACGTCAAGCTTGCCAAGCAGGATTTTGTGAATGCAGCGGCTCGCGCTCGTACCGCCTTAGATATAAGATTTACTTTCGATTGTCCCGGCCGTTGAAAATGTTAGGTATGAGTACAGGTGCAGAGTTATTTTGGACCGTATTGGCGTGCACCGTAGGTTGATATTGTATTGCAATTGTGTTGATAGTGTCGTTTCTGCTACTAATATTATTCTGTGCTATACGGGTATAGAAATTAGACCGAAACGTCAAATGATAGGTAAGTAACTGTTTAGAGTATGTAATTTGTCCTTGCGTTATCCCGTACAAATCAAACTTGTTCAATTTGAAACGCTGAAATGTATCTTATGTTTAAAAACAACAAAATAAAAAACGTAATTGAGTTAGATCTTCACATATTTTAGACAGTAATGGAATGGTTGCGCTTTGAACATTAGCGTTATTTTTGCCAGTTCCTGGGCTTAGGAACGTTAAATTAAAAAATATCAATTCAGGTTATTTGAAACAAACACTAATACAGTATTTAAAATTAAATATCGAAATAAATTATAAAAGTCCTAAGAATCAAATTAATAAAGACTTTTTTCTTTAAAAATTGGATTTGTATTAAAAAAAGTAGCTTTGCTGAAATTATCTATTAAGATACTATTTGATTTGAATAACACTTACCTTTCCTCTAAACAAATTGGATTCGGTAATAAATGTATTAGTTTATTTGGCGACTCCACGCGTTGTCTTTGTTCCGAAGTACAAATTGTTCCTTTAGTTAGAGAAAGCGTATTATTTTGTTTATGCAAAGCGCTTAGTATCATTTTTATTATTGTATGTACATTGATTATTAATTTTGAAGAACTACAGACCATCGTGGCGATGGTTTAACAGCCTTAGTCAAATATTTTTTTTAAATAGCTAAGTCAAAAATTCTTAACAAATCTGCTTTTAGTTTTAGGACTGATCGCAGATTAGCACAAAAAAATAAGTTATTAATACTATGTGATAGACTACGGCAAGACACGATAGGTACCCAAAATTTACTTACTGAAATGGATTCAAAATTATATATACTTCGAATCCCCTTTTTATTCTCGAAACATATTTTTTATTTTTCTTGTTGCCCATAATTTGGCTAGCACAAACGACTTGCTAAACAATTAGTAGTACCTACGTAATAAAATAATAACGTAAGCAGCAAGAACGCGTACCTATCTCTGTCACGTGCGCTAGCGAGCTGCACAGGTCCACCGTTCATGACGCGCATTGCGGGACTGAGAGTGCGCTCGCGTAGATTTTAGAAAAGTTCTATTTCTGCAGTCGTACGGTTGAATATTGCGTGCGCCGCTTCAACACGCTTAGCGCAGAAGTAAATGACGTAAGTCACAAAACTGTTTTCATTTATAATTCGATTATTAAGTACTCAATTGAAAAATGGTCTTACCAGTCCCTAACTAACTATCTTAGTAATATATTCGTTGTATTTTTATACGTAAGGCTCTATACCGTAAAAAGATATACGTAATAATATCTCAAAAACTCATCATTTTCGATAAATTAAAGTATCGTACATAAATCAATATTTTTTGTTTTTGCTTTGCTCAAGCCTTAGTCAACTATACAAAGAATCATATACTTAAATTTGATATGTCTAGTATGCTGTACACATATGATAATTTATCTTCAAAATCGCTACTCGTTTAGGCAGCCGCCTCTTAAATTACAAAAGTAACAGAGTGTAAAGTAAATGACCTTGTGCAATGATCAGGCTAACATACATATTTTTGTATACATATACATTACATTATTGTTTTAATGTATTTAATTAATTTAGCGCATAGTGCAGGTGACTTGAAGGTACGTAGGCTTTAGCAATTTCGTGCAGGTGCATTTCGAATAAAATAGTATGTATTTTTTTTAGTTTACTTGCTTGCATTGTTTGTTGTTTTTTTTTATGCTTTGAGGTAATATTTTATGGTTTATCATTTCTTTTTTTATTGTATTTCTTTGCCATTTTTACTAAAAAAATTTTTCTGTGTTTTTGATGTAGTGTCAGTTCTGGCAATAAAGAGTTTTATTGCCAGAACTATTATTATTATTATTATTAAATATTTTTTAATCTTACACCAATTAACCTAGCCCGCTGACCTCTCTATAATACAAGAATGCTGACCTAAATATTTACTATCTTGAGTGTCTCAGGTAACAAATTGATAGTTTAAGTAGGTCAGTGGCCTAGCCCCAAAGTAAGCACTGGAAGGCTTGTGATATGTTATACTAGGCCAATGGGTAAAAATGCAGTTGTGATAGTAGTAATAACAGTGGCGAGGGATGTGTTTGGGGAAATACGGCGAAGATAAGCCGGCTAAGAATTTACAAATCAGACAATAATAAACATGGAATGTTTAACTCATTGGTGGCACTTATTACTGACATAATTATTAAGATCTGCATGGTGGATCCCTGGAGTGGGATTTCTTATAGGAAAGCCGATGGGATTCGGAATGTATGGTATATATATGAATTTAGTAGAATTATTATATAGGTAAATAGTCATGGCCTCAGGTACAAATGCTCGTATTCATCATAGAAACATTTGCCCCTACTGGGATTCAAACCCAGGAACTCAGAGTAGGTATCACCACGAAAACCAGTGTATATATTACTCCACTACGCAGGTAGTCAATAAGTAAATATATGTAAGGTGTTACCTCTCGTGGTCTAATCCAATTCGAAATTATGTTAGTCATCCTTTGTTCCTCTTCATTTGGCTCTTGAAAGACAACACTTCGTCTGCTCATTCTTAAAATAGAACGTCCACATACAACACGTCATGGCGATGGCCAACATGCCTTGTAGTTTTACTTTCAGATGCAATAGAATGGGTTGCTAATTCCCAGGAAGCATGACAAATATAATCAGGTGTTGCCTAAAACAATAAGAGCATGGATGAAGTTTATTAATTGATCAACAAAATAGTAGAATATTAGTAGTAACAGATACAGAGGTGCATTGCTGCACCAAATATGTTAGATGTCTAAAATGGTTGACGACATATTTCGTACTATGTACGACTTACCTCTCAGGGATATGACTAAAAACGAATAGTGTCGACTAAAACTTGATTCTCGTTCGTCAGTAAATGCCGCCTGCGATCCAATCGAAATGCATTGCATACTCGACATTGTGATGGTAATGTATCACCCAATCAGATAGTAAAACTATCACGAAAGTGCAGTTAAAAGTACTGCGCAAGCACAACATAATATTGTTTTCACTCCTCTTGCTCAAAAAGACCGTCATTGTAGAATTCTAGAGCGGGGCTAAAGTAGCTTTTCTTGCCCTAGGGGAAAAAGTAATTTTTTTTTTAATTTTTGTCTGTCACATGACAATGAGCCTACAAAAACGAAAAAGTATTTAGTGTTATGTAGAATAATCATGAATAAAGACTCGACTTATTACTGTTTACTTAGATCAACAACTTTTTTGAGATAGTTATTTTTAAAGTTTAAGGTAAAATTAGTAATCATTTGAATCTATAGACAACACAGACCACGCTTCAGCAAGAAAAAACTGCACAGTCTGCACATGTGCTTAGGTGGTGAGCCTTTAGCCCGTTAGTCGCTTTTACGACACCCAAGGGCAGAGAAGGGTTGGTAGTATTATTTTGATGAGCCCATCGCCGCTCTTTGCTGTTGTATGTATGTGCAGTGCAGTCTTTAGTCCATTAGTCGCCTTTTTCGAGACCCAAGGGAAGGGAGGGGTTGGTAGTATTATTTTGATGAGCTCATTGCCGCTCTATGCAGTTGGATGTATGAGCAGTCTTTAGTCCATTAGTCGCCTTTTACGACACTGAAGAGAAGAGAGGGGTTGGTAGTATTATTTTGATGAGCCCATCGTCGCTCTATGCTGTTGGATGTATGTGCAGTCTTTAGTCCGTTAGTCCCCTTTTACGACATCGAAGAAAAGTGAAGGGTTGGTTAATATTATTTTGATGAGCCCATCGCCGCTCTATGCTGTTGGATGTATGTGCAGTCTTTAATCCGTTAGTCGCCTTTTACGACACCGAAGGGAAGAGAGGGGTTGGTAATATTATTTTGATGAGCCCATCGCCGCTCTATGCTGTAGGATGTATGTGCAGTCATTAGTCCGTTAGTCGCCTTTGACGACACCCAAGGGAAGAGATGGAAAGACTGCACATACCTACTATCCAACAGCATAGGGCGGCGATGGGCACATCAAAATAATACTACCAACCAACCATTCTCTTCCCTTGGGTGTCGTTAAAGCAACTAACGGGTTAATTTTTAATAAAATAAACCAATTCATATTGTATTGGATTGTTTTATTTTCTCGCATTCGTAGTGAAAATCAGAGTGTAACACACGGCGCTAAAAACCCATTAAAACTCGGTTTCTATTTACTCCCTCGCTAAAGCTCGGGAGTAAAACTACCTCGTATATAATGGGTCATTTTAGCCCCTTGTATAACAATCTACTATTGTGTTCATTTCATTATCACATTCACAAAGCGGCTTTTCGCAAATAGGTAGGAAGGAACCTTTAAACACACATTAGAAACACATTTTATAAAATACGTTGACCAAAAGCTCAATGATTGATATTGAAAGTGTTGCAAGTAGTTTCATTCGTCTTTTTAAGTGAAATAAATCGATAAGACAATCAATCTTAAAAAAAACATAAATTATAAATATCAAAAGTAAATAATCAACTATTTTAAGATAAAAAGTCTGTAATTGTATATATAGGTCTAAGCTCTAAAATAGTTGCACAAATAAGTTTTTAATCGAAACTAGAATAACAATAATAAGACTTAATTAGCTATTTGAGAATCGATTTCAAAATCGATAAATTGATTTTTTTATGCCAGGCAACTCTGACAGCAGATTTTTGTTTTGCGTATAGTATCTGCTTGTTGAAATGCGTTTCGTTATTAGTTTTAGTATTATTATTTCGCTTTACGATTTTTCTTTACCCCGGACTTCTAAAAATAAAACATTTACTGGAAAATAATGAGAAAAAATTAAGGAACCAACTATGCAAATATGGTAACAAAACATAAACATTGTGGGGTTGTACGCCAGTACGCGTTCTCCTTTCAATATCATATTAAAACGATACCTGTTTACCTATTTTATCCCAAAAACACAATCGATCATTTACAATATTAATTTTGCATTTTTATTTTCTGATTTAAATTTACCACAAAAACGCTTAAGGCTAGGTGTTAGTGAAAAACTAAAATAACACGTTCTTAGAATTACTTTTTGAAGTAGTAAACAGTAATTATGAAATATTGTTGAGGCTTTATTCTGTGAAATACACCCGATGGAAACACGATTTTATAAAGTTGGCTCGATAGAATAAATTCACAAAGTTACATATTTTTGTGTCATTTTATCTTCTTTTCCAGGTTTTATTCTTAAAATAAGTAATTTGATATTATGAGTCATTTACTAAAATGAAGCTCGTAAATAACTTGAGTTATTATAACCGATGGTTTTTTATTTATTACATCTATCAATTTTTTAAAATATAAAACGCGATTATTCGCGCCGCTTCGCTGTTATACCCGTCCCTTACCGTTGTACCGTCGAGAGAACGAGAGGGAAGCGCTCGAAATACCTTCCCTTAAGACCGCAATGTTGAGTAAATGACGTCACGCTGTGCCAAACATCAGGTTCGTTCGAGGCTTGTTCTATAGAAATGTCACAACAATAATATTACATTTGGCACGGCGTGACGTCACGGCTTTTGATTTCCGTTTAATGTCATATGACTGAATGCGTATTATTTTCTTTAAAAATATTAATAATCCCATTTTTTAATGAATATTTTAAATATTTTGTTTCTATAAATCATAATTGATCACTAGAAACGCCAATCCACCCGATTTATTCTTAGTTGACACAAGCCTATTGTATCGAGTTTTGACAACTGTAACCGAGATAGTTTGTCGTTCCCCCCATCGAAGGAAGAGAGAATATCGTCCACGATATATCTCGTGTTGCGCATGCTAGATTGGGCACCGCAGAAGCAGTCCACTACCATAGTCCACATTTCACCAAATTACAACTGCATGTGTGTTTCAAAAAATATGCAATCATTGAAATATTCAATAGAAATTGAACTCAATGCACCAATATAGAAGAGCTACTTTCTTTTACTATGCATGAGCAGTCAGCTAAATGGGTAAAAAATATAACATGACTTTATAATTATATGTACTAGCAACGTTCTTAGACGCTAATGAAAATAAGATATTTTATTTTGAAGTTCTATATAAATGGTCTATAATACTTTTTCAAGTAAGTATCTCTGTTTTACTTAGGGTTTAGATCCAATTAACAGGTTAGGTAGTTGTTCCATAATGTAAATTTCATATCTCTGTTTTACTTAGGGTTTAGATCCAATTAACAGGTTAGGTAGTTGTTCCATAATGTAAATTTCACACCAAAATTTAAACCTTATACATTCATAGTGGTAACTTTACTGGTCACTGCTATAGCTATTGTGCAACTGTCTTTATGTATTGATATTATTGATTCCTCAAAACAACAAATAAAACTTACCAGCTCATTAGACATACGGTTCTCATACGTGAAGCTCAAGCTAACGTTAGTAGGGCCTTTAGAAAGGCACATGGCGACGACATTCTCCGGTGGCACCACATGGTCACATTTCACAATATTCACGCTATCAACAGCTTTAGCGTCTCCCGTGAGAAGAGTTACAAATTCTGATATAGGCTCCATGGTGCCGCCGGCGACGATCACCTGAAAATGTTTAAGTTAAACAGAAGTTTGGCTTAAACATGAAACGTTGAAAAAAACCTACGAACAACGCGCTAGGCACGGTATTCGTAGGTCCTGGGTTCCCATAGTCCGAAGAAGTGTATTTCGTTTTTAATTAATTACCAAACCGCTTTTGGCAAGCTTAGTGATCTAGGGCTGACGAACCTTTATGCATCTACATATTATGCCATTTCTTCAAATAAACATTCAATATAGCTATAAGACGTACCAACAAACAATTTTGACTTCCGTACGTAGATAGAATAATTGTGACGATATAATCATAATCATCATCAACCAGAAGACAAAGTGGATTTTTTCGCATAGAGATTTAATAAGTTATTTCAATTACATTCCTAAATATCTCCAATTAATGCTGTGCACAAATTATATTGTCGCGCGCCATTGGTTCGACCCTGGGTAAGCTAATATATACACGTCAATTAGAACGACACGTCAATTATGGAGGCATTTGCCCAGCGTGGCATTTGAGAGAGAATAGGTACTCTACTACTAACAAGTGAAGCAGCCTATAAGCTGATGTGTGCTGTCACGGGGATGGTTGACATCGCAATGACGGCCTGTCATACCGGGGTGTAAGGATGTGCTTTATTTACGACTAGCGGATCCTCGCGGTTTTACCCACGTGGTACCCGTTCACGTGGGAATATCGGGATAAAATATAGCCTATGTCACTTATGAAGAATGTATCTTGCTAATGGTCAAAGAATTTTCTAGCCGGTGACGAGGGTAAATCAGTTTAGATATTTGGGTCACTTGGTGACGCCCGCGCTGAGGTAGGTAATTCGTAGGTTTGCGAGATGTTGCACTGGGGTAAAGATTACTGTCTTCCGAGCTTACTGCACCTCTTTTTACACGTGCAGCCTGTGGACTGATTACACGCAGAAGACCTACAGCGCCCTTCGAGTCCAGTTCAATAAAGCGTTCAGGATGCTGTTGGGTCTCCCCCGGTTTTGCAGTGCGTCTACAATGCACACCACTATGCGCAAACGAGCCGCCTCGATGGTGCGGCGTTTGAGAGGGAGCTCCAACAGTATGCTGGCCACACTTGCTGACAGGCTCGACAATCCCTACATTAACCATTGCTGCAAATTGCACATTTCGCACTGTAGTTGGACTGTCTGAACCTTCGTATATTATATAATAACTGACATGATATAAAATGACATGAATTAATTTCATTATAATTGAATGTATGTAATATGGAATTTTCGGAATAATTAAGCAATTAATATTTGTATGAATGATATGTACCTAATCTTATAATTTTGAATAAGGCGACTGAGAATGTATTAATGTGTGAAATGTGAAGAGTCTTGCCACTTGAATAAATGATTTATATTATATTATAAATCGGTCCAGTAGTTTCGGAGCCTATTCAATTCAAACAAACAAATCTCAAACAAATCTTTCCTCTTTATAATATTAGTATCGATAATACGCTGGTTTACTTAAGGTGCTTCACTTTTTAATAAATGACGCGGAGTCCTTACTCGTTCGTGATTGTTACCTGTTGTGTATACCAATAAAGTAAATAAATAAACAGACTATAGACACTCACCGACCGGCATTGCTTCACAACGTCCACGAAGTGCTCAGCGGGGTTCAGCAGCAGATACTTGAGTTGGCTATTTGATCCCCTCTGCGCCAACACGCGTCCATACTCACTGCGCTCGCACAGCATTTGCAGGAAACTTATTATTGCGTACAAACCGGTGCCGGGCGATGTTTCTGAATGAATCTGGTAAGTGATAGTACTCTTTGAATGATACGAAGTAATGTAAGCTTAGTATTAGATTGTTATGAGTTAAACAGAGGGCCTAATTCAAGCTTTATTCAACGCGGCTCGCCAGCGACATCGTAACGATTATCCTAAAAAAATAATTTATACAAACCTTGTCCTTACAATGAAAAATGGTGATAACCGTGTCCTGTAGCGGTGAAAGAATACTACCACCCTCTCTCTTCCCTTGGGTGTTGTAAAAGGAAACTAACGGACTAAATACTGCACATACATCCAACAGCATAGAGCGGCGATGGGCTCACTACCTGTCACGCTGAGCACATGTGCAGTCGGTTTTTGATGAAAAGTGGACTATGGCAGAGACTGCTTTTGCGGTCCTCAGGCGGCAGTGTGTAAGTACATATATATTTTTTTATAATTACCTCTGAATTTTGCTTAACTTCTTGTGGAGTTTCTTCCTGTGTTTGGACTTCAGTCTTTTTAGTAGCAATATTTTTTAAAAACACCTCCAAGGAACTCTTCTTATCCACCGCTGCTTTCTTTAACTCGTCCTCTAATATCTGGGGCGTATACCTCATAGAGAAACCGTGAAGCTTCGGGGCTAACCGTGTGGTTTTACAGAAATCCACAGATTTTCTCAAATTCAAATGGTCTATCTCAGCTTTTATCGCGAAGTCTTCGAGAGACAATATTACTGGGTCGTCTTGCTTTTTGTCGTTAGCATTTTTTGTATCTGTAAGTATCCCTGAAAGTGCAATAAGTCATATTGGTAATAGAATTTCATTTTATTTTTATATACTTAACAATTAATCTTTGAACTGAACTATTTAACTTTGTACGTTTTTGTGGTAACTTACTACATTGGACATAGTTACTGTGTTACTTGCTTACTTTTGAGTTTAACCAAACAAGAATGAGGTCTAGATTTTGCTATAACACAATAAATCACCACCTTTCTACATAGTTTACCTATACTTAGCAATAATTCAAATATCACAAAAACTTTTAAGTCATAAATTTGCTTCATTATGGTCTTTTCCCACATTTCACGTGTACTCACCTAACAACTTCCCAACTATAAACTGCAGTTGGTTCAACGACAATAAATTCTTGCTAGACAACTTCGAGCTATATTTGTTTATGTACAACTTCAGGAATGTCTTTACCGCTTCTATATGTCTCTTAGGGACTGGTGCACAGTGAGCATTCTCCAAGGCAGCAGTGAGCCCGTGCGCTTCGTCTAGTATAAGCACGTTGTCTCGTAACTTGAGCGACATACCGGATCTGGCACCTTCGCTTACTATGCCAGCGTGACTTACTAGGACCACCTGTATTCAAAAAAATGTATTCAAAAAAATGCACTTATTGACAATAATTAATTAATAAAGTAAGTCATATTTATTTATTTGTTGAAACTTTTACATTTCATTATTTGGCCGATTTAATCCATGAAGCATTCTCTACCAGTCAACCATAGGGTGGTATAGATATGCAGTGGCGGTACCTTCATACAAGCCGAAAAGCCCGGCTTGCCCTAACAAAAACTCAATATCATTACCGGTAAAACGCAATTTTACCATTGTTAATTTTCTTTCATCAGCATTCAAATTATCAATTTTATAAGTTTCTCATATTATGAATCACCAAAGAAATCGCATAAAGCTGCTTATAAATCGTGCGATGCTTTAAATTGTTTAAATCTCTCTCGCACAAGTTGGCTTGCAACTGGGCTTCGAATTTAAAATATATCCGCTCTCTTTTCTAACTTTAACATAATTGCTACTCTATAAACATAATACTGCGTAAGTATGTATAGATTCTATGAGAAATTCATACTCTTCGTCAAAGCCAGCTTGCGTTAAGAAGTTCGCATCGCAAGTAAGGCCTTCTCTAAATCAGACTTTATTTCTACCGAATCACGTGCAACTTCAACGCGAGCGAACCAATCAGAGGCGACCGACGACGGCTCGAGCTCGGGCAAACCAATCAGAGGCGAGCTTTAATACGCGATTGTGCTGTGCAGCAGCCACAGACTGCAGCCAGCCATTTTTTATTCTTTGTTTTTGTCACACTTCACTTTGTTTGAGCGATTGTTTTTAAGTAACAAGTGTTTTCGTAAAGTTCAAGATTTTGTGATAAAAAATGTGTTCTAAGTTCAGTTCGTCGCTTTATTGGTCTCTGTGACGAACTTAAATGTGTTGGGCATGTGATGTGTTGCAAACAAATGTGTACCTACCTAAAGGTGTTGATGATTGGCATACGGAAGGCAGAGGTAAATAAATTCTTTGAACATCACACAAACCTACACCTGATTTATGTATTTCGCAAACTATTAAAAGTCATCTAGGGCATTAATTATAATAGGTCTATGCTTCGATCAACAATACCAACTAGATAACGCGTCACGTACAAAATCAAAGCTAAATTCTGTCCACGTGAATAAATACTTTTTCAAAGCAATAAATTACTCCTGTCACTTAAAAATAAAAAGAAGTCAATAACATTTAGTGGTGAAATCAACCTTAACAGGCAACGAATAAAGTACTTTTTCCTGTTATTGCCTTGCGAGAAAATAAGAGCTCACTCACTCAAGTGCGCTCTTATTTACCGAGACACATTTTTAGCGCCGACCTGACATCTAGTTGTATTGTTGATCGAAGGGTCTATGTAAAAAACTCTTTGGATTGTTGGTTGCTTCCATTCAAAATAACTAAGTAATAATTAATAAATTAAGTGTAGAAGCCTATAAGTATTACATATCGACTGTGATTCCCGCGCAAAATGCCCATTTTCGCATTTTGTAGTAATTTTCCAGTTGTATTTATCGTTTTTATCGAAATAGGATAATAAATGCATGCTTAATATTACGAATCTCCACTCTGCGAGAATACGGCCGGCGCATCGCATTTTGTAGTAATTTCGTACTTAGTTGTATTTATAGTTTTTATCGAAAAAGGATAATAAATTCATTATAACTTTTTTATTCCTTATGAAGTAACAATTATTCTGGTATAAATTTTACTCAATAATATTATCGTAGATTATTAAGGGGAGGTATTTCGAGCGCTTCCCTCTCGTTCTCTCGACGGTATAACGGTAAGGTAATATTACCCTGGTTAAACACCGTTCCTTGCACAAATAGTACGTAACGGCAAAGCCCGCCGCCTCATGTGGCTCCCTCCGCCGCTGCACGAGCGCCCCCCACGCCGCCGCCGCACCTCTCATCACACCCGCCGCGCCGCGACCGGTCGTTTCGTCTTTAGCTTGCTAAGCGCGCCGGCAATGCTTTTATTATTGATATACCAAATAAAAATAATGTGTATACAATACATACAGAGGTAGGTACCAAAAGTAGGGCCAATTTAATCGATCACATTCTACATCTGTCAGTCTTTAGTCTTATTAGTTTATTACCGCTTGTCTAACTGAAAGTAAGTAAGTAATAAAGATGACTATAGGTACTTAGGTAGGTACTTACGTTTTTAAAAGGTAGGTACCTAATACAGCTTGTCTAACTAACTGTGAAAGTAATTTTAAGATGACTGTAGGCAGGTACGTTTTGTAAAATAAAAAATCTGAACCAAAAAATAATGTTTGTGGTTATACCTACCTAGTCGATTATATTGATGTTAGTTACCTACATGCAGCTTGTTTAGTAATTTACCATTATTGTAGCCACGTGTTGTTATATCAAAAAAATGTAAATCAAATAAAAATAGTGTAAGTAATTACTTAGTTAACTTTTATTTAGTATTTTATTTAGAAATACCTACCATTGTCTTTAAACTCTTGAAACTCTAATGCCGAGTCCGCACGCTTGGCACTTTCAGCAAACTCCAAACCTCAACAAACGTTTGGATTGATTTGAGGAAATAAACGTCGCCATCCACACGCTTGCGAGCGCGTTAGTTTGTTTCATTGATGTAAACGCGTAAAGTGACACACCGCGAAGCAAGTTTGTGCGCACTCAGGTGCAGTCCATCCATGGGCTGCATGCACTGCACCTCGTTTAGTCGCTTCCGAGCGATTGCGGAGACATGTCGTTAATCGTATCACAAAGAAAAAAATAAAAATGCCATCTTGTGCACTCAAAAGTGGTTACAATCACTCGAGAAACACAGAAAGAAGTCTAGGTGTAACGTTTCATCGGTAAGTACACGAAACACTACTAGTTTTAACTTAAAAATAAAATATTTTCAACATCTACCAACACGAAACCATATCGCCGCCATTTTTTCAACGCAAATCATAGACTATAAAAACAGACTGCGCAAATGAGTTTCTGCCTATTATGTCTAATTTGGTTTTACTGTGATAAAAATATTTGCTATTATTTTATAATAGGTACGCATAAGATCATGAGTATCACGATTGACAATTTAGATTACGTGATATTATTGTAAAAATATGAATGAAATGAAACAATCAAAAAATATTTATTTCAAATTGGAACGCATTGACACTCAATACTGAATTTTACTTCAAAACCATAAAACACGATAGTGAACTAAACTTATGTTTTAAACCATTTAAGAAAACCCCATATTACCTAATCAAATAACTTTTAGGGCCATAGTAGCCAGATAAGCAACATACACAAAAGACAGGAAGAAAATTCTAAATTAATAAAAAAACACCAATCAATTAAGGGATGAATTATATTAGAGCGGGCCGTGCACGGGGCGTGCCCCGTCCGGGCCCAGACGGCGCACTGATTTGAGACGTTGCATACATTTTGTATGAAGCAGTACATATTACACAGTGCATGAGCCGTGCCCCGTCCGAGCCCGGACACGGACGGGACACGGCCCGCTCTAATAAAAATACAAAATGTGTGCTCTTAAGTCAGTGGCCCGTCCGGGCCCGGACGCGGGACAGGGCACGCCCCGTGCACGGCCCGCTCTAATATAATTCATCCCTTACTATAAATTATTATGTAACATGTGCCTAATTTAGAGTTATTTTATTGGTGTTTTTTTCTACAAGCTTACTCTTTTAGTAGTCAACAAAACAGAGAAAGTGGATTAGATACGTCAAAATAGTCAACGACATCGTCACAAAAAAAGAAATGCTTTTTTAGCATCTAAGCAAAAAAACGGCACGGCGGTACTATGCTGTTCTCGGAGCAGTTCAGGCCATTTTCGACCCCCTATAATTTCGTTGTGGATAAAAGTCGAGGGCTGAATTCTTAGTAACCAAACAGACATTGTATAAACACGGTATATTTCAAATTTCATTCAATTTGAACCAATAGATTAAGAATTAGACAAAGTTTCTTAATTTTGTCACTCATTGACTGACCGATTATGAAAACTCGAAGGCACTTCTAGCAGACACTAAAGCTTCAAATTTAAAATACAATGAGTGTTTTGTATATAAATCAAGGAAAAACAAAATATTTAGCAATTTCTGTCCAGTTTTCTAGATACACCAACTGCATAAATAACTTTGTAATCCTATATAAATATACAGGATTACAAAGTTACATTTGCAGTGAATGAATCAGTGTACCTGTATATTATTATGTATACTATAATATAATGGAATATCCGGTGTTTTAGTATAGTATTCAAGAAGTAGAAGGTAAGTAAAGTAAAGGTACCGGTAAGGAAATAAATATGACTATCTACAAAATGAAATGAGATGCCATCAAAAACATACTTGTCAAAAAAAAGTCTCACACGCAACTCATTCTTCTACCGTAAAAAGTTGTGAGATCCATGTAATACCAAGTCAACTAAATAATCTAATTTAACATAATATAATAATGTATTACTTGTAAGATACATTGTGTTTTAATGCGATGGCCAAGTCAACCGACTTGGTATTACATGGATCACACAACTTTTTACGGTAGAAGAACTGAGTTGCGAGACTTGGTTTTTTACCAGTATGTTTTTGATGGCTAGCTTTTACAAACATTATCTCTAAAACTTAAAAGGAAGTTTATGAAATTTGGACAGAACCACGTCTATTTGGTCAGTTGAATAATTTCATTCAACTTACTCCATGAGCTGTGAGAAAAATTATAAGTTCGTAAAATAAGTAATTCCAGATGAAGCAGGAAGGCCTCATATCTTATTAATATATACCTATAGACATGTACATAATGATTGAAAAAGAAAAAGATTTTATAATATTATTACATAAAAGTTTTATCTAATAAATTATTTACTTATTTTATTAGCATTAATTTACTTATTCTAAAATATTACAATTAACAAAATTCAATAAAACATTAAAACAAACTACCCATTGATTTGTATATTTTTAACAATATTCTCCTACAACACGATAAAACTATATGAATAGTGTGTCGCATTTGCGCGCTCGGACTTATTCTATAACAACCAAGCCCCCTCCCCAACGTATCACGTGATGCCCGCTGTCATCTAGCTGAGCACAATCTTTGTATTGGACGTGTACTCTAGTTTATTGTACCTCAATGGTTTGTTTGCACAAACGAGACAAGTATTCACAGACGATCGAACTTGGTGCGATCCGCACCAGCGAACAGGGACCGGAAAACCCCTTTTTTTGGTTAAGCCCATTGTTAGGGAAACCCCATCAAAAGCTTACCGAACGATAGGGTTTCCCTATTGATAGGCTTAGTCTATCGTAGCGGTAACTTTTTTGAATAAGGTTAACTGCTTCCAATGCACTTACCAAATCAAATAGGGTATTTGTAACGGTAATTTTAAGCGCTTATCAACTAATAAGGTTACCCTATTGTCTCCTATCTCGTTTTCGCGCACAGCGGGCGGCGGGTTGCGGGCGGCAGACTGCAGTCCGCCGCCGCCGCCAGCTGTTGTTACATGGAAGCTTCATACAACCGCGCCGAAACAGTATTTGTCTATGATATTACTATACAAGTTTTTTATTTAACTTGCAATGCATGTTTATTGGGTGAAATCTTGCAACTTAATTTCGATCCACTTCCCAGTTACCGATTAAGTTGAAATTTTGCATACATGTGTAAATCGCGTGACAATGCAATATTATGATGACATGGCGCTAAGGAAGCTGGAAGCTGGAAGGTGGTCATAGGAACTTCGCAATGAAACAACACAATCTCATCGAGTTTGGGCTTGTTTGAATCGTCTTGACGAGTAGTTTGTCTTTCAATGGTAACCAGGGTTTGATGATGGAGTTGGAAGGTGGTCATAGAAACTCTGTAATGAAACAACGCAACCCCATCGAGTTTCGGCTCGTTTCATTCGTCTTAACGAGTACTTTGTTTTTAGATGGTTACCAGGGTCTTTTTTTTTTTTTTTATTTGCAACGGGTTAGCGCTTGGCCTTCATCTCACCTGATGGTAAGTGACGATAAGGCCGAAGGTGCAAGCGCGCTTCACCCGGAATCCTCAACCACTGAGGAACTGGCTATCTTATCGCAAACTGCCGGAACACAACAATGCTATAAACATCGTTGTTATGGCGACAGACTTAGATAAGATGGTGGTAGCTAGCCAGGCGGACTTAACAGCCCTACCACCAACCAAACCGAGCACACAAAGATGTACCCCCCGCTGGGAATCGAACCCGGGACCTCTGGGTCTGAAACAGGTAGCTTAGCCACTAGACCACAGAGGCGGTTTAAATCTGATCTGATGATGAAGCTGAAATGTGGTCCTAGGAACTCAGTAAAGAAACGACACAACCCCATCAAGTCTCGGCTCGTTTGATTCGTCTTGACTACCTTTGGTGCTAGATGGTAACCAGGGTCTGATGATGGAGCTGCAAGATGGCCATGGAACTCAGTAATTAAACGACATAACTCCATCGAGTATGGCTCGTTTGATTCGTCTTGACGAGTACTTTGGTGCTAGATGGTAACCAGGGTCTGATGAAGGAGCTGCAAGTTGGCCATGGAACTCAGTAATTAAACGACATAACTCCATCGAGTATGGGCTCGTTTAATTCGTCTTGATGAGTACTTTAATGCTATATGGTAACCAGGGTCTGATGATAGAGCTGGAAGTTGGCTATAGGAACGAACCATTAAGACGAACAAACGAAAAGTTTGATTCTTCTTAATGGGTGGACCGTTTTGATGGGTGGTGAGTGGTGGTGGTTTGATGGATGTGAACAAATATTGGATACACGTTCAGTGAGATCAACTAAAAAGTAAAAAATAAATTAAAAGTAAAAACCTTTAATTTTAATGCGCTAAAAAGAAAAAAATAAACTTTTACTAACTAATTTAATCTCATAAAAGTTTGTTTATTTTATTTTATTCTCTTTTGAAACCTACTAACTAAAATAAGTAAGAATTTTCGTATGCTCCCTAGAAGCTTTGTCTCTGTTCCGTTTCTTTACTCATATGCTGTTGTTTTATGTTTTTTTTATTTTTTTTTATTGAGTTGTCATAGTGACTGCATTATGCCTGACGGTAAGCAGCCGATGCAGTCCAAAATAATGAGAGCGCTCCCCACCGTGAAATAAGCACGGTAACAAGCGCACCTATTGTATTTTTTGGTACGAGTACTGATAGTCTACACAGTATGATGGTGGTTCCTAAGACCAGCACGTGTAGTCCGGGAGAGACACTCTCTGTAGTAATCCCGGTAGAAGACACTGAGACTAGCAATGTCTCTACGCAGCTGGAGGTCCTCAAGAGACGCTGTAACCTCAGCATCTCCAATAATGCGTACCGCTCGCCTTTGCAGTTTATCAAGTGCATCGAGGAGGTATTTAGCGGAGCCGTCCCATAATAGGTGGGAACAATACTCCATACTCGATCGCACCTGAGTCTTGTACAGCGATCGATACGTGTACGATCGAGAGCCAGGTTCAGTTTGGAAATGAAATGAAATGAAATAATTTAATCACAGAAAATAGAGTACGTACAAAAGATGGTAATTTATAACAATGTTCGTCTATTTTGCCAACGCAGGGCATGTGAATGGAGATAATTAGGTAAACAGAATTGACAAAAAAATACTAATAATTAATTATACATTTATAGCCAATATAATTATATTGAATATTACGTCACATATAGCAAACGTCACCTATGGCCCGAACGCATTGTTTTTGTGATATGAAAGCCTTATTCATGTCGACTGAATTTCCCCACAAAAGTATGCCGTATTTAAGGTTTGATGCCACGTATCCGTAATAAACCATCAATGCGGTTTTTTGGTTGATTTGCGTCGTCAGTCGCCACAGCGCGTAAGCAAATCTATTTATTTTAGAACATAATTTCTTAATATGTTTTGTCCATATGCACTGACTGTCAATTATTATGCCCAAAAAAAACGACTTCATCTGATTCCGATATTGGTTCATTATTAAGAAGCACAGATAGATTTAGACTTTTGGGTTTTCTATTATAAAATTGTATTTAGTTTTGTTTACATTGACTTTTAAATTTTTCTCTGTCAGCCATTTCGTAATATTATTAATAGTATTGTTAATATCTTCATTAAAGTTTCGGTCTGGAGTTTTAGGTATTACCACAGATATATCGTCAGCGAATAAATTGCACTGATAATTAGTAACAGGAGGTAGATCATTAATGTATATTATGAATAATAAAGGTCCTAAGATAGTCCCTTGTGGGACACCCACATTATTTCGGACAAGTAGTGATTTTGCAGAAGTGTCTTCCTTATGTTCATTAATGTAATTAACTTCGATATATTGTGTACGATTTCTAAGGTAAGTTTGTAACCTTTTTAATGCATTTCCTCTTAAACCGCATTTCTCGCATTTAGATAAAAGTATGTCATGTTAGACAAAGTAAAAGCTAGAAGAATAAGACTGTTGTATCGATATTCTTGTCAATATTTTCGGTAACATTTTTTATCAAATTAAAGGCTGCTAATGTATGTGGTTGAGTTACTTTTCCGAAAACCATTTTGTTCCTTGGCTAATACTTTAAATTTTTCTAAAAAGTCATAAATTCTATTGTGCATAACCTTTTCAAAGACTTTAGATAGTACTGGTATTAATGCAATAGGTCTGTAATTATCCATTACATCAATATCGCCTTTTTTATGTATTGGTTTTATGATTGATAGTTTAAGGGCTTCCGGAAATGTGCCTTCAGTCATTGAAAGGTTTGTTAAATAACTTAATATGTCAGAAAGAACTAGTGCGCAGTATTTTAGAATCTTTGTGGGTAGTGCGTCATAGCCATAAAGTTACTATACCTAGCGGAATAGAGCAACAAACATGAGCTGTCAAACGAAACCGAAATATGATGGCATTTGTGTGTGTAAAGAATGCATTCAGTGATTTTACGTCATGTCGCTTTTCACATTAACATCGATATCGATTATATTAATTACTAACAGTAATAGTATTAATAGAACTAAAATAGGATGCGATGGGAAAATATCCACTATTTCACGTAAAAACCGAGAAATTCGCAAAACCCAAATTCTCAGCGTGCTGATAAGTGCTGACAAACAGTAGCCAAAAACAGTTCTGTGACGTCGCATCACGCATCTCTTTTTATCCCACAGTGTTGTTGCTAGTGATATCCTGCTCGCTCAGCCCTTTGTTTCTCTATTCCGCTAGGTATAGTAACTTTATGGTCATAGCCCACCGATGTTGGGATATTGAGGAATCTTATAATTTTAAATATCTCGTCATGTGTTGTTGGGTATAAAAAGATGCTCGGTTATAAATGTTGGATATTATTAACAGATGTCGTATTAGAATAATAATTATGAAAATTAGATGATTGGATTGTAATGTCAGAATTAAAATTATAATTAGAATTAGATGATTGATTTGTAATGTCGGAATAAAAATTAATAAAATGATTACAAATGTCAATAGGATCCGTAATATTCATATTGTTATGTCTGATTTTGCTTATGTAACTATTATTAAATTCTGGTTGATCATACGATTTAATTAGATCCCACGTGGTTTTACAAACATTTTTACTTTTATGGAGGCGTGTCTCGTTCATAAGTTTTCTAGATTTATTAATACACATCTTTAAAATAGAGGAATACTTTCGATACTTGCACTTAATGGACAGATTCTTTTTTATATAATATTTAAAACGCAATTTTCTCTTTGACACATATGACTTTTTAATTTCCCTTGTGATCCAATTGCAGGGTTTAGATCTATTTCTTAACTTAATTTTACACGAGGGAAAACATAATTTAAAAAACAGTGTTAAGGTGTCATGAAATATATTAAATGATGTTTTTAGATCAGTAGTCTCTTATACATCTGACCAAGACAAACCAGATAAAAGTTCCGCAAATTTTTTCATATTTTCAATGCTGAAATCCCTTCTGTAAATGTACCGTGCGCTATTTTGCTTTACTTTATTTTGTATTGGGATGCAGAGTATTTGACAAGTAGCATGATCTGATAATCCCACTGGGCAAGTATTTCCTTTAGCTGTAGGAATATTACTTACTATCTGGTCTAAGCAAGATTTCCCACGAGTTGGTACTTTAATGTGTATTATGGTTCCATTGTTTTGATTTAATCTAATGTACTCTTCTTGAACATTACTCTCTTTTAATATGTTTATATTGAAGTCACCGGCATTGATTACTTTGGTGTTTCTTTTATATCTTAGTTTTGAGAGTAAGTTCTCAAACCGCTCTAGGAATATATGAGAGTTAGAGCTGGGTGTTCTATAAATACAGACAACTATACATTTAATTTGAGGAATTTCAATACCACAATGCCCAAATGAACATTGAATTGGTAGTTCCCTAAGAAATGGAAGTTTCTTGAATGCATAGCGATCCCTACATAAGATACTTACGCCGCTACGTCTTGGCAACCAGTTCTTGCCTTTTCACAACGATATCGGCATGCTTTGCCGCAGGATGTCCCAAGTATCGCTCATGTACCGTACCGTCATCCGCATAACAATGAATATTGCCTAAGGACAACATGTTATTAATATTCAGAAGAAATAGAGTAGATGAGAGCACAGAACACTGCGGCACTCATGCATTAACCTTGTAAAACGTAGAGGAACTACCCTCACAAAGGACACGAATCCTCCGCTCCACTAGAAAGTCTGCAACCGAGCCGCACAAACGGGGCAGCACACCGAAGGCCGGCAACTTGGAAAGAAGGAAACGATGCCACACTCTATCGAAAGCTTTGACGATATCAAGGCCAACTGCCAGGGATTTGCCATGCTTGTCCGTCGCTTCACCCCACGCGTGAGTAACGTACGCTAGAAGATCACTCGTTGATCACTTGCATATTCCAAAATCCAGACAAACTAAAGAGCCGGACAGAGTCCGGACTAGAGTCTTAAAAGTCCGGACATTTCCGGTATAATCCGGACGGATGGTAACCGTAGTCGGGGGAGGCCGGACGTGACGTCAGACGGCCCTGCATGACTGATACAGGCAAAGGAATCAAGTTCGCTACTCTTATGTGGTAAGGCTTGGAAGAACGGTCAAGTTGCCTTGGCTTAATGTCCGGACTTTTTGTGGGGACTTTATTAAGTTTCCAAATAATAACGTGGTTTTTTATTTGTCTTAGACCCGGTGGGTTGACCAGACCATAAAACTGAACAACTTTCTCCAAGAAATAGGCCAAAACACGTCATATTATTTTTACTTTTCCATACAAACCTTGCTCGGTCAATAGAGACTTTGAAAGAATAAAAAACCACATAGTATATAGGTAGGTACCATAATAATGTACAATTGTATGATCCCACTAACCCACATTGAGCCAGCGTGGCGGGTTATGGCCCAATATCCCCACGTTCTATTGTCCACGTGGGAGGCCTGTGCCCAGCAGTGGGACGTTAGTAAGCTGATGATGCTGTTGTTAGAGCTGCCATACGTCCATGAACATGGGGTTACCATACATTATTCATTTATCATATACCATGGATTTATCCGGACAAAAACAACAAAAATTAAAGGAAAAAAATACTTTTTAAAAACAAGCTTTTATTATGTTCTTGTTGTTAAAAGATCTAAAAATTTAAAAATAATAATTTAATCCTAGTAAGAAAAATATCATTATAATAGGTATACCTACATTGCAACCTTTAACGGTAATTAACCATATTCGTCTACGTCACAATAATCAAATATCTTAAGTAGGTAGATACCTATTAGACATTTTTATTCAACCATAAAACTTTACACCTTGTATTTAATCTTTGCGTTTATATCACATACCCATTTTTTTTTTAAAAGCGTAAGAATTACATTGTGATGGAACATTAAAGAACAGTTAGCATTATTACACCGTCATATTTTTTTTGCAATCACAATGTAACACTCTTTTATTTATAAAACATTGAGTATGTGATAAAAACGTTAAGTTTTTAATACAAGGTGTAATGTATTATAGTTTAATAAAAATGTCTAATAGGTATGTACCTACTTACGATATTTGGTTATTGTGACGTAGACGAATATGGTTAATTACCGTTAAAGGTTGCAATGTAGGTATTGTTTTTAAAAAGTTTTTTTTTCTTTTTTAATTTTAACTTTTTAGTATTATTTTATATTTTAATACGTTAACATATCAATAAAAAATGGTCCACCCATTAAGACGAATCAAACTCGACGCGGTTGTGTCGCTTAATTACTGAGTTCCTATGGCCACCTTCCAGCTCCATCATCAGACCCTGGTTACCATCTAGCACCAAAGTACTCGTCAAGACGAATCAAACGGGCCCATGCTCGATGGGGTTATGTCGTTTAATTACTGAGTTCCTATTGCCATCTTCCAGCTCCATCATCAGACCCTGGTTACCATCTAGCACCAAAGTACTCGTCAAGACAAATCAAACGAGCCGAGACTCGATGGGGTTTCGTCGTTTCTTAACTGAGTTCCTATGACCACCTTCCAGCTCCATCATCAGACCCTGGTTACCATTGAAAGACAATCTACTCGTCAAGACGATTCAAACGAGCCGAAACTCGATGAGGTTGTGTCGTTTCATTGCGAAGTTTCTATGGCCACCTTCCAGCTCCATCATCAGATCAGCACCAATTGTCACGCGATTTACACATGCATGCAAAATTTAAGCTCAATTCGTAACCGGGAAGTGGATAAAATTTAATTTGCTAGATTTGATGACAAACGGACAGGTGAAACTAATTAAAATCTTGTAAAAATCTAACAAGCTGCATTGCAAGCACCGCGCGACAAGTCTTAACGTGAACTGATTGACAAGTCACACGAAAATTAACTTTAGTGCGAATAACTTATTTACGAGTAAGCGATATTTTGCAGCACGCTCGCCGCGAGGGGGCCTCTGTTGAAAGCTACACACGTAAACAGTTATGCAATAATAAGTCTAATGCATTGCACGTAGAAGCTTGAATCGCTTGTGCGCGTTAAAACCCTTTTTATAGGGTTAGCTTCAACAGGGTTTTTGGATGTGGTTAGTGCTTACCCTAATTAACTGTATCAATTTGGTTATCCTTTCGATGCGGTAAGTCGACGATATGCTAACCGTATTGATAGGGTTAGTGAAAACAAGTCTATGAATTACCCTATCAAAAACCCCTTATTTGGTAAGCGGTTCCGGTCCTTGCCAGCGAACTGTACGGTGCGCTTACACAACAGACAAGCGTACCGGACTCCAAACCGTCCAGTCTGTGCTAGCATTGCGTGAACACGTCTCGACATGCCGCCTATTCTATAAAAAAACAGGCCAAAATTGCATTAGTTGTGGCAACTATCGTTGCTACATCGCCATTACATACCAAAATAAAAGGTGAAAGTAAGGGCAAAATTTTATCTCAGACACAGACAAGAGTACGGTCATATGAATTTCATTAAAGATCTTGATGATAAAGATTTTCGTATGTCTTCGAATGAGTTACGAAGCATTCATTGAATTGTTGGATTTTGTGTAATAGTCGCAAGGCGATAATATGTCTTCATTTTTCTAAAAGTATTTGAAACGCTTGATTGTGTGCACCTGATGTCTTTTTGGCGTTGCTCCGAACCGAATCTATGGCTGAGAACACGTAGCGACGTATTGCGCGTACGGTGGCACTTTATAAATAAATAAATAAACTTTCCTACACTTACACCAATTATCTAGCCCAAGAGAAGCTTCGTTATGAAACTCGTTAAATGGTTACTAGACAACGGATAAACATACTTAAAATACTTAAATACATACTTATTATACATAGAAAACCGTCACGCGATCCAATATGGTTAGTTCGGAGCGCACTATATTCGTGGTCCGGCCCCAACCAAGTTCGATCGTCTGTGAATACTTTGAGTAAACGTGTGGACGCATCGCAAGCGCTTGCGGAAAATTGCCTTTGATTTGTGATAAAAAACCGACACTCGATGGATCGGCTACAAGCGCTTGCCAACCTACGCAAACCAAACCAATCGCTCTATCTACACGTTTGAATTTGTGACGGCTTGTTGAGGTTTGCCAAGCGTGTGGACGCGGCATAATAACGGTGGCTGGCCACCAAACAATAGTGTGTGGCAAAGCAGCTCCGAGCAAGCGGTCAAGTGAAGGTCAACCCTTTAATCTCTTTAAGTAGTAGGTGTCTTTCTAAACATTATTATACGTACCTACTTACTTTTTGACCTTTTTTGCATATTGTAAAGTATCAAACGTTTATTTGAAACGCATTAGGTAATAAATATTCGTTTTAAAAGCTAATTTCTTAGCGCCTCGTTGTACAACGTTGTGTATATTCTCTGTACTGTGCGTATAAGATAAAAAATTGCCTGGCAAGTGCGGGCAAAGTAGCTTCGAGCGGTCAAGATAAATCAGCGAACATAATAATTTCGTAAAAAATACTAATCGTTGAAAAATTTGTTGGATTATTGTTAAATCTGTTTAAATATAAAATAATATAACTATTAAAGGTACAAAAATGGACGGAGCAATTTTTCTCAATACGTTATTAAGCAAATATCAAAAAAATATGTTTGAAATGGAAAATTTGAAAAACAAAGCTGTGTATTTAAAGATATAAAAACATATTAAAAAATAAAAATGGACGGAGCAATTTTTCAGTGGAAGTTATAGTGGAAAATGTTAAAAGTTAAAATTTGGGGTTCTCTGAAATGGAAAAAATGTTGGATTCTTTGACACACTTATTCTAACTAGTACATACGTACGTATACAGAAAGAATTTCAGCCTGAGGAAATATTCAGAGATTTTTGGTAAAAATACCTAACTTCTCGTAACAAATTTTGTTGGATTATTGAACATCTGTAATCTGTATTACCTAACTAACTTCAACACATGCCAAATTTCAGAGGCAGAGGAATTTTTCGGAAGTCTCCATACAACAAATGTCCTCGTTGATTGGACTACTAGGCAATGAGGACCGCAAAAGCAGCACTCTGCCATAGTCCACTTTTCATCAAATAGCGACTGCAGATGTGCTAAGCATGACAGGTGGTGAGACTGGGAAGCCCATCGCCGCTCAAAGCTGTTGTATGTATGTGCAGTCTTTATCCCTTATTTTACCTTATCTTGTCTTAGTGGGGCCTGCAGAGGTCTCCCTCTCGCAGCAGCACGTCGACCCATTATTGGGATCTTTTGTGCAACCCCTTCCTATCACTCTGTTTCCTCAGTGAAAATGACTGCCATAAGCTTGGCAATGTTTCTGAGGGCGAAGAGTTTTACTCCGTCCTAGGGCGTCTCCGCCTTTAGTCTTCGCCTTTTACGACACCCAAGAAAAGAGAAGGGTAGTATTCTTTCACCACGCCACGGGTAGAGATGACATGTAAGGTGCAATTAGGTGTGACAAAAAAGGTGGAAGCATACATTTAAAAATATTTTAAACTTAAAATACACAAAAAATATTTAAAAAATATATAAAATACTTTTATAAGGAGGCGTGTCACATATCACAAATCGGTTGATCGAAAATCTTCATAATGCGAGTGAAGCCGCGAGCAAAAGTTAGTACAAACATAAGAAATTGAAAATGTCACCAATATCACCTCTGCATCATCCAAAGCTGCTCTACTCGCATAATAAGGGCAAGCCTTCAATTGTTTACCACATCTCACAATGTCCTCCATGTCCATTATGTCGACCAACATCATTTCTTTCAGCTTGTTAATGTTTGTTTGGTTGTAGTAAGGACAAGATGTGCACGCTTTTGTTTTTGTCCTTTTAAGAACTTTACCATCGTCTCCCACTGATGTGGATTTTGATTTAGACTTTTGCATATCAAGACATCTGGAAAAGTTACATTTATTTATTTATTAATACATAGACTCACTACCACATCCTATGTACACACCACAGCACATTAGACAGAACATTTTGACTTTAAAACAGTTTTTATGCTCTACATAATAAAAGTTGTTTCATAGTAGGTCCTTACTGTTAAACTAATTGTTTTTATTGAGATGAATGTTTGAAAGGCTTAAATAGATAGCTATTATAAAAAAGGCTCTGTAGAAAAAGAATTACTTATACCTTTCATTGATCAGATTGACGTTTTTGAGCTTTGATACATGTGGATTTATGCAATAGTGTTGTCTCGATGCTAAAGTTACCACTCTAGTTTCATCCTTGAATGTGGTTCTTTTTATTTCACCAACAAATTGGGAAAGCTGGCTATGAGTTCTACTGCTAATGTAAATCTGAAATGTAAAAGATAGAAAATAAATCATCATCAGCCTATTAACGTCCCACTGCTGGGCACAGGCCTCCCACGTGGACAATAGCACGTGGGGATATTGGGCCATAACCCACCACGCTGGCCCAATGCGGGTTGGTGGGTTTTAACGACTGTCATCTTACGACAACAACCGGGACCAACGGCTTAACGTGCCTTCCGAAGCACGGAGGAGCTCGAGATGTTTTTAATTTGGTCACCCATCCAGCGACCCGGCATTGCGAAAGTGGCTTAGCAAGCAAGATCGCAAGCCGAATGCGCTAGCCGCTGCGCCATTGAGCTCCTCTTATTGAGAAAATAAATACTTACTTAATTTCATGAAATAGAATAAAATATTTAGCTTTCATATTTGGACCAAATATAAAAGTTAACGGCAATTTTAATTATCTTGGTTTTAGTTTTTCACCTTACCAGCCCACAAGGTGAAGGAGAGTGTCGCTAGCCGATGGCCCAGGGGCAAGCCGATATAAATGAAGGAGGCAATTGTAATAAGAACGGTGCAAGTTCCATTGTGTAAACTCTACAACCTCTTCACTGTACATAGAGGCGTGCCTAAGGTTTCAGAGTAGGGCAACATTATTTTCTTGTGATTTTTAACAGTTCATTACGTATTTTTTAGTTTCTAGGGGGGGGGGGGCAACTGCCCCTACCTCCCCACCCCCGGCGACGCCCTTCCATACCACAGGAAGGAGGGAAAATGTGAAAACATGTAAAAATGTGTGAATTACTGATTCATAATTAAAATATCACTAGCGGCCTGCCAAAACACTGTACCTGTGACAGATTTAAAAAAAAATTCTTTCATACAAACTTAATACGACGTAACTCAATGTTAAATAAACCAGACACAATTGAAAATCAATTGTTTCGCAACTGCTGGCAGTCTTATGATCCTTGACCTATCACCATTTATATAATGTTTTTATACCTTGCTGATACTATCAGTCTCTTCAGGAATTTCATCAGTATCAGACTCTTCTTCGTTCGCTTCACATTCACCGAGAATAAGATCACCATCCTCCCCAAGAGCTGCTACATTTTCTTTATAGCCATCTAATTCTTTTTTAGTTTCACCAGTATTGTGAAAGTGAGTTGTTTTAGTACCAACATTAGATTTTAATTTTGTAACTCTAATCTTCATGTCATTAAATTTCTCATTGAACTTTTTTATTTTTTCTAGCTTAATTTGCAATGAAGCAAGAACTTGATTTTTCTGTATTTTTTCATATTCTTCCTGAAGCCAGTCATCATTGTCTAAAATAAAAATTCATGTTTAGTGACCTTACATTTGAGACTATAAGTCAGTTGCTGTAAAATAGTATGTTATGTAGGTAGGTACTTACTGCAACTTGATGAAAGTTCAAACTTGATTTTACTTATGTCTTCTTCAAGATTATCAATAACTTGTTTATTGTAGTCATGTAACCATTGCAATGCAGAGCAGCAAATACTCAAGGACTTTCCCTGAGCACAAACAAAAAAAGTCACAAAACGTATGTTATGTTTTAAAGTGATTGAGGTTATCTACATCAACATCAGTTAGAATAAGATAAAATTAAAATAATAAACTTACCGTACCAGTCGGACTTTCAAAGATGCCTGGTTTCCTATTTACAACAGTAAAATACAGTTCCCTCATGAACTTTTCTTGGATGGCATAGGGTTGAAAAGGAAAAGAAAAGCAAGGCATCTTCATTTCATTTTCCATAGCGAAAGATTTTTTTAATAAAATCTTTTTAATTTTATCTTATCAAAAAGCCTATTAGAAGTGATGCCGCAGTTTTTGCTTGGTTTTTAATTCTATTTTATAAAAATTTAAAAGACAGCGAAATTTTTTTCGCGCCTGTTTGTTTGTTGTTTTTGTTATTTATTACTATTATTTATTTTTTTTAATATTTGTTCCATGAAGGAACAGGCTAAGGTCTGAGCCATACTGCCTAGTCATTAGTTTTTTATTTGTTTTTTTCCCTTGATGATAATGAGTGGTGATTAAGATGAATGATAAATGATGTTCCCCAAACCCCTTAAGTCCTCAGTAAAGATGTGGGACTTTACTGATGTCTCACGCGGACTACTTAAGAGAATTTGAAAAGTGATGTTGCACTGTTTTGTTTCATTTGCCAACACTCATGCACGTTCACAAACACTTAACGGGTAATAATTCACTATTATTTCACATTAATATTCGAAAAATCACAAATAAAACCAAACTGCAGACATGACGCTACACTTTCCCGCCAAGAAGTTCTTTCATTATTTAATTTGTTCCGTGAAGGAACAGGCTAAGGTCAGAGACCATACTGCCTAGTCATTAGTTTTTTATTTCTTGTTTTCCCTAGATGATAATAAGTGGTGATTAAGATGATGAATGTTAAATGAAGTTCCCCCAATCACATGAAGCGTCATGTCTGCAGTTTTGTTTTATTTTCTAAAATTTGTGTTGTTTCGAATATTAATGTGAAATAATAGTGGATTATTAACCGTTAAGTGTTTATGAACGTGCATGAGTGTTGGCAAATGAAACAAAACCGTGCAACATCACTTTTTAAATTCTCTCAAGAAGTCCGCGTGAGACCTCAGAAAAGTCCCACATCTTTACTGAGGAGTCCTCAGTGAGGACTCAAGGGGTTTGGGGAACATCATTTATCATTCATCATCTTAATCACCACTTAATATCATCAAGGGAAAAAAAGAAATAAAAAAACTAATGACTAGGCAGTATGGTCTCAGACCTTAGCCTGTTCCTTCACGGAACAAATAAAAAAAAAGTTATGTCAGTCAGGTACTCCGGTGCAGTGCTTCCACAATGAGGGGAACTTCCCCTTTTGAGGGGAAATTAGGGCCCAGAGGGGAAGAAAAAGGGGAAAGAGATGAATAGGGGAAATCGAGGGGAAATCATGTATGCGAAAAGGAGACCCGGAGTTTTATGCTTAAGTTGTATACTTTTTTAATTTTTTACACATTTGACGCACCTTTTTAGCCTCAAATGTGTCATGTGTAACGGGGACCAGCTGACGTACTTTTTGATCTCACCCAAAATCATTAGAATTTTTTTATTTTAACTGCCGCCAAAAATCCTGAAATTACCTCTAAAAGGAGAAACGGAAAATTCTGAAGTTACCTCTAAAAGGAGAAACGGCACTTTCCATAGAAAAAATGCTTAACATGTATACAGAATTTGGTATTAAAGTAAAGCTAATATTATTTGCTACCTAAACCAAGTTTTGTCTTTT
The DNA here is from genome assembly GCA_963921215.1 of Scoparia ambigualis. Taxonomy (NCBI): domain Eukaryota; kingdom Metazoa; phylum Arthropoda; class Insecta; order Lepidoptera; family Crambidae; genus Scoparia; species Scoparia ambigualis. Next base: position 8,568,106 of record OY992511.1, on the reverse strand, counting down.
TTTTATCGAATTGCGGATAAGATTTATTTAATTATTTATATTTTTTAATATGGAAACACTGAGTCTTCAACAACAGACATGTTACTTTAAAATTGTCTAACATGGCTGCATAAACCATAATTCTTTTGCTTTTAAAAAAGAGATATGTCAACAATGCCGTCACGTCATGTTTGATTTGACAGCTAGCGGCTGTTAAACTGTCAAAAACTAAATTAAACAGGTACTGTTTATAGTATACTTATTAATCACATTACTTTTATATTTTTATAAAAAAAACCTTTTTTTAAAATCAATTAAGAAATGGGTCAAAATGCAAGATATTTACCTTTCATTGGGGCTAAGTTTCATAACAAATTAATGTCATTGCAAAGCAAGCAAAGTGCCTTTATTTTTAAATAATTATTATTATTTTAGTTAGTGCTTAGTCCCTATGCTGCATTTTGAGAAATTTTTGTAACTAGTTATTAAACCAGTTTAATTATTACACAAATTCCTATAGAATTCTTGATATTCTGGTGGTAATAGTAAGTAAGCAATCATACTTTCCACTAGAAAAGTCTCCTTTTCTATTTTTTTCTTCTTTTTTTATCTTTTTTTTTCCTCTTTTTTTCTCTTTTTTCTTTTTTATTTTATTTATTTTCTTTTTTTTCATCGGTTCTTACATTGCATATTTTCTGTACTTAATAAAAATATTTGCTTAACGCAGTTGTAAAATTAAATAAAACAATATTTAAATAAATAAACAATAACAATGTAGGTACTGACCAGCATAGAAGGTGACCTTTTTGCCGGAATAACTTTTGTTTTCCTGTTAACATAACTCTTTTCTTGTACCTACCTTCAAAGATTATTAATAGGTATTTTTTTTTTAGTTTTATTCCTTGAATCACTCATTTTCAAAGTACTTTCTAATATTTCTAACAGACAAACCTTAACATTTGAAATGACAGCTTAAACGACTGACATTTACTACGATCGGATACACACACGTTCCATTTGTAAAGAAAAATTGTTTGGCACTTAAACCCAGTGCCATCTGTGAAAAAATCTCAAAATTAGAATAATTTTTTGTAGGCGTTTGCTTTTCGACGCCTCAATTACCAACCCCCCCCCCCCCCGCGCCCCTCGCAACATCAAAATTTTCCCCCCTAATTGTATAAGCCACTATACACTAATATAGTAATTTATTATCAGAATAACTTTTGAGGGGAAAAAAATCCTGAGAAGGGAAAATCTCAGTTTTGGCGTGGGGAAAGGAAATCATGAAAGTGGAAGCACTGCTCCGGTGTAGAAGTTCTACATTTTCTAAGACTTTTTTGATAGTTAAATTTTCTATTTGTAGTAGGTATTTTTAAATAATAAAATACATATATTTTAACTCCTTTTTAAGTCGTTCTCATTATGGCTCATAAGTAAGTAAATGTTGTTTAAATCAGCAACTGATACAAGATATAAATAGTGAAACACAGTTTCCATTTTCCAAAATGTTAATCCCTTAAATAAAATATATAATGTGCTTAGTATGGTTAAATATGCAACACATGACAAAGCTTAGGAACAACTAATACTGTGTTATCTGTTTTCAGTATTAAGATATTGCCAGGGGCAACGGTCTGTGAGGACTGTACATTAGAAGGTGACATCACCATTGGAGGAGGCACTGTTATCCATCCTCGGGTGACAATTATAGCAGAAGGTGGTCCTATAATCATTGCAGAGTACTGTATTATTGAAGAATATTCTACTATCATTCATAAGTATGTAAAACAATAAAAACAATATTTTTGTACTTACAAGAAACCTAAAAGTATTATAATGAAATTCTGTATTCTGTTCTAGAAAATGTGATAAACAGGAAGTGCCTCCGAAACCACTGTTCATCGGGGCACACAATGTGTTTGAAGTAGGCTGCAAGCTGGAGTCTCCTTGCGGTCACGTAGGAGAAAGCAATGTATTTGAATGTAGATCCTTTGTAGGTGTAGATGTTAAAATTGGAAGTGGCTGTGTGATAGGTAATTATAAATTTAGTTTATATTATTAATTAGTAATAGCACAGTATTAGAAGCACCTACAGTAACCCGACTCCTTTGTTGATAAATGCATGCCGCCACTGCGTAGGTATACGCACAGAAACTCCGTCAAGGGTCAGGGTTGTCACAACAAACTACTCAAATATATTACATAAAAGTTTTAATTTGTAATAACAGCTTTTATTACGTAGGGCATAAAGTTGGTCTCAAGGTCAAGATGTATAGTCTGAGGTCTTACAGAGGACTCTAGGTACTTACAAGAGAGAGAGTCTACGTACATCTGTTGGTAGAGGTGATTACAAGGACCTACCTACCTATGCCAGGACTCAGGAGCAGTACCAACAAGTAACTGCTTACTTGCCTCAGTATAATTTGTAGTGTATAGGTAGGTAGTAAGTAGGTAAATATAGGTAAGTACTAATCATTTATAAAAATGAATAATTCTAAAAATACATCATAGAATAGGTAGGTATACTCAACGGCACGCTGGGCTACCACGATGGTAATCAAATTCAATCAATTTTATACTTAAATTCGAAGACATTAAGGTTAAAATAAATTCAGATGTTTGACAGCTTTGTATAACCTTACATAGGTAGGTAGGTACTGCTGCCTGTTATCCCTTCGAGTGGCAGATGTCCCCCTTAGGGACATTTTGGTCAAATATTATAAGTAGGACGCCATTTTGAAAATAGTGGGTTATGTGCATTATTTAAATGCCTTAACCCTTTAGATTTCCAAAAACTGTAATTTTACTGATTTTTTATATGAAACTCATACCATAAGGTTGCATTTTTGTAATGAAAATAAAATTTTTAGGGAAATTAAATAAAAAAAAATTATAATGCTGTGGTAATAGTATGTAGTAACCCAAGGAAACTATTATTATTACAATGAAATATTGTTGTGTGTATACAATATAAATATATTATGTTTATTATTTAAATTTTGCATTCACAATGCTATATAGATAATGGATAAAAATGTTTACTAGAAAAAAAATCAACCAGTCTCAGGAAGCTCGAGTGGGATTCGAACCCACGACCTTTTTGGATTGCCGGTCCACTGCTCTAACCGCTGAGCTACCGAGACCCCAGAAGACTCGTTAAATTTTTCCTAGTAGTTTGATTATGCTGCAAGCCAGCGGTATTACGTCAATGTGAAGTCTACCCTCACATTCGAAAGAAATACTTTTACAAGTATTTAACAATCGATAAAGAATCGATAAATATATTAGCTTATATTTATACTGTGGTATGTATTTTGTATTATATATTCTATGTTGAAAGTTATAAACTCATTGGTAGGCAGTTCTTACATTCTTTTATAATTATTTATTATAGTGAGATACCATCTCCCCATGTGTGGGAAGTGAGTGAGATACCATGTGCTCTTCAGATAACATTTACAAACTGCCTTAGGGTGGATTCGACCAAACTGGAATAAGGTCTTATACCTAGATTAAACGCCGAATTTGTATAGACTAATCTCGGAGTAAGTCTTATTCCAGTTTGGTCGAATTCACCCTTAGTCTCTCAGTGGTCTCAGATACTGCAAATTTTGTGAAATGTAAAAAAAATATTATCGATTTGAACTGCAATCAGTGTTTAATAATTTCTATAAGTCTACTGAGTCCACATAACTTAACTAACAATGAAATATGCTATTAATTCCAGGTGCTGCCTGCAATTTGACTGCACCACAGACATTAGCAGACAATACCGTCATATGGGGTTCAGAACATCACATCAGGGAAGCTTTAGAAAAGCAGCCTTCTCAACTCCTTCAACTTGACTTCTTGAGTAAAGTGATGCCAAACTACCATAGGCTACGGAAACCTAATGTCCATAAAAGGCCACCTGCGGCGCGACAGTCGCAAGAATCATCCCCAAAACTTTAAAATCCCTATATCTTCAATCTCAACAATTGCAACTAATTATTGGCTCCGCTTGACTCTCTGAGGGTTATATTTATTTTTAAAGAGCTTTATATTGTTATTTTAAGTTAGATTATAATAATAACATAAGTCAGATTTCTTAACTTTACTAAATTAGTAAAGTTTTATATTAAACAACTGACCTAAAAATGCGTCTCTTTAATTTTTTTTTTTTTTTAATTGTAACCCTCTAATAATAAAGGCTTTTGTCCGGTATTGGGTCAGTAAGTATATAAAATATTTAAGTAGGTAAATTAATATGAGCAAGTGTGAATATTTTAGTTGCAATGGTAGTTCATCGGCAAATATTTAAAATATCCTATCAGGCGTAAAAATATTGAAAAAGATAAGTTTTAGAATCTTGGGCGCTCCGGTAAATTCAGAAGCAATATCTTGCTCGCCAAAAATCAGGAACTTTAGTCAAGTAGAAGCCATTTGGAGCGGTTGCCACCACACATTGCTTTAACGCTTTTATGTTCATGTTTATCGATGCCTAAATTAAATTATAATGTCAGAACGGCTCCGGTATGGCTTTGCCAACAGGAAATATCGGTTATCGACCACATCCTTAAAGAAGCCCTGGAAGGCATCCTAAATGTGGATCTGGATGATAGGCAGTGGCATCAGGCATCCCTGCTGATAAGGCACGGTGGACTTGGCATTCGTCGTGTACAGGACACGGCATTACCGGTTTTCTTGACTTCTATGGGGCGCTGAGTCTGGTTACTCGCATACTCAATGTTGATTGTAACGAAGTTCAGGTCAAAGTTGACCCGCGCTGAAGTCATGGATGGCGCGAGCGCAGCAGATCAGGGCGTTATCTCAGCCAGAATCCGGTGCTTCGCTGCATGCGTTGCCTTCTCCACATTTGGGCACCTTCATGGACGATGATTCCTCGCGAGTAGCGGTGGGATTAAGGCTCGGTTGCAGAATTAGTGAACCGCATCGTTATGTTTGCGGAGCTCAGGTTGAGCTGTTCTAAATGCGCAGGCAGATTTCCGAGACATCACGCGCTAAACGATATCATTCGGCGAGTTTTGATCTCGCTCGGCTAATATTCCTTATGCGCTGGAACCTCCGGGCTTGAGTCGCACGGATAGCGAGAGACCCGATATCTTGACTTAGGTTCCCTGGGAAGGGCCGTTACTTGTTCGGGGTTGCTGGGTCTGCTGCCGAGACTGCCGCGAGGCAAAAACAGTAAGTATCAGGCGTTAAAGGAGTAGAGACAACTGGGGTGTGGGGCTCTGAAGCAAAAGCTTTCATTGCCAAAGTGGGACACCGTTTGGCGGATCGCGACTACGATCGCCTCTGCAAGTCATACCTGGTTCAAAGGTTCTACCTAGCGATACAGCGCGGCAACGCTGCCGGTATCATGGGAACCTTTGAGCCGGGGGACTATAATAATCTATGGCCGGAGGTGACTCGCGGGGGTCTGCTAAGAAGAGGATAAGGATACCTAAGTTTTTTTTCTTTTTTGGTTTGTTTATTGTATTTTACTAACATTTAATTTAGTAAGTATACTTAATTGCATTCAATATATGTTTTTAATTTATTAATGTTGTAGTGTTTATTTTCGCACGCACGAGTGCGTACAAAGTGGACGTGTTGAAAATCTTAATGTCTGTGCTAGTTGAAACTCAGTCCTAATGTGTTAATAATAAAGCAACTTCTTACGCGCACGGGACACTCCAGAAACGACGTTTCTACACTTCGTAGCCAGCGGCAGCGCCACCTAGAGTAAAAGAGACGGTTTTCGAACATTCCGGTCTTCGCTCGCTTATTATTTTTTTGTTCTAAGCTCTGTATGACTTTTCTTTTTGAACTGTTCTAAACTTTGCCGCAACCGCACGCTTGCCAAACCTCTGCAAGCCGTCACAAATTCAAACGTGTGGATAGAACGTTTGGCTTGGTTTGCAAGACAATCACAAATCCAAGCCTCGTCCGCACGCTTGCCACTTGCCGCAAACTCCAAACCTCGACAAACGTTTGGATTGATTTGGGAAAACAAACGTCGCCATCCACACGCTTGCGAGTGCGTTAGTTGGTTCTGAAGAGGCAAGCATGACGGACATGGATGTTGTTGTGTCGGCCATGACATTTGGCGTTACTTATTTTTATTACAATTATGTTCGTGGCATGATATGGCAAAAAAGATCGTGGATGTTAAAAATTCATAAAAACCGTACTAAGTAATTATTTTACAATAGGAAGGTACTTATATATTTTATTTAACAATTGATTAGACTATCAAAATAATACTACCAACCCCTTTCTTCCCTTGGGTGTCGTAATAGGCGACTAATGGACTAAAGACTGCACAAACATCCAACGATCGCTCGGTTAAGGACAGATTCTGTTGGGACAGATTAGGTTTACGTCAAATTCTGTTAAGGACAGATTCGCTTTTAGACAGGAATACAATTCGAGTACAAAAGCGGCGATGGGCTCATTAAAATAATACTACCAACCCCTCTCTTCCCTTCGGTATCGTAAAAGGCGACTAACGGACTAAAGACTAACAGTGTTATATTAATTAAAACAAATAAACAGAAAAATAAAGTTCATAGAAGATGGAAACGTTATGGTAACCCTCGTGACTACGATGAGTTTTCCCTACTGAGAGCTCGTGTTAAACATATGCAACAACAATGTTTCAGCGATTTTTCGGAAGCAGCTGAAATTAACATAAAGCGTGCTCCTAAATACTTTTGGACTTACGTGAAGTCTAAGAGAGGTGGTTCAAATTATCCTAGAAATTTTAATCTTGGTGATGATGTGTTCTCGAAAGGTCAGGAAATCTGCAATGCTTTTAATAGGTTTTTTGAAAGTGTTTTTATTCCCCAGGGCCCTTCCGCCGCTCCTTCTAGTTCATCTTTTGACAGCTCCTCAAACAATGAGGCTTACATTTTTCCTGATTTAGTGAAGAAACATTTATCTGGTTTGGATGTTACAAAGGGAGCCGGTTGTGATGGCATACCTCCTTTCTTCTTGTCAAAGTGTGCTGCGAGCCTTGCTCTTCCGATTTCCATTCTGTTTTCCAGCTCATTGCGTGAATGCATCTTTCCAGACGTCTGGAAGTGAGCACACAACGTTCCAGTGCACGAGAAGGGTTCCAAGTCAGTAATTTCCAATTATAGGCCCATATCAATTCTTAATACTAATGCCAAGGTATTCGAAAGAATTGTATATGACAGTATGTACTCAATAATTGCGCAGGAAATACCAAATTCGCAACATGGCTTCTTGAGAGGTCTTCTACTGTGTCGAATTTGGCTCTTTTTACCAACTATGTTTTGGAACAGATGGAGGGAGGAGGACAGGTTGATGTGATCTATACAGATTTCGAAAAAGCTTTTGATCGTGTTGATCATAATGTCCTCCTCCAAAAGCTTGAATCGTTGGGAATACCTGGCAATTTGCTGCGATGGATAACATCTTACTTATCGAATCGCTCACAGGCAGTTGTTCTTGGCGGTTACAGGTCTGATTACATTACTGTGCCATCAGGTGTCCCGCAGGGCTCCCCGGTCCTCTTTTCTACAACGCGTACATTCATGATATTAATACCTGTTTCGGTAATGCTAAACACCTCTTATATGCCGACGACAAAAAAGTTTATATGCGTATTAATTCCGTCTTTGACTGTTCGTTGCTGCAGCAAGATCTTAACAATTTAATGTCCTATTATACCAAGAATAACATAACCGTCAGCATTGCCAAGTGCCATTGTATCAGCTTTACGCGCAAAAGACAGCCAATACAATTTTGTTACAAATTTAATGACGTATTGCTAGGTAGGGTTGAGTTGGTTCGTGACCTGGGGCCCAAGTCTGCTAATTTACGAATGGCATAATTGAATCGCAATTGTATCGCATTGTAATTGTTTGACACATTTGGTATTCATAAATGAGTAAGAGAATACCAAATGTGTCAAACAATTACAATGCGATCCAATTGCGATTCAATTATGCCATTCGTAAATAAGCAGACTTGGGCCCCTGGGTGTCTGGTTGGATTCTAAGATGTCGTTTTTCAAATCACGTTGACACCATCGTGAATAAGTCATATCGTAATTTAGGTTTCTTGATGCGTACTTGTAAGCCATTTAAGGCTATTATTAGCATTAAAATAGTATACCACGCTTATGTTCGCAGTGTATTTGAATACGCCAGTCCTGTATGGTCTCCATCGTATGCCATTTATAAAAATCGCATAGAAAATATACAAAAGAAGTTTATAAATCACCTCAATTATAAAGCTCAAAAAGAAAAAGCAACTATTAAAAACTACCAAGATAACTAATACTTATTGCTGAAAATATCAAAATCGCTATAGGTATGCCTACAATATTTGAGGAGTTCCCTCAATTCCTGAGGATTCCATCATCAGAACTGGAGTTTGATAAAATGGAACCAATCTGGAAGTATATTCTTTCAAATAAAAAAAGAATTTTCTAAATCGGTGTATAAATGACTGAGTTGGTTCTAAGGTAACAGGCATAAAAAACATACAACCGAATTGAGAACCTCCTCCTTTTTTGAAGTCGGTTAAAAATAAAGTAATGTAAAATCGTAAAGTATAAGGCCACTTAAAAGTGTAAGTATGATTAATGAAACTAAATCAGTACTTATACCCACTGACACCACACACATCACCGAGACAAAGTAGGTGTGCAAAGCCAAATGCATGAAATTAAAACAATTGTCTTTTACAACACCAACTGTTATTATATTTATAACTGCAAGGAGTATGGTCTGCTAACACTGGAGGAGCGGCGCGTGGCACTTGACATGGGACTGTTGTATGATGTGGTTCATGGGCGTCTCGATTGCCCCGAGCTCGTTGAAAGCATGTCACTGCGGGTGCCAGGGCGGCGCACGCGACACACCTTACTATTTGCTATCCCCTCTCACAGTACCAATTATGGACAGAATGCGGTATTGACCAGAATCTTTGACACTTAAAATAATTTTTTTGAATATGTGGATCCCTTTATTGATAACAAGCGTACATTTTTAAAGAAAATTAAAACTAAATGGTGTGACTAAGCGACTAGGTTACTGTATGTATGTGTGTATGTATTTATTTATGTATCATAACTATCAGTATTTAATATTATTTTAATTACTTAATTATTATCATTATTTATTTATTTTAATATAATATAATATCCATATTATATATTAAACAAGGAATTTAAGGAAGAAAAACTGTATTAGGAAATATTTCATCTTTACATGTATTAGTAGTAGTTCTGCTTCTTTTTTTTATTTTTTTATATAAAATTGTTATCTACTTGGAGTATTACGCTATATAAATACCTACTATAAGTCTAGACTAAGTTTTTAAGTAATTTAACTATTTGTAAACCTGTGGATAACTGATCTGGCTAAATTAATATAGGCCTTAATGTTTTCATCACACTATATTGTTACCATTTGGCTGTTTGTTATCCCTAATTCTAAAAATAAAAAATAAAAATAAATAAAGACTGCCCATACATTCAACAGCATAGAGCGGCGATGGGCTCATAAAAATAATACTACTAACCCCTCTCTTCCCTTCGGTATCGTAAAAGGCGACAAACGGACTAAAGACTGCACATACTTACATCCAACAGCATAGAGCGGCGATGGGCTCATAAAAATAATACTACCAACTCCTCTCTTCTCTTCGGTGTCGTAAAAGGCTAATAACGGACTAAAGACTGCACATACATCCAACAGCATAGTGGCGATGGACTCCTCAAAATAATACTACCAACCCTCTCTTCCCTTGGGTGTCATATATAAGCGACTAACGTGCTAATAATGGTTCACTAGCTAAGCACATGTGCAGACTGTGCAGTTGTTTCGTGCTGAACCGTGGACTGTGTAGGCGTGGTCTGTGTTGTCCATAGATTTAAATGACTACTAATTTTACCATAAACTTTAAAAAAATATCTCAATAAAGTTGTCGATTTATGTAAAAAAAATTCATCATCATCATCAGCAGCCTATAAACGTCCCACTGCTGGGTACAAGCCTCCCACGTGGACAACAGCACGTGGGGATATTGGGCCATAACCCATTGGGCCAGCGTGGTGGCCCAATGCGGGTTGGTGGGTTTTAACGCCTGTCATCTTACGACAACAACCGGGGCCAACGGCTTAACGTGCCTTCCGAAGCACGGAGGAGCTCGAGATGTTTTTAATATCACCCATCCAGCGACTCGGCATTGCGAATGTTGCATAGCAGGCAAGATCGCAAAACGAACGCGCTAGCCGCTGCGCCATCGAGCTCCTTGAGAATATCCTCCTCCTCCTCGAAATTAAATTCACTCATTCCATAACATTAGTAACATTCCAGGAAGTATACGACTTTCTTCATTTTACCCGTCACTCATTTTCCAAATGAGTAAAACTAAAACCTAAATAAATTAGCACGTCTGTTCGCCACCAGTGCACTAACGAGATATGAACGAGACTGAAGTGCGCACAAACGTGTGGGACGCTTCGCAAGCGCTTGTGGCAAATTCCCTTTGATTTGTGACAAAAAACCGACACTCGACGGATCGGCTACATGCGCTTGCAAACCTAGGCAAACCTACGCAAACCAAGCCAAACCACAGAACAATATACTCTAGCGAGCCAAACGCTCTATCCACACGTTTGAATTTGTGACGGCTTGTCGAGGTTTGCCAAGCGCCTGCGTAGAGTTTGTAGAGGTTTGGAGTTTGTGGCTTGTGGCAAGTGGCAAGCGTGCGGTCGCGGCTTTAAACCAGTAGTTTTTTTTGTTTGTCCTTGAACCAGGGACTTTAATCGATATTTTATAAATATCGATATTTCAATAAAATTTCGATAGTTGGATATCGATACGAAAAAGCGTTAAAAATATCGATAATTTTATCGATATTTTAATATCGATATTGTAAACTGACGAGTGCGACGTTGCCAGCTTTAGCAGGCGTAGATGTTTGGGATTGCCGGCGGAGCGATGCGACACCGACAAGTGTTTGTTTTTTTACAAGCTTTTTAGCTTGTAGGTACTTATCTTGCAATGTATTTTGTTCGAACGAAATCTTGCAACTTAATTTTGATCCACTTCCCGGTTACCGATTGAGCTGAAATTTTGCATACATGGGTAAATCGCGTGACAATGCAATATTATGTTGACATAATGCTGATGTAATGATGGAGCTGGAAGGTGGCCATAAAAACTTCGCAATGAAACAACACAACCTCATCGAGTTTGGGCTCGTTAGAATCGTCTTGATGAGTAGTTTGTCTTTCAATGGTAAATAGGGTCTGATGATGGAGCTGGAAGGTGGTCATAGGAACTCTGTAATGAAACGACGCTACCCCATCGAGTTTCGGCTCGTTTCATTCGTCTTGACGAGTACTTTGTTTATAGATGATTACCAGGGTCTGATCTGATGATAGAGCTGGAAGGTGGTTCTAGGAACTCAGTAAAGAAACAACGCAACCCCATCGAGTCTCGGCTCGTTTGATTCGTCTTGAGGGTACTTTGGTGCTAGTTGGTAACCAGGTTCTGATAATGAAGCTGGAAGATGGTCATAGGAACTCAGTAATTAAACGACATAACCCCATCGGGTATAGGGGCTCGTTTGATTGGTCTTGACGAGTACTTTGGTGCTAGATGGTTACCAGGGTCTGATGATGGAGCTGAAAGGTGGCCATAGGTACTCAGTAATTAAGCGACACAACCGCGTCGAGTTTGATTCGTCTTTACGGGTGGTGAGAGGTGGTGGTTTGGAATAAATTTTGTACGTGAATAAATTTTGTATAAGTAGTTATATAAATATTTGTGTATAGTGAGATGAACAGATGAAACAGGTGTCTAGCGATAACTAAACAGAAAAAAAACTTTTACTATGAACTTATAACGTCATTACACAATTTATATGATATAAAAGGTTGTCGGGAGATTTACTATATAAGGTGACTGCTAGAAACTGTCTTGCGGTTTCTAGCAACTTCAAGGGCTGGTCAGAACAAGTGAGGAGCGTCTGTTCAAAAGGAGATAATTCCACCATAAAGGAATTTTCAGAAAACACGAAAAACTAATATCATGCTGAGTTTAGGTTATAGTTTTTTCTTTTTAAGGTGATAGGTAGGTATTACCACAGTAGTTTTGAAGAAAGTCAGAAAATATTTTTTTATTGATCATGGTATTTTTTAAAAAATTTTGTAGTTTGTAAATATCTCCTTTTGAACCAGATTAATCTCTTTTCCCTCTTTTAAAATTGATATTTTTGACAGATTAAAGAAAAAAAGAAACAACGTTTGTTTATGGTTTTTTTAAAAATAAGGGTTTTCAGTAGATTTGATATGATCCGGTTTATCACCATAATCACAGTACTTTTGCTTTGCCATACATATTTACCATAATGTTGAATGATACACACATCATAAGCATATTGGGAGCGTATATTCTTTTTGGATTGATTTTTAGGACAAAAATGATTTCTATTTTCCCTTACAAATACAGAAATTTATAGTATATAAATAAACATTAGAGTAAGATATTTAAAATCTTTAAAAATATTCCTTAATGATCTACAATTATTAATATTATACATAGTTCTGGGGCATTTTTTGTGTTATAAAGGTGGATTGACTATTTACTGAGTTACCACAGAATATTTTGCCTTGTTTGACATCACAAATCGATTAAAAAGATAATAATTGAAACAGAAATAAAATATCTCCTTAGATACAGATCATTTTAGCACGGTGGTCATTTTGTATGAAATATAACTCCATTTGTTCAAAACATTTATTGTGTTATTTTTATGTTAATATTCTTTGGAAATGTCTCTTTTTGATTGAAGCTGTGAGTTTGAACGTCGTTTTTCTATTTAAAAAAAACGCCTTTTGAAGCCAATTTTAAGCACTAAGTTGTATATTGGAACATAGAGAGCATTAATACCAAAAACATTAAATGGAAAGTGGATTTATCTCCTTTCGAACAGACGCTCCTCATAGTGTTTAAAAAATACTTAACAAACATTACAAAAAAGGAATTCGTGTTTAATTTTGCATTTTTAATGAAATAATTCATTTTGTGAATTTTAATTGGATAGTCTTTGAGTATATGTATGTGTAAACAAACAAGTAAATTAAATAACCTGATGTTTTTGATTTTAACTATTAAAACCTAGAAAATACGAGTATTTACCTAGTTACTTACTTAAATCTCGCGACAACCTTTTATATCATATAAATTGTGTAATGACGTTATAAGTTGATAGTAAAAGTTTTAATGCCTTACAAATAAACAGAGAATAAGGTCGGAATAGTAATTCCGTGTTTTGTCATTTTTAGTCTAATTCAAAATTACGTTTGCATGACAGGAACAAAACACAGAATAACTATTCGTAGCTTATTATTTGTTTATTTGGTAGGCACCTAAGTAAAAGTTTATTTTTTAGCGCATTTAAATAAAAGCTTGTTTGTTAAAAAGGTGTTGTACTTATAATTTTGTTTTGCATTTTTTCAAGCGGCAGTTGTACGTTCCTTGCATATTTTAGTAATTTTTCCTATTTATTTGTGATGCAAAATGGGAAGAAGAAAAACTAACAGTGTATACAGAAGATATAACCTGCACGATGATGGTACATCAAGATGTACTATGTGCAATAAGATTTTAAAACGAGCACTACACATTGAAATGAAACACTTTTTTACGGATTAACACGCGTTTAATACTTTAGAGGCGATGAAATCCGTTAAATTCAGTCTAACCAGCGCTGGGTTGATTTCGCTTTGTTCGCTGGTGCTGAGTCTTTTTGAAATATCCATTGTTTACTAGCGAACACAGTGTCACTTAGTGGCTTAACCACCTTCTCTAAAATATCGCTTTGGTAGTTAGTTGCTTGTGTTTTCAACCCTTGTTCACAAAAATGGAGCTTTGTCACACCTTCGTAGGACACGCCCCACCAAACCATTACAGATGATATTCGCGAATGCGAATATTCCTTACATCACTAGTAGGTAGGTATACCTTTATTATACTTTAGTTGCTGTCAATATCATCATCAGAATAAATTACAGAGTTGGCTTTTAAAACTAAAATTTTATTGCTTTGACGCTTCTTAGGTGGTGATATCAATAACTGTGACTCTTCGTTATCTGGAGCCCACAGATAGTACACGGTACAGCAATTTTCCTCTGTATCAAAATTTGCACCAGCTTCAGTGGAAAATGGTTTATTATCCGGTAATGCTTTTATTCGGTTATAAGGATTCAATTTCTAACTTATGTAAATCACTTAATATAAAACAACATTAATATACTTAATTAGTAGCAGACCGCCGACGACTTCGTTCGCGTGGACCCCGTACCCCGTGACGAATTTTCAAAATGACTCCCCTCCCGTACCCCAGTGACGATGCCTACATCGCATTTGTTCTATCATTAATAGTTTTCGTAGCGCACGCAATGTAAGAAATTTATTAGAGTTTTAGTAAGGATTCCTAATTTGCTTATTTTTAAAATGACCTATGTCACCCGGAGATGTGTAGCTTCCCAACGGTGAAAGAATTTTTTAAATCGGTATTGTAGTTTCGGAGCCTATTCAATAAGAACAAACAATCAAATTCCTTTTTCTTTTGTTCCTTTACGAAACGGTATTGCGCAAAAATAACGATACGATAAATAATAAATAAACGATAAATAACAGCAACGGCGCGGCGCGCGATCTTAGCCACCAGACAATATCAAAACGTAAATTTGGCAACAATGCATGACGCGACAAAACCTTATCGATAATTAATTATCGATATTTTTTCGATATAATTATCGATAATAGAAAAATCAATATTTTTAACCGATAACTTTTAATATCGATATATTTTTTTATCGATATTTTAGTCCCTGCCTTGAACTCTTGAACAAATAAGGCAGACGAGCTGCACCATACAGCCTCATAGTGGTTTCTTTGATTAATTGTGTTTTTATTTTATTAAATTTGTTTTAGGTTATTTCCATTTATGTATCCAATTTTAATTGTATATTAATTGTAAAACGTATGCAACGTTTTAATTTTAATATCCCTATTTTTGCATGCTACCGTGGTTGGCTGAATGGGATGAGCGTAAAAATGTAACAACTGTAACAACATCTCCCCCATGTACCCCATTCATACGCAAATAAAATAATTTCATTTCATTCCGATTTCCCACCGTAAAAAGTAGTAGCCTACGTCCGTATCTATTTCTGTGCAAAAGAATAATAAAAATTTGATGCATAGTTTTCAAGGTGTGGCGTGGCGATGTCTTTCCGAGAATCGTATTTTACTGCAAGCAATTTTTCCATTCGCAGAATTTTCCAATTTTTAATTTTCTGTGCATTTTTCCCGGAGGGTAAATCTTTGATTTTTCTAATTTTTTTATTACATGTATTACAAACCCCTAGAAATGGTCAAAGTCGACCGGAGGGCTATAAGCTCTATAAACACACCTTACGCATTTTTATTTATCCATCCATTCGTGATTTAAAATCAATAATAATTATAAATAAAAATCCTTTTTAAAAAACAAGCTTTTATTTAAATGCACTATAAAGAAAAAATAAACTTTTACAATTAACTTATAACGTCGTTACACAATTTATGATTTAAAAGGTTGTCGCGAGATTATGTAAATTTAACTATACTTACTTAGATTGAAAATTTTAATCAATCACATCAAGTTATTTAATTTACTCTTTTATTTTCACAAGTAAATTTCGCGACAACCATTTATATCATTTAAATTGTGTAACAACGTTTTAGGTTGATAGTAAAAGTTTTTTTTTTTTTTTTAACGCATTTAAATAAAAGCTTGTTTTTAAAAAAGTACCTATGTCATTTCGCGTAGTCGTTCCGTGTGTCATTTCGCGTATAAGAGTATGTGTCAATTCGCGTATGTCATTTTGCGTAGTCGTTCCCGTGTGTCATTTCGCGTATGAGAATATGGCTGCCCTCACATAGCCGGAATCGCTTTTTGAATTAAGAATCTGAATTCAGAAAGGCCGGAATACCATACAATATCAGTATGCTCCACACACATGCTGATTTTTTCAGAATCTGAATTTCTCAGATCGATCTGGGGCCCAAGTCTGCTAATTTACGAATGGCATAATTGAATCGCAATTGGATCGCATTGTAATTGTTTGACATATTTGGTATTCTCTTACTCATTTAAGAATACCAAATGTGTCAAACAATTACAATGCGATCCAATTGCGATTCAATTATGCCATTCGTAAATTAGCAGACTTGGGCCCCTGGAAGAATGAGCTGACGAGCGTCCCGAATTCCGTGTCTGAATATGTAAGATTCTGAATTCAGAACGTGCGTATTCCCATACATTTTATATGAAGCGGCACACACATGCTGGAATTCAAATTCTGAATTATTTCAGTGTTGCCATTTTTAGTAAGATCCTGCTTTTTAGCATTTCTAAAAGTAAATTTTAGATATTTAGTTTGTATGTTATCTTATTGATACCTTGCTCTAATACTGTTTAACTTTCGATGTACTTCAATTCTCAAAAATTATAAAGGTAAATATAGCAGTTTTGGTGCATTTTTATAAACAACGCTTAGCAGTTTTAGCAGGATTTACCATAAATTTTAATTTTAATATTTTATTCTTATAAAATTTGATAGCAATATAAGCTTCTATTGAAACTCATGGTTAAACTAGATAATGGATAAATATACATAAACATAGAAAAACACCCAGACCCGAAATCAATTAAGAAAATCAGTTTTCTCTAAATTGACTCGCCGACCGGGAATTGAACCCGGGGCCTCAGAGATGGCGCGACGCCAGACCCGGCGCGCTAACCACTTGACCACGGAGGACGTCAATTGGTAGGAACAGCGAAAAAAAAATGGCAACCCTGGTTGAAACAGCAAGCGGTTAACGTCTCGGAGACGTTTGCTTAGGCCGGGAGTCACAAGACTACTGATCAATCTGAATTTTTAAGAATGTGTGAGTCAAGGTGCCGGAATTTAGCATCTTAAATTCAGATTCTTAATTCAGCAAGCCATTCCGGCTGTGTGAGACCAGCCTTAGTGTCAATTCGCGTATGTCATTTTGCGTAGTCGTTCCCGTGTATCATTTCGCGTATGAGAATATGTGTCAATTTGCGTATGTCATTTTGCGTAGACACTATGTGTCATTGTGCGTTGGGCTACCAAAATGGGTCATTATGCGAGTAACCCATATTTATTCATACTATTCATATTCATATTCATTTAATCACTTAAATTTGGTAACATTATAGGTACACAACAAGTTGTTCGTATTATACAGGTGTTAATTGTAAGTAGTTACAAATTTACCTTTAAAGGCATTGTGATTTTATAGTACTTACCTAGTTATTACTAGGTAGGTTAGGTAGGTATTACACATTATAAATTAAAATCTTAATAGGTATAAACTAAATCAAAAACTAATAACAAAAACTTAAATAATTAAAATCACAATAGGTAAGTACCTATTTGTCTGTAGTAGGTACTTACAGCAAAATAAACAAAAACATAACATTTTTAGAATCGTAATACTAAATTAAATATAAAATCAAAATTAATATGTGTAAGCCTAAGATAAACAATAAAAAAGTAAAATAGTAAAAAGTCAACATTTATTTATAATTTATTTTACATTCAAAATATTCTTTTATATTGTAAAAAGATTTATTTATTAAAATTTCTTTTAATTTTTTCTCAAATAAACCGTTTTTGAGGGCTTTTAATTTATGTGGCAGATGGTTATACACTTTAACCGCCATATAGTACGAGCTATTTTTATATAACGCCAGGCGCACTGGCGGTACGACTAAATCATTTTCACGGCGCCGTGATACATAATAACGCCCTTGCTTATCTCCAATTCTAGTAAAATATTGAGCATGTCTTTTAACTAGTTTGCACAGTTCAAATATATAAATTGCTGTCACTGTAAGAACACGGTACTTAGTAAACAACATTCTACAGGTGTCCCTCCTCCCGGCTAACGCTATAATTCTGAGGCAACGCTTCTGTAAAATAGACACAGATGACGAATCAGTAGAATTGCCCCAAAGCACCACGCCGTATCGTATCCACGCCCCAGCGTAGCTATGATACGCCACAAGCGCGCACTCCTCGTTAGTACATTTCCGGAGTTCACGTAGTGCATAAGAAAAACGACTGAGTTTACTTGTAACTGACTCAACATGAGATTTCCACGATAAGTTTGTATCTACAACAATCCCCAGCAACGAGAAGGAGTCAACTTCTTCTATTTTATGTCCTTCATGACTTATATTAAGACTCAATCCTGCTCTTTGGTGCGGCCTAAATTGCATTATCTTTGTTTTTTCATAGTTTAGTGTTAGATTTATGTCTTTTAAGTGCTTTGCAATTTTGGTAAGTGAAACTGAAACTAACCTGTGCACCTCACTCACGTCATCATAGTTGCAGGAGACAATAAGTGTTGCATCATCGGCAAACAGCACAAGTTTTTGAGATACTACGGCAGGGAGCTCATTTAAGTATGAAATAAATAGCAAACATCCCAACACGCTGCCTTGTGGTATATTATATGTTTGGTTGATCTAGAGTTTAATTAAAAAATACACGTACCAACGTCGTTTTTTCAAAGACTAATGTAAATTGTAATGAGTGTTGACATTCTAAGAATTTTTAAATTTGCCGCCATTCTTTCCAGTCACGTTTCGTTTTTCAGACACATCGTACGAAGAAGCTCATAGATACGAAAAGCTGCTGTTTATTTATTAGGAAAAGTCACAGACATTCTATTACATGTCTGTGGGAAAAGTACTTAAGTAATTAACATGTACTGTATGTATATTATTGTAATATTTTTCAAATATTACTAATTAGTATTATAATCGATTAAACAAACAAATTTTAACATCACTATCAACCAACCAACACCAATCGCTCGACTTACATTACGTTAGGCAAACTAAACGACGCAGATAAAAAAAAATGAAAACAAGATGTCGTTTTTGACGAAAACCAATCGATTTCTTTAATTTTGGGAAATTTGTTTCTTTTGTTACGTCTGCACTTAATATTAATTTATTGTATTGTAAATCGTTTGAGTGTTTCTTTTATATGTATTTCCAAGCAAATTTTTTGTATTTTAGTTGGCCACTGTTTTGTAGGACACGCACGACAGACAAATTGGTTTTTAGTGATAACAAATTTTGCTTTATTAAAACATTTTCTAGAATGGAAATATTCTTAATTTACCATTGTTGCTGAAATATACATGCAGATGGGCTGCTGGTTACGTTTTAAAGTTTATTTAGACGCCATGTTGGCAACGTCTGTGACAATGTTGTTATTTACCCGTTGATTTTGTGAAGGGTGTTGTGTTATGGGTATATTGTTTTGTGCATCGAACACCACAGTGTGAGCATGTTGGAAGATGTGCCTGTTCACGGAAGTCGCTGCGACCCAAAGGCCACAAAAGCCCCAATGCATCAAAGAAATCTCAGTTTGGACTTTAGGTATGTTTTGAACCCTATTTTATGTACCTACCTACTATCTTTATAACATTAACTTTGACGATGTAACTAACAATTCTTTTTGTAAATTAAAACCAATTAATTCTTCACATCTATTGTCAGAAGCAAAATCATTCAGTTATGAGGAGTTGATAAACACTTTCACTGACTTACTTGTCAACAAACATTCACCGTTTACTTCAACAAATTGATATGATTATTCTATTTTGAGCTTTATTTGTAGACTGGCATTAGGATGTTATCAGCCAATAGCTAAGGTGTAAGTTAACCTGCCTGTTTTCCAGATTTTGCAGAAATTATAGGGAGCAATAAAAAATTATTAGATACTTTGCTGGCAAGGCTAGGCAATAACTACCAAAGCTTAAACCCTTAGTAGTCTGGTAGGTAAACAACCATTTAGCATTTCAATAAAAAAGATACAGATTTAGATAATTCAAGAGTAGTTTATAATTGTATGCCAATGTAACGCTAAACTGAATATTACTTCACAATCTAAAAATAGCATGAACACTGAGAGCATTACAATTATTTTAAACTGTAAGGAGGGAAGTGCAAATAATGTCTATATTTTTCCTTAAACATGTCCCATTTGTAAATATTATGTATGTGCTAAAGTTAAAAGTGTTTCTAAAAAAGACTAGATTCTTGGTTGAGTAACTTTCAAAGCTATCATTATGTTAAGTTGAGATTGATTAAATTGTGTTGAGAGCACATGAAACTATGCTTGGTAGACTTGGTTAAATGAGTTTGTAATAAATAAATAAAACAGTTGTAGAAAAGAGTATGTTATTTATTAAAATATAAAAAAGTTATTATTGCTTAGAGAATCACAAGGATTCAGTAATTTTTTACTCTTTGGCTTGGTTTATCCTTGCCCCATAGGAATTATGGCTCAGTATTCCAAAGGGAGCCATCGAATTTTGAGGTGATTTTTTTTGCGGTACATAGGACATCCTGCGGCAAAGCAAGCTGATATCGTGATGAAAAGGCAAGAACTGGTTGCCAAACTGAACCTGACTCTCGATCGTATCTCCAAGATGGGATCTGGAAACCTGGTCAAGTTTAGTGCCATAAAAATCCAGGTTTGTGCATTCTCGTCCAAGATAATTCCCTTCCTTATTCCTCTCTCTCTTCAGAACTCTCCTTTACCCATTTAAGTGGACCTCAGCATTCTTGGCATGGACATCAGCCATCAAGGCGGTTTATCACTCCTGAGTAGCGCTGTTTGCTGTACAAGACTCAGGTGCGATCAAGTATGGAGTGTTGTTCCTATCTATGGGACGGCTCCGCTAAATACCTCCTCGATGCACTTGATAGACTGCAAAGGCAAGCGGTACGCATTATTGGAGTTGCTGAGGTTACAGCCTCTCTTGAGGACCTCCAGCTGCGTAGAGACATTGCTTCTCTCAGTGTCTTCTACCGAAATTACTACGGAGAGTGTTCTGATGAACTTTTTTATCTAATCCCGCCCTCTCCTTACCTGTCCCGGACTACACGTGCTGATCTTAGGAACCACCATCATACTGTGCAGAATATCAGCACTCGTACCAAAAAAATTGGCAAGTCGTTCGTCTGTAAGACCATTCGGCTTTGGAATTCTCTGCCGGCGCATGTGTTTAGGAGCCGGGATTATAGGAGCTGGGAAGCTCCTATAATCCCGGGTCTTTAAAACGGGGTGTAAAACGGCATTTATGCATGGGTGCGCTTATTACCGTGCTTGTTCCACGGTGAGGAGCGCTCTCATTATTTTGGACTACATTGGCTGCTTACCATCAGGCAGGGTGTAGTAACTATGACGTGTCACATAAAAAAAAAAATTTGGCAAACTTCTAACTATGAGACAACTAACACCTCAGTCTCCCTGTGACCACGGTCCCTGTAAAAGGGTCGAAACTCTAAAATTAAAACCCTAAAATTCAATAAACATCCGAAAAAAGTGTTTCATTTCATTTTTCACTTTTTAGGGTAGTTAAATTTTGACCCAGTGACACTACAATAATGTTGAAATCTCAATTTGATAACAGTTGAACGTAGAAACCTGTAATATTAGGCCTGCGAGATGTTTCATTAATCAAATATCTGGAAAGAACGGCCCACTGACATTTTTATTCAACATTTTAATCACGTTTATAAAAGGATAAAATGTTTACTAGAAAAAAAAAACCAGTCTCAGGAAGCTCGTGGGATTCGAACCCACGAACTGGTTGATTTTTTTTCTAGTAATCATTTTATCCTATATCTAGTATATAGCATTGTGAATGCAAAAAAATCAATAATTAAGACGTTTATAAAAGGTTCGGTTTCGGCCGAAACTATAATCAAACCGAACCTTCGGTTTTGGCAAAAAAAACATGTTTCGGTCGGACACTAGATAATTTAAATTAATAAAAATCAATTGCCTAAAAAAGGTTCGGTTTCAGTTTCGGCCGAAACTATAATCAAACCGAACCTTCGGTTTCGGCAAAAAAACATGTTTCGGTCGGACACTAGATAATTTAAATTATTAAAAATCAATTGCCTAAATGT
Organism: Scoparia ambigualis; assembly: GCA_963921215.1. Lineage (NCBI taxonomy): Eukaryota > Metazoa > Arthropoda > Insecta > Lepidoptera > Crambidae > Scoparia > Scoparia ambigualis. The sequence continues at coordinate 8,546,083 of OY992511.1, read as the reverse complement.
TTGTGCGAACACGCATTACTTCAGAACGGCTGTACCTATTTTATTTAGCTAATTATTTTTTTGTAGTGTTCGTAATTAATTGTTAGGACAAGGTTTGTGTGAAAGAAAATGTTTAAAAAAATAGGGAAAAGTGTAAAAATTTGGATAAAAAAAAACTCCATGTATAAAGTAAAATTTTAAACACTGAAAAAAGAGACGACAACCTCATGCGGGTATCGAACCATTAATAAAACGCTAAAATATAAAAACATTAAAATCCATGTATAAAGTTTAACTGAGTTATTGCTATTTTAAATTTTCTATAGTGGACTTTAAATCGCAAAAACTCAGCTAAATAAACGTTTTTTAAGAATATTTTCAATAAACTATTTAGATCCCTTTTTTATTTTAGCATGCAAAATGACTTTTCATTAAAAATGGCTTTTATCGCTTTTTAAAAATTTGACTTAAAAGTTTGTATGGGAAACCGAAATGTGTAAACCCTCTCAAGCGGTACGAAGTTCGCCGGGACAACTTGTATAGATTAAAAGTAAGAAATAGGTATTTCTTTAATAAAAAAGCCCAAAACCTCTTTCTAATCAAGGCCAGGAATGTCTAGAGATATTATAAAATTATACTAGCTACCCGGTAATAGCATTTCTGGTTGCAGTTTAGTGTGCAATCAATTATTTAAGCATCTTTTTGGCACCTAACATAATATTGCATTAAATACATTATGTCTTGGTTTCAAAGCAACTAACTTTTTATGAGGAATAAAATTTTATTGAAATATAAACTTGAGCACAATAGAATGGGCTATAGTTTTATGAGTTTCAGCTTTTTATTACTGTTAGGCTGGCTACTCATTTTAGATTATTTTATATAAATGGAGCATTTCATGTGTCCTTGACATGGTTAATAATTTGTTTTAGGAATGTTTTGTAATAATCTTAACTGTGTTTGTTCATCTTTCCTAGCAACTTGCCAGTTTGATGTGATATTTTGCACAGATTAATAGTCAAGAGAACTTTAAAGTGCCCTTAAGCAACTTTTTGTCTAGGTGTTGTACAATTTTCCCAGGGACATTATCAAATAATTTCGTGACTGACGGAATTCCACATGGAAACAGTCAAAGCTAATAAGGGTATTTCTTTTCTAAAATTACTGTTTATAGGAAGTTCCAAATATACTGGAACAACTTAGCCCATATTGGCAATTAGAAGAAGAAATTGTGTAAAAAAAGTGTAAAAAAAAACAAATAAATAACAGTTTTTCAAAATAATAATTCCTCGTCATAGGCTCTGGTTATAAAAGACTTAGGTACGTTAAAGCAAACACCTGCATTCAACAGAGCTATGCATATTTGCATTTAGATGTAGAAAAATGTGTGATCCATTAATTAAATGGATGCTATAACTATTTAATTAAATATCGGAATAAAGAATTTATTATGCATATATTATTATCAAGTGTAATATCATCTAATTACAACCCATATCCTCTTATTAAACTGTGTTACATTTATTGTTCATGCACTACCTAGGTATCAATTTTTTAGTAAGTAATTCCACATCATATAAATTATACATTTACACATTTGTTAAATACCTAGGAATTAACGTCATCTAGATATTAAATAGCTTTATTGTTACCAAAAAATTGCACATAACAATAAAACGATTTAATACCTAGATGAAGTTTATTATTATTTAACAAAACAACATAATTGTTGGTTTGTAATGATCAGAATCAACAACTTTTGGAAAAGGAAAAAAGAACGCAAAGCATCTTCATTTAGAGGTTTATTTTCTAAATTGCTGGAAAAGCTCGTAAATTAACGCCTTGTTAATTATCTTTAATCATGTCATTTGCTTTTTCCAAAAGAGTTTGGTTTTCGTCGAGAAAAATGTACGGAAAACGCAATAATCTGCTCACAAATTCAGTGTCGACTCAATCTCGATAATAAGCAGTGTTGCGTTAATATTTTCTTAGATCTGGCCAAGGCCTTTGACACTGTCTCCGCGCCTATACTTTTAATTTAAACAAACTTTAGGGCATGGGCGCTTGCGAGGAAGTGCTCTTGATTGGTTTAAAAGCTATTTGGCGGAGCGGAGACAGTGCGTAAAGGTGGGTCATACTACTAGTAGTTCGCAATAAATAGTTTTGGAGTCCCGCAGGGAAGTATTCTCGGCCCTACATTGTTTTTATTATACATCGACGACATTCACTACCTGTAAATTGATAAAGCTGATATTTTGTGCTATGCGGACTACACTGCATAATTTTTTCATGGTCCTACATGGCCTACGGTTTGTTCCTTCGCCGAGAGAAGTATGTCGCTAATTTCTCGTTGGTTGCAGTGCAGCAGAACGTCTTTACACTAAATACTACGACGACCACGTATATTTCTTTACACAACGATTGCTTCAGCTCCTCAACCTGACTTAAAAATTAAAATTCATACCCAAGATTGTAATGATCAAAACAACAAGAAGTTTTAAAATATTTTGAGGTGCAAATTGATGAGAATCTATCTTTCAAAACTCACATCGGTGGTCTCTCAGCTCGTATAAGAAAGGTCATACATATGTATAATACGTAGCCTGCTTAATGTTGCAAGTATCGATACACTTAAGACAGTTTACTACGCATACTACGCACGCACTATGTCAGTTTCTCAAAATGTACTGCGTTTTTTTTAATACTAAGCCCGGCAAATGACCCCACTCCACCTGATGTTAAGTGGAAATGAAGTCCAGGCGCGAGGACAACTGGTGCAGCGTAAGAGACGTAGCATCAGTCACCCTCACTCTGCCGGCCCACAAAGTGCTTCTTCACGCCTCGTTTGAAGGACCCTACGTCATAGGTAGGAGGGAATACGTGTGCTGGTAGACTATGTTACTTGCTGGGGTAGTATTTTTACGTATAGAAGTACGTATAATTCCATAGTTTTAAGTAATTCTGTGCACTTTGCAGTTAATAAACTTATTTTCATTTTTCAGCTTTTGCTAGTGCTGGAATATAAAAGGCAATCTGTTGCTATTTTTTGTTTATTTGTTCTGTCTTGTCTCAGTTTAAAAATTATCAAATCAGCGTTATTATGTGCGAAAGTCACACCGAAACGGCCAAAACGTACGTAAAAAAGGTACCCTGTTATTAATAAACGTTGATTAAAGTTACACTTAGGATTAAATTGACGCTGTCTCTATCTGTCTTCCTTAACAAAAACGAGACAGCGTCACTTTAAACAGAGGTGTAACATTTGGCCATTTTTATTAATAAGACGGCTTGAGCATAGCTTTGATTACCCCTTAAAATACTTTTTTTGTTTCTTCCTTCAAGTACCTTTTCGGGTCAGTCAATTAATTCAATACGCGGGTTCAGCCGCAAACGGACGCTGGGAGTTTATACTTTTATGCCGTATATATATCTGAAGTGGACTGGATTCTGGATTCTTGACAGCCGTTTTCTGTAACTCAGGATTTGCTAACGAGGCTGAGTAAACGTTGAAATAATGAAATCTAGGGCATGTCTTCAAACGGCTCTGCGGCTAGGTGAACGGACGGGGGCGAAAGTAAAAGTGGACGACCGGGCGTCTTACCGACGACAGCCGACGATTTCCTGACGAGCTTACTCTCTGTAATCAAGTTGCACATGTACTTAAACGCTAACTCTTTCTAATTGCCTACGCTGCAGCTAGCATCCTGGAATGCTGATCTCATGGTTGCATGGGCGGCATCGCTACCGATTGGAAAGCTGCAAGAAAAATTTAACTTAACCTTTGTCATCCAATTTAAATGTTACATTAAAATAATTTACTAATAATCAAGTGCATTAACATAGCTATTGGAGATACTTTAGATGATATTAATCTCTTTATCGGATTGTTTCTTCGGTTTTATGTAGGTACACCTACATTACAATTAAAGCTCTGAGAAGTTCATGTTCTCCTAATCGTATTAGATGTGTATCGATTAGTAGGCTTCTTAGCTATTATCATAACCAATCATTTGAAGTTAGAAACTGCCTCCTACAGAGGTAAATGACCCTTGAGGAAATTAGATTAATCCACGAATTCTCTTTGACATAGGTCAAAGAGAATTCGTGAAACTTATTAATATTTCGGTAAATTAATACTGTGATATCGGTCACCATCTATGGATGATTAGAATCGCCGTGTTATTTGTAAGCTTTGTAAATGAAGGGGTAGGTATAATGTTCAGAAATATGATTAGGCTGATCATGATTCAGTAAAAATGGAAAAGCCGGTAAGTGCTGTATTGTTCATTTTACAAGCACAGCGCTTGTTAGGGCGGTCGTTATCATTAACCATCGTCGCCTTTCTTCCTCTCAAGCTCGCATTAATTTAAATTTGCTGTTTATTTTCTCAGAGCCATATTTTTGCTACAATGCGGAGTCACGTCGTTAGCGCCCAAACCCAATTAATCACTGTAGAAAGAGTTAAATCTTTAATCAAGATTTTTAGAAGATAGCCAAAAGTTGTCGGACAATTGTTTCTACATCCTAAATATTTGTCTTTAATTCATTGATTGATTGAAAAACAATCGATTCTATAATTCGAGTGGCCTTCTGCATGCCTATGCCGGTGTGCGATGGAGCGACCAAGGCGAAGCATTCATTCAGAATTTGTGTGCCCTAATTGTTAGAAGTGACACCGTCACGAGACAATAATGGCGGATTTACACGTATTAAGTAGATTAGTAGGTAACTAAATTTTAAGTGATTAATTGCGTGTAAACACACTGTTTAGAAGCAAGTTGCAAGAGAAGTCACTTAAAATTAAGTAAAAATTTAGTTAACAACTAAATTACCTAATACGTGTAAATCAGCCATAAGACAAGGCTGTTACAACTTGCAAATAAGGATAAAATATCAATGCATATTCGTCTCCTCTTCACACTCTGTCCGAGTATAATTGGAAACTTTTTTGTTCAACCGAATTTTACCGACACTAAACTTGTTGCAAAAATTTACTGGCAGTCAGTTTAATTTATTTTGTCGCTAGCTTCCGAGTTGGAATAAAAACTTGTCTCCGGTATGATTTATCACTATCAAGAGAATTCACCACATATGTGGCCTAGAGAGTGCCCGAGCTGGGTACTCCGTCAATTAGTCCAATAATAATGCTGACCCCACCAATGGGAATTAACAAAGGAATTTGTGGAACGCGACATTCCAGTCACGCTAGTAGCCTCGCCACAATGGCAATTAATAATCGGGTTCAGTTGTTTCAACCAGGATAACCAACAGTCCAACAGAGTTGACAGTAATTATCACATTTCATGTGCTCAGATTTTAATTTAGTTGCTGAAATGCTATTGCCGTTCACAAATTCACTTTCTCAGTAGTTTTGTTGCTTACATACCTACCTACCTACCGCTGCAAAGTCCGACCTTTCTAAAATATTAAAGTCTGCGGCTTGATAATAAGAATGTAACGTAACCTCATTGTGTGATTTTTTTGCCAAAAAGTTAGCTTGATTAAGTACCTACACACCCACACAGATGTCTCTAGGTCGCAGGCCCTGTGGATGACAAAACCTTGTAGGTAGGTAGATACTACTACGGAGTTCGTAGAAACGATAGGTGTGGAGGTGACCATACCAAAGGACTACTGGAAATAATCTTAATGGTAGATTTGAATGGTAGACGGAATTTTACGGAATTTTAGGAATATTGAAATTCGGTGTTTTGTTTTTCGTAATTGTAAACGTTCGGGATTTTGTAATTTCAGATTTGTTAAAAAAGGATGTTTTATCGGAATTGTGATATTCGAAATTCTGAACCATTCGGATTTGTAAAATTCGGAGTTTTGAAATTCGTGATTATGAGTTTCGGAATAATTTTTTTTGTATTTATGTAGTTGTTGTCATTATGACTTTACTAGACAGTTCTAGTAAAGTTATTGCCCACTGGCAAAACGGACAAATATGTGGCTTTATTTACAAGGCTTTCTGATTTTAATTAATGTTTAAAATGTTCCTAAGAAATAATTGACTGTTTAGTCTAACTTAGAATGGCTTTGATACTTACGATCTATATTTAAATTAGTTCTCAGTTTCGTAGTTCCAAGTGTGACGGTCCGCGCCCGCGGCCTCCTCTGATAAACCGGTGCACGCGCACCGATGATCCCACTCCCCTGTGCCGCCGTCCATAGTCTACGTAGTTGTTAAGGGGAGGTATTTCGAGCGCTTCTCTCTTGCTCTCTTGACGGTACGACGGTAAGGGACGGGTATAACAGCGAAGCGGCGCAAATAATCGCGTTTTATATTTAAAAAATTTGATAGATGTAATAAATAAAAAACGATCGGTTATAATTCCTCAAGTTATCTATGAACTTCATTTTGGTAAATGACTCATAATATCAAATCACTTATTTTAAGAATAAAACCTGGAAAAGAAGATAAAATGACACAATAATATGTAACTTTGTGAATTTATTCTATCGAGCCAACTTTATCGAATCGTGTTTCCATCGGGTGTATTTCACAGATTAAAGCCTCAACAATATTTCATAATTTTTTCAGATTTTAATTTTACTGTTTACTACTTCAAAAAGCCATTCTAAGAACGTGTTATTTTAATTTTTCACTAACACCTAGCCTTAAATTAACATGTCGCTTACTAAGAAATATAAAGTACAGCCTGTGAACTGTCCCACTGCTGGGCCAAGGCCTCCACCATTGAAATCAAGTCATCGCTAAAATTGATGGGTATTGGCTTAAGAGGGTGCCGCGCGATCGCGAAACCTGACATAAGTCTCATAATGAACTTCAAAGCAAAATTAATCATATTGATATTTAAAATTAGAACGATTCTGCTTTGAAGTGTCATTCCTAGTAATTTGATTAGAGCAATGTTTTTATTCTGCGAAATGTACAAAACCATCACGCGCTTGTGTTAAAAATTAAAATTTACTTTTTTAAGATGGGGGGCGACCTGCGAAATATCAATACAATTATTTTCATGTAAGAATTATTGTTTCATGCGTAAAATTAAGAAAGTTGTCGAAAAAAAATGTTTTTAGGAGCAATTTGAAGAAAATCTAAAAAACTAAAATTAAATGCTTCTAAAGAGGGTCGAAATGTCACCGAGTGTGTTCAATGATTCCTTTGATTCCAGCCAATCTTATACCTGCAGCATGGCAGTACATTTTAGAATCATCGCCCGATACCCAAAACATGAGACTGTTTAGGAGTTACTTCGAGAGACAGTGGTATCCACATATACCATCAGCAATATTGAGTTGCACAGGCGAGCGACATCGAACAACCAATGCCCTCGAAGGTTGGCATCAAAGATTAAACGGCCGTACCCCTAAAAACCCAAATTTGTATGTCTTTCTTTATAAATTAAAAAAAGAAGACAGACATTTAGCCACATAAAAAACTCTCTGTTCACCAACATGATGAGTAAAATACGAATGAGAGATATCGTATTTGATAGGAAGTATACCAAGTATTTGGAACACTTACAAAATAATGATTTGACACTGCCACGCCTTTCCTTATTTATATAACATTATTGTGAATATCTAAATATATACATTTTTGTTGATTAGTTAAAAAATATGAATAAGGATAATAATACTAATTAGGATTATTAGTATCATTTGTTAAACGAGTAGATTTTTTGTGGACAAATATTTAAATATATTTTTTATTATTATACTTTTTCTGATTATTTAAAAAATGAGTGATAACTGTTTGTTTAAAAATAAATAATCTGACTGATTTACAATATGTTTTTTGTTTTATTTTTGATTTCACATCAAACTTATAACTTGCAAACAATATTTGATGTAATTTGAAAACAGGCCATTGTGAGAAAAGGACATATTGAGAATAGGACTTTGTGAGAAAGGGACATTTAGATAAAAGAGCATTATACAGAAAAGGACATTTTGAGAAAGGACATTCTGAGAAAGGACATTTCTAGAAAAGGATATTTTGAGAAAGGACATTTCGAGAAAAGGACATTATGCGCTGGGGACGTTCCAAGTGTTATGGACTATTGGTCCATCCACCCGTCTATTGGACGCGCACCGGTTGATCAATAGAGTTAATCTATTGATCAACAGCCTACGTAGTAGTTAAATTAAAACTTCTTTTAATAAAAAAAAACAAAATTTAATTTAAGAGCTCAGGTAATACTAAAAAACAATAGAAATTCAATATTTAACAACCTCTAGTAGACTTCGTGAGTATCTAATATAGATTGATTTACCAGTACGCTATAAGTTCTTAGTTTCAAAGTTCCAAGTGTCATGATGGACAACCTCCACCCGTCGTCTACTGATAAACCTAATCTCGCTGTCCATTGACTAATGTAGCTGTTGATTCAAGTCGTTTATTAAGAAACGTTTTACTATTGAGTCTAACATTATATTGACTTACTAATACGCTATAATTAGTTCTTAGTTTCAAAGTTCCAAGTGTTACGGTTCGCTCCTCTAACTGATAAACCGGTGTACGCACACCGATGATCCAGCCGTCTGCTGCCTACGTAGTTGTTGATTTCATCATTTATTTGGGTACCTATTAGTGAGTCCGGTCTATGCGATCGTTTATAATGAATGATTTTATGTGTTGTCAACGCTTTAAACGTAGGTACAAGTTTGTATTGTGTGGGAGTCTGTAACGATCATAATATGACGGTAAACTATTTTTGCTTTGGTTTTTGTACGAGGTTTTTTGTCTATGGATATGGTGAAAATCTAATAGGTCTGAGATTCAGACTTATAATTTAATTGTCAATTGTTAAATTTCATAAGTTGCTAAAAAAATATTTAATACTAGCGGCCGCTCGCGGTTTCACCCGCTTGGTTCCCGTTCCCGTGGGAATATCGAGATAAAAAGTATTCAATGTGTTAATCCAGGTTATAAACTATCTGTATGCCAAATTTCATCCAAATCCATTCAGTGGTTTTTACGTGAAAGAGTAACAAACATCCATCCATACTTACAAACTTTCGCGTTTATAATATTAGTAGGATGTCTGGAAGAAGTAGCTTCAATGCGACAGTTGCTGTTAAATTGCATAAATAAATTATATTAGATGATAAAAATACTTGTTACTAAATTCTATCTATCCATCTTAATTCATTAGTTGTTATATTTAGCAGTGCATTGCTTCTGCGGTCCTTATTGCCTAGTCTCTGACTAACCCTTTGAGCACAGAATAAATAATAGTCTTCTATAGTATACACTCACGATTATTATCCTGCATGTATGCATTCATTAGGTAATAGGTATTTTATAAACAACTTAATATTCAAATTGTATGTAGAATTGCATATTTATACGTGTCCGTAAACACGAATATCAGCCGCTGCCGACGAGCGGAAGATGATTGTAAAGTCAGCTAATTATTAAATTACCTAAACCGATAGTAATAATGTTTAAACTATTAATAATTGAGTTTGTGCTGTTAAGTTAATTACAATAATGTGTACACAATATCCGGTTTCAAGATATGATATATATATACATTCAGTCAATAACTTGTTAATATTAATTTATTAAAAAAGCAGTTTTTAAACTTTAGCATATATTTCAATCCACGTAAGATTTCTAGAAATACTTTCACGGCACTGATACATTAATTTTTGCCAATCTTATTCAGAATCTATGTCTAAGATAAGAATGATAAGATTATCTAACAAGAATAGCTATATTTTATTCATGATGGATAACAAGTAATTAAATGATGAATAATTATGTAACTTTACATGACATGGAGAAATCATGGAACATGGATTTTTTTCCATCCAATAATTAAACACAGTTTAAAGTTGTAAGCAACTGTGTGCCACATGTTAAGTTTTTTTTACTGCACAATTTGTTTTTGATTTAAACATGTGGGATGTGTGCAAGTTATGGCGTTATATAGTAAGACCATGCAAAATTTACCGTAAAAGTATGGTAAGGATAGTATAGCGTTTAACTCATTATTTTCGCTTGCATGGATAATTTCTTGTGGCTATTATCCTACAACAACAATAGTTGGTCACCATCATGTACGTTGAAAATAATGTTTGTATAGTTTTTAATCTCTTTCCTTTGTCTCATTTGAGTACACTACATTTTGTCAAAACTTACAGTTTTTACAAAGTGTGTTGTGTTTTAAAGTGGAAGCCCATTTCACCCAGAAACCTCAACTACTGACCAATGGCTATCCTATCGAAAGCGGAATAAAATAGTGCTTCAAACATTGTTATTATTACACTAAGTAGATAAAATGGTGGCTTGCCAGGCGTATTTTAACCGTTCTTACCATTACCCGTTACCACTAACAAAACCGAGCTCAATAATGTACTAGAAATCAAACTCAGGACGTCTGGGCCTGAGTCCGGTAGCTTAACTACCACCAGTAAACCACAGAGCCTCACAGAAGTGATGTATCATTAATTAAAGATACTGTAGTTAGTTGCTATCTGTCGATGCGATCGGTGTTTGAATGAAGTCCTTGGTTGACGATTGAGGTTACATTTCCGCGACGATCAGTCACTATAAATAACTTTGGAACTTGACTCACGCATGAATGAACTTTACTTAAAGACTAATGATAAACATACCATTGACGATGTTGTCGTTTGCAAATTTATCAACATAATGAATCATTTCATTCATACAGCGCGGATGACTAAATGCTAAATATCCATTTAAAAATTCTGATTATTTTACAGTTCCTCAGTGGGCAGAGTTAAGGGTTCTGGGGATGTGCTGTTCTATATTCGTCCTTATTTTCACTTACTATTAGGTGAGCTGACAACATCACTATTAAGGTTACAAGAAACTAAAGGTGTCCAGGTGGTTTTTTTCCCTCTATCTTATATCAACGATGTGTTCGCTATCCAGAAGTAATACACAGTAAATTAAACTCTATTATTATTATTTATTTATTTATTGATCACCAACATAATAAACAGTAACAAAAGCAGTTATGGTTAAAAATAGGATAACTTAAGCTTAATGTTATTACAGTAACAGTTATAGGTGAAGACTACATTTGTTAAAGAAGCAACACAAATGAAAAATTAATTATTCGTATTATCGATAACTGACACACATGACTACGCGATACATGTCGCTCATCCTAATTTTATCCCTCGTACAATCTTGTAAGTTGTGGAGACACGCTTGCGTGATGTCAACCCCTAAAAATCCTCCGGGGATTGGTCGGTCACTACACTATGGTCACAGTTTTTACTGTGATATGGTATAAGATAGATACCATAAGTTTATCGCCCTTAATAAACCCAGTTCTGCTGTAAAAGGCCGGCAGCAACAGGAAATTCTTAAAAAGAGAGATAAATGCCAACAAAGAAAAAAGCTGATTCTTAAATTCACAACGAAAACGGCATTGATGACCGAATGAGCTTCTCTGGCTTTCATGTTCTGTTGTTAATTATTGACTAAAAATGAGCTACGTGATGAGAATGTCATGTGCCAAACACATTTGGTGTGTGACCTCATGGTAATCCATGAAGAGGACATAGTTTTAATATGTATTTTAGTCGCTATCATTTTCCCTCTTACAGAGCTGTTGTTCTAAATGAGCTACAATCTATCCACATTGTATTATGTTTCACATGCCCATCTACATAATGTTTTATAAATATAGTTTTTAGTTTGGATACATGTAGTTGTTTTGTAAAACTCATTTTCTATTTATAAGGACTTTCCAAGTGCAATTGTAAACATAGGAAAATTCAGTAACATAAATAGCCATTATGTTAATTAAATAACTCGCTTATGCCAGTATGTTTTTAGGTTGGTGGCTCAATGTTAATATATCTGTGTTATAACGGCAAGCAAATTTTTTGCTGCGTGTGATTGTTTCGTGATTGTTTTTGACATACAAGACTGCAAATCACTGATCATTAGTCTCAATTGTTTACTTAAGTGTATCTATTATAGAGCCTCGCTCACATTAGCATGTATCTCATGGGACTCATAACGGGCCTCTATTATGATGGGTGAGACCTCGTTGTAAAGAGAGTTGGCCATCATGTCTTCCCACGGATTGGTCGTTTTCGCGCCCACTGAGCAATATAAAGGTCGCAATGTAGTCATAGACACCGGTAGTTTCCGTAGATTCATTATTAGTATTTATAAAACCTCTGCACTTTGAGTTGTGACTTGTGACTTACCCGTTTATCATGGTCATTAGTTTTAGGAACTTTATTTAAATCTTCAGTTGTTAGAAAATAAAACTAGCAGTGGTTAGGATGTCACGAAGCCAGCTCAGTCATTAGCTGTCCTTTGTTGTCGTAAATCATACAATTTAGATTAGACATATTGGTTAGAAAAAACTCATTGACATACTGCATGTGAAGTTCTATCCAATTGTCCTGTTCTACAAACCTAAATTGACAATATCGGAGAGTAATATCATCATATACTACTATAAGTGTGAAATGTATGGCTCAGTTATATTTTCAACGGTTCAATTCAACTCGCTAAAAAACTACACAAAGATATAATTTGTTGTATCTATGTCTAGTGTCTACCCCATATCGTCATTTCTAGTTACAATTAATGGCAGGCCTACAAAAATATCAGAACAATAACCCAAATAGCTATATTAATAATAATGCTACTTTTCAAACAAATTCTTTCCGGTTAAGTATATGTAGCTTAAGCTTTCCGCCATTCAGCAGCATATTCTTGAATTCTTCATCAGATTCGTCGTAGAATGCGCGCACGCTGCTGTATTTTTTACAAGGAATTGGGACAGTACAGTACAGTCTTGTAGGCCCCCAGGTGACGTAAATTGCGTGCGCTAAGCAGACGAGACGTATCTTTCACAGAGCCTGTCTGCGTCATTGTCCCGAACAATAGAATTACAATCGCATTATAGTTATTATTTTCCTTTTAAACATAATTCTTGTGGTTACGAGTCTATACTATATTGTCGCATTACGCACTCATAATTATCCGGTTCCGTTTAACGTAGCTTGATGTTATAAGCGTATATTTATAATATATTTGACCATTAACCAGAAATGTATCTACTTTAAAAGTCGGAAGCGTTTTGTTGGTGGATGACCCCGCTAATGGGGACGCCCCACAAACCCCATGAAAGTGTTGTAACCTATAATGATGTTGGAATTGAGTTCGAGACACCCTAAGTCGTCGACTTAATGTTACCGGGTTAGTTTAACGTTTAGTTAATATTCAGTAGACTAGAAAACTACATTATGATTAAATAAATCAACTTGAAAATAAATGTTGATCAAAATTTCGAACTATACTCGAAATATTGTAGGCTAATATTATTAGGTCCTTACATTATGAAATTGGCGTTTTGTAAGTAAGGAACATAAAGTCGATTTTTTAAAATATTAATAATATTTATTTAATCAAAGTATGTAGGTACTATTCCTATCTATGCACTTTTGCTATCTCATAGGTAGTTCATTGATTCCTTTACTAAAAAAAGACATTCGGGCGGGAATCAATAAAATCTTTGAAGGCGCTTTGGACTGCCCCATCGGAGTTGAATTTTTTCCCTTGCAAGAAGTTATCCAAATTTCGAAAAAAAAGATAATCTATTGGAACAAGGTCCGGGGAGTACGGTGGATGTCTTAGACATTCTAATTAAATCTCCTCTATTTTGATAGCCGTCTGTTGTGCAGTGTGTGGTCTAGCGTTGTCCTGAAGCAGCAGTGGCCTCGAGCGATTGATCAGCCTCGGTTGTTTAGCAGCTAGCTTTTCCATTATGGTTTGCAGTTGCTGACAACCTGCCGTAATCGTCTGGCCAGATTTAAGAAAGCTTTAGTGAACGACACCGGCACTAGTCCACCAAACGCTCACAAGTATTTTTTTTTTGAGTCAATTTTCGCTTGGGGCCGTATTAAGCTGGTTCGCCAGGGTTCAGCCATTGCGATGAGCGTTTCCGATTATTGTACAGGATCCATTTTTCATCACAGGTAATGATTCGATTTAAAATCCCTTCATTATTGTGCCGGTTGAGTAAAGTAACGCAGCAGTCAACGCTCGTTTGTCGGTTTGCTGCACTCAATTCGTGAGGTACCCACCTTTCAAGCTTTTTCACCTTCAATTTTCTTCAAGCGGATTAAAACAGTTTTACCACTAACACCGCAGCCTGCAGCTAACTCGGACGTGGTTTGCGATGGATCCGCTTCCACAATAGCCTTAAATTCTTCGTTATCAACTTTGGTCTCCGGCCGTCCACGGGGCTTGTTCTGCAGGTCGAAATTTCCAGAACGAAAACGTTGGAACTAAAAAACGCACTGAGTTTTCTTTTGCGACACCGCCGCCATACACATCATTAATCCTTCGAGCCGTTTCTGCAGCACTGGTGCCACGATGGAACTCGTACTCGTAAATAACGCGATATTTCAAGTTTTCCATTTTGTAAACTGAGTGACGCAAAGAAAAAAACAAAAGAAAAAAAAACAAATGAATTACGGTTTTCAAAACACAAAAGCATGAGTAAATATAGCTGTATAAATTTGAAATTGGAATTCCTAACCAAAGAGGAGATATTGGAGATCAAAGTGGCCAGTACGACAAAACGCTAATTTCATATGTAAGGACTTAATATTATGAATTCGTGAATTAATCCGTATTTTAGGGATGATGTACCTAGTTTTATCGGGTATATTTGATTTAAGTACGTGCTACATGTATCACTGCGGTCAAATATAACACTGAAGTATTACGTGGCGCACGCACACCGGGGTATATAAAAGGGAATGACACAATGGACGGAAATCATCAATCAGTGGTCCTCAACCACAACGAGAGGGTCCACGGTCTTTACAATAGTTGCCTACGGAACACAAAATGCCCCCTTTGATTGTCTCAAGCCATCGGATGCAGAGGCCAATGCATTGCAGTAACATCTATTTTGAGACGCTCTGATGCTATACGAAAATCAACGTGTTACATCAAATCTGTTACGTGGTTTTCAGTTGCATCCTAATGTTGCCGTCTATGATTGATTATTTATAATAATTTGCAGATTGATTTAAAGTTCCTTGCTGATTTCTTCGTCCGCAAAGCTGTGCCGCATATTCATTCATTGTTTTCTTATGATTAGTGTTGTTAAATTTAATTTGTAAATAGTGTTAGTTGTTAACTATAAATGCGCAGTGTTGCCGTTCAGGTTGAATGTTAATGAAGTCATATAGCTGTAATGTTTCACGGTGAGCTCTGCCCAATTGGTTCACATTTCGGCAACGCCCGCACTAACGCGACGGCCTCGCTCGTTTGGTTTCGGAAGTACCAATTCATAGGCTTACGTCCTACCACGAAGCAAGGACAAACAGTTTACCCACCGAATGTATATAACTTAGAATGTGAACGCGTATTCCTTTTACTCGTCCAATTAAATTTTATTGCCGTTGCCTTAAGACTAATGCCCCAGTTTCTAAATTTAGGTGAATATTTCCGTTAAACGCTGCGGGTGACTTGATTTTTTAGAAACTGAAGAATTTTCGAAAAAATATTGTTATGTTCAATAAAAGAAATGTAGAAATAGATAAACATTTCTAGCACTTATTTTCTCTTTATCTTAAAATACATTTACTTTAACTGATTGTTTCAGGATAAGATACTTACTGTCAGTCAACTGTCGTAAAGCCAGACATAGTAATGCAATTTTTAGTAGGTTTTATTTATCACAGACGAAAGGTTATAATACCATCTTACAAGACAACATGGATCACTTTACTACAATATTTTTTCGGTGTGGAAATCGTGTCTCTGTCACCCTTTTTTATAATTACCGTCTCGTCATGGCTGGTGCTTTTTACATTCTATTGTGTGCTGAGGAAGTAATCTAATTGCCCTTTATTGCAATGAAAGGAAGAAGCCGTTTTTTGAGTGCTTAGGAAACTCCATTGTTTCCAGAGGCAAATGAATGACACGACATACGTTCCCATAGTGGCGTTACGTTAATGTGATTTCTATTTTGAGACCTGTTTTGTTTATTACTTACTAGGTATGCTGTGTTGTGTATCTTCTGTAATGCTTGTTACAGAAGTCGTTGGAGTCGTTTGGCAGACCAGCACTTTATTATCATTTTCTATCTGACGACCTCCTTGGAGTGGTTTGTACACCGGTTTTCATGGTGTCGCCATCTCTGAGGTCCCGGGTTCGATCCCCGGTCAGGGCAATTTAGAGAAAAACTGTTTTTCTAAATTGATTTCGGGTCTGGGTGTTTTTTCTATGTTTTCATATAAACGAGTTTCACAAGAATACTCATCTTGGTCTAGATAATTGGTGTGAGCGTAAACAAAATTTATTATTATTATTATTATTATATTATGTTTATATCATCCATATATCATCCATATTTTTACTGTCACATGTACGGGTTCAAAAAAAGACAAGAATACATTATAAAAAGCTTTCCATGTATTCATGGACAAATAAGCAAAAAAGGGTATTCCCTTTTTTGCTTATTTGTTTTACTAGTCTAACATAATATGAAATAATGAAAACGTATGAAACATAGTATGCTAATAGGGTAAACTAAAAGTATCTTTTTTCTCTAAACTTGTTGTTTTAGCATGTATTATTGTTTCTTTACGTCATTGTGACTCTAATCATGTATACGTACGTGGTTTTCTGCAAGCGGTGTAATAGCGCATTATAGCATTGTTTTTCTCTTTCGTCGTATTTTTATTACAAAATTCCTATTGTTGCCATCCATCGAAACGTGCAGTTGTTCAAGCATTAAGATTCATTGTAATATTTTCTGATTCTTATTTCTTTTCAAATTAATGTTATTCATTCGACGACCATGCGTTTATTATCTTGGTGAAATCAATCCGGCAGATGTTTTGCTAAACATGGCGGACCTCTAGCAACCAATCAACGTTTTGATAGGTGGTATTCACACTTAGATTAAAACAAAAAGGGAAGATACGGCATGCTCCTACTTGTAGTCATTCAAAATATAGTCCTACACAACTACATAAGCAAACACTCACACACGCACACCTAAAAAGTGTAAATCGAGCGAGCGAGACAAAGCGGTAAGTTTCAACGTCAGCGCGAGGGAGTCAGCGAGTAGCGCGTTGACGTGTCGGTCGCTTCGCAACAGACGAGTACGTACGACCGATTCCGACGCCACTGCGGAGTAGCGTCTTTCTCTTTTTCACACAGTAGAATATCCGCAATAGTGCGATGTAGCCTGTTCGCTCGGCAAATTGTGACTGAAGTGAAATTGTGCCTTTAGGCCTAATTTTGGCGGCTCACTCACGAGACGCTAATGCCGTATCTTCCCTTTTTGTTTTAATCTAAGTATTCACAGCTGTTTTTGCGTACGAATATTGTTGGCGTTTTGTTCATTTTTCTTTTGGTTGGTTTTTATATAAAATTTTTGCAACATAATTTATGATCGCGTAAGTTATGATTAACCGTGTCGCGTAGAGGTGAAAAAATACTACCACCTCTCTTCCCTTGGGTGTCGTAAAAGGCGACTAAAGACTACACATACTTCCAACAGCATAGAGCGGCGATGGGCTCACCACCTGTCACGCTGAGCACAATGCAGTCGTTATTTGGTGAAAAGTGGACTATGGTAGAGGACTGCTTTTGCTGTCCTCATTGCCTAGTCTCTGACTAACCCTTCGGGGACAATAGTCGTAATTATATGTATATATGTATCTTCTGTAAAATCTATTGTGTTAATTTACATAATAAGTTGAAAATTCCCACGGCTTAATCGATTTTTTTTTATGGTTAGCTCATCTAGGTTGACTGGTCTTGGTTTGTACATTTTCGTCTCATGCTCATTTCAATGAAGCCTTTGTTAACTTGTAACCGCCGCGCGACTGTTAAATCTTTTCCGTTTTGTGTGGTTTGCTAAATCGTATTGTTGAACGCTTCCATTATAAATTATGTTGACTAAAAACTGCAATGATGCCAAGCCGAAAACGTTGCGATTATTACGTGGGAGCAGATTAACCGGTTTTATCATTAGGAGAACGGTTGAGGTCACCAACTAAACTGTTAAGGCAAGTTGTTTCTGTGTTAGATAGTGTTATTGCATTCAGTTTGCGTGCTTTTGATAGTCCCCCTTCTTATTCTTTCAATGCCACTACTTATTACATACATACCTACTACACACGAATATTGTACACTAACATAAATCCAGGGCACCGAATCCCGTTGTGGAAGAGTTCAAAAACTCTTTGCAAACGCGTGCTTTACCAGGGACAGACATAATCATTGTGCCATATGCCATGGCCAAAGAATTAATACACTACCATGGCGCTATACTCTCACCTACAACACGGTTGATCCAAGCCTGTAGTATAAAAGCGCCTTCGCATATTGTCCTCTCCTCATCCGAAAAACGCTCCAGATAATTGTTTTAGCAAGTAATTGTTTGAACCTTTGATGACAGTCCCTCGAAAACTTCCGAGGATTTTTCAGTTACTATGCCTTGAGGAACCACACGTTTCACATCACTCATCCGTACTCGCCGCGGTGAGGGTGGACGCTGCTGTGAAACCCATAGGCAGACACAAACTCTATTTTAAAAAGTTGTAAGAGTATAACTACATTGGTTATGAACGTTATCAAGTTGTATCATTGTATTGTTTTTCGCCTCATTAGTCATTCCTGAGTCCTGACATTATCTACTACAATTCTTTCCCAAGGTTTAAAGGATCGTACCTTATAATCTTTAGCGAGGTGTTTATTTAAGAGTGCATAGAACTAGTGTTAAAGAAGCCTTGTAGTGGAATCAGGGTGAAGTAGGTTGGACAGGCTTTAGTATTTATTAGATTAGCACCCGCCGCTCGCTACCCTCATGTCCCGCTTATATCGCACGACGAACCAACTGACTTATGCGGGTATTAATGGTTACGGACTCACGGACACTAATTTATTTACGAAATTGAATGAACACGTGTTTATAATTTGATTGGCAGTTTGTCTAATTTATCAAGGCATTCCATGTTATTGGTATTAAATTAAAGTTTATTGGACTTTGTTATCTAAACACCGTTATCTTTGTTGCATACAAGTTACAACGCAGCGTCTCGCCGCGTCGTCGTCGTCGTCGTCTAAACTACTGCTCATCTTATAGCCACCCTTTTTAACAGTTCATGTGAAATACAGTTGTTTGAAATTTACATGATATTTATTGGTTCTTAGATGTATGCTGTCTGTTCAGTCTGTATCTATTGTATCTACTGATTGTTGCTTAGTGCTGCCAGTTATTGCGTGGAAATAATGACTTGAATCATTTACAAATGATTCCTTTTGTATTATTGATTTGTTGCTTCTTATTCTTCCGAGTCTTAACATAAGATGCAGTCAATTCTCTTGGGCCAGCGTGGTGGGTTATTGGCTCAATCTCCCCATTAGTTGTTCATGCAGGAAGGCCCGTGTCCAGCAGTGACACGTTTATTAGCTGATGGTGATGAACAGCCCCCTTAGATATTGAGTAAAAAAAATACAAAACTCAATGCCATTTAGTTCACCCAATATGAATCCAAATTAGCGCTGGTGTCGTAACTTAAAAATACGAAAATTCACAATACCAATCCGATCCAATAGCGATCGGTTTCGAGAGTAAGGGGCCAGTGCAGCAGAGCTCTTCTGTGTATATGCAAATTAAAACTACTGTACATTTCAATTAGACTAAAAGTAAACTTAGGGTGTACCTGACTGATACATCATAATAAGTTTTCCCTAGTGCAAGCTCCAAATGTATTTTTGGCTAAGTGTATTGGCTACTATTGATTGAAGGAACAATAGAGCAAGCAGGCCATGGAAAGAGTTCGAGGCCTTTATAGATGATTGGTATTATTTATTTTTTTGCAAAACAATACTCTACATAGCACTAATAGAAAGGTTGGTAGCAGTTACTTATGTAATATAATATTACGCTCCAAACCTTGGTGGACATGACTGTTTGCGTAATCTTATATTTGCAGTCCACGTGGCGTGGTGCTCGTCTCGCATGTCAATGTAATAAGCAACATTCCATTATGAAATTAGTCCGTCTGCGTAATTAAGTAGAGATAACCGATATAATATTGTAATAATAAATTTGTAATGTCAGAAACAACATGCTTACTTAACTCTTTTGAATTTATTAATATCTGCGAATAAATAAATTATAATTACCTCTAGTCTACAACAAATTACTTAGTTTGTTCTAATTTATTCAAAAATCTATTTATTCAACAGTACTGTTTTTCATTGTCAAATAAATGTTCTGCGCGCTATTAAGCAGTTGCAGTTGGTTTTGACATCCTTAAACTATATCAAATTTCAATAAACTTTGTTATTTTCTTTTTAAAACACGATGTTGTTTGGTTTTTATGTTAACTTTGTGTGGTATTAGTAGGCTAAATATGAAACTTACATGATTTTGTTTTAACGCCTTTTACCTAGTTCACAAAAGTTCAAACACTCACTGAGCCGAATTTGTGGGTGACGACTTTCCAAGGAAACCTCAGAAATGTTGTTCACGTGTATTACAATGACATTTTGTTTATAGGCGACCTTGTTGATTTTTCGCTTAATGCAGATTATCATAATTTATATTTATGCTTCCGAAGAACAAGATAAATACCTATGTTGTGAATTTTAAGTGTCTTCTTGTGGGAAACAATTATTTTAAAATTGTACCAAGACAAGAATGTTAAAATTATAAAGTTGTGCGAGTGAAGTTTACATATTGTGCACGGGTTGGTCGGTGGTAGGACTTGTTCTACCACCAGCTTATCTAAATAATGATGCACTTATATTTGAGTATTGTCACACATTTACGAATAGTTCCTTGTATTGTTGTGATGTCAGTAAGAGTTAAAGTTTATTTATGGATGTTCTTTTGTTAATGAAAAATAGTGTATGTAAAGATAGGAACAAGCTTTCCATAGATAACGTTTCTAACCTAATGGGTCGTCCGTCGGTTAATGCATCAGAGGAAAATGCACTTTCTCCGCGCTCGCTGGCTATCCATCTCAGGCCATATTAAATGCTATGTAACTGGATACGAATGAAATGGATTTGATTTGATTCGATACATGTTTATTATATTTATTATGTTCAATGTACTCCATATTTTTAAAATGTTGCTGTTGAAAACAGCTTGCCATAAATATTACATTACCTTCTAGTTTTTTACTGTACACACTTCGTAATAACAATAATATCGTCTCCTTTACTTGGACGTTGATTTGATAGTTATAGTATTTTTTATAATTACATACAAATAAAACTAAATCCCACGGTCTTACGGAAGTTTGTATGTAGCAAAGAGGAATGCAAAATATAATTTCTGTATTGCTGATTACAAGCTTTTACAAAATGTGAAAGCTTGTAATTAGCAATATAGAAATTAAGTTGTTAATTTATAAGAATATTTGGTTGTAAGCTTTCCTAAAAAAAAAGAAAAAAATAAATAAATAAATATATCGTTTCAAAAGTAGTACCTAATAAATAATATAACTATCTATAGTTATTTTAGTAATATCTAAAATAAAAGTAAACACATTTATAAATCATACAATTTCAAATAAACAAATGATTTAGTTTACCAGTATCTTAGATTGGTAAATGAAAATTGACTCAATGATCTATTTTTATTTAAAATACGAAGAAAACTAGATGCCATACAAGAACAAGTACCTAACATTCCCAATAATCCGCCCACAGTTGTCTCTTCTGAGAACTTGAACATTTTAATTGCCTACCACTGCGTGAAACTCGAAACTTTGTTGTTGTAAGTTTTAGTGTAACGTGTGAAATTGTACACGGCGAATTGTAAGATAAGTAACTTGCATGTAAAAAGGCAAGGTCGCAAGAGACGTTCACTTTCGCATCTACGATTTGGTAAGCACGACTCGGCTCGGTTAACAGAGAGCCGAGTGTAAGTTTGTAAATGTGCAAACGTTACTATCGCGTTTGTGTTATGAGTTTTGATTCTCGATCTTATTAACTTAGCATTAAGATATATCTGTCAAAACTTAACTCAAACGCTTTGCACATTTACAAACTTACACTCAGCTCTCAGGCAGCGTGTCGTCGGATACACTAGCCAGTTGCGGGCTTTCTGTAGTAGTAATTATAAATATTTCTTTCTCGAAACGGCTCTGGCTATAGATTACGTGAATGGTTTCTTAGAGTGAAACGTGATGGAATCTCCATACCGCTGGTATGACTTGCGAAATGTGAAATATTATCTAATGCCGCCACTTTCCTTCCACCTGGACAACTAAATAAGGCTGACACACTGCACAGTTATAATGTCGTCAGTTTCTTACTTGTACTAGCATACGTCCGCCTGAAAAAAAATCTGGGCCCGACGTTTTCATTGCGTGTCTTCCAGGAAATTTTTATTGGATTAGGATAAATAAAATAAAAGTAACCTTTACCATAACTATCTCTGTGAAAAATTGCCCGTGGACATGGGCGTAGATGTTTAATGTGAACCAAACATTCATACTTTCGCATTCGTTAGACAGACTAAGGGTGGATTCGACCAAACTGGAATAAGACTTACTCCAAGATTAGTCCATACAAATTCGGCGTTTAATCTAGGTATAAAACCTTATTCCAGTTTGGTTGAATCCACCCTAAGGATGAGAGTAGAGTAAGAGCGCATATTTGTTAAGTAAGCTCTTAAGCTGTGGCTCTGGTTTTACGTAACAGCTGATTGCGTTCAATGAAACACAACTTCCTTTTATTTTTGCATTAGGAAGCTAATCTTAGCTTATTTATCGAAATCGGTTTGCCTCTGCTAACTTTTGCGCTATCTGATTATCAGAAGATAGATAGACTGGTCACAAATTACAAACCATATTTTTCCACAGTAAAATACTAAATTAAAAATTAGCTACCGTAAATTGTCGCAGCCGCCCCGTGACTGTGTAAATTGACATTTGGTTCATACAGTCTAAAACTCATTTACCTCCTTGGAATGATAATGGGGTTTTGTTTATTTTAACATATCAGTATACCAAGCTCTGTGGTGGCGGCACGCTAATGTATTTTTGTTTCTAAGATCAAAAACGCCAAAATTGGCCATTTTACGCAAAAATCACAGTCGAGATGTAGGTAATAGGGCTCTTAAGTTTGCTCGTAAGTAAAAATGCCAGAATGAAGTGAATTTGTTGAGATTTAGGATTGCATTACGATCATATTATTAAAAAGCATATTAAACTGTTTTTGTGACTGTACCAATGTATGTATGTTTTGGTATTCGTAAGGAATAGATTGAGTATTTCATTGAAATATTTAAAATTTGGTATTCGTTCGGAATAGAAAATTAATTACGATAATAAACAAATACCATTGGTATTTGTTTTTTGTATTAGAAAGGAATAGATCTATTAAAAGAATACCACCAACCCATCTCTTCTCATGGGTAGTAAAAGGCGACTGAAGGCTGAAGACTGCTTATACGTCCAACAGCATAGAGAGGCGATGGGCTCACCGCTTATCACTCTGAGCACATGTGCAGTCGTTATTTGGTGAAAAGTGGACTATGGCAGTGCACTGATTTTGCGGTCCTCATTGCCTAGTTCCTGACTAGCCTTTTGGGATACTAATCCTGAGTGTTTGTATGCGGTATATTAAACCAAAACATACATACATAATCACGACTATTATCCCCGAAGGGTTAGTCAGAGACTAGGCAATGAGGACCGCAAAAGCAGTCCTCTCAATCAAAACATATCAATCATAACTATTCATAACCGCCTCTATGGTCTAGTGGCTAAGCCACCGGTTTTAGACCCTGAGGTCCCAGGTTCGATTCCCAGCGGGGGGTATATCTTTGTGTGCTCGGTTTGGTTGGTGGTAGGGCTGTTAAGTCCGCCTGGCTAGCTACCACCATCTTATCTAAGTCTGTCGCCATAACAACGATGTTTATAGCATAGTTGTGTTCCGACAGTTAGAGATAAGATAGCCAGTTCCTTAGTGGTTGAGGATTCCGGGTGAAGCGCGCTTCCACCTTCGGCCTTATCGTCACTTACCATCAGGTGAGATGAAGGCCAAACGCTTACCCGTTGTGGAATAAAAAAAACATGGTAACCTTAAGTTCTGTTTGCAGAAGCCATTCGTATAGCTTTCACCAATGATGTTCACATCAACAATACGGTGTCGAGTCGAGTCGAATCAATTCACCATTGTTTGTATTCTGATTTACTGACGTCAATAGCAATTGGACTCGCGATCTAACGCCATTCAGTGCCTTCACCTTTACTATTCTTTGGTCAACACAGTCACCACGTTCTATATATAGTTTTACCAAGTGGTAGAAACCAATAAAAGAAAAGAAGTAGAAATTCGATTTAGAATGTTTATAAACAAATTATGCGCAATTCTTAGTACACATATCTAGTGATACTCGGATTTTTAATGTTTCTTGAAAAAGATAAACGAGAAAACCACTTACAATGGTGTCTTTCGGTAAAGAAACAGCATAAAATCGAGTGATACACAAAAAATTGTGAATAATTTGTTTTATTTGTTTGTAAACATTCTTCATCGAATTTGGCTCTAGTATAAATTTAGGTGGGTAGTAGACTTAGAGCAAATTAGTACTGTTAATTTATAAACAAATAAACTTTTCTAACGCACAATTTTTACCAAATGTAAATGTCAACCTTTGATTCTGCAGTTTACCCGTAACGGCCGGCAGCTGCCCAAATAACTTGTCGACCGAACCTATTGTCAATTGATTTATTTGCAAAATTGTACAAGAATAGACAATTCGAATCAATGTAAACGTCTATGTCGCACATAAATTTTCTAAACAACATATCCATTAACTCTAATTCAAGTCGGGTCATTCAGCAACGGCGTCATCGCTGAAACAAGGTATTTCAATTGAATTGTTTATAAAAGTATAGCATATATATTATTCTGTCCTTCATCATTGAAATCAAAGTAACAATTGATAAGTATAGGCTTACGGATGAAATTATTTATAAATTTTTCTGTTGTTTTGCCTACTACATAGAGTTAGAAATTTGTGATAATTTGAATGGAGCTTTAATCAAATTTCTAAAACAGAAAGATTGAATATTAATTTCACCACGCTTGCCAAGCACGGGTTGGTGATCAGATCATAGGAATTTAACAAATAGGACCTCTGGGCCGAGCGGTTTGCCAATCCGCCACCGCCGGAGCCTTGAATTGTTTATTATTACTGGAGAGACAATAATTGGTGCGTTTTTGCAGACAATTTGGCGTGTATATTGATCATTATGCAATGGCTATGCGGGTACGTTTCTTAGCAGCTCGGCACGCGAGGTCACCCAATACGTGCCGGGCTTATCGATTGTGCGACCATTTGATCCATATTTACATAGTTGACCATGCCGTTATTGATATTGGAATGTGTGATGCCCATATGAAGGGAAGGGAAATGCGTATAATGAAAATAGACGGAAAAGAAAGCACTTCTTTAGTTTTCTGTTGATTCTTCTCATTACCAGATTTCCTACCTATCGGACACAACCGATAGAAATATACATCTTGTATAAGAAAAAATAAAAATAATAGAAAAATTTGAGGTGAGTATTAACAGTTAATTGAAATTAAATGTAAGAGATTAGTAGACATTTTGCAGGAAATAGACGTTTCTAGGGAATTCTTGTGCGCGCAAATTAGAAGATCACTCTGTATTTACGCTTTGTTTGTGTTGTAGAAAACGTCTTGAACGTATTGAAAAGTAATGTTTTGGCGTGCTTCCATGAAGTAAATGTGTATACAGGAACTTCATTGTTAGAAATTTATTGCGAGAATAAAATGTTCGCAAGTATAAACATTTTGTAGTACGAGACATCGTACTCGTAAGATTTTGTATTTATGGTCAGTTATTGTAAACAGTTTATTTAAGAATTAATAATAAAGGTAACCAAAAAATCACATATTTTTGTAAACAGAAATAAAAACCGCCTTGTAATTATGATCTCAATGATACGTAAATTAAAAATTCTTCTTAATAAGAAAACAAAGAAAATACAGATGATTTGAGTATCCACAAGCATACATCAAGGATGTATGCTTGTGGATGTACAATTAAGTACTTATATTTTTTTTAGTATAGTCGTCAAGTTAAATACGCTTAAGTATACTATTTAAATTAAAACTATTGTTTTGAATCAATTTAATAAGTAAACACAATCACTGAATAAGCGAGAGCGGAACATTGTTTATTTACCGCGGCCCTTTGAGCGCGCACTCTTAAAATATTTTCACAATAAATAATATAGACTAATGGATGTGCTCTCCCTTTCAATGGTGTGCCGTTAGCTCGTCATCATCGGCACACTCGGCACATCTGTTTGGCCGAACACATGCTACACTCCAGATAATGGTCCGAAAATAAACGACGACGCGACGGCAATTCGTTCGCCATCGGATCGCCACTCACGCTCGCGAGGAATGCTCGCTCAATGAATTCCTGCCGCACATTTCCAGCGCACTTCCTGCGGTTTCCTGTCCTGATTGAGTGTAGCTGTTGTATTGAGTACGCAATCGACACTTGACATTTTTTAGAGCCTTTAAACGTTCCACAGAGACAATAATATTTCCGATATTCACCACACCAGCAACTTCAAAGATCGTTTTTTTTTAAACTTAATGCATATTGAAAATACGGAGATCTAAAAAATATTGTTTTCTGAGGTTTAAGCGAGCACTACACATTTTAAATAAAACACTTTTTTACGGATTAACTCGCGTTTAATTTACTAATTACATAGTTTTTATATTATCCTGACGTTTCGAACCCTTTACAGGGTCCGTGGTCACAGGATAATATACGTCAGGATAATATAAAAACTATGTAAATAGTAAATTAAACGCGAGTTAATCCGTAAAAAAGTGTTTTATCTAAAAAATAGTTCTTTATTATTGAAATTTTGCATTCACAATGCTATATAGATAAAAAATAGTTAATAGACAACAAAAAAAAAATGTTCCTTCAACTGAATTTATGCGATTATGATTTTTATAGTAAACTTACTTTAAATCGCTAAAATTTAGTTGAACTAACTTTTTCTCTCGCATTGTTTAACTCTATTGCTGTAGTTTCCAAGTATGAAAAGTTTTCTGCATTGGTTCGAAAAATAAATTTAACTTTGTTTGTAGGGGTACCGAAATATTTTAATGCTCTTTAACGCGCAGTGTGTTATGGTTACTGTGATTGATAGCTTAAGTGCGTACGGTGATAAAAAAAACTTTCGGGTCATCATCCGCTTTCTCTGAGATGGTATGCGTTAATGTTATATCATGGTGCATGCCTCGCCGTCGATCGTAAACAGACTCGTCTAAGAAAACAGCCCGCTATGAGAACGTAAATGAATTACTGTTACGCGCGCTAAAGAAAATAAAGTACATGTTATGATTGTAACTGTTCTATCCACATTACTATTCTTAACCGCATGCAACTAATACGCGACGCAGCCCCATAAGGAACTGCGATTAAACTAGAATGAATACAAATAGCGTCTTACGACGTCCTTTCATGTTGCCTTTTGTTCCATTGAAAGCCGTGAAATAATAAGCTTTGGTTGGAAGTGTGGTATTGACTGAGTTTATTTGGAGAAAATATTGCCATTAATTAAACGTTACTGATGTATAAGGCTTTGTACGTAAATCCAGAAATCATTTGTCAAATACTTGCGTCTATTTGTACAAGTGCTCTGTGATGTGTGTAGTGAGTACAAACGAATTATGTACAAATAACTGGTTAGTTCCACCTATACTTATGAAAACGCAGATTCATTGGGCGTCGCAAACTCGGTCGGGGAAATCTTTGGCCTGGATATTAGCTTAGAATCTTTGTTTACTGTTTCGTAGTTGTTTAGTTGCGTTTTGGCTGCGTAACCGAGGTGATCCTTATTCGAATGGTATGCGGAGCGGCGTGCTTGTCTGTTGCGTAAAGGCAGTCTGCTGTACGACCGCCGCGCGGCTGGACGTTTGCGCGCTCGCGTTGTGTCGGACTTTTAATTAATCGGTATGATTAATTGCGCGGCTGTTCGCATTGTTTAACGTTGAGCTCGTGCTCAAGCGTAGCGACCATGTTGCTGTGAGAAGGCATTTTAAACACTGTGCCGTGTTTTGTGATTCAGTGATTGTGTTTATCATAGTGTATCTAGCAAAATGGTTAGGAAAATAATCGTTGTCGGCATACGACACTACGAAGATCCTTTCTATAAGTACGTACCCAGACGACCGTCTAGACTTGGCCTTAACCTTGTACCGGATTTCCTTTAAAACAGATGTTTAATTGTTAGCAAGTTTCCTCATGTACTGTTTTTATTTGTCCTTAGACATGTGACCGGGGCCAGCGGGCCGCCACCGGGATGCGGCCATCAGAGGAACAGGTCCTTGGATTCTGTTCTTCAAAGGATACCGGAGGACATGACACCGACGTCGCCGGAAGGAGCGCCGCTTCGGTTGCCAATGGAAGCGCCCGCACCTCGGCTGGCCCTGCCGCCCGAGGTGCCCGCCGGCTCCGACGACTCCGGCATCCACACGCCCCCCGACGGCGACGGCAACGATGACGAACGCTCGCCAGCGCCCGCCGCCGCGCGATCCAGGGAAAGTCTCGACTCTGGAAATCCAGAAGACACAGACAAACCACCGGATCCACCCGACACAAACGTCGAAACAGTTATTAAGTTAGAAGTTTCCGCCTCAGAAACATCGAAAAACAAAGACTTTCTCCTACGGCTATTCGAAAGTAAACTCTTCGATATGAGCATGGCTATATCGTATCTTTTCAACTCCAAAGAGCCCGGTGTACAGACTTATTTGGCTAACAAACTATTTTCATTCCCTTATGAAGACGTTGACTTCTATTTACCACAATTAGCGACCATGTATATAGAAATGGGTGATGTGGCGGACGTGCTTCGACCTTACTTAGTGTGCAGATGTAAACAGAGCGCACAGTTTTCGTTGCGGCTCGCGTGGCTGTTAACAGCGTTCGGTGGTGACATGAAAAGATCGAAAGCGATGAAATTAAGAGACTCTATCCTAGCAGAGGAGATAAGGCCCGCGGCGAGGCGGGGTCACCATAGATCGCAGTCTGATGCTTCGGCATTGAGGCTGGCCACGCCGTCTGGAAGGCATTTAGGCGACTTGGCGTCTGGACGTGCCTTCGACAACGGATGCCTTTGTGGCGAACAATGTTCATGCGGTGCGCCGAGGCTAGCACCACAGACTCAGGTAAATTCCATAATATATATCTTTTTAATATAATTAACTCGTTAAGTGCTTATTTCCCTCTACGTTGTCAGGTTTTTAAATGTCAACATTGTGCGTGAGTAGAAAATTAAACTTAAACGGCAAGGAAATTAAGATAATAAGTAACAGGACATGTAAATGATACCAAAACATATACTTGCTATCTATTTGAGATTGTTATTTTTAGTAAACAAGGAAATCACCACGTTACTTTTCAATAACAAACCGCTGTTATTGCCGAGCAAGTAGGGCTAACTGTCCTGTTTAACTAGGGCATGTCCCGCAACTCCCTGATACGAGGTGTGTACGTATTAAAATACCAATGAACAGGGGAGTGACCGACACGCCGCTGTAACCTTTCACACGCAACTTGCGTGTGCGAAATAATCCCACAGATACACGACACGACACTCATTAATTCTATAGAGATAACATTAGTGCACGCGTAGTAGGAGCTTTCTTCTTACTGTTGACTTCTGTGTGGGATAGAATGTGAAGAGCTTCCTGGTATAAAACATTCTAAAGCATTATACTTCAGGATGGAGTGAATTTTATATAATGGTGCTGTGTAGGTATGTTAGGATTTACGTACCGAAATAAAGATCGATATAAAGAAATGATTCAAACCCAAATATTATTGCGAATCTGATGATGACAGAATTTTTTTGGAAAGTGGGACAAAACTTCTGGACGAACGAATAATAAATCAAGTATTCAGATAAGATGCACCAATTAGACATGAAGATATAAAATATAACCTTCAAATTGTTTTGAATAAGACCTATCCTCTAATAGTTGTAGATGTCTAAGGGTGCATAATGCTGCCAATGTAAAACATTATCGTTTTATGCAAATAGAAAGTTGAGCTGAGGTTGCACTTAAAGATCAGAATAGGTCGAAGTGCGTTATGAAAACGCAGACCCTCAAAGATAAGATTATACAGGTTATGGTCATATATTATTTAATTAAATTTTTAAAAATCTAGTTCAAATAACTTTGCACTGATTTAGGTATTATCAATTACTTTTAACCACGTAAAAATGTACTAACATGACTAAAACTCTAAACTAGACTAAACTCAAACGAGTTCATTGCACTTTGTGGGCCGGCAGAGTGAGGATGACTCATGCTACGTCTCTTACGCTGCACCAGTTGTCCTCGCGCCTGGACCTCATTTCCACTTAACATCAGGTGGAGTGGGGTCATTTGCCGGGCTTAGTAAAAAAAAAAAAAAACAACTAAAGTTCCAACTCAGAATATTTTGTACAAATCAAATAAACTTTTATCATGTTTCGAGACAATAAACAAACCAGACATGTTTTTGCAATGTACTGGCCGCTGGACAAATAATTAGGAACGCAATATCATTTCGCTTTAAAATGGTTCTAATTTAAAATTTAATTTTTTTTTTGTGCTATGATTCGGGAGTGTTTTAGCGACATTTTTTCAAGTCTACAATATTACAAGTTGTTAAATATTTAATATTATTTATTACAAAACATGGGAAAGCAAAAAAGTTGCGATTCTTTGTCAAGAAAATTTTTATAATTGCACTATATGAACGTGATTGGTCTTACAAAAAGATTGCTGATCATATAAAATGTTTAAAAACTAAAGTTTTTAACGCGGTCAATTACTTGAAATTTCACACTAACAATAACGTATCTCGAAAACCTAAATCTCGGAAAACGACATCTCGAGAGGATTCTATGATTGTTCGGACAGCAAAGACTTTAATGGGCTCAGACAAACGATAAGAAGGGAATTTTTTGGCAGCAGGCAAGCGTATCCGCACGTACAATTCATGATGCAAAATTATTTAAAAGAATCGCACGGAAAGTACCGCGCGTCAACAAGCAGCATCGACGAGCGAGACTGGATTTTGCTCGAAAGTATTGCAGCTGGACGGAAAATCAATGAAAAAATGTATTATATTGTTTTCTGAGGTTTAAGCGAGCACTACACATTGAAATGAAACACTTTTTACGGATTAACTCGCGTTTAATTTACTATTTACATAGTTTTTATATTATCCTGACGTTTCGAACCCTTTACAGGGTCCGTGGTCACAGGGAGACTCACAGTCTCCCTGTGACCACGGACCGTAAAATCCGTAAAAAGTGTTTCATTTCAATGAAAAAATGTATTGTTTTCTGATGAGTCAAAGATAAATAGACTGAGTTCTGATGCTAAACTGTATGTGCGACGACGTCCTGCAAAGCAAGCATGGAGGAGGAACAAGTTTGGGGATGTTTCTCTGGATATGGTGTGGGGCCAGTGAAAGAAATTGACGGAAATCTAGATCAAATTAAATACAAGAACATTTTGGAAGAAACAGTGCTTCCTTACACTGAGGAGACGTTACCAGTGACCTGGATATTTCAACATGATAATGACCCCAAGCACACTGTTCATTCTGTTGAAAATTGTCTTAGTTAGGGAGCAATCAGTTTCGATGCTGGACTGCAAATAGCCCAGATCTTAATCCCATTGAAAATGTGTGGCGTGCAGTGAAGAGGAGCGTATTCGCTAAAATAAGAAGTAATCTAAACGAGCTTTACGATGCGTTTGTGGAATCGTGGAACGCCATTTCTCTTGAAACTTGCCAAACTCTAATAGCCTCGATGCCTCGTTGATGCAGTGCGGTAATTGCAAACAATGGTTATCCTACCAAATTTTAATTTTATAAACTACTGTGATATCTCTTACATTTACGTTATTCAATTCATTAAATTTAATTGTTATTAAATTATATATATGAATTATATATTAATTGTTATTAAATTTAATAATATTAGTTTCAGTTTGTGTTGTTAAGACTTTTAAGCGCCATGGCGCCGGTGGGTGATCGACAAACAATTTTCAATTGTGTCTGGTTTTGTAGCAGTCAACGTTTTAATTAATTGTCCAGTGATTAAACGTATTACAACATGAGTTATCGAACTTTTTATACATTCAGTAAGGGATGATTTATATTAGAGCAGGCCGTGCATGGGGCGTGCCCCGTCCGGGCCCGGACGGCGCCACTGATTTGAGACGTTCACAGAAATATATCATTTCTGTGGAGACGTTGCATACATTTTGTATGAAGCAGTTCATATTACACCGTGCATGATCCGTGTCCCTAATATAAATCATCCCTAAATCGGGTAGGTGAGTATGTTAGTGACGTGAGTAGTTCATATCATTAATCAATAATAAAAAATTAGATTATTAAATTATTTATATATAAATAGATTCCATACATTGTTTTCGGTACGAGCCGTTCTTAATTCTATGACCATCAGCGTAATGAGTTCGGATTGACACACTGACTCAGACCGTTCCGCTTCTAATGACGTCATTAGCTGTGTCATCTTGTCGTCGGTGGGAGATGCAAAAGTCAGCAACATCAAATTTAGTAGACTTACAGTGTTTTTCTGACGATATCTTTATTTTTGTTTACGTTTTCCCCAAATATATATTTTGTGTTTCTGACCTGGCAATGTAAAATAAGGTAAACATTCAAAGAATCTTTGTTGGAGATAATATTCTCGTTGCAGAATTTTTCCCCAAATATATATTTTGTGTTTCCGACCTGGCAATGTAAAATAAGGTAAACATTCAAAGAATCTTTGTTGGAGATAATATTCTCGTTGCAGAATTATTATAAGATTAGTTATCTGCAGTGATAAGATAACCATTCAACAATGATAATACTATTTGTAATACTGATTATTATTGTCTTACATCTACTGACACAAAACGTCCACAGCTAATGACTTTCTTGTGTGCAAAAAGAAATGAATCATTGATTTTTTTTGTATAAAATTACTCCTAAGAGACTTTATAGTTACAATTACTTACAGATAACTAGTGACGTCTTCGTCTAATTATTTTGTCTTTAAGAGTCATTTACTCCTAAGCTCGTCACAAAAATATATGTTAATTGAAAATGGTAGTGTTTTTTAATTTTTGTTACTATGGTAAACATAATGCATACCTACTTTGTAATCTTATCTGACGTTCTACTGACATTAATAATCGTATTTTTAACAATCAAAACTTTCTTGATTGGCTTCTGTATTTAGAACCCAGTAATTAATTTTTTTTTGTTGTTGTATTTTGATGACTGCATAGGGTTTTGTTCGTAGGGTAAAAAAAATATCAATTAGCGTCTGGGTATTTTTGGAAAAGATAATTAATTATACAGTTTTTTTACTATTTTGTAACACGAAGTGGATTTTAATGCTGAATTTTGTTATTACTTTTTGTTATCTGACAATCCTCTATTCATGTTAACTAGATGGGTTTTTGGCAGCACCGGTTTTGAAGTTAATTAATAATTTAGTAGTTGCACTTTGTGAGCTGGTGTAATAAACATCATCATCATTGTCTTTCTCAGCCCGTTTTTATCCATTAATGGACCTAAGGCCTTTTCCACTCAGCCAAATTTCAGATATTCTCATACAACTTCCGCTAGCCAATTTTCTTATATCGTTGCTCCACCTAATCTCAGATAGATAATTACGTGATTTTATTTACATGGTCCCAATGGTCCCATGGACCCAATCTTACCATGTGCCGGTGTCCATCTGGACAGTCCTCTGCCCAGCAGTGGAACGTTTTTAGGATGATGAGAATGATTTACTTGGTACATTTTTTTATTGCCATCTAACATAGCTGATATACCTATAAGCTTATATACGAACATTCACACTCCTGAGCAGAAGCCTCCTTCTCCTTCTATCTTTAATTAATCGCTTCAATTAATAGATGTTAACTTAATCAAAGCAAATGCGGGTCTGCGGAATGAATACAAAATATAATTTTAGAACATCTTCCGCGATCATGTCGCACACAACCTGTTCTCAAATATGGGATACTCAAAGCCATCGAAAGACTTTGTTATTATAATACCTTTAATTTATTGTTATAATTATAATAAATAACTCAAATACCACTTAAATAACAATCCAAGCTCGTTTAGCTCTTTTTTAATAGATAGCAAAATTTCATCAAAATTATTATTAAGTATTTGTAAATATTGTTTTTTTATTTTTTCTAACTTCTAGTCAGTAAGTACTATTATCTTTTAGTAAGAAGACTACATCTCACGACTATCTTCTACCTACAGCTTTCTATTTCAAAACCAAAGAAGATATTTTTCTAGCAAACAAAGAATTATTAAAACACAATATTGTGTTTATCAATTCTTTCAAGAATATTCTTGGTTTTTGCTTTTCATTATCGTTTTGGTAAATTTTCGTCTTGTTATATCGTTTTCTAACGAACTATTACTTTTTCCGATAATTATAATGTATGTTTGTATTTACAATATCTGTTTGTACATACATTAGTTAAAAAGTTTAAACTGTGAGAAAACACACCTAATTAGGGTGTGTTTTCTCACAGAAACTTTCCATTTGAAACGATACGTTTATCGTTATTGTCGTTAGTTGATTGCTATTCAAGTCTAAACAGTATTTTACAATTAAATAGAATGTCGGAGTAACGGCATATCTAAATAGCAATACATATTCTTGGAGGCTTAGTTTTAGTTTCCCTATTGTGCTCTATAGTAAATCCATAAACTTAATCTAAGATTTGTTTAAGCTACCCATATTAATCTTGAAAAGACTTCAGATACGGAACCCTTTACTGCGCGAATCAGCTTTTAGCCCGCTTACCTTTGTACTTCCTTTGTATTTTAATTAATGCTTTGTTGATTAATTGTTAACTTCATATCTATGTTTGCATACAAGTTATACATACTTGGCCGTGTCGATTTTAGAATGGTTTGGTTACCGTTAGTTAATATGTTATTAACTTCAATTAAAGTATTTGTCTAAGTTAAGGCAAATAATACAAGGCAGTGTTGGATGGATGTTTTTCAACGATAGATGATGAATATTTTACGTTCCCCCTTGTGACTTGTAAATATTTCATTCTGTATAATCCCTGAACTTCCGGTGCGTTATCTCCCAAACTGATAACAACTACACAGAGTACCTACAGCTGAACTACGGATGTTTATTGTGCTCGAAACATCATTAACTTAGTATTTTAATAATTAATAAAGAGACCTGGAAACTTTGCTGCACTTGGGTGAATAGACAGTGCTGAGTTTTTATGAAGTACTTTTTTATTATTTATCACTAGTATGTCCGTCCACTTGTTAAAAAGTTGGTAAGTATTTCGCAAATAAAGTTTGATTTGATAAAACAAATTCCATACTTACAATTTCCTCGGAAATGTTCATAGACTTCGAATATAATATACCACTTCAAAAAACCCTTTGTCTCAAATAGGATGACATGATACGGTGACCGTTCGGAATTCGGGCAGACCAACTGTGCCACTGTTTTTAATAGCATTTAATGTCTTCGATTGAGAGCATTTAGAGTCCAATGTCTAAGATACTAAGTACCTACTATCTGGAAAACACAAACATAAACTAAAAATCTTGCTCAACGAATAGCTAATTATGAATTACAAGCGGCCTCTCGCGGTTTCACCCCGCGTGATTCCCGTTCCCGTGGGAATATCGAGATAAAAATTATCCTATGTGTTAATCCAGGTTATAAACTATCTGTCTGCCGAATTTCATCCAAATCCATTCAGTAGTATTTACGTGAAAGAGTAACAAACATCTATCCATACGTTCCCGTGGGAATATCGGGATAAAAAGTATCCTATGTGTTAATCCAGGTTATAAACTATCTGAATGCCGAATTTCATCAAAATTCATTCAGTAGTTTTTACGTGAAAGAGTAACAAATATCCATGCATACAAACTTTCGCGTTTATAATATTAGTAGGATAATCACACTAATATTAGAAAGGCGAAAGTTGTGAGTGTGTATGTTTGTTACTCTTTCACGTAAAAACTGCTGAATGGATTTGGATGAAATTCGGCATACTGATAGTTTATAACCTGGATTAACACATAGAATACTTTCTATCCCGATATTCCCACGGGAACGCGAACCACGCGGGTGACTAAGCGCTTGACCCGAAAACCGGAGGTCCAGGGTTAAAGGAGATGTCCCATTTCTGCCCTAGAGACGTTTTATGTTACGATAATGAAAAATAGCGTGCCACCTGATAAATATATTTCAAAAATTGCAGTAAATTTATAGTATACATGCATATAATAGATACTTCGTGCCTAGCCGTTTTTAAGTTATGTTGAAAATTACGTTTAAAAAGGATTTAAAGT
This sequence comes from Scoparia ambigualis, assembly GCA_963921215.1. Lineage (NCBI taxonomy): Eukaryota > Metazoa > Arthropoda > Insecta > Lepidoptera > Crambidae > Scoparia > Scoparia ambigualis. Next base: position 8,509,673 of record OY992511.1, on the reverse strand, counting down.
TAGACTTAGTTAAAATAGAAAGCTGAACCAGGAAAAACGCGGCAATTTAAAAAAAAACATGACAGGGTCACTCGCACAGCTGCAATTTTCTCAGATAATATTTCAATTTGACATACGACATGACACCTCAGATCAGTGTTGCCAGATCAAATTTTAAAAAACCGTAGGGCTACGTTCAAAAGTCCGTAGAAGTCCGTAGATTGTTTTTACAAAAATCCGTAGATCTACAGACATTTTTTTTAAGCTTAAAAACCTGGCTATATAGGCTGGTTCCACAGTCACGTGTTTGACCAGCGCCGGCCACACGCGCGCGCTTACAATTACACTAGATTGTATGTTGCGTTTCATAGTCATCACGCAGTTCAAACGCGCCACTACTATGTAGTGAAGCGCGCGCGTTTGGCCGGCGCTGGTCAAACGCGTGACTGTGAAACCAGTCTTAGACATGGACTAACCTGAAACCTAATTCTTCGGTAAAGAAATTGATAACTGAAAAACGGCAGAGGAAAAAGAAAGGAAAAGCAATGAAATTGTCTTTTCACTTCTCTTGCTCAAAAAGACCGTCATTGTAGCGTTCTAAGAGCGGGGCTAAAATAGCTTTTCTTGCCTTATGGGATAAAGTATTTTTTTTTTAATTTTTGTCTGTCATGACAATGAGCCTACAAAAACGAAAAAGTATTTAGTCTTAGGTAGAATAATCATGAATAAAGACTCGACTTTTTACTGTTTACTTAATAAATCAACAACTTTTTTGAGATAGTTATTATTAAAGTTTATGGTAAAATTAGTAATTATTTGAATCTATGGACAACACAAACCACGCCCACACAGTCCACGCTTCAGCAACATACAACTGCACAGTCTGCACATGTGCTTAGGTGGTGAGTCCATTAGTCGCCTTTTACGACACCGAAGAGAAGAGAGGGGTTGGTAATATTATTTTGATGAGCCCATCGTTGCTCTATGCTGTTGGATGTATGTCCAGTCCAGTCTTTAGTCTGTTAGTTCCCTTTTACGACACCGAAGGGAAGAGAGGGTTTGGTAGTATTATTTTGATGAGCCCATCGCCGCTCTGTGCTGTTGGATGTATGTGCAGTCTTTAGTCCGTTAGTCGCCTTTTACGAGACCCAAGGGAAGAAAGGGGTTGGTAGTATTATTTTGATGAGCCCATCGCCGCTCTATGATGTTGGATGTATGCGCAGTCTTTAGTCCGTTAGTCGCCTTTTACGACACCAAAGGGAAGAGAGGGTTGGTAGTATTATTTTGACGAGCCCATCGCCGCTCTATGCTGTATGATGTACCTATGTGCAGTCTTTAGTCCGTTAGTCGCCTTTTAGAACACCCAAGGGAAGAGATGGAAAGACTGCACATACCTAACTATCCAACAGCATAGAGCGGCGATGGGCTCATTAAAATAATACCTACCACCCTTCTCTTCCCGTGGGTGTGGTTAAAGCAACTAACGGGTTAATTTTTAATAAATTATACCAATTTATATTATATTGAATTCTTTTATTTTCTCGCATTCGTAGTGAAAAACATAGTGTAACACACGGCGCTAAAAACCCATTAAAACTCGGTTTCTATTTACTCCCTCGCTAAAGCTCGGGAGTAAAACTACCTCGTATATAATGGGTCATTTTAGCCCCTTGTATAACAATCTACTATTATTTCATATATTTATTGATCACTATCATCGGTGTCACATCCTCAAGATTCGCCTGAGTAACATTTTTTACATCTCAGTGTGGCTTGAGTGGACTCGAGATTTTATGATTTTGACGATGCATTGTGCACGGCTGCCATGACAGTTCTTTTTTTATACTGTCAAAAACATGAGTCTGCGTAAAAGATTGTTTGACAGTGATTCGCGTGTCTACAGTAATAATGTATTGGTCTTAAATAGTGGAAATCTCATTCCCTCCTCTTTTAGCGTCTGATTCCCCCCACAGGTAACAGTAGCCTACTCTTGTGACATTTTCATTAAAGCAGAGATTATACAGTCTTTCAAAAACGGAATTGTCATGGCAGCTGTGCGCGATGCGCTGTCGAAGTCAAGGAATCTTGAGTCCATTCACCTTGACTATTTGCTTCCTGGTCGCGCTGTGTCGATAGCATGCACTCTGTAATAGAGAATTCTGTTAGGGGCTCAGCAGTGTGGGCTACTCCTCAATGGCTAGCAGTTGGAGGGGAGGTTTCTCACTGCCATGTTCAGTGGTTGGATTGCGCTGATTTCGGAAGTTGCGAAGAGTTTTTGAGTGTTTTGGGGGTGGCCTTACGGGCAGAATAAGTGGGGTTTGTGTTGCCACATTTCGGAAAGCGGGTTTTATGGGGTATTTACTGGATGCTCTGTGAGGGATGGATCGCCGGAGGAAGTGATCCGGGTCTGTTTAAAACGGAAGTCAATTGTTGCTGGCTCTTTGTGCGGGGCTGTGCTGCCAATAGCAAAGTGTAGGTGAAGTGGTTTGGAGAAGTTGCGCGCGTTGCGTTGGCGTTCGTCTGGAGTTGTTCCGCCGAGAGTGTTTGGGCTTGCCATGTGGTGAGAGGGATGTTGATTGACGCTGACATGGGGAATTCTGAGGATGGGGTTGAATCAAAATGGTTTAGACAAGTTGCATTGTAAACGGAGCTTGGTTAGGGATTGAGACATAGTCAGGGTAAATCTTACAAAATTTCATCAAGGTAACTATGAAATACGAAAATTACATTTTACATAACTTTTTATTCGTCAAATGTCGGATGGTTCCTTTTTGAAGTTAAAGAGTCTCGTAAAGTATTTTACCTTTGTCTATTATTTTTTCTTTTTTGCCTTCAAATCATTTTACCCGTAGCTATGGACAAAATATTTGATATTTAAGCCTTTTTTTACTTAAATTATACTAGCAACCTATAAGATTTAAGTCATTTCGCTTTAAATAATTTTACAGTTTTTATGGCATGGCAATCATTTTACTTTAATCAAGTGATGTTGTTTCTGCTACATAAAGCAATTCGCTTTGATCAGAAAATAATGCATTGTGTCTTAAGGGACAATCAATCAATAATACTATTATCATAAATACCCATGCTCTGTATCGTAGTAACAGACTGCACTGAGATTTATTATTCAGCAGCTTCAATGCGAAAAGTTAAGAAGTTTTGATACAGTAATAGGTATGTATTTTTTTATTTTTAAAAATGTGAAGTTGCCAAAATGGTGCTTGAATCAATTCGCCTTTTAACCGTCGATATTAACCGTGTTGCGTAGCGGTGAAAGAATACTACCATCCCCTCTCTTCCCTTGGGTGTCGTAAAAGGCGACAAACGGACTAAAGACTGCACGTGCATCCAACAGCTTTGAGCGGCGATGGGCTCACCACCTGTCACGATGAGCACATGTGCAGTCTCTATTTGGTGAAAAGTGGACTGGCAAAGGACTGCTTTTGCGGTCCTCATTGCCTAGTCTCTGGCTAACCCTTCGGGGATAATAGTCTAGATTATAAGTACGTCACGAGCAAAAATATGTAAACAATTGTAACTCTTAATACAATGAAATAAGAGTCAAAGTGTATACATATTGGTGCTCGTGACTGTATGTATGCATATTTAGCCCGCGCTTAGGGTGATTGATTATGAACATATACATTTCAATTCATTGTAGATAAAGCCTCCGTTATCTTTTACCCGCAGTTCCTGAACTCGCTGACGAGCATAGGCCGCCGGCTAGCCGCCGTCGCGGACAAGGAGCGTCGCAACGGGAAGCTGCGAGCGGAGCTGGCGACTCTGGACTTGAACCTGCCCGCGCGCGTGTGGTTACCGCTGCATCATCGGCCGCATTATGTGCTGAGGATACCGCCGCACGCCGCCGCCGTGCTCAACAGCAAGGATAAGGTACTGTTTCTTATGATATCCTGGAGGCGGGAAATGAACTTGAACCTTATTTATTAATCTATAAGCATAAACAGGAGCCCTACTGTCACCTCTTAAAGCAGTATTACTTTAACACTTAGATTAAAACAAAAAGGGAAGATACGGCATGCTCCTACTTGTAGTCATTCAAAATATAGTCCTACTCAACTACATAAGCAAACACTCACACACGCACACCTATAAAGTGTAAATCGAGCGAGCGAGACAAAGCGGTAAGTTTCAACGTCAGCGCGAGGGAGTCGGCGAGTAGCGCGTTGACGTGTCGGTCGCTTCGCAACAGACGAGTACGTACGACCGATTCCGACGCCACTGCGGAGTAGCGTCTTCTCTTTTTCACACAGTAGAATATCCGCAATAGTGCGATGTAGCCTGTTCGCTCGGCAAATTGTGACTGAAGTGAAATTGTGCCTTTAGGCCTAATTTTGGCGGCTCACTCACGAGACGCTAATGCCGTATCTTCCCTTTTTGTTTTAATCTAAGCTTTAACATTATTAATATGCAAAATTCGTATAGGAATTGGGATGATTTGTTAGCCGTAGGTCCACTACTCAATTCGTCAATAATTTGGTTCGACCATTTCGTGAATTGTCATTACGCAGTTCGTCCATTTCGAGATTCGTCTTTACGCAGTTCGTCCATTACGCGTTAATGAGGGTCTTAGTTGTGAAACGAATTCGTTAATTAATCCTGCAGAAGGCTTTAAACCAGCCGCTGTAATTTTTAGAGTTACGTACCCAAGGGTAAAAACGGCACCCTAATATTACTAAGACTTCGCTGTCCGTCTGTCTGTCTGTCACCAGGCTGTATCTCATGAACCGTGATAGCTATAGACTCTTAATTTTGTTTAAAAAGGGGTACCGATATATTAATAATATAATATCAAAACAAAACGAATGTATTTATTAGACGAAATGCTTGTTGGACAAAATGTATATTGGACCAAATACGTGTTGGACAAATATATGTTGGACGAAATGCGTGTTGGACTACATACGAGTAGGACGAAATGAGCGATGAAATACAATTTTGACGAACTGCGTATTGGACCTAAGGCTAACAAATCATTTGGATTAAAGTAACACTGCTCTAAAAGTTGATGGTAATGCTCCGGGCTAGGTTTCTGTGCCACCTTCGTAAAAGCTACCTGTCAGTATGCTCGTGCACGGTAAGTCGTTGGTCTCTGCTGTTATCAGTAGATTCAGGCTTCTGACATGGAAGGTAAAAATAACTTATACATAGATACACTCACGACTATTATCCCCATAGGGTTAGTCCAAATACTAGGCAATGAGGACCGCAAGGGTAGTCCACTACCACACAGTCCACGTTTCAAACAAATACTGAGTATAATAATCGTGATAGTCTCCATCAGGGGGGTTACTCTTGAACGCAAATTCAATCTCAATACAATTCCAATGCGATAAATATGTATCGATATTGGGAAAAGTAAAGATAATTCCGGAACGCCATCTCGATAATAATTTCTTCAATCAATTTCCACGCCATTTAATTCCAATGTGGCGCTATTGTCGCTTACAAAAGTGCCATTTGACATTTTTTAGATTTGTGATTGGAAATTGACTATTGCAATTGTGTTTCAAGAGTAAGCCTACCGGTGACCTACTTGCTCGTTTGTCTTTTTATATAAAAAAAAATTACAACTGCAGTTGTTCTAGGTGGTAAGTGGTGAGCCCATCACCGCTTTATGCTATTGAATGTAAGTGCAGTCTTCAGTCCGTTAGTCGCCTTTTACGACACCCTATAGAAGAGGTGGGTGATACGTTAAGACGCATAATGACTAATACACATTGTAAAAATAACGCAAAAGGACCAAAACGCGTAATGACCATTAAGCGAAATGGCCCTTACGCGAATTGACCAATCTCTAATTCGCATATTGACCAATCTTTTTATTACGCTTATTGGTAATATTATTTTAATAATGAGCGGCCATCACACAGCCCTAATAAAAAACTCTTGATACCAAGTTAATCTTCCGGGTTGATCACTCGATGAGAATACTTAGTTGGAAATAAATATAACATTGATAGCTCTCTATGGTTTGTTCGTACAAGGCCACGCGAGCATACGTCACTATCATTACAGAAGCGGTGGCAACAAGTATGGCACAGCTGTGCAGAGTGTATCGTTGAAACTGATTTCGCAACTACATTGTCTAACGCGCAAAATAATAGCACAGTAGTCCGAGCACGAACTACTATTGTAATCGTAACAAAAAGATTTTGTTTTTTTTAATATTTACATACATGGCTTTCTTATCTCCTTTTCTTGAGATATATTTTGCCAACAACAATTTTATATTGGTCATGTTCGGAGAATGTTATGAAAAATTTCGTATATGTTTTGGAGGAGCTTGATGTGGAAAGTTTCTAAAACAAAATATAACATTTAATGTTAGAGACATCACAGACAGCACAATGAACAATTTTACAATAACAGCCTTTAAGTTACAAAAAAGATTTGTCGCGCTAACTTTATAATTTTATAATGACGTCCGTCAATTCTTAGTTCAATGAACGGACGTGTTGCAACTTTGTATGACTCTCCATACAATATACTAATTTTACGCTAGCAAACTTTGATATTTTTTCGGGCTAGTCCCACAGAATAAAACAGCTATGCGATTCTCTAGGCGACACATAGACGCTGCGCGCATGGCTGTGATCTGCTTTCTCTTTCCAATTCTATGAATATGAAAGAGACAGAGTCATTTCTCAGCGCTGCGGCAGCCGCAGCTATCAAGGCTTTAGCTTAGAGAATCGCAACTCTGAAGTCACAGCGGCAGTGGCGCGTCGCAGGTATAACTCACTTAATCGCTAAGCCACATACTCAGTATAAACCTATAGAATGTCTTTTGACACACTCTTTGTTACGAATAATGTCACAAAATTGAGACTTAGTGACTGGCTCAACTTCAATAGTGGGGCAATGTTCAAATTATACTAATTCGTTTTGTTTGTTATGAAAGCGATTCTCTACGCGTTTGGGCTATATTTTGTGTTATCATAACTTCTATTGTGCGTGGAATGGCTTTAACTTTGGGTAGGCATTCGACTAGCGTTCAGGTCAAATTCCTTGTGTGATTCATTTTCAAGGAATGTATATAGTGTAGTGTAGTAGGTGGTTTAGAATATTGATGTGATTATGATTGATGGTGACTCGAATGGTATGAAAACAAAATAAAAGACAACATTGCATTTTTCACAATATTATTGGAGGCAAAAGACGAACCGTATTATGTGCAACGCAACGCAATTAAAAGTGTAAAGTCCCAGTATGTTATTTATTCGAATTTAAAAAAATGTTTCCACTTGGTGACATTTGAAGCTTTATAAAAAGTATTAAAACTATTTGAACGTAAATTCTAGGTTTCTAATACTTGTCTTAACTTACTTAAAACTTTCGTGTTCCATTATAAATAAAACGTTTGAGTTAATCCCCGTTCTTGTGGTTAAGATATATTTTAGTTGCACGTGGTTGCACTTAAAAACAGATTGACCTTCGTATTTTAATGGCGTACTGTTTCTTTATTATTCACCATTCACGTAATCAACAGTAATTTGATATTATCAATGACATGTCAAGACCAATTAAAAACAGCACAAAATTTAACAACTACGGAAACAAAGGTTTTGAATGTACAAACTTAATGTTGCAATAACTATTTATTTGTAGTTTTATTCAACTTTCGTGCATAGTGCGACCTTCAATAGATTATAAACTTGACGAGATAGGTCGCTCGTCGGGTAACAATTCACTGCCAATGGTATCGTGGGTAGAATTTGAAAGGATTATTTAAAGTTGAGCTGCGTTAGCATTGCGGATATGATGGCTCGCTTAATTATTTGGGCGTGCTAAAGGTCGCCTGATACTTACCGGCAATGGCAGTGCGAAAATAAAATTAAGAAATATGACTTATTTAAGGCGTTGTAGGTCCTAACGGAGAGATGATAATGATACTTAAAAAAGCAAGCAAGCAAGCGAGCGTAATTGTTTTTAGGAGTATCAAGGTTTATTATCAAGTTTGCACATGTAACACGTGTAACATGTACACATGTAATAATATTTATTAAGTACCTAGTATTTATTACCTAGTGGTTCATCACATCACATCAACATGGTTTAATAAAAATCTTGAAAATACGCTTAGCAAATCTGTTACCTGATGGTAATTAAGTGACCATAAGGCTGACGGAGAAGGCGCAATTCACCCAGAATTATGAGGAGCAATTAGCAAGAAGAACTGACTAACAATCTCTTAACTGCCTTTAACACAACCCTAGAAGGTGGTCTAACCAATACAAAGGCAGTTAAGAATGTTATAGACGGTATGAAATCTTTAATGTTATGTAAAATATGTAAATAAACCCAACTTACTAAACAATTTAAAAACACCATGATTAAGACGTAGATTACCTAATCATAATTTATAATACCTAATAAATAACAATTGGTTTTGTTTAACGATGATAAGATATTCTCTTGCTTATTGCTACATTTCTTTACGATTAATCAACATAACATAAGTACTATGCTAATCAGTCAAGGTTTTATGTATTATTATGGTATTATGATAATACAGTCATATTCATTCAAGGAGTAAAGTATAACTTGCCCTAAAACCTTTCATATTAATTTGTTGCCTAAGTAAAATAACCTTTTCTCTTTTTGGCTATGATTATTGTGTTTAAGTTTACTCCAGCTATACGAGCGTTCGCCCTTCTAGTAAATACTTGTATGGCCATTATCTATAAAATCGACCTTCTAGATTGCCACAGATATTTCATAACACGAAACGCTGTAAACAATGGAATAATAGCACAACAGGATCTAAATGCAGCCAATCGTTCTTGATTAATTTGTACTTGGGATTCTGGTCCAGTTTAAATAACTTTTGGCGGAGCGCTAGCCACCTCGAAACTGTTTGAATCTGGTTAATTAAGTAATTACACGCTAACGAAGCGTCTTGTAGATTAATACAATGACTTACCTTTTTTTTGCGAATGGAATTAACAGCTCATCTTTCAGTGGGTTTTAGTTTTATCTTTTGATTAATTATGTGCTTTATGTAGTTCATAGCAAACAGAGATGTGAGAGGCCTATTATAGGCCCCACCACACGTGCCCAATGCGGATTTTTTTGGGTTTTGACTACTACTGTTAAGATTCTGAACCAACGCAACCGCTTAACTTTGGAGCATAGAGGAAAGAGGAATTTGATATAATGATTTCCCGGAAATTTGTAACGCGCTAAAATTTTATGAATATAAACAAATACAGATTTGCCAGACAAATAAACTGTTAAATGTTATTGGTCTAATATTATTAATCTTCTGCTGTAGTGTAGCGTGACTGTAACTATTAAAGTGTTATGTCATTGTAAAGTCATTTGCGTTAAATTTTAAATAAGATATACATAGTGACAGAGCTTAAATAGCTTTAATAGATTTTATACACATAACTACATTGCTGTCAATTAAAAGTCGCTACTTAGTTTTTATAACCCATAGTCTGCATGACATGACATTAATATTTTCCATTGTAAATACGCTTTAAGATAATTAAACTGTACCTGTTCTTATACAGACGCTCGCACTTTTCTGTAAAACTATTATAAAGAGACACTAATTAAAATACGTATTATAATTTTAAATTGTAAATAAAGTATATTAAGGGGATCCTGCACGAAATTGTAAAAATTTACGTATTTTTAAGTTACTTGTACTATGCGCTGAATTAGTTAAATACATTAAAAGAACTTACGTAAGTTAGCCTGATCATTGCGCAAGGTCGTGGCCTTGTTGAAATTTGAAACTAATTCTTTAAACAATAACAAACAATACCTAAATCTAATGACTCCTAAAAATATTTTTTTTGACAACTTTCTTAATTTTACGCATGAAACAATAATTCTTACATGAAATTATTTGTATTGATATTACGCAGGTCACCCCCATCTTTAAAAAGTAAATTTTAATTTTTAACACAAGCGCGTGATGGTTTTGTACATTTCGCAGAATAAAAACATTGCTCTAATCAAATTACTAGAATTGAAACTTCAAAGCAAAATTGTTCTAATTTTAAATATCAATATGATTGATTTTGCTTTGAAGATCATTAGGAGACTTATGTCAGTTTTTGCGATCGCGAGGCACCCTCTTAACATAAAATTGTACTTGTGTGCTCTATGTTTTGTCAATGGCATATGCCAAAAGTGATATTTGTTGTGTTTAGTTACCGCAAAAAAAAACCCTCCCTTTTCAACCGCCATCAACGTCTTTTTTGTACCTAAACGATACATTAAACAAAACCGCCAAATCATCGCCAAAGTTTCCATAATCTCATTGTTTCAACATTGTCCACAGGCGCCATACATAATGTACGTGGAAGTTCTCGAGACAGAGGGCCATGAACCGCTACCACCACGCTTGCTGCCTCCCGCGCCGCCCGCGCCCCATTCCCCTCCTATCCGGCATACCAAGAGCGAGGAAAACCTAGTTCCGGAGTGGCCTGCGCTGTCGTTGTACTCGGCATTAGATGACAATGACGCAGGCGACTGTTGGAGCCACGACGACGAGGATCTGGGATCGCAGTACGCGCCCAGAGCGATAGCACCAGATAGTTTATCGCAGGTATGTTAGAACTTATCATCGTAATTTTCTCTCTTCCAATCGGCCAAGAGCGAGGAGAACCTTGTGCCGGAGTGGCCTGCACTGTCGATGTACTCGGTATTAGATGATCATGACGTGAGCGACTGTTGGAGCCATGACGATGAGGATTTCGGATCGCAGTACGCGCCGAGAGCGATAGCACCGGATAGTTTTTCGTAGGTATGTTAGAACTCATCATCAGTCACTATTTCCCCCTTAATCAGATACACCAAGAGTGAGGAGAACCTTGTTCCGGAGTTGCCTGCGCTGTCGCTCTACTCGGCATTAGATGATAGTGATGCAGGCGGCTGCTGGAGCCACGACGATGAGGATTTGTAATCGCAGCACGCGCCGAGAGCGATAGCATCGGACAGTTTGCCGCAGGCATGTTAGAACTTATCGTCACACTATAAACTTTAACATTGCGCCGCCTTATCATAGGAACAATAGATGGTATGGTACCCAACACGATAAGGTAATTTAATAAAAAACTGAATTAAAAAAAATACATTGCACGCGTTTTTAATGCACATTATACTTTAGCTACTTTGACTTGTCTCAATTGACGTGACTCAATGAGGCTAAGGTACTAAAACTAGTCAAACATTACAATCAATTGTAACAAATCACTTCTTTTTGAACAAGATACATTTATAACATTAATTAATCTAAAATGTTTCGTTTACGTTTTAAAGTTCACGATATCTTTTGGTTTTTCTTGGAAATACAAAGAATGGGATTTGAATAGCCAAGTTTATAATATACAAGCCACTCGCGGCCGCTCGCGGTTTTACCCGCGTGGTTCCCGTTCCCGTGGGAATATCGAGATAAAAGATAAAAGTATCCTATGTGTTAATCCAGGTTATAAACTATATGTATGCCGAATTTCATTCGAATCCATTCAGTAGTTTTTACGTGAAAGAGTAATAAACATCCATCCATACGTTCCCGTCGGAATATCGGGATAAAAAGTATCCTATGTGTTAATCCAGGTTATAAACTATCTGTCTGCCGAATTTCATCCAAATCCATTCAGTAGTATTTACGTGAAAGAGTAACAAACATCTATCCTTACGTTTCCGTGGGAATATCGGGATAAAAAGTATCCTATGTGTTAATCCAGGGTATAAACTATCTGTATGCCGAATTTAATCCAAATCCATTCAGTAGTTTGTTAATCCAGGGTATAAACTATCTGTATGCCGAATTTAATCCAAATCCATTCAGTAGTTTTTACGTGAAAGAGTAACAAATATTTTATAATAACATTCTTACAAACTTTCGCGTTTATAATATTAGTAGGATAAAATGAACCCGAATAGATTGTGAAGTTTTTATTACAGTATTTTAGTAAGATTTTAAAACTACTAAATTGAATCGGCTGTTTATGTGGAAGAGGGATATTTCAATGGCGCTAGATGACGCAAGCGGCCGACAGCTGGAGCCACAACTTCTTTTGTTTGAACTACAAGTCTACAACTGATTGCACTATTGTTGTACAGAAATTCAACCTCACTTACTTGGAATGCGATTCAAAGTCATTGAAAAACATTTATATGGGGTTTAAGTTCTTCAATAATACGAAAATGCTTATAAGTAGATCGAGAATGTTTTCAATATAAATATTTTGATTTATGGTGCACTTGTTCATGTCTTCATGTACTTATGTGTAACACTTTATCACACGCGAGTGTAATGTACTTTTCTGTGCTAAATTGTTTATATATCATGCCGTGATTGTCTGATAAATTAAATGGAGCTATAATTAAGTGTGCAATTGTAGATTATGACGTCATGGCCTTTTTCGCCGAGAGTCGCGGCCGTATAGAACGTGCATGACCGTAATGCACGTGTTTCACGCACGTGTACCTTACCTTCTAATCAGCCAATAGTTGGGAAATAACTAAACACACCTCTTTAACATACAAATTGTGTAGTTCGATACTGCAGTTATCTGCTTTATTACTGTTGCAATGTTTGAATAGTCGTGATGGTTTTTTTTATTTGAATTTTTATGCCAGCAGTTTACGATGCGGTTCGCTTGTAATGTATTAAATGTACGTGATACTGCTCCACCTGCCTCTTTCAAGTTACTTGGCGTAATAGAGATGTAGCAAAGCTTTCAGGACGTGCTAGTGGCCTACAAGAAAATTAAATGAAATTTTATTGTGCACTTGAAATAGGGTTGAAAAGCAATTAGTAATTGTCTTAACTAGTATTTATTATTAGCCCTTAAAGTCCCAGCAAAGGATTCCAGCCATTTTTTTCCACTGTTTAAGCTGGTAAGCTGGTTGTGTTGAGCTAATTGTTCCAACTTTTTCAACCGGGGTAATACCACCCTCTCAGCATGAATATTCGGCGTGAAATAATGGCACTTGGTGCTGTTGTGTTTCATCCGGCCAGTGAGGGTGCCGTAGGCCCTTCCCCTCCCCTCACAATTCCTCTTCCTTCCTTTAAGGCCGGCAACGCGTCTGCGATTCCTCTGGTTTTGCGAGTGTCCATGGGCGGTGGTGATTACTCTCCATCAGGTGACCCGCCTGCTCGTTTGCCTTCTTCTTTTATTAAAAAAAATCAAGTTGGTCCTGCCATCTCTATTCTAAACGTGTATACTTTCATACAGGTGTCAGCAGTCTCAGCTCTGTCTACTTCATCATGCGGGTCGCGCGAGTCGGTGGCGGTGGGCGCGGGCGAGGTGCGCCGCCGCCTAGCCGACGCCACCGCCGCGCCGCCGCCCAACGCCTTCAAGCACGATCCCGCCGATCCATCCGCTACTGCGCTCAAGGTAACGATGGATGTCTACCGGGCAATTGGCTACTTGACAGTTTTCGGAAAAGTAGTAAACTACAAACGCTTATTTTATACCTCTTATAATATTGACGTGACAACGTCTTAAATTAGGTTAGCTGGGAGACACTTATGAAAAAGTGTAACGCTCGTCGGGAACGTAACGATGAGTCACCGAACGAGAGAGAGGCCCGCCGAATGCCTTGCGTCTCTCTCCCACTAAATAGTTAAGTTTAAGTTTACATGTACAATGTTTTAGTAAACAAAATAAAACAAAATAAAATAAAATAAAATAAAATAAAATAAAATAAAATAAAACAAAAAAAAAAAATAAAAAAAAAATTAAAAAAAAATAAAAAAAAATATATATTTCTATAGTTAAAATTTGTGCAATTCTTATTTTCATTCAATTCCTTGTTCCTATTGTGCAATTTAATTATATTCATATCAATAAATATTCTACCGAGAAAAAGACGTTGTCACGTAAAATCTTCGCCCGTAAAACCGACTTTACAGGCAACCAATTTTTTTTTTTTTTCTCGAAAAAGCTTTATTTAATAGAAAATAAACATATTTTTCTTCATTAATTTCAAATTTCGTGCGAAAACGGTTGGTCACGTGACATTTTGCCTTGTGACGTCACACTTCAATAAACAAACAAATGTATCTTAAAACCTGACAGACAGTTTTTGATAATTGTGTGTAATGCGACGTCACACGAAGCTCCATCATGGCCGCCCGTGTTTCGGGTCTTGCAATCCACAGATAAAAAAATCGCAAATTCATTTTGTAAAAATAAAATATTTACAAATTATCTTAATAAAAAAAAAACTGGATAATTATCGTTAAATTATAAACTACCATTACCGACATATTTTATTGTTACAACTGTCAAATAGCCAATTATATCAGTACTTAAAGACTTTATTCTATATACAAACACATGTAGACGCAAACGCACTCGTACACGCACACTCACGGAGCATTCACTCGCACATGCATTATGGAAAAAATTCTTTACGTACCTCTCAGAGAAACCGGAGGCTAATTGTCTAACTTAAACAACTATAGCAATACTTTTCAAGTACAAGTACACTTGGAGGTATTATGATAGGTGTTGAAGTTATTCAATAAGCCCCCCAACCGTGATGTATGTATGTATCAGTACGACTTAATGGCAAGTTGTACATCATTAATATCATCGTCAATAATGATCATCATTAAAACTATATGCCGACAAGATTTTGCTGGTTCCAGGAACCTGACTTGCCCACTAATAACGACTAGCCAACGATACCATACATACCGACCATCCTCTTTTGTCTCTATACAAGTTAGCGCTTCTATGCCCTAGAGATGGAATTTCCCGGTCAAACACTATCTACGCGCAAGCGAATATTGCCGAAAAGTAGTCTACCGAGAACTTGCCCGACTGTATGAGTTACATGTGTGTATACGTCGCAGTGTGCGTTCGAACATACCTACTAACCAACCCACACCTGTTTCAGGAGTCATGGGAGAACAAGCTATCGCGCATGCGCTCCACCTCCCCGTACGGCGCGCTCGCCGGCTGGCGCCTGCTCGGCTGCATTGTCAAAGTGGGCGACGACCTACGCCAGGAGATGCTCGCGGCGCAGCTGCTGCGGCGGCTACAGGCCGTGTGGACGGCGGAGCGGGTGCCGCTTAAGCTGCACCCGTATGAGATCATATGCCTGGACAAGGAGAGCGGGTTGATACAACCGGTATGACCTATTCATTTTTAGGTTAACTACTTAGGTAGCTGCTGCAAGAGGTGTGGTGGAAGAGATGCCCTTAAAACTGCATCCGTGTGTCCTTGAGTTGTTCAGCTGCATCGTCAAAGTAGGCGACGATTTGCGCCAGGAGATGCTCGCGGCGCAGCTGCTGCGGCGGCTACAGGCCGTGTGGACGGCGGAGCGGGTGCCGCTTAAGCTGCACCCGTATGAGATCATATGCCTGGACAAGAGGAGCGGGTTGATACAAACGGTAAGGAATATTTCTGTTGACGTTAACTACTTAGGCACTGAAGGACACTACTTATGTAAGGAGTGTGGGCTGATACAAACGATAAGGGCTATTCCTTTTTCTGTTAACTACTTAGGTAGCTACTGCAAGGGGTGTGGTGGAATAGGTGCCTTTAAAACTGCATTGTCTATTTTGGAGCTAATTAAATAAGGAACTGAAGAAAAGTGGACGTGGATTGCCTCTGAAACTGCACTTGTACGAGATCATATGCCTGGATAAGGAGATCGGTTTGATATTACCAACAAAGAAGGTTTGCACAACTACGTCGGCGGCTGCAAGCCAAGACTACCGAATGGGATCCCTGCATGATGCTACTACTACAGATTAGGAAAGTGTCGGTACTTCAGCACCCTGGATTTAGCTAGTGGGTTTTATCAAGTGGAGATGGATCTGGTAGGCATTCACAATACCGCTTTTAAGTTGAAAATGGCCAATATGGTTTTTAACAAATGCCGATGGGTCTAAAGAATTCCCCATCAAGCTTCCAATGAGTGCTGGAAAATGTTCTGAAAGGCCTTCTTAAGTCTAAACGAAATATGCTTCGTTTACCATGATGACATTATTGTCTATAGCACCTCCCCTACAGGAACACATAATTAACCTGGAATAATTATCTTATAAATTACGGGAATCCAACATAGTTACGTAGTAACTACTACTTTATATAGCGTATGTAGTAGGTAGAATGAAGCAGTATGAATTTTGAAGAATGAAAGAGCTCGCGACGACTCGCGACGAAAGATTATTGTAATATTTTGTTTTTTAAGCTATGTATTTATTATTATTAAAGTCCTAATGAACACAACGGTTACCCATTTAACGACTATTAGTTTATTTTTTATTGATGGTCTTAAACAGAAATTACGAGTAGCCAGAGATAAAATTCTTTGTTGACTACATATGGACGATTGTTTTTGATATTGGATACAGTGCAGACAAGTGTAATAAATAGTGTAACTAACGGCCGTGTAATGCCTAGATAACAGATCAAGGAATAACTTTTAGATTTCTGTGTTGTATAGATCTTTATAACTTTTAACTCATATTAAAAAGGCGACGTCGCTCGCTTTTATTTATTAGCTCATAAAATAATTTTTGTGTTAGAAGTGATGTCAGTTATTTATAGTAATCAACATTAAAATGGCCTAATAGTTTCATGAACAGTGTGTCCTTGGTGCATTCTGTTATTATCATACATTGTTATCAATGTGAGTCACCAAGTTTGTTATGATTCGTTTTATTTTTGTAACAATAATACTGTTTACTTACATTCTATTAACTTGGTTGTTGCTATGGTTGTAATCATAGATTTAGATTTTGTTTTCTACGCAAAAAGATCCACGAAGTGTGGAAGCGAGAAATTCTAATCAAGTTCAAATCGCCCGAGAGCAAAAGAGACAGTGAATCTTCGATCAACAATACCAACTAGATATCAGGTCGGCGCTAAAAATGTGTCTCGGTAAATAACAGCTCACTTGAGAAGTGAGCTCTTATTTTGTTTAGTTTGCTTGAAACACGGCCAATGTAAACACGCTCACAACACCGCAATGTGTATTCAAAAGTTGCAAAAATAATGCCCGAGGAAGCAATTTAACGGCCGGAGTGTCTTACTTTCGTTATGTACATGTAGAATAAATTATATTTTAAGCTTTAAACTAACAAATAACATTAAATTTGAACACAATTACCGATTTTAACCCATGCTACAAATGTTTGGCCAACGTTGAACAATAGACGCGCGCGCCAACATTTGTGACAGAACAGTGGACGCATGGAGTGAGTGAGAGAGACAATATACTTAGAAGATTTGTGACTTTATTACTGGGTGCCATGGATGTAATTAGGTTGAACTTAAAACTGTTTTATAACTTTTGCCTCAGTTTGTTAGTAAAGAAATATAGCTGTATAAGTATATATTCACGTGGACAGAATTTAGCTTTGATTTTGTACGTGACGCGTTATCTAGTTGGTATTGTTGATTGAAGCAGTGAATAAGTACCGTATGTCATTGTTTTCGCGAGTAAGAGGCCACAGCGTCCCAGTTAGAGCACTACGTCGCGGTGAAATTCGTGCATTTTTACATTAATCCTTCGATTTAACATTAAGAATATTAAATGTGCAATTATGGTGACATGTTCTGTACGTGAATGTGACGTTACAAGACGAAATAACCCGAATCAATACATTTTACGTTTCACCAACACAATGTACCTATAATGTTTTTTCTTGTCACGTCCCCGAGCCGTCATTGTATATTTTGTACATCCTAAATCTATGGTTGTAATAACCGTAACTTCAAGTGATGTGCTACTTTATTTATTACGCAGAGTTGAAGTTTTAGTATTTCTAAACGCTCGTTAATTTCCACTGATGAAATTTTTAAGTGGTTTTTAATAAATAATATTGTTCATTTTACTTTCGTTTCTATTGTTTTTTTTATCACCTTTATCATGATATCATGCGATAATGTTGCGTTGAAATATTTAAACGTTGCTTTTCGAAGTTAAAATTCTTGCTGTAGAAGGCGCGTACTTTTACTATTGATTTACACTGTTGCCGTAAGATAGCAGCGTCGTTAATGCCCTACCCACACAATCAGGGATTTTGGTCTGATACACGTAATATGAAGGTGCTCTTCCACTGGGGGCATTCGAAAGTAATGTGACAATCTAGGATTAGATTCGTGAATTGAGCTTACAATAATATAATTTGGTCAAAGTAAAATTCGTAAATCTGTCATTCATAAATATAATAATGTTAATTTTGTTCATTTTTATTTTACGTTTTCCTTTAGTTTCTTTCGTTGTATGTATGAATGTTGGTTGTTTATTATGCCGCTGTATACTTAATTCATGTCGTGTACACTATTTAAGTATTACGATCTAGACTACTATTGTACATAGGTAAAATTTTAAACACTGAAAAAAGACGATAACCTCAGGCGGGAATCGAACCACGCACCTTCCGCATTCCGGGCGGCTGCCTTAAATGAAGGAATGCGGAAGGTGCGTGGTTCGATTCCCGCCTGAGGTTGTCGTCTTTTTTCAGTGTTTAAAATTTTACTTAAGTATATTTAAGCGTTA
The DNA here is from genome assembly GCA_963921215.1 of Scoparia ambigualis. Lineage (NCBI taxonomy): Eukaryota > Metazoa > Arthropoda > Insecta > Lepidoptera > Crambidae > Scoparia > Scoparia ambigualis. The sequence goes on along the minus strand of OY992511.1, from coordinate 8,491,184 downwards.
ATAAAACGCTAAAATATAAAAAAAACATTACTTTTGTACAATCATTCTGTGCACTATTCATGTAACAATTGTAATCTGTCAGTGTGCCTAAGTAAATAAATTAAATATTTTCTTTCCTCACCAGGTCGTAAACTCGGTGTCGCTCCATCAGATCAAGAAGCAGTCCGGGAAGACGCTTCGAGCCTGGTTGGAACTAGAGCACGGGCCGCCTAACAGTGAAGGCTTCTTACGAGCTCAGAACAACTTTGTGGAATCTGCCGCGGCTTACGCGCTCACCAGTTACCTGCTGCAGTTGAAGGATAGGTGAGTTTGATGTCAACGTTTTTACACAAAAGATCCCAATTTCACGCTTTTTTTTTCTATTTTTAATTTTGTGTGACAGTCAGCTTTTTCTTTTTTTCTTATAATGGGTTGACGTGCTACTGCGAGAGAGAGACCTCTTCAGGCCCCTAAATGAACCCTACCTAAATTCTCGAAAGTAGACTGAACAGGGGGGTGTCAGTCCGCAGTTTAGGTACGTTCGGCCGGTTCGCCTCCCGGGCAGGCGTATGGCAGTTAGGTTGCCGCTCGCGACGCACGCCGCGTCGCGCGTAAAACCAGGGCACAGTATAAATATAAGCTAAAGCAGTACGGAAGCTCGGCCTTTTTCTTGTTTTATATATCTACGCGCCAATTGAGCGTTAGGGTTGTACTCTTATTTTTGTAAAATTGAATAAGTTTTTGTTTAGTTAGCGCTGTATCTCAGCTAGTTAGCGGTTTTTTTGAGATAACTAGCAAGTTAAAGATGTAATAAGTTAAAGATGGCGGCTACTTTCCTCATTATATCATCGGATTCATTGTCGGAAACCACACAGATCCCCTGATATCGATTTTTAAAGCAATCGGTCGAATAACTAAAAAGTTCAAGGTGGAGGCCATTTTGTCTCATACTAATAACAGAGTCGTTGTCAGAAACCACACAGATTTCTAGATATCGATTTTCAAAGCAATCGGTTGAATAACTAATAATTTAAATATGGCGGCTACTTTCCTCATTCTATTATCGGAAACCACACTGATCCCCTGATATCGACTTTTAAAGCAATCGGTCGAATAACTAAAAAGTTCAAGATGGAGGCTATTTTGTCTCATACTAATAACGGAGTCGTTGTCAGAAACCACACAGATCCTCAGATATCGATTTTCAAAGCAAAGTTTATTATCGATGAAGTTTCGTAGTATCAATTCTTATTATTTTTCACCATTAAAATAACGCGCGCTCAAAAATATACTAAAGTAGGTAAGTATGGCAAATATCACTTGAACAACCAAACGATTTATTTAAAAGATTAAGCTTTAGTAATAAATCATTCTTACCTTTCAACGTCAGCAGGAAGTTTGAAAAACGAAAGATCCGGTTTTGGAGAAGCCGAGTTCAAGCTGCCTTATACTACGCAATACAATCGCGGCATTTTTAAAAATCGCGCGCACTGCGCACGCAATACACAACACAGTGAACACTCGTCTCGACGCGAGACGTTTCCGTATTATTATATTTCTCTATGGCGACACGCGCTACTGAGAGCACTGCGATGTCCGCTTAGGGGCCCTGTAAAGACGTGCGTCTGTGGGCGTGCGTCGTTTCGAGCGTTTGTACGTAGCTTCCTTACTGCTTTAGCTTATATTTATACTGTGACCAGGGGGTGTCACTCCGCAGTTTATGTATGTTCGTTTGGCGCGCCTCCCAGGCAGGCCGCCTAGGCGTATGGCAGTAAAGGTTGCCACGAGCCGGCGCACGCTCCACTTCGCGCTCGTCGTCGCCTAAGTGAGGTATACCGAGCGCTTCTCTCTCGCTCTCTCGACGGTACGACGGTAAGGGACGGGTATAACAGTGAAGCGGCGCGAATAGGCGCGTTTTATAGGTTTTTTGCCTATAAAGGAAACAGAGAGTGAAATAAAAAAAATGTGCCTTTTGCATTCACTACAATAAAAACTTTATTCTATTGGTAAAAAAATTAAGTCATTTATTAATGTATTATCTGACTTACACTTTTCAATGTTGAACCGAGCTACCTTTAATTTTTTTTTCTATTGAGTGTAGTATTACTAATCATGTTTCTGTCTTTAAGAGTCACTAGATAATATGTTCTACTATATTATATATGAATTTTAGAACTGTATGTTTTATATTAGTGGCGGTACAATCAATCGAAATTGTTAAAAATGGGAATATAGCCCCTTAACTCGTAATCCCTGCGCCCGCGCGTAAACCCTACGCTCTGTGACGTCATGACGTCAAATCGGTATCGTGTCAGCGTTGCTTAACGGAATATGAAGGCTCGGGTCACACGATAAGTTTCAATTTCGCGTTTCAAAGGCGTAAGAGTAGGCAATTTTTTATACCTAAACTTGACTTACAGAGTGAACCTTCTGCACAGAATAATATACAAGCAGAAGGCTCACTTTCGACACCATTGCAATATAATGTCAACCTTCGGTGCGCGCCAATACGTTCTAAAATAACTCTGCACCTGTATTCGTACCTAACTCTTTCAACGGCCGGGACAATCAAAAGTAAATCTTATATAGCAGGCAGTTGTCCCACTGCCGACGATGAACGAGAAGCGATTCGAGCTAGAAATAGAAACGAGTTGGCGAGCAGCGGAAAGCGAATATGTAGTTCCGATAAGCGAATGTGTAGTTCCGATAGTTTTGTAGGCTTTTTTTGGGTTTTTTGTGGGTTTTGCTGGGCTATAAGCGAGTGTACGATTAAGACGAGCGATTACTCGCGCCACTCGCTCGCGGCGGCCGAGCCGAGCGTACAGCTATAGATTACACATAGACGCTGCGTGCACAACTGTGATCTGCTGTCTCTTTCCAATTCTATGAATATGAAAGAGACGAGAGTCAATTCTCAGCGCTGCGGCAGCCGCTGCTACCAAGGCTTTAACTTAGAGAATTCGCACTGCAGTCCTCTTGGCGGGAAATGACCGCTGCCGCTGGTTGGTCTCTCGGCGTGAGTTCTGATCGCTGAGCGAGTATCGCTAAGCGAGAATTATCTTTGATAGCTCTTGTCGTTTAGCGACGAACTAGTGGAGCGAGTCCTCGCCGGCAGTGTGAACAGTCAGCGATCAACTATTTATATATGCATCTCTTTTGTTTACACGGAATGTATATCTATTGTACGTTTCTTGAGCGAGAAAATAGCCGATAGTTGGTTGTTTACTCGCCATTGGTGGGACAACTGCCTAAGGCGCTGCGAGCGCGCGCCGCTGCTTTTACAAAATCTTGCTTGGCGACCTTGACGTAACCCGGCTGCGTGCCCTCATAGGGTTGATGCAAATACTGCAATATGAAGCGCTTGCGCCACGTAGCTACCTATGAATACTGTAAACACATACGCTTTTTCGTAGTTTGTTTGATAATGATTAATAAAATACAATATTATTAAGAATGAATGAATGAATGAATGAATAACATAATTCATGGTGTAATTTTACCACCGACTACCGCTTAATTTGGTTTCGTAAAAACGTTTATAGTACTTAACCAAAGTACTTACTAAACCTGGTCTAACTTTAAACTGCGTTTTATGGTAAGGTCGACCGCAATCAGTAATCAATGACCTATTTACGAACTTAAAATCTATTCATGCGTGATAGCTGACAAGTTGAGTAAATTGACTTTTTATACGTAATAGGTACCTACCGTATACGTCAGTCGGAAAGAGGGTACTAAACCGAAAGGAGGGTAAAGTATACGATATATGATAGTGAATAACTTTTGCCTAAGAACTTCCTTAAAAATAGATAATTTTAGATTAACAGTTTTTTTATGATTTTAAAGGAAATGACGCTGTGGTAGCCCTTCGGCTGCTTTGAGAGAGAGACAGATTTGAGTTCATTGCCGGGGCTTTTTGCGTTAGCTAATATGCGTTAGCCCCGTCCATATTCAGGGTTGTACATTTTTTAAATTACGTAACCAAAAGTTTATTTTGTATGGAAGTAAATATGAACGTTTTTCGCAAAGCTTGTATTACTACTACTTCTCTCATTAAACTAGTTAAATCATTATCATATTATTATTAATTGTCTATAAATACTACAAGTACCTACTTGTTTACTTACCTTTCAGGATTCTTGGTAACTTTGTGAAAGGTATGTCCTTATCTTTAAATTTCGTATTAGTGCATCCTAATACAGAACAGTAACGCTTTTTTTTCACCACCCTGTGATCTCTCCCATTTGCGAAAATAAAATATACGTGAAACAGACTGCCGCGTCGGTCGCGTCCTGCGTACCTAACTGCGTACTGCGTGCGTGACACTCGCCTTCTGTACGGTAGTACTATTAGTTATTATGTGGTCTGACTAACTAATATTGGCATCTTCGATCGTATAAAAACTAGATACACAATCCGATACTAAGTTTTGGAAGAATAGCAATTTTTGAAGGAACCTCGTCATGTTGGCACTAGCTCCCACACTACTAATCGAAATGAGTACCTACCTACCTGAACATCTCGGTAGGTACTCTTTTTAGCGGTCGTTTTGAGAGCGTAGATTGTGCATCTATTTATTTATTTATTTCAATCTTTATTGCACAGAATAAAAATAGTACAAAAGGCGTTCTCTACCAGTCAACCTTAGGGCTAGGCAGAAAGAATTGATGGCGGTGCAATACGAATAATAGTGTGAAATAAAGAATAAACTACACAGTCAATTAATTACTAAAGTACTTACATAGCTATACAATTATAGTAATTAAGATAAACTACATAAACTATAATCGTCCCACTGCTGGGCACAGGCCTCCCACGTGGACAATAGCACGTGGGGATATTGGGCCATAACCCACCACGCTGGCCCAATGCGGGTTGGTGGGTTTTAACGACTGCCATCTTACGACAACAACCGGACCAACGGCTTAACGTGCCTTCCGAAGCACGGAGGACCTCAAGAGCTTTTTAAATTGGTCACCTATCCAGCGACCCGGCATTGCGAAAGTTGCTTAGCGGGCAAGATCGCAAGCCAAACGCGCTAGCCGCTGCGCCATAGAGCTCGATCTCAATCGAAGATTAGCATGCAAAAATGTTTGGCGAACAACTAACATTTATTTTTGTCGGTAATTCCAAGATACAAAAGATAACATTCAGAGAGTTATTAATAATAGTAACATTTAATCTTTTTCAAGTCTAGAGACTGCACATACATCCAATAGCATAGAGAGGCGATGGGCTCACCACTTGTCACGCTGAGCACATGTGCAGTCGCTATTTGGTGAAAAGTGGACTATGGTAGAGGACTGCTTTTGCGGTCCTCATTGCCTAGTCTCTGACTAACCCTTCGGGGATAAAAGTCATGATAATATGTATGTGTGTAATCGTTTTTATATTATATGCAATCAGTGATATGAAATGATACATGTTCTTACTAGGGATGCCGTAATGTCAATTTATGAAACCGATTCGTCGAGTCATGCATGTTGATAAAAACCAATTTACGTATTAACACGGTGATTATCACGTCATTGGTTTTATTGCTATGATTACTGTTTAAACGCTATAATTAAAGTGACTTTGCTAGTGATGCCTTTTTTTATGGTAACAACACATTGAAACGCAGCATGTTTAGTGTCATAATTTTAATTGACTTACATCATAAGGCATACAATTCAAAAAGGATAATATCTTCTAGCAAATTTTTTATCACGCATAAACATAATAACGCAGAATCGTTGAAAGACATATTAATAAAGACCATAATCGTTAAAATCTATATTATTGTTTGTAATCGTTTTATTTAGCATACTTTAAAACGCATAATTCAATTAAGTCATAGTTTTATAAAGCATAATCGAGGTTCTTTTTTTTATTAAACAACAGAAATACTAACTGCCCTACTCCTGTAGGTCACGTGATTGGTTAAAAATTTAAGACAATCGCGAAGCGCAGCGTGGGAATGTCTTGAATTTCGAGTTTTTTATTATTATTAGACAACAGAGATGTAGCTCCATATAAAAATATATATTTTTTATATATACATAATTACATACATTTCAATTCATACAAACTTAACTTGGGCTAGATATTTAGTGTAAACATGCGAAAGTTATTATTTATTGTGGTTATTTCCACAGACTTACAGTACTGTACAGTACCTAGCTAGGCTGATCCTACAAACAACACCTAATTACGCATTTTTACCTTGTTGCAGGCATAATGGAAACATTCTGTTGGATAGTGCAGGCCACATCATTCACATTGACTTTGGATTTATTTTCTCAATATCACCCAAAAATTTGGGATTCGAAAGCTCACCGTTCAAGGTAAGACTTAGCTAAGGTTTTTTTCTTTAATAATATTTTGATTTGATTTAGATAAGTTAAGAAACTTGTAGCGGCTTATTGATGAATTGATAATTTTAATTTATTGATTGTCGTTTAAGATAATAGATTGGTTTAAAATACTGGTTTCCGGCGTTATTTATCCGGAGTGCAAAGTTCATTCACCGTTCGATCACGTTAACAAAAACTGCATGGCAACATTTAGATTTAAAATAAAAATATTTTTTGACTTTACTAAAAACATATCACTAAAAAATAAACGTCCCACTACTGGCACAGGCCTTCCCACATGGACAACATCACATGGGGAGGTTGGGCCATAACACACCACGCTGGCCCAATGCGGGTTGGTGGGTTTTAACGATTGGCATCTTGCAAAGAGAACCGGGACCAACAGCTTTCGTGCCTTCCGAAGCGCGGAATTATAAGGCTGAGTCCTGAGTCACGGCGCATCGCGCAGGCGGATTGCGGAGCGTAGGAATAAAGTATGTAGGCGCGCCCGCTCGCAGTCGGACAGGTTTAAAGGTGGCCACTGACGATCAGTTTTGCGCGTCAGTCCAGGCGTAAAACGGTGTCGTCACTCCAAATGGTTTTACGCCAAACAGAATTCCCCACTCACTTGCGTCAGTTTTCGAACGGCCGGTACGACCAATTTTGAACTTTATTGTTTGGTACTAAGGATCAATATTCGTTGGAGAAATTCGAACTGACGACGCGATTGGAGTGACGATCACACACTCACGGTCAGTTTGGCGCGACGCGCCGGCTTGGATTATGGTAGCCACGGAAAATTCCGTGTCGCGCCGTCAGTTAAAACTCTGGAGTGACGATTCGACATTCACGATCAAATTTTGGACTGACGTCAGTCCAACTGATCGTCAGTGGCCACCTTTACACGTCGAGTATTTGTTTCGTGCGCGGCGGATTCGGCTTGCGCGATGCGCCGTCACTCAGGATTTGGCCTTACTCTTTTAATCGAGACGTGATCACGACCGGTGCAATTTCGAATTAGCCTGCCAAGAATGACCCATCGTTGTAGTTATAGCTTTATCAAAGTGCGTTATAAAGTGTTTTGTTAATTGGTATAAATCCCGTTACTCTATTAAGGCCATTCCATTAAGTGCAAAGAACAGTTATTTTTATAGGAGCAACTCTAAAATGGCGAAAAAAAACTGTTGATCCATACATTTGATTATTGTAAAAAATTATAGTAATATTATGATTTTTTTGTTAATGTCATTTTTGCCATACCATGGCTGTGTCATTAATTTGTAAGTACTATACTAAGTAGCAACCCTCTCTCTCTAATATTTAGTTACTTATTTACTTACCTATATGTTGTGTACAGCTCACGCAAGAGGTGGTGGACGTGATGGACGGCGAGTCGTCGGACATGTTCGGCTACTTCAAGATCCTCATACTGCGCGGGCTCATCGCCGCGCGCAAGCACTGCGACCAGATCATACACATCGTGGAGCTCATGCGCATGGGTCAGTATGGCAATGCTAAGTCCTTATTGAGTCATTTTTAGGAATACAAGAGGAAGCATTTCAATTTAATTACAAATGGAAAAGTGCTGAAACAATTTCCAAGAGCAGGATTCGAACCCGCACCCTTTTGGCAATCCGGGCCAGGTGCTCTTTCCAGTTAAGCTACCGTGGACTTATCGAGTCCGCCTAAATTAATCAACACTATCAACTTTTTGACTTTGAAAGCTTCATTGCGGGAGCAAGAGTCGGGCAAACTGCAGTCGCCTTCACCCGGCGTTACATACGACCCACCAGCTTTTGTTTTATAACCTTTGATCATCTAAACACTAGATACAGCATTAGCGCTCTCAAAGCATCGCCACGTACTAATGCTCCAAGCTCCAACCAAGATCGAACATTGGATTGCTGTCAGTTGTCATTTGACATTGCCATCCAAAAATACCTATTGTGGTGATGATGGAGCCGAGTATCAAAATTATTTGTGATTATTCGGAAACACAATTGTATAGAATAGTTGGACCTACTTTTTCAAACGTAGTTTTTGATTGTAATCTAGTGTGATCGATGTTTATAACCAATTAAGTTGCGTTCTCGTCCCCCAGGCGGGCAGCTGTCCTGCCTGCGCAGCAGCAGCGCGGTGGCGGGGTTCCGCGCGCGGTTCCACGCCGGCCGCACCGAGCCGCAGCTGCAGGCGCTGGTCGAGCGGCTGGTGCGCGGCGCGCTGCACTCGCTCTCCACGCGCCTCTACGACAACTACCAGTACTACACCAACGGGATACTGTAGCCGGTCAGTGTTATGCTACGGCGAATGCCAGTGCTACGCCAACGGGATTCTGTAGCGGGGCGGTGTAATGCTACGGCGAATGCCAGTGCTACACCAACGGGATACTGTAGCCGGGCAGTGTCATGCTACGGCTAATGCCAGTGCTAAACCAACGGGATACTGTAGCCGGTCAGTGTCATGCTACGGCGAATGCCAGTGCTATGGCAGCGGAATACTGTAGCCGGTCAGTGTCATGCTACGGCGAATGACAGTGCTACACCAACGGGATACTGTAGCCGGGCAGTTTAGTGCTACGGCAAATGACAGTGCTACACCAATGGGATACTGTAGCCGGGCAGTTTAGTGCTACGGCAATTGAAAGTGCTACACCAATACGAAATACTGTAGCAGGGCAGTGTTATGCTACGTTAAATGCCAGTGCTACACCAACGGGATTCTGTAGCGGGGTCACTCTAGTGCTACGGCAGACCGTGCGGGGTAACTCTAGTGCTACGGCAGACTGTGCGGGGTTACTTCAGCACTACGGCATATCGGCAGCCTCTACCTACGGGGTGATTACAGCGCTACAGCAGACTGTGGTGGTTACTACAGCGCTACGACATCCGCAGCCTCTACGTGGTGACTACAGCGCTACGGAAAGTCTACCTGTACTACACCAACGGCATACTGTAGCAGGGCTGTGCTACGGACGCCTTTACGGAGTGACTCTAGCGCTACGCAGACTGAGGGGTATCTCCAGCGCTATGGCAGACTGTGCGATGTAACTACAGCGCTACAGCAGACTATCCTTACTCGGGTATCCTATAGCGAGTTCCAGACACTTTAACCGCCATGTACGGTACTCGTGCGTTATAGCTACCGATAATGTACGATATCCTGAAGCTATGAGATACGATGTTACAGGTATGCTTGACAGCTAAAAATAAGAACGATACTAAAAAGATAAACACTAGCTGTAAAACGATGACCGAGAAGCTTAAAAACTAAGTAAGCAGCAATAAGAAATGTGTTGACCTTTTGGCTGTCCGAATACAGGGCGATTTTTTAATAATTTGATATAGGTTATTTATAATTGTAATGTTTGTTTTGTTACTCATTAACGTAAACAGTTTTTACTGAGCAATCGAAATGGCAAAATTGTCCCACGGATGCGGTTGTTTCAATTGAGATGAGATCAACCGTTAAAAAAACATCCTGTATTTATATCCCCTAGTTATCCCAATAGGTGCATAAGTCGTTGGCTATAATATATTCTTTGAAGTTGTGTTTATTTTTCTTTGTAAGCTTCTGTCTGTATGTCGTGCAAATGCAGAAGGATAATTGCCAAAGTAATAAATATTGGCTTTATTTGAATTAGCTAAAAATGGATCTGCCTAGAAAAGGCATGTGTTACATGTTATTATGTGGAGTCAAACAAGTTGTTACTCTTAAGAGTTTTTTTAAATTAGATGTGTGTGATCTGATTCCAATATTTTGCGAGTTATCGTTAATCTTACAATCCATTCAAGCTTTGTATATAAATTGTTGCCACTGTTCTATAAATGAAATGTAATGTGAAATTATTACTACTACATGGCAGCTGTTAATGCTAAGATTTTTTATCATATACAATAATGACATCACATTTTTTTTAATTTTTAAGGTTTATGATATTATCTATTGTTATGTCAAAAAAATAAAATCGGTACCAAATCAAAGAAAAGAACAGACAATACTCTGGATTCGGTGATGTTGCGAACGTAATACCGATATTATGTTTAGTGCGTATTGAAATTTGCTTTTGTTTAGTTTACTATTTATTAGTGCCATAACCCGTCACTCGCTGTACCTATGAAATAAAACAGCTTAATTTGCTCAATCATGCCGACAAGTCCTGCTATCAAACCATCTTCCGACCCGTCCATTGTAGTTGCTCTGTAGTCACCTCTAACGCTATGGAAATATGACTTGTTACAATTAATTTCATGTGTAAAATTTTGGCGAGCGCGTAGGTATGTTATACTCGTTATTCGGAAATCCGTAATGTAAATAATTAATTAATTAATGTGTATAATTTTCGCAAAGAGAAGACTGATTGTTCAGGCATGAAAAAAGTGGGCTAGTTTTAAGTTTCTTATCTTTGTAAATTTAAGTTGTGCCCTGTATATTGAAATTAGTTGTATATTATAAAAGATCCAATGTTTCAATGTGCGCGTAGGAGAAATGCCAAGATGTCGGAATGAGAGAGTGGCATTCTTTTAATATTATAATCGTGAAATTGTTTAATATCTGCTAGTTAGGCATTCGAGACACCAAATAAATAAGGTGCATCTACGGAAATTGAACAGGAGACATAAGTGAGTTTTAAATAAATTTATCTGTGTTGTATGAGAAGTGTTGTTTCGGTGTTGTAACGCGGAGGCGACGAGAGATTGTTATAGGCTGTCGCTAGATAAAGAATAAATACATTAACTGTAATTATTATATTAACATTATTATGGAACCAAAGAGTTCCGCATGTTGAACGAATTAATTAAAGTTGACTTAAATAAAATTCAATATTCCTAAACGTGTAACGCGACCTGGTTAAAATAATCGTATGTATTTGCTTAGAATAAACGAGTGAGAAGTGTGTTGCCAAATTTTAAGCGATGATTCTTACGTACGCTAAAAAGAGCTTCTATTTTTCGATCTACTCACGATATTCTGAATGTTCACTTTTTGTAATAGACATCCGAATAAGGAGAATTATGTATCTGGATTGTGATTCACAGCTGTGTCCCTTGATTTTATTATGATAGTATACACATGTCTCGCTGTATATTTTATAAAGCGTACACATTTTTAATTTCAAGAGTTTTTAATAATTATTAGTAAAAGGGTGTGCAAAACTTTTGTACTATTTTACTTGCTAGTTTAATCACAACACAGTCTAGCTTCGGTTGTCTTTAAGTTGTTTGTAACACTTTCCATAAATTGTATAGACAGTCATGTGTGACGTTACAAAAAAAAACTAACTGCCACATCCAGATTTAAATTAACACTCAAATTATTTAGCACTTGTAACTTTAAATTCCAAAAAAGTATTTAGGTCTTACTTTTTAGACTATTCTGTAGTGAAAAACAATATTATGTTAATTAATTATGACAATTCGTATTTTGGGTGTGGCAGTAAGACTCCCTTTAATTCCAAAACGTGGACAACAGTTATACTTGGTTTCAAATGATGCACCATAGAGATAGCGTTTTTAAATTAACTTCAGTCCAAGTTTTGAAATAACAGGGTATCAGTTGTTTATACGTTTACTTTTAACTTGTGTGTGAAGATTGATTTGAGTTATAGGTATGATTTTGTTTTTCCTAGAGATTGCCCTTTGCCTTGATTGTAATTTGAAATATCCATGTGTGAGTCAAGTTATACCGCGTAAATGATTATTGTGAGTCGTTACTATTGGATATGTAGATAGGATATAATTATATCTGATTTACCTTTTAATATTTCATTCTAAATGGTAATTTATAATCGCACGTATCGTTTGCTAGTAGAAAAGTTAAATATGTAAATAAATGTTTTCGCTTATAATATTCACAACTATTCCGGAATATTAAAAAATATATTGCATCTGATGTCCAGAAATTGATATAATGTCCTCAAAAATAAAAATTATTTATCAACATGTGTACAGGTAATTGTAAGTAGGTACTGTAATGTTTATCTTAATTTTTTTAAATATACATATATCATGATTTTTAATTTGTATTTTTGTTCAAACTCTTCCGATTTCCCATTGTAATGAAATACTAAGTATAAGTATTTATACACTTTATTACATAGTATTACTTCCTCTTCTTTTTTGATTTGGTCTTGTGTTTGAGTTTCTGTTTGATCTTGTCTTTCCGGAGTCGTTCCTTTACTATCTGCTGCTTGTTCCGGAACTCCTTCGACGGACCTTCGGCCTTTTTCTTGGCAATGCGCTCGTTGTGTTTCACCCAGTGTGGACGGAATTCGGACACTGAAACATAAAAGTAAATTAATGGCAAAGAAAATGTGGGATAGATGATAGACTTGTTCGATTAAATAAAATATATCAATACATGATTACTCAAATAATATAGGCGAATACTACAATAATTCATTTTTATTTTTCAACTTAGTAGACATTCCACACAAACATGAAACTTACAATTAGTACAGTGGTTTAGGACCAGGCCTTAGCAAGTCGCACATGTGTCCTGTTCTGACCTATGTTCAAAGTTGCAAGTCTAGCTCATCGGGAAGCTACTATAAAATCGTTTACATTTGTCGACAAATAAATAAACAAATAAACGAGAAAGCTACCTAATAAAAACGTGGTAATAAAAACATACAGGCAGACTAATTTTATCACTACTTATCATATTAATGAGGTTATTGTAAATACTTAAAACAAAGCATAGCGATATTTTATGAACATTCATAAGTAAAATAGACTGCTTTTATTTTAAATTAACCAATTTCCTATATCAGCAGTCTCCTAGTCTAAAATTCTCGGTGTAGAAACGAAACGATCGAGAGCGCAAATTAAAATGACACTAAATTAAGCTAGCTCTCAAGTTCAAACTCGATTGCAATAGTGTAGCGCACGGAACGGCAACAACGCGGTCGGCGCGCGTTTAGCCGCTTCCGAGCCATTATTTTGAATTTTTTGGCGGGAAAACAGTTTTTGGCTTATAATTTATAAAGTAAGAGGCCCAGAGATTTGAAATTTTGCCTCGTGTGTGCACAAATTATAACGTATTATTTCATCTTTAAAACGAAGCGCTATCTTATACAGTTACAATAATTCACCATGTGTTAGCCCGTGTTACGTGTCACCAGCTTACACATACTTATCGGTTCGTAGCTCAAAAACCTTTTGAGTTAAAGTTTTGAAAATTTTTGTGCCTTATGCACAAATTCTGCACAAAATTTTGAGGTATAATTCATAACCGTAGCTCGAACAATTACGAAGATACAGCTGTGCGAGCTGGAGACCCGTGTCTCCAGCTCGCACACTGTTTTATGATCGTAGTTTCAACAGTATTTGAGTGTGATGGTTAGTTTTTTTTGTTCCTAGTGCACAAATTATGCACAAAATTTCTAGCTAAAGTCCAAAACCCTAACCTCACTGGTTTGTCTTAACGGGCGTGTGCGAGCTGGTGACACGTGTCTCCGGCTTACACACATAAAACAACTCATAGTAACGAAGTTGTGGTGGCACAAAAATTAGGACTGAAACGTTTGATTGCACATAATATGCACAAAAATATGGTATGCTTAGAATTTCTCTATATCGAATGAGGAAGCTGTAGACATGGACACGTCGCACATGAGTATAAGCCAGACTAGAATCACTACGTATAAAATTAAAATTGATCTGAAATATTAAATTTTGTACACAAAAATGAAAAATAATATAATGTAGTAAGTATTATGTGATATTAAAATCATTGGGGGCGGGTATCCTCGTCGCGGATATCTGTGAGTAGTTACATATAAATTGTTTTATCAGGCATTTTGAATATAAAATATCTAATCAAAATACCTTATGATGAAACTCTAACCCTGTTATTAATAAACGTTTATTAAACTTACACTAAGGATTAAATTGACGCTGTCTCTATCTGTCTTCTTTAACAAAAACAAGACAGCGGAAACATTTGGCCATTTTTATTAATAAGAGTGGATTCGACCAAACTGGAATAAGGTCTTATACCTAGATTAAACGCCGAATTTGTATGGACTAATCTAGGAGTAAGTCTTATTCCAGTTTGATCGAATCCACCCTAAGACGGCTAAGGTTTTCAAGGTGTAATTTCGAAACATTGATGAACTCAGTCTTTACCCGTGGACCCGGTGGGTCGACCCATTACCGGGTCCATGGTTAATTTTAATTCCCCGTGGTCCCGTGGCACTAGGGATTACATTTGGATGAATATTTCGACTTCGATTATATCGATTTTAAATTAATTACAACCATGAACTTCAACTTAAGATTACCTATGTATTAAATACATACATCCTACAGCATATAGCGGCGATGGGCTCTTCAAAATAATACTACCAACCCATTTCTTCACTTGCGTGTCGTAAAAGGCGACTAACGAACTAAAGACTGCACATACATCATCACTTCCTTACTTACTTAGTAAGTATATATTTTTTGTTTATTATACTTAATTACTTACTTATTTTTTATATTTTTCATTTTTGTAAATAATTTAATATCGATATAATCGAAGTCGAAATATTCATCCAAATGTAATACCTAGTGCCATGGGACCACGGGTAATTAAAATTACCCGTGGACCCGGTAATGGGTCGACTCACTGGGACCACGGGTAAAGACTCGATGAACTGACGTTGCTCCTGGGCACAGGGCTGTGTCCACTGGCGGATAAATGGATGGAGTGGACACGTTACAGGCAGCTGACTCACCAGGGGGGTTACTCTCGAACGCAAACTCAATCCTAATACAATTCCAATGCGATTAATATGTATCGATATTGGGATAAGTAAAGATAATTCCGGAACGCCATCTCGATAATAATTTGTTCAGTCAATTTCCACGCAATTTAATTCCAATGTGGCGCTATTGTCGCTTACAAAAGTGCCATTTGATATTTTTCAGATTTGTGATTGGAAATTGATTAATGCTCTGTTTCAAGAGTAGCCTACCAGGTCTCTTAGTGTTGGCGGCGGCGTTGGCGTCGTCGTCGTGCTCGGGCGGCGCGTTCCGCTTGCGCCAGTCGTCGTAGCGGCCGCTGCGGAACGACGCCGGCACGCGCCCGCCGCTCTCCGTGCGGATCATCTTGCGCCCGCCGTCCTGTATATATATTTTTTTTTATATAAAACACTTTATGCACTTAACGTACAGAGGCGGACTTAATGCCTTAGGCATTCTCTTCCAGTCAACCATAGTGGTGCAGAGACAAAAAATGGTAGGGTGCACTAATTAAATGAAAATACGAGTATATTCACATACATACATATACGCTATACATAGTAACATATACATACACATATAATAAATAAATACACCAATATCACATAATTATAAGACGATTGCTAATGTGGAGCATTATCTTGTTCTGTAAGAAAGCTGCGCAACTTCGTTTTAAACGCATACCGACTGTTGGACATTCTGATATTCAGAGGGAGAGAATTCCAGAGAAGGATTGGTTTAATAAAGAAGGAAGAGTGAATTATGTCAGAGTGGTGAGAGGGACAGATGAGCAAGCGATTAAAAGAAGAACGGAGATTTTTGTCGTGACTTGAACATAAATATTGAAAGTGCGAAGAAAGATAAGAAGGAGAAGGAGTATATGACACCGAGCTTATGTTATTTATTGTTGGTTATGTTATTTATTCGTGCCGGTGCCACTAAATCTCAGCACGTCACTTTTACACTGAGGAAGGGTAATTGCGCCCCTGTAAAACTTGGCAACGACCTTCTACCACACTCTGACTGCGTGAAGTACCTTGGATTCCACTTAGATAGGCGCCTAACCTGGAAAAACCACATCAAGAAAAAGAGATGAAATCAACCTAAAGTGCTGAAACTTGTACTGGCTTATGGGCAGAAACTCAGTACTATCAGTGGATAACAAGCTCCTTATTTACAACTCCGTCCTTAAGCCAGTCTGGACGTATGGCATTCAACTGTGGGGTGTAGCCAGCAAGTCCAACATTCTCTGTCTCCAACGAGTGCAGAATATGATTTTGAGGACGATCGTTGATGCTCCTTGGTTCACGAAGAATGACGAAATTCACGAATACTTAAACATGCCGACCGTGACATCGGAAATCGAGCGGTTCCGGCATCGGCACAGAGAGCTTCTGTCTCACCACCCTAACCCTCTCGTTGTTGAGCTGTTAGATCAATCAGCAATAGTGAAGCGCTTAGAAAGAAGTCACATTTTCTAATAAAGCAGGGCCGCGCTGGCGGCTTTGCTAAAAATAATCATTCAATCACCACAAATAATTCGCTTATGGTCTGGGGACCGATCGCAAATAGTTAAATAAGAAAAAAAAAATTATTGTTGGTTGGCCTAATAAATAAGTAGGTCTTTCAAACGATACCATAATTTTTTTTTATGATATGATACATGATATGTCGACCTGCCCCCTTACTCTTGATACCGATCCCGATCGATCGAGATGGGTATTGGGAAGTTTCGTACTCTTAAGTTACGACACCAGCGCTAATTTGGATTCATATTGCGCGGATATTGAGTGAACTAAATGCAAAACTCATTTAGTTCACCCAATATAAATTCAAATTGGCGCTGGTGTCGTAACTCAAATGTACAAAATTTCACAATACCAATCTCGATCGATCGGGATCGAATCAAGAGTAAGGGGGCTGGCCAAAACTGAGATAATTTTTTTTTTACGGGTAACGGGTAAGCGCTTGGCCTTCATCTCACCTGATGGTAAGTGACGATAAGGCCGAAGGTGGAAGCGCGCTTCAACCGGAATCCTCAACCACTGGGGAACTGGCTATCTTATCTCTAACTGTCGGAACACAACTATGCTATAAACATCGTTGTTATGGCCACAGACTTAGATAAGATGGTGGTAGCTAGCCAGGCGGACTTAAAAACCCTACCACCAACCAAACCGAGCACACAAAGATGTACCCCCGGCTGGGAATCGAACCCGAAAATGATTCTTATAGCCAAGCCAGACCTCGGTAGCCAAGTGGTTAAGGCAGCCGCCCGGAATGCAGAAGGTGCGTGGTTCGATTCCCGCCTGAGGTTGTCGTCTTTTTTCAGTGTTTAAAATTTTACTTAAGTATATTTAAGCGTTAATAAAACGCTAAAATATAAAACATTAATGATCCTTATCCTGTAAAGCGCCCTTGGGTACAAAACTTCCCAAAATCAATAATCGAGAAGTCCCGTGACAAGTCAAAAAAAAATAGTTGCAATAATCCTTTGTTGTTTAAATTGTGTGTAGCCGTCTTTATGTGTAGGCCGTATGGAACGAATCCCTTGTCCTCTTTAATCTTAAGTCAATAACAAAAAGTAACAGACATAGAGAACAAAAATATATAAATAAACGGCAGGGCGCTCCAGCGGTTATACTCAAACAATAAAGTCCATGCACTGACCGGGTCGTGGCGCACCATCTTCTTGCGCTTGCGGTCCCAGCGCAGCTGGTTGGTGCGCGCGCGCGCCGCCTCGCCGCTGTCCGCGCCCATGTCCATCTCGGCGGCGGACGCGCCCGCGTTGAAGTTCACAGCCATACTAAACAAAAAATAAAAATTGGTTGCCTGTAAAGTCGGTATACGGGCGAAAGTTTTACGTGACAACGACTTTGAGTGGTAAAATAATTTTAATGTGAATATTCATTCGTATAGTAGGAAGAAGGATGAAATCTCTCTCGCTCTGTCTCTCTCGCTCTTAGGCGGGCTAACTGTGCTCGAGTGGAAGGGACGCGTGCCTCTCACTCGCTCTCATTGTGAGCGCATAACGTGAGCGGAGCGTAACGCAGTTTCTTGAAGTGTCACCCGGCAAACCAATTTATAAGACGTTGTCACGTCAAAATAATAACGTTATTCGATGTAAACAAGTGATTCAAAATATTCTTTATGCAAAACTTTTACTGTAAAATTTTTGTTTAAGAGGCCTATTACATCTCAAATGTGATTTTTGTGTAAAATGCCCAATTTCGCATTTTGTAGTAATTTTGCAGTTGTATTTATTTATCGTTTTTATCGAAATAGGATAATAAATTTGTGCATAATATTACAAAATCTCCATTCTGTGAGCATAAGTTGAATTCGGACGGCCGGCGCATCGCATTTTGTAGTAATTTTGCAGTTGTATTTATCGTTTTTATCGAAATAGGATAATAAATTCATTATAAAATCTTTATTTTTCATGAAGTAACAATTACTCTGGTATAAATTTTGCTCAATAATATTATCGTAGATAGGAGAAATTCACAGTTAACTTATGGCGATTTTCAAAGTTTTTTGGTTTAGAATAAGATTTTTTTCCTATATAAAATCAACGATATCTAAAAATTCCGAGGCCGCTACGCACTATTCGACTATATAAGAGATAACATTATAATTTTTTTATTTCACTTGTTTAGAACAGTAGTTCAATCGATGAGCTTAAAAAAGTGCCTTCGCGCACTTTATGAAAATCTTTCTCTGCAATTTTGGGTTTAATTAAAAAGTTAAGCAAAATTTACAGGAAGCGAGGCCGCTACGCACTATTCCAATAGCTATTCTACACTATTCAATAAGTCATAACTGTTAATGTATTTTTGTTTCTAAGATCCATAACGCCAAAATTGGCCATTTTACGCAAAAATCACAGTCGAGATGTAATAGGCCTCTTAAGAAGCGATTGTTTTGAATTTCGAGGTTATTTTTTTTATTCAGAAATACTAGCTGCCCTAGTCCTGTAATGGTCATATGTATTGTTATTGTTGTCTAATGAAAAAAATAACCTCGAAATTACAAAAGACATATTCCAATGACTAATAAGTTGTGGCAGAATAGCTTTTTATGTTAGTCTGCCGCTAATACTATTTTATACGCTACCATAATGTATATTTAAAATTAAACTTTATTATCTTGCGATAAGGAACAAATTAATAACTTACGGCAGAATGACATTATTTCTTAACTTACCACTAGTGGCAGTACATTAATTTTTATTAAATAACCACTGGTGGTAGGCTAGACACTTCCTAGTAATGTAATTTTGTTTTCGAATAATCACATTTAATTTCGATACTCTGCCCTATTATCACTAACGAAAGCTGAACCAGGAAAACGCGGCAATTTCAAAAAAAATCAGGACTGGGTAACACAGGATCACTCACACAGCTGCAATTTTCTCAGATAAATTTCAATTTGACATACGACATGACACCTCAGATAGACACGCATAGAGTTAAAGTGTTGCCAATCAAATAACTACGAGGTTCAGCTTTGGTTAGCCAGACTAATTAAATTTGGACGGCAATGTCAAATGACAACTGACAGCAATCCAATGCTCACTCTTGGTCGGAGCATTAGTTTGAGGCGTCACTTTGAGAGCGCTGACGCTGTATCTAGTGTTTAGATGATCGAAGTTTAAGAAGCTTAATTTCCTCACACTAGGCTTAGCATGTCATGTGGAAATCTTGAGAAGAATATTATCAGATCTATAGACAAAATTATACTCAAAGACAGATTTCAATTTAAAAGAAAAGCAGATTCAAAAGCGCCTGGAAAAGTTTTTCAACTTGTTATGCATAAACAACAGTCATCGCACATCGAGCTAAACATTTTGACCTTACACACACTATACAGAAATTTACGCCGAAGTTTTACGTTGATGCATTGCATTGCATATTAAATGGTCCAAATATGCAGAAAGTTACTTCCGTGCAAAGTCGTAAAACGGTGAATTTTAGCCGCGCCGCGTACACTCGCCTTACCAACGCAACAATCAAAAATTGTCTAGTACTTAACAGCAGCAGCAATACCTACAGTCGACTGTATTTGTAATTGTAACTTAAAGTTTAAAGGGGGTTAAAGTTACCCTCTCATGAATATCCGGCGTGAAATAATGACACTTGGTGCTGTTGTGTTTCGTCCGGCCAGTGAGAGTTCCGGAGGCCCCCCCCTTCACAATTCCTATTCCTTTGCCTGCCTTCCACCAAGAGCGGAGCGGGCTCCGTACGGACTCCGTTTAACTCGCAACGGCAATCTTCAAGTGCTTCCACTGAGAACTGGGAAACTTCTATGAATATTGCCGTTGCGAGTTATACGGAGTCCGTACGGAGTCCGCTCCGCTCTTAGTGGAAGGCGGGCATTAACCCTATTCCTTTCTTAAAGGTCGGCAACGCATCTGCGACTCCTCTGGTTTTGCTCTCCATCAGGCTGCCTGGTCCTCCTTATATAAAAAAAACTATTATTTATCTAACTATATTATTAAGGAAAGATGGACAAAACGACCTGAGAGACGTTATCTACCGTCTACTAGTAACAGTTTTAAGAAGAAGGTAAAAATCTTAATAAAACGACGTTAATATAATTTTAGCTTACCCGGTTTCTGTATGTTGATCACTTGCTTCATGAGGTACATAATTCTCGTCGCGAACGACTTCCTTCCTCTTTTTCTTCGATGTACCGTCGATATTTACACCTACTAGCTTTCCTTCGGCCTACAAAAAAAAATACAACCTTATCAGTATGTATGTGTATAGAGTATGTTTTTAACCAACATCGAAATTCTTTAAAACTAAATTATACTTAAATGTAAATGCTGACAGTGCTTACCTGAAGTTTTTTGTTCTCTCTTGTTTTCTGAACGGCTATGCCGTGCGCCCGCTTTTTCGCTTTCATGGCTAAATACATGGGCGAATCGTTCTTTGTCGACAACTCTAATATTGTCTGAAACAATGGATGTCGATTTATTATATTAAATTAACGCACATAACTAGCACATATTATGATGAAAATGATTCACAATGTAAATAGAAAGTCTCATTCTACAATAGAGTGTTTCTTAATAGACGAAGAAGGAAAAGAAATGCTCTCATTGAGATTGTCAAAGCTTCTTATTACAAGTTCTCCTGCCCGTAGCCATACCGCAACATAATCGGTCAATTCGTTTCCTTTTAAATAATGGCTTCGGACGGTCAGCACATTTAGCCAGTGTCAAGTAAGCTATAATAGTATATATTTTCTTTGCATAAAGTAGATGATAACGTTTAATGGTACATAATATTCCCCAAACCCCTTGAGACTCAATAAAGCAGTAGGATTTTATTGAGATCTCACACGGACTTCTTGAGAGAATTTGAAAAGTGATGTTGCACTGTTTTGTTTTATTTGCCAACACTCATGCACGTTCACGAACACTTAACAGTAAATAATCCACCATTAATTCACATTAATATTATTATAGCCTGACCGCAACCGCTGTACCGCGCCTTAGGTATTAGGTATAGTGTCAGACAGATCTTACGACATCGAAGCACAGTTTATTGAAGCTTTATATTTACGAGTATAATTACATCCAATCCGTTTTTGTCCAGTATGATTTTTAGATAAGTACAATTAAAGAACAAATATAAATGAAATAAATCTTTAATTCTTGACGGCAGAATGACAAAATGGAGCAATTGTTTCGCCCCCCCGCCTTGCAGCTCGCATACCCAAGGCGCGGTACAGCGGTAGCGGTCAGACTATAGCATAACACAAATTATAAAAAATAAACCAAAACTGCAGACATGACGCTTCACTTTCCCGTCAAGAAGTTTAGGAGACAGAGATAGTAGAGAGAGAAGATTCGTTTAGGAGCTACGATGCCACATACAGACACAAAGACACGTCAAACTTATAACACGCCTTTTTTTGCGTGGGGGGGGTGTTTGGGTTTAAAATAAGATTAAAATTTATCGATGTAACTCACCCCCTTAGGCGTGTAGTTCTTAAGCTGCTCGGCTAAGTCATTGCTGTTATTCCCAGCCTCATCCAACAGGAACGGGTGCGTGTGCGTCGGCACGAACGTGGCTTTCGCGCGCTTGTTGGCCTCAGCTGAGGCGGACTCGCGCCACTTGATGTACTGCTGCCAGCCGCGGGCGCAGGTGCGCACTGCTTCTTCCTAAGTAGAGTAAAGTATACTTTACTGGTGCTGCTGCGGAGCAAAGGCCTACATCATTAAAATCAGTTTCTTCCTAAAGTGACAAAGCCATTTTGCGAGCTTGTTGGCCTCAGTTGAGGCGGACTCGCGCCACTTTATGTACTGCTGCCAGCCGCGGGCGCAGGTGCGAGCTGCTTCTTCCTAAGTACATACACATAATCACGACTATTACCCCCGAAAGGTTAGTCAGAGAGGCAATGAGGACCGCGGAAGAAGTCCTCTGCCATAGTCCAGCACATCAAATGACAACTGCACATGTGCTCAGCGCGACAGGTGGCGAGCCCATCGCCGCTCTATGCTGTTGGATGTAGGTGCAGTCTTTGATCCGTTAGTTGTCTTTTACGACACCCAAGGGAAGAGATGGGGTGGTGGTATTCTAATAATGAGCTGCTACCAGCGCAGCACTTCGTAAGTAGAGTAAAGTATAGCCTATTTACTTTCCGAGCAAAGGACTACGTCATTGAAATCAGTTGTTTCCTAAAGTAACAAAGCCTTCAGCCTTCAGTGGCTTTTGCGAGCTTGTTAGCCTCAGCTGAGGCGGACTTGAGCCACTTTATGTACTGCTGCCAGCCGCGGGCGCAGGTGCGCGCTGCTTCTTCCTAAGCAGAGTTAAGTATAGCCTATTTACTGTCCCATACAATACATTCACGACATAATGTACAGTCACGAGCAAAATATGTAAACAATTGTAACTCTTAATATAATGGAATAAGAGTCAAAGTGTATACATATTGGCTTTGACCATTAGTACTTACGATCTCGGAGTGGTTCCTGCCCCACGCCACCACGTCTTGATGCCGCAGCTCCAGCGCGCCAATAGGTAAAGCTCCCCACACGCCGCTGGGGCACGCCTCGCCCTTCTCACGCACCTAACAAACAAGATAGAAATGGCCCCAGTTGAAAGGTTAAACCACAGAATAACTAATAGTACTACCATACAGAAGGTTCACTCTCTAACGACTTTCACGCGAAATTTAAACTTATCGTGTAACCCGTGCGTTCATATTCCGTTAAGCAACGCTGACTCGATATCGATTTGAAGTCAGGAACGTAAAGTTGATATTTTAAGTACGATTACGATTTAAGCGACGACGCGCGACGTTGCGAGCCGAGCGGCAACCTTTAGTGCCCTGCCCGGGAGGCGCGCCGACAGACCGTACCTTTTTTTTAAATTTATTATTGCTCAATAACATAAATAGACCTTAAAATTAGTACAGCAATTTAAAACCACTAGGGTTTGTGTTAATGCCGTTAAATGACCTGAACTGCGGAGTGAGTTTGGTTGGTAGTAGGACTGTTAAGTCCGCCTGGCTAGCTACCACCATCTTATCTAAGTCTGTCGCCATAACAACGATGTTTATAGCATAGTTGTGTTCCGACAGTTAGAGATAAGATAGCCAGTTCCTCAGTGGTTGAGGATTCCGGGTGAAGCGCGCTTCCACCTTCGTCCTTATCGTCACTTACCATCAGGTGAGATGAAGGCTAAGCGCTTACCCGTTACCCGTAAAAAAAAAGTGACACCCGTATCAAGTGTTTGAGTTGGTCAGTTTAACTAAACTGACCAACTCAAACACTAAACTTGATACATCATCATCAGCCTATAAATGTCCCACCGCTGAGTACAGGCCTCCCCACATGGACGACAGCATGTGGGGCGATTGGGCCATAAATCACCCCGTTGCTGGCCCAATGCGGGTGGGAGGGTTTTAACGACTGATGTTACGACAACGGGTATTTGACATGTTTGCACCTCCGAATTTAAAGTATTTAAGTTCTATCCATCCGACTGGTTGTCTGGAAGAAATTGCTTTATAGCACGATGACAAAAAAAGAAATTCGTCCTTTTTTCATTTTTAATGAATTAATAATTGATTTTATGATTTTAATTGGATAGTCACTCCAAGGGCTGGTCAGGTCAAGTGTTTTAAACATGACAAAAATGACAAGATTCATTGCAGACTAACATAGGTACTTATCGCTCAGCTGACGTGGACGGGTCAACAGACGGGTGAGTTGATGGCCGGCCGCTGCCCGCGCTTTGTAAATAATCGTTATTTTTAATGGTTTTTCATTTTATTTTTCTCAATAACATAAGAATAAAATTTATCGATGTAACTCACCCCTTAATAACATAAGAAAAATAAAATGAAAAACCATTAAAAATAACAATTATTTACAACGCGCGGGCAGCGGCCGGCCATTGACCCACCCGTCTGTTGACCCGTCCGCGTCTGCTGGGCGATAAGTACACCTACGTTAGTCTGTAATGATTCCTGTCATTTTTGTCATGTTTAAAACACTTGACCTGACCAGCCCTTGGAGTTTCTTGCGGTATCTAGCAGTCGCCTTATATTTTGAACTTTGTCTCTTTAGGTATAAGAATCAATATCGATTGGAGAAATTTGACAGTTTTGAATATGTTGATCTGCAAG
The DNA here is from genome assembly GCA_963921215.1 of Scoparia ambigualis. Taxonomy (NCBI): domain Eukaryota; kingdom Metazoa; phylum Arthropoda; class Insecta; order Lepidoptera; family Crambidae; genus Scoparia; species Scoparia ambigualis. The sequence goes on along the minus strand of OY992511.1, from coordinate 8,466,499 downwards.
CGTAGGGGTTTAAGTTACTCGCGTCCGTAGGTTTACCCTTGAGACCCTACACGTGACCCCTACGGTGGTGCTAAATGAGTGACACTGACTGGTAGAGCCACGCTGCGTTGCAGCACGCATTGGGCCGGCTCGCCCGGAGTAATACCACCCTATCACGAATATCCGGCGTTAAATAATGGCACTTGGTGCTGTTGCGTTTCGTCCGGCCAGTGAGCGTTGCGCCCCCCCCCCCCCCCCCCCTTTCACAATTCCTATTCCTTTCTTAACCCTATTCCTTTCTTAATGGTCGGCAACGTATCTGCGACTCCTCTGGTTTTGCGGGTGTCCATGGGCGGCGGTGATTGCTCTCCATCAGGTGACCCGCCTGCTCGTTTGCCTCCTTCTAATATAAAAAAGCGTGTTATAATTTCAAAAGAATTACAAAATCTTGTAAAAAATTATCATAATATGTAGTTATTCCTGATAATAATAAAATGCGCCCAACAACGGGATGTTTATTGGCTGATGATGATATCCAACCATTAGAACTAAGTAAGTTACGTTATCGTTTTACGTGAATGTTTCCTGTATCGATCGACAAACAGAACTGATTGACAAAATATATACCTACATTAACACGAGCGAAGCCGCGGGCAAGAGTTAGTAATAAATAAAATAATGGTTTCTCACTCTGCAACCCTAACTGATAGCTTGGGTCAGCCCAGCTGCCGGTGGCAGCCTTGTCCTGGGGGTCTATCGGCTAAAAAATATGGATATGGACATTGGCATATTATGGGCCTCAAATGTCAAATGAAGCCCAAGTCCATATCCATATTTTCTAGCCGATAGGGTAGCTGATCAATAAAAGCATTACCTATACTTTCCAGGCAACCTCGGGATGGATAAGATTGGTATCGCAATAAAAATGAATTGATGTTCGTTTGTCTCGCAAAAACTCGAGATGACTGGACCGAATTGGCTAATTTTGATCTTGCAATATTTTTTTTAAGTTCAGGGAAGATTTAAACAGTGAGAAAAAATAATAAAGATCCTCAAAAAAACTTAAAAAACAAAAAGACGTCGTGCAATATAGGTATTAATTGGTTTCTTACAACTTTTTCTTACTTCTTTTACACGATATTGATCTTTCTCCTGGCAGTTGAGTTGTCATGGTGATGTCGGGTCTACTAGTATAAAATATAGAACATTAACAATGCTTACCTGGGCGGGCATCGTGAGCTCCGAGCCAAGGAACAGCTGCAGGTCGAGCAGGTGCGCCACGTCCTCCGCCGCCACCAGCGAGAACGCGCGCCCCGCACGCCCCGCGCGCGCGCTGCGACCTTACGAGCAATATTTTATTTTACGCTGTGGATAGAGTACAAGCGGCATTCTAGTACGATCGGTTACGATGCCGTAATTACGGCATCCTAGTACAAAGTGTAGGCAGTGTAGTGCCACAAGCGGCAACATAGTACGATCGGATACGATGCCGTAATTACGGCATCCTAGTACAAATCCTCTCAGTGGCGTATTTTAAGATTCTGCGCCCTGGGCCTGTAAGGTTTGCCGCCCCATAAATTAACAGAAAAAAGCAAAAACTTTTAATTACAAAATAAATCCAGCTACTGCTGGCGTGTCAACATACTTGTTGACGTGGGCGGAGACTGATGATAATAAATAAAAAACTAAAAATGCCATACAAATAAATAAACACCATTTATTTATTTCCATTTTTTTTCGATAGACCGATTGGTTAACAAATTTTTCAATGACATTGTCATAATATAAATAGCTAATTAAATGTTCTTCGCTTAAACGGGAACGTATTTCGGAAAACGAACGTTCCGCACTGCAATTTGTCACCGCAGTGCACAGAAGTATGCGTAATGCTATTTCAGTATATGGAAATGCTTCCCTTAAATCATTTCTTTAATATATAAGCGAGCTAGCAGAGATCGCCCATGGTTTAACGTCGACTGTGCTCGTGCTGAGACCCGTGAACAGTCCGCGTTCAATTCTTAGGTTGATGCTCGTTCAAGTAAGGCTCCAAACATTCACCATCTGAAAAAGGCACATAATGAAGCTGCCAAGTCCTGCAAGAGGGTATTGCGCAGGGCGAGATTTTGTCGCATTGGCAAGGCCCAATCTTGTTAGCGTCTCACCAAGTTAGAATCTCACCCGGCTGGAAGCCGAGCATTCTGGTCCATTGCTAAAGCGGTTGAAAGTCGATAATTTCTGCCAGCCCTCCACACCACCGCTGTTAAAACCAGATGGCTCACTTGCTCATACTGCGGCTGAGAAGGCGAACTTGTTCTTTTCTCTCCTTGCGCGAAGTTCGACTCTAGATGTCGCAGCGAAATCACAGCCTAACAAACCTCATGATGGCTACTCCGGGCAGCTGTCCACATACGCCAAAAAGAGGTGTTAAAAATCCTGCTAACCTTGGATGTGAATAAGGCGATTGACCCTGATGGTATTCCACGAAATAGTCCTCCGCAACTGCGCGCAATGCAATCCTTACTCGCCTGTTTCGTCTCTCACTGGAGACTGAACTCGTTCCCAAATCTTGAAAGCTTGCGAACGTACAACCTGTTCCGGAAAAAGGTAGCAAAGCCGATCTTGCCAACTACAGACCAATATCAGTCACCTCCATACTCTGTAAGACTATGGAGTGTGTACTCAACAACCGACTCCTGGCAAATCTTGATGACAACAACCTCTAAGTGACCGACAATTTGGGTTTTTACATCTATGGAGTGAGGCTATAGAGAAACACGGTGAAGCTTTTGCCGTGTCTCTTGACATCTCTAACCCTGAGCCTTTGGCACGCCTTATAAACAAGCTTCCGTCGTATGGAATCCCCCTTGGCCACTACAATTGGATTTCGGACTTTCTGAAGGAGCTATCGATACGTGTAGTCTTAGATGGCTGCACGTCTGATCTACAGGCTATTGATGCCGATTTCTCTGGGGTCTGTTCTGTCTGCAACCCCATTCTTGCTACACATATCGACACAAACGCAGCTATTATTGGATGAAAGAACCGATCTATTAAGGAAGTCTGACCACGGGAAAGCGACGACAATCAGCAAACTCATTCGGAAAGCCGCAAAGAAGGACTTAAGGAAAAGAAAGCATACGATTGTTTTGGATACTATTGAAAAACATCGTGGACCTAAGGTATTCAGAAAACAACTAAAGCGGGGTAACGATCAGGTACATAAGCTCAGTACAGACGATGGAATAACCACAGACAGGGATAGAATATTGACAGAAGTTGAGAATTTCTATGGAAAGTTATACAGCTCAACTATCCCAGAAACATCGGAAAGTGATTCAGACCCTAGAGCCAGGCTAAAAAGACACAGGACCGAAGACCTTCCTGAAATTAGCCAGTATGAAATTAAAACCGCTCTAAAGTCCATGAAAATTGGCAAATCTCCCGGGGAAGATAAAATATTGATCGAGTACCTCAAACACGGCGGCAAGCCAATATTGCAACAGCTCCAAATCCTCTTCAACAAAGCACTATTTGAAGGAACCACTCCCGATACGTAGAAAAACGCTGTTGTTATATTGCTTCACAAGAAAGGTGACGCAGCAAATCTCAATAACTATCGACCTATTTCGCTGCTAAGTCATATCTATAAGCTGTTCACCAAAATTTTGACATTGCGCCTTACACACAGACTCGACTCAGCCCAACCGGCGGAACAAGTAGGCTTTCGTAGCGGATTCTCGACGCTAGATCACATCCACACCGTACGACAGGTTATAGAGAAGTGTAACGAGTACAACCAGCCCCTCGTAGTAGCTTTCGTCGATTACGAGAAAGCTTTCGATAGCGTTGAACATTGGGCTGTACTACACTCCCTGAAGAGAAGCCTTGTAGACACGAGGTATGTGGACCTTCTACGTGAGATCTACAGTGAAGCTACATTGCAAGTGAAGCTGCATGAACTAACAAGGCATATCCCTGTGAGGAGAGGTATAAGGCAGGGCGACACTATATCTCCTAAATTATTTACCGCCTGACTGGAAGACAAACATAAATGGTGAGCATCTCAGCCACCTCCGCTTTGCCGACGACATTATTGTATTCGCCGAAACTGCTGACGAACTCCAGAGTATGATGGAAAAACTTTATCTGGTCTCGATAAGTGTTGGTCTACGTATGAACACCTCAAACACAAAAATCATATGCAAGGACCCCATCGTGGATGGCATCATGGTTAATGGTAAAAAGATAGAGCGGGTCGACGAATATGTCTACTGGTTACGCTTGGTTACGCTGGACAGGCAAGAGAAATTCAGCGCCGCATCGGACTCAGTTGGGGGGCGTTCGGTAAGCTGCCTGAAATTTTCAAGTGTAAGGAAGTGCCTCTCTCTTTAAAACGAAGGGCATATGAACAGTGTATTCAGCCGGTCATGGTCTACGGGGCAGAAACTTGAACCCTTACACAACAACATATCCAAAAGCTGCAGGTAGCCCAAAGGAAGATGGAACGCGCCATGTTGGGTATCACTCTGAGCGACAAAATAAGAAACACAGAAATCCGGAGTCGCACTAAAATAAACGACGTGGGGCGTATCATTGCGCAAAGGAAGTGGCGATGGGCGGGTCACATAAGCCGCAGAGACGATGACTGGTGGAGCAGAAAGGTGCTTGAGTAGAGACCGAGAACCGGTACCAGAAGCGTTGGCCGCCAGAAGGCTAGATGGGCATGGGCAGAAGGCTACATCACAAAAGTAACGGGCAAACATTGGTTACAGAAAGCCCAAGACCGATTAGGATGGCGTGCAAATGAGGAGGCCTACACTCAGCAGTGGGTGATCATGGGCTGAAGAAGAAGAAGAAGAAGAAAAATTGATACTTACATTGTATTGTAGTTTTGTATTGCATAATTTATTCTTTTTTAAATTCATATTTTGTATTTTATGACCTGGTAACGACATATTCTTTTTTTTTGTAAATGTCGTTGCTTCTGTGCGTGCTTGTGCGTTTCTTGCGCTCGTTCTTTGCCATAGTTAAATAATGACGTCCTGAATGGGTGGTAGGTTAAAAAGATTTGGACGATTCAAAGTGCTTATTAATTGAGTTTATTGAATTAATATATTTTGACTTTGACACCCAAGGGAAGAGATGGGGCGGTGGTCTAATAATGAGCCGCTACCAGCACAGCTCTTAAGTAAATTCCGATTCAGCGTACAAGCAAAATGAAACAGCAACTGCATTAGCCCTACGATTCTTCTTCTTCTTCTTTTTATGCAGTGGCGTTTCCCTGCTTGTATTGCTTGCTTGTATTGGTTTCTAGCCCTACGATTAATTGGCTTAGTACCACTAGCTCCAAATGCATGGTTCTCGAAATTTTAAAACTCCATACAGTATGACCCATCAACTCCAAAATCTGTTTTTTCTTGTCTTACCAACTCCAAACGATTATAATATTTTGTGTAATAAACACGACGTCGTTAGTATTAGTAACTACAGAGAACGTACAGTACAGTTAGCACCAAAACCAATGAAAATTTAATTAATAAATAACTTGATGGTCTAATACGTTGCAATTTATAAATGAGCATAAAATGTTATTTAAAGGTATGTCTCTTTCTTACTAAAACACAAGTTGCTGCTGTATTGACGACTGTCACGGTATTCGGTGCTACCCGGTCTTTGAGATAGGGTTTGCATGAGGCAAGTGCGGTACGTTGGTAACGTATCGTCCTCTATTGTTTACATCTATAATTACAATATTTTTATCTAAAACTTAGTAATCAAGGAAATAATACGAATAATACAAATACATTTAAAGTAACCATTTTGAGATAATTCATTAAATTACTATCTTTTAGGATGTGTGTCAGGATCTGTGGTCTCTGCCTACTCCTCTGGAAAGCGGGCGTGACGTATGTATGTTTGTACACACGGCGTCAGATCAACCTACCCAAAACTGTCAATCAATTTTGAACTTTATAGTTTGGTTTTAAGGATCAATATAAATTGGAGAAATTTTACAGTTTAGGGTAGGTTGATCTAACGCCGTGTGTACTATCTTTTACTCACCAACTCTATGTACGAAGAGCTTAGGTTTCGCTGGAAAGTTGTAATTGATAACGGTGTCCAATGCGGGTAGGTCCAAGCCTCTTGCCGCTACGTCTGTCACAATCAGTACAGAGCACTTTTTGTTGGTGAAGCGGCCCAATGCTATCTTACGGGCCGACGGGTCCAATCCAGAGTAGGCATAGGTGGACGATATGCCTGCTTTTTGGAGGATCTGTAAATTAAGTATTTACAATACCAGTAGTAGATTTTATTATTTATTTATTTATTAATTCATACACAATACAACAATATTTTAAATGTATTGTGCCTGCCAAATTGTTCTTTATCTCAGTTTTGTAAACAGCAATCAGACTACTTCTGGTCATGGAAACCGTGCTATGAAACTGCATGTGAGACTGTTTCTATTTGTTGATTTTTTTTTATATAAGACGGAGGCAAACATGCAGGCAGGTCACCTGATGGAGAGCAATCACCTCCGCCTAAGGACACCCGCAAAACCAGAGTAATCGCAGACGCGTTGCCGGCGTGCTTGTAGCATTTATAGTGTTCTATGTTTCATTTAAGTACCTACCACTGAAAAAATAAAATACGAAGTACTTACCAAATGTAAATATTCAACATGATGTTTAGTGGCGGCAAAAACAACAGCTTGAGGTGTTTTCGGTGTCAAAACCTTGTCCAGTAACAGTAGTAAGCCTGCAGTTTTTAATTCCGCCCTGACTGATATCCAACCAAGCCACAATGTAGATGGCAACTTCCAATCAACATCCAGTCTTATCAGTATAGGATCCGACAGGCCTGCTCTGGCAAATTCAACTAGCATTTTCGGCATTGTTGCAGAGAACAACAATGTTTGACGGCTGGATGGCAATCGAGCAACGATTTCTTGCAATTGCTCACCGAAGCCGAGCTCAAATAGACGATCGGCTTCGTCGAACACCACCATTTCTGTAATCGGAAATATGTTTTGTAATTTATTTTCAATAATATAATGAAATGAAATATTTTCAATTGAATGTCAATGAAATGTCATATTAAAATAACATGTAAGTAGATTAATTTGAATAAGAAGCGACTTTTTAAATAACTTGGTAAATATGTAGCTTGACATTCGAACTAATAAAATGTAACTTGAACAAAATGTTCCTGAAGTTAGACGCTCATAATAAGCTTGTAAGATAATAAAACTGCCTCCAGCATAATAATACTCACTTATGTGATCAAGTTTCAAGCTCATCTCAATACAAATGTGTAGGAATCGGCCGGGAGTGGCAACAACTATGTCTGGTGGTGTGCCCGACATCACACTGAATTGTTGGTCAATGGACTCTCCACCGAGGATTGCAGCTGACGTCAGGCCAGTGAATTTTCCCAGCTCCCTAACAAACTTGAGAGTCTAAGAGGAAAAACAACAGAAATATAATTAAAATTGTAATTTTGAGTAATATATTTTTTACAAATCAAGGAAACTTTGCAAATGAATAATGTAGTAATGAGTAATGTAATGTAGTGAAGGGTGTAATGTCTTTTTATGCTACAAAGTCACCACAAAGTAAGTCTGTAAGCTTAACCGCGAGTTGTTAATGAAGCTGCTGTTTAGTATAAGATTAGGGCGTACAAAGTCAAAATAATTATAAAATCTGGTACAATTATGTTGTAGATGGTTACAAATACATCTGTTGACACAAATTTGAATTATTAGTATTCAAGCTTAGTTTAGATTAAAATTCAATCAAAGAAGAGAATAAGCCAGTGTTAACACCACTGCTGGACTGGACAACTATTACTTAACATTACCACTCACTCTTGGATTTTTTTTGACACTTTTTTGACAGTAACTGTCAACGTCAAATTAGACAGAATGGAGCATAGACTATGCGATATTGTGCGATAACAATACATAAGATGAACCACAGAACCGAAATAACCAAACTTGTTCATACTAAAGTAGTCTGTAAGTCTATGAAAACACGGTACAAAGTCAAGTGTGTTTTTGTAGGTGTGGTCTCATGCGACCGCTTGGGGTTTGAGGGGTTAACTTAGTATTGTATAAAAGACTTTAACTTATATTTAAAATGAAATGTACTCCAAAACTTTTGCGCATAGTCAATGGATTGATCACATGATTACCAAAAACAAAATGAATAATAAATGATTATGAAATAAAAGTAAGTACCTGTAAAGCCAGTTCTCTAGTAGGAGACAAGATGAGGGCTCTAACGTTCTTTCCTGGCAAAGGTTTGTTGGTTGGTGATGTAAGTTTCTCCAGCATCGGAAGCACAAAGCAAGCGGTCTTTCCTGATCCTGTTCGGGCCATCGCTACCACATCTTTGCCGGTTAAGGCAAGTGGTATAGTCTAAAAAACAACAGGGGATCAATTCTTGTCTTCTTAAATACAATTGACTAAAATGTATTTATATAAACAGGTATAGATGGATCTTAATGGCAAGGCAAGGCTTCTAAATTGTTGCTCAAGATTGTTCCATCAAAGATAACCCATCAAGGTTAAGATTTATTAAAAGGCTATACATTTGTTGGCTACACCATACAATAAATTAAAATTAAGTATTCTGTTCTGTCACAAATTTAAAGTATAGAAATATAGAAAACATTTATAGAAAACAGAAGCCTTCATATTTTAAGGTATTTATGTAAGTACCTACCTAATAGTAAAGGTATGCTTTGTTTATTATTATAGAGTTACCATAACATTCTAACCTTAAAATAAAAAATAAAAATAGAACTTACCTTCCTTTGAATAGGCGTAGGTTGCTTGTATCCTCTTTTGGTTATGCCTTTTAGTACTGGGAAACCGAATCCCATGGACTGGAAACCACCGGAGCTCTTTTTCTTCTTCTTATTGCTTTGAGAATCTTTTGTTTCGTTTACTGATATATCTTCAGTAGACGGTGCTTCGAAACCTGGGAGATCATCTCCCAAATTTTTAGGCTTTAACATTTTGCTATTGTTCTAGGCACTATTAGTTTTAAATTAAATTAATCAAAATAAAAAGCACGCTCTACAAACGCACATGTACTTGTTTTGACATTCACATGCTGACAATCGATCGATCAATGATGACAGTTGACAATTGACATTGACATTTTTTTTATTAATTTATTTGTTCCGTGAAGGAACAGGCTAAGGTCTGAGACCATACTGCCTTGTCATTAGTTTTTTCATTTCTTTTTTCTTGATGATAATGAGTGGTGATTAAGATGATTAATGATAAATGATGTTCCCCAAAACCAACTTAATGTTCTAAGCTTTTAGTAGATGACGATGATCTTGGTGTTTAATTATTTACACAGTGGGTTATTTATGATTGTTTTTTTTTCATTTCCGTGATTGATTTGAGTTTCAGTTGAGTATAAGTAGATGGTGGACCTACCTACTAAATAAGAGTTAGTCTTTTCGCTATTTTATTTTAAATATATACATACCTACATAATCACGACTTCTATTGACGATTATCCCCGAAGGGTTACTCAGAGACAAGGCAATGAGGACCGCAAAAGCAGTCCTCTACATAGTCCACCTTTCACCAGATAGCGACTGCACATGTGCTCAGCGTGACAGGTGGTGAGCCCATCGCCGCCTAATGTTTTTGTATGTATGTGGAGTCTTTAGTCTGTTAGTCGCCTTTTACGACATTCAAGGGAAGAGAGGGGGTGGTATAGTATTCTATAACCGCTACACAACACGAATTATTGTTAATTATTTTATTATTATATTTGCTTGCACACTACCGTACGTACGTAGGTACGTTACGCGCGGTCAGTATTATCACAGTCTAAAAAACTTTTAGTCTGGTGCGCAACTGCGCAAGCGAATACCGCCGAAAAGTTTTCAACCGGGATGTTCCTCGATTGTAAAGCGAACACACGCATACACACAACATGTACGCGAACTTAGAACATAACATTAGAATTTTTAACAACAAATTATAGACATAAAATTAAATAAAAGTTGCTAAGTTCAACATTTAACCTTTTAACCCGCATTGGGTTAACAAGCGTGGCGGGTTATTATGGCCCAAACTCTCCACGTGCTACTGTGCATGTAGTAGGCCAGTGCCCCTACCACTTATTTGTCTCTGCCAGCGAGCGAAAACAACACAGAGAAAGCCCTTAGTACAAAATCCATCGCGATCTCGGTATCCAGCAACGCTATGCTAAAACACACTTTCGCAACACGAAGATGCATTTACGTTTAGAACACACGTTAAAATACACCTTGCTTAAGGTGTCTTTATTAAAAAAACGGTTTTCAGTTTGTGCCATAGAATATTAACTAGTTATTCTGAGGTTCGTGCACTCTGCAAACGAACGTCATTACGCGACGCGTAGACGTACCTACCTACGGATATTGACAGAATTTCAAGGAACGAATTTAGATTTAGAATTAGAAAAACAAGCCCCGGATCTTCTCTATCTATAAACGCCCTGGATTTTTTTAAGTGTTGCCACTAATATAGCCGTTCGGTTCGATCTCTATGTTATTTTCGCTCGCTGGGTCTCTGCACCACTATATGGTTAATTGGTAGAAAGTGCCTAAGGCATTAAATCTGCCTCTGTACTCTGTACATAAAGTGTTTTATACTAAAAATGATATAAGTTTGCTATGCATCACATTCGCACTTGACTTAACCAAATAAATAACAGTCATCAATGTCATCATGGAGTCATCTTAAAATATGACTTACTCGGCAACTGGCATGTGTGGAAGTGGCGAGTACGCGCGAGTTGGCACCTTCCGATTTTACCTATTTTTTTTGTCGTCAACTCGCTCTATCGTGAAAATCTGACGTAGGTAGTCAATAAAAGACACGCGTAGAATACGGTTGTCCATGAATCCAAATCTGTTGATGATAATGTCGTCCCAGTTCAAGTAGGAAGTAATATTATATCCTTTAATGGTTAAGTATATTGATTGACGATCGCCACACCCCCAGTTAAATGTTATATGACCCATTTCCTGTTTTCTGTTGCTTTAAACAACATCATACGTCACAGACGCTGCTCATCCAAGATCCGAACCGGTTTTGCAAAAAAGTAAAAGACACAAAAATACCTGCCGACCAGTATTCCGTAGTAAATTAATTGACACCAACAACGCAAGCACCAACTCACTCGGAAGAATATTTGTGCCCCTCGTCGGTCACGATGACTCCTAGACTAGGTTGCTTACAATTGCATTTGTATTGTGTCTTGAATAACGACAGCTGAACTCTTATCACAGTAGGTGGTAACATGGACTTAATACTTAAAGTTTAAGTAAGAAAGTACTTTAAGTACCTATTAAGTCCATTGCTAACAACAGGTGACAATTACTAAATAAAATCTTAACGCTTCGGTTTTCGTAATACCAAACACAATAGAACCAAATTCTATTGTGTGAGACACAATAAATGTGTCATACGGCAAAGCTACTTCTGAGGCTGAACGTACATAAACTCGAATCGTACGACACTGTATTTTTCAATTTGTAATTGTTCGCAACAAAAACAAGATAAAATACAAGTTTTTGTAGCTGGTGTAGGCCACAGACCCCATAGCCCGGTCGCATATAGAAATGCTACTTCAATACGTCCCCGCCGGCTGAGACGAACTGAGTAAGCATTTCCAAATGATAAACACGCGCAAATCCTGCTCCAATACGGCTCAGACGGTGATCTACTTACTGCAGTAGGATTACGACACAGTATAAATATAAGCTATTTTTACTGTGATTACGAGTTCCCTTTAAAGCTATATATAGCGCGTTATATATAACGCGCCGCAAAGTAAGGGTTATCCCTACTTCGCGATTGTCTTGAATTTCGAGGTTATTTTTTTATTCGACAGCAGAAATTGAAATACTAGCTGCCCTACTACTGTAACTCACGTGATAGGTTAGAAATGTAAGACAATCGCGAAGTAGATAACCCTTACTTTGCGGCGCGCGTGTTAGATACACTTAGATAGCTCGTAATCCTACTGCAGTACCTACATCACCGTCTGAGACATATTGGAGCAGGATTTGCGCGTGTTTATCGTTTGGAAATGTTAACTCAGTTCGTCTCAGCCGGCGGGGACGTATTGAAGTAGCATTTCATTATACGCAGTCCGGTCTGTGGTACCTGCCGACTTTTAATTAGGAGCACGACTAACTGACAGAAGCACCGCGGCGGGGGCCATTTCGGAATAGTTTTCATTTGTTTTTGTTCCCTTACGCACGAAAGACGAACATTATTCGTCGAGGGATAGGGCTCAAATGAAATGTATTCGTTCGGTTTTTGTTTCGCACGCGGGGGAAATGTTTGGAAATGTTGATGTTTTATAATTTCTGTGGTACCTACTGGTAGTTTCTATGTAAACAATTAAACGACTTATGTGTGTTAGCCAGAGATGGGAAAAAGTGCTTATTTTTTTTTCACGTTTATTCGTTGTACGATTTTCAAAAAGCATGCTTATAAAAATGCTTTTTTACTTTTTTGCTTTTTTGCATATTACTTACAAAACGTTGTGTTGAAACAAAAAAATGTAAAGCTTTTTATTACATTTTTCGTTGTTAACACAATTGTATTTCGTTGTCATTGAAACAAAACGCAAATCACGTAAATATTACATAATATGTAGAATTAATGTTTTTTTTTAATCAATGAACTTTCCTTCATACTTTTAATTACATACAGGCTTAGGACTGTCCGGAAACAACACTCGTGTCGTGATCCAGGCGTCTTAATAGTTCATTTTTTTTCTGTTATTTAATATTTTTTTTTTATTTATTTACATTAATTCTATACAGGTAGTAGTTTTCTTACTATTTAAAAAATTACATTTTTTTTGTTGTCATTTGTACATAATTGTTTTTTTTTATTTAAGTAGTACTTATCATTGTTTATATTTTTTTATTAACATGATTAAGAAACATAAGTTTTTTTACAACATTTATTTAAACAAAATTTATTTACACTGAGTGAGTTATCTATTTACACTAAACAGTATCTAATACCTACTTACACAAAATTTTAAAACTTTTTATGTTATGTACACATCTCCAAGACACGTAACGTATTCGTATTAAGCAGACAAGCAAGCACACCGGACGGCGAACACCACACAAGAAAACGCACTTACCGCTTCACACTGAAAAACGTACTACTTTTGACTTACAAAAGCAAGACAAAATCGTTAACAATAAACCGACCAAAATAAGTACAATTCTGTGCAATACGTTTCGTTGTATAATAATACGCATACACGGCGCTGGAAATACTGGAAGTATTTGAAGTAGTTCTAGAGATTTCTCATAGATGGCGGGACGTGCACTTTTTTAAGTGAAAAGCATAATTCGTGTAAACCTAAAAGCATGCATATTACTTTTGTATAAAAGTATACTTTTTTAAGTGCTTTTGCTTTTAACGCCCAACTCTAGTGTTAGCGTAAGTCAGATAAGTAGTTAGTTACTGAGTAACAACAGATCTATAGGTGCATTTCTTGGATATAATACTTAGGTAGTTTGTCAAAGGTTCATTTCCATAGGGAAAATAATTTTAATCTAAATCGATTTTTACTATGACGCGCTTCTTTTGCGTTTTTCTAAATCACGGAGATTTGTCTGGTATGCTATACAAATTAAGTATAGCAAATCTTTCCAAGTTAAGCAAAAACTCAATTTCACAAGGTTCTATGCACCTGGCAAGAATAAATAGAGAGACATAAAATAAAAAACTTGCTATGTTATTGTGTTTTATTTTTATGCTCATGTTTTGACTTTCGTTCATCCATTATTAAACCAGTTCATCAAAATATCTTAAAGCTTATCGGCTCCATTCTGTGTTTTAAATAGTTTGATTACACATAATTAAATTTATATGTTTATTCCGAACACTTACGGTCGCGGTCAGAAAATGTTTACCAGTTTTGAAATTAGATTCTATACCACACTTTTTTCACTAAAATCTAAAATGCCATATCAAGTTACATAATACCTTCAATATGATGCATCGAGTATAACAAAGAGATTATTGACCACTTTTTGATGTTGAAACTCATTTCTTTATTTGTTGAAATGACATTTATCAAAAATGATCGTTTGAACGTCGTCGTTTTGACAAGAGCATAATTTTACGAAAGATATTAATAAAACGAAATAAAATGGCAAGTTTAACCCTGGAGCAAAGGGCTGAAATAATATTTCTCTTCGAAGATGGACATAGTATTAGTGCTATATCACGAGAACTCAATATATCGCGATTCACTGTGAGGTTTTGGATTCGACGTCACGGCGAAGAAGGGTAACAGATCATAGAAATAATTCAGGACGACGACCGATACTAACTGACGCGCAAATAACATGGCCCGCTCGGTTTGCTGATTTAAACCCTATTGAAAATTTATGGGGGCCTATGGTTCAACGCTGGGACTGTCAAAATGAAAGAAACCCTCATGCTCTTAGATCACACTGTGCTCGAGTATGGGAGGATATCAGAGGGACTGATTTATGCGCGCGCCTTGTTGCATCAATGCGAGATAGACTACGTGCCGTCATAGCTGCTGAGGGAGGATAAACTAAATTTTAAATAAAGATTTTTAAAATTTCTATTTTGTTATTTCTTCATGTTCCTAGTTAAAATTAAAATATTAGTTTTTTTTCAAAGAAGGTTTTCTATATATCAAAACTTGATAGTAGTCATGGTCCGTCTCCTAGAGCGATTAATTATCATATCATTAGAAAAAAGATTTTAATCTATGGTCAATCAAATTGATATGAAATAGACATTTAGAACTTGTGACCTAAATGTGTGCATGCAATTGTGATACTTAAGGTGGTAAACTGTTACATTAAATAATTAACTCTCAGATGCTATCTGAACTGTTGGTCAGCAGTATATCTACACACGTGACGAGATACACGTGGAGTGTGGAACTCAAGGAATACACAGAATAATTAATTTGCAATTAATTTGCTTATTTATATATAAATTCTATAGACGTTATACTACCTTATAGCTGTAGAGACTATAATTTTCTCGTTATTCATTAATAAATACATTGCACTTGATAGGTTCAAAGAAAATGGAACGGACATTGATGTCAAAGTGTTTTCATAATAATCGTACTTTTGAGCGCATAGCATTTATTGGCAGGTCGTCCGAGTAAACCGCAGAGAGTTTCGTGCTCAATCATTATAATTTCGTATCGACAGTTAATGGACTGGAATGGAGGAGCTCGATGGCGTAGCGGCTAGCGCGTTCAGCTTGCGATCTTGTCCGCTAAGCAACTTTCGCAATGCCGGGTCGCTGGATGGGTGACCAAATTAAAAACATCTCGAGCTCCTCCGTGCTTCGGAAGGCACGTTAAGCCGTTGGTCCCGGTTGTTGCCGTAAGATGACGGTCGTTAAACCCACCAACCCGCATTGGGCCAGCGTGGTGGGTTATGGCTCAATATCCCCACGTGCTATTGTCCACGTGGCAGGCCTGTGCCCAGCAGTGGGACGTTTATAGGCTGACGATGATGATGATGATGAAGTTAATGGACAAGTGATTGGTTGTATACAAAGAAGAATGGGCAAAACGTCCCCCCTCCTAGTAACACTTACATCTATGCATCAAAAAAAAGTACTTAAAAAGTGAAGCATTTTATTGTATGACAGCAAAACTGGCAGGTATTGGAGAAAAAAGTTATTGAGAAGAAGAAAATTAAAATAATAAATGTTAATATAAAATTGAAGTCAAGATTTTTTCTTGAATTAAAACTCCTCGCTCGCAGATTTCTTTGATTTAATATTATTATTTTTTTTATTTTTCTTTTATATAAGAGGGAGGCAAACGAGCAGGCGGGTCACCTGATGGAGAGTAATCACCGCCGCCCATGGACACCCGCAAAACCAGAGGAATCGCAGACGCGTTGCCGGCCTTTAAGGGAGGAATAGGTTTAAGGAAGGAATAGGAATTGGGAGGAGGGGGTGGGGGGAAGGGGCCTCCGGAACCCTCACTGGTCGGACGAAACACAACAGCACCAAGTGCCATTATTTCACGCCGAATATTAGTGAGAGGGTGGTATTACGCCGGGCGAGCCGGCCCAATGTGTGCTGCAACGCAGCGTGGCTCTACCACTCTACCTCTCACCACTCTCTATTAGTCGTATAAAATGAAAAATGAGGCCAATTTTTTTTCATTTTCCCTTTTGATTTCTCTTTTTTCCATTTGTTCATTCGCTCGTTCATATTTGCTGTCCTTACAACAAAATACACTATTTATTTCGAAACTTACCATGTGGGAACTTACAAGGGGTGGGACGGGTTTAATACAAAACCGCCCATTCTTCTTTGGATGGTGGAGGGATGGCAGGGGAGAGATGGGCCACCGGTGCTTCCATTCACCACGGACGAAACACAACAGTAACGAGTGCCATTGTTTCACGCCGATATTCCGTAAAAGGTGGTATTATGCCAGGCGAGCAGCTTCGATTCATGCTGCAACGCAGCGTGGCTCTACCCATAGAATAATAACGCATAGAACGATAGTCTCGTATTAGAAAACTGTCATGGCGTGAGGCGAGAAAAAATTGGATGTAGGAGTAAGTTACGCGTACTATCTCGGCGACACGCACACAGGTGTACAAGTAATGTTGCTAGAGGAATCAGATTTGCCCCAAAAGTAAGGAAATCGGAACTGTTGATAGATAGATAAGTTTAGATTATTAGTACTGACGCGGGCCGTTTCGGTACCAAGCCTGTATGGCTTGGTTTTACTGGCCTCATTTATCGTGCGTGTTCTCGCTTTCTATGCGTTATTATTCTAAGGCTCTACCACTCAGACAGTGTAGAGCACTTTATTTAGCACCACCCAGGGGTCACGTGCAGGGTCTCAAGGGTAAACCTACGGACACGAGTGACTTCAACCACATCTCGAGCGAGTGACTGTGGCCTGCTTTAACCTCCAGAAAGTAGTAATCTTTGTAAGGATTGGTTGTATTATCTAGGAATTAAAATTAAATCCTTATGGACCTACATTTCTTTGTGCAGTCAATGTCATAAGTTTGTTAGTGCAGGAGGGTGCAAATAAACTCCTTGCTATGTTGCGTGGCACTATAGTACGTACTACGCTATCAAAGTTGTTGCAGTTTGGCAGAATATTAGACTTAATACCTATGTACATTTTCTAAATGAAAAAAAAAGTAAGGCTGTTTTTGTAAAAAAAAAAACAAAATTTGTTTGTAGGTTCATGTAAAATAATGATTGGTCCGATTAATAATACTTACTCGTACATGAGCTAAAAATAACTTACCGGTGTAAACATCCTGTTACAATAACATCCAAATACATTTATTTTTAGTAACATTAATATCATAAAAAACATTGACGTATCTATTTCAATTGTGGTTGACTCACCATTACCGGTGGGTTTTCCATACGTTGTAGGTGTAATAACAATACTATGGAAGATTCCTTACTTGGTGGCAATAAAAGGCTACTGAGAACATCAAAGTAAACACATTGTGACGCAATTAGCATGGTATAGTTAATGACAATATTGCCGAGGACGATGCGTAGAAATAAGATAAGTATAATTAATCACATTATCAGGCGAGTTGATGTGCGTTTGAAGATTATGAACTTAGCTGTCGTAATAATATTGAATTTCTATTGCGTCTGGCGCAATGGAAATTCGATTGTTAACAACCACTAGGAGGTTTCGTAACATGACATACAAGGGGAAATTACGTTAGAGTGTTAGAGATAAGTAGAGACAAAATTTAAATACTAGAGTAACTTGTAACACTTGTGGAAACGCAATCAAATGTAAATGATGTATAAAATGGGATAATACACGAATAGTGTGTAACTATAACCATAACGGCAAATCTCAATCTATAAAAGATAACGGTAATAAAATAACAAAAATAAGGAAGTATGTTGGATACCAAAGACTTCGTAACAAAAGGGTTTATGATTTTGCCGTTAGAAGCTTAAAAGCATTTCTAATTCAGTTTAAACGTTATAAAAATATCGATGGTAAGTAGATCAATGATGTTATCTAAGTACTTGATGAAAAAATCAAAGTACTTATTGTGGAATTAATCTCAATTCAATTATATTTTCGCATCTGAAATCAGCTTCCACTTCTGGCTAATTAGGCTTAGAGCATTATTGTTCTTGAAAAAGGGTGTAAAGAAGCATCTTCCAGGTCGGCAGAGTAACAATATCCCTGCAGTTGCCTATGTCCAAGGGCGGCGGTGACAGTTTAAAAAACGTTCGATTGAAAAAAAAAGTGAAGCGTAGTCATTTACCTTAACTTTCTTTAAGACCTCATGCTGTCATAATATTTACCAGACACATTAGAAATTTAATTGTAAGCAAGCTCTAGGAGTCTTCGTGACCGACAATAGGACCTGCAATGCAGAGGTCACTAACACTCTCGAGCCTTTGCAATTGCGTAGAAATATTGCGTCACTTAGCGTTTTTTACCGTTTATACCATGGCGAGTGCTCTGAAGAACTCTCTGACCTCATCCCTCCTTCTCCCCTTCTCCATAGGAATACGCGTGCTGCTCCCCGGAGTCAAAAATAGTCTACCAGCACACGTATTCCCTGATACCTATAACATAGAGTCCTTCAAATGAGGCGTAAAGAGGCATTTTGTGGGCCGGCAGAGTGAGGGTAATGATGCTACGTCGCTTACGCTGCACCAGTTGTCCTCACGCCTGGACTTCACTTCCACTTAACAGCAGGAGTGGGGCCAGTTTCCGGGCTTTGTAAAAAAAGAGGGATAAAACAGTTGCATCTTCATCATCCATCAAAATCGTCTGCTTGTTGTATCGGCAATGCCCTTGTTGCATTTCGAACTTGCCCGTTTTCAAGGTATGCACAAGAATTGCATCACTCTGTTCTGTGACGTGTGTGGTAAAGACTTGTTTTACACAGTGACAAGTCTATAACAAAATGTGATCTCGACATTCTCGAGTCCAACCTTTGCTGTTAATATCTTGAACCAATAATCCTTTCGTCATGATGATTAATCGTGAAATCCCTCAGCATTTCTCGAAATAGTCTATATAACTTACATAACGGCCTTTGCGGTTTACTGGCGTCCGGTATCTCATTACCCGAAGTTCCGGATTCGATTCTCTGCAGGGATGTTGTACTTGGTTTGGTGTTAAATAGATAGATAGATAGATAAACTTTTATTGATCAAAAACAAGGTTAAAAATAACACAGCACAAAAAACAAAAACAACAACACAAAAAGTTAAATCTTAATTAAGTATACAAAATAAATACAGGTAGGTAGTAGGCAAGATTGGTCTTGTTTTAAACCCGCTTGGCTCTTTCTCCATTGCCATATCTTATTTATGTTTGTCCTTTTATACAGGGTGTGTGTAATATTGCTATGTTTACTTGTATCAGTGTATATTATCATAGTTCTCTTTTCCATTCAAATCGCTATCATTATGATAGGCGCTAAAAAGTTTCTTCTATTGACTAATAAATAACCAGTCAACTACCCTATTGTTGGAGGTCTTATAGCAGAATACCGATGTTGGGTAATAAAGGTTATCATACAACCTTTTATGACTAAAACATAAAACTTTAATTGGCTCCTCTGCCGGACCAAGAATTATTGCCCTTTAAGACACGGCAGATCGATTTATATGTACTCCCAAGTGTCGTCATTAAACGCCGGAGATTCCCAAGTCCAGCATTCAATGAATAAAATGAATCCGTAAAGTGGTTAAGTCACCTGCCCTTGTCTTCCGTTCGAGGTTGTTTTGTAAATAAATGCGGTATGGCTGTCTGGTTTTTTTGCTAGCCAACGTAATTGCTTCATAATGTACTTACATTTTACGTACATTCTACTAGTATTTTTTTAAATTGAGAGTTAAAGTTATAATAATTTTTTTAACATTTATTGTTCAGAATTTAATAAAACTTTTATTCCAAAAAAGATCTCAGTTAGTGGTACTGTAACTTTTAATGAATGGGCTACAATTGGTATTCACAGAAGTAGGAAACGCCTTTATGAACTTTATGGTGAACGCAACTATAACACCAGCGATGACTTCAAATTATATGTTAAAAGTTATTCAAAGTTATTCAAAAGAGTATGTCGATTAGCCAAGGCAAACTATCTGAGTTCTAAGATTAAGAATAGTAATGACAAAATAAAAATGACATGGAATATTATAAATAGTGAAACAGGAAAGGTTAAAAGTCGTAATAATGAGTACAATTTAAATTGTGATAATAAAACCTTGACTTCTGATGCTGATGTTGCTGCAGCATTTGAGAGGTTTTTTACTGACATTCCAGTTTCAACTACAAACGCCTTGATTTCCTCCCCCACTGTAGCTGAATCTGTTTTGAAGGAGAATGTTAAAGATTGTGAAAATAATTTCAGTTTTCAAAAAATTTGTGTTATAGATATAATAAAAACATTTAACACTCTCAATAAAAAGAAAACTGCTGATCTGTGGGGTAATTCCGTGGACGTCGCTAAATCTGTAATTATGACAATAGCTCCAGTTTTAGCTTGCATATTTAATGAATGCATTGACTGTGGTGTTTTTCCTGACCTCATGAAATATAGTAAAATAATTCCATTATTTAAATCGGGTAGCACTTCTGACCCCTCTAACTTTAGACCTATTTCTGTGCTACCCACATTTAGTAAAATTTTTGAAAAGTTAATACTAGATCAAATGCAAATTCATTTTTATAAAAATAAACTTTTACATTGTAAACAATATGGTTTTACTAGGGGTCGCTCTACAACTGACGCCGGTGTTGAGCTTTTAATCCAAATATTTGATACCTGGGAGGAATCACAGGATGCCCTAGGGGTATTTTGTGATTTATCCAAGGCTTTTGATTGTGTTTTACATGAAACTTTGGTCAGGAAGCTTAACCACTATGGAATTAGGGATGCTTCTTTGAGCCTTCTAATCTCATACTTGAGTAACAGGATTCAAAAGGTCGACATTAACGGTAAAAGATCTCCGGGATCAGTGGTTAAAATGGGAGTTCCGCAGGGTTCAATACTTGGTCCATTCTTGTTTTTGGTTTATATTAATGACTTACCTTATTTTGTAAAAGACAGTCATGAGATAGTATTGTTTGCTGATGATACTTCACTTTTATTCAAAGTGAAACGACGACACCCAAATTATGACGATGTGAATAATGCGGTCTCAAAGATTGTTCACTGGTTTAGTGTTAATAACTTGCTATTAAACGAGGGAAAAACCAAATGTGTAAGATTTGTATTGCCTAATGTTAAGCAGGTAATAACTAGTGTACAAATTAAAGATAAGAATGTGAATCCTGTGGACAACACTGTGTTTCTAGGCATCACGTTGGATGCCAAGCTTCAGTGGGGCCCACATATAGCTAAATTGTCGAATAGACTTAGCTCTGCGGCTTATGCAGTAATGAAGATCCGTCAGTTAACTGACGTTGATACAGCGAGATTAGTTTATTTCAGTTACTTTCATAGTGTAATGTCGTACGCCATTTTACTGTGGGGAAATGCTGCCGACATTCAAACTATCTTTGTGCTGCAGAAGAGGGCTATTCGAGCAATATATAACCTACAGGCTGGTGACTCTCTCAGAGAGAGATTTAAGGATATAAGTATAATGACAGTTGCATCACAATATATTTATGAAAATCTTGTGTATGTTCATAAAAATATTGAAATGTTTTCAAAAAACAGTGATATTCACAAATTAAATACTAGAAGTAAGAACAAATTAGCAGTGCCTTATACTAGGCTCCATAAAATAAATAATTCTTTTAAGGGTCTGTGTGTACGATTATACAACAAAGTACCAAATGATATTCAGAATTTAGATCTTGATAAATTTAAAATCAAAATCAAAGAAAAGCTTTATAAAAAAGCTTATTATAAAGTGTCGGATTATACAGAAGACAAAACAGCTTGGGTCTGACATGCTCCAAGTACCTACTCCAACAGCTATTTCTAATTGCCTATAATTAATTTATATAGAGCACCATATTTAATTAAACTATTTACATTCAAATTCATATTTTGTATTTTGTGATCTGGTAACGACATATAATATATATATATTTTGTAAATGTCGTTGCTTCTGTGCGCTGTGGTTTCTTGCGCCCGTTCTTTGCCACAGTTAAAAAATGATGTCCTGAATGGGTGGTAGGTTAAAAAATATTTGGACGTTTCAAAGTACTTATTAATTGAGTTTATTGAATAAATATATTTTGACTATTGACTATTGACTATAAGTTAACTAGCTAGGTTGTTCTACGTAAAAGCACGGTAATATCACCGGATCAACTTATCGAGGTAATATGGTATAAGTTGGGTGTACATTAATAGGTAGCTTATTTAAATAACATTGGGTCTTAAGCTTCGTTTCACTTTTAGAGTATCCACATTAGAGGCTCGGTGGTCAGATGTTACATTTAGACCATAGAAAAAATATCAAAATCAGATATTCGTAAAGCTCATCTTATGTTAGCGGGGGATGGCATCTTGCAAGCGAGTCCCCTTACCAATGCTAAATTCTCCGAAGTGAGCAATCCGTTTACTAGAGCGGAAAAGCCGAGGGCCTCTCTAGAAGTACGGACTTTGACTCGGGTTAACCGTGTTGTAGGGGTTCATTTCTGTTATATAGATCAGACCACTGAGACACGATTGTAGTCGTTTTGAAACAACAGGAGGTCCTAGGAGATGATGAGGTTAGGTGGCAGCGTGTTTGGCCTTATCTTATATTGTTTAGTTTATTTGTTACTAGCGGCCACTCGCGGTTTCACCCGCGTTGTTCCCGTTCCCGTGGGAATATCGGGATAAAAGTATCCTATGTGTTATTCCAGGTTATAAACTATCTGTATGCCAAATTTCATCCAAATCCATTTAGTAGTTTTTACGTGAAAGAGTAACAAACATCCATCAATCCATACTTACAAACTTTCGCGTTTATAATATTAGTAGGATTCAAGTATTTATATTTCTCCCGTTTCCTCCTACAACGCCTAAAATTCCAGGAACAAAGTGTACAGTCTGTTTCACTCGTTTATGACATAATTCAAAGAGTTGAAATAAATCTTATCTTCTCTTAGTAGGGTTTGCAGAGGTCAGGTCAACACATCAGGATCTTTTGTGCAACCCCATCCTGTCACTACTTACTCACTATTACTCACTACCCCGAATGAAAATTACTCCACAAGTTTGGCAAAGTCTTTGAGTTTTAATAAAATAATCATAAAATCAGTTGATAGTTGTTTTAACCATACTATTACATATTTATTCGATAGCTATAGACAAATTAGCTATTAAGATCAATGTTAAGAGAACCTACGATTTAAGAGTTGCTAAAACCACTGAAACACACATTAGTACAGCTAAGTTTTATGTTGCGTAAGGTGAGTTGAGGAATGTGGTTAGGTCTGCTGGTTAGGCTTTCGCAATAACACTTCCTCTCAGTGCACTATGCGTTCAGGTAGATACTGGCGTCTGGCTAGGAAAATGTATTATTAAACGTGAATTGCTAGAAATCTGAAGAACTGCGTGTGAGGCCCATTGAAAGAATACTACCAACCCTTCTCTTCCCTTGAGTGTCGTAAAAGGGGACTAACGGACTAAAACTGCACATACATCCAACAACATAGAGCGGCGATGGGCTCACCACCTAGCACGCTGAGCACATGTGCAGTTGTTAGTTTATGAAAGGTGGACTGTGCCAGCAGACTGCTTCTACGGTCCTCATTGCCTAGTCTCTGACTAACTGACTCCTTTGGGGATAATAGCACAGAATAACTATAGTCGTGAAACTATGTATGTACGAGTATGTATGTAAATATCAGCGATATATAAGGTGACTGCTAGAAACCGCAAGAAACTTCAAGGGCTGGTCAGGGCAAGTGTCTTAACAATGACAAAAATGGAATCTGTGTACTTATTTTTCATTTTTAATTAAATAATTCATTTTGTGAATTTAATTTGGATAGTCTTTGAGTATCTAATTTATTTTAAAGCAATAACATTAGAAAAATAAAATGAAAAACAATTAAAAATAACGATTATTTACAACGCAAGGGCAACGGCCGGCCGGCCGACCGTCTGTTGACCCGTTCGCGTCAGCTGGGCGATAAGTACCTACGTTAGTCTGCAATGAGACCATTTTTGTCATGTTTAAAAAACTTGACCTGACCAGCCCTTGAAGTTTCTTGCGGTTTCTAGCAGTGACCTTATATAGGTAAATGTCTATAAATATTCGACATATTAAGCGAACGCCATTACGAGTATGTAGCTTAGTGCGGGACGCTCATCAATGGCAATAAAAGTATTAAACTATCTTTTATTTTATTTATTTAACAAAATTCACAGCTCTTATTGAATTAATACACGTAAAATAAAGAATTTGCATTTATTATAATATCTTATTAATGAACTGGTTACTGAACAAATAACAAATAACTAAAACTAGATTAAGTGTTTGGATAGTGTGTGCGTATAATAATTTTATTTTAATCAACTTTATCAGTATTAGGTATCTCTATATGTATACATTTCTTTACGACAATGTCATTACAACTAAAGAAGACAAAAGATTTTTTGCTACAACGTGATTGATGAAACATGACATTAGGGAACTTATATTCTTTCCCCTCACGTGATGTGAAAAGACTTATTCCTTTGTCCTCATGGATTTTAACTTTTTGTGCCTCTGAAGACAAATTAAGCTGTTACTTGTCTTGGCTGGTTTCGTAAGATGACAGTTGTAAAAACTGACCAACTTGCATTGGGCCAACGTAGTGGGAATTTATCTGTTGTTATTTTTCAATTTTTTTTACTTTTTACTTTATTGGAATGCGGCATCCGCAGCCCATGGACGCACACGGCATCGGCACCGAGGGCTCCACGCGCAAGCTGACTGGGAAGCTCCAGTTCTTATGCTTCTAGGTATACTTACTTACCCTGTTATTTCACTGGATCTAATACAAGAACAAAGACAGAAACGCAGTAATATAAAACAGTGCTGCTTAACGATAGAAATAAGTATCAATTCAAATCGCCATTCAGTCAAAAGTTGTATAAAGAAAGTGTTAAACATTCTCGGTTGAATTTGAAAAGATATTACGTCTATACTATACGTATAAGTAATAAATGTAAATAGCGACTCGCCGTACCGCAGATAAACCCTGTGAGGTTTTTGTTGTACGGTACATATTTTTAACAAATAATTGGGTGCATTGAATGAATGAATTAAATAGTGATTTTTTTAACATTGAAAATGTTTCTTCGTTCGCTTCAGTAGGGCCCCCATTTTCGCTAAAAGTGCGACTCGCCCGTGATACCCTGAGGTTTAAGGTCACGAGGACGTATGAGGGCTCAAAAGACGCGGAATTAGAAGGGGTTTAAAATTATGTAAATATATTTAGGAAAAGTCAAAAACTATTTTTGGAAATTGAAAAAAACCGACTTTTTTACCGATAAATCGTGTGTTTTCCCAGAAAATCCCGATATCTCGAGAACGGGGCCGAATTAAAAAAATTAGAAAAAAGCACCTCGGTTTTGAACTAAGGAACATTTTACCTTATTACTTTTTTGGTATTAGTGACGGTTGAGGCTGTAGAGGTGCCCTTAGCCGCGAGTTTGCGCGGCGCGAGGTGCGATATCACGCGGAATTGATGATCTAAAAATATTTTATAAAAAGTTGGTTATTTTGATCGATTTCGCTAATTCTTATTTTGTTGTGTTTATTATTGTCAGGAGAAGGTTCTTATGAAAGAAAAAAATAAAATAACTTTTTTTTAAAGATTCATAATTAAGACAGGACAACGTCTGTCGGGTCAGATAGAATAATAACAAAACAAAGAAGGAGTCCAAATGAGACTAGTATATTTGTCCTATTTTTTCAAAAGGGGCATAAAAATTGAAAGAAAAGAGACAAAATAAGTTGCCAAAAACGTCAAATGTCTAGTGAAAATAAAAAACCGGTTACCATTTATGATACAAAATTCAAAAGCGACCTATACAAATGTAATACGAATGGTGACCAAACGGAGTGCCCACTCAAATGTCATAATAGCACTCCTTCTATGCTTTAGTTATTATTCTGAGGTTTGTATAATGGTACGTCATTATTGCATTAAAAAACAATCGTGTAGTCGGTCTTATATAAAAAATTAAATAATCATAAAGTAAATACGGTCACATTCATTTATTTTAATTTTCAAGTGCCTTGTTGTCTCATGGTTCAAGTTGTCGTTGAATGTTAAAAGTTGAAAAGTAATTTAATATACATTACCTACTTAGTGAAACGATAAAAGGTTGAGAAGTTGATACCAAAGGCCAATAATTAAGGGAAGAGCCTATTTGCATAATTGTGTCCGGTCCGTGACCTTGTGTGAATGTGTCGCGCCTTCATTATCTTCAGCCATTGACCGGTTCGTTTGTGAAAAAAGTTAACGAAATTAATGTATTTTTTATTAACAGGACGGTTTCAATTAAGGTGAATTGGACGAGTCGGCGCCCAATGTCATCGTATCAAGGGTACCTAATTATGAGTTTTTTATTTTTATTTTAATTTCGTACAAGTAAAGGTTTTTATACGTTTAAATTAAGTAACCTTAAATTGTCTGTCTTAAAAATGAGTAAGAAGCGAGTCGATATGAAAGTTTTTTGTTTATGTAGAGTTTGCTTACAGTAATCATCTGAGTGGGTATTTGTTTAATGACAACACCATGAATGAAGTTGGGTATAGTTTCATAGTCTACAATTATTATTTGATTTTATTACTTTTGTACAATTAAAAATTGATAAAATTGAACTGCGAAAAAACTAATTAAAATACGATAATGTGTACAAAAGCAGACCTGGCTCCACAAGCTGCACCCGTATTCAAGTATGACATAAACATATCTATATTTTAGGGAACGTAACGTAACGACCCGACCAACACTGCGCGCATTCCACCATCACAAAGAAAATAATTATATCTCTCTTTGCATGACACTCTCAAGCTAGGTACTCCAAAAGTAAAACAAATAAAAAATAAAGTGCTAGCCGATGCGCCATCGAGCTCTGAAGCATACATACTAACCATCCCCATGTAGGGGACATATACTTAAACACACACTTCTTACATAAATACTTACGTACATTCCGTTTCAAACATAATAATTTGTTTATTCATTTCGAGTATCGATACCATACCACAATAACAATTTATAATAATAGTATTATAAAATATTACAGTAGGTATTATATTTTTTCTTGTTTTAGAACGGAACCTATACTCCAGCCAAATTCGATGACGAATGTTTGTATACCTAGTTGCAGTAGGATTTTACTTTTTCTTATGAGACATTCACAAGAAAACACTTAACTATTGTGTCTTTTTTTCAAAAATCAGTAAAAATCCACGGACCTTCAGGTCCGTGTAAAAATCCTAGTGAAACTAGACATTTGCACAAATGACAGTTATATGTATACAAACATTCGGCATCGAATAGGAACCGTGACATTTATTCACGCTCATATAAATCAGACATTAGTTTAAAAAAAAGAAAAACTTTGAAAGCGTTCCAATAATAATTATATTTAGTGTATTTACTTTCTTTTACAACAAGACCATGTATAAATACTAACTTACAAGACTGAGTATTTTTTATCATACTTATTATATTTAAACCTCCTTTTAGATTCTGCCACCAATAATGGGAATTGTACATTTTGATACCAGTAACACTACGCATACATGGCCGTTATTATTGTTAAACTTTAAATTTATATTAAAATTTATCGATACTTACAGATGTAACGTGACTTTCCTTTTCGAAAAGATTTTTACTTTGTAGTTTCGACAGAATTTCACTGAGCAAACGGTCATTTTGCGAACAATTTTACCGAAACGCGAGAGGTAAACACTGCTTGACGGCACAATGACACTGACCGCCAGGATTGCGCGATAGGCCAATTTTGGCCTATAAATTTTTCTACGTTTTTTTACGGGCCAGGCTCTATCTAGACATGTATATAATCAAAGACTCCAACATGATTTCGGATATTTTGCACTACGTCTTTGAGAGATTGTCCTTAGTAGTAGGTTATTTATCAATTAACCGTAATAATGAATGAATAAAAGTAAACATAATACGTACATAAATTGATACAACTTCAGAATTAAAAAGAAAATTTTACTCAACTAAAATATTTTCTCATGGAATGAAAAATTTTATAATATGTAAGTATTTAAATAGAAAAAATATTTTTTTAATATCATCATGCGCTAATTGCTTATTTAATACTAATATTTATTTTATCTTACTATTAATAGGGGCTTAGATATTTTTAATCTATATTAATAAAAATCAATTGCCGCAAAGTTGGTACGCGCAATCACTTCAGAACAGCTGCACCTATTTGGCTAATTCTTTTTTGTTGTGTAGGTGCGTATTTGTTAGGACAAGGTTTGTGTAAAAGAAAATGTTTTAAGTACAAAAACGTGTAAAAATATGGATTAAAACATCTGCATAACGAAATTATTGAGTGAGTGACATATAAGACAGCAAAGAGGATGTAAGTAATTAAAGCAGTTGGAAGATATTCAAAATAATAATAAAAAAGTATTGACAGAATTGACAGCTTGAAATTATTGTTCAGACCGGTTCAGACACTATATTCATTGATTTTTAGGTGGTACGAAGTTCACCGGGACAGCTTGTAAAATAATAAATTCCGTACATTGTTTAATTAATAAAAAAAATCCTTAGATTCTTCTACGGTTTGTAGCGTCACCGATTTGTGTAATTTATTCACTTCTGGTACTTTCCATAAAAGTTTTCGACAAATAAAAAAGATGTCGCTACCGGAACTGTCCCCCCCTCCTGTTTACTTATCGAAAGATCGTAAATAGAAACACGTGAATTTTGAGATTAGAGCATAATTTTTTTTTTGAGTAAACTAGTTTCAAAATATTTGTTACGTCACTACTATACACATGGCAGTTAAACTTTTAAGTATTTAAACTAGCTAGCTAGCTGCTAGCTAGCTAGTATTTAAACCTCCCAGCTATTTAAACCTTGAGTTTGTCGTGTTCGGTCACCCATCCCCAAGACAGTTCTTTGTGAAAGTCACGTGCCTCATTGTTAGCTGTCAATGCCATTGAAGATTAATTGATAATTTTTTGCTTGCACGCCATTAGTGAGGGCCACTGACCTAACACACTGACACGAAATATGATTTAACCCACTTTCTTTATCAGTCTAATATCATGGCTCTGCATATATAAAATGATAGCGGTTGACGTCAATTGGCTTTTCTTATATGAGCTGCCATTAAACCAGACACAATAGAAATCCAATTGTTAAATCGCTTTAACGCTTTAAAAGAGAACGGCGGCAGAGGAGGGGAACTTACTGCACGGTTAGGTTAGGTTAGTAGAGGGGTTACTCCTTAGGGTGCAAATTTGGGAACCTCCTCGTGGTGCACCCAGGGGTAAGGCCTCTCGGCCCATGTTCTGCGTGGGAAAAGGGGCCTTATGCTAATACCCTGGCGCCCCTTCTGGGCGCCGAACCAAAGTAGGCGGTGCCCTTCTGGGCCCGCACCCCTTTAAAGCGCGTCCCTTCTGGACCGCACAGCGGGTCCACTCTGGACCTGCGGGGGATCTTGCCGGCACCCCTTCTGGGCGTCAAATTTTATCCCTTCTGGACTTTTCTTTAAAGACGGCCGCCTCTTCCAGGTTCTCAGGTCGCACGGGTGAGGGCGTGGGCGGAGCTCATGGCGTCACGGGAAGCGTGAGGTGCGATCCTCCCCTGAAGAGGGTGACTTATCTAGCTGTCGCGGAATAAAACTTGCACTGAACTATAAAAAAGATATTTTAATTTCATCAATGTAAAATTTGCACACACAATGTCGGTAACTAAGCAACCGCCAAACCATCGACCCAAAAATCTATGACAAACTCCGAGGGGGAAGAACCGGTAGGTTAATATGAAAAGTTGCCAAAACGGTTAGGCACCTTGACTGTCCTGCCCGACCGTGTCACCGTCAGCTTATTATCACGAACTAAGTCCGGTTTGTCCTGGTTGTCTACTGGAGCTGAGTCAGGAGTTGAGTCAAGTTCTTTGTCAAGAGCTAAGTCAGGTTCCTTGTCCTTGTTGTCTACTGGAGCTAAGTCAGGAGTTGAGTCGAGTTCTTTGTCAAGAGCTAAATCAGGTGTCTGGTTGCCGTTTATTTCTAAGGTATACAGTCGTTGCAGCGGTCTCGTCCTTTCTCCTGTTGCAGTGCGTACTTTGGCTACTCGACTATGCCCATCAGCCCCAACGTAGATGTCGGTCACCAATGCTAGTGGCCAATTTAGTCGTTTTTTGTCCTCTATTTCTAATAGGACAACGTCACCTACACGTATTTCGCTCTCTAGCTGTGGTTTTCCCTTCTGAATTAAATGACTAACGTATTCGGTCCTGAAGCGTTGCCTAAAATCTTCGCGTAGTTTTTGACAATAGTTAGCCCTTACATTTAATGTTTTGCCATCGATATCATCAATATCCGGTACGCAATGCTCTGCTATAGGTTGAATAAACATTGAAGGAGTAATCGGTTTAAGTTCATCTTTGCTATTACTCATATATGTTAATGGCCTACTGTTGATGGTCGCTTCGCAGTCGCATAACACTGTTTGCAGCTCTATTAATGTTATAGACGCCCGTCCTAAGACTCTCTTTAGCATGTCCTTCATAACCCCTACCATCCTCTCATAAAATCCTCCCCACCACGGAGCACCGGGAGGTATAAAGTTCCATTTGATACGGGCTACTGTTGAAAAACAAAGAATCTTATTCCAGTCGATCCATTTGAGACAGTTATTAAATCCTGTAAAATTGGTGCCATTATCACTAAAAATCTCTCTTACTCTACCTCGTCGTGCTATAAAGCGACGTAAGCACATTATGAAATCAGTTGTTGACAATGATTCTGTCACTTCGAAATGCACTGCGCGATAGGTGGCGCATGTGAAGAGAACGATCCAACACTTTAATCCTGTTCTCAATACAAGAGGACCAGCTAAATCAACACCACTGATTTCAAATGCAGTGCTGGCCTCTACGCGCGCCTTCGGTAAACTGGCTCTGTGTGTTTGTAAGGCTTTAGCCTTAAATCTCTTACAGATCACACAATCTCTTACAACCTTCTTGACTAGCTTTCTTATGCCAATAATCCATAGTGTTTCTCTAATGTTAGCCATCAACGTCTGCGATCCAGCATGATTTAGTATCCTGTGACGCTCTTCTACTAGCCGTTGGACTATAACACAACTTGATGGTAGGACTACAGGTGATTTGAAATCAAAACTTTCATTTGTAAGGCACAGTTTCGTTTCCAAGCGTGCTATTCCGAATTCATCTATGAATGTTTGCATCTTCTCTAGTTTATTTTTGTATATAGATTGTATTAAACGGAACAAAATTTTTTCAGCAAACTCAACTTCATCCAAGATTAGTTCACAATTTCGTCTGTTCAGTTTATATTTTAGGCGTAAGATCCAACTTGTCATCCTTACAATCTTAGTATACTTAGAAAAATAAATAAATCTATCTACAAATGTTTTATCTTTCTCTAGCACAACATTTACCGTACTCTTTTTACGTTCTTCATTGAACTGCGTAATGTCTACGGTAAATTCTGCTGATGTAGGCCATTCTTCAGATTCATAATAGAGCCAGGAGGGGCCTAGCCACCAGCGGCTTTTCAGGTATTTTTTGATGTTGATCCCCCTGGATGGTAAGTCAGCTGGGTTTAAGCTTCCTGGTACGTGCCTCCATGCCTCTATTGCTGACGATTCTTTAATCTCACGAACTCTGTTTGCCACAAAGACACTCCATTCACCATCACCTCGTAACCAAGATAGAACCACCGTAGAATCGGTCCAATAATATACTGGACATGCAGGTAAGTTTAATGATTTAATCACGATTGTACCCAGTCTCGTAGCCAGAGTAGCAGCTATCAACTCTAATCGTGGTATGGTTATATTTTTCAGCGGTGTAACTCTAGACTTTGCCATAACAAAGCTTACATTTACGCTACCGTCATACTCCGAGCGTAGAAAAATACAAGTTGAGTAGGCGTTGCTACTGGCGTCACAAAAAACATGGAGCGAATTTAAACATTTAGTTATATCACCTCGAGTAAGTGTTCTAGGTATTTTTATTTCGTTGATTAAATCTATATCCTTCAGCCATTCTTGATATTGTTTTCTTAAGTCTATTGGTAACTCATCATCCCATTTCAGTTTCTGTGTCCATGCTTTCTGTAATAACATTTTTGGTATAATAGTAACTGGACAACAACAACCCAATGGATCAAAAACCCTTTGAGCTACTGAGAGTAACGTACGTTTAGTGACTTGGCCCGTTTCTGACTCAGGTCCTATAATGATATTGACATTGCAGTTTAATGTATCACTCTTAGTATCCCAAATCAGACCTAATACGGAAACCGTTTTTGGCTGATCGCTAACACACTCCGGCGAGGTCACCCAACATCGAAGATCAAAACCGCCTAAATTCATAACATCTTTAGCTTCATCAATAAATTTGTTCATAGAATCCACACACTTGACACTTGTTACGCAATTGTCTACGTAAAATGATTTTTTCAACTTCTTAGATGTCTCCATAAACTGTGGTGGACTGTGATCCAGATGATAATTTATTGTTGCTGCTAAATGAAAGGGGCTCGATCGTACTCCAAAAACAACTCTACGATGACGGTAAGTGGTAATACCTTTGCCTTTGTCATTAACGTCTGACCACCATAAAAACTTGATATAGTTCCGATCCTCCGAATTAAGCGAAATTTGTAGAAATGCCTTTGCAATATCTGCGGTAATACCAATAGCTTCTTTTCTAAAATCAATAAGTAATTCCGGTATTAATTCTATTAAATTCGATCCTTTTTCTAGGCATGCGTTTAATGATAAACCGTTGCAGTCCTTCGCCGAAGCATCAAATACTGGCCTTATCCTTGTGGTTAGGCTGGATTCTTTTATTACTGCATGATGTGGCAGAAACAAACCATGATCCTTATCAAACTGATTAGGTGCTAACTCGATTATATCGAGCTTTAACCATTCCTGTAATACAGCGTCGTAATCACCCACCTTGCCTAAAGATTCTAAACGTGCCGTAGTAGACATTAAACGTTTTTTAGCAATATTGTAATTAGATTGAGGACGAGGCATATTTATGCGCCACGGCAAGCATACTTCGTACCTATTCTCACTATTAACTACAATAGATTTCTTAAAATTACTTAAAACTTCTCTTTCGTGATCTATTTTAGTTACTTGTTCTGAAGGATCTCTAATCCCTAACGATTCCAAGCTCCACAAGTCAGATATGTCAATTTTAGCAAGAGCATGTAAAGTCGTAGTCATACTCACGAACGAGCTATACACTCCTGTCACTGGTCCTTGAACTGTCCAACCCAATTTAGTTTTAATAGCAGTAAGGTTATTATCTAAGTGTAGGATCTCTCCAGTCAATAGAAAACCTGAAAAGTCAGCACCGATTAGTACACCAATTTCGTCAGGACAGTCACTTGTATCAGTTAAAAAAATAGATTTAAGACGTAGTTGCTTAATTACGGACGTAGTAACCCTAGGCAAGAAACCACATATTTGGTTTTGTTCTAGTACAGAGATAACACAACTACATTCATTAACAATGCTTTTAAGGTGTAAATTGTAAACGAATCGTTCTTCTGCTTTCGATTCTATACCACCGAATACGCAGTGAGTGATAGTTTCCTTTCTGATCGAGTTCAATCCTAGTTTTTGCACTAAATCTTTGCGTACGTAAGATCGCTGAGATCCATTATCTAACAAGGCTCTTGTGCAAACCTCTTTGCCACCGTGACAAATTTTGACAACAAAAGTTTGAAGTAATGTAGTTGACTTTAATTGACACAACATATTGCTTGACTTTAAATTATTATTGTCATTGTCCTTGCTTGCAGACTTCTTGTCATTATCAAAGACGTCATTTTTCTCATAGAGATCAATACACATTAATGTCACATGACGTTTATGGCAGAACAGACATTTAGGAAAGCTTTTACACCTTTTGCTGATATGATTCGACTTTAGACATATAGTACAAGCTTTAATATTCCATAAGAAATCTTGCCTTTCTGTATGTGACATTTTAATAGCTTTATGGCATTCAGAACTAGCATGAGAATTTTTGTCACACCATATGCAACATGGAGGCGTAGATCTTTTAGTAGTATGATTACTATTTTCAGTTAAAGATTTAGACACAAAGCATGCAGTAGGCTGCTTAGATCCCGAAGAGGAAGGTTGAACGAAACCTTCTCTTGCCAGTACAATTCTCTCCTCGGATTCTACTTCTTCTCTTAGAAACCGAATTAGTTTACATAAATCGTCACCTCTTGTATCGCTTCTTACTCGGATACGATTCCAAGTGCGTAAAATATCCTCTGGCAAGGCAGATTCTATCATAGGAAATAAAATTGAATCATACTTATCTTTTGCGACTCCTAGTGTCTCCAAAGCCTGTAAATGTGTTTGGAGACTGTCGTAAAGGGATGGTAAATCATTTGCTTGTTCCTTTTGTTTCATTAATACCAAATTGAGCAATCCTCGTACATAAGTTTCTATAAGGAGATCATCACGGGCGAAACGAGCTTTTAATGCTTGTATAGCTTTATGGTAGTTTTCTCCAGAAGGGGGGTAAGCTTCTATTAACTGTCTGGCGCTTGTACCAACCACCATAGCTTGCATCAAGAATTGAAATTTGTCAATATCTTCTAAGTCTTCGTCTTCATGTATTTTCTTGAATCCTCCCCAAAACAATAACCAATTTTTCAAGTTTCCATCAAATTTCACGAGTTCCAACTTTGGCATACTATTAAGTACTCGTCTTTTTGCCATTTTTTGAACATCTACTACGCTCTTGACGGAAGACTCGGACCTTAGTGATGACTCGCTTTTGGCTTTGGGAATCAATATATTTGTTACCTCTTTGTATTTGCTTTCAAGGTGGTTCCATCGCTGGCGATACTCCAGTGCCTTGTCCTGGTCTGCCTGGAACGCTTTTTCGTTGAAGGTGTCACTCTCGCACCAAATGTCGCATATTGCAGACTCAATGGATAATACGCTGTCTGCAATTTCTGCTAAAAGCGAGAAAGCACCATCTAATATTTCCATTTTTTTTAGTCCGATGGCCCTCTCTACCGCTTCTGCAGCGACTGTAAATTCTCGTCTTTTTTGTGTGCGTTTTCTTTTTAACGGTTCCATGCTTTTCCGCTTTAAAATTTCTTCCTTATTACTGTTCACGGTCGCCAAATGTCGCGGAATAAAACTTGCACTGAACTATAAAAAAGATATTTTAATTTCATCAATGTAAAATTTGCACACACAATGTCGGTAACTAAGCAACCGCCAAACCATCGACCCAAAAATCTATGACACTAGCAACCCGTGGCGTCCGAGCCGCTGCTTCGCGGAGGTAGCAGAATGCGAGGGCGCGGGGGCGCTTGGACGTCGTGGGAAGCATGCGATCCTCCCCTGATTGTGTGAGAGATCTCGCTTTCCGTGGCGTCCGAGCCGCTGCCGCGCGGAGGTATCCGCATTCTTTGTGAGGGCGTGGGCTGAGCTCATGGCGTCATGGGAAACGTGAGGTGCAATCCTCCAAAAAGATGGTGACGGATATAGCAACCCGTGGCGTCCGAGCGTCAGCGCACTCTTGAGGAGGCTGAGTTGCGGAAGGTCGTGACCCCAGGCGTGCGATCGGCCCCTGGCACTCGGCTGAGGCTGTGATGCAGGTGGCCGTGAAAGGCGTGCGTCCGGCCTCCTGCGACTCGACAAACACGTGAGGGAAACTCTCCCTCGCTTGGCCCTGAGGTCTCGTGAGTGAGGTAGAGAAGTCGGGTCGAGCAATGCGGACGAGTTTGAGGGCACGGCGAGCGATCGGACTATCCGGACGCTCGCCCCGCCTCTCCGGCACAAGTGACGAAATAGAGTTCGATTTGACAGCTCAGGAGCTGTCGGGTCGAATCCCGTGAGGGTGACCTCAAGGGGTCTCGTTGCACAAGGGGTGCATTCGGTTCGGGGGTTCCCACGAACCAATGACCTAGAGTTGGAGCGGCAGATTCACTTCGTGTTTCCCGCTTCGATTCTACCCCGGGTCTTGCTGGAGAGCAGTGGAGGTTTTAGTGGGTATGCCCCCCTCCTCTCGAACCCCCGCCGAGGCCGCAGGGCCTGGTCGGGGGAGCGGGAGTTGGGGGGACCCCGGGTATGCGTAATGCATTTCCTCCACTATAAAGAAAAAAAAAGGGTTACTCCTTGCCCGCCTTTAGTGGTCCCGAGCCATCCTCGTGGCATAGAAGAGACGGAATCAGGGATTTTAGTGGGTAGGCCTCCCCTTTCAACGTCGAACTTTTTTAACTGGGCGAGGGAGGAGAGGAGAGTCCCACTGTGGGACTTCATCCATCCGGGTTTCCCTGGATTTGTCCTAGTTTGGAGGGCATCCGGGAAGCGTCCGGGCGGGGTTTCTAAAAATTACACTTATTATGTCTGGGGGAATTCGATTAACATGATAGAATGGTTAAAAATTTGATGCGGCAAATATACCCGTAAACTCGTGAGCCTCGTAAATGACACGGTTTCTTCGCTGATCAAAGTTAAATATAATTTCAAGGATGTGAGTTTTACCGACTTTTACAGATTATTGTTCGAAAAGAAAGACATTTAATCAAAAATTGGGAAAAAGAAAGTACTTATAGTTAATTAAGTAAAGAACATATGGTATTTTATTCATAGAATTTAGAAGATTAGTAGGTAGATTATCTGTCTAGATATTTTATAATTTGTTTTTGACAACTTATAATATTTTATAACTTCATTGATGCCCAAAAAGAAGAGTTCCTAATTATGTTTGTTACCAGAATAGTTACATGAAGTTAAAGTTTATTTTCTATAAAAAATAAAAATATGATATGTAAGTATGTTTTTATTTTGTTGTAATTTTTTTTCTAAAGAGTCCAGGGAAAAAAAATATTTTACCCAAATGTCCTGGGTGTTTGAAGTTTTTGTCCTGGGTCCGTAATTTAGCTGATGGCAGCCCTAGTCCGAGTTCGGGCCTGGCGTCGCTATAATTTAAGCAAGCGTAAAACATATTTTATTGCCTGACGATATTTCTATGAGTTTTATAAGTAGTAGGATAGGAGTTCCTGAAGAAAGTGCTCTCCTGGGAGGGTCGCAAATTTATTTACATTACATTATATTGATGCGTGTTGGTAGTATATTGGTGTTGTCACTAAAACACCAAAAGTTCCTTGCTAAAAATAGTATTCAAAGCATTGAACATCTCTGTGAGTGTATGCTCCATTATGCATTCTTTCGTCAGGGTAATATAATACTTACTTTCGTATTTAATAGAAATGTAATCGCAACAAAGGATATTTTAACATTTCTATGTCGTTGGAAAAACAGGTTGTTATTCTTTTTGCTACTTACCTACAATTAAGTACTGTGACAAAAGCTTATTTTTTTCTTGGCGTGACGATTTTCTTGCTAAACCTATGCCAAGTGCGAACAGCCGCGCATAATCAGAGTTCTAAGTATAAATTAACCTTATTATTCATACCAAGCATCTTGCGGTTTCTTCTACAAGTTTTCAATCATAGACTTTAAGAAATAAAAAGCGAGCTTAAATGTTTCCGTTCGGTTTCGTTTCAAAAATAAGTCTGTATAAAATTTTATACGATTTTAATTTTTCACTAGCTACCCGCTCGTTACTCCGTTCGCGTGAATATCCCGTAACGTATTTCCAAAAATAGTCTTTCATAGAAAGCTTGTCCTGACATTTGTAAATAACAAAGCCGTACTGAAGTGATACGCGATCACTCGCAATAGATTTTTGTTGTTTGTTGTTGTTGTTGTTGTCTAAGCCTATAAACGTCCCCACTGCTGGGCACAGGCATCCCACGTGAGCAATAGCACCTGGGGATATTGGGCCATAACCCACCACGCTGGCCCAATGCGGGTTGGTGGTTTTAACGACTGCCATCTTACGACGACAACCGGGACCAACGGCTTACCGTGCCTTCCGAAGCACGGAGGAGCTCGAGATGTTTTTATGGTCACCCATCAGGCGACCCGGCATTGCGAAAGTTGCTTAGCGGGCAAGATCGCAAGCCGAACGCGCTAGCCGCTGCGCCATCGAGCTCTTCTATAATAGATTTTTGCTCCTCTATAATAGATGTTTATTTAGATTATAAACCCCCGACCTTAAAGATCTTTATTTTTTATTTCTAGTTGAACCCTAATCTGCCAACCATTTACTGCTTACAATCCGCGTCAAACACCCTTGTTGGAAACCACAAACTATATAAATGCACCAATTAGCAGTGGAGAAACAACTTACACACAATGCATGTTATTTACTCATTCGCGGTAGAAAACCCTTTGGATTCTTACGTAAATAGTGGCAATGTTGAATCTACTAACGAGCTGAATCATATTTTCTATGTAACCTTTGTTTTAACAATAATAAACTAAATAGACAATATTCGGGCCGAATTTATTAGCTATATCAATTTTATTTTAGTTGTTTGGTTAAATATGCATGCTTACCGTGTCTCGTTGCGGTGAAAGAATACTACCACCCCCTCTCTTCCCTTGGGTGTCGTAAAACGCGACTAACGGACTAAAGACTGTACATACATCCAACAGCTTAGAGCGGCGATGGGCTCACCACCTGTCACTCCAGCACAGCACTCAGCACATGTGCAGTCGCTATTTGATGAAAAGTGGACTATGGCATACCTGTCCTCATTGCCTATATTATTTTTAATTAGCGGCCGCTCGCGGTTTCACTAGCGTGGTTCCCGTTCCCGTGGGAATATCGGGATAAAAGTATCCTATGTGTTAATCCAGGTTATAAACTATCTGTATGCCGAATTTCATCCATACTATGTACCGAGAAATCGTAACACACACTTGCTCAACATTTAATCCTATCCTATTATTATATCACACTAATATTATAAAGGCGAAAGTTTGTGAGTGTGTATGTTTGTTACTCTTTCACGTAAAAACTACTGAATGGATTTAGATGAAATTCGGCATACAGATAGTTTATAACCTGGATTAACACATAGGATACTTTTTATCCCGACATCCCACGGGAACGGGAACTACACGGGTGAAACCGCGAGCGGCCGCAAGTATTATACTAAATTTAAGTTACTAATAACCGTTTCGGGTAGCGGTGGAAGAATACTACCACCCCCTCTCTTCCCTTGAGTGTCGTAAAAGGCGACTACCGGACTAAAGACTGCACATACATCCAACAGCGGCGATGGGCTCACCACTTGTCACGCTGAGCACATGTGCAGTTGCTATTTGGTGAAAAGTGGACTGTGGTAGAGGACTGCATTTGCTGTCCTCATTGCCTAGTCTCTGACTAACCCTTCGGGGATAATAGTCGTGATTATATGTTTGTATGTATGTAATTTTAAGTGGGCTGTTGTTATTCTTACTCAATAAAATAAAAAATAAAATAAATTAAACAAACACGCAACACCCTCTGCTACATTTATCAGTATTCCCATTTCTTTATGTATGTACAAGGTAACCAAGACAATTGGAAAATTAAATTACTTACAAGACAATTGTTGGTAACAGGATTGTGGAAATAAATCACGTGCCAACACGTTTCACAATGTGAGTGGTTAAAGTAACGGAGGAAATGAAGTAAAGCATGCGCAATGCTCAACACAATCACACACATTAAACAGGGCAGTCGTCAACGAACAGGATCCATAGATTTATTTAATCTAGTTATATAAGTTTATGTATAGAATGCCCAGTTTACACTTTAAAGCCGCTTTGGACTTTTGTTTTTGTATGTACAAATCATTCAGTAATTATAGAATATTGATCAAGATACATACATAATCACGACTATTATCTCCGAAGGGTTAGTCAGAGACCAGGCAATGAGGACCGCAAAAGCAGTCCTCTGCCATAGTCCACTTTTAACCAAATAGCGACTGCACATGCGCTCGGCGTGACAGGTGGTGAGTC
This sequence comes from Scoparia ambigualis, assembly GCA_963921215.1. Taxonomy (NCBI): domain Eukaryota; kingdom Metazoa; phylum Arthropoda; class Insecta; order Lepidoptera; family Crambidae; genus Scoparia; species Scoparia ambigualis. Next base: position 8,426,367 of record OY992511.1, on the reverse strand, counting down.
CATCGCCGCTCTATGGTGTTGGATGTATGTGAAGTCCGTTAGTCGCCTTTCACAACACCCAAGGGAAGAGAGGGGATGGTAGTATTCTTTCACCGCTACACAACACGAGACAGTTCAAGCATAATGACATAGTAAAAACCCATTACATAGTTTTTTTTATTGAAATTGATTTTTTCTAATAGTAGGGCTTAATACTATAAAAAGGTAGGGCTCTATTTTTAGTATTACTACATACTTAAGAACTTACTTGTATTGCCTCAGTCAATGTATAATGAAATAATTCTAATGGTGGATTTATTTTTTATGCACCGCTTAGCTCGTGCAACTCTTTCCTGATACGGTACTGCTTGATCATACTTACTACGATACTACAGCTGTTTATTGACCTTACTTGTACTGGATACGCTTTAAGTAAATAGGGTACCTACACAAAATAAGACGCAATAAAAGAAAAAAAACATACATTTATTTTTAACATAAATAAACTTAATTATACTCTTAATTACTTTAAAGCTTTCAATGGCATCATAGTAGTCAAGATAAAACACTATGTTTCCATAACCACATAAAAATTACAATTTGGTAGATAAGTACTTATGTATAGTTTCTTTTAGGTAAACAATATGTAAGGAAGGAAGAAACAATGTTAACTTAACAAATACTACATGCTTATTGTTTTACGGAAACTAATGATATGTAGATATTTCTAGAGTCATAATAATATAACTGTTCTAAAAATAACAGTGTACATAATTAGCGATTATGACAAACATTGCATTATGTTACTGCTATCTCGGTACTGCGCGTTTTACTAATTATTACCAAGATTTCCTTACTCGTACTACATTTATTGTTACATACGTTATACGACTTAATAAAGATATTGTTATTTCCTATAAACATCATTGTTTGGATTCAAGCACTAATTATCTATGCTAGGATATATGAGTAGATTATGATTCCGCAATTTGGGCTTAGGGCGTTGAGGTGAACATAAATAAGTAGCACAAAATAAATGTCGGGTACGTTGTATTGTTGGTCGATGTTGATTGAAGTCGGGTACAATTACAAACAATATTCAATTCAACAAAGTAGCCAGCATTTTTTATTTAATTTTGAATAGGTTATAATTAAACAAAATAAAGCAGGCTAACATGGTATAATTTATTTACATGACATTGAAACTAACTTCAAACAAACGGAAGGATCTTTTTGAGCTTTTATGAATGATTCCATCAATTAGTCCTTAGATTTAAGCTTACTTTCCCCTGTGCTGAGCAAAGGCCTTCCCCAAACCCTTTCACGCATCTCTATCCTTGGCACTGATGTAAGCTTATGAATTTTTTTTTATTAAATTATGTTTTCTGTACTGAAAACGTAATTATTGCTGGCTTCTCTATAATACGTAGGTATGTGAAACCTTACCATGACTTTATTTATACGCTATACATAAACCGTGTCGCGTATCGGTGAAAGAATTCTACCACCCCCTCTCTTCCCTTGGGAGTCGTAAAAGGCGACTAACGGACTAAAGACTGCACATACATGCAACAGCTTAGAGTGGTGATGGGCTCACCACCTGTCACGCTGTTCAGATGTGCGGTCGCTATTTGGTGAAAAGTGGACTATGGCAGAGGACTACTTTTGCGGTCCTCATTGGCTTGTCTCTGACTAACCCTTCGGGGATTATAGTCGTGATTATACGAATGTATATGTATACTATACTTACTCGCTAGCAACACGGCGCGTGGCGTAAAAAAATTATGTTACATCGTACACACGCCAGGCGGGTCTACCTAACCAAAACTGTCAAATTTATCTAAACGAAATTGATTCTTATACCCAAAAGTGACGTGATACTTATCGTTCATCGGGTTCAAAATGTTTTAAAGAAATTTGACATTTTGTAGTTTTGTTTTACATCTTACATCTTTTATATCTCTTTTTTCGATTATTGTAAAGATTTAATTCACCGAGAACTAGCGTTTTATTGCGATGATACGAAGTAGTTGTTATTTTGTCACTCGATGGCAGGCAGCGTAATAATTAGTAGAAAATAATAATTTTCTGGTCCTGAACTGACACCGGTATGCGATACGTTAAGAGTTTTTTTTAAAGAGTAAGAAATTAAAGAACTGTTCGGTACTTATTTACATTAATTTACTTGTATTATGATATGAACAACTTAGTAAAATATGAAAGATAAAACTATGTCTATCAAGTGTTGTTTCTACAAATTCATGGTAATGCAATGGTAAAATTTTCATTCATCATTTTCAAAGGCAATATGCACGAGTACGTACCATTTGTCGAAAAGTAGTTATTGGTATGAACATACATGTATAATGTAACTTTGATTAAAACATAGGTAGATAAAATCCTATAACTTGAAATAAAAACTTTTCGACTGGTAACATGGAAACTAGTAAGACTGCTATTTAAAATATCAAAAAATCTGAAACTGCAATTACACTCAAGACTATTTATCCCCTAAGGGGTAGTCCAAGATTAGGCAATGGGGACCGCAATAGACAGTGTATTGCAACAAGGTATAGAGGCAATCTGTTAAAATTTAAAAAAGATATATCACCACACCAGTCACCTCCGTTTAGTCAGTGAAATATCGTATAATATATATTATCTAATAATTTATAATAAAAAAGCTGGACGATAAATTTGCCAACTGGAGTTTTTCTAGACTTCTATTATGTTTCTTTCTTTAATCATGTAGGTATATACTGCTCCTAATCGGTTGTTAAGATATTTGGCGATAGATATTGCCAAATTTTCTTACTCGCAAGCGTGATTGTTCCAGACCAATAAGGTATAATTTCACATCTGAAACAAAAGAGAAACATATTAATTAAAAGTACATTAGTATGAAAATCAAAGGGGAAAACGGATATAGTTGGCAAGTATCACGCAGTTATACATTATATACGTACATACATACATATACATAATCACGACTATTATCCCCGAAGGGTTAGTCAGGGACCAGGCAATGAGGGCCGCAAAAGCAGTCGCAAACTCTGTCATAGTCCACTTTTCATCAAATAACGACTCAAAATTCAAATTCCAATTTTCTTTATTCAGTAAACTTAAAATAAGCATTTTGAATCGTCTAAACTTAAATTTACTTCTTTATTTGGATGGATGGGGACCCCACCAATTCAGGAAGTCTTTTAGCTGTGGAGAAGAACGCGCGCAAGAAACTCCACAGATTTGCAGACTGCACATGTGCTTAGGTAACAAGTGGTGATCCCATCGTCGTTCTATGCTGTTTGATTTATGTACTAACGGACTGAAGACTGCACTTTAGTCCGTTAGTCGCCTTTTACGACCCCCAAGAGAAGAGAGGGGATGGTAGTATTCTTTTACCGCTACGCGACAGGGTTATACTTTCGTTTTTGTAATTTGATTCGAAATTCCATGTCTGATAGAGATAGATATTTTACATAAGTTACATATAAATTATGTCAAATTCCAAACTCTGCCCTTGTCCAGCTGTAGTACAGTACAGTATAAAGGTAGGCTAAATATATTCAAGACAGACATATTACATCTGCAATTAAATTATTATTACGTTAGCATAAAAGTGCATAATTAATGCAAGCACATTATGAGAATTAAAATCGAATTATAAATTCACACGAATAATTATTAACCTTGAATTGTAATGTAATATGAGCTGATTACGAAACCGTTCGTTTTATAATAGGTTACCATTATTTTGTAAGCGTGTTTCGCAACGGCATGCAGTAGAGGAAATTTTGTCGTTTCCTTTGAAACACCAAAATTTTAGATTAAACGGGATCATTGAGAAAGAGGAAGAGTTTAATGGTGAAGCGGATGGCGTTCAAGTTCTTCGATCTTCTGAGTTAAGCAACTTACGCCATGTTCGGTCAACGGAAGGCACGTTATGCATTTATGTCCTGATGGTTTTCGTAAAAGAGGGGTCTACTTTCAAAACCCCCTAAAGGCACTTTTTCACTTACGATGATAATTCATGTTTAAATTTTAATACGAAACCGCATAAAGCATCGTTCGCGACCACAATAATAACGCCCAATAGCGACATACTGTTATAAAGTAACGTGTCGTAATAAAGCTCTGCTATTGGACGCTGTTTAAATCATCTTTTATAGATGTAAGAGGCCTATGATGATTGGCCAACTCTATTTTAGTGGAATTTGATAATGACAGACTGGTGTTTTAGTGGGTTTTGATACAAATGTAATTTTTCCTAATGTCTTTTAAACGTGTTTTAGTGGGATTTGTTACGGATCATGGAAGGAATTAATTGTATTTTGTTTTTTGGTAATAATAAAATTTTGACCAATATTTGTTTTAGGGGGTTTGGAAAGTAGACCCCACCCCTCTAAATGTCATAGTGCTTGAACGTGACCTGTTCATATGGGAAGACTTGCCATGTCAAATGGGGAAACTTAAGCCGAGCAGTGCGACGAAGCATTGATGACTTTACATTACATATTAAATATTTGCACAGCGAATAACGAATAGCATACATAATCATTACATATTATAAAGTTAAGTCGCCGTTTTCCTCTGCCTGTGGCACCGCACTATTCTCCTAAACCACGCAATGGATTTTTATGCAGTTTTCACTAAAATATAGAGCGTGAACTGAGGATGGTTTTTGTTCATATTTTGTAGATATATTTTTTTTAATGGCTGAAATATGACGGTCTTTCTAAGTTAGCGTAGACGAAGGAGCGTACATAATATATAACAATAACAGGGTGTTTGGTAATAGGTATTTAAAGAACAACTAATAATTGTATGGGAGCAACTCTTAAAGTGCGCAAAAAATCAGCTGTTCCATACAAAGTGCAAATACTATTCTATCTAAGTGTATGAATGAATAGCTGTTTTTCTCAATTTAGAATTGCTCCCTTACATATACTTGTCTTTTGCACTTAATAAGACGACCCAATTGCGGGATTATGTTTCATTTCCCTTATTCCGATTTTTACTCATGTATTCAACCTCTGTCTATCGTCGGGTGTTTTTCCCAATGTCTTTAAAAAGGCTTTAGCTTCATCCAGTGTATAAGAGTGGGAATAGAAGCAATGTCAGTAATTATAGACCTATTTCAGTTCTTACTTGTCTTTCAAAAATCCTTGAAAAAATTCTTAACCCTAGGCTGCTCAGTTACTTAAATAAATATAATGTCTTGTCTGTTAACCAGTATGGCTTCAGAAGTGGTTTATCCACTGAAGATGCTGTAATGGAGCTGACAGACTATATAGTTAAAAATATTGACAAAAAATCTAAAGTCATAGGTACTTTTCTTGACCTGTCAAAAGCTTTTGACACTGTGTCTGTTCCCATTCTAATACAAAAATTGGATGAAATTGGTATACGTGGTGAAGTCCTAAATATTTTCCGTGACTATCTTTCGGGACGTAGTCAATGTGTCAAAATAGACTCTTATGTTAGTGGTGATGAGTTTATTGGTTGTGGTGTTCCTCAAGGTAGCGTCCTTGGCCCAACCCTTTTTCTCATTTACATAAATAGTCTGTGTCAAATTGCTCTGCCTAATTGTAAAATAATCACCTATGCTGACGACACTGTCCTTCTAGTTAAGGAGAAGACATGGGAGGGTGCCCGTCAGCGTACGGAAGAAGCTTTGCGTGTCGTATCTGGCTGGCTCAGTGTCAACTTGCTTACTTTGAATGTTGCTAAAACTAAGTTCATAACCTTCTCGGCATCTCAATCAGCGCAACCAAAATCTGACTCCTTTCATATAAAAATTCATTGCTGCGACATATCTAATCAAACTTGTTTCTGCCTACCTATATCCCGTACCGATAACATAAAATACTTAGGAGTTTATTTGGACAGCACTCTAAGTTGGAATACTCAACTAGGTTCCGTAATATCACGTACTCGAAAAATCATGCCTATTTTTAGGAAGCTCAGATACTCTGCTAACCTACACACACTGAAAATGGTATATTTTGCTCTAGTGCAATCTATTCTAGCCTACTGTATTCCAATTTGGGGTGGTGCTGGTACCACTAACTTTCTGAGGCTTGAGAGAGCGCAGAGAGCTGTTTTAAAAGTGATGACAAAAAGCCATTTAGATATCCAACTAATCAACTATACATTGACTGCGAGGTTCTAACAGTCAGGCAACTTTATGTGCTTCATTTGATATTACGTAGACATAAGACACTGCCACTAGAAGAAAACATATACAATGCAAACAAGCGCTTAAGGTACCGGGTGTGTAAGTCCGTTCCACATAGAACGGCTCTTGCTAGTCGGCATTTCTATATCCGTAGTTCTTTTCTGTACAACAAAATTAACAAAATATTGGATGTCTATAGTAGTTCTTTACGAGAATACAAACTAAAAATAAAAGATTGGTTGCAAAAACTGTCTTATGATGAAACTGAGATATTTTTAATGAAACCCTAATATTATCCCTGTCCAATGTGACCTAGCTACACACACACGCACACACACACACACACACCCACCCCAACACAAACCCACACACACACGCACACACACCCCCACACACACACACACACACACACACACACACACAAACACACCCACACACAAACACACACACACACACACACACACACACACACACCCACACACTCACGCACACACCTTTAAAATTTAATTTTTAAGTTTATTTAGTTGGAAATTTTGTTATTTTTTAAATTGTACTTCCTTTATTTTAATTGGTTATTTTTAAGTACATGAATTGCCGCCTCTTCCTTTTCTTGTCATGCATAATCTTGGAAACAGTTGTTTGGCATTTTTATATCAGTGTCCATTAAGCCTGAGGGAAGGCGTTAGTGTCTGTCATACAGTTTTTTAATAAACTAGCACAGGCGTTATCGTTCAACCGTATCTAGCTATGTTTATTCCCATAAAATGTCACATTAAATAAGTTAACATACTACGCTGTAGAGAAATGAATAAAGATTATTATTATTATTATATATTATTATAATATATAATACTGCACTGGAGTGGCTTCTTTGTGTCTACAGTGCCAAAACCACAATAGGCCACACACACATTGACCTCGACAAGCGCCATGCGCCTGCGTCGCCGGTTGGCCGGTCGCCCCAGTGCAATGCTGGTTACTGCGGGAATCGCATGTCTTCCTTAGTCGGAATTATTTCTCCCGTTATTTGGAATGTAGTGTTAAAATGTAGGTATAGCTTTATTTACTGCACACATTTACATCACCTAACACACTTTGAGGCATTGTGTAGGTACTTTTTAGGTTAGTGTTTATTTCTGATTGTAATTATTGTTGGAACGCTGTTTCTGTTATTAATACCGGAGACGGGCGTTAGTGCTGCGACACAGTTTTAATACGATAGCAGTTATTAACGTACTAGATAAGTGTACCAATGTATATTGTTCCAAATAAAAATTATTATTATTATTATTAATATATAATAATAATATTAATTAATTATACTGTAAGTACATTTCTTTATAGTTAACTGATGACCATTACTGGGTGCCCATTAATGGATTTTGAATGACCATCATTGGTGTATTTTGAGTTTTCAAGTATTTATTTCTTTATTAAAAAAGTGTTCAAAGAATATGAATTAAAAGTATAAGTAAGTAAGTAAGTATTTATAAATTTTTTTATTTATTTAACCTTTAAAAAAAGAACATACAAAATACAGTATAATCAAAGAATAACAAAAAACCACTAAGGTTTCTGAAGAATGCCAGATAAGTCTACATCACAAACGTATATCAATAAACATATATAAAATTTGCTACACAAAAAAAAACACGTTACTTTGTACCTACTTACTTAATATAACTAGTCTGACGGTAACAGCTAATATTGCCTTGATGTTAGGTTTCATTATTTCCTATTACCTTTGGTAACTTGTAATTTGCACTCTCTACATATTTTGTAGAGACGTTCAAGGGCCATGCTAATTAGCTTCCTCACATTCCCGCTAAATGCTAACGTGACAGCGCGAGCTTATTGTCCATGCGCAGGCCAGACGCATAGACAATAACAAGAAAAATAGACAAGTATACGTGGTGCCACGTGGTAGTACCTACGCTTCAAGTGTGACTATAAAATCAGTCTTTTTTTATTTCACTATACGTAAGCTTTTGGCCTTTATCTCACATGAACCCGGGACTTCTGGGTCTGAGAGCGGTGGTCTAACGACGAGACCTCATTTTTTTATTCAGCCGATTTTGTCCCACTCCTGAACAAAGGCCACCCCGAAACCCTTCCACGCATCTATATCCTTGGCGCTTAGACCACATAGGCGGTTAAAAGTATTGGCGTCCTTTTCTTGCTTTCAAACGGGATTTTGCACATTTGATATAGGTCGAGGCCTGTGAAGGACGCGACGACCGCGACAAAGGGCCGCACCGCTTGTCAACGGACACGCTCGTATTAAATTACTCTTTCATTTACACTTACATACATTTATTGAGATATTATAAATAAGTATGTAAAACTAAGTAAATAAGTATAGCCAACTGTGATGTTTTTTTTTCTAATTTTTTAAATGTTACTAGAAAAAAAAAGTTTTTTTTTTCTAGTAATCATTTTATCATATATTTATATAGCATTGTGAATGCAAAATTTCAACAATAAAGATATGTATAAGCAATTACGTCTTTATCGATTGTTAAATACTTGCAATAGTATTTCTTTCGAATGTGAGGGTAGACTTCACAGTGACGTAATACCGCTGGCATGCAGCGTAAATCAAACTACTAGGAAAAATTCAACGAGTCTTCTGGGGTCTCTGTAGCTCAGCGGTTCGAGCAGTGGACAGCCAATCCAAAGGTCGTAGGTTCGAATCCCACTCGAACTTCCTGAGACTGGTTGATTTTTTTCTAGTAAACATTTTATCAACTGTGATGTTGCTTAGAGCTATATCTACTTGCGCGCTTCATCCGGAATCCTCAACCACTGAGGAACTGGCTATCTTATCTCTAACTGTCGGAACACAACTATGCTTTAAACATCGTTGTTATGGCGACAGTCTTAGATAAGATGGTGGTAGCTAGCCAGGCGGACTTAACAGCCCTACCACCAACCAAACCGAGCACACATAGATGTACCCCCCGCTGGGAATCGAACCCGGGACCTCTGGGTCTGAAACCAGTGGCTTAGCCACTAGACCACGGAGGCGGTTGAAAATGTGACGTGATCTGCTGTCAAGAGGTTCAAGAAAATTTTGGAAAGACCGCAGAATAATTAAAGCAACTAAAGTACGACTGATGCGAAGTCTTGTCTTTCCGATTTTTCTTTACGGAGCAGAGACGTGGACTTTGAAGCTAAAAGAAAGAAGGAAAATCGATGCACTGGAGATGTGGTGCTGGAGACGTCTTCTGAGGATTCCATGGACTGCTCACCGTACCAATATATTAAACATAAAGGAAAGGTTATCGTCGACTGTTCAAATACGAATACTGAAGTTCTTAGGGCACATAACTAGCAACGAAGACTCAATGGAGCGTCTCGTAGTACAGGGACAAGTGGAGGGCAAGAGATCCCGTGGTCGATCTCCAACCAGATGGGTAGACCTCATTAGATTCCTCACTCAATCTACCATGACCGACTGCTCCCACAATGCCAGTAATAGAGCCGAATGGAGGCACATAACGAGAGCTGTAATTCACCAAGACCCACCCATAACCACGACCACTCTGTTAGGAATGCCCGACTAAGAAGAGAAGAGAACTAAGTATGTAGAGGTGACACCGTGAAGCAAGCTTTTGGAGTGTTTCCGTATACAACCTGTGTAAATACACAGGTTGTATACGGAAACACTACCCCTTACTTTCAATTGTTGACGACAGACAGTATGCTCTGATAAACTATACCCTCTAGATACAGCGTGAATGCTTGTGGAAATGTCCGTGCTTACCCAAGTAACACACAAAGGCTGAATACTAGATGAATAATGGATTATTGTGTACTTAACGCTGAATAAAATTACTGAATAAAAGCAGAGCTATTCAGCCACTACACTGCTTAAATGGGCACAAATTATTCAGCTTTAGTTCGCAATTGCTGAGTAATATCATTATAGTAACGTTATAATCGCAGTATTAGGTGTAACAGGTGGTAACAAGGCAAAATACTAGCAAATTAAGGAAATACTAGCAAATTTTGTTAATAACTTCATTATTTTACGTGAAAGCTAGTGGGAATTTAAAATTACCGTTAGAGTATATATATATTTCTAAGAAAATTTTCAAGCGCCAGTGGATAAATAAGAATTTACTACAAATTATACTAAAATAAACACATTTAGGCGAAAACATTTCGGGGGAAAATTGATTGTTTGTGTCATTATTTTAGTCTGTAACTAATAATCACATTAAAAATATTTATTTGTAATTCCTTAGTTTACTAAGTTCGTGTTAAATAAATAAAATTATGTATACCAGTGTAGATATTAAAGGTTATACAGAGTAAAAAATGGTGGTGAAATTAAAGAGCAATGTGAACCGGTATACTTCAACATTACTGTCGTAGCTCGCGTAATGGGGCACATATGTCTGCTTATTCAAACTTAGCCGTAATAAAGTCTTACATGTGAATCCATATACAGCAATACACTGATTACTGGCTGAATATTCGTTTGAACTAGAAACTAAAACACACTTTAAGGATCCGCATAATAAAGACTGATCCATTTTAGGGACTTGTTACGTGAATGAATTGATCCGTGAGAAGATTTACGGGGATATACTTATTCAGTCATCACTAGATTAAATTAACTGATGTGAACCTCTATTAAGCAATATACGTTATAAAATACTCGAAGTGCTCTTCAAGAGTAATAATAACGTTCAGATGAACTTGTAAACAGCCACTATTCAGTCGTAAGTAATAGCAGTATAGATACGGATCAACAGGGAAATTTTACGCCATTTACTGAATAACACACAAAATGTACTCCTTTAAATATCTTAAATCTGTGTAACAGTACACATGTACTCCCTTTAGAAGGCAGCGTTTAGAGGTACACATTTACTCTATTATTCAGCATATGACATATTTGAAACTACTTAATTGCCCTTATTCAGAAAGTAGGCTTGAAAATTTAAAACGGCTGAATAAAAGGGTAGGCAGGCTATATACCAAATAAACGCATCATGCTGTTCACGGGTGAAGAATATCTACCATTATTTAGTTCTTATTCAGAATATAGCTCCTTGTGTACTAATATTCAGCTTAAGCGTCACCAGTGAATTATAATAACTTTTTTAATACTCTGTAAGCAGCCATTATGACCACAAGTGATTAAATATACAGCTTTCTGTGTTACTTGGGTATGGAGAGTAATCACTGTTTTCAGTGGTATAGAAAACAAGTAATCTATTCTCTACTCTGAAATTTTACAAGCTCATTTGTCATCGCGGTCTAATGCGGTCAAATGTGCATTTTGCAATAATTGAATAATGGAATTGAGGGTGTGGCATTGCAATATTTTGTTTTAAAATTCATTGCATCTTACTGACGATTGTCACTTAAATCAGTTTATCGAAGATGGTATGTTAAGTTTTAAATGTTGTCAGCACTATAACTGGACAAGGTGGGTTCTCGAAATATTTGCATAGGTTCAAGTGTCAGGGGAGTTCAAGCGTTTGCAAGCTCGGTTCTGAATAAAGAAGCACGCACTGTTTGACTGTCCGGGCTACAGTGATGATAAAAATATAAAACAAAGATGTGGACAAAGTTCGTACATGAAAAATAAATACTGAATAGTAGCTAAAACGGACAACAGACAGACAGACAGGAAAATAAATACTGAAAGAAAATTGCTGCGGCCGGATAAAAAATATAAAAACAGTAAAAAACAAATAAAACAAGTAAACAAGTAGATAGCCAACGCGATTATAATATAAAAAATATGGACTTGGTCCTAAAGAAAATGTTCCAATAAAAACTACTTACACAAAAGAAAAACGTAGGTAATATGTACAGTCACGATCAAAAATATGTAAACAACTGTTACTCTTAGTACAATGAAATAAGAGTCAAAGTGTATACATATTGGTGCTCATGACTGTACAAGAATCCCACCAACCTACATTTTACCAGCGTGGTAAGTTCTGCCCAATCTCACCATATGATGTTATGCATGTGAGAAGGCCCTGTGCCCAGCAGAGTTTTTTTAAATATGACACGTCATAGTGACATCCTGCCTGATGGTAAGCAGCCTATGTAGTCCAAAATAATGAGAGCGCTCCTCACCGTGGAACAAGCACGGTAAGCGCACCCATTCATGACGGCCTGCATAAGGGATGATTTATATTAGACGGGGCCCGGAAGGCGCTACTGATTTGAGACGTTGCATAAATTTTGTATGAAGCAGTTCATACTACACCGTGCACGCTCCGTGCACGTCCCGCTCTAATATAAATCATCCCTAAATGCTGTTTCACGCCCCGTTTAAAGTTGTAATTGGCCTTTATAGGCTGATTATGATGTGTTGCGTTGCGGTAAAGGATAACTACCACCCCCTTTCTTCCTTTGAGTGTCGTAAAAGGCGACTAACGGACTAAAGACTGCACAAACATCCAACAGCTTAGAGCGACGATGGGCTCACCAACTGTCACGCTGAGCACATGTGCAGTCGCCATTTGGTGTAAAGCGGACTATGGTAGAGGACTGCTTTCTGTCCTCATTGCCTATGTTTCTGACTAACCGTTCGGGGATAAAAGTCGTGATTATTTGTATGTATACTAAAAATGCGGCTCTATGTACAATAAAGCTTAAAAAACAACGGAAAAACTACCGCCAATAACTATAAAATTAAAAAAGCAGTAGGCAAGCAGAGCAAGTGACCATAACAAGTTCCGTAGCATAATTTTCTCACAGCACTTAACAAAAGAAGAAAGCGATTTAATTGCTATCATTAGCTGCTCTGTGTTGTTACAAGTATGGCAAATTTTTAACCGCTCCCGTAATGATAAATTATAAACTCTCTCATTTGCAAAATATTTTATGCTAGGTAACTACATAAGCTGCCATAAAACTTTTACTTTTTTTATTTCGTGTTAGGGAAAACTTTCATCTCATCTAAGTAAGCAGCTGGCTATCTTATCTCTAACAGCCGGAACACAACAATGCAACAAGTTACATTAAGTTATATTATACGGTTCTTTGTAAATTCAACATTTATCGCTACCACCAAATAAAGTAAACAGTTAATTAATTTCGTTAATTTTATTTTATTAAAATAGTAATAAACTTCGCATCAATTGAAAGAGCCAAACTAGACGACCTCACAATTTAATAAGTACACCTACAGCAATGACTTCGAAATTATTAAATTCTTAATGAAATCTCTAATCTTATTGCGATACATAGATAATAAGAACGTCTTAGTTTTATTAGTGCTCTGTGCTCTGTTACTGAATTACATCATGAAATATAATTATATTAAATACTTAAATCTTTTTACACCATACAACCATGAAAATTAAATATCGTCTATATATTATGCCCGCGACTTCGTCCGCGTGGAATAGTTACTTTGGGGTAACGCTAACTTTAACCCGCGACAACAACCTATATTATTTCCATGCATAAAACGAGATGGCCAAATTAAAAATAAATAAATTCAAATATGGAAAAGATTGGTTTACGTTAGTAGGTAAGTTACAAATTTATTTTGAAACGTTCCACACCTCTCTTCCTGGACTCACGGACACTTAAAATAGTTTAAAGGTTAGGATAATATAATTCCTCCTTGGCCCAGCCACGAAGAGCTAGACAGAGGAGTAGAGGTCTAACCACTTAAAAAACTTAGAAGGTCCCTTCTTTAATACGGGGACCTAACTGCCTCTGTAGTCTAATGGTTAAACCACTGGTCTCGATCCAGTGGTCTCGGGATCGATTCCTAGCTGTGGGTACATGTGTGTACTCGGTTTGGTTGGTGGTAGGGCTTGTTTTAAGTCCGCCTGGCTAGCTACCACCATATTATCTAAATATGTTGCCATAATATCAGTGTTACTTTGGTGTTACTAGCATGGTTGTGTTACAACAGTTCGAGATCGATAGCCAGTTTCTCAGCAGTTGGGGTAGCCGGGTGAAGAGCGTTTCCACCATCACATGGACGAATATAAAAAAGGATGGCTTGGAGCGACGAACGAAATAATAATATCTGCCAAGCCTAAAGTTAATGGTGCATGTAATTATGTGATAATACAACCAATTTATTCATTTAAACGCTGTTGTTTTGCTGGTACACTCAGTTGAGACCGACACCTGAAATACTCCGTCATGCAAATGAAAAAGCCCACCGAATAATTGTTTCATTAATTGCCCAACCACATCACGGCGTCAGTGAAATACGAAATTCACAATAAAAATTACCCGTGTAATACCCGTGTTGCGTAGCGGTGAAAGAATACCACCCCATCTCTTCCCTTGGGTGTCGTAAAAGGCGACTAACGGACTAAATACTGCACATATTTCCATGAGCTTAGAGCGGCGATGGTCTCACCACCTGACACGCTGAGGTCATGTGGAGTCGCTATTTGGCGAAAAGTGGACTATGGCAAAGGACTGATTTTGCCATAGTCCTCATTGCTTAGTCTCTGGCTAACCCTTCGGGGATAAATAGTCTTGATTATATGTATGTATGTACAATAAAAAAAATTGACCTACATTCAACCACATTCATCATTACCTACTCAAATCATTTCGAAGAACGTCCACTGTTAGACAAAGAACTCCTCCACGGATCTCTACAACGAACGGTCATGAATGTATTGGTCGTGTCCAGCAGTTTTTTTTATTCTCTACCGGTAAGCTTTTGGTCTTTAACTCACTTGATAATGATAAAGCCGATGGTGGAAGTGCACTTTTGCCGGACTTCTCAACCACTGAGGAACTGGCTATCTTATCTCTAACTGCCGGAACCACAACCAAGTTAGAAATATTGTTGTAATGGCGACGTACTTAGATTTTTATGTTGTTGTAGCTAGTCAACAGCTGAACTAATACGAAAGCAGTTTTAACTGAACTTTTAAAATTAGTTGTTTTAAAATTCTACATACGTCTTTTCGCTGTGGAAAAGAGTGATCACAAGAAACTGCACAACTTTATAAGTTTTAAAGTCATTTACAACAATTACGTCGTTATTACTAAATCATGCGATATAATTAGTAGTGCATCGGTGTTTCCTACTATGATTCCCACCCTACTGAACTTATATTTCTATGTCTAATGTAGTCTAGGCCGTTTAGGCTAAAGGAGACTAATTGTTTCCATTTGCTATACGATCCCACACACTTCTATTTCTGCATTAATCTTTTACCATTCTGCGAACTAATCTATACTAATCCTACTAATATTATAAACTTATTTCTATGTATAATGTAGTCTAGTCTATTCATATAAATAGACTTTAAAATGATAATAAAATTATGTTCCATACATTTCAATTTGTCACACATTTCAGTACGCAAGTTTTTTCCTATTCAGAAATAATCTCTAAGTAATTTGAATCGCATTACGAGTATATGTTCGTGATAATGTTGGAATGTTTTGCTGGGCCGTCACGTCGCGGACGGCTGGACGGATTTGAATGAGGATAGATTACAGCAGCCCAGCCGCTAAGCCGCGGATTAGGGGCCAAAAGCGCTTTTTGCCAAACGGGAAATGCTTTACGTGTTTATATTTATTTACAACGTTGTTTTTAGTCAACACAAAGCCTGAACACAGTTTATTCAGTGACGGGGACAAAGGCGGACCAGTTGGTATGTCATCAGCGCCTTTTGCTGAAAAACGTAAGTATATGATAATATAATATAGGCGTGTTGCGTAGCGGTGAAAGAATACTACCACCCCCTCTCTTCCCTTGGGTGTCGTAAAAGGCGACTAATGGACTAAAGACTGCACAATTACATCCAACAGCATAGAGCGGCGATGGGCTCTCCACCTGTCTTGCTGAGCACATGTGCAGTCGCTATTTGGTGAAAAGTGGACTAGGTATGGTAGAGGAGCTATCTGGACAATAGGCAGTGAACTACACGTGTTCACGGGAAAACTCTCCCAAATTTTGTCTCGAGGTGCCAGTACAAATAAAACTTAGTGAATAAGGAGAGGGGATGTCCTCATTGCCCAGTCTCTGACTAACCCGTCGGGGATAATAGTCGTGATTATATGTATGTATACGTACTTAAGTGTATGATTCTTGTTTAACTACTGGCATGGACAAATAATTGTATTATTATTCTAGTAAAAAAGGTTATTTTTTTTTTTTTATTTATTTAAACTTTATTGCCTAAAATACAGCAAATGGCGAACTTAATGCCATAAGGCATTCTCTAACAGTCAACCAGTAAATGTGTACAAATTTTTTTTGTAGGCGGTGACATTATTAGAAACTTACAATTAATTTAAAAAAGAGACAAATGAAACACTTAACTTTACTAGCACAAATATACATAAGTACATGCATTATACACAAAATATCTATACCTATACACATACATATTATACTTAATATATAATTATATTTTATATAAATATATATATACAAACGACAAAAACATAGTGTAAATCAGCTCAAAACTATTGGACGGATTTCAGAAAGTACTCACGCGCTAAACTCTTGAAGGCAACCTTGTTGGAAGCATTTCTAACGTCAAAAGGCAGTGCATTCCAGAGTCGAATAGCAGTAAGAGTGAAAGATTTAGAAACGAAATTAGTACTATGAGAAGGAGTTTGGAGTACCAGATTAGTGCTGGAGCGAAGATGGCGTTGGTGTGAAGCACCCAAGAACTGAAAGCGGGATTTAAGATAAACCGGGACGCGTGGATCGAAAAAGATATTAAAAAGAAGGCAAACCAACCTTAGGTTTCTACGCTCACGAATAGGGAGCCACTTAAGTTGGTTTCGAAAGTCAGAGATGTGGTCGTATTTTCGTAGACCGAAGACAAAGCGTATAGTACTGTTGAGAAGACGATCCAATTTGTTGAGAAAGATTTGATTAATATCGGACAAACAAACATCAGCATAATCAAAAAGCGGATGAACAAGAGCTCGTACGAGCACAACTCTAGTGCTGGGCGGTATAAAGTTTCTTAGTTTGTAAAGTGCGCCAAGAGTCCCATGTACTTTACGACTAATATTTTGGATTTGACCCTCCCAACCCAAGCTGCAGTCAAGGACAAGCCCAAGGTTCCTCACAGAAGTAGCGTATGGGATTGCAATGCCATTAAATGTCAGAGCCAGAGTATTACTCAAATTGAGTTGTGAGAGCTGACGAGAACTACCAATAATGATGGCCTGACACTTGTCTGGGTTAACAGAGATCCCAAAACTATCCGACCACGCACGTATCCTATTCAGGTTTTGGTTAAGGAGTGTTATAGCGTTGTCGAGGTTGCGCAGATCACTCTGTGCATACAACTGCAGATCGTCCGCGTACAGATGATAAGAAGAGGAAAGAATAGATGTAAGAGAATTAATAAACAAGGAGAAGAGAAGAGGTGAGAGCACGCCGCCCTGAGGTACACCAGCAGTCAAGTTGGACCAGTTAGAGACTAACTGGTTGACTCGCACCGCTTGTTGGCGCCCCCGAAGATAAGAAGTAAACCACAGAAGTGCAGAGGATGAGCAGCCGTAAAGGGAGAGGAGAGAGAGGAGAATGTCATTGTCCACTGCGTTGAATGCGTTAGAGAAATCAATTAAGACTAATACAGTAAGACGTGAATTCTCCATCCCATCGCGTATATCTTCGACAACTTTGAGTAGAGCAGTAGTAGTACTGTGACCAGGCCGAAACCCAGATTGGTAGGAGGAAAGAATATCGTTACGAAAGACATAAGAGGAAAGCTGTTTGTGGACAGCAGCTTCAAGGACCTTAGAGAGGAATGGTAAAATAGAGATGGGTCTAAAGTGACTGAGAGAGCTGGGGTTGGATACTTTGGGAAGTGGAATGGTAAACGCATTGCGCCAAACGGCAGGAAAAACACCAGTGGAGAGGGAATGATTGAAAATGAAGGTAAGTATAGGAAGGAAACAGGAAAGTAATGATGTGATCATAACCCTACTAATGTTGTCGAATCCCGTAGCTTTGGACTTGATTGACACTATTATTTTACGTAGCTCATCCTCTGTCAGAGGGGTAAAAGAGAAAATGTGTGCTGATAATGGAGCAGAGGAAGTAATTCTAGAAATAGTAAGAAATTTTACAGTATCGGAAAGGGATTTAGTAGAAGAGAAATGGCGATTGAGATCATCTAAAGGAAAGGAAGGGGAATGTCGTGAGGGAGTCTTGCCAATACCAAGAGAATTAAGAAATTTCCACATGTCAGTAGGAGAAGAATTTGATAAATTTTGGTGAATGTAACGGCGCTTGGCTCCTCTTATCATTTGGTTGCATCTGTTTCTGGCATGTTTGAAAGACTCCCAGTTAGAATCGGTTCGGCACCGCTTGTAGACACGAAAAGCTCTGTTGCGTCTCTTCATCGCAATTCGCACTAGAGGAGTAATCCACGGAGCGGGTGGCCGCCTAAGCCTGACACTCCTAACGGGGGCGTGAACGTCAAACAACCCCAAAACCGCGGCGTTAAAGGAGGTTACCATGTCATTTACAGAGTCCGCATTCAAAATCGGCGACCAATCGATGGCATTCGCGTCTTCTTCGAGTTTCTCAACGTTCAACCTAGAGAAATTACGCATGCGCACGAACGCGGGCCTATTCTTGGGCGGTTTAACTCCATACGCAATAAAAATAAGGTCATGCTTGGAAAAACCCGGGGCCGGCAGTTGACCATGTTTGAGGACGCGGTCAGTAGACGATGTGATCAGGTGGTCAATCCATGTATCGTCTGTGTTAAGATTGTGATGTGTTGGACCAAGGGGCAGAATGGAGAGATTCACAGACGCGACCAAGGATTGAAACTGACGTGAGGATTGGCTATCCTTTTTTAATAGGTCCGTATTAAAATCACCCATAATTATGCGATGTTCGTAAACCGTGGAATATGTTTCAAGGAGAGATTCCAATTCGGAAAGAAAAGAAATAGTGGGGGGGCAGTAAACGACACCTAGAAGCACTTTGGTACCTTTGACGTTAAGTTCGAGAAATAAGTATTCCATACAGCCGTACCTGGATGAAGAAGAGCCCAACAACTTAAAGGGAATGCCACTTGATAAGTAAATGGCAACCCCACCACCGCCCTTGCCTACACGGTCGTTGCGTAGAAGTTCATAACCAGGAAGTTGGTAGGACACCGAATTCAGGCAGGGTTTGAGCCAACTTTCGGAAACTAGAAAAGCCTGAACTGTGTTCTTGGAGAAGGTGTTCAGAAGGTCTGTGTAATGGCATGGGATACTCTGGGCATTGATGTGGCAAATCTTCAGGCTGTTAGGAAAGGAAGCAAGTTCACGCGCAAGGAGAGTGCCAAGATCATCTAAATCCACAGAGGAGGCGTCAAGAGTTAGCATCGTCCGCAGAATCATAGTTGCTACAATCAGACATTTTTATAAATTTATATAAAATAATAAAATAAAATATTATAATACCTACACACACACTATCTATAATAATATAGAATTAATTAAAACAATTAACAATTTAAACATAAGTACCTGCACATCCTGCCAGTTAAATGTTAACAATAAGTTGACACAAAATCGAAAATAAACAGGCAATGAGTTACAAAAAATAAAAATAGACACAATTTTAAAGGCAAAAACAATAAAATTTCTTAATGACACACAGTGAGATTCCGACCTAAAAATAGAAAAAATATCATCAAGCGTAACCTGCGTAACAAAACACTTGATCCTAGTTAGCAAAGTATCAAAAATAATTGTGCCAAGGAACAGCACCAACTTAAAAAACTACAAAATAAAAAAAAACGAAAATTCAATTACGATGTTATTATTCTTATCAAAAAATTATACGTGGAAGGAACAAGGCTGCAGTGAATGACGGATGACAGCTGCCAAAGTCATTTAAGTCAAAACAAAACATCATTGACTATGGTCAAATACAAGTTTAGTGTGAAATGTATAAAAAATTAATTATTATAGTTTTACCCTACAAATGTGCAAATTATTATAAAGCATTATGTAAGCAGTAAACTAACAGGTAACTAAAACATACTCGACCGATACCGACAAGAGATACAAGGCCAGCATTACAAAATTGACTAACAGCAAGTTACATACCTACATAAAGTTATGATGCACTAACCACGGATCAGTAAAAAGCAATACAGCAAGAAAGCAATTAAGAGAAGCATTATAAACTCACTATTTTGCGGCCTTAGTATTGCGCTTTGATCTAGTTTGCACCGATCGGGAGCCGGACGCCGACGGACCGCCCACAGTCATGCCCTCGCTGACTGATGTCTTTGCAGGGAACTGGTTTACAGCCGCAGCCAGCTCTTCATCGCATGTGACTCGCAGTCGGTTTCCATCCGGAGTTTTGATGAAAATATTTCCGTCACTTGTCCATACATTAGACATTCCAAAGTGAGTCCGGGCAGCGTAGAACACAGCTTCACGCGTCTTGGTTAAGAATTCTCTCAACACTAATGAGGTGCCCTTTAACTTGGTCTTGCTCTTCCACAAAGCAGAACGCAAAGCACGGTCAGCAAAGCGCACAACTACAGGACGAGAACGTCCTTCACTTGAGGTGCCAAGTCTATAACACGACTTGATGGAAGATGATGTAGCATCTATGGCACCTAGATGCTTCTGGAGTAGTGTTGCAGTTGTAGACAACAAATTCTCACCAGGCTTCTCCGGAACTCCACAGAGCAGAAGATGTTTGCTTCGAAACCGTGCCTCGTTATGGTCAAGCGTTTTAATGACAACACCAATCTGCTGCCTCAAGAGTGAGAGTATGTTCCAAACGAGATCTTTGAAGGATTTGAACTCACCATGCAATTGCGCCACATTTGTCCCATCTGATGAAGATGATGATGACTTGAGCTGCACTTCGAATTCCTTCATTCTCTGCATCAAAGTGGATTCCAAGGACTTCTGTGTGTCGAGGATTGCAGCAATACTTGTCATTATTGATGATTGAAGCAGTGCAGTGTGTCAACTTTAGAAAATGTAGTGGTGAATAAAGTGATGGCAGGTTAGTGTAGGCCAATTTCTTAAATGATCATCACACAGTGTTTACTACAATATATGACGAAATATAGACCAAAAGGAATAGTTACTGCTAAAAATTACAATTTAAAACAGTATATTTTAATTTAAATAATAAATTTACTTTAGAAGTGATTGTTGTCTGTTTTACGCCTACCGCCCAAAAAAAAGTTACCTAGTAGGTATGAAACAGCCTTTACTGTCCGGCTCCTGGACAAAGGCCTCCATCATTTAAATATAAAGTAGAATAAACTGAGTACCTACTGTAAACATTATTTTTTGTGAAACGTACCCGATTAAAACAAGTTGACGTAAATACATGTCAACCATATTTTAAGAGTCTTGGTTTGCTGCCATTACCATCACTTTACATATTCGAAATTAATTCTAATTTTGTGAGAAAACACAGTAATAATTTTAAAAGAGCACTTGACGTAAATACTAGACTTAAAAGAGACCCCAACAGACTTGCATATACCGATATTCCCAAATCGGATAAATATAGGAAAAGCTGTTTGGCAATGTGTGTTAAAATTTATAATAAATTGCCAGCAAATATTTAAGAGATTAGTTCCAATACTGTATTTAAAAACAATTTGTTTAAATGGTTAAACGAAAATAACTTTTATGATGTGCGAGAATTAATTGACTTAAAGACGTGATCAACATAAATGAGTTTGGTCTCATTAGTGTGTGTTAAGAATATATATTATGATGACATTGTACGCCTTTAATTGGTTAATTGTGAGAGACCCAACTAAATTTAGTTTATAAGACCTTTATGTAATCACAATTAGAACAATAAAGATTATTATTATTACATAGTTAAAAAAAATTGGCGAGATAAAATAAAAATAAAATTCGCCTCACAGCCGATTGGCTAACTCGGTCGATATCCGAAGCCCAAGCCATGTCGGGCAAAAATGTTTTCGCATCTTTCTATGCATAGCATTGTGATCACGAACCAGCATTTGGCAGGCAAGTGTGATTACTTAATTTCAATGATGGGTGTCAGAGAAAATTGCCTAAAATTCCGGGCGCTCGTGGGTGTTGCGCGGTGCGGGGTCCGCGGTAATTCGTAAGCGCCATTCACATTTTTATCAAAAAGTTAATAAAAATGTTTCGTTTTTTGGAAATCCAAATCAGTCAAGAAATCGAAAACGTAAATACCTATGTGTTTACGATTTTATAGAAATTATTATTGTTAACCACGGTCGTAATGTGCATTTATATGAAAGGACCATGGGGGATTTTGTGTGAACCCCGTCAATGGGACACGTGTCAATTTGTTCATTGGGACCCAAAGAAGCCTAAAGTAACTGTGTTAGTTGCAAAAAGTATTGGGTTTATTTATAATAAAAAAAATACTTTTATTGTTTTCTTGCTTTAGTTGGAGTTGCTAGAGTGTGTCATGCTCTCTCAAAGTGTCTCTGCGGTGGTGGCATGTGTGTCGGGTCGTTACGTTCCCTAAAACATGGTTGAGCGAAGTGATGGCTGATTCACATGTCATACTCGTGAACGGGTGCCGCCTGTGGAGTCTGGGCTGCTCTTGCAATCTTATTTTGTTGGAAAGAAAAATAAAATATTCAAAAACAATATATTTTTTATAGGTTTAATTTTTTATAGATAGGTACCTCAATGGTGATTCTCACCACCATCCTAGACAGTTGGCTACTGTAGGGAAATCTTTATTTCAGAGAGCACGCGGCATCTGTGACACCCAACACCTGGCTGCTGAACTTCAGCATGTCAAGCATGTACTACAGGATAACAAACTGCAAGTACCGCGGCTTCGTCACAAAAAACGCAAAAAACCAACCACAGTCGAGCGCCAACCTGCAGTACTTCCATATATGAAAGGCGTCACTGACAAGATTGGTCACATCTTGAAGCGAGCTTCAATCAATACTTACTTTAAGCCGCCAAAGAAGATCAACCAGTTCTTACGACCTGTCAAGTGCAATATACCCCTTCAAGATGCAGGCGTGTACAAACTGGACTGCGACTGTGGGCTCTCGTACATCGGGCAAACAAAGAGAAGTGTAGGAACCCGCGTAAAAGAACATATAGCCGACGTCAAGCATAGGCGCGAAAATAAGTCTGCAGTGTGTGAACATGCTCTCGAGGGGCCCAACCATTACATCAGATTTGACAAACCTCAAATACTCGCCAAGGAACAACTCATCCCTAGGATGATACGCGAGGCTATTGAAATTAAAAAACATCGTAATTTCAATAGAGAGGATGGTTGGAATTTACCACCTGCCTGGGACCCTATCATACAGGTCATCAAATCTCAGCCCCAACAGCAACACATTGCCAGACCTAAAAATATTGTTAGCTCGTATTGTGTAAACTTGAACGCACCCGGTTAAATATAAAAATTTTTGACGGTAGGCAAATAACTTCTAACAATGAGATGACTAACACCTCAGTCTCCCTGTGACCACGGACCCTGTAAAGGGTTCGAAACGTCAGGATAATATAAAAACTATGTAAATAGTAAATTAAACGCGAGTTAATCCGTAAAAAAGTGTTTCATTTCAATGTGTAGTGCTCGCTTAAACCTCAGAAAACAATATATTTTTTATAACCTAAATCCCGCGTATTTGAAGAACGTCGCCATAGTAAAAAAATATCTATCCTACTAGACCTTTCAAATGACACTAATTTCAAATCTGTTGGATGGTGGGGACAAAATTTCCCATGGTCCTTTAAGAGGTAACTTCATGATTATTTTCTACCTAGCAAAATGATTCCAATCGTGTTTTGGAAACAGTCATCCGTCACACATACGTTCTCTAATACTTACATATTGAACATTTCAGTGCGAAATATCTAAAACACTTTCAATAACAGCTAATAGAAAACAGGCAATTTTTCCGTTTCACCGCCTAACCCCCCTTAATGCCTTTGCCCAGCAGTGGGGCTGTTATGATATTTTTACATTATTACATACACTTATTCGCAACTTTTTGAGATATAAACGCGAGGAGTTCAGAATACATTGTATCACTGATAATTTATTGTGTTACTTGCAATTAAGTAAGTAGGAAACAGGTTATTAATCTGTCTGTACTACTTAACCGTCGGTTCGATGCGGACATATTACACGTTGTTGACACACCTTAGTGGTACAGTCACGAGCAAAAATATGTAAACAATTATAACTCTTATTACAATGGAACAAGAGCCAAAGTGTATACATATTGGTGCTCGTGACTGTACCACACAAAGTCTCTGATAATTTTAAACACAATAATATTTTTATTTTCTGTAGTCTAGTTTTTTTAATTTATTGTTTACATACGAGGGCAGTTTGGCATTTTTTTGTCTCATATTTGGAAACCACTACGAAGCGCATGCCGATCTTTTTTCAAATTTGGCGCGAAAACAAGCTTTTTAGAAACAAAAAAGTTAGGCGACTTCTAAGTATTGTTTGAAAATGGAGAAAAGCGAGTTTCGAGTGCTAATTAAACACTATTTTTTACGTGGTAAAACTATTAAGCAGACCGAAGACAAATTAAAAAGTATTATGGTGATTCTGCGCCTTCTCATGGGATGGTACTTATGTGGATCACTGAATTTCGTTGTGGACGTACTAGGTACTACCATAGACAAATAAGATGTACTACTAATGACGCGGAGCGCCCAGGAAGGCCGATTGAGGTCACTACGGTACGGAGGGCATGGTTAATAAAATACATGATACTGTTTTGGCAGACCGTCGAGTGAAGATACGCGAAATAAGTGATGCTGTGCACATCTTGACTGAACGAGTTTTTTATATTTTGCATGATATTATGGGCATGAAAAAACTTTCTGCAAGATGGGCGCCCAAGGATGGAACAGTTAACCAGAAACGAAATAGTGTGACAGCTTCTGAGGAATGCCTAGCCATGTATAATCGCAATCCGAGTGAGTTTATGCGTCGGTACATAACAGTTGACGAAACGTGGGTCCATCATTATACACCAGAGACTAAGCAACAGTCGAAGCAATGGACTTCTACCGGGGAACGTGCCCCAAAGAAGGCAAAAACTGTTTGCTCGGCTGGTAAAGTGATGGCCACAGTCTTTTGGGATAGACAAGGGGTTATTTACATCGATTTTTTGGATAAAGGCAAGACAATAACCGGAGCTTGTTATACTGTATTATTAGAAAGATTCAATAAAAAGGTGATCAAGAAATGACCGCATCTAGCAAAGAAAAATAAATCTTTTTCATCAGGATAATGCACCGGCCCAGTCGTCTGCAATCGCGACATCAAAAATTGTCGAATTAGGATACGAATTATTGCCACACCCTCCGTATTCGCCAGATTTAGCCCCCTGTGACTTTTTCCTCTTCCAAAATATGAAGAAATGGCTTGGCGGGCAAAGATTTTCGTCAAACGAAGAGGTGGTTGCCGAAACTGAGGCCTATTTTTCAGGGTTTGACAAAAAATATTTTTTGATGCGTTGAAGAGGTCGGAACATCGCTGGACTAAGTGCGTAGAGTTGAAAAGAGATTATGTAGCACAATAAAAAAATATATGTGTAAAATGATTGTTTCTTGTTTCCAAAGTCATGGACCTAACAAACCGCCCTCGTACATAATATTTATATACATGCATACATATAATCCGTCTGTTATCCCCGAAGGGTTAGCCAGAGGCTAGGCAATGAGGACAGCAAAGGCAGTCGTTTACCATAGTCCACTTTTCACCAAATAGCGACTGCACATATGCTCAGCATGACAGGTGGTGAGCCCATCGCCGCTCTATGCTATTGGATGTAAGTGCAGTCGTTAGTCCGTTAGTCGTCTTTTAAGACACCCAAGGGAAGAGGGGGGGGTAGTATTATTCTTTCACCACTATGCAATGCGGCCGTATTTATTGTTTTATTGAATTATTATCAATTGTAATTTATTTAAAATTATTTTGATAATTGTTATTTTTGTAATACAGTTTTTATTGTACCTACATTATTGTATATATTACACTGTAAATTTTGTTACTAAGATGGAGAATGAATGAGAATATGTCGAAGGCTCTCCCAAAATCCGAAGTGAAGGTAGATTCATTAGTTAAAATTTAACTGAATGACGCATTTAAGCATGCAAAGTTTCAGTAAAATTAACTCATTGATTTGTAAAATGTTGAACTTGGAAGTTTGTATGGGAAACCGAATGGCGTAAACCCTCTTTATGATATGCCAAGTGACGCGAGACCTGTTTTATGTGCAAAAACTTAATTAGTGATAGTTAACCCTCGGTTGGACCTACACAACACTGAATGCCAATATTGACGCTATAATTGCTGACGTGTGCTGTGACCGGAATTGATGTACCTACTACAATGTGAGCGACATACTAACTCGACGTTATAATACATAGGTACTTATATATAATCACGACTATTATCCCTAAAGGGTTAGTCAGAGACTAGGCAATGAGGACAGCAAAAGCAATCCTCTGCCATAGTCCACGTTTCACCAAATAGCGACTGCACATGTGCTCAGCGTGACAGGTGGTGAGCCCATTGCCGCACTATATTGTTGGATGCATGTGCAGTCTTTAGTCCGTTAGTCGCATTTTACGACAACCAAGGGAAGATAGGTGGTGGTAGTATTCTTTCACCGCTACGCGACATACATAGTATATGGTTATATCCTACGGACTGTGTAATGTGGGATTAGTTTAATTATTTTACTACACGTAAGTAAATAATAAGTAAATACGCCTCGGTTACATAATTTGTTAAAGCACTGCTTTCCCGATACCAATTTTCGTAGGTAAATATCACTGAAGCAAGTCATTACTTAATACCTTTTTTCCTCACCCCCCGAAGCAGGGCTGTGTGGGACTCTATCCGTTTCTTTGTCTACATTGAAAGCCTATAGCAATCAGGAATGAGAAGGAGGGAAGTCTACCCACGAAACAAATTCGAGTAAACAACGATAAATAAAAAAGGGTTATAAATAATTTCCTTGTGGTTACTTAAATTTAAAGTATTGTACAACCTGCACACTGTACACTGCAGGGCGAAGTCCTCCATCATTAAAACAAGTCATGGCGACAATAGATGGGTATTCGCTTAAATACCACGCGTGCCTAATGCGGGTTGGTGGTCGATCACAAACCTGAAGGCATCAGCAGCCTCATGACAGCGAAGAAAGAAGGAGCGCTCCTTCAACGACCACGCCTAAAAGAGAAGGAGCGCTCCTTCAACGACCACGCCTAAAAGACTATCTAAATCAAACCGGACTGCGAGTATTATACGCAGCGCCATGCGACCGTTCAGTTTGTATGCATGCGTGAGACTGGGGTGGGGAGGGCGCCATCATGCAGTGCTCCATTGGTTTATATGGGCGCCATTGGTTTATAACATCTTTCTCCGAAACGAAATTTCCGCCACATTTTCGTTTGCTATTTAATTTTTCGTTTGCTATATAATTAATTTTTAGAAAATTGTTTCCTTCTTAAAAAAGTAAATTTTAATTTTTAACGCATATAATACACTCGGCGTCAAAAAAATCGCACCTTTTAAAAATCATCTTTAAAAATTCTTAAACCTTATGTAGAGGATAGTGTTGGGTATCATTAGAAAGGTAACAAAAAGGAGTATCAAAAAACAATTAAATTTAACTTTCTGTTTAATTATAATTATACAAACAACATTAAAATTAATAAAATAATAAAAATCCTTAATTAAGTCCTAATTAACAACAGATAATTTACAAAGAAAAATGTACAAAAAGTGTCTTAAAATTAACTTAAAATCTAGTGTTACCCCCCCTTGCCCTGATCACGGCTTCCATACGGTCCCTCATGGACCTCACCAACTTCAGGAGCTCTTCTTGAGGGATAAGCCCCCATTCTTCAATCACCGCGTCTTGGAGCTCCTGTAGAGTCGAAGGAGCTGGATCCCGAGATCGAACCTTACGTTTAAGATGGTCCCAGAGGTGCTCTATAGGATTCAGATCCGGACTTCGCGCTGGCCACTGCATCACAGAGATTTGGGACCTCTGCAAGAAGTCGCTCACGATGCCTGCAGTGTGAGCGCGAGCGTTGTCGTGCATTAATGTGAACCCCTCGCCAAAAGATTCGGCAAAGGGGACCACATGCACTTCCAGGACCTCAGTGACATAGCGGCGAGCAGTCAGCGACCCTTGTCCGCGAGCACCTCCAGTCCGGGAGACGCAGACAAGGTCGGTTTTGCCGGCAGCAGACATACCGCCCCAGAACATGCAGGATCCGCCACCATATTCCACCGTCTCCTGGATGCAGGCTTGGGCGAAACGTTCACCCTGCCTCCGGTATACTCTTCTCCGTCGGTCGTTGCAGAAAAGACACACTCGCGTCTCGTCTGAGAAGAGAACAGCTCTCCACTGCTCAAGGGTCCAATCGACGTGGTCACGAGCAAACTGCAAGCGGGCTCGCCGATGCGCTGCAGTCAATTTTGGACCCGTAGCAGCTCTGTGGGCCGCTATCTTCTTCTCCTTCAATCTTCTTCTAACCGTAGATACGCTTACGGTGCGTCTGCGAACTGCCTGGAGCTGCTGTTGCAACTCAACAGCGTTGGAGAAACGATTTCTCAAAGAGTTCGACACAACGAACCGGTCGTCTCTTTCCGAAGTGCAGCGACGTCTACCCGAACCGTGTCTGCGGATATAGCCACCGGTCTCTATGAAGCGCTGGTACACTCTTCGAACGGAATAACGGCTCAGGTTCAGTTGCCGGGCGACATCACACTGCCGCACCCCTGATTGCAGTAGTGCAACCACTTGAGCGGCTTTATCAGCTGTGGTATCCATCAAAATCTGTGCGTGTGTCCTCTTCAACGGTTGAATAGCGAATGACCCACATTGAACCCGTGTTGACCGTTTTATACCCACAAAGGAAGCGCAACTAGCAACTCTCACGGGTAGCAAAATTTGCATCGAATTTTTGTGACACTTTATTTGTTGCATTAGGTTTTATTTGATAATGAAAAGTAATGTTTTTTATTAAGTTAATTAAGTAACCTTGTAAATAAAATCATAATTAATGCGACTGCATGTGCATATCAAGAGTAAATGACATTTGAAAGTGATTTTCTAAGAGGTGCGATTTTTTTGACGCCGAGTGTATAAGCGCGTGATGGTTTTGTACATTTCGCAGAATAAAAACATTGCTCTAATTAAATTACGAGGTCTGAAACTTAAAGGCAGAATTGTTCTAATTAAAAATATCAATATGACCGACTGACTTTTGCTTTGAAGTCCATTAAGAGACTTATGTCAGTTTTTGCGATCGCGCGGCTCCCTCATAAACTGGTGGTAGAATTGTTCGACGTTCTGACTAGCTAGCTTCTCTTTTTTATTTCTCGCTAGATAAGCAATATAGGTATACATTATTGTGTTCTGACACTTTTGACGGGCGTCGTGTGAATATTCATGGTCAGCATTTACATAATTCATAAGCGAGCACAACAGGTACCTACTTACTTACCCACTGTATCATATTCAGCCATTGACCGTATCGTGTTTAGTCGAATAAACTAGTTTTACACATGCGCTTTAAATTCTTTGCTTCACTTCACTTTGCGCAGATACATCGACATACTATTTGGCATTAGCGACTTCATCAAAATCGGATCTTTATCAAAAAAGGATCAAACAAGCTACACAACAGTAATAGAGGAATAAATATTGTGATCGAAATGTCGTATTTAAAAACCAAAAATATCACAAAAAAAGTGAAAGATAAAAATGTCGTACTGTAAAAAGCCAAAACTATCACAAACTAATTAATAATGATGAAAGAACTGGTCCGAAACATGGGATACGCACAGCTCATTACCCAAGTGTTAATTAGTTTTTCGTATAATTAATTGTTAATTTACGGCGTCTCTGGTTTAATATGAGTCATGCATAATCTGTCTTGTGGAAATATGTATTGGTAATTGTAGAGCACTCAATCGATCATAGAGCACTCATTCGATGTTGATGAGCTTGCACTATAATGGAAACATCTATAGATTTTTATCAATCTAACTTATGTAAGCGTATCTCTATCTTCAGATTTATTACAGTCTAAGGTATGATGACTCATCGAGTAATTGATTATTTATTAATGAAACCTCTTTCATCTTTACTGTTAATGTAATTAATGTATTCATTTCGTCATGAATAACGGGTTCTTCTGTTTGTGATTAGGATTAGTATAAAACCTAATCAACCTATCAATTATGATGGAATATAAATCTAAAGTCCTTAATTAAAAGTATTTGTACTAGTAGTGCCTTTTCTTTGTCTAGTGCATCAAATGAAAGCTATAATAAAACGCATGTGATATTTTATACAAGTTCACTAAGAACCTATTAAAAACTTAACCAGTGATTAGTAAAATGAAAAATTTAAACTATTTTGACGGACGTCATCACCTACTTATTTTGATAAAAATCGAGTTAAAATATTCACTTACGTTAACTGTTACTAAACGAAACGATGAATTTGGTACACTGAAACCACCTGAGACTTAGCTCATATTTTGATATAATTTTAAAGACAAAGATTAATGTTAATTCTGATATTTTTTTGTTAAATGTTTTATAGATCCTACTGTCACCAGTTGATGGTAAGGCAATCGGATCGAAGCAAAGTTAATCCAGTCAGATTCTGGGAAGAATCCTACCACGCACCGAAGTGACACGTAAAAAAGAAAGAATTACAATTATTTAGCTGAGCACCCAGTCCAGTGTTTCCTGTACCTATATTGTTCCTGCACGGCCCGGTTATTTTCATATTGCCCGACCCGAGGTAAAGTAGCGTTGAAAACCAAGCTTCTCATTATAGGTAACGAAGACAAAAAATTATTGCTTGATTAATTAGCTAATTTTGTGGCACGTGCCGTCTTTCCAGCCAGCAACGTACGGCAGCGCTTAAGTTACGATGTGTCGATAGACAGGTAGTATTATTATAAAACAAGGCGGGAATACTGCTAATTTTGTTTTAATGGCCCGCTACCAGGTCGCGACCTAGCTTATGGGAAACGCTGCACTAGTTTATAGTAAGGGGGGGTAAGGGTATGTACTATCAGTAAATAATAGCACAATCTCAAAATGTATTGTTCTGAGTGAACAATACAGCAAGACAGGCAATGCCAACGTCAATGCGTATCTGGTACTCGGAAATCTGAGGTTGGTATTCGTTGTACAGGATACACAAACTAGACCACAGAGTGCCAATATTCACCATTTGATCACGTTAACCTAAACGAAATAGTACCTATATGGCAAAATTGCAACCACGTTTCTTACCAGGGGCCGATGTTATAATGTATTTTTTTAATTATTTTCATTTTCGTTTATGTGATGAGTTAAGGTAAGTAGAAGTCGCACTCATAATTCTGATTAGTTAAAAGCACATCCTAAAGAGTTAAAGGCTATAATTGAGCTTAGCATCTATGCTGGTGGATGTATGTGCAGTTATTTATTCTGTGTCTTTAGTCCGTTAGTCGCCTTTTACGACACCCAAGGGAAGAAGGAGGTGGTAGTATTCATTCACCACACGCGACAAGGCTATGACGACGTTATAATGTCTAACTTATATCCCATGGACTGTGAAATGTGAGAATACATTTATTTCTTTACTATACGTAAGTAAGTAATAAGTAAATACGACTCGTTTACATATGTCAAAGCAATACTTAGGTACCGATTTTCCTAGGTAAATAACAATGAAGCAAGTCATTAGTACCTTTTTCTCACCCCCCGAAGCAGGATTATGTGGGACTCTACCCGTTTCCCTTTCTACACTGAAAGCCTATGGCAATCAGGAATGAGAAAGAGGGAAGACTACTTACGAAGGTAATGGGTCTAGCATCTATCGAACTCGTAAAAAGAGAATGAAAATATT
Organism: Scoparia ambigualis; assembly: GCA_963921215.1. Lineage (NCBI taxonomy): Eukaryota > Metazoa > Arthropoda > Insecta > Lepidoptera > Crambidae > Scoparia > Scoparia ambigualis. The sequence continues at coordinate 8,394,348 of OY992511.1, read as the reverse complement.
TCTAATGTCTTGCCTGCCACTGGCTGACTGTGTTAACTGTACCAAGTCATTATTTAAGAAAAACACAAAACTACGAGTCCATGAAGTCTTGTTCGCACTAAGCAAGCGATTTAGTCGAGTGCCGAGTACATAGCTTAGCAAATTTGATTATATTTAAATACGTTTAACAATAGCATCGAATCAATGCACTCTTTACTTGGCTAAAATGCTTAACACATGTTTATCAGATCAACCTTTCCAAAACTGTCAAATTTCTCTAATCGATATTGATATTTAACGTAGTAATGACATACTTCAAAATGTATAAAAGAAATAAAAAAAATGTGGCATCTTGAAATGCTGGCTGGCGTTTGTACGAACCAAGATTTAGTATCGGGCGACCATTTAGCCAAAGCCACACAGCGCAGGCGCAGGTGTATACGTTTCCTCGGCAAACACGCCGGTTTGCCAACACGTTGCACACTGTTCTGGAAATTTCTGTGCAACCGGCCGGCGTGCAGCGAGCTGTCGGTCGTTTCGAAAGGCGGATTTCTTACGTTGTTCGAAATATGCGTCTGCTGAGGACTGCCAGCATGCCGCATTATGATTAAATGCACGCGGAAATGAAGATACGTTTTCGTAATATTTAATTTTAAAACTTTGCGTTAAAATCTCTCAAATCAACTCGAAGTTAACGAAACGTTGATAAAATGACTAGGTGACTAAGGTGGGGGGGGGACTAACAAACGTCCTCCGCAATGTCAACGGCTGCGTTGACTACTCCTCGTCTTCCGGTTCGATTCTTCACTGAGGTACTTAGTAATTTGTTTTAACGTTTCGAATATAAGTTTTACTTAAAGGGGGTTAGGTGGTGAAAACGGAAAATATGTCTGTTTTCTTAGCTGTTATTCAAAACATTTTAGATATTTCGCACTTAAATGTTCAATATGTATTACAGACCGTATGTGTGTGAGGAGATGACTGTTTCCAAAACACGATTGGAAACATTTTGCTCGATAGAAAAAAATCCTGAATTTACCTCTAAAATTTCATATGAATGCACGTTACCACCGTGTTTTACAATAATAATTCCTATAAAATCATAAACAAATTCTTGACTGATTTGGATTTCCAAAACACTAAACATTTTTATTAACTTTTTGATAAAAATGTGAATGGCGCTTACTGATTACCGCGGACCCCGCACCGCGCAACACCCGCGAGGGCCAGGAATTTTCGCTAACCGCCTAAACCGCCCCTGCGTTCGTCATTGCGATATCTTTGTTCGTCATTGCGGTGGAGGCGACGTCGCCCGCCGCTGTTGGCCGTGCCGATGGCCAGGACCAATCTCCTGGCAAAAACGCCCTTTGTCCGATCGATCCTCACACTGAACAAAGTTCATGAGAGGATTGATATATTTTCTAGTAATTTGAGTGAACTCGCTAAGCTAGTTTTATATGTAGTTAGTTATAGAGATTAATATTTGTAACGTAAATAGTAGTACTTGTGTAAATTTGAATAGTTGATAAGTTAATTGGTTAATATATGTGGTAAGGTTAAATGTATGCAACTGTCGCATTGGAGTAGTCTGTAAGGATAGTTGTGTATAAGAGTAAATTAATAAATAAATAAATCTTTCTGCGAACTGTAATTAAACTTTCTAGACTATCATCATCAGCCTATAAACGTCCCACTGCTGGGCACAGGCCTTTCATGGACATCAACACGTGGGGAGATCGAGCCATAACCCATCACGCTATCGCTGGCTCAATTGAGTAGGTGGGTCCTTTTAAAACTATAATGCTCTTCTATTTTAAACTCGTGGTCACTAATATTAAAATAATTAGGGAATATTATCATGTCATTTTGGTGTCCGTAACCCATTGATGCATGTAATAATGCCGTAAAATTGATATTCAAAGACTAATATTGTTAATAAACTTAATCTTACTTTGATACTAGTGGTCACAATGAAGAAGAAAGTTCCTTAGGAATACTTTCTTTGATGAAGTTTGCCTTGATTATTATTTGATTATATTACAGTATAATATTGTTTGACTAAATAATCTATAAATAGAGTATTGGATAAGCCACGACTATTTTCGCATCTGAGAATGATAAGCGTAACAAATATTGCTCATAACCGTGTCGCGTAGCGGTGAAAGAATACTACCCCCCCCCCCCTCTTCCCTTGGGTGTCGTAAAAGGTAACTAACGGACTAAAGACTGCATACATCCAACAGCATTGAGCGGCAATGGGCTCACCACCTGTCACGCTGTGCACATGTGCAGTTATCATTTAGTGAAAAATGGTCTTGGCGAGGGAGATGTGGTGTTAGTCGCCGACTCTACCCTCCCTCGTGGCTTATGGCCTCTGGGGAGGCTAGCGAAGGTTTATCATGGGCCTGACGGAGCGGTCCGCGTGGCAGACGTGCGCACCCGAGGCTGCACCCTACTTACGGCCCGTAAGCTCATTTTGATGGAAGCCGCGCCTCAGCCAACCGCTACCAGTAGTTAGTGTGCCAATGGGGCTTCGGTATGTTAGCGACTGCCTGCAGCACGGCCTCCTTTGCCATACTGGCAGGTTTACTGTTCGAAAATTTTAGTGGAAGATGGATGGTTTTTTTACGGCGAAAAAGGACCAATGATAACGAGTGGCAATGAGCGGTGGACTGTATAAATGTGGAGATGATGGAAACAAGTATTGAACACGGTTTATCGCAATTTAATTGGCAAAATTACAGCACAATAGTAGAAAGGCAAAAGGAACAATGACAATTGAATAGTGGTCCGCTTTTGCGGTCCTCATTGCCTGGCCTTTGACTAAGATGGCAGTCTTTAAAAGCAACCAATGCGCATTTAATTAGGTCGGTAGGTGATGGCCCATTCTGGACATGTGCTGGAAGGCCTGTGCCGTACCGTGCGCTTTGAGGTAGATGATAATGATGTCAACACAATGTGATGTCATCTTATCTCAAGAAACCCTAAGAAATCTATAATGCAAAAGCTTGGCTGTTGGAAAGCATAATACGATTTAAACCAACTTTAAGCATTCACAGAATTTCGATATTGTATATTTACATAATATACTCGTACATTTATTTATTTCTAAATACAACGGTGTAAACACCAATTACTGTAGGTAAATAGTAAAGATATGCAAAATAAGAACACAAAATAATGAAATACGATATCCTATTTACGATTTTTATTACCTATGTTGTCTGATCGTATAGGTATAGGTTTTTAAGAAAGGCCGTGTAATATTTTTTTTTGTATTTAATAAAATTTATAGTATTAAATAAAATTATTTTGTAATACGCTACCAAATATATCTAAAGAAAAATTACTAACAAGCAGACTTTGTTGTTGTTAAATATTAGTTAAATGTTCGTAAATATGGCAATAATTCCAACGAATATTAACGCGTAATATGTAGAATGTGTGTTCAAGCAAAAAGCCATGAAAATGCGAAGAGTTTTATCTATTTACTTTACTGTCAAAAAGTTTATTTATTCTGTTTGTGGAGGAGTAGATGCACAGATATCCAATCGTTAAAGGGATCTTTTCATGTATAAAAGTAATTAAAAAGAGGATTGAGTTTCCAGAACTACTCAGAACATATCGAGGTTCAGAGAAAAATCTTTAGGAAAGGAGAATGACCAAACCAGTCTATTCGATATCTATTGCGTCTTAATCATTCACATATCAAAAATTGTTCTCTTAAGTTATAATGATTACTGTTAAAAAAGGTTTTCTATAGAACGCCGCGTTAAGAGTCAAGTGATAAATAAATGCTAAACTGAACTGATAGTCATACGATAACAGTTGTCATATAACTTCAAAATACCTAAAAAGTCTTAAGCTAAAAATGAAGATAGCTTCAAACTCCCGCATGATATTGTAATGTAATTTTTTCTTCATAATTCAGAACGTTGCTGCTATTGATTATTATTTATTTCATTAAACTAGCTAGCTAAAAACTAGCCTAACTCATATAGTAAAAAGGTAATTCTCCTTTGTTTTTTGACCATAGTACAAGCTCAATGAAAGCCCGCCCAGGTGCGGAATTGAAACCTTTACTTAATATCATCATCATTTGAAATTACAGATAAGGGTGATTGTTGGATGTTGAGTTTCTGGCATCAGATTTAGGACTTTTATTATTTACACTACTGTTGAAAATTTACATGGTAAAACAGGACCAACTAGCCAATCTAGTGATAAAGCATATACTTAGCTCTAATTTATACACTTACTAGCGGCCCGCCCGCCCGCGCCTTCGTCCCCGCTTACTTAGAAACACCGCCATACATAAGGCTTTTTGCACAAAATACATGGTTAATTTTTGTTCCCCTCGCCAAAAGTAAATATGGGATAAAAAAAGTAATAATAATGTATTTGACGTAAAAATAATGAATGTTTCCTTTTTTAATTACAATTTCTTGCCCGCTTTTTATATCCTATAGTTCGAGGTGCGTGCGCTCACCTTCGCGGTCAAAGCAACGGCGCGCTGTCATTAGCCGGGTCCACACCGGGCGCATGGCCTCGCGAGACAGACTCAAGATGCACCCCCGAAACACAGAGGCGAGCCTCGCGAGGCAGGCCGAGCCATCAGAAGTCCCCGAGAACACTGTCCACACCGAGCGCACAGTGCACCCTGAGGCACCTTTGAGCACGTCCCGTTTACCGACAGCCGACGGCTCGACCGAGGCACGCTCGGCCGAGGCAACGTGCGCCCGAGGCAGCTTGAGCCACGTCCACACTCCACACCGGCTGAGGCATTGGCTCGCGGGGCTGCCTTGCGACCCGTGCTCGGTTTGTGTGGACGCGGCTATTGGTGCACGGGGTGAATAATAGCGGTCACGCGCAAGGGCTTTGATAACCGCGATAGGCCGCGCGCTAGGTGACAATAATTTTAATTTTCTTAAGGAAAAGTTAAGACAAAATTGTAAAAAAATATATGTTTTTTTATTTCATTATTTGGTTGTACTGCTGCTATTCCTATAACCGTTATTTTGATTACCTAGGTGTCTTTCATCAGTTTTTTCCGAGAATCCTGATAATACCCTAGCTTGTTAAACCTGGATGGTAAGCTAAGGAACCGTATATATTTTTACGATTATCTGCAGCACAACTGTCATAGACTTTTTTAAATATCGATTATAGAAATAACACTTTTGTCCGAATTTATTTCTTTTTTATACTGTTTATCGTCTAGTACGACTCAGTTAATACAACTACTTGCAATGTTAGTATTCAGAATAATTAAGCAACTAACCTTCTACACATAAATACCAAAACTAAATAAGTTAGAGGCACAAAACACAAAAAAAGAGGACAATAGACAAAACAAACGGCATATCACTTCAAAGTACTATAACTTGAGAACGGTTAAGTTTGGGGTACGGTGTTTCGTAGTCAAATCAGTCAGGAATGATGGAAACTACATGCCCTTAAAGGATATAAGTCGACTTAACTTTAACCCTGTATACAAATTGTAAACAAAAACCATCCTCAGTTATTGTTCTTTCTATTAGTGGAAACCGCATAAAAATCCATTGTGTGGTTTAGAAGAATAAAGCGGTACCACACACACAGGAAAACGGCGACTTTACTTTATAATATGTAATGATGATGATAATGATAATAATAATGATGATTCGAACGAATAAAAGTAAGCCAGCATCTAATGACAAACTGTTCCTGGCATGAGATTCAGGAGCTTCAGGATTTCCTCCATCCTTAAAATAGTTGTGTAATGTATACGCGTGTAGATCTGAATAAAATGTACCATTTCAATGTAAAGCGTAGCGTTAACTTTAAAAACAATGGTGAATTTCAGTTTTGACTGATTTCTGGGCCTTAATCAGCTATTTTAGTGCACGAGCACAGATGTATGAACATCCACAGCCTGATTTTAACATTAATATAACTTAATTAATGGCATCGCGGGTTACGCATCACGGCAATGTCAAGTGGTAGGTACGTTTAATTAATAGTACAGATTGTATAGTAGATAGATAGATAGGTAGATAGATAATACTTTTATTGTAACATAATAACACAAACATTTACAATGCATAGTAGTTACAATTAAAAATGGAGTTTCACAATTAGTTTGTCAAAGTTCAGAACACGTGCGAAAATAACACGAGTAAAATCCATGAAAAAAATGACAGAATCAAGCCGTGCCACGCGATTGTGGAGGTATTAATATACTACCAAGGCTGTGTTGGATTGAAATGGATTCCCAATTGGTTTAGTTCCACGCAGAGTAGGTACACAAGGCAAATATCTACACGGTAAATGTAACTGTTAATCATGCGACATGATTTCGTCATTTGCATTTCATTAAAATGCAGGTTGCTACAACGTTATGGTCGCATTGACGAAAACATTTTTTCGAAAAATACAAAAACAACTTATAAATAAAGTACAAAGTATAGAGTCGTTTTTTAAACCTGAAATGTCTAGAACTTACAGAACTTTTATGTTATTTTATATCTTAACCACCTTAAAAATGTGTTGTGATTACCTCTTTTTTATTTCTATTACATTGCAAGGTGATATTTACATTAATTAAAGTAATACCTTAAAAGATTTGAAAGAAAATATAGATAAATCAAAAGTTAACGTCAAAATTAAATGTAAATAACGTATCTATCTGCGATAAATAACGTTACGAATTCAGTACACAACAATTACATTATGATATGCCGCCTGCCAAACAGGTGGATGAGCTCAAGATATTACAAGTTCATTCTAAAGCCTTACAGACTTTTTACTATCAGGATCGAAATGTGGTTTGTGTATCGGAATAGAAACCAATTTCAGCTTAATAATTTATCTATCCAAGTTTGTATGAGTGCACACTTTCAAAGCCAACAACATTAATTAATTCAGATTCAACATGAGCACACTGGGCAGAAGCTAATAATTATATACTTCGAAAGTAAAACAACAAGACATTGTACAGCGAACAAGCAATAAATTGAGAGTTGCAGTAAGCCAAACCTAAAATGCTTAGCGTGAGTTTTAATCGATGCGATAACATTAGATCATGTTAGTGAAATGAGAATTTGTATGACATTGAAGAAATGACATTGTTAAGTGAGCCTCCTGATGAAAATAGAGGTTACAATTCAGCCATACAAATGTATCGTGTGTTTTGCTCTATTCGATCGAGTTAGAGATAATAATACTTTGTATGAGTTCTAAGAAGAGAAGGGATTCTTTTGCCCTACAATGGGACAATTGAGGCTAATAATAATGGATTCTATTCTTCTTCTTCTTCATTGAAAAGTTGGCAATTTTGCCTAGCAGTAGGACAAGCCAGACAAGCCAGTCAAATAATAATGTAAGAAACAACTATAGTCAAAACAAAATGTACGTATGTGTAGGCGAAGGCGACAAATACCAAACGCCAATATTTCCTAAGCATTAACGAATAGATAAATAATGTTGAATCCAACAGACCCCACCGCTATATGTACCAACACTTTGTGTAAATGCTCATATTATACTGCCAACTTGAAATCGGCTCGAATATTAGCTTACAATGTGGCAATGACGTGATAAACAGAACCGGTCCGGAATATAGCGCGTTTTGCAAAAATATAATATCGTATCGCGTAGCGGTAAAAGAATACTACCACCCCCTCTCTTCCCTTGCGTGTCGTATAAGGCGACTAACGGACTAAATACTGCACATACATTCAGCAGCATAGTGTGGTGATGGGCTCACCACCTGTCACGCTGAGCACTGTGCAGTCGATATTTGGTAAAAAGTGGACTATGGCAGAGGACTGCTTTTGCGGACCTCATTGACTCTCTGACTAGCCCTTCGGGGATAAAAGTCGTGATTATATGGATGTATGTAACTGGACTATCACCCTTATACAATGAATGCGATTGCGGAAACATAGGTGAAACCTTCGAAACGACCTTCGCTGTTAGTGTCCAAATAGGTGCAGCATTTGAATGAATTCCATGGCCTAATCGTTTGATTATGTATGATTTGAAAACGTTATAAAATTATAAATAATTCTTTTCAGTTTACTGTTAGTATTTCACGACCTCCGTGGTCATGTGGTCAGACGGCTGCGCCATCTCTTGAGGTTCAATTTTCGGCCGGGTCAATTTAGAAATATCTGTTTTTAGGTCCAATGTCTAGTCTATCAATAAACAAGTTTCATTTAAACTTAACTCAGGTTAGATAATAAGTATGACTGTGGGAAAGTTGTTAGTTTTTCTTAATCTTCTATGTACACCAATGCCATTATTTTTGTATACTATAGTATTTTATGACACAAAACTATTTTGCTACACTTAAAGTTTTTGGCAAGGATGCCGCCATTATTTAAAGAATCCTGTTAACCCATGTCTTCACTTGGGTGTATCCATATAATCACTTGGGTGTTGTAAAAGGCGACTAACGGACTATAGACAAACATCCAACAGCACAAAGCGGCGTGCTCGTATTGTGTGCAGGTGAAAATCGCCGAAAACCGGTCGACCGCGAAGTTCCTCGGTCGTATCTAGTCTACATTGGTTTTCGAAGGAGTTTCCCATTTTCCCTGTCCTGTGTCTTCTTCTTTTTTCCTACAATAAGTAGGTTAAATAAGCTACCTACCAGATTTCAAAACAGTATGCCTATTTAAAAGTCAATATTTTCCGCAGAGAATACACAAATTGAATTTTGTCTTTTGTAATTACGTTACTCGTTAATCATTTCACGTTTATTATAATTAAGGGACGAAATTGAATGTAATTCTGAATAATTAATTGCTTACTTCTTCAACGTTGCTTGAACAGTATTCGATATTAAACGAAATGACACCAATATTGCCCGCGAGAGCTTAGTTTTATAATTTACGGCATATTTTGTTACGGTTTTACTACGATTGCATTTATTGTAATGAATACGATTGGTTGTTGTTTATTGGTTTCATTATACTATTAAGTTATTCCAAGAGATTATTGTAATAATGAACTTTAACAACAAACGGAAATATTTCACTTTATAAACATCGGAGGATGTTTAAACAAACATTGAGGTGGGTCTAGTAACCGATTGTTTGCAGTAAGGTGTTACTTACCAAAGTTTTTCGTGAAACGGGTTGACTAGTAGACTGGAAAACAACATCGGTCTACGGTTACGCACTTTGCAACTTATAAAACTGTCACTTTGATATCGGTTCAAGAGCTGTGGACACTGAAGCGATTAAACTTTCGGCTAGCAGTTGTCGTCGACGTGTTGCTAGCCGTCGACGCGTTGGAGCACGCCGAGCTGTTGCTGTCCTGTCTTTTGAGGGTATTTTTTGGTTTCATTGCGCGCGAGTCTTTGAATATTCTGTCGAGCACCTGTCTGATCGTCGAATGTTTTCTGTCGAAAGGGTTCGGGTACATTGCGTGCGCTTGGTGCCGCGGATATTGCAAGAGTGGCTGCACCGCCGCCGCGGCGCGTGCGACGGTTGAGAAACCAAAATCGCTTTTAGGGGTCAAGTTCAAAGTCTCGGGTGATGCTATGTGTTATGAAAGGTGTGGTAAGATTTAACTGACCGATCCGGCTGTCTTCTGTGTTGTAATAAAGTTCTATTGCCGCCCGCGTTGGCTAACCTTTTGGGTGCATTTGCACAACCTTCCTCGAGCATATCCCAATATATGAAGTGACACTTGTTTGAAACGTGATCACACTTTTAATAGAAAGATAGGTTGAGTTGAAATAACTATGCGTTTTTAGTGGTAATGTCAAACATTATACATAGATCTAATATTCTCTTTTGTTATTGTTTTTATATTAACAAGCATGTAGTACCTACTTGTTAATTTGTTAATTTTGTTCTCTGATGAGATTACTATAGATCTCAACAAAATGTTTACATAACTATTCTTGTAATTTCTGACATTCTAGCATCTTCAACTTTTTAAATAAAAGTTGCTGACTGTCCATTTATTCAAAGTCTGTGAATGCATAATCGACCTATCTTTGAAATTCCCGGGCAGTTTTCTATGACCGTTTTGTAGCTATTAACGGCTAAAGTGTTTGACCTTGCTGATATTTTGCCATGTTAAAGTTATTTTTTAAAATTAAGCATTTTTAATCAGTGGGTGCAAAATTTGTAACCATACTAAGTAACAAAAAAAAAATGTTTTGTAATACTTCTTTAGTTATTGTATCGAGTAATAAAAAACCACGGAGCAAATATTTGCTAAGTATAAAAAACTATTTATAATTAACCTCACAGTCAAAACACCACTTTATTTTTAACTATATAGGCACATACCTATATTTCGCAAGGCTATTAATTGTTAAAGTTAAACGTTACCTAACTCATTAAAAAAAAACTCACTACAAACAATTACGTTAGGTACGTACCTAATGTAATTGTATTTACATAGTAAGTTTTTTAAATATTCATTCATTGAATGCGGAGCTCGATAGCGTTCGGTTTGCGATCTTACCAGTAAAGCAACTTTCGCAATGTCGGGTAACTACTACTATTACCACCCCCTTTCTTTCCTTGGGTGTTGTAAAAGGAGACTAACGGACTAAAGACTGCACATACATCCAACAGCATAGTGCGGTGATGGGCTTACCACCTGTCACGCTGAGCACATGTGCAGAGGGCGCCAATAGTTCGAGGGAGTAAATAAGTCTTTCACCCGAGATAAACACTGTGTTTTTCATTACGAATTTTAGGAAAGTAAAAACAAAAACTTTAATGTCTTTAGTCCGTTAGTCGCCTTTCACGACACCCAAGGGAAGAGAGGGGTTTGTAGTATTATTTTAATGAGCCCATCGCCGCTCTATGCTGTTGGATGTATGTACAGTCTTTAGTCAGTTAGTCGCCTGTTATGTCACCGAAGGGAAGATAGTGGTTGGTAGTATTTTTTTATGAGCCCATCGCCGCTCTATGCTGTTGGATGTATGTGCTGTCTTTAGTCCGATAGACGCCTTTTTATTTTGATGATCCCATCGCCGTCCTATGCTCTTGGATGTATGTGCAGTCTATAGTCCGTTAGTCGCCTTTTACGACACCCAAAGGAAGAGATGGATTGTTAGTATTATTAACCGACTTTAAAAAAAGGAGGAGGTTCTCAATTCGACTGATTTTTTTAAAAATAGTAAGTCACAACTTCACCATGACAGTAGCTGTCAGGAAAACGATTCTCCCTAAGACGGAAAAGTACTACTTTCCACCCGTTCCTCAGACAACTTCAGACCTACTTTCCGTGTATGAGGAATGAAAAAATGATTTACTATCTGTGCTTACCAAATTTCGGATTGAAGTACTCTCGAGAAGTAACGAAAAGAAATTATCCATATTTTAATATAATTAATATTATATTAGTACAGTGATTATTAATTATGTGATTATTGAGGAACTTGATGGCGCAGCGGCTAGCGCGTTCGGCTTGCGATCTTGCCCGCTAAGCAACTTTCACAATGCCGGGTCGCTGGATGGTTGACCAAATTAAAAACATCTCGAGCTCCTCCGTGCTTCGGAAGGCACGCAAAGCCGGTGGTCCCGGTTGTCGTCGAAAGATGGCAGTCGTTAAAACCCACCAACCCGCATTGGGCCACCGTGGAGGGTTATGGCCTAATATCCACGTGCTATTGTTCACGTGGGAGGCCTGTGCCCAGCAGTGGGACGTTTATGGGTTAATGATGACGATGATGATTATTAATTAGCACAGCAATTATTACGACACATCTGCAATGAATTAATATATTATTATTATACTCTTCGATAAATGTTGATCAAAGATTATACTCTTTATTTTGGAAGGTTTTCTATTAGGTAACAAAACTACACGATGAGATTTGTTACCTCAACGTTTTTTGAAAGTATGAAGTAAACTAACAAACGGGGTTTAAGTTATTCGCGTCCGTAGGTTTACCCTTGAGACCCTACACGTGAAATGAATGACACTGATTGAGTGGTAGAGCCACGCTGCGTTACAGCACGCATTGGACCGGCTCGCCTGAGGTAATACCACCCTCTCACGAATATCCGGCGTGAAATAGTGGCACTTGGTGCTGTTGTGTTTCGTCCGGCCAGTAAGAGTTCCGGAGGCCCATTCCCCCCCTCCACACATTTCCTATTCCTTCTTTAAGCCTAGGTCGGCAACGCATCTGCGACTCCTCTGGTTTTGCGGGTGTCCATGGGCGGCGGTGATTTCTCTCCATCAGGTGACCCGCCTGCTCGTCTGCCTCCTTCTTATATAAAAAAAATAAATTATCAATAAATGTATTAAAATCACAAACTTCATAATTGATCAAATTGAAATGAGGCTACTGCAAATGAGCACGATGGCTTTAAATAGAAATAAATGTATGCATTTAAGATAACGGCACACAAATAACACGTTAATGGAACAGGTTTAGATAAAAATAAAATTGATTAATTAACTGTCGTGTTAGACTAAGTCTTAAATTAACTCCTAAACAAAGAGGTAAAGAATAATAATATATCAATCTCGGCATGGTTATAATTAAATTAGTTCTATGAAAAATTGATGAGATGGAGAAATTATAATTTTTCATAAGTTTTCTTATTTAGTAAAAAGTGCGCATTCATTATGGACTAAGATGAATTAATCTCTTTTTACAAAGGCTGCTCTCAAAGATTTGTGGTCATAGTTTGCCATCGTCACAATGACTCCACGTAAACTATTATTTTAATTGTATTCATTTATTAGTCAATGGCTAGTTGTTATTAATGATAAAGGTCATTGGGCATATTTGACCCAGATCATAAAATGTCGTACAAAAACCAAATATGTATTAAATTAAAGAACTAAATCTCACTTTTCATTTCATATAATTATTTAGTTTAAAATCCCCAGGAAAAAAATATAAGAACAATAAATGTTGGTTTTCTTTACCGATAATGAAATACGAAAGTTTACTTCTAGTTTGATGTGCCATCCTGCGGTGTAAGCTAATAAGGTTTCACCGCAGGATAGCATATAAAAATATTCCCACAGTATTCAATAAGAATTGATGATGATGATTTTTAGATGATCTTTTTTTTTATTAAAGAAGGAGGCAAATTAGCTGGCGGGTCACCTGATGGAGAGTGATCACCGCCGCCCATGGACACCCGCAAAAGCAGAGGAATCGCAGGCGCGTTGCCGTCCTTTATGGAAGGAATAGGGTTAAGGCAGTAATAGAAATTGTGAGAGGAAGGGGGGGATGGGCCTCCGGAACCCTCACTGGCCGGACGAAACACAACAGCACCAAGGGCCATTATTTCACGCCGGATATTCGTGAGATGGTGGTATTACGCAGGGCGAGTCAGCCCAATGCGTGCTGTAACGCAGCGTGGCTCTACCACTCAGTCAGTGACACTCATTTAGCACCACCCAGGGGTCACGTGTAGGGTCTCAAGGGTAAACCTACGGACGCGAGTAACTTTAACCCTCAAAATCTTACAAAATTGATTTGAAACAAAGTAGCATAAATTATGTTTTTTGTAGAATTTTTATTTTTATTTTCCTTTCAATCGTTTAATAACACTGAAGTAAAACTAAAAGGCCAAAAGTATCCAGAGTATCATAAAAAACGAAATGTAGCAGTTGTTTTTTTTAAAAGTAAGTATATATTTTCCCTCAATTCTCCCACGGTTTGCAAGCATGCGACCTATATTATTGTGTTGCAGCGACAATTATTTACAAGTCTGCCCTATTTTGTTTGTGTACGCCGTGGATCAAATATCCGAACAAAATGCAGAATGATCTTTAAAAATATTTAAAAAAACCGGCCAAGTACGAGTCGGACTCGCCTATGAAGGGTTCCGTAGCAGCAAGTAACATCATTTATTAGTTCTTGGAGTTCGTTGTAACTTTGATCTATGTTTGAATAATAGTGTATTTTTTTTTAAATTAATGAATTTAAGACGTATTAAAAAAAACTACTTACTAGATCTCGTTTAAACCAATTTCCGGTGGAAGCTTGCATAGTACTGTACATCATATATGTTTTTTAGTTTTATCTTTCTTTTATTTTAGAAGTTACAGGAGGGGGACACACATATACTATTCAGTTTAGAAAAAAATAAAATTAGAAACCTCAATATCATTTTAGAAGACCTATCCATAGATACCCCCACACGTATAGGTTTGATGAAAAGAATATTTTTGAGTTTCAGTTTTAAGTATGGGAAACCCCCAAATTTTTTTTTTCTAATTTTGTTTGAAAATGTTAATGCGGTTCACAGAATACATCGACTTACCAAGTTTCAACAGTATAGTTTTTATAGTTTCGGAAAAAAGTGGCTGTGATATACGGACGGACAGACAGACAGACATGACGAATCAATCCATAATCCGTGTTTTGCCATTTGGCTACGGAACCCTGAAAAGAGCAATCTTAACTAGCGGAATTTTAGCCACTTGAAAGCTAGTGTTATGTATACCATGTGAGTAAATATCACGTGGTAATACTGTTTATAAATAAAATGTATCAGACGCTCTACCACACGGCTCCTTAATCGTCTTTTTAATGTAAGTCTGTCATAATAACATTGTTAGTAAGTATCATTGCTGTGTTCCGCCGGTTAGAGATAAGATAGCCTGTTCCTGGAAGCTCTTTAGGTTTCTTTTCCTTAAATCTAAGCGCTACCAATCTGATTGTGGATTTTAAAACATAATAACGTCCCGATCAGCCGCTGGCAGAGAGCTAAAGCCTAAAAGGAAGCTTGCTTGTATGAAAATGTTAGTGGATCGATTTCATTGCACGCAAATATACCTATTACCTTTTTAACGACTGCATAAATGTTTTTGGCAGCGCTAATTTTTGTTTCTACATTCTATTATTTTAGTTGTCATGAAGAATTTAGCTTCGTTGCTATATTATTTTTATATGATGTTTAGTCTGTCTACCTGTTAACATATTTTTCATCATCATTAATTTATAAAAATACAATTTCGTTCCTTCTACATATTATGATACAATTAAATGGTTTTGGTTGTTGTCTTGCCTTGTTTGGATATACACTTGATCTAAAGTACATCGTCTTTTTCATGTGCTATTTTCAATTTCATTTAAAAGCATTATATTTAATAACCCCTCCCCCCTCTTCCCCAGACTCCACAGTTGCGTAAAATTCAGTATGCCGCTAAGTAATAAATCCCAAGTCAATAACATGTTTTGATGAATAATAATTAATAATAAAAATGATTTACTTTAAGTGCGTAACAAATTTCCGATTGAAGTACTCTCGAGAAGTCACGAGAAGAAAATTATCCATATTTTAATATAAATAATTAATATAGTACAGTGGTTATTAATTATGTGATTAATAATTAGTACAGCAATTAATGCGACACGCCTGCTATGAATGATTATTATTATTATTATACTCTTTATTAAAATAGTTTCTTAAGTTAAGGTTCTTTATATTATTGTATAAAAAAGTATTTATAATATAAAATACTAGCGGCCGCTCGCGGTTTCACCCGCGTGGTTCCCGTGAGAATATCGGGATAAAAAGTATCCTATGTATTAATCCAGGTTATAAACTATCTGTATGCTGAATTTCATCCAAATCCATTCATTAGTTTTTACATGAAAGAGTAACAAACATCCTTCCATACTTACAAACTTTCGCGTTTATAATATGTATTATTTAGAATATAATAAAAAACTTAAACTAGGTTGCTACCACCGCACCGGCAGCGGGGATAGACCCAAGCACTAAGCCCAAGCTATCGGTGGTTAGGGCTGCAGAGTGAGGAACCTCTTGCCTGACAATACGTGCTGTGCCAAGGAGTACTATCTTTTGTATCTGACCCTTAACCCAACATTACCCTCCTCCCGCCTTTCTAGATGTTGATCGCGGCTCTCAGCTACAAGAACGTTTGTCGAAACGACTATTATTATTAACTTGATTTTTAAATGGTATCAGGTTACGGACGTATTATTGCGAGACGATGGTGACAAAAAGGAATTTGTATTTGATTACATATTGTTAGAGACCATGATATTTCAAAGAGAACTACATTAGTTGAACACACATTGAGTCAAGTCAAAAAGATTGATTGAAATCGGTCATAGCCAGTTATGATTGTGACCACTGATTGGTCTAAATGAACGTAAATTGATGCTACGATCACTGCTTGAACAATTTGTTCTGCTTTATCACGTTTTGTATCATGCGGTTGTTTGTTATGTTTACAGTGTAGTTCAAAGGAATTACCCTTTTAGAACCTTGCATGCAATTTGTTGGAAATAGATTCATATCCGATCCGCTTTTGTTGTAGTAACATTTTAACTGTCTCTGCAGTTAGTTATGCTTCCGGGTTCACATCCAGAGGTTCAGGTTCGATTCCCAGCGAGCATTTACAGGATCATCATCATCATCAGCCTATAAACGTCCACTACTGGGCACAGGCCTCCCACGTGGACAATGGCACGTGGGGATATTGGGCCGTAACCCACCACGTTGGCCCAATGCGGGTTGGTGGGTTTTAACGACTGCCATCTTACGACAGCAACCATACCGGATATTATAAGAAAAAGTACTAATCAGTGACAACCCGGTCGAGTGGCTTGTACACCGGTTTTCATGGTGTCGCCATCTCTGAGGTCCCGGGTTCGATCCCCGGTCGGGTCAATTTAGAAGTTGTTGTTTTTCTAAATTGTCTCGGGTCTGGGTGTTTTATATGTAAAATAAGTATGTATTTAAGTATTTTAAGTATATTTATCCGTTGTCTAGTAACCATTTAAAGAGTTTCTTCGAAGCTTCTCTTTGGCTAAATAATTCGTGTGATTGTAGGAAAGATTTATTTATTTATTTATTTAATTCTTGGTAGGTACATACATAAATACATATAATCACGACTATTATCCCAAAAGGGTTAGTCAGAGACTAGGCAATGAGGACTGCAAAATCAGTCTTCATGCCATAGTCCACTTTTCACCAAATAGGGACTGCACATGTGCTCAGCGTGACAGGTGGTGAGCCCATCGCCGCTCTATGCTGTTGGATGTATGTGCAGTATTTAGTCCGTTAGTCGCCTTTTACGACACCCAAGGGAAGAGAGGGGGTGGTAGTATTCTTTTAATGAGGCGCTAATACGCGACACGGCTCTTGGTACATTAACTATAAGAGGTAGTTAAAATGTATGTGTATATAAATGTATGTAGATACATTAAATTACATATCATTCCTTTACAAAACAAATATAATATTCAAAATTAAATTATTTTTAGTAGGCATTATTATATTGGACTATGGTAGAGGATTGCTTTTGCTGCCCTCTCCTCATTGCCTATATAGTCTCTGACTAACCCTTCGGGGATAATAGTCGTGATTATATGTATTTATTATTATATCTACTTTCAATTTTTATATTTTAAGTAAGTAATTATTAATTTACATATTCAATACTTAAATTTTTCAACGGTATTATATGTTGAAAAATGTAATTTGATTATACCTACTTAAAGTCAGATTTATATAGAATAGGTGCTTTTTGCGATTTCTCAGTAAGAAGTACAATAGTAAAAGTTTTTTAAATACCTAAGTAATGATAAATAGAAGTATTTTATTTTCTAAGAATGCACGAAGAAATCCAGCAAGGTTTTCAACTTGGATTTTGTGATAATGGGCGTAGAAAATAAAGTTAAATTACTTGCTCGCTTGACTACCTATTTATTACGTGAGATATCTAGTGTAAATAAAAATAAATTGGCACGAACGTTTGTTGGCGTATAACTTCAGAACAGTTGCACCTGTTTGGCTCATTCCTTTTTCTGTTGTGGTTGTAATTGTTAGGACACGGTTTATATCAAACAATTTTTTTTGGAAATTAATCACGAGGTACAGTGTCCCCGCGGACGTAAACGCGGGCGTGCTGATAGTATAAAGGACAAGCGGCCGCTCGCGGTTTCACCCCCGTGGTTCCCGTTCCCGTGGGAATATCTGGATAAAAAGTATCCTATGTGTTAATCCAGGTTATAAACTATCTGTATGCCGAATTTCATTCAAATCCATTCAGTAGTTTTAACGTGAAAGAGTAACAAACATCCATCCATACTTACAAACTTTCGCGTTTATAATATTAGTAGGATAGGATTAAATAACAGCGGTTTGTTTAAACCACTTGTACACAAGGCAGAAAGCGTAAGGTACTCAGACTTACATTAATACCATAGTGAAAAAAAAAAAAATAATTATCACTATTTGATGGAAAGCATTAGAGGAGGCTTTTACCGCTATAGGCGGTCCCTACACTGAAGAAAACTTACAATACTAACTTAATCTTATAAAATATAATAACCAACTCAACTCAAATCTTTCTTAATAATATTATTTTTTCATAATTACACACACACTGTTACGAAGTGTTTGGAAATAAAAGCTTTTATTCTTGTATTATTATTACTTATCTAAAATCTCGCTAACATAATTATTATGATTCACATGGAAAGGCTTATCCCAAATATGGGACGTAAGGATGATGAGGATTACGAAACCCTTAGAAGGAAAAACAAACAGACTTTGGTATCCACTCTTTTACATCCGGTTAGTTTTTTTCTTTGAAAACATTATCTCATATCCGTTTATAGACAATAGTTGTTTGGTAAGAACTTACTTAATGCATCAAATATTACTTTTTTATGAACATAAGATGCTACAGACTGAATATTATGTAATAAAATAGAAGTATCACTCACCTCTTACCGCGAATATCATTTATGGGCCCTATTTTTCATCTCTACTGTGATTTTTGCGTGAATCGGTCCATTTTGGCGTTCTTGAACTCAGAAATAGAAATACATTAACAATTTTTGACTTTTTGAATAGTGTACAATAGCTATTGTCATTATTGTTCGTAGCGGCCTCGTTTTTGTAAACGCTTAACTTTTTAATTAAAATGAAACACCTTTTTACGGATTAACTCGCGTTTAATTTACTATTTACATAGTTTTTTATATTATCCTGACGTTTTAATAAAACCCAAAATTGCAGAAAAAGATTTTCATAAAATGCGCGAAGGCACTATTTTGAGCTCCTGAATTGAACCACTGTTCTAAACAAATGAAATAAAAACAATTTGAATCTGTTTTAAAGTCGTATAGTTCGAGCCGGCCGCGAAATTTTTAGTTATCATTGATTTTATTTAGAAAAAAAATCTTATTCTAAACCAAAAAACTTCGTAAATCGTGATCGTTAATCGAAAGTTAACTGTGAATTTCTCTTATCTACGATAATATTATTGAGCAAAATTTATACCAGATTTATTGTTACTTCATGAGGAATAAAGATTGTATTTGAATTTATATTTTATACATTTAATATTTTATGCACAACTGTACAGAGGCTGACTAAATGCCTTAGGCATTTTCTCCCAGTCAACCATAGGGTGGTGCAGAGAAATAAGTGGTAGGGTGCGTACAACTAAAATGGAAATATGGTAAATTTCATACATATACTATAAACATATATACAACGCAGATAGATATACACCATATACGTATACCGTAGATACATAATTATACACTCTATAATATATAAATAGTTAGTAAATATATAAATATCATAAATAAACGATTACTAATGTGGAGTACCACCTTGTACGGTAATGGAGCGTTCCCACGACCTGTCTGTCCACGCGCCCAACCGCGCCATCAGGCCGTGGGAATCAACGCATCCGATGAAGCCTGCCGCGGCGTGTCGCCGCCTGTGCGATCTATCGGCCGCACCACGCCGCGCCGCGCTTTGGCACTCCGCGCCAAGCCGCTACAAGCCGCGACAGGCATTGCCGGTCCCACGGCCCGTTTGCGGACGCGCCGCGACAGGCGTGGCAGTTAAGCGTTCCCACGGCGCGGCGCGGAGTGGCGCGGCGCGGATAGATAGCTGTGCAACTTGGTTTTGAACGCATACCAACTGGTGGACATTCTAATATTTATAGGGAGAGAATTTCAAAGGAGAATAGGTTTGACAAAGAAGGAAGAGTGAACGATGTCGGAGTGGTGAGACGGCCAGTTTAGAAGGCGATTAGAAGAAGAACGAAGTGTTTTTTCATGAGTGGTACATAGGTGTTGAAAGTGTGAGGAAAGATACGAAGGAGAATTAGGAAAACATAACAATAAATAATTATCCTAATATAAAACTAATTTATTATCCTACTTCGATAAAAACGACAAAGACAACTGCAAAATTACCTACTACAAAATGCGATGCGCCGGCCGTCCCAACTCAACTTATTCTCGCAGAGTGGAGATTTGTAATATTAAGCATGAATTTATTATCCTATTTCGATAAAAACGATAAACTCAATCGCAAAATCACTACAAAATGCGAAAATGGGCATTTTACGCCCATTTAAATATATTTTTAAAAATCACAGTCGAGATGTAATTTAGAAAAGGAATATAAATTGGATTTATTTCAGAAAATGTACAGCTATCTACGACTACGACCACGCTGTGCTGCGACTATGACATGCATAAAAATAATAAATACATAGAAATACATACATAGATGTATTAGATAATAGACAAAGATTATAGAATTGACTCCTGCTCTATAATTTCATACTGTTTGTTGCATAACATGCCAACCTCGTGCCATCTAACATTGCTTGTCATTACAATGATAATTCGAATTAACTTCCTCTTCATCCATTTTAAATGACAAGAACATTACCCTCTCTAACCTTGGGTGACGTATAAGGTGGCTAAAGAACTAAACATTACACGTAGGTACTGTAGAAAAGGACGATTGGGGGCGTGGGATTGAAACTATTACCTACTATAAACTATACCTTTTCTTAACATATGTCTTTATATTTCTTTACATAGGTTATAGTACATTATGATATAATTGCGGTAAGATGAAAATTACAGCCGAGGCGATATTGCTAGCCCGAGCCGTAGGCGAGGGCTACAAGAAAGCAGAGGCTGTAATTATCAAAGCGCACGTATGCCATACGACGTTTTATAACATATTTGTGAGGAACAAAAATCCGTAAGTGACTGCGTTTTTTTTTGTTGTTTTTCTAGTGCATGAATCTTTGGTAACTAAGCCAACATATAATTTTCTTTGTCCAACAGCATAGAGCGTAGATGGGCTCATCAAAATAATACCACCAGCCCCTCTCTTCCCTTGGGTGTCGTAAAAGGTGACTAACGGACTAAAGACTGCACATGCATCCAACAGAGCGTAGATGGGCTGATCAAAATAATACCACCAGCCCCTGTCTTCCCTTGGGTGTCGTAAAAGGCGACTAACGGACTAAAGACTGCACATACATACAACAGCATAGAGCGGCGATGGGCTCATCAAAATAATACTACCAACCCCTTTCTTCCCTTGGTTGTCGTAAAAGACGACTATCGGACTAAAGACTGCATATACATCCAACAGCATAGAGCGGCGATGGGCTCATCAAAATAATACTACAAACCCCTCTCTTCCCTTCGATGTCGTAAAAGGCGACTAACGGACTAAAGACTGCACATACATCCAACAGCACAGAGCGGCGATGGGCTCATCCAAATAATACTACCAACCTCTCTCTTCCCTTGGGTGTCGTAAAAGGAGACTAACGGACTAAAGACTGCACATACATCTAACAGCATAGAGCGGCGATGGGCTCATCAAAATAATACTACCAACCCCTCTCTTCCCTTGGGGGTCGTAAAAGGTACTAACGGGCTAAAGGCCTATGTTGTCCATATATTCAAATGATAACTAATTTTTTAATTACATTACCGCACTAGTGTCTAACTTATTACATTACGATGCTGAAATCGGTGTAATAAGAGCTACTTTACTAGCAAATGTGTTATAATAGTACATTATGATATAAGTGCGGTAAGATGAAAATTACAGCCGAGGCGATATTGCTAGCCCGAGCCGTAGGCGAGGGCTACAAGAAAGCAGAGGCTGTAATTATCAAAGCGCACGTATGCCATACGACGTTTTATAACATATTTGTGAGGAAAAAAAATAATTAGAAAATGACTGCGTTTTTTTGTTGTTTTTCTAGTGCATGAATCATTGGTAAGCCAACATATATTTTTCTTTGTCCAACAGCATAGAGCGTAGATGGGCTCATCAAAATAATACCACCAACCCCTCTCTTCCCTTGGGTGTCGTAAAAGGCGACTAACGGACTAAAGACTGCACATACATCCAACAGCATAGAGCGGCGATGGGATCATCAAAATAATACTACCAACCCCTCTCTTTCCTTGGGTGTCGTAAAAGGCGACTAACGGACTAAAGACTGCACATACATCCAACAGCATAGAGCGGCGATGGGCTCATCAAAATAATACTACCAACCCCTCTCCTCCCTTGGAAGTCGTAAAAGGCGACTAAGGGACTAAAGATTGCACATACATCCAACAGCATAGAGCGGCGATGGGCTCATTAAAATAATACTACCAACAACTTTTTTCCCTTGGTTGTCGTAAAAGGCGACTAACGGACTAAAGACTGCATATACATCCAACAGCATAGATCGGCGATAAGCTCATCAAAATAATACTACAAACTTCTCTAGCCAACATATATTTTTCTTTGTCCAACAGCATAGAGCGTAGATGGGCTCATCAAAATAATACCACCAACCCCTCTCTTCCCTTGGGTGTCGTAAAAGGCGACTAACGGACTAAAGACTGCACATACATCCAACAGCATAGAGCGGCGATGGGATCATCAAAATAATACTACCAACCCCTCTCTTTCCTTGGGTGTCGTAAAAGGCGACTAACGGACTAAAGACTGCACATACATCCAACAGCATAGAGCGGCGATGGGCTCATCAAAATAATACTACCAACCCCTCTCTTCCCTTGGATATCGTAAAAGGCGACTAAGGGACTAAAGATTGCACATACATCCAACAGCATAGAGCGGCGATGGGCTCATCAAAATAATACTACCAACCCCTTTCTTCCCTTCAGTGTCGTAAAAGGCGACTAACGGACTAAAGACTGCTGCACATACATCCAACAGCATAGAGCGGCGATGGGCTCATCAAAATAATACTACCCACCCCTCTCTTCCTTTGGGTGTCGTAAAAGCTACTAACGGGCTACAGGCCTATGTTGTCCATAAATTCAAATGATTACTAATTTCTAAATTACATTACCGCACTAGTGCGAGACTTATTACATTACGATACTGAAATCGGTGTAATAAGAGCTTCTTTACGAGCAAATGTGTTATAAAATATATTACATTATTAAAATATACAAATAACATGATCAAGTCTACCCATGTTGGCACTTCAGTACCCCAAGCACGAACCATCATGGTACTAGTTAAGGTAATCGTAATCGTATTATTTTGTATTAAAACCATAAAGTCACTAAACCTTTTTCATACAAAATAATACGATTACGATTACCTTAACTAGTACCATAATGGTTCGTGCTTGGGGTACAGATCGTTCTCTTTAATTCCCCGTTTGACTACTTGTCATTTTAAATTACGTTTTATTTATAAATTACTACAAAGTAAAACCAGCCAGCGCCCTAACATGGTATAAACTCGACAGTACCTACATCCAACAGCATAGAGCGACGATAGGCTCACTACCTATCACGCTGAACACATGTGCAGTTGTAATTTTGGTGAAAGGTGTACTATGGCAGTGGTATGGACATCATGGACGGCACATGGACAACAGCACATTGGGAGGTAATCAAATAAATAAGAAACTCAGCAAGGACTAATTTCTTATATTTTTACGAATACGACATTTTTATTACATGAAAAAGGAAGAATAGACTCTCGATTGTGTTCAATGAACATTGTAATAGCCCTGCACTCAGCGGGTTCACTGAATTACATGTCATGTACGCACGTAAGTTAATGGAGCCCGCCAGTAATACAGATAGGTAGATTATGCACCAAGGTGATAAAGTAGTGTTATATGTAGCGGGCGCCCCGTATTGAATCCCGAGCAAAGCGAGGGAGTTAAGACAAGAATCCTGAGTGCAGCGTGGGATTCAAAGTCGCCAAAGACGAAGGCACCTTTATCTACGAGGAGAACACTCTACTTTTCACACCATCTACGAGACAATAAAAAGCAATAAGATTAACAAAGCAATTTTCAGTATTCGCGCCTCTTTTAAATTTATGTTCTATTTTTCGTTTATTTTTAATCTACTCGTGGTAGCCAGTTCGATTTTCAAACACTTTATTTTTTTATTGGTGAATGCATGGACTTATATAGCATGTACATTAATTCTACTTTATGTTCCAAATTCAAATCACATTAATGACCAGCGGGTCATAATGAAATTCAGTACACTACAATATTTAATGCCCTGCTAGACGTCAGGTCTTAAATGACTTACACCTTCTGTAGGTTAGGTTTGCATGACATGTAATTTGACATTGTCGAGCAGATGGTGTAAAAATATTATTATTAAAATGTATTTAGGGATAAGTGGATGAATAAACGACATCTTTTCTATACGAACTACTGACCAACTATAGACTGCGTGTCACTGTACCTAGATATTTTCTAAATAAACCTAAACAATGTTAGAAAGAGGGGAGGAAGGCCTTTGCCTAACAGTGGGAAAATATAGGCTAGTAAATAATAATATGATATTAACAAAAAACAATGTTGTAGGGCTTCTTGGCATTTAAGTGAAGCGTCATGCCTGCTGTAATAGTAATGTGAAATAATGGTTGATGGTGAATAAAACAAACAGTGCAACGTCACTTTTGAAATTCCTTTAAAAAAGTATTACTGAGGTACGTGTGATATCTCAGTAAAGTCCCCCATGTTTACTAAAACCCAAAGGGTTTGGAGGTACTATCATTTACAAGCAACTCTGATCACCACCACTACCCAAGATCCAACCCACGTTTGGCGCATGGTGATTGAATCATACCAATCAGTTGTGGCGATGACTTGATTCAATAAAAAAGGCCTTTGCCGTAGCACAAGTACACAGTCCGGATCTTACCCAGACCATCCAGGACGCTAGCGATACCTAGTCGTAATAATCCAAGCGCAGCAGAGGAGTTCCAGTTGTAAATCCAATATCGTCGGATTTTCTTGAGGTTCTTGGAGTTTCTAAAGTGAAGGAGGTACCATTGGGACCCAAAATACCAGAAGAGGTCTCTAAACGATAGGGAAATCCTCATAGATGGTGACGTGAGTGCCAGTGTACAGGCTAATTACTCAATTCATCATCCGCATAAAAGCGTTCCACTGCTCGGCACAGACCTTCTCAAATAGAAAACACATAGGGAGATTGGGCTATAACCCACCACACTGGCCCAATGCGGGTCGGTTGATTATTATAATTGTAAAAAAAAATATTTTTTTAAAATTGTAAAAAGTCATCATCATCAGTCTATAAACGTCCCACTGCTGGGCACAGGCCTCCCACAGGGACAATAGGAAGAAGGAAAGAAAGAAAAGACATTTACTTTTGACATCACACGACCAAACACACAATAACACAGGTACAAACAAAATTGGGCACAGTAGAGAAGTGCACTGACGTTTGATGCCAAAACTGTGCTCAGCTCAATATAAGCACGTGGAGATATTGGGCCGTAACCCACCACGCTGGCCCAATGCGGGTCTGGTGAGTTTTAAACACTGCCATCTTACGACAACAACCGGGACCAACGTTTTTTAAAAATGTTTTCAACAAACTATTTAGATCCCTGTATTTTACTTTAGCATGCAAAGTTTCATCAAAATTGGCTTATTGGTTTTTAAAAATTACGATTTGGAAGTTTGTATGGAAAATTGAAATGCTTAAACCCTTTTAAACGCGCATACTTTTTCTTGTTTGGTTGCAATACGAGTAGTTGTGTGCATGAACATTTTCCACTGACACCAGCACCCACACACGTATAAGCCGAGCATTGTACTCGTAAAACAATTCAGTAATGTATACGTACGCGTAATTACTGATGTAGCCAGTGGAAATCTAACTGGGTGCGTGTTATCGTGCGAAGGTCTTGCTAACTGGAACGTTCGTTTAAATTATTAGTTAGTGCAATCACTCACTGTTTAATAGGTTTGAGTGAATTCGTTGTTTTTTTAAGTGCACCTCATCAGCATTCTAGTTCAGTTGCTTTCGGGCGTTTCGTTATGTGTATACATTTGGGTAAATCTTCAAAATATTTTTGCTACTGAATAGTTTGCCTGATGGCGTGTAATAATACTTTTCCTATACAGGATTAATCTGGCACCTCCTGCCAAAAGTAAATATGGGATAAAAAAGGTGATAACAAAATATTTGACGTAACCTAAAAATAATGAATGTTTTCTTTCTTTAGATACAATTATTTGCCTGCTTTTTAAATCCTACATTTGTAGTGCGTGCGCTCACCCTCGCGGTCAAGCGACGGGCGCGCCGTCATTGGTGCATGCAAGGCACAGACCACCTAGGTGGTCTGTGATGCAAGGGGTGAATTTATAGCGGTCACGTCACGAGCACGCGCTTTGATATCGAGGCGGCGCGGCGGCCGCGCGCTAGGTGACAATAATTTTCATTTTCTCAAGGAAGAGTTGAGACAAAAATGTAAAAAATAAGGTTTTTTTTATTTCATTATTTGATTGTACTGCTCCTATTGGATCACGTAAAAAATTTGGCGGGGTGTCCAAAATTAACCCTTTATAAATAAAAATTCATTACCACGAATGTTTGTTCGCGCATCTTCAGACCGGCCGCACCTATTTGGCTAATACTTTTTTGTACACTAGTACCTACATATGTACACACATATAATTACGACTATATTGTGGTTTAATTAATTAATTGCGTGTTCTTTTAACATTGAAAATGTTTTTTCGATCGCTCCGGTAGGGCCCCATTTTCTTTTAGAGAATTCTCACGGGGTACGGGGTGTTAATGCGGACAAAGTCGCCGGGCCGCCAGTATTTTAATACTTCTTCAGCCTTTATACGGCCTACTGCGCTGGTCTCATACATTCCCGTATTTCTTTACAAGATTACATGCTACTCTTTAATAGCACGTCATCCATGGGGGATTAAAAGAGCCTTACTTATGAACACTATTTAAGGATTATTTAGTTATGCATTATTTAGTTAAACATTGTTTAACTAAATTATGCTCATGCAAATAGTTTTCGTAAGTAAGGTGTCATCCGCGAACCGATAAGAGTTTCTTGAAAAGTTTTTCCTATTTAATTTTATCTACCTTTCCATTTCTCATGAAATGACGAGTACATTAAAATATAGGTCTCGGAATCACAAACTTTTCCTTTTTTATCAATGCATTACATTGTGTCCATAATAATATTTTCGTCTTGGAATTCTACCGTAATTAAGTTCAAATGTTTCCGTAACGATCGCATTAGATTAATATTAGTTTAATTGCATTGTTTAAATGGCGGTGTTGTTTATTGGCTAAACATGAAACAGGATTTCGATGTTATGATGGAACAGTATAGTTATACTGCGACTGCTAACGCAACTTTTACCTGCTATTAAACATTTCTGGAAGTCGCTAGTATTTTGTAGTAAAATTGAATTGACTCTGGTATGTACACGACTGTGCTGAATTATTGGTGCCAAAAAGATTTTAAAATTGCTATCAAAGCTAATTTATATTTAGATCTTTGTGACAATGAAGTAGACTGCTAAATATAATTTAAGAGAAGAACAATTACTTATTTACAACAACATCAAATAGCTATTGAAATTGAATTTTCTCAATTTAATATGTTGTATCCTTTTGTAAACTAAAGTATTTAAATGTAACGCTTTATTCCGATCCACTGGTGTTTATTTTGCATTATTATGTTATCCTACCGTTACGAAACCCTTTGTTGTCCGTGGTTACAGGAAGATTGAGGTAATTTTAAATAAATAATCAATGTATATTGCAATAAATAATTAGAATTTAATCAAGTTGGTTTGTGTGATTCGTACAAAGCATTTAATTGCTTATAAACAGCCACAATGGTACAATATCTAGTGCGAGATAGAAGATATAATAATCTTTCTTGAATGTCACAGAAATTAAAACTCTAACTTTATAATTCTATGGCTGTCGTTCTGCTCAATAAAGTAATATCAGCTTATAGCTTTACAAATTTTAATGCTATTCATCTGAAATAAATGAACCGCTGAATGTTTCAAGTTCGCAACCGCCACAGTAATAATAAAGGCGCATTGGATTTTGAGACCCTTTGCACTAGAATAAAATGATCAGGGTTTATTTGGGAGGGTTTGCCAAAATTTTGCCAATTTGATCAGTTAAACTTATACCACCAATAGAAGGTGGTGCCATTGGATAGCTCAACGTCCTACGTCTACAATTTTACTGAATACAAATGTTTAACCACGTATAAAAAATTCATAAAACGGTTTTATCTTATATCTAAGTCTAGAAGCATGTGAATAATGGAAACAACATTTTTGTTTTTTCATCAGTTAGAGGTAAGATAGGCATTTGTGGTGGTGGTGGTGGTAAAAGAGCTTCCATCTTAAGTATATAGCTACTTTATAAGCAAGAGTGAGCCTTCTCAATTGCAGAATAAAAATAAGGCATTCTTGTTACACTATTTTATCATAATCATCATCATCAGCCTACATTTGTCCACTGCTGGACATGCTCTCCACTAAACAAGATCCGCGGCTACATACATTTACTTTTAGTTTGATGTACAACTTGTAGTTAATTAACACGTTAACAGTTCCCATACAAAAGGGTCTGACCACCCGATAAGCCCAAAGAAACTAATATGTAATTACAGTTAGTTTTATTAAACTTACCAGGAAAATAACTTTTTGTCATAATATTTTTCCATTTTCCTCGATTTTCCTTTATGACCATGTGGGGTCACGGACTTATGAGTAAAAATTTACCTGCTCAACCTGTTCCTTTTACCAGCGCGGCACCATCCACCAGCTCTGCTCCTTCTACAAGAACAGGTTTGAGACATTTCGGGGTTAAAGTTACTCGCGTCCACGTTACTCGTGGCCTTTTAGTTTTACTTTAGCGTAACTAAACGTTTGAAAGGAAAATAAAAATAAAAATTTTACAAAAAAAATTCTACTTTGTTCCAAATCAAATTTGTAAGATTTTGGGGGTTAAAGTTACTCGCGTCCGTAGGTTTACCCTTGAGACACTACACGTGACCCCTGGGTGGTGCTAAATGAGTGACACTGAGTGAGTGGTAGTGCTTTGTTGCAGCACGCATCGGGCCGGCTCGCCTGGCGTAATACGAATATCCGGCGTGAAATAATGGCGCCTGGTGCTGTTGTGTTTCGTCCGGCCAGTGACGCTTCCGGAGGCCCTCCCCCCCTCTTCTCAAAATTCCTGTTCCTTCCTTAACCCTATTCCTTCCACAAAGGCCGGCAACGCGACTGCGATTCCTCTGGTTTTGCGGGTGTCCATGGGCGGTGGTGATTACTCTCCATCTGACCCGCTGCTCGTTTGCCTCCTTCTTTTATATAAAAAAAATTAATTGATTTGGCGAAATTGCCCGGAAAAAAAGACAAGAGGAAACCGTAAAAAATGCACAAGCTGTTACAAAAAGTTAAAAATAATAAATAAATAAATCTTTCCTACAATCACACCAATTATCTAGCCCAAGAGAAGCTTCGAAGAAACTCGTTAAATGGTTACTAGACAACGGATAAACATACTTAAAATACTTAAATACATACTTATTATACATAGAAAACACCCAGACCCGAGACAATTTAGAAAACAATAATTTCTAAATTGACCCGACCGGGTTTCGAACCTGGGACCTCAGAGATAGCGACACCATGAAAACCGGTGTACAAACCACTCGACCAAGGAGGTTGATAAGTATCTGAAGGATAATATTCAACTGTAGCGGCAAAAATGTCTCCCAAAGTACATCAAGAATGCAAACAATCCAAGAAAGGTTATTGTCATTCTTGTTTCGTGAATGAACATAAATAAATATGTATTTCTTTAAATAAACACTAGCATGCATGCAAAATAAGTTTTTATTCCTCCCGTAATCCCTTACCAATTGTAGACCTAACTTTAAGATAATCTATATTGTTTTCACGGATTTTGTATGACCAATTCTTCCCTCATAAGTCCACAAAATAACAAAAACCATAGGCACTCGTAAGTCCGCATTAAAATAGAGGATGAAAAATTCTAAGTGCTATGAACCCATATGGGTCAGGGACTTATGGGTATAATCAGCTATGACCCCATACGGGGTCAAAGGACTGTCAACTGTTAACTCAACACATCAGACAACCCAACTTATTTAGACAGTTGGAGAGAAAGATTGCTAGAAATGGAAAGTTCGACTCCGGGGTATATTGGGCCAATTGTCAGAATGTCCAGTGTGTCAAATGACAAGGCAATAATGCCCAATTGTTAAAATGACCAGTTGTCATAATATCCAGGCTTCAAAACAACAAATTGCTAAAACGTCTAATGGCCATAATGTCAAGTTACCAAAACAACAAATTGTTAAAAAGTCGGATTGTCATAATGTCCAATATCAAAACATCCAATTGCCAAAACGTCTAATAGACATAATGGCCAATTACCAAAACCACAAATTGTTTGTCAGCTTTTGCCATTTTGGTTAAGGAACCCTAACACGAGTACCTAAAAAGGACACTTTGTAAGGGTCTTTATAACATCAGCTGCCCGGCTAGCACGATCACGTTTATTCGCCGACATAAAGCATTCGGCCCGTACTGGCAAATATGTGAGTACGAGTATGAGAGGGACGTGTGCTTTATGTCGGTAAAAACGTGATCGTGCTACCCGGTCTGGACGTTATGACTTCTTGGACATTCAGAGACTTGTACAAATTGACTAACGGTCTTTATAACATCTGGACGTTATGACTTCTTGGACATCCTGACACTTGTGCATATTGACCAACGGTCATTATAACATCTGGACGTTATGTCTTCTTGGACATTCTGACACTTGTACATATTGACTAACAGTCAATATATCATCCGGACATTATGTCACCTTGGATATTCTGACAATTGGTCCAATATACCACTGAGTCCTCCTATCATCCGGACATTATGTCACCTTGGATATTCTGACAATTGGTCCAATATACCCCTGAGTCCTCCCCGCTTGGCGTTAATCAAGTTTTCATACAAAATTTATCCATTTACTTTACTATTCGATTTTTCGAAAAGTTGTTCTTGCTTATTGTTCTCATGAAAGCAAAAATATGTGTGTCAGGATATTAGCATATGAAAGGCCGTGGTCTCTGATTACCCATCCGGGAAACAGGCGTCATGTGTGTTTTTATATTGTCTTTTTGTTTCATATACTAGAGCACCGCATTTTAAGTCCATGACGCAGTAAGTATATATTTAT
Source organism: Scoparia ambigualis (assembly GCA_963921215.1). Classification (NCBI taxonomy): domain Eukaryota; kingdom Metazoa; phylum Arthropoda; class Insecta; order Lepidoptera; family Crambidae; genus Scoparia; species Scoparia ambigualis. Next base: position 8,363,042 of record OY992511.1, on the reverse strand, counting down.
ATATGTATTATTTATAATATACGAATCTCGAATATTAATTCAAAGATTGAACAAAATAAGTAAGAACGAGCTATGTAAATATTAGCGGTAAAGTTCGCTAGTTTAAATTATGCCGGAAAAAGATGACATATTCTCATAAACAGACAAATATATATAGTATTGACGATGAAGTGCTATTGACGTAGCAACGTTGCTTGTCGTTAAACGCAGAATTAATTAATTTTAGTTCCTACAGTTATACTAATATAAGTTGACTTTTGTAAGATTTCATCATGATAATAACCGTGTCGCGAAGCGGTGAAAGAATACTACCACCCCCTCTCTCCCTTCGGTGTCGTAAAAGGCGACTAACGGACTAAAGTCTGCACGTACGGTCGGGGTCACCGTCGCTTCACCACTTTGCAGAAATTTTCGTATGAAGCGCGCCGCCCGCCCGGGTATGTGCCCGTACCAAATAGAGGACGCGGTGTGCAAGGGATTTTGACCTTTGGACTGGTAAAGCGACGGACTCCGCGATAGTACCTACATCCAACTGCGCAGAGCGAACGATGAGCTTACCACCTGTCACGCTGAGCACATGTGCAGATTCTATATAGTGAAAAGTGGACTATGGCAGAGGACTGCTCTTGCGGTCCTCATTGCCTAGTCTCTGACTAACCCTTCGGGGATACCTAATAGTCGTGGTTGTATGTACGTACTTAATCATGAATAATAAATCGTTTTTTTTTATCAATTGTAGCGAAGACTCGATTCCAACGATGGTGGCCTTTGCCGAGCAGTTCGTAAGGCAGATGAAAGTTAAAGTGCTTTCCCGTAGTGGCAAAAAGAAGAAAATAATATCTGCACCTATATGGTTACTTAATATAATAAATCAATAGATATGCTCCCATTGCTCCCATGCTACCCACATACCTACACACTCACAACTGACAGTATAGGCCACCTATACTTTTTGGTGTAAGTTTAAACTTTAAGTAGGTAGGTACCCTTTTAACTGAAAATAAAAAATGAAATGAAAATAAAAAAAAATGAAAAAACGCTTTTATTGCAACAGTCATCAATGTACATAATAATGTAGCCCTGGCTTTTGAAACAAAAATTACCTACTTGTGTTAGAAAAGCCAGTTCCTTCCTAAGTTGACAAAACTCACTGGATTTTGTTGTGATAAAAGGTTACATGAACCAAGAACATTAACATAATTTAATAAAAAAAAAATATAATCACTTTTGACCTAAACATAACATAGTATTTTATTTTCAGTTATATTATATAATTGCGACAAACAGAAATGTGTCACTTGTGTGAGAGGTGTGTGGTGTGGTTGGTGTGTGTGGATGTGTGTGTGTGTGTATGTGTGTGTGTGGGGGGGGGGGGTGGGTGTGTGTGTGAGTGTGTGGTTGGTGTGTGGGTGTGTGTGTGACTGGCTCTATGATCTAGTGCTTAAAATACCTTCCTCAGATTTAGTACCCTGAGGTTCCATTTCCAGCTATTATGCTAGGCTTAGTTGGTGGTATGGCTAGTTCTAAGTCTGCCTGCCTGCCTGGCTAGATATCATCCATCTTGTATGAGTCTCTCGCCATAACAACAACAGGTATAGGTATATGTAAGCAGCATTGTTGTGCACTGACAGAAAAGATAGATAGCCAATTCCTCAGTAGTTGAGGAATCAGACTGGAGTGCGCTTCCACTTTCGTCCTTATCATCAGGTTCAGATAAAAGCAACATTTATCCTTCAAAATCAAAAATCAAAATCAAAATCTCTTTATTCAGTAAACTTAAAATAAGCATTTTGAATGGATGCATGCCCGCCCACCCCGCCCATTCAGGAAGTCTTTTAGCTGTGGAGAAGAACGGGCGCAAGAAACTCCACAGGTTTATAATAATATAGAAGTAACGACATTTACAAAACAATATGTCGTTACCAAATCATACAACATACAAAGATAAAAAAAAATCGGTGTGTAGAAACCACGCAGAAACGGTCTTACGTATAAACGTACTTACTTAAATTTGAGTGTTACGAATTGACATTTTTGTATATGTCAAATCTTATTCAAGTTTATAAGTAAAGGGGGTAATTGTATAAACGCTGAACCTATTAGTTTCATAATTAGATTATATTCAGACGGTTCGGCAGTTTCAACTCAAAATATTTGTAATCTACGGACAACATCTTATATTTGAATGGATGTATTGTGTAACTCGAAAAACATTCGGACGTCATGGTTAAAAGGTGAATGAACCTTCATGTATGGTTGGGCTTTGCAAGAAAATACATTGTGATAAAATAGTATTGTTGCGTCTTGCAAGGTTTCTTTTATAACATCTAAAATTTTATTATTTTAAATCACGTGTTCGATAAAGATTTCGATCTTTGAACTTTAAAGCCAGTCTAAAACACCTAATTTGTAAAAACAGCTACCTACTGTCTTTGTGTGCTCGGTTTGGTCGGTGGTAGGGCTGTTAAGTCCGCCTGGCTAGCTACCACCGTCTTATCTAAGTTTATCGCCATAACAACGATGTTTATAGCATTGTTGTGTTCCGACAGTTTGAGATAAAATAGCCAGTTCCTCAGTGGTTGAGGATTCCGGGTAAAGCGCGCTTCCACCTTCGGCCTTATCGTCACTACGTCATCAGGTGAGATGAAGGCCAAGCGCTTACTCGTTGTAGATAAAAAAACGCATTTTAAAACTTTAAAATAACTAATTCCTTAACATCATTCGTTCTTTTGTAGCGAATTATACCTATAGTAGCGATTATGTTGTACTTAGCGATCTATTAGAGTGAGCATTTGGCAATTATCTGTATACTTGTCTACCAATTTACTATCGAAAACGCTAAGGCGTTAGCGTTTAACGCAATAGAATCGAAATGGAGCGGTTGCCACATGTCCAATTTGTTGTCGCTTAGTAACCAATAGCAAGTGAGCTGACAGGCTGGCTTGGTATACCTATCATCATCATCATCAGCCTATAAACGTCCCACTGCTGGGCACAGGCCTTCCACGTGGACAATAGCACGTGGAGATATTGGGCCATAACCCACTACACTGGCCCAATGCGGGTTGGTGGGTTTTAACGACTGTCATCTTACGACAACAACCGGGACTAACGGCTTAACGTGCCTTCCGAAGCGCGGAGAAGCTCGAGATGTTTTAAATTTGGTCACCCATCCAGCGACCCGGTATTGCGAAAGTTGCTTAGCGGGCAAGATTGCAAGCCGAACGCGCTAGCCGCTACGTCATCGAGCTCCTTCTTTACTAAAGCCGAATTCGATAAAGAAATCTACAATGAATGGTGTTTTTCTCTTAGGAAACAGTAAAAATTCAAGTGACATTGTTGCTGCACACAGAATTGTGAATAATTTGATTATAAACATTCTTCATCAGGCTCTGTATAGTTGAGGTTACAAGTTTCACAGTGCAGTTTTATTTCCATGTTTAACTCGCACAACATTACGACCACGGTAATATTACTGTGTTAGGACTGTCCATCGGCCTTTTATCATCACCTAACATCAGGAGAGAGATGAAGGCCGCACTTGGACTTCTTGACGGGAAAGTGAAGCGTCATGTCGGCAGTTTTGATTAATTAATTTTAAAATAATGGCGTGAGTATTATTAACCGTAAAGTGTTCCTGAACGTGCATCAGCGTTATTTAGAATGTATTAACCGCACCAAGCCAATATTTAAGATAAAAAGGCCGCACTTGGACGCAAAGCACGTGTTTACCCGTAGTGAATAAAAAAGAAACGAAACACACTGTAGCTACGAATGTAGAATAAAACTTCAAGCGATCCTTGTTGTACTAGTTGTCATCGTAATTATTAACATGAACCGTGTGGTATACAGGCAATATGCCTTGGTGTTTTCCTCGACCTTGCCAAGGCATTTGACACGGTCTCGATACCTACTCTTGTGGACAAACTTGAAAATATAGGAATTAGAGGTTCAGCCTTACTTATTTTCAAAAATTTCCTTTGCGGTCGGGTGCAAAGGGTAAGGGTTAATAATTTTATTAGTTCCGACGCCGATGAAACTTTTGGGGTTCCGCAAGGTAGTATTCTTGGTCCAAGTCTTTTCCTTATTTACATAAATGACCTATGCAACATGACACTAACAAATGGCAAATTGTTTATCTACGCAGATGATACAGCTTTAGTTTTTTATGGGGATACTTGGACTGAGGTTCAAAATATTGCGGAAACTGAACTACAAAAGGTGGCTAAATGGCTCGGAGAAAATTTACTTACTTTAAATATATCTAAAACTACTTACATACAATTTCACACGGTAAATTCTCATTTGGCCGATATTAATCTAAAAATTCACACTTGCGAGGACAAGCATAAATGTTCTTGCACTAATATTACGAAGTCCGAGACTGTTAAATATCTTGGTATTGTGTTGGACAGTAAACTGTGTTGGCTTCCTCATATCGAGCTTGTGACAGCGCGCACGCGAAAATTAATCTGGACTTTCAAAAGGTTGCGCCATGCCGCTGAATTTGAACTCCTCCGCACTGTTTACTTTGCCCTAGCGCAATCGGTCATCGGATACTGTGTGAGTGTGTGGGGCGGAGCTTGCAAGATGTATCTCATTCAGCTTGAAAGAGCCCAAAGATCTCTACTAAAAGTAATGACCTTCAAACCCTATAGATTCCCAACAAAGCTTTTATATGAACAGTGTGAACTGCTTACTATAAGGCAATTATATATCTTTAATATAATAATCCAACAACATGCCAATACCCGTTACAACCCGGAGACATGCCGTAATAAACGGCTTACACCGAATGTACTCTCCCCAGTAAATTTTCGTACTGCCTTTGCAAGGCGACAACGTGCGTATCTCTCAGTTTGTCTCTATAATAAAATAAATAAAAAATTAAATGTTTACCCTCTTCCACTTTATGAATGCAAATCAATATTTAAAACCTGGCTTATGTCCTTAAACTACGAGGAAACAGAAGATATTATATTCAACTAACGGGCTACATATAATATAAATAAACAAATTTATTAGTAAGTACCTATCTTTAAATAAATAGAAATAAATATGTATTAATTTTATATTTGTTTATACATACATTTATATATTTATAATAAATATTATTTAACATAGTAATTCACCTTATTATATATTGAAACATTATAATATAAGTACTTAATTTAATATACATAATAATGTAAAGTGCATTGTATTTTTTTCGTTTTTATGATGTTTTCTTGATACTTGTTGCAAAAATTGGGAGAAGCCCCTGACCCTTGAGATACTGGCATTTTAGCCTAGTTTGGGGTGTCAGAGTTTTCATAGGAAGTTGTAAAACTATATGTCAATAAAATTATTATTATTATTATTCACGTGTTTATTTATTTTCTTAAGTGTAGGTTTTTTATAATATCCCATATAAAAATAATAAACAAAACTACTATAAAAAATAAAACATTTAACATTATAAAAAACCTAAACCTAGGGTGCCGCCAGCAGCGGGGCAGGGCCCAAGCTACCGGTGGTTAGGGCTGCAGAGAGAGGAACCTCCTGACGATGCGTGCCGTGTCAAGAAGTACCGCCTTCTGTATCTGGCCCTTGATCCAGCCGTCTAGCGAGAGTCTCTTGAGATGTTGGTCGAGACTCTTCGCTATTATTATTATTATTATTATTATTAATATGCCACATAATTACAATGACAATTAGTACAACAAGGTTATCAGGATCGCATTAAGTTGTTATCTACGTTCGTAGCTACAGTTTCTTTCGATTCTTTTTTATTCATTACGGGTAAGCTCGTGCTTTGCGTGCAAGTGCGGCCTTTGTACTATAAGAATATTACCAACCCTTCTCTTCCCTTGGGTGTCGTAAAAGGTGACTAACGGACAGAATACGGCACATAACATTTAAAATCATAGAGCGACGATGGGCTCGCCTCCTATCACGCAGAGCACATGTGCAGTTGTAGTTTGGTGAAAAGTGGACTATGGTAGTGAACTGCTTCTGCGGTCCTCATTGCCTAGTCTCTGACTAACCCTTTGGGGATAATAGTCGCGAATATATAATAATAATAATAAAACACTTTATTTGCACACTAAGAAATTAACTGTTACAAAACAGTACAATAGGCAGAGAAGAGAGTACAAGTAGGCGGCCTTATTGCTTTATAGCAATCTCTTCCAGGCAACCTTGGGTGAAGAATAAAGAAAAATAGTAAAGAATAAAGAGTAGGTGCATATAAAGATAGAAACAATTAAGAATAAATAAATATCTATGAAATACGGAAAAATAAGGACAGAAATATGTACTAATAGTTAGCTAGATGGGAGCCGAAGAAGATCTGACTCGATAATATGTAATATGTATTATAACCTATGTATTATTAACTTCCCACTGTTGGTTTCAGGCCTTCCCCTATACACCATAGCTAATGAAGAAACATTAAGACGTCACAGTTCCAAAGGTGAATAATCTGTTTACGTTCACGTATTTCGGAACCTGCACGCCCATTGCCCTTGGATAGTGTCAGCTGCGATTTATTATGTTTCGACTTTGATCGGTGCGTCAGAAGAAAAGAAAATGCGTTGAATAATAGATTTTACCATTAAACATTGTTATCAGATGCAAATCGCCTGAGACGTATTTTTGGCCAAAGCTCCTAGGATTTTGGGAGGATCGAGATGAGACTAGTACCTACCAAGAATTGAGGAATTTATCGGGACGATTGACCTAGAAGTATAGGCAAGAACGTTCATACAAACCATTTGTTCAAATTCTGGAATAAGAGACCTAAAGTTCGCTGCAGCCGCTGCAGCGCTTAAACATTTAAATGTTGTCTAATCAACAGACAGACAACGCAGCGCCGCAGCGCCAGATCGGTCAAAGACAATGTAGTGTGTATCAAGATGGCGTCCCAAATAGATTTTCAATAACAATAATTGAAAAAATATATTTTCTATTTTAATAATACGATATAACTACATAATAATGACTTAATTAAAAAATAATTTCACTTACTTGACAACTCAATTGTAGTAAACGTCTAGGTGAACACTTTGAAAAGAAATAAAGAATTATTTTCGCCGCTTTTTTTCGTCAAAGCCACACTAAAGCAAGGTGCCGAGTCGACTCCGCAGATGAGTGGAACATAGTGCGTGTTCGGAAGGGCCTATCTAGTGTAACGTATATATCGCTGAACGGGACACGTGTGAGCGTTTAAATTTTGAAAATCGGCTGGTAACTTTATTTCGAAGTTTGAAAAATGTAACAAAATCCGGGTTTTTGTTAACTAAATTGTAAATATTTTGGAAAAAAAACAGACTTAAAACAAAATGAAAAAGGGGTTCTAGGGTAGTAGTTTAGCTACAAAATAGCGAAAAAATTTGAAAGTCGGTTAATAATTGTGACCGGTGGTGGTCCCTTTAGGTTTGGAATGGGCGATTTTCCGAGATCAAAAAAAAAAAAAGAAATTGGTTCGTAAATGACTTCATAGATGGCGCTTAGCACAGATTAGTATGGCGCTTAGTAAAAGGCGGGTTCATGAAGAGCACGTGTATGGCTGCGTAGCTTCTGTATAGCTTCTATAAAAAATGACTATTTGTTTTGAATATTAATATCAGTTAAAAAAAAACTTTTTACATAAAACTGCCTTAAATTGCTACTTTTTGTATAAATTTGTACACACCCGAATAAAAATGAAGACCATCATCTAAGTCTCCCAGGATAAGAAAAGTCAGGTGAAATATTAATAAATAAAAAACGTTTCTTATATAGAGTTCGCGTAAACTTTAGAAAACAATATTATTATCAGCGTCATACCATGGTCATACCCAATAACATTCTATATACACACACACACACACACACACATAACGCTCGCCTCCCGAGGGGCAGGCAGAGACCCCAGCTTACCATCTGCTACGATCCTAGTATGGGAGGTTGAAAATTTTTGTAATTTTTACACATAGGTTTCTTGGGGAAAGTTGTTCAGTTTTATGGGTGGATATAGGTACATGGCAATCGTCAATACTATACTTGCATCGCTCTCTTTGAATGCAATTCCCTTGTGCCAGCTCTGTTTTAATCATTGATGTAAAAAGTGTAAGTACCTCAATGGTTTTAATTGACTAAAAAGCTTATAATTGGCGCCTTATGAGATAATGGGACAAGTTTTAAGTTAAATTAAAGGAATCTGTTGCTAATTGGCCTTTTTAACCTCTAACTCGTAGTTACAAGAAATTGAGATGTAAAGCTATTGAATTTAAGTATGTACTTAGGTCTTTGTGGTTTGTTCTTGAAAGTTTGCAGTTCCTAACGCTCTCGTAGATTTAATTTAGGTCTTTGTAGCCCACAATTTGTGGTTAAACTTCAATGCCTCAGGGCGTGACTGAGCCGTCTCAATCGCAGATAGTCCTCAAAAGACTGACTTAATTATGCTAAACATTGTAAACAAGTTACCAGTGTTATCCTATCCTCCCTTAAATTTATTAAGTCCTGCGTAAAAATTTAGAAACAAAATTATCATTTTTTTACATGAACCGAATCGAGAAACGAGAATAGGTGAGTTCCAAACAGATGGGACCACCTAATAGGAAGCAGCTATCGTAGCTCATAGACGCTTGCAACATTAAGGTTTGAAGCTTGAGTTCTTTTATAGGTAAGTACTTACCTCTACGATTTACTTTACCAATCGAAATCAGCAATGCAAACAATGCTGATTCAATGCAGAAATATGTATTAGGGTAGTTGCCATCTGTGTGACTTTGAACAGAAACCTACCATCAAGCAACTATCTATTTCGTCGTACACTGTTGTGTGTATGCATGCGTGTATGCAGTGTTCAAATCGCTAGAAAAAAAACGGCAGCGCGCGTGCATTGCAGTAAAGCGAGTAGGCCTACTGCATACTGATATCAAGTGTCAGCTGATAGTTTATACTCCAGGTACGAGTATACGTATGATACGTAAAGGTTGCTCCACCGACTTTGATTTTCGATTTACGACCACATTCAATTATTAATGTTTGAACAACATCTCCCCAACATTATTAGAGTGTCAATAATTTGTTGCTTCTATTTGAATTGTTTACTGAATTCTTCATGAATAATTAATAATGTTTTGATGTTAACGAACGCTTATGACCCCATTCTGTATGAGAAGACTGTTTCAAATATCTATATACAACGTGTAAAAAAATAAGCAATAAAATTTGAGCAGCCTACATGTTTGGTGATAACTATTTTTTCACAAGTAATAGGTAACTGAGAAATTTATATTTTTTAGACAAAAAGGTGCTCAAGTTTTTGTTTAAACTCTTCAGGTTACAACCCTGAAGACGGGTTGAGGCGCGGGGGAGGTGGCGGGATACAAGCGTGCCACGTGTCAAAGGTCACTCATCCGGCACTGTGTTTGCGTTTGTCAATCAATAACAAAATAGGGTTGTACAAAATGTAAATTACACTTACGTAAAAAAAATATTTACTAAATTTAATGGTGATATTTAAGCAGTGAAGTCGTAACAGGGTATGTGTACAATGGCGGACTCCGTCGCTTTACCAGTCTAAAGGTCAAAATCCCTTGCACACCGCGTCGTCTTATTTGGTACGGGCACGTACCCGGGCGGGCGGCGCGTTTCATACGAAAATTTCTGCAAAGTGGTAAAGCGACGGTGACCCCGACCTTACACACCCTTAAATTTTATTGCTTATTTTTTTACACGTTGTATATATAAAAATCAATTGCCACGAATGTTTAGTTCGGGCATCACTTCAAAACAGCTGCAGCTATTTGGCTAATTCTTTTTTTGTTGTGTTTATGATTGTTAGGACAAGGTTTGATTAAAAGAAAATGTTGGAAATCCGTCACGGAATACGGGTTGTTCACGGTGACGAAGTCGCGGGCCCCTAGTTTAGGAGAGAAATAATAGGAAAATTGAATGTTTTCTTCACCCGCTTCATAAACTATTTCCCAGTGTAAATTATCTACCACAGACCAACGTGTTTGTAAAGACTTTAAAGCGTGTTCAAACTCCCATTTTTCTGTTATGGATTCGACGTTAATAAGCCCTACTGTTCTTTGAAAAGCTTTAAAGTTCGCTTCCTGTTTTCTTAGCATAAGTAACATGTTATTGTTAATAGTCGGCGCAGATTTCATTTCTACACAAACCGGCGTAGAGCTCCTAACTTCCGGTTTTGGCTCTGTAGCTTTACTTGTACTTGGCTGTATTGGGTTCTCTAAATTGCTTAACATTGAAAAAAAGTTTTCGATATAGACCTTAGTGTCAATATAAAATTTCTTTGTTTGTTCATGATAGCCCTCAGTAAAATAAGAATACGATAATTTGTCAGTAACTTTGTCCAACTTAACATGATTATTTTGAAATTCTGACCAGTACTGGTCAAGAGTTTCCAGCCGCCTCTTGATGTAAACGGGCGACTTCCGTTCTGATGAATCTTTTTTGAAATTTGTTAATAACTTTTGCAATGCGCTTATGATGTCGCTTTGGGTTTCGATGATTGCGGCGTAGTCTTCCATGATGATTAATAAAAATAAACGACCTTACTTGTAAGATATTGAAGCTGAAGTCACCCGGCTACCAAGCCAAGTTGTTGTTGTTGAAAGTGGGCTACTAATCCTTTTGCAGCGATCGCTAACAAACAGGTCCAGCAGCTGTGATAGTCCACCAAATTCACGCACCACTGTTTTCCACTATTCACTGTTCTATCACCTCAAAATCACAAAATTAACGCGCGCGAGGTGTCGCTCGAAGGACCATATGTTGGAGCCTGAGCTTGGTGGAATTGTTGAAATGATAAAATGTTTACGAAACTACTGATTTATTAAATGTTTACAAAAAAATTGGTTGCCTGTAAAGTCGGTATACGGGCGAAAGTTTTACGTGACAACGACTTTGAGTGGTAAAATAATTTTAATGTGAATATTCATTCGTATAGTAGGAAGAAGGATGAAATAATAGTAACAATTTAAAACATTTATTTAAACAAAGAATTATATTTAAAACATAGTTGAGTGGGAGAGAGACGCAAGGCATTCGGCGGGCCTCTCTCTCGTTCGGTGACTCATCGTAACGTTACCGAGCGTTACACTTTTTCATAAGTGACTCCCAGCCGCAACCTAATTTAAGACGTTGTCACGTCAAAATGTTCTTAAAACTCTATGATAATGTTAGATGATAATGAATGTTGATGAGTGCATCCGATTGCAATAACGGTGAAATAGACACTAAATTATTAAATTGTTATTTTGATGACAATACATACACGGCGACCGCGGCCAATGACCGAGTTTAAGGCACGCGGCGCCGGTGACGATGTAGGTAGGTATATAGAAAACCTAAGTGTTCGGTTTTGCACCGAACAAGTTTATTTTCTACATAAGTTACTAAATTGCAGAGATACAATTAATTAAGAAACAAATTAAATAAAAGCTTAGTACCAAATGGTTCAATAGTGACTTATCAAGTTCTGGAGAGGCTGTCTGCATGTTAATTAAAAGGACCCTACACTAGCTGGTTTGCACCACAAATAAACAATCCGATTTGTGCTAAACATAACTAATACGTAAGTAATTGTATTTCTGTCAATTGTTTGGGTTGAACAACCCTGAGTGGATGTTTCGTAATAATCGTATTTTTTTTAAATAAAAAAGGAGGGCAAACTAGCAGCCGAGTCACCTGATGGAGAGTAATCACCGCCCATGGACACTCGCAAATCCAAAGGAATCGCAGACGCGTTGCCGGCTTTTAGGCAAGGAATAGGCTCGATTCTTCAAGATCCCTAAGTCGTAACGTGATTAGTGTTTTTTGATGCATCTGCTTGCAGTGTAAGTTTTAAAAGAAAACAGCATATTAGAATAAATATAAATGGTAATTTTATTAACATTTAAGTTTTTGTTGTCTCCGATATTCGACGCAGTGACATGCGTCATAATCACGGATGTACTATTAACAACAACAAACACATAAAAACAATCCTTTTAATAAAAATTCTAATGTTAGTTCACGCTGGTTAAAAAAGTTGGAGAAAGTATTATTCTAAAGTTTTACATGACCCTAGATTGCTCTACAATTTCAGAACTACTACTGTCTCTTGCGGTTTATTTGATCTTAGTCTCAAAGTTTCACAAGTCTACTTTTAGTTTTGCCACTTTTTTATCTATTTTGAAATGTGGACTAATCTAAATGAGTGTTCATCATTATTAGAAAACAATAAATTAAAATATGAAATTGAAATTGAAAAATTAAATTATAAGTTATCTAGTTTGCAGGAGTCATTAACAAGTATGACTACTAGATATGAGTCCTCAAAGAAGGAGATTGGGGAATACATACTGGCCCTAAATAACCTTTTCGATAGTTCTCGGACTGAGAACTTTGATAGTGAGTCCAGGCAATCCCTGGCGGCAGGCCTGGCTGCCTCGGAGCATTCCATGCCCATACCAGTGTGTGATCCCTCACCTCCTAAGCAGATATGCCATGGTTTGTCCAGTTTGTCCAGTTTGAATTCCAATATTTCTTACCAAAAAGACAATAAATGTACTAAAAGTAGCGCTCTAATGTTTAGTGATGAAATTGGAAGAGGGTTGGGTCAATTATTAAACACTGAGGGGCAAACTGTCTTAAATTATTGTATGCCTGGTTTGACATACCATGATATAATGGAAAAATTGATTTCACATGACCTTAATAATGTAGGAACTGTTATTATTTTAATTGGGAAAAGGGGAAATGTGAACAAAAAAGTATTAGTTAACTTTTATGAAAAATTACTTTCATTAAATATTCCAAAAATTATAATGTTCACACTTCCTTACACTAAAAACTTGCCACACGAAGAAAATAATTTTAGATTTAAGCTTAATTTGACATTGAATACAATGGCTTTCTATGAAAAGAAAGTAGAAATAATAGACATAAATAAATTATTAGATAATAATTTTATATTGACTAAAGATAAATATTATCTTAAGACTTATTTTAAGCGACAGATAGCAAATTCGCTATCATTTTATTTTAAGTATTTAGCCAATAACATGGCTAGCTCAGCGGCTTCTATTGAGCTGCAACATACTGACATGCCAATTCAGACTTTGGAATATGTTCCAAATAATTTAAATTAGCTTGTAAGACAATAGAGGACACCTCTAGCAAATTATTGGAATTAAATAATAAGACAAAAGAGGAACTCTCTTGCAAAATGTGTGTAAATAAAATGAAATTAAATAAATGTAAAAATAGCTTTATAAAAAGCCCCGGTCAATCATTAAATTTAAAAAATGTAGAATCTATGAACATTGTTCACCAAAACATCCAAGGAATGAGGGGCAAAGATTTAGAGATTGAATTGTTCATGAACTGTAATAATATCGATATTCTTTGCATTACCGAGCACTGGCTTAGATACCATCAGTTCATGTTCAATTTTAAGAATCATTTGGTAGGAAGTTCGTTCAGTCGAGGAAATGCAATACATGGTGGCTCCTTAATTATTGTTAGTAAAAAGTTTAAATTAAAGGAACGCAAAGACATAGTGAGCCTCTCGGTTGAACGAACAATAGAAATAGCTTGTGTGGAGTTGGAGCAGTTTGTTGTGATAAGTATATACAGACCTCCTTCAGCATTATATGATTTTTTTGAAAAAGTTATGGATGAGACATTGCGTAAAGTCCGCAATGTAGGTAAAACAATAATTGTTTGCGGTGACTTTAATATAAATTTGCTAGAAAACTCCACATTGACAACTAATATTAAAAACTTATTTCTATCATACAATTTGAATCATTTATTTTTGGAGCCGACAAGAATAACTGCCACTTCGGCCACCTGTATTGATAACATATATACAAATGTAAAACCACTGGCTAAGCAAATTATTAATAACCTGGACTCTGATCATTGTGGCCAAATGGTCAGTTTCCCACACCAGCGTAAGCAAGTGATGAATAAGAATATCACTGTTGTGCCAAAACTGCAGGTCGGCTGGAGCGCTTTAAAAGCAATCTAGATACAAAATTATTTATTATTTATTTATTTATTTATTTATTTATTTATTTGAAACAACAAAACTTAATACTATCATTACAGAAAAAAAATCCAATGCGATAGTACAAGCACTTATAAAACTTTCTAACCTAACCTATTTACAAACGAATATTTTTTATTTATCTATTTACAAACTTACTATTACTATAAAATATTCAGGACACATTCAGTAAAGTAAGTAACTACACTGTGTATTTACTTACTTTTTAGCTACTTCTGTAACAAAGAACAAACAATGTGACTTTTGTGAATTCATTCAGAGAGCAGTTAAATATGTCAACATCATTAGCTACCCTATTAATAGTGCGCAAGGCTCGGGTAAATGGCGCTTCTTTTAAAATATTAGTCCGCGCCCTTGGCACCTCGAGCAGTGGTGGCCGACGCCTGCGCCACACGTACCGGTCCGGCACACACAGCTTTATACATTGCAATTCTCCTTGGTTAAACAAATACCCACGTAACAGTTTTATTACATATATAGCCAGCCCTAACTCTCTTCGGACTTCCAATTTATTGTAGCCCACCATGCCGAGAACAAATAATGTCGGATACATTAATGGGTAAAAGGGATATACTCCATATAATTTGAAATAAAGAAATCTTGTGAATTTGTTTTGTATTCGCTCCAACATTAATTTATATTTCGCCTCATGAGGACTCCAAATAAATGCATTGCATTCCAAGTGGCTTTTTACCAACGCTTCATACAAAGCTCTAATTGCATTTAAATTTGTAAATCCCTCACACTGACGTAACATAAATCCCAAGTTACGGTATGCTTTCTTGCAAACCTTAATTACATGCTCTCTAAAAGACAGATTGGTAGTAAAATGGATTCCAAGGTCTCTCACCTTCGTCACCCGCTGCAAAGGAGCACCATCTAAGCAATATTGGAAACGAACTGGGTCCCGTGACAAAGTGAATGACATTACTGAGCATTTTGAAATATTGAAGCTCAGCCGGTTCCTACGACTCCAATCCGCCACCCTGTCAATATCCGCCTGCATTTTTACGCAGTCGGAAGCATGCTTTATTTCCAATACCAGCTTTAGATCATTAGCAAAAAGAAGGCAAGTTGAATCTAAGGTGACACCCGGTAAGTCATTTACCATTAAAACAAATCCAAGAGGTCCTAAATTACTCCCTTGACTGACTCCCGATCTAGTATAATACTGTTCCGAGTTATGGCCGTCCCAGTTGACATACTGACGTCTGTTCTTCATGTAACTGGCAAAAAATGAGAGCGTTTTCGGCGTGCAGCCCACATGAGCCAGTTTCATGAGCAGGATATCATTGTCGACTGTATCGAATGCCTTTCGATAATCGAAATATATGACATCCACCTGACTACCTCTGTCCACCGCTGGTGCCACCTGCATCATCAGCTGGAGTAGATTCCCCGTAGTACTACGCCCGGGACGAAAGCCGTGCTGCTCGTCAGATAACTGAGCTTTAACTTGTGAGTACAAAGAATGATGTATCGCTGACTCGAAAACCTTCGCTGCTGTGCTCAGGACTGCCACCGGCCTATAGTCACTTGATTCCGTACCACTATTCTTGGGCACCGGGACAACTCTAGTCAACTTCCATCGGTCGGGAAAAACTGCACAATCGAGACAAACATTATAGATGTGTACGAGCGGAGCAGCAAGTACCTCACGACAATCTCTAAACACAAAAGGTGGTATACCGTCCGGGCCCGTGGAGTGTTTTGGCTTAAGCTTCAACAGCGCGCGGCACACGTCTGCTTCCCGCAGCTCGTGCACCTGAACGCGCGCGCTGCTGGCACCCGCCGAAGCAAAGGCAGCGTCTACGTCCAGCACCGCGGGCACAGGGTTGTACACGGAGCAAAAAAATTTTGACAGTTCATGCGCCCCCTCAAACGCAGATAAAACACGTCCCTTTTGCGTTAGTTTTTGTTTTTGCGAATTATTTCTTTTACTTTTTACAAAGTTCCAAAACGCCTTAGGATCTTGTGCCAGATTATATTGCACCCGATCCATATAACAGTCATGCACGAGTTTCACCGCCCTCTTAACTCGTGCCCTGCACCGAGAAAACTCGTTATAGTCCTCACTTGATCGACTCGCCTTATACCGCTTATGTAGTCTGTACTTCACCTGTATGTCACGAATTATCTCGGCCGTGTACCACTCAGGGTAGCAATACCTCGAGTTTTCATGCTTTAGCTTTTTTACTGGAACACAATCGTCAATTAATCTATTAAAAGTGTTATAAAAATAGTTTAACAATTCCACAGGATCTTTAATACTGTATAGTTCACTCCAATCTATGCATGAAATATTAAAATACAATAAAAGAAGATCGGCTTTAGCGAAATTCCATTTTCTGTCACGCGAATAGTTTAACCGGTCACCCTGCGAACTGTGCATGCCGATGCCGGAGTCAGCACTTCCAACCCAGATGGCGAGCGGCGGATGGTAACTGTCCACGGGCTGCAAGCCTTCGGCCTCGCTAACTGACACCGCGCCGCTAACCCCGCCCCCACTCAAAACAAGATCTAACTGCCTACCATTGCAATTTGGTACACTATTTTGCTGAATGAATTCACAAAATGACATTAAATATTCATAATAATTACAGACATCAATACTAGCCGAAAATAAATTAAAATCTCCTAATACTATAACATTACTTTTGTATTTACTACATATTTTTTCAATAATACTAAACATTATCATATAGTTATCAGTATCTGCTTTTGGCGGAATATATACCACGCAGCATGCAAATAACATTTTGTTTTTTATATGTACGGTAGCACAAACCATTTCAAATGCACAAGTATCCAAGTTAACATTGTCCGGAGTGGGTATTTGTCGCAACTCGAACCGCGGTGTGGCCACTAAACAAACACCTCCATGCTTACGGCCATCAACTCGATCACAGCGTAATATTTCATAGCCCGGTAGGACAAACTCGGCATTAAATTAAAATTAAATTATTTAGAATACAATGACAACCCTGATGTCTTTTATAATGATTTTTTTAACATGTATTGTTCAGAATTTAATAAATCTTTTGTTCCAAAAAAGATCACGTTAGTGGTACTGTATCTTTTAATGAATGGGCTACAATTGGTATTCACAAAAGTAGGAAACGCCTTTATGAACTTTATGGTGAACGCAACTATAACACCAGCAACGACTTCAAATTATATGTTAAAAATTATTCTAAGTTATTTAGAAGAATATGTCGATTAGCCAAGGCAAACTATCTGAGTTCTAAGATTATGAATAGTAATGACAAAATAAAAATGACATGGAATATTATAAATAGTGAAACAGGAAAGGTCAAATGTCGTAATAATGAGTACAATTTAAATTGTGATAATAAAACCTTGACTTCTGATGCTGATGTTGCTGCAGCATTTGAGAGGTTTTTTACTGACATTCCAGTTTCAACTACAAAAGCCTTGATTTCCTCCCCCACTGTAGCTGAATCTGTTTTGAAGGAGAATGTTAAAGATTGTGAAAGTAATTTCAGTTTTCAAAAAATTTGTGTTATATATATATTAAAAACATTTAACACTCTCAATAAAAAGAAAACTGCTGATCTGTGGGGTAATTCCGTGGATGTCGCTAAATCAGTAATTATGACAATAGCTCCAGTTTTAGCTTGCATATTTAACGAATGCATTGACTGTGGTGTTTTTCCTGACCTAATGAAACATAGTAAAATAATTCCATCAAATTCCAGTAAACAGTATGGTTTTACTAGGGGTCGCTCAACAACTGACGCCGGTGTTGAGCTTTTAATCCAAATATTTGATACCTGGGAGGAATCACAGGATGCCCTAGGGGTATTTTGTGATTTATCCAAGGCTTTCGATTGTGTTTTACATGAAACTTTGGTCAGGAAGCTTAACCCCTATGGAATTAGGGATGCTTCTTTGAGCCTTCTAATCTCATACTTGAGTAACAGGATTCAGAAGGTCGACATTAACGGTAAAAGATCTCCGGGATCAGTGGTTACAATGGGAGTTCCGCAGGGTTCAATACTAGGTCCATTCTTGTTTTTGGTTTATATTAATGACTTACCTTATTTTGTAAAAGACAGTCATGAGATAGTATTGTTTGCTGATGATACTTCACTTTTATTCAAAGTGAAACGACGACACCCAAATTATGACGATGTGAATAATGCGATCTCAAAGATTGTTCACTGGTTTAGTGTAAATAACTTGCTTTTAAACGAGGGAAAAACCAAATGTGTAAGATTTGTACTGCCTAATGTTAAGCAAGTAACAACTAGTGTACAAATTAAAGATAAGAATGTGAATCCTGTGGACACCACTGTGTTTCTAGGCATCACGTTAGATGCCAAGCTTCAGTGGGGCCCACATATAGCTAAATTGTCGAATAGACTTAGCTCTGCAGCTTATGCAGTAATGAAGATCCGTCAGTTAACTGACGTTGATACATCTAGATTAGTTTATTTCAGTTACTTTCATAGTGTAATGTCGTACGGCATTTTACTGTGGGGAAATGCTGCCGACATTCAAACTATCTTTGTGCTTCAGAAGAGGGCTATTCGAGCAATCTATAACCTAAAGGCTGGCGACTCTCTCAGAGAGAGATTTAAGAACATAAATATAATGACAGTTGCATCACAATACATTTATGAAAATTTGATTTATGTTCATAAAAATACTAAAATGTTTTTAAAAAACAGTGATATTCACAATGTAAACACTAGAAGTAAGAACAAATTAGCAGTACCTTATACTAGGCTCAGGATGATATTCAGAAATTAGATCTTAATAAATTTAAAATCAAAATCAAAGAAAAGCTTTATAAAAAAGCTTATTATAAAGTGTCAGATTACACAGAAGACAAAACAGCTTGGATCTGAAATGCTCCAAGCACTCCAACAGCTGTTTCTAATTGTCTTTATTTAATTGATACCTACTATTTTGTATTGTAGTTTTGTATTGCAACATTTATTTTTTTTTAAATTCATATTTTGTATTGACCCGGTAACGACATATTCTTTTTTTTTGTTTGTAAATGTCGTTGCGTTTGTGCGCTGTGGTTTCTTGCGCCCATTCTTTGCCACAGTTAAAAAATTATGTCCTGAATGGGTGGTAGGTTAAAAAAGATTTGGACAATTCAAAGTACTTATTGAATGAGTTTATTGAATAAATATATTTTGACTTGACTTGACTTGACTAAACCAGGTTTAAAAACGAGGTTGACTATCTGCCTTAACAGTAAATGTAACACGCCGTTTTAGAATAAGAGCGATAAAGTACTCCAAATATTGTGTTTAATTCAACTGAGTTAAATAAATAATTTGTGTAACTACTATTTGAAATTCTGAATGCGTGTTTTAATCCAAATCTTTTAACTTAGAACTAGCACTAGAGTTTAATCAATTACGAGTAGTAGATAATGGCAAATGAAACAAATAGTTAAAGATATTAATTTAATGTATTTTTAATATTATTTTCCACGTTTGTCTGTACAATAATGTTAAGTGTCTGCGTCCAGTCCATGCCGTGACGACAATCGACCGGTTTTGGAATTCTGCCACTCGACCTGGGAACAATAAATAATGACATTTAATAAAAAAAACACAGATAAATCAACTTCTTTTATAAAATTGACAAGGTCGAAAGGTAGTAAAATTGTTTGTGAATACGGTTTTATGCAAAAAATTGTATGTTTATTGGTCAGGCGAAGTCGTTAAATTGATGATTTATAAGTATTACGACATTATAGAAGGCGGAAGCAGTGAGACCTATCAAATTAACCTATTTTATCTAGAACTGACTTTATAAACTGAGAATAATTTTACTAAGCAGCACTTTCTTAATTTTCTAAATTGCGAAATAACTCATAAGAACCATAAGACAAAACTCTAATGTCTAAAATAGATTAAAATAAATTAGAACTTTGTGGTTTTTTTTGTATAAATAAATTTCAAATAAATAAATTTTGAATAATAAATTATCAGATAATTTGGTTTTGTCTACACTGAATTTAGCGCACAGAGTGTAACAGCATATTTTTTTGTTAATATGTTGTTAAATTAATTCATAACGCGTTTCAAAAAATATATAATATAACAGGTATCTGATCATTATCCAAGCATATTGTCTGTCATACTTATGAACGACAGATAACGAAGGCTTAATTTATGTTAATGAATAAGCTATGATTATCATTGGAAATAAGTAATAATAAGTTTAGTGTAAAATAATAAGTAAATACTCAATGATTTGCAAAAATTGGTAATAAATTATAGACATGTCAATTTGGTGACAGACCTTTTGATCTGTGCGTAAAGTATAAATTAAGGAAATTCAGCTGTCAACGCAATTCATCATTAGTTACATAATTTTGTTACTACCTACCTAAAACTAAACATATTCTGAAATCAAGTCTCATTTCTGCTTTTGATACTTGATAGTGAATGATAAAGTTTTTAGTCACGTTTTTATGACATAAAGTTTGCCTAATCGAAGAGTGTTTTATTCAAATGTATTATGGCAACATGACAATTATAGAAATATTATGTGAAATTGTTGATGAGTCCAAGGCTGACTTTGGGAAATGGCAAATAAGCAAAGAGGAGCGCGGAGTTCTTAGTTTCATAATTTGGAGTTTCATCTATATAAATAAAAATGAATCGCCAAATGTGCGCTAAGCGCAAAACTCGAGAACGGCTCGACCGATTTGACTAATTCTTTTTTTGTTGTGTTTGTAATTGTCAGGACAAGGTTTATATTTATATAGGAGAAAACGTTTTTTAATTTTTTTAATTTAACGTTTTGTAATTTTTTTCACGCGATATACGTCACGGGTTCACGCGGACGTAGTCGCGGGCGGGCCGCTATAGTTGTATATATATTAATAATAATAATATATAAATAATTCTTCTAATTGTGTTTTAAGTGAGATCTTGCCCGGTTGGATTGAGAATTTAGCCAAAGGGAAACTGTGCTTGAAGTGCCATTTTAAAGATCTCGGGGTGTCTATGTGCACAACATTGATAAATCTACTAGATTAGCTAAACGCATTTGCGCGTGTTACCAACTAGTCTAAAATCTTTATAATATTAGGTATAGTGTAGCATTTGATATGTTGTCGCATGTACATTACTCGATATCATACGAGACTCTCAATCACTTAGCACATCAACTTTGATAACTTGAGTACATTAAGCTTAAAGACACGTACAGAGTAACATGCTATCTTGATCTGTGTATTGCATTTGGTAGGATATTACAGAATTTAATCAAGTTAACCACGAGAATTACGCTGGAGTTGACATGTTAAAATATATTATGACTAATTTATATTATTTTGATAAGAAGGGAGTTATTGTTATGCAAATAGGGACCAACCCGCGATTTTATCTTCGCTAATTATGAGTATTTATGTTCGTGACCTCAAGGGAGTATTAATGTTATCTTAGCAGTGATCTTTATTTTATTAATAACATAAACCTTATTTGTTACTGTTAAGTACCTAAAGTTTGTTCGGTTCCTGTGATTTGTGATTATTCAGTCAGTTAGTAAGCGATTATAAATTATATTTAAAAATAATTTTATACTAACTCTAATACTAACACCAATTTTTAAACCGTTTTGTCTTAGTTCAAAGCATTTTGTACATGGATCAAGTTCTAATAAAGAATTTTACTTTTTTATTGAATTTATTTTTGTTGATTCGTTTGTTAGCTTCTAATACACAGTAAGTTTATGTACTTAGGTAATAAAGAAAAACTGCAATGCAATATACTTAATATGATTTAGTTTGTTAAATCTACTTCTGAAGCACCGTATAATCTGTAATCTGTTTCAAATAAACAAGTTTCAAAAGGTTTTCAATAACGTCAGTTATACAAACTAACTTGATTGACTAGATAAGGTTTTGATTTCTTTTGAGAGTTTATTACAGAATAGGTAACAAATTTGCACAAATACGTATATTTATACTACGTACTATACCACATCATCAAATTGCAAAAAGTCGAAGAGAAAAATGATAAAAAACTTGATACCAACCTTTTTCAGAGTGGAACTCGCTTGAATATCACTGGTAACCACACACTGCACTGCTCCCTTCACCTCTTGCTGTTGCACCCCGGCTTGTATTGCAATGACGTGAACGACGTCGATGACGACACTGAGGAGGCACTGCTGTTGCTGCTGCTCCTCTTAGAAAGGTGTATCTTCTTCCTGAAGCTGAGCCGCGTCTCTCCAATGAAGCGGTCAAGGGCCTGCCGCAGCGACGAATGCTTTCTCTCAAACGGATTGGTGAACATTTTGATTGCGCGCAACACGTCCACTTGCGATGACAGTCTGAGAAGTTTTGACGTTGGGACGCACCTCCCACTCTTGATATAGCGGGCGAGTATGCGCGTGCGCAGCGTCGGGTCAATCATTTGTTGACCGACAGACGTCACCCAGTATAACATGTTTTATGTTGATTAATTGAACCTTCATTGACGTATTTGTTTACCGGCGGACTTTTAACAATGCCCATACATCCTTTTTCGAATAAGTATGTATGAATAATTTTGTTTGACACCTAAGATAATGGTAACTCGTCTTTTGAAATTAAATTTGCAGAGATAATATCTTTCTTTATACTACGATGAGGAAGCGTTTGGCCTTTATCTCAGTAAGTGACGGTCAGGCCAGGTCTTTAACCGGAATCTCAATAATTAAGGAGCTAGCTATCTTTAACTGTCGAACACAACACATTGTTTAATTGTAATAGATAATTCAATCAGATATATTATATGTAAATATGCTATGGTAAACCTACTTAACTTAATATTTATTTATTAGAAAAAATCTAGGTGCTAGTCTAGAAAAAGTTACAGACTGACTTGCGAATAATGGATGTAATAAATCGTAGGCACAAGTAATGAACAGGGATAAAAAGATTGTATAAATATTATAATAACTTGGTTGGTATTAACAAAACGTGCCGGTATTTTTTTGAAAAAGGGTGCGAGCGTAAAAGCTAAGCGAGTAACCCAAATGTAATTACCAAAATAGGTGAATAAATTTTTATTTGTGAAGCTTCTTTGTGATTCTGATTCGAAAGGATGTTGGTCCCGGTAGTTGTTGTAAGATGTCATTATTTAACTTTTAACCCACCAACCCGCATTGGGCCAGCGTGGTGGGTTATGCCAAATCTCCCCCTTTCCACACGGGGAGATTTGGCAGTGGGATAAGCAATAGGACGATTATAATAGGTTGATGATGATGATGATAATTCTATATCTATCAGCTCGCGTTTTAATCCTCGATGACACGGGGCTAGTTTACGAGCTACAAGCCTTCAAGCCAGCATGTTCGCTAGCAGCTTGTAAACTCGCCACGTGTCATACATACATACAATCACGACTGATATCCCCGTAGGGTTAGTTTAGAGACTAGGAAATGAGAACAGCAAAAGCAGTCCTCTACCATAGTCCACTTTTCACCAAATATAGCGACTGCACATCTGCTCAGCATGACCGGTGGTGAGCCCATCGCCAGTCTATGTTGTTAGATATATGTGCAGTCTTTAGTCCGTTAGTCGCCTTTTACAACACCCAATGGAAGAGAAGGGGTGGTCGTATTCTTTCACCGCTACGCGACAAGGTTTATTTACCCGTCATCGGCTTTTTAAAATCTGCTAGTTGATTATCTGATTGACTTAGCAGCTCGTAAAGCAGCCCCGCGTGTCATCGAGGCTTTGTACAAGCGTGGTTGGAGTGTGATGCATAGATACAAATCTTTGCTAGTAATATTAGTTAAGGGTTAGTGTGAACAATTCATAAAAATATGGACATAGATAAGTAGTAGTTTATGAGCTAGGCAATGATGTCAGCGGGTTGATATTTCGTATTTAAAAACATTAATTGAACGTCAAAAGTAAATGACAAAGTATTAGATTATTCAAATCGTTTTGGGTGAAACTTTGCCGTGGGACCGCGACGTTTTAATAACAGTATGTCTCGACAAAAAGCTCTATTCTCCTGACCTTCCAAAGGTCAGCTCAAATTAATATGTAAAATTCACGCAAGTAGGTAGTCTGGTTGACTTTGCGAACGGGCGGTTTGGTAACGACATTTAATTTTTTGTAAATGTCGTTACTTCTGTTTAAGGCTGTTTTTTCGACAGCTGAATGACGTCTTGAATGGGTGGTAGCATAGAATAATAACAATAGTTATTATTTTGAGGGTGATAGATAAATAAAAGGTTGAGGGACGATTCAAAAGTCATTATCTAGTACGTTTACTTGATTAAAGATATTTCACACTGAGCAGTGGATCGGCAATCCAAAGGTCGTGGGTTCGACTCCCACTCGAGCTTCCTGAGACTGAGAGAGATTTTTTTTCTAGTAAACATTTTATCCGTTATCTATATAGCATTGTGAATGCAAAATTTCAAGGGTCTCTATCGGATCGCCTAATTTTTTGTACGCCTAATTTGCAATGGCACCCAAACGAAAAGCCTAAAATTTTTTCGCCTAATTTCACTCTTCAGAATCGTGTTTGCCCTAATTTCACTTCGCCTAACTTTTTATCGCCACATTGTCATTTACCAAATGCGTCATTTGGCAGAACAATTCGTAATCCCTAAAGTTTACAATTCCTAAATATTAATTCGCACAAAATTTGTTTTTGTAGTAAAAATAAAAAACTTGATACATGATATTGTGTTTTTTTCATTTATGTATTAATATTTATTAATCTTAACATAGCAAGCAAACATGCAGTATGCATGCAGACATGCAGCATAACATGCAGCATGCGTGCAGGCATGCAGCATGCATAGTTTCCGTCACGGCTTCGGCGCTGCGGGGCTCCGGCGGTCCCACGCGAGCTTTTCGTCGCAGATGGTTTTCGCTCACCACCGAGGCTTCGGCTTGCTGGCCGGCTTCGCCGGCCAGCCTCAGCCCCGGCGGCGGGCTCAACCCACCTGCTCCTTAGCTCGCGGGCCGCCTCGCTCCTCCGCGCCTACGCGGGCTTATATTGCACTCTAGGGCAGGGCAGACAAGACTACGTGGAGTCGGGTTTGCAGCGATTCGCTTCTGTCAATTTATTTTCTCAATAAAATTCTATGCTTTTATTCCAATACATTATTGGCACATTTAATTATAGATATGCTAAAATTAGAGCTTTTATAAATTTTGCGAAATAATCGTTATGCCAAAATAAAGTTATGCCAATATAGTTTAGGCTATTTTACATTAGACATTCTAAAATTAGGCCTTTCAATTCTTAGGCCAAACTATAATGGTGGCAAAACAATTTTTAGGCGAAACAATAATTGTACGTTTTAAGTTTAGGCCAAAACGGTTTGGCCAAACCATATTAGGACAAACAATTTTAGGCGAACCGAAGGGCACCCAAATTTCAATAATAAAGATATTTCACACTCTTAATACAATATCGGTCACTTAAGTAAATTACTTCGTAAATTCTACTCTTTAAAGTCGACGTTTCAGTACCTAAATCTAAATTTTGAGATCGGTCTATATTTTACTAAAAATCCGATTGACTTAGACTTTGAAAAAAGTTGAAACGGACTACGAGTTTAATATAAATAATGTCCATGTTTAATATACTTAAATTTAAACAATTTTGACTTGTCCTGCATCCCTTATTTACTGCATATGGAGTTGAATTGAAGTAGCCACGGAGCCAAATAAGAATATATAAATAATAAGTATCAAGTAAGTATAGATTTTGTCATAGTTAAATAAATATGGATTAAGACTTTAGAATACAATACCTACATTTAAAAGAGAAATACTAAACATACTTACAATAGGTAAATGAAACTATATTGTACATAGGTCTAATTATTACTTTCTAATACTTGGGGATACCAAATCGATGTATGTACGAGTATATCTATGAATGTTATATCCATTTTTAAGTGCTTACCTGTAATTAAATTATTATTACTTATTTATGACAACATTGTAGTTGTTATGGTAGAGTTAGATAATATAATGTCACTTTTATCAAAAAACATGATATTGTTATGATATAATTTTTAAATATTTTTTGTAACTCTGTATAACGGGCAAGAGTGCTTAGCCACTCGGCGACCAAGGTGTTCAAGTATTAAAACTATCTAGAAGACCAATGTCTTATAGAGATAAAACTATTGAGTTACCCAAAGTCCGCAGCGATTGGTATACTGAGGTAGAGTTTTTTCAGGTACTTTTGCAAAGTTCGAATAACATGGATATGCCCAGATAGACTTTGTGTTATTTTTAATATTTATTTATTTTATTGTTGTACCAACTAAATTACATTTCACATTTTAGACGTCTGTCAAGTGTCACCTCAATTACAGGTGCAAAGCACTTGTAAGTATACAAAAGTGCTACGGCAAAAATTATGATAACAAAAAAATATATATGACAAAGATTATAATAATAATTAATTAATAATTCAATTCCATAATAAATAAATAAAATAGAACAATAATATTACAATAATAATAATCACACAAAATAATTCAATTAAATAAATAAATAAATAAATAAACTTTCTTACACTCACACCAATTATCTAGCCCAAGAGAAGCTTCGTTATGAAACTCATTAAATGGTTACTAGACAACGGATAAACGTACTTAAAATACTTAAATACATACTTATTATTTATAGAAAACACCCAGACCCGAGACAATTTAGAAAAACAATAATTTCTAAATTGAAACCCGGGACCTCAGAGATGGCGACACCATGAAAACCGGTGTACAAACCATTCGACCAAGGAGGTCGTCGTCGAATTTACTTAACAATAATAAAAATTATCAATTTAATCCATCAATAATAATAATAAAAACAGAAATCATGCAAATTGTCAATTTTCAATAAATAATAATTATAGAGATACAAACATTAGAGATTTACAAATTTCATCGACACAATAAGCCTACTTTAAGCCAACAATAGATCCTCACATCACATCCTATCAAGAACTTATTATTATTATAACTTAATTAGAATATATTTAAATATACTTAAAGTAGTATATATTTTTAAAGTACATTTAGTATTGTACGGTAGATAGAAATAAAATAGAGTCTCACAACACGTGTTGTTGCTTAAAGAACACGGGAGAAACTCCTATCAAGATCAATCCCTAGACTTTTCTTAAAATTATGCATGCGACCTGAGAAGATATCAATTTGGTATTGTTTTTTTAAGCCACCTTCATTGATTGGATCGATCTTGGCATTGTGTAATTTATTATAACAGCTAACAATTCTGTTTAACGGAGAGTAATAACCTAAGCTTAGAATAATAACGCTATAGAAACCAAGTCCGTGCGCTTATTTTGAAGCACCTAAATCGGAGCCAAAAATGGCTCCAAACGCCGGAGCGCTCCGTAGTGTTCAATGTCAAAGCGCGCCGAACGTGTCTCGCAAAAACAAAAAAAATTGACGGTTTGTGCAGTTAAAATAAATTGTGTCACAACACATCTGAAAAACAAAATAAGTGTAATAACATCACTTTTCACAGGTAAGCTTTCAGTATTTCATAGTATCTTGTAGTTAATTAGGTCAAAATATAAACGTACTGCAGTGTGATTCTCTCCGTTAAAGCCTCGGTAGCAGCGGCTGCCGCAGCGCTGTCTCTATCATATTCATAGAATTGGAGAGAGACGGCAGATCACAGCCATGCGCGCAGCATAATCGGTTTAGTGCTTCATTTTTGACAGAGCGCTTGTATGAAGACTATCTTTCTATAGCGTTATTATTCTAAGAACCTAAGTTTGATCGCGAGCAAAATCAACACAAAAAGGTTTAATATTTTTTACAGCATATCGACTTACTCAGTACATAAATATTTAACTTTGACAAAAATTAAGGAGTGTCTGTCAGATTGTAAAACCATATCCGGATTATTGTTATATAAATAAATAAAAAGAAACATAAAATAATAAAGTAATATAACATTTGTTTTTGAATTACCTACTATGAAATTTCATCGTAATCATATATAACTTTCCTTCTTTGTTCAATTTGAATGGTGTGTTAAAATATCTGTAACTAACACTCACTAACAATAACATAACTGCCAAAAGTTTGCTAATTTACTAACCCATAATAATAAACAATATGAATACGAAACGTAAACCTCACTTCCTTTTTTCGGAAGATTATCCAACCTTTAGATAACGTTATTATGAGTTTATGACGAATGTACTACAAAAAAACTGCCTATTCCGGTTTATATTGATATATTGATTTTATCATCTATTATTGAAATCATAAATTTTTTTGTCTATGGGCAGACAGACCTATTGGTCGTTGGCCAGACTCTACGTAGGTACCTATATAAATTAGTTAATAGCTTTTTGTATCGAAGTAGACAATAACACCATGCGACATCAATATCATCAATGACATATTATTCGATATAAAAACAATAATTATGAAACCAACATCGGCAATGAATTTTACTTATCTACCTACCGTATTAAGAATCTTCGAAACAATACTGTAGTAAGAAATATTATACGAGTACTCAGTAATATTTTTTATCTATTTTTATGTAGTTCAATTCAATCTGTAATCTAACAAATTTTGAAGAGCCTGACTCCCATTACTCGGGGTAACAGTAAAATCATAATCAGCCGAAAGTCGTCCACCGTTGGACAAAGGCCTCCGCCTGCTGAAGTATATTATGCAACCGTGTAATGCAGATATTATAGTAAAGTTTTTTATTTTTTTTACTTTACAATAGTTTGCCATTGTTGTTTGAAATTAACAAGTAATTATCTGTACTGATTCAATATAATACAATTCGAAGGTCAATGATTGTAGCCTAAACTGTTGAATTTAAAAAATAAATAATAAATAACAATTTGTTTTAAAATTTGTTTTTTTTTTGAATTTTGGAATTATATTTTTTCTATCTTCGACCAATCGGAGCCCAAGTCAACCTCTCCTGCTCGTGGTGCATACTGCCGAATAACGAACGATGCTCTGGCGACCGATCGATGGCGGGATTACCATCACAGCCCATGCGTAGCTTAATAAGTGCACAGACTGGTGTCGGGCAGCAGCGACACCGGTACGATAAGCTACGCACTGCGATTGCCAACCCGCATGCCCAGCGTGGCAATTATGGGCAAACCCTACATGGCGACACAAAAAAGACCACGGCCCCCAGTTCCCGGCCGCCCTGCTATTCCTGATCACGGCGGCGGTCACGGTAACGGCAGGATAGGGGGTGCGAAGAATCCCCGGGTTACAAAAGGCCGCCATAAACAACTGACCCTGGCGACGTATAACGGACGCACGCTACGGCTAGACGAGCACCTGGCGCAACTCGAAGAGGAACTCGGGAGGATTAGGTGGCATATCCTTGGGTTATGTGAAGTCCGAAGAGAGGGGGAGGACACTGTAACCCTTAGATCAGGTCACCTCATGTACTTCCGAGAGGGAGACCAGCTATCCCGAGGTGGCGTGGGATTCCTGGTAAATAAAGCCCTCTGTGACAACGTTGTGGAAGTGTCGAGTGTGTCAAGCAGGGTTGCGTACCTCGTAATTAAACTAACCGAGAGGTATTGCCTCAAGGTTGTGCAGGTTTACGCACCGACCTCAACAGACTCGGACGAAGAAGTGGAAGATATGTTTGGAGACATATCCAAGGCCTTACACTTCACCACCAAGGCCCACTATAATGTTGTCATGGGGGACTTCAACGCTAAAGTGGGACTACAGAATCGCGACGAATCGGTAGTAGGATCTTATGGTTTGGGCAGCAGGAATCAAAGGGGGCAGATGCTTGTCAACTTCCTCGAGCGGGAGGGACTTTTCTTGATGAATTCGTTCTTCAAGAAACAACCCCAACGGAAGTGGACATGGCGGAGTCCCGATACTCTGACAAAAAATGAGATCGACTTCATCATGGCGGATAAGAAGCACATATACAGAGACGTCTCAGTGATCAACAGGTTCAATACCGGCAGTGACCACCGACTTGTACGAGGCTCTCTGAATATCAACTTTAAGCTTGAACGCGTTCGCTTGATGAAGTCCAGGCTCCGTCCTAATCTGCTCCAAACCATCATTGGATCTGAAACGTTCCAGTCAAACCTCGAGAACCGATTCGCTGCCGTGGAAACCAGAAATGCTGTTGACGTTGACCAGGCTCTCGAAAACGTGTCTGAAATTCTCAGGGAGGAAGGTTTGAAATTTTGCGAAGTTCAGCGTAAAGGCAGGAAGTCAAAGTTTTCGGAAGAAACGCTCAGGCTTATGAAGAGACGGCGCGAAGACCCACCTGTCACTTCGTTCGACCAACGGGCCCTCAACAAGAAGATTAGCAAAATGGTGCGATATGACCTCTGATGATCCAATACACGCTCGATTAAACGAGTAATTGAGCAGAATCGGGGGTCTAAAGTGTTTGTCCAGTCTCTTGGTAGAAGCCACCTGACGAAGTTGACTACGGCCAGCGGAGCAGTCGTTGCTTCGAGGCCAGACGTCCTTTCGGAAATAGAAAACTTCTATAGCCAGCTATACGCCTCGCATGCATCTCAACCTGATCCCGAAAATGAGGAAACCAGAGCCACGTTGACCCGCCACTTTACCGAAGACTTACCAGAAATCAGCCTAGGCGAAATTGAGTTGGATCTTGGACAGCTTAAAAACGGAAAAGCCCCAGGTGAAGACGGTGTTACATCTGAGCTCCTGAAAGCAGGAGGTAAACCTGTGTTAAAGGAGCTCCAATACATCTTTAACACCGTTCTCTTTGATGGGAGAACTCCGGAGGCGTGGAGTAGTAGTGTCGTCGCGTTATTTTTCAAAAAAGAAGACAAAACCCTTCTGAAGAACTACCGACCCATTTCGCTCCTGAGCCACGTCTACAAGCTGTTTTCAAGAGTCACCACAAACCGCCTTGCACGAAGACTTGACGAATTTCAGCCCTCGGAGCAGGCCGGGTTTCGTGGAGGATACGGCACCATAGACCACATTTTGACAGTGCGGCAGATTATACAGAAGGTCGAAGAGTATAATCGGCCCCTGTGCCTTGCATTTGTGGACTATGAGAAGGCATTTGACTCTATCGAGACCTGGGCTGTTCTCAAATCCCTGCAACGATGCCAAGTCTATTGGCGGTATATCCAAGTGTTGAGGTGTCTCTACAATGCCGCCACCATGGCCGTCTAAGTACAGAACCAGCAGACAAAACATATCCACTTACATCGAGGTGTGAGACAGGGGGATGTGATATCCCCAAAACTATTCACAAATGCCTTAGAGGATATGTTTAAAACGCTGGACTGGAAAGGACGTGGCATCAACATCAACGGCGAATACATCTCACACTTGCGATTTGCAGACGACATCGTCATCATGGCCGAAACGTTGCAGGAGCTACAACACATGCTTAACAGCCTAGCTGATTCTTCTCGACGCATCGGTCTGCGGATGTACTTGGACAAAACCAAGGTTATGTTCAACGAACGTGTCGTCCCGGAACCGATTGCAATACAAGGCAGTGCTCTCGAAGTTGTTAAAGAATACGTTTATCTCGGGCAAATTTTACAGATGGGTAGAAACAACTTCGAGAAAGAGGCCAACAGAAGGATATACTCGTAGCTGGGCTGGGCTGCATATGGGAAACTACGTCGGGTCTTTACGTCGCCAATTCCACAATATCTAAAGACGAAAGTCTTCAATCAATGCGTCTTACCCGTCATGACTTACGGAGCCGAAACGTGGACACTGACGGTAGGGCTGGTTCACAAGTTTAAAGTCGCTCAGCGGGCTATGGAAAGGGCTATGCTCGGTGTTTCTCTGAGGGATCGTATTCGAAACGAGGTTATCCGGCAGAGAACCAAGGTAATCGACATAGCACACCGGATTAGCAAGCTGAAGTGGCAGTGAGCCGGCCATATCAGTCGCAGAACCGATGACCGTTGGGGTAGACGAATTCTGGAGTGGAGACCGCGTATCGGCTAGCGTAGCGTAGGATGCCCTCAGACAAGGTGGAGCGACGATCTTCGCAAGGTGGCTGGCAAGAGCCGGATGAGAGTGGCCGCGGATCGTGCTCAGTGGCGTGTTCTTGGAGAGGCCTATGTCCAGCAGTGGAGTATAGGCTGATGATGATGATGATGATGATGTATTCACGGCGCGCAACGGATAAAATAGTACTCGTAGTAATTGCAAACTTTTCTAACTAATTGTGTTGATTGCTTCGATTGACACTCAATTATTGCAAAGTAATAAGAAACGTCAAAAGAAATTCCGTTTATTCCAAACGCAGAACAATGGTACTATATTTCTTTTATTACGCATACTGCCCGCCCACCGCCGCCGCCCGCCGCGACGGGACCCGACGGTATAGACGCGGCGCTTATGTGATTCTCCCTTGATGCTATAGAGAGTCTCCTTAAAACCCCTGGGATAACCTTACTACATTTTAGGGCTGAGCCGTGGAAGCAGTTCCATACGCAGTCTGCCCTGATGCATTACCTACATAATATTTTTTTAATCTATGGGAAACTTTTATGGGGATTACCACAAGGCGATAGGAGAATCATGTATTCGAGACTCCCCTTTAATACGATCCTCTTTTCCAGCGCAAGAGGTAAGAGGGAGTGATGGGGGCATAATGAAACCCTTGAGGGACTTGCAATCTAACTGATAGTAATGGTGCACGAAACCTTTACTAAAGAAGAATGCGCGCCCCTGATCAGTCCTTCTTCATCTCGGAAAAACCGAGTTCAGTTATGTTCCACATCAAGAAAGTAAATGATGTTTTATAAAAAAATGGACTATTAAATATCACATTACGACATGAATGGAGAAACCCAGATCGCCCTTTTTAGTGTTGAAAATGTGATGGATAGTTTAGCCCCGTCGTTTAATATTGTCGTCAACTCAGACCCTTTTCACATAATCCTGACAAGTTTTGCGGTATCACACCGTCGCCGTTTACGTATATTTTATCACTCATAGCAGTATCATTTCCTACATACATCAATTGTTTATTAAATATTTGCTTATAAGGAATTTTTTTAGCTTGACTATTTTCTTAAAAGCTCGTAAGGACTTTTTTCTGACTTGTTTATTATTATTGTCTCTGAACTTGTCGACGGGGATTCACGATCTCAGATGATCGCAAAGTGCACGATAACATCTGAATCTCGTCTCTGGAAAACAAGCGTTTCTAGAAGCGGAAGTTTTGGGGGTTAAAGTTATACTCGCGTCCGTAGGTTTACCCTTGAGACGCTACACGTGACCCCTAGGTGGTGCTAAATGAGTGACATCGACTGAGTGGTAGAGACACGCTGCGTTGCAGCACGCATTGG
Source organism: Scoparia ambigualis (assembly GCA_963921215.1). Classification (NCBI taxonomy): domain Eukaryota; kingdom Metazoa; phylum Arthropoda; class Insecta; order Lepidoptera; family Crambidae; genus Scoparia; species Scoparia ambigualis. The sequence goes on along the minus strand of OY992511.1, from coordinate 8,329,670 downwards.
GCCGGCTCGCCCGGCGTAATACTACCTCTCACCAATATTCGGCAATAATGGCAGCTAGTGCTGTTGTGTTTCGTCTGGCGAGTGAGGGTTCCGGAGGCCTCTCCCTCAGTACCCCTTACAATTGATATGCTAGCGAACTTCAATCTAAATTTTTAGTTTGGAAGGTTTAGGCTAAATTAGCTTCGAAAAAGCTGGGTGTGCTTAATATAGAGCTCGTCAGTATTTCAATTGCACACCGGCCCACCGCTTACAATTGTACAAAGCATAAGGTCTGACCGCATGTGGAATACTTTTCCCATCTTTGGGCTGGAACACCCCAGTACCAATCTCCTTCCATTTGACCGCATTCAACGCAGAGCTGCTCGAATTGTCGACGACGTGGTTATTTTAGGTCGGCTCGATCCACTGGCTCTTCGGAGAGACGTTGCGTCTCTCTGTATATTGTACCGCATCTATCATGAGGAGTTTTCTGAGGAATTGTTCGGCTTGATCCCTGTCGCTGATTTCTATCACCGCACTACACGCAATCGACTGTTATTCCATCCACATCATCTTGATGGATGGCGGCCTATTACTGTGCGTTTTAAACGAAATTTCTTGCCTCAAATTACAGTGTTGTGGAACCAGCTCTCGGCGGCGGTATTCCCGGACCGTTACGAATTAGGGATCTTCAAGAAACGAGCCTATTCCTACCATAAAGGCCGGCAACGCGTCTGCGATTCCTCTGGTTTTGTGGGTTCCATAGGCGGCGGTGATTACTCTCCATCAGGTGACACGCCCACTTGTTTGCCTCCTTCTTTTATAAAGAAAAAGGCACCAAAGTGATACTAACTCCCTCAGTCTAATCCACAGTTGCCAAACATGCAAAAAGTTCTCAGTGCACAGACTAAATCTTTTGAAACAGACGTTAAGGCCACTATCATCACTAACATAACATATTATTTGTAAAGACACCGTTTTCACGCAATGGAATATAATGCGGTTTTCACTGATAGAAAGGTTTATAAAATGCGATTGTTTTTTAATATAATTTGTAGATATTTAATACTTAGTACAAAATAGCTGAAGTATGACGGTGTTTACTCGTAGATCGGCGCGGGCGGGCAGCTAATTTATACTTATAATAAATCTGTAGAGAGGTCAATTCTGTACATGAAATATATTTCCAAAATAACTATCAGGGGGTGATAAGGGATCGATATTGATGCCAAAAATGCAATCAGTAAAATTTTTGTCTGTCTGTCTGTCTGTCTATCTGTATAACCGTTATAGAAACAAAAACTACTCGACGGATTTTAACGAAACTTGGTACAATTATTTTTCATACTCCTGAGCTGGTTATAGTATACTTTTCATCACGCTACAATTAATAGGAGCAGAGCAGTAAAGAGAAATGTTGGGAAAACGGGAGAAGTTACTCCATTTTTTAAGCTTCCGTCGCGTGTGCAACCTTTATGGTTAATGCTACACAGAAATTATGTATGATAGAAATGTTCTCCTTAAAATTATATAAAAAATATTCCACGACAGTATATGTCTATCTTTTATGGTTGACTCACAATAACACGTGTAACTCCCGATAGCTTAGCAGTTCGAAGCTTCGCTCGACGCGTCTCGCGGCTGAAGATATAAAAAGGCGGGGCGTCCGAGCGCGAGCTTGGCTTGATAAATGGCGGTAACAGTCAACGTGGGGAAGACTGCCGCTATACTGACCGGGGAAGCAAGGAAGCTTCCCAAAAAATTAGCGCTCCGAGGACAGACCATTGATTGGCAAAGCTCGGAGCGCTATCTAGGATTAACTATCGACCGGCGTTAGAGCATGGTGGCGCAAGTGAAGCATGCCGCCGCTTCGGCGCGCACTGCCCGCGCCCTGCTCCGCCCACTCCTCAACTTCAGGATGCCACTCCGAACCAGAGTGGCTATCTACAAAACATACATTCGCTCGCGTCTCACCTATGCAGCCCCGGCTTGGCTAGAACTTTGCTCGGCCAACCAGAAGCGGCTGTTAGAGACGCAGCAAACGATCGCTCTCCGGGTTATCACCGGGGCGGGTCGAAATGTCCGCAACGACGTATCGCAAGGGACGTCAAGGTAAAGCCGGTGGAGGAGTTTGTGGCTGATATGGCGCAACGTACCTACGACCGCGCCGACAACGGCCCCCACCTCCACCTTAAAACATCGCAACGCGCAACGCTTGCCCACCCGTACCTCGGCGGACCCCCGCCCTGACCCGCGCCCTCCCGAGAGAGCTGATCGCCCCGGACAGAGACGCAGTTGCGCAGGCGAGCCGACCGGCCAGCCGCGCGACCCCCATAGGACACGACACCGCCGCGCAGGCAGGCCCATCGGCCAGCCGCGCGACCACCCGCTCTGCCCCGCTGCCGCCGCACAAAGCCCAAGGGCTCGAGCGTGCCGCACAAGACACCACCACCGGACAGACGCATCAAACCCCCCACCTGCCCCCTTCCAACCGCCTCTCATGGTCAGTTGTACGTCGCTCTTTCCCGGGTTAGCAGTTCTAGAAATCTTTATGTTCACGTGCCGGATGGGTCAACTTTCAACTCAGTTTACCCGGAAGCTTTGCGCTTAAGTACGAGGGCCACACCGAAATGATCGGGAATAGAAAAAACTACAAAGATAACACAATAATATTTACTTTCATTGTTTTTCGAAGTATTCTCCGTGACAATCAATGCACTTTTGCATTCGTTCAAACCAATTATTGTAACAGTAATTCCAGTCTGAAGTAGACATAGTCGAAACGGCCGATTTATAAGCTTGGACTGCCTCTTCTGGACCTGGAAACCGTTGACCACGTAGCAAATCTTTAGTTATTGGGAATGTAAAGTAATCGTTGGGGCTCAGGTCAGGGCTGTATGGAGGATGGTCCATCAACTCCACGTTTTCCTGATTTAAAAACGCGATCGTTTGCCGAGCGGTGTGGGAACTCGCATTATCGTGGTGAAGGATTATGCGACGGTTCGGATTACTTTTACGAAGTTCTCTTATGACTTCCGGCAAACAAACTGTTGTGTACCATTTAGCAGTAACCGTTTTCCGTTCCTGTAAAGGAATTGTAGCCACATGTCCGGTTTTCGATACAAACGAAGCGACCATTTTTTTCGACACGCTACGAGAGCGCACAACTTTTGTTGGTTTGACCTCACCTTCGTAGACCCAAACAGCCGATTGGTGTTTTCTTTCGGGCTCATATGAATAAATCCACGATTCATCACCCGAGACGATATTGTAAACAGCATTTGAGCTCCCTCTATCGAACCGTTGCAGAGAAGACCGACACCAATTAACACGAGCCGACTTTTGTTCTTCGGTCAAGCGATGGGGCACCCAGCGGGAAACTAACTTCCTGACACCCAGTTCATCATGCAATATTATTTGAATGGCTGTCATACCAATGCTGAGGGAAGCCCGTATCTGCTCGTATGTCACATGTCTATCTTCTTGTATTAATTGGCGTACAGCATCGATGTTTTCTTGTGTTACCGCTGTTTTTGGCCGACCAGTAGAAGGAACTGTGGTAAGAGATAAACGTCCTCGACGGAACTCAGAATACCAGCGATATATAGTCGTTTTACTAGGTGCTTCAGGTTCATAAATAGAAACAAGCTCGGCAAGACATTGTTCTTGAGATAAACCTCGGCGAAAGTTGTGAAAAATTATCGCACGGAAATGTTCCCGCGTAAGCTCCATTTTCTCACTGACTTCTTAATTTGAAATAGCTACCACTCTTCTTTTATTGAAAATTTTTATTTTTCAAAAATGGAATTAAGTTCGTAAAAATACTAAATTTCAAATACCAAAAAGATTTTAAGTCTAATTTATTCAAAAGTATTCCATTCCCGATCTTTTCGGTGTGGCCCTCGTATTTTCGTTCTATAGGTACTTAAGCCTCATGTGAACGTGATCTAAACAATATTACCAATACATTAACTTAATAACACACAAGGAGTTACACGCTATTGTGCGGTTCCGTATTGCGATATTTTTCAACAGTATTGTAGATTGACATATTATATTTCCCTACTAAAATACGAAAGTTAATCTGTCTGTTACATCAAAACCACTGAACCGTGAGGAAAGACATAGGCTACTTTTTTTTTACGAAAAACGACGGAAACGCGGACGAAGTCGCAAACAAAAAGCTAGTAAAAAATAAATCTGCTGTCGTGAATCTAAATTGCCGTGCGAATAGACATATGCTTTGTAGAGACAAATGCCACTTGCATATAATGTATTATTTTACCAATAAATAAAATTTTTTTTCTTCAACAAGTACGACTATTGTTTACCGAAGTTAAAATGACAGTTGAACAATATCGTATTTGAGTATTTTAGCAGTATTATAAGTTTTGAAGAAAAATATAAAATAGTCGTCACTCTTATAATGTTCTAAATTATAATATATATATAATATAATATAAATCTTAATTATAATGTTCATGCTAATCGCATAGAAAGGGTTCAGAAAAAATTTCTTAATCAATTAAGCTTCAGGTTTGGATTGAATCTCAAAATAAAATCGTATAAAGACCGACTGGTTAAATTTAAGATAGATACCCTGGAAAACAGACGCAATTACACCGCGCTTTCATGCTTATATAAAATAGTTCACTCCCACACCGATTCTTCTAGTTTACTGGCCCTTTTAAATTTCAAAATTAAATTTCGTTCTCGTGACAAGGATCCACACACTTTTGTACTTCAAGTCTGCAAAAACAATACGGCTTTCTTTAATCCTATGGTTCGCATGTGCCGTCTATATAATGACCTCATTAATAAAAGCAATAACTCGGGTGTAGATATTTTCCTACTTAGTCCTTCAGAATTCCAAAATTGCTTAAACGTCTCGATAAAATCTTCTACCGTAATTTAGTTTTAGTTTTATATAGTTTAAATTGTAACATAGGAAGCACCTTTTTATAGTTTGGATATTTAAGTTATGATGTGTGCACTCATTATCGGATTGTAGTTTAACAAAATACTTAATATGTTGCTATGTATCCTGTTCATGTTTTGGCTATAATATAGTGCTGTGTACCGTATATAAATAAATAAATAAATCATTGTTATAGTAGGTCAGCAAAGAAATGAAAATGGAACTGTACGTTTGTTACCTCGTTACAAAGCCCTCATTAAGGGAAAATTATCAAAGACGTCACAGATGACGCGGTAAAATACTCTTTAGTACTTAATGAGTGAATCATTGTTAAATTGCGAACACGTATCATCCCAAGTAGGTACTGTTATATAGAAAAAAAAAAGAAATTGAATTTTTGACGGCTAATTTATATATTGTATGATGTATATTTTATTTATAATATTGAAAAGATAAGGTGACTTGATATTCTTTTTAGAACTCCGTAGCAGTCTTAAAGTTTTTCAATCATTTTATTGGCGGACTTGACGTGATGAAACGTCTGTTTTCCTACCATGACATGTTGTCCATGTGGAAAGGCCTATGTCCAGGTGGTACGTTTATAGGCTGATGATGATGATGATGCAAAAATCAACAAAGTTAAATCTAGAAAGGATCCTTGCATTGCAGATGTGCCACGTACACCATTACGTAAAAGAAATTCAAAGGGTTATATCGAAGAAGGAGGAAAGGGACACAATAACGTTTTTAAAAATGTTGCTTATCCCTTATATAACTTAAGATATTAAAATTACATATACATTTTAAATTTGGTATAAAAATTAGTAACATTTTTTGTTATTTTTTTGTAGCTGATTCACGTTCATAATCTTTTAAATGTAATAAGAACGTGATTTGAATCGCTTTATTAAAAATTAAGTTTTTTTTGTTAAGTTTCGTTACTTTAATATATATCAATGAATAGTATATAAACATGTTATTTATCCTAGTCTACTAAAAGATAACGAAACAGGAATTTTATTCACAATAGTCATTTATTTACTTATTATAATATTAAGTGTAATTACTTATGTGTACCTACTTATAACAGACCGATAAAATAAGCAAATAAAGGTAAGCCCCCCTCGTCAAAAATGTATCTGTATCACCCTGAAGTTTTTCATGATGAGATTTTATAGTAGAGGATCCAAGTATACAACGACCTTCACCGGGCCGGTTAATGATGAAAAGTATTTTATATCAAATTTAATAGGTTAAAAAATATATCGCGAGTGGGTTGGCTGAAAGTTTCAGTCCAGTTTAAGATTAATTTAATATTTAACAAATATTTTTTTAAACATTGCACTGGTTTGGATAATAGATAAATTACATAGGTACCAATCGAAAGTATGATAGAATATGCAAACGTTAGGTTGACTATTTTTTTCCCGTCATAACATTGGGTAGGCAGGTGTAAACAGGGAAGTCAATATTAGTAATTTGCAACAGTCAGTCAATAAAATTTATTTTTTATATAAGGTGACTGCTAGAAACCGCAAGAAACTTCAATGGCTGGTCAGGTCAAGTGTTTTAAACATGACGAAAATGACAAAAAGAAGGAATTTATGTTTTTTAAATTTTTAATGAAATAATTCATTTTGTGAATTTTAATTGGATAGTCTTTGAGTATCTAATTTATTTTAAAGCATACGGCCGTCTGTTGACTCGTCCGCGTCAGCTGGGCGATAAGTACCTACGTTGACGGGTCAACACACGGCTGGCCGGCCGTTGCCCCCGTCAGCTGAGCGATAAGTACCTACGAAAAAACACGAATTCCTTTTTGTCATTTTTGTCATGTATAAAACACTTGACCTGACCAGCCCTTGAAGTTTTTTGCGGTTTCTAGCAGTCATCCTATATAAAGATAATCTCATTACAAAAACACACACCAAACCGGAGCAATGTTAAAAAAATATTTTTTAATATTAAATTAATCATTATAGGTACTGGACTGAAATTTCTCAACCAACCCACTCGCGATATATTTTTTAACATATTAAATTTGATATAAAATACTTTACATCCATTAACCGGCCCGGTGAAGGTCGTTCATACTCGGATCTTAGACTATTAAACTTTGGTCTTGTGAACTGTTGACTTAGAAGCTGTTGAGATTCTGAAGTGTTGAGAGTTTGAATCGTTGGTCTTACGGTGTTGATGTTTTGACTGTTGAGATTATGAATGTTGAGATTCAGTATTTATTCCGGTAAAGATGTAGTATAACACAATACTAGATAATCTACTTCCTCTGTCGGATCTGTAATTGTCACTGTAATTGTTAGATCTGTGCAACATAGATTGTGATAAATTACATTACGCACTTCAATTTACCTTATCTTATTAACCTTCCTGTAATAAACACAACATAAAGATAACTCCGACGATCTAATAGCTGTTTTACCCGCGACTCGGTTGGTGTTTTATGCTTTTATAATTGTCTATCATTTAAACGTATTCACTAAGATTTGCGTACTTCCTTTATTTCCTTATTTATGCACACTGAAGAACCAAACAGCCATAGATATAACACCTCGGCGGCATGTCTTACTACCTAGCGGGGCCCCCCGAGCTAGATTCATAAAACTAATGGAATGCTTTAGTTGCTCAATGTAAGTACTTTTAGAATTTCTCAACAGGATTCAATGTACCTCAACCGTATTGACAGAAATTACGATAAAATGCCTGATTTTCCCAGCTGGACCCTCGGCTGAATAACGCTCGAAATACACAAAGAATATACTGATCTAATGTACCTCCAATGTACCTCCCGATTTATGTATTAAATTCAAGAAATCTTTATTAGAACAGAAGAAATTCAGCTTGAAAGTTTTGTCTTCCTAGCGGGGCTCTCTGTAATCATATATGAATGCGAATATAAAAGTAGGTATACAATTTTTAGACATTTCGGCGGCCCGATAACCGTAGTCAGTTCCTCAGTGGTTGAGGATTCCGAGAAGCGTGAAAAGCGCTTCTACCTTCGGCACAGTTTATCGTTGTTACGGCGAAAGGCGTTCGCCGTAACAGCGACGGAATATGGGTTAGGCAGGAGGTAAGGGAATTTCTGGGGCTTACCTGGTTCGGGCTGGAGCTGGTTGGAGCTGAAGGCAGGCGCGGGGGCGCGGGCTTGAAGGCAGCAACACACAACACAGTTCACTCAGGGGCACTGGTCGTAGGCGTTTTAGGGGGAGGTGAGCTGGTGGTCCTAGCTCTAGGTCACTGCACACACACTGCACACAGATGACGGTGATCACGGGCTGAGTTCTAGGTCGCGCGCGCGCGTGGATTCTCTCTAAAAGGTCGAAGCACACTGCCGTTGCGCGGCGCCGGCGAACACTTCGTCGAGTATAATTGTCAACTCGCTGTGATTGGCCGATCATTCGTTGCCCAGTCGATGCGCCAATATGCATCTTAATTGACCGGCGCAGAGACGGTTATCCGTCGCGCTGTGGCGCGAACATCTTCCCGGGCCCCAGAGGGTAGGAGGGGGGGGGGAAGGAATGGAAGTTAAAGGGGAACTACAGCCCCGATTCGTGCTGTGTTGAGTTAATGTCGAGTGGGTGTGTATATGATGAGCTGGGAGGAATGCACGTGTGTGACTGTATGAGTACAATTGTATGAGGGCTGAAAGCCTGTGTCACGAAGCACAGGGGGCGCGGGGGCGCGAAGCGCCGAAGGCGCATAGGCGCACGGGGCGCGTAAGCGCAGAGGCGTGGGGGCGCGGGGGCGCAGAGGGCGCCGGGGGCGCGTAAGCGCAAAGGGCCGCGTCAACGCAAAGGCGTGGGGGCGCGGGGGCCGCAGTCAACGCAAAGGCGTGGGGGCGCGGGGGCGCAGAAGCGCAGGGGGCGCATAAGCGCGGGGGCCGCAGTCAACGCAAAGGCGTGGGGGCGCGGGGGCCGCAGTCAACGCAAAGGCGTGGGGGCGCGGGGGCCGCAGTCAACGCAAAGGCGTGGGGGCGCGGGGGCGCAGAAGCGCAGGGGGCGCATAAGCGCGGGGGCCGCAGTCAACGCAAAGGCGTGGGGGCGCGGGGGCGCAGAAGCGCAGGCGGCGCGGGGGCGCAAAGGCGCGTCTGATGTCATGCACCGTATAGGTGCGGGCTGACTACATGTGTTTGTGTGCTGAAGGCTGATGTGTGGGTGCACGTGTGTAGAAGTACTATGCTCTTGTGGTGAGCACTCACGAGATTGAGTCGATTGCCAAGGCAAGACCATAAAAATTTCATTACAAAATAAAACGGGGAAAACAACAATATCGTCGTCTAGACGTGGGTGTGTTATACCCAACTAAAGTTATATGTGCAATCTAATTAGTAAGAAAAAATATAACACGAATCGAACACTGTTCTTTGAACACGTTCTTAATTTATTTTTGTAGGTAGGTTAATAATATTTCGCAATGCACTTTGCAACGTCTATCGTGCAGAAAGGGTCATATAAGGTAATGAAATTAGGAATGTTACGCGATAAGATTTAAAAATCAGAAATTAAAATTAAGTTACGTGATAACTACGAAATATGAGTAAATATTATTTTAACGGGTCGAATGACCAACATGTAATGAAATCGTTAATGGGCTGAAATAGTTATCCTATATATATATAATAGTGGACTGTATTAATAATGTGGGGCTGAATGTCTACGGTAACATGTACCTACTCCTGCGACCCCTCATGCGACCGCTGTGCATGCGAGGACACATGCAGCGTTCTGTCGCTGGGTCGCTTTGCCGGAGTTTCCCGTAGCGCGGGCGGAAGCCACCGCGCCGCCGATTCCGGCTGGTAATGCTGTGTGGCATCGTCCGGTCGGTGAAGGGATGTGTGGTGATCTGCGATGCCACACACTCTGCATGCCTTCACCGACTTGCATTCGTCCGGGTAATGTGGTCCGAGACAGCGGGGACAGCGCTCGCGCGACACCACAAAGTCCCACCGGCCCTGCGTCGGCTGGGCATTGTAGGTAGCGCACGCTATTAATCTATGCCCCCTAGTCCTACAGTAAGGGCAGTAAGAGGTGTTTGGGCTGGCGTGCATTGTGTGGGTGTTGTGTGCAGTTGTGTAGACGTGTATGGGTGGCGGCACGAGTCGAGGCAAAAAGTGAAATGTGTACGGTAGGGTTTAAAAACTAGTGGACTGTATGTATCCGGCTCGTAGGATCAAAATGTTACGGCGAAAGGCGTTCGCCGTAACAGCGACGGAATATGGGTTAGGCAGGAGGTAAGGGAATTTCTGGGGCTTACCTGGTTCGGGCTGGAGCTGGTTGGAGCTGAAGGCAGGCGCGGGGGCGCGGGCTTGAAGGCAGCAACACACAACACAGTTCACTCAGGGGCACTGGTCGTAGGCGTTTTAGGGGGAGGTGAGCTGGTGGTCCTAGCTCTAGGTCACTGCACACACACTGCACACAGATGACGGTGATCACGGGCTGAGTTCTAGGTCGCGCGCGCGCGTGGATTCTCTCTAAAAGGTCGAAGCACACTGCCGTTGCGCGGCGCCGGCGAACACTTCGTCGAGTATAATTGTCAACTCGCTGTGATTGGCCGATCATTCGTTGCCCAGTCGATGCGCCAATATGCATCTTAATTGACCGGCGCAGAGACGGTTATCCGTCGCGCTGTGGCGCGAACAATCGTCACTGACTATAAAAGTCAAAATTAAAATATATTTATTCAATAAACTTAATTAATAAGTACTTTGAATCGTCCAAACCTTTTTTAACCTGCCACCAATTCAGGACGTCATTTTTTAACTGTAGCTAACTAACTAACTATCGGGTAACTATCATCAAGTAAGTATCAGGTAAGATAAATGCCAAGTCGTTACCTGTAAAATTCAATTCCCAGTTTGAGCAAAGTGTGCTTCGGATTTTTCGATGCATAGCCCAGGTTATCAAGAACCAGTAGTATAGGATGTCAGTAATATAACGAGCGGCGATGGGCTGGCTCACCACCTGGCACGCTGAGCACATATTGTGCAGTCGCTATTTGGTGAAAAGTGGACTATGGGGAGGACTGCCTTTGCTGTCCTCATTGCCTGTAAGTCTAGCGTGCGCAACACGAGATAATAATAATGTCACGGACGATATTCTCTCTTCCTTCGATGGCGGAAACGACAAACTATCTCGGTTACACTTGTCAAAACTCAATAAAATTATGTAGCATGTTAAGGGGTTGTAGACTAAAATACCACAGACAAGCAAAAACTACTATTATGTCTATTTTTCACATATCGTGTACAGACATCACGAGAAAACGGGTCGAGAAAATTTTCTCGTCTTGCGCATGCGCATACTTGTATCCGACTAACACTTCGGGGAGAATAGTCGTGATTATATGTATTTATGTATGTATGTATATATGTATGTATGTATATGTAGTTAGTATAAGATGGCAGACGTTAAGACACATCACCACCCGCATTGGGCCAATGGTGGGTTATAGTCAATGACCAATCTTCAAATGTGTGCTGATTGATGTTCATGTGAGTTTTGTTCGGTTTTAGGCTGACGATGTGGGACACACATATTTGAATAAAATCAACATGTTACTAGCAACGTTGTTGTTAACATGTCGACATTAATCTGCGCTCTTGATCTAGCCGACCTAGTTAGAAGGCTGATAGCATTAAGTATTATTATCAATTTGCTACATATGTTTAATTATTTACAGCACTATAGATTTATCAACCTAGATTGATTTTGACTCCATTTGTATTATACGAGGTAACTGTGAAATGATAAAAACTATTGTTGAGTGATGAAACGCATGCAACTAAAAGAGTAAAGAGTAATGAATGAGAACGGAATAAAATATCGTTTTGCGCCGATCCCAAGTACAATGGGACCAGGGTTGGACGAAGAAGAAGTAGGTACTTATAACCTTCAACCCGCATTAGGCCGCAGCGTGGTGAGTAACAGCACAATCTCATGTACTGTTCATGTACCAACCCGTGGTGTGTTATGGCATATTCTGAGCTTAAGGAATTCCCTAAAGTTCACCTTTGCCCTTTGGGCCACGTAATCCCTTTTCAACTGGCATTTTCAATTAACCAGGCTTGCTAATTAAGGCTAGCGAGTAAAGGGTATTTTAAAACTGTTAGAGACTGCAATGGGCGATTTTCTGACAGCCCAAATTAAAAAGTAAAAATTAGTTCAAAAACACCCGATAGATGTCGTTTTATAAAAGCCGGCCACCAGCCGTACCTGCGCCTAAGGGCTGTAATAAATTCTACACTTTTACTTGTCTACCAAAAGAATAAAAAAATAGTAAGTCCTTACCTATTTATATTCAGGACATACAGAACCTATTTCTATTTTGGAATAGAATAAATATTACGCAGCCATACACGTGCTTAGATTTATTTTTTCTGATGAACTTACAATAGGAATTGTACTTCGACGTTGCATCCTCGAGATTTATATTCACAAGGTAGTCCACTCTTCAATGTACCAGGCATCCAACACATATTAAGAGCTATCTGAAAGAAATTTTATAAAAAAAAACATAAAACGTTACCCATAGTATAGACACAGGCGCCATCTAGTGAATACCAACCGAGTGCACGAGTTTGTCACCCGCGCTGTCATCGTCATTCGCTTTTCGTGTTCGGGCATCCGCACATCGTTACCCTAAAAGTGTTTTGTGTACTTAGATTAAAACAAATTTAGCACAAAACTATGTGCAAAAGGAAGCATGGATAATCATTATATACGCATGTGGAAAAACTGCGTAAACGACGATCGCCAAGTAAATCAGGTCAGTCAGTGTTTTAAATATTACATTTTGTCGATGTTAAATTACAAAGACAAACGATTTTTTTTTAAACTATGTGATTCGTTAGCGAATATACGACTCAGAACCTCTTAGTGAGACATTCAAAGTAGAAACGTTATTAAAATATATTTCATAGTACGTTTCCTTCTTAATTTAGATTAATACTTTCGCTAGTGCCTTTGTGGTTACCCACATTTTTTGACTTTTTCACTATTTATCGATTTTCAAGAATACATAAGGCGTTTAGCTTTTTTTAATAATAATAAAAAGTAAAAAACACATAGTAGTACCGTGAAGTGATTACGGTCAGTGCTAGTCTGAAATCTAGTATCGTGACGAGATTACGATCGATATTAGGGGTACCTACCCTATGCTGTGACGCGATTACGGTAATTCTATTCTTCGGTCATTCCTTCCAAATGACTCTTTGTTTGCGTGAGGCAGTAGTTACCTACATTCTATTTTATTTTTTTTCTAATCTTTTTATTGGAGCGTTTTTTTCGTATGCAAGTGTTTTCTACAAAAACCTACAGTGCCGCCTTACATACTGCACATTTATGTATTACCGTGATGTGATTACACGGTCAGTGCTAATATGAAATATAGTTTCGTGACGAGAATTCGATCGATATTACGGGTACCTACCCTATGCTGTGACGCGATTACGGCAATTATATTCCTCGGTCATTCCTTCCAAATGACGCTTCGTTTGCGCGAGGCAGCACCTACATTCTTTTTAATTTTTTACTAATATTTTTATTGGAGTGTTTTTTTGTGTGCAAGTGATTTCTACAAAATCTTACAGTTCCGCCTTACATACTGCACACTTATGTAGTACCGTGACGTGATTACGTTCAGTGCTAATATGAAATCTAGTATCGTGACGCGATTACGATCGATATTACGGGTACCTACCCTTATGTAGTACCGTGACGTGATTACGGTCAGTGCTAATATGAAATCTAGTATCGTGACGCGATTACGATCGATATTACGGGTACCTACCCTATGCTGTGACGCGTTTACGGCAATTCTATTCTTTGATCATTCCTTTCAAATGACTTCGTTTGCGCGAGGCCTCTCGCCTACCACAAGGCTTAGTGACTCCGATTTCAATAAAGAACCGTAAATAACGGACGTATATAAATCTAATATTGAAAAAGACTTACGATCTGTCATGACCGTAGCACAAGTACACAGTCCGGATTTTACCCAGACCATCCAGGATGCTAGGGATACCTAGTCGTAATAATCCAAGCGCAGCAGAGTAGTTGCCAGTTGTAAATCCAATATCGTCGGATTTTCTTGACGTTCTTGGAGTTTCTAAAGTGAAGGAGGTACCATTGGGACCCAAAATACCAGAAGAGGTCTCTAAACGCTAGGGAAATCCTCATAGATGGTGTTCCCGCCAAAGCCGGGACGGCCATTCAAACCATACCGCTATCTGTAAGGCGGTTGACTCAGCGGTTGTTGACGACCGCGTCCGCCTATCTGCCGCGGCGCCACCGCTGCGCGACCCGCGGCCGCTCGCTTGGTGAGACATACCGCGCCGACTCGTCTGTCTGCTAGCTACCGCGAGACGCCCACAAAATACGCGCGCTGGTATCTGCCCTTATTTATAGTGACTCCTGAACCTAATGTGAAGAGAACGCCTAAATGCCTATTGTGTAGTGTAGTGACTGTGCGCCAGGAAACCAACCTACATCGCCGCCCGTGGTCAGCTCGTCCCCCGGTTCCTGTGACTCATCATCCCTGTAAGTACTTCACTATCCATACCTACCCAGCCCACAACCTTTATTTCGTCGCTGTTACTGTGAACGCCTTTTGCCGTAACATTTTGGTCCAATCGAGCGCGGAATAACCGCAGAACCAAACTTTATTTTAATTTTCAATTTAAATACAGTCCGCTAAAGATAATTATTTCCGCCCGTATTCTTATTCTGTGTCTAAATCTTATCCCTAATTCGTGCCATCATTTCTAAATTTATTTGTTCACATAACTTTACCCTGTCCCAATAAAAATTACGTCAGGTAGTTATGAATCATTTGTGTTAGGATTGCGACCACACAACATCCGAATTATTTTAACGCAATTATTACTGCATGATGTTTTGATATTGATCTCGTGTATGCATCCGATTGTCTGATCACAGATCTATGTGTAGGAACCTATACGATCGTTGTCTAATAATACATTGTTCGGTAACTTAGTAGTTAAATTATTACGTTACGTTTTTAATGAATTTTTTATGTTCGTGTCGTGTTAAATCGGCTCAGAACTCGTGCATGCTCAACACGCGTGCCAAGTAGCGTGCTTTATTTTTTCGCTCGTGTTAATTTTATATATTTTTTGTTTTTAATTTTTGCCTTGGCAATCGGCTCATTCTTGTGCGTGCTCACCACAAGAGCATAGCACTTCTACTCACGTTTGCCCACTTGTGGGACACAGACAGAGTGTCCCAACCTTTTTAATTAAGTTTTTATTATTCGTTTATTTTTATTTTTTTTTTGTTTACGACTGACTCATTCTTCGCGCTAGTGTCCGCTACAGGTCTGCCCGACTGTGAGCGCCTTGCCCAGTAGTGGGCTACGGATAACGTATTTTTTTTAAATTTGTTTTTGTTTTGTTTGTTTTTTGTTTTGCGGTCGGCTAATGTTACGTACGCGCGTTCAAAAAACATAGACATACACATCCACGTGCGTTTGCCCACCCGTGGGCCATATACAAGGCGTCCCAACTTAGTTTTGCTTTCTTTATTGTTGCGTTAATTTTAGCCCATTTGCCATTACCTTAGTAAACAAATACGTCCAGCCCAACTATAGAATATATACAGCGTGTTGTTCTTTTTACTGCCTTTAAATTTGTTTATTTTTTTTATTATTTTTTTTTTTGTCTCCTTTTATTCATCGCGATGTCGACCAAGTCACAAGCCGCGATATTTAGGGAGGCCGCCAAAGCTTTACACCAGCTCCTAGAGGTGGGATCAAAGATCATTGCTGGCGACACCAAACATTCCATAACGGAATTTAACGTGCGTTTCGCACAGATACAGGGCATAAAGGACAAGCTGGACTCAGTATACTACAACATTCTCGACGAAGAGAACTTAGACGAGGGGGTTGAGAGGACATACACTGAGAACCACACAAAAGCCTCCGGGGCATACCTGGGGATACTTGTGGCTAGGGAGGAAATCTTACCCTCTTCCACGTCCTCCCCAACCCATAACGCTCAGCCCAGTCTCGGCGTCAATACGCCTACAGCCGTCCTCCCCAAGATAGCGCTGCCCAGGTTCAGCTCAAAGGTGGAGGACTGGCCCTCCTTTATTGCACTGTTCAGGAGTTTGACTGACGACATGGCGACCTTGTCGGAAGCAGTCAAGCTCCACTATCTCTTCTCAAGTCTCAGCGGTGAGGCATTAAGCATGGTGTCCCACCTAAAGGTCACCAATGAAAATTTTGCCGTGGCCATGGACACACTTACCAAGCGGTACGAGAACCGCCGGGTTCTCATCGATAGTTTCTTCGACATAATCCTGGGGCTGCCGAGCATCCACACGCGCTCTAACATACGCACACTTTTCCTCACTCCGCTGGTGTCCGCCCAGTGTGCCCTTAGTAATTTGGATCTGCCCATAGGAGACGACTACGTGTTTGTGTCGATAGTGGTGCGAAAGCTTAAGGGTGAGCTCCGCACGTTATTTGAACGCAGACACGGGTCTAGCAGCACCCTGCCCACGTTGAGTGACCTCATCTCCTAGACGTCCCTCCATCGACCAGACGGCCCAATGCACTCAGCTCATTCGTCGTCTGTACATGTACCCCCACCACAGCTGACAGAGCACTCGAGGGAGCGTCCCAGACACAGCAGGCGGCACGAACCCGCACAGGCTAAACAGGTGCGACCCAGCTCTGCTCACAGAGCCAGCCCGCCCAGGTCCGGTTCGCCAGGTAGGCCCCGCGAACGCCGCCAGCAATTATGACTCCCAACTATCACAGAGCACCCTAGCGAAGAGGTAGATTTAGCCCATGCCCAGTCAACCCATGCCCACACAGCTGATACATACTCAGCTCATACAATTTCAGCTGATACTCAATCAGCTCACTCACCTTCTGTGCCCACTGGCACACCCATTTTGTTGCCAACCGTCTCACTAAGAGTCGCGGACGTACATGGCCATCTTCACACAGCCAGAGCTTTATTGGACTGTGGCAGTATGCTGACATTAATAACGTCACGCATGGCACGACTTTTGAACCTGCCATCAAAACCCACTTCTTTAAAAATTACAGGAGTTGGGAATCAGCACAAACATGAGTCAAAGGCGGCAATAACAATAGTATGCCGACCCACTCACAATGATACTCCTACAATCACTGCCACAGCTCACATTTTAAAAAACGTCACTGGCTACCTTCCCTTAGAGAAGGTACCAAACATTTCCCACGTACTAGGCCAGCCAACCGTGCCATTGGCTGACCAGCTTTACCACACACCAGCCCCGATCGACCTCTTATTGGGGTCGGACGTTCTTGGCCAGGTGTTGGACGGGACTAAGGTCTCGTTGGGCCCGGGCAAGCCCATAGCCTTCGGCACGATTTTCGACTTCGCGTTGATAGGACCCATTGAGGACTTGTATGCGCAGCCGGCGCAGCAGGTTAACCCAGCTCACGTCGTCAGCTCACAACCAGACTCAGCTGAATCAGCCCAGGACATACGTCAGAGTCTGGAAAGGTTCTGGGAGTCTGAGGACCCCTCCCTCAATCTCACACTCATAATGATCCCCTGGAGGAACAATGCGAAGAAATCTTCCGCTCTACCACTACACGCGATCCCTCAGGCAGATATACGGTCGCTCTGCCCTTTCTAAAGGACGCCCCTCAAATAGGTAAAACTCATCCTATCGCATTACGCAGATTCCTCAATATTGAGAAGAAGCTAATGGCGAACCCGTCTCTGCGTTCTAAATAAGTCGACTTCATGGCCGAATACATCGACTTAGGGCACATGGCTCCCTGTCACCCAAATACATTCGCCCATAAACCTCACTTCTACATCCCTCACCATGGCGTATTTAAGTCAGGGTCGGACAAGCTGCGCATTGTTTTTGATGGTAGCTGCAGAAGCTCCAATGGTGTCAGCATAAATGAATGCCTACACACAGGCCCCGCCCTTCAACAGGACATTGTGGACATCATCATGTCCTTCAGAACGCATCCAGTCGTTTTTAGCACTGACATCCAGAGGATGTTCAGAAATGTGCTGGTTGCCCCAGACCAGAGACGGTATCAGCTGATACTATGGCGGTCCTCACCAGATCACCCTCTGCTCACCTACGCCCTCAATACAGTCACCTACGGCTTAAGATCAAGCCCATACCATGCAATCCGCACTCTGCTTCAGCTGGCTGATGATGAAGGCCATCGCTACCCTGGAGCCGCTCAGGTTCTTCGCAAGTCTATCTTCGTTGATGACATCTTGTGTAGTCATGACACAGTTGAATCCGCCCAAGCACTTCAGGACGAGTTGATAAGTCTGCTAGACCTAGGCGGCTTTCAGCTCAGTAAGTGGACATCTAACTCGCCTAAGCTGCTCGAGAGATTTCCCGACAACCAATGCGACATGCCCAAGGACTTCGACATGAACCCAGAGTCCACGTCCATTAAGGTCTTGGGTATACAGTGGAGCCCTCAGTCAGACGAGTTCACCTACCGCATCTCTCTGCCCCCCATCACACATGTCACAAAGCGGTCTATTTTAAGCACCGTAGCCTCACTTTATGACCCAAACGGCTGGGTTTCTCCCGTTATCTTCCGCGCAAAGCTGCTGCTTCAGCAATTGTGGCTACTGAAGCTGGAATGGAATGAGCCCACTCCCTCTGAAGTACAAACGGAGTGGCACCACATCTCAGAGGATCTGCCGCTGTTGTCTAGCATTCGCTTTCCTCGGCACATTTGTGCAAACAAAGGCTCAGCTGCATACTCGCTTCACGGGTTTGCAGATGCCTCTGAAGCCGGGTTTGCCGCCGTTGTTTACCTCCATGAGCTCGATGCCTCCGGAGATACTTTGGTACACTTGATTGTCGCCAAGTCGCGAGTCGCACCAATCAAGAATCGCCTCACAATCCCCAAGTTAGAGTTGTCGGCCGCCACTCTACTCTCCCAGCTCATGATCCGTGTGTCGGTTCAGTTATCGGCCCATATCAGTATACAACAACACATATGTTGGTCAGACAGTACGATAGTCCTGGCCTGGCTCAATACACCGCCTCACCGTCTTCAACCCTTTGAAGCCAACAGGGTAGTCAAAATCAGCTCAGGCTCACCAGAATGTACCTGGCGACACGTACCTTCCGAGCTCAACCCGGCAGATTGCGCAAGCAGAGGGATGTCTGCGCAATCCCTGTCAGCCCACGACCTATGGTGGTCTCCCACGTGGCTTGGACAGCCTTGTGAGTCTTGGCCTGTGATGCCCTTAGCTCTGGGCCATCACGCCCTGCCAGGCCTTAAGCCCAAACACGTCCCGTCACTGGTCACAGTGCCCGGTCTTGACTTTGACCTGCTCACTTGGTTCAGTTCACTAGACAAGCTCGTCGGAGTGACAGCTTGTCTAAAACGCTTTCTGCACAACTGCAGACACCACCCAGATTCGCGACGCTCAGGCCCCTTGTACGTCAGTGAACGAAGAGAGGCCCTACTTTACTGGGTGCGCAGTGTTCAGCACAATGAATTTGCAGAGGACATCCACCGCCTTCAAACTGGCAAAATCTGCTCCGTCAGACTCCAGCGGCTGTCACCTCTCATTAAAGATGAGCTCCTTAGAGTTGGTGGACGACTGTCCCATGCGTCTATCCGATATGACGCGCAGCATCCGCTCATACTTCCCAGCTCTAGCCCACTTATAGACCTTATCATTGACCACTACCACAAAATACACTGCCACCCTGGCGCTGACACTTTACACGCTATCCTACGCCAACAATTTTGGATATTGTCCGCGCGCCGTATTATTAGACACCGAGTTTTTAAATGCATTAGATGCTTTCGATGCCGGGCCCAGCCGCAAGCGCCCTTCATGGCCGACCTGCCAGCCGATAGAGTTACGCATCAGCCAGTATTTAGTCAAGTCACGACCGATTTTGCCGGACCATTCCTTGTTAAATCTAGTACCCTACGTAATGTTAAACTCTTAAAAGCGTACTTTTGTATATTCGTGTGCCTCTCGACTAAGGCGGTTCATTTGGAACCGGTCTCGGACCTCAGCACGGAAGCGTTCCTCGCGGCATTACAGCGTTTTATAGCACGCCGCGGTGCCCCGGTTCTCATCCGCTCGGACTGCGGTACAAATTATGTAGGCGCTAGAAATCAGCTCATCGAAGTACAAAACTTTCTTACCTTGAATAATGACACGATTGCGCACAAGCTCGCTGGTCAGCACATTACTTGGTTGTTGAACGTCCCTAAGGGACCATGGTTCGGTGCGTTACATGAGATCAACGTAAAATCAACAAAGCAACTTTTATATCGCGTAATTGGCGAACAACACCTCACATTCGAGGAATTCTCCACACTTTTAGCTCGAATTGAAGCGGTCCTTAACTCAAGACCTCTCTGCCCACTTTCGTCTGATCCTTCAGACTTTGAGCCGCTTACAGCCGGACATTTCCTTATAGGCCGCCCACTAACGGCCCTTCCCGAACTATCCGTGGAAGATAGGCCGATCTCCACACGTAGGCGATTCCAGATGGTACAGGCCCTTTCCCAGCGCTTCTGGACGCTGTGGACCCAGTCCTACCTTCATACCCTCCAAACCCGCTCCAAATGGTTGTCCCCATCCTCCCCTCCCCGAGTTGGCGAGCTCGTCCTCATCAAGGAGGACAACCTGCCTGCCCTCCAATGGAGACTGGGGCGCATTGCTCGCACCCTGCCTGGGAAGGATGGCGTCGTGCGGGTGGTAGACCTGGACACCGCGAATGGACATCTTCGGAGGCCTGTATTCCGGATCGCCAGGCTCCCATTGGATGAGCCCACCCTGGCCCCCGGAGGATGTTCCCGCCAAAGCCGGGACGGCCATTCAAACCATACCGCCATCTGTAAGGCGGTTGACTCAGCGGTTGTTGACGACCGCGTCCGCCTATCTGCCGCGGCGCCACCGCTGCGCGACCCGCGGCCGCTCGGTTGGTGAGACATACCGCGCCGACTCGTCTGTCTGCTAGCTACCGCGAGACGCCCACAAAATACGCGCGCTGGTATCTGCCCTTATTTATAGTGACTCCTGAACCTAATGTGAAGAGAACGCCTAAATGCCTATTGTGTAGTGTAGTGACTGTGCGCCAGGAAACCAACCTACATCGCCGCCCGTGGTCAGCTCGTCCCCCGGTTCCTGTGACTCATCATCCCTGTAAGTACTTCACTATCCATACCTACCCAGCCCACAACCTTTATTTCGTCGCTGTTACTGTGAACGCCTTTCGCCGTAACAGATGGTATGAACAAAGGTAATAAAAAAGAACTGTTAGCAACAACTTTGATACCTGTTTGAAGTTGGCCAAATTATGCTGCATTTACATTATGAAAATACCATGAATAGAAAAATGCTTACACTACCTGCCTACCCTTGATAAAAAATTCTTGTCAATGACACAAGATGTTAAAAGAGACGCACACTCTTTTGGAGAAAATTTGGGAGAAAAGATAGAAGCTGCTAAGGCCGCTGAAAAATCTGGTTAGCAAATACGGAATACTAACAACATTGAACCGTCAACTTCACTAAGAACTACGTCGCCCAGCAGGGAAAGTGGCAAGACCCATCCAAGCTACAAGGTTATGGGTTGCCAGGCCGGGTGGGAGCAAGCAAAGATTCCCGTATCCACCTCCGAGGCGATCAGCGCAAGCACCGACGTCCGCCCGCTATCACACCACGACAGCAGTGAGACCGTCATACAGACCGATGTTGCGTAAATAACAACCAAGGTAACCTTACACGCTGGTCGTATAATTTTTTTTTTTTTGTTGACACATGGTGTTTAATCGCAAATGGCCCGGTAGACTGACAGTACGTTACGGGTTACAAAATACCATTTAATAATACTGTAAAGCAAGCTACTGAACCTATCACTCCTAAATTTTTTTCGGCTGTAATAAGTAAGTTAATCACAGCTATATCTGACTTGTGCCAGTCAGGAGTAATATGCATATGAGAGGATGTCAAAGACCAATTTATTTCTCCCATATTCTTAACAACTAAAAGTGATGGATCGTCCAGATTTATCTTGAACCTAAAATCATAGAATAAAGCTGTCGCCTCATACCACTTTAAAATGAAGGACATACGGACAGCAAGCAAATTATTGTTCCAAGACAGTTATATGGCCAATGTTGATATGAAAGACGCGTATTTTTTCTTTAGTTCCTATTGATGAAAACTACAAAAAGTATTTAAGGTTCAAATTTTTGGGACACAAAAGTACGTAAATACGTATGAATTATAGTGCCTAACGTTTGGACTTATTTCAGCACCTTATTATGTCTTTACAAAACTCATGAAACCGGTCATCTACCGGATTTATCTTAGAAACAGAGGTTTTTTTTATTCTAATATATTTAGATCTTGTGCCTTGGCCATTCTTATGAAGAATGTAAAAGTTTTGTTCTCGAAACTGTTTGTTTATTACAAAATCTAGGCTTTGATAAAAACTTCAAAAAGAGTAGCTTGGAACCACAAAAGACTAGAAATTTCTCGGTTTTGAATTAAATTCAGAAAATATGTGTTTGCAATTGCCAGTAGGAAAACGAAAACGCATTCTTGAACAAATAAATATCAATAGAATGAGTGGAGTACAATCAGTTCCATTAAATAATATCACTTGTCGTCTATGGCAATGGTGCGAGAAACGCAATATATTTGTCTTTGCATCCTACATAAAATCTAAAGATAACTTCGAGGCGAATAAGGAGTCACGGCGTATGAATATCGATACAGAATGGCAAATGTCGGCACCTGTGTTCGAAAAAATTGTTCAATCGTTTGGGACACCTCTTAAAGATCTCTTTGCTACTTACCAAAATTATAAATGCAATAAATACGTCTCATGGCAACGAGGCCCCTATGCCTTAGACATAGATGCATTCACCTTGAATTGGAATATATTTTATTTTTATGCTTTTCCCCCTCTCTCGCTCATATTAAAATGCTTCAGAAAAATAATTAACGACGAAGCCACTGGTGTACTAGTCGTATCGTATTGGCCGAGTCAACCCTGGTATCCCCTACTTAGCTCAGTAGCTCACCACCAATATACTTCGGTCCAAGTAACGATATGTTATTATCACCTTTCAGGACCCAGCACCCCCTTTGCAAGAATCTTATCCTGGTAGCATACAAATTATTAGAAAAGCATTTCAAAGACAATCGTTATGTAATGAAACCATCGAGGTGATGATTTCCTCATTGTCTACATCCTCACTAAAACAATACAATGTCGCTTTTACGAAATGGTGGAGTTATTGTGATATTTATAAAGTTGATTTCTATAACTCCCCACTTCCAATTCTATCAAAATTCCTTACAGTCAACTGTTAACAGCAAAAATTGGTTGAAGTTCATTAAATATGCATCGTTCTGCTCTAGCTATTTAGGGCAAACGTTATAGTGAAGCTGATTTAGTTGTTCGATTTTTTAAAGGTATTTACAGGACTAAACCTAAGTCATCCGAAATATTCGGAGACGTGAGATCCAAAGATTGTAATCGATCACCTTAGTAATTTATATCCAAATGAGGAACTTGCTCTGGAGTTTATTACTAAAAAAGTAGTAACTCTGCTCGCATTGTCAACCGCACAACGAGTACAGACGTTATCTTCGAATTTCTAATTAAAAAATAAATAATAACTATGTCGAAACCATTGTGGATGATTTAATTAAAACATCTGCTCCAGGGCGACGCTTGTTTCTTTATACCATTTTTTCTAAATAAGATTGAGATCTGCCCTGCAAAAACATTACTGTCCTACTTAGATATGACTAAAGTTTACAGAGATAAACCTAGAACGGAAAGGTTATTGCTCACCTGAAGCCTATTCATAATGCAACTAGTTCTACATTAAGTCGATGGTTTAAAAACACCCTATTTAACAGCGGTATTGACACTTCTTTATTCTCAGCACACACGAGTCAACCTACTCAAAGCATGGAAGGAAATATAAAAAAACGAACTTAATAAATAAAACCATTACAGACATTCCGACATCCAATACATCGAACCTGATCGCTGTATTGAATTCGCCAGACAATGGGTAATAATAACGGAACAAAGGGTAATGAAGGATCGATTAGCAACCCGCGACACATTATCATAACACCTTGGACCACCAAGTTGGAGAAGCACCCCACCACTTGACTGTATTTAGCTAGTATATAAGCCCATTGTACTGTCAAACGAGGGACATTCACTAACCTGCCTTACTTGTGCTAAGTGCATTATGCTCTAAAGCATAATAAATTGTAAATATAGTTAAGATTTTTATTTATTAAATTTCATTTAAACAAACAGTCGGCGAAATAATTTAACTGGCGCCCAACGTGGGGCTCTTTCGAAAACGATTAAAAGTGGTATTCAGAGAAATAGTTCCAGAATCTTCGAGCAACTACTCCAAGTTCGCTAAAACTCAGTGCCGCAAATCGGTGACTTTTAAGTCTTTAACTTCGCAACGACCTAAAGAAATTTGTTAAAGTGATGAAGCTGACAGCACTATTACTGACGTTGTGAGTACCGAGTAGCATTTTCCTTGAATTTTCCCCAAAATTCCTCTTCTCCGTCCTCCTCGTTTAGTATTTAAGAATAAGGAAATAGGAATGTCCAGACCTTCTGACAATGGTTCACAGGGTGATCTCGCTTACGTGCCGTCTGCACCTAACGCTCCACAAGTCCCGGTACAGAATATTGCAACTGTAATGGACCCTCAAAAGTTTATAGGTTTTGTTCCTACTTATGATGGCGACGCCATGACTTTGTATAATTATTTAAATAATGCAAACCAATGGATAAAGATAGCAGGAGGTAGTACACCTCAAAATGTCATGTTGTTGTTAGGAAAATTGACCGGCAAGGCAGCTATCATTGTATCTATGATAGAGCATAACTTTAATTGGGCTTCTGTCGAAGCAACTTTAAAGAAAAAATGCGGAGATAACAGAGAATATAATACGCTTTTAATGGAATTGTCCAATTTAAAAAGAAAATGTTTATATAAAGATTTTATTTTTGAATTAAAACAAAAATTATTTTATATAAGAAGTAAGCTAAACGATAAATATAACAACCAACTCTTAGTTGATGATGTAATGGAACCTTATATAAACACAGCACAAAATACATTAAGGAATAGTTTACCTTACCATGACCAGATATATGTCAGTAACTGTAGTTTCAACAAAACGGTGCAAAGAATATTACAGTTGAAAGCTGAAGGAAGATTTGATAATATTAAACAAAAATTTTCAAACATTTTGCCACCACCACGTGTAATTAATCAACCAATGGCTTATCCTCCTACACAACAAAATCCAAGATATTTTAATTATCCACCATACCCTAAAAATAATAATTTTAAACAATTTGCCCCTCAACAAAATTACGCTCCACAATATAATAAACCCATCATGTTTTCTAATCCCAACAACAACAATGTGTTTAATCAACCTAAACATCCCTATTTTAATCAGCAACAAAATAATAATTATAATCAGCATTCTAATTATAAACCACAACCACAACATCAACAACCGATTAATTATAATAAAAATAAATACGTAGATCATAATAAACAACCATTAGACGTATCTATGAGAACTGCGCCACAGTTAAGGCCAGGCCAAATCAATTTAGGTAGAGGAATGGTAGCTAGTATGGTAGGTAGTAGTAGTAAAAGTTTTCCACGTTGAAGAAGATCAAAATAACGAAATTACTCTCAATATTTACAGGACTATCAGGAATATGAATATTATAAAAACTTACCTCAAAATAACGAATGTGCTGACGCTCAAAATAATGAACAACAGCATCACGATCAAAATTTTCAAATTGGCCAAAACAAAACGACCCATCATAGAATTTAATCATGTAAAATCTTATCTTCCTTATTTTGAAACAGAGAATCCTAAATTAAAAGTTTTAATTGACACAGGCAGTCAACGTTCTTTTATTACAAGTCACGTACAACAAAAATATTTCAATGAATATTGGAAGCCTGAAAAGTTTGTAGTGCGAACATCGCATGGGGTAACATCTCATAATGGTACAATAGAAACTCCATTCTGGTGCAACTATTTTGGTAAAGATAAAGGATCATTAAAATTTTATATATACAATTTTAGTGAAAAGTATGACATCTTAATGGGTACTGATATGATTGAACAAATTAACGCGAAAATAGATTTAAAGGAACGAAAATTAAGTATGCCTGAATGTGAAATACTTATTTTTCATATGACCGACGATAATAACTTAAACATAGAAGAATTATGTTCAACTTATAAAGACTTATTTTCGGAAGATGTTACAAACAGTGCTACAAACATAATAAAGCATCATATTAGTTTAATAGATGACGAGCCAGTTTATCAAAGACCATTTCGCTTGCCACAAACTCAACAACAAGAAATTAGAAAACAAATAAATAAATTATTAGATGAAAAAATTATAAGACAATCCGAGTCGAGTAAAGAATGCGCCTGCTACGTTTCAACGAATGATGAACAGTATATTAAAACCATAAAGTTACTATACCTAACGGAATAGAGCAACAAATATGAGCTGTCAAACGAAACCGAAATAGGATGGCATTTGTGTATGTAAAATTGTTTAAAAATGCGTTCAGTGATGTACGTCATGTCGCTTTTCACATTAATATCGATATCGATAATATTAATTACTAACAGTAATAGTATCAATAGAACTAAAATAGGATGAGATCCCTCCGTCGCTGCATAGCATAAAAGCAAAACATGATGTTCGCAAAATATCATATTAGCAAAACACCATATTCGCAAAAAATCATAATCTCAATTCACCACATTATTACAATATCACATTCTTGAAACATCATATTAGCAAACTAAATTATTCGATTATCATCCTTTTCGTGAAATAGGTCAAGGATCATAAGACCGCCGGCGGTGTGTCTAGTTTCACGATCCTCAAGGGTTATAACATTTTTTTAACAAAAAGTACAATTATGATAAAAATAGTGTTTTTCTTTTACATTTTATTATTTATTTAATCATCTTTACATATAAAACTGCTCATACACTAGTATTTTAAACACTACTTTGCTCTGTGCACGACGGCTATGCAATGGCAGAGCATTCCAGAGACGGATAGCGGTTAAAGTGAAAGAGCTGGAGAGGAAGCCAGTTTATGAGCAGGAATTTGGAGAGTAAGGTTGCTACTGAAGCAAAGGTCACCCTGATGAGAGGCTTTAAGAAACTGAAACCTAGATTTCAGGCATCCGGGGAAACGTGGATCATATAAAATATTAAATAAAGGTAAAATATATTATTAACAGGTTTACTGTCCAAAAAATAAAACAATAGGCTAATCAATTGTTATGGACCATGTTATGTTGTCTGCGGGACAGTGAACCGGTTAATAACTAGCAACCCGCCCGCGACTTCGGCTTCGTCCGCGTCGACCCCGTGCCCCGTGAGGAATTTCCAAAGTTTGTCTTTCACACAGACCTTGTCTATTTTTTTAAATTAAATAAGGAGGCAAACGAGCAAGCGAGTCACCTGATGGAAAGTAATCACTGCCGCTCATGGACACCCGCAAAACCAGAGGAATCGCAGACGCGTTGCCGTCAAAATGATTCTTGTAATTGTTAATTACAAGAATTACTTTAACTTCGATATCAATAAACGGTTATTACATGCTATCGGCTTGTTTTATTTCTTGAAAAGTATTTACTTAAACATTATGATATTAATTGTACTAAAAATGTAGTATCCTGCTAATGTGTTATTTTGCTAATATGATGTTTCAAGAATATTATATTGTAAGAATGTGGTGATTTGAGATTATGATTTTTTGCGAATATGGTGTATTGCTAATATGATATTTTGCGAACATCATGTTTTGCTTTTATGCTATTCAGCTAACTTAGTTGGAATTGCAGATTTCATCAAAATTCGTTTCGCTCCTTGCGTCTGTAAATATGTTTCTTCAAAATGCTACATGAACTGAGGGCCTAGTCAACTGGCAAACGCTCGACCGGTGACAGCGTCAAAATCGCTCATCAAATTCGCTAGGCTACATCGATATCGATAAGCTAAGGGATATAGAACATACAGGCTTGTCTTAGTATTTTTTTGTTTGATGATAATCTAACGCATATGTAAGATTAATAAATAGGTAGTAACCACACCGATAATTTTGAGTTTTAGTGAATTGAATGTCACTTTACTAAAAAATTCGGGTAGACTCCTTGAGACAATTTGAAAAATGAATCAATCGCTTTTTTCGCCAGAAGTTCGCCAGGCAAGCACGTTTGTAAATAAGTACTTATGATGACGAGTGACTTACCTACCAAAATATGACATTGATTGAAAAATGGGTTAAGTCTCATGACTTAACCCATTTTTCAGCTTATAATATAAATAAATTAAGACTGAAGACCACAAGCAAACGCTTGCTGCCAAGAATTTCTCAAATATTAACAACTTGTCGTCCGTCTGTAATGAAATAAGTGATAACACTAAATGTTACAAACCGCGCGAACATTTAAACAGTTTGATCTTAGATGCGAGTACGCACTAGGTAGTGATTAAAACGTTTGCATCTTGTATGAGTACATCGCCTAAAGTAACTCTATGGCGTAGCGGCTAAGGCTTTCGGGTTTAATTGTCTAACTACAACACCTATCACATTACTTTTCTGATTGATTATTGTACTAAATAAAATAAAATTAAAAACATTCCAAGTACATTGTTTTGCTAGTTAACTTAAAACTAATTTTAAAATATGCAAACTAGCGAAGCAATGTACTTTCTGTTACTTGAAAACTATGGATCGGCTAAGTATCTTAAATGTGATTACATTCCCAGGTAATTCATATCAAAACGTCATATAGGTACTTTAATAACAATAATAGGTACATATTCGTTTACGTGATAGACAGTGGACACGAAATATCGATAACTTGATACAGCCCTAGTGTAAAACGAAAATTATTTCTTTACACAAATTATTCGTAAATTCTGCATTATGTATATTCTATATTTGCTTCTTACATAAATAAATGTTTATAGAAGATAATTATCACATTTCGTGGTTAAAATTCGAAGCGCATTGGCATAAATAAATCCTAGGTAAGAAGGTGTCGGTTTGTAATAATTTACCTGTGAAATGAACATTTTATGGGATTATTTCGCTGTGTTGTACAACAATCAATCACTGAAAAAGTCACCATGTTTCTAAAGCACTATTTCTCAAAAATATTCACGATTTCACGTAAAATCAGAAAAATTCACAAAATCAAATTTCTCAGTGTGCTGATAAGTGCGGCCAACTGCCAAACAGTAGCTAAAAACGGTTCTGTTACGTCGCATCACGCATCTCTTTTTATCACACAGTGTTGTTGCTAATGACATCCCGCTCCCTCAGCCCTTTGTTTCTCTATTCCGCTAGGTATAGTAACTTTATGATTAAAACATGAAATAGAAAGAGATATTTGTTTAGTTTACTTAGATGACATTATTGTATATTCAGATAATAAACAAAATCATATAAATAAATTACAGCAAGTTTTTGAATCATTAAGGAAGGCAAATTTAAAAATAAATATTAAAAAATGTGTTTTTATGAAAAAGGAAATAGAATTTCTTGGGCACATACTAAACAAAGACGGACTTAAACCAAACCAAAAGAAATAGAGTCTATTCAAAAATTTCCAATACCAAAAACGGTCAAAGAAATTCGAGCATTTTTAGGCTTAGTTGGTTATTATAGGAAGTTCATACCTAATTTGAGTAAGATAGTTAAACCTTTGACTGAAGCGACTAAAAAGAATGCCATAATTGACATACAAAATAAAAAATATATTGAATCTATTGAAGCATGTAAGCATCTATTAACAAATGCGCCAATATTAGCATTCCCCGATTTTAATAAAACATTTGTAATCACAACAGATGCATCGGATATAGCATTAGGAGCTGTGCTTAGTCAAAACAATCACCCGATCGCTTATGCGTCGCGCACATTATCAAGTACTGAGCAAAAATATAATACTACAGAAAAAGAGTTACTAGGAGCATTATGGGCAATAGGACAATTTAGACCATGGATGCACAGACTTATTAAGACTAGGGGCCACTCGGGCAAATTATGAACTGATGGTGGGCCACCAGAAGTATAGGTAATTAAAGACAATGAAAAATTGATAATAATGTATTCAAATTGAAAAAGAATTTATTAATTTGAAGCGTGGCACTGCTGTCGGCGGGCCACCAGTATTCGACCGGCGGGCCGCATGCGGCCCGCGGGCCGTAGTCTGTGCATCCCTGATTTAGACCTTATGTCTATGGTAGACAGTTTATTTTAAGAACTGATCATAAAGCTCTTATTTAGTTGTCAAAGTTAAAAGAACCAAATCAAAGATTAACTCGTTGGAAGCTTAAACTTCAAGATTACGATTTTAAGATTGAACATGTAAAAGGAAAAGATAATTACGTAGCTGACGCATTAAGTCGAGTTGAAATATACCATACAGACGGAGACTCATTAGAGGTTAATTTAGAAGAAGATTTGGCTTTGTCTAGCTCAGGTAATAGTTCTGAAATAGTTGATTTAGAACAGGATTTAGCATTATCCAATAGCGTCACCGACAGTTCTATACAAAGTACTGTGCATTCAAATCAAGAAAACAATGACGAAGCTATACCTAGTATACATGCTTATCCTCCGAAACGTTTAAGACGCGTGATCTTCGAAATGTCACCGTTTGAAAAAGCTAAAAGGGAAAACGGTATATGTTACTTTTATATACCACCTAATCAAGAAGAAAATACTATTAAGAAATTTATGTTAGAATATTTGGGAAGTGAAAAATATGCATTTATCATACCTAATTATGAGTTATATTATAAGGTGTCCGAAACATATAGAAAGCATTTTGATTGTACAAAACTTAAACCTACCAGATATACTAAATTATTGATAGAAGTAGATAACAAGGAAGAACAATTAAAGCTAATTAAAGAGTATCATCTCTACGAAAAAAGACACGCAGGAATAGATAGCGTGAATAAACAATTAAAAGAACAATATTACTGGCCAAATATGCGGAAACAAATAAAGAAATATATTCTAAAATGTGAATTATGTAAAAAGGAAAAATATAACATGCATCCTAATGTCACTGTATCTTTAGAAACAGAAACTCCTCATGAACCTATGGATATATGGCATTTAGATTTTATGTCATTAGAACGACAATGGTATTTAACGATAATAGATAAATTTTCAAAGTATGCTGTTATAAAACCAACAGAAAAGAGTCGAGTATACGACACACTGTCAGAAATATTTGCACTGATAGGAGCACCCAATAAAATAATACATGATGGTGAGCAATCATTATGCAGTGAGTTAATAAACGAACTTTTCCAAACCTATAATATAATAAACCATACAACATCGCCACAACATCATAAATCAAATTCGGATGTAGAAAGGTTGCATAGCACAATTCAAGAATTATATCGTTTACAACGCGAGTCAGATCTCGAGCAAAATCAAAAGATCATTTACATTACACATGCATACAACAACACCATGCATAGTACAATAGGTATAACACCCTTTGAAGTTCACTTTGGACGTAAACCTAAACTTCGTAGTTTTGACAACCTAAGATTAATAATTCAACGATATACGGCACAACAAAAACAATTTTCTACGGAATTAAACAAAAATATCCAAAATTTAATAAAAAAACAAAAAAATAAAGGAAATGAAAGGATTAATAAAAATATTAATCCTTTCATTTCCTTTATATTAATAAAAAACTTTAAACCAGGCGACACAATATATTTAAAAAATAGCAAAGCAGAAAGGCATAAAACGAATTCTAGATTCCTAGGTCCTTTTAAAATTGTAAGTTTGGAATCAAACAATAGATATAAATTAAGTAATGGGCGAAGTTATCATATCGAAGAACTTATTGTTACAGAATCATCAGTGTCCTCAGATACAAGTTCGGACCATTAGATTCAAAGGAACATTTATTGATAGTGGATATGAAACCCACCCGTATTATTGAAGGAAGATGGACGATAATTCATAAGTTAGATATAAAATCTATAATTGATAGTAAAGTATTGCTTGATAATTTATTTAGTAAGGCAATACCTTTAGCCACATCAAACGATTTTAAGCACATTTATATTAGAATTAATATTATATTGGATCATTTAAAGGAAATCTGTAATCATTTATCTTTACAAAGTAGAGTTAAGAGAGGTTTAATTAATGGTTTAGGATCTATAATTAAGGCTATTACTGGAAATTTAGATGAAAATGATTTTAGAACAATACAAAAAGACTTAGAAACTATAAAAATTGCTTATAATAAACAAATATCCGTAACCGACGATTCTTTGGAAGAATTTAATAGTCAAATCCAGAAATTAACTGATGTTCAAAATAACTTAAATAAAAAATTTGAAACTCTATCTAATAGTAGAGAACAACAGAGATTGGCTTTAGGTCTGTTATTTCAAGCACAAACTTTACAAGATTTGGCTGAAAGATTAAGAACAGTAATAACTTTTTCTGAACACAATATGTATCATTATAGTATATTGCAATCTCATGTATTACAAAACACATTAAATATGATAAATAAAAAAGTTATGATTTCTGACAATATAAATGAAATTGAACCATTCATTAATGTAAAAAGTAAGATTATAGATAATATTGTATACTTTATTTTAAACATACCTCTAGTTAAGCCACAAGTTTATGCTACTAGAAAAAATGTGCCTATAATCCAAAATGTTCCCACCTGTACCTATCCTATAATGCGAAAGGTAATACTAGCCCACAATAACCAAGAAGTTCACGAAGTCCAAGATTGCATCGAGCTTCAGGAGTTAATTTGTAAAGGAAGCATTTTACAAAACAGTGACAGCTGTGAAACATAAATATTGTTAAATAAAAGTACTAAAAGTTGTAGTACCGTTCCAGTAAAATGCCCAAGGGAAGAGATACAAGAAATTTCTCCAGATTCAATATACAATGAAGAAGTCAAAATAAAATGTAACAAGGACGAAGAAACAATGTGGATACAAGGAGCTTATCTTTTGAATGGAGAGAACTGTGAAGTTAGTATTTCGGGAATAAAGAGATTTCAAACTAGAGAATCAAACGAAAAGATTATAGTAACCAAACTAGTTATTGAAAATAAAGAAAATGTTCCTGAAATGAAGTTAACCTATGATTCCGCCAAAATTTCATCCAAATTGAAACAACTTAAACAAATTCAAGAGTTAGAAACACAGACTCAACATAATTTTATTCAATATGGTTGGATGGGTATTTTGTCTATACTGATAATAATTTGTGCTTGTTGGAATTGTCTTCGTGCCAGGGTTTGGTCAAAACCAAGGACTTCGAAATTGGAGGGGGATAGTCAACCTACTCAAAGCATGGAAGGAAATATAAAAAAACTAACTTAATAAATAAAACCATTACAGACATTCTGACATCCAATACATCGAGCCTGATCGCTGTATTGAATTCGCCAGACATAATGGGTAATAATAACGGAACAAAGGGTAATGAAGGATCGATTAGCAACCCGCGACACATTATCATAACACCTTGGACCACCAAGTTGGAGAAGCACCCCACCACTTGACTGTATTCAGCTAGTATATAAGCCCATTGTACTGTCAAACGAGGGACATTCACTAACCTGCCTTACTTGTGCTAAGTGCATTATGCTCTAAAGCATAATAAATTGTAAATTTAGTTAAGATTTTTATATTATTAAATTTCATTTAAACAAACAGTCGGCGAAATAATTTAACTCACGTGAAAGACACGCGTCCACGTCCACGTGGACGCGTGTCGGCATTAAACAGAAAAGGCCTTTCAATAACTGCAGGATGGACTGGTAATTCTCTGGTGTTTGCACGGTTTTACAATCGACCCCTTACCATTGAGAATGACGATAATGCCTTTGCAGCGGCTATTTACATTGATTAATTTCTAGCTTATCATTCATTATAATATATCATACTGGTTTGTACTAATATAGTACCTAATTATATTTAATCGGTTATACTCGTAAATACTCAATTATAATAGTTGAATTAAATCATATAGGTACTTAAATTATTTCGCAAAATTTGTGTTCTAAACATCTACCTTGTGAATATAAATCTCGAGGATGCAACGTCGAAGTACAATTGATGGTTAAACAAACTTACCTGAAGTGAAGTTTGGCCGTAATTGTACGAGACGTTGCATCCGAAGAGATTTATATAAAGATCCCTCCCTTCCCTTACATGCTGGCCCCATATAAATTAATTTTGCATAAAAGCTCTAAGTGAATGACGATGACAGCGCGGGTGACAAACTCGTGCACTCGGTTGGTATTCACTAGATGGCGTCTGTGTCTGTACTATGGGTAACGTTTTATGTTTTTTTTAATAAAATTTCTTTTAGATAGCTCTTAATATGTGTTGGATGCCTGTATGCAATGTACATTGAAGAGTGGACTACCTTGTGAATATAAATCTCTTCGGATGCAACGTCTCGTACAATTACGGTCAAACTTCACTTCAGGTAAGTTTGTTTAACCATCAATTGTATGTTTCCTCGGAGCTAACGGTATACTCCAAGGTCACATTCCAAGTTTTTTAACAACAAACACTGGTTTGTTAGGTCACGTTGCTTTATTTATTGAAATCTTTTAACTGTGTGACAATATATGTTTTTAATGTGTGTAGTGTTTTTAATGTGCTTCTCTATGATAACATCTAAGATATTAAAGAGATCTGTAATAAGCAGTTGAGAGTTGAGTTTAGAGTCAAAACGTTTGCTCTCAAAACGTGGGCAGTGTTCAAGGAGGTGCTTCCAAGATTGTCGAGTGGTGCCGTCACAAGGGCCGACGTCGTCATCAACGATGTGAAAGCCTGCAAGATATTCCTTATGGTAGCTATGATTGCTTAAGAATTGAGTGATGATAGCAAATACCGGTTTAACATGAGTGAGATATTTCTGGAGGTCTTCGTACGTAGGAAGAAGGCGTGAGAGAGAATAGAGGAGATTAAGCCATTACACCACGCTGGCGATGCGGGTGGATGGGTTTTAACGATTGCCTTTGTACGACAACAACCGGGACCAATTGGCTTGACGCGGCTTTCGAAGCACGGAGGTGCTCGAGATGTTTTAATTCTGTCATCCATGCAGTGGCCTGGTATTGAGAAAGTTGCTTAACTGACAAGATCGCAAACCGAACACCTTAGCCGTACAGCTATGAAAAGCTTATAAATATGTTGATGACGAAGCCACCAATATAGAGATAGTGAGTTATGTTTTTTATAGTTTGTGATCTTATACAAGTACACATAAAAAAAATTTCTTGTATTAAATTAGGCGATAACTTACAATGTTTATTGTTACCTAACGGCTTAGTTTGAGTTACTTTTTTTTTTATTGGCAACGGGTAAGCGCTTGGCCTTCATCTCACCTGATGGTAAGTGACGATAAGGCCGAAGGTGGAAACGCGCTACACCCGGAATCCTCAACCACTGAGGAACTGGCTATCTTATCTCAAACTTCCGGAACACAACAATGCTATAAACATCGTTGTTATGGCGACAGACTTAGATAAGATGGTGGTAGCTAGCCAGGCGGACTTAACAGCCCTACCACCAACCAAACCGAGCACACAAAGATGTACTCCCTGCTGGGAATCGAACCCGGGACTTCTGGGTCTGAAACAGGTAGCTTAGCCACTAGACCACAGAGGCGGTTACTCAAATGGTCTGCAGATTTAGTACTTACTTATAGCCAAAATACTCGTAGCCGTGAGTCTGTTTAAGAGGTCGTATTCCTTAATTGTTATCGTAACCGTAACACGTAAACTGCGCTGCTACGTAATTATCCTGTATCAAATAATATTGGTTAAGCTATTATTCTCAGCAACTACCATGTCATCATCAGTATATAAATGTTACTGTTAGTGCCTTCTTAAATGAACAATAGCACAGAACAGGCCACAACCTACCACCCTGGCCCAATGCGGGTGTGATAAACATTACGGTTTCAAAGAATGCCATGACCACCGGGTAAAATGGCTAAACACGCTGTTTCAAGCATCCCATGCTCTCGATAGTATTTTTTGTGGTCACCCATTCGATGACCCGGCATTGCAAAACTTGCTCAACACGAAAGATCGCATAACGAAAACGCCATCGCCATCCCCATGCAATCATTTCGAAACGTTATTTATCTCGACGTAACGAAATCTGTCTGTTTTGCTTTTAATGTCCCTTTTGTAAACAAAAACTTTTTTTAAACCTCTTTGGGATGACGTCTGTAGCCAGGGAACTGACCCTTAAAACGATTCGTAGCGTCGGGATTAAAATAACTTACGAAATGTACATACATTAGCAGGATCCGCTAAAGTGTATCCTTTTAATGTGTTGTGTACAAGTTGCGGTCAGAAAACATAGCACTCGGTAACAAGCTCATTTGTTTTTTTAACAATTTTCTGACGTAGTGTAAAGATGGGCACAGTGGGATTTATGGAGCAGTATAACAACCTCATAATTTTATGTAATCTAAGATATACACAACAAGTAGGAAAGTGAGTACTGTAATAGGTCTTGTTGCTACAGTGGATGCATATGTATTAACAAATTGTATTATTCAGCATTTTACAAACGGCGCCCCCGTCCGTTTGCAAACGCAGCGAGCGCTTTGTATAATGCTGAAGGCAAATTGACGAACGTATTCATGTGGCCAAATAGTCATGTATTAGGATAACCATGGTTTATATCTGTGTAACCTAACTACCTAAACTAACCTAACCATGGTAATGATAAATAAAATAAAAAATTTCACCTCTGAGATCCGAAATAAATATTTAGATAAAGATAAAGATAAAGAAACATTTAATTGACCAAACGCACAATGACAACAAAAAAAGTAGAAAAGAGGATAATAAGAAATAAAAGAATTAAATAAAAGCGACAACAAATATAAAAGTTCATAAGTGCCATGTGGTCAATTAGGTCCCAACCTCAGCATGTGCTGCAACGACGTGCAAGCCGCTGCAGCGCTGGTATTCTGGTGGGACCTAAGCGAGACAAGACAATAACAAAGAAAGAAAGAAAAACAAAATGACAAACAATATTTGTAACTAACATACACACAGATGAAATAACACTACCAACAATATAATGATAACTATGAAAAAAAAAAAAAATAAAAGCAGATTCATAAAATTTTATAGAAAGGGTTCCCGAATGCCGTATACAGTTTAAAATGTAATTTTTTTTAATGTTAATCATCAGCCGAACGACACCACCAGCAAAAAAAAAAAAAAAAAACGAGTGAAAACTATTCTAAGATTTGATGAAGCAATGTTGACTAAAAATGCTTGATCGACGGGTGAAAACCAGACCTCGGTAGCCAAGTGAATAAGGCAGCCGCTCGGAATGCGGAAGGTGCGTGGTTCGATTCCCGCCCGCCTGAGGTTGTCGTCTTTTTTCAGTGTTTAAAATTTTATTTAAGTATATTTAATCGTTATTAAAACGCTAAAATATATAAAAAAACATTAATCTAAAACGCAGCTTTATCTTAACCGAATGTTCAAATATTTGTAAAAACATTTCTCTCGGATCTCAGAGGTGAAAACTTCTAAGATTTGATGAAGCATTGTTGACTATAAACATAAGCATCAAGCACTGACAAATTTCGACGTTTGAAAACCAGACCTCGGTAGCCAAGTGGTTAAGGCAGCCGCCCAAAATGCGGAAGGTGCGTGGTTCGATTCCCGCCTGAGGTTGTCCTCTTTTTTCAGTGTTTAAGATTTTACTTAAGTATAATTTAAGCGTTAATAAAACGCTAAAATATATTAAAAAACCATTAATCTATAACGCAGCTTCATATTAACCGAATGTTCAAATATTTGTAAAAACATTTCTCTAGGATCTCAGAGGTGAAAACTTCTAAAATTTGATGAAGCATTGTTGACTAAAAACATAAGCATGAAGCACTGAAAAATTTCGACGGGTGAAAACCAGACCTCGGTAGCCAAGTGGTTAAGGCAGCAGCCCGGAATGCGGAAGGTAAGTGGTTCGTTCCCGCCTGAGGTTGTCGTCTTTTTTCAGTGTTTAAAATTTTACATAAGTATATTTAAGCGTTAATAAAACGCTAAAATCTTAGATTAAAGATTGGCCTCGCTGCGCTCGTCCGCAGCGAGACCAATTATTAATCTAAGTAAAAAAAATAATAAATAAAATTGCTGTCAGTGCTGTGCTGTCGTCATTATGTCATTATGTCATCATCCGGTAATTATTCACCTAGAAAGTAACATACTGTGCTATAAGGTAAAAAAAAATCATAAGGTTTAGTTAGGTTATGTTAGAACAGTGATAGCGCCTGAAGTAGTAGTTTTTATAAGATCCTCTTTCCGTCACTTCGATTGTCTATACCCCTATTTCGGGAGTCTACATTGTTCATAATTATCGTTCTGTCCACAAACAAATAATCTGTTCCAGCAATATTTATTGTATATTATTTGGCATACCAATAATACTCCGCAGAAGTTCGACGAACGCCAGTTTTCATTTACACTTTGGCATTTTTTACGTGTCGGATAACCTCAAAAACTTTTCTCTTGTCTACTTTTTTTTTTGGATAATTATAATAAAAGGTATTTAATTGTCACTCGTTTCTTGCATTTTAGTACCACACCGTTTCCACCTTTACTCTTATAGACACTTGCATTGCACAACGCAATTGTTATTGTTTAGATTAGCAGCGCCACAAGTGTTAGAAAATGGAACTAGTTATTACAATTTAACGCGGCATTTTATAAACGGCGTTCAAATTGTCATTTGGGTTTCGTGGATTATTACAAAATGACGAGGCATTTTACAATTTGCCTTCGGAATTTTACAAACTAGCGAGCGTTTGCAAACAGACGAAACCGTTTGTAAAAAAATGCCGAATTATACAATCTGCCTGCGACACATACATAGGCTTTCTCGTGTTAGTTTACATACATACTTACATATAGTCACTGTTGAATGTATGTGCAGTCTTTAGTTCGTTAGTCGCCTTTTAAGACACCTAAGGGAAGAGGGGGTTATAGTATTCTATGTACTTTGATTATAGGTACTATTAGTTCATTTTACTGTACCTCTGTGCGTCATCGTGCCCCATCCTGCGCTAACATTTAAAAACTATGAATTCACACCATACCACAGAATAAATAATTGCCACTACATACCTACAACTTGTTATATAGTTGGACGTAAAGATGTCCGAGATGTTGTGTGCAAATAAAAACAAAAACAAAACGTTGGAGATGCATAAAAAACAACTTTGTTCCTCGATGTAATGTCAAAGTGTCTGTTGGGTGCTATTACTCGTATAGAATATGTATTGTATATGTTACCGGCAATCTTATAATTCAGGTATTCTATACAATACCTAGGCAATGTATGAAATATTAAACATATTATTGTCCATTACATACTTTACTAGGTAATGTATAAAATAAATATATACAGTCTGATTCAAATAAAATTGATCGACGCAACTTATGTTGTCGAAATTATATTGAAATATAGGAAACACAAATCTTTTGATGTTTTCTTTCACGTTAGCAGTTTTCAACCCATAGATATTTTTTGTGCAACCCATTCTGTGAATGATGACTGCTATGAAATGGAAATGCCATTTAAATAAAGTACATATTTTGATTTCAAACATTCTATTCCAGAAGTTCCATTCCTAGCCAAAAAGTCACAGTCATAGGACCATAGTAATTAATGTCTTCCGTTAAAGAAAGCCTTAATATGTTTCTAAGTGACATTGTCAACATATTATTTTAATTTATGCAGACGTACAAAGATAAGCGTTGAGACTTGTTTTACATAAATGTATATACATCTATTTTTATTTTCTAGAATGACATGAATTACGAGTATTTTGTGCACAATACCTTATGGCGCTGCGCAAACGAGGATAATTTTGGAGGCTGGTGTCGGATACTTACTGGCTACCAGTGAATATTTTATTTTCATACAATCAATATGAAATCAACTACTAAAAGCGCAGACGTACACACTTTTTGAATCCAATCGCTGCCACCTGTCAATAGCACGAGCGATCCCGAATCAAAAAATATTCGGTATAGGCGACTGGCATCTAAAAGTCGTCAGTTGCCGACTCAAGCTACACTATCAAATTTCCTTATCAGATGTAAACCGTGAAAAAAACCCTCCTGACCCTACTTATTAGTGACATTATAGGCCAAAATAATATAACACTAAAACTTCAGGGTGGCAACGTACTCGTAATAAGCAGCAATACAGTACAGCGCTGACAGCTGACATGACAGCTGACATGACATAGCAGCTACGGTTTCCTAAGGTGAGCGGTGTCGATAACAGGTGACCGGCAACTGTGTCCGGTCGCCTCTAACTTCCGGATACAGAAACATTAGTTTCCTGTGATAGTATCCAGTGTCGGCAACACGTTTGCGCGGTGTCACCCACACGTTTGCGCAGCGCCTAAATACTAATACCTGCTAAAATTAGTAAAATCAATAGACTGACTCCACGCGTTAGGAGGACACAGGACACGGTCGTATAATGGACAAACAGGATTTATAGGTTAGGTTTGGTGTTAAAAATGTCTTTTATTAAGGTTTAATAAACTAATTCAACATACATTGGTGAAATTTGTGTTAAAAAACCTGGATCGAAGTGAAAAACTCACAGCACAATATTGCAATTGAGAGACTAAAGTAGAAGAGACAGAATTCAGTTCAAACGTTAAAGATAAGATAGCTCATTCCCCAGTAGTTGCGGATTCAGTGTGAGGTAGGTACTGTTCTATCCTCGGCATTATCGTGAGGTGAGAAAAAGACTTGTTGTTATCTGATGTGAAAAAAACGTAATTCTAGCAAAGTGTCTAGTCTAGCCTACCACCAGTGGCTATGTATTGCCGTAGGTCACGTGATAGGTTAGAAATTTAAGAGAATCACGAAGCGCAGCGTAGGGATTGTCTTGAATTTAGAGGTTTTTTTTTAGTAGACAACAGAAATACTAGCTGCGATATTCCTGTAGGTCACATGTATTGTTTTTGTTGTCTAATAAAAAAAAATTACCTCGAAATTACAAAATACATGTTCCAATGACTAATAAGTTGTGGCAGATTAGCTTATAAGTTAGTCTGCCGCTAATGAACTATTTCAGTACGCTAACATAATGTATATTTTAAAAAAAACTTTATTAGCTTGCGTTAAGAAACAAATTGGGGAGTGCTACGCAATAGCGAAAGGCGATAGCTCGAATGACAACAGCGCGAAGACGATATTGCGAAAGTACCATCGCTCGAAAGCGCGAACGTTCATTTGCGCGAAAACTTAATTGCGCTACACACAAAAGCGCGAACGTTCATTTGCGCGAAAATCACACCAGCGAACAGATTTATGTTTTCTGGGGGATTCGCAGTAGACATCATTTCACTCTTTATATAATTAATTAAATAAACAGTAATGTTTAATGATTTTATTAAAATATTTTTATATTCAATGTTTTTATTAATAGAAGTCATGAAATTCACAAAAAAAATTTTGAACATCTAAAATTCTTAACAAAAATGAATAAATAATGCTACTTTTAGTCAAAAATTCAATATCTGAAGATAATAAATTATTAATAGATTTTCAACTACCCATCCAATATGAATTGTTGAATAAAAGTAGCATTTTTTATTCATTTTTGTTATGAATTTTAGATCTTGAAGGATTTTTTTTGTGAATTTCATGATTTCTATTAATAAAAATATTTAAATAAAATCATTAAACATTACTGCTTATTTAATTAATTATATAAAGAGTGAAATAATGTCTACTGCTAATCCCCCAGAAATCTGTTCGCTGGAGTGATTTTCGCGCAAATGAACGTTCGCGCTTTTGTGTGTCGCGCAATTAAGTTTTCGCGCAAATGAACGTTCGCGCTTTTGTACTGTCGCGCAATTACACTTTCGAGCGATGGTACTTTTGCAATATCGTCTTCGCGCTGTTGTCATTCGAGCTATCGTCTTTCGCTATTGCGTAGTAGCTCCCAATTGGAATACCTAATAACTTACGGTTAGAATAACATTATTTCTTATCTTACCACTAGTGGCAGTACATTAATTTTTATTAAATAACCACTGGTGGTAGGCTAGACACTTCCTTAAATATAATTAAATAGTGAATGATTTCCTTTCACACCTTTTTTAGGATTTTTAGGTTAGCGCTTGGCCTTCATCTTACCTGGTGATAAGTAACGATAGGGCCAAGATGGAAGCGCGCTTAACCCGGAATCCTCAACCACTTAGGAACTGGCTATCATAGCTCTAAACTCTAATTAAATAGCATCTTTGTGTTCCAAAACAAAGATGCTATTAACTTTGTTGTTATGGGGCCAGACTTTAGATATTAAGATGGTGATAGCTAGCCAGGCGGAATAAACAAGCCGTACCACCAACCAAACCAAGTACACAAAAATGTACTCCGCGCTGTCAAACCTGGGTTCTCTCGGTCTTAGATGGGTGTCTTAGCCTACTACATCACAGAGGCGGTTAAAAAAATAAATATAATTCTTGCTAAGCATCAAGCACTGACAAATTTCGACGGGTGAAAACAAGACCTCGGTAGCCAAGTGGTTAAGGCAGCCGCCCGGAATGCGGAAGGTGCGTGGTTCGTTCCCGCCTGAGGTTGTCGTCTTTTTTCAGTGTTTAAAATTTTACTTAAGTATATTTAAGCGTCAATAAAACGCTACAATTTATTTAAAAAAAAACATTAATAATTCTTGATAGGTAGGTACTTAAAAATGCAGTGATTGTTATGGTATCTGTTTTAAGGAATGTTTGTATAAACATTGTAGAGATTCCAAGTAAAATGTGCATCTATCTTTAGTTTTATCGTCACTTACCAAAAGAGCGGGAAAGATAAAACCAAGCTGAAATAAAAATGCTTTCCAATAATAAAAGCTTAATTTATATAAATATTAGTAAGTAAGAGCCGTGTCGCGTAGCAGCTCTTTAAAATAATACTACCCCCCCCCTCTCCCCTTGGGTGTCGTAAAAGGCGACTACGGTCAAAAGACTGCACATACATCCAACAGCATATAGCAGCGATGGGCTTACCACCTCAACTGTCACGCTGAGTACATTGTGCAGTCGCTATTTGGTGAAAAGTGGACTATGGCAGAGGAATGCTTTTGCGGTCCTCATTGCCTACTCTGACGAACCCTTCTGGGATAATAGTCGTGATTATATGTTTGTATCTTATATAAATAATAATTAGCTTTTTGGTTTTGTTATCATAATGTACCCGTGTAATTTTTCACGCAAATTTGTCATTGAGCACCTGCGTAAATGTCACAGAGTCGATCCCCTCGTCCGCAAAATTGAATTTGTAGTGATTATATTATTGGAACGAGTCTGGGTCAAATATGATACCTGGTTATTATTATTGATAAACAAGGTCAACGGTGACAGTGTTGCTCTGAATGAACTTTATTTATTGTTTGCGCCAACACATTATCTACAATATATTTTTTAAAGAATCTCTCAAGAAGAAGGTTGGTAGCTTCGATCAACTAGTTCAATCAAATAGTTGGTAGTACTATTTCTATAAAGAACCGCCACCACAACAGCGTTTTGTTGCTGACCGTACATTATAATTATTTTCATAACGTAATTTGTTCTCAAACTACATATTCCAGTTAAGACGCCATTAATCAAACGGTAAACATAATTTATTTTTAGCTCAACATACAATGTCATGTTACTTAGATATCGCTACCGCAAACGGACAAACAAATTAGTTGGCTCAAAACAAATGATCTTCGTAAATATTTGCGAACAATTATGTTAATTAATCTACTTACGGTATCTCCCGAATGTGTCGCGTGCCAATGGTCACGTATCAATGTTGTATTGGATGCTGAGGTGCGCAGCGGAGTAGTGGCATAATATGCGATCCGGAACAGACCAGGCCCAAAACATACCACGCGGGCCAATTTCGGGTTTTAAAAAATACTATAGTATTTTAAGGTAAGATAAGAAAAATAAACAGTATTTTAGAAAAATTTACAGTAAGTATTTTAATTTTTCAAAGATTTATTAAATATGGCTGCGCTAGACCGCGCGTACAACGTTCCCACCTTTTTAGGGTTCCGTAGCCAAATGGCAAAAAACGGAACCCTTATGGATGCGTCGTGTCTGACTGTCTGTCCGTCCGTATGTCACAGCCACTTTTTTCCGAAACTATAAGAACTATACCGTTGAAACTTG
Source organism: Scoparia ambigualis (assembly GCA_963921215.1). Lineage (NCBI taxonomy): Eukaryota > Metazoa > Arthropoda > Insecta > Lepidoptera > Crambidae > Scoparia > Scoparia ambigualis. The sequence goes on along the minus strand of OY992511.1, from coordinate 8,285,372 downwards.
ATAAATAGATGTATTCTGTGAACCGCATTAAGATTTTCACACAAAAGTAGAAAAAAATCAACAAATTTTGGGGTTCCCTATACTTAGAACTGAAAGTCGAATTTTTTTTCATCAAACCCATAGGTGTGGGGTATCTATGGTAAGGTCTTTAAAAATGATATTGAGGTTTCTAATTTCATTTTTTTCTAAAGCGAATAATTTGCGCGAGAGACACTTCCAAAGTGGTGAAATATGTCCCCCCCCCTATAACTTCTAAAAAAAGAGAATGATAAAACTAAAAAAAATATATGATGTACAGCAACTTCCACCGAAAATTGGTTTGAACGAGATCAGAATGTAGTTAGTAGTTTTTTTTAATACTCCATAAATTAATTAATTAATTAAAAAATACACTATTATTAAAACATCGATCAAACTTTTATAGATAATGGTACGGAACCCTTCGTGCGCGAGTCCGACTCGCACTTGGCCGGTTTTTTACTTTTTAAACAGGTATATGGCTACCAGTACACAGTGGTACTAAAACAGTATTTTGGATACTTTTTTTGTTCAACAGTAAAAAGTATAATGTAGTGAAAAACAGTATAATACTGTTTTTAACAGTATTGTTGGCAACCCTAACTACGACACCAGCACATTTATCAAAGGTGTGCTTTGTTAGTAGCGGCTCAATAATAGAATACTACCATCCCATCTCTTCCTTGGGTGTCGTAAAAGGGGCCAAAGACTGCACATAGGTACATACAACAGCATAAGCGGCGATGGGCTTACCATCTGTCACGCTGATCACATGTGCAGTAATCATTTTGTGAAACGCGATCTGTGGTATAGGACTGCTTCAAGGATAATATTCGTGAATATATACATATTTCGTTGCTCTAACACTTGTACTATGACTGCATTCTATGCTATAACGTAAAGTTGGCCATATCATAATATGCTCAAAATGTTTCATGAGTTAATCATGTTCTAACCTAACCTAATTATGAAATGGCCGAGCATTTCACGATATGGCCAATTGGCTAAATTACGGCCAATATTACGGCTACAACATATACTAGATAGTTAAATAGGTCCCAAGACTTACTTGGAGATGGCGCATATATAAGGTGACTGCTATTAACTGCAAGAAACTTCAAGGGCTGGTCAGGTCACAGGTCAAGTGTTTGAAACATGACAAAAAAGACGAACGTAGGTACTTATCGCCCAGCTGACGCGGACGGGTCAACAGACAGGTGGGTCAACGGCCGCTGCCCGCGCGTTGTAAATAGTCGTTATTTAATAGTTAATTCTTTCATTTTTTCTGTTATTGCTTTAAAATAAATTAGATACTCAAAGACTATCAAATTAAAATTCATGAAATGATTTATTTAATGAAAAATGAAAAAAGCACGAATTCCTTTTTTGACATTTTTTGTCATGTCTAAAACACTTGACCTGACCAGCCCTTGAAGTTTCTTGCGGTTTCTAGCAGTCGTTTTATATTTTTAGAAAGTACTGGCCATCAAATGATTATGTTTTTTTGAAAATGAAAGTGACGCTAATTTTTTAAATCAGAAAACAATGAAAAAAAACACAGATTTCGCAGTCCCCGCAAGAATCGGAGCATTGAAAGTGAATACAGAAATTTATGAAAAAAAATATAAGTATATTTTGAAAACCACATTACAAGTTGAATAATAAGAAATTTTTTATGAGATAAACTTCCCTAAAATTACACAACTACATTATCTACTTACAAGTCGAACTACAGCATACGATTGTGTAACTCTGCACAACACAGATGTGTATACACAGATGAATTTCACTTAGATTTTCGGAATACCAACACGAATGCACTTCGCGCCTGCATCCGCATCTTTTAACAATATTACCATGACGATCGCTCAATAATCATAGAAGCTACATCACTTTTATACCTATACGGAATACCCGTTTTTCTACAATTCCAAATCTAAAGGAACCACCTACATGCCACAAACACTGCACAACACAGAGAATAACATTTTCCTTTCTTTTACAACCTAAGAGAAATTCAATCATCGGGATTCTATAATCTATAATCATAGAAGCTACATCACTTTTATATACGGAAGTACCCGTTTTATTACAATTTCAAATTTAAAGGGACCTCTACCCTACATAAATACTAACCGATTTACAAATTTTTTTTGCCAGTTTGTAGCACACTGTTACTAATACGCTAGGACCTTTTTTTTCATTTTTATTGAAGTCTGTTTTTTTTCGAAATATTTACAATCTAGCAAAATAACCCACCTCCCAAAAATTACCAGCCAATTTTCAAAATTTAATCGTTCACTCGTGTCTCAAAATTTCTCAACTTTTGGTACTATTCCCATCTTCATCCTCCCAAAATCCTCGGAGCTATGGCCAAAAATACGTCTCAGGCGATTTACATCTGATTACCATTTTCAATAGTAAAACGAGTTTCGTGTGTTGATAAAATATTATTTTTTAATAGGAACAAACACCGTCCAAGTACAGCAATGGCTTATAAAGTGTAATCAGGAATCTGCTCCATCTAAACTAAACCAACCATTTGTCGGTGGTATGCCGATCACAAACGCGGTCGTATGGACACAAAAGACGCTGAACGCTCTGGTCATCCAAATGAAGCAGTGACTCAACAAAACATCAACCAAGTCCTAAAATCGTGTAGGAAGATCGAAAAGTAAAAGTGCGCGAGATAGCTGAGATAGTGAAGATTTCAACTAGTAGTGTCTTCGATCAACAATGTTGATCGAAGAGTAGTGTTTTCACTATTTTTCATCAAAATTTGGCCATGAAAAAGCTTTTTCCAAATGGGTGCCGCGTCTGCTAACAATTTATCAAAAGCGACAACGTATTAAATGATTCAGAGCGCATTTTGGCACTGTTTGGCACTGTTTAATAGAAATAAAAAGGATTTTTTCGGTATGTCACAATGGATGAAACATGGATTCACCATTTCACTCTGGAATCCAAACACTCATGGAATTGAAAAGTTAGAAAAGCGTTGGAGTGACTGTATTGCAGTTGAAGAAGACTATGTTGATATAATGATCCAAACGGCAATCAGCAGAGTGGAGAGCGGCCGTTGAAAGCCGTCCGAAGCTGCCTAAGACTGCTAAGACACAACAATCTACCGGGAAGGTTATGGCCTCTGTATTTTGGGATGTGCATGGAATACTCTTCATCGAATAAAGTACGAAATCGCGGAAAAACGGTCTCAATAAAAGAAAAAAAAAGTGATCTTTCACCAGAACAATGCGCCGTATCACAAGTCCATGATAACGATGGCCAAACTAAACGAATTGGGCTTCGAATTACTTCCTCATCCACCGTATTCTCCAGATCTTGCCCCTTAGTGATTACTGGCTGTTTGCAGACTTAAAAAAATGCTTCAGGGCAAGAAATTTTACTCAAATGTAATAGCAGCAACGGAGGCTTATTTTACGACAACGTAGAGCGCATTTTGGCACTGTTTAATACTCGTAGAAATAACAAATATTTTTTCGGTATGTTACAGTGGATGAAACATGGATTCACCATTTCACTCCGGAATCCAAACACTCATGGAATTGAAAAGTTAGAAAAGCGTTGGAGTGACTGTATTGCAGTTGAAGAAGACTATGTTGGTAAATAAAAATAATTTTATAAAAAAAACTTTGTTTTAGTATTTAATCTCCGGACTTATTGAACCAAGTGTTACACTACTACAACAACCGGGACCAACGGCTTAACGTGACTTCCAAAATACGGTAACAAACAAAGAGACACGATGTACAAGATGGTACAACGTGTGCTATGGCCAAGTAATAATTTATCTCGACACATTATAAGTAATGCGTTTTTCTCTTTGAATGTAGTTACAATCATTAATAATAACCTTACCTACGCAAATGTGCCTTGCCGAACTCCAAATTTTAAATACGTAATTTGTTTATACACGACTGTAGCGGTTAATCCCCCGAAATTAATTTTCTCTCGTATTTTAATTTCCATTTTTTTTTCCTCATTTTTTCTTTTTACTATGCGGAAATTTTCCCATATCATTTTGGCCCCATGCTCATAAATTCTTAGTCGATTTTCACACCAAACGATATTTTAACAGTCCATTATATTACCAGTCACTTCTCTTAGTTCGAGTGGAAATAAATATTTGGAAGTTATTTTTAAATTAATGTTTTATATTTTAGCGTTTTATTAACGCTTAAATATACTTAAGTAAAATTTTAAACACTGAAAAAAGACGACAACCTCAGGCGGGAATCGAACCACGCACCTTCCGCATTCCGGGCGGCTGCCTTAACAGAAAAGAAAGAAATATTTTTACAAATATTTGAACATTCGGTTAAGATGAAGCTGCGTTTATAGATTAATGTTTTATATTTTAGCGTTTTATTAACGCTTAAATATACTTAAGTAAAATTTCTTTCGGATCTCAGAGGTGAAAACTTGTAAGATTTGATGAACAATGTTGACTAAAAACATAAGCATCAAGCACTGACAAGTTTCGACGGTTGAAAGCCAGACCTCGGTAGCCAAGTGGTTAAGGCAGCCGCCCGGAATGCGGAAGGTGCGTGGTTCGATTCCCGCCTGAGGTTGTCGTCTTTTTTCAGTGTTTTAAATTTTACTTAGTTATTTTTAAGTTATGTTATATGCACGGCAAAAAAAATGTTTAAATACCTATAGGAAATAATAAGTATCCTTTCTGTATTACAATGTTTTTTTTAAAAGTAAGAACCAATGACGAGAAAAGTGCAATAATAATGGACTGGTTAAAATATCGTTCGTTGTGAAAATCGACTGAGAATTTATGAGAATAGGGAAAAAATGTTATGGGAAAATTTCCGCATAGTAAAAAGGAAAAATGGGGAAAAAAGGGAATGGAAATTAACATACTAGAGAAAATTAATTTCGGGGGATTAACCGCTACAGACTTATAAACAAGGAAAACAAAGTAATTCGTCCATACTGGTACTGACGCACTGTTGGTCAATTGCCTCTATCATTGAAATCGAGTTATTACAGTTTATCGTCATATCAATCAGCTAAAGAATAATTTTAAACGATTTTTAAGTGCTTATCGATTAAGTTTTCTTAGATACTAATATCTTGATTTTAACTTTAGGCTCATGGTTTAATTATAATCATGCAGTAGTCAATCCTAAAATATAAATAAAAATCAATTGCTGTAAAATACAGGTTGTGGTTTTAAACAGGGGCCAAATTTAAGGAGGCGATTGTGTTAATGTAAATGATTATAAAAACGTAAAAAAAATTACTTAAAAAAAATACAAGAATGATTTTGTTTCTTTTGCATGTCAATTCTTATAAATATACTACGTTGCCTACCTACCTATTACTACAAAATACCGCCGCTTGCGCCGCGGCGCAAGCGGCGGGACTTTGAAGGCGCCCGCCGGCCTTTGTCGGCAAGGCGACAAAGGCCGCGGCCCGCCACCCGCTCAAAGCGACCGAAACGAGCGAGACACGAGTTGTTGACACGACATGACGTCAGTCACCGCTACCCGTCAACCCGTTAGCGTGCGCATACGGTTGACAAAGGAATATTCGGACTGTTTCCAAACGTAACGACATCGTAGGTAGGTCGTACCTACCTACGATGTCGCGTTATTCCAATCACGATTACGTTGAAATGGTGCGGATGTATGCCCTTTCCGGTAACAGCTTGAGGGGTGCAGTGCAGATGTTCGCGGAGAGGTGGCCAGACCGACCAACGCCGTCCCGAACGACGATGCTGGCTGCTACACAACGCCTACTGGATTACGGGCAGTTCTGTATCCCAGCGCACGCCAGTGGTCGAGGCAACGTGGGCCTGCCCGTCGACTTACAGGAGCAGATCTTGCAGTTCTTCGACGACGAGCCACGCGCCAGTACACGTGATGGTGGGCGGCACTTTGGCCTTGATCACACCATCGTTTGGCGCTTGTTGAAGAAGAACCAGCAGCACCCATTCCATTTTCGACGAGTTCAGGATTTGCTTCCCACTGACCAGTCCAGCCGAGTCGAGTTTTGTAGGTGGCTCCTCGAACATCAGCACGTCAATATTCTGTGGACTGACGAGGCGCTGTCACAAGGGTCGGCGTCTACAACGTGCATAATGAGCATTGGTCGGCACACAGAGAACACAACCCTCATCTCACAAAAAAAGACTCCTTCCAAAGACGTTACAGCCTAAATGTTTGGGCTGGTATTATTGGCCCTTATTTACTGGGGCCTTATTTCATTGAAGGTCATCTCAACAGCCTTACCTACCTAGATTTGCTGCACCACGTTGTCGATGAGCTGTTGATGGACATTCCACTGGCATTCCACAGAGACCTTTTCTACCAGCAGGATGGTGCTCCCCCACATTATGGACAAATCGTTCGAAGCTACCTAAACGAAACATTTGGATCGCAGTGGGTGGGACGTGGCGGTCCAGTGCCTTGGCCTCCTCGTTCTCCGGAGATCCCTAGCACACGGCGTATTTTAAACGCGCAGTCGACGCGCGTATACGCGCTTCAAACGAGATTCGAACGCATCTTTGTAACCTAAGCACACGGGGTGATCGTGAAACGCGCGTCTACTGCGCAGATACAGCCCCCTTCTGCCCCTTCTCCGCCCCTTTGTACGCGATACAAACGAGTTTTGAGCGCGCTTCACACGCGCGTTTGTATCGCGTATTACGCGTGTTTGAATCTATACAAACGCAAAAATCGGCATCTACGGCGTAGACGACGCGCGTTCCTAAAACGCGCGTCGTCTGCGCGTTTTAAATACGCCGTGTGCTAGGGGCCTAACACCTCTAGACTTTTATTTGTGGGGTGATGTAAAAAGGCTAGTGTATGCTGAGGAGGTTACAAGTGTTGTGCAATTGCGTACGCGAGTGGTGTCCGCTTTTGAAACGGTGAGAGAAAACGCCCAACTAGCGAAGTAGTGGAATAAGCGATCAGTTACTCCACTAAAGATCGAATAAATGTTGAATAATGGCAACCGAGTGATCATATTGTGCTAAAGATGCGTTCGTGTGACTTTTTAGCTATTTTCCCTATTGTGCGCTATAATTATGACGTATAAACGTTTATTCTACGTACTTATACCGCAACTATTCGACAATCGTGTAATAGTGTCTATTACTCGTTTATTCAACATGAGTTTGTTATAGTAGCGCTATAAGAGCATTGAATTTACTATTTGTCTGTGTAGGTCGCAACTATACAGCCACTACTAAACGTTACGTTATCGGAGCCAATTTGCTGAATAGTTGCTACCCGTTTATTAAAAAGCGTCATGATTACTGATACAGCGTTATAAATCGACTAGTTCAATAATAGCTTTTAGATTACAGCTACTGAACCAGAATTGTTTTCAATGCCATTATATCGCATTTATTCAGTACAAGATGCAATAACAGATTTTTAGTGACCTTTAGAGCTCTAATGTGAGGATATTTTCTTAACCACTCTGAAGATAGTGGTTCCGTACATAATTTATTAGTTTACGACAATCTTGAAATTCATGTTTAATTAATTAAATTGATAGTTTGCAATACAAGTATAATTAATTGTTTGCAATAGAAGTTAATAATAATGAGTGAAGATTGCTGTAATTGCAGTTCAGATGTTGAAAACCTAGAGAGTTTTGAAAATGAACAAGACAGAGAGATTTAGAATAAAATGTATTTTTCTCGTATTCAAATCTGTTTCCACTGTACATCCGTAGCATCTTTCTAATAAAATAAAATGCGTTTCCTGCCATGTGTCCACATTGATAATTATAAACAATCATCTAGAAAGAGAAAAAACTTAATCATTTCAGTGGCTACCAGATTATAGAGTTGTATCTATAGTTGTAAACCAGCGGCTTGTAAGCCGGTAGTTACCGAAACCAGCGGCAGTCGGGTAGAAGATACCCGACTTGACATCGAAAATTTTTATTACATTTTTTATTGTTAAACTCTTGTTTTTGTTAAATAGTAGGACTTACTATATGTTCTGCTTTTTAGTTTTTTTTAAATAAACACGGAATATACCATTATTTAAATTATAGACGAACAGGAAACTGAAACTGAAACAAGAGTTTGTGTTTATGATATGATATGATATGATAGTGTATGAAAATTATAAGAATTAAGGTAGCTAAATTAGTTTACTTTAGATCTAATCATCATTATAAACCAAACGCAGGAATCTCGCGGCAAAATTTAGGCTCACAGGCTTTTGGTACATTGAAGAAATACAACTAAATGCTTACTATTACTAGGTACGAGTATCTGTCCACACCTTATTTCATAGATGAATACATATTTCCAAAACATCTCTCACAAATAAATTAAAATAGTCCTATTCCACTACTGCGTCACATTTTGTATGAGAATTTTGGGTATGTAACACATAATACGAATGCAAATTTCACTGTGTATGTCTATTTATGTTAAATGTACCTATCCTATAGTAAATAAATCAGAAAAACAACAAAAACAAAAACTAAATCATGTGAATATAAACTGCACAATAAAATGTAAGCAGCCGTTTTCAGCCGCTAGTTATCGCTAGAAATGATAACAAGCCAAATAAGCCGTTCCTAGCCGCCAGGCTAGAAATGTTAGTAATCAGCTTTACATCTATAGTTATATCTAACCATTCAAGTTTTGTTATCGACTTTGAATCAGGAACCCTAAAATAACTCCATTTATTAAATATGGCGGAACAGTGTCGCAGTTATTCAATACATGATCGAATTTATGCGCTATAACAGCAATCTATTCACCAAATTCGTGTAATTTATATATTATTTTAATATTTATTTATTAATGTAACGTTTTTAGCAGAGCCCATAAATATATGTGAATTATGGCATATCACTTTATCGGTAAATTAATTTCGCAAGATTTCTATACCTGTACACGTACAACCATACTACAAAATTCATATTTGGTTGAGTACTTCCATTACTATTGGATAATAACATAAGGAGGAGAGGTATTTGTTTACTCAGTTGCAGTTGCATTAAAGCAGAACTTTATGGAACAACCGTATTTTATTCGCTTTTATCGCATCAAAATATCGATTTGTAGCACATCTGCAACCTTTATAGCATTATTTTGTGGAATATTGGAAACCATGTAACTTTAACTCCATCAAATAGTGCAGTAGTTGCCGCGACAATGCTTTTACTGCTCTAAAATGTGTTAGGTTTGCTGTTAAATCACATCTATTCCATAATTAGGCGATTTATTCCACAGTTACTCTGCTTCTATTGCACCAATTAGTGGAGTAATTTGCGCCTAAATCCCGTTGAATACACGTTGACTCCACATCTATTCAACTTATAACGACGCTCTTATAGAACTGTTTAGTAAAACAGGAACGTTGCCGTGACTGTTATAGCACACCGTTTTGCTAGTCATTTCACACATTTCACATTTCTTGGTTCGATTCCCACTCGAGAGTGGGAATCGAACCAAGAAACTTTTAATTAGGAAGTGGCTATGTAACATACATACCTACCTAGACTAAATATCGTAGGTACCTATTTAGTTTCTAGGATGAAGTAGCATGAAATAGCCACGAAGGCAATGTTTGTTTACGTTAACGGTTGTGTGTAGGTGCATATTATAATTTTTGTTTTTCATTTTTCGTAAAAAATCAAAAACATCATAAAAATAATTAAAAATCTCTCAAAGCTTGTGCCAATGAAGCCCTTTCATACGATACCCCACATGACACGGTTAACTCAATTCAAAATTTGGGCCGCCGTTCCTGGCTTAAAGAACCTGTTTATTAATGATTTAATTACAAATGTATAGTTTTCAGATTTTAACCTATACTTGTAGTAAACGAAGGTAATACTTGCCAAATTTCATAGTTCTAGGTCAACGGAAAATACCATAAATTTTGATTCCCTTGAGAGTGTCGAAATATACGTTTTTTCTACCTAAGTACCCTGTTTATTGATTTAATTACAAATGTAGAGTTTTCAGATTTTTCCCTATACTTGTTTTATAAGACGGTAATACTTGCCAAAGGACATCTTTTTTTGGGCCTTTCTTGTAAGTGCCGGCCAAAAAAAAATGGTACGTATTGTTAGAACTAGCAATTTGGAGAATTAGTTAATATAGCACAAAAGTTGTAGGATTGCTCCGAGCCAAGTTATACAAGTTCGAAGATTGATCATTTTCATAAATTTATTTGACTCCTTAATTTTTTTTGTATAAACAGAACAGATGATGACCAGCTTTTGCGCTGCAATGATAATTGCTTCAGATCATTAGTTCTAGCAATATCAATCATTATTTTATGTTTCCCAGTCCCAGCACTTTCAGAAATCAATAAATGTATGAAAATGATGAATCATCGAACTTCTATAGCTTGGCTCAGAGCAACTTTTGTGCCATATTAACTATTACTCCAAATGGCTAGTTCTAACAATACGTACTATTTTTTTTGTTGGCCGGCACTTTCAGGATAGGCCCAAAAATGTGTGGAGCCCGAATGATCTCCTTTCATAGTTCTAGGTCAACGGAAAATACCCTATGAATTTTGATTCCCTTGAGAGTGACAAATATACTTTTTTTTGCAGCATAAACGGCCGTATCTATTTTTTACGTTAACGTAGTAGGAGTTTGATTTTTTCACAGCTTTATGAGAATGTAGACCTGAGTATATCGTTTTAGTTTCAACTGGATACCTCCACGCGTTTGCAAGATAAAGGGTCTTGACAGACAGACAGACAAACAACAAAGTGATTATATATAAGGGTTTCGTTTTTTCCTTTTGAGGTACGGAACTCTAAAAAAGGAAGTTGTATCTACACACAAAATATACTTTTTTTTTTTAAATTTACCTATAGGTAGTGTCCCAAAGGTCTCCCCCAATTCCTTCCAGCTCTCTCTCTCCTAACAAAATTTCCGTCGAAGGCAACGAGGTCGTCGCGCCACCGCTTCCAAGGACCTACATAATAAAAAAAAATAATGTCACGCGGAAACCACAAGGTAAACTAAATGATAGTATAAATTACTATTACTTTAAAAATTACAGCAAAAATACTTCATAATTTCGGAAAAGGAAGATTTCGATGATGAATAAGTGATGAGGTGAGAAGCTATAGAATTTCGGATGAAATATGTAAGTATAATATCAATGATATTATAAACTACTTTTTATTTTATATAATATCATTGTATAATAAATATACATAGGTACTTACTTACATATTAAACATTTATTTTTTTGTTGGCTCTTGTTTATTTGGTAAGGCAGTAATTGTTTAAATACTGATGATCTACTCACAAAATACTTTAATCAAAATCTTGTCTCCTTTTTGAATCTTCACCAGGACAACATATGGGCGTTTTACGTAAAATGGTAATAGGGTTATCATCGGTTTACACAAAACAGTAACGTATTTAATTTTAGTCATTTTAAGATATATTATTACATAAGCAAGAAAACAGGCTACTTTCTCCTAGCAAAGCTTGTTTTGTTAGGTTTAATTGACTCCTTTTTAAAAAGTTGCTTGTAATACAAGTACATAATAGAGTTAAACGCTACGTATTACCATAGTAAAACTTAACCAATAGGTACAATAGCTTTGAAAAGGCGACTCCGTCATTGTCATATAAATTAAGCAGAAAATATGTGGTATTTTTTTTTATATAATAGAAGGAGGCAAACGAGCAGGCGGGTCACCTGATGGAGAGTAATCTCCGCCGCCCATGGACACCCGCAACACCAGAGGAATCGCAGATGCGTTGCCGGCCTTTAAGCAAGGAATAGGTTTTAGGAAGGAATAGGAATTGTGAGGGGGGGAAGGGGGAGGGAAGGGCCTCCGAAACCCTCACTGGCCGGACGAAACACAACAGCACCAAGTGCTATTATTTCACGCCGGATATTAGTGAGAAGGTGGTATTACGCCGGATGAGCCGGCCCAATGCGTGGCTCTACCACTCAGTCAGTGTCACTCAATTAGCACTACCCAGGGGTTACGTGTAGGGTCTCAAGGGTAAACCTACGGACGCGAGTAACTTTAACCCCCAAAAAAATCTTTTATATTTTATGTTAAACAGGAGTTTATTGTTAAAGAAGAATCTGCCCATATTGCCCGTTTGTCTGAGGCATATTGGGCATACACGGGGCATAATGGGCATATAGTGATGAACGTTGGTTAAAACGTCTGTTCATTCAATAATATGTATAATTAAAATATGACATTAATTAATATTGCTCATAAAATCAAATACAATTAAACATACATTTTTATACTTTCTTTTTCCTTGTTTTTGTCATAGATTTCGTATTATTTCCTGCGTTCCTTTTATCTTTGGTTTTTTTATATGGTTTTCTTCTAGGGCTTACTTATAAGGTAAACCAGCTATTATTGCAGTCTTTCCGCGTTTTATCACTACTTTTTTAGCACCTGTGCTTAGGCATAACATTATTAGATGACAGAACATGAAAAGAAGTGGAAGGAGTTGGGGGTGGAGTTGTTGGTGTGCGTGTCATGTGGCAGCTGATGACTTGTTGATGGGCCTGGAGATATAGTTTGGTTGACTGCTAGTTCCGGTGCTAGATCTTGTGAAACAGGCAATTTTGTATCAATAACGGGCAGATCAGTGGTGTGGTCAGCCAAAATATCATCATCTCCAAAAATATCTAGATTGATGGGTCATATTCCAGTCTTACGAAAGCCATTAACTGCAACAAGCATTGTGGCAGCTTTCATATAAGCATTGCAGAAGAGGCGAGCAAAAATTTATCCACAACAGACCGGGGCAGTATGGACATACTGCCCATTTTGCCCCGTCCATAATACCCCAAAGGTATTATAAAATTAATAATGACCAACTCACAATATAACGTTTAGTAATGAATTTATATTTTCACTGAGGTATTGCCTAATAACAAAGGTTGTAATAACTAGACATAGTTTGTATCTTAGAAGTATTAATGATGTAAATACGATCTACGCAAAATATGTAAAATTTATATCAAAACTACGAACTTACGTATATTTCTCACTATCGGCAAAGAACGCGCGGTCCCAGCGAAAGTACCAATTTCCCTGCACGAGCGAGGCCTACTGAATGCGTTGCAACGAGTCGCGAGCGCATCGGTCCACTATTTCAGAGGGGCGAGGGGGTGCCCATATTACCCCACCTGCCCGTTCTGCCCCGGCTTCCCCTACTTGTATTTAAGATAACTGAAGGTTCAATTAAGCGAAAAAGTTGATATACCACATCAACAGAATCTAGGGATATCTTAATCCTAAATTATTTACAACTTTATAGGTTAAAATCTTTTTAGTTTCCATGAAAAGTTTATATACAGATTGAAACCTCTTTTATTCTATTTTCAAAATTTAAAAATGTTAATAAAAAACAAAAGAAATAACAAAATACGGCGGCAAAATTGTTAGTAATTCGTTACGTCAAGGAAAATTAAAATTAATATAAATATTAATTAATGAAAAGGGCTTTGATTGTTTTTATTTTTTAATTAAAAGTGCCGTGTGAGCTTTAAGAGTCATGTCACGTCGTCATTTGAGTCAAGATGAAGTGTTACGTGCCGTGGGCATGTTAGAAAATGGTGCCATTCAACGCGTCGTTGCTGAGGCCCTACACATCTGCCAAAACGTGATATCAAGGTTGTGGTCACGTTATCGCAGTACTGGGGATGTGGCTGAACGGCACACGGGTAGATATCGGGTAACTACGCAGAGACAGAATCGATTTCACCAAATGACCGCCAAAAGACAAACCAATATCACAGCGATGAAACTAGTATAAAGGCTCCAGGAGGTGGTCCAGCTACTGGTAAGCGACCAAACCTTGCGAAGGAGGTTGCATAAAGTTAATCTTCATGCTCGAAGACCGCTACGTGTTCCAGCATTGCGACGCGGAAATCGCGGTCGGCGGCTTTCGTGGGCTCGGGATCATTTACCATGGAGTGACGAACAATGGTCTTTGGTGCTATTCACCGATGAGTCCTGGTTTGGTTTCATCCGGATTCACGAAGAACACGCGTTTGGAGAACTCCAGGGAGAGTAAGCCGTCTACGGCACCCTCAGCAGGTCCACTCAAATCAAGGCGGAACAATCATGGTGTGGGCAGGAATTCGTCTCGGCGGATAAACCCAGCTCGTTTGGATCCAAGGCAGCATGACTGCACAAAAATACTACGAGGAGGTAGTAGAACCTGTTATTATCCCACACAGAATCCAAATGGGCCAGGAATTTGTACCCATGCACGTTAATGCTCCTTCCCATACGGCGCGGCTGGTGTCGGCCGCTCTCCGAGACCACGATCTTCAAGTTTTGGATTGGCCTGCACAGTCGCCCGTCTTAAATCCTATCGAGCATGCCTGAGACATGTTGCCACGAAAAGCTTTGAGAGATTTCCCGCCACATTTGACATCGGAACAACAACTTTACGAACACTTGGAAGAACATGGGACCTCATACCGTAGCAAGAAATTGACTATTTAATTTTAAGTATGAACAAGCGATGTCGATGTGTAATTAATGTAAGAGGTGGCAACACTGATTATTAATAATTATATTTTATAAAAAAAAACAATTTTAAATATACTTAATACTTTTGAAGAGTTCATTTTTTATCATACTAATTTTCCACGGCGATTTAAAAAATTCACATTTTTATTAAAAACATAAAAATCACGAAATGTTTTTTATTTTTTTATTAAAGACCTTAAAATAACCTATCATTCTTCCATTTATAATATCAGAAAATTCTTAATAGATTTTTAGATATTTGATGAAATAAAAATATCCCTAGATTGTGTTGATGCGGGTTTTAATTTAAAGCAAATATTTTCAAAGAAATTCTAAAAGCATTTTGTATAATGAAATCGGATACCGAGAATTTGCTCAACTCTGCTTAATTATTAATGTTATTTCAGTATTTCTTCGAAATTAATTGGCATAATTTATAAAATTAAGTAAACAAAACTGGTGTTTAATATTAATTTAAGTTTCCAGTAAGTCTCGTATTAAAGTATTTCCAACTTTCTTTTCCTCTATTTTACGACCTCCTTGGTTGAGTGGTTTGTACACCGGTTTTCATGGTGTCGCCATCTCTGAGGTCCCGGGTTCGATCCCCGGTCGGGTCAATTTAGAAATTATTGTTTTTCTAAATTGTCTCGGGTCTGGGTGTTTTCTATGTTTAATAAGTATGTATTTAAGTATTTTAAGTATGTTTATCCATTGTCTAGTAACCATTTAACGAGTTTCTTCGAAGCTTCTCTTGGGCTAGATAATTGGTGTGATTGTAGGAAAGATTTATTATTTATTTTATACCTGTCGCAACATGTTACTCTTTGTAACGTAGTATAGTTGTAACTTTGTACATTACAGGCGAATGCTCCGGTCTGACCACGACCGCGGGCCGGTCTGGAAATTGTACCTACCAGCGTTTAAGGCATTCATACATCTTCAGCCTAGAAACGTCCCAGTTAGCTGTTAATGTACAGCGGTTCAAAGTTAATATATAAATTTTATGATGTATTTTTTATATATTTTAGCGTTTTATTAACGCTTAAATATACTTAAGTAAAATTTAAACACAGAAAAAAGACGACAACCTCAGGCGGGAATCGAACCACGCACCTTCAGCATTCCGGGCGGCTGCCTTAACCACTTGGCTACCGAGGTCTGGTTTTCACCCGTCGAAATTTGTCAGTGCTTGATGCTTATGTTTTTTAGTCAACATTGCTTCATCAAATTTTAGAAGTTTTCACCTCTGAAATCCGAAAGGAATATTGTTACAAATATTTGAACATTCGATTAAGATGAAGCTGCGTTTTTAGATTAATGTTTTTAGCGTTTTATAACGCTTAAATATACTTAAGTAAAATTTTAAACACTGAAAAAAGACGACAACCTTAGACGGGAATTGAACCACGCACCTTCCGAATTCCGGGCGGCTGCCTTAACTGCTCGGCTACCGAGTGAACTATTGAATGCCGAGAACTACTTACTAGATAGTAAAGAAAAAGATGGATGGACTGCGTGAAAGATAATATGGTGAAGAAAGGAGTGACCGTAGAACTGACGGCTGATAGAGACCAATGGAAGAAGAAAACATACTGCGCCGACCCCAAATAGGGACAAGGGCAAGGAAATGATGATGATGATGATGATGACTAGATCTCGTTCAAACCAATTTTCGGTGGAAGTTTCCATGCATATTTTTTTTAGTTTTATCATTCTCTTATTTTAGAAGTTACAGGGGGGGGGGGGGGGGACACATTTTACCACTTTGGAAGTGTCTCTCGCGTAAACTATTCAGTTTAGAAAAAAATGATATTAGAAACCTCAATATCATTTTTGAAGACCTATCCATAGATACCCAACATGAAGAAGTTAAATGAAAAAAAAATTGAGTTTCAGTTTTAAGCATGGGGAACCCCCAAAATTTATTGTTTTTTTTTTATTTTTGTGTGAAAATTTTAATGCGGTTCACAGAATACATCTACTTACCAAGTTTCAACAGTATAGTTTTTATAGTTTCGGAAAAAAGTGGCTGTGACATACGGACGGACAGACAGACAGACATGACGAATCCATAAGGGTTCCGTTTTTTGCCATTTATTATATTATTTATTATATTTTGCCTAATAAAAACAGTAGCTGGAAAGCTAAGACAAATATTGGCATAACCTAATGAAACATAATATAATGTAGGTATGTATTACCTATAAAATTAATGGTGGCAACGCTACATATATCGAAATAATGAATCCTTTTCACTGTATTAATGAGTTGACATAGTTAAAGTAAGTAAGTATAATAGCCTCCTAACGCCCAGACTTATAAAAGCTTGCAGCAAATAGTAGCCCAAAGTCCTATAAACAGTACTCAATGGTTACGACCCAGAATTTCCGAGATTAAAAAAATAAAGTCTAGAATAATTGCATTAAAGTTTTTTTTTTGTGTCTAGGACCATTATTAGCATCCAATGTAACAGGGAAAAACGAAAAATGTAACTACCTTTTTTTAGGACTCGGGGTCGCAATACATGAAGAAATGATATTACAAAATACTTTTTATATGAAACTGTTTTTAATCTATGTGGAATCATAGTTTTGGTCCATTTTAAAAGTTATTTAAAAAAATAATGAAATTATCTTTTTATTTAGTACTAGCGGTCTGCCCCGTGGCTTCATCCGCGCTTTGTTTAAGTTCCCTGTAGAAATGAGATATTTCCCACGGTAAGAAGTAGCTTAATCTTCTAGGTTATATCTATGTCAATGTAAAATGTTATAAAAACCGGATCAGCCGTTTTGGAGTGAAAACGGTACATACCTACTTACTTCAAAGTATCAATCATGACATTATACATAGAACACCCTATACAATTTTGGAATAAATAAACTCTCACAAATTGATTATATTATTTTATTCATAAATCACTAAATAAACTAATTACAAAAAAATAAATCAAAACTGTACTACTTTAAAAATCATTATACTAGATAGTTACCAAAAGGCTTTTTTGAAGGCCTTCTAAACTGCTGCAAAGGTTATGGGAAGAATTTCTTATCCCGAACATAAATTTTTATACATTTGTCGAGTTTAACATTTATGCAACAATTTTCAATAAAAACAATAGAGAGAAATCCAAAGATTACACAGAAAATCTTCGATAAACTTACCTTGTCGATGAGCAGATGCCATCGTGTTCTCGCTTAACGTCAAAATGACAGATAATTTTTTTTCTGGTGGCACTATTGCATGTCCATAGAGAACCTAAAAGTATCTAATTTTCGTTTAGAAACTTTCTCCGGTCATATAGCGCGAAAATCAAACTACCAGACGTGATTTTTATCGTGGACCTTTTAAAAGTACCGTGGGTCACTAACAGATGAAACTGACTTTATTGCTGGGTCGTCTCGTAACCCCAAGTGAAGTGAAGTCCTTCAAATAGTACCGTGGGCGTTAGGAGGATAGGTCAACGAATCTGTAGTAGTTCGTGGTTGCTTTTGATGACTCTTAACTCCATTGTTCATCTAATTACAATTTTAATTCAATAGAGCATTACAATGTGAACCCCAACGATTGCTTTCATGTAATATTGCCAAATCAATTTGAAGCGATTAATCGGGAGCAATCTGTTTCAAATTAATTCACATCGAACCTGAACCGTTCAGACAAAGCGAATGAAAAAGCTTAGGACATACATTTCATTGAAATCGATTAGTGTTTAATGAAGACTATTTAAGTTGAAGTTCACCAACAGATGTTTAAGTTTTAAACAGCTTTTCATATCATAATCGGCTGATTAACCATATTTTTTGTGTACCAAGCATTAAACATTGTTTAAGTATTGCCATGGGCTAGTTGGTTGGCTACTTCATGTCATCACATTGAACCAAATACCCATTAAAATGAAAGAAAATATGACTAATATATCCTTGAAGAGGATAATGTGTTGTGTTAAATTATTTTGAAGAAATTGGAATAATTTTGAACGGTCTCTCGCAATTATATCGCAAAAAAAATGTTTGTTTGAACACATTGGTGGTGTAGGCGCTAAGGCCTGATAACCGGATGTTCCAATTTCAAATCACAGGTCGGGCGAAGAGTCTTATAGATTTTTCGATGTATACAGCCCGGGTTTGTGATCACTAACCCGCATTTGGCAAACGTGGTGATTAAAAGCCAAACCCATCAATTGTAACGAAGACTTCATATCAACGATGAAGGCCTTTACCCAGTAGATATTGTAAGGCATACTTTACTTTACTTATTTGTTTGATAATTTGACAGGCGCTGACCTGCCGTTGCCTTTACACTTAAAATGTGTAAAGTTAAATTAGATGTATGCCGGAGTTGTCTCGTAAAGTAAGAGTAAAAAGAAACAAAAGAACCCGGACGTTTTTAAATGTTGTAATGTACAATGTTTATCTGAATGAATGAATTAAAGTTTGATATATCCGTTAATACTCGTACGGATAAACCGTATTTTTGTTTATTTTAACTTGTTATTTTGCATTCACAATACAATGTTTTGTAGAACATGAAGCTAGCCCTTGAAAAAAGACAACAAGGATCTCAATTGGGACTCGATTCTACGACTTTTGATTTGAGCTTCCATATTTGCTACGGAGACGATTGGTTCCCATGTCGTATTTTGTTATAAGATTGTTGATGTTATTTGTTACGCTAAAAGGCGTTGTTTTATTAATATTAATTAATGAATTACACTAAGTAGGTTCAAGTCTGAACTGAGACATTTTGTTATACTCGTATGCTAGTAGCCTTTTTAATTGCCACACTGTCTTAAATCTCTAAGTGACAAATGCAATTGAAATCATACTGAATGTTTGTTTTCGACTAGTGTGATTAAAATAATTATTGAATTAGGTCTTAATAATAACAAGGAGATAAGTTTTTGGGAAAATTTGGAATTGGTGGTCACAATATAATAAAATACGACATAATGTGATAGGCATTATTTGATAGCTAAAACATTTTAACATCAAATATTCAGAGTTTCTCCCATTTTCTTTTAACAACAACACGTGTTGTGAGACTCCATTTTATTTCAATCTACCGTACAATACTAAGTGTACTTCAAAGTACTCGTATATACCACTTGAAATTGGCTTAATGCTGAACGCGAAAGAATAGAACAGAATCAAAGATTCATGCAAAAGGCTGTTCAGATTAATTTGTAAACAAATTGGATATTTTACAAGAATCAAATTCAAATGAATTGCCTCTTGAAATTTGTAATAATTCCTTACCAAAATTTAAATTGCTTTGAATTGTGTTTTATAAATACCAAGTCATTATTAGGGACAAGACGAAAAAGACATGGCTAATAATGCAATAAAAAACAAAAATTATTATTACTCGATGCTGCAGCAATTATCTCTTTATTCATTAGTATAAAAGGAAAGCTCCGATTGACTGGGTTCCCTACGCCATATCGAAACACTATTTACAGAAGCACGTTACCCAAATGACGTTTCACTTACACATCGTTTTACGGAATATTTGTTTAATATAATGTTCATTATACCGAGCGGTTATTAGCTCGATGGTTCATTACCTCGAAAATTTACTATATTATATTTAATTTCGACTATATTGGTCGATGTTTTGCTTAGCAATTCAATCATTTATGAATATTTTCCCATAGATTCTACGACTGGTACAAGTATTTTCTTTTCATTCATCCCGGTCAGTCGCCATCGAGCTATTTATTCGTATTATTCTTCACACAGTTTGCAACCGACGGGAAAAACTATTACGATGTTGATATATAAAGTGATTAAATTTTACACAACGCATAGGTACAGACAACAACATGTCAGACACTTTGGACATTGCACCGCCCTTATGTCTGGGGCATAAGCTTTAATATCGAACTGCAAGTGTTTTTTACCTGGTCGTGCTAATATGCTTACAATTTCTTAGTCTTTAGTATGCATTATATAAATATTATCGTATTTTCTTAAACATTCCTACAATGTTGGAACTTAAAATTTTGAGGGTAGGCTGCAGAAAATCTCATTCTGAAATAATAACATACAGAACGTTTTACCGTTCAGTGCATTGTTTGACTCGGTTAATTTATTGCATTTTTAATCATTATTATTGCCGAATAATCCTAATAATGACTGATTTTGTTGAAACTGCAGTGTCAAAGCGGGGAAACGTAGTTTTAGTGATTGATGGTTACAACATGTGTTTAAGCCAATGATATTATAAACTATAGTAAAGATACGTTCATGTAATTTGCGTTTAAAATCTGTTCCGAGCAATCCAAAACTGCACACATTGACACGTTTTACTGTTAAGTAAAACAAATGATACGAAATAGCACGCAAATGAAAGAGATAGTATAATTTTAATGATCGCACTTAAAATGTTTCTTGTGGATAGAGTAACATTTATAGTCGTAGGTGGACACTTGATTGAAAAGTTAATACATAAGTAAGAAATAAAACATCTTATAAAAGTAAATCATATTTATTGAAAATTTGAAAAATGAAATGATTGATAATGAAAGAAACGAAATAAAATACTTATTTTAAATATCTTCAAAAAATGCTTCTTTTTGTCTCTTTGAAAGTTTTGGTATTTCGGGGTTATTTTTATGTGCAGAATGGCGACGAATATTTATGTATTTTTCAATTATGGTTTTGATGAGGTTTACTCGATGATTGAAAATAGGTGTCTAATGTATGAGTCAAAACATTAGAATTCAAAAAGGTTTTCAAAATGCGGCACTTTTTCTCGACGTCTTCATTGCTAGCAAAATGTACCTAACCCTTTTTCATTTAAAAGAGATTTTATGACAAATTCGCTTCTTTGTTCACGAACTGACCTGACCCGGAAACCTAATTCATTAAAAGAAAATAACATTAATAATCCTTAATTATCAGTACTTATAATGTATTATAAATCGTCGAAAAGAAAGTGGCTTCTTGACAGTTTTCGGAAAAGTATTTTTAAAATTACAAACGCTTATTTTATACCATGTACAATATTTTTTTTTCTAAAAAGCTTTACTTAATACAAAAAAAACATATTTTTCTTTATTCATTTAAATTTTTGTGCGGAAACGGTTGGTCACGTGACATTTGGCTAAATGTCTGTGACGTCATACCACAATAAACAAACTTTATCTTGAAACCTGAAAGATAGTTTTTGTTTATTTTGTGGGCGTCACACGAAGCTCAATCATGGCCCGTGTTTCGGGTCTTGTAATCCACAGATAAATAATCGCAAAATTTTGTTTTAATAAAATATTTACAAATTATCTTTAAAAAAAACTTCGATAATTATCGTTAAATTATAAACTGCCATAACCGACATATTTCATATTTTATTGTTACAACTGTCAAATAGCCAATTCAGTGAAACTATTTTAATGTTTATTATATTAGTCCATTACATACAACAGATAGCTTTATAAAAACGAAGTAAAAATGAAGAACAACAGCTGGTCTTTAATTGTAGGCATTTAAGTCAATATCAATATTCGATTATGCACTAACTTATCTATGATGTCTGCAGCGCACGCATCCTTATCGCTCTAGCGTCAAAACTAGATCGCTCTCTCTTTTTTAACCAAAACATGGCGTCTTTGCGTCGGTTATTAGATTGTTCAGAAAAATAATTGAAATATACTAAATAATCTAAGTAAGCTACTACCGGGTGATAAGGCTCACCGTTTTCCAAGGCCCAAGCGCAGAAAACTATGTTTGTTACATTTGATCCGTGCCAACTTCCTAGCATGCATGAAACACATCAATATGAACGCCGAAACGCAGCAGCGGCCAGCGATCGGCCACCATCTTGTCACTGACACCTTGGCCTTGTTGGACATACCATGTTTAGTAAAGCCCAAAATAAGGTATTTTAAAATGTTTAAAAACCTAACTAATTATCGTTGTAGCTTCAATAACTACTTTTATTTGGATTTTGAAATAATCATAGCTTTCATTGTAAACCCTCTTTTTCTTCTACATGATAAAATATAGGTTTTATTTCAATTTGTAAAAAAGTGGGCCTTGTTTACCCGGTAGTACCTTATATTTGCATATTCACATGTGGTAAGAGAACCCTTGTATTTTATTCACTTTAGAGTCATAATTGGTGCACTTCCGAAACACACGCGATGGCATTTTTGATTTATTTTGGTAAGGACACAGGAACTACGGTGCGACTCGCTCGAGATTGCGCTTGACGCAGACTAAATGCATGACGTCCTAATTAGGACGTATTTGAGTCTTCACATCCCGCGTGCTTATAACATATCTGTTGTATAAAATATCATTGGTTTAAGCAAAACAGTTGAGACAAAAAAATACTGGTATGGTGCACAATCTAACGAAAAACAGTGTAAAAGTACGGTCACTACGAATTTTCATAGTGCTATAGACAAACATTCTATTAATAAACCAATGAGTGACCATTCTCATGCACCCAATGCAGCAGCGCTGGATGAGTTAAAACTTCGCACCAACATAAAATGAACTGCTGCTTGCAGTCATTCTTCACCCGCTCAGATTATACGAAATAATCTGGCCCAGGTACCAAGTACTAGTGCGTGCTCTATGCCTAATAAAAATGCATTCAGACAGGTAATACGCCGTGCAAGAAAGAAGATTTTACCGACAGAGCCAAAAAATTTGGATGAAATTAAGGTACTACATCATCTTAAAACAGTTGAAGGGGAAAGGTTTTTAGCGAAGGATTTTAAATACAGCAATAACAAAAGACTTTTGATGTTTTCTACTAAAACTGCTATAAAAATACTTCGAGAAGCTGTTTTCTGGATAATGGATGGAACATTTCGTACATGTCCAAATTTATTTACTCAATTTTACTCCATCCATGCTACTGTAGGGCATGACGAAGAAAGTAAAAAGATTGTGCCTTTGGTGTACAGCTTTTTAGTGGACAAGACTGAAGAGACGTATATGGCGTTATTCAGGGCTCTCAAAGAATATGCCACAGAGTTTGAAATTATTTAAAACCCACACTATATCCTCACAGATTTTGAAATAGCCGTGATCAATACCGTTATAATTGAATTTCCTGATGCCGATCACAAAGGATGCCTTTTTCATTTAGGCCAAAATGTATGGCGCAATATTCAAAGCAATGGTTTGCAATGAAATTATGCCAACAACAGCGAATTTGCTTTAAAGATCCGTCACATAGTCGCTTTGGCATACTTACCACATGAAGAAATACCGCAGGCTTTCAGAACTTTAAAAGATGAAATTTTACCGCAGGAAGCAGAGCCTGTCACACAATGGTTTGAGACCTACAATGTTCTCGGTAAGATAAAATCTCAACTGCGTGGTACTAAACTATCAGTGTCAAGGACGAAACCAATGTTTCCTCCGCAGTTATGATCGATTCAAGTCAACAACGACTTGAACATGCCCAGAACGCAAAATAACGTGGAGGCATGGCACCACAGACCACTTATGGCACCGACCGACGCTGGAACAAATATATTGTTAAATATAAATGACAGTCGATATGGTGTTTACGCGACAATCACCCACATGCTTAGAGAACAAAGCAGCACCAATCACGCCATTGAAAAGTCCATGGCCAGCGTCACTCGTAATCCACCAAAAAAGAAAGGTAAAAGAGCTATGCATTCTTTGAAGAGAATTTCTAGTAACAGGGTAAACATGAGTACTCCGGAATTTTTACGCACTATAGCGACTCATATAGAAATTTAAAGTTATATTTCAAAGCATATAAAATATTTATTTTTTTCATGTTGATATTGTTTTATTAAATTCATTATTGTCATTTACTAATCATCAGAACTAAAACTAATGTTTACAGGACTAAACGCGATATTAATTGAGTTAGTACTTGCGTACTTACCTCTTACAATCATCAGATGTTTTTTATGTTATTTAATTTTGCAGCAAGTTTATAATTTTGTGAATAAGTCAGTAACATTCATGTTCTGTTTTTTTGTTTGTATTCATAAGAAATACATTTTGTTAACGAAGTGTAGTTTTTTATTTTATTTAAACTAAATTAGTATATGATAACATACATCGTGATTGGATACTTTGCGTATAATCAAATTGATTTAATATCTTTTTAAAATCCTTATCTTTAGGCATTATAAAACTAAGGCACCAAGTTAGTAGGTAATTGTTTTTTTCGTCGATTGCATACTGTGTGACCGGGATGAATAAAAATAAAATACTTGTACCAGTCGTAGAATCTACTGGAAAATATTCATAAATGATAGAATTGATAAGCAAAACATCGACCAATCTCTTGTCAAGTATAAATTTTCGAGGTAATGAACCATCGAGCTAATAACCGCTCGGTATAATGTATAGTCCTTCTCATCGATTTCGACGACGGCGACCCTGACTATAATAATTATTATATTAATTAACCTAAATTGGTATCTAAATAACATGTTAGAATAATTTATTTTCTCATGTGAGCTCTAGTGTGGCTCGCTAGACCGAACTTTGTCTTAAAGACTCTGTCGCAAGAGATACAATAGAGTTGCCCTTGTGAGTTATATGTATATGTATAGGAGGGATTTGGTCTCTCTTTGCGGATTTGGCGTTTTTGGTCGAGTGAGTTAAGACGATTTTCCTTAAAAGTTTTTATATTTTTAAAGATGGTAGAGCGCCATGAAGACCTATTAGAAGCGAGCTCTTCCCAACCTGTAGAGTCAATAGCGCAGGCGTTTAGGTGTCTTTTGAAAACGTCTTTATAACGCAGATGCTGACCGCCGTGTTTCCGTTTACCCTCTGCGATCTCAGAATAAAAGACAACTTTGGGTAACCGGCGGTCATCCATGCGAAAGACGTGTCCACAGTCCACCCGAGCTGACACTGCATGAGAAGAGCTTCCATGCCATAAATTCCGGAGCGACGCAGAACCAGGCACACGGTCCTGCCATTTGATATTAAGGATGGATCTGAGACATCTAAGGTGGTATGTGTCGAGTTTCTTAATGTCTTTTCTGTAAAGGCACCATGTCTCTGAGCCATATAGTAGAACAGGTAAGATTAGCGCTTTGTATACGCTAATCTTCGTCTCCAGCTTGAGATCATGAGACTTCCAGATACGATCCATGAGTCGTCCGAAACTAGCAGCAACCTTTGCGTTGCGCGAAGGTATCTCCGAAGCTAAGGTGTTATCGTGCCGGATATTGCTACCTAGATATTTAAAGTGTAATACCTCCTCTAGTGGTTTCCCATCCTGATTTAGTATCGCTTTATCAGCTTCGCAGCCCCCGGGTGGCTGTTTTAGAATTTGGGTCTGAGCAACACTGATAACCAAGCCGAACATTTGACAGGATATATGTAGTGCGTCAACATAGCTTTGGAGATGCACCAATTGTTAGACATAAGACATACGTCGTCAGCATAAAGTATCTCCAGTACAGAGATCTGCTGCACTTTGGATTTCGCTCTAAATCTTGAAATGTCAAACACGCCTTTTTCAGTTCGGAAATTAAGCTGGATTTGGTTACTACAACATTGCAGCGCATCTCTCATGACAACTGCAAAGTAAATGGCAAAGAGTGTAGGTGCCATCACGCAACCTGTTTTACTCCACTTGTGATTTGGATATCCTCAGAAAATTCGTTTTCATGTTGAACCTGCGCTTTCATACCAACATGAAATTGGCGTATAAGATTGACGAACTTCTTCGGGTACCCAGATTTTAGGAGAACAAGCCAAAGGGCCTCGCGTGGAACTCTGTCAAATGCTTTCTCAAGATCGACAAAGCACATGTAGAGTGGCTGTTGATGTTCAAGGCTCCTTCCTGGAGTTGCCTTACGACACTTATTGCGTCGATACAATTCCCCTACTCGGACGGAAGCCACATTGGCTTTCAGGTAGGTACATCTCAGCTACTTCGCTAAGGCGGGTGTTAATAATGTGCGCGAAGACCTTACCGGCACTAGCAAGGAGCGATATACCGCGGTAAGAGCTGCAATCGGAGACATCTCCTTTCCCTTTGTACAGCTTACAAATCACCGCATCCCGCCAACCCTGTGAAATTTGCTCTTCAACCGACACCCTTTTGACCAGATTGTAGAGCCCCGTCATGATGTTATTCCCGGTATACTTGTATACTTCGGTGGGAAGTTGATCCATACCAGGTGTTTTCAAGTTTTTGAGACGTTTGACTGCCTTCACGAACTCTTCAAATGATGGTGGATCGTCTAATATTTGACAAACTGGTAGTTCTTCAAGCGAGTCCACGTAAGACAGATCAACGCCGAGTGCGCTGGGATTTAGAACATCATTAAAATGCTCCGCCCAGCGCATCAGCACGTCAGTCCTATCCTAGGGTGCGGTTTTTCTCATACGCGGACCAAAAATCGCTTGTATGCCTCCGAAGAACCTAGCAGTCTGGTGAGTATCAGCGCAGTGCTGTAATTCAGCAGCTTTCTCCTTCCACCACTTATCCTTCAGTTCGCGAACCTTTGATCTCGGTTTTTGTTGAGTTTTCTTTTACTGTGTGCATCCGCATTTTTTGTGTTCAGTTCGCGTCTATGTGCTTCAACTAGAGTCATGATCTCTTTATTGGATGAGTCAAACCAATCTTGGTTCTTTTTTTTAGTTCTTCCTATGGTATCGAGAGCACATCCGTGAAGATGTTTAGCGAACGAACTCCAGTCTTCATCCACGGATAAAGAATCATTATGCGGAGCACTAGCAGCAAACAAAGTATCCAACGTGTTTCCAAGTTCTGGTGAGGTAATTAACCTTGAAAAGGCTAATTTAGATGGTATTTTGTGGGATGCTCGTCGTGGTGCTTTAAGCTCTAGGAGCATCTTCGACCGTATAAGACGGTGGTCAGTCCAGCCTATATCGCTCCGCGCATTGCTCTCGTTATGAGAACGTCACGCAGATCTTTGCGGCGGACAATGACATAGTCAAGGAGATGCCAGTGCTTGGATCTAGGGTGCATCCACGAGGTCTTGTATTTATCAGGTAGTCGGAAAAATGTATTCGTGATGCCAAGATCGAATTCGGCGCACAACGACAGGAAGCGCAATCCATTGTCGTTACATTTACCGACGCCATGTTTACCAAGGACACCATTCCATAGTTCATGTTCGGTGCCAATTCGAGCATTAAAATCCCCCAACAATATAATTTTATCATGTCTTGGGATGCATTCAAGGATTTGGCGTAGATGTTGATAAAATACCTCTTTATCCTCATCCGGTGGGGGCAATGTAGGAGCGTATGCACTTATAAGATGGACGTTTTTATTGTTAGAAATAGGCAGACGTAGAGTCGTGAGGCGGTCATTGACACCCTTAGGAAGACACTTAGATCTCTAGCCAAGCCATTGCGTACTGCAAAGCCTACTCCGTTTCCCGCCCGTTCGCCGGCAGGACGTCCACTCCAGTTTAATGTGTATCCGCCGAGCTGCTCACATAGTTCTCCAATGTCACTCAGGTGGGTTTCACTAATTGCAGCTATGTCGATGTTGTATCGGGATAGTTATCCCGATACCTGAAGAGAGTTCTCTTGCTATGAGAGCAGTTTTTCTTTCTGGACATAAGTTACGGTCACTATCTAGCAAAGTTCGAACGTTCCATGTGGCAAAGCAAAGTCGTTTTGGTTTTAGAGTAGATCGATTATTATAATATTTGTTGTGACCGCGTTGACGATGTCTAGATGCCCGCGGTTTGGCATCCAGATATTGGGTGAGCCTGACCGCCTACGTGCAGGATGCTAACTAAGGCCTCGACACATCGTTGCCTTAACCTCACTACCAACACCCTATCGCCGCAGGACTTGTTTAAAAGCTCGGATCCATTATGAGTAAATAGCCAGGGTCATCTGCGCGTGAAGTTGTTTAAAGTGAGCTAACGGTTGCAGCGCAACCGCTGGTGTAAATCCACTCTCTCGTCCCGCCCTCTGTAGTCCAATGGTCCGGAGAACCGGTACGATCGGCAGAGATTAGGATGCAGCGAAAAGGCCGTGAACCACTACATGAATCCTAGTAAACGCCCTTGAGGTTCTTCGCATTACCTTTTTGCAACGTTGGTCAAGAAATGTGCCATAACGATGCAGGTGTGATCGGGGATCTTCCGATAGCTACTCTACAGATAGTCGTAGATGCAGCCCCCTTCCCTAGGTTTAGCCCACTTGTCGTGGTTTACCGGAGTGTGGCCGCTGTGACTACAGCTTCTTGGAGCCACTAGGGAAGAGATTATGGAGGTTAAATAGCGCGAACACTCCATTACACTCCAGTGGTATAATGAACATTATATTAAACAAATATTCCGTAACGTGCTTCTGTAAATAGTGTTTCGATATGGTGTAGGGAACCCGATTGACGGGGAAGAATTATAAATATCGCCCAGCTAAAACCACTGGACAGAGAAAGCTGAAATTTTGCAGTCAGGTTTTTTTCTTGATGTAAGCAAAGGATTAGCAAAGCTGAGGCGCTTCCACCTTATAGTATACCATCAGGTGTGGTAAAATTCTTTCCAATTTTATATAAATTAAAAAATAATAACAAGTTTTAATCCATTCATGTCTATTTGAAGTATATTTCTTATAGAA
Organism: Scoparia ambigualis; assembly: GCA_963921215.1. Taxonomy (NCBI): domain Eukaryota; kingdom Metazoa; phylum Arthropoda; class Insecta; order Lepidoptera; family Crambidae; genus Scoparia; species Scoparia ambigualis. The sequence continues at coordinate 8,256,285 of OY992511.1, read as the reverse complement.
ATGTTTGCTGTTATTACAACAGCAGCATAAATACAATATCTACCTTATATAATAATATCTCAATAAGATTAGGTTGCCTTTACGAATTAATATTTCTTAGAAATAAAAGTAAGCGATATTTATAGATTTTATTAATATTTGAAGAAGTAATTCTAATAATTTGTCATTGAGAATTTCAACAATTTAACACTGTAAAAGGGGGAGTTCTAGTCCCAAAACGAATCTTTGCAGCAAATTTCCTTTATAATGTACCTACTACACAGATCAAAAATGTCTAGGGATCAAGTACATTTTAAAGTATCGTTGCGTTATAGAATTAATATTTTAACTTTTTTGGTCGTTATTGATTCTTTTTAGTGAATTTCACGATATTAATGATTTTTTTACATTGTTTAAAAATAGAAAATCAACTGTCAATCTAAATTCATATAAAAGAGCGTAATGGCTATTATATATTACAAAAACAGTACAATTCTGCACTAGAAGTGAAAAAATTTGCAACGATATGGAGCGACGACGTTCATTTGACAAGGGAAGAGATGTTGAGAGCCGTTGGAATGTTGGAAGCTGGTTCCAGGCAACGTACTGTGGCTGCCGTTATTGGCACTATACAGAGTGTCATAGGCTGCCTCTGGACACGCTATCGTGTCATGGGCAGCGTGGCCGAGCGACATGGAGAAAGATCTCGTATCACCACTCGAAGATAAGACCGGTATATACCGGCCTTGTCAAGAGTGCAATGTCACTGCTCGACGGAATCGTACCATGACCGCTATGATGTTGGCCACAAGGCTTCATAGCGCTTCAGGCTTGCTGATAAGCGACTAAAGTTTAGTGGTTTAGTCACTAAACCATCCGGAATTGTTTACGCGAAGTGCGTCTGCGTTCCCGATGGCCGCTGAAGGTTCCACCCATAGCACCTCACTATCATAGGGCTCGTTTACAATGTGCTCGCGAACACTGAAATTGGGAGGAAGAAGTCTGGCGCTGTTTGCTTCTCTGATGATTTCGGTATGAGGTCGAAGTACATCCATATGCAGGGGGAACAATCATGGTTTGGGCCGGTATTTGAATCGGTGGAAGAACCGATCTCATTTCGATCAGGGGCAACCTCAATGCTCGAATCTACGCAAGATTGTTTTAGCTGTGATCATACCCTTGCTTATCCGATTGGGTGAATCGTTTCGACTAATGCATGACAATGCATATCCACACACGGCTAGAATCGTGCTCGACACGCACTCTTGCTGATTCTTATATCAACATCCTTCCGTGACCTGCACAATCTTCATACCTCAACCCAATTGAGCATGCATGGGACATGCTCCAAAGAAGAACTCTGCCGAGTAAGGATGCCGTGCACACCCCACAACAACTTTTTGACTTGTTAGTAAGAACATGGGCGGCTATTCATCAAAGTGATATGGATGAACTGATTTTATGCATGCCAAAATCGCTGTGCTTGTGTGATTCGTGTGAATGGTAGAAATACAGATTATTATTATTTTTTACTTTTACAATAAAATTTTCAAAAATCAACATTTTCTTGCTTTTTTTGCCAATTAGGTGACGACCTTAACCTAAGCTAACTTTCTCCAATTTGTTAAAAATGTATTTTTTCTTAATTTTTTCAACATAGGTAATAGGGATAAAATAGTTTACTAAAATAAAGCAAAAAGCTAGTGTTCTGATCTCAGAACACTAACTTCTTGCTTAATTTTTATGTTAATTAATATCTTTAAAAATTATTTTCCTAAAAGGGACCTACCTACTTTTTGGAAAATAATTTTTATTTGTGTCAAAATCATACAGCCCATAAACCAAAGGAGACCCGGCGTTTTATGCTTAATTTGTATACTTTTTTAATTTTTTAATCTGTTATTCGTTATTTAGCTGGCAATATCTGTCAACAAATGACAGTTGTTGACAATTGACAGCCGCTAGCTGTCAAATCAAACATGACGTGACGGCATTGTTGACATTTCTCATTTTTAAAAGCAAAATAATCATGGTTTATGCAGCCACGTTAGACATTTTTAGAGTAACATGTCTGTTTATTGAAGACTTAGTGTTTCCATATTAAAGAATATTAATAATTAAATAACTCTTATCCGCGATTCGATAAAAATAAGACAAAACTTGGTTTAGGTAGCAAATAATATTAGCTTTACTTTATGACCAAATTCTATTGTATACAAATTAAGCATTTTTTCTATGGAAAGTGCCGGTTCTCCTTTATGGTTAAAATACCATGCTCTCTGAAAGGTGTGGTGAACGTGGCTTTAGGGCTCTATCTATTGCACATTTTGCGTATTGCTCATTTTGCGTGTTGTGCGCATTTTACGTTTCGCACTTTTTGCGTTTTGCACATTTTGCGTGTTGCTCATTTTGCGTGTCGTGCACATGTTGCGTATGCTTTATGCTTCGAAGTGAACCAGATTAGGTAAATATTATTTAAAAAAATTATAAGTAGGTTACTTAAAAATGTGACCCCTAGACACTTTTGATGTGTGTATGTAATAACAAACAACTGTATGGTATAAGTAATAATGTACTGTATATAATATGTATATTTCTGTTATTAAGACTCTTCATTAAGTAATTTTTTTTTTAAAACAAATAACTTGCTAAATTTGTGGTTTTTTATATAGTTACGCAGCTAATGTGTTATTCGGTTAATCAATTTAGTGAAGTTTTTTAGTAAGCGACTTTTCTTTTTATCTAACTTTAATAGATTTAAGTTCATAGTTTAGCGAAAAATGTGCGGACAATGTTCCCCTAAATATAAAAAAAACATCAAAAATACTAAAAAACCACACATAATAAACCTACGTATAATATTAGTGCTAGTCACACCCAGTAAGCTACACTAACTAGTCACACCTAGCTATATTCACACCAAACTAGTCACACCTAGGGAGACATAGGACGTTAGAGACATCGTTAATATCTTAAGTACTTAGAGTCTAACGCTACTATCAATATAATCCTTGATTCTAAAGTAAGTAACATTTTATACGGTAAAAAGAAAAGCGCTCAGTCCTATATCTGTTACGACTTACGAGATCGAATGGGAGAGTCGGAAGGAAATATCCCATTCAATCGAATCAAGTCCAATGTGATGGCGAACGTACTTCGACCAGGGGCCTTACCAACATCTACTCGTAGATGCGCGGTATTACTTTAATATTAATATCACTATGCAATTACCTATACGAATTAAACATAGTGAGATTACAACAATAATATATCACTTTATTTTAGGCAACAAACAATGTACAGGATGGTAAAGATACAAAGAGGCCCATATAATAAATTACACGCTAACATACTCGTACATACAATATAAAACCATTTTTTTAGTACATACCTATATAATACTTAATAACTGTGCTAGTAAGATCTTATTTCACACGTAATGTACTCAAAGTCAAAGTCAAAATATATTTATTCAATAAACTCAATTAATTAGTACTTTGTATCGTCCAAATCATTTGACTCGTCGTACATGTCTGACCAAATTGAGAAAAGTAGACGGTTTGCAAAAGTGGACCGATCGGGAAAGTAGACCGATGGTTCCGGAGGGTCGGCGACGTGTGGCGCTACGCGGTGTCTGCTAACCGACCTCTGGACCCTTACCACCATCTCTTAATGCGATTCATTTTAGGACCTAAACTGAATAGAATCGCATATTCGTACTACCACGTCTTCTAAACGTCTCAGATGGAGAGTCGTTTTTTGACAGCGATTCACTTTTAAGTTGGATCGCTGACACGACTTCGTTCATTCAATTTGTATGAAATTTGCTACCACCACGTCCCTTGACGACCTAAACTGATACGCGTAGCTGTCATTTAAAGCGAACCAAAATAAGTTGCTATTTTTTAACCTAAAGTGAATAGAATAAGTGATTTGTGTTATTCCTGTTGGATTTGATTACAATAAATTGTTTTCGTGAGTATCCAGTGATGTAAATAAGCTTCATCAGGTATTGTATTTAATTTATACTTAAATATTTTAAGTTTAAAGTTAGTTTTATTCGTTCCATAACCTAACAATAATAAATTCTTTGTGTTTAGAATATTGTGAGTAATTACAGGATGGCTTGACGAACTTCGTACAACGAACATAATGGTCTCAAAATCCCGAAAATAATAGGTAGGTACCTAAGTACTTTGTTTGCTCAAACATGTAAGGTCATTTGCTTTCATAGACATTGTCTTTACCGAAATTGAATAACAACAAAAGACCCGTAATTTTAGCTGTAAAACAATGCATTTATTGTAAGTTGGACGACCCAAAGGCGTGGCAAAATTTTATTTTTATCCTAGTTAGTGTTATTGTTTCACGAGAAACTGTCGTGGATCGGTGCTGAACCCATCTGGTCGGGTATAGTGAGACCTTTCGCAAAATTTCGGTTCCCAGCCCCCACTAGCCTGCACAACATCAAAAGGAGAACTGGTTGTCCGGTCCGAGTAGTCAGTTCCATCCACATAGTGTTAAATTCCAGTTCCATCCGAATGGTGTTACATTCCATATCAATCCTGAGAAGTAACAATGATAGTTACATCTGAATAGTCAGTTTGTTCGAGTCAACCGCTTTGAATTAAAAGTAATTATAATTTAAGTAACTAGAAATGTCCGCTGTAGGAAAATAATTCATCACCTAGGTAGTGACTTACAATATATTTTATTTTTTAGATGTCTGATGAATGGGCCAAATTAGAGTTCTTGGAGAATGACTACAGCGAGTCAAATTTAAGGCGAAAGCGTCAGCATATGTCGCTAAGAGTACAGGCGGATGCTTTTGAACTTGTAGACCGAGAGTTCATTCGGCAATATCACCTATCCAAATCATTGGCGCAAGAGCTTTGCGAGGAAATAAGACCAATTATCAGGGAAACAAGACGGTCTAGTGATCTGTCTGTGGAGACAAAGGTAGGTAGAGCACTGCCAAATTTTCGGAAACTTACTAAGTATATCAGTGTTACCTACTGTTAAATAGTTTTAGTAGGTGATTTGTATGTCAATTTGAAACTTTATTTTATGCCTATTTCAGGTTTTAACTGCATTGTCGTTTTATGCCAATGGCTCCTATCAGAGACCCATTGGTAGTATCAGTGCACATTCAATGGCTCAACAAACCGTGTCATCGGCTATAGCACAGGTGACAGCCTGTCTAAATTCATCTGCAATGAGAAGAAAGTATGTGGTTTTTCCAAAAAATCAACAAGAAAGGTCTCTCATTAGAGCAGAGTAAGTCATAATTAAATTTGAATTTGACATATACAATTAAAGTGTTCATTTACAATTTTCTAGCCGACTTAAAGATTGTATTTAAACAGGAAATCCTTGAAACTATGGTTGTCTTTGTTTTTTACATAAATGACAAAATAACTTTGCTAAGTCCAAACTGTCCAAACCTATCATCCACAGTAGACAATTAAACATAATAGTGGACAGTTTACTTTATGAAATGTATGTATATGTACTTGTATAAATTGAAACAAAATATTTGGTGTGAGATCATACAATTTATTACCATTTATAATAAAATAACAGACTATTTAAACTTACATTTTTAATATTTACAAGGTTCTACAAGAAATTTAACATTCCCGGGGTGATAGGATGTATTGATTGTACTCATGTTGCTATAATCAGACCTTCACAACATGAAGAAAGATATTACTGCAGGAAACACTATCATTCCCTCAATGTACAATTGGTGAGTTTCTTTACTACAACGTAATTAAGTACTCATTTTAAGTCATTTACCGTCAATAAATTATGTCCTGTGATGGTCCCTCCAGTCGAAATGGTTCCAAAAATCATGATGTTAGCAAAGTTAGCAAATAGGCTACTTTTCATAATAATTTTGAGTACATTTAAGTATGTTATAAAATTATTTTGTTTTCTTACTACAACGGGTAAGTGCTTGGCCATCTTCTCACCTGATCGTAAGTGACGATAAGGACGAAGGTGGAAGCGGAATCCTCAACCACTGAGGAACTGGCTATCTTATCTCAAACTGTCGGAACACAACAATGCTATAAACATTGTTATTATGGTGACAGACTTAGATAAGATGGTGGTAAACTAGCCAGGAGACTTAACAGCCCTACCAACCAAACCGGCCACAAAAAGATGTAACCCCCCCCTCGTTGGGAATCGAACCCGGGACCTCTGGGTCTGAAGCCGGTAGCCACTAGACCACAGAGGCGGTTAAAAATTAATAATAATCTAAAATTTTATTAATATAAATTTTATTACAGAGTTGTGATGCCAATATGCAGATTACTAGTGTGGATGCTAGTTATGGTGGAGCAACCCATGATATTTTTATATGGAATAATCATCCTATAAAAGTCATCTAGAAAGTCTAAATGAATCTGTGTGGTTACTTGGTAAGCATTTTTTATTTATTTTAACACACAAGACAGATAATTTAATAATTATAAATATTCTTTTACTATAAATTAATGAGACATTATTTCCTTAATATTCTTGGTATTAATAAGTCTATTGTTTAAATTTTTAAAATAAAATTCTATACTAATAAATTACCTAATCTCTAAATGTTTCAGGTGATTCTGGGTATCCATTAAGGCGGTACATTATGACTCCTATTGTCAATGCATTGCCAAACACTCCAGAGGCTCACTATACTCAAATGCATGTTCAGGCTAGGAACATTGTAGAGAGGACTATCGGGCTGCCTTAATTGTGAATGCTTGTGTAATCCTTCACAACATATGCAACAAGGCGAACACAGAAGTCTGACTGAGCGATGCCGAACTTCAACAAGAAGCTCAAATGCAGCCAGGAGGAGAAGTCTATAACCCCAGTTGTGGTAATAATCCTGACTTGCAAATGGGACAGTCAACAAGGCAGGACCTCATTCAACGTCTGTGGCAGGCAAGGGCATCCTAAAATGAAAAATAACAAGTTGATAATGTTCATTGATTGTTACTCTTTATACTTAGTTTCCTAAAAAAATATTAAGTTACTGTTTGTCTGATATCAAATATTTTCTTTAGAGTAGAGTTAGCATTTAGTTATTATTAAGTTTAGTATTTAAAGTAGGTACCTAAGTTGTATTGTAAAATTATATTAGTTTAAAAACCTACCACAAGTTTCTTGCCCATTCTTTTAATTTTTTTAATATTAAATATGTATAATGCAATGTAGTTAAATTATCAAATTAAAATTAAACCCTTACTCATCGTGAATTTAATATATTTTTTATTTCCCTTATATCCTTAACTAAACATCTAAGGACATTTAATTTCTTCCGTGACAACGTAGTTCTATCACTGGAGTCTAATACTAGCGCTCTTCGTGCCGCCTCTTGCGTCATCAGTGGTTCACCTCGTCTCAGCCTCTGCCGTGTTGGTGCGAGTCGTCGTCATCGTCGAATGCTGTCGAGGCGGCGGCGTTTGAATCCGCAGACGGCGAGAGGTGTACGTCGAGAGCCTCGCTCGAGTGGAAGGCCCGCGGTGGCTGCGGGGCTGGCACGCCGCGACATGAGACGAGGTGGACAACGCGGCGTCGCTGGTAGAAGAACAGCAGGTGACGCAGGTGGAGGGGTTGCTGTTGGGTGCTGCTGCGCGTCATCACCTACAGTCAGCAGTGCTGGGTATGGCCACTGTGACAATAAACTTTTCGACCAATGCTGGCTTTGGTCTGCTGGTGGTGCCTGTAAAACAAACAATCGTTATTGTACTTTATCTACCAGCTGCTAGTCGATGATTCAAAAGTAAAAGTGATTTCCTTCCAATTTTTAAAATAAATAAAATATTTCAATATCTATGCCATTGCTATATTGCCAGGGTTTAGCATAACTCATAAATTTTAATGTTTGTTTCTATAGTAAATTTTGCCATCCTATTAAATTATTTCCAAATCTTTTAAGGGATGAATTTAAAGAAACTGAAGGATTGTTCACAAGGCAAATTTTATAAAAGTAATACACTTCATCATAATAATATGAAATTTGCTAAAAATAAATTATACTGATTCTCTATTTATTGACATCAATTGAATTATTTAATAGGACTGTATGTATTAACTGTTACTGAATTAAATAAATAAATGATAAGTACTCACATCATGAAATGGTTCAACCCTGGCATCCGGATTACCAGAACCAAAATCCTCTCCTACAATTTGGAGGAATTTTATTCTATATCTGTCAATAGGTGCACTTTTGATGTGCACCACCTGTATGTTGAAGTGATACTCGCACAGAGACCACTCTAGACTAAAGCTTGGATTTATAATCATTCCAGTACTGTAATTTAAGAAGTACAAGGTTAAATTAGTTTTATTCAAAACTAAACTAATGTTACAAAGGAAAACGAGTTATTGTTATTACTCGGTAAGAGGTTGCCGTTGGCCTTATGGGCTTATTGAATGAATATGCATTCACTTTTGATGTGCACCACCTGTATGTTGAAGTGATACTCGCACAGAGACCACTCTAGACTAAAGCTTGGATTTATAGTCATTCCAGTACTGTAATTTAAGAAGTACAAGGTTAAATTAGTTTTATTCAAAACTAAACTAATGTTACAAAGGAAAACGAGTTATTGTTATTACTCGGTAAGAGGTTGCCGTTGGCCTTATGGGCTTATTGAATGAATATGCATTTTATTTATATTGTACCTACTTAAACTGCTATGCCACACGGGATACATTGCGTGCACATTCTCTTTAATATACATACATAGAATCATGACTTATCCCCAAAGGGTTAGTCAGAGACTGCCGAGTCTGTGGTAGACTGTCCTCATTGCCTAATGAGGACAGCAAAGCAGTCCTCTACCACAGTCCACTTTTCAACAAATTGCGACTGCAAATGTGCGTAGCGTGACAGCTGGTGGTGATCCAATCGCCGCTCTACGCTGTTGGGTGTATGCAGTCTTTAGTTCGTCAGTCGCCTTTTACGACACCCAAGGGAAGAGGGGGTGGTAGTATTCTTTCACCGCTACGTACGCAACACTGTTAATTTTAACAACATTAGACTTTTTTTATTTATATTTAAACTGCGACGCTGCTACGACGAGGTCCCACGCCTAAAGAAAGTAAACCTACTATGTCTTATTGAAAAACAAACAGCCACTTGAGAACACTTCAAACCCACATTCCATAAGTTCGTAAGTTTGAGACTGCGAAGGCGCGGGATGTGAACAAAATGTAAACCAATCAAACATGTACACAAATCACTAGGTTTTCTAAAGCAATACTTCAATTTTAAATAGGTACTTACGGCATTGTTAAACCAAAAAATGATTAAATAGGTACTATTTTATTTTTGAATTTAAACACCGCGGTACCTACCGCGGGTGTTCACTTTACAATGACAGATTTCACAGAACGTACGTTCAAAGTTCTGTGTTTCAAACTCGTGTTGTCAAATCTTTGTAAATAAAAAAAAATAGAAATTATCGATACAAAGGTATCACATACGTGCTTTTTTACTCAAAACTTTACAAAACAATGTTTTAAATTGATTGTAGTAACATTAAAATTATATTACGTTAAATAAAATAGATTTTGAAAACCGATTATTTCCGCAACTTTTTAAAAGTAGTTTACGAACGCTCTTCAAGCTGACTTGAAAGCGAGACGCACTTATAGCAATTCTACGTAGCGCCATCTCTTTCTTTTCTCAAGGTTAGACACGCAGACCAGCGACAATGGTCATTCATTCGATCGGACCAAATGCGGCTCAGATTATTTATGATGATGGTACGGATCTAAGCGATTCAATTTCAGAACCTATACTGAACTGAGTAGAACTTGAGTCGTTTGCTAAAAGATGACGGTAAGGGCCCTGAACCGCCGGTACATGACACCCTTCGGCCAAAAGTCCTCCTTCGTGAAGGTCGACAGATGGTCAGTTGGCACTCTCACCACAAACGATTTAAAATTTACGTTGCGGCGGGATTCCAACCGCTCGACTCTCAGGGTGTATTTGGACACCTCTTAGATCCGTATTATTAGTAATAGTACTACGAGTATATGAGGTGATAGTAGGGCCCCTGAACGGAGACGTTCTCGTTAAAGGTTTAAAACAATTGACAATCTATGGAAACGTCGAAAAGTATGCTAGATTTTTATAAAAAAATATGTATATTGATATTTAAGCTAAACCATACAGGCGATTTTCGGTAAAGTGACATTAACGGTTGAAAAACAATTTTGATCATAACTCAGAAAATAATTAATTTATGTCAAGTTTTATTTTTAAAATACCTATATTTATTTAAAAACGAAATGCAAAAAGAATTAAAAAGTATGTGGGAATAACCTTTTCCAACTACTACTTATCCCACACTACGACATAAAATACGATAAAGCATTGTTACGCGTCATTAATATTAGTCAAGACACATTAGATTTGCGTAATAGGGCAGTGCTAAATACAAAATAATGATAATCTAGGTTTCAGGGAAATACCGATTGGTAAGGGCAGTTTATGGGATACGACTCATACATAAACAAGTTTTCATTTTATTTTATTTCATACATATTGTTAGTATTTATAGGAAGCACCTCGTACATTATGTTGTAATTTCGCGTTGTATTCAAAATATTATGAAAATGTTTTTGGTTTTCACAACAACGGTTTTTGCGAGCATTGTGGGTGGTGAGTATTATTTTTGATTGCTCGGTTTTAATATTCCATATTGTCCCATAGCTAGGCAAAGGGCAAGGCCCGTTAATAACGATATATTAATAAGCAACCAAATTTATAAGGTGATACATTATATACAGGCTGTTGGATAAAAGGTCCTGTATGGATATTTTTTTTATCAGTGCGCCTAATTTTTTATATCATTCAGTAACGATTAGACATATAAATTTTTTTTAAATGTATTTATAATTTATAATTTATTTAATTTGTCCGGCACAATTTAATAAATAACTCGTGGATACCAAGCGAAAGAAAGGTATTATAAGTGAATTGTACCGCCTGGGCGCCTGGTATTGTAATGTGTTAGAGTTCAATTTCGTGGTCCCGGTTGATTTACCATGATCAACGGTATTTTTGTGGATATGTTTGATCAATTTTAGTGTGTTTTTTTTCACTTAAAAAAAATTACAATTAAATTTGTAGTTCTAGATTAACTTTCTCTATATTTAAAAAAATTAAGCGCACTGATAAAAATATTATCCTGTATAATCCCGCTATTGGGCCACCTATTTAGTGCGAAGAACAACTATTTGTATGCGAGCAACTACGAAATATGAAAAGGACTGAAACAAAAACCAGTTGTTTCATACATTAAGGTCGAATGGAATGTGCAGTTTCGTATGAAACAAGCTAAATTTTTTCGTTATTTCAGACATGCTCCTAAGAATGCTAATGGTTGTTTATTGCAGATGATAGATGGCGCAGTTGTGGGATTACCTACTTACTAGCAGTGGCATCTTGCATTTTAGGCAATCTGATTCTTAGTCAATTATCGTTTTAGGTATTATAGCAGCAGTGGCATCTTGCATTTTAGGCACTGTGCTCATAATAGCTAATAATCACTTACAATTTGGGAGTCGTGTGGTATAGCGGTTTACTAAAAGAAGCAACCCAACTTCTCTTGGGTGTCGTACATACATCCAACAGCATAGAGTTCCGATGGGCTCACCACTTATCACGCTGAGCACATGTGCAGTTGTATTTTGGTGAAACGTGGACTGCTTCTGCGGTCCTCATTGCCTAGTCTCTGACTAACCCTTTGAGGATAATAATTGTGAATCTTCTTTGTATGTAATGTAAAGGCACTCATACGCTAGCGAGTTCTACGACACGACTTACCTCATAAATTGTGCTAGGTCAGATTGTCATATGATACGTCTTAAATTTTACAGCAAACTCTCTTCAGATGGTCCCTATAGCGGAATGGAGTGGCAGCGAGTCACAGCGCAAGGAGGTGCTAAAGAACCCCGTGAACTTTGTCTTGATCCTGCATACGGCGTCGAAGAAATGCAGTACGGACGATGAGTGTGACGAAGTGGCCAAAAGCGTCAGACGATGGCAATTGTCGGAGGGTTTCGACGACGTCGGATACTCGTAAGTACAACGATACGTCACGTGCACGCACAGTCGAGGAAGTTCAAATCAAATCAAATCATTTATTGCATGTAGTGTAAATATGCTAGAACATATCATTTTCGAAACTTAAACATGAAACCTGATAAGGTATTGCAATTTTCCCATTTAAAAAAGGAAAGTATTATTATTATTACAATTACATTATTAGTATTATAGTATTGGTATTATTATACTCTTTATTAAACATATATCTTAAGAAAAATTTTTTTACAATATTTTATATAAAAACATATTTACAATATAAAATATTATAAAAAACTTAACCTAGGTTACCACCGGCAGCGGGGATAGACCCAAGCTATCGGTGGTTAAACTGCAGAGTGAGGAACCTCCTCACAATACGTGCCGTGTCAAGGAGTACTGCCTTCTGTATCTGACCCTTGACCCAACCTTTTAGCGAGAGCCTCTCTAGATGTTGATCGAGGCTCTTAGCTATAAGACCGTGTGCCGAAACGACTATCGGTATAATAATAGTTGAATCCACATCCCACATGGCGGCAACCTCGTGAGCCAAGTCAAGGTACTTACTGAGCTTGTCCTTCTCGGCTTTCACGAGGTTCTCGTCATGAGGTATGGTGATGGTATCACCATACCTCCTCTAATATTGCTTGGCACTGAGATCGGTCGATCACCACGATATCAGGCTTATTGGCGACAATAGTCCTATCCGTGATGATAGAGCGATCCCAGTAGACCGTTGCATGACCATTTTCGAGAACTGGCGCAGGTGCGTACTTATAGTACGGCACCTCTGATTCAACAAGGCCATATTGAAGCGCAAGTTGCTGGTGAATTATTCTGGCTACTTGGTTGTGTCTGTGCAAATTTAGTATTATTATTATTACATTTACATAATTAGTATTAATATTATTAACAATTACCGTAACCAGGTCCTACTGTGCACCAAAATTTGCCCCAATTACTTTTTATTTTACTTCTTTTTAAATCTTGTTTAAATCAGTAATGTGATGTATTGTGTTAGTACTATTAAAGTTTAACCTGACATTAAGAATAAGAATAAGAATAAGAATAAGAAAATATTTATTGACACTCACACACTTATCACAAAATACAGCACATTTAACAGTAAATATAAATTACCAAAAAAAAAATATATTATAAATAAAAGATAACAAAATAACACAGGATCACAAAATAAAAATGATACAATAAAAAACAAAATTATAAAAATTAAATAAAAACAGGTACCTAGCTAGTAGTGTGTGAGGCCAACAAGGACCCCGTCTCAGCAATATGCTGCCACGTCCCTCAAAGTTGGGCAGAGTGACAAAGCAGCGCTGATATTCTGACAGGGCCTTTAAAGGGAGGTGACGTCAAATAACAGAAAAAGATTAGATGCATAAATAATATATTGATAAACATACGTACAAAATTGTGTAAGGATAAACAAATAAGATAAGGTATGGATAAATGTAACTAAATATTACTGAACTACACAAATAATAATCGTGGCTGTATGCACTACATTCCTACCATTGCGGATAAAAAATTAAAAAAAAAAACGGAATGAAAAAAATAAAAATAAAATGTAACATACCTAACTAAAATGTGTACAAAAAATGTGCAATGCGAAACTGCAAAATGAGAGTTGCAAATGCGTACCACGAGACAGTATCTAACCTGCCTACTGAGGTGGCTTGGAGGCCATGTTCAGAGCCAAACAGTTAAATACGTATGACAGGAGGAAGAAAGAAAAACTTGCCTGCCTCATCGGCGCCGGCCAGCGTAGGGACGCTATCTCCAGCCTGCGACGCGCGTATCGTGCATAACTTAAAGGTGATTTATTATTTATACGTCACATAACTGCAATGTCAGAAGAAGCTTTTTGTGGCCTCTGCTGAATGCGTTTTTCGTTTTCAGGTCACGCAACGGTGGCGGGAGATCGTTCCAGCACCGAGAGGCAGCAAATCTAAACGATCCACGGAAGGCCATAGTGCGATGTTTAGGAGTGGAAAAGATGTGAGTACACATTCTCTTTGGATACCTACTGTGGACCTGGGCCCATTCCAGTTTGTCGAAAAGATAACTTGGCTTCCCTGTGGTAACCACGCCAAACAACAGTGTTGACAAATGAAGCTTTCTCCGTGCCTCCATCTTCATTAATTTTGCTGCATTGAGGAAAGGCGTAACATGAGTGCGTGGTGAAATGTGAAAGCAGAAACGAGCACAAGCGTTCTGTACTCGCTGAATGAGCCTGGTTGACCTGGTCAGAAGACATGGACCATACACTGTGTCACAGTAATTGAACTTTGATAAGATCAATGCTTCACACAATCTAATTCTGAGCTCTTCACAGATGTAGGGTCTAATCTTATAGAGCAATTTAAGACGATAGAAGCAACTTTGAGTGCATTCAATGATATGACTCTCGAAGTTAAGGCGGCCATCGATAGTCAACCCCAGATTCCTGACTTTATCCACATGCTCAATCACCTCTCCGTTTATAGTAATATTTGTGAAAGTACCAGTATTATTAAGGTTATATAAATTCGCTTTTGTGCCAAATAAAATAAGTTTGGATTTCGTGGGGTTCAAGACTAGGCAGTTTGATTTGCACCAAGCAGATATGCGTGACAGGTCCTCATTAACCTGACATACAGCCCTGACATGATCACAAGGTAAAAAAGATAAGTACAGCTGCAGATCATCGGCATACATGTGGTATTGACAATGTGTGATGCTTCCTATGATGTCTGCGCTGTACAAGATATAGAGGATGGGACCAAGTATAGACCCTTGTGGAACACCTCGTGGTACAGGAAGAGGATCCGAGTAAGATTTGCTCCCGTCCATCTTTGCCAATTCAACATACTGTTGCCTATGTGACAAATAACTGAAACCATTTTATGGCCCCGGGATTGACTCCGTAATAGGAAAGCTTTGAAAGAAGAAGATTAGTATTTATTGAATCAAAAGCGCGGGAGAAGTCGAGTAGCAGCATTATGCTGATCATCCCCCGGTCCTGAGCAGCAAGTAGATTGTCCACTACATCAGACAGGGCAGTCGCAGTACCAAACCCCTTACGAAAGCCAGATTGGAGTTGGGGCAGGATGTTGTTGTCCTCGAGATATCCTGTAAGCTGATCACAGACCACTCTCTCCAAGACCTTAGATATACACGGGAGCAGACTGATAGGACGAAGGTCCTTCATTGAGGTTGGCTGGCTGGTTTTAGGAAGAGGCTTAACAACAGCTATCTTCCAGCTCTCTGGGAAGTCACATTCCTCTATAGACCTGTTAATGATGTAGGTGATAGTAGATAATGACTGGGGTAGTGTCAGCAGCAACATGTCCAATGATATACCATCGTTCCCCTGGGCATTAGATTTAAGCTTTTTAATAATTTTTAGTACTGTGTTCTCACAGACAGGTAGTATTGAGAAAGATGCAGTGCCGTGCCTGTGGTGTTCATAATATGTTAATTGGGAGATTGTCACACTGTCAGCACCAGGCACATTGAGAAAGTGTGCATTTATTTTATTGGGGTCGTCGAATAGTGGTGGGAGTTCTGATGTTCCCTTGTTGTTCGGTAGTATCGTGCCCTTTAAGTTCTGCCATAACTTCTTAGAATTATTTATGTGCATATTTATGCTTTTATCGAAGTAGCACTTCTTTTCGTTTTCAATAGCAGCAACTACAATCTGCTTCATTGTTATATAACATTCTTTAGAAGCTACAGTGTTGTGTAGCTTATGCTTTTTATGGTACCTATCCCTTATGTGCATCATAGATTTTATGGTGTCAGTTATCCATGGATGGGGGGCGTGTTTAAATTTATGTTTTTTTATGGGGGCATGCAGGTCAAATAATGTTTTGACACAGGTTGTGAAAGACGTGACTAGGGTGTCTATATTAATAGAGTCACTGAAGCAATTCCATTGGATGTTGTTAAGGTCTGTGTTTAATTGGTCATGGACAATATTTTTAAATGGTCTGTAGGTGACAAAACGGGAAATAGATTTTTCTTTTTTAATTTTAAATACAGCTGCTAACATAGCATGGCCTCCCAGGTCCGGGGAATGTTTGATGTCAACGCAAAGAGCTCGTGTGTCTGAGCAAATCACATCTATAAGACTATGGCTATGATCTGTGAAGTGAGTTGGCTCCTCAACAATTTGTTTTAAATTAAGACTGTTTAGAAACTGAGCAAACAGCTTAGACCTACTACTATTTGGGTCAAGAAGGTTAATATTGAAATCTCCCAATAGAATAAGACCGTCCTGATTTGCAAAGGAGAGAATGGAATCGGTGATGGCATCCAGAAAGATATTCACGTCTTGCCATGGCGGTCTGTAGGCAGTTCCAACTACGATTTCCAGCCCACCCGTGCGCACACTCAGCCACATCTGCTCAACTGCCGCTGAGATGGGATGATCGCGAGGACGCGCATTTATGCCCTTACGTATGTAAAAACCCACCCCACCGCCACGGCCTCCCCGGATGTGATCGGGCCTAGGGGTATGTTGCAAACGATAACCTGACAATTTGGGTGCTTTATCATCATGTCCTGACCTTAACCACGTCTCGTTTATAGCCATGATATCTGGGGCTAAACTCTCAACGGCCACTATAAATTCCTCATGTCCCGTGCACAGCGACCCCGCATTGAAAAGACCAACTTTAAGGTTTTTACTTTTATCGTATTTTATTTCTATAATAATAGACCAAAGATTGTAGCAACATTTTGTAAACTTGAGTATAACTGTAGTGCACATATGGTGTTAAGTTATTTAGTAAGTTAAAAATAGTGATAAACAATGGTAAAGAAATTATAAGTATACTAAAAATATATGTATAGTGTATGTATAAATATATGTAATGTATGTGTAAACAAGTGTGATGTTTATATAAATGTACTCTAAGAAGATTATGAAGTGAATTAATAAAGCATGCTATAGAATAATAATATTGATAGATAATAAAGGTACTAGAATTAATAAACGACACTACTGAGTATTTCATTTGATGGCCCCACACAAAAAATGTTTTAAAACACAAAAAGTACACAGAACTAAATAATACAGGTGTAATGGTTAATAAGAAAAACCAGTTAACAGCGAACGCAACAGGACGAGATGATGACAAACGTGAACACATAACATACAGACTCAAAAGAAAGAGCACATAAAAAACACCAGTTAAAACATACTTTTTGCAGGCTACACAGAGACCACAACCTGAGGTCCAAACGCCCGGGTGAGGTCCTCCCCTGAGCGGAACTGAAAAGCAGGCCTTCCATCCGCCTGGCGAGCGAATATACGGCCTCGCTTTGTCCAGGAGTACCGCCATCCCAGCCTGCGACACTCCTCCCGTACACGGTGGAACAGCTGACGGTGCGCGCGGGTCAGCCGCTCGTTCACGAAGACGCGGGGCCCCGACGTAGCGCGCTGGCCGGTGCGGCGCACGCGCGCGGCCTGCAGCAGCTCGTCGCGCAGCTGCCGGCGCGCCAGCCGCACCACCACGCGGCGCGCGCGGCCCCCCGCCTCCGCCGGCGGCGCGCCCACGCGCTCCGCGAACACCACGTCCCGCTCCTCGAGCTTCACGCCCAGCTGCCCAGCGAGCATGGCCACGGCGTGGAACACGCTCTCCCCCTTCTCTTCTGGGAGGTGGCCGATGTCTAGGTCCGCGAGCAGAGCCTCCTGATCCCGGTCGCTGAGCTCCAGCTTGAGCTCTGTAATGGTTCGCTCCAGCTCCGCGACCCTGCCAAGCCCCTCCTCCGGTTGCCGCTGCTCCAGCGCCTCCACCCTCCGCTCCACGCCATCCAGCCTCCGCTCCACGCCATCCAGCCGTGATGTTATGGCTGTAAATGATTCCCGGAACTGCGCCATCTCCTTCCGAAATTCCTGCATTTCGGCCATGCATTCGGCGATCTCACGTCGGAACGCATGTACGCCAGTGTCCACTGTCTGCCCAGCCACGGCGGCGTCCCGCTGCGAGGTCACCGCGGAGCGAACGGCGGCGGCGTCAGGCTGTGTGGGCGGCGCCTCAGATTCCGATGCACCGCAGATGTCCTTCACCGGCGTTTGACTATTGTCGCCCCTGCGTGCGCCCTTCTTGCAATTAGGGCAGACCCAATCCTTGCTGACAAGAGATTTGTCTGATAAGGCAAGGCAAGCCCTGTGAAATTTAGTTGGGCAGACGCTGCAAGAAGCGGCACCTGCCGGTGAAAGAAACTTGCCGCAAGCGCCACAGTTAAGCATTATTGGCTAATACGACGTAGTTCAGCAGTACGACGAGGGATGGCGTTGCAGTGCTATTAACAGCGGTGTAGTATTAGGTGTCACAGTTAGGTGGCGCTGTTGTCTATATGACAAGTAGTGACGCTACTGCCCGCAAGGCGGCACTCACAAAAACAGTCAAAAAGAGGGCGAGTGTCTTTGATTTGTTCCCAAATTACCCTTTTGTAAATAAAAACAGACGAAAACATGAACGAAAAGGTCTATTATCTAGAACTAGACAACAACACAGATAGCGCCCACACTTGCACAGCTTCACGGACACCACCGCTCACAAACAAACACAATTACAGCACAAACAAACGTGATTTTACTTATTTTAGAGAATAAAAAGGCGCACAGGATGTGTACAGTATGCCGTCCAAGACGTACCTCTCAATTAAGTATATTATTGAATTTAGGGTGGATGCGACCAAACTGGAATAAGGCTTACTCCGAGATTAGTCTATACAAATTCGGCGTTTAATCTAGGTATAAGACCTTATTCCAGTTTTGTAGAATCCACCCTTAGTGAACAACTATTTTAAATTTTTTATTTCTTTGGAGCAAAGTAGTTCTTATGGAGGAGGTAACTTTGCTCCGTGATTTCACTTCACAAGTCTGTCATTTTATTTTTAAATAGAGAATATTTATATTTTTCATTTTTACTTTGCACCGATAGGACAATGTAATAGAAAGCAGATGTGTTATAAAATTACCCTTATTTATAAGACATCAATTTAAAAATCACATTTTGTTTACATTACAAGTTTAGGAGATGCAAAATAGATTTTACTCACTTTCAAATTTTCACCTTGTAGAGCGATTCAATTCTCCCACTCACAAAAAATATTAATGGCTGACTTTGACATCTGTCAACACTGATGTTGCTAGATCAAGAAAAATATTTTCAGATGAAAATATTGGATTCTACTAAATAGTAAAGTATCAGTACGCAAAATCAGATCTAATAATTGTTTGGAAGTGGAGCATTTTTACCACCCTAGAAGCATAGTAGGACCAGATTACTCGGTACATAATTAGTATTATTATTACAAATTAATTAAAAAGAAAAAGACTTAATTATATAAAAAGAAGACATTTAGTAGGTAGGTACTTAATAAATTAGCATTGGTTTTTACATTATTACAAAATAATAGGCTTAAACAAAACAAAAACTAAAAAATAAGACAAAAGCTAACATTTGGCAGGTCGTTATTCGCCATAGTTATACATCCTGATGTTTATTTAAAGGGTATCTGTTAAGTATTCACTGACGGAGTAATAGCACTTTTCAAGGAGAAACGTTTTCAATTTATTCTGAAAAAGGCCTCAAGTTCCCGGCGATATTCTAACGCGCACACTCCTGTACATATGCGGAATGAGCGCAAGCGAATATTACCGAAAAGAGGTCGATCGGGAACTTCCTCGATTGGTAGTGAATTTACTGTAAGGGCAACTTTAATCTTGGTGTGAGGATTGCTATAGTATAAAATAACTATAAGCATAAAGGTAAAGTGTCATTTTATCATAAGGATAAGAGTTACTCGGCTTTGGTAAAATCGGCCCTAAGGTAGACTAAACATTTACCAAAACTATGGTGTTATTAATATTATTTATGGCGGCTCCACATTAGTGCCGTGAATTTACGCGCGAATTCACGGCATGAATTTACGGCACAAGTCGTGCCCTCCACATTCACGGGATGCTCACAATCCTTCGTGAAACCCGCCGCAAAATAGACGTAGAAGCTGCTGCTGCAATTACTTTGTTTGCTGTGGCAACAACTTATTTAGACGTCCAAAACATTATTAGAAAGCGTTGGAAAAAAGAAGATGATGACTTAAAGAAGTGGATGACTTAAATAAATCGTAACCGATCAAAGTATAGTCCGGATTAAACTGATTAATTTCCTCTTTGGTTAACTGGCACGTGGCCGTGAATGTGGATTTGTACGCGTGAACGCCGCGCGAACCCTTTCTCGCGGGACACAATTTGTCGGGGAACAGGCGTGAACGCGCGTGAACCACGCGAAAACCGTCCACATTCACGTTCACGCCAGTTTACGGAGCTTCACGGCACTAATGTGGAGCCGCCATTATAGTTGTCATTACATCCGTTTCCTGGAGGGGTAGGCAGAGACCACAGCCTTTTCATTTGCTACGATTCTAACACACTTCCTTTGCTAAGAGGAGCGACGGAACAAAAATACACTGGCCTGCAAAAATAACTTTTAAAGTACACAAGATAAACAAGACACACACACAAGACTTAAAAATGTTACTATTGTATAATTTACTATAGTTTCAAAGAAAGCTGATAAAATTGCTATAAACGTTTTTTATTTTAAATCTCTTACTTCTATAGTTTAGAAAAAACTGAAATTTTAAAAGTGTGATACTTATTTTTGCAGGGCAGTGGTAGCTAACTACGCAAGAGGCAGAAAATGACATGACACAATATGTTAAGGCGTCAATTTTTTTTAATACTATTCGATGTTGATTTTAAGTCCAAACAAAATCAGTTATTTTCGATACAAAGTACCTTCAAATCCGACTGACGGAACAAAAATGTTTATAAACGATTTTTAAAAAATATTTTATTAAAACTGATTAATTCCCATACAAAATACTATCTATCAAAACTAGATAAGTGCTAATTGTAAGATCAAAATTAGTTAAGTACGATTTTGTTAAATCAAAATTGGTTAACTGCATTTAAAAAAAATCTAGATATATTATATTTAAATAGCAATATTTTTTTGAAAAGCTTCACATACAATGCTTTTATTCTACTATTTTTCCTATCTTATAGTAAAATTCATCATTAGTATGGTATACAATTAACAGTTTTATTTCGTCGCTCCTCTTACTTTGTGATGACAACTCTAAGGCCTAATTCGCACAAGAGTTTAAAAAGCGTTGCGTTAAAACTCGGCGTTGGCGCTTTTAAAACGTTAACAATGTGATTGTTCATACGAACGCTTATAAATTACTTTCATCTTGTTGCTCGCTTCAGTAAGACGTGGAAGTGGTTAGTAGGTTAGTGCTAAATTACTAGCAATGGCAATTTGTATTGTTAGAAGACGGAAAAAGATACAAAAGTCATTCTGGGTACATTCTCTGAATGAACAGGGCTAATTAAAAGGATAATTTGTGGCAATGTACGAAGACATGGCAAAAATATCCCAGTAAATTCTTAAATTATTTTCGAATGTCATGTCAATGCGCATCGACTCGCGCGATGTTGCGAGCCGACAGAAAAGCCTCGGACTGAAGGTACCTACAATATACAATGTTTTAATATAGATGGTGCCTAAGAAGGAATACACTTACCTGTTTGATTAAAATAAAATTAAAATAACATTTATACTTACATCGATTATTTTTTTCCACATTGGTGAGGGTAACCCAGTCCTCCGGGAGTTTTTTCGTTATGTCTTCCCAGGCATTATTCTTCATAATTTTATTTGAGTATTGAATATTTGAGTATCTGGTAATGTTTTTGCATACAGCAGTGGACGAGACTCCACTTCTATAATAAGTACTTCGGGATCTACAACCCACGACATCGTAAAAGACGGTCTGATGACGGCGAGAAAACAAATACATCCGAGTACTGAGAGAGCGCGCGGTGCACTGGATGCAGCGCTAGCGCTTTTTTAACGCTCGTGTGAATAATAATTACAAGTTGCATAAGGGCTATTCCCAACGCCCAGCGTTGAAAATACAATACTGTTCGATAACAAAGCGTCGCGTTTTAAAAACGCTGATTTGTGAACATGTGAATGCATTTGTTCTATTCGAACGCTTTTCTAACGTACGTTAAAAAAGCTCTCGTGTGAATTAAGCCTAAAGTAGGATTCACTATCTCCCCAGAATCATCATACCTTAACCTGGGCACCTTATCTCTGTCGGAATACAACAATGCTACTGACACCGTTGTTATGGCAACATAAATTAAATTTAGGCGAAATTATACAAAGAGTGCTCTCTCGAGTGCTAAACGGTTTTTAGGAATTAGCATGGGAGAGTACTTTTTTGCGGATGTATTTCCCAAAGGGTTATTCGCACCGAGCGCACGCGTACTCTAATTAACTCTGCACAGCACTTAATTGACGACGCCGGCGGGAGCGACGACCCAAGGATGGCCACATTTATTTTCCCGTTTTTTTCATCGTTTCTATTCCTTCCTCAAACCTATTCCTCCCTTAAAGGCCGGCAACGCATCTGCGATTCCTCTGGTTTTGCGGGTGTCCATGGGCGGCGGTGATTATTTTCCATCAGGTGACCCGCCTGCTCGTTTGCCTCCCTCTTTTATAAAAAAAAATCGTTATTTTAATACGGGACACAAAAAAAAGGATTTAGTAACCTGCGTCACTTACTCTTACTTACCTTAATTCATCTCTGTCAGCGGTTTTCCTAGCGCACAGATACAAGTTGCTATCCACGGCTGCTGGTCCGTCCAGGCTGCTCTAACCTCATCCAACCATTTCATCGGTGTTCTACCGCGCGGTCGGGTAATCCTGCCCTTTTGTATTACTCGTAATTTTTAGTAACACTTGAATTATACTTAAATATTGGAAAGCAGCTTCGATTCCCACCTGAGATCGTCGTGCTTTTTTTCAAAGTTTCACTATTTTTTTCTGTTTCTGTCTGTATTACTTTGTCTTATTCTTACATTTTTTAAGCTAGGCCTTTAGGTTACTAATCTAAAAGACAACTACATATACATAATTAATTTAGGTACTGTCCTGTAATATAATACTATTGGTTTTTAAAACAAACAATAAATTGATAAATACGAGGCTAGTAACAGTAAGGTTTAACAAGAAATTCGTGTAGTACACCAAAAATAAAATACAATATTTAAAATATCAAAAATGTAAAGGTGAACAGACTTCTTAATAAAAGTTCTAAGCCTGCATGTTCCAGTGACCCTGCACACTGTCAAAAATAGTTTACTTTAATATTACCTCATGGAAAAATTTGTTGGAGCAACCCTGGGCAGACGTTAGGCACTTTACAATGAATTTAGAACTACGACAGAGCGTAAGCTTTTTTCGTGTCTTTTAATTTGTGGCCTAAAAAATGGGAAAGGTATAATTGATTCAAGTGCCTACCTACCAAATTTTAATTGAAAAACATTCTGACACAACACTTACAGTTAATAAATTTTACCGTGACAGAAAATAACTTGGGGACGAGCGAGCGCGTCCATTCCTAATAGCGCCATTGTTCACCGAAAATAATTTCGAATCTGATTTTCTATAAAAGAGAAATGATGCTAATCTTTGTCGTACGCAAGATTAAAACCATCAATCATGTTTCAAAGTTGAATCTGGCGATACACATTTCGATAAGGAAGAGTTTTCGATCAATCTATTTCCAAAGACGTTCGAACTTGAATCGCTTTCTTCGTTTAGCATGGCGTTGTTGCCGTCATTAGACTGTACTTTATAAAACTGGAGGAGCTGGAGGTTACCTATAAATTTTTACTTACTTTACCTACCACTAGCCAAGTCAGGGGGCTAATTGTCTAACTTCATCATCTATCGCAAACCCTTTCAAGTACAAGTACATTGCTTTCGTAATTTGCTTACTTATATAAAACTTATTTTAAAATAATCAAACTAGCGAAGCAATCGCTTGTTTATTGCAAGACTGACATATCTCAAAATCATGAGTTTTTAGGATAATATGAAAAAAAAATCTTTAGTTGTCAGTATATTTTTCGGTACAAAAAAGTCATTAACATTATTTTACTCTCGGGCGCTAGATGGCTGAAGTGTCGTTTTTGTCCGCTGTTGGGGGACGGCATCTACTCATTTCAATATAGTGTTACGAGGGTCAAACTGAAAATTCTTAGAAAATCAAAAACTGAGCCAACTAGTAAGTTTTGAGGTTTATTATATCTTTTCAAAATAGTGTCCGTTTACATCAATACATCGCTGCATCCGGTGGAACCACTGAGAAAAGCAATTTGCCCACTCCTCCTTAGGGGTCCCTTCAACGGCCTTTTGAAACGCAGCCACTGCTTCCTCGGCGTCCATAAAACGTTTTCCTCAAAGTTTTTCTTTTGTTTTTAGGAATAAATAAAAATCGCAAGGTGCGAGGTCAGGGTTATACGGCGGGTGACCTAGTAATTCCACGTCTGACGAGGTCAAATAGTCGATTGTTTGCCTGGCGGTGTGCGACGAGGCGTTGTCGTGGTGAAGGAGGATCCTACTGCGAGGGCGTTTCTCCCGAACTTTTTCCAAGACAAGTGGCAAACAATTGTTGGTGTACCATTTGGCAGTTATAGTTTTTTGATCTTTTAAAACAATTGTCGCGTAATGACCTGTCTTTCCGAAGAACGAAGCCACCATCTTTTTTCCCACGCTTCGACCTCTCTTCACTTTAGTTGGCAACTCATCGGAAGGAAACACCCACTGAGCAGACTGTCTTTTGGTTTCGGGATCATAACAGTTAATCCAGCTTTCGTCACCCGTAACTATGTCGAACACAGCATTCGAGTCACCTCCGTTAAATCTTTGAAGCATTTCACGGCACCAATCAACACGACGGAGTTTTTGGGCCTCGGTCAAATTGTGAGGTATCCACCGGGCGCAAAGCTTCCTGACAGCTAAATGTTCGTGGAGGATTTTGTGCACTTGACTCATACCGATGCCTAAGCTTGCCCGAATCTGCTGATAGGTCACTCGTTTGTCAGTCTCTATCGTACGCCGCACAACACTGATGTTATCTTCAGTCGTCGCCGTAGAAGGCCGTCCCTCACGCAGATCATTGGTGAGATTAGTGCGGACACGCTTAAATTCATTGAACCAGTTGTAGACAGTGGCACGAGATGGGGCTTCATCGTGAAAGGCCAATCGAAGTCTATCGTAACTTTCTTGTTGACTTAATTGACATCGGAAGTCATAGAAAATCATTGCACGTAAATTTTCCCGGCTTAGATTCATGCTGACGTCACACAGGCAATTTTCAATTTGCCGCCAAATCGAAGACAAATGACAAACTAATGAAATTTAAACTGAATAATATTGACAAAGAGTTCCATTTACAAAATTCAAACTTTATTTC
Organism: Scoparia ambigualis; assembly: GCA_963921215.1. Taxonomy (NCBI): domain Eukaryota; kingdom Metazoa; phylum Arthropoda; class Insecta; order Lepidoptera; family Crambidae; genus Scoparia; species Scoparia ambigualis. Next base: position 8,230,850 of record OY992511.1, on the reverse strand, counting down.
TAATTATATTGTTTACAAGTGGCCAGTTCTAAACACTTTTAGTGTCACCCTCGTATCTCAGTTAATGAAAAGTGTTTAACGAAGACGCACGCGCCATGCTCCCCCAGGACGTCATATTCGGAGTTAATACGTTTTTGCAACAAATAGTAAGAACTATTTTCGAATTAAATGTTTTTACAATATGGAATTATTTTATGTTATGACGTTATTGCAAAAGAAAATAAGTTACATATATTTCTATTATTCAACAATATGACGGTATTGCTGATAAAACTACGAATGTGTTTGTATTTATTGTTGTTATGACATTATTGTATTAAAAACAGTGCATTTAAATATTGAACATGAAATGTAATATTTAGAATTATATCGCCCTTGCAGAAAACATTGTGAAATTTAAAGTATTATTTTAGGTTATGTTATTATTGCAATAAACAGAGAGGTTTTTTTAATGTTACTTAATCTTTTTTAATTTATATTAGGCGTCTCGCGGGAGATTATTAGTTAATCTTTTCGACAAAAAAGGAAGCACAGACGTGGAAGATGAACCACCTTTACAGAAAGTGACCATTACACAACCACCAAAGCAAAATAGATGCCAACCCTCTACTTCGTCCAGTTCTAGTAGTAGTTCTAGTTCTTCCAGTTTATGTAGTTCATCAAGCGAAGATGAAACAGGGTTTGATGACAGAAGCACACGAAACCAAATTCCGTCGCCAGTGGGTAAGGGTTCAGTCACTAATTAAGTAATTATATAAATTACCTTATAGTTTAGTTTGTCATTTTCACTAATCTTTTTTTTTCACAGCGTCAACCAGCACACAACCTATATTTGATCCAGAAGAGGAGTGTGATGATTCTGACAGAAATCAAGATTATATACCTAATCCAGAAAGCAGTAGTCCTAGTGAAAATGAATCGTCGTCTCTGCATACAGCTACAATTCCCATCAATGTGCTAGCATTGACAGTCTCTAATAGTCCTGAAAAGTTGGGGAGGAAATGCCCTAGAAGAGAGGAAAAACGGAGGCGAAATATTTTGTAAAAGGCCAGAAACACTGGCAATGCTTATGAGACTAATACGCTAACGAAAAAACTAACACCTCAGAGAAAAATAAAACCATGGTGTTCAGAAAAATGCAATTACAATGTTCTCAGAAATTTAACGAGGATGATCGGTGAACACACAATATAACAATATTCAACTCGTATTGGGATTTGGGTGACATACAATTACAACGGCAGTTTATTTCTATCTTTAATCAAACCATTCTGCCGCGGTCTCGTTATGTTCGTATGCATAAGTAATGTCTTAAACTCAAGCAATTGCTTTGACCTGTCTATAGATCCGTATCTATATCGTAAGACTGATTGTATGTAACAAAGAAGACTAAAAAAATCTTAAATGCTTACCTGATTATAGACTGAAATTAAGAGGCTGTTTTAATTATTGAGTAAGACATAGTACATTTTATGTTACGTATTACGTAGTAATATTTATTGATTTAGACTGCTGTGGTTACCAACGATTTTAAGTTTAAGTTTCAAGTGGCTGTGTTTTTTTTGCTTCGTTGAATTTTTGATATATTGGCTATATTTAACTACTGGTTAAAGAATTAATAACTAATTTAAGTTAACAAATACGACTTTCGTTTCTATGTGTATGGTACACGATTCACAGACACTAGGTACTGTGCGGCGCACGGTGGGCAGCGTTCATAGTAGCACTGTGACATCTCCCCAAAAGTTTTTGGAGCAATATCGAAGTAAAATGTAGTATTTACAATCACGATGATCTGTTCTAATGCAAACTGAACTTCTTAGGCCCTAGAATCACTTATTTAAGCTGCCATATAGTAATACTAAAGTTCGTACTTTCAAGTTGTGCCAAAAATACATATTATTTAAAATAAATATTTGAACTTTACTTTGAATGTTATTTCAATTGTTTTTATATTATACTATACTAAACACTTTTCCACTTTAAACTGCATATAAAAATGCAATTTCACCTAGCTAGTTTTCTCAAACATGTACTTTGAAAATAAATTATAGGACCCCAAAAAAGTGTTAGCGTGAAGACGCAATAACCAGAAATAATATTCTATAAAAAAGTCTGCGTATTTTGTTCGTTTTTTTTAGAAAATTACATTTTAGTGCTCGAGAATTGACACCTGCTAAGAAAATGGAGCAATTTCACAAAGTTAAGTTATAAGCTACGAGTTATGCAGGATTTTGTTATTTTATTTTTATTGGAATAATGAAGGTAGTTTGTCTAACTTAAACACATCTGGAGTAAATGGTTAACCAATTTGTATTGTATTCACTTGTGAAAACGTAACTTTTAACGGATAAATTGGAAAACTTAAAAAGAAATCGAGACTTATACTTTTTTTAAAAAGATCATATTAGTAACAGGCTGCTATTCTGAAAGTTTTGTGTGTTACAAGCATTGAGATAAATTAACTAGAGAAGACGTCCCATACAAAAAAATGTGCACAGCTATCAATGACATGATACTTGTACCGTGGTGCGGGGCTTACCTAGTTGTCATAGAAATGTCTAAGCGCGCAGATCGACACACTGTTCATACAGTTTTATTACCGAGTTGTAAGATAATGTTGTTGAAAAACTAACATGTTAGTTTTTATATTTGTTGATTGTTGTAAATTGTAATATTGAAATGAAAATAAGTAAATTAATGACAATAATAAAAGTAAGTAAATAATTTAGTTAAAACATTTCATAATAATAATAATAATAATCTTTTTCAATTATTTCAGAAAAATATTTATTTAAGTAGGTACGTGTAAAAATATTACTGAGTATCAAATATTCAGATGCTCAAATTTTTCAAGCATTATTGAGATGAGATTAAAAATCGTATTTGAGTCCAATATAAGTATGAGAAATAAATAAAAAAAATATTTCAATGGTAACAAAATATTTTAATTTCCTTGAAATAATTACAAGTTTAGTTTTCTGCCGCATAGTTTAATTTTTTTTCAGAAAAAATTTTTTGGGAGTACCTACTTATCAAAAATTTCTAATTGTAAGTATAATAATTCTAACGAAATCCCCAATCAAACTGCCATCATAATTCCAACCCTAGTAATTATTTCACATAAAGCGTTAAAAGTGTCACATCTGCACAAAACAGAAATATTGTTACTCTATTCAATGCTATTACCGAAACATAGCCGCCGCTTCATGGCTGGCGATTCGATAAAATAATTAGTCAAATGCATGTTAAAACGTTAATTTAATGCGTACTTACAGGTGAAAAGTGATTCCATTGTTTTTATTTGTGTTTCCTGAGTTTTTTAAATAGTACCTTAGCACACATGAAGGCATATTTTTATTAAAGAGAACACAGAATTACACACGTATTTGCATCTAGCGCCTACCACAGACTAATAGAGGTGGAGCGAGCTGGCTCTAACGCGTGTTGCAAACAATCTAGTTGAGATGTCTTCTCTAGTACGTAGTACATATTAACTCAATGGGTACAAGTTTCTCAGAGTATCCTTACACTCTTACTAGCTGCGATATACAGTAAGTGATTTGCATGATTTTCATTTCTCTAATCAAAAGTTACTGGAAATAAGCGATTGACTGAATAAATGTACCTGAATGAATGCGCTACAAATAAACTTAAGGTAGGTACCTACCTAAATCTTGTATTTATATTATATTTTTCAATTATATTTTGTTTCAGAACATTGCAAAAGAAAGTATGTAGATTTATTGATATAGTAAACGAGAAATTTAAGAAATGCTATCGTAAGGAAAATTGTTTTTGAAAAGTAATTCACTTTGGCTTAGTGTTACAATCAATTGGCCTGATTTTACTCAAATTGCTAGTACTTCAGCCACACCTATTAGAACGAGTCTAAAAGAGTTTGAGCTTCTTAGTGACCGTCAAAAGAGACGTAGAACAGAAGAAATTCAATCATCTCCTCCTGAACTTTTAAGCTACGTAATTTATTTTTGAATTTATTAGGACACATCCTAAGCTTACTTAAAAAAAAAACAATTTTGTCAGCTTTTGATATCAGGATCAGAAAAAACTAAATCATTATCTAAAGAGGATGCTTTAAAACTGTATGTTAACGCCGACTTGAGTAAACACCTGTGTTTGATGATAAGATCACAGATTAATACTGTGTCACCTGAGTTCCTACCTTCTTACAATCAAGTTAAAATAGCAAAAAAGGAATGCTATCCGCCTCCTAACTCAATAATCACTTCAGATATAGAAGTAAAAGTAGATTTGCAAAGTTTGTTGGACAAAACAGTGTTAAGAATATTGAAGTTAGTTAAATTGGATAGTACACAGTCACGCCACTTAACTTTAATAGCCAAATGGGGATTCGATGGCACTTCTGGACAGTCTACCTATAAGCAAAAGTTTTTGGATCCTAGCTTAGACGATTCATCAATTTTTACATGTAGTTTAGTGCCTTAAAAATTATATGAAGAAAATACAAATATAATAGTGTGGTAAAATCCTGCAACTTCCTCTTCTAGGTATTGTTTCCCTTTTTATTTCCGTTTTGAAAAGGAAAATAACACATTAACTAAAAATTGTATAAATAAAATTAATGAGGAAATCCATAATTTGCATCAATTTGAATTAAATAACGTAAATGTCACTTAGAATTTACTATGGTCGTCACTAAAGTATGACATAAGTGAAAACAAGTCTGCAATATGCGACATTTGCAAAGCCAACCCTAAAACTATGAACAATTTGAATTTAACTTATTCTAGACATTCAAATACTGAACTTATACTCTTTTGGTGTATCTTCATTGCATGCGTGGATAAGGTGTTTTGAATGTATGCTTCATATCTCGTATAATTTACCATTCAAATTATGATCAGTCCGCGGAGAGAATAAGAAAATTAGGGTTTGTTAAACGGGTGCTGGAAAAACTAATGACGGAAATACAGCTCGTTGTTTTTCTTCTAACTACAGAACCTCTGCAAAATCACTGGCCTTGATTTGCATCTTCTAAAGAGATTTTATGTTATTTTACAAGTATTAGCGTCAGGCTTAGGCTCTAAGGCGTCAGGTTACAAAATAAACTCAGAAACGTTTAAAATATACACACGAGAAACGGCTGAGCTATATATTGTGTCGTGATACTTTTGGTATTACATGCCAGTAACAGTACATAAAGTTTTAGTCCATGGAGCAGAGATTATACAACATGAAATAGTGCCTATAGGGCAATTATCAGAAGAAGCCTAAGAAACCAATCATAAAGTATTACGTTATAATAGACTGCATCACACACGTAAAATATCGAGACAGTTATGCAATACTGATCTCATACATTCTCTGCTTCTACTCTCGGATCGGTAATTATCAAGTACCTACTGTATTACGAAAATCGCAGCATGTATTTTTAGTAGAAGCAGAAAATCTATTAGATATATAGAATATGACCCAACTGTGACTTTCATTGAAAATTAATTAAAAGGTTTAGTAAATAACTTATTTTTTTTATTTTCTAGAGAATAATTACGTAATTATACCTAAATCTGTTATTTCTGACACTTATCAGTAATTTAAAAAAACTTTTCATTTCTATGTAACAATAGTAATTCATGTTATATTTAACTAACGAGAAATAACAAAGAGAAAAAAAAAATAATGAACTTCCAACACACTGTGCTACTGTAGTTTTTTTACACTATGTAAAATCTGTGCAAGTCTTAGTGCCTACAAGAAATACATAGCAAAAGCACCTACAACATTGCAGACGCATTTTAATCTAATTTTTAAAACGCTTAATCTACACCTTATGTGCTTGGATTTTATATTTGAACATCGCAAGGGATAATTAGTTTTTTTGTATTTGAACATGTTAAAAATAAGATTTTTTTGGGGTATCAATTAAACAAAACAAAATTTAGAGTGTAGTGCATTTAGAAGAACACACATTCATCAACATCCAAAAAAAATACGCCTATAGATAGGGTATTGATTAAGTTATGCGAAGATAAATATCTAAAACCAGAAACGGGTGTCCAAGCGTTTATATGGGAGCGATTCAGTGTACGGCGGGCCGAAATAGGCCTACTGCCGCATTGAGCGGATGTTTTTCACCGTTAGTGCGTGGTAGGCCGAAAAGGGCCTGCCGTGGGTGTTTTGATGGAGAACACCTACAATTTTGACCACAAACTGAAAAATTTTCTAGCGATCAAATTTATACTTTTTATAATCAACATAAAATAATAAGTGCAAATCAATATGGCTTTCAACCTATGAAAAGTACTGCGTCCCTGCTGTCGAGGTTTTCTGATGAAGTGAATGGCTACCTACATGATAGAAAACATGTCCTAGTTCTCTTTATTGATTTTTCTAGGGCATTCGACACCCTAGACTTAGACCATAAATGTCTGTTAGAAAAGTTTTGTAATACTGGTATTAGAGGACCCGTTCTGAGATGGTGCGAAGAATATCTAAAGAATAGATCGTACTATGTCAAAATATGTAATACTATAAGCGATGTAATTAATACCTGTTACTGAAGGAACAGCACAAGGATCAGTGCTTGGCCCCCTTCACTTTATAGCATACGTCAATGACATGAACAATGTATCGAAACACTGTTCATCTTATCAATATGCCGATGACACTTGCCTCGTTATAGCAGACAAAGATGTGAACAGGGCGCTTGTAAGACTACAAGAGGACTTTAACTCTTTAAATAAGTGGTGCCACGACAACGGACTTGTCCTTAATGCATCTAAGACAAAACTGGTCCACATACGGTCGCCATATACAAAGACATACTGTGAAACCAACAATAGGTTAAAAGCACACGACCACAATTGTTTACACGTAAATATATACCAATGTAAATGTCCGGGTATAGAAACAGTTGATAAGCATACTTATCTTGGACTAATTATTGACTGCAATTTTAATTGGCAGCCTCATGTCACTGCTGTGTGTGACAAACTAAGAGCATTTTTAGCTAACATTATCATTATTAAAAATAGAATACCCTACAAAATTTTACTTATGTTATACAATGCACTAGCTGACTCAATCATAAATTACGGTATTACTAGCTATGGAAGAACATTCAAAACCTACTTAGACAACATACAAACCCTGCAGATAAGAATTTTAAAATTAATCGTGTCTCCCAAAATAAAAGAACAACATAAAAATGACGATAACAAACTTTTCAAAAATTGCAATGTTCTACCTATACAACATAAAATTAAATATAACTTATTAAAAGAACACTTCTTCAATAAGGATTTACAACATAAAATTCAGCACAAAATAAATACGCGACAATTAACTAAGCAAAAACTGATAAAACCAACAGCTACAAATAACACTTACGGTGAAAGAACCACACAATATATCGTCCCTCGTTTGCTAAACGATTTAGACCTAACATTTAAAAACAGCATCACCGTAAATAACATTAAAAAAAACTTAAAGTCACATTTTATAAACAGCCTGTAGTATAGACCTAGATAAACAAACAATGCATGCGGCGCGCGGCGCCTGCGTGCGACTAGACTCCTCGAGCCTAGCGTGCACTCGCAGGGACACTGCTGCAATCGGGCTATCTCCCTCCCACTTACGTATCGAAATACCATTTGATCACAGCGAGGGAAGGACGACTTGATAGACGTTATTTACATTGTTTTGTTGGGTAGATCATCATAGCATTGATGAATACTGTTGATGTATGGTAGGCGATACTACATTTTTATATTTATTGTAAACTTTCGTAACTGGTCTTGTAGTACCTAGCTGTTATTGGAATTAGTGTTTGTGTGGCAGAAATTATTTAGAGAACCTATTGTATGTTAAGTATGTAGTGAAATATTGTATCTCCCCTAGCACACGAGACAAATCTCCGTGATTTTTTGTGTGTTTAAAATGTTTTTTAAGCTTATATTTTTGTTTAATAAAGAAAAGAAAAAATATATATATATTTGTCTCTGCCAAACTCTTACAAACACCTGAGATAATCGTTCCGCACAAGCTAGAGGGCCATAGTTTTCTTCGCCCGCACCAGCTGAAGTACCGCGGCAGGCCAATATAGGTCTGTTCCGCAGTGAACGTGTTAATATTTCATTGAAAGGCCAAAACGACAATGTAATGTAATTTTACCGTAATGAAATTATAATATTGTACCTACTTACATATTTTTAGTAGTTACTATAAGGTATTGAGAGGTTGAACCAAAACTATAATTAAAGAATATTTAATTATAGTTTTGGCCCAACCTCCCCATGTGATGTTGTCCGTGTGAGAAGGCCTGTGCCCAGCAGTGGGACGTTTGTAGACTGATGATTTAATATGAATTATAGTTTTATGATTGGTGGCAACGGGAAGGTGTACGAAGGCGCGGGCTGGGAGAAAGTCGGCGCGCACACCAAGACGTACAACGACAAGGCCATCGGACTAGGGTTTATCGGAAACTTTATGGGTGAGTACATTTAACGTCAGTATGTCGATTCTCTAATGTCGATCGTAAACTCGCGTTTTTTTCGACCCTCACGTTCAATAGTGACCTATGTAACGGTAGCGTAGAGTCAAATTTAGAGAATGCGAATTTTACAACTCACTGTAGAGCAAGCATGTCGTCATCAAAGTCGCATTCTCTAAGTCAGCGATATATACGTTACACTAGATAGGCCCTTCCGAACACGCACTATGTTCCACTCATCTGCGGAGTCGACTCGGCACCTTGCACAACACTAAAGTGTGGCTTTGACATTCGCGCGTGCGGAGCGGCTAAAATAATTCTTTATTTCTTTTCAAAGTGTACACCTAGATGTTTACTACAATTCAGTTGTCAAGTAAGTGAAATTAATTGTTATTCAAGTCATTATTATGTAGTAAAATCGTATTATTAGAATAGAAAAGTTTTTTTTTCATTTATTGTTATTGACAATGACAATCTATTTGGGACGCCATCTTGATACACACTACGTTGTCTTTGACCGATCTGGCGCTGCGGCGCTGCGATGTCTGTCTGTTGGTTAGACGACATTTAAATGTTTAAGCGCTGCAGCGGCTGCAGCGAACTTTAGGTCTCTCATTCCAGAATTTGAACAAATGGTTTGCATGAACGTTCTTGTCTATACTTCTAGGTCAATGCTCTAAGTTGACTCTACGCTACCATCACATAGGTAGTCACTTTTGATCGGTTACGTGTGAGTTCTTGAGGTTTGCGATCTTGCCAGTTAATAAATAAAATAAAAAACAATCTTTTAATTTAGACCGAGATCCATAATAAGTATATAGTTTTAGTGTGTATAACATTATTATAAAACTAGTTGTTAGTATACAATAATCCTATTTCGCAATGCTGGGTCATTAGACGAATGACCAAATTAAAAAAATCTCGAGCTCCTTCGTCCTGCAGAAGGCATGTTATGGTGCCGGTGTTGTCGTAACATGGCAGTCGTTAAGAGGGTTAAAAAAGTTAATAAAAATGTTTAGTTTTTTGAAAATCCAAATTAGTCAAGAAATTGAAATGTAAATGTAAATACCTATGTGTTTATGATTTTATAGGAATTATTATTGTAAAACACGGTCGTAATGTGCATTTATATGAAATTTTAGAGGTAACTTCAGGATTTTTTTCTATCGAGCCAAATGGTTCCAATCGTGTTTTAGCTTCGTTCATCCCCTCACACATACGCTCTGTAATACACATTGAAAATGTCAGTGCAAAATATCTAATATATTTTGAATAACCGCTAATAGGAAACAGCCAATTTTTCCGTTTTTACCGCCTAAGGCCCCACCCCCCAGCCCCCAAGCGGTTGCATGAGACCGCACCTACAAAACCACATTTGACTTTGTACCGTGTTTTCATAGGTTTACAGACTACTTTAGTAAAAACAAAATTGATTATTTCGGTTCTATGGTACACTTTATGCATCGTGATCGCAAAATATCGCATAGTCTATGCTCGATTCTGTCAAATTTGACGTTGACAGTTGCGCCAATTTTTGTGTCAAAAAATTTCCACGAGTGAGTGGTTAAAAACTACCAACCCGCATTGGGCCAGCGCGGTGGGTTATGTCACAGAATAAATAATAGTTATGTCTCAATCTCCCCATGTGTTGTTATATGCGGGAAGGACTGTGCCCAGCAGTGGGACGTTTATAGACTGACGATGATGAGCTGGGTGATGACGGGTGGGTGGCAACTCATTAAAAGAATACTACCATCTCTTACCTTTACATACATATATATAATCACGACTATTATCCCCGAAGGGTATGTGCAGTCTTTAGTCCGTTAGTCGCCTTTTACAACATCCAAGGGAAGAGAGGTGGTGGTAGTGTTCTTTCACCGCTACACGACACGGTTATCTTTACCTTTATCATTAATTAATAAATAAAATAAATCGCTTCCCTTAGATGTCGTAAAAGGTGACTAACGGACTAAAGACTGCACTGCACATACACCAACATCATAGAGCGGCGATGGGATCACACTAAGCATATGTGCAGTTGTTATTTGGTTAACCTGGACAGAGGCAATGCACTGGTTTTGCGGTCCTCATTGCCTAGTACTCTGATTAATCCTTAGGCTGATTTCACAGTCACGCGTTTGACCTGCGCCGGCCACACGAGCGCGGTTACAATGGGCGATTTTCTGACAGCCCAAATTAAAAAGTAAAAATTAGTTCAAAAACACTCGACAGATGTCGTTTTATGAAAGCTGGGCTACTTATGGGCTGTAATAAATTCTACACTTTTACTTGTCTACCAAAAGAATAAAAAAAAATGTATTTACTTACCTATTTATATTCAGGACATCCAGAACCTATTTCTATTTTGGAATAGAATAAATATTACGCAGCCATACACGTGCTCTTCATGAACCCGCCTTTTACTAAGCGCCATACTAATCTATGCTAAGCGCCATCTATGAAGTCATTTACGGACCAATTTCTTTTTTTTTTTGATCTCGGAAATATGCCCATTACACTAGATAGTAGTTGCGTTTCATAGTCATCACGCAGTTCAAACGTGCAACTACTAGTCTAAGATCCGAGTATAGAACACCTTCACCGAAAAGGTTAATGGATAAAAAGTATTTTATATCAAATTTAATATGTTATATAATATATCGCGAGTGGGTTGGCTTAAAAAATTCAGTCCAGTACCGTTAATTATTAATTTAATATTAAAAAAGAATATTTTTTTTACATTGCACTGGTTTGGTGTGTGTGTGTTTGTAATGAGCTTATCTTTATATAAACATGAATTTTATTTATTTAACCAGACGATTGCAAATTACTAATATTGACTTGCCTGTTTACACCTGCCTATTACCCAATGTTATGACAGGAAAAAATTGTCAACCTAACGTTTGCATATTCTATAGGCTTCATACTTTCGATTGGTACCTATGTCATTTATCTGTTATCGAAACAAGTGCAATATTTAAAAAAAATATATTTTTAAATATTTAATTTATCATATACTGGACTGAAATTTTTCAGCCAACCCACTCACAATATATTTTTTAACAAATTAAATTTGATATAAAATACTTTTCATCCATTAACCGCTCGGTGAAGGTCGTTGTATACTCGGATCCTCTACTATACTATGTTGTGTAGCGCGCGCGTGTGGCCGGCGCTGATCAAACGCGTGACTGTGAAATCAGCCTTAGGGCAGGGGATAACAGTCGACATTTTACTATATTACATGTACTCGTATATGTTAACGGAAATGTATGTAATCCGTCATTGTATACAATTCCTAGAAAATGTATGTAATTCCTAAAATCGCCCGGAAATGTGTGAAATAAACTATATAAGACACATTTCCTAGAAAATATATACATTTCCTAAATATCAATCGGAAGTGTAAAACATTTAAGGGGATCCTGCACGAAAATGTGAAAATTTACGTATTTTTAAGTTACTTGTACTATGCGCTGTATAGTTAAATACAATAAAAGAGGTACGTAAGTTAGCCTGATCATTGCACAAGGTCGTGGCCTTGTCGAAATTTGAAACAAATTCTTTAAAAATTTACAAACAATACATAAATTTTATTACTCCTAAAATCATTTTTTTTCGATAACTTTCTTAATTTTACGCATGATACAATAATTCTTACATGAAAATATTTGTATGGATACTCCGCAGGTCGCCCCCATCTTAAAAAAGTACACAAGCGCGTGATGATTTTGTACATTTCGCAGAATAAAAACATTGCTCTAATCAAATTACTAGGTCTGAACCTTCAAAGCAGAATTGTTCTAATTTTAAATATCAATATGATTGATATTGCTTTGAAGTTCATTAAGAGACTTATGTCAGTTTTTGCGATCGCGCGGCACCCCTTTAAGATATCCATGGGTACGCGGGGATAGCCGGGGATACTATAGCTGCCCTACTCCTGTAGGTCATGTGATAGGTTAGAAATTTATTGAATTTCGAGGTTATTTTTTTATTAGACAACATAAATACTAGAACAGAAATATAAGACTTTGTACCTGTATCATTGTTACCTGATTGTCTCAACGAGTGCCTTAATAAATATTATTAATTATTCTCATTTTAACAACGTGTATTGTTACAGAAAGCATTCTTTTTATACATTTCTAATACGATATTGGAATTATATACAATTCCTAAGAAATGTACCTATACATTTCCCAGGATATGTTGTGTGTATTAAATAATTTTTAAAACAATATTTTACACATTTCCTAGATTTCATACATTCCGGTAACATATAATATGACGACCTCCGTGGTCGAGTGGTTAGCGCGCCGGGTCTGGAACGCGCCATCTCTTAAGTCCCGGGTTCATTTCCCGGTCGGGTCAATTTAGTGAAAACTGTTTTTCTGAATTTATTTCGGGTCCGGGTGTTTTTCTATGTTTATATATAATTTCCCGTTATCTAGTTTAACCATATTAACGAGTTTTATTAGAAGCTTATTTTGGGCTAGATAATTAGTGTAAGCGTAAACAAATTTTATTTTTTTATTTTAACCTCTTTTATTATTTATTAAGATGATTAATCTATAATTAACCAACTGTTCGTTTTCAGAGAAGCTACCTACCGCCGAGGCATTGCAAGCTGCCAAAGACTTGATAAAATACGGCGTGGACAATAACCGCATCACATCAGACTACCAGATGGTCGGCCACCGGCAGCTGAGCGCCACCCTCAGTCCTGGAGATGCTCTATACGCTGAAATACAGACTTGGCCGAACTGGTCTGCTGAGTACACTGGATAGATCTGAAGAAGGCGTTCCTTTACATTTTATGTTAGCTGACTCTCAGTAGCATATTTAAATAGGCTATTTTTCTATTAAGATGATTCTACCATTACGGGTTAGAATGCTGTCAACTATTAAGATGAGATATTATACTAATTGTTCTTAGATCTAAGTTTACAAAGAAATATTTCGCTATCTTTAAGTATATTGGAGCGTTCTGGACGCAGAAAACATTATATTCGTTTATTATCGTAAATTATAGCTTAACTAGAAATAAATCTGGGCCCTAGAAATTACATGCCACTGACAAGGTAATAATAAACAAGAGAATAAAAAAAATATTGACATTGAGCTCGTTAATTAAATCGCGAATCATTTTATTGATTCAAATTAAACACTTTAAACGACTCTACTGTAATATACTTACTGTAACTCAGCTACTAATAGCATTATGTTTCTATTTATTATGATTGTATTGGTAACCTGTATTTATGAATCGCCAAATACGTTGCTAAAAATGACTGATTCTGTTTATGTTGTGTTCTTAATGGTCAGGACAAAGTTAATATGAAAAAATAATGGAAATTTGTCACGGGATACAGGATGTTCATACGCGGACGAAGGCGCAGGCATGCCGCTAGTTAAAAATAAACATTAAAATAAAAAATAAAAAATGAAATTAGTTTTCAGCAAAAGATTTCCATTGTTTACCAAAGAGATTAAAATAGTAATAGTTTAATGTCTTTGTTGTTTACCAAGAGTAGCCCTCACTAGTACCTTTATTTTCGCAACGGGATTACTGCACTTAAAGTTGTTTGTGCAGTTGCCATTAGTTAATTTCAATCAACCTTAAAGTCAATGACGTCACATTGTTGTCATTTGCTAGATGACACTACGTTAATCATAATTAATCTACGATTATCTTCTAGACAGTACAACAACAAGGCAACACGTGGAAATTGACAAAGGTATCAGTCCTGAATATGTGATACGTCATTACTAGTGACAGAGGTAGCGCTACTAATTTCTTATATCCTAAAAATTAGTAATATTATTACAATTAACATCAGAATTACATTAATAAAGTCACCGTTTTACTGTGTCTGGGAGTCCACTCTCTTCTTCTAAAACACGCAATGGATTTTTATGCGGTTTTCACTACTAGAAAAAGCGATAACTGAGGATGGTTTTAGTTTAAAATTTGTAGATATTATTTATAAAATGGCTGAAGTATAACAGTGTTTCTAAATTAGCGTGGACGAAGGCGCATGCGGACCGCTAGTAAGTATATAATAAAATCAACCTGTAGTCCAAAGTGCTCTATATCCAGAGGTACTGAATTCAATTCTTAGGTCGGGCAAAGTGTTTTTCGAATTTATCTTTTTCATTTTTTTTTAAACTTTATATAATAAATATATAGATAATTTTTAAATATTTTATTTATGCAAAATAAATTTGCGATTTTTATAGGTGGATTACAAGACCCGAAACACGGGCGACTATGATTGAGCTTCATGTGACGTCACATTTCATAAAGTAGGTACTTAAACAAAAACTATCTGTCAGGTTTCAAGTTAGGTTTCTATATTTATAAAAATGTGACGTCACAGAGCAAAATGTCACGTGACCAACCGTTTTCGCACAAAATTTGAAATCAATAAAGAAAAATATGCTTTTTTCTTTGTTAAATAAAGCTTTTTCGAGAAAGAAAATATTGTACGAGGTATAAAATAAGCGTTAATTGTAATTTTTTAAATACCTTTTCGAAAACTGTCAAGTGGCCAAGATAAGTGTTCTTTTGAAACTGGTTAATATGGTAAGATAACGGATAAACATACATAAACATAGAAAAAACACTCAGACCCGAAATCAATTTAGAAAAACAATTTTTCTCTAAATTGACCTGACCGGGAATTGAACCCGGAACCCTCAGAGATGACGCGACGCTAGACCCGGCGTGCTAACTCGAGCACGGAGGTCGTGAAATCTATGTATCTCTATACTACGATCTTACGACTTACGATCTATACTTAACTTCTTGTCTGTAAGAAAACCTTAAGTCGGTAACTAACGATTGAATTTCTAATGTGTCTGGTTTAACGGCAGCTGACAGGATGATAACCCGGGTTTGTGATCACTAACCCGGATTTGGCAAGCGAGGTGATTAAGGCAGTGCCCGAAAGTGATGGCTTGATTTCATTGATAAGGCCTTTTACTTGCAGTAGGACAGAATATATAGGCTGTACTAACCGAAACTCATTTTATAGGTCATAAAGTTGCTGGTGGCCGCAGGTGACGTTTATAGCATGACCGAGCCTTAATTATTTAAGCTTCTCAAGTCTAGGTCGCCGAACGACGGACGGTGGATTTTGATACTAACAAATATTTTGGTACTTTAAGTAAGAGATACATTTTTTAGGAATTTCACTCGAGTTCTGTTTGTATCAACACGCAAGACTCCATTTTTAATTCTATCTACCGTACAATCATATAAAGTGTTTCTAACGATTACAAAATATACTACTTACTTGAAATTAGCTTAATGCTGAAACCGCGACACTATTAATTAATTAAAAAAATTGATTATTTCTTTAAAGATAGCCGTTTTTCTGTGTTTCATTAATTATTGTCCGTCCATGTGGACAGTTATATAACTAATTTCATTTGGGTTCCTAACAAAAAAAAAAAATACCATATACCTACCTAGATTTTATTTCTCTCTAAAAAGCATTTTCTTTTCCAAAAACATACACTGCCGTGAAACCAGACATAGTAGAAATTTAATTGTAAGATCTCTTCGGAAGAGAACGCGGCAGACAAGGTCCTAACATGAACCGGTAAAGGGGTAAAGGGTGTGCAAAGCATTTAGCTTCAGCCTTTTGCGACGAGTGCATTCGAGCGCTAACATACAGAGCTACTCATTAAGTAGGCACTATAAACCTGTCTCGTCTGTGTCATGATGACTGCATCCGGTGACGCTGGTAAGGCTGCCTGCAGACAAATAAATAAAAAGTTGGCACAAGGACGAGAAACAAACCAGACACACTAAGTAGACATCGAAACCTTCATAATCATAAGAGTCATCGTCCTAGACCGTTTAAAAATAATAAGTTTGTCTGTAGTTCGAAGATAATTTTATGCCCATTAATAATGTCATTAAATTCGCATTCGAAAACATTTTTACACGTGAATTTCATTTCGAATAAACATTACGTTAGTCTGTATTTTATCCGACTTAAGAATCGGGAACCTTTTTTTTAAACCTTTCGAAATTGGATTGGCATCAATAAACAAAAACAAAATAGTTTCACTAGGTATACATAATTAATTACTACTATTAATTATAACGAGAATTATAACTAGAATTCCTATAGATTGTAGCGCTTATGAAGGTCACTAAGTTGGTCAAAGTTAGATCGGTCCAAGTAACTAATTACAATTAATTACACCAATACCACTAAAGCATTTAAATTGTCGCCAACTTTCGAACAAAGTCCAATTGTTAACTATTGTAAGTTCAATTTAGTTGCTACTAATTAATACCTTGTGTTTTGATACTTATTCGTCGTGGTTTTTTGTTTTTTACTTTACTTTTTTTTGCATATTATTGTATCCTGATTTTTATGCACTTTAAATAGTGTTGTGTTCGCGTAAACTTTCCAAAAAGAAACATTTTAGTGTCATCATTAAAAGAAGTAAGAAATAAAAAAAAAGATAAAACATTTACTGTAATCACATAACAATCACACAAATAAACATACAACAGGTAACAAAAAGATGAAAATAATAATTACATACATTGCATACATACCTTTAAAAGTACTACAGCTGAGTTTAAGAACACATATAAATAGAAATAGCATGCCATAAAGATCTCATATAATTCATATTATATAAATACGAATGGTAAATAAAACTCACATTAGGCCCTCAGTTAAACATTACAAATATTACAATGTACGAATTTTAAAATAGTGACAGTGACAGCCGTCGCGCAAACAATTGGCTCCGTTTATTTTGCTTTTAAAAACATATTTAAGTGTCTTTGCTACAATAATAGTGTTTAAAAACCTTTTGCAACAATAAATAAACCTAAACAAATGATACAAAACGTGAAGTCAAAGTGCAAAGTAAGAAAATACAGTGAAATTAAAAGTGACTACAACACAAACAAAAACTAACTTCCAACTTAACAACGTATAAATAAAAACAAGTGAAGTGCATGGGATTATCAATCTGTAAATTTCATCAGTGCGCTATTATCAATACGAACAATTGTAGAACAATTACAAAAATAATAACCTAAAAGTAAAAACTACACAAATTAGCCTATTCATCTTCTATATTACAAACAGAGCATATACTGCCATCTATGGTGCACAGCGCAAACAAACCACTTTGAGTCAACATACACCTCAGCAAAGCAACATCCCGAGCGCGCTTTAAGCCTCTGCCTGACGCAAACCACTGCTCACTAGAAAATTATACTTAGTAGTTCCTAATCTATCCGCAAGATGGTTTCCTGTCCAGGATGTAACGGAGAGATAACAAGCAGATGATTTCTTACATGTGAGCTTTGAAAACAAGTATATGACCTTGATTGCGCAAATGTAGCCGAGAAGCTCTTTTATAATATAATGTCAACTGAGAGTAAAAATAACTGGATTTGCCAAACATGTCGGTGCATAATGCCAAAAACTAATAATTCAAATACACCAGTGCGACAGGCACAATCAAGCCTGGACACCAAAAATGAAACGAACATTGCAAACATAACTATTAGGAAAAAAACAGCCGTAGTAGAACATAAACAACTGATGCTCGATATGTCAGTTGATGATCAAATCCTAGAAGAGCAATCTATATTAGGTGATACTTTAAGCTTGCAGGGCTCCTCAAAAAAATGCGAAAAAAAATGCGAAGAAATAATTTGTCTTGATCAATTTAAAGAGCTACTAAATGAAAACCGAAAAACAATAATATCTGAAATGAAATCAACATTACAGCATGAAATATCCATTGCTATTTCAAAGTTAAAACTAGAAATGACCAACAGCTAGACACCTTAACTTCCGAGCAAGCTATTGTAAAAAATGATTTAATAGAAATAAACAAAAAAATACATAACATAGAAATTGAAAATAATATATTGCAAAAAGAAGAAAATAATATATTGCAAAGAGAGAACTACAAAAAAAGATACCTAACGGCATACAAACAATTCAACAAAATGACACCACTAAGAAAATTGTATTTTATGGTCTCGAAGAACTTTATGGGGAAACTGAATATGATGTCCACAATAGGGTGATACGAATTTTTCAAGAGATTTTACATGTAGACCTAATGGGATATATAGAAGAACTAGTCAGAATTGGTAGACAAGGCTATAGGAGACCACTTGTCATTGAACTTATCAGCAAGAAAATGACTAAACATATATTACAGCACTGTAGATTTTTCAAAGATTCCGGTTATTATATTACAGAATTCATGGACGAGCAAGCTTTAAGAAAGCGAAGGGAAATGAGAGAGACTTTATTGGAAGCACGTAAAAAAGGAAACCACGCTATTATACAGAATAACAAACTATTTGTAAACGGAAAGGAAATAAACAACGAAGTTTCATTTTCAAATCAATCTTACAACCGCAAACATCATTCACCAGAACACATACAATCCATGAATGTCTCCAATAGTAGTAATAGCCAGCCAACCCAGAACACGAAACAAAATGATTCGAAGAGTTTATTTCGTGGATAAATTTAAGATCCTTTTTCAAAATACCCAAAGTTTAAGAACAAAAACCCATATTGTCGAACAATATTTATTGGAACAGAATTTTCATGCAGCATGTATAACGGAAACTTGGTTATTAGAAAGACAATGAAACAAGAATGTTACTAATATAAGCGGTTACGAGTTCGCGGCGGCCTACTACAGAAGTAAACACAGAGGAGGCGGAGTGGCGATTTTACTACAAAACGGAACAAATTATATCGAACGGAATGATATTGCTAAACTCTCAGTTGAATGTGTAGTAGAATTGTGTGCAATAGAGTTACCAATTTTTAATACTATTTTAATTAATATTTATCGAGCGGACCGTGAAATTGAAATATTTTTTGACACTATAAATAAGCTCTTAGAAAAAATAAAACATCAATATCTCAAAAAAAATGTAATCATAGGCGGTGATTTAAATATCGATATGATAAAAGGCTCTAAAGACTGCCATAGGCTGAAGAGCATAATGTTAACTTACAATCTAAAATTCTAAACCAAATAGTAAACCAACCTACGCGAGTTACAAATCATTCATCAACTCTTATTGATATAATATTTACAAATAATAAATCTCAAGATAATATAATAGTGCAAGATTAGGGTATTTCCGATCACAAAAGTCTTATATATACAATAAATACTCAAAATAAAAAGCAGTTACAAAGTCAATTTACTTTCAAAAAAAGATTATTCACAAATAAAAACGTTATCGCTTTTAAAGAGTCACTATTAGAATTAAATTGGAATAATATAATTACGGATACTAAAAACGTAAATGAAAATTGTGAACTTTTTGAACAAATAGTTACAACTATGTTAAATAAATATATTCTGGAAAAAAATATAAAAATAAATAATAACAAAAATACAGCACAAAATAAATGGTTAACAATAGGAATAAAACGATCGTGTAAACATAAAAGAATGTTAAAAACATTATGTAATCAAACAAATAATACCATACTAAACACTCATTATAGACTTTATGACAAACTTTTAAAAAAGTGTGTAAAATTAACTAAAAAGCTTTTATATATAGATGAAATGAAAAAATCTGATAATAAGACTAAAAAAATGTGGAATATTATAAAAAAACATTACAAAAAACCACCCCAAAAGACAACCAACTAATATCAAATTGAAAACCCACGACACAGTTGTAGAATCACCCGGCAGCGTGGCAAACACCTTTAATGAATATTTTGCATCGGTAGGTGAATCACAGTCGCAACGGCCGCCGCAGTCGGGTGCGAGCGCGCTCGGAGCTCAAAACACATTAAATTCACTGTACTTGCGGCCCGTTACCGAAAAGGAAATAAAATCTATATATAAAATATAAAAAGAATATCACGCAATATAAAAAGAAAACACGCGCACGGAATGGATGGTATACCAACGACCCTTATTAAATCTTGCGTAGACGAACTAACATACCCTCTCACTAAACTAGTGAATATCTCATTTGGTGAAGGCTGTTTTCCAGACCAACTAAAAGTGGCTAAAATCAAACCCATACTTAAAAAAGGCGGACATTCGATCGACCCTAGTCAATATAGGCCAATATCATTCTTACCTTCCATGTCTAAGATTTTTGAAAAAGCGATGTCAAATAGGATTTACGATTTTCTTGAGAGATTTAAAATAATAGATAGCTCCCAACATGGCTTTAGAAAAAATCATTCGACCACCCTCGCCGTCTATAGATATTTATAGGAGATTATGAATTACATCAATGATAAAAAATATGCCGAAGGTCTGCTCCTAGACATGTCCAAGGCATATGACAGAGTTTCACATGATATACTTTTAAATAAAATATACCAATCAGGGATCCGTGGAAATGCATATATGTGGCTAAAATCATTTTTATGTAATCGAAAACAATACACCAACATAGAATATCATGATGAAGAAATACATACAATAAAAAATATTAGCTCGAAATTAAAAACAATAAATAGTTCCATTCCACAAGGGAGTGTCTTAGGATGCGTCTTGTTTTTAATATACACACATCAAAAGTGTCTAGGGATCAACATATATTTTTGCAATAACTTTTCTCCTGATTGATATTAATTAAAATTTTCTTTAAGGATTCATCAAATAAAGTGTTTTCGTTTGTCTACAGTAACGATAAACCAAGTCACCTTTGCATTAATAAAGAAATTTGCCATTTTCCTAATAAAGGGATTTTTGACATTTGAACCACTAACATTAAAGTTCGAAAAAAAGACTGAAATAACAGTTTTCTTTAAAATTTTATTGGGTAACTTAAACAATTAATAATCTGTGTTTCTACCGCGAACACTAACAACACAAGAACATCGGTTTGGCATACTCAAAATGAGTTCATCCAAATCACGCTGTGGAATGGCCGCCCATGTTCGTTGCAACAACAAAAAAAGGTCTTCTTGCGACTGGATACCCTCCATATTCGGCAGAGCTCTTCTCTGTAGCATATCCCATGCATGCTCAATCGGGTTCAAGTCTGGCGACTGAGCAGGCCAGGGCATGACATTGATGTTAGCTGCGGCGAGAGTCTGTCTTACAACTCTTGCGGTGTGCGGTCGTGCATTATCATGCATTAACTGAAATAAGGGACCGATTTGCACTTGTAGAGGAACGATGACGTCTGATACAATCGTCTCAGCATAAATTTGAGCGTTGAGGTTGCCTCTGATCCAAATCAACTCAGTTCTTCCGCCGATCCAAATACCCGCCCATACCATGATGGTTCCACCACTATAAGGATGGACTTCCTGGTAGGATTTTAATCGCTGTTGGCGTCCAGGGGTTTTCCAGTGTCGTATACGTCTTGTATCCGGTCTCATACCAAAACGAGACTCATCAGAAAAGCACACGAAACGCCATTGTTCTTCTGCCCAATTTCTGTGTTCAAGAGCCCATTGATATCGAATCCTACGATTGTGCATTGCTATAGGTGGTACCCTTAGCGGTCTTCGGGAATGAAGGTTCACTTCATGCAAGCGGTTTCTGACTGTTTGGTCGCTAATTAAGTTCCCTGAAGAGTGATGAAGCCTCACGGCTAACATCATGGCGGTTATTGTTGGAGCTCTTCGAGTTGTGATTTGAATGTATCGGTCTTGTCTCCGTGTGGTGCAGCGATACCGTCCTCCATGGCGCTCAGCCACGGTACCAGTGCTTCGGTAACGTGTCCAAAGTCGACTGATAACACTCTGACTTGTATTCAGAGCTAAAGCCACAGTACGTTGCCGGGAACCAGCTTCTATCATTCCCACGGCTCTGAGCATTTCTTCCCTGCTTAAATGACGTCGCCGCTCCATAATAACGTTGGTTTTAATCAGTAGTAGGGAAACAGTAGCACTAATAATGTCTTCAATGCGTTGTATGTTTTTATAGGGAAAATATTGACAGCTGATTTTCATCTTTTACTAGAAATTGATTGAAAGTTCCTGTTTCAAATTATGAAATGCACCAAAAAGGATCCATATAAATTTATAAAATCATAAATTTATTACAAAGCCACATCTCAATCTCAAGAAATCCGCATAAAAATGCTTGATCCCTAGACACTTTTGATGTGTGTATATAAACGACCTTACAAAAATATTAGATAATAAATGCATTTTATTCGCAGACGATGTCTCCGTACTTATTAAAACTCCAGATAGTCTAAACTGTCAAACCCAATTAACAAATACATTACATTCCATTTTGTCATGGCTACATGCCCATAACCTTCAAATTAATATTAAAAATACAAACATTATGCAATTTAAACCTTATCAAAAACAGCCCCTTAACTTAAACATAGAAATTGAAAAAGAAAAAAATTTGTTGCTAAAGAATTTACATTATTAGGAATTACAATTGATTCAAATTTAAACTGGAAGGCCCACATTCAAAAAATTAAATCTAAAATTTCGCAATTTGTTTACGCACTGGGTATATTAAAAAGGAATACATATTTTAAAACGGCATTATCGGCATATTATGCGTATTGTTACATTTGAGATTTTGTCCCTTTTGGGGAAAAGGAAGAAAATCCCAAATGCAAGCTTCAGTGGGTTGTTATCAAATAAAACCATAAAATGTTCAACAGCTAGGCAGTATATTGGAAAAGAACACACAAATATTTTGTCCAACAACAATAAAATAAAATTATAAATTTTATTTCATTCTTATTATTCAAAAGAGGGGGGTTAGTCACAATTTTGTCTTATATTATGTTAGGTACAATTAGGAAAATCATAAATAAAAACTATCAGTCGAAATTGACCCTAGGGTCAATCTCAAATGAAAGTTCAACAAACTTTCTATTAATTTTGCCAACTATAATTTACTGTTTAAAGTAATCTAAACCTTATTCCAAAGCTATATCACCCCCTACAACACACTAAAATCCTAAGAGTCAAAAGTGACCAAGCAGGTCGGTGATAATTTTAATTTAAAATAAATTTTATAATACTGTTCCTACTATTGCCTAACCAGCCAGCTAATATCTCAGTCGTCCGAGCCATGGTCGTGAGTGGGGGTCGGGATAAAGCCAATACCGTTCGGAGTATGAAGTTGAAATTAAAATTAAATTACTCCGTCTATAAAAATATTAAATTAATTGTTTTAAACCGTTTAACCGTATCAAAACTCTCACACGTTTAAAGCCGATACTCTAGAGAACCGTGGGGTTATACCGATATTAAATAAATATTTATGGACGCCAGGATCGTATAGTCGATCCGAATCTGGAGACGATGTCACCATACAACTTCACACAGGTCGAACTCGCAGATCCTCAAAGGTTTCACAACTTCACCAACGCTTGGTGTAGTTGGATATAAAAGAAAATACTATGTTAAGGTTTCGAAACCCTAATGTAAAAATATGTTCCTGAATAACGAATGATTAAACCCAGAGTGGGGGTACAAAAAACCGTCAACGCCTGTGCGGCGACAGCTTGCTGGCAGCAGGTGGCCGCTGGTGCCCCGAAGAGGCAGGTCTCGCGTCCAGGCTTTAGGGCCCAGCTCTAAATCCTGGCGGCGAGACGGGCCTCTCGAAGCATCTGAAATTATCAACACGGGGCCTATTTATAACACTACACGCCTAGTTTTAACTGTTACATAAATTAGGGTCCCGCAGTCTGCTATCTGTGTATCTGGGGCTGCAACCTATCATAACCAGGGACTCGCAGCGCCATGGGTTATCAAAAGCTTCCCAACGCTGTTGCACAACTAAAAACTCACACTCCAACACTAACATTTAACACCATGTTTTAATTTTAGCTTTGTTTCACCTTTAACTAGTACACAAGGCACTACACGGCTACGATATTCCAATAAACATAACTAAACAATGCCAGACTACTGTTGGATGGGGCAATATCCACTTAATAAAGGGGTTTGACACGTCTGCCACATGGCCAAGAGCCTTGCGTCGCCTGGCGACAAGGCAGGATTCAGACACCATGAAATATCGATTTGCTTTCCTAGTATGACGGCTTATTATATTTAAACAATGCTATTGAGATACTCACGCGCTAGGATATTCTATATCTACGCGTGGCTGCCAGCGGTGTCACGACCGGTTGGTTGTGGCACGGATTCCTGTAAATAAACCACACACTTGTTGACTATATTCTCAAGCTAATGACGCTTCAAATCCACTACATTATTACGACCTCAGATTAAAACAAAAGGTGACTACGACGGCTCATGCCTACCTGAGTGCATTGATCTCAACTCCTCGCACCACGTCACACCAGAGATTGAGCTCGTTTCGGCGTCGCAACTCGGCAGCTTTCCTTTCGCCGGAAACACTTATAAATCGAAGGCCAGCTTATAATTTATACTCCCATTGTCGGGTAATTCATAAGAAATTGTTCTTTTAAAATTTTCCTTCAAACTAACAAAACATCAAATATGACGTCTGTCACAACTCGCCCTCTGCTAACAGAACTTGCCAACAATAACAACACACGACCTAAAAAAAAATTAACGTTTAGCAATGGGAAATGCATTTTTCTTTAATTTAAAATTGTGTTTTGTGATATTTAACTCACTAATTACCCTGTCGTAATATTAAGGAGTATTAGTTTGCTCTCTGGTAACCCCTACGGGCAGAGACAATATCCATATAAAAAATATTACTCCCGTTCGAATGTTCTAGATAAAAGTCCTTATAGAAAAAATTAGTTCTATTTCCGGATTTGCTTGAATTAAATTTAATTACTTAAAGTAATTAATATACATATTATTTTATTATGTAATTTATTATTAGAACTGTTTCGACTATTTTTTAAAATTGAATCTTTTATGTGAAATTAAAAGCTGACAGCTACTTCGCCCCGCTACCGCTAGGCGTCGCTACGGTGGTTGTCATTTTGTCTATGGTGTTATGTCAAATACAAAACGTAAACACGGAATAAAATCTCTTTAGATGTAAGTTTAAGTCTTACTAAAACTGATTTAGAAATATGTTTTAATTGAAAATGCAAGAAAAGTGTGTCTTGTAATGTGTCAGCCAAGGCTCCATGTCTTTAATGTGAAGAAAAATGGATTTAATTCAAACAAGCTACACGGACTAATGTTTTTGGACATTTGATCATTCTAACGCAATGGTTTCAGGTAAGTACTATTCAACCATTGCGAACTTCTTTTGTAGATAAGTAAAGGCAGACAGGACCCTGAATTTACAACGTAACAGTATGTATACTCATGGCTCTGCTATGGCGTGGTACTATGGGGCCATAGTACAGATGCAGGCGACCTGCTCATAATGCAGAAAAAATGCATACGAATACTTAACAATATTAAGCCAAGGCAAAGTTGTAAACCATACTTCATTAAAAATTCAATGTTAACATTACCCTCAATATACATTTTGGAAGTAGCTAAATTTACTAGAAAATACTTACACTTTTTTAAAAAAGCCCAAGATACGCATAACTTAAATACAAACACAAAAATAGATTATGGCTACCCCCCCCTAAATTGTCTATTTTTAAAGCAAGCCCTGATTTCCGGTTTATAAAAATTTATTACAAAATTCCAACTGCTATAAAATTAATAGAATCAGATTCCATCTATGAAAATAAAATTAAAGAAATACTAATAAATAAATGTTACTATACTGTTCAGGATTTCATGGATGATCGATTTATTAGCATCTAATAAGTACCTTATAATCTATACATAAATTGTTTTCTAGGGTTTTACGCGAGCACTACACATTGAAATGAAACACTGTTGCGGATCTAATTTGTAAAAACTACTACATTTAAATTTCAATCTCACGGTTTTGGTTTGTTGTGTTATGAGTATGAATATTAAAATGATAATAATGGTTAATTTTTCGTTAGGGTTCATGTTTGACTAAAATGCATGTTTTTAAGAATAATGTTAATTTTAATTTTTTATTTTTTAATGATTAATTTTATAATGATTTAATGTAATGTAATAATTTAATGTTTTATCTAATGTGATTTTAAAATAACATAAGTAATTTAAAAATAAATGTAATATAAAAATTAATGTAATAATAAGTAATTAAAATAAATGTTAAATATTGTAGTGCCCTAACAGGGTTCATGTCATGCCTATAATGTACCTATAAGTTAATATCTGTACACCTGACGTGAGACAATAAAATTATGAATGAATAAAAAAATTCATTATCATCGGTGTATAAAGTCGAACAGGCTTTTCCACATAGACAACATAACATCAAAAAACAAAATACGACTACAGTACAATTTACAGTGCAATGTCTTTCATCCCGAGGACAGGGTTGGCGTCATTGTAGAAAATAAAGCTGCCTTTCCAGCTTGGTCTAGTGAATTCAATTTCTATTCTTACGTTTGCTAACGCCCTTCCACCAGAGCAATTGCCTTTGGTGTTATGCCTTTTAGGTAGTATAAGATGTATAGTAGTAACCTTTCTGATTCCTTATTTAGGTAAATCAAAAATCATTTCCAGTCCCACTTTCAGTGAAGTATCATGAAGTTCTTGGAACATTGTTTATAGTTTTTCTGATATATTTAAAACAACTCTAAGATTTCCGCGTATAAACCCTTCTTCTGCCAATCTAGGTTTTTAGGCTGTTTTCTACAATCCACATAAAGATTTTGAGCATAACATTATAATTATTCTTTGAAAATTAATTACCGGCCGATAAAATGGAAGTCCCTTTAAACTTTATGGAGTGTTACCCAAAAGTTTCGGAGACGTTTTAAACGATATATTGTATCACTCAGACATTCATTCCATTACTTTCGGCGGTTTACGTTATCATAACAAAGATTTTGTTCACGTATTATTGTGTGACGTAACAAGGACGCAACCAAATAAAATATTTCTTAGAAATTTTACTGCGGTAAAAAATTTTATGACACAGGAAATCTCGCTTTGCCTTATTCACGCTTTTCGTGATTTGACTCTGGAATAACATTGTTTTGTGGTGTGATGTTGTCATACCCGACACTCAAAAATAGATGGAGAGGTCTGTCTCGCTTTACATATTTTAGACCTAACCCTTCCCCTGTCCTATAAATCGTATATAATATCCTATTTTTATTGCATAACGGAAAAGCGATTGGCTTCCATTCTGTTTTAAGATAAACTACATATATATAGAAGTGTACTTTAAGCAGAAGTTTAGTTGATTATTAGGGTTTTAGTTTTAGGGTACCTTGTTGATTTAACAAGGTTATATTTATCTTTAACTTAAGGGTTAAACTCACTCGCGTTCGTAGGCTTACCCTTGAGATATGTTGCGTCTTGTTGTGTCGGAGGCGCATATCCACTATGGATCGCTGAGCCAGCGGAGTAAGTAAGTAAATCGGTTTAGAAAAACTGCTATTATTAAAAGTTTTGTAAGAGAGAATTGCTTGAAATACGAGTATATGGTGAATATCAAATAAATAAACATAACACACACACACAAATAAACCTACAATGATAAAATGTAATAACCTAGTTAAGTGGTTCAAGCATTTTACAACAACATAATTATCAATAAAAATCAATTGGCACAATTGTTTTTACGCGCTTCAATTAAGAACGACTGCACCTATTCGGATAATTCTTTTTTTTTAAGTTTGTAATCGTCAGGCCCAGGTTTGTATGAAATAATATTTTTTGTAATTCGTCACGGGATACCGAGACAAGGGGTTCACGCGGACGAAGTCGCGCGCGGGCCGCTAGTTATGTATGTCACTTTACTAATATGTATTTGACCTATAAACTGTAGGTACCTTAGGCCAGAAGGTCAGAAGGTCAACCTACGACAAAATAAAAAATTTTTTCAAGAATTCTTATAATTTTATCATTTGTGTATAGGATCATAGAATAGTCATAGAAATCATAGTTTTGGGTAGGTTGGGCTACTGGCGTGTGTAGGTACCTACTACAATACTAATAAGTTAATACTATTAGGTATATATATATATACCAAATTGTCCTTCTAATTTTATTATTATTTATTTGATACCGTTTCATATTATATAGTCCATTGCCAAAATTGCGAATATTAAAAAAAAATAGCAGGCGTCTTTTGCTAGGCAACTAGTTCTACTTTTATTAGGTACCTATGGCCAAAAACTCATTATCGTAAAATAAAGGATTTACTTGGTGTCTGTTGCTGGCAGCGAAAGGGATGTTGGCCGCCTCAGGGATTTAATTTCGTCAAAAGGTACCGTAATTTAATGTTACTAGCTTTTATTAACTCCATTCCTGTTTACTGGCTGTCACAGAAATGTCACAGAAACAGACAGATATCTGTTGGCGAAAACCAAATTCGTTCGTTTGATCATGAAATACATAAGTAATATACATACACTATAGAAGAGTAACGATACAACTTTTGTTGTTAAAACAATAATCAAGAACGATAATAAATATACAGGTATAAATAGCATTGTGAATGCAAACAAAATTTCAATAATAAAGATACAAAAAACGATTGTCAAATTCAATTGAACTTCAAAGCAAAATCAATCATATTGATATTTATAATAGGAACAATTTTGCTTTGAAGTTTCAGACCTAGTAATTTGATTAGAGCATTGTTTTTATTCTGCAAAATGTACAAAACCATCACGCGCTTGTGTTAAAAATTAAAATTTATTTTTCTAAGATGGGGGGTGACCTGCGGAATATCAATACAAATATTTTCATGTAAGAATTATTGTTTCATGCGTAAAATTAAGAAAGTTGTCGAAAAAAAATTTTAGGTGTCATTAGATTTATGTATTGTTTGTTATTGTTTAAAGAATTTGTTTCAAATTTCAACAAGACAACGACCTTGTGTAACGATCAGGCTATTTTACGTAAGTTCTTTCAATGTATTTAACTAATTCAGCGCATAGTACAAGTAACTTCAGGCAGAAAGCTAAAGAACTTCAGTTTAAATTTGTCTGGGTACGCAGTGGTCGAGTTTTTATGCGTCAAACGGAAACCTCACCTCCTATTTCGATAAAGGATATGAAGTCATTGTCAAAATTGAATTAGAATATTATCTTTGTTTTTTGCTTTTGTTTATACGTAAAGAATTAAAATATAATTTCATAAAACTGTATTACCAAAATGTCAGAGGTCTGAACACAAAAACTTTAGATTTCTATAATAGTGTTATTTGTAACGATTACGATATAATTGTTTTGAGTGAAACTTGGCTTGATGTTGGCGTTATGAACTCTGAGCTTTTCGACAGTCGGTATGTTGTCTACAGACGTGACCGTTCATCTAGTGGTTTCCACTCTGGTAAGCGTGATGGTGGTGTGTTAATTGCCGTGTCGAAACTATATCATTCTGTAAGGCTAAAAAAGTTTGAAAGTAATTGTGAAGATTTATGGGTCTGTGTTGATATAGGTGGTAAAATAAAAAAGGAAAGTTTATACATTTGTGTGGTTTATCTGCCACCACCTATTCAGAAACAATTACTTAACCATTTTATTACGAATACCAACCGCGTTATGGAGTATGTAAATAATACCGTTGTACTGGGTGACTTTAACTTGGGTTGCATTGATTGGATGGGCAAGACGGCACCCACTGCTGCAACCGTGCATAGCTCGTACGCTCAAGACTTATTGGACTTTGTCGCTCTAAACCTGTTTACTCAATACAATCTGGTTCTAAATAATAAGAATAAAATATTAGATCTGGTTCTTAGTAATATACCTGTCGTTGACTTAATTGATAGTGATGATATACTAACTAGATTGGATCCATATCACCCTGCTTTGCAATTCATGGTCAAACTTGGCAGTAACCGGGTATTGAAGTCCAACAACTCATTGAAACACAACTTTTATAAAGCTGACTTTGATAAAATAAGGGAATCCTTGGACAATACCGATTGGGAAGCTGAGTTTTCTGCTGGTACAAACAATGTTGATGAAGTGGTTGATATATTTTACAAAATTCTTCATAACATTATAACTCTCCATGTCCCCTTAAAGAAAAGTAGGACGTCAAAACATCCAGCTTGGTTCACACATGAATTAATTAAACTTATGAATGAAAAATATCGCTGTCGAGTAAGAGTTCGAAAATACAAGAACCCTCGTGATGTTTTAGATCTAAGAATGCTCAGGGATAGATGTGAGAAGCTGCAGGCAAAGTGTTACAGTACTTATATTGCACAACTTGAGTCTAGCCTTGCATCTAACCCTAAATTGTTTTGGCCGTTTGTAAAAGGCAAGAGGAAAAATAATGATACCGACTTTCCCTCTGAAATGTATAGTGGCGATGTGATTGCGAGTAATGGCTCTGATATATATAATCTTTTTGCCAAAAATTTTGCATCCGTTTATAACATAGATAAAACCTTACCTCTTTTTGGGAATCCTCTAATATAAATTGCTCCCAGTCAAGCCTTAGCTCTGCAAGACTCTCTCGCGAGGAAGTCTCAAAGGCCTTAAAAAAAGCTAGATTGCAATAAAGGTGCTGGCGCCGATGGTATACCGGCTTTATTTTTATGTTCGTGTGCGAATTCTATTTCTTATCCCTTAAATTTAATTTTTAATAAGTCACTATCTTCGGCGGTGTTTCCAAAGCGGTGGAAGGAGGCTGTAATAATGTCAATCTTTAAATCTGGTGACAGAAATTGTACTGAGAACTATAGGCCTATATCTATCCTGCCTGCGATCGGAAAAGTCTTTGAGTCTTTGATCTACCCGGTTATCTCGTGGCACTTCAAAAAAATTATCTCACCGCAACAGCATGGCTTTTATAAGTCCAGGTCAACAGAAACCAACTTGTACTAAGTTGGTTGTTGTTTGTTGATAACATATGTACCTCGGTCGATGCAAAAGTGCCTGTGGACGTTATATACACGGACTTCAGTAAAGCTTTCGACCGAGTCCATCACAAAATCCTTATATCCTTGTTGTCTGCGATTGGTGTTGCTGGAAGTCTTTTGGGTTGGTGTAACTCCTATCTGCTGAACAGAAACTCTGTAGTGTTGGTACAAGGGTTTGAGTCCGAACGGTTCATGGCTTTATCCGGTGTGCCGCAAGGTTCCCATTTAGGTCCGTTATTTTTTAATATATTCATAAACTCCTCCCTTCTAAATTCAAAATTTTATTTATACGCTGATGACCTCAAACTTTATAGAGAAATACGTTCTCCAAACGATCGGATTCTACTCCAAGCTGACATAAATGCCCTAGTAAAATGGTGCGATGATAACTGCATGTCTTTAAACATTGAAAAATGTTACTACATACAGTTTTCTAGAAGCAAAAACACCTGCCCAAGCCATTACACAATAAGAAACACACCCCTTACCCAAGTTTATGAGGTACGTGACCTTGGAGTAACATTAGACAGTGGACTACGTTTTCATGTCCACATCGATAACATAGCCACTAAAGGATTTAAAATGCTGGGTTTCGTTTTGCGTAACATTAAGGGCTTCAAGAATTCTGCTAGCAAAATATTACTCTATAACGCTCTCGTGAGGAGCAATCTTGAGTATTGCAGCACCGTATGGAACCCTCATTACGAAGTCCATGCTAAACGCATCGAGAGAATCCAAAAAGATTTTTGTGGCATCTTGCCTATAGTTGTAATATGGCACGAAAGCTTCCGCACTATAGTGATCGTTTGGAGTACTTTAAAATGGATTCCCTGTGTAACAGAAGAGGCTTGCAGGATCACATGTTTCTATATAAAATAGTCAATGGTATTTTTGACAGTCCTCCTCTCATATCCAAAATTAACATTAATGCGCCGTTGAAACTTCCTCGTCTTTCAAAGTATACTCCTTTTGTCAGCAGTATTTCAAGAACAAATCTTGGCCATCACTCGCCGCTCAACGGAATTGTAAACAAGTACAACACACTGTTTAAAACCACTGATATAGATATATTTTCGGATACTCGTAAAGGTTTTAAGAACAAAATTATACTACAAACTTTATTTTAATTAATTTAGCATTAACTTACTTTTCATTGTGGTAAATTTTATATTATTTTGTCTCTAAGGGATGTCTGTTACTTGAGATTAAACTTTTAATAATTATGTTACTTGCATGTATGCATTGCATGTAGTGGTACCTATAAGTAAAGCATTACTCATTTTTTGTAAGATGCAATGTATGTTTAAGCATGTTTTTGTGTAATTGCTTTGTTGGTTACCCCAATAAATAAATAAATAAATAAATAAATAAATAAAATAAATAAACTTAAAAATACGTAAATTTTCACAATATCGTGCAGGATCCCCTTAAATGCAAGACTCGTGAGTAAATATCAGCCCAGGAGTAATCATCTATATCTATATCTATATACTTATAATAAATCTGTAGAGAGGTCAATTCTGTACATGAAATATATTTCCAAAAAACTATCTGGGGGTGATTAGGGATCGATATTGATGCCAAAAATGCAATCAGTAAAATTTTTGTCTGTCTGTCTGTATAACCGTTATAGAAACAAAAACTACTCGACGGATTTTAACGAAACTTGGTACAGTTATTTTTCATACTTCTGACCGAGCGTTCCCACGGCGTGCCATTTGGCGCGCCCAACCGCGCCAACAGGCCGTGGGAATCAACGCATCCGATGAAGCCTGCCGCGGCGTGCCGTCGCCTGTGCGATCCATTCATATGGGCGCGCAATTAAGCGTTCCTACGGCGCGGCGCGGAGTGGCGCGGCGCGGACTGTCTTAAGACACGCCGTCGGATCGCTCCATGAGCTGGTTATAGTATACTTTTCATCACGCTACAATCAATAGGAGCAGAGCAGTGAAGGGAAATGTTGGGAAAACGGGAGAAGTTACTCCATTTTTTAAGATTCCGTCGCGTGTGCAACCTTCATGGTTAAAGCTACACAGAAATCATGTATGACGGAAATGTTCTCCTTAAAATTATATAAAAAATATCCCACGACTGCATAATTATGTCTATCTTTTATGGTTGACTCACAATAACACGTGTAACTCCCGATAGCTTAGCAGTTCGAAGCTTCGCTCGACGCGTCTCGCGGCCGAAGGTATAAAAAGGCGGGGCGTCCGAGCGCGAGCTTTGTTTCTCGCATGGTCAATTGTACGTCGCTCTTTCCCGGGTTAGCAGTTCTAGAAATTTTTATGTTCACCTGCCGGACGGGTCAACTTTCAACATAGTTTACCCGGAAGCTTTGCGCTTAAGTATTTTCGTTCTATAGGTACTTAAGCCTCATGTGAACGTGATCTAAACAATATTACCAATACATTAACTTAATAACACACAAGGAGTTACACGCTGACGGAGTCGCGGGCACAGCTATTAACAATAATATTGTGCGGTTCCGTATTGCGATATTTTTCAACAGTATTGTAGACTGACATATTATATTTCCCTACTAAAATACGAAAGTTAATCTGTCTGTTACATCAAAACCACTGAACTGTGAGTAAGAACATAGGCTACTTTTTTTTTAACGAAAAACGACGGAAACGCGGCCAAATTGGGCGGCAACAGCTAGTCGAAAAAAAAAGTTTTTAATTTTTTTTATGTGTTCCGATAATCTAACGTTATTTGCTAAGTGCTTCCATTTACTGAATCTGAAAGTACAAACGAATAGTCCCGGTGGATGTCCATCTACATGAAGTTACCTATATAAACTAACATTTTTTTACGAATTATAACTTAATTGCCAGTTATGGACATAAAGCTTAGTGTGGAGCGTAATGCCAGTTACAAAGTTTATAAACGTAACGATAAGTTTTATTCAAAGTATTTTTCTCATGCTTAAAGACAGTATTTGAACAAATTCTTTATATTTTTGTAGGGAACCTTCCTACACTCAGGTGATTAAGTTATTTAACTATTATGTATTTAATTATTAACTATTTACAATTAAAATATGTATTTACAAAATTACACTTATACCTAGACATTTACTATAACAGCACAGATAACGTTATTAACATTATTGTTATTATCAAATATTTACAATACATTTCATTAATTAATATTATAACATCATATCTACATAGCATGCGACCCAGCTTGTCGATATCGATCATCGACAACGTCTATCGACATGCGCCTCGCACTAGTGCGTTGACCAGATACATAAGCCTTTTGTTTCGCTTATGTGCGCACGCACCGGTGCAGCGGCGCCGCGTGGCGGCAGCCAGTCGAGACTCGATCACGGCGCGGAGCTCATGCTTTTATGCTTATGCTTGTATATATTACCGCTTTCGCTTATATATTTAGACTGTCATACGCTTAAATATTTGGACTATATTGTGCTCGTTTTTGTGAACTATATTTCTTCCTTGTTAAACTGTTTACTGTGCTGTGCTGTGCTTTCTATCTTGTAGTGCCTTCTGTATTGTGTGTGTATGGATTATACAACGAACCGTAAGTTGGTGTTTTTTATTGACTGTGCCCTACCACACACTTCATTAATAGTTAGTAGGACTATAAATAAATTAGCGTACATTCCGTGCACCTATTTAACTATATTGGTGACCCCCTAAACACGGACACAAAACAAGATGTCGGACGATGAAGCACGCGGTGGCAACACTAGTGATGGGAAAGTGTCGACAAAACGAGAAGTGCACAACATTAACATTCGCATCCCACCATTTTGGCCTGAAGAGCCCGAAATTTGGTTCGCTCAGGTCGAAGGACAGTTCGCGATCTACCACATTACTAGAGATTCCGCGAAGTTTAATTACATAATAGGCCAGCTAGACAACCAATACTCAAGAGAAGTAAAAGACCTCATTATCAGTCCTCCAGCGGAGAATAAGTATGAGAAGCTCAAGACGGAGCTTATCAAGCGACTTACGGCTTCCAATGAAAAGAAGCTGAAGCAGTTGCTCATGCATGAGGAGCTCGGAGATCGCAAGCCCTCTCGCTTCCTCCGTCATCTGCAGAGCCTTGCCGGTCAAGACGTGCCCGACGACTTCATGAAGACCACCTGGATCAGCCGTCTTCCACATGGCATCCAGACAGTCCTCGCAGGGCAACCAGCACCAACAAGCCTTGAAGACTTGGCTGATCTAGCGGATCGAGTGAACGACCTTGCCTCATCTTCACCTAGGGTCGCGGCAATGACTGAAGCTGGTCCCAGCTCCGTCCTTAGTGACCTTACGAGGGAAATCGCTGAGCTCCGAAGGCAGTTCCAGAAGCTCGCGTCCCAGCAAGGCAACAGGCCTAGCTCTCGACCCAACCGACGCCGCAATCGATCGTCCTCCAGACAGCGGTCGCAGTCCAACCACCGGAAGCACCCGCTCTGCTGGTACCACGCTAGGTTCGGGGAGAAGGCAACCACATGCATCCGCCCATGCGACTATAAGGCGGAAAACTCAAAGGGCAGTCGGTAATGGCGGCTGACGATTGCCCATCCTCTGCTGGTCGCCTGTTTGTCACCGACCGTTCCTCGAAGACGCAGTTTCTGGTCGACACCGGTAGCGACCTCTGTGTCTTCCCTCGTTCGGTACTGCGTGATCGTCGTGCTCCAACGGGTTTTCAACTGTGCGCTGCGAATGGCTCCAGCATCTCGACATATGGATACGTACATCTTGAATTAAATTTTGGCTTACGTAGAAATTTTGTATGGCGTTTCGTAGTCGCAGATGTAACGAAGCCTATAATAGGCGTAGATTTTTTGAATTTTTATAGTTTAGTTGTAGACTGTAGAAATAAACGCCTTATTGATAGTACCACATTTGTAACTGCTGTAGCTAGTCCTGTAGTTAGTCATAGTAATCTGTACTCAGTAAAAGTCTCAACTGGCGACACTCGATTTCACAAAATTCTTAACGAGTTCCCAGAAATCACTCGACCAGCTGGTACGCATCGCACAATACTACACAACACCCAACACCACATTCGCACGACACCAGGACCTCCAGTATCTTCGTCACCTCGCCGTCTCGCCCCTGACAAGCTTAAAATTGCCAAACAAGAGTTCCAGTCCATGCTTGCTAGTGGAACAGCCAGACCTTCGGAAAGCTCTTGGTCCTCTCCTTTACATCTTGCTCCAAAAAAGGACAGTGGCTGGCGTCCGTGCGGCGACTACCGCATGTTGAATGCCCGCACTGTGCCTGACAGGTATCCAGTTAGGCATATACATGACTTTGCTCACTCGATTGCTGGATGCAGGGTCTTTAGTACCCTTGACCTTGTAAAAGCCTTTAATCAGATACCTGTCAGTCCAGACGACATTCCCAAGACTGCCATCACCACGCCGTTCGGACTCTTCGAGTTTCCATTTATGACATTTGGACTTCGAAACGCAGGTCAGACTTTCCAAAGGTTTGTAGACGAGATGACGAGGGGCCTGGATTTCGTGTACTGCTATCTCGACGATTTTCTTGTGTTCTCTAGAGACGAGCCTCAGCATGACGAGCATCTGCGTATCATCTTTGGCAGGCTAAGGGACTACGGCATGCTAGTTAACACGTCTAAGTGTGTTTTCGGGGCAGAGAAGGTAACTTTTTTAGGTTACAGTATCTCCGAACAAGGCACCCGACCACTGGACGCCAAGGCGGAAGCAATCAAAGGCTACCCTGTCCCCACCACCGTGCGACAGCTGAGAGCATTCTTGGGCATGCTCAACTTTTATAGGAGATTTCTTCCTCGCGCTGCCCAAGTCCAAGCTCCTTTGCACGCTTTACTCACAGGCTCGGTAAAAGGATCGCATCCTGTCACCTTAGCCGATGAGACCTTGGCAGCTTTTAATGCATGCAAGGAAACCCTGTCGGACGCCGCCCTATTGGCACATCCGGACTGTGCGGCAAAACTTGCCCTAGTGACGGATGCATCAGACAAGGCAATCGGCGCAGTACTGCAACAGCTGAAGGACAACGCATGGCAGCCTTTAGCGTTTTTCTCCCGGAAGCTGAGTCCTTCCCAGGTGAAATATTCGCCATATGACAGGGAGTTACTTGCCATCTACGAGGCGGTTAAACACTTTCGGCACATGCTCGAGGCCCGACACTTCGTTATCTATACTGACCATAAGCCGATCAGTTTTGCATTCCACGAAAGGAAGAAAAACTGTTCGCCAAGGCAGTATAGACATCTCGATTTTATCTCCCAGTTCACGACTGATATTCGACATATATCTGGCAAAGATAATGTCGTCGCCGATACTTTGTCGCGCATCGAAGAACTGGGAGCACCGGTAAACCTCGAGACATTAGCCGAAGGTCAAGCTACTGACCCTGAACTTCGCAAACTCCTGGATGAAGGTTCATCTCTGCGCCTTGAACAGCTCCACTTACCTGGAAGTCGTGTACCCCTGTACTGCGACGTCAGTACACCGACATCCAGGCCATTCGTTCCGAAATTTTTTCGAAAACAGATGTTCGATAGCCTGCATTCCCTTAGCCACCCTGGCGCCAACGCATCGGCTAAGTTAATCGCCGAACGATTTGTTTGGCCCGGCATACGTAAGGATTGCAGGGACTGGGCGCGTGCTTGCCTATCCTGCCAGCGTGCTAAGGTGAGTCGTCATGTCACCGCTCCACTAGGCACGTACAACTTACCACGGGCGCGCTTTAAACAGGTCCATATAGACCTTGTTGGACCCCTTTCTCTTTCCTGTGGTTATCGGTATTGCTTAACGGCGGTAGATCGATTCACTCGATGGCCGGAAGTAATACCAATCACAGACATAACAGCTGAGACGGTTGCCAAGGCCTTGTTGTCAGGCTGGATATCTCGCTTCGGTTGCCCGACAGACATTATAACTGACCGTGGCCGGCAGTTCGAATCGGCCCTCTTTCAATGTCTGTCCCAAATAGCCGGGTTCCAACACAAGCGGACAACAGCCTACCATCCGGCATGTAACGGCCTGGTGGAGCGATTTCATCGGCAGCTGAAAGCCGCGATCGTCTGCCATGGCAACGACAGGTGGACCGAATCCTTACCATGGGTGTTACTGGGCATAAGGACTTCGATCAAAGAAGACCTACAAGCCTCGTGTGCTGAGCTCGTGTATGGCGAGCCGTTAAGGTTACCAGGCGAATTTTTCGACGCATCTGCAACCGGTACCACAGACACCTCTGAATTTACCGCGCGTATTAGGGAGTTTGCCAAGAAACTGCAACCTGCACCTACGTCACACCATGGTAAGCCGAAAACATTTATTTTCAGGGATCTCGCCACTTGTGATCACGTTTTCCTGCGTGAAGACGCATCACGTGGCTCACTCCAACCTGCTTACTCTGGTCCACACAAAGTCGTCTCGAGAGGACACAAAGTGTTCAGAATTATTTTTAAAGGCAAGGAGGTCACGGTATCCATTGACCGAATTAAACCGGCCTTTATACTTTCTGACCAGAACAGCCACGTTGAGGAAGAACCCCCACCAGGATTTCTCAAAGACTATGTCACACGATCCGGTCGGCGGGTGAAATTTGCTGATTTGTATCGCCCTTGACGGTCTCTGGAGGGGGGTGGTGTAGGGAACCTTCCTACACTCAGGTGATTAAGTTATTTAACTATTATGTATTTAATTATTAACTATTTACAATTAAAATATGTATTTACAAAATTACACTTATACCTAGACATTTACTATAACAGCACAGATAACGTTATTAACATTATTGTTATTATCAAATATTTACAATACATTTCATTAATTAATATTATAACATCATATCTACATAGCATGCGACCCAGCTTGTCGATATCGATCATCGACAACGTCTATCGACATGCGCCTCGCACTAGTGCGTTGACCAGATACATAAGCCTTTTGTTTCGCTTATGTGCGCACGCACCGGTGCAGCGGCGCCGCGTGGCGGCAGCCAGTCGAGACTCGATCACGGCGCGGAGCTCATGCTTTTATGCTTATGCTTGTATATATTACCGCTTTCGCTTATATATTTAGACTGTCATACGCTTAAATATTTGGACTATATTGTGCTCGTTTTTGTGAACTATATTTCTTCCTTGTTAAACTGTTTACTGTGCTGTGCTGTGCTTTCTATCTTGTAGTGCCTTCTGTATTGTGTGTGTATGGATTATACAACGAACCGTAAGTTGGTGTTTTTTATTGACTGTGCCCTACCACACACTTCATTAATAGTTAGTAGGACTATAAATAAATTAGCGTACATTCCGTGCACCTACTTAACTATATTTTTTTTTATTTTCAATTTGCCAATTTGAAGTGTAAGTAATTTGTTAATCATAATTCTATGTATTCAATGTAAATGTAGTATTGTATTTAATGTAAATGTTGAATAATTTGAACTAGCTATATTTTAAATGTGAATTTTAAATGTGAAACAATGTTTTGCCTCTCTTCAAAATGCTTATAATGAGGCTGACATAATAACTTGTTGTTTTGTAATATTTAATTTATTATGTTATTGTTGTAAGCATTGCATATGTGCACAGAATATGGTTAGCCTATTACTAAGATATAGGGTGTGTAGTTTTTAACTGTAAAAGAAATATTATGAATATTATTCCGCTGGGGATTAACCTTAGACCTCTGGTTCTAACACCATCGGTCTAACAACTAGACCACAAATACGGTCTTGTAGTTGGGGAACAAGCGTTTTGCTAAAGTAATGCGAGTAAATTCGGTTCATAAAAAGCGGTTTTACAAAAACAACAAAAA
Source organism: Scoparia ambigualis (assembly GCA_963921215.1). Classification (NCBI taxonomy): domain Eukaryota; kingdom Metazoa; phylum Arthropoda; class Insecta; order Lepidoptera; family Crambidae; genus Scoparia; species Scoparia ambigualis. The sequence goes on along the minus strand of OY992511.1, from coordinate 8,190,753 downwards.
AGAAAAATTACAAAGTATTATACCTATTACTAGTAGTAGGTTTCTATCTGAACTCACTGAAACAAAAAAATACTAAGGTTCAAAGCAAAAGAGCGCACATAGCGAAAATGATCCTGAAAAATGTGTCGACAAGGAAACCTTTTCTTTCGCAACACTCGGGAAAAGTGTTAAACTGGCCAATATCCAGGGGACCGTGGATTGTCTTATTAGATGTCGGGATTTATGTATGTGGCCGACAGATTTATTGTTATCGCACTCATACACGGCCGCGGAGCCGATCGATGAAAGGGATATGAAATCCCATAGGGAATGTTTGGGGTTTTAAGTTAGGCCAAGTGGGGGTTTCAAGTATCTTGTTAGCCGTTTGAAAGTATGGTGAAGAAGGCTTTCGGTCTGACTCTGATAGCTGAATATAATATTAATACTTAAGATGTTGTTTACAAATAAATTGAATATTAATAGAACTGAAACACTTTTTTACGTATTAACTCGCGTTTAATTTACTCTTTCTGTGACCACGGACCCTGTAAAGGGTTCGAAACGTCAGGTTAATATAAAAACTATGTAAATAGTAAATTAAACGCGAGTTAATCCGTAAAAAAGTGTTTCATTTCAATGTGTAGTGCTCGCTTAAACCTCAGAAAACAATATATTTATAGAACTTTCATACATTCATTCAGGAACATAATTTGGGCTAGATAATAGTATCTAGACCAAATTATGCTCCTCTTGAAACTTTTTAAAATGGTTAACTAGATAACGGATAAACATAAAAAACACCCAGATTCAAAATCAATTTTGAAAAACATGTTTTCTAAATTGACCCGCCCAGGGAATTGAAGCCGGGATCTCATAGAGATGGCTTAACGCCAGAACCGGTGTGCTGACCGGTGATTAGTTTAAAGGAGCAACGGAAGTCGTCACAAGCAATCTTGACGTCCAAGAAAAGGTTTCATAAATAATTGTGTTTACCTCTATTTTGTGTACTGTATTTCTGTGTAATAAGGAATATAATAATAATTGTAATTAAGATTAGTGTGTGTTTTTAACAAACTCTACATATAATCACGACTGTTATCCCCGAAGGGTTAGTCAGAGACTAGGTAAATGAGGACAGCACTGCAAATAGTGACTGCACATGTGCTCAGCATGACAGGTGTTGAGCTCATCGCCGCTCTATGCTGTATGATGTATGTGCCGTCTTTAGTCAGTTAGTCGCCTTTTAAGACACCCAAGGGAAGAGAGGGGGTGGTAGTATTCTTTCGCCGCCACACGATACGGTTAAGAATAGAATAACCTTAAAAAAACTAACATCATCATCAACGGCCTATAAATGTCTCAAGTTGTTGCCTTCCAACAAGAACATTTACAACTAAACTACCTCGCGGGTCCAAATGCGTTTTAATGGGTTTAAACTGCTATATCTTACGAAAACAATCGGGATTAGATGGTATATAAACTTCTGAGTGGAGAGCTACGCTGCGTTGCAGCACGAATTGGGTCAGCTCGCCCGGCGTAATATCACCCTCTCACGAAATATCGGCGTGAAACAATGGCACTCGTGTCTGTTGTTTCGCCATCGAGCTTCTATCAAACAGTAGATACTTACCCTCAAAAAAAATCTTAGAGAGAGAGAGAAATAGAGATAAAGCACAACCTGTTTAGGAACTGCCCGTGGCCATTAAGCGGCCTATTACATCTCGACTGTGATTTTTGCGTAAAATGGCCAATTTTGGCGTTATGGATCTCAGAAAGAAAATACATTAACAATTATGACTTATTAAATAGTGTAAAATAGCTATTGGAAACTAACTAAAGCTTAACTTATTAATTAAACCCAAAATTGCAGAGAAAGATTTGTATAAAGTGCGCGAAGGCACTTTTTTGAGCTGATCGATTGAACTACTGTTCTAAACAAGTGAAATAAAAAAAATTATAATGTTATCTCTTATATAGTCGAATAGTGCGTAGCGGCCTCGGAATTTAGAGATGTCATTGATTTTATATAAGAAAAAAATATTATTCTAAACCAAAAAACTTTGAAAATCGCTTTATGTTAACTGTGAATATCTCCTATCTACGATAATATTATTGAGCAAAATTTATACCATAGTAATTGTTACTTCAGAAGGAATAAAGATTTTTTAATGAATTTATTATACTATTTCGATAAAAACGATAAATACAACTGCAAAATTACTACAAAATGCGATGCGCCGGCCGTCCGAATTCAACTTATGCTCACAGAATGGAGATTTTTAATATTATGCACAAATTTATTATCCTATTTCGATAAAAACGATAAATAAAACTGCAAAATTACTACAAAATGCGAAAATGGGCATTTTACGCAAAAATCACATTCGAAATGTAGGTAATAGGCACCTTAACACAATTGATGGGTATTGGCTAAATAACCATGCTACAAAACCAAGCTAGGCATCGAAAAATCCGAAAACACACTTTAGTAGTCCCAGGTCGGGACTCGAACCCAGGACCTACGGATATCGAGCCGAGTGTTTGACCACTCGACCACCGATGTTTCTGGTACTATTATTCGAATTCTATAAACCAAATTCATTGCCATACATTTTGACGTAATCTATTAATCCATTATTGAAGCCTTAAAAGTAAAATAGCACTCACATAATGATCACAATAACACATAATAGTTCCTGTTACCTGTCCAACATTTTGAACTGTGAAAGGATTGTGTTAAAAAGAATGTGGACATCCGCAAAGAATGGGTTGTTTTCAAATTCCCAAGCCTTTAAAAATACAGCAGGTTCCATAAAGAAGGTAAAAGTCCGCTAAGAAGGAGGTTTTTAAGTTCCCTCGACTAGCGATCACGTGAAATGCGTGTTTACGTGGACGACGTCGCTTATTACATGACTGAACGCAATGAAAGGCAACGGAAAACCCTTTTATTGTTGCTTTATTTGTTGGTTACATAAAGTCAGTAAGCCAAGGTCCCCGTATCCAAGAGTTCGTGGAAGTCGACAGCTAAATAAACGAAATACACAATATTTGTATTACATATGTAAATACGATTATTATCCCCGAAGGGTTAGTCAGAGACTAGGCAATGAGGACAGCAAAAGCAGCCCTCTACCATAGTCCAATTTTTACCAAATGGGGACTGCACATATGCTCAGCGTGGAAGGTGGTGGGCCCATCACTGCTCTATGCTGTTGGTAGTATGTGCAGTCTTTATTTATTTCAATCTTTATTGCACAAAGAAAACAAAATGTACAAAAGGCGGACTTAATGCCAAAGTCCGATAGTCGCCTTTTACGACACCCAGGGTAAGATAGGAAGTAGTACTGTTATTTCACCGCTGCGCGACACGGTTATATAGTAAACTCTCTTTTTTTATATTGCCCTACTGGTCATCTCATAATATTAGGTCCATACATATGAAATTGGCGTTAAGTCGTACTGGCCACTTTGATCTCAAATATCTTCTCTTTGGTTAGGAATTCCAATTTCAAATTAAACATCTATTTACTCATGCTTTTTTGTTTTGAAAACCGTAATTAATTTGTTTTTTCCTCTTTTGGTTTTTTCTTTGCGTCACTCAGTTTACAATATGGAAAACTTGAAATATCGCATTATTTGTGAGTACGAGTTCCATCGTGGCACCAGTGCTGCAGAAACGGCTCGAAAGATTAATAATGTGTATGGCGGCGGTGTCGCAAAAGAAAACACAGTGCTTTTTTGGTTCCAACGTTTTCGTTCTGGTAATCCGCGTGTAATCCATTTCGACGCTGCAGAACAAGCCCCGTGGACGGCCGGAGACCAAAGTGGATAACGAAGAATTTAAACTATTGTGGAAGCCGATCCATCGCAAACCATATCCGAGTTAGCTGCAAGCTGCGGTGTTAGTGATAAAACTGTTTTAACCCTTGAAGCAAATTGGGAAGGTCTGTCGGTCTTCTCCCGTTCCTCCTATATCTACGTGTAATGCAACCATAAACAGACTATAAACGTCCCCTACTGCTGGGCACAGACCTCCCACGTGGACAACAGCAAGTGGGGATATTGGGCCATAACCCACCACGCAGGCCCAATGCAGGTTGGTGGGTTTTAACGAATGTCATCTTATGACAATAACCGGAACCTTAAGCGTTGTTTTGTTGTTTGTGAGTTGCGCGGGGCCTCGCGGGTGTTGCGCGGTGCGGGGGAAAAAAAATAAAAAAAATAAAGGTGTTTAGTTTTTTGGAAGTCCAAATCAGTCAAGAAATCGAATCGTGTTTATGATTTTAATAGGAATTATTATTAGTTCGTAAAACATGGTCGTAATGTGCATTTAAATGAAATTTTAGAGGTAACTTCAGGATTTTTTTGTATCGAATAAAATATTTCCAATCGTGTTTTGGCTTCTTTTATTCCCTTATACTACGTTCTGTAATACAAATTAAACATTTCAGTGCTAAATATCTAAAATATTTTGAATACAGCTAATAGAAAACAGCCAATTTTTCCGTTTTCACCGCCTAAGCCCCCTTCTTCCGAAGCACGGAGGAGCTCCAGATGTTTTTAATTTGGTCACCAGCGACCCGGCATTGCGAAAGTTGCTTCCGTGTATATGTCGCAGGGATATAGTTAAAGCCGTAATATAGTTATATCCCTAGGTATATAATTATATACCGTAAAATAGTTATAAGAAAGCGATTTATAACTATCTTACTAGGAATATAATTATAATACGGTTCAAGTTTAGTGATATAATTATATTACTGGATTAAGTTTAGTGAAATAATTGTAGGTCACGTGATAGGTTAGAAATTTAAGACAATCGGGAAGCGTAGAGTAGCGATTGTCTTAAATTTTTTGTGAGGTTAAAGTTGTTGTTGTTTTTTTATTGAGGTTATTAGACAACAGAAATACCAGCTGCCCTACTCCTGCAGGTCATATGTATTGTTATTGTTGTCTAAAAAAATCAACCTCGAAATTCAAGACAATCGCTACGCTGCGCCTCGCGATTATCTTAAATATCTAACCTATCACGTGACCTACAGGAGTAGGGCAATTGATGTCGACCGACTGACGGGGGTAGCGAGTGACGTGCGGGGATTACAAACACAACGAAGCCCCCGCCCTACACTCCTACAATTATTTCACTAAAGTTAATCCAGTAATGTAATTATATCACTAAACTTGAACCGTATTATAATTATATTTCTAGTAAGATAGTAATGAATCGCTTTCGTATAACTATACCTAGCACCTAATTGGTTAATTATTTTTGTGTCGTGTTTGTGACTGTAGGTTTGCATGCAAGAAAATATTTGGAAATCACGGGATAGTACTCGTAGGTGTTCACGCCGCGGGCGGGCCGCTAGTTTCAAATAAACTATTACAAACGAGTAATAAAGTACACTAATAGTTTTTTACATTTAAATAAAATATTGTATAGCTTTTAGCTTTTGAGAAAAATATTGATTTTCCTATTTTTTGTAATAAAAGGTTGAACATAATTTTATATAAGTATTTTTTTTATAAAAGAGGGAGGCAAACGAACAGGCTGGTCACCTGATGGAGCCACCGCCACCCATGGACACCCGCAAAACCAGAGGAATCGCAGACGCGTTGCCGGCCTTTATGGGGGGAATAGGTTTAAGGAAGGAATAAGAATTGGGAGGAGGGGGGGGGGGGGAAGGGGCCTCCGGAACCCTCACTGGTGAATAGTCAATAGTCAAAATATATTTATTCAATAAACTCAATTAATAAGTACTTTGAATCGTCCAAATCTTTTTTAACCTACCACCCATTCAGGACATACTTTTTTAACTGTGGCAAAGAATGGGCGCAAGAAACCACAGCGCACAAAAGCAACGACATTTACAAACAAAAAAAAAAGAAGGTCAGACAAAACACAACAGCAAGTGCCGTTATTTCACGCCGAATGTTCGTTAGAGGGTGGTATTACGCTGGGCGAGCCGGCCCAATGCGTGCTGCAACGCAGCGTGGCTCTACCGCTCAGTCAGTGTTACTCATTTAGCACCCACCAGGGATCACGTGTAAGGTCTCAAGGGTAAACCTACGGACGCGAGCAACTTTAACCCCCCGAAGTAAGTAGCAGATTTATAGGTTCACTAAAATGTGATTATTAGTAGGTATAGAATTTACAATATTGCTTGTTTACGTTCTTTTTGTCTTATATAAAACATTTTAACAAGGAAAGTCTTGTAGATAAATAAGAGATTCCTAGTATAAAAAGTGTAAATCTGAACATTGTGTACGTGCTTTCGCCAAAAAGATTGCCTATATATCTTGCAAACGGTTCGTGAAACACGAAAACACGCCATTCGCCGTTTTGTTAAAAAATAAAGCTCATAAGAATAACTGTAGACGTTGCCTTCGTTGTATTCTCTCTGGGGATTGAAAGAAATCTGGTTACACTTTCCGCGGGCAGAATTTATTAAGTTCGTAAATTAAGTTTTATGTATTTTATCGACTACAGGAATGAAGATATTGGCATGCACTGTTTGTACTAGAATATTTTTTTTTCTTATGTATTTAATAAGTAGAAAATCACCGGTTTTTTCCATCTAATTCATTTTAAATATCTTTACTTATACCAACAATTTTTAAACATTATCCTAATCAAAGTCAACGTACACTTGAATTCCTATTACTAAAATATATTGAAAACAAGTAATCTGTAAATATAAAGTATGAAGTTTATTGTACTTTTTAACGTATCTACGAGTATAATTACGTGCTCCGGTGTGTGATGTGACCATGATGTGACACACAAGCTTTTGGCGATTGTGCTGCAAATCTTTTATACTCCTTCAAGGCACAATTGTGTACCGGCATCACATACGCTCTTTGTATCGTTTCGACCTTAAATCACGTTCCATTTTGAACATCCCATGGTTTGATCGAGTGCGTAATACGAAGATCTGCGACGAGCCGATGTTGCTGGCATTGAAGCCTAGTTAATGCGCCGGCAAATTCGGTGGTGTGGTCTTGTTCCACGTATGGCGGAGCAGAGAGTGGCAAAGCACATCTTCTATTCTGAACTTGAGGAGGGTAAGTGGAAACCTGGTGGACCACTCCTCCGATATAAAGATGTTCAGAAGAGTATGGCGTAGGTCTGTAACGGGGTGTGTACGCGATTTTGAGGAACAGCGAAAAGCTGATCTTGACGCAAAACCACAAGAGGCTAAGTCTCGTCCACTCGCTGCCATAAACTATAATAACGTTGGCGGCGTTCTCACGTGCTCTTATTGGGCACGGGAGTTCACCACTAAAATTGGCTACATTAGCCATATTCGGGCGCACGAGCGCCAATCTGACTAGGGGTCGAAGTCGCCATGGTCGAAACCGGTCGGAACAATCATCATCATCATTATTTTAACTATGCATACACATACATTAATCCCGACTATTATCCCCGAAGGGTTAGTCAGAAACTAGGCAATGAGGACAGCTAAGGCAGTCCTCTACTATATAGTCCACTTTTCACCAAATAGCGACTGCACATTTGCCCAGCGTGGCAGGTGGTAAGCCCATCACTGTTCTATGCTGTTGGTAGTTTGTGCAGTCTTTAGTCCGTTAGTCGCCTTTTACGACACCCAAGGGAAGAGAGTATTCTTTCACCGCTATGCAAAACGTTAACTAATGTATAAATATGGAAAAATAATTGGATTAACATTTAAACGAACAGGAAGACGTGTTTAATAATTGTATTTTTGAAGAGGAAAAAACCAATAGGAAAAACCTGCCGATACTATTAAACATTTTAACTTAGATAACAAATAATAATTCTAATTATAATGCCTACTGTCTAATTATGTAACGTTAAATATTTTAGCATTCTAAACTTACCAACAATACAGATAATTTATTAGAACATCCTGTAGGGATACTATTTAAAATATTCGTCGTTCGAGTACCTATTCGCCAAGATAGCAAAATATCTTTAGTTCTAATCTCTCCAGAGACATTTAATCATTCGTGTTGTCTCTGATTTTAAGTTAGCATTGTTATAGCTAAAACAACATACTCATATTAATGTTTTTTTTATATATTTTTGCGTTTTATTAACGCATTTCGAGCTCATACCACCATCGCCCTTTTACCACCGAACCTCTAGACGTACTGAAGGATAATCATCCCCACCTAGTAGAAGTAAGTACCACTATGTCGCACTAAACGCTTCATGTCATCATTTTTGCTGCGCACTGGCAAGGAGTGGAATTCTCTGCCATCGTCTGTGTTCCTAAAAACTTATAACCTGAATGCCTTCAAGGCGAGAGTTAATAGGCATATTCTGGGGCAGCTCGCTCCATCGTAGACCTCATCTACGCTCACCATCAGGTGAGATCGAGGTTAAGAGCTGTCTTATTAAGCACAAAAAAAAGCTTAAATATACTTAAGCAAAATTTTAAACCCTCAAAAAAACCAAAATCTCCGGCGGGAATCGAACCACGCTCCTTCCCCATTCCGGGCGGCTGCCTTAACCACTTGGCTACCTCGGTAGCCAAGTGGTTAAGTCTGGTTTTCACCCGTCAAAATTTGTCAGTGCTTGATGCTTACGTTTTTTTTGCAAACATTGCTTCATCAAATCTTAGAAGTTTCCACCTCTGAGATCCGAAAGATCCCGTCGAAATGATGAAGATGCGTGGTTCGATTCCCGCCTAAGGTTGTCGTCTTTTTTCAGTGTTTAAAATTTTACTTAAGTATATTTAATCGTTAATAAAGCGCTAAAATATATAAAAAACATTAATCTATAAACGCAGCTTCATCTTAACGCAATGTTCAAATATTTGTAAAAATATTTCTTTCGGAGTTCAGAGGTGAAAACTTCTAAGATTTGATGACGCAATGTTGACTAAAAAACATAAGCATCAAGCACTGACAAATTTCGACAGGTGAAAACCAGACCTTGGTAGCCAAGTGGTTAAGGCTGGTGCCTAAAATTTTTAGTTCTAATTTCATATGGCCGAACTATGTTGGCTTCAACTTTTAAGGCACAATAATTGTCTAGCCTAACAGTTGTATTCGTACTATTAAAGTTTTGCCTAAAAATTGAATCCCCTAATTTTAGAATCCCTAATATTAAATGCTGTAAAATGTATCGGCATAACATTCTTTTGGTATTACGAAGATTACGCTTTAGTGTTGAAATCCCTAATTTATTATTATAATTAAGTAAGTTCAAACTTTAATTAATATTTTCAATATTTTTTTTTATTAGACTACAGAAATACTAGCTGCCCTACTCCTGTAGGTCACGTGATAGGTTAGAAATTTAAGACAATCGCGAAGCGCAGCGTAGCGATTGTCTTAAATTTCGAGATTTTTTTTATTATTATACAACAGAAATGGGTGCGTATCATTTCATATAATGACAAATGAACTAATTTCAAAGGACATAACGTTCATTGGATATAATTTTTACTTGTTCTAAATACACTTCCTGTAACAACATTACGTAACATATTATTCATTTGATATAATTCTCATATTCTCTAACTATTTTTCTATAAAGTATTATTTACGCTTATAATTGAATATAACATTTTAAACCTAAATCGATTTAAAATATTTTCTTAAAAAGTTAACACGTTGGGTTAAGGTAGTTAAGGTTGTGCTAATAAAATCAATGACAGAAACGAATCTCGGCCAAACCGACTCCACGTAGACTTGTCTGCCCTACGCTAAAGTGTAATTTAAGCCCGTGTAGGCGCGGAGGGGCGAGGCGGCCCGTGAGCTGAGGAGCAGGTGAGCGAAAGCCATCTGCGACGATAAGCTCGCGTGGGACCGCCGGAGTCCCGCAGTGCCGGAGCCGTGACAGAAACCATGCATGCTGCATGCTGCATGCCCACTTGCATACTGCATGCCCGCTTGCATGCTGCATGTCTGCCTGCATTCTGCATGTCTGCCTGCATTCTGCATGCCTGCCTGCATTCTGCATGCCTACTTGTATCCTGCATGCCTGCTTGTATGCTGCATTCTTGCTTGCATGCTGCATGCCCGCTTGCATGCTGCATGCCCGCTTGCATGCTGCTTGCTTATTACATGAATAATGTTTTATGTGATTAGATTTTATACTTATTATTATACTCTTGTGCGTTTAAACTTTGTGCGAATTACAATTTAGTAATTGCAATTCGCTCAAAGTTATGTATGGTTCTGCCTAATGTCGCATTTGGGAAGTTTAAATTCGGCGATAAAGAGTTAGGCGAAGTAAAAATAGGCTTAACACATTTATGAAAAGTAAAATTGTGCGTAAAAATTAAAGCTTATGGTTTGTGTGCCATTGACAATTATGAGTACAAAAAATTCGGCGATCAAATATAGACCCGGTTAAGGCCGTTTAGTCCACTCTCGTCCCCTCGACCCCCAATAAATAATATGTCCACTGGACCCCTAACTACAGTGTTTTCTAGACCCTCGGGGGTTGAAAGTTGATTTTATTTTCCAGCCAAATTTAAGTTTCTGCTCGACCCCCAAAATACAGTTGCGATAACAAATGATTAACGAAAAGTTGAAAAAAAATTCTACCTCAGGTGGGAATTGAACCCACTACCTCCGCACGACGGCGTGCGGTCGTGCTTCATTATTTTTAAGTTTATTTGAGCGTTTTAACGCAAATACTTAATCAAATATTAAATAATAACAATTTCAAATAAAGAGTTTTACATTAAGTATGCTATATTATACTTTTTGTTATTTTATAGCTATTTTTAATCGACTTTAAAAAAGGAGGAGGATTTCAATTCGTCTGGAGCTTTTTTATGTATGTTCCCTGATTTGTCAAAGACGGTTGAACTCATGCAGATAATTCTTTTTTTTGAAATGATGTTCTATTTTGTTGGTCGAATTTTCATCGTGTCAGGATCTGTTATCGGGTTCTTGGAGAAATCGAGGGAACTCTTCAAATATTATAGGCACAGCTATAGCGATTTAGGTATTATTTGCAATAACCTGGGCACTTGTCCTCGGGAAGCACCATTTGGTGAAGTGGAACTGATAATGAAGACCACAGACGGCGACCGGAATTACGAAATAATAAATATTTTAGGTGTTTGCTATAAGATTACAAACTTTAATATAGTTGCTAAGCAATTTATGTTCGTCACAATGCATCATGGTGAAGTAGAGCTAATGTTAACCATCAAGAGAGTATAAAGACAACTAACTATCAAGTACTATAAAGGCAGAGGCAGGGTATATATCGAGGCTTGGCACCGACTTCAAAACTATTTAAGTAAGTTTAATTTAACAGTTATCTGTAGGGATTAAATTTAGTTATTCAAGACCTCACTACTATTTAGTTCTTTTTATTTAATTTATATTTTTGAAGATGGTTCTTTATTTTATTTTATAATATTTGATATTTTAGGTCTTATATACTTACCATATTTCATTATAAAAAAGTTCATATTACATTATAAAAAAAAATAACAACAAGTCTCTTAGCCCTCAGCTGGGATTCGAACTTAGAAAAAGTTCGAATCCCAGCTGAGGGCTAAGAGACTTGTTGTTATTTTTTTTTTTATTTTTCTTAAAGTAATGGTATAAGTATTAGATATTAAATTACACTTTAAGTATTCTTCTTTATTCTTGCTCGTTTATTATTTTTTTATACTTATCAAATTGATGCCTTTATTCTTTTTTGTTTCTATTCTGCACCTTACTGTACTAAAATACTAATTTTAGGTACTTACCGAACAAGGGGTTGAAAGTGGACAAGGTATGCCTGTCCTTAGTATGAAAATTCAGTCGCTGCTAGCTAGTCAACAATGTTGACTAGCTAGCAGCATCGCAATCCAATGAGGTAACGTTGCCAGCATTGTTGGTACCGCACCCATGTTGGAGGATATCTTTTATTTATAGTTTTTTTTTAACTTATTTTTGTAAGTAATTAGGTTTTTTCATTATTATTAAGTTATGATGTTGTTTTGTTATTGCTGTATTTAGTAAACTCATTAAAAAACTTAAAAAAAAAAACTAAAAATTCAAGTTCCAATAAAACATCTCAAAGTCTAAATTTCATGTTCAACATGTCCGCCTCTGTTTCGCACAAATCTCCGCATTCTTTAACGAAGTCTACTTTTTTCTACACCAGTAGTTAAAGTCCTTCTCATTTCATTCGCCGTATTAATTATCCTGTCTCTCAACTGACAAAATTGGGTTGGGCTTGTAATGTACACGAGACTCTTCATGTGACGACACAGATAATTAATGCGGCGAATGAAATGAGAAGGACTTTATCTACTAGTGTAGTAAAAAGTGGACTTCGTAAAAGAATGCGAAGATGTGTGCAAAACAGAAGCGGGCATGTTAAACATGAAATTTAGACTTTAAGATATTTTGTTAGAACTTGAAAGTTTAGTAAATTTAGTATCATATACTCATATATGTTTTATTTAGCTTTTTTTACCTCCTCTGTATCCTACGAAACTTATGTTTTTTCTACACATTTTTCATAAAACCTAAGATTGTTATACCTCGTTGGAAAGCTGATGAAACGTAGATATTTTAAGGCACATCGGCCAAACATATCCTTTATAGAAAAATAAACTTTCCAAGTTTTTATTATCTTTTTTAAGTTTTAATCATCTACATCGACTTATTTATTCATTTTCCGTACAATATTGGTTATTGAGGTAATAAAGCAATTTTTTTCATGTAAAAATCAAACAATAGTAACAATAAGACTTACATATTTCAAAACATCTAAGCTGATAGGCGAAAATCAGGACTATTTAAAAAAAAACAATTAAATTCAAATATCTCGAAAACAGTTAGATTTAGGATAGGGTGTTTCATAGTTAAATTAGTCAGAAACGATGTAAACTAAAGGCCCTTAACGGGAATAGGTCGACTTAACCTGTGATCCTGTATAAGCGTTAATAAAACGCTAAAATATGTAAAAAACATTCATCTATAAACGCAGCTTCATCTTAACCGAATGTTCAAATATTTGTAAAGATATTTCTTTCGGATCTCAGAGGTGAAAACTTCTAAGATTTTATGAAGCAACGTTGACTAAAAGAACTTAAGCATCAAGCACTGACAAATTTCGACGGGCGAAAACCAGACCTCGGTAGCCAAGTGGTTAGAGCAGCCGCCCGGAATGTGGAAGGTGCGTGGTTCGATTTCCGCCTGAGGTTGTCGTCTTTTCCTCATATTTTACTGAAGTGAAAAGCGTTAACGCATAAATTATTGAATGACTGTTTGACCCGCAGAACAGAAAAAAGAGGTATTGTTTTGTTGTATGACCTGTACTTTTGTGAAAAAGTGAGTTTTTCAGTTTGATTACACTGGATCTAGTGACTTTCAAATCTGAACTCAACAATGTAAAACAAGCAATTCTTGTCGACAGAAATTGGCATAGAGGTGGTCGTTATCCAATCGGATTCGGTTTAGTATCTTACCACGTGCATGACATGGTTGGTGTTAGTACTAAACATAGAAAAGGTGAACTTTAAAATATGAAAGCGAATAACAAATTAAGATTTACAATTCACAATTTATTAATATCATGTAACAGAATCCTACTAATATTATAAACGCGAAAGTTTGTAAATATGGATAGATGTTTGTTACTATTTCACGTAAAAACTACTGAATTGATTTGGTTGGAATTCGGCATACAGATAGTTTATAACCTGGATTAATACATATGATACTTTTTATTCCGATAGTCCCACGGGAACGGGAACCACGCAGGTGGAACCGCGCGCGGCCGCTAGTAGCTAATAATTAATGCTATGAACATTATCCGTGTCGCGTGGCGGTGAAAGAATACTACCCCCCCCCCCTCTCTTCCCTTGGGTGTCGTAAAAGGCGACTATAGCGGACTAAAAACTGCACATGTTTCCTACAGCATAGCGGCGATAGGCTCATCACGCTGAGCACATATGCAGTCGATATTTGGTGAAAAGTGGACTATGGTAGAAGAGTGCTTTTGCTGTCCTCATTACCTAGTCTCTGACTAACCCTTCGGGGAAAAAAATACAGAATAAATAATAGTCGTGATTATAGGTATGTCTTGTATGTACAAACATCAATGTATAGATGAAGCGAGTGCAAATTATAACAAACATTTGATACTAGCGGCCCCCCGCTACTTTGCCCGTGTTTTTGATTTTTTTTTAATTTTCTTTCAGTTCTTTCAAACCTTGTCCTGACAATTACAAACACAACAAAAAATAATTAGCCATATAGGTGCAGCCGTTCTGAAGCGATGCGCGTACAAACATTTCGGAAATTATAACTTATGGTGACAAACTTTGCACTGGTGTGCAAATGTTATAAGAATCAGGTGATTATAAATCTCATAAATTCAGCGTTGATATTGAATAAGTGTCTTTTAACTTCTTGCTACGTAAAACTCCGTATTCTCAAAATGAATGGGAAAGTTATAAAGGCTTTTAATTATATTTTCCTATAAACTACACAACTACGCCTCCTAGCCGAATCGGATACATGTTTGTAACTCCTATTATTGTGTATCATGATATTCATGATTTTCCAACAAACACTGATTACCATTTAGCACCGCTATATGAAGCATGCTAAATTTCTATGCAAACCCAGGAAATTTCCAGTGCAAAATTTTGTATTTAGATTGTACGAGAATAGCAGCCACATAGCGGTTTATATCTCGACTCTTTAGTCATGAATACAGTATTAGTTGGGGAAAACATAGAAGTAGTTTTGTAATGAAAGTTTAATTTTTTTACGCAGTTACTTTTCTGAGGTAATGAGAGTGGTAGAATATATAAACGAAAGGTAGGCGTACTCTTGAAACACAATTGCATTTATCAATTTTCAATCACAAATCTAAAAAGTGTCAAATGGCTCTTTTGTAAGCGCCAATAGCGCTACATTGGAATAAAATGGGGGTTAAAGTTTCTCGCGTCCGTAGGTTTACCCTTGAGACCCTACACGTGACCCCATGGGTGGTGCTAAATGAGTGACACTGACTGAGTGGTAGAGCCACGCTGCGTTGCAGCACGCATTGGGCCGGCTCGCCCGGCGTAATACCACCCTCTCACGAATATCCGGCGTGAAATAATGGCACTTGGTGCTGTTGTGTTTCGTCCGGCCAGTGAGAGTTCCGGAGGCCCCTTCCCCTCCCACCCCTCCTCACAATTCCTTTTCCTTCCCCTAACCCTATTCCTTCCTTAAAGGTCGGCAACGCATCTGCGACTCCTCTGGTTTTGCGGGTGTCCATGGGCGGCGGTGATTGCTTTCCATCAGGTGACCCGCCTGCTCGTTTGCCTCCTTCTCATATAAAAAAAATAAAAAAAAAATTGCGTGGTAATTGATTGAACAAATTATTATCGAGTTGGCGTTTCGGAATTATCTTTACTTAACCCAATATCGATACATATTAATCGCATTGGAATTGTATTGAGATTGAGTTTGCGTTCAAGAGTAACCCCCCAGATGTGAGACGAGGAAGCGAATGAAGTATGTCGGTTAAGATAAACGTGTGTTTTAGCATCTTACAATACCCCTTTAGGTGAAGCGAGTGATAATACTTATGTTTTTATATAATACTAGCGGACCGCTCGCGACTTCGTCCGCGTTGACCCCGTACCCCGTGAAAAATTTTCCAAAAATATTATAATAGCCTATGTCACTCGGAGAAAGTGTAGCTTCCCAACGGTGAATGAATTTTTCAAATCGGTGTAGTAGTTTCGGAGCCTATTCAATACAAACAAACAAACAATCAAATCTTTCCTCTTTATAATATTATTATAGATGGTGAGAACCGTGTCGCGTAGCGGTGAAATAATACTACCACCCCCTCTCTTCCCTTCCCTACTGCTCAACTAGACTGCTCAACTGAGTTGTGCAGTTTATATTCCCCACTGCTCAATTTCAAACTGCTCTACTTGTATTTGACAAGTGGCCCTGGCCGTCTATAATTATTGATAGAGTCTGGCTAACGAAAGCTGAACCTCGTAGTTATTTGATTGTCAACACTTTGTCTCTATGTGTGTCTATCTGAGGTGTCATGTCGTATGTCAAATTGAAATTTTTCTGAGAAAATTGCAGCTCTGCTGTGTGAGTAACCCTGCGTTACCCAGACAAGATTTTTTTGAATTTGCCGCATTTTTCCTGGTTCAGCTTTCGTTAGCCAGACTTTAAGATCTCTTTTTCCAAAGAAAGACAAACTACCTCATTTAAATCATAACCACTCAGTTGCTCGCACCCGGCGGGCCCCTTACCCTTACGTGCTTGAGTGGCGCCAAATTTATGAAGCGGGCCGGCGCCTGATGACTATTGTTACAAAAACATCGACTGTGAGCTACTGGAGCCGATCTAAGCCAAACCAATTACTGTTTTAAATAGTTAGATGAATTGAGCATCTGTTTTTATAGAATGTGTGGTGACAAAGTGTTGTTTTAATTATAAAACATGGTTTATACTTTAGTGACGAAAAAAGTCACGGATTACTTCCTATTTTATTTTATATTTTAAGATCAAATGCCCTGTGATGTCTTTTTTATATTTTACAAGTATACTATATTAAGTTATCTTTCTATTAAAAATAAAGTAAATGTATGTTTTATCTGAAAAAATATTCAGAAAAAAGTCAAGAAAATCGCGCATAAATTTGCGTGCTGCGTAATCTGCTTGTTAATCGGGTTGGATGTTATAACCTATTTTACTCCAAATCTAGAAGGCCTACAATATTTTTATAGCCAGTTTTAGAAAGATACAGTATTTGTCTATTATAATTCGTAAAAAACACATTAACTTTCCAGTAAACTGTAGTCATACAAGTTAAACAACAAAAGCTTTGATAGATAAATCGAACGTTTTTGGTTGTCTTATTGCCGAAAACAACACGGTGCTATTAAAATATAACTTAAATATACCAAAGAAGTAAAGCCTGTAGTTTACAACCGTATACAATACGTTTCTAGAATACTCAAAGTTTTTATGCAATAAAGTCATCAAAATGCAGCTCTAGAGCGCACGGACGACCGCTTTATCGGCAATATGGCGTCGAAATAAGGTTCGGGGCACACACGTTTGTGAATAGGGTGTGTCGCGATTATTTGCGAACAAAGATTGTTTTTTGGTTTAGTAATTATTTGTGTTAATTTATTAAATAAATGTAATAAAAAATTATTCTTCGTAGTATGTTTTTTTATTACAAATTATTTCAGTTTAAAGTATATTAAAATAAACATATCAAATTCTAAAATGTATTAGGACTTTGATACGTAATTAAACATGTAATGTTATATACGATGTTTAGATTATTTTATTTACAATCCCTGTAATAATAAATGAAAATTATTAAAACAAATGAATAAAAATGAATATTTTATATTAATACCTATATAATAATAATAATATATAGGTGCTAATATAAATATCAAACCCAAAAGACACCACAACAAAGTTAACTGCCACAAAAAAAGCAACTGCCCAAAAACAAATATGTGCCACCAAAGTAATCCAAAAAAAGTTCTATTGCTTCCTGTAATTATAGGAACATGCCATAAATTAGACTTACGTTGCGCCTTTGGAGTGTCAATCTGCATGTACACAACAACAATACAGTGAGATTAATAAAAATCACAAGAGGAAATCACTAGAAAACCACCGCCACTGCAATAATTTACATTAAGACCTAATTTCGTCAGATTTTAACAGAATATCCATCCAGTTTAAAAACAAATAAGTAGATAATTAGTTAGAACCTGAAATTATGCGTATTTTGATATATAACACCTCTAGAAAGAAACAATAAGTAAAAAAAATACGGCGTTTTAAAAAATACATGATGAGCACGTAAACACAACTAAGACACGTCCACTATAAAATAATCACATTGACTTTATTTGTTTTTATTTTTGACAGATCAGCTCCTATTGCTGATGCTTTGTTCATGTTCGTTCAGTAAGATACCCATACACGTCCCGCAAGACACGGATTAGCGATATTTCGAGCGTCTAGCTTTACTTTTGTATTATGTAAAAATTGTAACAGGAAGCACGTGGGGGCATTCTTGAGATGTAACGATTGTTACATGAAGCGACGGAGTGTGGCATTATGAATGTCACGAATCGACAATTAAGTAGGTATTTAAAAAAATCAAATTCAAATGCTAACATATTATTACTATGATATAAATGCAATTAGTAATTTCTGAAATAACAATCGGGCACGCTCTAGAAAAGTTACGCTAGCCATATTTTTATATTATTCAAGTACACATTTAATTTATGTTTTTTTTTTTAGTTTTAAGTTCACATTTGGAAAACCATTGTTGGTGTAGTGTAGCCTTTATAAATATGGCAGTTTTAATTTTGACAGTCAGCTATCATTTTATTGACTGATGAAGGAACTATGAATTTTTAATAAATATCTTTTTAAAGTTTTAGTTGAGCAGTAGGGAAGTTTGGTTGAGCATTGGGGATTTATTTTAATGCTTTGCTCCCCGCTTTTTTGCAGGACTTTTGGTTATGTTTGAATTTTTCTTTCTATTTTTGAGGGGGGGTAATAAGCTTGAGCTTTAAGAGCTCGACTCTAATTTCCTCTTTTTTGTATCTTTTTCTTTTGTACAATATTCTTTCTTTTCTTTTTCTAATGTATTCTTTTCTTATGTTTACAATTTCTTATTACAACATATATATTTTTCTAATATTTCTTAACTCTATACATTTATTTCTCTTCTACTTGATATTTATTTTCTTATTACTATACATATCCCTTATTTAATTTAACATTCCGTTTCTAATATAATAATACGTGTCTTTCCTTATTACTTTACATTCTTTTCTTATATACTATTCCATTCTCTTTCTTATTGCTACACATTTCCTTTTCCTATTTACATTTCTTTTCTTATATTCTATTACATTTCCTTTCCTTATTACTATATGTATATTTCTTTTTTATTTAACATTCTTTTTCTTATATACTATTACGTTTCTATCTTATTTCTATCTTTCTATCTTACCTATTTTCCTCTTAAATCATCTATCTCAACATACTTTTTATTTAATATTATTATTACATTTAGTTTAGTTTACTTTATAATAATAATTATAATAATATATTTTATTTGCATGAAAAGTGGTACAAAAGATATGACAGGCAATATTTGTTTAGTCTCACACTATCCACCAGAAACTGGCATTCAAATTTTTAATAATTAATTTTAGTTAATGCATTTATATATTTCTTACTATACTCTGTGTACTAATGTAAATTTAGTTAATAAGTCTTGCACAACGTCTAGTTTAAACTAAGAGGTAAGACAAAAGCCAGCCCTATCCAAATTAAAATAGTTCATCAAAACATATAGGGCCTGGCCGGCAAAGAGTTATAAATTGAACTTTTTTTATTATATGAAGATATAAACATTTTATGTATAACTGAGCACTGGCTTAAAGATTATCAGTTAATTTTTAATATTAAAAACTTCCAGCTTTCCAGTGCTTTTACTAGAACAAATGCAATTCGCGGCGGATCCTTAATATTCGTTAATTACTGTAAACATAAGATTATGAGACGAAAGGATGTAGTTTCCCTTTCTATTGAACGCGTTATTGAGCTGTCATGTGTCGAGTTAGAGAAATTTATAATTGTTTGTGTATATCGACCTTCTTCTGGTAATTTTAGTGTCTTTGAAGCCACTATGGAAGATGTAATTAAGAAGATTTGTAAATCTAAAAAGAAAATAGTAATTGGTGGGGATTTTAATGTAAATTTATTAGACAGTCATACAACTAGTGTAAGATTAATCTCGTTATTTAAATCATTTGATTTGGATTACCAATTTATAGAACCGACAAGAATTACAGCAACCACTGCAACCTGCTTAGACAATTTTTTTTGTAACTTTGCTCCTGAGTTAAGTCCATACTAACTAATTTATCTTCAGATCACTGTGGGCAAAAAATAGCTTTTACTGAATACACCCTAACTTAGAAGAAATATCTTGTAGGCCAGTAACAGAGAAACGAGTTAAAATTTTCAAGCATAACGTAACTGCAAAATTTCCATGTTTACCATTTATACAGGAAAATCCAGATGGTCTTTACAAGCATTTATTTGATCTTATAAACGGTGAATTTAATAAAACTTTCTCTATTAAAAAGTTTAAAACTAATATTTCAATGAAATTTGGGGATTGGGCTACAGCTGGTTTGCATAAAAGTAGGGCTAAGTTGTATGACTTATATGAGCAGAAAAAATATAATAATAGTCCAAGTTTTCTAGAGTATATCAAAAAGTATTCGAAAACTTTTAGGAAGGCTTGTGCATGTGCCAAGTCATTATTTATTAGTTAAAAAATTAAAAAGTCTGATAACAAAATAAAGGCAACATGGAACTGCATTAACCGCGAAACTGGTAAAATAAAGCCTCGTGATACTAAGTTTTCTTTAAGAATAGGCAATAGCATTTTAAGTGAAGACAATAAAGTTGCTGATGCTTTTGAACAGTTTTTTACAAATATACCAATTGCCACAACTGTGTCACTCAACTCTTCACCGAGCAATGCAGAAATTCTGTTAAAAAAGTATGTACCCATGTGTAATGAAGTGTTCAAATTTAAACACGTAAACTGTAAAGACGTAGTCAAATTTTGGGAACGTATTTATTTGTTTTTAAAAACTATACAAAACTTGCTAATAAAAGGAATATAACTCTAGGGTGGTCAATGTAGAGACCTTACAAAGTACTGTGGCCGATATTGAGGCCTTAATATTAATTCTAGACTAAAAATGAGGAGGTCCGATCGATGCTGAGATCAAGACGCTAATGCTCTAGCATAATTCAAATTAATTCAATCTACACTCCCAGCGGATGTTTACTGCGTGCTAGTTTTCTAAGAATTACTAATTGAAATTACAATGTCAGCCCTCTCAAGCAAGAGCTGATTGATTGGAATGTGGGCAAGGGGGTACCATAACTCCTCCCTCCCTAAGAGCAAAATTATCGGGATTTTCGTCAACCGAATTTTTCCGACAATTTTGTATAAAAAGTACAATTTTCTTTTTATAAAAATACATTAAAATTACAACAAAAATCAAACTTATCAAACTAAAGGTTATACAAAATAAGGTATGAAACATAGAGTCATTTTCTCTAAAGGCCGCACTATCAATCACTTCGCTTTGCCGTAACACTCGCGACATGTACTTGATTTCATCGAGGTTCACGTCGTTCATATTCAGTACGCGTGCACTCGATAAAGCTGCGTTCGTAGTCATCGTAGCTCGTAGCGACGGTAAGTTTATGATAGGTAGCGGCGCAACTCTACCACTTTCCTCGTAGGCGATGTGGCTGCTGATGTGTATGCCTTGGATTTCCAACTCACAAGGCTCGTCCAATTTCCAACTCACAAGGCTCGTCCAGTGTTATAAGGTAAGTTCCTTTTACAGGATAATGACTTCTTTCAACATTACATTGTTTTATTATTGTAATCTGCTGTCTAGTAAATAGTATCCAATTTTCAGGGTTAATCCTCTGCATTCTTACGTCTTCAATTTTAATCTGGTGTTGGTGGCAGCGACTCAGGTTCTTGTCAAATTTCATCAGTTGTTCTACGCAGGTGAGTTCAGTATACATGGCTTTATTATCCTCAACGCACAGGAAGGAATCTTCAGCGGTGAGGGCACGACAGGGTCTCTCTATCGGTAAGTATTTCGAACCTTTTGCCAACAGGTATGGGTATTTAGGAAATATGGCTAGGGTTTTCTTTTCAGGTTCAAGGAAAATCGGTAAGGAATATAATTTAAAATAATTATATGTGTAATTTTCAACAAGCGGTACTTCCATAATAAACGTAATCTGATGTCCTTTAGTGAACGATTTAACTTTAATTGTTTCCTCTATTTTTACTAAATTAGTTTCAGTAGGAGAATAAACCAAATTGCCATATTTTGAAATTAACTTTAAGTGATATAAAAGTTCTGTAGAGTTTACTATTGATTGATGTAATATAGAATTTCTGCTGAAGGCTAACGCTGTTTCAATTTCACTCAACTGAATAAATATAGTGCGGTAATTACTTATAAAAAGACTATATAATCCCAGTACATATGAAGCAAATAGTGAGTTATGTGCTTTAGTAGTTAAATCTGCAAGTGTGGCTTCAACCTTTTTAAGTCGTGCATTTATAATTTCGGAATTGTTGTGAATTGTTTCGGTGGTATTAATAAAGCTGTCCAAAATTTTGGAGATTAACGTTAACTTCTTAGAAATAACAACTTGGTTTTTAGATTGTGTCGAAATTAATTTGTCATATTTAACTGCGTCTTTGTGATCAAGATTTCCAGTAATTACTTTTATCAATGATCCTAATGGATTTAATATTCCTCTTCTAAAACGTTGTTGAGGAACTAGTTGACGATATTTGTTTATAGTCATATCTCGAATATAATTCGTATGCATAAACATATTAATAAAATCATGAGGGAAAGGTTTATTTAATTCTATTAAGTTTGTGAATTCTTTATATTTAGTATTGATTAAAATTAAGTCATTATAAGTACTATCTAACCGTATGGTTTTTAAAATATTCCAGCTATCTATTTCTATGAAAGCTTGACCTTCTTTCACTGGCAGGATACCAGGGTTGCCATCAAGGGATTGCAGACGAAGGGCCAGCACCGGCGTCACGATCCGGATCAGAAAGCACCACCTGCGGAGGGCGTTTTATGTTTTTAATTGGAGCTTTCGTGATTCGCTCGCCCATCTTGATTGGTACTACATTTCTATCGGTTTCGCCTACAACTTGAGCCTTGACATATCTTGGTTGGTCTTTGCTTTTTCGCTTATTTACGCTTTTTACAAATACAGTTTTCCCAGGTAGTAATTGCATTTCGCTTTCACCACCTTTTGCTTTTCTAATCCGTTCCTTATTTGCTTTCATTTTTTCCGCTAAATGTTGATACAAGAATTTTGTTCGTTTTGCATGATCTTTTACTATTTGCTGTATATAAGTTTTATCGAAGTCTATGTTAAAAAGGGGTTTCGGCGTCTGTATGACCTAGAACTGCTTCAAATGGAGTAAGTCCTGTTACGGAGTGAATAGCATGATTATATGCCATCACTGAGTATATCATAACTGAAGCTGCATCGGTACATTTTTGTTCATACTTTGCAAGTCTATATATTTCAATTATGGTGGAATGAAACCTTTCTATCAACCCCATAGAATTTGGGTTGTTAGCGGTGCCTATATGTAACTCTACTTTATGTAAACATAAAAACTCTTTTAGTAATTCATTATTGAATTCAGTGCCGGGATCGGAACTAATCTTTCTAGGTGTGCCGTAAAAGGAAAAATATTTCATCAAGGCCCGTACTATTTCCGGGGTCGACTTAGATGCTACCTCTATACATTGCCCTAGTTTGCTAAAAGCATCTATAAGGGTTAAGTATGATTTCCCTACTATGGAAAATATATCTATAAATAACTCCTGAAAGGGAGCATCTTGTGTTTGTGTAAGTTGTAAAAAGGGTTTAATTGGCTTTCGGTCATACTTCATCCTTCTGCAAACTTCGCATGCATTGATAACGGCTGAAACAGTTTCAGGCATATTATCCCAGTAATAATTTCTTCTGAGGCTAACTAACGTCTCTTTGATACCTCGGTGGCATGTTTTTCCTAGATGATGTTTCAGAACAACTGCCCTCTGTTCCGGTTCGCTGTCAATGGAAATCACTCGTTCCGTGCATTCATAAAGTTGTATCATATCCTTTTTAAATAATTCTATCACGACTTTACTAAATAAGGTACGATGATTTTTATGTTCGAAATAAATGAAATACTTTAATTTTGGTCTAATGTATTCTTTAAGAAATTTTTTGACTAATTCTGGATTATCTAATGGTAAAAACACTTCTAAAATCTTTTGTTTCGCGTTCGACAAAATATTAACATTCATGTTGTTTTTAAACCAAAAGTATACTAAAATTTGGTTTGGTTTGCTATCTATAGCTTCGTGTAAAATAGGAATTCCGGTTGACTCTAACTCTGCTGCTGAATGTGCTGTATGTGATTTACTTTCTTCGGAAGGCGATCTCACAGGGTATTCCGAAATGCTTTCGTCAGAAATGTTTGTAGGGCTCATCGATGCTGTTCTACTTTGGTCCGAAATAGATATAGTGGAAGAGTCACGTCGGCGTTGATCAGTGGCCAGCTGTTGTATATTTTTAAGAACTTCAGCCATTTGTCCTTGAAGTTTAATGTCATTCTCATCTACGTTAACCTGCATTGACTGTCCTTCGTCATCAGAATCAAGGGCGTTAACCTTTATCCTTGAAAGGGCGTCTGCGTTAGTATTTTGTTTGCCGTTTTTGTAAATTATCTCAAAATCAAAATCTTGGAGACGTAACCTCCAGCGGGTAAGTTTACTGTTTGGGTCTTTAAGAGAATTAAGCCACGCCAGGGGTCGATGATCTGTATATATAAGGAATTTTTGACCATAGAGGTAGGGTCTGAAGTGTTTGGTTGCCCATATGATTGCAAGTAACTCTTTTTCAATAGTGCTATATCTCGCTTCCGTATCACTTAGGGTACGACTAGCGTATGCGATGGGCTTATCGCTTCCTATCTGTCCTTGCGAAAGCACCGCGCCTAAAGCGATATTCGACGCATCGGTAGTTAGAATAAAAGGTTTGTTATAATCAGGATATTGTAAAAGAGGGGCATGAGTCAATAACTCTTTACATTTATTAAAGGCATCTATATATTTCTGATCAACTATAATTTTATTACGTTTCTTTAAACAAGCTGTCAAAGGTTGTGTTACTTTTGCAAAGTCTTGTATGAAGCGTCTGTAATAGCCAACTAATCCAAGGAAACTTTTTATATCTGTGGTGGTCTTAGGTATTGGAAAATTTATTACAGCTTTAATTTTGTCGTTATTAGGTCTCAGTCCGTCTCTAGTTATAACGTGTCCAAGGTATAGAACATCTTTTCTCAAAAATTCTGTCTTGTCCAGTTGGACTTTTAAATTCGTCTGCCTAAGTCTGTCAAATATGTATCGTAGTTTTTGTATATGTTCTTCCAGGCTAGATGAGAAGACTATTACGTCATCTAAATATACCATACAATGTAGGCCTTGGAGGCCTCGCAACACGTTATCCATGGTACGTTGGAACGTGGCGGGCGCTGTCTTGAGACCAAAAGGCATTCTGATGAACTCAAAGTGCCCATTTTGTGAACTAAAGGCAGTTTTCTCTCTGTCCTGCTTCTCAATCTCTATTTGGTGATACCCGGAAGCTAAATCTATAGTACTAAAGTATACACTCTTTCCTAACTTGTCAAATAGATCGGTTATGTTAGGTAGAGGGTACCTATCGTCAATAGTAATGTCTTTGAGTCTCCTGTAATCAATCACCATTCTGAATTTAGCCTCGCCTGTTGCATCCGCCTTTTTTGGCACAAGGTGCACAGGGGCGTTCCATGGGGAATGAGACTGTTTTATTACGTTGTCTTGTAAAAGTTTTTCTACCTGTTTGTTAATTTCCTTAGTTTGAACTGGGGCTTGTCTGTATGGTTTCACAAATATAGGATCTTCATTCTTTGTTCTTATTCTATGTTTAACTTGGTTAGTAAAAGTAAGTGGCAGATGATCACAATAAAAAATATCTTTATATTCTTTACATAGACTAATGATTTTATTACGTTCTTCCTCATTGGTGTGATCAAGTCTGAGTTTATTTAAATTGTCATTAAGGAGTTTATCTATTTCAATATCTTTAGTGGATTCAATATAATTTAAATCGGTCTCATCTGGTTTATGTTTTATTACTTTAAAAGGCTGTGTGACTGTAAGTTCTAATTTTTTATCTGTAGTATTTTGAATAATCGTTGTTGCATAACCATTAATACAATTAACAATTGCGCTAGGCATTCGTACGCCATCGTAAAGTTCAATAAAGTTTAAAATAGCTTCGCCAGAAAACTGGTCTGTGGGCAATTTTACTCGTTGTTCACTTCGCGGTTGTAGAATTATAGTGTAATCTAAATTATTATTAATTATAGGAATACTAGTAGTTTTTGTTCTCAAAATTAAATGCTTTAGATCAATTAATGCGTCTAATTGTTGTAGCAAATCGTTACCTATAAGTCCATCGTAGCGTGCATCTACATCGTATAGATAAAACTTGTGAAAATCGTTGCTTCTGAACGTTGGTAACAGTGGTATTTCTATAACTTCACTGTGTTCACTAGAAGAGTGAGTACTTACTACTTTAAATGATTCAGGACGTATGTAATTATAAAAAAAATTATAAGCTTTTCTAGGACTCATGAAGGATCTAGTGCTACCAGTATCAATCATCATTTTGGCGTCTATTTCCGGTATATAGATATAAGGAAGTTTAAGTGTCGGATCACAGTTTAATTCTATTCTTTCGATTTTTCCGTAGAGGCTATTATGTGAAAATTTTCATCCTGCGGTAGATGATTTACGTGTGAGTTAGTTTGAGGGGACTCTTGCGATGTTTGTTCACAATATGAGTCTGTGTAAAAAAATTCATTGTCGTAATTTTGTTGTTCTTCGTAAAAATTATCGTAATCAGAGTAATCATAATAATCATTGTCATAATTCGTATCCATATGAGATAACTCATTTACATTAAAAGATGGTTTAAATGGTGCCGTACGCATCGACACATCCGTATTTTGAGGAGGCTTATTACTAAACTGTTGCGGTTGCATACTATTATTACCTAACTGCGGGCGGTAACCAAACTGAGGGCGATATCCGAACTGTTGCATTTGATTATTATTATTATTAAACTGAGGACGATATCCAAACTGTGGACGGAACCCTTGCTGCGTCTGGTTATTGTTATTAAACTGGGGGCGATATCCAAACTGTGGATTTGACCCGTGCTGCATTTGTTTATTATTATTACCGAAAAAGTTATTATGGTTATTAAAAGGAAAAGTACGTCCTCCCAGCTGTGGACGACCAAATGTATTAGGTGTGGGCATTGCTCCAAACTTTTGTTGTAAAGTTGGTTTAAATTGTAGAGGTGCACTATTATTGTTTTGTAATCCAAATTTAAAAGAGTTTTGATTAAAATTATTGGGCATATGCGGTTTATTTGAAATATTAATTGATTTATTACGTAAACTATATCGTTCGTGAAAGTTCACCTCTTCCAACACTATTTGTAAGGCCAACTCTAAAGTTTTAGGTGCACTTAGTCTAACAATTCTCACCATTTCCTCTGGAAGATTGTACATGAAAACATCCATCGCTTTACTATTGCAAATCATAATTTTACCTTTTTTTTCATTATCATCATTTAACAAATTAATTTTGGACATTAAATTAGATCTAACAGATTGAATTCTGTTACAAAAATCTAAAAAGCTTTCATTACTTTTTATCTTTAAACTTTCTAATTGAAGCGCAATACACTCCTCGCTACGCGGATCTCCAAAATGTTGTTCTAATAATAGCTTTAGTTCGGTCCAGGAAGTCACATCTTCGCGTTCCGATAAGAGCGCGGCGGCGTCGTCGGTGAGTCTACTTGTTATCGCGTAATAAACATAAAGGTCTTGAGATATGCTGCCTCTGTAGTTCGAAATTACGTATTCACTTTTACGTATAAATAAACTTAAATGGCGCTTATCTCCGCCAAAAAGGGGAATTAACCTAAGCATTTCACTTGGGATCATTCTAATTGTTTCAACTGGAGTTTCCGACTCCATTTTTATATATTACTTACAAAAACACAATTTAAAATAAATGAAACACACTTATGAAACTACAATTACTAACATTCACTAAAAAGTTAAAAAGTTTTATTTTACTTTTAGCATTAAGCAATAGAACTATAATAATTAATAATTACGTATTTCACTTTTAAAAAGTAATTGAAAATTTTAATTTTACCTTGGTTTATTCTCAGATTATTTATTTTCTTTTCTTTATTTTTCTTAGTCTATACTACGTGTAGAGTTATATACTCGTAGTAGGTTACGTTAAAATGAGAGAAGGCTTATCTCAATATTAACACATTATCGTTCAAATGAAAAATACAGGATTGGTAAAGGAAGGCAAAAAGTTTCACTCACCAACCGATAGCTCCCATACTCGACGTTCTTTTCACTTTGACTAATTTATTTGGTTCGACGGATTCGCGATAGTAGAGTTTACTAATTTCTGACAAATCCGCTCCGGCTGCGCCAGTCAAATTTTGGGAACGTATTTATTTGTTTTTAAAAACTATACAAAACTTGCTAATAAAAGGAATATAACTCTAGGGTGGTCAATGTAGAGACCTTACAAAGTACTGTGGCCGATATTGAGGCCTTAATATTAATTCTAGACTAAAAATGAGGAGGTCCGATCGATGCTGAGATCAAGACGCTAATGCTCTAGCATAATTCAAATTAATTCAATCTACACTCCCAGCGGATGTTTACTGCGTGCTAGTTTTCTAAGAATTACTAATTGAAATTACAATGTCAGCCCTCTCAAGCAAGAGCTGATTGATTGGAATGTGGGCAAGGGGGTACCATAACTACGTACTTAAATCCTTTAAATCTTTAAAAATAAAAAACACTTGTGATTTGTGGGATATTTCAACAAAAAATATTAATAATATTATCGAGTCCATTGTGCCTTTTTTTGTAGTCATATTCAATAGCTGTGTTGACGAAGGAGTTTTCCCAGATCTCCTGAAGCATAGCAAAGTTCTGCCACTTTTCAAATCGGGTTGTAAAGATGACCCGAGCAATTTCAGACCTATTTCGATTTTACCTACTCTTAGTAAAGTTTTTGAAAAACTTATTTTAGATCAACTCGGCTCCCACTTCGCTTTACACCACCTTTTTCACAGTGAACAGTATGGTTTTACTAAGGGAAGGTCTACTACTGATGCAGGTGTAGCTCTGCTAAAACACACATTTGAGGCTTGGGAGGGATTGCAGAATGCTTTTGGAGTGTTTTGTGATTTCTCCAAGGCTTTTGATTGCGTTGAATACAACACCCTTTTAATAAAGCTAAAACACTACGGAGTGCACTCGGATGCCTTGAAATTGATTCAATCATATCTCAGCTGCAGAATACAAAAAGTTAATGGATCCATATCATCCGGATCTTCAGTGCGAATGGGGGTTCCACAATACTAGGTCCATTTTTATTCTTAATTTATATTAATGATTTACCATTTTATGCGAAAAACTTTTGACATATTGTTTTGTTTGCTGACGATACTTCTTTAATATTTAAGACTGATCGAAATAAAAATAGTTTTGATGATATCAACAGTGCCCTAACAGATGTGTTGAATTGGTTTACTACTAATAATCTTTAATTAAACGCGAAGAAAACCAAATGTATAAATTTTACTCTACCTAACGTAAAGAATATTATTGTAAATAAAATTAAATTGAATGGTGAACTGTTGGACCTTGTTGATTCAACAGTTTTCTTAGGTATTACCTTAGATTCAAAAATACAGTGGTACCCTCATATTAGCACCCTTGCGGGGAGACTTAGTTCAGCTGCTTACGCTGTTAGAAAAATTAGGCATATCACAGACGTGGAAACTGTTCGATTAGTCTATTTTAGTTACTTTTACAGTGTTATGTCCTATGGTATTCTACTTTGGGGTAGAGCAGCAGATATAGAAACCATTTTCATTTTGCAAGAAAGAGCAGTAAGGTCCATATATAATCTAGGATCGCGTGACTCCCATAAGGATCTGTTTAAAGAAATAAATATTCTTACAGTTGCATCACAATTTATTTATAATTGTATTGTTAACGTGCGTCAAAACAATTCTCATTTAAAAAAAAATTGCGATGTACACAAACTAAATACTAGAAATAAGTATAAACTTGTAATTCCTAAATTTCGACTTCAGAAAGTTTATGGATCATTTATGGGACAAAGTGTCTTATTTTACAATAAAATCCCGAACGATGTTATAATTTTGCCCTTAGACAAATTTAAGACACATGTTAAGGACAGACTTTTAGAAAAGGGCTATTACACTGTAAGCGATTACATCAGTGACAAAAATGCATGGAATTAACATTCCTCTAGTTTCGCACACATTGTTCTAATGCGTAAATAGTGCCCGAGTAAAACTTTTAGATTCACTTTTGTTTTATCTTTTATTTTATTATATAATTGTTTTATGAATATTGTCTTATTATAAGCTTATTAGAAGATCAATGACTTTGTTGCAGACAAAAATGCATGGAAATAAGTTTAGTCTGTACTAGTGTTTATTATTAGTATTTTTAGTCTATTATTAACTATTCTTTCATTCAATTATTATGAATTGTTGAAATTATTTAGTTTAGTTATTATTGATTTTATGGATGCGTACAAATTGTACTTAATTATGTTTAATAAATTGTACCTACTTAATTAGATCTATGACACTGTAAAGTAACATTGTTACTTAGAGGGAGAAAAAAGTAAGGCCTCCTGAGTTTCTTGCCAGCTCTTCTCGGTCGAAGGCTCTCCCAAAATCCGAACTGGTGGTAGATTGGTTAGGTAGGTAGATTAGGTAGGTAGAGTAGATTATGGTCTGTGCCGGCTAGATGTGCATGAAGGGTCATTTACCCCACTTGTACCAGTGGGGTGCTGCAGTTTAGGTACGTTCGGCCGGCGTGTCTCCCAGGAAGGCCGCCTAGGCGTATGACAGTAAAGGTTGCCGCTCGGCTCGCACGCTCCACGTCGCGCGTCGTCGCTTAAGGCCAGGTATTTCTCTCTCGCGGCTTCTTTCGCTCTCTCGATGGTACGGGACGGGTATAACAGCGAAGCGGCGCGTTTTATAGGTTTTATTGCCTTTAGGTATAGACTTTATAGGATTCTCTGCTAATTTATCTGCGAATTGTTTGTCTTTCGTTGAGTACAAAAATTAAATGTTAAGTATCAGTAGTTTAGTCATAATAAAGAAAAACATTACAAAGAGGGGTAATTTTAACATTTTTTTTTTCTATCGAGTGAAGTTCATTGGATCTTGTAACTGAATGAGACTTTAAATAGATTAGATTCTTAACTATGGCCTGGCCGCAGCCGCTGTGCCGCGCCTTGGGTATGCGCGGGTGGTGGGGGGAGTGGGAAGTAAAGAGCATGAACTCACATGAGATTCGTAGTGTCAGACAGATCTTACGATATCGAAGCACAGTTTATTGAAGCTTTATATTTACGAGTATAATTACATCCGATCCGTTTTTGTCCAGTATGATTTTTAGATAAGTACAATTAAAGAACCAATATAAATGAAATAAATCTTTAATTCTTGGAAATATATGGGGTGACTGCTAGGGGCCGCGGGGGGCTTCGGGGGCTGTTCGGGTCGGGTGTTTTGAACATGACAAAGATGACAAAAAAGGAATTCGTGTTTTTTTTCATTTTTAATTAAATAATTCTTTTTGTGAATTTTAATTGGATAGTCTTTGTATTTATTTGAGTATCTAATTTATTTTAAAGCAATAACATAAGAAAACTAAATGAAAAACAATTATTTACAACGCGCGGGCAACGGCCGGCCGGTCGACCGTCTGTTGACCCGTTCGCGTCAGCTGGGCGATAAGTACCTACGTTAATCTGCAATGAGACCATTTTTGTCATGTTTAGGACGCTTGACCTGATCGGCCCTTGAGGTTTCTTGCGGTTTCTGGCAGTCAACTTATATAATATAAACTTTCTTTGTTTGCTTTTCTTTTCTTAAAATATTCGGCCACTTTAAAAATGACTGTCTTGATTATCTCGTGATAATGCACGACCCATTTTTGGAAATTTTATCTCATGTGCGTCTGACACACGAGTTGCCGCCGTGAGCGATGACGGCAGAATAACTAAATGGAGCAACTGTTTCGCCCCCCCGCCTCGCCGCTCGCGTGCCTGGGGCGCGGTGCGGCGGTGGCGGTCAGACTATAATACATACTTTTTTTTCCAGAATTTAAACCATTATTTTCTATGTCTTAGATGGTTTGAAAAACTCAAAGCGCGTCCTATCTAGCCTTAACTCGAAATCCCTACCTAAATGCCCATTTTCGCATTTTGTAGTATATTTGCAGTTGTATTTATCGTTTTTTATCGAAATAGGATAATAAATTTGTGCTTAATATTACAAATCTCCATTCTGTGAGCATAAGTTGAATTCGGACGGCCGGCGCATCGCATTTTGTAGGAATTTTGCTGTTGTATTTATCGTTTTTATCGAAATAGGATAATAAATTCATTATAAAATCTTTATTCCTCATGAAGTAACAATTACTCTGGTATAAATTTTGCTCAATAATATTATCGTAGATAGGAGAAATTCACAGTTAACTTATAGCAATTTTCGAAGTTTTTTGGTTTAGAATAAGATTTTTTTCCTATATAAAATCAATGATATCTAAAAATGCCGAGGCCACTACGCACTATTCGACTATATAATAGATAACATTATAATTTTTTTATTTCACTTCTCTACAACAGTAGTTCAATCGATGAGCTCAAAAAAGTGCCTTCGCGCACTTTATGAAAATTTTTCTCTGCAATTTTGGGTTTAATTAAAAAGTTAAGCAAAATTTACAAAAAGCGAGGCCACTACGCACTATTCCAATAGCTATTCTACACTATTCAATAAGTCATAATTGTTAATGTATTTTTGTTTCTGAGATCCATAACGCCAAAATTGGCCATTTTACGCAAAAATCACAGTCGAGATGTAATAGGCCTCTTAACGGAATAGGAACGCTCGGGTCACGCGATGGGTTTCGGTTTCGCGTGGGGGTCGTTGGAGGGTGAACCTTCTGTACGGAAGTAATATTAGTTATTCTGTGCTTGTACCAAGACGAAAAACTAAACAATTTTAAAACACACTTTATGCTTATTAATTTTTGACGTTTTCTATGCTTAAGTTTTTATAAAAAAAGATATTTTAATGATTAAAAATGTCAATCTTATTGGTTAGGTACTAATGTTTTCCAAAACTCATTTCAACCGTTACTTTATTTTACTTTAAAAACTCAGTTATTTCCAATTTCTATTACTTACCACAATATCAATACGATAATTGGAAATCACATTTAATTTTATTCCTTAAAGTAATAACTTAAGTTAACAATTCATTGTGATTTATCATTCTTCACCTTTTATCCTAAAAAAAAAACGATAAATTACCTATAAATATTAGCTGTTTGTGTCGCTAGGGGAGAGACACTTGCCCGCTATTTTTGTCTCGTACCAGGATACGTTTGTTTACACAATTCTATGACCACGGCTTATATTTCGGTTCGACGCGATTCTATTTCGGCGTGCAGTGGTACTGGGGGTAGCGATGCGCATTTTGTCTGGCACAGACTATAGCTCGTTAGATTAGTTGTTAAGTCTTAACTATAAGTTAGTTAACTGTTTTTTTATTATTATTATTATTGACGTCAATAAGTGCCTGTAAAGGTTTACGTTGAATAAATAATTTGACTTTGACTTTGACTTTGATACGTTCTCCCTTCTTTTTATTCTAAATATTTTGTTCCCCTTTATATTTATTTAAATACATAAAACTTTTATCCTGCGACTTGTGTGGTCTTTGCTTTCTATATTTTGTCTTATTTTCTTTTATTTTCCATTTCAATAAAATTCTTTCCCTTTCGGTGTCTTTACTTATTTTGTGCCTTTTGTGTTTTGTGTACCTAACATGTGTTTTGTGTTCTCTGTATACCAGGGACTAGGAAGGGAGGGGAAGGGGTATGCTGCTCACCACGGACGCGCATGTTTCAACCGTAGAGCCATCTCCACTCGGGGTCTTACTGGGGTTGAATGAGCCAATCCCTTTAGGAAGTGCAGCCTCCACGTATGGGGAGTCATAAAGACATCTTCTTGGCTGGCTCTTGTGCAATTTAGGCAGCTGGGGGGACTCTCCTTCTCCTCAAGCGTCGCATATAGATGGCTGCAACTGTCCAACCGCTCCTCACAGACCCGCTTGATGTGGCTGTAGCCCAAGCAGCGGGAACACTGGATTAGCGGGGATTGATCTTTTACTTTGGAGCATCCCCATTGTAGTTGTATAGTACCTGCCTCTGTCAGTTGCCGCCATATCTGGGGGTCACCTTGACCACTACTTGTGCGACGTGTGGATTTTTCGTTCTTCTCTCAAATATTGCTTCTATTTCTTTTTCACCACTCTTGATTTCTTTTGACGTGACAACGTCTTATAAATTGGTTTGCCGGGTGACACTTCAAGAAACTGCGTTACGCTCCGCTCACGTTATGCGCTCACAATGAGAGCGAGTGAGAGGCACGCGTCCCTTCCACTCGGGCATGGTTAGCCCGCCTAAGAGCGAGAGAGACAGACATAAAAAGTGAAAGGCACGCGTCCCTTCCATATTATTTCATCCTTCTTCCTACTATACGAATGAATATTCACATTAAAATTATTTTACCACTCAAAGTCGTTGTCACGTAAAACTTTCGCCCGTATACCGACTTTACAGGCAACCAATTTTTTCTTTACTTTTTCCCATTTTCCTTCTAATTGCTTCTTCGACCTGATCTTCTTTCTTTTCCCCCCTAATATATCTTACTTTTAACAGCGGCATCTTGTTTTTCGCTCTCTCAATCTCTAAAGATTTCTCTTTCTCTATCCTTCTTTGTAACTCTTCTGCGTCTTTTTCCGGGCCACACCCAATTATGACGTTCTAGTCTTTGGCCTTCCTTATCTTTTTAATTCTGATCCACTCCCCTTCCGAGTCCATTGCCGTCGTCTTCCTGACCTCTTTTAATATCTCGTCGCCGGTCAGGCCTTTGTTAGTGAACTCTACGATAAGGGAGTGGAGAGTCTTGGCTGTGGCTCCTCGTCGGCCTTTTGCCGCCACTGCAGCATACGATGCCTTCTGAGACTTTTCTTTGTGTTGCTGGCCTTCTTCTATACTTTCAATTATCCGTCTTTGGTTCTCACTTTGCAGCTTCTCACATCTCTCGGTTGCTACAACGTTGTCCGCTAGTAACTGCTCAATGGCCCCCAATATTCTCCCGGTTTCTCTCTCGAAGTCGGTGCTCTCACTTACGTTATTTGTGTAGGTAGTCTTTTTTTATCTTTGTTCTTTATTCCTTTCTATTCTTCCTAATCTTTCGGCCAACTCTGCCACCATCGCTACCAATACATTGGTCTCCTTCAAAATGGTGGCCTTGTCCTCCTTCGTAACCGACCGATGACCGGCACTTGTCTCTAAGGCCTTCATCATTCTGCTCTGTGCCTTATTGGCGTTTGTTCTGATGTCCTCGTTGGACATCCCCGGGAGGAGGTGCGTAAATTCTAAATCTTAGGCGCCGTCGACGACAATTTCGTCTTGGGAGGTGGGGATTTGTACACCACCGATTCCTCCCTGCTATTCACTTTCAAAGTGCGAGCGGCCATGTTGAAAGTTTAATAAGTGGGACGGACAAAAGATAAAATAATAAATTAACACGTTAAAAGTAAGGTTGTAAAAGTTGTAAATAGGTACTTATTATAAGTTAAAATCAATAAATAAGACAATACTACACGTTAAATAAATTTGTAAAAGTTATAAAAAGAGGACAGTAGATGACTAGATTTAATTAAAGTAGTCTGTAATGAAATATAAATAAAATAAATTGTAATTAAATAAGATTGAATTAAAACGAATTAAAATTAGAATAAAGAGAATTAAATTAAATAGATTCTAATGTTTTGTCTATTGAGTACTGTTGTAAATGTGTAGTGTTGTCTGTGTGTGTTGTGGGTTATGATGTTGATAAGCAAAGACCCCGGGGAGCATTGGTAGCATTGGGGATTCCCCACTGCTCAACTATTCTCAGTTGGGCACTTACAGTTGAGCAGTAGGGTCGAAAGGAAAATACGACTAACGGACTGCACATACATCCAACAGCATAGAGCGGCGATGAGCTCACCACCTGTCACGCTGAGCACATGTGCAGTCGCTATTTGGTGAATAGTGGACTATGGTAGAGGAATGCTTTTGCTGTCCTCATTGCCTAGTCTCTGACTAACCCTTAGGGGATAATAGTCGTGATTATATGTATGTATATATTATGAGAGATAGAATAAGAAGGTGTTGGATTGAGTGTACACAGGTCACCTTAAAATCATATTCTTGGAAATCTCAACGTACTTTTCTTTATAACAAGATAATTCCATTAAGTATAGGTGAATGATGGGTGACGTGTTAAATCAAGAAGCTTTGTGTTGGCTTCTATATAAATAACCTACATATGTTTAGTAATTATACATCCATCACTGTCTAGTAAAAAAATTGTCGACCTCCCTTTATTATTATACTCAAATACTGATGCTATAGATCAACCCTTGCGTTACCGGAGGGTGCGGACAGAATTACGGTGGCTCCCGAAGCCTTGATAGACAAACAACAGACTACGGAGGTTATCCAAGTGTTAGTTTACACTACAACTTTTGACGACCTCTAGCGTCGCGCCATCTCTGAGGTTCCCGGGTTCGATTCCCGGTCGGGTCAATTTAGATAAAACTTTTTCAAAGTCAATATCAAAATATATTTACTTATTCAATAAACTCAATACTTAATAATAAGTACTTTAAATCGTCCAAATCTTTTTAAATCTACCACCCATTCAGGACGTCATTTTTTAACTGTGCCAAAGAACGGGCGCAAGAACCCATAGAGCGCACAGAAGCAACGACACTGTTTTTCTAAATTGATTTCGGGTCTAGCTGTTTTTCTATGTTTATGTAAAGGAGAATGGGCCGAATGGTACCCTGATAGTTGCATGCCCAATAGTTATGATTGTAGTGTTGTTTGAAAGGTCAAGACGAACAACATTTACTAACTATGGCCAGTCTCAGATCTGGTTGCGTTCGGAGATAAACATACATGGCAGACGTTTTTCTACATCTAAACGTCTTCTCAAATATATAATGGTTATGGCTATTGGAGCGGGTACCACGGTCCATACAATTTTGCTCATTCTCCTTTATCCGTTATCTTACCATATAACGAGTTTCAAAAGAAGCATAGTAAACTTGGTTTAGAAAATTGGTGTAAGCGTAAAAAAATAAAAAACCTTACCTTAGAGCTGTGTGGTGGCGGCATATTATTATAATAATATTTCAAACAAATTTCTTTTCTTGAGTGTCATAAAGGCGACTAACTGACTAAAGACTGCACATACATCCAACACTATAGCGCGTTTAAGGGCTCACCGCCTGAAAACGACAGGAATCAATGAAAACAATAAGTGGACTGTGGAACGAAATGTAATCGCAAAAATATGGGCGGGAAAGTATAATACAACGAACAAAATGTTTGTTGCAACTAACAAATATGGGCGTGGCCTACGTACATATTTTGACATATTTTTCTAAAAACACAAAACAGTGTCGCAGGAGACCCGCCTTAAGGCTATGATACAATCAAAAGGTAGCAAAAATGTGACAACATCACAGACAATTTTGAAACATAATTCTTTTTGACACCGAAAATACTTAAAAACTAACTCAACCTGGAGGTCTGCAACACCGCCTAAAGGTCGATTCACACATATCAGTGAAGTCACAGTTCCGGCACAGTACCGATACAGTGCGAAATATTCTTTCTACTTAAATAATTAAAGCTAACTTAAATGCTAAAAATATAAATATAATAACAAAACACCTTAATCTAACTTAACTAAATCAAACCGTAAAATAAAAAACAACATAAACTAAATTTAATTACAAACTTAACGAAATAAAACAAATAAAATAAACAAAATCACCAAAATCACATAAATAATCAAAACTCACTTAATACTTAACTTAAAACTATAATAACAAAACTTAAACTTAAACCTAACCTAACTAAACAAAACTATAAAATAAATAAAATAAACAAACTATCATTAACTTAATCAAATTAAATAAAATTAAACAAAATCTCAAAAACTAAAAGAAGATCAGTCTAAACATTCAAAAGAATCCAAAAAACTTAAACTTAAAACAAAAGACTGGACAATATCAAATAAATAAACCTAAAAAGCCTACAAACTATAAACCACATAACTAAAACAAAAAAAATTAAATCTAAAACACCAAAATAAATTAAATTAAACCTAAACCAAATATTAAAATAAAATTTATACAACAACCGAAATGCAAACTATACTCAATTGAAAAATAAACAAAATAAATACATTAAATAAAATGTACAAATTAAAATTATTTTTTTTAACATACAAATAAACAAAATAAAAGAAAAATTTATAATCCCAAAAAACCCTAAAACCCTAAAAACATATGTACAGCACCTCAAATTCCTTCCTTCCCCTCTACTTCCTAATTCTTCCTCTTCTTTTTTCTCCTTATCTTTCCCCCCCAATGCGCTCCGCAATTCTTTTTAGAGATGGACCTTCAGTCCATCTAAAGTATAAGTAGTGAATAAGAATAGTTATGGTAATAAAAACGTCCCCTTCTTGACCAACGAAGGGGGAAATAGCTAAATAATAAATAAAAAAAAAAAACTTTCATACATACATACTGAGAGCACTGTGCCGTCACTGATACTGACAAGTGGGGATGCGTTCATAGAGAATGTATGAAAGAATATTTCGGCACTGTGCCGGTACTGTGTTGGAACTGTGACTTCACTGATATGTGTAAAGCGACCTTAACACAAGTGCAGTTGTTATTTGCTGAAACGTGGACTGTGGCATCGGACTGCTTTTGCCGTCCTCATTGACTAGAATACCTAGTCTCTGACTTCCCCTTTGGGGATAATCATGCTGGGCAGAAGCCTCCCACGTGGACAATAGCACGTGGGGATATTGGGCCATAACCCACCTTCTCCTTCTTCTTCTTCAGCCCTTTTTTATATACCCAATGCTGAATAAGAGCTTCATCCATGCTTTTCCAAACGGTGCGATCCAGGGCTTTCCGCATCCAGTCTTTCTCCGGTATTTGGGTTAGGTCATCGGTCCATCTCCTAGGCTGTCTTTCTACGTTTCTGCGCCCGTTCCGTGGCCTCTATTCCAACACCTTCAACCCCCATCGCCTGTCAGACCTACGGCATATGTGGCCAGCCCACTTCCACCTAACCCACCACGCTGGCCCAATGCGGGTTGGTGGGTTTTAACGACTGTCATGTCATACGACAACAACTGGGACTAGCAGCTTAACGTGCCTTTCGAAGCACCGGAGATGCTCGAGATGTTTTGAATTTGGTCACCCATCCAGCGACCCGGCATTGCGAAAGTTGCTTGGCATACAAGATCGCAAGCCGAACGCGTTACCTGCTGCGCCATCGAGCTCCTCGATCCTTGGGGAATAGTTGTGAGGATATGTATGTAAGTGCCACAACTACCTATTCCTGCCGCCGAGCAGCAGTGTTTTAATGGCTTTGATGGGTAAGATCATCATAAGATCCAGTGAAATGACAGGAAATAGGGGTATAACAACTGAAGCGTTATGCCCTGAGTGTGGCGCGCGGCCATGGGCTTTCCATTAGGCGGACTCGTAATAGTTCCTGTGTTGCTAATGATTCATTCATTTGACGACCTCCTTGGTCGAGTGGTTTGTACACCGGTTGGTTCGAACCCCGGTCGGGTCAATTTAGAAATTATTGTTTTCTAAATTGTCTCGGGTCTGGGTGTTTTATATGTATAATAAGTATGTATTTAAGTATTTTAAGTATGTTTATCCGTTGTCTAGTAACCATTTAACGAGTTTCTTCGAAGCTTCTCTTGGGCTAGATAATTGGTGTGATTGTAGGAAAGATTTATTTATTTATTAATTCTAACTTTAGTTCTGGAAGTACTAGGAAAGAACAGAGTTTTGTTGTGCCGGAGGCCAAGATCCGTTTCTTGTTGCACCTCCAAAAGATGGAATCGTGTACTAGCACTTGATGTCCTATTGTAACTTCTCGCCCTAACCTAAATCGAATGCCTAGTCTACCTTATAATACATACACACATCCTCGCCGCTTTTACCTTAACTTAACTTATTATCTAATTCTTAAAACTAATTAACCTAATTTATCTACAATCTAATGGTTGTGTTTGGAGTTTTGTGTAGTGCGTATTGTTTGTATGATGATGAAACCTTAGCATAGCTTAATTCTATTTGCAGTGAATTTCAGTCAAGCAATGTAATATTATAATAACTACTATTTTGGCCAGATCGTCTAGTGAACCCTCCGTTGTTAACCGCATTTAAGTAACTCAAGTTCTTTCGTGAAAGTTTAGTAATTGGCTTATCCCTGTGTTAAATTATTTTCTCCTGACCTAATTATCTACCAGTCTATAGATCATAACATAGATATGTGTAGCCTAGCAATGACTCCGTCTGAACTGTGACCTAAATCCTTCACTGCAGCTGCGGGGAAGATTTGTAACCACTCAA
The DNA here is from genome assembly GCA_963921215.1 of Scoparia ambigualis. Lineage (NCBI taxonomy): Eukaryota > Metazoa > Arthropoda > Insecta > Lepidoptera > Crambidae > Scoparia > Scoparia ambigualis. Next base: position 8,150,430 of record OY992511.1, on the reverse strand, counting down.
AGATAATCAGATGATAGCTATATATATATACCTACTATGATGTATCGATTATAACAAAGAATTAGTGTATGACACAAGAAAGAAAAAGGAAAATTAAAATTAAAAACTTTTATATACTTACCTTTTTACATGTCATTTAATGTTGATTAAACTTACATTTAATAACAAACATTTAATAGGTAGGTAATTTGATTCTAAACTAAAATGTACTTTGCAAACATTTTTATCACTGATGATGGGTTTTCTGTTTGCTCTTATCGATACCTATTTGTTTTGTTTTGTTTTTCTTTTCAGAGCGACTTATCATAGTTGTAAAAATTAGAGGCTAAATCTTTAACATTAGTAAAAAGGGGATGATGTTGCTGGTTGTACAATTAGTAACATAAATGAATGTAATTTTAATTAAGTAATCTTTATTGTACAATTGTTTATTATCCTCAATAAATAAATAAATAAATAAATAAATAAATAAATAGCTTAGCTTGCAGGTATTATTATTTATTAAAAGTAGCATGATACATAAGAAGTCTTGTGCAATTTACATGACATATTAGAGGATTCTGGTAATTTAATAGCCCCTCCCCGCTATTAGCATGCCGACCAGCTCATTGTTTTATATCAGCTCTGACCAGATTGACTTTAACATTAATTAGCCTGTGGCTTTAATTATTTAATCTGAGAATTTACATCTCTCCTCAGAGTTTAATTTCATCTTACATTATGAACTATGTGTTAGCAATTTAAATTCTTATTATTCCACATAAATCAATAGAGTTTATCTCAAGGCTTGCTATCATCCAAATATCCTTTTCACATTAAGAACTTAATTATTCAATGCAATAACTTATGTCTTATGATTTCACTTATTGAACAGAGGTGGAAAGCCAGCATTCTACCGGACACTTATTCCTCTGATTATTGTGTCTATTATAAGAGATCACAATGTAACAATATTAACTTACTGGTCTTTTGTCTTATTAGAAAATTAATATTCAGTTCTATAAAGGGTGGATAATTTATTCAAACGCCACTTCGGGCAGTGGCTAAAATAGAATGCTATTAATACAGGTAAAATTACTTTTATTTACTCTTAGTATTTATTATACAGGTCCTATAAAGTTCCAATATAACTACATTGGATTGGCTGCATTGGCAGATTATCACATCTTAAGTTTATTAAAGGATGTTTGATTCATTCAATATCCTACTCATTTAGGAAGTGAACTTAAATAGAATACTATCATTTGAAGTAAATTACTTTGGGTTATTCTTAGTGTTCATTATACAGATCTTATAAAGTATAAGTACATCTCAAGTTTATTGAAAGATGTTTAATTCATTCAATATCCTTGACTTTTAGGAAGTGAACTTAAATAGAATACTATCATTTGAAGTAAATTACTTTGGTTTACTCTTAGTGTTCATTATACAGATCTTTTAAAGTATAAGTACATCTCAAGTTTATTGAAGGATGTTTAATTTATTCAATATCCTTGACTTTTAGGAAGTGAACTTAAATAGAATACTATCATTTGAAGTAAATTACTTTGGTTTACTCTTATTGTTCATTATACAGATATTATAAAGTATAAGTACATCTCAAGTTTATTAAAAGATGTTTAATTTATTCAATATCCTTGACTTTTAGGAAGTGAACTTAAGTTTATTATTTTTCCATTAACTTCCACCCCTGTCTCTCAGACTGAGTGGTTAATTTGATAGCCTACTAAATCATAGTTAGTATGTTTTTAGTAGGTATTAAATTAGGTAGTTAATTATCCCTGTTAATCATTGAATCAATTACATTTAGAAGTTATCTTTTACTCACTTTAATAAGTATAAAGCTGACTGTACTAGATATTAGTCTGATTGATTTAGATTGTTCCCATTAAATATTTCAATGTTCCATATTATTAGGAGCAAGTACTTACATATCTTAAGAGGTCTTTGACCATTGAGGTGAATTCTAATGGTACTAGTAGACTATTATCAGGCTAATTAGCAGGTTGTTATCAATCAATTATTTCTATGTCTCAGATTATTAGAAGCTCATAGCTTGTAATATTTCTAACCTAGGTTCTAAACTGGTTTTAGTTGTTCAGTTTGTATCAGCTTATATTTTACTAATAGGTATCGGATGTATACTTTTAATATCTTGAAGAGTGTAGCAATATAAGATCGTATCGCATCCCAGGGAAAGCTAAAAATGCCTGTTTGGTCATTTCAGTATTAGAAATCAAACATCACAGTACAGCTATGCTTATTTGCTATAACTTTTAGTATTTTTCTTGTAATAGGAAACCAGTCTAGACCTTTTAGGTATTCCAAAGTAATGATGGTACGATATTATCATACTTCTGTTAATTATTTAAAATGAATAATTAATTGGTAACAACTTTAGGAAAACAATTAGAATTTTATCGGCCTGCGGTAACAGATTACTTGCCTAGATAGGACCCACATCACTTCATCATAATTTTATTTAGCACCGTAACTTAATTACCCCTACCTTACTAGTCTGAATTAATCCAGCCTGGCCTCGCGGCTCAAGCACCCAACCTATGTACGCACAGCGTGCAAACACCTTGCCCTCCCTTAACTAACAATATATAAAACCGCCTACCTATAGATTCCTACAGCTTTCCTCACTTGAAAATGCCTATATTTCGTCGAACTAACAGTCCCTACTTGTGTACTTTGCAATCTAGGCCCAAGCCACATTTAACTTAACTTCGTGGTGAGTTGTGAGAGTCGCATTGCCCCTGAAAGCAACTGACTCCTAAATGTTCTATCAGTCGAGCCAGTATACTCAGTGTGTTATTTTCCTATCACTACACTGTGTGTACGGAGGTAGACTCGAAATTGGACTGGGTCATACGGGTCTACCTCCAGCTAAATGGTGTCTGACCTATCTTCAAATTTCACTAGGGAGACAACTGTCTCTCCCCCATTACTCCGTCGAAGATAGTGTATTGTTTAGCGTAATGATATAAAACGCCGACCTTATTAAATACAATCAAAGGTCATCCAGACCGAAGTCTGTTGAAAGCTATATTGGTTTCGTTGCCACCGTTATGCGTTTCCGCCAATATACCCCAAAATACTTCATTTCGTTAACGGATTCGAGTTGCGATCGCAATAGTTTTACTTTATTAATCACTTTCAATTTCACAAATCTTAATTAATATCGCAGCTCGAATATCACTTAGCGCACTATCAAAGCTCGGACACTATTTTTCCCGTATGAGTAGTTACCGCACTCTTAATTTGGACCGCGCCTCCGACGTCCCAAAATTGAATGCCCGCTAATTTTCCGCCCTTTTCCCAAGCATCTTCACTTTCGCGCCACGCGCCCCCAACATCCGCCCGCGCGAGTCCGCTTTTCCTCCCTTCAACCAATCGCTAGCTGTTTCCCGACGCGCCTCGCCTTCGCGTCCCTCATTATTTGTTATACGCGAACTTCGCGTTGCACCACGTGGAGATATCATCCGACCTCTCTTTCTATCTTTTTCTCAACCTCTCGCTCGCTCATTGCCGCCTTCGCCGCGCAATTCTAAAATTTTTCCATAATCTAACCAAATCTCGTCCGACAGCCAATATTACATGTTTGAATATCTAAATGTAGCCTTCTATTAACAATTCCCTCTCAATAATCATCCACTTAAGCCAATAATCCTATATTTTGGGAAATTATAAAAAAGTTCCGTATTCCGACCATAGGTGGCGTCCGCCCGTATGTGAACCGCTTTGCCGACTCGCAAAGCCCCGCGAAATTCAAACTAAAGATAAAGTCCTAGTCAAACTAGCAACCTTACGCGAAGCCCAAGTAAATAACTCCCGCTAGACGGCGCCTATGTCGCAAGGGACGCGCAGAGCAGTCCCCGCGAAATTCAAAATAAAGAAGTCAAACTAGCAACCTTATGCGAAGCTCAAGTAAATAACTCACGCTAGACGGCGCCTATGTCGCAAGGAGCACACAGAGCAGTCCCCGCGAAATTCAAACTAAAGATAAAGCGCTAGACCACTGACCATTATTCTGAACTAGTTTATTATTCCCTTTTTCATGCTTATTATATTAATGGTGCTACGCATTAATATTTATTTTAGTGCTACTCTCACACATTCCTTACTAACGGACGGATACCATTCATTCTGTACCGTTACACTATGGCATACGATGTTTTAAACGATGCGTGAAGAATCACAATGTAGGCCGGCAGAATGGATTGATTAATGCTACGTTCCTTATATTACGCTGCACCAGTTGTCCTCGCGCCTGGACTTTACTTCCACTTAAACTCAGATGGAGTGAGGTCATTGGCCGGGCTTAATATTAAAAAAAACCACTACGGGTCGCTAAACCAGCGGAGTAAGTAAGTTCCATGAGGTTATTTGTCTCTCGAATCTATTTATAGTTATGTGACGCTATGCAGCAAAATTTTAAGCATAAACATAGTGGTTACATAAGTTAGTGAAGGAATAGAACTTTTCAACGTTGTGCGTCTTTGTTGAACAAAACTGGTGTTGTCCCCACGGAGACGAACGAAGACGTTTTTGGTACACAAACACGACTGAATTTGAATAAGTAAATATATTTGTACCGAACAAACATTTTTACTAATTCAATTACTTAAACAACACGTTGTTCAAATGATTATATTCTTTATTGCACAGAAACACAGTAACAAAAGTGACAAGAGACATTTATGCAAAGGTGGACTTATCTCTTAAAGAGGTCTCTTTCGGTCAAACCAGAGAGAGTGCGAGAAAAATGGTATAGGGGTGACACAAAATGCAACAAAAAAAAGACAGTTACCTAACCCTATAAATTAGAAATAAACTAGAAATAGAAATCCTACTAATATTATAGACGCGAAAGTTTGTAAGTATAGATGGATATTTGTTACCTTTCACGTAAAAACTACTAAATGGATTTGGAAGAAATTCGGCATAAAGATAGTTTATATAACCTAGATTAACACATAGAATACTTTTTATCCCGGTATTCCCACGGGAACGGGAACCACGCGGGTGAAACCGCGAGCGGCCGCTAGTATAAACTAAAAATAGACTAAACTTTGCACGTACATCCAACAGCGTACAACAACAACACAGCGGCGGGTTCATTACCTATAACGCTGAGCACATGTGCAGTAGTCATTTGGTAAAACATGGACTATTGTAGTACACTGTACAGTCACGAGCAAAAATATGTAAAAAATTGTAACTCTTAATACAATGGAATAAGAGTCAGAGTGTATGCATATTGGCGCTCGTGACTGTACACTACATTTGTGGTCCTTATTGCCTAGTCCCTAACTTACCTTTTGAGGACTATATGAGTATACATGTAGGAAGTTTTATTTATTAGTTTCAAGTGTCACAATTTGAAATATCTTTATTATTTGCTTGAATTTTGGGTACTTACATACCTAGTATGGTGTACTTACAAAAAACAATTCTCAGAGGTGAAAACTTTTAAGATTTGATGAAGCAATGTTAAGTAAAAAACATAAGCATCTAGCACTGATAAAATTTCGACGGGTCAAAACAAGACCTCGGTAGCCAAGTGGTTAAGGCAGCCGCCCGGAATGCGGAAGGTGCGTGGTTAGATTCCCGCCTGAGGTTGTCGTCTTTTTTCAGTTTAAAACAATTTTTTTTCTAAAGTATATTTAAGCGTTAAAAACGCTAAAATATATAAAAAACATTAAAAACAATTCTCTTCAAAAGCTACTTATTTTGTAATTTTAAGCATACAAATATTTTTAATTTAAATAAATAACAACCGCGAGTACAAAACAAGCCAATACAAAGCAGCCTCTCAATAATTACTGTTTAAATATTCTTGTACAGAGTAAAAGCCGGCCTACAAAATGCTTCTTCACGCCTCGTTTGAAGGACCCTATGTCATAGGTAGAAGGGAATACGTGTGCTGGTAGACTATTCCATCTTTTGGAAGTGCGACAAAGAAACGAGTCACCAAATTTCTTTGTGCGTGATGGAATGTTAGAGACTGTAAATTGGTGACTCCGGAGAGCAGCACGCGTACTCCTATGGAGGAAGGGAGAAGGAGGGATGAGGTCAAAGAGTTCTTCAGAGCACTCGCCATGGTATAAACGGTAAAAGACGATGAGTGACGCAATATCTCTACGCAATTGCAAAGGCTCGAGAGTTTTAGTGACCTCCGCATTGCCGATAATGCGCACAGCGCGGCGCATCTTTAACAAAATTACATAATTGTTTAATGTAGAGACCAGTCAGTAAGGATTCTGTATTTATTAAATAAAGGACTGCAGGACTCTAGACGATATGCACCAAACAGAGATCTAACACATTTTTTTGGCATCTGAACAACCTCTAAATATCGGTACAATTTCCCCATTATATCATGATACCATATATTGTAGTTCCGATGCTACATGAGCTTGGTATGCTAGGAGAGCAGTTTCCACAGAGGAAACTTCTTTGAGGCTGGTTAATGCAAACGAGAACCTACTAAATTTATCACAAGCTGATCTTACGTGACTCTTCTAGTCACAGTCGTCATCAAAATTTAATCCTAGAAACTTAGTTGATTGCAATGTGCAGTCAACTAAGTTTCTAGGATTAAATTTTTGTAATCATTGAAAAATGATATCAAAGAATGTTTTAAACTTTAAAAAATCAACAGAGGAACCAAAGTTTCAGTAGCTTCAGTAGCTCAGTTTAAGAGCTGGCGTCCGAATAGTGAAAGGTCAAGGTTCGTGTCACACGTGAAGCGAGACTTTTATCAACCATTTGATAGAACACTGCCACACGTTTTAAAGTTATTTACTTAACAAATGTTTCAAGGATTTGTAAATTATGTCACAAGCAACGTTGTACTATAGGTCAAAGTGTATCTAGGATTAGTTTTATTGTACTGATAAGTTAGTTAGCTCTTTGTGATGACACAATTTAAGTATTACACAATTCCTTAACGATCAGCTGTCTGTCACATGAGAGTGCAACAGTAGAAACGCTAAAACAAATGTAATGCTCAGTAAATAGAGTTAAAATTGTTCTGCAGAGAACTGCTTCATTGCAATCTCTTTCTTTAAGAGCTCTTATACGTCTCACGTAACGCCTAATTGTCGCATGTTATTTTCTAAAGTTTACTACACTTTTCACGAAACGGAACTGACTATTACTAGCTTTGTTTTAAGTATATATATTCGTAAGCTTTGCCTTGCTTGTTATTTATATTTTAATTTTATCATAGATTAGGCAGTGATGAGTTTGACGGTTGGTTAACCATAACAGTGGTTAAGGCGTTTAATGGGTGATTTTGCGAGTTAAGTAACTTTTGCGATTCCGGGTCACTGGATGGGTGGCCATACATATACATACATACATATAATCATGACTATTATCTCTGAAGGGTAAGCCTGACTTATGCAATGAAGGCAGCAAAGGCAGTCCTCTGCTTTGTCCACTTTTCACCAAGTAGCGACTGCACTGCTCAGCGTGACAGGTGGTGAGCTCATCGCCGCTCTATGCTGTTGAATGTATGTGCAGTCTTTAGTTCGTTAGTCGCCTTTTACGACACCAAGGGAAGAGAGGGGGTGGTAGTATTCTTTCACCGCCACGCGACACGCTAAGTTACGGATGGGTGACCGATTTAAAAATGTCTCGAGATGTTCCCTGCTTTCGAATGCACGTAAAGCTGTTGATACCAGTTGTCGTCGAAAGATACCAGTCGTTAAAACCCACAAACCCGCATTGGGCCATCGTGGTGCGTTTTTTTTTATAAAAGAAGGAGGCAAACGAGCAGGCGGGTCACCTGATGGAGAGTAATCACCGCCGCCCATGGACACCCGCAAAACCAGAGGAATCGCAGTCGCGTTGCCGTCCTTTAAGGAAGGGATGGGGTTAAGGATGGAATAGGAATTGTGGGGGGGGGGGGGGGGGCGGGATGGGCCTCCGGAACCCTCACTGGCCGGACGAAACACAACAGCACCATATGCCATTATTTCACGCCGAATATTCGTGATTACAAGAGCACATGGGAAATTTGACATAACCCACCATGCTGGCCCAATGGGTTAGAAGTTAAATAACGACATCTTACAACAACGCAAAACTACTTAGTAAAGGCATTCTACGCATACCTTTTTATACCCGACGTTTCGACCGAGTTGCACCGGCCGTGGTCACGGGTGGACAGATACCTACACGCTACCTCACATCACCACCCTCGACACTTGCAATCTGTGATAACGTCACTAAAGAACAGAGCATTTGACCTCTGTGACCCTGAGCATTTAAAGCGTGAGCTGGATCATGTTCAGGAGGTACTCAATAAAAACGGATATCGAGTGAATCGACTACGGAAGCAGCCGACTAAGAGTGACAAACATCCCGAAGTTAGAAGACAACCAGCCTATATGCCTTATGTTAAAGGAGTTACGGACAAGATCGGCCACATATTACGCGAGTACTCGATACCGACAATATACACTCCAGGCATAAAGGTCAACAACATTGTGGGCTCCCCAAAGGATGTTTTGCCACTTCAAACACCAGGCGTATACAAGATAGACTGCAGCTGCGGTAGTTCCTACATAGGCCAGACAAAACGGACTATCCATGAGAGGGTCAAGGAACATATTGCAGCTGTGAAAAACCGCCAGTCTAACAAATCAGCCATTGCGGAGCATTTACTTGAAAGAGGCGCAAATCATTGGATCGAATTTCATCGTACGCAAGTCCTCTCCACAGATCGCCACTTTTATTCAAGAGTAGTGCGTGAAGCGATTGAAATTAAGAAACATCCGAACAATTTCAATCGGGAAGATGGTCACAAACTATCATCAGCGTGGAATCCAGTGTTTGCAAAAACGCCACTTCGTTTTAGTCTGCAATCGGCTAACTACCAGAATAAGGCTTGTATACGGAATAGGGACACCGTTAGTGTTGTGTGTGACGGTAGTTGGATAAATAATGTGACGGTGGATGAAGACTCAGCGACGCAAACGGAGGCGATACACCGCGACAGCAGTCCACCCGTGACCACGGCCGGTGCAACTCGGTCGAAACGTCGGGTATAAAAAGGTATGCGTAGAATGCCTTTACTAAGTAGTTTTGCGTTAAATCCCGTCTAAATATGTGTGCATAATGAAACGCGAAAGTTTAAAAGTGTATATAGCAAACCGCTACGGGTCGGATATTGCAAAACAAGTGCGTCATCTAGAAGTCCTTCGGAAAAGGCGGGTGCGTTTGGAAACATCGTTGGCATTTTTAGTTAGGTGTCGCGATCGAGACTTATTACCTACATGTGTGCGCATTACACCACGTAACGATATCGCATTTTCGCGAAGGATTCTAACAAACGCGAGTGTACGTCTCCTGAGACAGTTAATTCGGAACAAGTACAGTGAATTGGACACAATAAATAAGGAGTTATATGCGTTACATTTAAGTTGTAGTGTTAGTCTTTCGCGGGTGGATTATGATTTGTGTGATCGGGTGACATTTTTACAAGCGAGTCGTACCTTCGAACTGTGTAGTGCGAATCATGAGCGAAAGTTTTCTAAGCTGGTTAACCGGTTCGTCGAGAAGAAAAGGTCGTTTGTATCAAGTGAACTAAGTGACACGGTTATAAATCTATCAAGCGTGAGTCTAGATGACACTACCGTAACCATCTTGGCCAAAGGTTTGAATTTTGCTCCAACGCCAAAGCGAATACCATACGAAGTCGTGATCAGCAGCGTTGAAGAAACGATTATTCGTAATAGAGTACCACCTAACGATGCCGATACCCTAAGGCAGGACGTCGCAGTCGTTTTACGAAAATCGAAACTGCCGGCCGGTAATGTCACTACGGAAGAGCGTCAAGCACTAAAAAACATTCGAGAAAACAAAGATGTGTTAGTGCTTAAGGCCGATAAGGGAAACGCCACTGTAGTGATGAATACTATCGATTACCAACACAAGATACAGGCCTTGCTATGTGACGAAAAGGTATATAAACCGGTAAATTACAACCCCACGGCCAGAGTAACGCGTAAGATACGATCTCTTATTAATGACAACCAAGACCTATTTACCGAAGACGAGTATGAGTCACTGTACAGACCAAAATCACATCAACCACCGAAATTATATGGCCTGCCCAAAATACATAAATCCAACGTGCCGTTGCGGCCTATCGTAAGTCAAATTGCTTCTCCTACTTACGACCTTGCAAAGCACGTTGCGTCAGTATTGCGGCCACTTGTGGGTAAAACACCGTCTTTCGTCAAGGACTCACGCCACTTTGTCCAAACTATAAAAAGCCTAATATTGGAACCGGACGACATTATGGTGAGTTTTGATGTGGAATCGTTGTTCACCAATGTTCCAATCAAGGAGTGTTTGGACGTAGTCCGGGAAAAACTGAAGGTCAACGAAATGCCGCGAAATTACATTGATCTGCTTAAACACTGTTTGGACGGCAACTATTTTCTTTTCCAAAGTCAATATTACCTACAGATTGATGGTGTCGCAATGGGAAGCCCAGTCGCCCCGGTACTTGCCAACATCTGGATGGAACATTTTGAAGAGAAGGCACTGAGCCTCGGTCCGAAGACCATCCGACTTTGGAAAAGATACGTAGATGACATCTTCAGCGTCGTTAAAGGAAGCAAGCAGGAAGTGGATCAGTGGATGCAACATCTCAACTCCCTTCACCCGAAGATGAGGTTTACATATGAGATGGAGGCGAATAGGTCGTTGGCCTTTCTAGATGTCAAGATGACCGTGAGACCAAATGGGTCCGTAACACACTGTGTTTACCGAAAACCCACGCACACGGACAGATACCTACACGCTACCTCACATCACCACCCTCGACACTTGCAATCTGTGATAACGTCACTAAAGAACAGAGCATTTGACCTCTGTGACCCTGAGCATTTAAAGCGTGAGCTGGATCATGTTCAGGAGGTACTCAATAAAAACGGATATCGAGTGAATCGACTACGGAAGCAGCCGACTAAGAGTGACAAACATCCCGAAGTTAGAAGACAACCAGCCTATATGCCTTATGTTAAAGGAGTTACGGACAAGATCGGCCACATATTACGCGAGTACTCGATACCGACAATATACACTCCAGGCATAAAGGTCAACAACATTGTGGGCTCCCCAAAGGATGTTTTGCCACTTCAAACACCAGGCGTATACAAGATAGACTGCAGCTGCGGTAGTTCCTACATAGGCCAGACAAAACGGACTATCCATGAGAGGGTCAAGGAACATATTGCAGCTGTGAAAAACCGCCAGTCTAACAAATCAGCCATTGCGGAGCATTTACTTGAAAGAGGCGCAAATCATTGGATCGAATTTCATCGTACGCAAGTCCTCTCCACAGATCGCCACTTTTATTCAAGAGTAGTGCGTGAAGCGATTGAAATTAAGAAACATCCGAACAATTTCAATCGGGAAGATGGTCACAAACTATCATCAGCGTGGAATCCAGTGTTTGCAAAAACGCCACTTCGTTTTAGTCTGCAATCGGCTAACTACCAGAATAAGGCTTGTATACGGAATAGGGACACCGTTAGTGTTGTGTGTGACGGTAGTTGGATAAATAATGTGACGGTGGATGAAGACTCAGCGACGCAAACGGAGGCGATACACCGCGACAGCAGTCCACCCGTGACCACGGCCGGTGCAACTCGGTCGAAACGTCGGGTATAAAAAGGTATGCGTAGAATGCCTTTACTAAGTAGTTTTGCGTTAAATCCCGTCTAAATATGTGTGCATAATGAAACGCGAAAGTTTAAAAGTGTATCTTACAACAACTACCGGGACCAACGTCCTTTCGAATCACAGAGAAGCTTTACAAATAAAAAATTATTCACCTATTTTGGGAACTACATTTGGGTTACTCGCCTTTACGCTGGCACCCCTTTCCAAAAAATACCGGTACATTATGTTACATACCAACCAACCAAGTTATTACAATAATTATACAATCTTTTTATCCCTGTTCATTATTTGCACCAACGATGTATTACACCCATTATTCGCAAGTCAGCCTGTAACTTTTTCTCGACTAGCACCTAGATTTTTCTTAAAAATAAATATTAAGATAAGTAGGTTTATCATAGCATATTTACATATAATATATCTGATTGGGAGAGATTCGTAAGAGGGTGGTATTACGCCGGGCGAGCCAGCAATGCGTGCTGCAACGCAGCGTGGCTCTACCACTCAGTTGTTGTGGCCACACAGCGTTGTGGCGTTGTGGCCCACTCGCTCCATGTAATGTTGTCTATGTGAAGCCTAGCAGTGGGAGTTTAGAGGCTGACTATGAAGTACCTCCTCGGAAAACATTACGAGTATAAACGCCTCGGCGCGGCCGAGTAGTAAAGCTCGAACGCTCGGCTCGTTATACTGGGTCCTTAACATCAATTCTTAGAGCAGTATATTACTTTAATCTTACTATGCAATTTCCCTTTTGAATAGTAAAACCGGGTCGCGTAGCGGTGAAAGAATACTACTACCCCCTCTCTTCTTTTGAGTGTCGTAAAAAGCGACTAACGGTCTAAAGACTGCACATACTTCCAACAGCATAGTTCGGCGATGGCCTCACCACCTGTCATGCTAAGCACATGTGCTGTCGCTATTTGGTGAAAAGTGGACTATGGTAGACGACTGCTTTTGATGTCTTCATCGCCAAGTCCATTAACCCCAGTAAACACGCGCAATATTCTAAGGTTAGCATCCAACCAAGGCAAACATGTACGTTTGTACTGGATTAAAGCGCACGCAGTGTTGGAGGGAAACGGGAGAACCGACCAATTTGCCATTCATCATTCGTAATGAATCTCTTGAGAAATGGAACGAAAGGTACAAGTCGAGCGACATAGCCGAGGTTACAGAGAACTTATTCCCAGACGCCATAACAGCTTACCAGACCACCCGGAAGCTGACACATACTCACCTCACCACACCGGCTCTTACGGGGCATGGCGGGTTTTCAGCATACCTGAACAGGTTCGGGTGTAAGGATAATCCGTCGTGCGTCTGTGATCCTGACACACAAGAAACCCTCCTACACATCCTCTCCGAGTGCCCTTTACACGCTCTGGAGAGGCTACACCTAGAAATACAAATAGGTGTCAAGGTAGGGATAGCAAACTTTGCCGACCTCATAAAGGGCGAATATAAAACATTTTTCTTAAAATATTGTGTGAAAATAGTAGCACAAGTAAAAAGTAGAAATATGACTTAGAAAATAAGAAACTAGAATATCAAGCAGGAATGATATATATACGTATGAGTATAAGTATATATCAATTTCCAAAAATAGATTAAGTTCGGAGTATAAGGGAGTAGTTTTTTCTTTTTATTTGTTGTTTTTTTTTTGTGTGTAATTAAGTTATGTTGTTTTTGTTCTCCTTTTAATGTTGTGTTTATTATAACCAAATTTTTTAACAATCAAATAAATGTAGAAACATATAGAGATCAAGTTTAAAAATGTATTACATTAGGATTGAAAGTGTAACTGATAAACAATTACCCAATAAATATGTTAGTAAAGTAAGAAATACTCAAAATTAACACAATGATAGATTAAGGACAAGTGATGTAATTAGTACAAGAAAATGTAATAGATAGATAAAAAGAAAAAACATATAATAAATCGTGAGGAAGACACTCATTTCCTCAGTGTAGGTACTTAGTATTAAGAACAGCATGGAAAAATAAAAAGCTTAGTTAATCAGCTCAACACATAGTAAAAGCGGAACACCCACCGCTAAGGAATGAATGGTGATGGATGAATGTGTGGTATTATGCGGAATGAAAGTGCGAGAGGAATTAAAACGTGGACTGGTATTTAAGAGGATTTGCGATAATAAGGGCTTCGGCGACTGCAGTCGGGGAAGTATTAAAAAAAACTAAAAAAAAAAACCCTTCGGGAATAAATAGCCGTGTTTATTATGTACTAGCGGCCGCTCGCGGTTTCACCCGCGTGGTTCCCGTTCCCGTGGGAGTATCGGGATAAAAAGTATTCTATGTGTTAATCCATGTTATAAACTATCTCTATGCCGAATTTCATCCAAATCCATTTAGTAGTTTTTACGTGAAAGAGTAACAAGCATCCATCCATACTTACAAACTTTCGCGTTTATAATATTAAGTAAGATAGGATGTATGTAAAATTAAAAAAATGCTGACTAGGAGGCGACAGTAAAGCCCCCGGTCCTGTGTTCAATTCCCAGGGCGAGCAAAGTGTGTTTCACATTTATTTATGCATGACCCGGGTTGATCACCAACCCGCAACCTATCGAAGCTAATAGAATAAACCTGTGTCGTTACGCAATAAAAGTTTTGCGATGTTCTGAGAAAAGGGAATACGGATCTGAGGAAATCCTAATAAAAAAAGGGATATTTAATTTCGCGAACAAGCCGTACCTGGCAACCTGGCGTCTTCTCAGGGTTGTCACATTGAGGTTTGGTAGGAAAAGGGAGCTCACATCTTATGACGCACGCATGCGCTATTTTAATATTAAAGGTTTGGAGGTCCGGCGTAAGAAGCATGATTTAAGTTATCTGTACAAAATATTGAAAGGCTCTTTTAAGACTTCTCTTATGTCGGATATACGCCTTAAAATACCATCTAAGTCGTCTAGACATAATTACTCTTTCTCGGTGCCTTTCTGCAATAACAATGTTTTCTTTCATAACCCCATATACAGAATGTGTCGCGAATATAACACACTATTGAATAGAGTGGATCGTGTGCCTGACATCCATGGTTCATCTCTAGACGCTTGGAAGTCTAGTCTTCACTAAATTATGGAATGATTAATTTATTACCTGAATTTATTGTTTATTGAGTGTTATGTTTTTGTGTATCCCTATTTAATTTTGAATTAGCAATTATTAATGTTTAATAAGCAATTTTTATGTTTTAGTTTTAATTTTGAATTTAATTTTGAATTGGCAATTATTAATGTGAATTTTTTGTAATTACTTTAGAAATAATGTTTTATACTTAATTATTTTTATCTCGATGTGTTTTATGCATGCTGTCTGCACATACTTTGGAAGTGCAGTCTCCTTAAGTTTGTACAAGCCGAAAATGTAAACGATGTAATTTCGTTTTGTGTAGCTAATAAAATAAATAAATAAAAATAAAAATCCTGACTTGGGTACTTTGAGGTCAATACGGATGTAGAATGCTTCTCTCCAAATACTTATCAATTATTATGTAATAAACTTATAGAGTGTGTCTAATGGCATTACCAAAGATGGAAAAAGGTAGAGTTGGGAGCATCGGAGAACCTAAGTTAATTTTGATACGAAAAGACAAAAACGTATAATAAATAATGCCATGTGTCTGAAGTTGAATTGAATTTCTTATTGGCATCGCGTTTATGAAAGCCGGGATGGCAGCATATTAGCGGAAACATCGGGCTACATTAACGTCTTAGGATACCTTTAAAATAAACTTGAAGTAATATAGTTAACAACAAAGTAATATGTACAAAGTATGTACTCTTCAAGGCATTCTAAATTACAGAGTAGGCACTATGTAGTAACTTTATCCTCGTGCTTCTTGGAAGCTGAAAACTTTGAAAGGTTTGCTAGAAACAAGGAGCAGATTGTTATATCGAGTTTATGTGAACACTCCATACTAATTTATGGATAATACTTTATTTTAAAGACTAATTCTTTTCATTTATTTGGTTATATAATTAGGGTTTCTCATTTCTCGACTTTTTTTGTTCCCGGATAACGAGACTTTTCGAGCACCATTTCCCGGGAATTCCTGAGAAGTCGGGAATTTGATTAACCTCACATTTTTTTTTAATTAGCTGTTACTGACAAATATCATCACTTTGATATAATGTAAAAGTCAAAGTGTTTCATTAAAATAAATAATGATATTTATGAAATATACCTAATCTATATAAAACTTTTGTAATAATAACTAACGACATTTAAATCACACTCTTTTGATAGTCATCTCCGTCTTCGTTACATACATAAAATTACAAATTAGAGTAACAATAGCAGCAATTTTCTGTTAATAGGGTAGTAAAAGGATGTAAAATTAGATATTTTTTGTAATAAGTAACACAGGAATTAACGGATAAAATGTTTACTAGAAAAAAATCAACCAGTCTCAGGAAGCTCGAGTGGGATTTGAACCCACGACCTTTGGATTGCCGGTCCACTGCTCTAACCGCTGAGCTACCGAGACCCCAGGAGACTTGTTGAATTTTACCTAGTTGTTTGATTTACGCTGCAAGCCAGCGGTAACCTGAGACTGGTTGATTTTTTTCTAGTAAACATCTATATAGCATTGTAAATGCAAAAATTTCAATAATACAGGAATTAACGTCAAATTGCTATTTTTTTAGTTTTTTTTATTTCTCGACTTCCCGCGTACTTAACCCTTTTTTTCTCGTCTCGACTAAGGCCAAATTTTCCGGGAATTCCCGCTTCGAGACTCCTCGATGAGAAACCCTAGTTATATTTCAAAGGAAAATTGCTTATGGGATAGATATTGGTATGTGAGTGGGAAAGTTATTTATTACTTATACATTATTATATATTATTTACCTAAAGTGGAGTGAGAGAGTTGTTATGTACAACAGGGAACTGTAATCAGAAAAAAATAGGTAGGTAGAAAGTGATAAGTAAACAAAAATAGATTTTTCTTCAAAATGGAGTTCAATACGCACATACCTATCAGATAACACTTGTAGGAGCTATAAATGTATTTAGTATGAACTCGTTAATATCTAAATATGTTAATAATTATAAAACAATATAAGTATGTTACTTTGTTATCTGCCGGGTGACTGACATTTTGCCCGTTAGTTTCCTCACTCCGATCATTACGCGTGCAGTACGCAATAGTGGCGGTTGATTTAGTTTCAAACTTGATTTTGTGATTAACTAACTAACTAAATCATGTATCCAAATCCCTTCCATAGGCGGCACTCCATCGTTTGGCAAATGCTGGACAAATTTTTCCGAAGAGAAGTGCGTTCTAGAAAGTCGAAAAGGAGAATTTGAAAAGTTTTGTTAACAATATAAGGAATGGAAACAGTATTTGTCTCTGGTAAGTTATGTGTAGTAGTACACTTTTTTTGGTTAAAGTTTAATTAGTAATTTAAAATCTTGTGAATCGAGCACAAATGTTTGGCAGCAAATCTTAAAACGACAAAAATACAGGCGGTTTTTGTAGATGGTTAAATTAGAAGCGTTTATTCATAGCAAAAACCAACATAAAAATTTTCTAATTGTCCCAATAATATATTTTCACTCTACTTAATGTCAAAAATACTATCAGTTCATACATAATGGGTATGATTGTTTTCTAAATTGTACTTCTATTTGTATTATAAATGCATAATTTTAATAACTAGGCAACCAATTTAGAATGATAAATAATTTAAAAATTATTACAAAAAAAAATATCTTACAAAAACTACAAACTGAAATTTTGTCAGGCATATTTTTAATGAGCATTGCATGGCATTCCTTTAAGAAAAGAAAAATTTATCTCGAAATCTTGTAAAAGGTACTACAAAAGTAAGGCGTACCTATGTCTTGTTAGTTTCAATCACATATTAGAGGCGATCGAAGCTTGTAAGTATGTTTATCTTGTAAAGCGAAATCGCGGAGGGTCGCAATTAATATTTTATAATGTAGGTATACTGTTTATTATAACGCAATTTCTTATCATAGTAATAAATGACTGATGTGAGTCCAACATTATGATATTATTACCTACTTCTGTATCACGTGACTACTACTGCGATCATTCTCTAAAATAATGGCTTCGTGCGACCAGCACATTTAGCCAGTGTCAAGTTTTTAATAGTAATTATTATTTTCTTTACATTAGGTGGATGATAATGAGTGATAATGAATGTTTAATGGTAAATGATTTTTCCCCCAAACCCCTCGAGACTCAATAAAGCTGTGGGACTTTATTGAGGTCTCACACGAACTTCTTGAGAGAATTTGAAAAGTGATGTTGCACTGTTTTGTTTTATTTGCTAACACTCATGCACGTTCACGAACACTTAACAGTAAATAATCCACCATTATTTCAGATTAATATTCGACAAAACACAAATTATAGAAAATAATACAAAACTGTAGACATGACGCTTCACTTTCCCGCCAAGAAGTCCTACTGCGTAATTAAAGGAATTACTTTTAAGTTTTTTTTAAAATATATTTCAATACGGGGACTGGACATAGCCTATTAACCTTTGCAATACGCTAGGCCTAGACAATTGGGATAATGCAATATGGAATAGAATGATGAATGTTAGTATTTAAATTATAAAAACAATAAGTACGTCATTTAGCGAACGCCAAATAGGTAGTTATAAAACTTTGAAGAGTTATAATATAAGTATAATACAACATCATTCCTTTTTATTTATTCTTTATCAATTAATATTAAAAAGCTAAAGAGTTTGTTTGCTTGAACGCGCTAATCTCAGGAACTACTGATCCGATTTGAAAAATTTTTTCAGTGTTAGATAGCCCATTTATCGGGGAAGGCTATAGGCTATAATTTGTTTAGGTACGGGTACGGGTAGTAACCCGTGCGAAGCCGGGGCGGGTCGCTAGTTCAATTATATGCTGTGGTAGCGATCGACTGGGATTGTATTTACCAAGTATCTCTTAACTTTTCTACCAATTTACTATTGGTAAACGCTAACGAATAGACAGAGCGTTTGCCGGGAGGCAGTATCATTCAAGCGTCGCTGACTTTGTCTTCCACTTTGTAGTAATAGGTATTGTTTTAAGTTCTGTATTTTAAGCTTTGCTAATTTCAAATAATCACTAGGTACATTGTTTATATAATATATACACATTTTTTTATATTATTTATTATTATCAGCTTATAAACGTCCCACTGCTGGGCACAGGCCTCTGGGTCAGGATATTGAACCATAACCCACCACGCTGGCCCAATGCGGGTTGGTGGGTTTTAACGACTGCCATCTTACGACAACAACCGGGACCAACGGCTTAACGTGCCTTCCGAAGCACGGAGGAGCTCGAGATGGTTTTAATCGGTCAGCCATCAGGCGACCCGGCATTGCGAAAGTTACTTAGCGGGCACGATCGCAAGCCGAACGCGCTAGCTTCGAGCTCCTCTTATTTATTTTTTACACTGTATTAAAATTTTTAATACAGTGTAAAAAATAAAAAAACGGGGACAAAACTTAAATTTTTTAGTAGGAAACACTGTCAGGTTGGAATTCTATTAGTTAGGTAAATGAAAAGAGAAGTTGTTGTGAGCTTGATTTGAAACTTTTAATGTTGGAATAGCTGTGAAAAATGCTTTACTTTTAAACCTTTTCACTGTTTATAAAAACAGATTTTATGTACATGTATACACATAATAATAAAAAAAAATCAAAAAATTATAAATGATCTCATCTACCTACCTAAAACATAAAGGCCGACCAGTAAAAGCAAATCGTAAAAACCCTGGGTGTTTCTGTTTGATAACCAAAATCCTTTAATCCGAATAGACGAAATTTTTCCTGTATATATATTATTAATGTTTATATTGAAAATAACAGGAATTGATAATGGTCGAAGCGTAAGCATAACAACCAAACTCAATTTCGCATCTACATAAAAAAAACCGTTTGCCACCAATTCGCGCATCACTTCAGAAAGGCTATTTCTTTGTTTGTTGTGTTTGAAATTGTCGGAGCAAGATAATAACATCATGTAAGAAAGAAAATTTTTGCAAATCCGTCACTAGCGTTTTTAGCCGCGTCCACGTCGACCGAGCACGGCCTGCGAGGCAGCCCCGCGGGCCAATGACTCATGTCTCCTTTTCACGTCCGCAGACCGAGGAAACTTTTAGGTTTATTGAGCTCTATTATTATAAGAACGACGTTTATATTCATCTAATGCACTACAATTTTATTGGCAATCCACGTCAAGACCTAACGCAGATGGTCTTCTGCGCGAGTATTTTTCTGGCGCAGGGACGTCTGGCACTTCTTGCATAACCGCGTATATCAAGCTGAAAACTGTCTGTGGAATCCTAAAAATAAATATCACAAAAATAAAAATTGGGCTCTAGCATAGTTGAAAAGACATGAACTTTCAAAACTCATAATTAATGTATTTTTTGTTTCAGGTCTGAATCGAGTCAAAAAGCAAAAAAAGAGCCGTTCTAACGACGAAGCAGAATAATTCAGTCTGCTCGACAGGCGGTAATTCAACAACAGTCTTTTCTGTCAAGAGATTAGACTTCGAAATACCGTCAGCAAAATTCATCTGCAATTTTCTTCTTTCGTTACTTTACACTGGTGCTGGTGCAGGGTGTGACTTACATTGACCAATTATATTTTGTTACGTTGTATGACTTACAAAAGTTTGTATAAATGAATAAAGAGTTTAATATAGTACTTATATGATTGTATTAAAAGTAGAGGATGATTATGTTATGGGTTTCGTTTTAATGTTCTGAAAGTCACGATTTTCTTTTAAATTAAATATCTAATTTAGTTTATTAAATATCTATACTTATCTACTTATAATAAAATTGTAACTAGCCGATGTCTGTATACATTGAAGATATTTAAGAAAAAATACATAGGTAGGTACATACATAATTAATCATGACTATTATAATGGTTGGTGCAAAAATTAAAACCTTTTCTTGATTAAATCGCCATTTTATTACTTTTTACAACTTTTACAGCAATACAATTTCTCACAGCGACTTCCTTCCGACACAACCTCGTAGCTCAGCGTCTTGCGGACGAAAGGGCCGCTGCCCGATGGCCATCTTGGTTTTGTAAAGACGATTTGACAAACCGTAGACAAAGAACTGTCTACGTGACAGACAAAACCAAGATGGTGGCAGTGGTGCCAGCTTACAAAATATGAACTAAAGTTACAAAAATACAACAGCTTGATTAAATAATTTAAGTTTCCTAACAACTCGGCCATCCTACCTTACAACGAGACCCATCGTTGAGTTGTACATTATAAGAATTTTATTGATACTTAGCATTAGACCTACGACTACCATGTTGTTCCTAAACTAAGAAACATTTTTAGACATAAGTACCTACTTATTACATTTAATATCAAACAAATAATTAAAGTTTAATCTCATGCATTTTTCTAGTTATCTTGCATTAAACAAATGATTTTGCATCTTGAACATATCAACACTATATCTATATTAAAATAAATCTAAACAGACCTAACAAACAAACAATGAGTTGGTAACGGATAAAATGTTAACTTGAAAAAAAGAAAAAAAAAGAAATAGAAAAAAAAAATCAACCAGTCTCAGGAAGCACGAGTAGGATTCGAACCCACCCACCCATTTTATCCGTTATCTATACAGCACTGTGAATGCAAAACTTCAATAATAAAGATATGAATGAGTTGGTAAGCAAATCTCACAAAAACAAAACCAAAAACTTCTCTACATCGACCGACTTTACACCTTCTTTACACGATAATAAAAATAAGGCCATTACATTTTTGAATGCTAGGCTTCATTGTATGTAATAAAAGTCACCCCTAATAGTCATAACATAGAAAACTGAATAATAAAATGATTTGACATTAAACAATTTCCCAAATGGAACAATACAATGGAATGACATTTGAAACTTTTAAGATCATTACAATAATTACTTTCAACAACATTTACATGGTAAAATTCAGTTTTTCTCTAAACCTAATACAATAGAACATTCGATAAGCATATTATTTAAAATTAGAAAAATTTAGTCAAGACATATCTTACAAAATCGAAACCAATTATTATTATAACATTTGTGCATGTCCAATAAATTAAATAGAAATATTAAAATATGCATTTATATTATAAAAAGCTTTAGAGATTAGCCATTCTCTCAAACATTTTTGGAATGCTCAGGATGGTAGTCTAACGCAAAAGGCAATTTATTATAAATACGTACTTACAGCAGATACATTTAATTAGACAACCAACAAGACCACCTTACATGTTACATTTCTTATTCTTTAATGGTGTCGCTCCACTTAAAGGCTGCCATGGAAAACATAATTTTAAAAATGGTAGGGTGCGGAAGGCGCCCACTGTTGCCAGTGTACATAAAAATTTGTAATCATCTAAGAATAACAAAAGTAGGTAAGCAGTCAATACTAAAAATACAACAATAGCCAAACAGATGGTAATGCCACCATTTATAATGCTATTTTCTTTAATCTGCAAAACTTGGGGAGGGTATACGGATCGCTCACTCTGCCCGCTTGAAAATGAAATGTAATGTAAATGTAAAGTCATAATAACGTTTGTAAAACTTCATAATTACAGCATATCGTATTCAGAGTATACAGCCATAATAGTAACTTTAGTAAAACGTGCGTTGGTTTTATGAAACGTTTGCAAAAACAATAAGTCAGCTAATGGTCTTAAGACCAATTCGCTACATCGTTGGCTCGCGGCTGTCGCGATATCTGGGAGCTTAGCGGGTGATTAGGACCCTACATAGGATCAACCCTTTGCAAATCCAAGAGTTATTGAGATACCATCTGATCGGTTACCTGGTTCATTATAAAGAACCCCTCGATCGACTTTTCTTACACACATATAATATGTATGACCCATTCTATGCGACACCAATTGTTCAGTTACCTGGTATTTTTTTTATGAAATACCCCACGAACAAGATCGCATTGACCGAATTGACCGGGATTTATTTTATTTAAACTTTTGCATACCCAACAATCAATGCGATACTAATTGTTCGGTTGCCTGGTATAAAACCCCACGGACAAGATCACATTGTCTGATGACCGGGCTGAACAAATTAACTTTCATCTAAAAAATTCTTAATCGTATCCAACAGTTAATGTGATACCAATCGGTAGGTTTCCTGGTTTATTTAAAACCCCTTGAGAGATCATGTCAACTGGCAGTGTAATCTAAATCGCGAATAATAATGATATGCATAAGCATTCTTACGTTTAATCATAACTTATTAAAAGGGAAAAAAAAAGTTAAGTACTGTCCCACTGCTGGGCAACGGCCTCCATTATTAAAATCAAGTAATCGCTACAATTGATGGGTGTTAGCTTAATCACCACGCTTGCCAAATGCGGGTACCTAGGTAATCACAAACCCGGGCTATGCAGCAAAATAAAATCCAATAATACTTTGCCTGGCCTGGGAATTGAACCCTGGACCTTCGGTTATCAGTCTGAGCGCTGAGCCCACAAACCAAGTGGCCGAGCTAGTCGACCACGGCGTTATCATTTGCACAACTTAAAATCTTCATCACCATTTTAACTATTGTTATCATTACTAGGCTTAACACTACTACACACTAGCATCAAAGCAGTGAATGGGCTAACCTTAGGTAGTCTTGGCTGCATTAGGACAGAGAAAACCTCCAAAGAGTAGCCCTGGCTATCCAGCCAAATCCAGTATAGTATGAAATGTATATAATCTATCTAAGTCTATACGATATATTTAATCCCAATTCATTATTACCATAATTCATTATCAAGCATTTTTCATAAAATAAGAAAGCAACAGAAAAAATACTTATCGGTTTCATTAATTAAAATTTACGACTACCTACTAATAAGTAATAAACATTGAAGAAGGTAGGTTTTTCACAGCGTAAAATGCGAATTAATATTATAGGAGGAATACCAAGGAATAGCAAAGAAAAAGCTAATTGAACAATCAAACAAACTTACCAAGTGCAGTTCGATTGAAATTATGCTCCTTGTTGTCTCGTCCTCTATGATGGAAATACTACTTGTTAGTATCGAGTCTTAGCACTCGCCGACGCCACATAAGTTTAAAGTATCTGAAAATAAAATATTTCCGAACGCAGCCGCACGTCAATAGACTAGCCCGCGTTTTGAACTGTCATTTAGTTTTAAGTTGTGTATTTATTTAAGAAACTGATTCTACAACCCCAGGGAATAGGTATCAAACCTCTGAGAACTCTTAAATTTCCTCTAAGGAAATACCTCAAATACACCAAATTGCTAATATAAGCTTTTTTAAAATTATAAAACACTATTCCGGAAAAAATTTTTAATTTCACCCAAAAACAAAAAAGTCCAAAAAGACTTAGAAAATTTTCGGCCAAAATTTCAAAAATTCAAAATTTCCAAATCTTTCCATAAACATTATCCAGACCCAAAAACACCCAAAAATCAATTTTTCAGAAAAAATTTTTATATAAAAATTCTTAATAAATTAACTTTAAAATTCCTAACCTAACCCTAACCTAACCCTAACCTAACTTTGACCTAAATTAGAATGGCGGAAGTGGCTAGCCCGCCGTTTGAAAGATCCGTTCACGAGCACAAGAGGTCTTTTAAAGAAGCTCTCCTGGAATACACCGATCGTATAAATCGGGCGGTTACGGAGGGCAAATCGGTGACGAAAGGCAACAAGGCATTGATCCTGGACTCCACGGCGAGAATCAAATATTGCATCGAAGTGTACGATGCGAGAGTGGTCCGCCCGGAGCCCGAGCCCGAGACCGAACCGGAGTTCTCCTCCACCCAGGAGCACATTAGCGAGGAAAGCATAAAGGAGCTAGGCCATAAGCTGGACAACAGTGTGAGCGCCGTAGTCGCGATGCAGAGCGAGGCAGCGGCGGAGATCCGGCAGGAGGTGACCCAAAAGGTCGACGAGATGCTGGCGCAGCAGGCGCGTCTCGAAGACCTTGTGCGGCTGACCGCCAACATGGTCACAGCCGCACTGAAGGAGGCTCCTCTTGCCCAGGGTCCGCCGACCGGCGCTCTCACTGCACGGAATGTCCAAGAGGCCGAACTCCCGAGTGCTCCCTCATATGCTAGTGTAGTAGCGAGGCCCCAACCCCAAACACCCAAAACCTACCCCGCAGTCCTGGTTTCACCATATGACTGCTCGCGCAAGCCTCCGGAGGTGATGTCTCAGTGGAAGAAGGAGATCAGCTTCCGGAGGCTCAAATACGCCCCGGTCAAAATATTGCCCTTACCTAACTCCAAACTACGGGTTGAATTTGAGACCAGGAAACAGTGCGAGGAAACGATAGCCCGTCACGCATCGAGCGCTAATTTCGCCGCAGAACAGGCGAAGCAGAGACCACCGCTAATTATCCTGAAGGGCATATCTAAAGATATTGCCCGCGAGGAGTTAGCGGAGGTCCTTGTCGCCCAAAATGACGTAGAGGTTTCCCGCATCTGTTTCCTGACCTCAAATCGCAACCCGGCATTGTACAATGCGGTGATTGAGGTCACTCCCGAGATGCGAAAAGTCATCCTCGCTCTCGGGAGGCTCTGCGTGGACCATAGTAGGGTCCACGTGGAGGACTTCTCCCGGTTTGTGCAATGCCACCAATGCCTCCAATACGGCCATACTAAGGCAAAGTGTACGGCTGAAAAGCGACCTTGTGCCCATTGCGCCAGTCCGGGCCATCAGTTAACAGAATGCCCCAACAAGACCCAGGGGCCTAAATGTTATAACTGCTCGGCTCATAATCAGCGCATGGGCACAAGGATCGACACCGGCCACAATGCCACCAATGCCCGTGAGTGCCCCCGTATTAAGTCAATGGTTCTGCGCCTGCAGAGCCAGACTGACTACGGGAACTAAACAATTTAGCCTAAACATTAATTAAATTAAAACTAAACTTACCTTATAAAATTAAATAACTTAAGATAAATAAATAAAACAAATAAACTAATATCATCTAGCCTAAACTTAAACTAAACTAAATTAAAACTAAATTTATCTAAAAACTTACCTTAAAAAATTAAATAACTTAAGATAAATAAATAAAACAAATAAACTAATATTATCTAGCCTAAACTTAAACTAAACTAAATTAAAACTAAATTTAAACTAAACTAAATTAAAACTAAATTTATCTAAAAACTTACCTTATAAAATTAAATAACTTAAGACAAATAAATAAAACAAATAAACTAATATTATCTAGCCTAAACTTAAACCAAACTAAATTAAAACTAAATTTATCTAAAAACTTAAATAATAGACAAATAAATAAAATAAATAAACTAATAAAACCAAATATACAAACCCTATAAATTAAAAATTAACTAAACTAAAACAAAAACATTAATATAAATAATACCCAATATAAAACTAAAACTTAAATAATATTTTAAAACTAACACTAAATCATAAGACTAAATCAAGAATTAAAATAACCAATGAAACCGTAAAAACTAAGACAAATAAACTAAATAAAATAAACTAACAAAAATCTCTTTAACTAAACTTTAACTAAATTTTAAAAACAATTATTTCTAACAACATCTAGTATAATAAAATTAAAACAATTCTTAAACCAATATTAAAAATTGAAACATAAACTAAACCTTAAAAATAAAATAAATAGCTAAAAACAAAATTATTAAGAAATTGGAAAAAATCTAAATAAATATAAATATAAACCACACCTTAAGAGATGTGAACCACTGCAGTTTTTATAATAAAAACTTCACCCAGTGTCCCTAATTATTTTCCCTTCCTTCTCCCTTTCTCTTCCTCTTCATTTCTTTCTATTTTCTTCCCACCCAAATTCGACCCGCAATTAATTTGAAATAGGCAAAGTCTAAGCAAAATATTTATAAAGTAGCTTCATTTTATCATCATCCCTAATTTCCCATAAAAACCAAACATCCCAAATTATCCCCTATCCAATAGTTCCCTTAAATTATTCCTGCGACCATATTCCCTCCCTTTCTCCCTAGTAGCTCTTGTTATGCAAGAGAAATACTCATGTCCTACAAAAAACAAAAGGATACAATTGCCTAAAAGAACTACAAGTAGAATCAATTAAAAAAAAAAAAAAAAAAAAAAAAACCTCTGAGGACAACCAACAGCAGAACGACCCCGACAGACGTCGAAAACGCAGCGTGATGCAGGCCAACCTCCAACGGAAGAACCTAGCCACAACAGAGTTGGTGCTAGAGGCCGCGAAAAGGGGGGTGGCCTTCGCCATGGTGCAGGAACCGTATGTGGGCAGTACTGGTAGAGCGAGGAGTTATGGGGCGGCGAGGGTGTACCAATGCGATGGGCAGGAGGAGGGTGTTGTCAAGGCAGCGATCATCGTTTTCGATGCAAACCTTGACGTCGGACAACACCCAGAATTCACGACGAATAACATCGTAGTCGTGAGGATCCGGACCAGCGCATGGGCCATCAACGTCGTCTCCTTCTACTTTAAACCCAATGCCCCCATCGAGCCCTACATCGCTCACATAACGAAGATCATTGCAAAGATAGGTACGGCAGGACTCGTTATGGGGGGCGATGGAAATGCAAAAAGCGTATGGTGGGGTAGCGCAAAGACGGATGTCAGAGGGCGGGAACTGGCAGGTGCCTTCCACGAGTGGAAGCTTCAGATTTTGAATGTAGGCAGCACTCCAACATTTGAGATAGAGCGGAATGGGAAGACCTGCACCAGCGTAGTGGATGTCACGGCTTCATCCACGGACATGCTGAACAAGATCGTCAACTGGAGAGTGGAGAGGGAGGTAACAGGATCGGACCACAACGCAATCCTCTTCGACCTGGATCTCACAGTAGGGAAAGGCATCACACTAAGCTGAACCACACGCATATATAACACACAGAAGGCAAGTTGGGCAGAGTTTGATGACAAACTCACCCAACTCCTTCACGCAGACAACATTGACACACCACACATAGACAAAATTAATAACACTACACAGATAGATAATATACTACACAGATACACTGAAGCGGTCACACAAGCATGTACACAACACATTCCAGCGAAGAGGACACAGCAAAAACTTACCATCCCGTGGTGGTCTGACGACTTGTTCCGCATGAAGCGAAAAGTGGGCACGATGAGACGGAGAATCCGCTGCGCAGCGCCGATCCGCAGGGCCAGAGCGGTGCAGGAGTACCTGGAAGAGAAGGAAAGGTATGAGAAAGCTGCAAAGGACACACAAACCCGAAGCTGGAAGGAGTTCTGCCAGAAACAGGACAAAGAGACAGTGTGGGACGGAGTATACCGTATAATAAAACAAACGGAGAGAAGGAAAGAGGACCTGCCGCTGAGGAAGGAGGGTAAGACCCTGGAAATGGAGGAGTCGGTAAAATACATTGCCGAAAGATTCTGCCCAGACGATGATGAACAAGGAGAGACTCAGGAGCACAAAGACGTCCGGAATCGTGCAAAAATAATAAACCAACCAACAGATGGTGAAACCCACGACCCACCTTTCACAATACACGAGCTGACAGACACGGTGAGAAGCTTCAACCCAAAAAAGGCTCCAGGGGAGGACGGTTTCACTTCCGATATCTGCCACAGGGCAATAAGCCGCCACTCTTCAGTCTATCTGTCGATAGCAAACAAGTGTTTAGAGCTGGGTCATTTCCCAAACAGATGGAAGAAGGCGGTGGTGGTCATATTGCGGAAACCGGGCAAGAGTGACTACACGGAGGTGAAATCGTACCGACCCATCGGGCTTCTCCCGGTCATGGGGAAAATCTTTGAAAAGTTGGTGATGACGAGGTTAAGATAGCACCTTATTCCAAAGCTGAGCCCAAGACAGTATGGTTTTGTGCCCCAAAGGAGCACCGAGGACGCCCTCTATGCCCTAATGAACTATGTGAAAGACAAAATAGAAAACAAGAAGATTGTCACAATAGTATCATTGGACATAGAGGGCGCCTTCGATGCGGCCTGGTGGCCCAAAATTAGGACTAGGCTCGCGGAGGAAGGGTGCCCGGTCAACATCAGGAGAGTCGTGGACAGCTACTTAAGTGATAGGCGGGTCGAGGTCAGGTACGGAGGGAGGAAGGCCGATAGAAGGACGGAAAAGGGATGTGTGCAGGGTTCCATCGGGGGGCCTATATTGTGGAACCTGTTACTGGACCCACTTCTCTGGCAGATAACAAAAAAGGGCCATCACATACAGGCATTTGCGGATGACGTGCTGCTTGTTTTCGATGGGGACACGGGATTGGACATCTCAACGAAGGCGAACGATGTGCTCTCCTTTGCTTGGAATTGGGGCGTCGTGAATAAGCTACGGTTCGCTGCCAATAAAACGGTAGCAATGACAGTTACCAGAAAGCTCAAATATGACGCACCAAGGCTAAGCATGGGGGGGCAGGACATCGAAATGCAGAATGAGATTAAGGTCCTGGGTCTCACCATCGACCACAAGCTGACTTTTAATACGCACGTCGCAAATGCCTGTAAAAAAGCTCTTAACATATACAAGAGGCTCAGAACCGCGGCAAAGGTCAGTTGGGGCTTGCACCCAGAAATAGTTAGGCATATTTATGTTATGGCAGTGGAGCCTATCATCATCTATGCGGCGGCAGCATGGTCATCAGCTGCCAAAAAGATAGGGACACAGAACGAGCTGGCAGCAGTTCAAAGAGGCTTCGTGCAGAAACTCTGCGGTGCGTATCGCACAGTTTCCCTTAATTCGGCCCTGTTGCTGACCGGGATTTTGCCACTAGACCTCCGCATCCTGGAAGCTGCTGCCCTATATGATGCGAGGAGAGGCAAGACCCTGGCCGTGCCGGACGATAGGGAAATGGAGTTGCCGGCTCGGTTTGTGGATACTCCGCATCCCGCCCTGAGTGTCGGGAGCGAATTCGTAGCCCTTAAGGACCAGGAGACCCTTGACTGGTATGCGGTGCAGGATATCAGGATTTTTACTAATGGGAGCAAGATCGACGACGGTGTTGGAGCCTCCCTATCCATCTGGAGGGGGGACGCCGAGATCGCGTCGATCAAGATTACCCTGGCAAGGTACTGCACCGTATACCAGGCCGAATTGCTCGCGATACTTAGGGCAACAGCGGAGATCGTCAAAAGGGGTGAAGCGAGCTACGGAGTCTACAGTGACTCTAGATCTGCGCTAGAAACTGTAACAAGCCGTGGCTCGCTTCACCGCTTAGCGCTCGAAGCAAGGTCGAACCTGCAAAGGGCCTTCAAGCAAGGCAAGACTGTGAGCCTGTTTTGGGTGAAAGCCCACGCGGGATTGCCAGGCAACGAACGCGCAGACGAGATCGCAAAGAAGGCAGCAGGTTCGTCGCGGAGGAAGTTGGACTACGAGCGATGTCCGGTCTCATTCGCCAAGCTTTTCATACGTGAGGGAACGATTGGCGAATGGGCACGGAGATACGATGCGGGTACAACGGCCTCGGTGACGAAAATGTTCCTTCCGGATGCAACCGCGGCCTATAGCTTAGTAAGGAAGTTGCGACCAACGGGCGTGCTGACGCAGGTTATGACAGGGCACGGTGGGTTCTCCTCGTACTTGAATCGGTTCAAGTGCAAGGAGAGCCCATCGTGCATTTGTGACCCGAGGAGGAAGAAAGTGTGACCCACATCCTGACGAGTTGCCCTATCTATCAATATGAGAGAATGAGGTATGAGAGTATGACAGGAATGAAAATAGAGAGTAACACAATTCACGAAAACCTGGCAAATAAAAGCACTAGTATACCGTTTACAGAATTCTGCATAGGCATAGCAAGTAAAGTAATTAAGAGAAATAAAACAAAGTAAAATATATAACCACCAGTATATTGAGTATACTAAGGGTCTACATAATGAAATAGTATTAAATTAAGAAAGCAACTAAAGTCATGGGCAAAGACTGTAAAATTAAATAAGTAAATAAAAATATAGTAAGTCAAATTGTAAAATTAAATAAAAAATGTCAATAGTAAATAAGTTAATATAAGGATAGAATAAGCTAATTAAGCTAGTTAAGATGAAAGGGCACCCAAAACGGTGCAATAAAAATGGAACCGAGAAATCGGAAAAAGTAAATAATAAGATTAGAAAGTAGTAGTAGAAAAATAGGGCATGGAGAATGCAACAAAAATGTATATTTTAAGTTACAAACAACAAACCAAGCACCAAGCGTGCGAGAAAAATGGAAAAGCTTTTGAAGATAATTATATAAATTAGATATAAAATACGAGTAGCAATGGATAGGGCACAAAGAGTGCAACAAAAATGTAGGCATTAAGCCAGAAAAGTAGTGTAGGAGAGCCGCCTTAGCGCGGCCTAGCTCTCATCGTACGAACGTACGACCGTACTTATAAGTACGTAGATAACGTCTCCGACATGATCCACGTCGGGGGACAAGTTATAAAAAAAAAAAAAAACCTCTGAGGGTGGGTGGGACTCATCATCTTCGGACGAGACAACAAGGAGCATAATTTCAATCGAACTGCACTTGGTAAGTTTGTTTGATTGTTCAATTATGCTCCTTGTTGTCTCGTCCTCTATGATGGAAATACTACTTGTTAGATGTTCAAAGTCCTGTTGTAGAATCAAAAAGTTTATTATTGTTAACAAATATAACCCAGATATTGTGTTTCAACCGCATAATCAGTCTTACACTCCTTAAAGATAATTGGTAATTTCCAAGAGAATCTTATTAAACAAAAAAAAACAAACTTAAATGTGTCCTCAGTCTTAAATAAATCTTTGGTATGATTATAGCAATATACTTTAAATATTATTATTACAATATAATCGCTTCAGCGAAATTATTATTTAAAATCGGACGGTTGTAAAACTTTGCAAAAGTTTTCGATGAGTCCGTTCTATGTATCTCATCAATGCTAACGCCTTTCATAATGGCAGCTGATGTCGTGCGTGAGCGTGCCTGGTACTATGAGTAGAAAAAATGGAAGTATCAATTCCACTTGCAGCCAGGACCGTCAATCCAACGGTTGAGTGTACTGACCGATACCGCCAAATGTGGTTTCTTGAAAGATATAAATAAATTAGGACATTTTCCTAATTTCAGAGGTAATTCTTTTATAATTATTTAAACAATTGGCTGATGACGATTAGGTGCTGAGGTCTTAATTATATATATATTTTTTTATAGTAACAATTTTATTATCAATTATTTTAATCTGGTCAGTAACAATAGAAACTAGGGCTTGTAATCTTTTCTCTGTAGGTAAAGTTAATAAAGTAACTGTGTTTAATGAACATTAATGTAAGTTGTTTGAGTCATTGAAATTTGACTCTAAAAAATGAAGCACTATGGAAACATTTCAGGTATACTTATATTTGAGTTTACTTGATCGTAGGCGAAAGAACCCTTTAAATAAAATTTTAATCTTTTTGTCTGCTCCCACCTGCGGCCCTATCACACTAGTGGCAGCGAGCAATTCAAGGTGCCATAAGATGCACCACTGTGGAACTTATTTGTGAGATAAGTAATTATGTCTGTCATCTGTGCTTTAGTAGCATTTAGTTGTTTGGTGTGGCAGTAAGAATACCAAATACAAGGTAAGTATTGCTTATAGGTGTTACTTGATATGGAAGATATCATTATTTCAGCTGCCTCTTTGTCAATGCCAGACTTTAAGAATGCCTGCCGGACAATCTCCCTGCCAGTAGTGACAGGTTGCGGTGTAGAGGGTGTGGTGAGTTGGAATTACTTAAAACCAGTAAGTTATTACTTGGTTCAAATACAATGGGTTCTGTCACCAATAGTTTTTTGAATAAGGGAAACCAAGGTTGGGTGTCCCAGAAGAGAACTAAGAGGATCCCTGTTGCTTCATTGGACACGATTTTTTCTATATATTTTAAAATCATAGAAAATGGTAGAAAAGCATAAAAATAAACCCCTTTTCAAGACATTGTAAAGGCATCCACTTTATAAGCTGAAGGATCTGGATGCCATGAAACAAATTTCCTGCATTTTGTGTTTGCTCTAAATGCAAATAAATCTATGACAGGGTTACCAAATGCTTGTACTATATTTTACTAAAATTATTAATATTTAATTCCCATTCTGTATGACCTAACTGTTTTCTACATTCAAAATCTGTTACTTTGTTGTCCTTTGTGTTAATGTATGATGTATGATGCAAATACAAAAATATTCCTCTCTTCACACCACTGCCAAATAATTTTTTGCAATCACATGTAAGTGAGGGTACTGTATGCCGCCAAAGCGGTATATATGTGGTATAGCTGTGGTATTGTCACTTCGTAATAATATTTCACAATTTGAAGAATTATAAGCAAGGCTTTTGAGACCACACATGGTAGCTTTTATTTCTAAAGTATTAAAGTGAATTGTTGATTCTTTTCCTCTCCATACACCACTGGCTGTATGTTTGTCACAAGAAGCACCCCACCCCGATAGTGAGACATATGTATTTATTTCTAGAATATATTTATATTTTCTTATCTAAGAAATTGATTTAGGCAAGTATTGTTTTATCCACCATTCAAGATCTGGATAGCTTTGTTTGGGCAAGGAAGTAAATGCTTCATAATTATTATTATTTTTAAAAGAGCTAAATATTTATGTCTTTCTATTGCTTTAGAATACAGTAACCCATATTGATTAGCTGAACAAGCAGACACTAGAGTTCCCAGAACTTTTGACAAAAAACCTGATGAAAGGATTTTTTTAAATAGGCTTAAAACTTTAAGCGCCATGGTGGTCACCGGTGACTGACAAACAATTAAATTTCTATTGTGTCTGGTTTCGTGGCGGGAAACGTGTTAAGGCATCTTTTCTTTTTATCAGAATCGATTGAAATAGTCATGGTGTTTGTATTAAACAATAGGCCAAGAAACTTACATTCCTTTGATTGAATAAGTTGACATCATTATTTTTATTGATGATGAAGCCTAACTGAGTAAGCAGACCTATGGTCTGGTTAACACTATTAAGACACTCAATCTGCATTAATGTTACACATGTAATAAGAATCCTTTTTGTCAATTGATGCCATAATACAGTCTTTCATAAGACTTTGAGTTGTAGTAATAAATCTATTTAATTTCTTATGTTTAAAATAAATCTGTACTCTCCATTTGGTTTCTGTACCAAAAAAATAAGTGAACAAAATTGTCCATCTGTTTCATGACATATTTTGTCTATAACATGTGACTGAATAAGTTTATTAATTTCAATTTGAACTTGACAGAATTCTACTTGTAAATGAGTTATTCATAGGCAAGTAAGATTGAAATGGTATCTCACTAAAAGGGATTTCATAGCCAGATACCCATTTCAGAATAGTAGGATCACTGGTTATTTTCTTCCAATTATTTATAAAAAATGGAAGACTGCATACCTGAACTTCTAACTTTGCAGCTTCGTAGCTTTGCAGGTTGGTTGGATCTCGCTCCTGTCCCTGTCCGGGCACTTGGGCGAGGAGGTCCCCTCCAGTTTAAAGATTTGGTTTTATTTGGGGTTTTGAATGAAGCTTGTGTTCTTCAGGTCTTTAATAGATTTTTGAACATCCTTTGTAACCTAGATCTTTTCAGAAAGGTTACTTCAATAAAAATATGCATCTGCTCCCCTGTGAGGAAATCTTTCATATCTTTATTAATAGATCATTAATATCATAAGACCGCTGGCAGTCGCGAAACAATTGATTTTCAATTGTGCCTGGTTTTACGGTGCTCAAGGGGTTAACGACGGTTGGTATTAGCGACCTTCTACGATTTGTATCTATGTGCACAGCGTCACACAGTATTTTGGCAGCATCATTGATGTGTTTAATAATTTCAATTCTGTCACCTTTTAGGAGAAATAAATGGAGTGATTGGCCCAGGGCTGTTAGTGCAGCAACCATCTGTTTTTGCAATCAATTATCAAATCTCTTTTCTTAACCGGGTCAGAGACAGCCAGGGAGGGATACCGTTATTTATTTTATACCGGTAATGTACCAAAAAATTCTGTTCCGTTTTTGTTCTGTTACAAATTACCGGTATTTATAACGTTACCAATAACGTTATTATCGCGACGTTGCCAAGTCGCTTACACGCGGCAAGTTGGCAACAGTGTAGCGCCGAGTGCCGACCGACAGACTACACTTGTTTGTTTTGATTTTGTTGCGATATTACTCTAGCGCTCTAAGTTATTAAACGTATTATTTATTACTTGTGCATTGTACAATAATGGGACGTAAAAAAAGAAAATAAGGTGTACAAAAATTAATAAAGAAAAACTTAATTCAAAGTGCTCTATATGTAATAGAACATTAAATGTAAATATTTTCATTTTTAGGTACTTGTTATCGAATCTTTTGTCATTACCTAAACTACCTATTTATTACCTACATATTTGTGTATTGGTTATGAGCTGTAGTTGGGCGTTTTCGCGCGAAGATGTCCCGGTTACAAAGTGGATGTCATTTTAGTTTATGTTATAAAATTATGTTATTTAGATGTAAAAATATTCCTTTTATTTCAAGCTACCGATTGAACATAAAAGTTTCTTAAAAAAAACATAAGAAACGTGTGAAAAACGGATTCAAATTTGGTACAACACCATTTTGACTTCCACTTTGTAACCATACTGTTTTCTAATTAACAAGAAAACTATAGTGTTGAGATTTGCATTTTTACTGCATTACATTAGTTACGCATAGCTTGATAAACTAGACAAAAACAGAAGCGCTAACAGCTATAGTTATAATTTTATGGGTGAAATAAGATCCACTTTTCACTTAGTGGTCCATAATGGACACTGATTTTCTTTGTCATTGTACTCAGAACGTCCAATATAACTAAATAAATATTATATAGTAGATGTTTAGCATCTACTTTTGCCTTAGCATAAAACAATTAAAACAACATAGTAATATTTTTAGGAAATTTTTAATTTTAGGGTATTTGAAAAATGGGACAGGGTACAAAATTGAATATGAAGCTACAAAATGGAAATACCTATAAAGTCACAATCACAATGCAAATAATTATTCGAAGCATTTGTTACAAGTGTCGTGTAACAACATTCAAAATTCAATTCAACACAATATGATATATGTGTTTATTGAATGTTGCAAATACAATGGGCGATTTTCTGACAGCCCAAATTAAAAAATAAAAATTAATTAATAAATACTCGATAGATGGCGTTTTATGAAAGCTGACCCGTTCCTACCTAAGGGCTGTAATAAATTCTACACCTTTGCTTGTATATCAAAAAAATAAAAAATAGTACTTACAAATTTTTATTCAGGATCTCCAGGACCTATGTCTATTTTAGAATGGAATAAATATTACGTAGCCATACACGTGTTCTTCGTAGACTCGCCTTTTACTAAGCGCCATACTAATCTATGCTAAGCGCCATCTATGAAGTCATTTACGAACCAATTTTTTTTTTTGATTACGGGAAATCGCCCAATGTTTCAAATGTGTGTCTTATAAACACAAAACTATATACAAACACATAAATAGGTATTTTGCTAATATTTTGATTAAAAAACTATGATGAAAATTTCTGAATCAGCTGAATTGTTAAAAATAAAGTAATATAAAATTGTTAACAGCTGATTCAGCCATTTTTGGAGTCGGTGCCAGCCAAGGTAATCATACACATTAAAAGACCTACTATATTATTATTATATTAGCCCATGTTGTCCCATTGCTGGGCAAGCCCCCCCCCCCCCACTCCAGTATTCGCGGTCTTTTGCGTGTGTTGGCCAATCCTTCGCGTAAGCATCAAGCTCATCTCTCCACCTCCGTCTGGGTCGACCTTGCTGCCGTTTAACCCCATTGTCGTTTTTATTTGTAAATATGTTTAATTAGCCTTTAACAGTTGTCGTGTTTATTGGTAAATAGATTTTATTAGGTATTGCTACATTGTCGTATTAAGCTGGCACCGAGTCAAAAATATTTTTAAGATTATAAAATTGAGTAAAATAAATTGGTAAACCTACAAAACGCGCTACTTGTATGAGACAGCGCCGTTTAAATGCGATAAGCGAAGAAAACGAGAAACGGCTATCACAAAGTAGGAAATCAACATCCAAAACAGACGGCAAGTTACCCGGATTTACTCGTGAACGCTGTATTGTATAGACCCTCCTACGATGATGACTTGCGATTTACTTGGGTTCACCGTTAGGCAAACTAGAGGGACGTTTTTGACTTGCTCCAGTCGTAGATCGTAGCCAAGTCACCATTGATCTGCTCAATCGCTTCTAAGAGGTTCTCAGCCGAGGCCTGAAACTAAATTTGTAAGTCATCGGCATAAAGATGTTAAGAAGAATTTAGACAAGAAGTGACAGAAATAATAGTGTGAATAGTGTATTTTTAAATCCTAATAGAAATGTTTCGGAAGGAGTGATAAAAAGTGGCCTATGTCACTATTGTTCTTCAGCTATCTATGTGCAAAATCAGGTTGATGCGCAAGTGAGAAACGGACAAACAAACAAACACGCTTTCGCATTTGCAATATTAGTTAGGAAGGATTTATTGCCGGAGTGGATCTCATTTGACCTATGGCTGAAAATACCAAAATCGTTATAGGATTCCACAATCAGAACTGAGTTCCGGTACCTGCCTTCTTTTAATTCGTCATAGTCGCTTAACTATCTTAATCGAGATATCTTATCGCCACCCGTGAAATACTTATAATTGAGGAGTTCCAATGACATTCTGTGGTCTTCTTCATTAGTTCTACTTCATCAAATGATACTTTCTGAATGCAAATTCTTGACTCATTGCTGAAAATATCAAAATCGCTATAGGTATGCCTACAATATTTGAGGAGTTCCCTTAATTCCTGAGAATTCCATCATCAGAACGGATTTTGATAAAATGAAACCAATCTGGAAGTATATTCTTTCAAATAAAAAAAGAATTTTCTAAATCGGTGTATAAATGACTGAGTTGGTTCTAAGGTAACAGACATAAAAAACATAAAACCGAATTGAGAACCTCCTCCTTTTTTGAAGTCGGTTAAAAATAAAGTAATGTAAAATTGTAAAGTAAGGCCACTTAAAAGTGTAAGTATGATTAATGAAACTAAATCAGTACTTATACCCACTGACACCACACACATCACCGAGACAAAGTAGGTGTGCAAAGCCAAATGCATGAAATTAAAACAATTGTCTTTTACAACACCAACTGTTATTATATTTACAGTACCTGGTTTGCGAAACATTTATTTTTAAAATAAAATACAACATGTGAATTCGACTTTATGTTTCCACTTTGTAACTTCTATTCCATCCAGAGGTTCCATCCTATATGTAACCAAACAAAGTGGAAGTAACGCTCCTCCATTTTGGCTGCTAAAAACTGTAATATCTCGTAAAGTGCGAACCCAATGGGTTTAAATGTATTTGTATGCATTGTAGTATAATCAAACTTGCCTTTAAAAATAGGCCTTAACAGCAATTCCTTGAATAACTTTTATTTTAACGGTTACAAAGCAAAGCCAA
The DNA here is from genome assembly GCA_963921215.1 of Scoparia ambigualis. Taxonomy (NCBI): domain Eukaryota; kingdom Metazoa; phylum Arthropoda; class Insecta; order Lepidoptera; family Crambidae; genus Scoparia; species Scoparia ambigualis. The sequence continues at coordinate 8,112,197 of OY992511.1, read as the reverse complement.
CTTTTTGTACCTCTCTCAACGAAACCTGAACCGACAAAACATGATTCTTGCCAATCCAAGTAAAATATGTTTGCCGAAATTGATTTAGTTTTACTAAACCGTAGAAAGTGACATTCATTGGTAGTTTTATACAATTTCTTTGCAAAAAGGCGGTTACAGAATTGAATTCAATGTCAGCACCAAAATCCGACACGAGTAATTAAATGAGTTTTAAAAATAATGTACTTGTATTTTCAATAATTTACACTCCATTTCTTAAAATTCATTATTATATGCATCAAGTAAAATACTTCGCGACTGCATAGAGCTAACAATAAATGAACATTAATGTTCTAAACTTCATCTAGTCAGTATGGGACATGCAAAAAATTATCATCATTTTAAGTTAAAAAACTTAACCAAAACACACTGTGTACGTTACACTGTTAAGTACGCTATGAAATAATTGCGAATATTGAGTGTGTAAACGCGAGCAATCGCAAATTGAAAAGAGAAAGAACTATTGGTAACGTTATAATAACGTTAATTTTTAACGGTACTAATAACGATACAAATTTTGGGTATAACGTTACATTAACGTTATATTAGTAACGTTATATGAAAAATACCGGTAATCCGGTCCCTGGAGACAGCCAGGTATTGCAAGGTTGAGCTTTGGGGGCAACATTGGGATATTTTCATATGGGATGTATTTTTCATAAGCTCTGGTTTAATTTCTATTTGCAATCCTTTTGTGAGAATAGGAGTCTACCTCTGTGCAATTTCATCATGAGCAATTGGTCCCTTACGTACCTTCTCAATTTCCGCCAAAGCAAATAACAATTCTACGTCTATGGCAGGTGTCTTGGTCTCCGGGCCTGTACACTGGGTTTTGACGTGACAACGTCTTAAATTAGGTTGCGGCTGGGAGTCACTTATGAAAAAGTGTAACGCTGGGTAACGTTACGATGAGTCACCGAACGAGAGAGAGGCCCGCCGAATGCCTTGCGTCTCTCTCCCACTCAACTATGATAAATTTGTGCAATTCTTATTTTCATTCAATTCCTTGTTCCTATTGTGCAATTTAATTATATTCATATCAATAAATATTCTACCGAGAAAAAGACGTTGTCACGTAAAATCTTCGCCCGTAAAACCGACTTTACAGGCAAACAATTTTTTTTTCCACAGGTAAGGCCTCCACTACACTGTATTGGCACGGGCAGTGCCTCCTCCTCCACAGAACTTGAAGTAGTAGCCGGATCCAGGGCCATCATTGAGATATTATGAATGTCAGACATAGTCATGCAGATCTAGGCCCAAATGGCAAAGCAAACTGCAGTAAATGTAAGACCCTGATATTCCTTACGAATACCCAGGGTGGTAAAAACTCGGCTTTGCAGTAAGTACGAGTTTTTGTGCCCGTTTTAAGTTTTGAATGATTTAACGCCGCCTCATCCTAAAGGTGGGCCTGAGTGCACATATCTAAACCCAGAATATCTTTTTCTTTTTCACGTCTCTTTCTTTTACTCATAATAACAGTTTATTTATCACAATTAAACTGACTAAAACTATTAAAAAGATTATTTCACAAAAAAGTAAGAAAAAAAAGTGGCGCCGATACAGTGACATAAAAAACGAAATGACAGTTCAAAACGCGGGCTAGTCTATTGACGTGCGGCTGCGTTCGGAAATATTTTATTTTCAGATACTTTAAACTTATGTGGCGTCGGCGAGTGCTAAGACTCGATACTAACAAGTAGTATTTCCATCATAGAGGACGAGACAACAAGGAGCATAATAAATAACTTAAAATATGGAAAAAAATCAAATTACACTTTGTAGGCAGAGATATCCCGCTTCTGAGATATAACGGTTGGTGCAAAAAATAAAACCTTTTCTTGATTAAATCGCCATTTTATTACTTTTTACAACTTTTACAGCAATACAATTTCTCACAGCGACTTCCTTCCGACACAACCTCGTAGCTCAGCGTCTTGCGGACGACAGAGCCGCTGCCCGATGGCCATCTTGGTTTTGTAAAGACGATTTGACAAACCGTAGACAAAGAACTGTCTACGTGACAGACAAAACCAAGATGGTGGCAGTGATGCCAGCTTACAAAATATGAACTAAAGTTACAAAAATACAACAGCTTGATTAAATAATTTAAGTTTCCTAACACTATTATCCCCGAAGGGTTAGTCAGAGACTAGGCAATGAGGACCGCAAAAACAGCTCTATTCCATAGTCCACTTTTCCTCAAATAGCGATTGCACATGTGCTCAGCATGACGGGTGGTGATCCATCGCCGCTCCAGGCAGTTTGATATATGTGCAGTATTTAGTCCGTTAGTCGCCTTTTACGACACCCAAGGGAAGAGAGGGGGTGGTAGTATTCTTTCACCTCTATGCGGCACGGTTAACATTTATTAACACGAGGGATCTTTATTAGAGCAACAGAAGCCAAAACAATTTTTTTTTTAATTTTTGTCTGTCTGTCTTTATGTTTGAAGGCGGTTGATGCAAAAACTACTTAATGGAATTTAATGCAGTTTTCACGAATGTATTACTAGAGGTTCAATTTAAAATATAGACTACATTTTACCACGAAAATAAAAAAAAAACTTATGTCTTAACGTCGTCCGATTTTTGCAAAAATATTATTTATAACAAATATTCAAAGCTTGCATATTTATTTTTTACGACATACTTCTGAAAACGGGCGTAATAACAAAAGTAAAAAACATTACCAAAAAAGTACACAAATATATTAATATAAATAATTATACCTACGCAGGGAGCTTACAGCGACCTACGTGTCAAATATAATAACGCACTCAGGTCAGTATACTGTTGGGGCTGTCGTGGCGTTGCAACGTGTCAGGGATATTTGCGGAGGCACAAACTGATGACTTCTATGCCATCGTTAGTAAAAGATCTGCCTTCATGCTCACCTCCACTCGAGCACTAGCAGCCTCCTAAATGTGTGTTTTAAGACCGGTGGGACACCCCGCTGATGCAACACTGGGTGAAGCTCCACACCGGATAGTAGTGTTAGAATTGTTGTTATTTCTTTGTTTATATTCTATTTTTTCTATCTCGATACTGACATTATATATGAGTTTTTTTTTCTATTATGACTCGTTATAGTGACTGCATCCGATGTAGTTCAAATTATTGAGAGCGCTCCCCACCGTGGAATAAGCACGATAACGAGCGCACCCATTCATGACGGCCTGCACAAATGCCGTTTCACGCCTCGCTTAAAAGACCGGGGGCTGGGAAAAACATGCGCCGGCATAGAATTCCAAAGCCGAATGAATGGTCTTACAGAGGAACGACTTGTCAAATTTTCTGGTACGAGTACTGATAGTCTGTACAGCAGTGGCGAAGCTTGAAATATTGAGAGAGGTAAGCCGGAGCAAAAAAAAAATGCTTACCTACTCTGAGCGCGGGCACGCAGTCTTGAGTCCTTACCGAAAATCTGTGATTGGCATCCTGGCTTCAGTCTTGTATAGGCAGATGTATCTTCAGTCCACTTTTACTATACGTGTAAGCACTGAGATATTGAAACAGTGTCTTGCAAGCATAATAGAAGTGGCTTTGATAAAAGCCGTTTGTGGTGAAATGATGATATGATGTAAATTAAACAAAACTTAATCAACTAAGTACTAATAATACTACTTATACTCTAAAGCTATTCGTCTATTTTTTCTTACAAAGTGCGCTAAAACATTATCATAAAAGCCGGGAAGAATCTAAAGCTATTAATGCCGACATCTTACAATTCTACCGATTACTTTGCAAACCTACTTACTCTAAATACGTAATTTCAACTTATTACAATATCTACTTACCACAAATACCTAATTACAACGTACGTCTTCGTAATTACTTTCATCACTACACACAACACAAATAAACAAAGTCCAACTACAATACTAATCATTCTAATAGGTGAAACTAACTAATAAATTCAAATACTAATGAAACACAGTCATGCAATTTCAATGATGAATTGCAATTACGTCAAATTATCTGTCAACAGAACACAAACCGAAAACGATATTCCTCCATCCCACTCACGCGCACGCAAATTGTATTACTTTCTCTATCAAGTAACTCGGATAAAGACGGCTTACCGGCTGCTAATACGCGGGTGGGTTTATTGACCTTTATGTGACGTCATGACGTATTATTTTGTACAGAAGTTTAACTGCCAAAAAGCCGATCGCGCCTGCGGCTTATTTTATAGCAATATGTTGTTGAAAAGCAAATTTTGTTGATTTAATGTCCATAGTGTAGGCGTTTTGTAATGTTTCTTTTATATATTTACTTTTATAATTACTGATTGTGCCATTTCTCAATTCAAGTAGAGAGTGGTTGTGTTCTAAACTTCTGAAGGGAAGTCGGTGGGAATCGAGTTGTATGGAACCTTCGTCACTGCTGTACAGTATGATGGTGGTTCCTAAGACCAGCACGTGTAGTAGTAGTAAATTATTTGAATTTGAATAAAGTGAGGGCGCTGAACTGGCTATATATAAAAAGCCTACTTTTTCCATGGCAAGAATTTGTATATGGGTATTGACCCTGAATAAACATTCAACATAGTATAGTAGCATCCTAATATAATGCTCCATTCTGTGCCCATAAAATAACGACCAAGTGGAGTTAATAAAGCACAGTATGTAAAAGTGGGTTCTTCAATTTGCGGCAAGGCGCACTTAACTTCACTTATGACTCTGTTGTTCACTTTTTCCCGATACACATGCAAACATACTCCTTTATCCCCAAACGGTCAGTCAGAGTCTAGGAAATGAGAACCGCATAATCAGTGCATTGCCACAACCCACGTTTCACCAAATGACAATTGCACATGTTGTGCTCAGTGTGAGAAAGGTGGTGACCTCATCTGCTGGTTGGAGTTTCTCCCGTGTTCTTTTAGCAACAACACGTGTTGTGAGACTCCATTTTATTTATATCTAACGTACAATACTAAATATTCTTTAAAAAATTAAAACACTTGAAATTGGCTTAATGCTACACGCGATAGCTATTATTAAATAAAAAAAAAAAAACTTTCCTACAAACACACCAATTATCTAGCCCAAGAGAAGCTTCGAAGAAACTCGTTAAATGGTTACTAGACAACGGATAAACATACTTAAAATACTTAAATACATACTTATTATACATAGAAAACACCCAGACCCGAGACAATTTAGAAAACAATAATTTCTAAATTGACCCGACCGGGGATCGAACCCGGGACCTCAGAGATGGCGACACCATTTAAACCGGTGTACAAACCACTCGACCAAGGAGGTCGTCAAAAGAAAGAAGAATTAATTAAGATATAATAATAAAATCTGCTGATTCCTCATTTATGCTGCTGAAGTTATTTGCTGTCTTCATTCCGTTAGTTGTCTTTTATGACACCCAAGGGAGGAGATGGGGTACACTTTGAATACTAAGCCCACCACATAGCTCCACACAGCTCCACCGGCACCCATTTTTCATAACCTCCTAGGTATTTACCTGTATCGGCCAACTACCTGAATTAAATAAGTTAAAATCGTCAAAAAGACGTCAAATCAATACTGTCCAAGTTGTTTCGAAGACACGACGTTTCAACCAATTTATTGAGAGTATATTGCGCTTTTTCCCTAATTCTGCCATCCGCAGAATGCCAAATGTCGAAAACAATAATTCTCGTTACTGACCATTTTAAAAATATAGGTACCTAAAACAGCATTATGAACTAGGGCTAAAAAAATACTTTTTATTTTGTTCTGTGGACACCTACACTTTGATACCCCTGAAACCTAAGAACGGGCAACGTCATGCAGCTGAAATTTGCATGCTATAATCTAGACATACTCCCTATTAGAGTAACATATCGTCGCCGTAGAGCGAAAAGTCACCAAGTCGCAGTTTGACCGAAATTGAGTTAGAAATGTCATCAACATCACCGATTTTTTCTGCAAATTTCAATCTTACCATCATGTCAATAGGTATCATAGTTTTTATTGTAGGAAGTGCGAAAAATCATTAACACTTAAGACTACAACATTTTACTCGAAAATAAACTAACTTACTTAAACATTTTTTCCTTCTTGGAAAGAGTTGCAAAGTTGTACCTAAGTCGGGTTAATTACTTTTCCTTTTTTTTGTAATGGATGGTAACTAGGACCTAACCTTTTCTAAAATTAACTTAAACCACTTGATTAGTTTAAGAATGACTGTTTCGAATCAGAACATGTATGCAAAAACTAACTAAGTCAATTTAGTGACTTTTTAATCAAGAATTATGATAATTTGCACTACCATACGTAAGAGCGAGAAACCATTAAACTTGATTAATCTGTTCTATCCTAATGGTATAGCCACAAAGCTTTGTTTCGACCAGTCGCTAAAACGTTTTGGTGATAATTTTAAGCAACATGTCCCCAATGGTCTGTTATACTCGGGCGATTTGGTTAGTTATAAGTCTTTGTTTTGCCGCGTAGGTGGCGGTGGTGACTTTTATTCACCGCGCTGACATCGGCGAATGCGCATGCACTTGATTTTTTTTGTGCCAACGTAATTTATACCCTATTTGATATTTGTTTCAAGCGTCTCAAATGATTTATGGAGCCAAAATCTTCAGTGCTATGGGCTTTGGTGAATACCGGAGTAGAGCTCAATCTTTACGCCTCCTGTGTACCGCTCGCACAGCGGGGACCGGAAGATAACCACATTGATAATTGACCAACTAAGTCAGTCGGCTGATCTAGCTCTGGCTCGTTATCTCTCGGCGCAGTTAGTCATTCTGAGGGAATTTAATGCCCTCAACCAACAGTGGTTGTTCTCGTTACAGATGACTGACCATACTGGGCGGGAGACGCGTAGACTTGCGTTATCGCAAGATCTCTCCCAGCTTGTAAACTGCGCTACGCGCGTGCCAGACGTACACACTCACATACTGCCAACTGCCTGGACCTTCTGCTGATGACTGATCCAGACAAACATTCCATATCGGTATCAGCCCCTTTGGGATCATCCGATCACTGCCTGGTGAAAGCTGTATCCTTTACTCCCCACCTGATCAAACCCCAGTTGTATGAGACGGGTGTGGCGATAAAATTTTGCAGACTGGTATGAGATGCGACATTTCTATGTACCTTTTCCTTGGCGGCAGTGCTGTTTTTTTCAGACTATCCGTCCAAATACTGCGGGGTATGAAATATTACATTCCATATTCCGATGTTCCATCGGGTAGCAAAGCTGGTAGTAGCGCCGAAGCACAGAAACAGTCAGCTTTCTTAGCCTGATGCTAGAGCGCGCTAATCGTCGGGTACATAGACCCTGAAGAAAGCCTATAACGAAGCCGCCAAGTCCAGTAAAAGAACATTACGTAGGGCACGATACAATCACCGATGGGGCCGATGCCCCATCGGTGTTAAACTTGCTTCGCACCCATTTGGGAGTAGGGCTTTTTGGTCCCTTTGCAAAGCAGCCGAGGCGAATTTTAGTCGCCCTTTACTTCCACCGCCGAAAAAGCCTGACGGCTCACTTGCCCACACTGCAGCTGAGGAGGCAACTTGTTTGCCTCTCTTTTTGCAAAGAACTGACGTCTGTAAGTCGCCAGCAAAGTTCCACCAAAGTTACCTAAGCCGACCCCTCTATGTGAGAACTTCACATTCGCAGCAAAGAGGTACTCAAAGCTCTCCGCACTCTACACGTGAATAAGACTAGTGGTTCTGATCTGATGGAATCCTGGCCATTGTCTTACGTAACTGTGCATCTGAGTTGTTTCCTGTTCTAACACGCCTGTATCGCCTCTCACTTGAGACTGGTCTAGTTCTTCAGCCGTAAAAGCAGGCTAATCTACCAGATAGTGATACCACCCAGGTTATTTTAAGTGCACCTTTAAGTAGACTTAATGCACCCAGGCTAAGCAACCTACTTTAGTACACTGTGGTGGTTCGGGCCTTCTAGTGATCGTCTAGTATAATTTATAAGTGTACCAAGTATACTTTGCCAGATACAAAGATTCTACAACATAGGAGAGCTTGATTATCTTGATTGTATCACTTCCAGGAAAGAGCACAGGCTGCACATTAGTGCAGCCTGTGCCCAAAATAGGTAGCCGTGCCGATCCATCTAACTACAGACCGATTTCAGTCACGTCCAAACTCTGCAAGATTATGGAACGTGAACTGAAAGCTCGACTGCTGACATACCTTGAGACCAATGATCTCCTTAGTGACCGCCAGTTCGAATTTCGCCACGGTCAGTCGAATGGAGATCTTTTTGTGTATGCCATCCATCTTTGGAATGAAGCGATCAAGAAACACGGCGAAGTCCTTGCCATCTCGCTTAATATCTCCAAAGTCTTTGATAGGGTCTGGCAGTGCAGCCCAATTAGTAATCTCCTGCATATGCATTTTCTGAAAGCCTTTGCATCTGGATCACTGACTTACTCGGGAAACGCTCAATATGTGTGTGTATTTATTAATTTAATTTTTATAAAAGTTCAACAACTGCATTAGATTACTCTCCTTTTTGATTTTAACTAGATATGAATTCTAATAAAATTAATAAAAATAAAAAAGTAATTAAGAATAATCACTAAAACACCTTTTGAATTTCCTAAGTTTAGTCGTATTTCAACTAACTGGAGTTATTCTCTTTGAAAATAATACAAACACGGGCGAAAACTCACCAATTCCATTCTACAAATCAATAACTAAAAATGTTGGTACAAGATTTGAGGGCGAAAAGTAATTAAGTATGTTTTTTTTCATTATCTCCGAAAATAAATGAAATACATTGAATGTAGTAATTTTACCTAATGCGCTAATTTATTTTCCAATTTATGAGACCATAAAATTAGAAAGATTTTATACAAAAACTAAGTTATATATTTTTTGTTTAGTAAAACTTTAAACCTTCCTAACTCAAATATCAGTTTTACCTACTTAGTGACTTTTCGCTCTACGGCGACGATATGTCTAAAGTACAGCCGAGGTGGGCGAAAAGTTGTAGCTCTCAATCTTTTAAAAGTTTTGAATAAAAACATAAAAAAATCTACCTTGAATTAAAAATTCGTATAAAATTGAAATACCAGAATTTGTACCCAGAATATATAAATAATCAAAGTATATATCTTGTTCTTGCACCTACATATTGTAATATCATCAAAAAACTTAATTGTAAATAAATGAGACACGAAAACAAAACAACAAATTTCGGTAACACACACGACCGGGTAACCAAACTCAAGATGCTCTCACTTCCGACGTAGCAAAGTGAATGGTACTTTGAAATAATTGGATTACTAATAACAGTTTTTAAAGAGTAGTTTACTAATGAATCCATTATCAATAGTTTGAAATCGGTAGGCGCAAGTGACTTTTTTGGATTTATGGCCTAAGAATGAATCACCGTGCGGCGTCGATGCCACGCGAGCGCTGCACTGACGCCGCGTGGACGCTGACTCGACGCCGACGCTCGAAAGACGCCAGTGTGGGGGGTCTCTTACGTACGTACACCTATCGATGGACAAACAGAAGTGATTGACAAAAATTACGTTAACACGAGCAAAGCCGCGGGCGAAAGCTAGTCTCAATACAAACACTGCCCGTTGATCACACTGTGTGACTTTGTATTTATTGTTTATTTTTTATTGTATTTATGTGTATAATCAATATTTAATATTAACTAAGTGTAACATGATTTTATACAACGTGTTAATTAAATATCTCAAAACTTCAGGCATCCCAACTCGTTTTTATTATAAAATAATTCTATAAATTATTTAAATTAATTTTCGCTGATTAATTAAGAAAATATTAACTTTCTATGTTTTCTTGCACTTTTTGCAAATCAGAAATTCGCTTCCGGTCTGTCAGGACCGACCATGTTTTTGCAATGCTTGTACTGGCCGCTGGACAATGATAAGAACGCAATATCATTTCGTTTTTGGTTTTACATTAAAAAATTTAAAAAGACATTTTTTATGCAATCATTTGGGAGTGATTTGGCGCAATTTTTTCAAGTCTATAACTACAAACTGTTAAATATTTAATATTATTTATTACAAAACATAAGAAAGGAAAAATGTTGCGATTCTTCGACAAGAAAAGTTGTAATTGCACTTTATGAACGTGATGGTCTTACAAAAAGATTGCTGATAATATAAAATGCTTAAAAACTAAAGTTTTTAACGCAGTCAATCACTTTAAGAAATTTCACACTTCCAATGACGTATCTCGAAAACCTTTAACTCGGAAATCGACATCTCGAGAGGATTCTATGATTGTTCGGGCTGCTAAGGCAGCAAAGGCTCTTTAGGTGCTCAGAAACGATAAAAAGGGAAGTTTTTGGCAGCAGACAAGGAGTATCCGCACGTACAAATCGTAGGCGATTAAATGATGCAGAATTATTTGAAAGAATCGCAAGGAAAGTACCGCTCGTCAACAGGCAGCACCGACGAGCGAGACTGGATTTCGCTCGAAAGTATGGCAGCTGGACGGAAAATCAATGTAAAAATGTATTATTTTCTGATGTGTCAAAGATAAATAGACTGAGTTCTGATGGTATGTGTGACGTCCTACAAAGCAAGCGTTGAATTAAATACACCATAAAACAAGTAAAGCATGGAGGAGGAAATATTAAAGTTTGTCTGGATATGGTGTGGGCTGCATGAAAAAAATGAAAGTAGTTTAGATCAATTTAAATACAAGAACATTTTGGAAGAAACATTGCTTCCTTCCGATGATTAGACGTTACCAGTGACCTGAATATTTCAACATGATAATGATCCCCAACACACTGCCCATTTTGTTAAAAATTGTCTTAGGGAGCAATTATTTTCGATGCTAGAATGGCCTGCAAAGAGCCCTGCCCCCTTACTCACCAAACCGATCGCTATTGGATCGGATTGGTATTGTGAATTTTTGTATTTTTAAGTTACAACACCAGCGCTAATTTGGATTCATATTGGGTGAACTAAATAGCATTGAGTTTTGTATTTTTTTTCACTCAATATCCACGCAATATGAATCCATATTAGCTCTGGTGTCGTAACTTAGGAGTACGAAAATTTACAATACCAATCTGATCCAATAGCAATCGGTTTCAAGAGTAAGGGGGCAGATCTCAATCCCATTGAAAAATTGTGGCGTGAAGTGAAGAGGAGCGTATCCGCTAAAAGAACAAGTAATCTAAATGAGCTTTACGATGCGTTTGTGGAATCGTGGAACGCCATTTCTATTGAATTGAAACTTGCCTCGTCGATGCAGTGCGGTAATTGCAAACAATGGCTATCCTACCAAATATAAATTATTATCTTTTTAGACTACAGTGATACCTCCTACATTTACGTTTTTCAATTCATTAAAATGTAATTGTTATTTAGTTTAATAATATTAGTTTCAGTTTGTGTTCTTAATTATTTGTCCAGTGATTAAACGTATTATAACATGGGTTATGGAACTATTTATTATAAAAGAATAATTTAAAATGGCATATGGTTTAGTAAGTCGGGTAAGTGAGTATGTTAGGGAAGTGAGTAGATCATGACATTAAAAAAAATAATAAATCAGATTAATTAAATTATTTACCTGCGTATATATTTCATACATTGTTTTCGGTACGAGCCGTTCTTAATTCTATAACCACAATTTCAGGATTTGATTAATTTCATTAACACGTTTTGAATTGTACATTGTTATTTTTGATTAACAATGCTAATCGAAGAATAACTATAATTGGTTTAGTAGAAAAAATACCACTTGTTCCATGTGGGGCACGAACCTACGGTCTTCTGTGATCGTGACAACAGCTCTTCCAATTAAGATTGGATGCTTTTTTAATCTTCCCTACTACGATCGAAATAATCGAAAATCAGACCCAAGGTTTATTAAAATTACAAAGTTCCACAGATGAGCTATTATTTTATTCAATTTGATAATATTGTAATTTGATAATATTCTATTCTATTATTTCCCTCCATAAAAATAATTAGAAACATCGTGTTTACTACAACAATAGTATAGATAATTGGATAAAGGTATTTATACGAGTAGTTCACGTAAATAAATCGAGGCATCCTGGTAGCAAGGTAAAATATAATTGGGTTGAACTCAAGATTGCCGGGATATAGTTTTATCATGTACCTACACCATTAGATCAACGATAAACTCTCTCTTATTTTAGTTAGTAGTTACCCCTTATTTAGATCAACGATAAACCATCTCTTATTTTAGTTAGTAGTTGAGTCTCTTTAGACGCCTTGCATCAGAATTAGTATACCATAACGAAAACGATATTTCCTAGGGAACTGGCCAATATTTATGCGACTACCGGAGTGATGCTAGTCTGAATTGACTTCATCTGCGCTAGACTCATTCTTATCAGCTTAAAGACTTCTACTGTGGGACCGAAGCCTCATCATTCATCAAGGATATGTATCATGTCCGGTCCTGTGCTGCTCTTCTCGCATCCAGCGGCTACCAGATCGTCGGTCCACCTTGATAGAGTGAGAGTCGTCGTCAGTTCCTCAGTAGTAGAGGATTCCGGGTGAAGCGCGTTTCCACCTTCGGCTTTATCGTCACTTACCATCAGGTGAGATGAAGACCAAGAGCTTACCCGTTAGTAAATAATAAAAAATCTTGAATAAATATTTTGTTAAGTAGTTAATGATACTATGACATTAGTACTTACTGTAGTTGTAGTTTTAGTTGATGCTGTGTTTTCCCGTAAGTAATAAGACAACAATAGTTATTGTACATAAATAATATATTAGGTATAGTTATTGTGGAATACCTAATAAATAAATGAAATAAATAAGTGAAGCAGAATGGTTTACTGTATGTACTTATGTGGGAAGGGAAGGTAAACATGAGCAACGCAATGCTAAGTAAAAAAAATGATAATAAAATTAAACTACGAGCGCTGAAGTAATAAAACGGTTTCGCATCTTCGATCATAAAAACTAGATGAACAATCAACGCTCTCAAAACGTCGGCACAAAAAGAGCACCTAGCACAGTGTACCTAGCAAGATGTTTAGGTACTTTCGAGCAGCGATATATACGTTACACTAGATAGGCCCTTCCGAACACGCACTATGTTCCACTCATCTGCGGAGTCGACTCGGCACCTTGCTTTAGTGTGGCTTTGACATTCGCGCGTGCGGAGCGGCGAAAATAATTCTTTATTTCTTTTCAAAGTGTACACCTAGACGTTTACTACAATTCAGTTGTCAAGTAAGTGAAATTAATTGTTATTCAAGACATTATTATGTAGTTATATCGTAATAATAGAATGAAAAAGCTATTTTTCAATTATTGTTATTCACAATCTATTTGGGATGCCATCTTGATACACACTACGTTGTCTTTGACCGATCTGGCGCTGCGGCGGCGGCGCTGCGATGTCTGTCTGTTGATTAGACGACATTTAAATGTTTAAGCGCTGCAGCGGCTGCAGCGAACTTTAGGTCTCTCATTCCAGAATTTGAACAAATGGTTTGTATGAACGTTCTTGTCTATACTTCTAGGTCAATGCTTTTAAACGCTTCTCTCTCGCTCTCTCGACGTACGACTGACGACGGTACGGGATGGGTATAACAGCGAAGCGGCGCAAATAGGCGCGTTTTAAATGTTTTATAGGTTCATTGCCTATATAGACTTTATCGAATATAACGAATTAGCAGGTTCTCTGTAGTACTTACTTCAAAATAAATATTTACATGTAAAAATTATGTCGCAAATTTAAAAAAAATTTAAGAATACATACGTTATAGACTTTTATTTGGCCTGTTTTCGGGATTCTTTATAATCGAGTTAAGTACATCTAATCGCTTAACTAATCAGCACATTATTTAGGCAATATTCTTTAGTGTATTACATATTTTTTTATAAGAGCGTAATGTATTAGTATGTACATAAACCATTTGATCTAGCAAAACAGTTTTGCCCGCATTTACCGGTGAGTGACTCGCCTTGAGTGCGTATGATGTGGCGTGTTTATGGTCGTATATTTTGTTATAGTCTGACCGCTACCGCTGTACCGCGCCTTGGGTATGCGAGCGGCGAGGAGGGGGGGCGAATTTGTCTTTCTGCCGTCATCGCTCACGGCGGCAACTAGTGTGTCAGACGCACATGAGATAAAATATCTAAAAATGGGTCGTGCATTATCTCAAGATAATCAAGACTGTCATTTTTAAAGTGGCCGAATATTTTAAGAAAAGAAAAGCAAACAAAGAAAGTTTATATTATATATTTCCAGGAATTAAAGATTTATTTCATTTATATTGGTTCTTTAATTGTACTTAGCTAAAAATCATACTGGACAAAAACGGATTGGATGTAATTATACTCGTAAATATAAAGCTTCAATAAACTGTGCTTCGATATCGTAAGATCTGTCTGACACTACGAATCTCATGTGAGATTCTCTATCATGCTCTTTACTTTCCACTCCCCCCACCACCCGCGCATACCTAAGGCGCGGTACAGCGGTTGCGGTCAGGCTATAGATGTTAGGTGTTAGAAAACACAAAACAGTGTCGCAGGAGACCCGGCTGGGTCAACATGACGAATTGCTCCTTCAAATTGCAATTTTGCCAAAACATATAGGTACTTGCGTCAAATATATATCAAAGAAATTTTGCCAAAACATATAAGTCAAATATATGTCAAAGCCAATGATGTTACAATAAAAAGAGGTAGAAAGGTTATGTCAGTACTAATGTGATGTCAATAATGGTCTAAAGCATCGTACGATGAATTTCATTAGTCTTACTTGTGTGGTTTCTACAGTGTCGTATAACACAAGTCGGCATTTTTAAAACTGTTTTACGGAAACGAGTACGCGCAAACTGACACTGTCAATGTCAACAACGCTTTCCTGAGACTACGCTAGGTAAGGTAAGCCAATTAGCATAGTTTTATGGTGCCAGTTTTTTGTACATGTAACTTTAGTCTAAGCATGTAACGCTTCAACCTCTTTTTGTTGTAACATCATTGGTCAAAGCTGCCACTATTCTTTTACGACCTACGACCAGCGCTAGGTCAATGCCTACGACTTATTTTGTATCTAGTTTTTATATGTGATCGAAGTTCACAATGACCGCAATAAATCCTGCCGATATGTTAAGGCAAAGTCTCTATGTGTTAGCATTGCTCATGAAATAACATACTATTTACAAATTCAACCTACTACAACACTAAAAAAAATATGTAATCAATTATATAATACGATTACATGGGGGTTGAAGTTACTCGCGTCCGTAGCTTTACCCTTGAGACCCTACACGTGACCCCTGGGTGGTGCTAAATGAGTGACACTGACTGAGTGGTAGAGCCACGCGGCGTAGCAGCACGCATTGGGCCGGCTCGCCCGGCGTAATACGAATATCCGGCGTGAAATGCGGCACTTGGGCTGTTGTGTTTCTTCCGGCCAGTGAGGGTTCCGGAGGCCCCCCCCCCCCCCTTCTCACAATTCCTATTCCGTCCTTAAAGGCAGGAAGGGAGGTGTCCGTGGGAGGCGGTGATTACTATCCATCCTGTGACCTGCATGCTCGTTTGCCTCCTACTTTTATAAAAAAATAAAATGAAAACTAGATACCTGGCACTTGGGCTGTTGTGTTTCTTCCGGCCAGTGAGGGTTCCGGAGGCCCACCCCCCCCCCCCTCTTACAATTCCTATTCCTTCCTTAAAGGCAGGAAGGGAGGTGTCCGTGGGAGGCGGTGATTACTATCCATCCTGTGACCTGCATGCTCGTTTGCCTCCTTCTTTTATAAAAAAAGAAAATAAAAACTAGATACCTACTAGAATAAATAATTTTAATTATCATTTTGTTATTATGTTTAATTGTGCAAATATAGCGCAGTATGTTAATTGCCATTCAATTGTTTTATTGAAATAACTTTCAATTGTTTTGCTGTAATTATAAGTCTGAGTTTGAGATTGTCTGCGATATATATATGCCTCTTTCGCACAGTACTTGATGAGTCAGACACTCAGAAGTCAGACATTTATCAGCTAGGGGTATCAGGTTATTTCCCTGAGTGTCACTCTCGCAAGTAAACATTAAAATATTAGCCAGTTTTTAATCGGCTTCATTGGAAGTAGCACCTACTTGCAACATAATGTTCGCCAAGAATATTGTAAATAGTATAACGTTGTTCGTGTCACTTTTAGTGTTTGCAAGTGCAAATGGTAAGTTAATAGACAGAGATACAATTTTACAAGCTTTTATTTAACTTGCAATGTATGTTTGTTCGGGTGAAATCTTGCAACTCAATTCTGAAGCAGATATCTTCAACCGATTAAGCTGAAATTTTGTATACACGTTCAGTTTGTATGACAATGCATGGTTAATTGCGTGACGTCATTCTAAATCATTAATTATAATTTTTAATGCATTCCTCGGGTATCAAATAAAGGGCTTGCTAAGAATAACTCGAAAAAGAAAGTGATGTCGCTCTAAATCCAATATGGCGGACGTGCAGTTCTAACTCAAAAGTAAAAAATAAGTTAAAATTAAAACCTTTTTAAAAAACAAGATTTTATTTAAATGCCCTAAAAGAAAAAAAATAAACTTTTACTATCAACTTATAACGTCATTACACAATTTATGATATAAAAGGATATCGCGAGATTTACTTTCGTAAATAAACAAGTAAATTAAATAACTTGATGTGATTGATTTTAACTATTAAAATTTTCAATCTAAGTAAATACGATCTTCTTTATTAAAAGTGTTTTTTTTAATAAGTTTAAAAGAAGCTTTCGAGAAGCCTGACGAGACGCAGCGGCTAATAAGCCGTGTCTGATCTTGGACGTTAAGCAACTTTAGCAATACCTTGTCACTTGATGGGTGACCTAATTAAAACATCTCGTGCCGTGTGACAGACAAGTTCGTTCGTAATTGTCAAGACAAGGTTAGTTTTAACATTTGTTTTTGTAAATTTACGGGAAAAGTCGGCGATAACCCACCACATCGGCCAAAGGTGTAAGGTTAAAGAGCCAATCATTTCTTTGAATGTCGTCCTTCGTTATCTTTCTTATATCGGAAATGTCAAAGTTCAATGTAAAAATAACAATAGTTCGATATCGTACTCGTTTGTTTCAAACATGATTAATATTTAACACGCCCACAGGCTAGGCAGGCTCTGACAGGCTAATAACCTATAAAGGTTACAAGAAGGCGCAAGAAATCAAATAAATAAAGCAAAAAACACGTATTCAAATAAATCCAGTTTCTTGTGGCAGTCGGAATCATTTGCGTAAATAAATCAAGACCAAAGTTAATTAACCATTTGTTTATTTTTATAATTTCAAAACGGGCAGGCAATTAGCCCTCATCACACTTGATGGTTATTATGTGACGACCGAAGCTTTTTTATTATAATAAGATTGCAAGCGAGGATGTACGACCATGTGCGCTTGTATAACATTATTTAACTTTAATAAATAATTTTAGAAAGAGAAGGAACGAGGGTTAGATTTAGTTATAAGTTTTATTATTTAACTTTTGTTTCATTAAGTTAAATTATTAAAACAAAAGCTAATAAAGTCTTCATCATAGTTGTTGTTTGGTGAAACTCGGACTGTGACAGTTCATTGCTTTTGCGGTCCTCAATGCATTGTATCTTAGGGTTGCCACATTTTTAGGATGAATTAAGTATTTTATCATTTTGTTAAAACAAAAATAAAGTAGGTACCTTAGAATAATAACGCTATAGAAAGATAGTCTTCATACAAGCGCTCTGTCAAAAATGAAGCACTAAACCGATTCACACACGCGTGACGTGCGCGCATGGCCGTGATCTGCTGTCTCTTTCCAATTCTATGAATATCAAAGAGACAGCACTGCGGCAGCCGCTGCTACCGAGGCTTTAACTTAGAGAATCACACTGCAGTACGTTTATATTTTGACCTAATTAACTACAAGATACTATGAAATACTGAAAGCTTACCTGTGAAACTTCTTTTGTTTTTCAGATGTGTTGTGACACAATTTAACTGCACAAACCGTCATTTTTTTTTTGTTTTCGCGAGACACGTTCGGCGCGCTGTGACATTGAACACTACGGAGCGGTCCGGCGTTTGGTGCCATTTTTGGCTCCAATTAATGTGCTTCAAAATAGGCGCGCGAACTTGGTTTCTATAGCGTTATTATTCTAAGGTAGGTTCATAACATAAAAAAGAGTATTTATTTGCTCTTTGCGACATTTAACAAATATTTGTCTTTTACGTAAACAGTTTTACGTAAATATAGTATTTTAACGTACTTTAATGGTGTCGTAGATTATAAAGTACGCCTACATGAAAAAGAGGATAATACCTACTCTATTTTAGAGTACTGGTGGCAACCCTATCTCTGACTAACCCATTGGGGAAAATACTCATGAGTGTATGAACGTACATTTTTCAGATTGCGATCTCGTGAGCAGGGAAGGGTGGGGCGGTTTGGAGCCAGTAAACGTGAGGTACCACCCGAGGCCGCTCGATCTGGTCATCATTCAGCACACCGTCACCCCCTTTTGTACCACGGATGCGAGGTGCGCGGCAGCCCTTAGGGGCATTCAAGAATACCATATGGATACGTTGAACTTCTGGGATGTCGGATCTTCGTGAGTGTCTCTTTATCAGTAAAAAGTGTAGCTTAACCCCTCAGGCCCCAAGCGGTCGCATGAGACCGCCCGCACCTACAAAAACACACTTGACTTTGTACCGTGTTTTCATAGACTTACAGACTACCTACTTTAGTATGAACAAGTTTGGTTATTTCGGTTCTGTGGTACATCTTATGTATTGTTATCGCAAAATATCGCTTATTCTATGCTCGATTCTGTCAAATTTGACGTTGACAGTTGCGCCAAAAAAAGTGTCAAAAAATTTCCAAGACAATTGAGAAACTTCCTGATCAACGGCTATATTTCGGCTCTCCATTCTGACCGCGCGTACGTACAGTTGAGGAGCTCGATGGCGCAGCGGCAACTTCGCAATGCCGAGTAGCTGGATGGGTGACCAAATTAAAACATTTCGAGCTCCTTCGTGCTTCGGAAGGTACGTTAAACCATTGGTCCCGGTTGTTGTCGTAAGATGACAGTCGTTAAAACCCACCAACCCGCATTGGGCCGGCGTAGTGGGTTATGGCCCAATATCCCCACTAGCTTTGTCCACATGGGAGGCCTGTACCCAGCAGTGGGACGTTTATAGGCTGATGATGTACGTACAGTAGCGTGCGATGATGTGCAAGTAGGGTTACCATTTAGGAATTTGAAAAGTCCTACAAAAAGCCTGACATTTCGATAAAAGTCCGGACTTTTTGGTCACTAAATGGAAACATTACCTACTCACTTTTTATATTTTGTTTTTAGATAAATGAGTAGTTGATAAAGATTAAATAATTATTTGATATTAATTATGATGTAGTTTTGTTACTCATATTCCAAAACCCGGACAAATTAAAGAGCCGGACAAAGTCCGGACTGGAGTCTAAAAATTCATACATGTCCGGACTAATCCGGACGTATGCTAAACCTATGTGCAAGCGAATATCGCTGAAAAGTGGTCGGCCGGGAAGTTCCTGAATCGTACTGTCCCGCAGCACACAGATGGGTAAGATAGCCACCTCATCTATCATTGAATTTCAAATTTTCGTTACAATTGATGGATATTGGCGTACCTACTGACCAAGTTGACAAGGGTTTGGTCAACACAAACCCGATCTACGCGTCGTAAAATTTGGAAAATACTTTCCCGACTTGCATAAAAATAATAATAATTAAATGCACCACCGTAGCCGAGTGGTCATGCGCTCGTCTCGATATCCGGAGGCCACCACGGGTTCAATTCTCAGGTCAGACTGATTTCGGATTTTTCGATGTACTTACCTATAGCTAAGCTTGCCAACTTAAAAAAAGTTATTTAAGGTAAGATAAGAAAAATAAACAGTATTTTAGAAAAGTGGACAGTATTTTATTTTTTCAAAGATTTAAGTAGGTATCGCAATTTAGTGATACTAAAACAGTGTTTTGGATACTTTAATTTTTGTTCAACGGTAAAAAGTATAATTTTGTGAAAAACCATATAATACTGTTTTTAACAGTATAGTTGGCAACCCTAGCCCGTGTTAGTGATCACATACCTGCATTTGTCAAGCGTGGTGATTGGTGATTCCTATCAATTGTAAAGATGACTTAATTTCAATAATGGATTCAATTTTACAGCTAGAGTGTTGTTGTACCTACAGTTACTGGTAGTGGCTCCATCTATGTTTTTCGATGTGTATTCTATGCCAATAAGAAGAACATTTCAACCTCACTGTAACGCCTCGTAGTCTAATTTTTATCAAATAATGATCACGAGACTACCACACTGTTTGCTCTTTAAGACTGTAAGCGCTAAGGGGGTCACCGGTGACCGACAAACAATGAAATTTCAATTGTTTCTGTATTTGTCGCAGTCAACGTGTTAAGAATCTTATTAGGAAGAGGGCATTATTATAAATTAATTATTGAAAATAAAAGTATGAAAACATTAATTTTATTTTTCAACGTTTTAGTATCTTTATGCATATCTTATTCTAGATTCTATGTCGGCGGCAACGGGAAAGTTTACGAAGGCGTCGGCTGGCTGCACGAGGGCGCCCATACCTTCGGGTACAACAGCCGCTCCATTGGAATCTCCTTTATTGGAAACTTTAACGGTCAGTTTCTTTAACCTCTCAGTCTTGGCAACGAAATGTCTAAAAATTTTGACAGCAGGTGCGATTTGGCAGGAATTGAAATTTGCGGAAATAGAAAAAAAAAATAAAAAAATCGAACGCATTTGCGTTCACGATGCATAAAATGTACCATAAAACCGAAATAATCGACCTCGTTCTTACTAAAGTAGTCTCTATGTGTATCAAAACACGGTACAACGTCAAGTGGAGAGCGCGGCCATGGGATCCGACGGAATAGCGAGTTTTTAGATGCGGCCAAATATGGCCGCTTGGGGCTTGAGGGGTTAATAGTGTAGGTAGTCTATTAAGTATTTAATTTTGAACGTAATTTTCCTTGACATAACTTGATTTCAATGAATACCGTGAAACCTTACAACTTTGCCATCGGAATACAATTTTGCCCAAAACTTAAAATTAACTAAAAGTTGTTGTAGAAATGGTGTTTTTGAACATAGCAATATTTTTTAATCTTTGGGCAAATCATAAGTATATGTATTGCAATACAAATCATTGGTTTTGTTCGTAACTTCATTCAGTTGTCAAACAGCAGCTATCAAAGTAGGGGTAGTCGCCGGTGGTGCCAAATCCGTGTCACAGTTTATTCTTCGGTACTCCCAAAATACTAACTGCAGGTGAGTTTCATTTAACGTGTGTATCAACGATTTACTAGCGTTCAGTTAAGAGGCGGCTGCCTAAACGAGTAGCGATTTCGAAGATAAATTATCATATGTGTACAGCATACTAGACATGTCAAATTTAAGTATATGTTTCTTTGTATAGTTGACTAAGGCTTGAGCAAAGCAAAAACAAAAAATATTGGTTTATGTACGATACTTTTATTTATCGAAAATGATGAGTTTTTGAGATATTATTACGTATATCTTTTTACGTTATAGAGCCTTACGTATAAAAATACAACGAATATATTACTAAGATAGTTAGTTAGGGACTGGTAAGACCATTTTTCAATTGAGTACTTAATAATCGAATTATAAATAAAAACAGTTTTGTGACTTACGTCATTTACTTCTGCGCTAAGCGTGTTGAAGCGGCGCACGCAATATTCAACCGTACTACTGCAGAAATAGAACTATTCTAAAATCTACGCGAGCGCACTCTCAGTCCCGCAATGCGCGTCATGAACGGTGGACCTGTGCAACTCGCTAGCTCACGTGACAGAGCTTACGTTATTATTTTATTACGTACGACTAATTGTTTAGCAAGTCGTTTTGACTAGCCAAATTATGGGCAACAAGAAAAATAAAAAATATGTTTCGAGGAAAAAAAGAGATTTGAAGTATATAATGCGTAATGTATGAGAGTATAAGTATAATTTTGAATTTTCATTTCCGTACGTAGATTTTGGGTACCTACCGTAAGTCTTGCCGTAGTCTATCACATAATATTACTGTCCTATTTTTTTGTGCTAATCTGCGATAGCTCTAAAACTATAAGCAGATTTGTTAAGGATTTTTGACTTAGGTACCTATTTAAAAAATTATTTGACTAAGGCTGTTAAACCATCGCCACGATGGTCTGTAGTCCTTCAAAATTAATAATCAATGTAAGTACATACAATAATAAAAATGATACTAATTACTAATAGCTTTGCATAAACAAAATAATACGCTTTCTCTAACTAAAGGAACAATTTGTACTTCGGAACAAAGACAACGCGTGGAGTCGCCAAATAAACTAATACATTTATTACCGATTCCAATTTGTTTAGAGGAAAGGTAAGTGTTATTCAAATCAAATAGTATCTTATTATATCATTTCAGCAAAGTTAATTTTTTTAATACAAATCCAATCTTTAAAGAAAAAACTCTTTATTAATTTGATTATTAGGACTTTTATAATTTATTTCGATATTTAATTTTAAATACTGTATTAGTATTTGTTTCAAATTACCTGAATTGATATTTTTTAGATTAACGTTCCTAAGCCTAGGAACTGGCAAAAATAACGCTAATGCTCAAAGCGCAACCATTCAATTACTGTCTATATGTGAAGATCTAACTCAAGTACGTTTTTTATTTATTGTTTTTAAACATAAGATACATTTCAGTGTTTCAAATTGAACAAGTTTGATTTCTACGGGATAACGCAAGAACAAATAACATACTCTAAACAGTTACTTACCTATCATTTGACGTTTCGGTCTATTTTCTATACCCGTAGTTGTGAGTAGTCTAGCTAAATGTTTCGGTGTCAGTTATCTTGTTGTTTCTTGAACTTCGATATACTTAGGTATTAGGTTAAAAGTTTAAATTCTACAGAGCACTCAAAATTTTATAGCTTTTTTATATAAAGTTCATTTCTGGAAACGTGACAGGAATGGTCAAGTGAGTATTAATTTAAACAAATATAATACTAATATAATATATTAGTTTTAGTTTTAGTTTTAGTTTATTTGGGAAACAAACAATTTAACAACACATAAAAATTATTACAAAATAGATTACACAGTTATCAGTAAAGTTTCCACAGTTAAATAATACATACAGATTAAATTCAGGACACAAAGAGTAGCTCTACAACAAACACAGTAAAATAAATACAATATAAAAAAGTATGTAATTATAAAGAAAAAAAAAATTGTTGTTAAACGAGACATATTTAGAAATTGCTAATCATTAACTCACGTATTTGCTTTCTAAACTGAGAAACAGTACCATTAAACATATCCAAAGAAGCAAACTTCTTATTATAATCATTACATGATCTAAACAAAAATGTATTACCTGCATATCTAGTACTCGTAGAGGGAAAAGAAAACAAACTTTTAAGACGAGAACTTGTCCGAGGGCATCTAATACCTATATTTTCTAAAAGAAACGGAGTGTCAATTAGGTTATTTATTATTTTATAAAGGAAAACTTGGTCTTTTTCAATGCGACGTTCCATCAGAGGGGAAATACAGATCTTTTTTTGCCTATTACGAATAGCTTTATGGTGAATGTACTTTTGCATTTTTTTATTTAGTCTTTCAACTGATTCTATGTGTACATTATACTGCGGAGTCCAGACCACCGATGCATACTCTAGAACCGATCGGACGTATGAATTAAAAAGAAGCACAATGGTGGAGCACTGCTTAAAGTCTTTTCCTATTCTCATTATAAAACCAAGCATACGGTATGCTTTTGTCACAATATATTTAATATGCCCTCCAAAAGTTAACTTGCTATCAAGTATCACCCCTAAGTCTCGCACCTCGGTCACCCTATTAATACTTATGTTATCCAATTATTATATTATATCAGTTATAATATATTATATCAGTTAAACACAATAATTAGATATGTCACATATTTCGTATAAGTATCTCGTCTCTTTTTATATTTTCAGGTTACTGTAAATAAAAAATCGGATTGATATTATCAAGCCGAAGGATATACAGAATAAGTGACGACTAAAACAGTCACTCCCACTGACATTATAGCTATACGTGACAGTAATGAAGACTCGTCGGAGGTCACGAGTTGCAAGGCTCCAGCAGTAGAGTGACGTTAATTAGGTTTTACGGAATTGTAATTCTACCTCCATATCAAAATACATTTACTTTGATTGACTGGTTGGATTTTATTTTTCCAATAGGTAATTTATTTTTAATTATCAAATAATTTCATATTGATAGAACAAGTAAAAGTTTTTACTAAGGTATATTCAAGCGTTAATAAGACGATAAAATATATAAAAAACATTAAAAGTAAAAGAAGCTTAGAATCCCTCACCAACTTATTCCCATTTTTTCTTCCCTGCTCCGTTATCAGATTTTGATCATCACCTAGCTACAACCTATTTATAGAGACCATTCCTATGAGCCTAAACACGATACCTATGTTGTAAGTTGGTAAGGAATTAGTTATTCTTGCAGATGCTGCAGCATCAGGTCAAAGTTACCATGTTCTTTCAATATCATTTATGTAACAGGGTATCAAATTTTGAATCGATCAGACTTATGAAACTTGCTCAAATCCTTTTCTCGACTATGTAGAGATGATGATCTTCAAAAGGCTAAACAGATTTTCTTAAAACACAATTCTTCTTAAAAAAGTAAAAACATTTTTATTGATTGATAGATTCTGGCTCAAAATCACTCTCGATCAAGACACCTCTCAAATAAATAAAAAAACAAAATCAAAATCGGTGCATCCGTTTGGGAGATACGATAATTCGTACAGATAAACAAATTACTCAAATACACACGTTAACCTCTCAGTCTTGGCATCGAAATGTCTAAAAATTTTGACAGCAGGTGCTGTCAATTTAAATTTGCGGAAGATACAAGCAATGAGTCTGTAAAAAATAATCAACTGTGCCAAAAACTGGATATTGGCGAAATCCAAAGGGAAACGCCACTGCACAAAAAGAAGAAGAAGAAGAAATTTGCGGAATAGGAAAAAAAAATCAAAAGCAATTCATGTTAAATTTTGCGTTCACGATGCATAAAATGTACCACAAGACCGAAATAATCAACCGTGTTCATACTAAAGTAGTCTCTAAGTGTATCAAAACACGGTACAAAGTCAAGTGGAGAGCGAGGCTAGCGCGGCCATATTTTGGCCGCTTGGGGTCCGACGGAATAGCGAGTTTTTAGGTGCGGCCAAATATGGCCGCTTGGGGCTGGAGGGGTTAAACTTGCAACACCCTTAGTTTTGCGTCGGGGGTTAATAAAATGTGTAAAATTGAAGTGTGTCTTTGTGCATTATAATAAAACAAATAAAAAGAACAACAACATTATAATAATACAATTATTTACATTGCAATCCGGCTTGACAAATATAATTTACACTACTTTTCCCGAAGTAGTTTCATAATGATAAAGTTAACTTACATAAATAAAAAAAATAAAATTGAAACTAAAAATAAATAAAAAATGAAATAGGTATACAAAGTACAAACATGATCTTCAATATATTATAATCAAAGTTAACATGCTACTGCTCATAAAAAATATGAATAATCTGTCTTTAAAATTACTGAATAAAGTTGAAAAAAAATTGTCGAAAATGCTCTATTCATTCTATGTTTATATTTTTTGCTCTATATATTCTATGTTCTTGGATCACGAACTCGGATGACCTGCGCGCGCGCGAATTTTGAATTGGTTGTTAATGTATCGCTAGTGTAACGAGTGTGGCATGCGGGTGGCGGGGCGCGCTGGGCGGAGCTAGCGCTGGATTTATTTTAGGGAGCCCGCTCTTAAATTCTAGTTTTACTGCTGTACCTGTCTGTATTATAAAGAAATTTGAGCGGGCAATGTTGTGAGACATTGCGCAGCAACGAGTTTGCACCATTACCCAGCGCAAGAATGATGTTAGGGTTGGCATTCTTAGATAATTAAAAACGTTTACTTACTAAGATGTGATCGGATATACACCTGTAGGTACATATTATGTGGAATAAATATAGTTGCATGTATGTGAATGTGTATGTATTAAAATCAATTCAATATTTTTGGTAATTTTTATTTATGTCAATATTTAAGTCATTACGATAAGAGAATTTATTAATATTAAAATTTTATTTTTACATAGGCTACTTATGTTTGCTTTTTATCGTGGAAAAATATGTCATTCCTGCGAGAAATTTCGATACAATGCAAAACTTCGGAACGGACAATTTGTATTTCAAATTTTATGAAAATACCTATGCGAAGTAGTCTTTAATATACTAACCTGTAATAAGGCCCCTAAATTATTAGTTAGTTGGTACCGCGTAGAATACTTACTTACCTATAATGAAATAATTCACAGGATGGATAATCAAAAAAATAAAAAGAAAAGCAGATGATGTCTTGGCGCTCGCTCTTACAAATATTATTCGACGGCCCCTTGTGTGTCAAGCGACCTCCTGGAGGACGCTATCTGTCAGACCCGTATGTTGAAACTCAGAACAATAATTAATTATTGTTCTGAGGTATCAGAGGCCTCCTGGAAGTCGCTCCATTCCCCGTCATATTTAGAGTTGAATTGTGCTCATAAAACTATTGCTATTTCTTTTGCCTTTGTTTTAATGTAAAGAGTGAAACAAAGACGGCATTTTAACGCCACAGATGTTTTAATATGGCACCGAATAGAGGATCTGTGCGCGCCTTTTTATGTAGGTTCGACCCGTGTCTGTTATCGCCCGGTACTTACGCGCCACATATGGCGCATATATAAAATGTATGGCGAGGTTTATTCTGTTTTAAACGTGTATTCTACATTGTAAATATAACAACTAATACTCATAATAATTATTACACCTTTCATGCTTTTATTTATAATTAAATTTATTATTTTATATTAAATCGGGAAAAAAGTACTTTCACCTAATTTCACTTTTTTTTTTCGCAATTTAATATAGCATCAAACTATACTTTAATATACATAGCCAGATAGCTTATTTAATAATGATTCCAGTAATTTTAGTTAGTTTTTTATACAGTACGCAAAATGTACTTATGCTGAAAGCACATAACGCAAAATGTGTAAAAAGAAATTTACACATTTGGCGAATTGTTAAAAACACATATTTGAAGCTTGGCAGGGATCGCAGAATGCTTTTGGAGTGTTTTGTGATCTCTACGAGGCTTTTGATTGCGTTATTCAACCCAATCAAAACCCTTTTAATAAAGCTAAAACACTATGGAGTGCACTCTGATGCCTTGAAATTGATTCAATCATATTTCAGCTGCAGAATCCAAAAAGTTAGCGTGAATGGATCCATATCATCCGGATTTTCTGTGCTAATGGGGGTTCCACAGGGGTCAATACTAGGTCCATTTTCATATTAATTTATATTAATGATTTACCATTTTATGCGGAAAAATTTTGCAATATTGTTTTGTTTGCGGACGATACATCTTTGATATTTCAGACTGATTGAAATAAAAATAGTTTTGATGACATCAACAATGCCCTAACAGATGTGTTGAATTGGTTTACTACTAATAATATTCAATTAAACGCGAAGATAACCAAATGTATACAATACAATACAAATAAAATTAAAATGAATGGTGAACTGTTGGATCTTCTTGATTCAACAGTTTTCTTAGTTATTACCTTAGATTCAAAAATACAGTGGTACCCTCATATTAGCACCCTTGCGGGGAGACTTAGTGGTTGGTTGGGTGGTTGGTGGGTTCCTATGCCTATCCATCCATAGAAGTAAAATTAAATTTAGACGATTCAAAATGCTTATTTAATAAAGAATTATTGATTTTTAATTTTTTTTAGTTTTGACACTTTAAAAAATTTGCGAAATTTTTTTTGAGGTTACATTATTTATTTAAATAAATCATTGAGGTCAATACTAATTTTAAAAAACAGTTTTTAGGTAAGTAATCTTAAAAATAAGCAAAAATGCAGGGAAAGTTATAAGGTTTCAGGCATAGCATAGCTTTAAAGCTTTAAAAATTGTAGAAACAGACATAAACTTAAGTTTATGTTAGTTTCTACAATTTTTGCTTGTATCAGTGTTTGTCTTATTGGTTTTCCTAATAAACAAATAAAATAAAATAATATCTTAGCGCAAGGCGACAGCTTCTTAAATAATAATCAATAAGGTTTTCCTTAAATTAACGCGGGGCCAAGCTAGAATTGAATTACTTTTGTTATCAAATGTTTTCTTTTGCGAGAAAAAGTTCACTGTAAAATTTTTAATGACATTTTTAAATAGATACAACTTTCTTTAATAATTTACAGTCACTGACGTCTTCCTAGGTTTTAAAGTAGGTACCAGGTTTTTGATATCAAACTCCATTCGTCATGCCCGTATCCTGTTTCTCC
Organism: Scoparia ambigualis; assembly: GCA_963921215.1. Lineage (NCBI taxonomy): Eukaryota > Metazoa > Arthropoda > Insecta > Lepidoptera > Crambidae > Scoparia > Scoparia ambigualis. The sequence goes on along the minus strand of OY992511.1, from coordinate 8,083,703 downwards.
TGCCGAGTAGCCGTTAGTGTTCTCTTTACCAAAGTAGAAGATGACTATAATCATAATTGTGACCCCGTGGTGAAGAATCACGACGGTTCTGGTGTCACCTTCTTCGAGGTGGGGTTGGGTCAATTTAGGAATAACTGTTCTCGAAATTGTCTTGGTTCTGGGTGATTTTCTTTGCAATTTTCTTAATAAGCACTATTATAACATTAAAAAATAGTCTTAATAAAACTTAACTTGGGCTACGTAATTGGTGTCCGTTTGGGAAAGTTATTTATTCACTATCTCATGATTTTTCTTTAATATTTCCAGATGACACCCCAACGCCTGAGATGTTGGACTCTGTGAAGGCTCTCCTCAAGTGCGGAGTGGAGAATGGTCACTTGACCTCTGACTTCCACGTGGTCGGCCACAAGCAGCTTATCGTCACCGAGAGCCCGGGCCGTCGGCTGTATAACAAGATCAGGGCCTGGCCCGAGTGGCTTCAGGACGTTAGCGAAATCAAAAAAATGCAGTAAAATTTGTTAATAAATGAGACTGAACTGCCAAGCATTGTTTCTCTTTTTTTGCTGTGAGCGCGCACACCTTCGTTTTTTTGCATGAAACTCAAACAGATTATTGGAGCCCCATTTAGAAATGAGGTAACACCCGATCGAGCACAATAACAAGATTCACTGGCTTCATCCAATGGATGACCGTTGTATCCCCTATGTACTGTGATATCATCTGCATAGTAATGAATATTTCATAGAAGATATCATACCGGAACAACACAAGAGTGCTTCTTACATTGTTGTTAAAGCGACTTATTTATGTTAATAACGAGGTAAACTTCAAAAAAACCGAGCCTTTATGTATATCCTCCATTGGGAATTGAACAATGAGCTGGATCGGCATGATGCGGGTTTCACGAATGCCATATTACGACAAGAACCGGAACAAACGACTTAAATTGCCTTCTGAAGCACGGAACAGTTCGTGATACTCCGATTTGGTCTCCTGTCAGGTAACCATTGCGTTCAACGCTGCACGATCGAGCTCCTCATGTCTTTACTATAAATAACATCATCGCTATCTCCTAAGCCCGATAGTCAGATATTCTTATCAAAATGCTGTTTTTTATGCTGCCAAGGTCTTTATGCATCAGTGATACAGCCCACCTTGTGGTAAACGATTACATTAGCCAATGAACGTTTGCAACACGTGAGGACCTAAACAAATGGCATAACGACATATGGAATAGAATGATTATTGTATGCGATTTGACTTACATCAACGGTACGTCATTTAGTGAACGCCAAATTGATAATTTTAAAACTTTAAAGAGATAATTATCATTCTGAAGGGTTAAATATATTCTGTGGTAGCGATAGACTAGAGTCGTACTTTTATTCTACTATGCTAGAGTTAGGATTCGCCAAGTTTATGTGAACTTGTTTACCAATTTAATATTGACAAAAGAAAACGAATAGATTGACACATTTGCTACTTGTCTGGGGAGCATAAGTGTCACTCAAACTTTGCAGACCCTATCAGTGTTTTTGTAAAGAATCTATGCTAATTAAAATAAGCACTGAATTAAAGTGCAGCGCTTGTTAGAATTTGAATACAGTGTAAAGAAGACAGATACTGAAGTTTTTAGTAAACACTTTCATGTTGGAATTCAATTAGGTAAATGAAAAGCGAAGTTCCAATGCGCTTAACTTAAAACTTTTAATGTCAAAAACAATTAAGTAAAAAAAAACTGCGAGTGTTCCCTCCTCACACATATTAATTGTTTTCACCGGCACAGAATAGACAATAGCAGAAACTGATCTTTTTTATTGAGAGTTTTCCGACACATCAAAGGCGCGCGCGCTTTAATAGAATATAATTTATTATGCATGAATGTGGTACAGTTTAAAGTTCTTAATAGAATTAAAGAGGGTTTACGCATTTCGGTTTTCCATACAAATTTCCAAGTAGAAATTTTTAAATATCAGTAGGCTAATTTTACTGAAACTCGGCATAGGTAAAATATAGAGATCTAAATAGTTTGTTGAAAACATTTCCAAAAAACGTTTATTTAACCATGATTTAACTGAGTTATTGCCATTTAAAACTTTCTATAGTGGACTTTAAATCGCAATAACTTAGCCAAATAAACCTATTTTAAAAATGTTATCAACAAACTATTTAGATCCCTGTATTTTACTTTAGCATACAAAGTTTCATGAAAATTGCCTAATTGGTCTTTAAAAATTTCTGTATGGGAAACCGAAATTGCTCAAACCCTCTTAAGGATATGTCACTGTCACCAAGTTTAAGCATGCAAAAAATCATATTATGTACGCTGAACTTTATCCATTTTTTTATTATATTCTATCCAATATCCTAATTTTATTTATAAAATGGTCGACATTGCTTGTAATATTCCTTGTTTAATATGTATTCCGTCCCTAGAATTAATTCTCGTCGCACCTCTCCCTCCGCTTAAAGTTGTGATTTTTTACTTGAACAATATTGACACGACACGGTATCTATCAGAGGTTATCTATGGGTATATCTGGTAGTTTGCCTGAGTGTCGCTCTAGAAAGTATATTTTTAAAAAGTTGGCAGTTGATAATCAGCTTCATTGAGAGTAGGACCAACTTGCAACACAATGTTTGTAAATAATATAACGCTGTTTGCGTTACTTCTAGTGTTTGTAAATGCAAATGGTAAGTGAATAGATAAATATATCTTTAATACAAGTTGGTTAATATTGCTCCATGGGTTGCGATCATGCGTGTTAACCAACTTAAACAATAACGTGCCATGATGCATGACCAAATTCAAATATCCCAAGCTCCATCGTGCTTCGGAAAGATAAGATAAGATAAAGATAAAATATTCTTTATTGTACACCAAATTAACAACAAAAGGACAAACACAAAGTAACATACAATTGGCGGCCTTATCGCTAAAAAGCAATTTCTTCCAGGCAACCGTGTAGGACTGGATAGAAAGTGAAATTTTAAAGGGCAGTTATGGTGCTTCAATTCAAATTAATTAAAATTAGATAAATAAGATAAGAAAAACCTAAGCTATTCTTTTTTTTTATATAAAAGATGGGCTTGCTCTTGGCCACATTCTTAACCGTAGGATTAAGAAGAAGCCGACGATGAAACGAGCTTGCCCAGAAGCATCCTATTCACTCTGGCTGGTGTCCAATACAATAACGCTTTCAGGGCGCTTTTAGGGTTACCGTGACGATGTAATGCCTCGGGGATGTTTGCTGACGAAGATGTTGGGGCTATATTCTGTGCCTTAGCCAGGGGGGTGTCACTCCGCAGTTAAGGTACAGTCACGAGCACCAATATAGACATATACACTTGGACTCTTATTCCATTGTATTAAGAGTTACAATTGTTTACATATTTTTGCTCGTGACTGTACGTTCGGCCGGCGGGCGCGCCTCGTCTCCCAGGCAGGCCGCCTAGGCGTATGGCAGTCAAGGTTGCCGCGAGCCGACGACGCACCGAACACCGAGCGCCGAGTCGCTTAACTCGTAATCCCTGCGCGCGCGCGTAAACCCTACGCTCTGTGACGTCACGACGTCAAATCGATATCGAAAGGAATATGAACGCTCGGGTCACACAATAAGTTTCCATTTCGCGTGAAAACGTGAAAGTCGTTAGAGAGTAAACCTTCTGCACGTAGTACTATTAGTTATTCTGTGCCTAAGCCCAGCATTGGAACGTCTTTATCAAACTGGTCCAAAAATACGTGACACCAGGCTTATCACATAATTCTTTTAAAAGCTTTTGTCAACCACAACTTTTATTTTTATGAGGCCCACGAAAACAGAGATTAAATTAAATTTTAATTTTAATCTGTTTACGCTCACACTAATTATCTAGAACAAGATGAGTATTCTTTGAAACTCGTTAATATGGTAAGATAACGGATAAATATACATAAACATAGAAAAAATAACCAGATCCGAAATAAATTTAGAAAAACAGTTTTTCTTGAAATTGACCCGACCGGGAATAGAACCCAGGATATATAATTTAAGCACACCGAATTTCAACGTCATGTCTTGAACCTTCGGGGTTGGCAGGCCTGTGGTTATGTCTACCAGGCGTCTACGTTTCGAGTTCTATACTGTGAATGGGGCAGCAATGCCTTCAGGTCGGCCTTCCAAAAGACTTTCCCTACCGAGGTACCACAATCCGATAAATTCCTGTTGAGGTGTGCTAGCACCCGGGGGATGAGGGAAGGTGGTGCAAATATCCAAGCCAGAGGGAAGTTGTACTTCAGGCTGAAAGCATTATGAAACATCGCTTCGTGATCATTGAGATAAAATTGCATAGTTTACCCACTACTCCAGCGTTCTTGGATACAAACAGGTCAATTACTGGCCAGGCCCACTTCGCGACTATCGTTTGTGTGAATTTTGGCAGTAGATGCCACTCTGGAGCTTGGATATGTCGATGTCGAGACAATAGATTTATCTGCATGGCTGTTCAATTTCCCTGGTATGTAATGAATTTTGACCACAATTTTTGTTGGTTGGCAATTTGAAGATTAAAATAAAATTGTCGCAGGTTTCATGTTCGATGCTTGTAATTCTAAGACTTAGAACAGCCCGCATTTCTTTTTGATTGCAGTGCAGCTTTTGTACTGATGCACTCCACCTTCCTGATAGGGCAGAATTGTTGAGTTGTGCCCCCCTTTCGCAAAAACCGCAAACACTCAAGTAATATTACTTACCATTGATTTTGGTAAGCGCCCTGCGAGGGCAGTTTATAGCTACGATATGGTTCGGGCATAAGCATAATATGTCCTTGTGAAAGACATTACTTTATTTAATTTAATTAAAATGGTTAAATACTAATTACCATTATTAAACATATTTCCAAAATCAAATGAAATAAAATAAGGTATCTCGGAAAACCGCAAACACTCCTGTAATATTACCATTGATTTTAGTAAGTGCACTGCGAGGGCGGTTCATAGCCACGATGTGGTTCGTGGCTGGCATAATCATGTCCTTGCGATGGACATTGATTTTGGTAAGCACCCTGCGAGGGCGGTTTATAGTCACGATATGGTTCGTGGCTGGCATAAGTATGTCCTTGCGGAGGACATTGATTTTGGTAAGCGCCCTGCGAGGGCTTTTTACAGCATGCTGTGCGTGTGTCTGTACCATGAAACAGATGAACCACGCGATGGTACAGTATAATAAGAATTTTGCCCTAGCAAAGGGTAACCGTTTGTCGTTAGTAGGTTTTGTTTACGAAGCATTCTCAGTACCACATTTAATAACTGACCAAAAAGTTTTCTAACACGAAAATTGTTTCTAATGTAACTAACTGTAATCTGTTCTCTGAGGTTTAGAATTAAACAAATGTGTCTTTGAAAGGTAGAATATTAGTTAAAGTAGTACGCATTAGAGGGTTCTTTACGTTTTTATGAGTATCTGCGTTTTGTATATCTATACTTTCAGTCCTACAACCCAATCACCACTAGGAATAAGGCCTTTAAGAGAGGCATCAGGGGGGTTACTCTCGAATGCAAACTCAATCTTAATACAATTCCAATGCGATTAATATGTATCGATATTGGGATAAGTAAAGATAATTCGGGAACGCCATCTCGATAATAAATTGTTCAATCAATTTCCACGCAATTTAATTCCAATGTGGCGCTATTGTCGCTTACAAAAGTGCCATTTGACATTTTTTAGATTTGTGATTGGAAATTGATTAATGCAATTCTGTTTCAAAAGTAGCCTACCAGATGTTTGCGACCAAATTAGTAAACTGCGCAGGCAATTTATAAAAATCGCTTATTCGTTTTAAAATACCAAAAGTTATTGGTGCACAAGATTTATCAGAATATTGGTGCTTAAGGCCTAGCTGGCTCTTTTGGTTTAGTTTTAAAATCAAAAATCAAATCTATACCACTTCACGGAATATTTAAATTTTCATTTGTTTAACCTCCTGGATGCTAGCGTCATACCTATATTACATAAAGAATTAAAAATTAGTTCTAGAGCCATCTGTGAATTAGTTGCAAAACTAATCATTTTGCGGGATTTTTGTAACCTTTGATATCTGGCAACACTACTCCTAACACCGATTTGACTTTGACACATACGTCAAATGAGTCTTTCTTTGGAGCGCCACGACGAAAATGTCTCATCGTTTAGGTGCATGCGGTTAATAATCTAAAAATTTAAATGCAGTCACCTGATATTTCATAATAACGTTGCTTGATTTGTATGGATAATGTACCTACGTTACTAATAAACGTATTATTATTTCACGTGGTCATCATTTTTTTGTGTTATGACCAGAAACTTTTCAATGTCATACTGGTACTACAGCAGTTTTCAGTCCAAACTATTACTTATTCTTTATGTCATATATTTATTATATCGGTTCTCAAAGAGATCGTTTTACAGTCTTACGCGAAGACAAAATACTATCACACCTTGAAGAATCGGACATAGAACTCTCTGATAATGAAGAAAAAGATGATACTGCGTATGCACCAAGACCTGAAGAAAACACAACACAAATACATCATCTTCCAGTTCTTCAGATGAGCAAGCGGATTTACAATCAGAGGTCTCTTTGCAATCTTCAGTAGTAGAGAGAGGACGGAGCCTAGGCCGAAGCTGTATCCGCCCATCTGGTTGTAGGGGGCGTAGCAGCACTCGTAAGGGTATACGCCAAGCAAAAACACCGAGCCACTGAGTGGGATGATCGAGAGAGACAGCAATTAAATACCGAAAGAAAGAGAAGGAAAATACGACGGGAAAAAAAATGTGCCTTTCTCAATATTATAAGCTTCTAATGACGATCAAGTGTTAATTTTAATATTATTATGCAGGTAGGTTACACAAGCCGCAACCTTATAATTTCGGATGAGCTCTTTCGTCATGAGGATTTCTCAAAACTTTATTCGAATCTTAATCCGACAAAACAATGCCATCCAGTGTTTTTACTCTACTTAAGGCGACATAAATTTGACCCTTAGCAATTTTTTTTTTACCAAGGTCTGTTACGGCTTTGTCGATAGTAGTGCCCTGCAACTTGTGGACTGTTACTGCCCAACACAATATTAGAGATAACATCCTACGTTTGATATCTCCATAGCCCTTAGCTGCTTGAAAAGTAGTAACAGTAAAGTAGCAACTGAGATAATTGCTACACATCCGTCATCGTCTTTTAAGCGAAACCCTATCGTCGCGTCATCAAATAAAATTGAGACAGCGTCTTTTCTCATAGTAGCTACTTTCGTTGAAGGTCTACTCATTTTAAATAAAACCTTCAAAAAGATTAAAATAAAAAATAGTTTTTAATCAAAAAACAAAACTGACTTCAAATAAAACAGATAAACCAAAATCAAAAAGAAGTAAAAAAAAATTACCACTAAAAAGTTAAAAAATAATATTCCTTACCCACATAGTAACAATACATTAATAACAATATTAAAATAAAAAAAATCCAACAAATTAAAAATGACTTAGAAACTAATTATCTTAAATCTACACTATCAGAAATAACAGAAAACAATACAAAACTATATAAAATAATTTTCAAAACGAATTTTGAAGTCGGGCGGCCACTTTTACATTAAAAACAAAGTAAGTAATTAATAAAACATAAAACTATCCTATACTAAAGTAATAATAAATTGTAATTGGGAAACAATATAATAATAAAGCGATAAAGAAAAACTCGAACTCAGGGAGGCAATATCCACATAGGCAAAAGGCACAGTCTCAAGAAGATAAGAGTGAATTAACGTGAAAATGCTAGAAGACTAATTGTGTGCAAGAAAACCACTCCACAGTAGTATTGTTAGCTGACTCGCGCTTAAAATGCCAACTGAAAAGAGACAACGAAAAGACAAAACGAATTAACAAGCCTGACAAGCCGTCTACAATATACCGTACCCCCCCGACTTCAAAATTCGTTTTGAAAATTATTTTTTTGTATAAATAATTAAGTACTGTTTTCTGTTTTTTCTGATAGTGTAGATTTAGAATAAAAAGTCAATATGCGTGTAAGTCAAAATGCGTGTATGTCAATACGCGTGTACGTAATTAGTCATTATGCGAGTAACCCATAATTAGTTTTTAAGTCTAATTTTTAATTCGTTGGAATGTTTTCTTTTTAACCGACTTCAAAAAAGGAGGAGGTTCTCAATTCGGTTGTATGTTTTTTTAACCGACTTCAAAAAAGGAGGAGGTTCTCAATTCGGTTGTATGTTTTTTTTATTATTTTTTTTATGTTTGTTACCTCAGAACTCAGTCATATACACACCGATTTAGAAAATTCTTTTTTTATTTGAAAGGATATACTTCCAGATTGGTCCCATTTTTATCAAAATCCAGTTCTGATGATGGAATCCTCAGGAATTGAGGGAACTCCTCAAATATTGTAGGCATACCTATAGCGATTTTGGTATTTTCAGCCAATAAGTCAAGAATTTGCATTCAGAAAGTATCATTTGATGAAGTAGAACTGAAGAAGAAGACCACACAATGTCATTGGAACTCCTCAATGATAAGTATTTCACGGGTGGCGATAAGATATCTTGATTAAGATAGTTAAGCGACTATGACAAAGCAAAAGAAGGCAGATACCGGAACTCAGTTCTGATTGTGGAATCCTTGAGGAATTGAGGGAACTCCTTAAATATTGTAGGCATATCTATAGCGATTTTGGTATTTTCGGCCATAGGTCAAATGAGATCTCCGGCAATAAATTCTTTCTAACTAATATTGTAAATGCGAAAGCGTGTTTGTTTGTTTGTCCGTCTCTCACTTGGGCATCGACCTGATTTTGTACATAGATAGCTGAAGAACAATAGTGACATAAGCCACTTTTTATCACTCCTTCCGAAACATTACTATTAGGATTTAAAAATACACTATTCACACTAATAATTCTGTCACTTCTTGTCTAAATTCTTCTTAACATCTTTATGCCGATGACTTACAAATTTACTCTCAGGCCTTGGCTGAGAACCTCTCTGAAGCTATTGAGCAGATCAATGGTGACTTGGCTACGATCTACGACTGGAGCAAGTCAAAAACGTCCCTCTAGTTTGCCTAACGGTGAAACCTAGTAACTCGCAAGTCATCATCGTAGGGGGGTCTATACAGCGTTCACGAGTAACTCCGGGTAACTTGCCGTCTGTTTTGGATGTTGATTTCCTACTTTGTGATAGGCGTTTCTCGTTTTCTTCGCTTGTCGCATTTAAACGGCGCTGTCTCATACAAGTAGCGCGTATTGTAGGTTTATCAATATTTGCTTTCGATAAATAGATCGGAATGATTCACTAAAAAGCGAGAAATAAACAAAAATTTTAACAAAAAGAAACCGACTCCTAAAAAGTTTACTGAAATAAATGCACTAAAACGTAAAAAATAATTGCGTAGTTTAGTTTGTTCAATTTACTTGCAATATTAATCTTTATTTTACTCAATCTTATAATCTTAAAAAATATTTTTGGAGTCGGTGCCAACTTCATACGACAATGTAGCAATACTATATTCACTAATGAACACGACAACTGTTAGAGTCTAATTAAACATATTTACAAATAAAAACGACAATGGGGTTAAACGGCAGCAAGGCCGACCCAGACGGAGGTCGAATACTGGAAGGGGGGGGGGAGGCCTTTGCTCAGCAATGGGACAATATGGGCTAATATATTAATAATATAGTATGTCTTTTAATGTTTATGTTTACCTTGGCTGGCACCGACTCCAAAAATATTTTTTAAGATTATAAGATTGAGTAAAATAAAGGATTTCGAGTCGGTTTTTTTTATTTAAAATTTTTGTTTATTAATATTGGTATTAAGTATGTGGGTAAGGAATATATTTTTTTTTACTTTTTAGTAGTTAAGATTTTTACTTTTTTTTGTTTGTCTGTTTTTTTTGAAGTCGGTTTGGTTTTTTGTTTAAAAACTACTTTTTATGTTTTTTGTTGTTAATGTATTATGGGAACTGTAACTCAAGTGAGAAAATGCCGGTAGTTATTGTTGGAGTACCTACGTACGGAACGCGTTGACATTAGGAAGTTCAGCTGCCGCAAAACCAGACACAATGAAAATTCAATTCTAAGTAAGGAGTTTGTAATAGGAGTCCTCGTGTCAGACCAGGGGTAGATCTAGATGTGTAAATCAAATGATCCAATTTTCGTTCAACAGTATGCTAATTTCATATGTTTTTCAGATTGCGATGTCGTGAGCAAGGTCGGGTGGGGTGGCTTGGAGCCATTAAAAGTGAAATACCACCCGAGGCCGCTCGACCTGGTCATCATACAGCACACTGACACTCTCTTTTGTATTACGGACACGAGGTGTGTAGCCGCCGTCGCGAGCATCCAAGAATACCATATGGATACGTTGAACTACTGGGATATCGCATCTTCGTAAGTGTTTGTTTTTGGTAAAAAGTATCCTTCCTACTAATATTATAAACGCGAAAGTTTGTAAGTATGGATGGATGTTTGTTACTCTTTCACGTAAAAATTACTGAATGGATTTGGATGAAATTCGGCATACAGATAGTTTATAAACTGGATTAACACATACGATACTTTTTATCCCGATATTCCCACTGGAACGGGAACCACGCGGGTGAAACCGCGAGCGGCCGCTAGTATACCTATAATAGTCTGTATACCGTCACACAGCTGGGCGAATGACACCTCATCCGTCATTGAAATCTACAATTAATGGTTATTGGCTTAATCATCCGCTTGCAAAAGCTTGAAAAAAAATGAAACACACTTTGCTCGACCTGATAATTGAACCCTGGACCTTTCGTTATTGGGCCGAGCGCTTAGCCACTTAGCCACAAAGCCACAAAGGTGCATTATAATATTGTTTTTTGTATGCAAAAAGGGCAAATGTTGGCTTTGGTAGTTTGTCCATCTACGCAACGCTTTGCGATAGGTATATATTCTATTGACACGTAATTAAGAAAATTTGAACCATACTGTATTTATCGCCCCTTGCTTCTGATAATTAATATCAGATAAACTTCATTGGTTTACCCCACAGTTTGCTCTTTAGGAAGCTTTTCAGGAAGAGGTCATTATACCAATAATAATCGAAAAAATAAATGAGCTAAAAATCAATTTTCTTAGTAGTAAGCGAAGTAAGTTAGCAAAAATTCAAAAATCGGTCAAACCACTAACGCCTGGGCCCTGATTCTGTATCGCAATCTATAGATTCCACACCTAAACCTTACCGCGCACAAACGTCAAACGCATACGTTTTTGGGAAGATATCGTAACTTTTTAAGGAATTGACGTGGTTTGGAAACAAGGAATCGTTACAGAATAAGGGCCCTGATGTTTGCAGTCAAACGTGGTTTTGAACAGGTTTTTTATTTTTGAATGTAACATTATTATGTATATTTTATATTATTAGCATTGTCTATTTCTAGATTCTATGTCGGAGGCAACGGGAAGGTGTACGAAGGCGTCGGCTGGCTGCACGAGGGCGCCCATACCTACGGGTACAACAGCCTGTCCATTGGCATCTCCTTTATTGGAAAATATAACGGTCAGTGTATACCTGATAACATTTCTTAACAATTTACAGTCTTCCGTGGTTTTAAAGTAGGTATTTCATTTTAAACTTCATACATTATGACCGCGGAATAGATAATAACTCTTCTGTGGTTTTGCCCGTTTCCCGTTTCTCCTGCCGAGAAGAAGCGGAAGGTAGGTAGACCAAAGTAAAGAAAAGAAAGAAAAATATTTGGTGAACTAAGTGTAGTGGAGTGGTCAGTACCACTGAGTCCTCAGAGGTGGCGCCCTCTGAGGACGCGCTCCGGTCAATTTAAAAATAACTGTATTTTCTTAATTGCTTCGTGTCTGGGTGTTTTTTAATAAGTACGTTTACCATTGAAAACCAGTAGCACTATTCTGAACTTGAGCAACATCTATTGAAGATGGTGTGTGTGTGTGTGTGTGTGGAAAAGTAATTTAATTATTCACATTTTTTTATGTCATTTCTAGAAGACACCCCGACGGTTCAGATGCTGAACGCTGTGAAGGCTCTCCTCAAGTGTGGAGTGGAGAATGGCCACTTGACTGCTGACTTCCGCGTGGTAGCCCACAAACAGCTAAGCAACACCGACAGCCCGGGCCATCGGCTGTACAAAAAGATCAGGGCTTGGCCCGAATGGCTGCAGGATGTCAGCGTCATCAAAAACTGAAGTAGTAGTAATGATTGTAATGATTAAATAAGGCTGAACTGCCAAGCATCTTGTCTTATCTTTGTGGGGCCTACCGGGGTCCCCCTCTCGCAGACCTATCAAGATCTTTTGTGCAACCCACTCCTGTCACTCTACCTGCTCAATCCCTCTCTAAGTGTATTTGTACTGGCACCTAAGACCAACCGTCAGGTTATGCAATTAGTGCTAGACGTCCCTGCGCCAGTTAAACCAAACTCGCGCAGGAGACCATCTGCGTTAGGTCTTGACGCCAAATTGGAACAGGCCGAAGCGCATTTTTCATTAATTACTCATACGATTAGCGTACTAGTCTTAGCTTACCTGCTCAGTGAAAATGTCTGCCATAAGCTAGTTAGCCAGACTAAGCAATGCCTTGAAGGCAAAGAGTCTAAAATCTTCAAGTTTAGGATAGTACGATCACAAGAAACTCATTATTTGAGTACAGACTCGTGGTCACACCAACATGTCACACCAGTGTGAAAATCAGGAATATTTTTCCTGTTAGTCACACTGCTAGTATTGCAATACTGTTTATCGTAGAATTATGAGTGAGGTGAAATATTAATACCTATTATGAATAAAAACACCGCAGTATCGATATGATTGTTATAGTCAATTCATGTCACATTAATTTTGTGCAAAGTTTTCTAGCAAGAGAGTGCTAAGCATAGTTTCTCTTTTTGCAATAGGACGCCGTTTGGCCTACCACTGGTCTGCATCTCATTTAATGGGTTACCATTAAAATGAAACACTTTTTACGGATTAACTCGCGTTTAATTCGTCCGTTTCGGTCCGTGGTCACAGGGAGACTCTCCCTGTGACCACGGACCCTGTAAAGGGTTCGAAACGTCAGGATAATATAAAAACTATGTAAATAGTAAATTAAACGCGAGTTAATCCGTAAAAAGTGTTTCATTTCAATGTGTAGTGCTCGCTTAAACCTCAGAAAACAATATGGGTTACCATTAAATTAGATGGATCGATAAGGCCGCTGATAGACGCGTGTAGAAAGGCTGTGGGGTAGGCAGCTCATTATTAAAAGAATAGTACCAATCCAGATGGATTGTCGTTTAGTCGTTTTGCGATACCCAGTAACTCATAAACGAAAAGAATAATACGAAGCTTAAATACGAAGAGAAGAGAATCTTGCGTGTCGTAAAACGACTAACCAACAGCAAAAAGAGGCGATGGGCTCACCACTTATCATGCTGAGCATATGTGCAGTTATTATTAAGTGAAATGTAGACTGTGGCAGAACAGGCACTACTTTTGCGTTTGCCTATTCTCTTACTTACCCTTTAGGGATAATAGTCGCGAGTGGATGAATGTGTGGAAGCGAGTTTTACCAGTGGGATCCTTGACTTCAGTGCTCAAAACAAATTAAAAAGAAACTCCTTATGGGCGCTTTCAATTTATTTTTATTTTTTATAAAAGAAAGAGGCAAAGGAGCAGGTGGGTCACCTGATGGAGAGTAATCACCGCGCCCATGGACACCCGCAAAACCAGAGGAATCGCAAACGTGTTGCCGGCCTCTAAAGAAGGAATAGGCTTGTTTCTTGAAGATCCCTAAATCGTAACGGTCCGGAAATACCGCTGCCGAGAGCTGGTTCCACAACACTGTAGTTCAAAGCAAGAAATTTTGTTAAAAACGCACAGTAGTAGACCGCCATCCATCAAGGTGATGTGGATGAAATGACAGTCGATTGCGTGTAGTGCGGTGAAGGAAATCGGCGGCAGGGATCAAGCCGAACAATTCTTTAGAACACTCTCCATGATATATGCGGTACAATATACAAAGAGACGCAACGTCTCTCCGAAGAGCCAGTGGATGAAGCTGACCTGAAATAGCCACATCGTCGACAATTTGAGCAGCTCTGCGTTGAATGCGGTCAAATGGAAGGAGTTGGTACCTGGGTGCTCCAGCCCAAAGATGGGAGCACTATTCCATATGCGGCCTTACCTGTGCTTTGTACAGTTGTAAGCGGTGGGCAGCGGCCTACCGCTTACAACTGTACCGCTTACAAACGCCGGCCGGCCGGCGTGAAATACTGACCCGCTCTATTAAGCACATCCAGTTTTTTCGAAGCTAATTTAGCTTTACCTTCCAAATGACCCCGAAAGTTAACGTCACTCGAAATATCTACGCCAAGGATTCCAATAATCGGGTTCGTATCAAGGGAGCTCCCTCAAAGTTCAGAGGTACGACGAAGGGATATTTATATGCGGTAAATGCGTAAGCGTAAACTTGTGTTTTGAAAGTTTTAAAGTGGACTAGGTTACGTCTGCCCTAATTCGAGATATGACTTAACATGTTCTCGGTGTTAGTCACGAGTTTATTCCGGCTCTCGATGACGCTTAGCCGAGAAATATTAGCTCGTCCGGTGTAGAGCGTATCCCCAGTTTTACCGTCCGCATAGCTATGAATGCTGTCGTTATGCAACATGTCATTGATAAGTCAAAAGTCAAATAGTAGATTGTTATACAAGGAGCTAAAATGACCCATTATATACGAGGTAGTTTTACTCCCGAGCTTTAGCGAGGGAGTAAATAAAAAACCGAGTTTTAATGGGTTTTTAGCGCCGTGTGTTACACTCTGATTTTCACTACGAATGCGAGAAAATAAAACAATGCAATACAATATGAATTGGTTTATTTTATTAAAAATTAACCCGTTAGTTGTTTTAACGACACCCAAGGAAAGAGAATGGTTGGTAGTATTATTTTGATGAGCCCATCGCCGCTCTATGCTGTTGGATAGTAGGTATGTGCAGTCTTTCCATCTATTCCTCATCATAAGGCAGGCAGGTGGTGGCTCATCAAAATAATACTACCAACCCCTCTCTTCCCTTGGGTGTCGTAAAAGCGACTAACGGGCTAAAGGCTCACCACCTAAGCACATGTGCGGACTGTGCAGTTTTTTCTTGCTGAAGCGTGGTCTGTGTTGTCCATAGATTCAAATGATTACTAATTTTACCATAAACTTTAATAATAACTATCTCAAAAAAGTTGTTGATCTAAGTAAACAGTATAAGTCGAGTCTTTATTCATGATTATTCTATATAAGACTAAATACTTTTTCGTTTTTGTAGGCTCATTGCCATGTGACAGACAAAAATTTTAAAAAAAATTACTTTTTCCCCTAGAGCAAGAAAAGCTATTTTAGCCCCGCTCTAGAACGCTACAATGACGGTCTTTTTTTTTTTTTTTTTTTAATTTAAAATGGGTTTGCGTTTGGCCTCAGTCTCGCCTGGTGGTAAGCGATGACGAGGCCGACGGTGGTACACGCTTACCCAGAAAATGCCTATTCACTCTGGCCTTGAAGATACTTAGGTTGTAAGTATCCGGAAACACAGACGCAGGGAGAGCGTTCCACTCCTTAGCGGTGCGTACTAGAAAAGATGCAGCAAACCGCTTCGTACGGATTGTTGGAAAGTCAACGACATGGGGGTGGAAGCCCTCCCGGCGTCTAGTGGTCCGGTGGTAGAAAGTAGAGGGTGGTATCAGGTTATGTAGTTCCTGCGCACACTCGCCAAAATACACCTTATAGAAGACCGATAGACAGGCGACTTTACGCCGATGCTCCAAACTCTGAAGTTTGGTTCCAACGAGCGCATCGTCGCCTATGAGTCTCCTAGCCCTTCGGTCCACTGAGTTCATTGCGTCCAACTGGTACTTGGCAGAGCCATCCCACAGGTGGCAGCAATACTCCATACACGACCGAACTTGTGCTTGATACAAGTGCAGCAGCTGTTCCGGTGTGAAGTATCGCCGAACCTTAAAGAGGATACCAAGTTTTTTGGCAGCAGTTTTTGCTTTCGACTCAATGGAGCTACCAAAGTTGAGGTTAGATGAGAGTTCCATACCTAGGAGCTCGAGATGGTCAGTTATCGGTATCGGTGCATTCAGGAAAGTAGGAGTAAGATTAAATGGACTCCGTTTGGCGGAGAACAGACAAGCCTGTGTTTTGTTGGCGTTGAACTCAACAAGGTTAGCTTCGCCCCAGTCGGACACTGCTTGTAATGTTGAATTCATTCGCTCAACCATGGCCTCTCTAAGTGACTCAGTCTCAGCGACACTGGCGCGGGCACTGGACATATATCGCTCTGTAACAGTGCTGTCGTCTGCGTATCCGAAGATACCTGGGCACAACAGATCATTAATGTGCAGCAGGAAAAGTGTCGCAGAGAGAACAGACCCCTGAGGTACTCCGGCATTTATAGCTAATAAGTCAGAGGAGCAGCCATCGATGACTACCCTTATTTACCGTTCGCTCAGGAAGTCGGATATCCAGGCACACAGTGCGGCGGGAATTCCGTATGTTGGAAGCTTGCTTTTAAGACTGTCGTGCCAAACCCTGTCAAATGCCTTCGAGATGTCGAGAGAGACAGCGAGTGCTTCGCCGCATTTCTCGATGGCTTCGCCCCACAGGTGTGTGGCATACGCAAGAAGATCACCAGTTGATCGTTCACGGCGAAAACCGTATTGTCGATCACTGAGCAGACTGTTGTCCTCGAGGTACGCCAGGAGCTTGCTGTTTAATACACGTTCCATACTTTTGCAAAGTATGGAGGTGATTGCGATAGGTCTATAATTGGCAGGGTCGGCTCGACTACCTTTTTTGGGCACAGGTTGCACGTTGGCAAGCTTCCAGGACTTAGGAACCTGTCCCGTTTTGAGAGAGAGGCGGTACAGGCGTGTCAGTACAGGAGACAACTCGGGCGCACAATTCCGCAAAACCACTGCAGGAATCCCATCGGGACCACTGGCTTTATTCACGTCAAGAGTCCGAAGCGTTTTCAGTACCTCTTTTTGGCGTATACGGATTTCTGACATTACAGAACCGCTTTGAGGTAGCACAGGTGGTGTCTTACTTCCAGAATCGAGACGCGAATGGCTTGCAAATAGAGAAGCAAATAGATTTGCTTTCTCTACCGCAGAGTGGGCCAGAGATCCGTCAGGCTTCACCAGTGGTGGCAGAGATGGGCGACAAAAGTTCGATTCCACCGTTTTAGCCAAGGACCAGAAAGCCTTGCTACCCGATGGGTGAGAGGCGAGTTTGGCTCCAATACGGCTAACACGGTCGAACCGAGTCTTCCTGAGCACCTTTTTGAAGGACTTGGCAGCAGCGTTATAGGCTTTCTTCTTTGCGCTGACATCGGAGGTTTTACGTGCGCGAGCTTGAGCCCAGCTCTGGTACGCCGATTGTTTTACCGCCTTAGCAGTAGCGCAATCAGAGTTGAACCAGCGGGGACCTCGGCTATCGAGGGATACGTCGGAAAATGGGATAAAGTACTCCATTGCCGTACATATCACCTCAGAGATAGCGTCAGCGCATTTCGATGAGTCGCCAGAAGAGAAGCAAGCTTGCTGCCAAGAATAAGAAGCAAAGAAATGTCGCATCTCATCCCAGTCTGCAGACTTGTATCGCCACATCCGCCTTGTGCCTCTAGGGCTGGGATCGGGTGGGGAGTAGTTGGACACAGACTTCACCAGACAATGGTCAGAACTGCCCAGAGGGGCAGTAACTGACACAGAGTAGCGGTCTGGATCTGTAGTCAGCAGAAGGTCCAGGCAATTAGGTGTGTGGCTAGAAACATCAGGTATGCGCGTGGCTTCCTTGATGAGTTGGGTGAGATTCAGCGACAGAGAAAACCTCAGCGCCTCTCTACCAGCATGGTCAGTGTCCTGGTATGGGAACAACCAGTCACGATGGTGGGCGTTAAAGTCCCCCAGAAACACTAACTGCGCAGATGGATACCGATGTTGGACTATATCAGCCGTAGCACCAAGGTACTCAAAGAGTTTGGTCGTCTCCTGGTCCCCGCTGTGCGATCGGTAGACACAGGAATAGAGAATTTTCTCAACGCCTGTGTCCACCAGTACCCACATGACAGAAAAACCAGGTTTTTCAAGGTTACGGAGACGCTGGCAACAGATGTTATCGCGAGCATACAGGCACACGCCAGAGCGTGGTTTAAAATTGTGCTCCAGTGTATACCCTGGGTAGTTCAAATACGCCGCGTCTGACGGACACCTGATTTGCGTCTCCGTGACAAAGAGCAGGTGAGGCTTATCAGTCTCAAGGTGGTGGTGGACTGCAACGAGATTAGAGTGCAAACCTCGAATGTTACAGAGGTGCACTTGGAGTGACAGGAAGTGCTTCCGCTGTTGAGCAAGAGGAGTGAAAATATATTTATTCAATAAACTCAATTATTGAGTACTTTGAATCGTCCAAATATTTTTTAACCTACCACCCAGTCAGGACATAATTTTTTAACTGTGGTAATGAACGGGCGCAAGAAACCACAGCGCACAGAAGCAACGACATTTCCAAAAAAAATATATAATATGTTGTTACCAAGTCATAAAATACAAAATATGAATTAAAATGCTAGTAAATAGTTTATTTAAATACGGTGCTCTATATAAATTAATTATAGACAATTAGAAATAGCTGTTGGAGTACTTAGAGCATTTCAGACCCAAGCTGTTTTAGCTTCTGTGTAATCTGACACTGAAGGACGGCATGGCATTAATACATGCCATATTTATATTTAAAAAAATACCTACCCGTCCCTCAAAAGTAAGCATTTTTATGAAGCTTTTCTTTGATTTTGATTTTAAAATCAAGATCTAATTTCTAAATATCATTAGGCACTTTGTTGTATAATCGTACATACTTTCAAAAAATTATTTATTTTATGAGCCTAGTATAAGGTACTGCTGGGGAGGGAAACACGTGTGCGGGAAGCGCATTCCTATACGGGCAGTTCGGCAAAAGAACGATTGTCCAAACTTTTTGGTACGTGTCTTGATGGTCAGCACGGTATGAGGGTGGCTTCTAAGATCTGCACGCGTCGATCTGGAAAGGAAAGGAGAAGGAGGGATGAGGCCAAAGAGCTCCTTAGAGCATTCACCGTGGTAAAGGCGGTAGAAAGCACTAAGGGAAACAATGTCCCTACGTAGCTGTAACGGCTCTAGATTGGTCGTAACGTCATCGTTACCGATAATACGGACAGCACGTCTTTGCAACCTGTCAAGAGCTTCGAGCAAGTACTTGGCGGATCCGTCCCAAAGATGAGAGCAATACTCCACGCAGGAGCGCACCTGAGTTTTATACAAAAGACAACGTTGCTCCGGCGTGAAGAACCGTTTCACTTTGTTCAGGATTCCGAGTTTACGTGAGGCTGTGGTTATAATGCTCTCAATATAGCTCTTCGGGTTGAGGTCGCTGTGTATGTCCATACCTAAGAGACTGAGACCAGTCTGGATGGGTAATAGGTTGCTCTGGAAGGAGGGTTGGGGGAGAAATGCGGACTTTTTAGCCGTGACAGCGCAGACCTGTGTTTTTTTGGCATTGAACTGGACCAGGTTATCAGAGCCCCATTTATAAATGCGGCTTAACTCCTCGTCCAGCTCAATGACAATCTTCCGTCTCCACTCTACTACATCGGCTTGCTTTGCCGCTAGGTGACCCAAATAACGCCGATGTACTGTCGTCCGTGTACTGTCGTCTGCATAGCAATGAATGTTACCCAAGGATAACATGTCATTGATATGCAAAAAGAACAGCGTGGGCGATATTATAGAACCCTGCGGCACTCCGGCGTTCACCTGCAGAAACTGTGAGGCACTGCTTTCGCAGAGTACGCGAATGGTGCGTTCATGCAGGAACCCGGCGACCCAATCGCATAGGCTAGGTGGCAAGCCGTATGACGAAAGCTTGGAGAGAAGCGAACGATGCCAAACTCGATCGAAAGCCTTGGAGATGTCCAGGTTAACAGCCAGTGCTTCTCCGTGCTTGTCCATTGCTTCACCCCATAGGTGTGTTATGAACGCTAGGAGATCACCCGTTGATCGTTTCGGTCTGAACCCGTATTGTCGATCATGAATCTTCTAGGTAGCGAATGAGTTGCCTGTTTATGATTAGCTCAAAAATCTTGCAAAGGACAGAGGTGACAGCAATATAGGTCGATAGTTGGCTGGGTCAGACCTATCCACTTTTTTGGGGACCGGCTGGACGTTTGCCTTTCTCCGAGCCTCCGGTATAATCCAAGTAGAGTACGAGAGGTGGTATAGGCGTGTCAGTACTGGAGACAACTCGAGGGGCACATTTTTTAAGTACGACTGCCGGTATACCGTCAGGACCGCTAGCCTTCCGCACATCAAGTGACTGCAGCACGGCACGGACGTCACGTTGTCTGATTTGGAAGTCAGGCATTAAGGAACCACAGTGAGGTATGGTAGGTGGTTCCGCGCCGCAGTCATCGACGCGCGAATTCGCCGCAAAGAGCTTCGCTAAGAGGTTAGCCTTGTCTAGCGGCCGTGGGGCCATCGAGCCATCGGGGTACCGCAGTGGGGACAGAGAAGGCTTGCACCGCTTTGGCCAGTCGCCAATAACTTCGGCTACCCGTTGGGTGCGACAATAGCTCTTAGCCAACGCGAGCAACTCGCTGGACATTCGTTCTCGAGAGAACTCTCTTGCAGACTTTGGTGGCCTTGTTGAAGACTACCTTCAGTGAAGAGATGTTACGATCGTTGAGCATGCGAGCCTTGGTCCAAGCGCGATACGCCGCCTGTTTAAGTTCAACAGCTTTGGCGCATTCGCGATTGAACCAAGGGCGCGCCTTACTTCCGCTGACGACATCAGTGTAAGGAATATAATATTCCATCCCCAACATGACCTCATCAGCAACAGCAGAGGCACTCTCCGATGGATCCCTTCCGTCAAAACAGCGCTGGTCCCACGGGATGGACGCAAAGTAGTCGCGCATACCATCCCAATCTGCCGACGAGTAGTGCCATAAACGCCGTTTAGACTCCACTGAGGGAGAACTCTACCTCGAAAAGCGACTTGGTGGTGGGGAAGTGGGATGCCGCTGTCTGACCTGCATTGTTGTTGGACACTGACATGGTGGTTGAATGGGGGCGTGAGTAAAAGGAGATGCTGTGGTGGCAAGGGGGAAAAGACAAAGTGTGGGAGACTAATATGAACTGGTGCATGTAGTTGTTCGGTAAGATGTTAATCGACCCGCCGGACGGAAGGGCCCCCGAAAGTAGTCGCCGGGTCATTTAAGACAATCGCGAAGCGCAGCGTAGCGATTATTTTTCGACAGTAGATAAAGGAGTACATAAAAAACCTCTTATCCCACTAAATCAATTGTGTATATCCATGGATAAAATGAGATCCACCCCACAAATCTGAGTCGTGGCTTATTTTATAGGAATTATAAATATTATGACACTTAAGAAACGACTGCCTTAAGCGAGTTTCCAACGGTTTTTGGAGACTACACTAATATATTATGTCCTACTCGGAGACTTAACAATTAAATCTGGGACTGTACAATCACCATTATGCTTACTGGTATTTTAGATGAAAGAGTTTGGTGTAAAACTTTCACCTAATACAGATTCAGGTACCTCCATGTTAGGGGTTGGTAGTAAAAATGGGTATACGTTCCTCATCATCATCATCATCAGCTTATAAACGTCCCACTGTAGGGCACAGGCCTCCCACGTGGACAAAAGCATCACGTGGGGAATGGGGCATCAACCCACCACGCTGGTCAAATACGGGTTGGTGGGTTTTAACGGCTGTCATCTTCATCATCGTCACATTCTTCATTAACCGGAACCAACGGCTTAACGTGCCTTCTGAAGCACGGAGGAGCTCGTGATGTTTTTAATTGGTCACCCATTCAGCGACCCGGCATTGCGAAGTTGCATAGTGGGCAAGATCGCAAGCCGAACGCGCTAGCCGCTGCACCATCGAGCTCTTCATTACGTCCATAAGTAACGAAATAAAATACGTAATTTACACAAGAGTTTACGTTTATTCGTGGAGATTTCAGCACAACAGAAATAACACAAATGTGCTTATACGAACATCACAAGTAAATCCATTATTATTTAACTGAGGGCGTAGGTACATGATTATAGGTTTAATAACCGGTAAACATAGCAAAGCAAAGCAGTTGTAATCAACCTGAATGTAGTAGGTATATAATTTTATTTTGTTATAAAAATTATAAATATAAAAACAATTTTTATAAAATAAAATCATAATTACTTAAAAATTATTAAAGCTAAAATAATATTGATATAAAATTGTGTGACATATAATTCATCACTACTTCAGAGAACTCAATATGTAATAAAGTCGCAGATGTAGACATAGGTACCAGTGAAACACTCATAATACTTTATTAAGCTGAGCGTAGATATTACTATTGAACTACGAAGTCCTATAAACCTATTTTAGGTATATCTTGCATCGATTCTTTAGGTCTGTCTTTGTCTTATAGTCTTGCCTTTATAGCCGATAGATAACCACAAAACAAAAAGTAGCATGTACTATGTATTAAGGATGACAAAGTTTCTTTGTAGATGTTATTGTTACTCTTGTCATTGTACGTCTAACTGACTAAAGGCACCTCCAAGTAATATTGACTGTTTTGTGTGGCAGCTATGTGCTCAGAACATGCAAATTAGTCGTTCAAGTAGGTTTCTTTTATACTTTTTTGCAGTTTGCGTAAGTAAATAGTAGTAATAAAATTTGAATAAAAGTTATAATGTTACGAATCAGCATAGCTGCTACACTACGGCGAGTACAAGTTCTCTACCAAACTTTAGTAACCAGTAGCTACAACAACATAACTCAATCTGTTTTCTTCATACACAGCGTGCGCGGAATGTACGATACCTTCGATTGTCAATATTGGAAAAAATAATTGAGCATCTAAATATTTTATATTGCTACTTTCCGAGATAAATTGTGTCTCATCCCCCAATATCCTGCGCCTACGGAGAATAGTTTTGTTTTACGGTGTTATTTTGGAATCCTGCGTAATTTGTTTCTTTAGGATCTAAGCTTTGCTCGTTATAGTGCCATTATGTTATCTCTCTTTTAACAAGATTGTTGTATTAGGATGTAGTCAGACCCATGAGAGATTAGTTTCCGTCATTACCGACTAAATATAACGGTTCGCGGGAGCATTTCCTTTCAAGGTAAATATGTTGAACGGTCATTTCTATTTCATTCGACTTAGACTTTTAGTAGTAGTCAATTGATTTTCTTGATTGATTGACTGCTATGATTTAGCTAAAGAGCAATAGTATCATTAACTGTGTAGGTACGATTACCTACTCGTTGGAGGCAAATACACAAGGGTAGCTTACAACTCTTATAATTTTAATAATAAGGTTGTCTCTAATAACCTTGTGAGTGTATTGGATACAGTTTTTTTATCTGCTTACTGGTTACCGTCATATTTTTTTGTAAAACACATGTTCATAAGGAACAAGGCACAAGATCAGCTTCGAACTCAGGTTGCTCACTTGTTAATAATTTCATTAAATTGCTGAGTTTTTTGTCGGTTCATCTCAGTACAAGTCTCCCACCTTAATACTTGCGAACCGATATCGTAGTGACGTTCACAAGTACTCACTTATTGTTGCCTAAACCGGGTAAATGATTTTAAATTTTAAACTTAAAAAGTATGGTTAGTAAAATAAGGTACTGAGATGGAGAAAAACAAAGCTTGATCCAGAGTTTTTTCTAACTCTTTTCAGTTGAAGAATCTCCCTGAATCCGAACTGGTAGTGGATTTTGTAGTTTAGATTTAACTAAATTTCAGTTAACTGTTATTTTATTAGGGTTGACGTCAATAAGTGTCCGTGATGGCTAATATTGAAGAACCAATTTGACTTTGAGGTATTATAGGTAAATAGAGGCGACACGGCGATGCAATTTTATGCATCGCATATGGCCAGCAAACATACCGTAACCGCTTATAAGTGACTACACGTTTGCAGCCCACGGGCCGTCATAATACCTCAATAACTTAAATTATGTTATCCTCAAAGTTTGAGGTTGTTTCCTGCAGGTTGGTTTCAGCCGGTTGATTTCCTTACAGCTGCTCACTCTTCGGTCTCAAGGAGCTGCAGCCTGACCTCATACTGCGACCGGTACCAGATCCACCAGCCCAGGGCGTGACGCGTCGCCGCGGACACTATCCAGCAGTAGTAGCACACCTGGAGATCAGAATCAACTGTTAACGGAAATGGTATTAAAATATTAGCTGTGTTTGTAGCGGCTCAATAAAAAGAATAGGTCCATATTGGCTCACATAAAACATTCATATTTTTTGTTTTACTACCGATTTGTGTTCATAATAATCACTCTTCCTAATTTTTATCCTCGTACTTTTTTGTTCATAATTTTTTATTACTACTATCGGATATCTTATCAGACAGTTATATTTTTTGTTAATACTGTCATTACTAAGAACAAGCTTAAACTCATAATCTTTTTTTTTCATAATTTTAATTTTCATATTCCGCCCACCAACGGCGAGTAAACGACTATCTTTCGGCTATTTTATAGCTCAAGAAACGTACAATAGATATACATTGAGTGTAAACAAAAGAGATGCATATATAAATAGTTGATCGCTGACTGTTCACACTGCCGGCGAGGACTCGCTTCATAGTTCATCGCTGAGCGACAGGACTTGACAGGACGAGTGACTTTTGGAATAGGACTTACTCCGAGACTAGTCTTTACGAATTCGGCGCTTAATCTAGGTATAAGACCTTAGGTACTCCAGTTTGGTCGAATGCAACCTTAGTCTCTTAAAATAAGTTTGTATTGCCATGTGTTTGTTAAAAAGCTGTAGAATATCCAAAAAAAGTAACAATAGCCATTTTCCGCCTTACGGTTTTGGTTGGCGAGAAATCTGGAGTCAGATTATGTCGCGTGTTGAACGATCGTAATCTCTTTAAAGTCCAACTCAAAATTAAAAAACAATTACAGCTCTCAACCTAGGAGCGTCTGCCCGACATCTATCTGCCAATATTCACGGATGACTTAAGGGGGAAACGATTTGCGGCGCACAAGTATTTGGTTAGATCTGCTATGCGCGCTTTAGGATGGGTCGAGATTTCCGTACTCTTTTTCAATTTAAATAAAATAGATAATTTAACATTTCAAGGGAGTATGTAATTGTTGGTGTTATGTATTTATTTGGCCGAATGGCAAGTTATTGGAGGCTATCCGACACGTAAGTGTAAACCAATGAAATATCTAGCCCAATAAAAGTTTCTAAATTGAAACCGTCTCCAGGGCCTCATCCATCTCTACAACCTTAATTTTTCGTAATACAAAAACAATTGAGGGTGAGTTCCACCCATGAAACTGAACAACTTTCCCCAAGAAACCTATGTGCAAAAATGACAAAAAAAATTCGATCTCTCATTCTATTGTCGTCAGCTGATCGGACAGTTTTGTGTGGGAGGTCGAAATTTTTTTGTCATTTTTGCACAAATGTTTCTTGGGGAAAGTTGTTCAGTTTCATGGGTGAAACTTACCCTCAATTGTTTTTGTATTAAGAAAAATTAAGGTTGTATATCAAAATTCATTAAAAACGTGAAAGCTTAACATACAACCAAACTCACTTTTGCATTAATAATAAAATAATATCAGTTAGGGTGGATTCGACCAAACTGGAATAAGGTCTTATACCTAGATTAAACGCCGTATTTGTATAGACTAATCTCGGAGTAAGTCTTATTCCAGTTTGGTCGAATCCACCCTTAGAATACCAATTACAAGCGCCAATGGCCGGTTTGTAGTTTGCCGGCAGTGCCAAATATAAATCAAGCCAAACACAATGGCCAGGGCAGAGGCATATCACGTTATGTTCGGAGCCCGCATATGAAATCGCTGCAGAGATAACTTTGCTTTGAAATAACATCCAACTTATACGGCCGGATTAACTAGTTTCGGAAATTATATTTGACTGGCGGGAACTGCCTTATTGCCCTCTATATTACTACTAATTAAAACAAAAAAACAGGTTTGGTTGGTCGTAGGTCTGTTAAGTCCGCCTGGCTAGCTACCACCATCTTATCTAAGTTTGCCGCCATAACAACGGCGTTTATAGAATTGTTGTGTTCCAACAGTTTACAGATAAGTCCAGTCCCTCAGTGGTTGAGGATTCCGAGTGAAGCGCGCTTCCATCACCTTTGGCCTTATCGTCACTAACCATCAGGTAAGATGAAGGCCAAGCGCTTACCCGTTGTAATATTAAAAAAAAACATTTAAACTCCTCTGTATTTCGGAAGGCAAGTGAAGCTGTTGCTCCCAGTTGTTGTAGCGAGATAATGGCAACCGTTTAAGGGTGGATTCGACCAAACTGAAATAAGACTTACTCCGAGATTAGTCTATACAAATTCGGCGTTTAATCGAATTATTCGCATATCTTCGTTTTCGCATTTTTACAGATTCGCATCTCTCCAGATTCTCGTTTCTTCGGATTCGCAGTAATTCAGAGTACAGTTATAGCAAAAATCGAATATGTTAAAAACGAAACATTTAATAACAATAGATGTAAACGATCAAATATAATAACACAGATTTATTAACGAGATAATAAAGTTATACACACAGAAATGGTTATATCTCCTGATATGCATTCATGAATTATTCTCTCAGAGGTACTCAGTTGGTTTAGTGCGAATAATTTACAGCTAAACGCTAAAAAAACGAAATGTATTAAATTTATACTACCAAATGTCAAGACCGAACAAACCGATGTTAGAATGAATGGTTTTAAATTAGATTTGGTAGACTCAACAGTTTTCCTAGGAATAACACTTGACTCAAAACTCCAATGGAATCCGCATATATCATCGAATTTGGCCGGCAAACTCACTTCAGCAGCATATGCGATTAGTAAAATTAGACAATTAACAGATGTTGAAACTGCTAGGACTTTTTACTTTAGTTATTTTCATAGTACCATGTCGTATGGCGTCCTTTTGTGGGTAACAGAGGCTGATGTTAAAACTATTTTTATTTTACAGAAACGAGCAATAAGAACCATTTATAGACAGGGATCGCGAACTTCTTTAAGAAATATTTTTAAGGAAGTTGGTGTTCTTACTGTTGCATCGCAGTATATTTATAATTGTATAGATTTTGTGCTTTGTAATATTAACACTTTTACTAAACACGGTAATGTACACAATTTCAATACTAGAAATAAGTTAAAACTAGTAATGCCACTGTTTAGGTTACAAAAGATTCTCGGCTCTTTCTTGGGGCAAGATATTAAAATACTAGTACTATACTAGATTTACCTTTAGATAAGTTTAAGAATCATGTAAAATCTTGTTTACTTAGGAAAGGTTATTACACAGTCAAGGAATATTTAGAAGACAAAACAGCCTGGTTATAATAATATATTTACATTATTTTTTTCATAATCCATTATTTTTGTAATTGATTGTATAATTTGGTAACGACATGTTGTTTTGTAAATGTCGTTACTTCTATATTATTTTAAAGCTGTGGAGTTTCTTGTGCCCGTTCTTATCCACAGCAAAGACTTCCTGAATGGGCAGGGTGGGTGGGCGGATGCCCATCCATCCAAATAAATCTAGACGATTCAAAATACTTATTTTAAGTTCATTGAATAAAGAAATTTTGAGTTTGAGTTTGAGACATATTTTTAGTTAGTAATAATATTTAAAAAAAATGTAGAAATGATTGGCATGCTGTGTACGCAAATTTTGGGTTATTGTCTAGTTTTATCATGTGGAATATGTTTGTAAGCTCTTGTAATGACAGTAATATGTCAGTGTACCTTTTACAAATAAATAAATATGTATGTAGGTAATGTGGTACTTACGAGCGTCATACAAGCCAGCACAAAGGTGGACGCCAGAGGCCAAGGCGTGGTGTGACTATCTTGCATCATCAGCCCTGCGAGCGTGCGGCCTGACAGCCACGCGGCCAGCACAGCGAGAGGAGACATCAGCATGATGCCCAGACTGTCCACCATCAACTGGAAACACAAGCACTAAATTCGTACACATACCTACAAATGATGACAGTTGCAGCAAATGGTCCCGCTATTTTGTTATCGAGACGGCGCCGGCGTGACCAGTTTTGTTTATAACTTTACATTATATCAAGGTAGGTAATTATTATTTCACTGAATGTAGCAAATAGTAGAAATTAGGTGGAAGACGTAAGTATCAAAAACATTAGGAATCATGGTTTTATCCCGCAATTTTCACGGACATATTACGGACAGTGTCAGACCAGAGGCACCGGAACAATAAGTGTAACCCCAATAAGCTTTATACTACAAACTCCATTTATATTTTCATTTTTATGAAAAGGTGGCAAACCTTCCGGCAGGGCACCTAATGGAAAGCAATCACCGCCACCCATGGACACCAGCAATGCCAGAGGAAACGCAGATTTTTGTAAGACCTGGCATTGCTATCTTTTGAGGAAAGACTTGGGTCGTCGTTGCTTGGATTTCTTCTCCTCTTACCCCCACCCAATGCCGATGAGAGCACATACACAGTACAATCCAACACTTGTAAATGTGTCTCGGAACCGTGAATAGCAGGCACCGAGCACCACTCTTTTTTAACTAGATTAAACGCTACGCATACACAGAGGTCAGGGGCGACCTCGGGTCATGTGGGACTCTCCTCGGCCTGCCTTGCCTAGTCAGAAAAACTCGACGAGAAAAAGGGGAGGCCTCCGAGCAGTGAGTTTAACTCCTAGCCGTCTTGCCAGGCTCTCGTATGTTGTAATTAGCCTAAGTGCTTCTATAGTGTGAAGCTACACCACCGCTCTCTGACTTAAGTATTCAGTTTGCAGCAAGTTCTCAGTTGGTAGTTGAATTGGCTTTAAGAAAAAAAATGTAATCAAAGATACATGCAATTAAAAATAATGTAACCAACTAGCCCCTCGACGACTATGTACTCGACGTTAATATGCAAACTTTATATGCCTAAATAAATAACTATTTTCCGTTTCATTGTGTTCTACAGAACGAATAAAGTTCGCAGCATTAAGACAAACTTGGAAATACTAAAATTACACAAATGAGAAGAAAGATTCTGTGGCGCGGGATTAATTTACACAAATACATTGTCAGGTTGTGCGGTCAGTAAAAGCTCTAAGTTAAAGTCAATATTAATTAAAGCAAAAATACATAAAAGCTTTCTCCGAAACTTTTTAGTAAAAGTTATGAAAAGAATATACTTTTTCAGCAGATTTACTGTGACCTCTATTTTGGCGAATGAGATTTCGGTGCGTGATGATAAGAGCAAGGCTTATATAAGTAGTAAAGTAGCATTACTTCCTCACATTTTGTGTCATACTATCATAGGGTATGGCTTTTCTGAATACTTTCTTAGCCTATTTTTTGGATAGCGTGCTTCCATTTTTTTCTGAACCGAATTTAACCAAAACACAGTTATCCTAATCATATATTATTAGTCAATTTTATCATATTATTCTCTTTATCTATCTACTCGTATATAACGAATGTATGTCCACGTATCACTTCTCAGAACTTCATCTATTCTTTCTTCTAAATATTTCTTGACTGATTCATTTTAGATATGTTTGTATTGCTTATATCAATGAATTAAAACTGGCAGTAGGTACAAAATATACAATTGTAAGCCTATTTTGGGCGATGTGAAAATTAATCCCACTTTTTATATATGTTTTGTTTTTATGGTTGGCAACATACAATAATGAGATTATAGGCTATATCTTACTGAAATATAACCAATAGAACTAAAGTGCTGATATGATATGAGGACGCGTCATGAATATGGTGTTTCCAAAAGTAAGTAAATTAATTTTACATTGTTATTAATCACTCAGGGCTTTGTGCTCGTTATCAGAAAGTAACGAAAGTAATGTATTTAAATTTATTATAGATTACAAACTTCATTTTGATTTTTTCAAATTACTGAATCTCTTCAATGGATACGAAAAAATTACGTTTACGTGGACAACATTTTTCAAGTAACGACAGTTCGCTACTTTGTGATATTATAGCCAAACATAGGCATATAATTGAAAATAAAAAAGTGATGGAGCTAACCTCCTACAAAAACAAAGTTGGCTTGAAAAGGTCTATGTAGTGCTTTTTCTGCTTGTAAATCGAAATAGTCAGTCCTTTCAGACACTCTCCGATTATAATAGTCGAAACTTATATACTCAATAAAATCTTCGTCGTCGGAAGGAAAATAATAAGCCCGATATGTATGTCATTCATATAACGATTAGTACAATTTCACTATATTATTTCTTTGCACTGACCGACAACAAACTTACTCTA
The DNA here is from genome assembly GCA_963921215.1 of Scoparia ambigualis. Taxonomy (NCBI): domain Eukaryota; kingdom Metazoa; phylum Arthropoda; class Insecta; order Lepidoptera; family Crambidae; genus Scoparia; species Scoparia ambigualis. The sequence goes on along the minus strand of OY992511.1, from coordinate 8,053,303 downwards.
ACCTCACAAATTTGACGTTTGGCATAAATAACCCAGAGTTAGAGACCTTAACCAACCGATTTGGCCGGGTTAAATATTTATCGTTTTAACCTGGGGTTTACTGTTAACCGTTAGCAGTGCAAGACAAAAAGTTGACAAAAAAAATTAACCTTGGACTAGCACCTAACCCTGAGTTACCTACATATTTTAACTCTGGAATGCGCAAGTGGCCCTAATAAAAGCATAAAGAAAAGGATCACTGTAAAAAAATACTATCTCAGGTGGGCCTTTTCAACGTTTCGTTATCTTCGAGCTTATTTGAGCGTTAGTCGCAAAAGATCAAATATTACAATAAATAAAAGCTTCTTTTTAAAAAGTACCTAATTTTTTACTTTTTATTTTATACTTTATTTACTTTTTATGGTATCCGATTTACATAATGTAGCTAGGTCGGAACTTAAGAACTGTTTGTCTGTAATTGACCGACGTCAATTACAGACAAACAGACACCGGGACAGGTGAAACTAAATAAAAGCAAGAAAAGTTAATGTTGTTTCAAATTTAATTATGGAATCAAAGTTATTTTACTTACCATGTTGAAGTTATTTTAAGTTTCTGTCATAACGTGATAAGAGTGCAATCTTGAAAGTTATTTGAAGTTTAAAGCAATTAATGCGATAGTTTATAAGTCTGAACGCGAAATTTAGTCTCGATTTCAATGTAAATGTGTTAATAATTTGATATCAGTTTAAACAGTAATGTTTATAATAGAAACTTTACAAAGTATTGGATGCATTTTAGTTTATCTGTCAGGACAAGCTTTTTAAAAAAATAAATAAATAATTTTATATTGCTACTATGTAATTTGAAACTGGTTGTATTATAAACATATTTTGAATTTTCAAAAGTGGTACCAGCAGTAGATTTAAATTACGTATTCCGCAGAACCCGAACTCTGAAACGAACATAATAGCATTACCACGTCAACCAGGTTCGCTTTTGAAGTGAATTCTGTCAATTTAGTAAGTTGAGTTAAGATTTTGGAGAATCACTCACCTGTTCTGAGGAATATTCACATAAAGGAAGCATCACGTACCTGCTTAGCATTCTGACTCAGAATCCACATGACTAAAGCCCTTGGTACGCCATATCTGTGAACCCGCTTGGTGACGTATCTCGTTCCACAAAGCTCACACCTCGACTTGCCAGACTCCGTTAACCATCTCTCTAAACACTTCACATGCACCCTCCCAACGGTACCACGACACGAGCACGCCGATATTAGCTGACCAAGCTCATTGAACAACGCTTCTCCACCATGACAGATGCGACACATATCATCTAAAGAATGATCGCTGATCCTGCTAGGCTGTTCTTCATTTGTTTCTGTTAAAATAGGAACGTGGTCTACATAAACCTCCACCTCCTGTTCCCAATCTATAGCTGCCGTCGCCACTGAACGGCGACTTATTTCACTGTTCTTCTGATCTAGAACTGACAGTCTACGTTTCGGGCTTCTCACTTGCACCCTGTGCTGTCTGGGGTGCTTCTCTCTCCGTAAAGGAGTTTTATCTCTATGAGCTGGTCTCGCGTCTCTCATTTTTGGCGTTATATCATTAGGGTTAAGAGCATCATGGGACGTATCTGTTGGTGTCTCACTTGGGCTACTAATGTTGAACAGGTCAATGTTACTTGAAGTAGCGGTGACGTCTTTGTCAACAGTTAACTTATTTTTGGCTTTAGATGTAGAACTCTCGCATTCTGCAACTATTTCCAAGGTGCTGGAGGTTTTGGAGCTATTTGTGAACATTTTGTTTTTGGATTTCGACGATCTCATAGAAACCAAGTTATTCACTACGGATTTCGTATCATCGTCCTGGTGGCTGTTAGAAAAACAAAGTGAAAAGTATTTTTTTTCTAATTTATGCATGAAAAAAAGATAATCAAGTATAAGTAGGCCTATATATAGCGCACAACGATGGTAAATGACAAGTAACGCCGCTATTGGAACTGTACTTCTCCCAGAATCCTCAACTACTAAGGAGAGGGTTATTTGGGTGTAGCCGGGTTGTCAGAACACAACATTGTTATGGAATTAGGCAGGTAGTCAAGCACAATCAAATAAACACTACTTTCAAACAAATTAAGCACAATAAAACACCAATTCACAATGTAACGTATCAGTCTATCTACTCCTAGCCCTATAAGAATAGCCATATGTAAATCAGCACAATAAGTCCATTACTAGACACAGTTCTTGGTCACTCACGTTACGTATGTTAATTGTACCTGCTCTGTGAACCGTTTTGCATTTTGGATGAGTCCCGACCGCCGATGTCATTTTTCACTGAAAATCTCCGACGCCTCGTGTTTGGCATTTCACAGGAATTTACACGATTTTTGTTGGATTTCTGATTTTTTTATAACAAAACAAATTGATTCATTGAAAATTTACTCCGTCATTTTTGACAACTTGACGCATTGTGGTTTTTTCTTTAATTTAACGGATCTATTATTTCTAAAAGAGGTCAGTTAGTAATTTAATTAAAAAAAATGTTTTGTAATGTCTGCGCAAGGTCTATGCTATACTATTCAATTAGTGTGATACGAGATTCTAAAAAGAACATAACTTAATGATATAAATAAAATAAATATTATATTTTGTATTTCAGTGTAGTCTGTATCTGTTTTCATGATTTTTTTCAGTTCCACGAGCCGTAAAGTTGATTGAGTTTCGTGGAACAGATATCGATATCACAATTTTAAACAGTGCTTTCAGTCAATTGCAAAAGTTGAAGTATTTATTTATCTGGTCTATAATTATCGGGAGACGCCCTGTACACTGGAAGACCTAATGTGCCTCGGACTTTCACAGAGGAGAATCGGCTGAAACTTGTGTCCAAAGTTGAAAACTCCTAAGGTCTCAGGATGGGGTGAATCGAGTTAGTTTAGTTCAACCATTTCAAGACACAGGTTTGCGTGTTCACCCCCAAAAAGAATCCATTTGTCGTAGCACCACAGTTCTAGAGCCCTCCACTTAACATCTCAAGCAGCCCCAACTAGCACATTAGTGATAATTATAGCTATGTTTATTACTAAAAGATCCATAAAGACGCTATATGGGTGGTAAAAGCAGCATTGTGCTGGTTTGGAGAGGCAATTAAGAGTTAAGTGTACAAAATGAACTATCGGTTGTATAATTGATGATTAAACACACTTACCTAAGTGAAGTTCTATCATAATTATACGAGAGCTTTATTCAAAGAGATTAGAGAACAATTGTAGTTTCACGTAACGACTCGTTAATCACACACTATAGTTAAAATAGATTTTATTAATAAAAAAACAAGTTTTTTTAAAGACAAAAAAACAGTTTGAACTGGTATCCCCAAGACCTCCACCCCCGACGCCATTTTACTTTGTCGTTACCTCATTTCAAAGCCTCCGCATTTAGTTGAAATATATAGTAAATTAAAGGAGACCTTTCCTCTTCCCATACAACTACGGCCACTCATGTACCTAAGATTCAAAGGTACCAAAATGTAGAAAAAAAATCGTAGATTTCAGAAATATATGTATTATATTTTTTATTACAATTGTACCACCTAAAAATATCATTAGAAAGGTTTGACGGCTTGCAACATTGGATTAATTTGACTGGCAAGCAAAACTCTCTAGCTGTCGTGTGCGTTTTGTTAACTTACTTAAGGGCCAACTAATTATTAGATAAAAGCCTTAGAATAACTTATTTTTACATAAACATAACCTGTTTTTAGCAAAAACATACTAAATAGTAACAAAAATAAGTGTTTTGAACTGTTTCAAATTATAATATATAGAAACGCACAAAGCGTTTGATTATTTTGAGAGTGACAAATATTAGTAGACCGACTAAGTAAGTTTATAGAAAACCATATAATTTAAACTAGGTTTTGCACCTATTGATTATCAATTGTGAGATATATAAAATAATTTAATTAATGGCTTCGCGTTTAGCATTAAGCCAGTTTCAAGTGGTATATACTTATTTTTAAAGTACATTTAGTATGTGTACTGTAGATTGAAATAAAATGGAGTCTCACAACACGTGTTGTTGCTAAAAGAACAAGGGAGAAACTCCAACATTGTGAGTTTAGATCTCAAAAAATATTTTTTTTCATCCACAAACTGTCACCACCACAAAAAACCAGAATGACAGTTGTTACTGTCATATTTTCGCCCTTTATTTGCACGATTCGTTTCATGTTTACGATTTCATAAACCATATTATGTATGACTTTTTATTTTCAAAAAAAGTACTAGTTTTGGCGTGTTTTATAGAAAAATGATATCATCAGAGGCTTCTGCATCATCAAGAGGATATTTTAAAATAAAGTGTACCTCGGTACACTTTGAGCCGAAATGGAAAGGTCTCCTTTTAAAGTTATTGCCTTATTATACGATACGACCCTATAATAGGGTAGATTTTAAGATTTTTTTTTAAGAAATTTAAGACGACATTCAAATAATTTATATTTCGACGTATCAATGGGTATGGTAGGGTGGGCTCTAATCTCTTCGGATAAAGCCTTCGTATAATTATTATGATAGAACGTCACTTAGGTAATTTCGTTTAATCTTCGATCAACAATTTATACTTCATGCTTCATCCTCGGGATTAGAGAACAATTGTAGATCTTGAAAGTGATAGAATTTTATATTATTTGAATGATATATTGTATGATTTATATTAAATCAGTGTCCTCTCGAGCGTCGCGTGCCAGACACAATTGAATTTTAACTGCCTTTGGTGATAGTCGGCAGGCCGGCGCTCGAGAGATTATTAGGAAAATGCATGAATTAATTCTTGCAGTAATATAGCAATTTGCCTAATTAACTTGAATCATGCGAATGTAAATATTAAAAGAAAAAATATATAACATGTATTTCTGTATCATCATTGACATCGATTTATGTGTGTAATTATTTAATTTTATATCATAAATTACATTTGATTGTTAAGATTGATAGAGCAAAATCGTTTACATTTTCATTGTCAACGTGCTGATTATAGTATTTTGCAAGTACTAGAGCTGTCACTCCAGCCGGCAGTGCTTATAATTAATCAAATAAATGCTAACCCCAAGCCGCTTGCGGCAGAGATACTCGCATGCCGGGTGGAGTGCACAGAAAATAGAGAAGTGTCAATTCCACTTACATTTAATACATTTTTAATCCATTTCCTTAAAGTTTGACTTGTAACAGAACGGTATGGTTTTCTATAACTAATAAATAATTTTTCATTGTTTCCTCATAAGGGCCGAGTTAAATTAATGTAAGTCAAAACAGCATTTGAAGGACATATTACAGGTCTTATATCATAAAAATAGTAATGAGCACCTGGCTTAGAGGTTTTTATGATGTCTGGTATTTTTATAATTATATTATTATAATAATATAATTATAAAAATACCAGACCATGATGATCCAAAATAGAAAGGAGGTAAAAACCAAAGGCCTACAGAACAGCGCTGTATTGAAGGAATACTCAAATCTCTCCAGAGTTATAAAGAAATGCTGCCGCAGCGACAAAAACCAATTCCTCAATAATATATGTAGTGAAGTGGAATGTCATGCAAACAAACTACAGACAGCAGACCTATTCAAAAAAGTCCGCCTGTTAAGTCGCCAGTTCAGACCAAAATCGTGGGTCATTGAAGACATCGACGGCAAACCGCTGCTCGAACTCGACAAGATAGTAGATAGATGGCGATCATACTGCGAACAGCTCTACAAAAAATCGGTTTCGGCAGTCGGCACACATGTAGTCTGGGAGACCCTGGAACTGGAGCCCGACATCTTACGGTCCGAAATAACAGCTGCATTGCACAAACTCAAAACCAAAAAAGCGCCGGGCCCCGACCAAATAACAGCCGAGGTGCTCCAAGCCCTGGGCGAATCGGGTATTGACACACTGCACAACATCTGCAACAAAACCTGGAAAAGCGGTTTATGGCCCGAAGAGTGGACACAGTCAACAATACTACCACTACACAAGAAAGGGTCCACCAAGAGATGTGAGAACTACCGCACCTTAGCCTTAATATCGCACGCCAGCAAGGTATTATTACACGTGATCAACAATCGGATTCGGTACCATCTCGACTGGCAAATCGCACAGGAGCAGGCTGGGTTTGTGAAGGGAAAGGGCACCAGAGAGCAAATCTTAAACGTCCGACAACTGGTGGAAAAGTGCTATGAGTTTGACACCCCAATGGTAATGTGTTTCGTGGACTACACCAAGGCTTTCGACTGTGTGGAATGGAGCTGCTTGTGGAGGGTGTTAGGCGAACTTGGTGTACCTGATCACCTCACAGCACTAATTCAAACACTGTACCATAACAGTCAGGGCATCGTAAAGATTGACCAAGCAACATCTGGTTCTTTCGGATTTGAAAAAGGGGTTCGACAAGGCTGTATTCTCTCGCCAATACTGTTCAACATATATGGTGAGTACATCGTAAGGAAGACTTGCGAGGACTGGAACGGTGGGGTTAATGTTGGCGGATGTAGACTCACTAACTTGCGCTATGCTGACGACACAACTCTGTTGGCAGCCAACGAGGCAGAAATGCACGAATTACTACGCAGAATGGAATGCGTCAGTGCCGAGTTGGGTCTCGCTATTAACAGGTCTAAAACCAAGGTCATGGTTGTGGATCGCACTGGCAAGTTAGAGCTCAACGGGACACTAAAACTAGAAGTAGTAGATAAATTCATATACCTGGGCTCTGAAATCTGCAACAGTGGTTCCTGCGAAGGAGAAATTCGTCGGAGGATTGGTATGGCAAAAGGCGCCATGTCTCAATTAGAGAAGATATGGATGAACAGATCCATCAGCATGAAGACAAAGACCAACCTCGTGCGTACCCTAGTGTTCTCCATTTTCATGTATGGCTCAGAGACATGGACATTAAAGAAAGCCGACCGAAATCGTATTGACGCTTTCGAAATGTGGTGCTGGAGGAAAATGCTGGGCATTCCTTGGACAGCACGCCGTACCAATGTGTCGATCCTACTACAATTGAATATAAAAACAAGGCTCTCCACCACCTGCCTACGTAGAATCTTGAAGTACTTCGGCCATATTGCAAGAAAAGATGCCAACAACCTGGAAAGACTCGTGATCACTGGCAAAATCGAGGGAAAAAGACCAAGAGGAAGGAGCCCTATGCGATGGTGTGACCAGATTCGCACCACCCTTGAAACCACCTTGCACGAGGCCCTTCACTCTGCTTCGGACAGAGGCAGATGGCGACAAATAATACGCGATAAGATACTCCATAATGATGATCACGACCCTCAGCATTGAGGAGACCGACGCGAGGAGGAGGAATGTAGTAAAATTAAACGCGAGTTAATCCGTAAAAATTGTAGATTTATATGCTTGGAGGCCTCTTATGCGCTCGAACGACCGACAGTTTTACTAGCATCCAAAAAAAATCTTCATGATGTAAGTATCTTCCTTTATTGGATTACTTGCATTATTTATGTGTGTAATCCACCAATTAAAATCATCGTTTGATGGGATATTCATCATAAGTTTGATGGGATATTCATATATTTATCATAACTACCTGATTGTAAAAGGGCGGGCACCTTTCAAATTGTTTTGTAGAGAGGCAGCCAAACTGTGTACACCTGTATTGACTAAACATTCCTGATTATTAGGAGCAATACAGCAAACGTAATCTAAATAATTAGTTGACGTGTAGCCCATTGATCGCAGTTGCGCCATACTTCTTAAGTCTTGTGAAGACGAATGGTGCTGTACTTAACCCAAAGAGAAATACACTTAAAAACATTGAACATTTTCAGTTGGAGGACCTGAGAACTACGTTCAAATTCCAAAAATTAACTTATGGCTGATTTACATAAAATAATTGAATAGGATTTTTCCGAGGTCTTGGCAGGTCCCATCAGATACGGGTATTTATGCAGATGTAGCCACGGGCGATTGGTAGTTGTATACGAGCTCTGATGCCGTAAAACCGGACACAATAGAAATTTAATTGTTAGTCACCTCCAGGAGTATTTATGACAGTAAAGGGGTAAAACAATGACTTATTATTGAAACTGATTCAGATTCTCTCGCCCGTACATGATATAGACGGATACACCTTAAGCAATTTAAATGGAAAATGATAAGGTATTAGTTGCTATAAGCCTCCTTTTCCGTTTATCATCGTGAGTTTCTAGTAGTTATCTTTGTAATAGTGATTTTATGCAAAAGATATTTCCAAAACTTTTGTACATAATTTTGTAAGTTTCTAGAACCAAGTACCTATCAGTCGGTGAGTGAGCCAGGTCTTAATTTTTATATTATTACAACGCCCGCCCGCGCCTGCCCGCGCCGGCCCGCGACTTCGTCTGCCGTGACAAATTTCCAAAAAAATAAAATATTTTACACAAACCTAGTCCTGACAATAACGAACTCAACAAAAAAATAATTAGCCAAATAGGTGCCGTTCTAAAGTGATGCGCGTAGGGTAGGGTGGTATAAGATTGCGCGGTCGATAAGACTGCGCACGCTTCATAACAATGCAATAGAGTGAAGTTAGCAGCGATCTTTAGTTGTGTTTTACTTCTTAACTGAACCAGTACGTGCTCCTAAAAATAATTTGAATTCGTTGGAAAACACAGCAAATACGTAAGTTTTAAGTTTTTATAGGCTTTTGTTATTATTTTTCAAGAAGTTAAATATGTTACTGTGAAAAAAGTTACTTGAATTTTGATACTATTCAATCAATTTTGCACAGAAGCATTACTGTTGTCACTGGCTTATACGTAATAATTCAGTTGATTTCTAAGAGATGGCACTAGTATTGTAATGTTTAAGCTAACATCGAAGTGTGTAAAATTGCGCATCTAGATAGCGTGTAGGGTTGCGCGGGCAATTTTACACATCAAATTTTGGTACTAGTGTTGTAGTTCACAACAATTAAAGAATTTGCAATAAATATATCTCTAAAAGCAAGATCTATTATTGAGATAAGTTCATCACCGTTATCAGAGATAATTCCATTTCCCATATTTACACAAAAAAGGAGCTTTAGCAGAAAACATAAAAAATCAGAGGTGAGTAGCTCACCATATAAAAACTAGTTAGGAAAAGAAAACAAACAGAAAACGTCTTTTAAACACGTGCCAAAGGAAAAAGATCAAGAAAAATTATAAGAAACCAAAGAATACCATAGGAAAAAGTCGGGTATGTGGAGGATGTAAGTAAAAATATAAGGAGCCAATAGAAGAAGACTGGATTGAATGCAGTTCCTGCCTGGAGTGGTGGCATGACGAATGTTTAAATTAAATTGGCACTGGATCTTTTATATGCGATTTGTGCAAATAGTGCAGTTGCGCAATCTTACCGATCATAATGCGCAGCCGATCAAAGTTGCGCAATTATTGTTTTGACTTTTATATTCAAATACGAAGAATACTATTTTTTTATAATTCTAATAAGTATGTTGATTTGTTGCTTAATAGTTACTTATTATATAAATAAAGTTTCATTCAAAAAACTTGTGTACTTTTTATTTTATGAATTGCAAACTGCGCAATCGTATACCACCCTACCCTATAAACATTCGGCAAATGATTTTTATTAATATAGATACAGCAATATACATATATTATAACTACGACAATATCCCCGAAGGGTTAGTCAGAGACTTAGGCAATGAGGACAGCAAAAGCAGTCAAGCAAGTCAGCAGTAACTTTTTATTGTAATATTATAGATACGTACAGTTTTTCTCATCTTAACCCTTAATTGCCTGATTTTTTTTAAGAGGGTTTACGCATTTCGGATTTCAAAAAGGTTTATTTGGCTGAGTTTGTAACGTTATAAACGTATAGCTATTAAATCCTTATATAAAATTTTAATTTATAAATAAACAAACGTAGATTATCTTATCCTAATTAACTTAATTTTAAATGTTACTTTAAACTAAATTACTTATCTAATAACTACGAAGAAATAAAGTATTAATAGTTTTAATAACTGCAAAACGCCACAAAAGCCTAAACTTAAACTAAATTAAAACTAAACTTATCTAAAAACTTAAATAACCTAGACAAATAAATAAAATAAATAAACTAATAAATTAAAACTTAACTAAAATAAAAACATTAATATAAACAATACCCAATATAAAACTAAAACTTAAATAATATTTTAAAACTAATACTAAATCATAAAACTAAATCAAAAATTAAAATAATTAATGAAACCTTTAAAAGTAAGACAAATAAACTAAGCAAAATAAACTAACAAAAATCTCTTTAACTAAAACCTTAACTAAATTTTAAAACCATTATTTCCAACAACATCTAGTATTATTGTTTTATATTTTAGCGTTTTATTAATGCTTAAATATACCTAAGTAAAATTTTAAACACTGAAAAAAGACGACAACCTCAGGCGGGAGTCGAACCACGCACCTTCCGCATTCCGGGCGGATGCCTTAACCACTTGGCTACCGAGGTCTGGCTTTCAACCGTCGAAATTTGTCAGTGCTTGATGCTTATGTTTTTAGTCAACATTGCTTCATCAAATCTTAGAAGTTTTCACCTCTGAGATCCGAAAGAAATATTTTTACAAATATTTGAACATTTGGTTAAGATGAAGCTGCGTTTATAGATTAATGTTTTATATTTTAGCGTTTTATTAATGCTTAAATATACCTAAGTAAAATTTTAAACACTGAAAAAAGACGACAACCTCAGGCGGGTATCGAACCACGCACCTTCCGCATTCCGGGCGGATGCCTTAACCACTTGGCTACCGAGGTCTGGCTTTCAACCGTCGAAATTTGTCAGTGCTTGATGCTTATGTTTTTAGTTAACATTGCTTCATCAAATCTTAGAAGTTTTCACCTCTGACATCCGAAAGAAATATTTTTACAAATATTTGAACATTCGGTTAAGATGAAGCTGCGTTTATAGATTAATGTTTTATATTTTAGCGTTTTATTAATGCTTAAATATACCTAAGTAAAATTTTAAACACTGAAAAAAGACGACAACCTCAGGCGGGAATCGAACCACGCACCTTCCGCATTCCGGGCGGATGCCTTAACCACTTGGCTACCGAGGTCTGGCTTTCAACCGTCGAAATTTGTCAGTGCTTGATGCTTATGTTTTTAGTCAACATTGCTTCATCAAATCTTAGAAGTTTTCACCTCATTTTTCAGTGTTTAAATATTTTACTTAAAAATTTTAACATCTAGTATAATAAAATTAAAACAATTCTTAAACCAATATTAAAAATTGAAACATAAACTAAACCTTAAAAATAAAATAAATAGCTAAAAACAAAATTATTAAGAAATTGGAAAAACCTAAATAAACATAAACATAAATTATACCCCTAAAAATGGACCACTGCAATTTTTATCATAAAAACACTATCCAGTGACTTCAAATAATTTCTCCTTCCTTCTCCCTTTCTCTTCCTCTTCATTTCTTTCTATTTATTCTTCCCACCCAAATAGCGACCCGCAATTAATTTGAAATAGGCAAAGACCTTAAGTCTAAGCAAAACATTTTTTTTAAAACATTTACAAAGTAGCTTCATTTTATCGTCATCCCTAAATTCCCATAGAAAACCCAACATCCTAAATTATCCCCTATCCAATAGTTCCCTTAAATTATTCCTGCGACCAAATCCCCTCCTTTTCTCTCTAGTAGCTCTTGTTATGCAAGAGAAATACCCATGCCCTATAGAAAACACAAGGATAAATTTACCTAAAAGAACTATAAGTAAAACAAATAAAAAAAAAAAATAACTGCAAAACGAACGTATTTTCTATTATGGTTTAGTCGTTGCGCGCACGGTACCCTGAAATGCCTTTTGTATTTTTATATCTGATGTAGGTAAGTTAAAAACAACTTGCGCGCGAGCAACGGAGCTTACGCCGGCGGCGCGGCGTCATGGTCAGCATACGCCTGAGAGCCAGCGATACGACACAGACGTTGCTTTTGTCGTCGCTAGCAATTTCATTAAATACGTTTTTTTTTTATAATAGGTCACGTATTTGACGAAAGCTATTATTTAGAAAGTATCCAGCCTAATCGTCATTCTACGATAATTGTGCTACTCATTCCCTGTTAGGGGTTCTGTGTTTGGAGTTCTACCTTCTACGTTTGGAGTTCTACCTTCTACGTTGGAGTTGGAGTATTCTACGTTCTACGTTTGGAGTTCTACGTTCTATACTACTTTCGGAGTTCTACGTCCGGAGTTTAGAAGATTCTACGCGACCGTCTTCGCATTTCGACGCGGCCGCCATTTTGGGAACACACCACGCAGCACGCAGCTCCTGTACAGCGATGCGCCTCCCACCACCTCGGCGCTTCCCCAAGCTAAGTCAGGGACGAGAGCAAACTATTCAGCTAGGCCCTTACGTACTCCACGCCCTGAGACCAAGTTAAAATAAATTTTGTATGTTCGTAAGTGTGGTATCATTGTTTCACATACCCCTACGTCACAAGTTATTGCGATTTAAAGTCCACTATAGAAAGTTTAAAATCGCAATAACTCAGTTAAATAAACATTTTTAGAAATGTTTTCAACAAACTATTTAGATCTCTATATTTTTCTTCAGCATGCCGAGTTTTATCAAAAATGGCTTACTGGTTTTTAAAATTTTTTACTTGGAAATTTTTATGGCAAACCGAAATGCGTAAACCTTCTTAACATAAAATATATATTTATTCGTAATATTTGATTATTTGCGTTAAACAACGCTCAAATAAACTAAAATATAACGAAACGTTGAAAAAAATGTCTACTATAGGCGGAAATCGAACCCGCGTCCTGTGCAATCCGGGCAGTTGCGTTGACCACTCCGCCACAGAGGTATTGGTTAGACCGTCGAAATTTTTCAACGCATTTGACTTTTTATGTTTTTATAGCAGTGTCTTATCCAATGAAAATATTTGACAATATTTTAAACATTCAGTTAAGATAAGACTGAATTATAGATTCGTAATATTTGATTATTTGCATTAAAAAACGCTTAAATAAACTCAAAGATAACGAAACGTTGAAAAAAATGTCTACCTCAGGCGGGAATCGAACCTTTTTCGGGAAAAATAACAGATTTTTTTTCATCATATTCAGGCTTTTGGTACATTAATGGAAACATAGTAAAAAATATAATTCTCGTTTTCAAAAGTGTTTTAAATATGCCAAAAATGACAAAATAGAAATTCGTGCTTTTTTTTCATTTTTAATAAAATAATTTATTTTGCGAATTTTTATTGGAAAGTCTTTTAGTATCTAATTTATTTTAAGGCAATAACATAAGAAAAATACGCACATTTCGGAATAGGAAAATAAATGGTCTCATTGCAGACTAACGTAGGTACTTATCGCCCGGCTGACGCGGACGGGTCAACAGATGGCTGGGTCAACGACCGGCCGCTGCCGGCGCGTTGTAAATAATCGTTATTTTTAATTGTTTTTCATTTTATTTTTCTTTGCTTATTACTTTAAAATAAATTAGATACTCAAAGACGATCTAATTAAAATTAACAAAATGCATTATTTAATTAAAAATAGAAAAAGTACGAATTTTTTTTTTGTCATTTTGGTCATGTTTACTACACTTGACCTGACCAGACCTTGAAGTTTCTTGCGGTTTCTAGCAGTTATCTTATTATATACAATTAAAATAAAGCTATTCTACATTTTAATTGTTAAGAAGTAATAAAAAACAATTAGAATTTAAAATTGTATACACTTTGAAAACTTTATAAAGCTCAAGGGCTTCTAGTGAGGATACTGACAACTCACTTTTTGTATCAGTTCTGCATGTCCAACTTTTTTAAGGCGATATTTGGATGACATTGCTAGTCAGCTGGCTTTTTTAGTTTTAGTACTTATTTGCATCTTTAGTAGGTAATTGAACTGAGGGCCATAGCCTCATTAAGAGAAGCGGTCGTTTTACTAAAGGAGGCCGCAGAGAAGGTTCGCGAGGAGCAATTCTATGCGGACCCGATCCCACGCAGGCGAATCAGTCAAAGGAGGCGACAGTTTGCCCATCTCCTTCTACCATAGTGAGGCTTACTTGACTGTGGGGTGGAAGGCCCAATACCCATTTTGCACGAGTCTTACGGAAGTCTGGAGGGTGCCAAAACTAACCCAGGCAGTCTCCCCATTGGCGGGTTGTTGTAGGGTGGAATTCGCAATCTGTCGTCCGCAGTTTAGAACTACTTTGGCGACAAGTGATGGGATGGTACAAGGTTTTTTAGTAAGTAAGGCCCCATTCTCCAGAGTCCATGTCGAGGCCTTCAAAGCTGGACAAGAAAGCGGGCGCTGGGGAAGAGTCCCATATAACCAGGTGTGTATTTCAAAAAGGGGATTTCCCCTTGTATTATATTACGACCATGACGTATAATACTAACGAGGGTGCCGTACCAACGTCAAAAGCTTATCCTTTAGGTTGACTTACACGTATGAGAATAATACTCCTGTATTACTTTAGGTCAGGGAATACGTGGCCGTTTTTTCTCTTTTTTATCATATTTTCGATTGTATCAACAGGAACAGCTCCATCATACGTGGACAAGAGAACTGCCTGTCCTTCCAACTAACTACAGTTACTCCTGCTTCTTGGCTATGTATATTGTCATCGTAATTATCACTGAGTACATAAAATCATCTCTTTCGGACTCACTTTTATTTTCCGATACGTCACCTGCTTCCAATCTTCGAAGAATATTTTCTGTTTTTATCAGCCCTGCTGTTTTTGATGCTATCGCTGTAAAAAGCAAATTAAAACGATACATAAACTTCTAACTGACACCAAATTATCCCATAAATTATCATATCAATTATCATGTCGTTACTGCATACGGTATCATTTTTGAAACGGTTGATTTTTACTTAATTCAAACATATTTGTAAAAATACAATACACAGAAAATATAAATACTTACTGTTATAATATATCTTTTTGTAGGAATTAATCATCACTCAAACAATTTTTATCACTACATGTAATTTATAAAAAAAATCATCAGTCGCGCCAAAGTTGCTTCGCTTTTTGAAAATGACAGTTTTATTTGCACGGTACCGGAAAAGTCGTCATTCTTTTAATTTAAATTTAAATTAAATTAAATTTAATATGCTAAGGAATATTCCTTAGCATATTATCTTCAAGTTAATTAAAAATTTGAAGACGAGAAAATAGATATAATAGAATAGTTGCACAAATTCAGTTCAATAAATATTATAAAATAGAATTTAGTAATATGAAAGATTGAAAATGGCTTAAAGTTAACGTTTCATTTTTGACACGCTATGCGTGTAAGGGTAAGATTTACGTAAGTAATCGTATTATGGTAAGACGTAAAATATGTATGTGTAGGTTCCTTCTTGTTCTTTTTTCTTTCCTATTTCTTTCTTTCCTAGTTCTATTGAATATACCTATTTAGATAAGTGTAAGATTTATGGTAAAAAACATTCAAGATTGGATTACATAATATGAAAATTCAGCACACAACATGCCTAATAGAGGATGCGAGCCATATTGGTTTCTCAATATAAGCTACTCAGCTAGAAAAGTCCAACAAACTTTGGTATATTAAAAACTAGCTTTTGCCCGCAGCTTCTAAAAGTATTTTTTTTCTATAATTTCTGTTTGTGTTACCATTATCATAATAATCCTGTTTTACTTTATTTATAGGTTGGTTGTTAGAAACAATTAATATTCAGACTTTAATTATTTGTTATAAACCATAATTCAACAAAGTTAGAAGCAAATCGGACGATGCAATAAAAGGTTTCATACAAAGCCCTACAATTAGGTATACAGCAAAATGAGGTACTCACCTTCAAGTTTTATTTTCGCGGCCAAAAGTATCCTATAACTGGTGCCCCGTCTCTATACCACAATTAATCAAAATCGGTTTAGCATTTTTCAAAAGCAAACTCACTTTCTCATTTATAATATTACTTTAAGATTCATAATATCATGTTACTACTACTATGAGTAGGTTAAGTATTCTATGTAAAAAAGTTGAATTTATAAATAAATTTTTGTTTGAATTAAAAATGTTGAATTAATATGCAATCAATAAAATGTAGGTATGTGGTGTGGTTGGTATTTTTTAAAAGCTGTAATATGTTTAACCATTTCTGTTGTATGGACTTGTACATAGATTTAAAACAAAGTTAAAACAATCGGGCCACATACGAGATTTTGTTGTAAGCTTCAATGCGGTCGAAGCTTGTAAGTAAAATAAAATGTCGAGTTTGTATTGTAGTTTGAAAGTAATATGGCAAGTGTCTCCTTCTTAGAAGTTTATAACAAAAGAGTGTAATACTGAATTTGTTACCTGTTCAAACTGTTAAGTTTTCTTGGCGGCAAAGTGAAAAGTTACCTATATAAATTTACAATGTTACCTATTTTGTTTTGTAACATTTTCTGCTTTACCCAATATTAATATGAAATGATTATGGATTTAACCGTTATTATGAGCTAAACCATCAGAGAGAGCAAATGAAACAAAACTTAACACCACTTTTTGTGTTCTTTGAAGAAGTCCGCGTGAGAGCTGCATGAATCAATTGCCAGGAATGTATGTTCCTGCATCACTTCAGAGGATATTCGATAGTTCTTTTATTGTTGTGATTGTAATTATCAGGACAGAGTTTATGTGAAATATTTCATTTGGGATTTTTACCATTGGATACGGGGTGTTCACGCAGCCGAAGTCGCGGGCGGGCTGCTAGTCTTTATTAAAACTGAAGGGCTTTTGGAGATGTCATCAATCATGAACCACCAGTCTATAAAAAATTCGCTGTGCACTGACCTTACCACAGACAACAGCACATGGTAACCCACCACGCTGGCCCAATGCAGGTTGGTGGCTTTCATCATTCATCATCTTCCCTTGGGTGTCGTAAAAGGCGACTAAGTGCCTTCGCACACGGCGTCGTATCGTAATCGTATCGTAAGCGTATCGTAATACGCGCGTAGGACGACAGGAATACGAGCACGTACATTTTCAAACAAATAAACAACAACGCTTCGTGTGCGGACTTGTTTGAAAATGTACGTGCTCGTATTGCTCTCGTCCTACTCGCGTATTACGATACGCTTACGATACGCCGCCGTGTGCGAAGGCACTAACGGACTAAAAACTGCACATAAATCTAACAACAGAGCGGAGAAGGGCTCACCACCTGTCACGCTGAGCACATGTGTAGTCGCTATTTGGTGAAAAGTGGACTATGGCAGAGGACTACTTTTGCGGTCATAATTGCCTAGTCTCTGACCAACCCATCGGGTTCGGGAATAATAGTCGTGATTATATTATGTAAATATGTATGTATTTATCATCACTAAACAGAGATTCCCTTTACTACATTACCTTGCACCTTAACACGGCTATAATATGATTTACAAAACGTACTTATGAAATAATATTCTCTTTACCAATTATTAAAGTAGACCTCATACTAAATCAAATCATTTATATCACATTTCAAACGGCATTAGGTAAAGCTGGGCTACAAATATGAACGTACGGAACAAGGTATACGATACAACGGTATTACAAAACGGATTTATCTCAGCTCAATTAATACCGATATCAATCATACTGAAAAATAACAAAAGGACAACCTAATTCCTCTTCAAATTTATCCGGAGCGATAGAACAGATTATATTAATAAAAATATGTGTGTATTGTTAAGATCTTGAAAGTTAAGTCAACTTTCTCTTAGCATGTCTTCGGATAGGTGACCAAAGTGAAATAGCAAGAGCGTCGTTGGTCCTGGTTGCTGTCGTATGATGGCAGATATTAAAACCTAACAACTCTCGTTGACCCGGTATCAAGAAAGGTTCCAGCCCATCAGTGACTGAAGCTTCTAAGCAATTTCAAGACTGATTTCTTTTTACACTTTTAAACTTTCGCGTTCCATTATGCACACATATATAAACGGGATTTAACGCAAAACTATTTAGTAAAGGCATCCTAGGCATACGCTGATGATAGTTTGTGACCATCTTCCCGATTGAAATTGTACATTTACTTGAAAGAGGCGCAAATCACTGGATTGAATTTCATCGTACGCAAGTCCTCTCCACAGATCGCCACTTTTATTCAAGAGTAGTGCGTGAAGCGATTGAAATTAAGAAACATCCCAACAATTTCAATCGGGAAGATGGTCACAAACTGTCATCAGCGTGGAATCCAGTGTTTGCAAAAACGCAACTTCGTTTTAGCTCGCAATCGGCTAACTATCAGAATAAGACTTGTATACGGAATAGGGACACCGTTAGTGTTGTGTGTGACAGTAGTTTGTTAGATAATGTGACGGTGGATGAAGACTCTTCGACGCCAACGGAGGCGATACACCGCGACAGCAGTCAGCCCGTGACCACGGCCGGTGCAATTCGGTCGAAACGTCGGGTATAAAAGGTATGCCTAGGATGCCTTTACTAAATAGTTTTGCGTTAAATCCCGTTTATATATGTGATTTCTTTTTAATGTGACACGTCTTACTGACTACATCCTGCTTGATAGTAAGCAGCTGATGCAGTCCAAAATTATGAGAGCGCTCCTCACCATGAAACAAGCACGGTAACAAGCGCACCCATTCATGACGGCCAGCAAAAATGCCGTTTCACGCCCCGTGGCCAAAAGAAAGCGAAAGAACCCTGCGGTATTGCGATTATGATAATGATTTAATTTTATGTATGTTTTGCCAACCCTACAGCTTCAGATGTTATGCCTCTATGCTTTGTAATTTCACTGGTTTTAGTATCCTTCAAACCGGAATACAACAATTCAAAATAATACTGATTGGCAGTCAAAATAGGACAGTCGCAATTCAGTCGAATTGTGGGCAAAAAATCTACCGCCAAGTACATTTTTTGCACTTATAATAACTCTGGATTGTATTTGCAATTTATTTACTTCGTAACTAAGGATCACCACCAGACCTGACAAAATTACATACAAAATGAAAATGACATACACAGGAAAATTATAGCAGACATAATTGCAAGCCAAATTAAAGGCAGCCAACCGTAATTAAAAGGCGATTGAAATTTATCCATATTCAAGATTGAAGGTTCAATATCATTTATTGAATCTAGGCTACAATTGGAGCACTCAGAAATATCTCTTGTGATAATAAATATATCCTACCAAACGCCATAAATGTGTATGGAACTAGAGTCAGCAATTATCTTGTACCCTTATATTTAAATAAACTTCCAGTAGATTTCCAATCAATGTATATTAACAATGTTAAATTCCTTAGATCTAAGTTAAAAAAGCATTACATAATGACGAGGGATGTTAGCGGAGGTCTGGGTTGACTTTTATCATCTTATATTACCGTTGACATCTTCTTATAGTAGCGACTCACCGACACCCAGATAAACCCTACGAGATTTTCGTGGTGCGGTTTGTATGTACCTAAATTGTATACTTTTTGTTTTAAATAAATTAAAAAAAAACCGTATCGCGTAGTGGTGAAATAATACTACTACCCCCCTCTCTTCCCTTGGGTGTCGTAAAAGGCGACTAACGGACTAAAGACTGCACTGTCTCTGAATAACTATGACTATGTATGAATTACGCCTCCTTTTGTTCTAAGTCTATTGGGCGGGAAATCGTGTACGGAGAAGTGCCGAAAAGAAACTCAGCAAGAACATTTAATTTCCTCCTTTTATTTACAGCGTCAGATAAAAATTGGAATATGATGTCTTCAAAGACACTTTGCGGTACAACAACATACAAATTATAACAGTAAACAACAACAATATGTTATTCGGATTAGAAATGTGTCGCTGCCATTAACCTGTAATTTTTTCGGTTGACTAACCAATCTAACGTTATCGAGATGTGACTTCGATCAATTTTCCATTACCTTTTTCCCGGTTAAAACGTGACAGCACCAAAGTTCAATGATACTTTCGATACTACAATGAAAACCGTTAGACTGGAGGCTCGAAATGAACTCGAAGCTTTCAGCTCTGCCGTTCAGGGAGTCAGTGATCGTATACAGCGCGCCGTGTGCGGACGTCATTGCATGACGTTGAGAATCGGTCTAACTCGAGAAAGAGAAATTACGAAAACGGTTAAGTTTTAAAAAGTGTTTCTGACAATACGGACTATGAATTTGAAATTTATTACTTTTAAACTATTATGTGAGTGATTCGATTGATGAGCGAAGTGATTTTCATTGTCTTTCAAAAGTTTTGTTTAGTGGGAATAGTTTGGAAAAGTTGAACAGCTCGTAAGTATTTATACAATTTTAAGAATAATCTTTTGAAAGAGTGTGTGGTTTAGTTGTTCCAATTGTTATTTCATTTCCGATATGAAATAGCAATCGCAATGCTAAATAAAAAAATAAAAGTATCCTTTTTTAATAACATTACCTACTGTTAAAATCACTTTTTAAATTATTATTATTAGAGTATTGGTTTTCCTTTGGTAAATTATTGAGTTTGAAAAGTTTATATTTATTAAAAAAATAATGATAATAAATATTTACTAAATAATATACTTTTATAATTTTCTAATTATTATGAGATTTTTTTACAATTAGTGGCCATCATTGCACTTCGACACACTTAACACTTAAGATTATGACATGCCTTGTTCTTTTTTTTAGCCTACTTCTACCATTATGGTATTAGACTTATTCTAAAACTTATGGTTTTTTTTTAAATTGAATTTGCAATATGTGGCAGTGACTTTCAAATTATTAAATAGGTTCTAGGTAGCTCTTTAAACCCATGTAAACTAGTAATTTTACTATTATTGCTATGTCTTGACAAACAGAGATAGCAAGTTTCAGCTTTTGAGAATTCTGGCTGGTGTGCCCTTCCATCTTTTTTATCATCTTAAGGTGAAGGCAGGCTTATTCATAATGGAAAAAAATAAAAACAAAAATTATTAGACCACTAAAATAATATTTAAAGATGCTGTTATCAAAAAAATACTACCTTATATACCTTTCCGTAGCATGATTGAACTTATTATAAGTCAAAACTATCGGAAGCGCTTTAATCTGAGATTGAACTTTATAATGAAAGATAAACGTTCATCTGATTCTGCAAGAAATATTATTTTTACTTTCCTAGATAACTCGATTGCTTGTTTTGTGAAGTAGGTAGTGCTAAACTTTTTTTTGACGACCTCCTTGGTCGAGTGGTTTGTTTTATGGTGTCGCCATCTCTGAGGTCCCGGGTTCAATCCCCGGTCAGATCAATTTAGAAATTATTGTTTTTCTAAATTGTTTCGGGCATGGGTGTTTTGTATGTATAATAAGTATGTATTTAAGTATTTTAAGTATGTTTATCCGTTGTCTAGTAACCATTTAACGAGTTTCTTAAAGAAGCTTTTCTTCTTTCCTGCTCTGCAGAAAGCCTATATCTTTCAAAAACATAAAGTGGCTGGTTTAAAAAAAAAATCAGACATACAGACATAGAAAATCTCTTTCTTTAACCGATGCTGAAAAAGTTATAAAAATTGGTCCAGTTCTGAAGGAGGAAACAGGGGACTACGAAACGTCGTTTTTCTGTGTTTTGTATGAGAATTTTGCGTGCCACTTCGACGTAGTGTTTCCTCTTAAATCTGATCTATAAATTAGTCTACAGGGAGCCGTCTAACCGTATTGCCCCGCCGCGATGTTGTCGTAAAATATTTGTCCTTCACGCTCATTAAGCCCATATCCAATTTCCTCATGTATGTAAGTATTTGGCCCAAGTCCAGCAATTTCATTCATTTCGTACATTAGAAGGGTCAGCCGTCTGCTGTGTTATGTCAAGTGATGTGACGTGGATATTTATCACTTACAATATACGTAGGTACGGGCTCAAGCATTGTGCTTAACGACAAAATTGAATCTATTTGTTGCTTTTTCTATTAAAGTTATGGAACTTTAATGGTTATGGACCGCGTGTCGCGTAGCGGTAAAAGAATACTACCACCCCAGAATACCCTCACTCACCCCTCACCCACTCTCTTCTCTTGGGAGTCGTAAAACGCGACTAACGGACTAAAAACTGCACATACATCCGAGAGCATAGAGCGGCGATGGGCTTACCATCTGTCACGCTAAGCACATGAGCAGTCGCTATTTGGTGAAATGTGGACTATGGTAGTCTCTGACTAACCCTTTGGGGATAATAGTCGTGTATATATGACTATGTATGTATGTATTAAAGTTCAAAATGTGCAAAATGTGGCTCAAGACAAATTAAATCATATTTCCAAATCTAGTACACAAAACAGCTGATATTTTGATTGTAAATTTCGGCCGTATGCCAATATATATCCAATTCAACGATAGCTTAACTTCAAGAGACTCTTTTTTTAGCAGTGTGGACTGCGTACTTACCCTACTTCTACGTCGAAATCTTAAGTAGATACTTAAAAGCTTACCTGCTCCAACGGCAGCTATTAACCCCGCCCACTATTACTTAAGTTAGGCAATTCTTAGTGTCTTGACTTTCAGATTACCTTATCATGCCTCAATTGGAGGAAAACTCTGGTTACCTTATCTGTAAATGTAGGAACAATGGTACTTACCTTGTTGTTATTGCGAAAGACTTAGATACGGAAACAGGAAAGTGGTAGCAGACGACTTTGGGCAATTCTTCTACAAACTAAATTAAATGCTTTTTTTAGCTGGGGAAGGAATACTGTTCTACGTCTGACCATTATGTTTAGCACTACGACCACAAAGGAAATAATATTATGTTAACTCAATAGTGCCTCAACAATCATAAAAATCTTAACAATATAATAGATAGACAAACTTTTTATACCAAACACAAAAAATATACATAGTGTGGATAATATTTTGACATCTAAAATCAATCACTAAAAACTTTTGTCATGGATATGGAAGGCGCTTGGCGTCTCTATACCTATAAATATAAAGAAAAATCTACTAAGGTTCATAAATCTGAAACGGTCTCTCTAATGAGTTAGGTTTCGAAATATGATTCCTTCACTACAGGGTTGAAATGAGACACTTCAGGCGGATCTGTTCGCGTTTCTCTGTCATTATTATTTTACCCTAACGACGATGTCACGACGACCCTGTGATGCGTAGACGGAAGTGTCCGTCGTCTTAAATTTAATTAATTAAGGATACCTTAGTGGCTGAGTGGCTAAGCTCTCGGCCCGATAACCGGAGGAGTGCACCCACCTAACAAAGACTATATCGTTAAAGCGGAATAAATATGACCAAACCAGAATATGACTAAATCCGAACATGACACCCACCTAACAACCCATATTTTCTTTGCCGGACGTCCAGGCAGGGGGTGTCACTCCGCAGTTTAGGTAGGTACACGGAAAGAAATTATTAGTTGGTTTTACCATATTTCAACAAAATTCAAGGGTTAATATAGTACCTACTCTTGAGTATTGTTGAATGAACAAAAACTGTATTGTTGATCAGTTACGGTAATTTGAACTTATTACATATATCTTTTGTTGTTTTAACGTATTTATTTTGTAAATTTAACTTTAAAAATGGTTATTTCAACAACTTGAACAGTAAAATTAACAATTACCTATTGAATTATGCATATATATTGTTACGCCAACATGTACAAATAGGTAAAAACAACTGTTTTCATATCAACAAAAACTTTTCTGTGAAAACCACAATTTGTTCATGTTGCTTTAACCCATCACTTTGTTAATTCAACTAATGTGTCGCCAACCCGTGCAAATCAACCTTTTTGTTCTTTCAGTGTACGTTTGGCCAGTGCGCCTCGCGGGCAGGCGTGTGGCAGCTTTTCACGTATGCAACATTTTGCGTGTTAGTCCAAATGCTGATACGTCAATATGCGAATGTATCATATTGAGAGAAAAAACATTATATTATTGGTCATTATGCGTCAAAACGACAATGACTTTATAATCCGTTTGATACTGTTTTGTTGTTTTGTGTGTTTACGGGTGTCTTAATAAAATAAAGAACAATCAATCTGTTTTTAATGTAATACATAATATATCCATGAGTGAAAACCCTGCGCTCCTGAGGTCAATCGATATCGAGTCAGCGTTGCTTAACGAAATATGAACGCTCGGGTCGCACTATATGTTTCAATTTCGCGTGAAAGTCGTAAAAGTAGGCAATTTTTTTTACCTAAACTTGACTTTAGTTAGGGAGTGAACCTTCTGCACGGTAGTAGGTACAATTAGTTATTCTGTGGTCCAGGGTTCAAATCTTAGGTCGGGTAAGTGTGTTTCGGATTTGTGATCACCAACCCGCTTTTGACAAGCGTAAGTAATTATTATATTAAATACCCATTAACTATTGTAGACAAGATTTGATTTCAATGATGGAGGCCTTTGCCTAGCAGCGGGACAGTATACAGGCTTTACTACTTTTACTTACTTAATTATCTATATATACTCGTATATATATAAATGAATTACTGTTCGTTTGTCTCGCAAAAACTCGAGATTGACCGAACCGATTTGGCTAATTTTAATTTTAAAATAGTTGGGGCTGCGGCCGCCCCGTCCCTCCGCTTCGGTTATGTTACTATAATACTATATAACCTAAAAATGTGTAATTTTTCGTGTTTACAGCCGATTTTGACATAACTTTCAAGAGGTTTTTTAAAATATTTTAACGCAACAGCGGCAGCTAAAATGTAAATAAACCTTTATTTAAGAACCCCTTAGACCCCCCACAGTGTTAGTTTCTTCAAATTCAGGCGACTCGATTCAAAAGCCAACCCTTTCCATTTTTTACATAAGAATAAGTACACAATATGAAATAAAAGAAAAAAAATAATAAACCATGCTTAATAGGTTTTTACACTTATTTAAACATTGGAACCCTGTTCTGTCACTCCTCAAATAGTAAAAATACTTTAAAAAAAACCATAAACTTAAAAGGACGTCATGCAATATAGGTATTAAATATTAATTGGTTGCTAAAAACTTTTTGAAGTTTTCTTACTTCTTCTTCGCGACATTTATCTTTTTCCTGTCAGTTGAGTTGTCATTGTGATTTGGATAGGACAACGTCTGTCGGGTCTACTCTCAGAACAATAACTACTTACATAATACTTGATTATAACCATGTCGCGTAGCGGTGAAAGAATATTACCACCCCCTCTCTTCCCTTGGGTGTCGTGAAAGGCGACTAATAGACTAAAGACTGCACATACTTTCAACCTTAGATGAACGATTGGCCTCGCTGAGCAGCGAGACCAATCATTAATCTAAGCTTCCAACAGCATAGAGCGGCGATGGGCTCACCACCTGTCACGCTGAGCACACGTGCAGTCGCTATTTGATGGAAAGAGGACTGCTTTTGCTGCCCTCATTGCCTAGTCTCTGACTAACCCTTCGGGGATAATGGTCGTGATTATATGTAGGATAAGTATGTACCTATGTACTTATAACTTGGAATTTAAATGTCAAAAATAATGACAGCAGGGGCGCCACATTTTTTTTAAAATTGCGGATGACGTCACAATTGCTGCCTTATGCAAAAAAAATATTACTTTAAAATCAAACCATATTTTGTCGTTCTGTATACAACAATATACTAACTGATATATTTCCTATCCATCAAGTATCAAAATAAAGTGATGATTGCAACAGTTTATTTGTCTTAGCCCCTTCGTACACAAGGCTACGCAAATCTCCGATACTAATGTTGTATATAGAGGCAAGGATATTTCTCCACCTCAGAAACAAATTTAATATTAAATGATTGCTCCGCCATCTTGGAAATCGCCGCAACTTAAGCTAATCACACACTACGCAGATACGGTAAGATATCTGTATCTGAGCAGATATCTTTCAATATCGCTCTCTATATAAATCATATGAACCAACCCACACAGCGCAGATAATTTTTATTTTATCGTACAGTATCTGTGAGCACCGACATAATATACCGACAGTTGGTGAGATTATTATCTGCGTAGACAAATATATCTGCAGATAACATCTGCCGTATAGGCATCAGTGTGAATGTATCGTCTCGTATATTATCGTATCTGTTTAGTGTGTGATGCTTTCAGATAAATAAGTTTTTATACGCAGATAAAATATTACCGTATCTGCGTAGTGTGTGATTCGCTTTAAGTATCGAAGATCTCGACTGGCAGGTAGCGCGCGACTGGCTCGACGCGAGTCGCGGGACAAATGTCGGCGATGCGACTAGTGTACGAACCTCAATGGATTTGTATGGCGGGAGTCGCTTGGAGACTAAAATCGTCGAGTATCGGAGATTTGCGTATCCTTGTGTACGGACTGTGCGCTACTCGATACTCGCGACTTGATACTAATGTAGTATACAACATTAGTATCGGAGATTTGCGTAGCCTTGCGTACGGACTGTGTGCTACTCGATACTCGCGACTTGATACTAATGTAGTATACAACATTAGTATCGGAGATTTGCGTAGCCTTGTGTACGAAGGGGCTTATAGTATTTCTCTAAAAATCACTCGGAAATCGGTAACATGCTAACGGACTTTACACGCTTTATCTAGTAGTAATAACGATGTATTTCTTACAACTTATTATCTAAATACGATCATTATATGCTCAATAATCATTTTCTAATAAGAAACAGTACTTAAGTATAATAAATAAATCTAATAAAAACAGCACACAAAACATAGCGACTAATTCACTCCGACACAGAAATTGGCGCAACTCAACTCAACGTTGAAAATGACAGAATCGAGCACAGGCTATGCGATATTTTGCGATCACGATGCATAAAATGTACCACAGAACCAAAATAATCGACCTTCTTCATACTAAAGTAGTCTGTAAGTCTATGAAAACGCGGTACAAGGTCAAGTGGGAGAGCGCGGTCTCATGCAACCGCTTGGGGTTCTAGAGGTTAACGACTCACTTTTGACTCACACAGGGATCTAAATAGTTTGTTGAAAACATTTTTAAAAACCGTTTTTCTAGCTGAGTTATTGCGATTTTAAGTCCACATTTTTTTTAAAATATTTTCAACAAACTATTTAGATGTTTGTGTTTTACTTCAGCATGCAAAGTTTTATCAAAATTGGCTCTTTGGTTTTTAAAAATTTCTACTTCGAAATTTGTATGGGAAACCGAATGGCGTAAGCCCTCTTAACAGAAATGGTAATTTCAGCCAAGAGGTGTTGGACCCGATATCCGGAGGGGCTGAGTTCAATTTCCTGGTCGGGCAAAGTGTGATCCGAAATTTTTGGTTTGCATGTTAACCCTCGGTGAGCTAGCCAACCCGCTAGCGTGATGAATAAACTAATACTCATCAGTTGTACCGATAACTTAATTTCAATGATCAAGGCTTTCACTATAAAGTCAAAAGTCAAAGTCAAATGATTTATTCAAAATTGGCGTCAAAATCTAATTCTTTCTTTCTTTCTTATCGAGTGGCTTACAAGGTCAATCGACCTTGCACAACCTAGTGTCAGAGTTTCTAAGTAAACCGCCTCACGGCCTCTGACGTGGTTTATGTAACGGCCACCAGATGGCGACCGGGACCCACAGTTTTTCGTGCCTTCCGAAGCACGGAATCATCTTTCTTTTGGGATAATTAGGTGATTCAAGCCTGCAATATCCTGACCAAACTGGAAACAACTAAACAAAGTATGCTTCCCGTGGGATTCGAACCCGCGACCTTCGGGTCATAAGACAAACGCCTTAACCACTGGACCACGGAGGCAGTTATCTAATAAAAACCAATTAACTATTGATATCACTGGCTATACTTCGAGCGGACAGACAGACAACATGCACTAGTAATTTAACAACGATTAAAATAAGAAATTAGGAAAAGTACAATTGGCACGTAGCAGTTCTACATTTTATTTGAATAAGTACAATAAGTAGGAATAAATAGGTGTTAAGACACCGATTTGTTTAACCTTAACAGCAACTAGACACAACAGAAATTATATTCATTGAGCACTGATCAGTGCGCGGCCGCAGTTGAAAGATGGAATAATTTATAGACGTTATAGTCTTAGGAGAGGTCTATGTCCAAAAGTGGAGTGACACGGGCTGACTGATTATGATGACAATGATGGTAGTCCACTATTCTCATACAAGTTCTAAGAGATAAAAGATAATAATAAATAAATAAACTTCCCTACACTCACACCAATTTAGATAATTTTAGATTAGACAATTTAGATAAAGCCCAAGAGAAGCTTCGTTATGAAACTCGTTAAATGGTTACTAGACAACGGATAAACATACTTGAAATACTTTAATACATACATAATATTATACATAGAAAACACCCAGACCCGAAACAATTTAGAAAAACAACAATTTCTAAATTGGCCCCACCGGGGATCGAACCCGGGACATCAGTGATGGCGTCACCATGAAAACCGGTGTACAAACCACTCGCCCAAGGAGGTCGTCAAAAAGATGACGTGCTAAAAGTGTATCTATTGATTAAACAGCCAACTAACCTATTTTTATTTCATTTCGTTCGTTCTTTGATATTAAAAGTTTCACAATTAGTCCCGCAGAATTTAATTTTATCACCACAATCACAGCTAGGGTTGGCTGGAGATCTCTACTAGAGGTTAGCTCACCTTTGTATATGTCTTGTGTAACGTATATCTAAATGTGATTTGTATGTGCAATAAAAAGTTATTAGATTTGGGTTTTAGAATAGTAAAAGTGGTCAGATTTATTATTTCTTCTTTGTGAAAAGTTATCAGATAGATAGATAATACTTTTATTGTAACATAATAACACAAATATTTACAATGCATTTACATAAAAAATAAAAAAAAATGTTACAATTATTATTGTACTTAACAGTAATTGATAAAAGTCGATGTTAAATAATATGCATAGACAAAGAAAATTTGTGGCTTATGTATAACCCCAAACACACTTTTACTTTTATATTGATAATGCCGCTCACTCCTTTAAGAAAAAAAATATTTTTTCCATAACTGGGTACGAAAATTTTACTTAGTAGAAATTAAATTTGATGGGACGGAAATGGTATGTGTGGAAAAAATATAGTTGACTAATTTTTGCCCGCAGATTTCCCTTCATTTTTTAAGGTAAAGTAGCTTAGAACCGTTTACAGGGCTAAAGGACAGAAAAACAAAGTCATTCTCGCATTTATAATATTAGTTAGGATATAATGGTGTCATGTTATAAAGGTAACTTCTTCTTTATATTTCAAAAGCCGTAGATTCGCTCCATCATTATGGTAATGGTGTGAAAAAAAACACCACAGATAATTAAATGATCACAAAAGGTGAAGGAAAGTAATTATAGGGAAGAACTTGCTATAGAGCTACTTAATTATTCATTTCGACACAATGAATGGCTTCCGTGCAGAGAGGACACTTTTAGGAGTCTGTAGCAGTGAGTGAGTTTATCACCAACGACAATTTGTGGAATTTATCCATAGAGTACCTCTCATTGATTGCTAATTTACATATTTTGTTTAATTAATCAGTTCGAAAGACAAGTTTTATTTTAGTTCATCAACTTACAATATGAAAAAAGCGTTAAGAAAATTTTGAGCGGGTTCGTATCCTGCTCGTTGTAATAGAAAAACAAAAATTATTAAACAACAAACGGGCTGAGCAAGGTTGATTTTCTCCATTTAATTGCCTGAAACACTTGTACCAGGAAAAAATGTAATCTCTCTAACTATAATTTAATTTAACAATCGTACTCTACGTGGTTGAGTTGGTGTGCATGTGTGTGTGAAATTGTTTCAACGTTTCTGTTATTCTGGTCAACTTTTTATTCATATTTTTTATAAAAGAAGGAGGCATACGAGTAGGTGGGTTACCTGATGGAGAGTAATTACCGCCGCCCATGGAAACCCGCAATACCAGAGTAATCGCTGGCGCGTTGCCGTCCTTTAAGGAAGAAATAGGAATTGTGAGACTAGGGGGGAGGGGGGCCTCCGGAACCCTTACTGGCCGGACGAGCCGGCCCAATGCGTGCTGCAACGCAGCGTGGCTCTACCACTCAGTCAGTGTCACTCATTTAGCATCACCCAGGGGGCACGTGTTGGTGCTCAAGGGTAACACCTACGGACGCGAGTAACTTTAACCCCCAAAATATGCGGCATGCCACAATACACGATGACTTTTTATCAGTGATCAGGACCTACTGATTCCGACTAAGTAAATGATGGCCATTGCAATAATAATAGTAGTTACAAGTTTTCTTTTTATAAATTAATTTAGTATTTTTTTTATTAAATACTTAATTAAATTAATTAGAATGTATGGTTTTCCTCCATTTTTATGAAGTGAAGAAGATACGTCATCCATTATTATTGAAAGGAGTAGGATGACCATGATTTTATTATTCATAGCTATTAACATTACTTCCCAGACAAAAAAAAAATGGATCGCTGACGTGTAAGTTTTATTATTATTGCAATGGCCATCATTTACTTAGTCGGTATCAGTAGGTTCTGATCACCGATAAAAAGTCTTCGTGTATAACCCGCATTGGGCCAGCGCGGTGGGTTATGGCCCAATGCCTACATGTGCTGTTGTCCACACACAAATTATGAGTATATGATAATACTCACCATATAAGCTCGCTATCGTAACATCAGTCACAAAATACAATTGTTACCAACCTCTAGGAGCCTTCGTGACAGACACTGAGAAGTGACAAAGACATGCCAGTCCTCTATGTAGTTATTTATTTATTTATTTCATCTTCTTTGCAAAACAAAAACTGCAAAAGGCGGACTTAACGCCACATAGCATTATCTACCAGTCAACCGGTAAGGATGTGGGAGACTAGAAGTAAGGCGATGAAAAAAAACAGTTAAAGTAATATTAACAGATATATTACTTAACAGAAAACATAAATACAACATATATTATAAACTACTTATATAAATATGATACATAAATATTAAGCATAAATAAATACATATTTATACATATATAAATACAACAAATCAGATACTAAGGGTGGATTCGACCAAACTGGAATAAGAATAAATATCTTATACCTAGATTAAGCGCCGAATTTGTATAGACTAATCTCGGAGTAAGTCTTATTCCAGTTTGGTCGAATCCACCCTTAGTCTGACAATTTAGATCGCGTTAAAATAATGCTCACGCACTAGTCTTTTGAACTCCATTTTCCTCTTGGCACGACGAATGTGTAATGGCAGAGCGTTCTAGAGACGGATAGCAGATAGGGTAATTAAGAATTAAAAGTTATCAAGGTTGTCCCGCCATCTCCGTCCCGGACTACCACGTAGCCTTTTTACATTCAGTGAGGTTCACACGGTCGATATTCTCGTCAATTATTAGGATACGATAATACTCACCGTAAGTGTCCCACTCCTGTCCCTTGCTACGACATGCCAGTAGTCTTTTTGCATTCACTGAGGTTTACTCGGTCGATATCCTCGTCAATTATTCGTTCGGCAACGTGTGACGCTTAAAGGGATTTACAAAAAAAAATGTTTAACCGTGTCGCGTAACGGTGAAAGAATACTACCCCCCCCTCTCTTCCCTTGGGTGTCGTAAAAGGCGACTAACGGACTAAAGACTACACATACTTCCAACAGCATAGAGAGGCGATGGACTTACCACCTGTCACGCTAAGCACATGTGCAGTCGCTATTTGGTGAAAAGTGGACTATGGCAGAGGACTGCTTTTGCTGTCCTCAGTGCCTAGACACTGACTAACCCTTTGGCGATAATAGTCGTGATTATATGTATATATTTTTGTTATTAAAAAATCTTTTCAGAAGAATGAACGTCGAACTTCTTGGCGGGAAAGCGACGCGTAGTGTATGCAGTTTCGTTTTATTTTATGTTTGTGTTTTATTGAATGTTAGCGTAAAATTATGGTTGATTACTAGGTAAATAATTAAGCGTTTGTGAACGTGTATAAGCAATGATCTTAGAATAATAACGCTATAGAAAGATAGTCGTCATACAAGCGCTCTGTCAAAAATGAAGCACTAAACCGATTCACACATGCGTGACGAGTATGCTACGCGCATGGCTGCGATCTGCTGTCTCTTTCCAATTCTATGAATATGGAAGAGACATCGCTGCGGCAGCCGCTGCTACCGAGGCTTTAACTTAGAGAATCACACTGCAGTACGTTTATATTTTGACCTAATTAACTACAAGATACTATGAAATACTGAAAGCTTACCTGTGAAAAGTGATGTTATTACATTTCTTTTGTTTTTCAGATGTGTTGTGACACAACTTAACTGCACAAACCGTCAATTTTTTTTTGTTTTCGCGAGACACATTCGGCGTGCTTTGACATTGAACACTACGGAGCGGTCCGGCGTTTGGAGCCATTTATGACTCCGATTAAGGTGCTTCAAAATAGGCGCGCGGACTTGGTTTCTTGGTTATTCTAAAGCAATGATATTGTACAAAAAGACTATATGAAGAAAGTTCTCAGAAAAATCTTTCAAAAATCTTTACTGGAACCCAAGGGTAATATCATTTTCCATTAAACGTTTCTATTATTAAACTATGGAAATATTTACTAAACTTTTAAATGTGCCAACTAATGCATCAAAAAAACAATCTAAATTGTTATATTATGATATCCTAACATGGCGTCTATGTACTTGAAACATAATAATAAAATAATCCGTAAAATTTACATGCGATTATTTACTAAGATTTCAAATACGTGGCTTTAAACCGGAAGAATCAATAAATTGGATACTTCAAATGGCATTTGTGGTTGTGGCCTCTCAGAGCGATTGCGTACCTGCTTTATTGAATTAAAACGCGGTCGACTGACTTTGGCGAACGTAGAAGTGGCCTACTTCTGATCGCTCTTACTTTGTGAAAGCAAGTTAGCATTATAATCATATTATAATTAACAATAATTGTACAAAGTAGGTATTATTAACGACGCGCTCTAAAGAGTTTTTATGAGTATTTATGTTATTCTTTTAAAAAGGATATTGCGGCTGTCAGTTCAATTCATCTGTCAATTGTTTTCTCGCTGAGTGACGCCGCGTTACGCCATAGCGTAACTAATTTTATTGTGATACCATTTTTACTTTATTAAATACTTAAACATCTAAAGGCGTACTTACTGAGACTCCACCGGCACCCGTAACAGGTATATTACGTGTGATTAGATCTTGTACATTTATACTTGATTATGAACATTTATTTAGACTAGACTAGAGTTTAAACTCAATGATATTATATGTGTAGATACGTTGTCTGCCCTCCGTAATGACTAGAACAAACTCAGGTAATTGCCCGAGTTTCACTCAGTCACACGTCAGTCAGTGTCACGTCAACACGATTTACACGATCGTTACCTTTATAAATTTTTGATTTGTTGATTTGTTAAAATGCCTTCCTATGTATCCAGAAATTGTAAAAATTATACTGCAACCGTAAGAAACAATAAAAATGTCTTATTTCATTCGTAAGTATTGTAAATATAAATTTAAAATACAAATTTTCATTAAGTGATGACGTTTGCCATGTTGCTAATCCGATACGCATGAGTGAGGAGCGTATACTATGTTTTCTGTAAGAGTGAAAGAGAAAAACAATGGCGGCCGAGATAGCGCATAAATTCTATGAGCTCATTGGTCAACTACCAAAAGTCAAAATATTGTCTATCTCTTTTTAACAATAGGCTAATGATATGATTTTCCCTTTCGACGTGTATTACGTCATAGAAACAATTTCGCCATTTTAAAATGAAATTCATTCACGTCTAACTAGTCTATTTATAAAAGGTCATTGTTTAGACTAGAACCATTTAGAAAACTGACTGCTGAACTTCACTAATGGAGAGGCACCCTAAAAGCAGTTTACTTTCCCCAGTTTGACTACTTGTCCAAGATAGAAATAATTGGTAATTGGTAAAGTAAAGCGTGTGTCAATGTCTCCCTTATTCCCCTCAATTGTGTAGCCACATGGGAATTTGGATCATCAAACAGACGTATTACTACATTTGTCTCTCTTAAAAATCGCTTTGGGCGCATCAATCTTGCCGCGCGAGAAATTAGCGTAAAAGCAGCCGAATGCTTTTATTGTCATTGCTTGTTACTCCGATCCGAGTATTGAGAGTTGCTTATTTTATTATTTTTTAAATTCATATTTTGTATTTTATGACCTGGTAACGACATATTCTTTTTTTTTTGTAAATGTCGTTGCTTCTGTGCGCTGTGGTTTCTTGCGCCTGTTCTTTGCCACAGTTAAAAAATGACGTCCTGAATGGGTGGTAGGTTAAAAAGATTTGGACGATTTTTTTTTTTTTTATAGCAGATGGAGGCAAACGAGCCAGCGGGTCACCTGATGGAAAGTAATCACCGCCGCCCATGGACACCCGCAAAACCAGAGGAATCGCAGGCGCGTTGCCGGCCTTTAAGGAAGGAATAGGCTCGTTTCTTGAAGATCCCTAAGTCGTAACGGTCCGGAAATACCGCCGCCGAGAGCTGGTTCCACAACACTGTAGTTCGAGGCAAGAAATTTCTTGAAAATCGCACAGTAGTAGACCGCCATCCATCAAGGTGATGTGGATGGAATGACAGTCGATTGCGTGTAGTGCGGTGAAGGAAATTAGCGGCAGGGATCAAGCCGAACAATTCCTCAGAACACTCCCCATGATATATACGGTACAATATACAGAGAGACGCAACGTCTCTCCGAAGAGCCAGTGGATCGAGCCGACCTGAAATAACCACGTCGCCGACAATACGAGCAGCTCTGCACTGAAAAAAATAAAACGGGACTTTTAACTGTTGATGTACAGTAAAAAAAAAAACGGTTAAGTAAACTTATTTTTATGTTGACGTAATTGATTACTGACAGTACTCTTAAATGGGCATATCCAGTAAAGAGCTAAACAGTTATTTCAATTGTATGAACATTAAAGTTCACTGAAACAAACAGTTACTTTTAAGTATTGCCCTTTTCAGAGCTTTACTGATATCGCAGCAGTTATTCTTACTGACTTCTAAACAGTTATTGTAGCATACAGTAATGAGTGAAACAGTAATTTCAATTGTTTGAACATTAACGTTTACTAAAACAAACAGTTTTTTTAGTATTGCCGAGTTCATGAGCTTTATTGATATCGTAGCAGTTACTTTTACTGTTTCTGAACAGTTTCTGTAGCATACAGTTAGGAGCTAAACAGTAAATAACAACTGTTTTTACAATAACGTTTACTGATACAAGCAGTTTCTTTCAAGTCTTGCTGTGTTCAGACTTTACTGATATTGTAGCAGTTACTTTTACTGCTTCTAAACAGTTTTTGTGGCAAACTGTTAGAAGCTAAACAGTAAAAATCAACTGTTTGAACATGTAACGTTTACTGATACAAGCAGTTTCTTTCAAGTATTGCGATGTTCGGGCTTTTCTGATATCAAAGCAGTTATTTAAACTGCTTTTGAACAGTTTCTTTAGCATACTGTAAGGAAATAAACAGTTAATATCAACTGTTTAAACATGAAACGTGCACTGATACAAGCCTTTTTTTTAAAAGTATTACTGAAATCAAAGCAGTTATTTTTACTGCTTCTGAACAGTTTCTGTAGCATACAGTAGGGAGCTAAATAGCTTAAATTAATTGTTGAACATGTAACGTTTACTAATACAAGCAGTTTGTTTTAAGTATTGCCGTGTTTAGGCTGTACTGATATCGTAGCAGTTATTTATACTGCTTCTGAACAGTTTCTGTAACGTACTGTAAGGAACTAAACAGTTAATATCAACTGTTTGAACATGTAACGTTTACTGATACAAGCAGTTTCTTTTAAGTATTACTGATATCAAAACAGTTATTTTTACTGCTTTCGAACAGTTTTTGTAAAATGCGGTAAAGAGCTAAATAGTTAAAATTAACTGTTTTAACATGTAACGTTTACTGATATAAGCAGTTTCTTTCAAGTATTGCCGTGTTTAAGCTTTAATGATATCGAAGCAGTTATTTTTACTGCTTCTGAACAGTTTCTGTAGCATTTTGTAAGGATATAAACATTTAATATCAACTGTTTAAACAAGTAAAGTTAACTGATACAAGCACTTTCTTTTAAGTATTACTGATGTCAAAGCAGTTATTTTAACTGCTTCTGAACAGTTTCTGTAGCACGCGGAAAAGAGCTAAGTAATTAAAATTAACTGTTTGAACCTGTAACGTTTACTGATACAAGCAGTTTCTTATAAGTGTTGCCGTGTTTAATCTTTACTGATATCGTAGCAGTTATTTAAACTGCTTCTAAACAGTTTCTGTAGCGTACTGTAAGGAACTAAATAGTTAATATCAACTGTTTGAACATGTTACGTTTACTGTTACAAGCAGTTTTTTTTAAGTATTACTGATGTCAAAGCAGTTATTTTTACTGCTGCTGAACAGTTTCCGTAGCATACAGTAAGGAGCTAAATAGCTAAAACTAACTGTTTGAACACGTAAAGTTTACTGATGCAAGCAATTTCTTTTAAGTATTGCTTTGTTTAGGCTGTACTGATATCGAAGCAGTTATTTTTACTGCTCCTGAACAGTTTCCGTGGCATACTGTAAGGAAATAATCAGTTAATATCAACTGTTTAAACATGTAACGTTTACTGATACATGCAGTTTCTTTTAAGTATTACTGATATCGAAGCAGTTATTTTGAATGCTTTTGAACAGTTTTTGTAGCATGCGGTAAAGAGCTAAATAGTTAAAATTTACTGTTTGAACCTGTAACGTTTACTGATACAAGCAGTTTCTTTTAAGTGTTGCCGTGTTTAATCTTTACAGATATCGTAGCAGTTATTTAAACTGCTTCTAAACAGTTTCTGTAGCGTACTGTAAGGAACTAAACAGTTAATATCAACTGTTTAAACAGGTAATGTTATTGATACAAGCAGTTTATTTTAAGTATTACTGATATCAAATCAGTTATTTTTACTGCTTCAGAACAGATTCTGAAGCATACAGTAAGGAGCTAAATAGCTTAAATTAATTGTTTAAACATGTAACGTTTGCTAATACAAGCAGTTTGTTTTAAGTATTGCCGTGTTTAGGCTGTACTGATATCGTAGCAGTTATTTATACTGCTTCTGAACAGTTTCTGTAACGTACTGTAAGGAACTAAACAGTTAATATCAACTGTTTTAACATGTAACATTTACTGATACAAGCAGTTTCTTTTAAGTATTGCCGTGTTTAAGCTTTAATGATATCGATGCAGTTATTTTTACTGCTTCTGAACAGTTTCTGTAGCATTTTGTAACGATATAAACATTTAATATCAACTGTTTAAACATGTAAAGTTAACTGATACAAGCAGTTTCTTTTAAGTATTACTGATGTCAAAGCAGTTATTTTAACTGCTTCTGAACAGTTTCTGTAGCACGCGGTAAAGAGCTAAATAATTAAAATTAACTGTTTGAACCTGTAACGTTTACTGATACAAGCAGTTTCTTTTAAGGGTTGCCGTGTTTAATCTTTACTGATATCGTAGCAGTTATTTAAACTGCTTTTAAACAGTTTCTGTAGCGTACTGTAAGGAACTAAATAGTTAATATCAACTGTTTGAACATGTAACGTTTACTGTTACAAGCAGTTTTTTTTAAGTATTACTGATATCAAAGCAGTTATTTTTACTGCTGCTGAACAGTTTCCGTAGCACACAGTAAGGAGCTAAATAGCTAAAACTAACTGTTTGAACACGTAAAGTTTACTGATGCACGCAGTTTCTTTTAAGTATTGCTTTGTTTAAGCTGTACTGATATCGAAGCAGTTATTTTTACTGCTCCTGAACAGTTTCCGTAGCATACTGTAAGGAAATAATCAGTTAATATCAACTGTTTAAACATGTAACGTTTACTGATACATGCAGTTTCTTTGAAGTATTACTGATATCGAAGCAGTTATTTTGAATGATTTTGAACAGTTTTTGTAGCATGCGGTAAGAAGCTAAATAGTTAAAATTAACTGTTTTAACATGTAACGTTTACTGATACAAGCAGTTTCTTTTAAGTATTGCCGTGTTTAAGCTTTAATGATATCGAAGCAGTTAATGTCACTGCTTCTGAACAGTTTCTGTAGCATACTGTAAGGATATAAACATTTAATATCAACTGTTTAAACTTGTAAAGTTAACTGATACAAGCAGTTTCTTTTAAGTATTACTGATATCAAAACAGTTATTTTTACTGCTTCAAAACAGATTCTGAAGCATAAAGTAAGGAGCTAAATAGCTTAAATTAATTGTTTAAACATGTAACGTTTACTAATATAAGCATTTTCTTTTAAGTATTGCCGTGTTTAGGCTTTACTGATATCGTAGCAGTTATTTTTACTGCTTCTGAACAGTTTCTGTAGCATACTATAAGGAACTAAACAGTTAATATCAACTGTTTGAATATGTAACGTTTACTGATACAAGCAGTTTTTTTTAACATGTTCAAACAGTTAATTTTAACTATTTAGCTCCTTAGCTAAATAGTTAAAATTATTTGTTAGAACATGTAAAGTTTACTGATACAAGCAGTTTCTTTTAAGTATTGCCGTGTTTAGGCTGTACTGATATCGTAGCAGTTATTTTGACTGCTTCTGGAAAGTTTCTGTAGCATACTGTAAGGAAATATACAGTTAATATAAACTGTTTGAACATGTAACGTTTACTGATACAAGCAGTTTCTTTAAAGTATTACTGATATCAAAGCAGATATTTTTAATGCTTCTAAACAGTTTTTGTAGCACGCGGTAAGGAGCTAAATAGTTAAAAATAAGTGTTCGATTACGTAACGTTTACTGATACAAGCAGTTTCTTTTAAGTATTGCCGTGTTTAGGCTGTACTGATATCGTAGCAGTTATTTTTAATGCTTCTGAACTGTCTCTGTAGCACACGTAAGGAACTAAACAGTTAATATCAACTGTTTGAACATGTAGCGTTTACTGATACAAGCAGTTTCTTTTAAGTATTACTAATATCGAAGCAGTTATTTTTACTGCTTCTGAACAGTTTCTGTAGCATACTGTAAGGAATTAAACAGTTTAGTTTAAAATCACAATAGATAGGATTCTCTTTTCCATCTGATATAAGCGTGTTTGGTTTTGGGCAAATATTACCTAAAAAACTTAATTTATTTTTACATATTTTTAAAAAACAAGCTTTTATTTAGATGTGCTAAAAGGAAAACACGTGAAAATTGTGTAATTACAATACAATTTATACGATATAAAAGGTCGTCGCGAGATTTAAGTATGTTCTCGTATTTACTTAGCCTTTTATATAAGTAATATAAATTGTATAATGACGTTTCAAGTGAATAGTAAAAGTTTTTTTTTCTTTTTAGCGCATACAAATAAAAGAGAGGTTTTTACTTTTTTTTACTTTTTAGTCATCCCTTTCGATCCCTTTCCCCATCGTTTTTCATCTGTTCAACTCATTGAACGTGTAGGTAGGTATACAGAATTTATTTACGTCCACCAAACCACCACCACTCGCCACCTATCAAAAACGGTCTACCCATTAAGACAAATCAATCTCGACGCGGTCGTGTCGCTTAATTACTGAGTTTCTATGGCCACCTTGCAGCTCCATCATCAGATCCTGGTTACCATCTAGCACCAAAGTACTCGTCAAGACGAATCAAACGAGCCCATACTCGATGGGGTTATGTCGTTTAATTACTTATTGAGTTTCTATGGCCACCTTACATCAGACTCTGGTTACCATCTAGCACCAAAGTACTCGTCAAGACGAATCAAACGAGCCCATACTCGATGGGGTTATGTCGTTTAATTACTGAGTTCCTACGGCCATCTTCCAGCTCCATTATCAGACTCTGGTTACCATCTAGCACCAAAGTACTCGTCAATACGAATCAAACTAGCTTAGACTCGATGGGGTTGCGTCGATTCTTTACTGAGTTCCTATGACCACCTTCCAGCTCCATCATCAGATCAGACCCTGTAAAAGTTTGAAAACAAAGTACTCGTCAAGACGAATGAAACGAGCCGAAACTCGATGGGGTTGCGTCGTTTCATTACAGAGTTCCTATGACCACCTCCCAGCTCCATCATCAGACCCTGGTTACCATTGAAAGACAAACTATTCGTCAAGACGATTCAAACGAGCCCAAACTCGATGAGGTTGTGTTCTTTCATTGCGAAGTTATTATAGCCACCTTCCAGTACCATCATCCAGATCACCACCATGTCATCATAATTGCATTGTCAGGCGACTTACACAGGTATGCAAAATTTCAGCTCAATCGGTTGAAGATAATCTGCTTCAAAATTGAGTTGCAAGATTTCACCCGAACAAATATACATGCTAGTTAAATAAAAGCTTGTACCTATGTGATATAAAATTTATAAATAACTAGCTGACCCTACAGACGTTGTCCTGTTAATTAATTAATTTAATTATGAATATAGAATTAGAATTTAAAAAGAAAAAAAAAATTCTTTAATAAGAACCTTCTCCTGACAATAACAAACAACAAAGTAATAAAGGTCCAGCCGTTCACGCGTGATGTTGTTACCTCTAAAATATTCATAACAATTTGCTGTTGTGGGCTCATGTTAAAGCTGTATAACATACCTATTTACATAAGACTTTCTTATGTAGGTATTTACAAACTATCTTGAATCATGATTG
Source organism: Scoparia ambigualis (assembly GCA_963921215.1). Lineage (NCBI taxonomy): Eukaryota > Metazoa > Arthropoda > Insecta > Lepidoptera > Crambidae > Scoparia > Scoparia ambigualis. The sequence goes on along the minus strand of OY992511.1, from coordinate 8,012,682 downwards.
ATGAGTTTTCGATTTGTGCTAGGTAGGTACTACGTAGTTACCTACTTAGCCAATAGGCTATTTGATTACCTACTATTGGGAAATAATTCTGACGTATTGGCTGATAAATAATAAATCGAATGTTAAGTACTAATATTTCTTCCAGTAGGTAATTGGTATAAAATCTAATTTTAAAGTTTGAAAACGCTCATCAACGTCATGGCTCCATTGACATGACTCCGTCACACCTACATAGTTAAGTATAAGTAGTAAGTTTGACGACGAAGTCATATGAATATTGTTGTTTTAACCTTTCAACTGCGGCAGCGCACTGATCAAGTGTACAATGAAAAGAATTTCTATTGTGTAGTGGCGGCGCGTTCTAAGTGTTAAGCTTTATGAAACTGGAGAATTAATCTTTCTACAAGTCGTGTATTGTGCCGAATGGGAAAGTACAACCTACCTACCTACCACAACAAATTTATTCACCCGAAAAACTATTTCTATCAGTTCTATCGTTTCTGTCGGTGCCCAAGAGAAAAAAAAGTGTCTCGAACTAGCTCATAAAACAATAAAATCATTGAAGTCAATACTCTAGTAAGTAGGTACCTACTTGCTACATCTTGCTAACTTATGTGTGAAATCAAAACTATTAAGTATAATTACCTAACCCAAATCTGAGCGCGAGTGACGGAGCACTGATATTACCTACCTACCCGATGCATCTAGGTACTCCAGATTTATCAGACTCCGCTAGGTTAGTAGGTAGGTACATATTTGGCATTTTGGGTAAGTTATATCAGACCCATTGAGGTACCAGACCCTACTGTTTCTTTTAGGTAGGTAACAAGAGCAATTTTGCATCTCTGCTTAACTAAAGTACCTAAACAAAAGAAAGGTATTTTTATGGCCTTCCGCCATAACTGTTTAAAACATTAGAATCATAGCATAGCAAAACATTTAAAATAACTGTCTAACCGCGGCCGCACGTTGCATCGTTAATTAGTGATGTACCTACTCACCTCGTCTCGAGTTTCGATGTCATTACGATTTATATTAAAAATAAAACGCAATAACAATTGTGTACATGACGAAATCCCAGGATCACTGATAGTTTATTGCGTAGATGAGCTTGTGCCACCTTTAACATTACTTATAAATCAGTCTTAAAACGAAATTTATTAATTTAATAATTAAATTATCTAACCATGTTTTCCCAATGCCTTGAAAAAGTAAATTTGTGACTAGCATAACACCTTTCTAACACAAACATATTTCTGTATGTTATTGTACTTTTTGTTACAAATTTAAGTGGAATAAATGGATATGAATATGAATATGACATTGTTGACATGTCACGCTTACAAATTAAAACACTCCGTATTCAATCGTAGTACTATCTACAATGAACAAAATTACCTATGATGTTCTTGCGGCGGTATAAAATAAACAAATATTAATTCAGGTCTATCTTCATTTCATTTCATACTCACGGCAGTCTTACTTATGTACGTAACTCGAGACTATTTCAACAAATAGGTGTAGGTAATCTTACTTTGTTGTAGATCCTAAATTCGAAACTTTCCTGTACGAATTACAATTGTTCGAGAACGGTATGAGGAAGTTTTAAATACCAGATTTTACATAATTTTGTTAATCCATAAACTTATCATACAAACGTTTAATTTTCCAGAAAAACTATTAGCCGATTATCAAAACTACTTTTTTTCTTTTGGAAGATGTTATGGAAAACAAAAAATTACAAAACGTTTTCGGCCAAAAAAATTCGTACAGGCAAATTTCGAATTTATGATACGTAACCGTTGTAGATACATCGTCTCCGCTGAAGTGTTAGTGTTGCCAAAGATCATAAGTATCGTGTAGTTTGCATTATTTTTGTATTTGATTGATACGATTTTTTCATACGATCTTCCAAGCATACGATTCGATCTGAGCAAAGATCGTTCCTGTTGAATCGATAAAAAAAATCGGCAGATTGTATTGCCGTGAATCGATTAAGATCGGGCATCCCTAGCTCGCACGCGCCACAATCTGAAGCTAGTCAGTTCGCGCCCGCTGTAAGAGATAGTCGCAATTCACGAAAACAATTAAATAGTGACAAAGCAGTGTACCACGTGTGAAAAGGAACCATGGAACTTTTATTTAAAGAGTGGGGCTTTGAGAAATATCTCGACCAATTTATTGGTAAGTGACTGGTAAGTAGGTACTTTGCAGCGTACGTTCCTACCAATATTATGGCCAAATTTAATAAGATTTTATGTTACAGAGATGACTTAACTTGTTGGAGTCCATTCATTCACGTCTAAGAGAGTTTAATGGTAATAATAATAACCTACACACTATATTATGGAAAGCTTCTTGTGTTATTTTTCACATTGTGGAGATTCAGATTATCCTAAATGTGTCCCCCGTGGACACGGTATTATGGCCGATTCACACATCCACAAGGAAGTAGTAAGTTAAACTTACTTACTTACTTATGGATGTGTGAATCTGCCATAATATGAATCTTCCTTTAAGTTGGGAATGGGTTTGCTTGGTTCCATTGCACCTCTGTGGCGTTTGTTATGTCTAGGTTAGAATGGCATGGCTAGTTTATACTTGTACCTACATGTAGGTACGCTACACAGTCGGATAAACCTGGGACCTGGGACACCACTAATTTGACTTGCGCAGTAGGTAGACGATTTCTCTGCGCAAGTCGAACCACGTGATCCGTCAGGTCTCATCTTTCGTGACGCGGATTGTAAGTACTCGTGCACTGTGCAGTCAGTAGCTTGACAGGTTTGAACTGTTTACATGACTGTGTTGCGAGCTTGCTTACTGCACAGTCAGTTGAGTGCGTAATGCCCGATATAGACGTATTAACTAAGTTAAGTTAACAACTAAAGAGCTAAAATAGAATTTTGTCTATTTTTCGGTTAAGTTGGTGGGCAGGGCTTGTCACTTGACATGTTTGGACAGACACAATTTAGGCTGGCCTCACACAGCCGGAATGGCTTTCTGAATTCAGTTTGATCAGTAGTCTTGTGATTCCCGGCACATGCAAAATTGCAAACGTCTCTGGGACGTTAACCGCTTGCTGTGTCAACGTGTTGGCAAATAAAACAAAACCGTGCAACATCACTTTTCATATTCTCTCAAGAAATCCGTGTGAGATCTCAATACTACTTAAAACGTGTAAATCGGACATATGGTAAAATGTAAAATAACTAAAAAATTTTGCTAATGAAAATCTGTGTTGAGATTGCTGTGGGTGCCGCTGTCTGTATATATGTATTATTCTCTATGCAAGACTGTAATTAATTCTTTATTAAGTCTGAAGGGGTTTGGTTTGGGTTTGGTTAATTTTTTAAACGTTCATAATCACTCATTTTCATTATCATCTAGTTTATGCAAAAAAAATATTCACTTTAATATCTTACTTGACACTGGCTAAATGTGCTGACCACACAGAGCCATTATTTAAGCACAGAATTTACGACTTCATTACGTTGTTGATCGTCCTTCTTGAGTGAACTAAAGAGCTTAACTACTTAAATATGTATGGACACACACTTAAATTTAAGTCACTTAAAATTTAGTTAAAATTTAGTTAACCACTAAACTACTTAATACGTGTAAATTGGGCATGAGGTAAAATGTAATATTACTAATAACTACTTACTAATAAATTTTACTTATGAAAATTTGTGTTGAGATTGCTGTGGGTGCCGCTGCCTGTATATATATGTATTATTCTGTATGCAAGACTGTAATTAATTATAAATGTTTGTTATTCAAGAACATGAAGTTGACATAGAGGCGCTGTCTTTGCTCGATGATCAGCAAATCCGGGTGCTACTACCAGCTAGTACCAGCTATTGGCCCTCAAGCCAAATTTAGAAGAGCGCTTCAGAAGTGGAAGGCTTCCAAACTAAATTCCGATGTAAGCACACAGCATGGTTAAGTCAAAAAGGGGTGCAGGACTTACAAAAAATTTTAAGCAAAATTAACTTTTTTTCACAATCTGACGGAAAACATTGCTATCAAAAAGAGATTAAAAAAATTCCAAAAAAATAAGGTTTCGAGGTTATTTTTTTATTAGACAACAGAAATCCAGCTCCATACAAAAATTAATGTTTATTTTTATCCTAAAAATACTTTATATCTCTTTTTGATAGCAATGTTTGCCGTCAGTTAGTGAAAACAAATTAGAGTGTATTTTTTATGCAACGCCTTCGCGACACCCGGTCTTAATTTATGTATAAAAATATGGGCACGCCTTGGAATCTTTTTTTTTGTGAACATAATTTGTTTTTATTTTACAGATTTATGACAATCTTGAAAACCTTGTGGAAGTGTACGGAGAGAATGTTGGTGGACTTACAAATTCACCAATAACTTCGGTATTATCGTCACCAAGCACCTCGTCGTCATGCAGATCCATGTCCCTATATCTCGATGTAAGTTATCTATCAATTAACACTATTCATAAGGACCCTGTATCAGCCAAATATTTTTAGTGCTTGGGCGAAGCTTTAGCTCAATCGCCGTGCAAACTCATAGCTCCAAACTAGTTCCGTTTCCCCCATAACACCTACTTTTTTCATGCCTATCTTATTAAGGCAAATAATACAAGCAAGCTTTCTAGATTTTTTTTTCTGCGGTTATGTTTTTCGAGATTTTTGACCTTAACGTTTACTTACGTTTTTTTAATTTTTAAATATTTTGTAAACTATGAGACTGCGATATATCATGTACATAAAATATGTTTTTTGGGCCACCTATAGCGACTCTAAGGCTATAACTCCAACTGTTACTAAGACGATACTCTGACCCTAAACTCGCAATATTAACAATCTTCCCCGTTTTCAGAATCTCACAACGCTGCTCGAAAAGACTCCCGATGGCTTACAGCTTCTTAAAGAAAGGCAACAACCATTGGGAGAACAAAACCGTAAGGTACTAGTTCGAGAAATAGCTACACACACACTTCGGGCAAATTTCGATGACTTGATTGCTGCTGACAATGACAACGACACTAACCAGGAGATACAGGAAATTATAGAATGGCTAAAAAGCAATGTTCACGATTACAGTTTATGTGCAGAAAAATTTGACAAAACTAACAAGGAACGACTAAAACGCATTTTATCAAATGAAAACGAATCGTACATCCAGGAATTTCCCTGTATTAGACCTTGGTATGTATTTATCACATTATTAAAGTTTGTGTCTGTTTATGTTTGTCACCTCATTAAACCAAATTGGCCGAACGAAATAAGATTAAGTTAATCAAGATCCACGAGGGCCATTACCTACATAAAATTATACAATAGTTTACTAAAAAATCTTAATATAATATAATACAATATAATATAGGTTCCTAATATCACAGTAATTTCGGTTTCAGCTAATTGCCGACTTCCATGCATGGTACCCAGGAAACGAAACCTCATTCGATGACAAATTCCCTCTGCTCAAAGTAAAGTTGCTTGCAGCATTTGACAAGATCGCAAGAAAGAACACACACCTGGCAGAGTTGAAACAACTTGCTCGTGGTGAGTTGTTCTTGTGTAATTTTTATTTAATTACCTACTAGACAAGCTACGCCCCGCGGTGTTAATCGAGCTTACCAGGCATAAAAGTAGCCTACACTGTGTTAATCCAACACGTTTAAGTTGTCTCCTTATCAAATTCATCAAAATCCGTCCAGCCGTTTTAGCATGAAAGAGTTACAAATATACATACATGCACATTACAAACATTTTACATTTACATTTTCTATTGTAGAATTGACAGCTTGTTTATCACTTTTCAGTTACCTACTATATATTTTAAAACGCAGTCGGTTTTAATGATTTTTTTTTAATTCGTGAGTAATTTATTTAAAAAAATATTTTAAAACTAGCGGTCCATCCCGGCTTCACACGGGTGGACATTTATTTTAATAAATATATTACTTATGTTATGTACTCAGAGATAATGTAGCATTCTAATGGTAAAAGATTTTTTAAATTGGTTCAGTAGTTTTTAAGATTCGTTACATACATACATGACGACCTCCTTGGTCGGGTGGTTTGCACACCGGTTTTCATGGTGTCACCATCTCTGAGGTCCCGGGTTCGATCCCCGGTCGGGTCAATTCAGAAATTATTGTTTTTCTAAATTGTCTCGGGTCTGGGTGTTTTCTATCTATAATAAGTATGTATTTAAGTATTTTAAGTATGTTTATCCGTTGTCTAGTAACCATTTAACGAGTTTCTTCGAAGCTTCTCTTGGGCTAGATAATTGGTGTGATTGTAGGAAAGATTTATTTTATTTATTTAATTCAAAAACACAAATCTTACCTCTTTATAATTTTAGTACAGATATGAAAACTATGCACTATACAAAACAATAAAATATTTTTTCGAAGATATTTTTTAATTACTTACTAAATGATTACTTTTATTTTTCAGACCCAGATCCTGAGACGAGCAATCTTGCGGTTCTTCTGCTAATTCCGCATATACTTGGACCTTCTTATATAAAGAAAAAACTTTATCCTACATATTGAAGAAGAGCTAAAGCTTCAAGAACAGCAGCAAACACGCCAGGAAAAGTTTTTACATGTAAGGTTAACAATTCAGCCATACATAATAATTGCAGGCACTCTGAATAAAATTTCAGCCAGGTATGTGATTGTCGACAATATTGTTTATGAAATGCCAAACATTAGGTATCAAGGCTGTGGATACGTGTTTCAAGATAATTTGGGCTCTCAATTTGGAATATCCTATTGAATGCTTGCCTGTTTGGCAGTTTTTGCAACGTGTAATTTATACATTTTCTGACATAGCAATCCCAAAGGACAAAGTTTCTGTATCCGTCTTGGGCTTGATCGATGTAATATAAACAAAATGGTAACATGTTTTATCTGCAAAACTTTATTGACTGACTTAAGAGCACTTCGAACACATTTCCATTTCTTTCATACACACCACACATTTGATCAATATCGCTGCGTTGAAAATGGTTGTTCTCGACCTTATACCATCTGTTTAATTCTTTCCGTCGACATTTCTTAAAAAATCACTGTACGCTAGCTACCGCGACCACCACAACCTCACAGTCTAATGAATATAGACAGCTATGCGATTCTCTAAGCGACACATAGACGCTGCGCGCATGGCTGTGATCTGCTGTCTCTTTCCAATTCTATGAATATGAAAGAGACAGAGTCATTTCTCAGCGCTGCGGCAGCCGCAGCTATCAAGGCTTTAGCTTAGAGAATCGCACGGCTGTGCTCATCAACTTATTATGATGCTCATTGTGAATGCTCTACAAGTAATGCTGTTGAAAATAATATCCAACTGTTATGTACTTAATTTAGCACCAGAAGTGTCTGTGCCAGACAGTTAAATAATTGATGTTCAAAATGGTAAATATTTTCTTGAATTATTCACGAGTTTATGCGTTTTCTCATACAATTCACGGCTTTCCTTAACACGACGTGATTTATTCTTGATAATATTTATTCTAAGGACCTTTTTAAACTTTCAACAGTGTCGTAGTTAGTTTTAAAACGTGGTAATTAAATGTATGAAAATTATAAGTTATAATTTTATTAAAAGTTCCTTAGTGGTTTGATCAATCACATACCTACGTCTTCACTTGGTACACTGCACTGTCACTATTTATTCTAAAATTATTATATTAAACAGCGGACGCGAACTGACTCAATTTTCCGACTGTCTAAATATATATTTTATAAATTTTTGTATTATATTTTAATACTAAGACACAAATGTAACTGGAATATTAAAAATAACGCTAAATTAAGCGAGGGAGAGCGTTGCGCGCTGGAAGCGCAATATTAAGTTATGGCGAGACGTCCGCGCAGTATGTACATTTTGTATGACTACATATTATACTTATATAAAATATACAATTGAGTAAGTGTTTTTAAAAATATTAGTTTAACATTAATATTAGTCATACACAATGCACATCGTGCGCGGACCTCTCGCCATAACTTAATATTGCGCTACCAGCGCGCAACTCTCTATCTCGCTTAATTTAGCGTCATTTTTAGTAAAAAAATTTTTTTTTTGTTTAAATTATTGGCGAATATTTTGTACATTATTTCAAAAGTATTTCCGTTTTGTTATCTTTTATTGATGGAGGAGTATCACAAAAAGTGATTTTTTAATGTGTTTAAACTTCTCTGTCAATACATAAAGGAAATATGAAAATGGCAATACTTTCACAAAAGCTTTTTTTTTACGTTTTATTTAAAAATTAGTTTTTTTTATAATTATGTGGGCGAGCTGCAAGCAGCTCGCGGTTATTGTGTTAGTAGAGATTTTTTTAGTTAAGTTGCCATGGACGTACCTAGCCTAGTCTTAAATTTTGTCTAAATCGAAATCAATGTGTAAATTTTGCGATTAAATAATGTCAGCCATCTTGGATTTCAAAATGGACATCTTTTTCGTAATCTATGTGTTTCAGTTGACCGAAAACGATACCCATCTAAGTTGATGTGTTCGCTTCGCTCACCGCAATACGACTCCGCTCTTGCTGAGCGACGCATGTCACCTCCGTGACCTCCGTAACGCTGCAAGGTGATCAAAACGAGCCGCCGCGCTTTCTGGTCGTCACGCGTCACACAGCAAGAGCGGAGTCGTATTGTGATAGCCATGTAGGTAGGTACACTTTTTGCCAGAAGGCATTTTTCTTAGAAGCATAGTAATTAAGTCTAATCTTGATTATAATTTATGTTTAAATATTAAATAGGTTGCAGGTGTAGGTACCTTTTATGTACGCAGTAAGTTAAAATGTTATAGTCATACTTTTATTCATAGTAGTAGAAGATCCGAGTATACAACGACCTTCACCGGGCCCGTTTAATGAATAAAAATATTTTTTGTCAAATTTAATATGTTAAAAAATATATTGAGAGTGGGTTGGCTGAAAAGTTTCAGTCCAGTATAATTGATTAATTAAATATTTACAAAGACACACACCAAACCAGTACATTATTTGTTTAATTATTTATAATAGGTACTGGACTGAAATTTTTCAGCCTACCCACTCGCGATATATTTTTTAACATATTAATTTGATATAAAATACTTTTCATACATTAACCGGCCCGGTAAAGGTCGTTCTATACTCGGATCTTAGACTATAGCTTTCTTCCGCTGCGATATCATAATATAATCTGTTAATATAAATAAAATTAAGAGAGAGAAACAGTATTTTGTTTTTTAGATGTGGTGTGTTCCTCCTCACCACCACCACACCTCTCCAAACGTTCTTTCTTTCTTTTACTGTGGTGCTCTCTTTCTTCCCGAAATTGATCCGACGCCGCCGAGTCGTGGATAAATGATTGCCGAAGAGAGAGAGGAAAACTTACTGAAAGTACCAAAGTAACAGAAAGAGGGAGAATAAAGAGAGGTGTGGCGGTAGTGAGGAGGAACACACCAAACCTAAAAACAAAATATTGTTTTTCTCTCGCAATATCACAGAATATCGCAGCGGAAGAAGACTATAGATACTGACATTTATTAACTTACTTCTAACTTGTTCATTAATTAAAAATTAATTATAGTACATTAATGTAATTATAATCTAATATTTAAAATAATAATTATTAAAAATAAATCCGTATACTTTTTACAAGTTTTTGCATTTATTACTAATATTCCTACTGAAATAAAACTGTATATTGTATAATGTTTAATATTACGATATACAGTAATTACTACCGTATATCGTAGTATTCAATATTACGGTATATCGCAATGTTCAAGCATTACGATATAGAGTAGTTATTACTGGGATGGGTACCCAGTAATTACTGTAATGTAATAGTACCTGTCACTGCGAATGAACAGTTGTAAGTACTGTAACCAAACTTTTTCGGAACTGTTCATTCGCAGTGACAGGTACTGTTACATCACAGTAATTACTGTGTACCCAACCCAGTAATTACTACTGTATTTCGTAATGTTATACAGTAGTTATTACTGGGTTAGGTACCCAGTAATTACTGTGATGTAACAGTACCTGCCACTGCGGATGAACAGTTGTAAGTACTGTAAGCGAACTTTATTGGGAACTGTTCATTCGCAGTGACAGGTACTGTTACATCACAGTAATTACTGGGTACCCAACCCAGTAATTACTACTGTTTTTCGTAATGGTATACAGTAGTAATTACTGGGTTGGGTACCCAGTAATTACTGTGATGTAACAGTATATGTTACTGCGAATGAACAGTTGTAAGTACTGTAAGCGAACTTTATTGGGAACTGTTCATTCGCAGTGACAGGTACTGTTACATCACAGTAATTACTGGGTACCCAACCCAGTAATTACTACTGTTTTTCGTAATGGTATACAGTAGTAATTACTGGGTTGGGTACCCAGTAATTACTGTGATGTAACAGTATATGTTACTGCGAATGAACAGTTGTAAGTACTGTAAGCGAACTTTATTCGGAACTGTTCATTTGCAGTGACAGGTACTGTTACATCACAGTAATTACTACTGTATTTTTTAAATGTTATACAGTAGTAATAACTGGGTTGGGTACCCAGTAATTACTGTGATGTAACAGTACCTGTCAATGCGAATGAACAGTTCGGAATAAAGTTCCCTTACAGTACTTACAACTTAGCTTCTACAGTACCCGTTAATGTGACAATACGTTATAGTAACTGAGTCGCACAGTACTAAGTAATGCACGGTCATTGCATGTTACTGTGGAATTATGTACTTAAACCTGTGAGGCACAGTTTCTTTTAATGGATCCACAGTTGTTATAACTGATAATCACGGTATATCTTAATGAGCCCACATTTCCTAATAGCGACCTTCACAGTATCTTTTAAAGTATTCTCACAGTATCTAATACCAGACAGCCAGTATTTGTTACTGTTTTCGCACAGTAACTATTAAGTATCTCCACTGTACAAATAACTGAGAGGGAACGGTTGTTATTAATGTGTACTATCAATTATTATAACTGATATCTGAAGGTACTTCAAACTGGACAGCAAGGTATATTTTAATGAGCAACCAAAGTATACCTTACTGTGTATTTAGATACCTGTTACTGTGAGGAAACGGTTACTATTAATGTATACTTACAATGAACAGAACTGGTTGCTTACAGTTTGTTCTACTGGATCGCACAGTACTCATTAATGTTGTCCTATGTAGTTCGTACTCTGTAAACACAGTAAAATCAACTGTAAGCTTAAACTTTATGACAGTTATAAGTACTATCATAGTTCAGTTAAACCTACTGTTAGACACCTTTTTTTTTTTTACTGTTTATAACAGTAAAACAAAAAAACAGTTCATAAGAGGACTATTACTGTTATCATTTACTGTCTTACAAACAGTTAGAATTACCGGCCTGAAAACAGTTGCAGATGCACAGTAAAATCTACTGTTCTAACTTAACAGTTAGTTTTACTTCTTTGGACAATAGGCTCTATTTTTACTGACCAAAGCGGTGAATATTACCGAAAAATCGATTGGGTTTACCGATTTTTTTTTTCAGTGTGCGTTGAATGCGGTCAAATGGAAGGAGTTGGTATTGGGGTGCTCCAGCCCAGAGATGGGAGCAGTATTCCATATGCGGCCTGACCTGTGCTTTATACAGTTGTAAACGGTGGGCCGGCGTGAAATACTGACCCGCTCTATTAAGCACACCCAGCTTTTTCGAAGCTAATTTAGCTTTACCTTCCAAATGACTACAAAACTGAACGTCACTCGAAATATCGACGCCAAGGATTCCAATAATCGGATTGGAAAGTAGGTCTGAAGTTGCCTGAGGAGCAACGGATAGAACGTTCCGAAAGGCCGCTCCTCAGGCAACTTCAGACCTACGAGTACTTTCCAAGTTGAGGAATAAAACACTTTTCAAGTACCTTAAATAAACTCACTTTTCATTTTGCCTCACACCACTTAAATATTACCTTTCGGAACGTTCTATCCGTTTCCCAAAACACCCGTTCCCGAAACATCCGTACTTTTCCGGAGAGTCGTTTTTCTGACAGGTACTGCCATGTGTAGTTGTGACTTATTATTAAAATAATACTAACAATCCATATCTACCCCTGGGTGTCGTAAAAGGCGCCTAACGGACTAAAGAATGCACATACATCCAACAGCATAGAGCGGCGATGGGCTCATCAAAATAATACTACCAACCCCTCTCTTCCCTTCGGTGTCGTAAAAGGCGACTAACGGACTAAAGACTGCACATATATCCAACAGCATAGAGCGGCGATAGCTTCATCAAAATAATACTACCAATCCCTCTCTTCCCTTGCGTGTCGTAAAAGGCGACTAACGGACTAAATACTGCACATACATCCAACAGCATAGAGTGGCGATGGGCTCATCAAAATAATACTACCAACCCCTCTCTTCCCTTGGGTGTCATAAAAGCGACTAACGGGCTAAAGACTCACCACCTAAGCACATGTGTAGACTGTGCAGTTGTTTCTTTTTGAAGCGTGAACTGTGTAAGCGTGGTTTGTGTTGTCCATAAATTCAAATGATTACCTACTTTACCTTAAACTTTAAATAAATATCTAATAAACTAATTCATGTTTTTATTTTTAGTTTCTTTCCTTGTAGGTATTTGTAGGTAATGAAAGGTACAGTGTTTACCTCGGGTTAAAGGCTTAATTGGGTTCCTCGAACTATAAACTACGTCTCGGGACTAAATAAGCTACTTTCACCCCTAGGGTAACAAAATAATGTACTACTGAACACTTTATTCAGTAGAAAAGTGTGTAAACACCTTTTAATTGCTTTTGTAATTATAAGTCAAAGTCAAGTCATCGCTACAATTGATGGATACGCCCATTGTTTTGAATTCAAGAGTGAGAAATTTTACATTTTAAGGAGATTGTTTGGATATGAGACATTGTAACTTGACCTTAGTAGGGATAACAACAGACAGATAAGTTTGTCTGTATATGGATTTTTTGAAATAATTAGTTTCAGGTAATTTCTGGCTGAATTATGCCACCTCACAGACGAGTGATTGTTATTTTATTAGTGTTTGACGTCGATAAGTGCCTGTAAAGGCTGATCCTACTAATATTATAAACGCGAAAGTTTTTAAGTATGGATGGATGTTTGTTACTCTTTTACGTAAAAACTTTAGATTAAATTCAGTATACAGATAGTTTATAACCTGGATTAACACATAGGATATTTTTTATCTTGATATTCCCACGGGAACGGGAACCACGCGGGTGAAACCGCGAGCGGCCGCCAGTATTGAATAAATTATTTGACTTTGACTTTCATTACTTTCGGGCGATAATCAATACGCTTCCAAATGCGGGTTGGTAAAAGGTTGGTAATCATAAACATCGGGCTATGCATCTAAGAATTCCGAAACCCTCTCAGCCCGACTTAGGAATTGAATCGCGTGCCACCGGATCTCGAGCCGATCGCTTACCTACTCGGCGGTTTAATGATTATCATCTTAACTAATATTATGAATGTGGAAGTGAATTCGTTTAGGTGATTTATTTATTTATTTATTTATGTTTTCTTACAAGCTAACAGATATTAATATCCAAAACGCTAACAAGAATAATTAAATTATGGGAAATATTACATGCATGTCAATTTTTTACAATAAACATTATAATAATAAATTCTGATTAATGATAACAATAGAGATAAAAAGAAAAAATAGGAATAATAATAATGTCTAATTGCTATATGTCATTTATGATTACACGGAATTGATTAAACAAATGCCCTATGTGTATTGATTGTGACCTTTACCAATTTACTAAACATGGTAAATTTGAATAATAATTTTGGACCCCCCACCAAATTTTTTCACGTGATCCTATAGCAGCAGTACAGTCAGCATCAAAAGTAGCTTAGCATATGAAATTTTCAAATGATTGTTACGGTTGAAATGACCAGAATTGTCTGACATAGCTGTTGAGTCAAAAGTACATGACCGTCACTATAGGTAATTACAGAGAAGTTATAATTATGAACACAACAAATGTCATATAATTCTGAAATGTTAAAATGATGAGTATGTAAAGACACTTACACGTGACTATTACTTTTGCCACCTTGTTTTTGTTCAGATACTTTTGATGCTGACTGTACCTACAACTAAATAGGTAACAAAATAAAAAACTTTTTTTTTTTTACTTTTTTGTCTCAACTTTTCCCTAAGAAAATTTAAATCATTGTCACCTAACGCGCGACCGCCTCGTTATCAAAGCGCATGCGCGTGACCGCCATTATTCACCCCTTATGCTGGATTTACACGGAGCCAATACTTGAGACAATCCAATATGCCAGTCCAATAAGCCAATGCTAATGCTAAGCAAAAACGTAATGAGGATAATCAAATGTAGTGGACTGTCTCTATTTACACGATGCCAATATTGGAATGGCTTAGTGGATTGTCTCAAGTATTGGCTCCGTGTAAATCCAGCATTACACCAATGACGGCGCGCCGTCGCTTTGCCCACGAGGGTGGGCGCACGCACCTAGTAGTCTAAGATCCGAGTATAGAACGACCTTCACCGGGAAAGTTAATGGATGAAAAGTATTTTATATCAAATTTAATATGTTAAATAATATATCGCGAATGGGTTGGCTGAAAAATTTCAGTCCAGTACCTTTAATAATTAATTTAATATTTAAAAAAAATATTTTTTTTACATTGCACTGGTTTGGTGTGTGTGTGTGTGTTTGTAATGAGCATATCTTTATTTAAACATAAATTTTATTTATTTAACCAGACGGTTGCAAATTACTAATATTGACTTGCCTGTTTAGACCTGCCTACCCAATGTTATGACAGGAAAAAAATAGTCAACCTAACGTTTGCATATTCTATAGGCTTCATACTTTCGATTGGTACCTGTGTAATTTATCTATTATCGAAACAAGTGCAATATATTAAAAAAAAGTATTTTTAAATATTTAATTAATCATATACCTACTGGACTGAAATTTTTCAGCCAACCCACTCGCAATATATTTTTTAACACATTAAATTTGATATAAAATATTTTTCATTCATTAACCGGCTCGGTGAAGGTCGTTGTATACTCGGATCCTATAGCAATATAGGATATAAAAAGCAGACAAAACGTTGTATTTAAAAAAGAAAACGTTCATTATTTTTACGTCAAATATTTTTTACCCCATCTTTGCTTTTGGCGAGGGGTCCACGATTAACCCTGTATACTTCTTCTTGCCCCCCCGTTAACCCACGCAAACCCTATCTAACAGTAGATGAACAACGAATAACTCTGATATCTGATATCAAATCTATAGTTGCTGTTGCTTGTTTGACCGCGTCGATCGTCTTACAAAGCAAATAGCTTTGTAAGACGATCTTATAGATAATTAGCTAGGTATCTTGTTTCCATTTAAGTTAAGAACTTGGCTCAAAAGAATTAAAACTAAAATATGATACTTAAGTGGGTTTTAATAGAATAATGGATAATATGATCATTTTAAAAGGTTTACGTGAACCATAAAGAAAGTTTATACTTTTTGGTAACTGATATTGTAACTTTTATTTAAAGGTTTTTTTTATTTTCCACCATACATATAATATATAATATAAATATAATCACGACTATATTATCCCCGCAGGGTCAGCCAGAGACTAGGCAATGAGAACAGCAAAAACAGTCCTCTACCATAGCGTGAACCAGTTTCGCACAATTCTTGCGGTGTGAATAGTTGCGTTGTCTTGCACGAAATCAATTTGAGGAACCTCCTGTTGCGGATAATAAGTTCGTAAAGTCGGAAGCACACTTTCATTCAAAAGGTCCGTCCGCCCCGCACACCCCTCACGATTGCCATGTCTAGACGTGCCCGTTGGCCGACTGTAAGAATTAATAGAATGTGATGGTACTATTATAACCTAAAAAGTGTCATTTTTCGTGTTTATGGCCGATTTTGACAAAATTTTTAAGTGTTTTTTTAATATTCTAACGCAACTGCGGCAGCTAAAATGTTAATAATAAACCTTTATTTAACAACCTCTTAGACCCCCCCCCCCCCCCCGTTAGTTAGTGTCAGAGTGTTGTTAGTTTCTTCAAATTCAGGCGACTCGATTCAAAAGCCAACCCAATTATTTATATAAAAATCAACAAAACGTTTTCTACGTTATGACAAAAACATCTGCATAAAAGAACAATAATTAGTATCATGGTTCACGAGCGAGCTAGCATGGACGCGAGTTTGCCTAATTTACCGTTTCAATTCTATGTCTCACACACTCAATACCATATTCTTTGAATTTGAAACGCTCGGCTTTAGACTAACGCTATTACACAAGGGTCAGCAGAATAAAGGACAAACTAACTCATGATGATGACACAAATAAATACTATAAAATAAAATAAAGTATCAATAAACACTGTTTAAAATAACTGAAGATTGACTACATTACACGATTTAGGTAAAAAATAAATAAAATGTTAGAGATATTTGCCATATCATGATTTTACCCATGAAATGGGTATTTACCCGGGTATTTACCCGCGTTTTTACACATGTTGGGTATTTACCGGGAATTTACCCGGTAAAATCCCATCTCTAACCATAGTCCACTTTTCACCAAATAGCGACTGCACGTGACTGTGCTCAGCGTGACAGGTGGTGAGCCAATCGCCGCTCTATGCTGTTTGATGTATGTGCAGTCTTTAGTCCGTTAGTCGCCTTTTACGACACCCAAGGGCAGAGAGGGGGTAGTAGTATTCTTTCACCGCTACGCAACACGATTATTATTTTCTACCACATAGTATTATTTTATTCATTATTTATAAGTCTTAGATAATAAGGAAAAGTAACGCTTCAGTCATACCTCTACAAACATGCATATTATACTATAATGACCGATAACCGTAAAACAAACTACACCCCTGATATGGATACATATTACTTAAGGGGATCCTGCACGAAAATGTAAAAATTTACGTATTTTTTTAGTTACTTGTACTATGGGGGTCAAAGTTGCTCGCGTCCGTATAGGTTTACCCTTGAGACCCTACACGTGATCCCTGGGTGGTGCTAAATGAGTGACACCAACTGAGTGGTAGAGCCACGCTGCGTTGCAGCACACATTGGGCCGGCTCGCCCGGCGTAATACCACCCTCTCACTAATATTCGGCGTGAAATAATGGCACTTGGTGCTGTTGTGTTTCGTCCGACCAGTGAGGGTTCCGGAGGCCCTTCCCCCCCCCCCCCTCCTCCCAATTCCTATTCATTCCTTAAACCTATTCCTCCCTTAAAGGCCGGCAACGCGTCTGCGATTCCTCTGGTTTTGCGGGTGTCCATGGGCGGCGGTGATTACTCTCCATCAGGTGACCCGCCTGCTCGTTTGCCTCCCTCTTTTAAAAAAAAAAAAAAAATGCGCTGAATTTACATTAAAAGAACTTACGTAAGTTAGCCTGATCATTTCACAAGGTCGTGGCCTTGTTGAAATTTGAATCAAATTCTTTAAACAATAACAAACAATACATAAATAATATTTTATTTCGACAACTTTCTTTATTTTACGCATGAAACAATGATTTTTACATGAAAATATTTGTATTGATATTCCGCAGGTCACCACCATCTTAAAAAATTAAATTTTAATTTTTAAACCAGCGCGTTTTGTACATTTCGCAGAATAAACTAATCATTGCTCTAATCAAACTAGGTCTAAAACTTCAAAGCAGAATTGTTCCAATTTTAAATATCAATATGATTGATTTTGCTTTGAAGTTCATTAAGAGACTTATGTCAGTTTTTGCGATCACGCGGCACCCCATTTAAACATCACACCCGTTTCCCGGAGAGGTAGGCAGACCAAAGAATTTCATTTGTTACGATCTTGACCATCATTGCTTCAATATTTTACTCTCATTAATGGTTCTTTATAGGGTACTCTAAACCTGACCTTTGGCCGATCTGAATCGGTCTGATCGTGGTTTTTTTATCCATTATGGATGAACCCTTGGCCTTTATCTCACCTGATGGTAAGTAACGGCACATGAGTAAAGAAACGGAACAGAGACAAAGCTTCATACAACGCGCCGTCTCGAGTCTCTCCGTTTGTCCACTGGCCGAGCGAGCGTAAATACTGTGGTAAACCGGTTTTATCCAGTTGCGGCGCATACCTGACGCAGCGGCTAGTGGACACGCACACATGCGCCGTATGCTTGTAGTAGTTGACTTGCGACGGCGCGGTTGTATGAAGCTTTGTCTCTGTTCCGTTTCTTTACTCGTGTGGTAACGGTAACGTCGAAGGTGAACGCGCGCTCAACCACTGAGGAATTGGCTATCTTATCTCAAACTGTCGGAACGCAACCATGCTTTCAATTTTATTATATGGCGTCTGACTTCAGATAATATGGTGGTAGCTAGTCAGGAGGATTAAACAAGCCGCACGCACTGTACCAATTACTGATAACTGCGATCTTCTCCGCATGAAGTTGACTTTCAATCTCAACTTCGGCGACGCATCGAAATCAGCTCAAACTGCGGCAAAAAAAGCTGGATGCTCTAAATAAACTTAAGCGATATTTCACTCCCGGGTAGCTTCTAACTCTATATAAAGCACAGGTCAGGTCTGCCACCTTTAAGACGGCTCAGCAAAATATCAACTTGCCGCGCTCGATTCGGTGGACTGCAGAACCAGGAAACTTATAGGTGACGATAAGCTTGTGAAAACCAAGCTTCACAGTCTCGCTCACCGTCGCTCAGTTGCTTGCTTGTCGGTATTTTACAGGTTGTAGGTACTTCGGAGAGTGTGCTTTTGAGCTACACGAGCTCATTCCGCCGTCCTCTTTCTACTATCGGAAGTACAGACGTACGGCGGGTTACCATCGTTACTTTGGTTGATATGCCACTCATACGCACCAAGCGTTATTCGTTTTCATTCGAAATGCGTACAGCCAAGGTATGGAATTCCCTGCTGGCGTCTGTGTTCCCGAGTGCATATAGCCCCAACATCTTTAAAGCCCGAGTGAATAGGCTGCTTCTGGGCAAGCTCGCTTCATCGTCGGCCTCTTCTTAATCCTACGAATAAGAATGTGGCCAAGAGCAAGCATCTATTATAAAAAAGCCCTACCACCAATAAAACCTGGTACACAAAGATGCACCTCCCGCTGGGAATCGAACCAGAGACTTCTGGGTCTAAGACCGGTGGCTTAGCCACTAGACCACAGAGGCAGAGACCACAGCTTTCCATTCGCTAAGACCATTTATTACTTCACTTACTCTCATAATGTCCTTCATACATGCTTGTCTTATACCTATTCTTTGGATATAACTGAATGAAGTACTTAGTGTCTGTACGTACACTGTGTGATTAGTGTCTATACACTAGAAAATTAGGCACCATATGGTGATAGTGTCGTTAGGCTGCTCCGAAGTCCTGAATACCGGCGTCAAAGGGTTCAAGTTTAATCACATTGCTCGTAAATGGAGCTGGCGCTGTTTCAAATTCAATCCAAGTGTTATTTGGTTGTACAACTTTCACCTTGACTTCTTGGCGGGAAAATGAAGCGTCATGTCTGCATCTTTGTTTTATCGATTATTAATATGTGAAATAATGGTGGACTTTTAATAGTTAAGTGTTTGTGAACGTGTTTGAGTGTTGACAAACAAAACAAATAAGTGCAACATCACTTTTCAAATTCTCTCAAGAAGTCAGTGTGTGATCTCCGTAAAGTCCAACAGCTTTACTGAAACTCAAGAGGTTTGAGGGAACATCGTTTACTATTTCACATTCATATTGCAATACTTACTATCATCTACTATATGCAAAGAAAATATTTGTGTTTACGTTTTCTTTTACTTGACGCTGGTTGTGTGTGCCAACCGCACCAAGTAATAAAAGAAGAAAAAAAATGAATAGGTAAGGGATAATATCACCAGCTGTATAATGAGCATATAACTTATTACTGTTACTTTAATCGTGTAGCATGAAATAAAATAATTATAAAAATAAAAAAGCTTTAAACCTTAAACCTATCCTATTTTCAAATAAAAGGGGGCTAACAAAGCAAAAACTCCAAAGTTGCGTATTCAAGTTTAAAAATTAATTTTAATTACTTCAATAACTATCCTTATAGAATAAAAAAACGTATTACAATATGTGTATTATTTAAAATGTTTGCGTTAAGAAAAAAATTACTACCCTACGTCCTCTGTAATCCTTTGTTGAATATTTTAAAGTTGTTTAAAATTTTAAGGTATTTATATTAAACTTTTTGAAATTAAATTCCAGTTTCGCCGGTGAGTGATGCTTTTAAGTCCCCTCAGATAACTAATTTGAGCATACCGTATCTATAGGCTAGGTTGTACAGCGAATTTAATATTTTGTTTAAAAATCAAAGCCTTCCAAGTCTTCTATTACATTAAACCTATCACCAATGGGCGTAATCTGCTAAAATTTGATTAAATTACATTTTCTATTTGCAGAAATGTTTGATGTTTCATTATAAAAAAAATTTGATAGGTAAAGCCCTATTCTTCGTCAAAGTTAAAAAGCTATCAAAAGTAAATCAAATGTGATTACTTTTAAAAACTTTTCAATTTAATACCTGTTTCAACATTAATAGATTTCGAATAAAAAAAAACACAAAAAAAAATAATAACAATCTACGATCACATCAATTATCTAGCCTAAGTAAAGCTTCTTTTGAAACTTGTTTTTAAATGGTTAAATAGATAACGGATATACACAAACAAAGAAAACACCTACACCAGAAATCAAGTTAGAAAAATTAAATAACCGGGAATTGAACAAGGGCCCTCAGAGATGACGCGATGCCAGAACCGGCATGTCAACCACTCCACCACGGAGGTTGTCTTAATTGTATCCAAATTTTTATCACCAGTTTATATTTTTCTTGAGAACAAGTAAATAACTGTTAGACCTTTCAATTTGCATCGCAATCTAGAAAATATACTCTGTGAACGGTCGGACGTATTTGAGGGAAAGTCATTTCACTAGTTGTGTAACGTCATTTTGAAACCGCTCTGCTCCACCTAGTTCGCATTAGTCTCTGCACCTAAACCGTTTTCGTATTTTTTAGAGGAACACTCTCGCACTCTAAAAATAGTAAGTGTTAATCAAAAAGAAGTAAAATTTGTACTAAAGGTTAGGTTAGGTTAACAATTTACATTGTTTGGTGAACGTATACCATTTTGTTTTGGAAAACATTTAAACAAGCCATTTTTATTAGTATACCAGTGAAACGGCATCTATAAAATCAGTTTTGAATAACAAATAGAGTTGCAACTCAAAACAGTACAGCGCGACAGATAGGGAGCCCATCGCCGCTCTATGCCGTTGGATGTATGTGCAGTCTTAAGTCCGTTAGTCGCCTTTTACAACACCCAAGGGAAGAGAGGGGGTGGTAGTATTCTTTTACCTCTACGCGACACGGTTATATAAAATGAAAAGTATTTAAAAGTAGGTCAATCATCAAGGGACGATGTTTTCTCTTTACGACTGTAGCACGCTTGCCTACTGCTTCAATGAGGTGCTCCTCACACAATTTTATTAAAACTTCACTGGACTCGTGCCAGCTTTAAATTAATAATTTAAAAATGAATAACTTACCGCAAACACACAAAGGTACAAAAGAGAATGAAAAGCTTTCACGAGATTACACCACTAGCAGCATTCATAATAAATAGTACGACATTATTTATCACATAATGAACAAGATGAAACATACGCGTGGAGAGGTTTTACCGCGTAAGAGATACTTTATGTAGATGAGGCACAGGTAGACATGACATGTTCTGATACTATGAGCGCTTTGTGTTTTACAAGTCCTTTTTAAGTTAAGTGGTGGCCACTCATTAGAACAATACTTTCAAACCATCTCTTGCATATAATCACGACTATTATCTCCGAAGGGTTAGTCAGAGACTAGGCAATGAGGGCCGCAAAAGCAGTCCTCTGCCATAGTCCACTTTTCACCAAATAGCGACTACACAATATGTGAGTCCATCGCCGCTCTAAACTATTGGATGTACTGTTTTTTTTTGACTCGTCATAGTGACTGCATCCTGCTTGATGGTAAGCAGCCGATGCAGTCCAAAATAATGAGAGCGCTCCCCACCGTGGAATAAGCACGGTAACGAGCGCACCCATTCATGACGGCCTGCATAAATGCCGTTTCACGCCCCACTTAAAAGACCCGGGACTGTAGGAGCTGGGAAATACATGCGCCGGCAAAGAATTCCAAAGCCGAATAGTCTTTCAGAGGAAAGACTTGCCAAACTTTTTGGTACGAGTACTGATAGTCTGTACAGTATGATAGTGGTTCCTAAGACCAGCACGTGTAGTTCGGGAGAAGAAAGGAAAGGGCGGGATAAGATCAAAAAGTTCTTCAGAACACTCTCCGTAGTAATTCCGATAGAAGACACTGAGAGAAGCAATGTCTCTACGCAGCTGGAGGTCCTCAAGGGAGGCTGTAACCTCAACATCTCCAATAATGCGTACTGCTCGCCTTTGCAGTCTATCAATTGCATCGAGGAGGTATTTAGCGGAGCCATCCCATAGATGGGAACAATACTCTATACTCGATCGCACCTGAGTCTTGTATGTGCAGTCTTTGGTGCGTTAGTCGCCTTTTATGACACCCAATGGAAGGGAGGGGGTGGTCGTATTCTTTCATCGCTACGGGACACGGTTGTTACGGTTGACACCCATATCTAAAATATAAATAATTCTTATAAAGATGATCCGAACACCGGTTCATATTTAGCCACACATTTTTCCCTGAAACCCCGATAAAGGACTTAACTGTTACTTATCTGAGACACGTTTTGTTTATAAGTAATTTGTAATTTTAAGTTATACTTGGCCGCGTGACTAGCTCGCGTTCTTTCTTTCGGCATCTTCTGGAGAACCGGCCGGACATGAACTATTTTGTGCCGGACATGACTGTAAAAGCCGGACATGACTGTAAAAAGCCGGACATGCCTGTAAAAAGCCGGACACCTGGCAACCCTAGCTGTGGTGGCTGCTTTTCATCAGGCCGAATTCTCGTGTTTGGCGGCACAGTAAAAAAAAACTATCACCTGAGTGTGAGCGAGAGCGAGCAACTAGTGAGCGGTTGCAAAAAAGCCTGTAATATTTTAGTTGTATTTCAACCCGAAAAAATGATGACTGCGAAACGCAAACCTTCTCCAAGAATTTCCATAACAAGCAGTAGGGTGCCATTAGCGACACAGTGACTTACGCGGTAGAAACTTGTGGATCTACATTAGGTTTGTCCCCTTTATGAAATAAATGGCCAGAGTGACATGAGTACACACATAATTATTGTGTACCACATAAAGTAAAGTGAATAACAGCCTGAATGCTGTCACATTGCAGGGCAAAGGCCTTCATCATTAAATCAGGTCATAGCTACAATTGATGGGTCTTAGATAAATGATTGGTCTCACTGCGCTCGACTAGATATCTCCGTCGTACTTGTCAAATGCGGCAATAAATACTACGCCGAAGTCGGCGTACCCGAGAGCCACTCACACTGATGTAGCGAATTTTTTATTAAATTTTGGGCATAATTCAATGTAAAATACCAGTTTGCGTAATTAAACTGTGTAAAACTAATACTACCAAAAAATAAGAAGGACTGCATTCTTGTAAATTGTCATAGATGAGTTGCCGCATTTACGGAGCTGTTGTTTTAGATAGGGCGGTATCTAATCAAGCGCAGCGAGTCCAATCATTCATCTAAGTGATGGGTATTTAATCATCATGCTTGCCAAATACGGGTTTTTTTTTAAATTTGACCTCGACAGCCGCCGGAGCCCTTATTTGCGGTAATCCTCTTTCATACAAGTTCTCGCAATAATTCTGCTCGCACTTCCATTCCGCATACCACACATTCATCCATCACCGTTCATTCTTTAGCGGTGGGTGTTCCGCTTATGTCTACCCTATGCGAGCTACTATCCTATCCTTTTATTTTGTTTCTTCTTATTTCTAAATACATGGGTCAATAAGTGTACTCTTGATTTATTATTACTATTTTCTAAATCTTATTCTATCACAGTTTTACAATTTCACTTATTCTACGTTCTTTTCTTACAAATATCATTTTCAGCATTTTATATGCTGTTACATTTTCTTATTGGCTAATACTTATTCTTCTAAAAAATACTGGGTATTTCTTACTCTGTAAATGCCAAACGCGTTTTGGTGATCATAAATCCTGGCTATGCATCGACAAATTAGAAAACACACTTAGATCGACCTGGGAATTAAACCATGGACCTCTGGATATCTAGTCGAACGAGCGTTTGACATGCGTTTATATATGCGAAGGAAAAAGTCCTCAGAACAATAACTAAAGCAAAAAGTCGGTATCGACATTTTCCTTCGGGAGTAAGAAGGTTTATGAAGAGTTCCACGTGTGTTTTATTTGCTACAATAGGTGTTTTGAGACTTCACTTTCATTTCAATCTACATACAAACATAGGTGTACTATTAAAAATATACCACTTGAAATTAGTTTAATGCGCATGTCGCAAAGCTATTATGAAATAATGAAGAAGGTTTATTTCTTGAGCAAGCAATTCATAACATTTTGCGTTGTAAGTATATAGTTGTCAAAAGCACACGATCCTTAAATCTTTTATATAAAAAGGTCGTATTTACATATCACACAACTTTTTGCTCTTTTATATTAACGTAATTTTGTAAGGTTTTGTGAGACCCTTGCCCCTTCGTACACAAGGCTACGCAAATCTCCGATACTCGACGATTTTAGTCTCCAAGCGACTACCGCCATACAAATTGGAGTCGCGGGACAAATGTCGGCGACGCGACTCGTGTACGAATCTCAATGGATTTGTATGGCGCTAGTCACTTGGAGACTAAAATCGTCGAGTATCAAAGATTTGCGTAGCCTTGTGTACGAAGGGGCTTAGAATTACCATAGCAATCAATAATTGCTTTATTTCGCGCCGGTAATCGTACTTAAATTATTAAGAGATTTTATCTCGTCTTAATTGAGTCCCAACTGAGTATTCATTACGCTATTAAAAGATTAAGTCTTACTGAAGAACGATCTACATTCATCGCCAGAGCTTACAAGGACGCTATTTCTGGATGGTTTTGACCTATGGATCTTTATGAAACGAACCTAATACTGGCTGCCTATTAGGGCCTTTTTGAGCCTATTCAAGGCTGGAATTTATTCGCGTCTGCGATTCCTCTGTGTTTCCTCGGGTGTCCACAGGCGGAGCACTCGTTTGCCTCATTTTAAAATAAAAAAATAAACATCGCACAGACTAAACTGATGGAACTAGTAACGAGCTGTTTGGCAGGCGGCTTCTTTGATAATGCAGTCAAATAGAGGCCGCTTGCTATAATTTCTAAAAGATTAAACGATTTGACGCGGGAGTGACGCCTTGACCTGTGCTTTGTAGAAGGACGTTTCAAGCGGTTAATAAAGTAAAGTATAGCCTACGTAGGGTAAAAACCGAATAGTTATTATAAAAAAATATGTACCTAAAAGGAATAATGCAACATGTATATCAAAACATAGGTCTTTGATTTATAATAGTAGTCCATTTTTGTGAACATAATTAATAATGGTTTTGAGTAAATCCTGATTTATTTGACCTCTCAAAAAAGGGATAGTTGCCTACTCTAGCGGACAGTAGCCTAACGTTGAAAATGTTTCGGAGGATACTTGTCTCGTGCGGGGATAGACGCCTCACAAAGTTTTTTTTAAATTATATCAGTTTAAGTAATCAGTCTTTACCGTGTGTTGATACACTTAGAGACTACTTTAGTATGAACAAGGTCGATTATTTCGGTTCTTTGGTATATTTTATGCATTGTGAACGCAAA
The DNA here is from genome assembly GCA_963921215.1 of Scoparia ambigualis. Classification (NCBI taxonomy): domain Eukaryota; kingdom Metazoa; phylum Arthropoda; class Insecta; order Lepidoptera; family Crambidae; genus Scoparia; species Scoparia ambigualis. The sequence goes on along the minus strand of OY992511.1, from coordinate 7,986,802 downwards.
ATTTAACATGAACTGCGTTCGATTATTTTTTCCATTTCCAAATCCTTGCCCTTTTTATTTGCAAAATAAATAAAAACTAGTCAACAATAAAACGTAACAATCAGTGTAATTGAAAATCTAATGCATGCAAAGAAATAAAAAGTGGACTGAAACCACAATCAGTAATAAAAATATCAATAGAAATTACTTACCAATATAGTTTCAACCACTGTCGAAGTTTTCGTTCGCACGGGCGAAACGCGTGCGTCTATACTGACGGTTCAGAGACTCTTCCCTTGGGTGTCGTAAAAGGCGACTAATGGACTAAAAACTGCACATAGATCCAACAGCTTAGAGCAGCGATGGGCTTACCACCTGTCAGGCTGAGCATATGTGCTGCAGTCGCTATATGGTGAAAAGTGGACTATGGCAGAGGACTGCTTTTGCGGTCCTCATTGCCTAGTCTCTGACTAACCCTTCGGGGATAATAGTCGTGATTATATGCATGCACTTATATAAATTAAAACCTTGTACTCTGGTTATCGGGCTAAGCGTTTTGCCATGTGGACGGTCACCGAGGTGTTTTTGGATTAAATATTTGTAGCATTCGCTCGTTTACGTTGCAGCTGGCAAGTTCAGGCTGCGATGCGTGTAAGTTAAACAGATGTTGCTATTCCGGGCTCCTGGATTGTTGACCTAAATGAAAATAGCTAGAAATCGTACTTTTAAAGATTCGTTAGCTTCGTTCCTACATTTTACTTAAGATGTTAGTCGTTCGTTGCACATGCATTTGAGACATGGTGAATAGGAAAAAACATTTAAGATGCATGTAAGTCTATGTGACAAGAACTGAGCCTAGCAACGCGACTTTGAAAGAGTTTTATTGAATAATACTTTATTTTGTATAAATATTAAATAAAGTGTGTAAATTATAATCTTTAGTCATTCTAATTATTTAAATTTCATAAAATTCTGTGAGAATATTAAAAAGTCCAATTTCGATGTAGCTTTCAATCGCAAACAAAGAAATGTTATTAAAATTTTGAGAACTATTCTAGTGACTCAGTCTTATTCTAATTGCATATTATGAATCTTATCAAGAAAATTTAATAGTGAAAAGCTCCTAATAATTCTTATAAAAAGTACAATAATTTTTATTTTTTTGTTACAGGTATTGCCGTTCCCAAAGGATGTGTTTCTTCACAAAATGCGATAATGTAGAATGTTGAATTGAATGACAATGACAACTTTTCGTGAGTGCGAACTACTTCTAAGTGTAATTAAAGTTAGGAATAAAGCGGTGATACATTGAATCCGTGAAAGTTCACAATCAAAATTATGGAAACGTGTCGTTCGTTACAAAATGGATATTATGCATAACATCACACTGGAAAGGGAAAAGTTTTACGCGGCTCACGACTTCAAGAACCCTGCCGGGTCGGGGAAAGTGGAGGTAAGTTTCTTTATACAACAAGGTGCGAATAAAGCAGTCTGTGAAGTTAAAGATTTTTATCGTGTAACGACGCTGCCTGTTGCTGTTCCAAAATATAAATGAAAGTATACAACCGGGTACTAATATTAACATTATTATTTTATTAATAGTTGAAAGGCCTTTGCCCAGCATTGGGAAAGCGGCTAATAATACTTACTTACAGCACTTCAAGATAAATAATGGGAATCGGAAAACATCGGAAACAATCGTAAAAGTTACAAAAACAAAAATATTTCTTTCGGATCTCAGAGGTGAAAACTTCTAAGATTTGATAAAGCAATGTTGAATAAAAACATTAGCATCAAGCACTGACAAATTTCGACGGGTGAAAACCAGACCTCGGAAGCCAAGTGGTTATGACAGCCACCCGGAACGCGGAAGGTGCGTGGTTCGATTCCTGCCCGATGTTGTCGTTTTTTTTCAATCTTTAAAATTTTACTTAAATTTATTTAAGCGTTAATAATACGCTAAGATATATTTAAAAAAACATTAAACAATTTTACTTACAAAACAATTTGAAAAAGTAATTTATTTAAAAAAACACTTCTAATTTCAACTTTATCGCAAACAAATAAATATAATTGTTATTTCTAAGAAAAGCAAATTGGTTACAAGCCATACAAGCGGCGCAGCCATGCCCTTTATTTACCTTGAAGCTGTACACCGTGGCTCCGCGACCCAAAATTAATGTGTCGTGGCCTTTAAGACCTTGCCTTGTCTCTGATTAACCCTTCGGGGAAAATAGTCGTGATTATATTATGTATGTATGTATGTTAGAAGTTTGTTTGGGCTATCGATAGTATAAAGGCGTTACGAAACCTGTCTGTAACCTGTAGCTGTTCCGCCATTTCATTTGCCCGAAAGTTTCCGAAGCATTGTACTGCTGCCTGAATAAGAAATATAGTTACAATATAAAGTTTATCGGCCGTCACGACATCCCGATCCGATCTCTTTCATCGTATCGGAAAGGGTCGCAGAACAGTTCGCCTTATTCAATGGCTAGGCAATAAATTAGGGAGGAAATACGTTTCTTGCATTGATATATATTTAGGCTGGCACATTATTCAACGGTTTTCAGTATTCATTGCTCATGATTTGCGCTTTATCGGAGTTCTGATACAATTAAGGTTTTCGGAGTCGCATTATAATTTACGATATTAGGAATAAGCTTTCAGAAGTTGGTAAGAAATAAGCAATTGAGAAATGATTAAAATAATATGTAAATTAAAATCGAGGTTGCCAGTAAGATAGCTAGTTCCTTAGTGGTTGAGGATTCAGGGTGAAGCACGCTTCCACCTTCGGCCTTATTTAGTCGTAGGCCGTTGTAGAAAAAAAGGTTCATTTGTAAAGAAGGTTTTTGCTATATTATATCTATAGATACTATATCTATAGATGTTCAATACAAACCATCGACAAACAACTTCTGCGTCTGCATTCGAAAAACAGTACTTATACTACTATTTAACTTGTGTATGTAAGTACGTACCATAACTGTATAGACACTGCACTCACTAGAAAAGGTTGCAAAACACAGTTGCTCCTCAATTTTCCCTTGTTAATAAGACCTTTGTCGCATTGTAACGGCCACTCTAGTGCAGACTTGTGCATTTAATAAGGTCTTCTGTAGTCACGCGGACCATTTGCGTCGTGGTTGCAAACTGCCTGTATTAAATTGCATTTACGATTGTAACAAGACTTACAGTTCTTTTTTCTTATTATTTCAAGCGCTGCATTGTCCAAATAATACAATATAATTAAACCATTTGTTATATGAGCCATAGAGAGATCACTGGACAGACAACGGGTTTAGACCGTCTCTGTGGGAATTAGTAACTAGCTGACCTGACAAACATTATCATATCTTAATGTTAACACCTATTGCTATAAAATGTTTACTGGAAAAAAAAACAACAACCAGTCCCATTCGAGTTTTCCTGAGACTGGTTGTTGTTTTTTTCTAGTAAACATTTTATCCTGAATCTATATGGCATTGTGATTGCAAAAATTACAATAATAAAGATATTTTTTTAAAAAAAAAAGAAGGCGGCAAACGTACAGGCGGGTCACCTGATGGAGGAAATCACCGCCGCCCATAGACACCCGCAAAACCAGAGGCGTCGCAGATGCGTTACCGACCTTTAAGAAAATAATAGAGTTAAGGAAGGAATAGGAATTTTGAGGGAGAGGGGAGGGGAAAGGGGCCTCCGGAACTCTCACTGGCCGGACGAAAAACAATAGCACCAAGTGCCATTATTTCACGCCGGATGTTCGTAAGAGGGTAGTATTACCCCAGGCGAGCCGGCTCAATACGTGTGGCTCTACCACTCAGTCAGTGTCACTCATTTAGCACCATCCATGGGTCACGTGTAGGGTCTCAAGGGTAAAGCTATGGACGCGAGTAACTTTAACCCCCAAGCAATTTATAAGCAATTACGTCTTTATCGATTGTTAAATACTTGCAATAGTATTTCTTTCGACTGTGGGGATAGACTTCACAGTGACATAATACCGCTGGCTTGCAGCGTAAATCAGAAACTACTAGAAAAAATTCAACGAGTTTTTTGGGGTCTCCGTAGCTTAGCGGTTAGAGCAGTGGACCGGCAAACCAAAGGTCATGGGTTCGATTCCCATACGAGCTTTCCTGAGACTGGGTTGTTGTTTTTTTCTAGTAAACATTTTATCCTGAATCTATATGGCATTGTGAATGCAAAAATTACAATAATAAAGATATTTATAAGCAATTACGTTTTTCTCGATTGTTAACAACTTGCAATAGTATTTCCTTCGACTGTGGGGGTAGACTTCACAGTGACGTAATACCACTGGTTTAGAGATGTGGCTAGTCAGATTGACTCGAGTACTGACTCGAATACCTAGCAGGTACTCACGTACTCGAATATATAAAATACAGTACCTATTCGGATTCACAATATTCGAATACAGGTTTCGAGTACTTACGGTATTCGAATCCTAAGTCATGTACTTTCATAGTAACCTTCAAGCGTACAGTCGAATTTTGAATGTCCACTGCAATTTAACATAACTTCAGATTACCAAAGTAGTAATTGTGGTTCCTTTTTTATTAAGTTTAAGGATTTTTATTAGTAACTAATGGGACAGAATTAGTACTCCGTACGGTCGGGGTCACCGCCGCTTTACCACTTTGCAGCGATTTTCGTATATGAAGCGCACCGACCACCGGGTACGTGCCCGTACCAAATAGACGACGCGGTGTACAAGGGATTTTGACCTTTAGACTGGTAAAGCGACGGAGTCCGCCATTGTACATTACATTTTTGTTGATTAAGTATTAATAATTTTATTGAAGATGTTTATGTTTTAAAAATAATTGTTCTGTTTTATTTCATAAGAGTAGGTACATTCACTACTGATCAAAGCTTTATTTTTGTATAATTTCAAAGTTTTTTTAGTTTCAATAACTTTAGTGAGATTATCAAAGTGAGTAAATCGTGCTTCTAGAACTATAGAACTTATTTAGTATCTATACATAATAAGAAAGTTAAAAATTCCAATTGATAATAATAATTATTAGTTGCTAGCTTTAATATGCCATAAATGCCAAAAAAAATATTATATAATAAAATGACTGATTATACAATAATTTGGTTTTATTTACATATACTTTCTTATCGTTCATACATGATTTATGATGAAATATTACGATTTGTCGTTAAAAGCAAACTACAAAGTTCGATTCAAAAAGTACTTGTGTCCACTGAAGTATTCGAATACTCGTGCCAGTATTCGAATACTTGTCCAAGTCTTCCGACTCGAGTTCTGATTCGAATGTTTTTTAACGAATACCAAAATATTCGAATACCAAAAATAGCAGACTCGGCACTCGACTCGCAGCGTAAATCAGTTAGAAAAAATTCAACGAGTCTTCTGGGGTCTCGGTAGCTTAGCGGTTAGAGTAGTGGACCGGCAATTCAAAGGCCATGTTCGAATCCCATTCGAGCTTTCTTGGTTGTTATTGTTGTTTCTAGTAAATATTTTATCCTAATTCTATATGGCATTGTGAATGCAAAAATTACAATAATAAAGATACCTATTGATTTAAGTTTTATGGTCATACTTAAATTATTTATAGAAATAATATATCAATACCTGTAATTTCAATTGACGTAAAGCACATTTTGGCCAAAACGAGCTATGAATGCCATCTTACTTTTGTTTTTTTTTCTTTTTTTTCTGTCTAATCCTCAGAATAATAACTTTTAATCCATGTAGCGATACGGCCATTAATAACGATTTTAGACACATTGAAAATGTAACGTAAAGAAGGTTTTCAATTTCAAAACATAAAATTTTAGGAAGTATGTGATGTAATTTATATTAATGCATAACGTAAAGAACGTCAAAATCTTATTTCGTTTTAACAGCCCAACCATTTAGGTACTCTATATAAAAAAGGGACGTCAAGAACATTTTATTGAATTTTCTTACATGTAAGGCACATCTATTTTATAAAACAACAAACTAGACTAAAAACTAAATATTTCATCAGCTGAATCTCAGGATTTTAGGTATATTTTGCCTACATCACTTTTCAATAACTTAATAAAACAAGCGTAATGAATTTAAAAACTTATTTTGGCTCTCTTGTAAAGTCGAGTTTTGTGCTTTACGTCAATTAATATTACAAGTATCGATATTGGAAATATTTAATCGTTCGTTGACCGTCGATCGTTAGATTTTATTTTAAGAATTGATGATATTAATAACTTTTATAATTATTTTTTCGGATTTTGATGAGGCTCGCTTGTGACCAAATGATTGGAAGTGTTAAAAAGGAGGCGTATACCCGGAAATGAATAGGCTAAATAATAATAGTTTGAAAAACTTAACTTATTTAATAGCACTTTCATTAGTATCCATTTTTTTGCGCTGAAGGATGCAGGGTTCTGTTTCCTTTAAAATTAAATTTTCGCCATTCTTTCAAAAATTTTTGGGGGTTAAAGTTACTCGCTTCCGTAGGTTTACCCTTGAGACCCTACACGTGACCCCTGGGTGGTGCTAAATGAGTGACACTGACTGAGTGGTAGAGACACGCTGCGTTGCAGCGCGCATTGGGCCGGCTCGCCCGGCGTAATACCACCCTCTCACGAATATCCGGCGAGAAATAATGGCACTTGGTGCTGTTGTGTTTCGTCCGGCCAGTGAGAGTTCCGGAGGCCTCTTCCACCCCCCCCCCCCCCACCTCTCCTTACAATTCCTACTACTTCCCCTAACCATATTCCTTTCTTAAAGGTCGGCAACGCATCTGTGACTCCTCTGGTGTCCATGGGCGGCGGCGATTGCTTTTCATCAGGTGACCCGTCAGCTCGTTTGCCTCCTTCTTATATTAATAAAAATCTTATTTATAGCATTATACTAAAAAAATAAAGTATATTATATAAAACGTAAAGCTGGGTCGTGTGCTTCATACTGGATTTACATAAAGACGTAATCGAGACGAGACGGCTACGAGAGTTATCTCCAAAGGTTTACACACACCCCCAAAGCCTTTTCAAACAAACAAATAAGACTATTTCAGAAAAAGATTACGATAGTATTCCTTAGAATACCATTACACACATATTAAGATTGTATGACTAACTCGCTTTCGTTCTTTTCACACTCCGTTAGTAAATGTTGGACCCCATCCATCTTATCACAGATGGGCGAATCGAGTTACTCCAGCAAATTTTCGAGATGGAAAATCGAAGTTTGTAAGCAAGAACTACTTACAACCTATTGAATTCGGATTCAATAAATCTTGGGACATAAAAGGTTGACATTAAATGCTTTCAAATAACACTATTGTTTCTTCTTAATTTTATTTATGGTAATAACGGGTAACCCTTTCAAACATGAATTATTATTTTTTGTCTAATTGATTTGATAAATTCTACACAAGTATAGTATGGTAAGAAGTCTATGAAAAAAATAATTTAAAAAATCCAGGCTGTCTACTTTTCAAGAATAATGTGGTTTTCTTTATGTGTACAAATGCGGCCACTCGACCTTAATTATAATAAGATGAATTTACATGAAGTATTTCTAAAATTAATAGAAGTTTTAATATAGTAACATTTTATTTCATGACTATTTATGAATTAACAAAATTAAATTATCATTTTCAAATTAACAAATTAAAGTTATTTCTCTTTTAGCACATAGATAATCATTGGCACAAAAAATAATCATAAAAAACAAAGAGCATATTTTTATGTGTGGAATGCTAAGAAACAATTTTTATTTTTGGTTAGACATAAGTGAACCTTGCACTTCAAACATTTGACACGGGATTTTCCGTTGCAAGTTTACTATCCAGGTTTTTTAATATTACTACGGCCAGATTTCACCACAACTGATGTTAGTTTATTTATATATTTAGGCCGATAGTACGAGCGCACTTTACCCGGATTTCTCAACTACAGAGTTCTACCAATAACCGAAACAAAAAAAAAAATTCTACAAATTTCTTGCCTCGAACTACAGTGTTGTGGAACCAGCTCTCGGCGGCGTTATTTCCGGACCGTTACGACTTAGGGATCTTCAAGAAACGAGCCTATTCCTTCCTTAAAGGCCGGCAACGCGTCTGCGATTCTTCTGGTTTTGCGTGTCCATGGGCGGCGGTGATTACTTTCCATCAGGTGACCCGCTTGCTCGTTTGCCTCCTTCCACTATAAAAAAATAAACCGATAGGTACAAATAATATAATAGTTTACAACCGTTTCACTGCTCGTCAAAGCATCCATCATTAAAATCAGGTCTTATCAAACGTTTGCCAAATGTGGGTTGCTGTTGGGGATAACAAATCCGAAATATGTAATGTAACGTAAAGATTTACGTTACATTACATATACATACAAAGCACAACTATTATCCCCGAAGGGTTAGTCAGAGACTAGGCAATGAGGACCGTAAAAGCAGTTCTCTGCCATAGTCCACTTTTCACCAAATAGCGACTGCACTGTCATGAGGAGTGACTTTTCAAAACGGCTTATTTCAGTATGATAATTTTTTTTAGAAAAAACGAAAATAGAAATATTTATCACATATTACATTTTTTAAGTTATGTAACATTTATGTACATAATTTAGGTAGGTTAGTAAATAGTTAAGTTTTTTTTTATTTTTTAAGTCTTCATTATTACGAGTTAATATCATAGGATTTAAAGAAATAAGCCATTTTTTGCAAACTTTGTTGAAATAAGACGTTTTGTTCCGGAGCTTGTTAGAAATAAGCCATTTTGTTTCGGCACTCCTAGAAATCTGAAAAAACCACCCGTTTAAAAAATACTGTTGACATAATTAGTATGGACAAGAAATAACCTGAAATAAGCTACCTTGTTGCGGAAAGCACTTTTTATGACCATATTTTTCAATTAGATAAGTGTTTAATCACCGAACACTTCCCATAAAATGATGTGGGTACACTCAAAGTACCGATTGTCATCAAAATTCAAAAAATCTGAAAACTCGAAATAAGCGATTTTGAAAAGTCACTCCTCACATGTGCTCAGCGTAACAGGTGGTGAGCCCATCGCCGCTCTATGCTGTTGGATGTATGTGCGGTATATAGCCCGTTAGTCACCTTTTACGACACTCAATGGAAGAAAGGGGTAATAGTATTCTTTCACCGCTACGCGATACGTTACATTGATGACAAAATTAATCGAAAAAAAATCATTAAAAAAATTGCAGTTGAAGAAAAGCTGGAAAATTTCGTGTCGTGAACGACACAGTAGAGAATGTAAAGCAAATAATATTTGATTTAAGTATTTTCATACATGTGATGATGATGATGATGATACATGGTGCTACTTATTAGAGGTATAATATGCTTTGAAACACACGTTTATGTTCCATTTAATTTCACTGACCTCCGCATGGGACCGACCACATTGCCACACTCACTGAGGCGTTCAAAAGTTGAAAATCGAAATGAAAATTCTTCGTTGTTTACACAAATCATAGCCTTATCGAATAAAATTCATAGAGACTAGAAGCCGAGAATGTTTTCAAATAACTGAGATATTCATTGGACAATATTTGAATTTCGTTTTAGAATACGGCCAAGAGCATTTTTAATCTGCTGATGGTTAGACTGTAGGAGTAGCGGTATACCAAGTTTACTCTTGTTAAACTTTCTTCGATGGCTGTTTGGTAAGAAATGGATGTTTCCAATTCACAAAAAGGTTTTAAAAAAGGAATATGTAGATTCCAAAAAGTTCTGAAATGTTAACTGAAACGATAATGTTTAACATTTTTCTTATTTTTTAAACTTTTCAGTAAACATTTTGTAATAGTAAATACTGGCTGATGTTGTTGTGGTTTGTTGTTATACAATTGGCAATGTGACACTGTTGGCACTAGTAACAATAAAAATTACATAAAATCTTTAATTTTTTATTAACATTCACAAGTCTGACGAAGGCAAGGTAGACTTTAGGTGCTAAACTTCGCGATATTAATGTTTTCTCTACCTTTTCTCTAAAATTTATATTTTAATTCATTCTTCATTTAATTTTATAAATTCAATGTTTTTTCTATGTTTGATAATTAGAATGGACTATGATAACACCACTGTTTTGTAGAACATTCAATTTTATAAATTCAATGTTTTTTCTATGTTTGATAATTAGAATGGAATATGATAACACCACTGTATTGTAGAACTATCAAGCCGAGACATAAAATAATAAATTCCCAGCGGTTGATGTTTTACATTATATTATTTACACATCAAACACGCGGTACGCCTTCTTGTGTAAATATTATGTAAAAAAAACAAGAGCTTTTACTAATATGTGGGCAACAGTCGGCACATTGGTACACCAATGAATTGTTTTTTAAAAGTCCAAAAGTTAGTCAGGCGAACGTGGGTTAATAAATTTTGGTGTCGATTTTTTATTTTTCCTATTTCGTTGTGAGCTGCCTTTTACCGCCGCACTGTTGGTCTTTGTGTATCTGAGTTATTTTTTTGCAGATGAGCCATTTCGTCCTTCATTGTATATCGAGCATTGCGAGTGAATGTTTGCTAAACGGATTTTGTGGACCCATCTGTTTATACAGCTGCTTTGATTGATTGAACACGGAACAACGTTCGGGAACTGTATTCAACTGATGGATTGCTTTGTCATATAATTTGTGCAGATTAGCCGTCATTTGTTTTCCTTTGGTAGATACTTTGTTTTTTTAACTTAGTAAAAACTTTTTTAACATACACCGCCGAGGCCAAGGGCGACCTCGGGTTTCCCCACCCAGTTAGAAAGAACTCGAAGGGGAGAGGGGTGGCTACCTACTAAAAACCTAGTACCATCCCTTCTATGCCACGGGAATGGCTCACGACCACGAACAGCAAGCACCGAGTTTTTCCTTTAGTACCTACATTTGCTTGGAAAGCTTGACGGGTGCGGTTTTCGTTTGTTGCGGTTTTGAAATTTAAGCAACTTTTGAAAAGCTGAGCTACCGGATGGGTGACCAAAAAGGCAATATGAATTTTCTGTGCTTCGGGAGGTACCTTAAGCTATTGGTCTTGGTTGCTGTCGTAAAATAGCAGTTGTAGTTAAACAATCAACTTTGCATTATGTGCCAAATGTGAATTATTGATGTGGATATCTCTGTAATAATGATGATAATCATGATGGTCAGTAAACGACAATGGCATATGTCATATTATCACGACTATTATCCCCGAAGGGGTAGTCAGAGACTAGGCAATGAGGACAGCAAAGAAGTCCTCTACCCATTGTCCACTTTTTACCAAATAGCGACTGCACATGTGCTCAGCGTGACAGGTGGTGGTGAGCCCATCGCCGCTTTATGCAATTGGATGTATATGCAGTCTTTAGTCCGTTAGTCGCCTTTTACAACACCCAAGGGGAGAGATGGGTGGGTAGTATTCTTTCACCGCCACGCAACACGGCTCAAGTAACTAATATAAACCTCTATAGTACATGCGAAAGTTATATGTTGAACTGAAATATTTCCTAGTGAACACAGACGTTTATTTTCATGCGATTCAAACCATTACGGAGATCCTAAGCAGGAGACAGTTAAGTCATTAGCGACCACAATGCACTTATATCCCTTTAGCTTTTGAGAAGTATGAAGAACGATCAACGTCGCACAGCCCAAACACTTAGACTAAAACCTGGAATTGTAATTTTGTATAAAGTCCTCGCGGGAGCCAATAATAAGTTATATCGGAGTATCAAATTATCGGCACAAAAAATAACAAGATTTATTATAGACCTTTGTTTCCGAACAACTTCCTTGTTCGTGAAAATTTATATGGAAGATAGAAAAAAAAGAATACCTCGAAACATAAAGAACATGATTAATGCTTCTCTTAATACGTTAAATAGATTTTTGTTGTCTTTTGTTTGTTTGTTGCTTGTTATTATTAATTTGTTTACTGTTTATCAACTTTTTTTTATATAGCAATGTAGACATAATGAAATGGAATTAGCTTTAATTTGTACACGATCGAGCGCATTAGTTAAAAGTAAATATGGAAAGAACACGCCATCTTTTATATTATTACTTTCTACCTCACATTGATTATTTTCAAAAAGTGTTATTGCGATGTGCGGTCAGCCTCAGAAGTACAACTTTAGTTACATGTCATACTGATTTGTTGGATGAATTTCGCGAACGCATTATTCAGTAGCAGCTAATTTTAGGGTCGCATTATTAGCGAAAGCTTTATTTATGTTCCTGTAATTTATTATTAGATGAATTTCGCGATCTCCTTTTTTAGTGGCAGTAAATTTCAGAGTAGCATTTTTTTGCAGTAAATTTCAGATTAAGTAGCATTTATAGCAAAAGCTTATTTTTAATACATTAAATACATATGATTAAGAAAGGGGGGGGGGGGGCTGCGGCCCCCTCTGATATTTGTCAAAAGTCTAACCTAACTGACAGAACTATAGTTTTGCATACTTAACCATTTCTTTATAGTCGGGGCCTCAGGCCCGAGCAGGAGGGACAGCCCCCCTGCACCCCCCGATGCATGGTGCATGATTGAAATTTTTTAAATAATGCGATCCTGAAATCTGCTGCAACTAAATTAAGTGTTCGCAAAATATATCCAACATAAAATATTGATTCGCTAAAAAATGCGATACTGAAATCTGTTGCATCTATCTATGGCGTTCGCAAAATATATCCAACACGAAATATTGATTCGCTAAAAAATGCGATTCTAAAATTCGCTGCAACTGAATAATGCGTTCACGAAATTCCCCTAACAAGTCGTCATACTAACTACTGCGTTCTACATTGTTATTGCACGAGAGCGCGTTCGTTCCGAACGAGTTGGTGTGTTACGGTAACAATTAAATGCATGCATATGCATATAACCACGACTATTATCCCCGAAGGGTTAGTCAGAGCACCACCGCAAAAGCAGTCCTCTGCCATAGTCCACTTTTGACCAAATAGCGACTGCACATGTGCTCAGCATGACATGTGGTGAGCCCATTGCCGCTCTATGCTGTTGGATGTATGTGCAGTCTTTGGTCCGTTAGTCGCCTTTTACGACACTCAAGAGAAAAGAGGGGGTGTTAGTATTCTCACGTGACACGGTCAAAGGGCCTTGCGTATAATAAAAAGTCACACTGCGACTTTCAGCAGAGCGATGCAAACGCGATACAGTCGCGTTGCAGTACCTAGCTAGGTACTAGTAGCTAGCTACTTTTACATACTAGTGCTCGATAAACTAAACTATACCCTAGATACAGCATAAACGCTTCGAAAATGTCTAGACACAAAGCAGGAGCGAGTAAGCAATGTTTTCAGTGATATACAAAACAAGTAATGTTCAGCTCTATTCGTAGTTATTTACGTACTTTACTGCCGGTTGCTTTGCTTATATGACTGCATTACGGAGCTGTTAGTGGAAGAAACACGACTTTTTGAATGCTTTTGAGATTGATGTTAGTAAAATACCTAAGTATAAATTTCCTTTTTACTTTAAAACGATATTTAGGTATTAAAACAATATAGATATTAAAATTACTAAACAAATAACAAGATGATTTACACGTTCCCGTCATAATTTCATCATTGCATACAGATGATATTCCTATGTTCTATATAAGGCTCCTAACATTCCATTTTCTGCTGATTCTAGACTTTTGTAAGTAAATATATTCCTCTATTAAGTGGCCATTGAATACAGACTGCAAGAAATAAGGCTGTCGCTCCATAGCTGTTTGGAAAACGTACGTCACTTCCCTTTAACTGTCAAAGTTTATGAGTCCTTTGGTGGTACCCTTAGTATAACGGTGAAATACCCAAAGAGATTATTTTTTTGCAAACTCAACAAGTTCCAATGACACTCAAAGGTAGTGTGAAAGGTAGGTACTCGAGAAAAAGGGATTTGTAGGTATTTTTAACGGTACTTTCTACTACTTTACCCACCATTACTTGTAATTGATCACAATACGATTCCCAGTTTAAGCCATTAGCTTAAGAGGTCCCTTACATCTCGACTGCGATTTTTGCTAAAAATGGCCAATTTGGGCGTTCTCGATCTCAGAAAAAAAATACATTAAGTGGTTTTGACTTATTGAATAGTGTAGAATAGCTATTGGCATAGTGCGTTGCGGCCTCGTTTTTTTGTAAATTTTGATTAACTTTTTAATTTAACCCAAAATTGCAGAAAGAGATTTTCATAAAATCCGCGAAGGCACTTTTTTGAGCTCCTAGATTAAACTACTGTTCTAAACAAACGAAATAAAAAAAAATAGAATGTTATCTATTATATAGTCGTTTAGTGCGTAGCGGCCTGGGATTTTTTAGATATCTTTGATTTTATATAGAAAAAAAATTAATTCTAAAACAAAAAACTTCGAAAATCGCTTTAAGTTAACTGTGAATTTCTCCTATCTACGATAATATTATTGAGCAAAATGTATACCAGAATAATTGTTACTTTATGAGGAATAAATATTTGATAATGAATTTATTATCCCATTTCAATAAAAACGACAAATACAACTGCAAAATTACTACGAAATGGGATGCGCCGGTCGTCCGAACTCAGCTTATTCTCGCAGAGTGGGGATTTGTAATATTATTCATGAATTTATTATCCTATTTCAATAAAAACTATAAATACAACAAAATGCAAAAATGGGCATTTTACGGAAAAATCACAATTGAGATGTAATGGGCCACTTATATGATGACGTAATTTTTAATTTTTTTTTATACTATTTTTGTGGTGGGCTCTTTATTCAAATAATACTAATAAGAGAAGAGCTGGGCTCTTTGCGTAAAAGGCGACTAACGGATTGAAGACACACATTCAACGGCAAAAAGCGGCGATGGGCTCACCGCCTATCACGCTGTACACATGTGCAGTAGTAGCAATGCACTGCTTTTGCTGTCCTGCATTGCCTTGCCTCATTTTCATCATTCATCGTCTTTATTATGAATTATAACGATGATGAGGTCGAAGTTGTTTTTTTTTCTTAAATAATGGCTTCGTGCGATCAGCACATTTAGCCAGTGTCAAGTAAGATGTAATAGTAATTTTTTTTTTTTTTACAATATTTGGATGATAATGAGTGAAAATGAACTTTTAATGGTAAATGATTTTCCCCTAAACCCCTCGAGACACAATGAAGCTGTGGGACTTTATTGAGGTCTCACACGGACTTCTTGAGAGAATTTGAACAGTGATGTTGCACTGTTTTGTTTTATTTGCTAACACTCATGCACGTTCACAAACACTTATAATCCACCATATTTCACATTAATATTCGACAAAATATAAATTATAGAAAATAAAAGAAAACTACAGACATGAGCGCTTCATTTTCCCGCCAAGAAGTCGTCGCAGTTGTCACTGTTAGAAGAAATGACTTTATTTTAATACTTGTTACGGCAGTTGACACCACTTCACCCGATCTAAGGTGGAAACAGTTAAAACCATTGAAACACAAAAATACTACTTGTTGCCATGGCGATAGACAGACAAGCCTCACCAGCAACCAAATGTAAATTAAGGGGATCCTACACGAAATTGTGAAAATTTACGTATTTTTAAGTTACTCGTACCTCGACGTCAAAACTCAATTAGCGTAAGGGACATAGGGCTTAAAAAATATATTGTTCCATACTACTCAACATGTTCTCCTCCACCATTCTGTATATTTAATTTTTAGCAATCTCTTTAAAAAAGTCCCTCACACCACACAATATTTTGATGGTAATCTTCAACGTTGTGTCATAAAGTACACTTAATTCAAAATTTATATTGAATTTTTAATGTAAGCACCAAATCTAATTTAAAATTTGGCTTAAATACCTTACAGTTTCCTTTCTGTCCTTTACACTATAAAAAATTAAAATAAGTGTACTTTACACCATTTTAGCTTTTTATTACACAATACCAAAATTGAGAATAAGTTCCATAAAGTTTCCATTTTGCCCTTTACACCACGGAAAGTTAAATTTTTATGTACGTTACGCCACTTCATGGATTTATTTTGTTTTTTTTACATCATAATCTGAAGAACCTTACGCGGCATAAAATAAACTTTTTCGTCTATTACACTTTAAAGATCGAGAACTTTGTACTTAATTTTTTTTTATATATAGCAGAAGGAGGCAAACGAGCAAGCGGGTCACCTGATGGAAAGTAATCACCGCCGCCCATGGTCACCCACAAAACCAGAAGAATCGCAGACGCGTTGCCGGCCTTAAAGGAAGGAATAGACTCGTTTCTTGAAGATCCCTAAGTCGTAACAGTCCGGAAATACCGCCGCCGAGAGCTGATTACACAACACTGTAGTTCGAGACAAGAAATTTCTTGAAAAACGCACAGTAGTAGACCGCCATTCGTCATGGTGATGTGGATGGAATGACAGTCGATTGCGTGTAGTGCGGTGAAGGAAATTAGCGGCAGGGATCAAGCCGAACAATTCTTTAGAACACTCCTCATGATATATACGGTACAAAAAACAGAGAGACGCAACGTGTCTCCGAAGAGCCAGTGGATCGAACCGACCTGAAATAACCACGTCGTCGACAATTCGAGCAGATCTGCGTTGAATGCGGTCAAATGAAAGGAGTTGGTATTGGGGTGCTCATATAAAGACAAAATATGGGCTTCAAATGTCAAATAAAGCCCATGTCCATATTCATATTTTTTAGCCGATAGGGTAGCTGACCTGTGCTTTATACAGTTGTAAGCGGTGGGCAGGCATGAAATACTGACCGCTCTATTAAGCACACCCAGCTTTTTCGAAGCTAATATAACTTTACCTTCCAAATGACCACGAAACTGAACGTCACTCGAAATATCGACGCCAAGGATTCCAATAGTCGGATTGATATCAAGGGGCTTGATACCAATCCGAAGCTCCCTCAAAGTTCAGAGGTACGACGAAGGGATGTTTTTTCGCGGTAAATGCGCAAACTTGTTGTTTTGGAGGGGTTAAAGTGGACTAGGTTATGTCGGCCCCAATTCGAGACATGGATTACATGTTCTCGGTGTCAGTCACAAGTTTATTCCGGCTCTCGATGACGCTTTCCAGATAAATATTAGCTCGCCCGGTGTAGAGCGTATCCCCAGTACTGTCGTCTGCATAGCAATGAATGCTGTTGTAATGTTTCATGCGACATCACTAGTTTTGCCAAATAATAGCAAAGTTGAAATAATAACTACGAGATTCATTAAATACCATTATTTATTTTTATTATTCAACAAAGTGATTTGGATGAACTGATTTTAAGCATGCCAATTTTACAATAAAATTTTAAAAAATCAACCTTTTTCTTGCTTTTTTTGCCAATTAGATGACGACCTTAACGTAGCTGTTGTTAAAATTGCATTTTATCTTAATTTTTTCAACAGAATTGGGATAAAATTGTGCACTAAAATAATGTTGTGCTGATTATTTAATTAATGCTCTAAGTATACCTCTCTAATAAAAAAAATGTTAAGCATTTATTAAAAGATGATTTGAAAATTAATAACTTCTCTGTTCCTTTAGCTTGTTTTAGTTATATAATTAAGAAGAAGTATCACTTTTATTTATTTCAATAATTTACATTTTTCTTGTATTATTAGAAGTTACTTACTACTTTAATTTTATAACTAACAATATTACATTGGCCTTTACAACCAAACCGACAAAATTTGTTGGTGGAAGTAAGGGACAAATTTCCAAATTTACGCAAGAGTAAGGGTCACTATTTCTGTAATTTGATCATTTTGGTTTTCGTTTGCATTTCTAAGTAAAAGTGGACTAAATTTAAAGTATTTTTGTTAAAAACATATTTTATATAGCTTTTAAAATAAAAAAGTTATATCGTGTTCATCATCATCCTTGTCCCTTACGCTAATTGAATTTATGACCGTCGACCTACTATGCGCTGAACTAGTTAAATACATTAAAAGAACTTACTAAGTTAGCCCGATCATTGCACAAATTCGTGGCCTTGTTGAATTTAGAAACAATTTCTTTAAACAATAACAAACAATACATAAATCTAATGACTTCTAAAACATTTTTTTGGAGAACTTTTTTTATTTTAAGCATGAAACAATAATTCTTACATGAAAATATTTCTATTGAAATTCCGCAGGTCAAACCCCCCTTAAAAAGTATATTTTAATTTTTAAACCAAGCGCGTAATGGTTTTATACATTTCGCAGAATAAAAACATTGCTCTAATCAAATGACTTGGTCTGAAACTTCAAAGCAGAATTGTTCTAGAATTGTTCTACGACCTTTGGATTGCCGGTCCACTGCTCTAACCGCTGAGCTACCGAGACCCCACAAGACTCGTTGAATTTTTCCTAGTAGTTTCGAATCCCACTCGAGCTTCCTGAGACTGGTTGATTTTTTTCTAGTAAACATTTTATCCGTTATCTATATAGCATTGTGAATGCAATATTTCAATAATAAAGCTATTTATAAGCAATTACGTCTTTATCGATTGTTAAATACTTGCAATAGTATTTCTTCCGAATATGAGGGTAGACTTCACAGTGACGTAATACCGCTGGCTTGCAGCGTAATCAAACTACTAGGAAAAATTCAACAAGTCTTGTGGGGTCTCGGTAGCTCAGCGGTTAGAGCAGTGGACCGGCAATCCAAAGGTCGTGGGTTCGAATCCCACTCGAGCTTCCTGAGACTGGTTGACATTTTATCCGTTATCTATATAGCATTGTGAATGCAAAATTTCAATAATAAAGAATTGTTCAAATTTTAAATATCAATATGATTGATTTTGCTTTGAAGTTCTTAAGAGACTTAAGTCAGTTTTTGCGATCGCGCGGCACCCCCTTAAGTAAATTACATTAATTACAAAGGCATTTAGTAAAAACTACGTAGTTTTTTACTATTGTTCCAGCTAGAATTTACTGCTGCTTAAAAATAAAATTCAAGTAAAACTAGTTTAAACTATGAAAGTTCGTTTTAACTAAAAATGGGTTTTAACTGTAACTTTTCTATATTTAGGTCAAGACGGAACGGAACAACTAAATATCTGAAGCTCACCGCTCACATTCAAGAATGCTTAACGATAACATCGAAAATTGACGTTGTGAAAACATCGAACTTGTAGATAAGCAAACTAACTTCACATTTAATATAGAACGTCGATGTAAACGTACTAGCCAGATTAAGGTGGGTGTAATAAACTGAATGCTTTATACAAAAGTCTTAACACATACGTATAGGTCACACTAAAAGTTTCCTTCATTTACATAAGCAATATTTAAAAAGTAATTACAACATTTGAAAATGGAACTCTGGCTGTAGAATACAGTCTGTTTTATTTGACTGTAAATTGCTTTTCATTGGACATGGAGTTTGAGGAACTGCTATTTAAATTGACTGCGAGTTCGGCATGAGTCCAACTTAGACCAGCTTGGATGAACTGGTTTACCTTGAGACGGCTGACCCCAAGTCCCTATCTACTGACCTCAATAGATAGGGTATCGCAACTGGAACTACGGGTCCGGTTGTGTTTTCAGAGGTACTACGGGGTTCCGGTTCAAGCCCCCCGCTGGTCGTGCCTTTAACCAGGCGCCTCCGGCGGGATCCGGACATGGGTTGGACTCGTAGTGGCGTGTGGTTAGCTGTAGAGCTTGGGAATGTTCGTCTGTTCTGGTATTGTGTGCCAGGACTTCCAAACTCGTGCACAGCGAGCGGGGCCTAGTAGCGGTCTCTGAGGGGCCAGAAGCGAAAAGTCCTGCGGGGAACGTGATGTTCCCTTATAGTTGGCAGCTTTGTCCGGTGGTTTTCATTGGACATTGGTGTTGACATCTCCGGTACTAGTCTGGAGAACTAGTAGAGGCGGCTTCCTAGATGCCGTAGCCTCCGGTCCAGCCAGCCGCGTAGGACGTGGGAACTGGCTAGGCGCCCGGATGGGTTCCGAGAAGTGAGTGTGCTTACTACTCCGCTACCAAGGTGGACACTTGGGAGTCGACTTTATAGTCGACGACCCTAGCAGTGGCAACTGCGAGTTGTGCCCTTCGTGCAACGAGAAGTGAGCGAGTTCGACAGCTCCGGCTACCTATCTGGACAATAGGCAGTGAACTACACGTGTTCACGGGGATACTCTCCCGAGACACTAGTCTTATGAGTACCGAATGAAGAGCGCGCTGCGGCGGGCACTAATTTGGCGTCAAGACCTAACGTTGATGGTCTCCTGCGCGAGTGTTCTACACGGAAAGAAATTATTAGTTGGGTTTACTATATTTCAACAAAATTTTAGGGTTAATATAGCATCTACTCTTGAGTTTTGTTGAATGAACAAAAACTTTATTGTTGATCAGTTACGGTAATTTGAACTTATTACATATATCTTTTTTAACTATAAAAATGGTTATTTCAACAACTTGAACAGTAAAATCAACAATTACCTATTGAATTATGCATGAATTGTTACGCCAACAAGTACAAATAGGTAAAAACAACTGTTTTCATATCAACAATAACTTTTCTGTGAAAACAACAATTTGTTCATGTTGCTTTAACCCATCACTTTGTTAATTCAACTAAAGTGTCGCCAACCCGTGCAAAATCAACCTTTTTGTTCTTTCAGTGTACTGGCGCAGGGACGTCTGGCACTTCTTGCATAACCTAACGGTTGGTCTCGAGGTGCCAGTACAAATAAACTTAGTGAAATAAGGAGAGGGGATGTAAATTGCTTTTACACTGTGGCGCCAATTTAAAAATTGCGTGTCTGCATTATCATGGATTTAACTCGAGAAAATTTTCGTAGCATGATTTTCTACGATTTTTAAGTGTAATTTGACAGCTCAACAGAGCATCGCTTGGCTTTAATCTGCTTTTGGCGATGAAGCACCATGCAAAACGACTATTTATAGCAGGTTTGCAGAATTCAAGCGCGGTCGTGTCAATCTCAGTGACGAATCTCGCGATGGTCGCCCGTCCACCGCTGTAAACAACAAAATCAACGTTGCTGTGTGCCGTATGATTGAGACAGACAGGTATGTGACCTATAATGAGATTTGCGGACCTTTAGACATAGGTACGAGTCAAATACATTTATACTACACAAACATTTGGGTATGATAAAGCTGTGCTCGCGGTAGATCCCACACAATTTGACCGAGGTTCAAAAATCGGACCGCGTCACTTGGTGCAGTGCCATGCTCACCAGATTCAACGAAGGTGCGTCAAATTTGGTGTGGGACATAGTAACAGGTGACGAAACATGGATTTATTGCTACGATCCCAAAACAAAGCAGCAATCGAGCGTATGAGTCTTTCAAGATGAGCCAAAACCAACTAAAGCGGCGCGCGTGAAAAGTGCATATACGCGGATGTTTGCTTCTTTTTTAAATAAAACTGGACACGTAGCTACTGTTGCTTTAGAGAATCGTCGTACCGTGATTATTGACTGGTACATGACTATTTATTTGCTGGAAATTATTGACGAACTCCGTAAAAAATAACCGTAAACGCCGTGTTATCTTGCACCACGACAATGCTATTTCACACACGACCAGACAGACAAACGAATTTATGAAGGTGAAAAACGTAAAACTTATGAGCCATTCTGCATACAGTCCCGACCTGGCACCTTGTGACTTTTTTCTGTTCCCAAAAATTAAGAACCAATTACGCGGCCAACGATTTTCAGCACTAGAGGCTGTCGAAGAGTATGAAAAACACGTTTCTGAGGTTACCACGGAGGAGTGGCACAAACGTTTTGAAAATTGGTTTAATCGAATGAAAAAGTGCATTTACGCAAAGGCAGAATATTTTGAGAAACAAAAAAAGTCATTTTTGACCTTTAATAGTATTTTTCTCTTATTCATTCCGGAAACTTTTAGTGCGCCCCACGTACAAACAAGGTCTTTGGTAAAAGGTATATATTGCGCATCTGGGCCATACTATTAAGTTCAAAGAACAACAAATTTTTTTTTTAAACCAGCCACTTAATGTTTCTGAAGACAACTTAAAATAGAGTTTCTCCGCAAAATTTTGAAGGCTCCTGTTTATTAAATAAATGACTTAATGCAAAAAAATCAAACATACAGACATATAAAATCTCTTTCTTTAACCGATGCTGAAAAAGTAATAAAAATTGGTCCAGTTCTGAAGGAGGAAACAGGGGACTACGAAACGTCATTTTTCTGTGTTTTGTATGAGAATTTTGCATGACACATAAGTTCAAAGAACAACAACATATTTTTTTAAACCAGCCACTTAATGTTTCTGAAGACACCTTAAAATAGAGTTTCTCCGCAAAATTTTGAAGGCTCCTGTTTATTAAATAAATGACCTAATGCAAAAAATCAAACATACAGACATATGAAATCTCTATCTTTAACCGATGCTGAAAAAGTATTAAAAATTGTTCCAGTTCTGAAGGAGGAAACAGGGGACTACGAAACGTCATTTTTCTGTGTTTTGTATGAGAATTTTGTATGACACATAAGTTCAAAGAACAACAACATATTTTTTTAAACCAGCCACTTAATGTTTCTGAATACACCTTAAAATAGAGTTTCTCCGCAAAATTTTGAAGGCTCCTGTTTATTAAATAAATGACCTAATGCAAAAAAATCAAACATACAGACATATGAAATCTCTATCTTTAACCGATGCTGAAAAAGTAATAAAAATTGTTCCAGTTCTGAAGGAGGAAACAGGGGACTACGAAACGTCATTTTTCTGTGTTGTGTATGAGAATTTTGTATGACACATAAGTTCAAAGAACAACAACATATTTTTTTAAACCAGCCACTTAATGTTTCTGAAGACACCTTAAAACGGAGTGTCTCCGCAAAATTTTGAAGGCTCCTGTTTATTAAATAAATGACTTAATGCAAATAAATCAAACATACAGACATATGAAATCTCTATCTTTAACCGATGCTGAAAAAGTATTAAAAATTGTTCCAGTTCTGAAGGAGGAAACAGGGGACTACGAAACGTCATTTTTCTGTGTTTTGTATGAGAATTTTGCATGACACATAAGTTCAAAGAACAACAACATATTTTTTTAAACCAGCCACTTAATGTTTCTGAAGACACCTTAAAACGGAGTTTCTCCGCAAAATTTTGAAGGCTCCTGTTTATTAAATAAATGACCTAATGCAAAAAAATCAAACATACAGACATATGAAATCTCTATCTTTAACCGATGCTGAAAAAGTAATAAAAATTGGTCCAGTTCTGAAGGAGGAAACAGGGGACTACGAAACGTCATTTTTCTGTGTTTTGTATGAGAATTTTGCATGACACATAAGTTCAAAGAACAACAACATATTTTTTTAAACCAGCCACTTAATGTTTCTGAATACACCTTAAAATAGAGTTTCTCCGCAAAATTTTGAAGGCTCCTGTTTATTAAATAAATGACCTAATGCAAAAAAATCAAACATACAGACATATGAAATCTCTATCTTTAACCGATGCTGAAAAAGTAATAAAAATTGTTCCAGTTCTGAAGGAGGAAACAGGGGACTACGAAACGTCATTTTTCTGTGTTGTGTATGAGAATTTTGTATGACACATAAGTTCAAAGAACAACAACATATTTTTTTAAACCAGCCACTTAATGTTTCTGAAGACACCTTAAAACGGAGTGTCTCCGCAAAATTTTGAAGGCTCCTGTTTATTAAATAAATGACTTAATGCAAATAAATCAAACATACAGACATATGAAATCTCTTTCTTTAACCGACGCTGAAAAAGTAATAAAAATTGGTCCAGTTCTGAAGGAGGAAACAGGGGACTACGAAACGTCATTTTTCTGTGTTTTGTATGAGAATTTTGCATGACACATAAGTTCAAAGAACAACAACATATTTTTTTAAACCAGCCACTTAATGTTTCTGAAGACACCTTAAAATAGAGTTTCTCCGCAAAATTTTGAAGGCTCCTGTTTATTAAATAAATGACTTAATGCAAAAAAATCAAACATACAGACATATAAAATCTCTTTCTTTAACCGATGCTGAAAAAGTAATAAAAATTGGTCCAGTTCTGAAGGAGGAAACAGGGGACTACGAAACGTCATTTTTCTGTGTTTTGTATGAGAATTTTGCATGACACATAAGTTCAAAGAACAACAACATATTTTTTTAAACCAGCCGCTTAGTGTTTCTGAAGACACCTTAAAACGGAGTTTCTCCGCAAAATTTTGAAGGCTCCTGTTTATTAAATAAATGACCTAATGCAAAAAAATCAAACATACAGACATATGAAATCTCTATCTTTAACCGATGCTGAAAAAGTAATAAAAATTGGTCCAGTTCTGAAGGAGGAAACAGGGGACTACGAAACGTCATTTTTCTGTGTTTTGTATGAGAATTTTGCATGACACATAAGTTCAAAGAACAACAACATATTTTTTTAAACCAGCCACTTAATGTTTCTGAAGACACCTTAAAATAGAGTTTCTCCGCAAAATTTTGAAGGCTCCTGTTTATTAAATAAATGACTTAATGCAAAAAAATCAAACATACAGACATATAAAATCTCTTTCTTTAACCGATGCTGAAAAAGTAATAAAAATTGGTCCAGTTCTGAAGGAGGAAACAGGGGACTACGAAACGTCATTTTTCTGTGTTTTGTATGAGAATTTTGCATGACACATAAGTTCAAAGAACAACAACATATTTTTTTAAACCAGCCGCTTAGTGTTTCTGAAGACACCTTAAAACGGAGTTTCTCCGCAAAATTTTGAAGGCTCCTGTTTATTAAATAAATGACCTAATGCAAAAAAATCAAACATACAGACATATGAAATCTCTATCTTTAACCGATGCTGAAAAAGTAATAAAAATTGTTCCATTTCTGAAGGAGGAAACAGAGGACTACGAAACATCATTTTTTTGTGTTTTGTTTGAGAATTTTGCATGCCACGACGACGTACTGTTTCCTCTTAAGAAAAACCACATACCTACCAAAATTTAGAAAATCAACAAAGCAACGATCATTATTTTACTAAAATAGAATGTCCAAACTCAAAGTCACCCTATAGACCTACAAAAAATATATAACGCACATGAATTATAAAGTATCATGTATCAATCATTGCACGGGCTAACATCCATTAATGCTAATACTTACAGCAAACTAGCAAGAGCTCACGCACATACCTCGTCATGCGAAGTAATTGATTACAAGTGAACTACAAATATGAAATTTAGAGCGTAATAGTCATGCGTGCCAGTGAGATCTTCACACTAATAACATTCTCGCTTGGTTACATTTTTCTATGTATTGATAAATCTAGTTAAAGGTTTAGACGACAGACCAGCGGTACAGTGCCTCTTGACAGTGGCAACCGCTCTATCCTAACGCTAACTGAGTGGTAGAGCCGAGCTGCGTTGCAGCACGCATTGGGCCGGCTCGCCCGGGGTAATACTACCCTCTCACGAATATCCAGCGTGAAATAATGGCACTTGGTGCTGTTGTGTTATGTCCGGCCAGTGAGAGTTCCAGAGGCCCCTTCCCCCCCTCTCCCTCAATTCCTATTCCTTCCTTAACCCTTCCTTTCCTAAAGGTCGGCAACACATCTGCGACTCCCATGGGCGGCGGTGATTGCTCTCCATCAGGTGACCCGCCTGCTCGTTTGCCTCCTTCGTAAATAATAAAAAAAAAACTAAAAAAGGAAATCGCGAAACTCATCTAATAATAAATTTATGGGAACATAAATAAAGCTTTCGTTAAAAAAATGCTACTCTAAAATTTACTGCTACTGAATAATGCATTCGCGAAATTTATATAACAAATCAGACTGCACATACATCCAACAGCTTAGAACAGCGATGAGCTCACCACCTGTCACGCTAAGCACATCTGCAGTCGCTATTTGGTGAAAAGTGGACTATGGCAGAGGACTGCTTTTGCGGTTCTCATTACCTAGTCTCTGACTAACCATTCGGGGATAATAGTCGTGATTATATGTATTATTTAAATAATATTTACATTTTGTTATGAAGTCAAGTCTTTTTATTAAAATATTAGTGTGTACACTAGTAAACATTTAGGTACAATAAACTAGAGAAGACACCGCCAAGCAAGTTTGGCGCACTAAGGTGCAGCAGCCCACTGTGATTGCGCGTGATTCAAGCGATTGTGGACCTTGCGGCTGCACCTTAGTTTTAGGATTATTTGTTTATTGTACCTCAATGCTTATAAAAGTAGGATTAAGTAAAACTATTGTTAGCTATAAGACCCGCTTTTACTGTACCTTATTCCTTACACAATAAAACTTACTTACTTACTTAATTCTTTTTTTACATATCATAAAAATATTCACGACTAATGTCCCCAAATAGAGACTGGGCATTATGGACCGCAGATTCAGTCGACTGCTATTTAAGTTCAGCCGTCTCCAGAGCTTTCAGTGAGTCAACTCGTTCAATGATAAACGACTTTAGTCCAGCCAACTTTAATCCACTTTTTAAGAAATTATAACTGTACATGTGCTTAGCGTGATAGGAGATAGACTCCTGTACCATACGGCTTTTTTATATAGGTAGGAGTCGTCTCATACATACACCGCGGTCAAGGGCTACCTAGGGTTATGTGCGACTCTCCTCCTCCCTCGCCCTGTTAGAAAAGCTCGCAAGGAAAGGGGTGGTCTGGCCTACCCACTAAAAACCTAGTTCCATCCTTTTTGTGCCACGGGGATGTGTTAACCCTTGATAGGGCAGTGCCAAATATATTGACACCATATTTTGAACTTTATAAAATTGAGATAAGGTCGAAAACCAATAAAAAATTTCAACATGCTGTGCTCGTTAAAGGGTTAAAATGGAATGGTTAAAACTTACATAATTCACATTATAATGTAGATGACTCGAAGTACTCATTCGAACTAATAGGTAATCATAGGTGCACGCGATTTCATCAGTTTATACCTGAATGGCAGTGACCGATTAACCCTTAATCAAATTAAGCAATTGCCTAGGGCATCACGTCTGGGGGGGGGGGGGGGGGGCACCAAAAGAAGCACAAAAAAAATCCGTCCTTAGGGCATCACGTCTCACTCTCACGTCACCAAAAAACACACCAAAAAAGTTTCTAGGACTAATTTGAAAATTCGCGCGTTTTAAGTTGACATAGAGTCCGACCTAGAGTCATAACTCCGCTCCCGCTTGCCCATGCCCAGTCGCTGCCCGCTAGTGCATTCGGCAATTCGAATGCACCGGAATTGCGATCAGCCAATCACAAACCACTTACCTGGAGCCCCCGCAAATCTGTATCAATCAAATGTTTTGTTTTTTGAGTACTAAATTGTGCCGGCCGGCTTCTATGCATACATAATACAATTAATTTGATAATTAATAAGTATGTCAATAGTTTCAGTAAACTAAAAATCTACGCTGTGCGTGTGAGTTATACAGTGAGTGCATACAGCACAAATTAGTGTGAGTCGACAATTAATTTAAGTTCTGCGGGTCTATCGGCCTAAAAAATATGGAAATGGACATGGGCTTCATTTGACATTTGAAGCCCATAATATGGCCATATAAGGACAAAATATGGGCTTCAAATGTCAAATGAAGCCCATGTCCATAATTCATATTTTTAGCCGATAGAATAGCTGTTCATAATATTGTGTTCGCTTAGGTAGGTACCTACTTAACATTTTATTCTGTTATGTTTTGATAATGTTCAAAGTCAAAATATCTAAAGTATTAAGTTTCATTTAAGTACCTACCTAATTACTTTTGGTTATGTAAATTTACTCAAACCAGTCGAAGCTGAAGGTTTTGCAAGCTCCGAAATAGTTTTTTCTATGTAAGTAAATTTGAGAGGTCAATGACATGCGCGTCAAATGATACCTACTGAAAGACGACTACCGATATCTAGCGGTCGGACGTGTTTCTTAAATTTAAAAGCTAATAGGTATTGTTACAAGCTTTTACTACACTTCACGTCAAGTAAGTTTTGAAGTTTGTACGGGCGGAATATTGCGATCGATTTTTGAGCGTCTTCCAGCGGTCCGATTGAGCTGAAATTAGGTATGAAGGACATACTCAAAGGGATTAAGATGTATTCCCTCCCGCCCGGTGACAATGGAGTTGGTATTGGTCTGATGATCAGGTCCAGAGAAGGAGCTGCATTTACCCGATTCGTCAATTGTTTTTATTTTTACCCGACTGCGGGAGGGTAATGTGTTTGTCAGTCTATGTATGTATGTTTGTTCCTTTGTACCATTGTAGAGACCAAACGCGTTTACCAATTTTTATGATTTGCACGTCACCGATACCGATTTGTCTTAACCTTGCGAGTGTCACCAAGGATTATGACAAAAAGATACGAAAAAGAAGATAGATATACAAAGATACAGCAGACAAATTCTCATTCTTGAATGAAATACCCGATGCCGATAAAATTATGTGTCCCGATCAAACTGCAGAATACAGTCAGCACAGTACAAATCTAGTAAATACATATCCAGAAGACCTTAAGAGGGTTTACGCATTTCAGTTTCCCATACAAACTTTCATGTTGAAATTTTTTAAAAACAATAAGCCAATTTTATTGAAACTTTGCATGCTAAACTAAAATACAGGGATCTAAATAGTTTGTTGAAAACATTTTTAAAAAACGTATATTTAGCTGAGTTATTGCGATTTAAAGTCCACCATAGAAAGTTTAAAATCGCAATAACTCATTTAAATAAACGTTTTTCAAAAATGTTGTCAATGTTTTCAATAAACTATTTAGATCTCTATATTTTACTCTAGCATGCAAAGTTTCATAAAAATTGGCTTATAGGTTTATAAAAATTTCGACTTGGAAGTTTGTATAGGAAACCTAAATGCGTAAACCCTCATAACACCGAATTAATAACAGAAATTCATAGGATATGTCATAGGAGGTAAAATAAGTTCCAGAGCCAGTGATTCGGCTCGCACAAGTTTACATCAAACTCACGCACAATTGTATAAAATAATACCTACATGATGATAAAATTGAATCTGCTTTCTCTAATGTGCCTGCGTATAGTTTTATCGCTATTCAAATTGCTCAGCGGAACGTTCTTTTTCAAAATTAAAAATATTCAAAAATGAAAAAAGGACAAAGATGATACGAGAAAGGCTCGATCACTTATCGATATTATACATAGAGTCCGATATGTTAAAAACGTTAGACTTTCATACTATCTTGCGTGAATTCAATGCCCGAAAAAGCCGCAATGCGCATTTGAATAAATAAATAAATTATGCTTTGGTTTTTATTGTTGTCGCACCTACTCCACTTCTAAGGTACGTTACATCTCATCATCTTATTTTACAAAAAAAACTAATGTTTTTAGGCGGTAAAAGTTTAAAGACCGATTCTAATTGACATACGGTCAATTATGTGCCTCATACATTTCATTTTTAGGATTTAACTCGGTGTACCAGGTGCCCTAGAAAATGTAGCAATTTGGCTTCGTGATGGCAAAACGAGCCTAATTTGCCGCCAAGAGTCTAAATTAGATAAAATTAATGTCTGTGAAGATTTATGAAAATGATAAAAATTATTTCACCCACATTTTATCGCTATTCAGAATATTTCTTGTTCAGAATTCTTTTGTTTGCGTAAAATTGTTTATGAAATTGGCGGAAGGCGAAGAAATTAATTGTTGATAAAAGCCGTATCAAACAGATTTTATTATGAATCGTTTTATTGAAATGGCTTCTGTTATTTTGAATAATGTTTCGAGATTTTAATAATTTTGGTAATGTTTACAACTTGTTGATTTTATTTTTACTGAAGCAATTAGGTTATAAAAATAGCTAGTATATTATTCTAAGGCTAGTATAATAGAAGCTTGTAGAATAGAATGATAATTTCCCGGTCGGATCAATTAGGTTAAATCTGTCTTTCTATGGCGATGGGCTCACCACGTAACACGCTTAGCACATGTGCTGTTGAGATTTAGGAATTTGGAGAATCGTGGACTGTGGCACTGGACTGCTTTTGCGGTCCTCACTGTCTGGTCTCTGACAAACCCTTTGGGATTAATATAATAGTCTTGAATAAAGTATTTTTTTTATCAGTGCGCACAATTTTTTATATCATTCAGTTACGTTAATAGACATCATTTTAATTTTTTTTAAACACTTGTGGCACTTTTCTAACAAAAAAATTGGCGCAACTTTCAACGTCAAATTTGACAGAATCGAGCATAGACTATGCGATATTTTGCTATCACGATACATAAGATGTACCACAGAGCTGAAATAATCAAACTTGTTCATACTAAAGTAGTCTGTAAGTCTTTGAAAACACGGTACAAAATCAAGTGTGTTTTTGTAGGTGCGGTCTCATGCGACCGCTTGGGGCCTGAGGGTTTCAATTTATTATTTATTTAATTTGTCCGGCACAATAAAAAATAACTCGTGGTTACCGGGTGAACGAAAGGTCACGTGTCGGTGTAAGTGCATTGACCCGCCCGGCCGCCTGGTATCGTAATGTGTAAGAGTTCAATTTCGCGGTCCACGCTCGATTTACCATGATCAACGGTATTTTTGTGGATATTAAGTTTCATCAATTTTTGTTTCTTTAGTTTTCACTTAAATAAATAAAAATTAAATCTGTAGCTATAGATTAAGTTACTCTATAATTTAAAAAAATATGCGCACCAAAAAAAATCCGGTATTCATGTATGTCTTATGTAAATTTTTGATCTAAGTGAAAAAGTTATAACCATAAAGAATGTTGATAACCTATCTCTCTCTCCATAGGTCGTGTACACCTGGAAGATGGACTTCAACCGCAGCATGCTCAGCGCGGCCACGCTGCTGGTGCCGCAGAACCCGACGCCAGCGCCCTCCACCACCATGCCGATGTGGGCCCACAACTCCTGGGTGTGCCTGTTCGCGGCCATGCTGGCGATCGCCATTGGCGGGAACGCAATCGTCATTTGGATTGTCACAGGTATTCGATTAATTTTATTATTGTTCATCGTCATCATCAGCCTACTTGTTCACTGCTGGACATTGGCCTCTCCAAGTACACGCCACTGAGCACGATGCGCGGCTACCCTCATCCAGCTCTTGCCAACCACCTTGCGAAGATCGTGGCTCTACCTTGTCTGTAGGCGTCCTACGACTATCCTATTTTGTCCCACTACAGAACAAAGGCCTCCCCTCCTTCTTTCCACTTTTTTCTGTCTGCCGCCACAATGGTCCGATCAGACTGTTATGTCTTCGCCTTGGTCTGCCGCATCGCCTTCTAGAGTTAGAAGGTACCTAAACGGTAGTGGCTAAAGTTCCTCTGGCATGCAAAGGTGTTAGATTAAATAAAATAAAAAACATTCACACTTGGACGCGACGGCCGAGTGGCTACGCGCTCGGTCAATAATCGAAGGTCCAGGATGTAACTTCTAGGTCGGGCAAAGTATTTTCTGGTTTTTCGATGCTTTTTTGATCACCAGCACTCATTTGGCAAGCGTATAGATTACGCCAATACCCATTAATTGAAGTGAAGACTTGGAAGGATGGAGGCCTGCCCAGAAAGGGGGCTCTCTCTACTACTCTTATCTTAACTTTTTTGCACTTTTTTACTTTTTAATGACTTGATCGGTGATGTTCCAGTGAATGGTCAGGACAGATACACGCTTATCACACGCAATCGCAAAACAACACTTATTCGCAACAAAGCTGCTAATTTTTTCAAATAAAAAGTTGCAGGTCGTATGTCAATGACGTTGTTATTTTCATTCTAAAAGAGCTCACTTCGACGTACAAAGTAAGTAAATAGCTTTGACAAGATATGAACAAGTTGCATGCTAATTCCTAGTTCTATGCTAAAGCATCTCTTTGTTGTTTAAAGCCAGTGTTTTGCACGTACTTTCGATCTTGCGCTTTCCAATCATCGTTGTCTTCAAACGACGTTTCCTTTTCTCCTATAAGAATGTCCGGACCTTTTTTCCAACCACAAGAAAATAAATTTGCACGGAAATTTATTAGAAAGGACCTATACAAAAGAATTCTCTGCATCAAATTCTTACGACATTCGAAGCTTGCAAACTCCTTTATTTACGTGTTTTGTTGATCCTATTTTGGTAAAAGTTCACTATAACAAGATACTTTAAACTTTTATTAATACTTTTGACTTTAACTATTTCGGTATTATAATCATTAAAAAATGTTAAATTGTATGCTGACCTCACTATGTAACCTTCACAGCGAAACCGGGTTTACATAGAAAATACTTATAAATATATTTATATAAACACTGCCCACTTATATACTACACTAAATACCACATAGTAATACGAAATTAGATCGTTCAAATGGGAGGTTTGCGGCAAGGCTAAATTGTAATGTGGTGTGGAAATAAATAAATGATGGATTAAGGGTAGAACTTATAACAACATTAATTGGAAAGACAACGTTAATAGAAAATAGTAATATTCTAATATTTTTATTTATAATCTGGTAATAGCTGCTGTATTTGTAATTTGTAAAATCGGTAGATACTTGTTTTAAGGTACAAAGATTTTTATAATAAGATGTGGATAGTGGTGCTGGTTGTACAATCATTAGGATACTCATTGTACAATTGTTTATTGTCCTAAACAAATAAAAATAAAAAAAATAAAAATAAAATAAAAAAGACGACAAAATTATATTATTCGTTTGGTTTACCAAAACTTATTTTTTTTTTCATTTAAAAGATACCTTTACAGTAGCTAGCAAAGAAATGAATAACCAGTTGCAACCAAGCACCGCATGCGTTGTAATGGTGATAATCATTACATTTATAAAGTAAAGTCACCGTTTTACTGTGCCTGTGGCACCGCACTATTCTCCTAAACCACGCAATGGATCTTTATGCGGTTATCACTAAAAGATAGAGCGATAACTGATGTAGCGTGGACAAAGGCGCTGGCCGCTAGTATAATATAAATAAAAGTCAAGAAAAGTCAAATTAAATTTAAAAGACGTACATTATTGTCCCACTGCTGTTCAAAACCTCGCACCATTAAAGTCATCGCTACAAATGATAGATATTTAATTATAATACATACATACTTACTTATAATCACGTCTAATATCCCCCAAGGGTTAGTCACAGACTAGGCAATGAGGACAGCAAAAGCAGTCCTCTAGCATAGTCCACTTTTCACCAAATAGCGCCTGCACATGTGTTCAGCGTGACAGGTGAGCCCATCGCCGCTCTATGCTGTTGGATGTATGTGCAGTCTTTAGTCCGTTAGTCGCCTTTTACGACACCCAAGGGAAGGGAGGGGGGGGGGGGGGGGTGGGGTAGTATTTTGTCACCGCTACGCGACACGGTTGACGCAAAACGCTAATTTAAAATGCATGCATTGAAAAATCTAAAACGTACTTCACTCGTCCTCAGCATTAAACCCCAGGTCTCCGGATAAGCGCCCTGACACACATCACTTAGGTGACAAGAACAACAAGGTGTCATAACATTTTATGTTTTTCCAATGTATTTTTTACCCATTTTACCAGACCTTTAAAAAAACCTACTCATGATTACTACGCCCATTTAGGATGACTTTAAAGAATCGTCGCAAATTTTGTGCGAGCCTGGTTGTTGGTGATAAAAGGTTTTAATAAATTTGGCTTTCCATTGCTTTTTAACGTTATCAAAGATAAATTTGTATCATTCTCAAATATTAATCTCAAACCACAACATTTTATAAAACTTGAGCGATGCTTTAGAGCTATGAATAAAACGTTTTTATGTTAAGTTGTCTCAATATTATTAATGCATTATTTATGAAAGTAAACTGTATTGAGGATTGTGCTAAAGAAAAAATAGAGCAATTTTTAAAACTCATTGGTTAAACCCACTAGTTTAATAGTTTAGGCATGCCAATCATGCCTAATTTATTACGTCACCGACTAGGTACTTCAGTACATCCTCACCGGTTGACAGGTAGAGAATGCCTTATTGCCACCATTTGCTGTAATGTAGGCAATGAAGTTAAAAGACCGAAACAAGTTGGGACTATTTGGTGGGAAAGTGAAGGGTCATGTCTGCAGTTTTATTTAATTTTCTATAATTTGTGTTTTGTCAAATATTAATGTGAAAATAATAGTGGATTATTTAATGATAAGTGTTTGTGAATATGCACGAGTGTTGGCAAATAAAACAAAACAGTGCAACATCACTTTTCAAATTCTCTCAAGGAGATCTCAGTAAAGTCTCACTACTTTATTGAGTCTCAAGGTTTGGGGGAATATCATTTACCATTAAACGATTATTATTACTCAATATCATCTATTTTATGCAAAGAAAATATTCACTATAATATCTTACTTGACACTGGTTAAATGTGCTGACCGTACGAAGCCATTATTTAAGAGGAAAAAAACCTATAGTCACGTTTCCTACACAAGCTACGATGCTGTGACTACGACTACGACTGCTACGAAATACCGTTACGTTACGCCAATTTATTGTACATGGAGTGGCAGGGCAATTACCAGGGCAGGCTACAGGTACCATGGAGTAAATATTTGCTCCGTGGCCTGAAACCATCAATGGGACTATTAAAAATAATATGTAAACATCCTACGTGGAAATCAGGCATACGACCCAAACGGGACCATCGGTTTTACGTGCCTTGCGAAGCACGTAGGAACTCTTGATATTTTTAATTTGGTCACAGAGATGTGTGTAATCGCGTAGCGGTGTAAGAATACTACCACCCCGTCTCTTCCCTTGGGGTGTCGTAAAAGTCGTAAAAGGCTACTAACGCACTAAGCACTGCACATTCTTTCAACAGTATAGAGCGGCGATGGGCTCTCCACCTGTCACGCTGAGCACACGTGCAGTCGCTATTTGATGAAAAGTGGACTAAGGTAGAGGACTGTTTTTCTGTCCTCATTGCCTAGTCTCTGACTAACCCTTCGGGGATAATAGACGTGATTATATAGGTTACTCGCATAATGACTGATTACGTACACGCATTTTGACTTACACGCATTTTCACGATTATATGTATGGTCACAGATTCAGTGACCCGGCATTGCAAAAGTTGCTTATTGAGCTCATCAGCCTGTAAACGTGCCATAGCTAAGCACAAGCTGACCTACATAGAGAATAGTACTTGAGGAGATTGGGTCCTGACCCAATACGCGGGGCCGGTGCGGGTTGGTGAATCTTATCATAAGAGTAAAAAAGTTGTTCTCTTTGCAGCTCACAGACGCATGAGGACGGTGACGAACTACTTCCTGGTGAACCTGTCCTTTGCTGATCTCATGATGGCATCGCTCAATTGCCTCTTCAACTTCATATACATGTTACACAGGTAAGGTATTATGAACGGCAGTTTATATTTTATTAGTCTATACATTGTAATTGTCGTATTATTATCAGCCTTATAACGTCACAATACTGAACTCAAGTCGTCCCTCATAAACAAAGGAAATTAGGTCAAATCAAATTAAAAATTCCGTATCGTCAAGTTAAATAAACTTTTTAAAAGTGCTTGTGAATCGACCAAACACTGTTTGCTTACTAACTTTAGGGCGCCTTTTTGATGTAATGACCCTCCACGCTGGCCCAATGGGTGAGTTTTAAGGACTTCAATCTTCAATCTCACAATGTAAACTCAACCCAACCAATGGCAATGGAGCCCTAAGATGAAAATGATGAATCTTATCAATGAGGCTTATTTCCCATTAGTTATTGAGAGTGCATCGGATTAAAGATACGATTTTAACAACGAATTACTATGATATGACAGTAGATATAGTTCTTTACTTAACCCCAGGATTACATGCCTATGCTATCTACGTAGAGGCAGATTTTAAAAATTATGAATACAACCTTAATTTTTCTTTATACAGAACCAATTAAGGGCAAGTTCCACCCATGAAACTGAACAACTTTCCCCAAGACACCTATGTTCAAAAATGACAAGAAAAATTCGATCTCCCATACTATTGTCGTTAGCTGATCGGACAGTTTAATATGGGAGGTCGACATTTTTGGGTCATTTTTGCACATAGGTTTCTTGGGGAAAGTTGTTCAGTTTCATGGGTGGAACTCACCCTTAATTGGTTTTGTTTATATAAAAATTAAGGTTAAAAATAATAATAATAATAAATTCTTTATCGAAAAGATAATTTTACAATATTTTAACTTAATGCTAAACTCATTATGATAATTCATCATGATTATATGGTTGTATAAGATAACAAAACGTTGAAAGCAATGTCTAGCACAGGTGGGAGCTGCCCGAATTCAGGAGGAAGTGGGTTTGATTCCCATCTGTTTCGTTACCTTCGAGTGTATTTGAGTGTTTATTATTAACGCAAATAATTAAATATTACGAATTATGTAGGTCGTAAATAGGCGTTGTGCTGAATAGTCAGATCACTAAGTCAAGTGAATAGGCGTTTCGTCCAAGAAAAATTAAGTGAAATTACAAAGTTTGTTATTACTAGATTTCCTTTCATAGGTATACATTATGAGTTTACTGAATGTATAATTTTTATTAAAACGATAATGCAAATTACTTTTAATCTAACTTTTATTAAAAAGCATGTGTACCCTTACTCATTCTAGAAAACAGAAAATTCGAAATTAATTTCTCCTTATTATATTCTACTTTGTTTGTTTTCACCCCAAAGTAATTACGCTGAAAACAAAAACAGTCAGTACAAAACAATGTAGAAACTTATAAGCCAGGGACAAAAACTATGTCAATTAAGTTGAAAACCCAGTAATTCATAATTTACTTAATGATATTCAGAAATATGATGAGCTCCATGGCGCAGCGGCTAGCGCGTTCGGCTTGCGATCTTGCTCGGTAAGCAACTTTCGTGATGCCGGGTCGCTGGATGGGTGACCAAATAAAAAAAACATCTTGAACTCCGTGCTTCGGAAGGCACGTTAAGCCGTTGGTCCTGGTTGTTGTCGTAAGATGACAGTCGTTAAAACCCACCAACCCGCATTGGGCCAGCGCCAGCGTAGTGGGTTATGGCCCAATATCCCCACGTGCTATTGTTCACGTGGAAGGCCTGTGCCCAGCAGTGGGACGTTTATAGGCTGATGATAATGATTCAGAAATAATAAATTTACGAGTATTTCGATTTTAAAGCCATTGCAAGCGATAAAGGAGAATGACCAAACCAGCCTATTTGATATCTATAGCGTCTTAATCATTCATATATCAAAAATGTTCTGTTAAATTGTAATGATTACTGTTAAAAAGGTTTTCTATAGAACGCCGCGTTAAGAGTCAAATGATAAATAAATGCTGAACTGAACTGATAGTCAACATACGATAATAGACTAAGTCTATTCTATGTTCTAAAAACTTGTTTTATTCTATATATCTTTTTCTTAAAGTAGGACAGTTAATAAATAGGTAGGATACTTAAGCACTTAAATAATTTCATATAAAAAGTACAGTGGTCATAACCTAAAAATACCTAAAAAGTCTTAAGCTAAAAATGAAGATAGCTTGAAACTCCCGCATAATATTGTAATGTAATTTTTTCTTTATAATTTAAAGCTTTGCTGCTATTGATTACTACATATTTTATTAAAGCGCTGTGTTACGCTAGCAAGCTAAAAAACTAGCCTAACTCCCATAGTAAAAAGGTCATTCTCCTTTACTGTTTTAAGGTGAATGTACAAGTTCAGAAAATTATAAAATAAATATTTTTTGAAGTTATGCACGTTTGCATATATTTAAATCCTTTTTTTCGTGATATTGATGATCTATATAAACTTCATAGAGAGACAAGATAGAATTTTTTTTCATCATCATCAGCCTATACTCATCCACTGCTGCTATGCGATTCTCTAAGCGACACAGACGCTGCCCGCATGGCTGTGATCTGCTGTCTCTTTCCAATTATATGAATATGAAAGAGACATAGTCAATTCTCAGCGCTGCGGCAGCCGCTGCTACCAAGGCTTTACCTTAGAGAATCACACTGCTGGACATAGGCCTCTCCAAGAGCACGAGCCACGATCATGAGCGATATTTCGTCATAAGGCAGCAGTAAAAGCACGTGCTGGTCTTAGGAACCACCATCATACTGTCAGTACTCGTACCAAAAAATTTGGCAAGTCGTTCCTCTGTAAGACCATTCGGCTTTGGAATTCTTTGCCGGCGCATGTGTTTCCCAGCAGTCCAGGGTCTTTTAAGCGGGGCGTGAAACGGCATTTATGCAGGCCGTCATGAATGGGTGCGCTCGTTACCGTGCTTATTCCACGGTGGGGAGCGCTCTCATTATTTTGAACTGCATCGGCTGCTTACCATCAGGCGGGATGCAGTCACTATAATGAGTCAAATAAAAAAAAAGTATTTGATAATTTGGTCATTATATGACATCTAAGTGGTATAGTGTCAAAGCGTGTTCGGATGTTCGATGTTCGATTTTTGATGTTCGGATGTCTGGGCTCAATTCCCAGGGCAGGCAAAGTGTGTTATGAAATTTTTGATTGCCCGGGTCTTCGATCAACAATACAACTAGATGTCAGGTCGGCGCTAAAAATGTGTCTCGGTAAATAAGAGCGCACTTGAGAAGTGAGCTCTTTGTTTCTCGCAACGCATAACAGGAAAAAGTACTTTATTTGTGGCACTTTAAGGTTTATTTCACCACTTAATGTTATTGACGTATTTTCTTTATTTAAATGACAGGAGTAATTTATTGCTTTGAAAAACTATTTATTTACGTGGTCAGAATTTAGCTTTGATTATGTACGTGACGCGTTATCTAGTTGGTATTGTTGATCGAAGGCCCGGGATTGTAATCAACTACCATCTTTTGGAAAGATCAAGCCAGTTACCGATTGACTTTTAATTTAATGATACCTTTACCCATAAGTAGGACAGTATATATTATTATAGACTGTTACTTGTACTCGTAATAGAATATAGTAGAATAATTTTAGAATAGAATAATTTAATCTATAAATAATATGCTTTAAAAAATGTTTAATAAAATTTTCTTGTAAACAACTAAAACATATTATTATGACGACTTCCGTAGTCGAGGTCTGGAACACAAAAATGTTTGGTGTTTTCTAACTTTATATTTTATGTCTATTCGTTATCTACACATAACACAAGAATGAGGTGTTATCTAGTAAACCACTTTTAACAAGTTTTAAAAGATGCTTATTTTGGGCTAGATAATTGGCGTGAGCGTAGAATGATATTTATTTTGTTTAATAATTATGTATTTACACATTTTTTAAAATTCGTGTTTTGTTTAACCTTTAAAAGGCAATGGCAAATAAAAAAAACGACAAAAACGATATTAAGTAGAACGCTATTTTATTCACCCCATAAGATTGAAATGAAGAAATGAAGAAATCCTACTTTTTCCGTTAGACCGCCTTTTAAGAGCGCGCAGACAAAAACATCCAAGTCAAAAGTCTACGCGAGAGATACAATTCCCACTCACACATTGAAAATGCCTCTGAGGGTGTGAACGCGCGAGTCCGAGCGAACAAGTTATTTTGATACTTTGGTTTATTATTTTTACTATCATTTATTTTTCAATAGGCATATAATTTTCATAGGTAATTAGGTAAATAATACACTCTAACAATAATGTTATTATTTTAAAAAAATGTATAAAGTTAATGTTTGTATGTTTTCGCCGTGTCGCGTGGCGGCTAAAATAATACCACCACCCCATCTCTTCCCTTGGGTGGCGTAAAAGGCGACTAACGGACTAAAGACTGACCATGTATCCAACAGCATAGAGCGGCAATGGGCTCACCACCTGTCACGCTAAGCTCATGTGCTGTTGCTATTCAGTGAAACTTGGACTGTAATAGAATAAATTTATTTGCTGTGTAAAACTTAAGACTAAATACATAAAACTTATAAAATAACATTTGTCCACATAATAATATAATGCATTACAAGAGTGCCGCTTATAATGTCAAGTTTAAAAATTAAGGTTAGTAGTGTAAAATAACCGAACTGATACCTAAACTAAGTAAACTATATACACTTTTAAACTTTCGCGTTCTATTATACACATATTTAGACGGGATTTAAAGCAAAACTATACTTAGTAAAGGCATTCCACGCATACCTTTTTATACCCGACGTTTCGACCGAGTTGCACCGGCCGTGGTCACGGGTGGACTGCTGTCGCGGTGTATCGCCTCCGTTTGCGTCGCTGAGTCTTCATCCACCGTCACATTATTTATCCAACTACCGTCACACACAACACTAACGGTGTCCCTATTCCGTATACAAGCCTTATTCTGGTAGTTAGCCGATTGCAGACTAAAACGAAGTGGCGTTTTTGCAAACACTGGATTCCACGCTGATGATAGTTTGTGACCATCTTCCCGATTGAAATTGTTCGGATGTGTCTTAATTTCAATCGCTTCACGCACTACTCTTGAATAAAAGTGGCGATCTGTAGAGAGGACTTGCGTACGATGAAATTCGATCCAATGATTTGCGCCTCTTTCAAGTAAATGCTCCGCAATGGCTGATTTGTTAGACTGGCGGTTTTTCACAGCCGCAATATGTTCCTTGACCCTCTCATGGATAGTCCGTTTTGTCTGGCCTATGTAGGAACTACCGCAGCTGCAGTCTATCTTGTATACGCCTGGTGTTTGAAGTGGAAAAACATCCTTTGGGGAGCCCACAATGTTGTTTACCTTTATGCCTGGAGTGTATATTGTCGGTATCGAGTACTCGCGTAATATGTGGCCGATCTTGTCCGTGACTCCTTTAACATAAGGCATATAGGCTGGTTGTCTTCTAACTTCGGGATGTTTGTCACTCTTAGTCGGCTGCTTCCGTAGTCGATCACTCGATATCCGTTTTTATTGAGTACCTCCTGAACATGATCCAGCTCACGCTTTAAATGCTCAGGGTCACAAAGGTCAAATGCTCTGTTCTTTAGTGACGTTATCAAGGATTGCAAGTGTCGAGGGTGGTGATGTGAGGTAGCGTGTAGGTATCTGTCCGTGTGCGTGGGTTTTCGGTAAACACAGTGTGTTACGGACCCATCTGGTCTCACGGTCATCTTGACATCTAGAAAGGCCAACGACCTATTCGCCTCCATCTCATATGTAAACCTCATCTTCGGGTGAAAGGAGTTGAGATGTTGCATCCACTGATCCACTTCCTGCTTGCTTCCTTTAACGACGCTGAAGATGTCATCTACGTATCTTTTCCAAAGTCGGATGGTCTTCGGACCGAGGCTCAGTGCCTTCTCTTCAAAATGTTCCATCCAGATGTTGGCAAGTACCGGGGCGACTGGGCTTCCCGTTGCGACACCATCAATCTGTAGGTAATATTGACCTTGGAAAAGAAAATAGTTGCCGTCCAAACAGTGTTCAAGCAGATCAATGTAATTTCGCGGCATTTCGTTGACCTTCAGTTTTTCCCGGACTGCGTCCAAACACTCCTTGATTGGAACATTGGTGAACAGCGATTCCACATCGAAACTCACCATAATGTCGTCCGGTTCCAATATTAGGCCTTTTATAGTTTGGACAAAGTGGCGTGAGTCCTTGACGAAAGACGGTGTTTTACCCACAAGTGGCTGCAATACTGACGCAACGTGCTTTGCAAGGTCGTAAGTAGGAGAAGCAATTTGACTTACGGTAGGCCGCAACGGCACGTTGGATTTATGTATTTTGGGCAGGCCATATAATTTCGGTGGTTGATGTGATTTTGGTCTGTACAGTGACTCATACTCGTCTTCGGTAAATAGGTCTTGGTTGTTATTATTAAGAGATCGTATCTTACGCGTTACTCTGGCCGTGGGGTTGTAATTTACCAGTTTATATACCTTTTCGTCACATAGCAAGGCCTGTATCTTGTGTTGGTAATCGATAGTATTCATCACTACAGTGGCGTTTCCCTTATCGGCCTTAAGCGCTAACACATCTTTGTTTTCTCGAATGTTTTTTAGTGCTTGACGCTCTTCCGTAGTGACATTACCGGCCGGCAGTTTCGATTTTCGTAAAACGACTGCGACGTCCTGCCTTAGGGTATCGGCATCGTTAGGTGGTACTCTATTACGAATAATCGTTTCTTCAACGCTGCTGATCACGACTTCGTATGGTATTCGCTTTGGCGTTGGAGCAAAATCCAATCTTTGGCCAAGATGGTTACGGTAGTGTCATCTAGACTCACGCTTGATAGATTTACGACCGTGTCACTTAGTTCACTTGATACAAACGACCTTTTCTTCTCGACGAACCGGTTAACCAGCTTAGAAAACTTTCGCTCATGATTCGCACTACACAGTTCGAAGGTACGACTCGCTTGTAAAAATGTCACCCGATCACACAAATCATAATCCACCCGCGAAAGACTAACACTACAACTTAAATGTAACGCATACAACTCCTTATTTATTGTATCCAATTCACGGTACTTGTTCCGAATTAACTGTCTCAGGAGACGTACACTCGCGTTTGTTAGAATCCTTCGCGAAAATGCGATATCGTTACGTGGTGTAATGCGCACACATGTAGGTAATAAGTCTTGATCGCGGCACCTAACTAAAAATGCCAACGATGTTTCCAAACGCACCCGCCTTTTCCGAAGGACTTCTAGATGACGCACTTGTTTTGCAATATCCGACCCGTAGCGGTTTGCTATATACACTTTTAAACTTTCGCGTTCCATTATGCACACATATTTAGACGGGATTTTACGCAAAACTACTTAGTAAAGGCATTCTACGCATACCTTTTTATACCCGACGTTTCGACCGAGTTGCACCGGCCGTGGTCACGGGTGTACTGCTGTCGCGGTGTATCGCCTCCGTTTGCGTCGCTGAGTCTACATCCACCGTCACATTTATCTAACTACCGTCACACACAACACTAACGGTGTCCCTATTCCGTATACAAGCCTTATTCTGGTAGTTAGCCGATAAGAAACATCCGAACAATTTCAATCGGGAAGATGGTCACAAACTATCATCAGCGTGGAATCAAGTGTTTGCAAAAACGCCACTTCGTTTTAGTCTGCAATCGGCAGTAAACTAGTTTACCCGTACCTCAGCCATCTATCGGTGAGTGTGTGTTAGCGCTTGCTTACATAACATTTTATTAAATAGCAATTAATTATAATACTTTTAATAACATTTTGCTTATGCAGCATGTTGCTGCTATTGTATACCAACATATGTAATAACTAATAATAGATGTTTGGTGTCATTGTAGGTTTTGCCTTTAAGCCACTTTTGTATGGTTTTATTACATTTTATTTTATTCATATGATGTATACCTAGTGCTAAATTAAGTTTATAATACAAAAAACTTTCAAGAAAGCGAAAGAATCTGTGAGAGTGAGCTGTACGAAATAGCTCAGTTGAACAAACAATGTCTGCTCGCCTTTTGCTGGTTTTTTATTTATATATATATATATATATATATATATATATATATATATATATATATATATCCCACAAGCAAACTTCCGTCCACTGAAGGCGAAATTACATTTAAAATGGCGTCCACCGCTATATGACGTCCGCATACCGGACGCCACTTTTTTAATCGATGACACTTGGCGCCTCTAAGATCAAGCTAGCCGTAGAACAAAAATCGATGGAAGCCAAAAATTTATTGTAATGGCAGCAAAAAAATACTAGATAGTTCCCAAAAAAATCTCAGCAGAGGTGCGGCGCTACTGTCGTGCGTATATCCACAGCCGTATTAAACGCGCTGCTTTTCTGACGTATTCATATAAATTTGGCGTCCGCTAATGCGACGTTGCCAGCTTACTCATTGTTTGGTGCCTACTAAAATACAATATCACACTAATATTATAAAGGCGAAAGTTTGTGAGTGTGTATGTTTGTTACTTCTTCACGTAAAAACTACTGAATGGATTTGAATGAAATTCGGCATACAGATAGTTTATAACCTGGATTAACACATAGGATACTTTTTATCCCGATATTCCCACGGGAACGGGAACCACGCGGGTAAAACCGCGAGCGGTCGCTAGTTATTATCATAAATCGTAATCTATTATACTTACTTATTAAAAAATGTATTGTCATAAATGACTTTTTTTTAAACAGGTGACATTTTAGCTTGATTGCGTAATGCTTTATCAGAAGGATAAGTTTTATCCAATGATTGAATAATCAGCCATAAAACTAATAAATAATTAATAAAAAAAGTAAATGTACAGACACCTGCAACCTATCCAAAACTGTAAAATTTCTTTAATACTTTTTTAACCATATATTTAAGGCATAAAGTTCAAAGTCTATTGAAGAAAATTGGACATTTTGTGGTAGGTAGGTTGATGTGCTGGCGTGTGTACATGTTCTTTCATCATCCCACCTGTCGCATATTGTGTTCAGAATGCTCTTAGAGCTGGCACAAACTGTGAAATAGCAATATACGGGCGCCAGATAACAATATAATAACTCCGCAACAAAGGGCCTACGCCTTTCAACTATAAAGACAATAAAGTTAGGAAGCCACTATCCGAGGCGCAATATGAATTCGTATATCGGATTGTCCGACTTGTCACATATTATGCTCAGGATGTTGTTAGAGCTGGCGTGAAATGTCAAATAGCAATATCCGATATACGGACGCCAGTCATCAATATACGGACGCCAGATGTCAATATACGGACGCCAGATGTCAATATACGGATGCCAGTTATCAATATACGGACTCCAGATAACAATAGACAGACGCACGGTAAAAAAGGGCCTAGGCCT
Organism: Scoparia ambigualis; assembly: GCA_963921215.1. Classification (NCBI taxonomy): domain Eukaryota; kingdom Metazoa; phylum Arthropoda; class Insecta; order Lepidoptera; family Crambidae; genus Scoparia; species Scoparia ambigualis. The sequence goes on along the minus strand of OY992511.1, from coordinate 7,942,170 downwards.
TTCAAACTATAAGGACAATTAAGTTAGGAAGCCAGAACCCAAGGCATTTACGCAATATGAATACGTAAATCGGACTGTCCGACTAGTTTTTTTTTCTGTAAATGGGTTTGCTCTTGATCCCAATCAAGCCGATTTACGATGGAGCGAGCTAACCCAGAAGGTGTCTATTCACTCTTGCTTTGAAGATACTTAAGGTAAGTACTCGGAAACACAGACGCAGGGAGGGAGTTCAACTCTTTTTCTGTGCACAGTATAAACGATTTTGAGTAGCGCTTTGTGCGACATTTAGAAATATCCTCCAAGAAAGGGTGGTAGCCCGCAGTGCGTCTGGATGTCCGATGGAAGAAAGGGGATGGCGGTATGAGCTCATGGAGTTCCAGGTCTGTAAAAGACCGACAGAAAGGCAACTTTGCGGCGGTGAGCTAGGGTGTGAAACTTGCTCTTCACCAGTTCTTTGTCGCCAATTAGCCTCTTAACTCTGCGTTGAATCGTGTCCAGTGCAGTTAGTTGGTTTTTTTTGTTATATAATTCACCAACGTTTGTTTACACTGATACATTAAATTACTTAACTAAGTTTGTAACATTATTTAAGTGTAACAAACACTTACAGGTAAATACAATATGTTAGGACTCTTTCAAGTTTAGGATAATAATTTTTAAACAATAATAATCTAAAAAAAGTAACAAGAAATACAAATATTCACGATAGATCGATTCGATCAGCGATAGATGTTCACTGTAGTAATCTTTGTTTTTCAAAAAATCACTAATTTCATAATTTTGAGACGCTTTACTGTCACTATCAATATATACAGATGCAAAGTACAAGTAGTATTTCGCTGAGCCGTCCCATAGGTGACTGCAATATTCCATACAAGATCGGACTTCAGCTTTAAAGAGAGTTTAAAGCTATCCCGGCGTGAAATATCACTTGACCTTATTTAGGACGCCCAGCTTTTTGACTGCAGTTTGCATCCGAAAGGTATCTCTCTACGACAGTTCTGTCATCTGCATACCCAACAATTCCTGGTATCAACAGGTCATTGATGTGCAACAGGAAAAGCGTCGCAGAGAGACCCCTGAGGAACTCCGGCATCAATAGCCACTGAGTCAGAGGACCAGCCATCGATGACTACTCTGATCGATCGTGCCGTCAGAAAATCAGCTATCCAACTACAAAAGTACATATAATAATATCTACAGCGGGGACACCATACGCAGGAAGCTTGCGCAGCAGACTTGCGTGCCAGACCCTTTCAAAAGCCTTCGAGATGTCCAGTGATACGGCAAGTGCTTCGCCGTGCATCTCGAGGGCCCCACCCCAGTAGTGCGTCACATAAACTAGAAGATCCCCAGTCGAAATCCCCGGCTTCCTCGGCGGAAGCCATATTGACAGTCACTGAGGAGGTCATTAACTTATAAGTACATACCTATAAGTTAATGACCTCCTCAGCTCCTCATACCAACTTACTGTTTAGAACTCTTTCCATGACCTTACAGAGTATGGAATTGATAGCGATCGGTCGGTAGTTGCATGGGTCAGCATGAGACTTCCCTTTTAGGGTACTGGCTGCACATTGCCAAGCTTCCAGCATTTCGGTACGGTTTTTGTCTTTTTTTCTCTTGTTACATAATTATGCTCAGGATGTTTGTTAGAGCTGGCGTCAAAATGTGAAATAGCAATATACGGACGCCAGACATCAATATACGGACGCCACATGTCAATATACGGACGCCAGATAACAATATACAGACGCACGGTAGCTCCTCAACAAAGGGCCTAGGTATTTCAAACTATAAAGATATTTAAGTTAGGAAGCCAGAACCCGAGGCATTTACGCAATATGAATTTGTAAATAGGACTGTCCGACTTGTCACATATTATGCTCAAGATTTTTTTTTTTTTTTACTGGCAACGGGTAAGCGCTTGGCCTTTATCTCACCTGATGGTAAGTAACGATAAGGCCGAAGGTGGAAGCGCGCTTCACCCGGAATCCTCAACCACTGAGGAACTGGCTATCTTATCTCAAACTGCCGGAACACAACAATGCTATAAACAACGTTGTTATGGCGACAGACTTAGATAATATGGTGGTAGCTAGCCAGGCGGACTTAACAGCCCTACCACCAACCAAACCGAGCACACAAAGATGTACTCCCCGCTGGGAATCGAACCCGGGACCTCTGGGTCTGAAACAGGTAGCTTAGCCACTAGACCACAGAGGCGGTAAAATCGGATGTTATTAGAGCTGGCGTGAAATGTCAAATAGCAATATACGGACGCCAGATATCCAATATACGGACGCCAAAAATGAATATACGGATGCCAGATGCCAACAACGGACGCCAGATATCAATATACGGGCGTACGGTAGCTCCTCAGCTTAGGGCTTGGATAGTTAGTAGAACATCATCTTTAAAGGAAAAAAAGAATATAAGTACTTATTTAGGAAATCAGAACCCAAGGAATGCAAGCAGAACCACTTACCCAAAACTGTCAATTTTCTCGAATCGATATTATCCTTATAGCTAAATAATAAATTGTGTACTTCAGTGCAGCGGCTATTTATGATGGCCGCTGCACTTTTAATTAGATCGAGATCAAACCTTAAGGCATCACATTGATGAACCCAAAACTGATGTCAGTTTCTTTAATGAAGTTAAGAGCGTTATCGCATTTCAGTTTCCCATACAAATTTTAAAGTTGAAATTTTTAAAAACCATTTGGCCATTTTTGATGAAACTCGGCATTAATGTTTTTATATTTTAGCGTTTTATTAACGCTTAAATATACTTAAGTAAAATTTTAAACACTGAAAAAAGACGACAACCTCAGGCGGGAATCGAACCACGCACCTTCCGCATTCCGGGCGACTGACTTAACCACTTGGCTACCGAGGTCTGGCTTTCAAACGTCGACATTTATTTGTCAGTGCTTGATGCTTATGTTTTTAGTCAACATTGCTTCATCAAATCTTAGAAGTTTTCACCTCTGAGATTCGAAAGAAATATTTTTACAAATATTTGAACATTCGGTTAAGATGAAGCTGCGTTTATAGATTAATGTTTTTATGTTTTAGCGTTTTATTAACACTTAAATATACTTAAGTAAAATTTTAAACATTGAAAAAAGACGAAAACCTCAGGCGGGAATCGAACTACGCACCTTCCGCAAAAATTTTAATTAAGAAACTCGGCATGCTGAGGTAAAATATAGAGATCTAAATAGTTTGTTGAAAACATTTTTAAAAAACCTTTATTTAACTGAGTTATTGCGATTTTAAATCTCAATAACTCAGCCAAATAAACGATTGGATCCCTGTGTTTTACTTTAGCATGCAAAGTTTCATAAAATATGGCTTAATGGTCTTTAAAAATTTCGACTTGGAAGATTGTATGGGAAACCGAAATGTGTAAACCCTCTTAAATAAAAAAAAACTTTGATTAACAATTTTAAAGACATCTGTCAAATTGGACCCAACATTAAAATATTCGGTGAAAGAAAGAGATAGGTAACGCATTGCTGGCAACGTCGCTTTTACAAAATCAGGAGGACGTTAAAATGTCAGCGCATTAAGTAAATGATAATCAGTATATCCAGGAAGCCAAAAATTTATTACCATGAAATGGAGTTCATAAATGTTTGGGCATGACTGCAAGAAGAATATTGCCACAATTAAAATAATCGCAAAATAAAATATCCTATGGAGAAAGGCATCAAAAAACTAAGAAACATTCGCAGAGAGATGATCTAAATTGTAAGCTGAACTGGAGGACGTCGTAATGATGCACAGCATGCATGACGCCAAATGCGTAGCTGGATGTAAATATATATATATATATATATATATATAAATAAATAAAAAAAAACCCAAAGTTACCCCTTTTTGTAATGTTTTTTCAATATTATGACTAAGCTACTGATAGATAGATAGATAGATAGATAAAAACTTTATTTACTGCTAAAAGACACACACATGTTGGTACACAAAAATCACAATAAAAAACATAGTACAAAAAAAAAAGATAATAAATATGTGTGTGTGTGCCGCAGCAGCAAAAGGGTGGCAGCTCATCGTCATATTCGCTAGCCGCGAATTGCTGGTTTTCAGCTACAACCGTGAGTATAAACGCGAGTACGTTGACCAACGTTAGAAAAAAAAATCAAAACTATAACTAAAAATTAAATATTAACAGTATATTCACAGTAATATACTAATTATTACTATTATTTTTCGTTGCAGTAGAGACTTTATCTTTTTATAATCATAAATTACTTTATCTAATGAGCTTGCATTGTTTGAAAAGTACTCGTATAGCTGCTTAAAAACCATTAAAAATTGAAGTTTCGTAAAAACATCGATACGTTCAATTAAAAAGAACCTTAATCTTAAGTGTATTATTATTATTATTATTATGATAAAAAGTTCTTGTTTCTGTACTTAACAGCTTAGACTGTGCGTTAACCAGGTGTCCGTGATATTATAACAACTCAGAAATCTTCGCGTTTGCGTGCGGGCAACAACATATTAAAGTTTTATCCCAACCAAACGTATAGAGAACAAACAAAAAACTATTCATCTTAAACCATATTAGGTATTATCTAAAGACAGACAGATTAGCGTTGCGATATTGCGTAGCTGTTTCACGTAGTAATTATCGTAGCAAACGTGACTACACGCTTGCTACAGAAGCAACATATTTGAGTTATTGACTTATCGAAAATGAACGGATGAGTCGGATCTTTAGCTGAAGAATTGTTGGTAAAGCGTAAATTGATGAGAAGTAAACGTTTGTATGGTAAATAATTAAAGTAAATTAGTAATCGGATTGTGAACTTGCCCGATATGCAAATTTCTCAAGTTACTTTTCGCGCGCGCGCGTATTTGTGAGTGTTTAAGCATATTTATACAAGATAATAAGTTTTCAACTTTTTAACCACTTAGTAAACCACACAGTTTTATATGCGAATAGATTCATAAAAGTTGATTCTATAAACCCGATTTACTTAATTCCTAATTACTCACAGTTGATGACAATTATATAATTTAGTCAAGGGCTTTAAGATTTTAAGAGTAATAAAACACGAGTTTTATCCAAAATAAAGTATTTCATGTGTAGTGTTAAACAATAAGTATAATTTAACATATGTTAGCTTTCGAGAAAACACTGAGTTTACCGAAGCAATCCAGTATTCCTGTGCGCATTGATTCCTCAATTAGTTCGAGCCTGCTGCGCCTGACAAATACAAACATGGCTAATCTTGGCCACCCACGTCTGCTGACACGCGAACTGAGCACACAAGTCACGTAGTGAGCGAAACAGAAAAATCAAGTTATTTCTTCTTTACGTTATGTTTCCGAAGGTGATAACAAGCTATTTTCTTCAAAGTCCTACTTCCTCTTGACCGCAGTTCATAACTTTAACGTCTTGTTGATTGACGACCTCCACGGTCGAGGGGTTAGCATGCCTAAGGTCCGAGTGTTCTGAGGGTTGAGTTGCGTTCGATTCCCAGGGGGGTACTTTTGTGTAGGTACTAAGATGTACACACGGCGTCAGATCAACCTACCCTAAACTGTCAAATTTCTCCAATGAATATTGATCCTTGGAACCAAACGATAAAGTTCAAAATTGATTGTAGAACTTTGACAGTTTTGGGTAGGTTGATCTGACGCTGTGTGTACCTACATTTGTGTAGGAACTTCGTTTGGTTGGTGGTAGGGCTTGTTTAGTCCGCTTGGCTAGCCAACATAGCCACTATCTTATCTAAAAGCTGGCGCCAAGACAACTATGTTAGCAGCATTGTTGTGTTCTAACAGTTATAGATAGATATGATCGACGCCTATACTATAGAAACCACTTATTTTCCCCGTTGAACTTAAATGTAAGAATAAAATTAAGGAAGAGAATAAAGATAAAATTAGTTACATAACTCAGGGCATAGAAAAAAGCGGAACACCCATCGCTATGGAATGAATGGTGATGAATGTGTAGGATGCGGAATAGAAGTGTAGTGTAGTGTAGTAAGGAATTCCTTAGCAGTATTTAAAAAGCATCTGAAAAATTACTTACTTAGTTCACAACTGGACTTGGGTATGTGCAATGCTAACATATCATTCATTTAGGCGGTGGGATATTTCTTTTTTCCATGTGTATGAGTGTATGTTTGTGTGTATGAGTTGTGTGTGTGTGTGTGTGTGTGTGTGTGTGTGTGTGTGTGTGCGCCAGCCTGAATATGTCCTGTGCGGGGTACTGGTTGCCGTAGAATACGCCGTACTGGTGATGACACGCCTAGGCGCGCGGGAGTCCTGGAAAGAGACAGAGGGTCAGTCCCACCACACCGTAAGCATTGCTATGACCCTAAAAATTAAAACACGTCTGCTTTAAAGGACATTAGGATAGGTTGCTTACCCTGTCTTGTAGGCCTTCGTTCTACTTCAGGTTCTGCGTCAATTTTGCGTTAATTTTGTAGTAAATAACAGGCTGAAAAGATGATATAAAAATATGATATAAAATGGAATTACATACAATGCAGAGCGGGCGGGTAGTAGGTACACTTTGCTTTTATTAATAGTGATTTGAATCTGCAAAATACACCAGTATTAGATATACATACCAAGTACTTACCGAATAAATATATCCCTTCACTATTTAACATCATAATTTTATTTATTTCACCATAATGTGTTTTCCACTTTTTCCTTATCTATTTGTATTTGTTATTCTGGCACAATGGTAACTCAGTTAATCAATGATATTTAATTGTAACATCATTGCAGTTAATAACAACTTTTGTGCGTCTTTGCGCGCTGTTTGTCTGCTTTGTTTGACTGTCTTCGGGCGAATCGGTGGCGAACGGCGATCCACCGTCCGCCCCCGTCGCCCGCGAGTCGCGCACTGCCATGCCGCCGCCCCGGTTGGCGTGCAATAAAGTGAAAACTGTATTGTTCCCTATTTATCTGACAAATAGGTATTACTTAAGTTTTTAGTTTTTAATTGTGAAAGTAGGTACTACATTGTAAGTCTGTTTTATATTACTTAAGTTTTTAGTTTTTAATTGAGAACCTACCTACTGTATGTACATTGTAAAGTATTGGCATCCATATGTCAAAAAATTATTGAAGGAGCCCATTGAAAACCAGCGTCAGGCTCCATCGGACCTGACAAATTGCTGAATTGGCTACCTTTTTAGCTGCGGCCGTGAGACATTGCTATTATTTTTAATAAGTGTTCTCATATTAATCTGTTCTTTTTAAATCTATATTTTGATAAACTGTGATTGTTGTAACTGTCTCGTGTGTTGTAGCTAAATAAACTAGTTTTCATTTCATTTCATTTCATTTCATTTCAAGTGCGAGAGGAATAAACGCGAGAACTAGTATAAATGAGAAATAGCAAAAACAGGCTTCGACGACCACAGTTAGAGGTAGATTTAAAAAAACTGGACAAGTGCGAGTCGTACTCGCCCACCGAGGGTTCCGTACAAATTTGTGAGTGCATATTTAATTTTTTTTTCCATTCTTTGTCATAAATCGAAAACCATACATCGTAAAAATAATTAAAAATCTGTCTAAGCTTGTGCCATTAAAGCCCTTTCTTACGATACCGCACATAACACGGTTAACTCAATTCAAAATTTGGTCCGCCGTTCTTTGGCATAAAGACCCTGTTTTTAATGATTTAATTACAGATGTATAGTTTTAAGACTTTTTAGGTCAACGGCAAATACCATATGAATTTTGATTCCCTTGAGAGTGCCAAAAATTTACGTTTTTTTGTAGCTTAAACGGCCGTATGTTTTTTTACGTCAACTTTAGAGTATGATTTTTCACAGCTTCAAGACTGCATTTCAACTCGATATCTCCACGAGTTCCCGAGATAATGGGTTTGACAGACACGACAGACGGACAACAAAGTGATCCTATAAGGGTTCCGTTTTTTCCTTTTGAGGTACGGAACCCTAAAAATGAAAAACAGTTAGAGAGATAAGATAGCCACGTTCTCAGTGGTAGAGGATTTCAGGTGAAGCGCGCTTCCACCTTCGGCCTTATCGTCACTTACCGTCAAGTGAGATGAAGTCCGAGTGCTTATCCGTAGTGTATAAAAAAACAGAATTTTAATTTCTAAATGACAGTCAGGATGAAACACTTTTTATTTGAAGAAAGTAACATCTTATTTATTTATTTATTATTGGATAATTAACATAAAATACAGCGTTTTGAATTTTGTAAAATTTTATAAAATCATCAATAAAAAAGCAATATGACTCTAAACATTACAATATTCAACCGTTTCAGCAGCCAGAAAAAAATAAAGAACACTGAAATATAATTATAAATACCTTAATCCTAATATGTTCTCAATCAAAAGCAGTATAAGGCACGTAACTCTTTTTTAAAAATAGATAAAAAATTGTTAAGACTTAAAAACAAAAGAATAGTGACGTGTGTGTAGTTTTATGTTTACCAACTTCAGTAAGAACAAATGGCAATAGTACATTAAAACAAACGCCACCGATAAATTGTGGAGTCAATCAACATGAAGTGGACCCATAAAACAAAACAGTCTGGCAGATATTGTCAAAGCTATTCCCCAGAGAGTTTTCAAACACTGGCTAAGTAATTTGGAGGCAGTGTAGTGACCATTGAACGGAAACTTATGGACACTATTGTAGTAGGTTTGAATGGACACTTTTGGCACACGACGGCTGTTTTCGTTGTCATACCACGTCTTAAATCAAAAATTAAATTATTAATAATTATAACTTAATTAAAAATCAAAAATCAAAAAAAAAAAATTAAAAGAATCAGACAATAAAATAAAGGAATCCTGGAAAATAATAAACGAGCAATCTAACAGAAATAACAGACAGCAAGTAACTTTAAAAACTTTTATTGGTATGGATGGAAAATTAATAAATGGAGAAGCAAGAGATAGCAAATGAGTTCAATTTATTTTATAAAACAATTGCAGAAAAGCTTACAGATCATATAAACGTAAATGAAGACGAATGTAGACGGTACGTGTATAAATCAAAAAAACCTACTGAGTGTATCAATTTTACGCATTTAACTCACCGGGAACTAAGAAATATTATTAAAAATCTTAAAAATAAAGTGTCAAAAGATGTTTACAAAATGGATAACAAGATAATGAAGAGGCTAATTCTGGGCAATGAGATGTTTTTTGATATCATCTTCCTGGTTTTTAATGACTGTTTAGAACAGGGTGTATTTCCAGATGTGTTGAAGGTGGGAAAGATAGTACTCCTCTATAAAAAGGGCGATGTATCTGAGATTGGTAACTATAGACCAATCTGTGTACTTCCAGTTCTTTCAAAAGTTTTAGAGACAGCTATTAAAGTAAGAATAGTAGAATTTTTTGAACGCAATAAGCTTTTTACAGATGCACAATTTGGCTTTCGAAGGGGATGTTCCACTGAAATGGCCATACGTAAAGTTATATATTACGCCCTTAACGCAATGAATGAGTCGCAGAAATGCTCAAGCATATTCTGCGATTTGTCCAAAGCATTTGATTGCCTAAGGCATGATATTTTGCTGCTTAAGCTAAACTTTCGAGGGAAAAGAGTTGAAAATGATTGAGACTTATCTTAAGAACAGGAAACAATTTGTTAAAATTAATAACTCATATTCTAATCAAGAGATTTCTAGTATAGGGGTTCCTCAAGGATCTATGCTTGGACCCGTGTTGTTTCTTATTTATGTTAACGATCTTGTGAATTGTTTGCCGGGTGTGGATATTGTTACTTTATTTGCAGATGACACTCATGTTGGTATAAAGGATTTAAATGAAATAGCAGTAAAAGAGAATGAGCAGGAAATCTTAGATAACTTAAGGGTCTGGTTTGAGATTAATGGAATAGTACTAAATGCAGACAAGACTGTTACTTTGAACTATAGAGTAAGGAAAGAAAAAAACTTTAAGAGTATTAAAGAAACTACCTTCCTAGGATACAATATTGATTACAAGATAAGCCACAAAGATCATATAGATAAAATATGCATAAAATTGGCTAGTGCAAACTTTGTTCTATTTAAATTGAAGCTTATTGTCAGCAAAACAACCCTTTTGTCTGTTTACTAATATTAAGCTACGTCATAACTGTCTGGGGTAATGCAGCTACAGTCAATCGGGTACTATTTTGTCAAAAAAGATCTCTCCGAATTATAAATGGTTTGCAAAAATATCAATCAGCCAGGGAGTATTTTAAATCAAATCAAATTATGACAGTAATATCCTTATACATCTATAAATCTCTAATAGAGGTACATTCACAAAATAATGAATTACCCAGGAAAATGGACTATCACCGTTACAATACACGAAATAAAGAAAAATTATAAATACCCAAAACTAGATTAAATAAGACACGTAAACAAGGGATCATTTTTAAGATAGAAATGTATAATAAATTACATCCAGATATTACCAAATTGCCATTAAAGGAATTTAAAATGAAATTAAAATTGTTTTTTGAAAGCCATCCGTTCTATAACGTCACTGAATTTATGACTAAAACTTGGAACCCAGTCCAATTACGTTCACCTTCTGATTTGTAATGTAATAATGTATTAAATAGTATAATTCTGTTTTTAATTTAATAATTAGTATAAATTAAATTTGCAATTAATTAAGTATGTATTCTATTATCATTACCTATTTATAATTAATTATGTTAATTATGTGTAAACTTCAAAAGTATATAATTATGTATCACTATGACATGCCAAATGTAACGTTCTATGTTATAATATGGCCAATAAATGATTTGTATTTGTATTTAAATTAATAATATGAATAATTCCGGAAAAAATAAGGATATTTCTTTTTATTAATATTTTAAACATTTAGTTAAGATAAGACTGCTTTATAGATTCGTAATATTTGATTATTTGCGGAGGACGAGGGTTCGATTCAACACAGAAGACAATTTTTTCAACGTTTCGTTATCTTAGAACTAATTTAAATTTAGTATGTGTCAAATTACACTAATCCTTATTTTATACCTTTTGAAATACACGTTTTATTATGTACCTCTACCTACTTAGCTTATTTTAGTTTTCCTCCCTAATTTTTTAAACGTGCAACAGGTGTCAGCCCTATCAGAATAGGTATAAATTTTGCGCGTTGTTAGAGAGCTTGGACTCTGTAGGGTAGTTACTCATGTGCCTCGACTCTGGTTTACCGTCTCGTGGGGGGTACGCGAGAATCAGCTACATTACGAATGTAACCTGTTGTAGAGCGGGGGTGACCCGAGTCCATGCACTCTTGTTCTACGACTGCGGTGCCTTGGTCCTAAACTAGTGTGCAAGTTTTGGGGGTTAAAGTTACTCGCGTCCGTAGTTTTACCCTTGAGACCCTACACGTGACCCCTGGGTGGTGCTAAATGAGTGACACTGACTGAGTGGTAGAGTCACGCTGCGTTGCAGCACGCATTGGGCCGGCTCGCCCGGGGTAATACCACCCTCTCACGAATATCCGGTGTGAAATAATGGCACTTGATGCTGTTGTGCTTCGTCCGGCCAATGAGAGTTAAATCCCTCATAATTCCTATTCCTTCCTTAACCCTATTCCTTTCTTAAAGGTCGGCAACGCATCTGCGTCTCCTCTGGTTTTGCGGGTGTCCATGGGTGGCGGTGATTACTCTACATCAGGTGACCTGCCTGCTCGTTTGCCTCCGTCTTATATACAGGGCGTTTCACGGATATGCCACATGGAGGGAAAGTACCTTGAATATGTAGATGGAACGTTTATCTGAAAGAAGAAATTATTTAAATTTAAAAAAACAATTTAAACTGCATTCATAGATATTTAAATAATTACATGGTTGAACCGGGAATCGAACCCGTTACATGAGAAAATGAATCAACCTGTAGCTTTATCGAGACGAACGGAGATCGGATGAGCCCCCATGAAAGTGGATCGCGGCACTTTTCTCGGGGTTCACTTCGATTCTCCAAAGTCGGCGACGAATTTCCTAGGGTGTTTCATCATTTTAACTGTCAGTTGAGTAAGAGAATAGGCCTGCGGGTCACTCACTCCTATTTCACCACGTTGACAGGTATGACAATTTTTAAGAAAATATGACAATTGTCAAGTGATCGGTTTCACCACACTGACAAGTGCGACAATGGACTTGGGAAAAATGAAAATAGTTATTTGTTATACAAGAGTGCAAACTTGCTTTTTAACCGCGTGCTCAATTTTGATGACCGAGCAAGCGAAGGATTCTAAAATTGAATCACGAGCGCAGCGAGTGATTCAAAAATTAGAATATTGAGCGTTACCGAGGGAATCAAAAGAGCACGAGGTGAAAAATCTTTGCACTCGAGTGCAACACGTAACTTTTCATCCCACCTCAACGAGGAAATTACCAACCAAATTAAAAAAGTAGGTACACCAAAAAGGTTCCGAGTCTGAGTTTTTAACAATTTAAAAAGGTCGTATGATAAATCGGCACCATGGAGGAAGAAGAAAATAGGTTTAATGATGTTTTGAATACACATACTAAGTGCACACGATGTTATAAATTCAATTTACTTTGTCCTCTAGCGGGTAAAAACGGCTTTTGCACTCAGATATCGAAGAGTAAAAATACTCTTTCCGAGATGGGGGGATGAAAAAGTTCATTTTTACTTTATACCATTATAGAAGTCGTTTTTATTTCACTTTGATACGAGAAGTATTTACAAAGTTATTGTACATAAATAATTGGATAAAACACTACTACCTCGCTTAGTTCGCTGGCACTCGACTGACGTGACGTAACGTCATCGTACCCGATAGCCCCCGCCGCCGCTCTCGCTGCCCGCACCCGGCGGGCATCCGATTACATTACTTAACTATTTGCACACCGTGCGTGAGAATGGAATCCGATGACGTCACGCCGCGGGTTTCGCACGTATTTTGATTGTCACAAAAACAATAGCGCGTAGTCATTTTTATGAATCTTTAAAAAATTATTGTGATGTATTTTGATGGGCTACAGAAAAAAATTTAATGTCATATTTTAAGTTAAGATGTAAATATTGAAAAAAATAAATAATTAAAAATACTTTTCCCAAGCTCATTGTCAAAAAAGAATTGTCGCGGCTGAACTGTCATTATTTATATAAAAGTGTGTGGTGTAAATCACAGATCACTTGGTCTGTGGGTAAAAATGTATCAAGTTGGTATCCCTTTAGGACTTTAGCGAACTCTTTTTTCAAATACCTAATTAGAAGTTGTTAAGGGGGTGCCGCGCGATCGCAAAAACTGACTTACGTCTCGTAATGAACTTCATAGCAAAATCAATCATATTGATATTTATAATTAGAACAATTCTGCTTTGAAGTTTTAGAGCTAGTAATTTAATTAGAGGAATGTTTTTATTATGCGAAATGTGCAAAACCATCACGCGATTGTGTTAAAAATAAAAATTTACTTTTTAAAGAAGAGGGTGTCCTGCGGATTATCGATACAAATATTTTCATGTACCTAAGAAGTATTGTTTCGTAAAAAAATAAGAAAGTTAAAAAAGTCGAAAAAAAATGTTTTTAGTAGTCAATAGATTTATGTATTGTTAGTTATTGTTTAAAGAATTTGATACAAATTTCAACAACCCTATGAGTAGTAGGGATTCGAGAGTTCTGGCACACTCAAAACTGGCCTTCTTCTGGCCCTCGCTCGGCTAGTTCAAGTCGTTCCAAAACTAAAAAAAAAAAAAAAAAAGTAAAACCCCCGCATTTGAATCGATTGCGCTGGGTCCCAGAGCGATATCTTTAACCGTTTCCGAGATACAATCTTCGAGCGTTAGCTCTCAGTTGATTTACTAATGAATCGTTAATGACTCGCCGGTCTTAATCACACAATTCCCGATGTACCTCATTATATCGATTCTGATGCACCTCATTATCTAATGACGTACCGTCACTGTAGTCTTGTCCAGTTACTAATATGCGATTGTATTTTATCGATTCTTCAGGAAAGCGCTTTGTCTTCATCCCACCTGATGTTAAGTTCATCCCTTAGTAAGACCAAAGTGGAGGCACACTTCACCTGGAATCCTCTAAAAAACTACTAAGGCACTGGTGGCAACAGACTTAAATAAGATAAAATGATAAAACTGATTTTTTCAAGTCCTACCTACCAAACCGAGTACACACATGTGCAACCCCTGCTGGGAATCGAACCCATGACCCTGACTCTGAGACCGGGGTGGTCCTAACCACTTAACCACAGAGGCGGTAAGTGAGTTAATTGTAATCATGGACATTCTGTATGCGTGAAATCTTCTTCTATAATTATGTCATTTCAATTGTCTAGTTACACATTTGTTTACACCTTTTGCTTTAGTTATTGTTTTATTCTCTACTTGCATAGCATACATTTTTGAGCGTAAACCGACAAATTCAGAAAAAACATGGCCATTGTGTTCATCTTTAAAATAACCTAATTTTTTCTTATTTAATAAAGGAAAACCATAAATATTGTTTCGTGCGTAATCCGATGTGTCAAAATAATTACATATATCGGGTAGAATTTCTTTATAAAAATCTGCACAAAAAATTTGGTAAACTAAGCTGTCAGTATCCGTATACAACAATTTTAAATTTTCAAATTTACACTTCATGTATTTGTAATGGAAATCATACATTAAAGTTTTTGATAAATCTAATATACTAAAACCTAAAAATATGGGTTTATTGTAAAAAAGTTTAGTCTTTTGTAATTGGACTGCTACTAAACTCTCAGAGAAAACTGACAAACTATGAAATTCAGGTTTGGCAATCAGATCTGACGCACCTTTTCTTTTACCTCGATTTTCCCAGTGAGTCAATAGTTTAACGTTTACTCTTTTTTCAATATTTTCCATGGTCTTTCCAAAAATTGAATTATTCATTAACTTATAAAAGTCTTTTTCAAAATCAGATTTTGCTAACGTACGCAATTGCGTGTTTAAATCTCTATTTTTTTTTAACCAGGCACTTTGTTTAAATTTCAGAACACTATGAACTTTCGTAAGTTTTAAACCCAACTCTAAGCTTTGTAAGAGATTTCTATAATGTAAAATATATTTTTCCTTATTATTTAAATTTGGGACCAGCTTTCGTTCCTTAGAACCACCAATACAAATATTTTCAGGACATAATGGTAAATCGGAATGATGATCATGAAGGCTATCAGGATATTCCAAATCTACTTCTAAAATGTAACCAAACTCTGAAGTGATAGGAACATTAAAATTAACATCAACACTCGCCCATTCAAATTGAAAAATAGGTAAATACTGAGACATACAAATTATTAGCATCCAAATATGTTAGAAAAGAAATAGGATCATCTGCTTTATAATTATCCATATAAGGATTATTAGCTTTAGCGTAACGATTACTACATTGAGACACACCACCCCTGATACCAGCTTTTATAAAGGCTATTTTATCAAAATCTGTCAATAACTCGATTTCGACTTCGGTAAACTTTAACATAGCGTCCCAGCTTAAACCAGGAGCAGTGTAATAATGAGCAGGATCTAAATCATAGGTTTTTAAACAAACATTTCTAAAGTTTTCGAATATATCACTTAAAAGCAAAACATCTGTTTTTAAATAAAGATTAGAATAATCAGACATACTACAACATTTAAAATGAGACCACACTCTTTGAGCGTGAACGTAGTCTTCGTTAGAAATCGTTGACCCAGTAAGTGAATTAAAAAAGTCATAAATTTTTGGTAATGATGGTGATTTTAATGACCTGAAAGAATTCATATACTCATATGGATATACACCTTTTCTTTTCAGCAATTCAAAGTCGTTTACATTCGGAAATTCATTTTTTAGTTCTATAAATTGATTATTATTAAGATTAGAAGCTAATGAATTTAAACTACTTGATAAAAATTTAAAAGAATCAATAAACCTAAAACTTACACGCTGACCGTTTACGTGAAGAATTTTAGAAAATGAAATATATTTTTCTTTATTTTGGGGGATTATTTGTACTTCACCATCAGCAAAATTTAAAGCGTTTACAATAAAGTGAGCATCGTAATTACTTAGATTATGTAATACTACTGGTACAAAGTCTATTTTATGAAACTTTTTACTACATATTTCATGTGAAACACCTATAAACGCTCCCGTCTGCCAGTTATAATCAATAAATTGCTCATATAAATCTTTTTACAAATGTAACATACTTTGGTTTCTTCTATACATTTTTTATTTTCATTCGTAAGAGGGAGAGGAGCAGTTTGAAAACTATATTTACTACATATAATTTTGAAATCTTCTTGGAGCTTATTCATAAATACATGAGCACAGTTTTCTCCGCTATAACTAACATATTTAGAGAGATTACTATCATATGAACACTTAATATAATAACCGAAACTGTACACGTCATGTCTCTGAACATTAATGGTTGATGATTTGTTAGGATCACCAGAACAAGAGGCAATAGGTTTTAAAAACGATTCGAAGTCAGCGTAAATAATAAAAGGAACCCTCTTTTTCTTTTTAAATTTATCAAAATATAACCTATCATTAGACACATTTTCATAGAACCAGTTTTTTCTAAACATACTTGGACTTGGTAATATTGTACTAATATGAGCACAATCATGTTTTTGGTGGTTATCTACCGCATTGCTTGTAGGAAAATAAAGCAGACAACCATCACAAATGTGAACCGCGCCATTTCGTTTAGTGATCTGCTTACTCACTAATCGTGATAAATTTTTAATATAGCAATAATGTCCGTTACTACCACTGGTGACGTATAGTAAATTTATATGTGTTGATTTGCGAGACTTTGTAAAGTACAGGGGGCCAATAACATGATGAGTTTTAGTCTCAGAGTTATATTCTAAACCAAAAACGTTAATGCTTATATTGTTTAAGCGCTCAACTCTGTAAATATCAGTTAATTTTACTGGAAACGAAATCCCATTAAAATTTAACTTGTTTTCCAATTTCCAATACTCGTTTACACGATCGGGGTTTTTTGATACAGGATACAAAGCTGAGAGTAAAGCCCATTTACAACACTGCACATCTGCGTTTTTAACATTGATGACTGCTTTTTTAGTCCTAATATCATAAGGTAATTCAATAAAAGATGATCCCCGCAGTGGATTGAATTTATTAATATTCATATCTAAACTAATTAGGTCCGTAAGACTCCATCCACTATCTTTTTTCTCAAACTCACTGATTTTATTAGCTAATACTTCTTTTATTGAATTAAAAAGTATATTGATGTCTTCGGATTCATTGAGAATATAGTTCTGAGTTTGGAAGTCAAAAACGTTTAGTACATTTTTATTTTGGTGCACGAAGTTGGCACACAGTATAAAGTTTACTTTAAACGTTTTTAATTGTACTATATCATCAAGAATCAAAGTCCTTAAATCATCAATTATTGAATTAAAAAATGTATCAACCGTTTCCAAATCTTTTGAGTCCGCTAAAGAAGTTATTCTGTATGTATGAACTCTTTTGCCAAAAGCAGTTTCAACTAACCTTACATTTGGTAAATTATCATGGGAACGAAACACATTATTTTTGTGATTCTTACTTTTATAGTGATTGGATAAATAAGAAAAAATTAGGTTATTTTAAAGATGAACACAATGGCCATGTTTTTTCTGAATTTGTCGGTTTACGCTCAAAAATGTATGCTATGCAAGTAGAGAATAAAACAATAACTAAAGCAAAAGGTGTAAACAAATGTGTAACTAGACAATTGAAATGACATAATTATAAAACTTGTTTGTTTAAAAAAAATGTAGAACTTGCTGAAATGTATCGTTTTAGATCCATTAAACATGTCATTTTTACTCAAAAGATAAATAAAATTTGTTTGTCTTACAATGATATCAAGAGATATATTGTACCAAATTCCACTGACACATTAGCATGGGGTCATTATAAATTACGATAAATAAAATTTTAAAAAACTATTTTATATAATTTAAATTATATTGTATTCGATATTTCTTATTCTTTATGGTGAATAACGTCTTGTGTATTTGTATCTTAAGCTTAGAGGTATGCCTCTTAGTGACTTTGTTGAAATGTTTAATATAGATACATAATAATGATGACATAAGAAAGTGCTTCGTTCTATAAAATCACAAATAAGTACTATGGATTTAGGCGTATTACTTTTTATCTTTGTTGCTGTAAGAGTATTTCCGACAATTCGGAGAATTGGATATTCCCTTTGTTATGTTGTAAATAAGCTGACGAGTTTTCTTATGATGATCGTCATTGGTAGACTTTGTGTAATATTTCACACGAACATCTGCATGCTTCCAATGGTCCGATTGATCAATGTTTTCAATCTTCTTCAAATCATACACCTCAATCTTAATGAGATGTGTTGCACTTGCTCCGTCGTCGGTGTTGGTTGACACGTAAGATGTCGAATCTCTCCCGGAACAACGTCCAACTGTTGAAGATCTCATTGTCCTCGGCTTCTTCTTTGGTGGTTCAAAGAATTCGTCGATTGATTCTTTCTTCTGCAACGATGGAAGTTCATCGTCGTCCGACTGTGGGTAATAATAATGTTTATACGTGTTTTCTTGGAACACCACATCGTCATCGTCTTCATTGAATGTAGAACGAGCAATCTGTAACAACCAGTACAATTTTATACGTTACTCAGAAGTCATAAAAAATCAGAACATTCACTCAGTAATTAAAAAATGAAAACGAATCACATCAGTTTTATGCAAATCATATACGTTAGACAGAAGTCAGAACAAATCAGAACATTCACTCAGAAAATAAAAAATAAAAACGTTTTACTTACATTCATACTACTTATTTGTGATTTTGTAGAACGAAGCACTTGTAGTAGTTGTAACTGTATGAGGTTCCTATCCACGAGTATCGAAAATAGATAAAATCAGTTCGTTTTATACCAATTTTAGTAAGTAATGACTATTTGAACTTACTCTACTTAAGATATCTAACTCGATGTTGTTTAACAAGACAAGATAGTTAATGTAATGATTATTTGAACTGTAATTTAGGATAATGTTACTTTCAAAACAAAAATCTAATTTTAATGAACAATGTGTGTTTCTCAATCACGAAGAAACAAGTTCGGTAGTTATTTTAATTTAAACGAGCAGATAAACTAGTTTCAAAGTACAAGTTAATAGAGTTTACCTAATTATAATGAACAAAGTTATTAAGATATACCTACTCTTATCAGAAAGTTAGTAAGTATGGGTGTATTATAACAGTAAAAATATATCACGAGAGATGGTCCATGAAGAAGATTTCACGCATACAGAATGTCCATGATTACAATTAACTCACTTACCGCCTCTGTGGTTAAGTGGTTAGGACCACCCCGGTCTCAGAGTCAGGGTCACGGGTTCGATTCCCAGCAGGGGTTGCACATGTGTGTACTCGGTTTGGTAGGTAGGACTTGAAAAAATCCGTTTTATCATTTTATCTTATTTAAGTCTGTTGCCACCAGTGCCTTAGTAGTTTTTTAGAGGATTCCAGGTGAAGTGTGCCTCCACTTTGGTCTTACTAAGGGATGACCTTAACATCAGGTGGGATGAAGACAAAGCGCTTTCCTGAATAATCGATAAAATACAATCGCATATTAGTAACTGGACAAGACTACAGTGACGGTACGTCATTAGATAATGAGGTGCATCAGAATCGATATAATGAGGTACATCGGGAATTGTGTGATTAAGACCGGCGAGTCATTAACGATTCATTAGTAAATCAACTGAGAGCTAACGCTCGAAGATTGTATCTCGGAAACGGTTAAAGATATCGCTCTGGGACCCAGCGCAATCGATTCAAATGCGGGGGTTTTACTTTTTTTTTTTTTTTTTTAGTTTTGGAACGTCTTGAACTAGCCGAGCGAGGGCCAGAAGAAGGCCAGTTTTGAGTGTGCCAGAACTCTTGAATCCCTACTACTCCCATGACCTTGTGCAATGATCAGGCTAACTTACATAAGTTCTTTTAATGTATTTAACTCAGCGCATAGTACAAGTGACTTAAAAATACGTAATTTTACACAATTTCGTGCAGGACTTTAAAATCGATAAGTCTCTAGTCTCTCAATAACTGCCATACAAAATAATGCCCTTGCTCTCTTTGATGAAAACTTATTTAAAACTATTGAATACTTTCCCGCCATTTTGCAAGTCTTTTTCAACTATTTATTATAAGTGTTTGATTTAATCACAGACGTATAATAAGAAGTATACGTCTGTGGATTTAATTAATAATTTATTAAATAAATAAAAGTCAATCTTAAAATTTATTTCCGACAGCAAATCGGTGCTTTTTGGTACCTACATTTGATATCAAATTGACATTCAAGAAAATTAAGAAATTGAAAGAAATATCTCAATATTACAAGGATTAGAAATATCTAAGAGACACAACGAGGCAAAATTAGAGAAAGAGGACAAGTTTTAATTATTTATTAGTAAAGGTAAATGGATAAACAAAATAAAAAAATTTGGATAACAGTGTGTATATTCGTCATTCATTTAGTAGGTGAGACTGAAAATAATTTGAATTAAATTGGTAGGTACTTTAGCTAGAGCATTTGTTCCGATCTTTATTTTAAGAAAATTTATAGTCGTGAATTGTAAAGTTTAACATTTTTGAGCCTTAACATAAATAAATAATGTTCCGAAGTGGCGAATAGCGTTTACGTGTCGTTTCGTTTTGTTTATGCGATAAGTCACCAAAATCACTGTTACTATCTCTATCGTCTGTCAGTACTACTTTCACGGAGAGCCATTTTGAAAATATGCGTATGTTACCACGAAACTTTATAATTGTAACGCAAGCATGACACAGCTTTTATCTCATGCCAAGATTTATAGACAAATCTATAAATATGTCGACTAAGAAAAATTATTCTTGTTTCACAACTTATTTGTCATTAAAACAATTGTAACAAAATATCTGTCATGTTTATAAGCATTTCTAAAATAATTAAAAAAATTGTCACATGTCACCTGCCGCTTGACATTTGTCACTCGACATAACATGTCACTGACAATTATTGTCGACATTTTGAAATAGGGGCCTGGCCCCTCTCTCCCTCGCCATATACGGCCGCGCCGCGCTGGCCGCGGCCGCGTGTCTGCGTTTGTAGTCAAAATTTCTTGCGTAAGATTAAATGTTTAATACTATTAAAATTGATTATAATTAGTATGTCGTTTATTTTTTAAAGACAATAATTTAATAAAACAACAAAATAACTTAAATACTTAAAC
This sequence comes from Scoparia ambigualis, assembly GCA_963921215.1. Classification (NCBI taxonomy): domain Eukaryota; kingdom Metazoa; phylum Arthropoda; class Insecta; order Lepidoptera; family Crambidae; genus Scoparia; species Scoparia ambigualis. Next base: position 7,920,890 of record OY992511.1, on the reverse strand, counting down.
AAAATTAAACTATTTACCTAAACATAAAACTATAGAAAATAAAACTATAAATAAAAGATGTCCTCCAACTGTGGGCTCATGGGGACGGTACCAAGAATGCTGGCAACGTTACCTCTTTGGATTGCCAGGCTGATACGCTGGCAGAGGTAGCTGCCAGCTTTCTTGTCACCGGAGGCTTCAATAAGTCGAGTACTTAACTCTTTAACGAGCTGTTTTGCCTCCGGCCCCCATGGACCCAATGTCTCCACCGCAAACGGAACAAATATATAGTTGCGGCCTAGATTCGCGTACTTGTTCCGTTTGCGACTTTCAGCACTTACCGCAGCAGCTCCGACATGATGCGAGGTTGCGCGTACATGTGAGGGAGCCACGGTGTCTGCACAGGTCGCATCCCACACCAACGGCCTGCCAAGTTTCCAAGGTCCAATGGTCATACCGTCAGGTCTTTTGCCATCGCTGCGAGAGATACCAGCTGGTTCTAAGACAGCCGGTACACCAACGGTGGCAAAAGCACTGCGAATGATGCTGTTGAGTGAGGAGTGCCGTAACATACGGCCAGCACTGCGAGTGCATGAGAGGCCGTGGTGGCCAAGCTCGTCAACAGCCTCCCCACACACACAACGATGAGGGTGGACTACCCTGGCGCCAAGACGGAGGCAAACCGCTATAGTGAGGGACGGCCCGTCCAACAAGGTACCGACATTAGCAGATGGTAATGCCTGGAGCCAGTGGCCTGACTCTCTCTCGGAGACGGCAGTGAGACGAGCATGTTCTGCTGTATTAGCAGAAGTGGATATAAGCTCCTTAAGAACTAGTTTGCAAAGTGGCTCGTCCCATTGCCTCTGCGACTGTGGCATCAAAGGGAGGTCTGAATTTTGACAGATGGATTGCCAGGCGTTTTTGGCATCCGATACACACGACAACTCTACGGAACCCAAGGATGGGTTGATAATCTTCCGGTAGAGATTGTACGTGCTATGCGCAGAAGACAAAAATGCTGGCAGGGCCACACTGCTTAAATTTCTAATGCCTAGGCCCCCGAAGCGTACAGGAAGGGAAGCCTGTAGCCATCCGCGGTCGCTCATGGGACAATTTAGAACTTTAACTAGAGTATCTTTAATCAGAAAATCTAAGTTTGACAATAAGTTTGGAAAAGGCCATAGTTGGGAGCATCGGAGTACGTAGGTAAATTTTGGAACGAAGAGACAAAAACGAATAATGAATAGTGCCATGTGTGGATTAATTTGGAATAGACGGTCTGAATTTAAATTGAAATTAGCGATGGCATCATCAATAAAAGCCGGCATGGCAGCATCGAGAAGTGGTGCGCCTAATAAAAACAATGAGTCGTCGCTAAGAATTTTGATGTTGGGGGCCAGAAGTCTAAAGTCAGAAATAATTTGAGCTCTACGGTCCGGGGCCACGGTATTCGATATGTATAATTCACACTTCGAGAAATTTAGTTCCAAACCTATGGTGCCAAACTGGTTTATTAAATTCTGTAGGTCCTCGAGAACCAGGTCGGAGTTACCCCCTAAAGTGCCGTCATCGAGGTACCAGACGTTAAATTTGGAATTTAGATTTGAAATCATTTGGTGGATAGCCAAAGAGAAAATAGCTGGACCCAGAGGATCGCCCTGCTGGCAACCAACGGCAGAATGTAAAAGATTGTTACGGTGAATCAATTTAGTTGGTTCACTGTAACATTGCCATATATAATTAAAAAATATAGGTATTTCCTCTTTTACTTTCGCCAGCAGTGCACCCCTGTCTACGGAGTTGAAGGCGTTTTTGATGTCCACCTTCAGCAGCACTTCGCCACCATCATTGAGTAAGAAAGTGCGGGCTGAGTGAACGGCGGCCTCGCAGCCACCCTTCGAGCCGAACCCGAGTTGTATGGGCTGAAATTTTGAAGAAAGGTCAGAAAGGATGTGTTTGACACAAATTTTGGATACAATGCCCCTGATGGTACACCCTACGGCGATCGGCCTTATACCGCCATCTTTCTTTTTTAAAGCGCAGAGGTTAGCGCCGTAGAGTATACCAGTGATGTCTTGCGGTACTTTACCAGCAAGCATGAGGTTGGAAAGTTGTGTAATTTTGGTAAGAAGGAATCTGCCGGCGTCTCCAGAGGTACCACAAACCAAATCTTTGAAATGTTGCGGGGAGAGACCGTCGAGGCCACCGGCAGATCCATTTTTGAATGAAAATATAGAATTATGTACTTCGTCTTCGTTGGTCGAAGGCGAAGCATCTGTAGACTCGGGTGGATCAGGGAGGCGAAGTGTTGCTGCAGGAGAAGGATGTTTCGAAATTAGTAATGCCACAGTCTCTGGAGAGTCAGGAGCAACGGTATCACTAGAAAAAATCAACTGGGAGGCCCCTTTTAAATCACCTTCATTGATTTTTTCTTCAACCTTGCTTATGTTTAAAGAAGTGGTTTGCGATTTTCTAAATCTAACTACTGAACTATGAAACGGTGGTAACGGATTTGTACAGTTCGATTTGATTTTATGGGTTAGGGTACCACTATTGCCATCCTTGCTTACATGAAGAATGCGATAAGCAAATGACAATAGTAGTTCCCAGCTGTGAGAGGTGTTATCAAATAAATAATAATAAATAATAATTTTATGTCGTTAAATGTTTATCTATGTAAAAGTTAACTTGGCTGGCACCGATTCCAAAGATACAATAATAATGTATTATTATATTTAAATGTCCTAATAAATTGATTTTCTATCTATATTAATCAGACCAATAATATTTTTTTAGTTGGTTTCTTGTTTATTTATTACTTTTTAGTGCATTTTTTTAAGTCCAACTTTTTTAATGTTGATTGTACATTCAGTTTTTATATGTGATCGGGAACCTTCAGGTAATTGTAATGACAGCATATAAACTGAAATCAAACATTTGTTGTTAAAATATATATATTTACATACGTAGATACTTACTTAGTAGTTAAATAAAAATAATTGTGGACTAACTTTGGGTCTGTCGTCAACAAATTGAATTTTATTGGTTATGGATTGAAAGCGGAACTCAATATTCTTTATATTCATCATCATCATATATGTATATGAATATAACGAATAAAAGCTAAATTGTCATATATCATCACTATTGCCAAATGCGGATTGGTGATCACAAACACAAAACACTTTGCCCTAACTGTGAAATGAACCTAAGACAACTGAATACCAAGCTTTAGCCACTTCACCATAACGCATGTTTAATATTTCTATACAGATATTAATTAATAAAGATGAATAAAACGAACAGTGATTGGTATTTTATCTTTTCTCTTTAGCTTCCATTAAGCTGAAAGAGATTACTCGTATCTTCAGTAATAAGGGCTTTCTTTTAAAGGCGACGCTGTTGTAATCTTTCAATAAAAAGAAAATTGAAGAGATTATATTAGGATAATTATTGGCATGAATTGAAAATGTACAGGCTTATAGATAAACTTAACTTATTATATTACAGCATAGGGTTGGTTAAATTGATTTTCTAAAAGAAAACGCCCTTTTTCTTTGGCAATGTGTAATATTATTTGACGTATCAAAAACAAAACATATCGATATAAAAATAATATTCAAATGAAAAAAATAGGCGAAAGTGGAAATGGACGAACCGGGAAATAGACGATTGAGGAAATGGACGAACGGGGAATCATAATCTATAAAGCAGTCATAAGCAATTATTAACATAAAGAACCGCAAAGTGATTTTAACAGTTTTTTAAAATAGTAACTAACTTATGTTCATTTTTGTGAAACTACTCAAGAAAGCCGCCACTGGTGTTTACTAAACTAAAAAGCAGTTATATTACTTAACTGTGTTCATCAGTAGTTCGGAATTATTAAGAGATTTTTTGTTTATACGTTAAACAGCGGCTAACACTAGTAGCGGAAGCTAAAGGGTCGTTATGCACATTTAACTGCTTTCTTGTGTAGTTTAACGTATTTAATAGATCAAATTAAATACTTTAAAAAACAGCTACATTACTATACTACTCTAAAAAGTGGCTAAGTGTTTATTGGCCAATGCGGCGATATTTCGGGTGAATGGCGGCCTACCTGGCCGTTTCTGTCGAAACCATTTTCATTATCAGGTGGAGCTTTCAATGAAAAGAAAGAAAAATCGACACGATTTTCAAGACTTCGTTGATGCAGTATCCTTATAAAAGATAGTTATTTAAAGTCAAAGAATCCACTTTTTTCTGTAATGTTGTCTAGGGAATTCCCCAGAGGCATAAAGACATCAAGGAAGACTAATATTTTAAAGAAACTCGGCAAATGTATGCTGCCACATAAACAGACATTTTGGAAATCCTTGGCAACGAATGACAACGAAGAGACTGAGGAATATATTAAATTATTATATTTTAAAACTAAGATGTTGAATAATTATTGATTAGAAATAGTTTATGTGATTTGACTGTCATAAAGACCTTAGTTGTGCCAAAACGTTCCATGCAACGGAATGCTTGTTTCGAGTTAGTTGAGCGCAAACATTCATCAACATCAATTTGTAATAATAACACTGTTAGTTTTAATACGTTTTGTAATTTTAAAATTAAGTATTATATTGTCGGTTTTGATTAATGTAAGTTAAAGATTTATGCTAATGTTACTTTTTATATAAACCGCAAAATAAAGCCTGTGGATCGTTTTGGCAAAAAGTGAATTCGTATGTATGAAAGTTATAAATAACATTGCCAAAATGATACACTTTATATTTTCTACAAATTTACTTGTTTTTAGGCATAGCTATAGAATAAAACACTTTTTAAATTATTTAATATTTTTTTCCAAAAAAAAATTAACAATCCACTCGTACTTAATAAAATTGTAAAATCGGGTCTCGAGTTTATTCCCTCAACATCTTCAGTGATTTTTTTTACTCCCTCTTAAGTTTTCATAAAAGTTTTTGCAATCACCAGGTGTCAAAAATGCATCTTAGATTTGATATTATCTAATTTCGCTTGGGCAATCTCCTTCCCCTGTGGCCATAGTGAACCTATATATTTTCTATCGAAAATCCATTCTTCTTTCTACCCTTTTGTTAAATCAAGCTCCTCGAACTCTTTATCAAAACTACTCCTCATAGAAATTGACAATTGGTGGGCTTTTTATAAGGATTTCTTTTGTTTTCAGCCAGTTCACTTTTTCTTTGCTTATGTATACTTTTCTATTTACAATATGTTTTTCGATATCATTGGAACCTACAAAATTATCTGTCTTCATTCTCTCTTCTATTAATGGATTATTCTTTTACTAATATTTTTAGAACCTGGACATACTTTCCTACTTGACGATACCGATTTTTCCAAAATTGAGTCGCGTTTGAAGCTTTTACAAAGAATTTATACTGTTGAAGTATATATGGACGTTATGGAAAATTGTAAAAAGAATTGGAATAAACTCGATACCCGATTTTACAATTGAGTGCGAGCTAATTATTAATAATGGCTTGAAGTTGTTTTTCGGAAAATATATTATTCAATAAGTTAAGAAGTGTTTTATTCTATAGCTATGCATAAAAATAACAAGTAAATTTGTAGAAAATATAAAAATGATCATTTTGGCAATATTATTCTTTCTTTCAACTTTCAAACATACAAATTCACTTTTTGCCAAAACGATCCACAGGCCTATTTTTGAAGTTTATATAAAAAGTAACATTAGCACAAATCTTTAACTTGCACTAGTTAAAACCGACAACGTATTACTTTTTTTATTTTATTTTTTATTTTATTTATTAGGGATAACAAACAGCTTACAAAATCAAACTTAGGTATTAAAATATAAACTATTACATTTTGGTTATTGTGAAGCCCACACCGCTATCCACGAGTTAATACAAGTTGCCACAAGATACATTTTTGTAAATATTTTTCCTAATTAGGTATTTAAGATTTATTGTTTATATTATTACCTCGTATGTGATTATATTTTTATGGTGGTGTTACGGTTGTTGCGAACTTACAATTAATTCTAAAGAATCAACTTACCTAATTATAAAATGTAGAAACAAACAAATAGTACTGTATTGGCCAAAGCCCTAACTGCGATAGGTCGGGATATTTGTCCAGTAAAAGGCCAGTGGACTGTATAAAAAGCTGGTGTATTTCGCAACTGTACAGATCGACCCGACAATCAAATCGCCCGCGGTTTGTGTGACGTGCGCCCGAGTGGCTCGTAAGACGTCGTAGCGAAGATTGCTGGTGATCGCCGCGGTGAGCGGCGCGCTGCTTTAAGCCCGCGTTGCCCCCCGCGACCCCTCTCTGCCAGCGGACTCGGTCCGTGCGGCCCTGTCCTGACCATATACTCCCCGCGTTGAAGTTCCTTCAATAGATTCCAATGGCAGGGGGCATATGTTGTTGAAGGCCCGACGAATGACTCCCTCTTTGTCCTTATGTCTGCAACCCTGACGACGCCATCTTGTCCAGGTAGAACACGAACGATGCGCCCCAGCAACCACATCAACGGCGGAAGAGCCTTTTCTTTTACAAGGACCAGAGCTCCTTCCTTGAGGTGGCCTTGAGACTGCCGCCATTTGGTTTTCTGTTGAAGCCACAAAATATAGTCATTAGAAAACCGATGCCAAAACTGTTGTTTAAGGAACTCGATGCGCTGGAATCTCTGCAGTGATGTTATTCTGGCTGTCGAGATCTGTGGATGAGGCACAAAGATTAAAGATCGTCCAATAAGAAGATGGGCAGGAGTCAGTGGATAGAAATCGGAAGGGTCATCGGAAATAGGCGTAAGAGGTCTGGAGTTGAGGATACCTTCAACCTGTACCAACAATGTAGACATCTCCTCATACGTCAAGTGAGTGGAGTCCAAAACGCGCCTAAGGTGGTGCTTGGTCGATTTGACTGCGGATTCCCACAAACCACCGAAGTGAGGAGTGTATGCTGGAATATATGAAAAGTTTATGCCCTGTTCACAAACATTATGTTGTAATGATTTTATGATGCGTGACAATTCATTGAACGCACCCACAAAGGTAGTTCCGTTATCAGTAAACAAATTCTGCGGCTTGCCGCGTCTAGCAATAAACCTGTTTAAAGCCGCAATGAATCCTTCCTTGGTCAGGTCTGAGACAAGTTCTAAATGCACAGCCTTTGTAGCAAGGCAAACAAATAAACAAATGTAGGATTTGACTAATTGCGAACCTCGCCCTTTTCTGTTTGTTATCATAACTGGCTCTGCATAATCTACACCAGTCTCGAGAAAAGGAAATTCAAGATGGACCCGTTGCTTGGGGAGGTCTCCCATGATTGGCTGAATAGCTTGTCCCTTATACCTGCAGCATTTGACACAAGAGCATACAGTACGCTTAGCTAAGTTAGTGCCACCTAAAGGCCAATAATTATGTCTGACTAATGCTAGTAATAGTTGTGGGCCGCAATGAAGTTGCGCCTTATGAATTGATTGAAAGATCAATCTCGTTACGTGATGCTTGGCACAAAGTAAAATTGGGTGTTTTACATTGTAATCATAACCCGAGTTATTGAGTCTACCCCCCCCCCCCCACGGATTAGTTCCTCTGAATCTATGAAGGGTGATAATGGTAATAATCGATTTTTGTGAGGTAGACTTCCTTTAGAAAGAAGTAATCGTCGCTCATCAGGAAACGATTCCTCTTGAGCAATCCTAAAAATGAGATTACTAGATGCTTGTACCTCTAATGGTGTAAGATGATCAACATTTTTACGCCTACGGCAATTATTTATAAACCGAAGAATATAAGCTATAACTCGTTGCAATTTAGAAAAATTTGAATTATTATGAATGACTAATGAAAATAAGTTTGGGTTGATTACTTCGTTTGAATGAAAAGATAGTATGACTTCTGGTAAATTTGTTGTGTGTGTATCGTTAGGGTTGATTGGCCATTGAGACTGGTCTAATAGTAAGAACGTCGGACCTGCCCACCATATTGTAGACTCACCTAACATCCTAACATATCAGCGCTTAAGCCTCGAGATACTAAATCTGCGGGATTTTGTTTGGTCGGAACATAGCGCCACCTATGGTCAGCCGAACCTTCCTGTATCTCCGAAACGCGATGGCGGACAAACAGCTTGAGCTGATGAGGCGACGATGATAACCAACCCAAAACGATAGTGGAGTCTGACCAGAATACGTTATCATTAGTATTGAACGTGACGGACTCCTTAACCTTTCTGTATAACCTTATGGCCAACAATGCGCCACATAACTCCAAGCGAGGAGTGGTAGTTGGTTTAATAGGAGCTACCTTGCTCTTGGAGACCAAAAGACGTACAGTTACTGCCCCATCACTGGCAACGCATCTCACATAGACGCATGCGCCATATGCGTTCTCCGAAGCATCCGCGAATGTGTGTAGTTGAATGTCTGTTGGTGAAACACAGATGACATGTCTAGGTATGTTTAAATTATTTAAATGAGGCAAAGATTCAGCAAAATGATTCCATGCCTTTTTAATATTATGAGGAACCTCCTCATCCCATGAACATTTTTGTTTCCAGAATAGCTGCATAAGAATTTTTGCTTCAACAATGCAAGGTGAAACTAGACCCAGTGGATCAAAAACTTGAGCTATTGTAGATAAGATGCTACGCTTGTTGACCTTGTCTTGTGTGTTCACATTAAAAGCAAACGTTAATATGTCTCTGGAACAACACCAATTCAAACCTAGTGTCTTGAAGAGTTCATTTTCACTAAGATTTACAGAATCTGAAATAGGTTCGCCAGTGCTAACAGCTCGTAAGATTTTAGCGTCATTAGCATGCCATTTATGTAACTCCAATTTAGCAGAACGCAGCGTTTTGGTTACAGAGTGACATAAGTGGATAATTTTGTCAATATCGTCGTGGCCCGTCAACAAATCATCGACATAAAAGTCATGACAAATTACGCGTTTGACGTTATTATCCCTTGATTCTGACCCTAACTGCTTAAGGCATCTGGTTGCGAGATAAGGAGCTGACGAAGTACCGTATGTTAATGTGTTTAATGTATATATTTGAATTTTCTCTGAGGGGTCGAACCTCCACAAAATTTGTTGTAGTGGTCGCTGAGATTCGTTTACTTCCGCTTGTCTGTACATTTTCAAGATGTCTGCTGAAACTACAAATCTATGCTGGCGGAACCTTAAAAGTATGGATAGTAAATCATCTTGAACTCTGGGTCCAACACGCTGTAGATCATTGAATGACGTACCTGACGTTGTGACGGCTGATGCGTCAAAGACAACGCGTAGCTTCGTTGTTGAGCTGGACTCTTTTAACACGCCATGATGTGGCAAATAATATGAAACTTGATTATTGCATTCAATGTTTATGTTTTGTGTTGTGTTTTGATTTTTTCTATGTGTTGTTTTGGGTTTGCTATTGCTTGAATACATATTTGTGTTAACGTTAATATTGTTATTTTTGCTAATACTCATGTGTCCCAAACTAATATACTCCTTCATAAATTCTACATACCTATCTTTAAAGGCAGGCTCTCTATCTAAACGACGTTCTAGAGATAAGAATCTGCGCCTAGCTAATTGAAATGAATCACCTAGTGTCTCTGGCGACTCCTTCAGAGGCAATGTTACTACAAATCGGCCATCTGAATTTCGAACTGTAGTATTTATAAATGTTTGCTCGCATGCTTGCTCATCAGGGGTCATATCATACTTAGGTAGAATAGTGTCTAGCTCCCAAAACCGAGAGAGATCTAAAGGTGGTGTAGTTTCCATAGTGAACATACACACAGACGTGTCAGTGTTAGTACTGTGTAAACAGCCTGAGATAAGCCAACCTAGTTTGGTTTCAAACAATATTGGTTTGTGTTTCTCTAACTGGATACGATTTGTGCCTATCACATTCCAAAATAAGTCCGCACCAACTAATATGTCGATGGTTGACGGGATATGGAAATTAGGATCGGCTAAGCAAATACCAGAGGGTATCGACAAGTTACTTATGTCAATATGAATGTTTGGTAGCAAATTTGTTATGTTCGGCAACACGTAACAGTCAATGTCCGCCTCATAGTCACTAGTAAAAGACTCTATTCGAACAGAACAACGTCGTGAGCTACGGGAAGTCTGACTATTGATGCCTGTTATGTTAGAAGTTGTAGGTGAAGTAGTTACACCAAGCTTACCACAGAGATCTTGTGTGACAAAATTGGCAGTACTCCCATTGTCCAGTAGAAGCCTGGCCACATGCGGCGTACCCCTGCTGTCAAACACCTTGACCAATGCTGTGGAAAGCAGAATATGCGGCGTTAAAGAAAGGTTGTCGTTTCTTGCGGATAAAGCAACAGTGTCGTGAAGTGATGATTTTAGTGGCTGTTCGAAATGAAGCAAAGTGTTGTGTTTGACTTTGCAGTATTTGCAATGTCCAAGCTTGCATTTAGATTCAGGATGACCAAAGCGCAGACAATTTAAGCATACCTTAAGCTCCTTAGCTTTATGATTGCGAACTTCCACAGATAGTCGGCGAAATGATTCACAGTTAAATAACTGGTGGTCTTTATGACATAAGGGACAGTGTATTGTGTTTGGTGTCCTACCAGAAGATATAATAAAGCTTTTTTGCTTTGAATGAGTTGGCTCTGATTTACTTGCCAAAACATGCTTCGACTCCTCAATAGTCTCTAAAAGATCAGCCCTGTTGGTAAAAAATTTAATAAATATGTCTAGAGAAGGGGGACTATCTAAGCTGTTCCTACGTTCTTCCCATTCACGACTAGTGATGCTATCAAGTTTAGTAGACATCATATAAATCACCAAAGTGTCCCTGTTCGAAATGAAGCAAAGTGTTGTGTTTGACTTTGCAGTATTTGCAATGTCCAAGCTTGCATTTAGATTCAGGATGACCAAAGCGCAGACAATTTAAGCATACCTTAAGCTCCTTAGCTTTATGATTGCGAACTTCCACAGATAGTCGGCGAAATGATTCACAGTTAAATAACTGGTGGTCTTTATGACATAAGGGACAGTGTATTGTGTTTGGTGTCCTACCAGAAGATATAATAAAGCTTTTTTGCCAGCCCTGTTGGTAAAAAATTTAATAAATATGTCTAGAGAAGGGGGACTATCTAAGCTGTTCCTACGTTCTTCCCATTCACGACTAGTGATGCTATCAAGTTTAGTAGACATCATATAAATCACCAAAGTGTCCCAGTGATCGGTAGGTTGACCTAAGGTAGCAAGTGCTCTGAGATTTTTGTTAGTGACATCTACTATGTAGCGTAATGCTTTGCTAGATTCTTTAGCAATGGAAGTGACATTGAATAAAGCCTGTACATGGTTGTTGACAAGCAAGCGTTTGTTGTCAAACCTTTCGCACAGAAGCTCCCAAGCTGATTGATAATTATCAGATTTAAAATCAAGGCTCTTAATGGCTAAAGCTGCAGAACCCTGCAGTGAAGCGCGCAAATAGTGATATTTGTTAATGGGATCAATGCTATGGTTTGTGTGAATTAGCGATAAAAAGGTATCTCGAAACGCGAGCCAGTGCTGATAACAACCATTAAAGTGCGGTAAATCAATTTTTGGAAGTCTCACAACATTATGTGCATTGCGAGATCTTACCTCAGACCTGTCAGTGACCCGGTGAGTTTCAATAAGAGCACGAGCAGAAGCGGCAAGCGAGAAATATTGACTCTCGAAAGTATCCCGTTCCTCCACCTCGGGCTCGTCCAACAAATTGTCCATTTCAGCCTGTAACGCATCGAAAGCATCGTATAAATTTTCAAATTTGTCAAAACGTAATTTTAATTCGATTTGTAGTTCCAAATCACCAAGTTGCGAACTATCCATAATGTTTGTCATGTAGGTATTAAAATGACGTAAGCTTTGATTTAATCGCACCACGTTTCTTTCTTAAATCCTTTATTGACTCCTTAGAGTCCTTAGACATGTTGAGAGAATTTGCAAAAAGGGTTCAAAATTAAAGAAGAAAAGAAAACTATTTACTAGTATTAACTAGTATGCAACTAGTTGGAAAGTTAAATTGCTGATAATCAACAAGGACAACCTATTTAAAAAAGGCAATGCCTAAAATGTTTTCAATCGACTAGTTTTTTTATGTTAAAGTTTAGAAATATCGAAATAGTTTAGGAATTAAAAAAAAAGAATAAAAGTTGTATTGGATAGGTACTAGTATTAACTAGTTTTAAATTAGTTGTAACTTATTCAATAATCATTAAAGCAAAAAAAATAAAAAAATTTTGCTCGACTGTGCCTTTTGTTTTTTTTTTATAAGTACGTTAAAAGTTAAGAAAATGTCTAAAAATGATCGAGTGTAATAAATAGGAAAATAAAATAAAAACTAGTATTTACCAGCGTGCAACTAGTTGGTATAATTTAATAATAATCAGTGACAATTATTATTAACAATCTAGTACAGCAAAAGCAGAAAATATCACTGAATCGTATAGGGCTATATGAAGTTAAGTACTACTAGAACCAACCACTAGCTAATATCTAACTAGTAATTGTTAGCAGTATCACCAATCTAGTTACTAACAACCGTTAAATACATTAAAAACACTCTCAACCTAAATTCGCAAACTAAAAAAAACTAAAGGCAGACCAAAAGCAACTATGTACTTTTGACTACTAAAAACACAATTTATTTGCACTAACTACTGCTAACAAAGACTGCGCTATTTTACTTATCTAATAAATCACATCACCAAATAAAGTTTAAGTGTTATGACTAATTATGTAATAAGCATCTAATAAGTTTAACTGCGCAATAGTAGATTGTTATACAAGGGGCTAAAATGACCCATTATATACGAGGTAGTTTTACTCACGAGCTTTAGCGAGGGAGTAAATAGTAACCGAGTTTTAATGGGTTTTTAGCGCCGAGTGTTACACTCTGCTTTTCACTACGAATGCGAGAAAATAAAACAATCCAATACAATTAGAATTGGTATAATTAATTTAAAATTAATCCGTTAGTTGCTTTAACAACACCCAAGGGAAGAGAATGGTTGGTAGCATTATTTTGATGAGCCCATCGCCGCTCTATGCTGTTGGATAGTAGATATGTGCAATCTTTCCATCTCTTCCCTTGGGTGTCGTCAAAGGCGACTAACGGACTAATGACTGCACGTACATCCTACAGCATAGAGCGGCGATGGGCTCATCAAAATAATACTACCAACCCCTTTCTTACCTTGGATGTCGTAAAAGGCGACTAACGGACTAAAGACTGCACATACATACAACAGCATAGAGCGGCGATGGGCTCATCAAAATAATATTACCAATCCTTCACTTTTCTTCGATTTGGTAAAAGGGGACTAACGGACTAAAGACTGCACGCACATACATCCAACAGCATATAGCGACGATGGGCTTATCAAATTAATACTACCAATCTCTCTCTTCTCTTCGGTGTCGTAAAAGGCGACTAATGGACTAAAGACTGCTCATACATCCAACAGCATAGAGCGGCGATGGGCTCACCACCTGTCACCCTAAGCACATGTGCAGTCGCTATTTAGTGAAAAGTGAACTATGGCAGAGGACTGCTTTTGCGGTTGCAAAGGCTCACCACCTAAGCACATGTGCAGACTGTGCAGTTTTTTCTTGCTGAAGCGTGGTCTGTGTTGTCCATAGATTCAAATGATTACTAATTTTACCATAAACTTTAATAAAGTTATTATTCAAAACTCAAAAAAGTTGTTGATCTAAGTAAACAGTAATAAGTCGAGTCTTTATTCATGATTATTCTACATACGACTAAATACTTTTTCGTTTTTGTAGGCTCACTGTCATGTGACAGACAAAAATTTAAAAAAAAAATACTTTTTCCCCTAGGGCGAGAAAAGCTATTTTAGCCCCGCTCTAGAACGCTACAATGACGGTCTTTTTGAGCAAGAGGAGTGAAAAATAATTTTAACGTTACTGTCCTTGAGTTGTGCCGTGCCGCGCGATCGCGAAACGCAAGCGAGCGCTCGGTCGTCGGTCACCGGCCGCTTATTGTCGAGCTACCGACCTATAAAATAAAAAATTATTTAGCATAAAATGTTGAAGAAATGTGTTCTAAATGTTTGGATTATGAAATGTAATGATTTTGATTAAATGATGATAATTTGTTACGAGAAAAACTGATAGTTGTTTATGGAATAAAGCAAAGAATAATGATTAACGTTTAATGTCATATGACTAATCTGTTGATTTGATATTGACTTCACAGTTTTAAATGCATAGTATGATTTACGTGACTAAGGGTGGATTCGAGCAAACAAGAATAAGACTTAATCCGAGATTAGTCCATACAAATTGGGCGTTTAATCTAGGTATAAGACCTTATTCCAGTTTGGTCGAATCCACCCTAAGTATTGTAATGCAACTGGAACAATGAATTATGTTTAATGTTTTTAATTATAAGTTAATAGTGATGTAACGATTTTGTAAGACTCAATATTTTATTAAAATAATGTTGTACTTAACAATTATTATTTTCATTACCTACTTTATTTTTCATGCGAAATCAATTTGTTTGGTAAGTAGTAATAATTGATGAGTAAGTAGGTACAGTAGGTACGCTAATAAAACTGAGATGATGTTACAATGTAATGAAACAGGTGAAAATATGAGAAGAAAAGAGATGGGATAGTGAAAGTGATGAGTGAATAAAATTGGTCTTTGTGCACTATCCTCTCGATGTTTTTCTTGAATCTTCAGTCCGAAGGTGATGCTGACGACCGCCAATTCTTGACCGACGCGAGTTTGGGTTTGATGTCCGTGAATGTCAGCTTAAGTGGCAAAGCTCGATGTCCTCAGCAATGTTCATCCGGAATTATGATGTCCCAACAGCGTCAAGTAGTCGTGTGTAGTCTTGGCTGGAGTCGTGATGATCTCTAGATGACCGCGGATGACTCGTCGAAATTTCGAAAAGACGGTACGCGAATACTTTACGATGGCGAAGATGGACCAAAATGTACTGGCCAAAGCCCTAACTGCGATAGGTCGGGATATTTGTCCAGTAAAAGGCCAGTGGACTGTATAAAAAGCTGGTGTATTTCGCAACTGTACAGATCGACCCGACAATGAAATCGCCCGCGGTTTGTGTGACGTGCGCCCGAGTGGCTCGTAAGACGTCGTAGCGAAGATTGCTGGTGATCGCCGCGGTGAGCGGCGCGCTGCTTTAAGCCCGCGTTGCCCCCCGCGTCCCCTCTGTGCCCGCGGACTCGGTCCGTGCGGCCCTGTCCTGACCAAGTACAAATTGATGTTAAATGTTTACGCTCAAATATCTCGAAACAAGCATTTTGTAGCATGGAATGTTTTGGCACAACTAGGTCCCTAAGAAGATTGTATGTAGCATATTATGATTAAAAGATCTTAGACCATTGTGACAAAAAAGATTAGGTCAAAATAATGATGTTCAAGTCACTTGGATCATTAAGCCAAAAACGTTTGCTCAATGCAGTGATTCCAAGATATTTGGATCATTATGCCAATAAAATGTTTCTCAATATAAAAATGTCCAAGATGTTTGGATCATTATGGCACAATTCATTAGTCACCCCTAAAGGACGGCATGGCATTAATACATGCCAAATTTACATTTAAAAAAATACCTACCCGTCCCTCTTAAATGAGTTTTCAAGTAACATATTCTTTGTGGGGATGTAAGGGAGCTACACAAGACCTCTAGCTCCAACTGTCAACCTCACCTGCACGCGGTACATCCTGCAGTAACCGACGAGGCTCTGGCGACCGGTCGACGGCGGTATAACCCTTCTCATCCAGACACTTCAAATCCCTGACCGCTGAGGGGCAGCAGCCTCAGCGGTGCGACAGACTGTGTCCCTGCGATCGCCAACCCGCATGCCCAGCGTGGCGATTAGGGCAAAACCTCCCATATGATTGGCACACAAAAAGGACGGCCCCCAGTTCCCGGCAGCTCCGCTAGTCCTGGCCAAGGCGGCGGTCATGGAAATGGCGGAGCAGGGGGTGCGAAGAATCTCCGGGCTACGGAAGGCTGCCCATCCCAACTGACCCTGGCTACGTACAACGGACGCACTCTACGGCTAGACGAACACCTGGCGCAACTCGAGGTAGAACTTGAAAAGGTTAAATGGCATATTCTGGGGTTATGTGAAGTCCGAAGAGAGGGAGAGGACACCATAACCCTAGAATCCGGACATGTCATGTACTACCGCGAGGGCGACCATATCTCCCAAGGTGGCATTGGGTTCCTGATCCACAAGTCCCTCGCCGACAACGTCACTGAAGTATCCAGTGTGTCGAACAGGGTAGTATACCTGGTACTTAAACTCACCGAGAGGTATTCCCTCAAGGTGGTTCAAGTGTATGCACCGACCTCGTCACACTCGGATGATGAAGTGGAGTTTGTCCTGGATGACATTGCTAAAGCCTTACACACCACCACTAAGGCACACTTTAACATTGTCATGGGGGACTTCAACGCCAAAGTAGGATTACAGACTTGCAGCGAATCATCGGTAGGGCCACACGGATTTGGTAGTAGGAATCACAGGGGGCAAATGCTGGTCAACTTCCTAGAGCGGGAAGGACTCTTTTTGATGAACTCTTTCTTCAAAAAGAGTCCACAGCGAAAGTGGACTTGGCGAAGCCCCGACGCTGTGACGAAAAACGAGATAGACTTCATTATAGCGGATAAGAAGCATATATTCAGAGATGTTTCAGTGATCAATAGGTTTAATACCGGCAGCGATCACCGAATGGTACGAGGCACTCTGAATATCAATTTTAAGCTTGAACGCGTCCGCTTGATGAAGTCTAAGTTCCGACCAAACTTACTCCAAACCGCTGTGAACTCAGAGAAGTTCCAACTTCAGCTCGAAAATCGATTCGCTGCCTTGGAAACTACCGATGACGTAGATCAGGACCTACACAATGTGGTAAACATCCTCAGGGAAGAGGGCACGAAATTTTGCTCGGTAAGGCGTACGGGCAAAAAGTCTAAGTACTCGGACGAGACTCTCCGGCTAATGGAAAAGCGACGCCAGACACCACTCACCCCTACTACGCTGTCAGAACACACGGCTCTTAACAAGTGCATTGCTAAGCGCATACGCTACGACCTCCGTCGCTCCAATACGCTTCGTATTGAACGAGCAATTGAGCAAAATCGGGGGTCCAAAGTGTTTGTGCAGCAACTTGGTAGGAGCCGTCTGACGCAGCTCACGACATCTAGGGGTAATACCGTCGTTTCCAAGCCGGAGATTCTGGCTGAGATCGAAGACTTTTATGGCCGATTGTACGCCTCGCAAGTTTCGTGTCCGGGATCCAGTAATGAGGATGTTAGAGCCACATTAACCCGCCACTACACCGAAGATCTCCCAGAGATCAGCCTAGACGAAATCGAAGTGGCTCTGAGACAGTTAAAAAATGGAAAAGCCCCAGGGGAAGACGGAATCACGTCGGAACTCCTAAAGGCAGGTAGTTCACCAGTCCTGAGGGAGGTCCAACGCGTTTTTCAATCCGTCCTGGACCATGGGAGAACTCCAAAGGCATGGAGCAAGAGTGTGGTTATCATGTTTTTCAAGAAGGGCAATAAAGTTTATTGAAAAACTACAGACCGATTTCACTCTTGAGCTATGTCTACAAACTGTTTTCCAGAGTTATTTCGAACCGTCTTGCGCGAAGACTTGATGAGTTCCAAACCCCAGAGCAGGCTGGGTTTCGCAGAGGATTTGGCACCATAGACCACATTCACACAATGCGACAGATTATACAGAAGTCCGAAGAGTATAATCAGCCATTGTGCCTAGCGTTTGTGGACTATGAGAAAGCCTTTGACTCTGTTGAAACCTGGGCTGTTCTGCAATCTCTGCAGCGATGCCAGGTTGATTGGCGATACATCGAAGTGTTGAGATGCCTATACGATGATGCCACTATGTCTGTCCAAGTCCAGAACCAGCAGTCTAAACCTATCCAGCTGCGCCGCGGAGTAAGACAAGGAGATGTCATATCTCCCAAATTGTTTACGAGCGCGCTGGAAGATCTGTTTAAGACGCTGAGTTGGAATCGAATGGGCATTAACATCAATGGCGAGTATATCTCACACTTGCGATTTGCTGACGATATCGTCATATTGGCAGAATCGTTGCAGGATTTACAGCAGATGCTGAACAGTCTTGCTGATTCCTCACGACGGATTGGCCTGGGCATGAACTTAGATAAAACAAAGATCATGATTAATGATCGTATTACCCCAGAGCCAATCACCGTTGCCGGAATGCCTCTCGAGGTTGTGCAGGAGTATGTCTACCTCGGGCAGACGCTGCGGTTAGGTAGACACAACTTCGAGAGAGAGCTAAACCGGAGAATACAGCTGGGCTGGGCTGCGTTTGGGAAACTTCGTCAAGTCTTCTCGTCCTCCATCCCTCAATGTCTGAAAACGAAAGTTTTCAACCAGTGTGTCCTACCTGTTATGACCTATGCTGCTGAAACGTGGACGCTGACAGTGGGGCTGGTCCACAAGCTGAAAGTCGCTCAGCGCGCTATGGAGAGAGCTATGCTCGGAATTTCCTTGAGAGATCGAATCCGGAATGATGTTAATCGTCAGAAAACTAAGGTGTTCGACATAGCTCAAAGGATTAGCAAACTGAAGTGGCAGTGGGCCGGCCATGTTTGCCGAAGAACCGACAACCGTTGGAGCAAACGGATACTGGAGTGGAGACCGCGTTTAGGCAAGCGTAGTGTAGGACGCCCTCCGGCGAGATGGAGCGACGATCTACGGAATGTAGCTGGCAAAAACTGGATGAGAAGAGCCGAAGACCGGGCTCAGTGGCGCGTCTTGGGAGAGACCTACGTCCAGCAGTGGACTGATATAGGTTGATGATGATGATGATGATATTCTTTCTGCACAATGTTTTTATTTAAGTATATTATAGCTGTTGTGGGTTGGATATTATACATCATAAATATCTTTTCGTAGAAAACAGATAAGAAAATGAGTCTTTGTCACATGAAAATAGGGCTCATTTTACATAAGTAATATGTAGTTTGGCATCGATAACTCTAAAGTGACAAAATTGTGGGTTGGAGTATTTTGGCACAACTAGGTCCCTGATCTTACTAGAATTAAAGACTATGTTGCCATGTTTAATAAGTACCTACCTATAATTTTCATGGAAGTCTCTTTTTGTTTATTTTGTTTAATTTGATGAATACATTCATCCTTTCTAGAAGTTTTTGTTTCTTGTTTTGTTTTATAGTGTAGGTACGAGTTACTTATTTTGTTAATTAAACTCCATTTTCACAACAAACTTCTTTAATTGAGGGCCAATCTTGTAAATTTTTTATTACCTACTAATACCAAAAAAGGCGGCTACGTGAAATATATGAGTATTTAACTGTCTTTTATTTAAGTTTTATCTAAGATTATTGTTTATCGCAGTTAGGGTGGATTCGACCAAACTGGAATAAGGTACTAAACTAATCTCGGAGTAAGTCTTATTCCAGTTTGGTCGAATCCACCCTTAGTAAACTAAATTAAAAGACAGTTAAATTCATTGGCTGCATTTTAGCATAGTAAAACATTTTAGTTACGTCAACTTGTCAGAAACTGAAAGGGGTCTAAAGCCGTCTAGTCGCCTTATTCTCTAGGACAAGTATCAACACTACATTAAAAGGCAGTCAGGTATACTTAGCCGCCCTATGTCTTATGATCTTTATAAAAATAAATAAGTTTATAAATACGTAAACTACATTTTTATGTTTTTTATGTGACAATTGTTATAAAATTTGATGGCCTGACTGGCCGGCAGAGCCGGCCAGCAAGCCGAAGCTACGGTGGTGAGCGCAAGCCATCTGCGACGATAAGCTCGCGTGGGACCGCCAGAGCCCCGCAGCGCCGAAGCCGTGAAAGAAACCATGCCTGCTGCGTGCTTGCTTGCATTCTGCATGCTTGCTTGCACGCTGCATGCTTGCTTGCACGCTGAATGCTTGCTTGCACGCTGTATGCTGTATTTTAATATTAATATTTATATATCTTATATTTATGTCAACCTCAGGTGATGATCTGAACTACCTTTCTATATCTTCTAGTAGTGATGAAGACAGTTTTGTTAGCATCCCGTCCCTTTCCGACACACTTGAGTGTCAGTTTTCTGATGTACCAAAAAACTTTAACGTCGTTCACATAAACGCGCAAAGTATTCCGGCTTATCATTCAGAAATGCTGGCGTCACTCGATCACAAAAATATTCATGCTGTATTAATCTCCGAGTCTTGGCTTAAACCGTGCTTACCTTCTGCCTCTTATGCTCTGCCTGGCTTCCACCTTATACGCAACGATCGCACTGGCTCCAGGGGTGGCGGGGTTGCTATATACCTACGTGCTCATATTCCCTACTCCGTAATTAGCACCTCGGCACAACCACCTCCTGCTAACGCCGGCGAGCATTTATTGGTTGAAGTTGTTCTTGCTCACAATAAAATCCTTCTCGGAGTTTACTACAGCCCTTCTTTACTCGTCAATTTTTTCACGTCATTTGAAAAACTACTCGATGACGTAATTCCTTCCTACAGCCATTCAATTATCATGGGTGACTTCAACACCTGCCTTCTTAAGAACGATTCTCGTACTTCTTCGCTTCAATCAGTTATCAGTTCTAGCAACTTAAATATTCTCCCTCTTACTGCCACCCATCATTTCCCAAGCTCGACTCCATCTCTTCTAGACTTATTAATAGTGTCATCTCCCCAGCATGTTGCGAAGCACGGTCAGTGCCCAGCCGACGCTTTTTCGTACCATGATCTTTTATTTTTGTCATATAAAGTTCGTCCTCCTAAAGCTAAACCCAAAGTCATTCTTCAGCGCAATTTTAGTGGTATGGATCAACATGCGTTTCGTGATGACGCTTGTAAAATCGATTGGACTCCTGTTTTTGTCGCTCAGTCTGTTAATGAACAAGTTGCTGTTTTTAACTCCGTTGTAACAATATTGTATGACAAGCATGCGCCATTTCGAGCTGTTAAGATAAAGCATCAACCAGCGCCATGGCTGACAGACGACATAAAAGCGTTAATGAACAAAAAAGTGGCAGCGAAAAGCCGCTTTAAACTTCGACCTACTGACCACAACAGGGAAAGGTATGTCAAGGCTCGTAATCGCTGCAATAGGGCGTGTAGGGATGCGCTACGCCGTCACATCCATAATTCAGTCGAAAATGTAGATCTATCTAAAGCTTGGAAATTCCTGAAGTCGCTTGGAATTGGAAAATTAAAACAAAACTCTATTTCACCCGATATTAATATTGACTCACTAAATCTCCATTTCTCTTCTTCATCATGTATCAATGATGCTGATAAAGCGACTACATTAGACAAATTGTCTTCTGTATCAATCCCTGATCTTTCTCCCTTTGCATTTGACCAATTATCGGATTGTGATGTTAAAAAGAGCTTGCTGTCAATTACTTCCAATGCGGTAGGTGGGGACGGTATTAGCCGTAATATGTTAGTACCGATCCTTGATGTCATCCTCCCAGTCCTCACTTTTATTTTTAACAACTCCATCTCTAATGCTGTATTCCCATCCTCATGGAAAGACGCTCAAATAATTCCTTTGCCTAAGAAAAATAATCCTAAATCATTTGCTGAATATCAACCTATTTCCATTCTCCCTTTCCTATCCAAAGTCCTCGAGCGTCTTGTCCACAATCAAATCAGCAGGTTCCTTTCCCATCATAATCTTCTAAACCCACTCCAATCCGGCTTTCGCCATGGCCACAGCACTGTGACTACTTTAGTCAAAATTACTGACGACATCCGCCTTGGCATGGAAAACGGTCACTTAACTTTGCTAACTTTGCTGGACTTCAGCAATGCCTTCAACACAGTCGACTTTGACATACTGTTATCTTTGATGCGCTCATTTAACATATCTCCAACGGTAATTGAGTGGTTTCACAGCTACCTGTACGGACGCAGGCAGCGGGTTCGCCTTGGAGAGAAATTCTCTGCGTGGTGTGACTCGACGGCTGGTGTCCCGCAGGGTGGCGTTTTATCTCCTCCCCTCTTTGCTATATTTATCACTTCTATATCTCAAAACCTTTCTTCTTCCTACCACCTATATGCAGACGATTTACAAATTTATTGCCAGGCACCACTTGGTAATCTCGCCGTAGCTATAGAAACTACCAACGTCAATCTAAAACAAATTGTTAATTGGAGCCGAGCCTACGGACTTAAAGTCAACCCAAGCAAAACGCAGGCCATTATGGTCGGCAGCTCCAGGTTGCTTTCTAAAATAAACTGGGAAACCCTCCCTAAGGTTACATTTGATGGAGTGGACATCCCTTTCAGCAAATCAGTTACTAATTTGGGCGTTATTATTGATAGTTGCTTGAGTTGGGGGCCGCAACTGCAAGCTGTCAGTCGCAAGCTTTACGCATCCTCGGCTTCTTTAAGAAGACTACGCAACTTTTTACCCACTGCCACTAAAATTGCGCTAGCGCATTCGCTGCTTCTTCCCGTTTTAGACTACGCTGACGCCTGCTATCTTGATCTCTCGAAGGACCAGCTAAATAAACTTGAGCGCCTTCAAAACCTATGTATTCGTTTCATATTTGGCTTGCGCAAGTATGATCATGTCTCTAAGTACCGCTTTAAACTCAAGTGGCTTCCTATTCGTCTTCGCCGGAATACTCACATCCTCTCCCTTCTATATAACATATTGTTCAATCCCAAGTATCCTTCGTATCTAAAGGAACGCTTCAGTTTCCTTTATTGTTTGAACTCGCGCTCGTTACGGTCATCAGAAAATCTAGCCCTTAAAACTCCTCTTCACAACACCACCTTTTACGATTGCTCCTTTACTGTTGAAGCTGTTCGTCTCTGGAACTCGCTTCCAGTCGCGATCAGGCGAGCTAAAACCATTCACGCATTCAAGGAGCTCGTGAAGAATTTCTACCTTTCCCTTTAACCCTATCCTGCTGCATAGCTGTCGTTGTCCGCTACTTCCTACCTGAGACTATTATGTTTTAGTATGTATATGTATAAATATACACATATTTATTACACCTTATTATTTATTTATTTTTTAAGTAATGTTATTTTATTTAATTACTTATTTTTGCATTTAATTCTGTAACCATGTTTTGAATGTTTGCACCTCCGAACATAGAGTGTATAAGTTCTCTCCATCCGACTGGTTGTCTGGCAGAAATCGCTTTTAAGCGATAAGACCGCCACATTGTAACTTTGTATTTTTGCTCTTTTATGTCTAATGTAAATGTTTGTGTTATGTTACAATAAAAGTATTGTCTATCTATCTATATATCTCTATGCTTGCTTGCACGCTGAATGCTTGCTCGCACGCTGCATGCTTGCTTGCATGCTGCATGCTGCATGATTGCTAGCATGATGCATGCTTGCACCCTTTGGGTCTGAGTATTATATGAATAATATTTTATTCCATTAGATTATTATATCAAATGTTTATTATATCATATGGACATTATATCACATGAAATTATGGATTGTAAAATTATATTAAATGTTTATTATATCAAGTCAGTTGTACTATCAAATGGAATTATATGAAATAAAATTATATTAAATGAACGTTAGATCATAAGTATTTATATCAAATATTACACACCCTGTGATTACAGGGCATTATTAATATTTAGTAGAGCCAAGTCATATGCGTATCTCTTCCGCAAATTACAATTATTTGTGCTTTTAAGTTTAAAATACTGAATATTGCTTTTTATAAAAAGAGCCATCTCTTATACATAAATACCTGTCAGTGTCAAATAACCCTTTTCTCTAAAAACATTTCTCAGAGTGTCATACTGTAAATACTTCTCAAGCATTTATGAATGCTTGAGAACTATGCAATGCTATGCAATGACCCGACATTGCGAATGTAGATAATTTTTTTTTTACCTACAACAGGTAAGCGCTTGGCCTTCATCTCGCATGATGATAAGTGACGATAAGGCAGAAGGTGGAAGCGCGCTTCATCCGGAATCCTCAACCACTGAGGAACTGGCTATCTTATCTCAAACTGTCGGAACACAACAATGCTATAAACATCGTTGTTATGGCGACAAACTTAGATAAGATGGTGGTAGCTAGCCAGGCGGACTTAATAGCCCTACCACCAACCAAACAGAGCACACAAAGATGCACCGCCCGCTGGGAATCGAACCCGGGACCTTAGGGTCTGAGACCGATGGCTTAGCCACTACACCACAGAGGCGGTTAAAAAGAGGCGGTCAAATTAGCAAGTCAATTTTAACTGATCGGCTTAGCAGCTGTGGCATCGAGAACCTCATTAATTAAATAATTTATTTTAATATGACTCTTTCCTTTGTTACAGTGACTGGGTGTTTGGAGTCAGATATTGTCAGCTGAGCAACTTCATTGCGAATGTCACTGTTGCCGCCAGCGTGTTCACACTCACCGGAATCTCGTTTGACAGGTGATACATTGAAACACTTCTGCGTGCTTACTGCCATACTCACACAGGGTAGAATTCACATTAACGACTACTTAGAACCGATACATTATTCATTGCAAATCAGTGCCTAGGACGCCCATTCCAAACCAGTAACGCCTAAGAGTCTTTATATACAATGATTAATCATAGGTGCTACTGCTAATGGACGGGTCTGATACTCTAGTTCGAATGACGTTACCTCGATGGTCATTACCTCGATGTCTCAACCTCGACGGTACACTTCACCGATGGCTCGTTACCTCAAAAGGTCAATTTCTCGAAGAATCTCTTCCTCGACGGGTCTTTTCTTCGATGGTACATTTGATCGATGGGTGTTACCTCGAAAAAATCATAAAAAGTACAGTTATAATTCCCATGACTTTTAGAAGTCTCCCTTATTTTTATTGTGTATTTTTAGTAACATTTTGATAAAAGAATAAGACAAAAGTATCTTATGAACCATATGGACCATTGACGTTAGTTGACGTCCCTGAGTGCGACATTTAGGTGTATTTATACAGGCGACTCATTACAATTAAATTTTACTGTACACTTATAAAGCTGGTTTATTTCAGTCATCATTATTAATCTAGTATCATTTATTGTAAACGTTATTGCATAAATTTAAATCATCATCATTATCGTTAAACGTGTCGCGGTGCGGTGAAAGAATACTACCACCCCCTCTCTTCCCTTGGGTGTCGTAAAAGGCGACTAACGGACTAAAGACAGCACATACTTCTAACAGCATAGAGCTGCGATGGGCTCACCACCTGTCATGCTGAGCATTTGGTGAAAAGTGGACTATGGCGGAGGACTGCTTCTGCGGTCCTCATTAAGGTGTCTCCGACTAACCCTTCGAGGATAATAGTCGTGGTTACTCAAATTATATGTGTATGTATCATCAGGTGAGATAAAGGCCCAATGCTAACCCATAGTGGATAAAAATAAATAAGATAGACCGTACGTACGTTGTCTGGAAGAGATCGCTTTCAGCGATAAGACCGCCTTTGTACAAACTAGTTTTAAGTTTATGTCATGTGTAACTGTTCCTTGTGTATGTGCAATAAAGTGTTTATCTATTTATCTATCTACATATAAAAATCAAAAATTTCTCAGTGAATATAATTGTTACAGTCTACCTACTATTTATTGTGGCTGAGACACCGAAAGTTCATAGCTTAATAATGAATATTACCTTTGATGTTATCGCTAAGTTTCGAAGCACGATTACTAATTACAGTTGCAGAACACTAAGTTCTGTGTGTTCTGGAATAACTAAGTCAATCCGAGCTCGTCGGTGGTTCATCAAACGTTGAAGGGTGCCTAAAGTAAGATGAAGTTTTCGTCTGGATAAACATGTTTTTGAAATAGTTCAGTATACATCCATATAATCACGACTATTAACCCCGAAGGGTTGGTCAGAGACTAGGCAATGAGGACAGCAAACGCACTTTACCATAGTCTACTTTTCACCAAATAGCGACTGCACATGTGCTTAGCGTGACCTTTGGTGAGTCCATCGCCGCTTTATGCTGTTAGAAGTATGTGCAGTCTTTAGTCTGGTAGTCGTTTTTACGAATTCCAAGGGAAGCGAGGGGGTACCTGCGTAGAGACATAGCTTCTCTCAGTGTCTTCTACCGGAATTATTACGGGGAGTGTTCTAAAGAACTTTTTGATCTTATCCCGCCCTCTCCTTTCCTCTCCCGGACTACACGTGCTGGTCTTAGAAACCACCATCATACTGTACAGACTATCAGTACTCGTACCAAAAGATTTGGCAAGTCGTTCCTCTCTAAGACCATTCGGCTTTGGAATTCTTTGCCGACGCATGTGTTTCCTAGCTCCGACAATCCCGGGTCTTTTAAGCGGGGCGTGAAACGGCATTTAAGCAGGCCGTCATGAATGGGTGCGCTCGTTATCGTGCTTATTCCACGGCGGCAAGCGCTCTCATATTTTGGGCTGCATCGGCTGATTACCATCAGGCAGTATGCAGTCACTATGACGAGTCATAATAGAAAAAAAATTGAGATAGAACAGAATTCAAATACTTAATATTTATAAAATTAATTTAATAAACATACAATACTGATAACTATGGTACCTATAATATAAAAATATATGGATAATTTTTTATTTACTATTATATACTAGTAATATAATAAAATACTTAAAATATAATAATAGTTGTTGCAAACTTTAGGTCCTAACCTAGCCAAAAGATGCGAATGCAGTTTGACTTTGAAAGAAGCAACTTTGAGTGACGAACTTCAGATGTTGTGACATTTCTATAGAACAAGCCTCGAACAAAACGGATATTTGGCATGGCGTGACGTCATTTACTCAACATGGCAGTCGTAAGCGTTTTTGCGGTAAATTGAAATCGGAATATAAAAACGCAGAATGAATATTGTAAATGATTGATTTTTTGAAAAATAATGTATTTTTAGGATAAAACAGGTAAAGGCAGGTATCGTTTTAAAATTATTTTAAAAATTAGTCAACTAGCCTATTATTTATAGTCTTTTAAAACATAATTAGGATCGGATTTGGAAGTGGAAGGGTTTGGAGGCCTTGGCTGAAAAAAAGGGATGAGATTGCGATCGTGCAAATTAGCCATCTTTCGTACCTACTCATTAATCTACGTAAGGATGTTAGTCCCGGCTGGTATCGTAAGATGGCAGTCGTTGAAACCCAATAACTAGGCTTACCATACGTCTCGGTTTCACCGGTATTGTCCCGGTTTCAAGCATTGGTCCCGGCGTCCCGGCCGGTTTGGTATTTTGTCCCGGTTAACCGTCGGAAAATGTAATGAAAAACGAACGTAGGTACTTAATGCCCAGTCAGTCAGTACGCGCGAAGGTGTACATTTGGTCGGATCGATCGGTCGTGCCCACTGTAAATTAAACTTTGGAATGAGCTTGGGAAAAGTATTTTTATTTATTTATTTTTTATATTTTAACTTAAAATATGACAATTTTTTTTTCTGTAGCCCTTCAAAATACTTCATATTAATTTTTTAAACATTTATAAAAATGACCAAGCGCTATTCTGTCGCGCTTATGATAAACGCATTAACTAGAATCTGACACTTTCCGAGAAAAAGGCGCCTAAAGTTTTTTTTTTTGCCTGTATCTTCAATACTACTTGAGATACGAATATGAAATTTGTACCAAAGTAAAGAAGAAATTGTCAAAAATGTATATATACCAACATATATTAAAAATATACTAAGGTATAACATATAATTGGAAAAAGGTACTTATCGTTAGCAGCCTCTTATACGATGAACTCACGTTGACTAGTCAAAAACGCATTAACTAACCGACTTGATGCATTAATGCTTAGTAAAACAATATAATACGATTTTGTGTAGTCATTGTTACCCCAATACTTCATTATAACACACTATAAGCACATCAACTTCATAAAATGATGCGTTTATGTTATGCATAGTTTCTGAATTTGACGAGATAATATAAATATGTATGTTGTTCTACAGCAGAAATAGTAAGTATAGATAATAAAATGCAATCAATATTGTAAGGTAAAGTTACCTATTTTTTAAATAAATATTTGAGAATACTTTGTATGTATCTAGTAATAATATCTTTCGACTTTTATAATAAAATAATAAAAGTCGAAAAATGCACTACTTCGCAAAACATATAAAATGAAAATAAATTAAAAAAATATTTATTAAAATAAAACTGTAACTAGTATCTTATCTATGTAAGAATAACAAATACAATTAAAAGGCACATTAATAGTTTATACGTTAAACTATGGCATAGTTTATTTAAGATAAAATAACAGAAAAGACTCGAGTTTGAGGAAAACAAATGCACATCAGGCATAACAAAAAATCATGACATTTCTAAGGTTATGATTTGTTTACCTAAATTAGGAACTTACTTATCTTTGTGTAACAAAGTAGTTAGGTTAAACTACACTGGCCTGCAAAAATAAGTAACACACTTTTAAAATTTATTTTTTTCTAAACTATAGAAGTTAGAGATAAAAAAAAAAGCTTTTAAGCAATTTTTATCACCTTTCTTTGAAACTATAGTAAATTATTCATTAGTAACGTTTTTAAGTCTTGTGTGTCTTGTTAATCGTGTGTAC
The DNA here is from genome assembly GCA_963921215.1 of Scoparia ambigualis. NCBI lineage: Eukaryota > Metazoa > Arthropoda > Insecta > Lepidoptera > Crambidae > Scoparia > Scoparia ambigualis. The sequence continues at coordinate 7,892,300 of OY992511.1, read as the reverse complement.
TTAAAAAGTTATTGCAATTTTAAAAGTGTGATACTTATTTTTGCAGGCCAGTGTATATGAGATCTCAGTTATTGAACACTAAATCAGTCAGAAAAACTAAACTTAGTTCTTATAATTAAGAAATGAGAATAAAAATTAACTTTATTGTGATAAGATCACAATTCTACATTATTATCATGAAAATCATCACAGTTACGTCTTTGAACAGTCAGTAAAATATCTTAATATCTATCTACTATAAATCACTAATACAATATCTACTTATATGTATACATTCAATACTAATTTTCAATTCATAAGTCATTAACTGAATTTTTGTAGACCGGTATGGTATTCCAGAAGTGTCGCCTGGTTTCTGGCATTAAAGGTAATAACTTGGCAATTACTTTTATTGTAATTGCTTCTGTGGCAATGATCTCACTATTAACCATGTTTACAAGAAAGCACATGAACGCCCAGTTTTTAATTTGGGCAACGCAATTATCAGCCCATATATTTATATTCTTTACAATCTCGTTTGCTCATTAAAAAGCTTTGTATGCGGACATAATATCTTCTTGGTGGCGTCCAGAAATAGTTTCATTCCATAATACCGCAAATGGAATATTATAGCTAGAAAAATGTCCTTCCCCTCCCCCGGTAACACCTGACGCGACACACCAAGTGCTAACATAAACGCACTAACACCCGACGCGCCGTACTTGATACTTAACATAAACGCACTAACACCCGACGCGCCGTACTTGATACTTAACATAAACGCACTAACACCCGACGCGCCGTACTTGATACTTAACATAAACGCACTAACACCCGACGCGCCGTACTTGATACTTAACATAAACGCACTATCTTATAAATTTAGTGCGCTTTATTATGTACGGGATTTAAATCACGTTGTGTAATTCTAATAATAAATGCATTATCTCAAGTTGGTGCTATTATTATAAACTTGGCGCCAATATTGACCCATAAGTTGCCAACAATAAAGGCATCAACTCAAAATAATGCATTCTTCATAAGTAAAACCGCTATTAAAGTCTTAGTTATTGCGTTTATAATATCTGGAAAACCGTGTTACTGGTAGAATATACCAAACGTTACTTTGAAAAGTTGGTAGATCTCGTTTTCTCGTATAAAACTTAAATCACTCAAAAAATCGAGATGATGCGTTTATCATAAGCGCGGCAGTATTGTTTTTGTGACAATCAAAATAAGCGTGAAACCCGCGGCGTGACGTCATCGGATTCCATCTCTCGCACGGGTGGCGCGACTCGCGCTACTTCGCTTTAGACTACTTTGCTTTGCTACTTTAGAATAACGACTTCTATAATGGTATAAAGTAAAAATGATCTTTTTCTTTCATTTTTCCCAAGTCCCCATTACAGCAGCAACTTTTATGAAAAAAATTCAAATAATCAGCAACCTGTTGAAAAAAGTTTACTCCAGCGAGAAATACGAAATGGCACAATGGCAATAATGAAGAAAGAAGTAACTCAAGTAACTCAGTAATTAATAACTAAAGCAATGTCATTTTCTGCTTCAGCGGCCTTTCGGTATCTTTCCTTTATTTAATTTACAAATCTGTTTTTTAATAACAAAATTAAATATTGTTTGGTAGTAGCTTATAACGTGTTGTTTATAATTATTATTATTTTGGTCTTTCACTTCTGTCCCGGTTTTGAGTTCCAAAATTATGGTAAGCCTACCAATAACCCACGTTGGGACATGGTTTGAGGGTATGATCCTATCATCCAAATGAGCTATTGAGTTGGTGTGGAGAAGCCACAACCTAGCAGTAGGACGCCTTCAGGCTGTAAGTGTTTCTATTGTTAAATAGAAAATCGGTAATAGCACTTTTACAAAAAAGTAACCTCAACCAGAGAATATATACACTACCGTGCCTCAACACAAATTCAACAAACACCAATTTATCTGAAATGTATACAGATTCTATAATTTCACATAGTAATACTGTTTCCTAGTTAATTGTAGGTCGTATGTTACCTAACAGGGACTTAGTAACTTTTAGTTTTCAGCCCCATCTGTTACACAAATCTACGCGACAAACGAACATTGCGAATTTTGGGTAAACATCTCGTCGCGTGCTTCCTTCGTAACGAAGGTGGCGGAAACGCGCCCATCAATGTACGACGAACATAACCAATGCTGGTCTATACTTCGACGGTCATAGTAGACCTTCGTGATAAATCAATTAACTTCTTAACTTTTCGAGATTAGTACCTACAGATAATTAAATACTTTTGTTTCTTAGCGCTTCTTGAATGGATTTTGTTTATTGAATTAAGATATTTTCGAAATTTAAATTGTATCCTAAATATTTTGTTGTAATTAAAAAAAGTTAATAATTGTATTGTTAACAAATATTTAACGGGGTTTAACGAAATCTATTTAGTGTAGGTATCCTAGACACACCTTATTATTTATTTATTTATTTGATTAGGCACACTGACAGAGTACAATCATTACTTGACAATAGAACTTACAGTGGTAACATGAACTTAGTCTAGAAGTCTAGATCATAATCCTTAAATAGTGTACATGGCATGAATTGAGTAAATATAGAGCGGCGTGTTGCATAAAATTAGACAAATAAAAAAAGGAACCAAGGTTGTCAGAATCCAAAAAAAATAAACAAAATCACTATTACAGTTTAAAAAAAAAATAGATAAGAAATAAATAAACATTATGAATTACAGATACATAACTACTAACGTTCATTTATCGAGGTTAAGGACCATTTGGAGTTATATATTTAAAAAAAAATTTATTTAAAAACAAAAGGAATACAATTTAGGTACATAAAGACCACACCACGAAAACCTCATAGGGTTTATCTGGGTGTCGGTTTATCTGTTTTTAATATTAGATACAAGTTTTTTATAGCCAGTAAACCATCCATTAAATAAATGTCTAATATCCCTATTACTACGAGAATGCTCGCTGTAGTGTGACACACTCTCACAATTAGGTTATAGTATGACGTGTTATTTATGTAAGCCTGAATAGCGAATGCGTTTGAAAAACGCGAGCGATATATCTGGTGTTAATACTGATCGAAGAGAGCAAAGTTGGGGCATCATTGGCTGAATGTAGTATCTTATTAAGATAAAAATTAAAATACGACCTTTCGATCAATTTTACCGACCCTGGTCACGGTTTTCCCATTGTGCATAATTTGAACTAAATGAATACATAATAATAACACATCCTTTTAACAGCTGCAACTATTTAGCTATTTTTTTTGTTTTGTTCGAAATTGTGAGAACAAAGATTGTAATTATGAAACATTTTTTAGCATTTCCCAAAAAAATCATTACGTCGCCGGCGGGCAGTTTATTAAAAAAAATTTACTTACTTTGAAGTTTGGCATTTTCTTGCGACAATTCTTTCTCACCAATTCTCAAAAACCTATCCTGTAGGTATATCGTCATTTTAAGTATCTCTGCCTTGTAAAGGTAAACATAAATTCTTCTAAGTACGTATGTGAGAACCATCACGCGCGTGTTATATAATCCAAAAACATGTCGAAAAAACATATTACTACAGGGAAAACGAATTTCTAAAATGGCTCAAAGAGATCGGTTGCGTCACGTGAAATCTACGAATCTACGAATCGTCAACATGTTATTGGAAAAACGACAACGTGCCTACTCACCCAAGGAAAGAGCCTTTGTTGAATAGTCACGTAGTAAGGGCGACTAAAGGACTGAAGACAGCACATACATCCAACAGCATAAAGTGGAAACTCTTTGACCTCATCCCTCCTTCTCCCTTCCTCCATAGAAGTACACGTGCTGCTCTCAGGAGTCACCAATTTACAGTTTCCATCACGCACAAAGAAATTTGGTGACTCGTTTCTTTGCCGCACTTCCAAAAGATGGAATAGTCTACCAGCACACGTATTTCCTTCTACCTATGACATAGGGTCCTTCAAACGAGTCGTGAAGAAGCACTTTGTGCGCCGGCAGAGTGAGGGTGACTGATGCTACGTCTCTTACGCTGCACCAGTTGTCCTCGCGCCTGGACTTCATTTCCACTTAACATCAGGTGGAGTGGGGTCATTTGCCGGGCTTAGTATAAAAAAAAGAAACGGGCTAACCAACTATGATGCTGAGAACATGTGCAGTTTGTTTTAGTGAAACGTGGCGTATGTAATGCATTGTTTTTGCTCCTCATTGCCTAGTTCCTGGCTTACTTTTTGGGAAAAATAGTCGTGTAATAGTAGTTTTTGGGAATAATTGTAGTCGAGTGTATGTATGTCTTCGTGTCGCGTAGCGGTGAAAGAATACTACCACCCCCTCTTTTCCCTTGGGTGTCGTAAAAGGCGACTAACGGACTAAAGACTGCACATACATCCAACAGCATAGAGCGGCGATGGGCTCACCACCTGTCACGCTGAGCACAGGTGCAGTCGCTATTTTGTCAAAAGTGGACTATGGTAGAGGACCAGACAGGAGAACAGGACCCAACAATGCTAATAACATTGTTGTTGTATGGCGTTAGCATTTGGTTATCCAAAGTACATACATACATATAATCACGACTATTATCCCCGAATGGTTAGTCAGAGACTAGGCAATGAGGACAGCAAAAGCAGTCCCCTACCATAGTCCACCTTTCACCAAATAGCGACTACATATCTGTTCAGCGTGAGAGGTGGTGAGCCCATCGCCGCTCTATGCTGTTGGATGTATGTGCAATCTTTAGTCCGTTTGTCGCCTTTTACGACACCCAAGGGAAGAGAGGGGGTGGTAGTATTCTTTTTATGAACCAAAGTCCGCCTGGCTATCCGCCATAATGGCACTAAAGTGCTCGAAAAGATAAATCCAACGAATCCAAACTCGATAAGTTTCTGCCGTTTCGTTTAGGAGTTCCTATGGCCACCTTCCGACTCCATCATCAAGACCCTGAACATCATCTAGCACTAAAGTGCTCGAAAAAAAAATCCAACGAATCCAAACTCGATGAGTCTCCGCCGTTTCGTTTAGGAGTTCCTATGGCCACCACCCGACTCCATCATCGGATCAGCTCAATGGTACTGTAACAGTGCAATGTCATCGTACTTACATAAGTATACCAAATTCCAACTCAATTGGTTGAGGAAAAGTGGTCTTAAATTCAGTTGCAAAATTTGACTCACACAAACTAACAAACAAGGGAAGTCAAATAAAAGCTTGTAATAAGATGTACACTTGGCTGGGATTCGAACCCGGGTCCTCTGGGTTTTAAATAGGTGGCTTAACCACTAGACTACGAAGACAGTTAAAATTCCTGCTACTTTTCAACATTTCTTTACTGAGCATGTTAAACTCCTGATGTGATGTTATTATGATAATTACAACCTCCACGAAAACTCCCTTATTGTTTCAAAAAGCCTGTTCAGTCAATTCTTAGAATGAGACACCAATCATTCTTGGAACTCTAAGCAGCAAATATGTTTTGTTTTAAGACACCTTTAAAGTATTCTTTAAATATCGTTTATGGTCTTGTTATTTCTGCACAAATAAAATAAAATGTACAACAAGGAGACTGGATGGTTATAAAAAAAAATGAGGTTTTATGGCCATGGGCACATACAAATTAGTACTAATTGTAAAGTTATTAGTATAGTTAGTAAGTAGTTATTGTAAAGTAAGTAATTAATGAGGAGCTCGATGGCGCAGCGGTTAGCGCGTTCGGCTTGCGATCTTGCCCGCTAAGCAACTTTTGCAATGCCGGATCGCCTGATGGGTGACCATTAAAAACATCTCGGGCTCCTCCGTGCTTTGGAAGGCACGTTAAGCCGTAGATCCCGGATCCCGGATCGGAAAGATCCCGGTCCCGGATGTTGTCGTAAGATGGCAGTTAAACCCACCAACCCGCAATGGGCCAGCGTGGTGGGTTATGGTGCAATATCCCCACGTGCTATTGTTCACGTGGGAGGCCTGTGCCCAGCAGAGGAACGTTTATAGGCTGATGATGATGATGATGATAAAAGTAATTAGAGCGTAGACAGAGCAACGCTGCCAGTTATTTGGGGCTTTGCGGCGCCGGCGGGGCAGCAGTTCGCTTAGGGATATTTTTATTTAAAAGTGCGGTGTGTGAAAGAATACTACCACCCCCCCTCTTCTCTTGCGTGTCGTAAAAGGCGACTAACGGACTAAAGACTGCACATAGATCCACCAGCATAGAGCGGCGATGTGCTCACCACCTGTCACGCTGAGCACATGTGCAGTCGCTATTTAGTAAAAAGTGGACTATGGTAAAGGACTGCTTTTGCTGTCCTCAATGCCTAGTTCGATTATGATAAAAACGAAAACAGCATTAATGTAGATTTGAAAAATAAATCCTTATAGTCTCGGATTTGTCTGTCTTTGTCTACGATTCACCAAACAACAACTACACATGTGCTCAGCGTGGTACTCTATGCTGTTAGATGTATATGTAGTCTTTAGTCCGTTGGTCGCCTTTTACGACAACCAAGGGTAGAAATGGCTAGGTAGTATTACAAACCCTAGATAGATAACCTACGTCGAATTGACGTAATCGATTTTGAATAATCTATTTAACTCGTTGGTTTTTCGCGTCACGAAACTGGCCTTTCCTGCCAACTTAGTCGGCCGTCGGTCGGAGCTTGCAGGACACACCTGTATCGCTTCGGTAAGTGCAATACTTTCGTAAATATTTAAGAGAACACAAGTCCAGCGCCTGTCCTAAGTGCCTTTGAGGCCAAAATGAATAAAAACAGATTTTTACAAAGGTTTTTTTATACTACAGAGATTACAAAAAAAATGATTTTGAATAGTTTACATAGTAAATAAAAGACTGACGGAGAGATTCCTAAATGTTTAAGTTTTGTAAAGTAAGAAGTACCTTCTTTTGTTCCTTTTTTTTTTTTTATATAAGAGGGAGGCAAACGAGCAGGCGGGTCACCTGATGGAGAGTAATCACCGCCGCCCATGGACACCCGCAATACCAGAGGAATCGCAGACGCGTTGCCGGCCTTTAAGGGAGGAATAGGTTTAAGGAAGGAATAGGAATTGGGAGGAGGGGGGGGGGGGGAAGGGGCCTCCGGAACCCTCACTGGTCGGACGAAACACAACAGCACCAAGTGCCATTATTTCACGCCAAATATTAGTGAGAGGGTGGTATTACGCCGGGCGAGCCGGCCCAATGTGTGCTGCAACGCAGCGTGGCTCTACCACTCAGTTGGTGTCACTCATTTAGCACCACCCAGGGATCACGTGTAGGGTCTCAAGGGTAAACCTACGGACGCGAACAACTTTGACCCCCTTATTTTTTTTCTTTAAAAAACATAAATAAACTCTTGTTTTTTTATTTACTTAGTGCACATTTACATAAATTAAGACCTTAGAATAATAACGCTATAGAAACCAAGTTCGCGCGCCTATTTTGAAGCACCTTAATTGGAGCCATAAATGGCTCCAAACGCCGGACCGCTCCGTAGTGTTCAATGTTAAAGCGCGCCAAACGTGTCTCGCGAAAACAAAAAAAATATGACGGTTTGTGCAGTTAAATTGTGTAACAACACATCTGAAAAACAAAAGAAGTGTAATAACATCACTTTTCACAGGTAAGCTTTCAGTATTTCATAGTATCTTGTAGTTAATTAGGACAAAATATAAACGTACTGCAGTGTGATTCCCTAAGTAAAAGCCTCGGTAGCAGCGGCTGCCACAGCGCTGTCTCTTTCATATTCATAGAATTGGAAAGAGACAACAGATCACAGCCATGCGCGCAGCATACTCGTCACGCGTGTGTGAATCGGTTTAGTGCTTCATTTTTGACAGAGCGCTTGTATGAAGACTATCTTTCTATAGCGTTATTATTCTAATATTAAGACATAATATCACATTCATAAGCCTAGTATTTACATAATCCAAAATATGCTCACTCAATCATTCGCACGTCGAGTCGACGTATGGTTATCTTTAGCGTACAGTGAAATATGGTTATCTATCTAGGGTTAATAAGCCGCCTTCACACAGCAATTACTGATTGCTATTATTGGTTATAAATCATATAACTAACATAGATTAAGTACCCACACTCAGTCTTTGTCACTTGAGTTAATGAATATTCTATTCTATTCTATAATTGTGTGTACGGCTCCATTGTCCGGAGCTTTCAGTCTTTCGATTTCCTGGGAGTATGAAAACGGCTCGTCCAATTAACGTTAATACAAGCAGCGGCACAAACAATCTCTAGAAATGCGGCTAATTTGGCCGCCAAATACGCTACGGACGGTTATTTACGGGTTTTCTTCTATAATAACAATAATTGTAATAAAATCTATATTGAAAAACTAATTTTACAATATATTAACATAATGTTAATAGAATCAAAATATACATGTGCCTGGACTAGGATCTTCCTGTTTTCCAGGCAAAGAGATCGATTATGATAATTCTATATAAAATTATATATAGTTATATTCTTAGTTGTTAAACAAATTACGTTAGAAATGAACTACTTTGTTTATATTAATTCATAATCAATGTACAATATTTATTTACAACTACTTGGTATATAAAATATCAGTCAATAATGTTTAAGTATGTAAGCGAATTTCCTCGTCAACAGAAATGAAATCTGGGTTAAAGTTCTGTTAATTATTCTATTTAGTCTAGTCATTATTTTATAAATTGTTTCTGTGCGCGTTACTCTATGTACCTAGTTTACAGTTTAAGGTTAGTAGAGCAAATATATGTCGCATGAATGAGCTGTTGATGGACAAAATCGATTTACTTATGATGAGCACTAGAGAACTATTCTAGAACATACGATATATCAACACGGTCATATGATATTTCACGTCTCACTAAAATCTGCAGCTCACTAAACTAATGCTACCAACCCCTCTCTTCCTTTGGGTGTCGATAAAGGCGACTAACGGACTACATACATCCAACAGCATAAATCGGAGATGGGCGATACACCACCTGTAACGCTGAGCACATGGTGCAATAGTAGTTTTGTGAAACGTGGACAAATGGCAGTGGACTTCTAAGGACTGCTGACTAATCCTTTGGGTATAAAAGTCGTGTATCTGACATGTCTCCAGTAGACTCACAAATAATGACTTAATAATAAATATGGACGATTCAAAAGTGCTTATTAAATAAGTCTCATTCAATAAAAATATTTTTAATTTTTAATTATTTTTTATATCACAGAGTAAAATCCCTAATACTTTTACTCTACCTTCAATAAATAGGTACCTTACGCATTTAGTCGGAGGGCTTAAAACAAGGAGTTTAATTAATCATCTCACCTTGGCAACGATAATTAATTCTTAGTAAAAACATGTTATTCGGCACATAAACAAATGAATCAAAGTTTAAATTACTCAAGAAAACATCGTTTTTAAGGACATAACAAAAGGTTTTATTTGTAGCACGCGGTTATTTAATGAAATCAGGCCAACAGCGATGCCATGTTTGTTTTGTACGGTGACATGACAGCCTAAAACAAAAGACGAGTCTACTTTGTTACAACCAAGAGTCGTATAATATTAAAGTTGACTAGGGCTTGCTTTAAAATAAACATTCTGCGTCTTATTATAATTTAGTTAGTGGCTTCGCGGGTTACGAATTATGCAAATGTATATTTTTTATTAGTACACGATTGTATTAAGGTTTATAGAATAATCAATAGAGTTATATATTATTTGGATTACGATTTTTCCTGATCCGTATTATCAGTAGTGTACATTGAAAAATTGCTATTGTTGTTTTTATTTATTAAACACGTATTAAAACAAAACATGTACCTAAGTATAACACAAATATTTATATGAAAATCAATGCTCTCAATAATATGGTGGGTCTTTCATAATATTTCCATGAGTTCTTTACTCCCCCTTCGTCAAAGAGTCCTAAAAGTCCTGACAAGTGAACGACAGGTGACGGAGGATCAATGGCAGAGGTCACGTGAATATTTCCAATAGACTGGCAACGAATGCTTTGATTTTAAAGGTGACTGAATTTGAATGTGGACTTATTATGTCACAATGTTAGATAGGTACTTAGTTAAGTAAACACGACTATTATCCCCGAAGGGTTAGTCAGAGACTAGGCAATAAGGACCGCAAAAGCAGTCCTCTACCGTTAGATAGGTACTTATATTATATTCCCATGAACTCGTTATAAAACGTTGTAAGTACCTACCTACTTTCAATTTTAAAACCGGCCATGTGCGAGTCGGACTCGCCCATGAAGGGTTCCGTAGCAGCAAGTAACATCATATAAAAGTTTCTGTAGTTCGTTGTAACTTTGATCGATGTTTTAATAATAGTGTATTTTTTTTAATTAATTAATTTATGATTATGACGTTTTATAAAAACTACTTAGTAGATCTCGTTCAAACCAATTTTCGGTGGAAGTTTTCATGGTAATGAACAACATATATATTTTTTTATATTATCATTCTCTTATTTTAAAAGTTACGGGGGGGGGGGGGGGCGCACACATTTTACCACTTTGGAAGTGTCTCTCGCGCAAACTATTCAGTTCAGAAAAAAAATTAAATTAGAAACCTCAATATCATTTTTAAAGACCTATCCATAAATAGCGATGGTAAGATGAAAAAAAATATTCAGGTTTCAGTCCTTAGTATGGGGAACCTCCAAAATTTATTGTTTTTTTCTATTTTTGTGTGAAAATCTTAATGCGGTTCACAGAATACATCTGCTTACCAAGTTTCAATAGTATAGTTCTTATAGTTTCGGAAAAAAGTGGCTGTGACATACGGACGGACAGACAGACAGACATGACGAATCCACAAGGGTTCCGTTTTTTTGCCATTTGGCTACGGAACCCTAAAAAGGATTGTACGTTCCTGTATAACGAAAAGTTTATTCGATATGACCTGCCAAAATAAGTTGCAATTTATAAAAAAAGTTTACTTTATATGCTGTGCTACGATAGCGTGGTTAGTGGTTCGCCTTTCTCAGTATATCACGCCGTTTCCTGGTGGTCATACTAATTAGTCAGAGGGTGTAAGTTTAAATCCTCCTTTTAGAAACTTTTCTAAATCATAATACAATTTTAGCGCATAGCTTCCTACCTTTTTTTTCTCGTTATTCAGTTTGTTTTTTTTTAAATTTTGTTTACGCTCACACCAATTATCTAGACCAAGATGAGTATTCTTGTGAAACTCGTTTATATGGTAAGATAACGGATAAATATACATAAACATAGAAAAAACACCCAGACCCGAAATCAATTGAGAAAAACAGTTTTTCTCTAAATTGACCCGACCGGGGACCGAACCCGGGACCTCAGAGATGGCGACACCATGAAAACCGGTGTACAAACCACTCGACCAAGGAGGTCGTCAAGTTTTGGCTTTTGTCCACATGGATATGCCAGCCCCATTGTGTCTTCCCAATTACAGTCTAAAACTAATAAAATACATGATTAAATGTTACGGGAATCACCGTTCAGTTATTTTAACTAACATGCTTCCTACCTTGTTTCTCGGAATGGTTGAATAGCTGAAAAGGGATTTTCTATTAACAGGTAGGTATGTACGGAATTTCTTACATATTTAATTTAATTAGATCGTTGAACTCGTAGTAATTTCGTCACGGCAAATGAAAGGGCGATATACAACACCCCGCCACAGGCCTGACAAAAGACATTTGCGGTGATGGTGACGAGCTGCCGTGTCGTATTCGTATAGCGGCTTGATAAAACAATACTGCCAACCGCTTCGCGTTTTCTTGGGCGTCGTAAAAGGCGACTAACAGACCGAATACATCTAACATATTCTTTTGTATGTATTGTGTTGTCTTGTAATCGTATTAACCCCTCGAGCGCCGTAAAACCAGACACAATTAAAAATCAATTGTTTCGCGGCCGCCGGCGGTCTTATGATCCTTGACCTATCAAATGTTTTTTGTGGTAATCGAAAATGTCCTTCTATGACAGGGAGAGCATTTTCCTATTTGTATTGACGCTGTAAAAGAAAGGGAGAAAATAAATTTTAATGCCCTTTTTGAGTTTCTTGCCGGTTCTTCTCAGTAAGGCTCCCGCCCCATAGTTAGACTTACGAACCGATGGCATAGCGACATTCATAAGTGCTCAATTATTGTAGCAAAAATTGAATAAATACTTTTGGATTTTGAACAGCATAGAGTGGCGATGGGCTCACCACCTGTCATGCTGAGCACATGTGCAGTTGTAATTTGGTGAAACGTGGACTATGGCAGTAGGCTGCTCCTGCGGTCCTCATTGCCTAGTCCCTGACTAACCCTTTGGGGGTAATAGTTGTAATTGTATATGCAATTAATAATGTATAATGTATGTGACGAGCTGCTTTGATGTCGTTCCTGCTTCTTGTCAGTGAATACTCCGATCCTCGATTTTAAACGCTTTCAATTGTATTACAGCGGCTTTATCGCAAATTTGTGACAAAGCGTTCGCTCCACTCATTGCAACTTCTTATTCTTCTCCTTTCTGACCTGTTCTCATTTTATTTGGGGTAGTTTATATTTTTCTTTATATTGCTCATTTAACAAATTTTTAAAAATTGTGTCTTTTTTATTACTTTTTTGTATTTTTATGTATTTTGTGATTTGTGATCACCAACCTGCATTAGGCCAGCGATATACATATACGTTACACTAGATAGGCCCTTCCGAACACGCACTATGTTCCACTCATCTGCGGAGTGGACTCGGCACTTTGCTTTAGTGTGGCTTTGACATTCGCGCGAGCGGAGCTGCGAAAATATTTTTTTATTTCCTTTCAAAGTGTACACCTAGACGTTTACTACAATTCAGTTGTCAAGAAAGTGAAATTAATTGATAATGAAGTCATTTTTATGTAGTTATATCGTATTATAAGAATAGAAAAGATATTTTTTCAATATAGTTATTGACAATCTATTTGGGACGCCATCTTGATACACACCACGTTGTTTTTGACCGATTTGTCGCTGCGGCGCTGCGATGTCTATCTGTTGATTGGACGACATTTAAATGTTTAAGCGCTGCAGCGGCTGCAGCGAACTTTAGGTCACTCATTCCAGAATTTAAACAAATGGTTTCTATGGACGTTCTTGTCTATACTTCTAGGTCAATGCATTAGGCAAGGTGGTGATTAAGCCAATACCCATCAATATACTGTAGCGATAACTGGATTTCAATTTAGGCCTTTACCCTGCTGTGGGACAATAAACAGGCTTTGCTTTGCTTTGCTTTATCAAAATTTTAGTATGTATTAGGGTTGATGAGGATTCCTCTTCTACTTCCACATGTTGCGGGAGTTCCGCAATTATTACAGTTCCCCTACCGCTATCGCTTCCCCATAAATGAAAGTTAAAAATTCCTCTTCCGCTGTCGCTTCCTCGTAAATTAAGAGGAATTGAGGAGGAATTGAAATTGCGCGCGAAATCTCCGGCCCGCAACAAATAAATAATATATAAATAAAATACTACGTAGTACTTTGTTTTTATAAATAACTAAAAGAAAAACGGAGTGTGATGGAATACACATAATATCATCGCATCCTCTTTCTTTGTGCTATAGAATTCCTCTTCCCCTTCCTCTTCCTCATAACCACATCCTCAACAACCCTAGATATACAGATATACACGAAGACTTTTTATCGGTGACCAGGACCTACTGATTCCGACTAAGTAAGTGATGGCGATTGCAACAATTATAGTAGTTACATGTTTTCTTTTTATAAATTTAATTTTGTATTTTTAATTAGGTAGGTAACCAAAATAATTAGAATGTATGGTCTTCCTACATTGTTATCATTGCTGTATCTGTACTTAGAAGAGGTTTTATTTTTAAGAAGGAGTAGGGTGACCATGGTTTTAATATTTTTAGTTATTCACTTTACAGACAAAAAAATAAAAATTGAACGCTGACATGCAAGTTTTATTATTATTGCAATAGCCATTATATTTATATAATAGGAATCAGTAGGTCCTGATCACCGATAAAAAGTCCTCGTGTATATTTGGTAATTCATCGATTTATTTATTTATTTATCTATGGTAAGCATACAGCAAAACACATAGTTACAATCAAATCACTGAAGATTTGATTTCAACACAAATATCGCCAGCCGGCTTTCCGGTAGGTACCGGCCGGCAGCGGCGGGCGGGCGGCGGACGTGTCGGAGCGTACGGTTGTAAAGCCTTGTTCACATTGAGCAAGGTTCATGTTCATGCTGAGTATTTTTTTTATGGTGAGGCCGGCAAATGACGCCACTACACCTGATGTTAAGTGGTAATTGAATGTGTAAAAGTGCAGCGTTAGTAGCATTAGCATTAGCCCATATCCAGACCCCATAGGAAGTTAGGAAAACTTGGGCTGAAAGATTTAGTCGTACAAGTATTGTACAAGTATTGAGTACAAGTATTGATATACAATTTGCTTCGTTACTTTGACTATTTTAAATTTCTTTTTAATTAAGCGAAGTGAGGAAGCAACGACGCTTTAGGAACTATTAGTTAATCTGTGGTACGGGGCAGGAAAACTAACTGTTACGTACTTGAACTTTCTTCTTTGGTCCAGTGCTCTAGCGCTTGTAAGGGGGTAGGTATTTCCGTTTAGTCCACATTCAACACCTAAAGTTTCTACCCCTGATAAAAATACCTACACATTAGTCCGAATTTAACCCCTAAATTCTTACATAAACTGCGGGTCACCACCGTCCCACGCGCGAGTACGAGGGTTGAATGAGCACACGCGTACGAGGGTTGAATTTTACATATATATACACATATAATCAGGACTATCATCCCCTAAGGGTTAGTCAGAGCCTAGGCAATAAGGACAGCAAAAGCAGTCCTCTACCATAGTCCACTTTTCACCAAATAGCGACTGCACATTTGCTCAGCGTGACAGGAGGTGAGCCCATCGCCGCTCTATGCTGTTGGATGCATGTGCAGTCTTTAGCGCGTTAGTCGCCTTTAACGACACCCAAGGCTTCCCTTACTACCACCCCCTCTTTGCAGAGGGGGTGGTAGTATTCTTTCGCCGCTACGCGACACGGTTGCGCTCAATGTGTCTTAAGCATTTGTACGCTATTGAATGTAATGTGATGTTGTTGCAGGTATCAAGCTATAGTCCGGCCGATGCGTCCAAGGATGTCCAAGACCTGCTCGCTGGTCATGATCGCATTGATATGGGTCAGCGGGATGCTGCTAGCCATACCATGCCTCCTCTACTCAACGACAAAGGAATACAGGTACGTGAACATTTAGATTTAACTTACAACTTATTTTAAAGGAGATGGAAGGTTTGTATTTAATATCAATTTTCGATTTCTTTCTTTGGTATCTCCTGTTACTCTTCATTGGACGACTCAAGGCTACCTAAGTTTGGGGGTCAGTTTCTACGCTTTAGAGATGTATTAAGCGCCATCTTACCACATATGCAACATCTCTCTAAACAATTGAAAAGAGCTTGCGCAACAGAGGGTTTTGAGGGTTCCGGAGGCCCTCCCCCCCCCCTCCTCTCACAATTCCTGTTACTTCCTTAACCCTTTTCCTTCCATAAAGAAAGGCATTGCGCCTGCGATTCCGCTGGTTTTGCGGGGTGCTATGGGCGGCGGTGACTACTCTCCATCAGGTGACCCGCCTGCTCGTTTGCCTCCTTCTTTTATAAAAAAAAAGATACGGGTTTAGCGCTCCTCTGTTAGTAATGCTGTTGAAACCTGTAAGGATAATCGACTACAAGTACAACAAGACCTCGACCAAACGTCTGGTCAAAAAGACCCGTCTTATTACCTTAGTTATATTTTATTATTACCCGTTCTATTTTTATACGTGCAGCTTTAAAAGGCTTATTTCACTTCGTGCATTGCAACAAGGTCTTTAAAACGAAAGGACATAATTTTTTTTGGTACTAATATAAAAAAAATAACTGCAACAATCTATATACTACCTTGTCCAAGAAACTAAATGCTATCATTTTGTATATATTTTAGATTTTAAATACTCCGTAACAGAATACTGTATTTTGATAAGTTAAGTACTTAGATTTTCTGAACGAAAGTTCCGGTTTTTTAATGTTAACGATCGCAGGGTTATTAAGTAGGTAAGTACTTAAGTCCATGAGGTGTATGGTAATGTAGAAACGTTAGCGTTATCACGGTTATCTTTTTCGCACTTAAGTTTAAAACAACGATACACACAATTATCACAACGAAAGCGCGGCCGGGAATCGTCTGGCGCCTGACAGTCTGACATCTGTCTACGATGTGTATTGACATAAAAATCGTCAAACATCGTCACTTTTTTATTTTTAATATCATAAAGTGTCACGAACTGAATATAATGTTGCCATTTTCGAATAGAACTTAATGTTGGTTTTTAATTTATATAAAAAACCGCGGTCTTTAAATTAATAATACGGTCATAAATATGTTACTTACTAATAATATATTCTTCAAGATATTTACACATTGGCGTCAAGTTATTGTTTTTCTAAATTGTCTCGGGTCTGGGTGTTTTCTATGTATAATAAGTATGTATTTAAGTATTTTAAGTATGTTTATCCGTTGTCTAGTAACCATTTAACGAGTTTCTTCGAAGCTTCTCTTGGGCTAGATAATTGGTGTGATTGTAGGAAAAATTTATTTATTTATTTATTTAAGTTAAAAGACTTTGGATTTGAGTACCAAACCCCATAGTAAAAAAATTATGTCCTTTAGCTATGCAAGCCTTGCTGTTGACGGACATGTCAAGGAGGACATCATGTCACATTTTGGGGCCTTATCACCTACTCGACATATTACTTTAATATTACTATGCAAATTCCCATACGAATTTTGCATAGTAAGATTATAGTAATACTGCTCTAAGAAGTGAAAGTGGGGCCCCTGATAATGCTATTTTTATATAGTGTACACACATTTACTGTAACTTTTGTTATAACGTGTACAAATTATGTACAAAAAGATTAAATAATAAAAGAACGTTACATATAAACCAATAAGTACATACCATTTAGTTTATCGACTTGAAACCCTTGCACGAAAGTTATTTGTTTTAAGGGAATAAGTTAGGTACCGAGATTCCATAAATTGCCAACTCGCTATTTATAGTAAGTGATCAAGAGAGTAATTAATCATTAATATACATACATAGGTACCCATTATCCGGATGGGTAGGCAAACTCATTATTGACGGGAATTCAACCGTAAGTACTTTTGGTTTTCGAACTGTTATGTATTGGACTCAGTCTAACAGAACGCCCTCACAACAAATATGCTACATCCGAAACCTTGGCGTATGTAATCAAACCATAATATTGGATAGGCACTCAAAGACAACAAGAAAGGAAATCATAATCGCATATCCCCGAGACCTGTAGTCGTACGCGACGCTATTCTTGAGGTTGTGCCAGAATACATCTATCTTGGCCAAACTATACAACTGGGCAGGCACAACTTTAAGAAGGAAGCGGACAGAAGGATTCGTTCGGGCTTGGCGATATTCGGAAAGCTACGTAGTATCTTTTAGTCGTCGATTCCCCAGTGCTTAAAAACAAAACTGTTTAACCAGTGGTCCTACCTGTGATGACATATGGAGCAGAAACGTGGACGCTCACGATAGGGCTAGTCCACCAATTCAAGGTCGCTCTGCGTGCGATGGAGCGAGCGATGCTTGGAGTTTCTCTAGCGGATAAAATCCGCAATGATGTTATTAGACAAAGAACTAAAGTTGCCGACATCGCTCGCAAAGTCAGTACCTTGAAGTTAAGGTGGGCCGGTCATATCTGCAGAAGGAGGGATGACCGTTGGAGCAGGCATATGTCCTAGAGTGGAGACCGCGGAGGCAAACGCAGAGTAAGATGCCCTGCATCGCGATGGACCGACGACATAAGGAAGGTGGCGGGCAATGGATGGATGCGGACTGCCTAGGACCGGGATAGTTGGCGCTCATTGGGGGAGGCTTACGTTCAGCAGTGGAGGGCAATAGGCTGAAAAAAAAAACTCAAAGACAACAAGAAAGGAAACCATATTATTTTTGTAAACTTATTTATTAACCGTATCGGGTAGCGGTGAAAGAATACTATACCAACCGCTCTTTTTCCTTGAGTGTTGTAAAAGGCAACTAACGAACTAAAGACTGCACATACACCCAACAGCATAGAGCGGCGATGGGCTCACCACCTGTCACGCTGAACACATGTGCAGTCGCTATTTGATGAAAAGTGGACTATGGTAGAGGGCTGCTTTTACGGTCCTCATTGTCTAGTATCTGACTAACCCTTCGGGGATAATAGTAGTGGTTTTGCAGTGAGCATATTTTTTTTTATCATTTAGTAACGTTAACAGAGATCATTTTCTTTTTTTTTTTTTTTTATTGTTTATTATTTGATGACCTCCTTGGTCGAGTGGTTTGTACACCGGTTTTCATGGTGTCGCCATCTCTGAGGTCCCGGGTTCGATCTCCGGTCGGGTTAATTTGGAAATTATTGTTTTTCTAAATTGTCTTGGGTCTGGGTGTTTTCTATTTAATAATAAGTATGTATTTAAGTATTTTAAGTATGTTTATCCGTTGTCTAGTAACCATTTAACGAGTTTCTTCGAAGCTTCCCTGGTGTGAGTGTAGGAAAGTTTTATTTTTATTTATTTATTATTTATCTAATTTGTTCGGCACAATAAAAAATAACTCGTGGATACCGGGCGAACGAAAGGTCAGTGTCGGTGCAAGTGCATTGACCCGCCCGGCCGCCTGGTATCGTAATTCAATTTCGCGGTCCCGGTCGATTTACCATGATCAACGGTATTTTTGTGGATATGTTTAATTAATTTAAGTTACATTATTTTTTACTTAAAAAAAAATTAATTAAATCTGTAGCTCTAGATTAAGTTTTAATCCATAATTTTAAAAAATATGCGCACTGATAAAAAAATATCCTGTATTTATGTATATTTATTTACTAAAAAAAGCTTACCAATTAAACACTTACACATACAGAAATATGTATGAAAATAAACGAAATAGTAAAAAAAACTGCACTTAAATCGGTTAATTCGTATAAAGGTCTTCGCATACGTAACGGGAAATTACCCGGACGAAACGACCGACGACGGGACGGGTATCGTTCATGACATTAACGTGGTTTTGAAATATACATACAGTGACGGTGTTGAACGATAGTCGTGCTAGTGCTGAGACCACACTTGAAGCACAAAATGTTTAATTTTAATTATGAAGAATTAACAATGTTTGCCATAGCGTTAGATGAAGAATATGCTATATCTAGAAAATGATTTTCTGTACATTCTACGTGGCGTAACCTTAGAGCATTAAACAAAGAGAAGGAAGGCGAATACCATACCATACAAGGAATTGCTACTACAATGAAAGCTAATTTTATATACCTATTTCCGAGTGACAAAAGTTAAAAGTATTTATTATTAAAGTTAAAATTTTAACTTTAAAATGAAATTGTACGATTTAGGGAGCTAAAAAATATTGAGTTCTTTAATCACAAAATAGTAAATAAGTTTTTTTTTTGGCTTCGGCTGATAATGTACAACACGCAAAATGCTAACTGCACGCATAATGTGCATACAGCACGGAGCAATTGCTCCGTGGCATACAGTCAAAATGTACATACGCAAAATCTACATCTTGACAAATGTACAGTACGCGAAATGTACGTACGCTGAAAGCACATAACGCAAAATATGTAAAAAGAAATTTACACATTTCGCGAACTTTCAACATAAACCTTTACAGGCACTTACTGACGCCAATATTAATAAAAAAACAGTTAACTACTTGTAGTTAAGACTTAACAACTAATCTAACTAACTAATCTGCTCTACCTACTGTTAGTAATGTAAGGTGACCGCGAAGCCAACATTTCGTTAGATTTTAGCTACGACGCCGACGCACCGTTTTCGAGTTATTTGCGTTTTTATAAAAAGTTGCCTTGACCCTCTTTTTTAAGTCCTGAATCTCCAATCTTAAACTAATAAAATACATGTTTAAATGTTACATGAATCACTGTTCACCTGTTTTAAATAACACACAATTTTTTTTTGTTTGATCTGATTTAGGTTTCGATAAAATATTATGAATAAATTCAACATCTTTAATATTTAATTTATATTCATTGAACAGTGATTCCCTATCGGCTTTGTTCTTAACACTTGATGTTTGCACATTATGCGTGCAGTTAGCATTTTGCGTGTTGTACAATATCAGCCGAAGCTTTTTTTTGTGTGCAGTCAAAATATCGGACATTACTTGGTTTCAAAAAGTGGAAAAGTTTACGGCTTTATGTATGAACGTTTCATATGTATTATTATTATGTACTTATATGTTTGTATTGTACCTATTTTACAAGCTCTTGTACTTAGTATCCAAGTATTTGGGTTTCCCAAAGTTGTACAGAGCTGGGTTCAAGCGAACAAACTCGATTCGTTTTTTGTCAATCATGATTCAAGTTTTTTTGGATAAATGACGTGGAAAACAACACTACACAACACTACGGCGTCAGGGCCGGTAATGCGCATACGCGGCGGGATCTCGGACGGGACGGGGCACGGGCCGTACAGGGCGTGCGGGACGAGGCCTCCCGTCCCGTCCCGTCCGTATTTCCCGCCACGTGTATTTTATTGCTATAGTTTTAAATGCAACAATGTCAAAAAATCGTGCCGTTCCATCCGGCACGAGAAAAAACCCGTTATGTATGCGAAGACCATAAGATAGATACACACACAGATAGATACACACAGACACACAGATACGTCAAACTTATAACACCCCTCTTTTTGCGTCGTGGTTAAAATAGAACTAAAGATAGATAATATAAAAATAAAGATTAAGATAAAATAAAATAAAATAAAAATTCACAACACGGGCTATTTTCTAATTTTTATAGTAAAATATACTTTACTACAAATGATTTATAATAAACAAAATATTTTGATCACTTATAAATCATTTGAATTTATTCATCTTTAATGAATTCCAATGAAACTCACAAAGGTTCCCAAGAGAAAAATGGAATTTAGCTGTTGTTGTTAAGAAACTAAATCGCAAAATCTCATTCCACAAAGTAGATTATGCCCGCTGGGAATACGTAAGTGTGCCAACAAAATATCATGGAAAATACAAATCAATTAGGATTCTATAAAAGCTGTATGAAATATTTTTTTCTGTATAAAACTAGAACTTTCATTTTGCTAATTCTGCATATTAATTAGGAATGTGAAATAACGACATTAAAGTTAACGCGATCACTAAACATTGAAATGAAACAATATTTAAAGATTAGCGTATTTGCTTTCCATCTGCTACAATCCTGACTAGGGTTGCTACCCGTACTTTAGCTATACGTATACGTATTTTTGACATTTAAATTCCAAGACTGAGTGCAGTCTTGGAATTTAAATGTCAAAAATAATGAAGAATGAATGGTGCGCCATAATTATTTTGAAATTTCGGATGCCGTCACAAATGCCGCCTTTGCAAAAAAAATATTACTGTAAAATCACTATCCTGACTAGGGTTGCCACCCGTACTCTAAAATAGAGTATTGTCCTCTTTTTCATGTAGGCGAAGGTACTTTTAATCTACGACACTAATAAACTACGCTTAAATATTCTATTTACATAAAACTGTTTACAAATATTTGTTAAATGTCGCATAGAGCAACAAAAAAAAATGTTTTTAGGGACATATATATAAATACTCTTTTTATGATATGTACTATATGTTTGTTTTAACAAAATGAAAAAAATACTTCATTGACACACATCCTTTGCTTCAATCACTTAATTTTCTATTTCTTTATATCTAGCCTTCCTATTTTGTCATTTATGAATGAATATACCTTACTAGCGGCCCGCCTGCGCCTTCGTCCACGTTAACTTAGAAATACCATAATAATTCAGCCATTTAAAAAAATATATCTACAAAATATAAATAAAAACATCCTCAGTTAAAGCTCTATCTTTTAGTGAAAACCGCATAAAATCTATTGCGTGGTTTAGGAGAATAGTGCGGTGCCACAGGCACAGTAAAACGGTGACTTTACTTTATAAATGTAATGATTACGTGTGTGACAATACCGACTGCAACGACGAGATTTATAATATATTATCATAACTTAGTGGGGCTAGCCGGGGTTCCACAGTAATTATCCTCTAGAAGAATACCAACCAATCTGAAGTTATGCACGAATGTACATTTCGTGGCAAATCAATTTTATTTATATAGATATCTTATGAATAGTGGGTAACTCTAAAACATCGACACTTTATAAAGTAACATTTTAAATTGAATCATCATTATCAGCCTATAAACGTCCCACTGCTGGGCACAGGCCTCCCACGTGGACAATACCACGTATGACGGGGATATTGGGCCATAACCCACCACGCTCTGGCCCAATGCAGGTTTGTGGGTTTTAACGACTGTCATCTTACGACAAAAACCGGGACCAACGGCTTAACGTGCCTTCCAAAGCACGAAGAAACTCAAAATGTTTATTTTTAATTTGGTCACCCATGCAGCGACGTGGCATTGCGAAAGTTGCTGAGCGGACAAGATCGCATGCTGAACGTGCTAGACGTTGCGCCATCGAGCTCCTCTTATAATTGAATTAAATAAAAAACCGTAAAAAGTTTTATTGTAGTTAAGCAGATTCGAAAAGCACTTCGATCAAATTGTCTGCGTGAGCCTTAAAGCGTTAAAAGGCGTGAGCCGTTGGCGTATATTCCAAAGAATTTAATATCATTAAAAGCTCTCTCACTAGACCTTCGGTTACTCTTACGGACATTCATATCATTCCTTTGAACTTTTCTGTATCAAAGTTCTAACAATACAAAAACTTATGTATATTTGTTAGTTTCTTGAAACACAAAGGGTGTAAAAAATTGGCATTTCGCACAAAATCGCTTTGTGAGCCCCCATCAAACGTTTTGTTACTCTTTTTTATGTCTTGCCTACTTGATTTTTTTTTGTAAGTAATATTAAATACGTGATTGGTAGTTTTCAAAGGCAGTGAAGAGGCCTATTACATCTCGAATGTGATTTTTGCGTAAAATGCCTATTTTCGCATTTTATAGTAATTTTGCAGTTGTATTTATCGTTTTTATCAAAATAGGATAATAAATTTGTGCATATTATTACAAATATCCATTTTGTGAGCATAAGTTGAATTCGGACGGCCGGCGCATCGCATTTTGTAGTAATTTTGCAGTTGTATTTATCGTTTTTATCGAAATAGGATAATAAATTCATTATAAAATCTTTATTCCTCATGAAGTAACAGTTACTCTGGTATAAATTTTGCTTAATAATATTATCGCAGATAGGAGATATTCACAGGTAATTTATAGCAATTTTCGAAGTTTTTGGTTTAGAAAAAGATTTTTTTCCTATATAAAATCAATGATATCTAAAATTTCCGAGGCCACTACGCATTATTCGACTATATAAGAGATAACATTATATTTTTTTATTTCACTTGTTTAGAACTGTAGTTCAATCGATGAGCTCAAAAAAGTGCCTTCGCGCACTTTATGAAAATCTTTCTCTGCAATTTTGGATTTAATTAAAAAGATAAGCAAAATTTACAAAAAGCGAGGCCACTAAGCACTATTCCAATAGCTATTCTACACTATTCAATAAGTCATAATTGTTAATGTATTTTCGTTTCTGAGATCCATAACGCCAAAGTTGGCCATTTTACGCAAAAATCACAGTTAAGATGTAATAGGCCTCTTAAATATTAAAATGTTATAAGCTGTATAACTGCTTAGCAACTTAGCAACGATAAAAAAGTATAGCTTATAATATACTGCCCCACTCCAAGGCGTCATCTTCAAGTCGGCCCTCTATCAAGTCTTCGCTATAGTTGAGGGTTAATAACCAAGCTTGCAAAATGCGGGTTGGTTATGAAACCTGCCTATGCCAACTGCTTCGGAATAAATTCTGAATGCACCGAAATGCAAACGGGGTATTCAGTAATTACTCGTAGGTAAAAAACTAGTGCGAGTCGGACTCGCGCACGAAGGGTTCCGTACCATTATCTATAAAACTTTGATCGATGTTTTAATAATAGTGTATTTTTTAAATTAATTAATTTATGACGTATTAAAAAAAAACTACATACTAGATCTCGTTCACACCAATTTTCGGTGGAAGTTTGCATGGTAATGTACATCATATATTTTTTTTGAGTTTTATCATTTTCTTCTTTTAGAAGTTACAGGGGGGGGGGGGGAGGCACACGTCTTTCGCGCAAACTATTCAGTTTAGAAAAAAATATATTAGAAACCTCAATATCATTTTTGAAGACCTATCCATAGATACCCCACACGTATTGGGTTTGATAAAAAAAATTGAGTTTCAGTTCTAAGTATGGGGAACCCCCTAAAATTTATTGTTTTTTTTTCTGGAAAAAAGTGGCTGTGACATACGGACGGACAGACAGACATGACGAATCTTTAAGGGTTCCGTTTTTTGCCATTTGGCTACGGAACCCTAAAAATTCCGCAACTAGACCATTCTACTAAGTGCAAATGGCGCAGAGGAGCAACTTTTGCAATGCCGGGTCGCCTGATGGGTGACCAATTAAAAACATCTCGAGCTCCTCCGTGCTTCGAAAGGCATGTTAAGCCGTTGGTCCCGGTTGTTATCGTAAGATTACAGGTGTTAAAACCAACCAACCCGCATTGGGCCAGCGTGGTGGGTTATGGCCCAATATCCCCACGTGCTAGTGGAGGCTAGCACGTGGGGATAGGCTGATGATGATGATGACTAAGTGCAAATAACAACTATTTGTATGGGAACTACCTGAAAAAGCAAAAAAAGCCGCTGTTCCAAATTACAAAACTGCAAAATACTATTCAACATTAAAATATGGAACACGGCTTTTTTTCGATTTTTCATGTTGCTTCAAAAAAATAGTTGTTATTTTACCAAACACGGTATATACTTTACATAGGTACCTACATCTTTTTAGTCGGATAAAGGGTTCTGACACATAATCCGTCAAGATAACTACCACCCTCATATTTATTCCTGCTGCCAGTTCCGGTTTGAAGGGCAGGGGATAAAGTAAAATTGCTAGGCAGACATGCGTACTAAATGCCTATTATGCCTTTACCTATCTCAGGTATCGGCGTCGTCCGCTTGCGACCTAAACCTTTTTTGACATATGCGTTAATAGGGTGCCATAACTCTGCACACTACGCAGACTTCTACAGACTTCTAATACACTGAAAAAAAAAATCGGTAAACCCAATCGATTTTTCGGTAATATTCACCGCTTTGGTCAGTAAAAATAGAGCCTATTGTCCAAAGAAGTAAAACTAACTGTTAAGTTAGAACAGTAGATTTTACTGTGCATCTGCAACTGTTTTCAGGCCGGTAATTCTAACTGTTTGTAAGACAGTAAATGATAACAGTAATAGTCCTCTTATGAACTGTTTTTTTGTTTTACTGTTTTAAACAGTAAAAAAAAAAAAGGTGTCTAACAGTAGGTTTAACTGAACTATGATAGTACTTATAACTGTCATAAAGTTTAAGCTTACAGTTGATTTTACTGTGTTTACAGAGTACGAACTACATAGGACAACATTAATGAGTACTGTGCGATCCAGTAGAACAAACTGTAAGCAACCAGTTCTGTTCATTGTAAGTATGCATTAATAGTGACCGTTTCCTCACAGTAACAGGTATCTAAATACACAGTAAGGTATACTTTGGTTGCTCATTAAAATATACCTTGCTGTCCAGTTTGAAGTACCTTCAGATATCAGTTATAATAATTGATAGTACACATTAATAACAACCGTTCCCTCTCAGTTATTTGTACAGTGGAGATACTTAATAGTTACTGTGCGAAAACAGTAACAAATACTGGCTGTCTGGTATTAGATACTGTGAGAATACTTTAAAAGATACTGTGAAGGTCGCTATTAGGAAATGTGGGCTCATTAAGATATACCGTGATTATCAGTTATAACAACTGTGGATCCATTAAAAGAAACTGTGCCTCACAGGTTTAAGTACATAATTCCACAGTAACATGCAATGACCGTGCATTACTTAGTACTGTGCGACTCAGTTACTATAACGTATTGTCACATTAACGGGTACTGTAGAAGCTAAGTTGTAAGTACTGTAAGGGAACTTTATTCCGAACTGTTCATTCGCATTGACAGGTACTGTTACATCACAGTAATTACTGGGTACCCAACCCAGTTATTACTACTGTATAACATTTAAAAAATACAGTAGTAATTACTGTGATGTAACAGTACCTGTCACTGCAAATGAACAGTTCCGAATAAAGTTCGCTTACAGTACTTACAACTGTTCATTCGCAGTAACATATACTGTTACATCACAGTAATTACTGGGTACCCAACCCAGTAATTACTACTGTATACCATTACGAAAAACAGTAGTAATTACTGGGTTGGGTACCCAGTAATTACTGTGATGTAACAGTACCTGTCACTGCGAATGAACAGTTCCCAATAAAGTTCGCTTACAGTACTTACAACTGTTCATTCGCAGTAACATATACTGTTACATCACAGTAATTACTGGGTACCCAACCCAGTAATTACTACTGTATACCATTACGAAAAACAGTAGTAATTACTGGGTTGGGTACCCAGTAATTACTGTGATGTAACAGTACCTGTCACTGCGAATGAACAGTTCCCAATAAAGTTCGCTTACAGTACTTACAACTGTTCATTCGCAGTAACATATACTGTTACATCACAGTAATTACTGGGTACCCAACCCAGTAATTACTACTGTATACCATTACGAAAAACAGTAGTAATTACTGGGTTGGGTACCCAGTAATTACTGTGATGTAACAGTACCTGTCACTGCGAATGAACAGTTCCCAATAAAGTTCGCTTACAGTACTTACAACTGTTCATCCGCAGTGGCAGGTACTATTACATTACAGTAATTACTGGGTACCCATCCCAGTAATAACTACTCTATATCGTAATGCTTGAACATTGCGATATACCGTAATATTGAATACTACGATATACGGTAGTAATTACTGTATATCGTAATATTAAACATTATACAATATACAGTTTTATTTCAGTAGGAATATTAGTAATAAATGCAAAAACTTGTAAAAAGTATACGGATTTATTTTTAATAATTATTATTTTAAATATTAGATTATAATTACATTAATGTACTATAATTAATTTTTAATTAATGAACAAGTTAGAAGTAAGTTAATAAATGTCAGTATCTATAGTCTTCTTCCGCTGCGATATTCTGTGATATTGCGAGAGAAAAACAATATTTTGTTTTTAGGTTTGGTGTGTTCCTCCTCACTACCGCCACACCTCTCTTTATTCTCCCTCTTTCTGTTACTTTGGTACTTTCAGTAAGTTTTCCTCTCTCTCTTCGGCAATCATTTATCCACGACTCGGCGGCGTCGGATCAATTTCGGGAAGAAAGAGAGCACCACAGTAAAAGAAAGAAAGAACGTTTGGAGAGGTGTGGTGGTGGTGAGGAGGAACACACCACATCTAAAAAACAAAATACTGTTTCTCTCTCTTAATTTTATTTATATTAACAGATTATATTATGATATCGCAGCGGAAGAAAGCTATAGTCTAAGATCCGAGTATAGAACGACCTTTACCGGGCCGGTTAATGTATGAAAAGTATTTTATATCAAATTAATATGTTAAAAAATATATCGCGAGTGGGTAGGCTGAAAAATTTCAGTCCAGTACCTATTATAAATAATTAAACAAATAATGTACTGGTTTGGTGTGTGTCTTTGTAAATATTTAATTAATCAATTATACTGGACTGAAACTTTTCAGCCAACCCACTCTCAATATATTTTTTAACATATTAAATTTGACAAAAAATATTTTTATTCATTAAACGGGCCCGGTGAAGGTCGTTGTATACTCGGATCTTCTACTACTATGAATAAAAGTATGACTATAACATTTTAACTTACTGCGTACATAAAAGGTACCTACACCTGCAACCTATTTAATATTTAAACATAAATTATAATCAAGATTAGACTTAATTACTATGCTTCTAAGAAAAATGCCTTCTGGCAAAAAGTGTACCTACCTACATGGCTATCACAATACGACTCCGCTCTTGCTGTGTGACGCGTGACGACCAGAAAGCGCGGCTCGTTTTGATCACCTTGCAGCGTTACGGAGGTCACTGAGGTGACATGCGTCGCTCAGCAAGAGCGGAGTCGTATTGCGGTGAGCGAAGCGAACACATCAACTTAGATGGGTATCGTTTTCGGTCAACTGAAACACATAGATTACGAAAAAGATGTCCATTTTGAAATCCAAGATGGCTGACATTATTTAATCGCAAAATTTACACATTGATTTCGATTTAGACAAAATTTAAGACTAGGCTAGGTACGTCCATGGCAACTTAACTAAAAAAATCTCTACTAACACAATAACCGCGAGCTGCTTGCAGCTCGCCCACATAATTATAAAAAAAACTAATTTTTAAATAAAACGTAAAAAAAAAGCTTTTGTGAAAGTATTGCCATTTTCATATTTCCTTTATGTATTGACAGAGAAGTTTAAACACATTAAAAAATCACTTTTTGTGATACTCCTCCATCAATAAAAGATAACAAAACGGAAATACTTTTGAAATAATGTACAAAATATTCGCCAATAATTTAAACAAAAAAAAAATTTTTTTACTAAAAATGACGCTAAATTAAGCGAGATAGAGAGTTGCGCGCTGGTAGCGCAATATTAAGTTATGGCGAGAGGTCCGCGCACGATGTGCATTGTGTATGACTAATATTAATGTTAAACTAATATTTTTAAAAACACTTACTCAATTGTATATTTTATATAAGTATAATATGTAGTCATACAAAATGTACATACTGCGCGGACGTCTCGCCATAACTTAATATTGCGCTTCCAGCGCGCAACGCTCTCCCTCGCTTAATTTAGCGTTATTTTTAATATTCCAGTTACATTTGTGTCTTAGTATTAAAATATAATACAAAAATTTATAAAATATATATTTAGACAGTCGGAAAATTGAGTCAGTTCGCGTCCGCTGTTTAATATAATAATTTTAGAATAAATAGTGACAGTGCAGTGTACCAAGTGAAGACGTAGGTATGTGATTGATCAAACCACTAAGGAACTTTTAATAAAATTATAACTTATAATTTTCATACATTTAATTACCACGTTTTAAAACTAACTACGACACTGTTGAAAGTTTAAAAAGGTCCTTAGAATAAATATTATCAAGAATAAATCACGTCGTGTTAAGGAAAGCCGTGAATTGTATGAGAAAACGCATAAACTCGTGAATAATTCAAGAAAATATTTACCATTTTGAACATCAATTATTTAACTGTCTGGCACAGACACTTCTGGTGCTAAATTAAGTACATAACAGTTGGATATTATTTTCAACAGCATTACTTGTAGAGCATTCATAATGAGCATCATAATAAGTTGATGAGCACAGCCGTGCGATTCTCTAAGCTAAAGCCTTGATAGCTGCGGCTGCCGCAGCGCTGAGAAATGACTCTGTCTCTTTCATATTCATAGAATTGGAAAGAGACAGCAGATCACAGCCATGCGCGCAGCGTCTATGTGTCGCTTAGAGAATCGCATAGCTGTCTATATTCATTAGACTGTGAGGTTGTGGTGGTCGCGGTAGCTAGCGTACAGTGATTTTTTAAGAAATGTCGACGGAAAGAATTAAACAGATGGTATAAGGTCGAGAACAACCATTTTCAACGCAGCGATATTGATCAAATGTGTGGTGTGTATGAAAGAAATGGAAATGTGTTCGAAGTGCTCTTAAGTCAGTCAATAAAGTTTTGCAGATAAAACATGTTACCATTTTGTTTATATTACATCGATCAAGCCCAAGACGGATACAGAAACTTTGTCCTTTGGGATTGCTATGTCAGAAAATGTATAAATTACACGTTGCAAAAACTGCCAAACAGGCAAGCATTCAATAGGATATTCCAAATTGAGAGCCCAAATTATCTTGAAACACGTATCCACAGCCTTGATACCTAATGTTTGGCATTTCATAAACAATATTGTCGACAATCACATACCTGGCTGAAATTTTATTCAGAGTGCCTGCAATTATTATGTATGGCTGAATTGTTAACCTTACATGTAAAAACTTTTCCTGGCGTGTTTGCTGCTGTTCTTGAAGCTTTAGCTCTTCTTCAATATGTAGGATAAAGTTTTTTCTTTATATAAGAAGGTCCAAGTATATGCGGAATTAGCAGAAGAACCGCAAGATTGCTCGTCTCAGGATCTGGGTCTGAAAAATAAAAGTAATCATTTAGTAAGTAATTAAAAAATATCTTCGAAAAAATATTTTATTGTTTTGTATAGTGCATAGTTTTCATATCTGTACTAAAATTATAAAGAGGTAAGATTTGTGTTTTTGAATTAAATAAATAAAATAAATCTTTCCTACAATCACACCAATTATCTAGCCCAAGAGAAGCTTCGAAGAAACTCGTTAAATGGTTACTAGACAACGGATAAACATACTTAAAATACTTAAATACATACTTATTATAGATAGAAAACACCCAGACCCGAGACAATTTAGAAAAACAATAATTTCTGAATTGACCCGACCGGGGATCGAACCCGGGACCTCAGAGATGGTGACACCATGAAAACCGGTGTGCAAACCACCCGACCAAGGAGGTCGTCATGTATGTATGTAACGAATCTTAAAAACTACTGAACCAATTTAAAAAATCTTTTACCATTAGAATGCTACATTATCTCTGAGTACATAACATAAGTAATATATTTATTAAAATAAATGTCCACCCGTGTGAAGCCGGGATGGACCGCTAGTTTTAAAATATTTTTTTAAATAAATTACTCACGAATTAAAAAAAAATCATTAAAACCGACTGCGTTTTAAAATATATAGTAGGTAACTGAAAAGTGATAAACAAGCTGTCAATTCTACAATAGAAAATGTAAATGTAAAATGTTTGTAATGTGCATGTATGTATATTTGTAACTCTTTCATGCTAAAACGGCTGGACGGATTTTGATGAATTTGATAAGGAGACAACTTAAACGTGTTGGATTAACACAGTGTAGGCTACTTTTATGCCTGGTAAGCTCGATTAACACCGCGGGGCGTAGCTTGTCTAGTAGGTAATTAAATAAAAATTACACAAGAACAACTCACCACGAGCAAGTTGTTTCAACTCTGCCAGGTGTGTGTTCTTTCTTGCGATCTTGTCAAATGCTGCAAGCAACTTTACTTTGAGCAGAGGGAATTTGTCATCGAATGAGGTTTCGTTTCCTGGGTACCATGCATGGAAGTCGGCAATTAGCTGAAACCGAAATTACTGTGATATTAGGAACCTATATTATATTGTATTATATTATATTAAGATTTTTTAGTAAACTATTGTATAATTTTATGTAGGTAATGGCCCTCGTGGATCTTGATTAACTTAATCTTATTTCGTTCGGCCAATTTGGTTTAATGAGGTGACAAACATAAACAGACACAAACTTTAATAATGTGATAAATACATACCAAGGTC
Source organism: Scoparia ambigualis (assembly GCA_963921215.1). NCBI lineage: Eukaryota > Metazoa > Arthropoda > Insecta > Lepidoptera > Crambidae > Scoparia > Scoparia ambigualis. Next base: position 7,860,697 of record OY992511.1, on the reverse strand, counting down.
TAATACAGGGAAATTCCTGGATGTACGATTCGTTTTCATTTGATAAAATGCGTTTTAGTCGTTCCTTGTTAGTTTTGTCAAATTTTTCTGCACATAAACTGTAATCGTGAACATTGCTTTTTAGCCATTCTATAATTTCCTGTATCTCCTGGTTAGTGTCGTTGTCATTGTCAGCAGCAATCAAGTCATCGAAATTTGCCCGAAGTGTGTGTGTAGCTATTTCTCGAACTAGTACCTTACGGTTTTGTTCTCCCAATGGTTGTTGCCTTTCTTTAAGAAGCTGTAAGCCATCGGGAGTCTTTTCGAGCAGCGTTGTGAGATTCTGAAAACGGGGAAGATTGTTAATATTGCGAGTTTAGGGTCAGAGTATCGTCTTAGTAACAGTTGGAGTTATAGCCTTAGAGTCGCTATAGGTGGCCCAAAAAACATATTTTATGTACATGATATATCGCAGTCTCATAGTTTACAAAATATTTAAAAATTAAAAAAACGTAAGTAAACGTTAAGGTCAAAAATCTCGAAAAACATAACCGCAGAAAAAAAAATCTAGAAAGCTTGCTTGTATTATTTGCCTTAATAAGATAGGCATGAAAAAAGTAGGTGTTATGGGGGAAACGGAACTAGTTTGGAGCTATGAGTTTGCACGGCGATTGAGCTAAAGCTTCGCCCAAGCACTAAAAATATTTGGCTGATACAGGGTCCTTATGAATAGTGTTAATTGATAGATAACTTACATCGAGATATAGGGACATGGATCTGCATGACGACGAGGTGCTTGGTGACGATAATACCGAAGTTATTGGTGAATTTGTAAGTCCACCAACATTCTCTCCGTACACTTCCACAAGGTTTTCAAGATTGTCATAAATCTGTAAAATAAAAACAAATTATGTTCACAAAAAAAAAGATTCCAAGGCGTGCCCATATTTTTATACATAAATTAAGACCGGGTGTCGCGAAGGCGTTGCATAAAAAATACACTCTAATTTGTTTTCACTAACTGACGGCAAACATTGCTATCAAAAAGAGATATAAAGTATTTTTAGGATAAAAATAAACATTAATTTTTGTATGGAGCTGGATTTCTGTTGTCTAATAAAAAAATAACCTCGAAACCTTATTTTTTTGGAATTTTTTTAATCTCTTTTTGATAGCAATGTTTTCCGTCAGATTGTGAAAAAAAGTTAATTTTGCTTAAAATTTTTTGTAAGTCCTGCACCCCTTTTTGACTTAACCATGCTGTGTGCTTACATCGGAATTTAGTTTGGAAGCCTTCCACTTCTGAAGCGCTCTTCTAAATTTGGCTTGAGGGCCAATAGCTGGTACTAGCTGGTAGTAGCACCCGGATTTGCTGATCATCGAGCAAAGACAGCGCCTCTATGTCAACTTCATGTTCTTGAATAACAAACATTTATAATTAATTACAGTCTTGCATACAGAATAATACATATATATACAGGCAGCGGCACCCACAGCAATCTCAACACAAATTTTCATAAGTAAAATTTATTAGTAAGTAGTTATTAGTAATATTACATTTTACCTCATGCCCAATTTACACGTATTAAGTAGTTTAGTGGTTAACTAAATTTTAACTAAATTTTAAGTGACTTAAATTTAAGTGTGTGTCCATACATATTTAAGTAGTTAAGCTCTTTAGTTCACTCAAGAAGGACGATCAACAACGTAATGAAGTCGTAAATTCTGTGCTTAAATAATGGCTCTGTGTGGTCAGCACATTTAGCCAGTGTCAAGTAAGATATTAAAGTGAATATTTTTTTTGCATAAACTAGATGATAATGAAAATGAGTGATTATGAACGTTTAAAAAATTAACCAAACCCAAACCAAACCCCTTCAGACTTAATAAAGAATTAATTACAGTCTTGCATAGAGAATAATACATATATACAGACAGCGGCACCCACAGCAATCTCAACACAGATTTTCATTAGCAAAATTTTTTAGTTATTTTACATTTTACCATATGTCCGATTTACACGTTTTAAGTAGTATTGAGATCTCACACGGATTTCTTGAGAGAATATGAAAAGTGATGTTGCACGGTTTTGTTTTATTTGCCAACACGTTGACACAGCAAGCGGTTAACGTCCCAGAGACGTTTGCAATTTTGCATGTGCCGGGAATCACAAGACTACTGATCAAACTGAATTCAGAAAGCCATTCCGGCTGTGTGAGGCCAGCCTAAATTGTGTCTGTCCAAACATGTCAAGTGACAAGCCCTGCCCACCAACTTAACCGAAAAATAGACAAAATTCTATTTTAGCTCTTTAGTTGTTAACTTAACTTAGTTAATACGTCTATATCGGGCATTACGCACTCAACTGACTGTGCAGTAAGCAAGCTCGCAACACAGTCATGTAAACAGTTCAAACCTGTCAAGCTACTGACTGCACAGTGCACGAGTACTTACAATCCGCGTCACGAAAGATGAGACCTGACGGATCACGTGGTTCGACTTGCGCAGAGAAATCGTCTACCTACTGCGCAAGTCAAATTAGTGGTGTCCCAGGTCCCAGGTTTATCCGACTGTGTAGCGTACCTACATGTAGGTACAAGTATAAACTAGCCATGCCATTCTAACCTAGACATAACAAACGCCACAGAGGTGCAATGGAACCAAGCAAACCCATTCCCAACTTAAAGGAAGATTCATATTATGGCAGATTCACACATCCATAAGTAAGTAAGTAAGTTTAACTTACTACTTCCTTGTGGATGTGTGAATCGGCCATAATACCGTGTCCACGGGGGACACATTTAGGATAATCTGAATCTCCACAATGTGAAAAATAACACAAGAAGCTTTCCATAATATAGTGTGTAGGTTATTATTATTACCATTAAACTCTCTTAGACGTGAATGAATGGACTCCAACAAGTTAAGTCATCTCTGTAACATAAAATCTTATTAAATTTGGCCATAATATTGGTAGGAACGTACGCTGCAAAGTACCTACTTACCAGTCACTTACCAATAAATTGGTCGAGATATTTCTCAAAGCCCCACTCTTTAAATAAAAGTTCCATGGTTCCTTTTCACACGTGGTACACTGCTTTGTCACTATTTAATTGTTTTCGTGAATTGCGACTATCTCTTACAGCGGGCGCGAACTGACTAGCTTCAGATTGTGGCGCGTGCGAGCTAGGGATGCCCGATCTTAATCGATTCACGGCAATACAATCTGCCGATTTTTTTTATCGATTCAACAGGAACGATCTTTGCTCAGATCGAATCGTATGCTTGGAAGATCGTATGAAAAAATCGTATCAATCAAATACAAAAATAATGCAAACTACACGATACTTATGATCTTTGGCAACACTAACACTTCAGCGGAGACGATGTATCTACAACGGTTACGTATCATAAATTCGAAATTTGCCTGTACGAATTTTTTTGGCCGAAAACGTTTTGTAATTTTTTGTTTTCCATAACATCTTCCAAAAGAAAAAAAGTAGTTTTGATAATCGGCTAATAGTTTTTCTGGAAAATTAAACGTTTGTATGATAAGTTTATGGATTAACAAAATTATGTAAAATCTGGTATTTAAAACTTCCTCATACCGTTCTCGAACAATTGTAATTCGTACAGGAAAGTTTCGAATTTAGGATCTACAACAAAGTAAGATTACCTACACCTATTTGTTGAAATAGTCTCGAGTTACGTACATAAGTAAGACTGCCGTGAGTATGAAATGAAATGAAGATAGACCTGAATTAATATTTGTTTATTTTATACCGCCGCAAGAACATCATAGGTAATTTTGTTCATTGTAGATAGTACTACGATTGAATACGGAGTGTTTTAATTTGTAAGCGTGACATGTCAACAATGTCATATTCATATTCATATCCATTTATTCCACTTAAATTTGTAACAAAAAGTACAATAACATACAGAAATATGTTTGTGTTAGAAAGGTGTTATGCTAGTCACAAATTTACTTTTTCAAGGCATTGGGAAAACATGGTTAGATAATTTAATTATTAAATTAATAAATTTCGTTTTAAGACTGATTTATAAGTAATGTTAAAGGTGGCACAAGCTCATCTACGCAATAAACTATCAGTGATCCTGGGATTTCGTCATGTACACAATTGTTATTGCGTTTTATTTTTAATATAAATCGTAATGACATCGAAACTCGAGACGAGGTGAGTAGGTACATCACTAATTAACGATGCAACGTGCGGCCGCGGTTAGACAGTTATTTTAAATGTTTTGCTATGCTATGATTCTAATGTTTTAAACAGTTATGGCGGAAGGCCATAAAAATACCTTTCTTTTGTTTAGGTACTTTAGTTAAGCAGAGATGCAAAATTGCTCTTGTTACCTACCTAAAAGAAACAGTAGGGTCTGGTACCTCAATGGGTCTGATATAACTTACCCAAAATGCCAAATATGTACCTACCTACTAACCTAGCGGAGTCTGATAAATCTGGAGTACCTAGATGCATCGGGTAGGTAGGTAATATCAGTGCTCCGTCACTCGCGCTCAGATTTGGGTTAGGTAATTATACTTAATAGTTTTGATTTCACACATAAGTTAGCAAGATGTAGCAAGTAGGTACCTACTTACTAGAGTATTGACTTCAATGATTTTATTGTTTTATGAGCTAGTTCGAGACACTTTTTTTTCTCTTGGGCACCGACAGAAACGATAGAACTGATAGAAATAGTTTTTCGGGTGAATAAATTTGTTGTGGTAGGTAGGTAGGTTGTACTTTCCCATTCGGCACAATACACGACTTGTAGAAAGATTAATTCTCCAGTTTCATAAAGCTTAACACTTAGAACGCGCCGCCACTACACAATAGAAATTCTTTTCATTGTACACTTGATCAGTGCGCTGCCGCAGTTGAAAGGTTAAAACAACAATATTCATATGACTTCGTCGTCAAACTTACTACTTATACTTAACTATGTAGGTGTGACGGAGTCATGTCAATGGAGCCATGACGTTGATGAGCGTTTTCAAACTTTAAAATTAGATTTTATACCAATTACCTACTGGAAGAAATATTAGTACTTAACATTCGATTTATTATTTATCAGCCAATACGTCAGAATTATTTCCCAATAGTAGGTAATCAAATAGCCTATTGGCTAAGTAGGTAACTACGTAGTACCTACCTAGCACAAATCGAAAACTCATCAATCATGATTCAAGATAGTTTGTAAATACCTACATAAGAAAGTCTTATGTAAATAGGTATGTTATACAGCTTTAACATGAGCCCACAACAGCAAATTGTTATGAATATTTTAGAGGTAACAACATCACGCGTGAACGGCTGGACCTTTATTACTTTGTTGTTTGTTATTGTCAGGAGAAGGTTCTTATTAAAGAATTTTTTTTTTCTTTTTAAATTCTAATTCTATATTCATAATTAAATTAATTAATTAACAGGACAACGTCTGTAGGGTCAGCTAGTTATTTATAAATTTTATATCACATAGGTACAAGCTTTTATTTAACTAGCATGTATATTTGTTCGGGTGAAATCTTGCAACTCAATTTTGAAGCAGATTATCTTCAACCGATTGAGCTGAAATTTTGCATACCTGTGTAAGTCGCCTGACAATGCAATTATGATGACATGGTGGTGATCTGGATGATGGTACTGGAAGGTGGCTATAATAACTTCGCAATGAAAGAACACAACCTCATCGAGTTTGGGCTCGTTTGAATCGTCTTGACGAATAGTTTGTCTTTCAATGGTAACCAGGGTCTGATGATGGAGCTGGGAGGTGGTCATAGGAACTCTGTAATGAAACGACGCAACCCCATCGAGTTTCGGCTCGTTTCATTCGTCTTGACGAGTACTTTGTTTTCAAACTTTTACAGGGTCTGATCTGATGATGGAGCTGGAAGGTGGTCATAGGAACTCAGTAAAGAATCGACGCAACCCCATCGAGTCTAAGCTAGTTTGATTCGTATTGACGAGTACTTTGGTGCTAGATGGTAACCAGAGTCTGATAATGGAGCTGGAAGATGGCCGTAGGAACTCAGTAATTAAACGACATAACCCCATCGAGTATGGGCTCGTTTGATTCGTCTTGACGAGTACTTTGGTGCTAGATGGTAACCAGAGTCTGATGTAAGGTGGCCATAGAAACTCAATAAGTAATTAAACGACATAACCCCATCGAGTATGGGCTCGTTTGATTCGTCTTGACGAGTACTTTGGTGCTAGATGGTAACCAGGATCTGATGATGGAGCTGCAAGGTGGCCATAGAAACTCAGTAATTAAGCGACACGACCGCGTCGAGATTGATTTGTCTTAATGGGTAGACCGTTTTTGATAGGTGGCGAGTGGTGGTGGTTTGGTGGACGTAAATAAATTCTGTATACCTACCTACACGTTCAATGAGTTGAACAGATGAAAAACGATGGGGAAAGGGATCGAAAGGGATGACTAAAAAGTAAAAAAAAGTAAAAACCTCTCTTTTATTTGTATGCGCTAAAAAGAAAAAAAAACTTTTACTATTCACTTGAAACGTCATTATACAATTTATATTACTTATATAAAAGGCTAAGTAAATACGAGAACATACTTAAATCTCGCGACGACCTTTTATATCGTATAAATTGTATTGTAATTACACAATTTTCACGTGTTTTCCTTTTAGCACATCTAAATAAAAGCTTGTTTTTTAAAAATATGTAAAAATAAATTAAGTTTTTTAGGTAATATTTGCCCAAAACCAAACACGCTTATATCAGATGGAAAAGAGAATCCTATCTATTGTGATTTTAAACTAAACTGTTTAATTCCTTACAGTATGCTACAGAAACTGTTCAGAAGCAGTAAAAATAACTGCTTCGATATTAGTAATACTTAAAAGAAACTGCTTGTATCAGTAAACGCTACATGTTCAAACAGTTGATATTAACTGTTTAGTTCCTTACGTGTGCTACAGAGACAGTTCAGAAGCATTAAAAATAACTGCTACGATATCAGTACAGCCTAAACACGGCAATACTTAAAAGAAACTGCTTGTATCAGTAAACGTTACGTAATCGAACACTTATTTTTAACTATTTAGCTCCTTACCGCGTGCTACAAAAACTGTTTAGAAGCATTAAAAATATCTGCTTTGATATCAGTAATACTTTAAAGAAACTGCTTGTATCAGTAAACGTTACATGTTCAAACAGTTTATATTAACTGTATATTTCCTTACAGTATGCTACAGAAACTTTCCAGAAGCAGTCAAAATAACTGCTACGATATCAGTACAGCCTAAACACGGCAATACTTAAAAGAAACTGCTTGTATCAGTAAACTTTACATGTTCTAACAAATAATTTTAACTATTTAGCTAAGGAGCTAAATAGTTAAAATTAACTGTTTGAACATGTTAAAAAAAACTGCTTGTATCAGTAAACGTTACATATTCAAACAGTTGATATTAACTGTTTAGTTCCTTATAGTATGCTACAGAAACTGTTCAGAAGCAGTAAAAATAACTGCTACGATATCAGTAAAGCCTAAACACGGCAATACTTAAAAGAAAATGCTTATATTAGTAAACGTTACATGTTTAAACAATTAATTTAAGCTATTTAGCTCCTTACTTTATGCTTCAGAATCTGTTTTGAAGCAGTAAAAATAACTGTTTTGATATCAGTAATACTTAAAAGAAACTGCTTGTATCAGTTAACTTTACAAGTTTAAACAGTTGATATTAAATGTTTATATCCTTACAGTATGCTACAGAAACTGTTCAGAAGCAGTGACATTAACTGCTTCGATATCATTAAAGCTTAAACACGGCAATACTTAAAAGAAACTGCTTGTATCAGTAAACGTTACATGTTAAAACAGTTAATTTTAACTATTTAGCTTCTTACCGCATGCTACAAAAACTGTTCAAAATCATTCAAAATAACTGCTTCGATATCAGTAATACTTCAAAGAAACTGCATGTATCAGTAAACGTTACATGTTTAAACAGTTGATATTAACTGATTATTTCCTTACAGTATGCTACGGAAACTGTTCAGGAGCAGTAAAAATAACTGCTTCGTTATCAGTACAGCTTAAACAAAGCAATACTTAAAAGAAACTGCGTGCATCAGTAAACTTTACGTGTTCAAACAGTTAGTTTTAGCTATTTAGCTCCTTACTGTGTGCTACGGAAACTGTTCAGCAGCAGTAAAAATAACTGCTTTGATATGAGTAATACTTAAAAAAAACTGCTTGTAACAGTAAACGTTACATGTTCAAACAGTTGATATTAACTATTTAGTTCCTTACAGTACGCTACAGAAACTGTTTAGAAGCAGTTTAAATAACTGCTACGATATCAGTAAAGATTAAACACGGCAACCCTTAAAAGAAACTGCTTGTATCAGTAAACGTTACAGGTTCAAACAGTTAATTTTAATTATTTAGCTCTTTACCGCGTGCTACAGAAACTGTTCAGAAGCAGTTAAAATAACTGCTTTGACATCAGTAATACTTAAAAGAAACTGCTTGTATCAGTTAACTTTACATGTTTAAACAGTTGATATTAAATGTTTATATCGTTACAAAATGCTACAGAAACTGTTCAGAAGCAGTAAAAATAACTGCATCGATATCATTAAAGCTTAAACACGGCAATACTTAAAAGAAACTGCTTGTATCAGTAAATGTTACATGTTAAAACAGTTGATATTAACTGTTTAGTTCCTTACAGTACGTTACAGAAACTGTTCAGAAGCAGTATAAATAACTGCTACGATATCAGTACAGCCTAAACACGGCAATACTTAAAACAAACTGCTTGTATTAGCAAACGTTACATGTTTAAACAATTAATTTAAGCTATTTAGCTCCTTACTGTATGCTTCAGAATCTGTTCTGAAGCAGTAAAAATAACTGATTTGATATCAGTAATACTTAAAATAAACTGCTTGTATCAATAACATTACCTGTTTAAACAGTTGATATTAACTGTTTAGTTCCTTACAGTACGCTACAGAAACTGTTTAGAAGCAGTTTAAATAACTGCTACGATATCTGTAAAGATTAAACACGGCAACACTTAAAAGAAACTGCTTGTATCAGTAAACGTTACAGGTTCAAACAGTAAATTTTAACTATTTAGCTCTTTACCGCATGCTACAAAAACTGTTCAAAAGCATTCAAAATTAACAGCTTCGATATCAGTAATACTTAAAAGAAACTGCATGTATCAGTAAACGTTACATGTTTAAACAGTTGATATTAACTGATTATTTCCTTACAGTATGCCACGAAACTGTTCAGGAGCAGTAAAAATAACTGCTTCGATATCAGTACAGCCTAAACAAAGCAATACTTAAAAGAAATTGCTTGCATCAGTAAACTTTACGTGTTCAAACAGTTAGTTTTAGCTATTTAGCTCCTTACTGTATGCTACGGAAACTGTTCAGCAGCAGTAAAAATAACTGCTTTGACATCAGTAATACTTAAAAAAAACTGCTTGTAACAGTAAACGTAACATGTTCAAACAGTTGATATTAACTATTTAGTTCCTTACAGTACGCTACAGAAACTGTTTAGAAGCAGTTTAAATAACTGCTACGATATCAGTAAAGATTAAACACGGCAACACTTATAAGAAACTGATTGTATCAGTAAACGTTACAGGTTCAAACAGTTAATTTTAATTATTTAGCTCTTTTCCGCGTGCTACAGAAACTGTTCAGAAGCAGTTAAAATAACTGCTTTGACATCAGTAATACTTAAAAGAAAGTGCTTGTATCAGTTAACTTTACTTGTTTAAACAGTTGATATTAAATGTTTATATCCTTACAAAATGCTACAGAAACTGTTCAGAAGCAGTAAAAATAACTGCTTCGATATCATTAAAGCTTAAACACGGCAATACTTGAAAGAAACTGCTTATATCAGTAAACATTACATGTTAAAACAGTTAATTTTAACTATTTAGCTCTTTACCGCATTTTACAAAAACTGTTCGAAAGCAGTAAAAATAACTGTTTTGATATCAGTAATACTTAAAAGAAACTGCTTGTATCAGTAAACGTTACATGTTCAAACAGTTGATATTAACTGTTTAGTTCCTTACAGTACGTTACAGAAACTGTTCAGAAGCAGTATAAATAACTGCTACGATATCAGTACAGCCTAAACACGGCAATACTTAAAACAAACTGCTTGTATTAGTAAACGTTACATGTTCAACAATTAATTTAAGCTATTTAGCTCCCTACTGTATGCTACAGAAACTGTTCAGAAGCAGTAAAAATAACTGCTTTGATTTCAGTAATACTTTTAAAAAAAAGGCTTGTATCAGTGCACGTTTCATGTTTAAACAGTTGATATTAACTGTTTATTTCCTTACAGTATGCTAAAGAAACTGTTCAAAAGCAGTTTAAATAACTGCTTTGATATCAGAAAAGCCCGAACATCGCAATACTTGAAAGAAACTGCTTGTATCAGTAAACGTTACATGTTCAAACAGTTGATTTTTACTGTTTAGCTTCTAACAGTTTACCACAAAAACTGTTTAGAAGCAGTAAAAGTAACTGCTACAATATCAGTAAAGTCTGAACACAGCAAGACTTGAAAGAAACTGCTTGTATCAGTAAACGTTATTGTAAAAACAGTTGTTATTTACTGTTTAGCTCCTAACTGTATGCTACAGAAACTGTTCAGAAACAGTAAAAGTAACTGCTACGATATCAATAAAGCTCATGAACTCGGCAATACTAAAAAAACTGTTTGTTTTAGTAAACGTTAATGTTCAAACAATTGAAATTACTGTTTCACTCATTACTGTATGCTACAATAACTGTTTAGAAGTCAGTAAGAATAACTGCTGCGATATCAGTAAAGCTCTGAAAAAGGCAATACTTAAAAGTAACTGTTTGTTTCAGTGAACTTTAATGTTCATACAATTGAAATAACTGTTTAGCTCTTTACTGGATATGCCCATTTAAGAGTACTGTCAGTAATCAATTATGTCAACATAAAAATAAGTTTACTTAACCGTTTTTTTTTTTACTGTACATCAACAGTTAAAAGTCCCGTTTTATTTTTTTCAGTGTAAGAATAAAAAGAAAATAAGTTAAAATAAAATATAATTAACTAACTTTCTATTTTATAGAGAAAACCCGAATCTAGATCCTACAAAATCTCATTAGAAAAGTTTTAATAACTTCATTACCTTATTGGACGCCTTGGATCGTAGCAGATTTTATATAAGTATTTCTGATGATCTAACGTGCTTAATGATTTTAAAAGCAGCTTACCAATTATTGTTAAGCTGCTTTTAAAATCATTAGGCACGTTTCATTATATTTTGTGAGTGGGCTCTCTCACGTCATAGTTTATAATTGTATTAATAAATTTCTCTTTGTTCTCAGATCTAAGGGTACGCTCAAAACCGCTTGCCTGTTATCATGGCCGGATGGTTTACCCGACGTCTCTTACATGGATTTTATGTAAGTATGTTTAATTTGGTAGTCGTTAAAACCAATTTTTACAATGCCGGGTCACCGAATGAGTGGCTAAATAAAAAAAACATCTCAAGCCAATATGTGCCTTCCAAAGCTCGGTGGCTTTGGAAAGCACATAATACCATCTCAAGCTCCTCTGTGCTTTGGAAAGCACATAATAACGTTGTTGTTGTAAGATGGTAGTCGTTAAAACCAATTTTTACAATGCCGGGTCACTGAATAAGTGACCAAATAAAAAAAAAAACATCTCAAGCCAATATGTGCCTTCCAAAGCTCGGTAGCTTTGGAAGGCACATAAAACCTTAAAACCAATTTTTACAATGCCGGGTCACTGAATGAGTGACCAAACAAAAAAGGAACATCCCAAGCTAATATGTGCCTTCCAAAGCACGGTGACTTTGGAAGGCACATAATACCATCTATGCTCCTCTGTGCTTTGGAAGGCACATAATACCGATGTTGTTGTAAGATGGTAGTCGTTTAAGCCCACCAACCTGCATTGGGTCAGCGTTGTGAGTTATGGCCCCCTCTCCAAATGTTAATGTGGGAAGGCCGGTGCCCAGCAGTGGGACGTTTGATGTTTATTAGATCTTCTTTTTTTTTCTTTCCCTTTTTGCACCATTCCCATTTTACGTAAGGACAAAATGTCGAAATGTATTTTTCTTACATTATTTTCCAGTAGCCGTTACCTGAACAACCACACTATTTTTATTTATATCATTCCTTACACATGTTTTATTTGGTCTCTATATACGAGATAAGTTATAAATAACGTTTGAAAAACACTTCCAAAAATCAAAATAACATCGTACCATTTTCGTCGCGTGTGAAATATTAAACTCCTAAATATAGGCATTAGACACATAAAAAGGATAAGTAATTGGTGCTGAAATTAAGGGACTTGGCTCGCGACACAATTAGCGCAAATCCTATTAAGGAGGTACCTATTTAAAGCAAAATTCTGTTTCCTTTTCACATCGTCATAATAGCGTTGGCGGTGTCGCAAAGAGGCACCTTGTGGACCGACAGAATAAGAATGACTGATGATTAAATAACATTATAATAGCACAATTGTGCTAATGTGTACAAAACGCCACAAGGGCTTACAATTTTTTTTTCATTTAATAATTTCAATTTCAATTTCAATTTCAAACGTTTATTGCAAGTCACAGTCTCTACCTCGACGGCACATTTCACTGATGGCTCGTTACCTCGAAAGGTCAATACCTCGAAGGATCTCTTCCTCGACGGGTCTTTTCTTCGATGGTACATTTGATCGATTGACCTCGAAAAAATCATAAAAAGTACAGTTATAATTCCCATGACTTTTAGAAGTCTCCCTTATTTTAATTGTGTTTATTTAGTAACATTTTGATAAAAGAATAAGACAAAAGTGTCTTATGAACCATAGAAATTGTAAATTTATATGCAGAGTGATAATAAATGGTGCGTCTATGATTATATCGATATTCTTTTCAATTCACTAGTATTTTTACACCTTTCCGTTACACACACCAATACTTTACATTTACTATACTTTTGATGACTTTTTCGAGGCAACAACCCATTGATCAAATATACCATCGAAGAAAAGACCCGTCTAGGAAGAGATCCTTCAAGGTATTGATCTTCCGAGGTAACGAGCCATCGGTGAAGTGTACCGTCGAGGAAGAGACATCGAGGTAACGTCATTCGAACTAGAGTATCAGACCCGCCTGACAGTGAGACCATTGTCCCAGTAAGCTCTTTACTTAAAAACTTTTTTTTAAATTAATATAACATTATAGTTTAAAAATAAAATTAAAATCATGTGTTTAAGTATAGAAGTTCCTTTAGTTAACAATATTAAGCCAGCACCCATCAATCGTAGCGATAACTTGATTTCAATGATGAGAGCCAGCCAACAGTAGGACATTTAAACATAGTGTTTTATTCATTTCTATGCTGACATGGTCAAAAACATACTTTTAGTGGAACTGACATTCGTCTGTCCTAAATCGTCATCATCAGCAAAAAAAAACATGAATTCATCGGCCACAACAAACCACAACAGCTCAATGCGGGTTGGCGGATTTCACCAATTGCCGTCTAACGACAACAACGAGACTAACGTCTTGTAATAGCGACTTTACGTGCACGGAGAAGCGCGTTTTTTGTTCGGTCCGTTTTTTGAAATTCGAAACCGTAATTACAAAAGTTGCTTAAATGGAAAAATCGCAAACTGCTGCGTCATGAAGCTCCTCCCAAAAGTGAAACTACTTTAATGTTTTTTTAAATATATTTAAGCGTTTTATTAACGCTTAAATATACTAATGTAAAAATTTTAAACACTGAGAAAAGACGACAACCTCAGGCGGGAATCGAACCACGCACCTTCCGCATTCCGGACGGCTGCCTTAACCACTTGGCTTCCGAGATCTGGTTTCACCCGTCGAAATTTGTCAGTGCTTGGTACTTATGTTTTTTAGTCAACATTGCTTCATCAAATCTTAGAAGTTTTCACCTCTGAGATCCGAAAGAAATATTTTTACAAATATTTGAACATTTGGTTAAGATGAAGCTGCGTTTATAGATTAATGTTTTATATTTTAGCGTTTTATTAACGCTTAAATATACTTATGTAAAAATTTTAAACACTAGAAAAGACGACAACCTCAGGCGGGAATCGAACCACGCACCTTTGGCATTCCGGACGGCTGCCTTAACCACTTGGCTTCCGAGATCTGGTTTCACCCGTCGAAATTTGTCAGTGCTTGATACTTATGTTTTTTAGTCAACATTGCTTCATCAAATCTTAGAAAAACCTCTGAGATCCGAATGAAATATTTTTACAAATATTTGAACATTTAGTTTAGATGAAGCTGCATTTATAGATTAATGTCTTATTAACGCTTAAATATACTTATGTTGGTGGTTGGTGGTAGGGCTGTTAATTCCGCCTGGCTAGCTACCACCATCTTATTTAATTCTGTCGCCATAACAACGATGTTTATAGCATTGTTGTGTTCCGGCAGTTTGAGATAAGATAGCCAGTTCCTCAGTGGTTGAGGATTCCGGGTGAAGCGCGCTTCCACCTTCGGCCTTATCGTCACTTACCATCAGGTGAGATGAAGGCCAAGCGCTTTCCCGTTACGAATTAAAAAAAAATGTAAAAATTTTAAACACAGAGAAAAGATGACAACCTCAGGCGGGAATCAAACCACGCACCTTCCGCATTCCGGACGGCTGCCTTAACCACTTGGCTACCGAGATCTGGTTTTCATCCGTCGAAATTTGTCAGTGCTTGATGCTTATGTTTTTAGTCAACATTGCTAAATCAAATCTTAGAAGTTTTCACTTCTGAGATCCGAAAGAAATATTTCTACAAATATTTGAACATTCGGTTAAGACGAAGCTGCGTTTATAGATTATTCTTTTTATATATTTTAGCGTTTTATTAACGCATAAATATACTTAAGTAAAATTTTTAAACACTGAAAAAAGACAACAACCTCAGGCGGGAATCGAACCACGCACCTTCCGCATTCCGGGCGGCTGCCTTAACCACTTGGCTACCGAGGTCTAGTTTTCACCCGTTGAAATTTGTCAACCACGAACCACGGACCTTCCGCATTCCGGGCAGGCAGCCGCCCGGAATGCGGAAGGTGCGTAGTTCGATTCCCGCCTGAGGTTGTCGTCTTTTTTCAGTGTTTATAAATTTTACTTAACTTCTGGACTTTTCTGGAATTCCACAACAGACTAATTATTAAACAGAGTAGGTACACAATACCTAATGATACATAAGAACAACAGGCACTTGAATAATATAAGAACAGTAGATAGACTCGTGGTAATCAGTTTCAATCTGTTTTAGAGTCAGAATATTCTATTTTTGGGAACCGCGCTTGTCATCCATCTCACTTTATGACAAGAGACTCTAAAGCCTAAGTTAGGCGCACTGTACCCAGAATACTTAAATGCTGAGAAACGTGCTGATTTAGTAACTCTCGGAACACTAACAGACAATACCTTTTATTAAGGCGACAGAGTTTGATAAGAATAGAATAGACATTTATTTTTGGCATCACACGACAAAACACAATACAACAATACAAGTAGGCAAGTACAAAATTTTGCGTCAAAATTGTACACAGTAAAGAATTGTGCACTGGCGTGTGATGCCAAAACTGTGCTCAGATCAGAATAAGCAGCAAGAGCAAGTGATACCTGCTGCACTGATATTCTGCTGAACACAGTCGTGACATCAGATGTGCAAGACAATGAAAATATTTCTAGTCGCATCCTCTGATTTTATAAAAATGAACCTGGCAACACTGCCAACGTGTCATGTATGACGTCAATGACATGTGATTGTGACGTGGCGTTCAATCTTAACTTAGATCAAAGATTACTATAAACCTAAATTATTTGTGCATGCATTTAAACGACATAGGTACATTTATCATGACGTGGCATTCATTAGTTCATACTATTTTGCAAAAAACAAAAGAAAGTTTAAAACGGCATTAAGGCAAGTAACAGTAACCCAACTTCAATTTTATTGTAAGGAGCTATATAAAGATAAGATGATAGTAGCCGGGCACACCAGGATTATTTTTTTCAATATCTTTCGATCTTATATCAAGTGAATGAAGTTTAAAATATGGTGGAAAAATACATCATACGACGGTCGATAGAATAGTCCTTTAGTCCTTTACTTAGGTCCTCACCGCCAACCAAATCGAGTACAACATTTACCCTCACTTGGGAATCTTACCGTGTTGCATAGCGGTGAAAGAGTACTACCCTCTTTTTCCTTGAGTGTCGTAAAAGGCGACTAACGGACTTAAGACTACACAAACATCCAACAGCATAGAGCGGCAATGAGCTCACCACCTGTCACGCTAAGCACATGTGCAGTCGCTATTTGGTAAAAAGTGGACTATGGTAGAGGACTGCTTTTGCTGTCCTCATTGCCTAGTCTCTGACTAATCCTTTGGGGATAATAGTCGTGATTATGTATATTATGTAACTCAGGCCCTGTGGGTCTGACACCGGAGGTATCACTACTTGACCAAAGAGGTGGTTAAAATATCATTGCATTATTTATTCAGCTATTCATAATGGATAGAGAATGCGAATTAGTGTTAGCTTGTATAAACGAAATAGCAACACTTTGATTAACAGTCAGTATGCGGTCTGTGGTACACCTTAGTGGCCGATTAGCTAATCGGCCCGATTACTGGAGGTCCAGGGTTCAATTCTCAAGTCGGGAAAATTGTGTTTCTGATGTTTTATGCCCGGGTTTGTGCCCGGGTCTGTGCTCAACAAACCGCATTTGACAAGCGTAACGTTTATCAGTTAGTGTTAACGGCCGAAATTTGTAGTTTTAAATACTCATACTAATTTGCCCAGCAGTGGGACATCATAAGCTGTAAGTATAGCACGTAAAGGCTTGACATTACTTCATGCGGTCTAAACGTTCTACGCTTTTCCTTTACCTCCAAATAAATAAACGTCAAATTAAATTATAGCTGGTTTACAACAGATGCTGCCATTTTAAGCACAACAAAGCTAGATAGAGACAATACTGAATGAGCTGTCAGTATTACGTCCAGTAAATGGTTTAAATGTCAGGCGATATCAGTACGATGTTACAGGAAGATGTCAGAAATAAGATAAATGTAATAGGTACCACCGACCAGTACCGAGGATTAATTATATTGCTCTAAAAATATAGTAAAAGAAATTAATATTGCATGTGTCAAAAGAAGGCCGCGACGCAGCACTTTTATAATGTACTTAATGTAGTTAGTGTATGTAGTAGTATGTAATTTACTGAGTACATTGACTCTTCCAAATACTAACACTGAACCAGGTACAACTTTATATCACGTTCAATAATAATTATATGGGGTTTAGGGTTTGTTGCAAAAGCACCTCCATTACGTTTAATCAAAAAAGAACTTCGGAATGAAAGTACCCCATAATGTTAAAGGAAGGTTAAATAAGTTAAAGGACCCACAAGAGTTCTTCTTACCTCTCGTTTACATCTACAGAGAAATAAAATATCAACCCTATAAAAGGCAACGCTAGCTTTGCCATCAAATATTGAACCCTGTATACATGGCATAAGAGAGAAAAGCATTGAAATATTACAATGTATTGTGCCCGCTAAAGGGTGAGAATTCAGTGCTTTTTCCTGTTTACCTGTTTTTTTATCAAACATAACGAAACTTTTATTTTTACACAGTTGGTTTTCTTTTCTTTTTTTTGAGTTTCCAAAACTTTGTAGCACTGATATTTTAGGGTTTATTGATAAGCTCGATCAAATAGTTATATACGTTTCTAAAAACTTTAAAATCTGCCTTGAAACTGACTGGTTAAGTTAAGGTAAGGAGATGTTTCCTTAATTGTTGTTTCAATTTTAATAAATCATTATTTTAACCCCATTTTTGAGATATTGGAACATCTCACAAATTATATTAACTTTATCATAGAATGTGTATACAAAATTCGCTCGGCAAATATTACGTGCGCAATTTCGATATTATCTGAAGGAACAATACAATTATTTTGTTCATATCGGGTTTGGTTGGATACTGTATACGATAGGGTACGATTCAATAGATTACAATAACAATACAAATACACATTTAGCGAATTCCAAATCTATATACGATTGCCTTTTTAGTTTTATTTTGTAATCGCTTATTTCATAATACGTAAATAAACCAACGCTATTTTCTAGATTTGTTTTTTTACTTGTCATGTTTATATTCCGACTTAATTCTGAGTCAAGTGCTTCTGCAATGACTTCAATTTACATAAATGATTACCTACAATTTTTCACTGTAATAAAGTTGATGACGTAATCACTTTTATGGTATGAAATATTCCGTAATCAGTAATGTTAATAGACGTCTCTGAATGTGTTCTTAATTGCCATGACCTAATTATTTCTGCTATAAAAATGTGGTTGTTACAGCGTTTAATTTAAATTTATTTGAGTACCTTCTCTTAAGTTTATCACTTTTCCTTTTTCTCGAATAAAATTAATGAGAACTTTTGAAGAATAGCAATTTTTATAAGTTTTCAACATTTCGATTTGTTTTTTATCAGCATATCTTTGGCACTCGATCGTTTTATCCATCGTCAGATCTTGTTACTCTTTGGCGTTTCCTGAGTCAGACTTGTAGAATAGAATAGAATAGAATAAAATCATAGATTGTGGATAATAAATCAATTAAATGGAATCAACAGTATTATACCTTATAATTGTAGGCATGCGACTATTATAAGGTATAATATTGTAAATATTAATATTATCGTAAATATTAATATTGTAAATATTAATCTTATATAATTGCATTTTATAAGATTAATATTTATAATAATAAAATCATCAGCATAATGGACTTGGCAAATTAACAATGTCATTATTTTAAATTATAGTATATGTCATTATGGATTGTTTAATTATTTATGTCAATAGAAAATGTCAATAGCATGCAAATTTATGATAATTATGGAACATGGAACAAACATGGAATTAATAATGTCAAATTTATATCGATATAATAATTTTGTACAAATATTCAATAATACAATGTCAAGATTCCTTAAAATCTAAGTATTCTTTGACTGAATAATTTTTTTTATCACTAAGCCAACACAATAATCTGTTCTTAAATCTATTATTAGCCATTGGAAGATCTCTTAGCCCTGGTGGTAATTTATTAAATATTGTGATTGCTATATAATATACATTTTTCTTGAATAGCGTCAGATTACATTTTGTAGACAAGAAGGTATGAACCAGAACCTTAACATTCCAATTTACTTTCGGCTATCGACGTATTTATTTTCATCACGTCTAGTCGGTTGTTTGCGCCGCTAATTTAGTATAACGTGGTTTCACATCGAATTAATATATTTTGTATTTTAACAAGTATTGAATTCACTCTCTCCAATACTAAAATATGAAGGTAAGAAAAAATATTTTGGCTTTTTATTAATAGCAGTTTTTGGGATTGACTTCATATTTTAGTTACTTTCACAGTGCTATGGCTTATAGTATTCTACTTTGGGTTAAAGCAGCAGAAATATAGAAACCATTTTCATTTTACAAAAAAGAGCAATAAGGTCCATATATAACCTAGGATCACGTGACTCCTTTAAGGAGCTGTTTAAAGAAATAAATATTCTTACAGTTGCATCACAATTTATTTATAACTGTATTCTTTACGTGCGTTGAAACATTTCTCATTGCAAAAAAAATTGCGATATACACAAAGTAAATACTAGAAATAAGTATAAACTTGTAATTCCTAAATTTCGACTTCAGAAAGTTTATGGACAAAGTGTCATACTTTACAATAAAATCCCGAACGATGTTATAATTTTGCCCTTTGACAAATTTAAGACACTGTTTAGGACAGACTTTTAGAAAAGGGCTATTACACTGTAAGCGATTACATCAATGACAAAAATGCATGGAATTAACATTCCTCTAGTTTCGCACACATTGTTCTAATGCGTTCATAGTACCCGAGTAAAACTTTTAGATTCACTTTTGTTTTTATCTTTTATTTTATTATATAATTGTTTTATGATTATTGATTGTATAATTTGGTAACGACATATTGTTTTGTAAATGTCGTTACTTCTATATTATTATAAAGCTGTAGAGTTTCTTGTGCCCGTTCTTCTCCACAGCTAAAAGACTTCCTGAAAGGGTGGGGTGGGTGGGTGGGTTCCTATGCCTATCCATCCATCCATCCATAAAAAAAATTTGATTTGATTTTATTTGATTCATTGGTCTTGGCTTCATACAAAACAAATAGGGTGACTTAGCTACCTTTTCTGTCTCCCACAAGGGTAAATCATGTCGGCGCATCATTGCCGTGGTGGTGGGCAATGTAATATCAGCAGATAGATCGAAATCAAACATTTATTGTTAAAAATAAAAATGAAATAAAGATTTTTTTCATACATACTGTGCAGTTAAGTTAAAATAATAAGTGATCTAAATTTTAAAAATTGGGTGGAAATCGCAATACGCTTTAGTTTGAAAATGGAATTAAATATACGTGGGATAAAAAGTGGATTGAAATCGAAAACACTCGAGATGGTGGCTGAAATCGGATAAAAAAAAAGAAACTGGGTATAACGTAGAACCATCAACGGATGCAGAAATGAAAATGGGAGCCATAAGTGTGGTAATGCACTGGTACAATGTTACGCCATTTCACTTCACTCTAACTTTATCTGGGTATAAATAAGTAGAAATTCATTTTATTAAAGACGCATTTTGGATGTACTGTTAGTACTTTGCATTAACATTCACTAACATTTTAGGCAATGCGTTCTTATAAATTACTAATAATGATGTCCGCCTTTCTTATAATTCCATTACTATGATATTATATAAGTTTGAAACCAATGAAAAATTCAAAACATGATTTGTCCTTTAAATGGTTAAAAGAAACACAGCTAAACTAATTATAAATCCAGCAATTCTAGTAATTACCGTCTAACTGAGCTAATAAAAAGCGCTGAGTTTTTGAACCAAATAAAGCTGCCTATCAGTAGGAGTGCTTTCACTTTGCGCCACGTACTGAAGATTGAGTCTTGAAGCGCTGCATTGGCTTTTGGCTAGCAGCCAAGTCGCGTGCCTACGTCCGTCGCTGGCAGACGACAATCACCGACAAAATTCGGAATGAAGTACATAGATACATTGCGTTCATGTTTGTCGTATACTACGGATGTAACGAGGCAGCTAAAGCCTTGTTGGTTTTTCTGACCACTTTTTTGAATAACATTCTTTTAAGTATATCTAGTTCTAAATTTAAAATTCTTTAAATATTACTTTTTTTTTTTTAATTGGCAACGGGTAAGCGCTTGGCCTTCATCTCACCTGATGGTAAGTGACGATAAGGCCAAAGGTGGAAGCGCGCTTCCCCGGAATCCTCAACCACTGAGGAACTGGCTATCTTATCTCAACTGTCGGAACACAACAATGCTATAAACATCGTTGTTATGGCGACAGACTTAGATAAGATGGTGGTAGCTAGCCAGGCGGACTTAACAGCCCTACCACCAACCAAACCGAGCACACAAAGATGTACCCCCCGCTGGGGATCGAACCCGGGACCTCTGGGTCTGAAACAGGTAGCTTAGCCACTAGACCACAGAGGCGGTTAAAAAAACTTGTTTTCTCTGCTAGACTATGTTTTATGTAAAAAGCAGTTCAGATTCATCGGCGGAGCTAGAAAGAGCTCTTTCTATTTATTGTTATCCTAACGAAATTATTGTTATTAGTGAACAGTGCATTATTATAAATAGACAGTTACTGTTTCAGGCATACGTCCTTATAATAATAAAATATAACCTAACCCTACATACACCTAGTCCCAAACATAGTGCATAACCTTTTATAACTAACAATAACTGACCATTTTGTTTTAATAATTATACTTCTGAACTCGTCGTGCATTTATTATCATCCAACTCCTCCTCATCGTGCCACTCCTCTGTTCCTCCGCTCCGTGACACGAAAGTATTTTTTTACGTTTTCTTTCGGCCCGATATCTGAAGGTTCGTCATTAACCTTTTGATCGCCACAGCATAAACGCGTCACCGTGCCCTGTACGACAAGCACTCAATTCAGAATAAAAACTTACAAAAATAATTAGGATTCTAAAAGTTACATCCATAACTATTATATCAAGTATTGCCGATCTTCGCCGTCGTTGGCATACAGGCTACATTATCGGTTGTCGACTATAGCTGACAGTGGTGGTCAAAAAATTCAAGTAGTATTTTTCAACGAAGCCAAATCTGGTCCAATCGATGTTAAACCGTTAGCCAGTATAAATACAAATTCGAGGAGGTAGAAAGTGATACCTCTCGTTGGTTCAGAAAATCGTTAATACCTTAGAGTTATGGTAAAAAAGGTATTAAGAATATAAAAAGATCGAGGGTGCCCGCCCGTGCCAGTGCAAATATAAATAAGTGAATGAAAGTGTGATTGAATTTAGTGACCACAATGTGTTTATAACATGTGCTTATAACACGTACAGTTCCCTTATAACAAGGGATTAGTTTGTATTGCAACACTGGCATAAGCGGATGTTGGGTATCATAAAAAAAAAACAAAAGAAAACTCAAGTTGTAAAAAATAAATCGAGAAATAAATCTTTGCAGTCACCGTTTCATTTTATGAGGTCGGAGTCGAGTTTTCAAATGAAATGTCTTAACAATGTCTCACACCGCAAGTAAATGGTATTTGAAGAGCATCCAAACAAAGAGAGACTCGTGAATTAGATAAGAAGAAAGCTAAGACGCTTTGCCTCGATCGTAAACTCGTCACGTTTGCATAATTATGATGACAATCGTTGTAGAAACAACATTAGTTTCAAGGCACACTTTGTTGGAGAATTGTATACATTGAATGTTTAACAACTTACCTTTATTTGAGTTCGATAGTCGTTTTAAAGCTTTTCTTTGAAAGTGTTAACTTTACCTCTAATAAATGTTGATAGCTTAATTCATTTGTAGCTTTGTTTGCCTGGTTGGAATCACTGAATGCTTGAGATTATCTGATTAATTTGAAAACATAAATATTTAACGACTGATTAAGGTGTACCCTGAAAAGGGGTAAGTTTCAAATTAAGTATCATTAAGATTGCTCTCAGATAGATTCTTACTTATACATTAATGTAATCACGACTATTGTCGCCGAAGGGTTAGTCAGAAACTGGCAATGAGGACAGCAAAAACTGTCCTATATCATAGTAAACTTTTCACCAAAAAGCGACTGCACAAATCTGCCGTCGTAATATAAAGAACGCAGTATTCAACAAAAAATCAATTTCCCTTTTTTGCTAGAAATGGCATTCTATGGCATATAACTTTAAATTAATTCATAAAAAAAATTATAAAAAAATTATAAGTTTGACTTTTATTAATAATAAACGCAGTATTTACATTAATTTACCTTTATTTACCAAGAAATAATGCAGCAATCATCATTCACTTAAATAAAATGCAGTAATAACATAATTTTTACCAAGTTATAACTCAGCACTTTTTCAATACATATTAACAATGCAGTACTTGCACGAATACTGCGTTTCTACTATGTATCCGGAATCAACTCCGGAACAATATTACTTCTTAAATACTAAGCCGTAATGCAGTTTAAGATAATACTGTGTTTTATCTTGGTAAAATAGAAAAAAAGTTGTGCAGTTTGTGCTATTGCTGCGTTTGAGCTTAGATTACCGAGTAAAAACGAGAGGCCGTTAACAGTGCCGCGTTTCACGCTAGCATGTTAAGACCGAAGTTACTGGTAACTAAATTACATCTCAGTTCTTTTTAAAAGGATTTTATAACTGCCTACTTGAGCTACGAGTAATAATAAACAGATTAAAAAATAATTTGAATGAAATTAAAAACATACGAAAAACATGAAATATAATATCATTTTGCACTTAAATTTCAAAGTTAGAGGAAGAGTATTTTTTGCTTAATATATGCTATTTACAAACAATAATTACCCCTTAGAAATTCAAAATAAAATAGCTGGAAAACGTAGTCTCTGAACAGTGCTCAAAAGGAATTAAAAGAAATGCTCACGGAAATCGAAAATTATACTCTCCAGGAACACCTCAGATCACCACAAGGCTGAAGATTACTCTCTGTGGAAAATGGCTAAAACGTTTAAACATACCAAAAAACACGTCCCAGCATTGAGAAAAACAAGCGGCAGTTGGGCTAGAAATTCTGCAGAGAAGGCAGAGTTGTGATGACTTTGTGGAGGAAGTGTTTCAATCCAATGAATCCAATTCAACACATCTAGAAGATGACATTGATGACGTAATTAATAGCGATCAACAGATGTCTTTACCTTTGCAACTGGTCAGGCCTAGAGAGGTACGTATGGAAACATATCACACAGCTGAAACAGAAAAAAGCACCTGGTTTTGACTTAATAACTGCGAAGGTTTAGAAACAATTACCAAAAAAGGGAATCATATTGATGACAATCATATATAACTCAATGTTATGACTGCAGTATTTCCCACTGCTTGGGGCAGTTATCCGTCCTCAATATGATCCCTAAACCTGGCAAGCCTGCGTCTAAGATATCTTCAGTCCGAGAAACTCCTATTGAAGCGCCTTTATCCAATATTTACGGATCAAAATGTATTACCGGATCATAAATTTGGTTTCCGCGAATACCATGGCACACTAGAACAAATCTGCCGAGTTGCCCACACTATTAGACAGGCCATGGAAAGAAAGGAATACTGCTCTGCAGTTTTTCTCGATGCGCAACAGGCATTCGACAGAGTGTGCCATAAGGGACTTTTGTATAAAATTAAGCTCTGCTTGCCAAACAGCTTATATACTTCTTAAATCGCATCTCGAACACCGTCTTTTTTAGTTATGAGTAGTAAATAATGTCTCAGATCTTAGAGAAATAAAAGCTGGAGCTCCTCAGGGCTCGGTGCTAGTGCTAGGGCCAGTACTTTATACTGTATACACGGACCCCCATATTACTACAGGTAAACTTTAGGAGCACCTAAATAGGATTGATTTCTGGATTAAAAATGGAGAATGAAAGTTAGCACCTATAAGTCGACCCATATAACTTTCACACTAAAGAGACAGGACTGTCTCTTCGTTTAATTTGATGGTACTGTCCTACCCAACCAAACAACGGTAAAATATTTGAGAATGATGAGATAAAATTAAGTAAATGTATGGGTTAATTGGAAGACAATCAATGCTAAACATAGAAAACAAAATTTTCATATTTAAATCTATAATAAGACCCATAATAATATATTGAATGTTCAATTCTATATATTATATGGAATTGAACTCTGGGGCTCAGCGTGTCACTCTAACGTGGAAATACTCCAGCGTTTTCAGATTCAAATACAGCTTCTGGAGAACTTATGTAATGCACCTTGGTTCACGAAAAATCTAGAAGTACACGAACACCTACAGATACAATACATCAGGGATGAGATAAAGAAATCGTATAAGACCTACTTGCAACGACTTTAGTGCCACAAAAATCACTTGGCTATTAACTAAAGAGAATGCCACTGGCTACAATCTAAATTATCTAACTGTAATGTCTAATAACTGAAAAGTCTAATGCCTAAACTCTCGAGGAATGCCACATCACAGGATGTGAAAAGCCCCATAATACCTAAACAATTTTATAAAATCAACATGACATCTGATTATAGCAA
Organism: Scoparia ambigualis; assembly: GCA_963921215.1. Classification (NCBI taxonomy): domain Eukaryota; kingdom Metazoa; phylum Arthropoda; class Insecta; order Lepidoptera; family Crambidae; genus Scoparia; species Scoparia ambigualis. The sequence continues at coordinate 7,834,962 of OY992511.1, read as the reverse complement.
AGAGGCTGATTGCAGATGGAAAGAGAAAAAATATAAATAAATAATTGTTTGTTATTTACACACCTACTTATTTTTTTCAGAATTTTAAACAATAATTTGATCACCATGTTTATATAATTGAATAATTATTCTTATTTTTGGTCATTACACAGTTACAGCCTCATATTTATGACGATTACTGCTTCTTTCCTAGTGATAACATGTATTTTTAGTACCAATGTACTAATTAGAAATGCAGTTCTTAGCAATAACTAAGCAACAACGCAGTACTCAACACAATTACTGCGTATTATCTTGGTATAAGTATTACAAATTCCTTAGGATACATTGACTAAACACTGTAATTGACCATATCTTAAGAAATACTGATGCTAATATTTTTTTAAAAAGGGCGAACTTTACATATAACATTATTTTAACTAAATCTAAATACAATTTCTAAAAAATATTAACTTCAACTGTATTTTTTAATGAAAAATACTTTAACCGCGCTTTACTTGAAACCGCTATTTTGCAAGTACTGCGTTTTGGTAAACGTCGTACGAGAAGGTGTGTCATCAAGGAAGTTAAAACGTTCCCTGAGATAAGGTGGGGAAAAGGGATTGAACAGAATACTGTAAAGCAGGGAGACTATATGTAAATTCCGGCGAAGGCGAATTGGCAACCACTTGAGCTTAGTACGAAATTCGGATACGTGATCATATTTGCGTAACCCAAATATAAATCTAATACTAAAGTTCTGAAGACGCTCAAGCTTATTCAGTTGCTCTTCAGTGAGGTCTAGATAGTTGACATCGGCGTAGTCTAAGACGGGTAGAAGAAGAGATTGTGCTAGCGCAGTTTTAGTGGCCATTGGAAGGAAATTGCGCAAACGTTTCAGGGATCCGGCTGTTTTAAACATTTTTCGCCTCACCTGTTGTAGCTGTGGTGCCCATGTTAGGTTTTTGTCGATCAACACGCCCAGGTTTTTAACGATGTCAGTAGGAGACAAAGAAACACCATCAAAAGTAACAGAAGGCAAATGCGACCAGTCAATTCTACCTGTCATTGTGGAGCTGCCTATGACGATGATTTGAGTCTTGGAAGGATTTACTTTCAAACCATATAACCTGCTCCACTCGCAAATCATGTTTAAGTCACCGTTGATGATATTTATAGCCGAGGAAGCTGGTCAGTAGAAGCTTGAGTGTAAATTTGCAAATCATCTGCATAAAGGTGGTAGGACGAAGTTAATTGAGAGGAAATGGAATTGATAAATATAGCGAAAAGTAAAGGAGATAAAACGCCACCCTGCAGCACCCCAGCGGAAATGTCACAAAAGGTGGACAAGGAGTCCTCAATGCGAATCCGCAATCAATCAATGTTACACTTGATTCGCATGTGACCTCGTTTGACGGTAGGTACCTACCAGTAAAAAATTATAACAATACAGAGTTTTAATTGATTATTATTTTAGGAACGTTCATTATTGTGAAGTTATTGCGTATTTCTAAGTTGGATAAATAAATCATCTACGGATAAATTATTACAGATTATGGGTTTTAGCATAAGAGGCCTATTACATCTCGAATGTGATTTTTGCGTAAAATCCCCATTTTCGCATTTCGTAGTAATTTTGCAGTTGTATTTATCGTTTTTATCGAAATAGGATAATAAATTTGTGCATAATATTACAAATCTCCATTCTGTGAGCATAAGTTGAATTCGGACGGCCGGGCATCGCATTTTGTAGTAATTTTGCAGTTGAATTTATCGTTTTTATCGAAATATGATAACACATTCATTATAAAATCTTTATTCCTCATGAAGTAACAATTACTCTGGTATAAATTTTGCTCAATAATATTATCGTAGATAGGAGAAATTCACAGTTAACTTATAGCAATTTTCGAAGTTTTTGGTTTAGAATAAGATTGTTTTTCCTATATAAAATCATTGATGTCTGAAAATTCCGAGGCCGCTTTTCGATTATATAAGAGATAACATTATAGTTTTTTTATTTCACTTGTTTAGATCATTAGTTCAATCGATGAGCTCAAAAAAGTGACTTCGCGCACTTTATGAAAATCTTTCTCTGCAATTTTGGGTTTAATTAAAAAGTTAAGCAATATTTACAAAAAGCGACGCCGCTACGCACTATTCCAATAGCAATTCTATACTATTCAATAAGTCATAATTGTTAATGTATGTTTGTTTCTGAGATCCATAACGTCAAAATTGGCCATTTTACGCAAAAATCACAGTCGTGATGTAATAGGCCTTTTAATCACCACACTTGCCAAATACAATATGCCACAGGTGATCACAAACCCGGGTGATGCATCGTAATCGATTTGTTAAAAATAGGCATAATAGTAGTTTTTGCTTATCTGTGGTATTTTTGTCTACAAACCCTAAAGGCCCCAGTACACATTGGCGTATGTTGGCCCACTGCCGGCCATCGCCATTGTGTAGGCGGGCAATTTGTCGATCTACACAATGGTGATGGCCGGCAGTGGGCCAACATACGCCAATGTGTACTGGGGCCTTAACAAGCAACATAATTTTATTGAGTTTTGACAACTGAGGCGTGTGCTCGAACAACGCTGTATGTGGCAATTAGCAGTTTTGAGAAATCATAAAAAAATTCATAAATTTGCTGCAATAGTGTTTTATTGTGAAAATCATATAAAGTTATAATCATTGGGAACTTTTGCACAGAAAATGACTAATGAAACACTTGGAAACTTAATAGTAATCTTTTTAAACAACATTTTGAATTGATTTTAGTAGAATAATGATGTATGACACATGACTTACAGCGTTGTTCAACTAAACTGTAACGACATAGAAGACTTATACAATAACGCACAACCTTCTTTTTTGCAGTTATCTTTAAAAATACGAGCCTAAAACAGAAATAAAATAAATTTAACAATGATTACAAAAAATTGTTATCAAAATCGTAACAATAATAATAATAATAATAATATATTTATTTGCATAAAACATGGTATACAAAGTTGTTAAAATTGTAAAGAACAGTTCTCATGTTTTGCACATTTGAGTTGCATGCAAATTGTTACCATTAAATCTAATTTTTATTGTTTAGAAATTGCTTAATGTCATAAAAGTTTTTAGCCATAAGCCACGTATATAATTTACTTCTAAACAAATTGAAGCTGAGATTTTTAAATTCACAGGGCACCTTATTATAAATTCGAACACACATGACAATACAATTTTTGTTATATTTTTCCGATTTAGGAATATTACTTAGGACTAATCTATTAGGATTTCTCTTTATTCTAGAGTTAACATCTCGAGCTTTCTTAAATAGGTACATGTGGTTATATACAAATATGCTAATCTCGTAGATGTACAGAGATGGTAGCGGTAGCAAATTAAGGCCCCTAAAATATGGTCGACAGGATTCATCATGTGGGATACCACAGATAGCCCTGATACATCTTTTTTGTGCGATAAATGCTTTGCTAGCGTCTGTGCCATTGCCCCATAATATCAATCCGTATCGTAATATAGAATCTAGATATGCGCGATAGGTTGTTACTGTTGTCTCCCTGTTAGTTATCTTACTTAACTTGTTGAGAGCGTATACAAATTGATGAATCCTTTTGCATAAATTTTCTACATGTAGTTTCCAGTTTATGTTTTGGTCTATAGTAACCCCTAAGAACTTGGTTTGTGTTACTTCCTCTATTTTATCAATATTTAATTTAAAATTGTATTTAGAATGTATAGATTGATTAAATTGTATATAATTCGATTTAAGTAAATTAATTTTTAAATTATTATTCTCTAGCCATTTCATAATGTTGTCAATAGTATAATTCATGTCCTTTTCATGGTCACGTACTGTAAAATTATTCTTATTAGTAGTCACAATAATAGAGATGTCATCTGCATATAAACAACATTTATGATTAGTTGCTTCTGTTATGTCATTAATGTAGAGTACGAATAGGATTGGACCTAAAACGCTACCCTGAGGGACGCCGCTGCCATTGTTAATAAATTCAGATGAGTGTGACTTAAGTTCATTTTTAACTATTTTACTAACAATAACACACTGACGTCGATTAGTGAGATATGACGATATCCACTGTAGTGCGAGCCCTCTTATTCCTATCGCCTCCAATTTTTTTAATAGTATACTATGAGAAACGAAATCGAATGCTTTTGATAAGTCAAAAAATAAGGCAGTTGTCAAAAAATTATCATTAATATTTGTCAGAATTGTATTGATCAATGTAAATATAGCTAATGTTGTCGACTTATTCTTTTGGAAGCCAAACTGTTCTTTATTTATTATATTGAATTTGTCGCAGTAGTCTAATAGTCTCAAATACATGCACTTCTCAAATATTTTAGACAAGACCGGTATTAAGGCAATTGGACAGTAATTATTGATTTCATCCTTATCGCCTTTTTTATGGAGAGGTTTAACGATGGACGATTTTAGTGCATCAGGAAAAGTTCCTGTTGAAAAAGATAAGTTTATAAGGTACGTCAAAATCGGTACTAATTCAGACACACATGCCTTAATTATTTTCGTATTAATACCGTCAAAACCCTCAGAGGTTGTATTGTTTAAAGTCATGATAACTTTTTTTAACTCTTCTTGAGACACAGGCCTTAGAAACATCGTGTTAGCACTTAATTTAAGTTGCAAATTATTAAATGTTGAATTGCTGACGTTGGAAGATTCTACGAAATATTTATTGAAGGCACTGGCAATTTTTTTGGGTGACGTTAAACATTCATTATTTATTTTAAGACTTGCAATATTGTCATCTAACTTTGAGGAGCTAATTTCATTTTTTATTACCGACCAAGTTGCTTTGCACTTGTTCTTACTGTGGCATATAAATTTTGTATTTGCAATTTTTTTAAACCGATAAATGCAAGTTTTTAGCAATTTTGAATATTTCATGTACTTATTTTTATTTTAATTTGATTTATTTTTGTAGTACTGGAAGCGCAGTTTTCTTTTTACTTTGCAACTTATTTTTAGACCTCTGCTGATCCAATTTTGTTTTTTGTCTTTATCATTTATTTTTATTTGTATAGTTGGAAAACATAGCTTGTAAAATAAGGTTAAAGTTTCATGAAAATAATTGAAAGCTTTATTTAAATCGGTCTCCGAATATGTTTCAGACCAAGTTAAATGACTTAAATGTGCTTTAAATTTTAAAATATTATCGTAGCCATAGTCTTTTCTATAGATTATATAGCGTTTCGGACAGCTGTCGTTCTGTTTAACAGAGAAATTTATAAACTGAGATGTCTCGTGATCTGACAAACAAAGCGGAATCACATCAACACTCGCATCCTTAATGTTACTCAGTATATGGTCAATACAAGAATTTTTACGTGTGGGGACATTAATGTGGATTTGCATATTATAATTGTAACATAAATCGCGAAAATCATTGGTTATTCGACCCTGCTTAAGGGTATCTATATTAAAGTCACCAGTCACAACTATCTTTGTTTTATTATTGTATTTTCTCGTTAATTCAAACAAGAGCTGATTAAGTTTATTTAGAAAAATGTTTGGATCAGACTTGGGCGTTCTATAAAGACAAAGTATTAGTAATTTGTGTGCGGGTACTTCTATGCCACAAGCCTCAAAAGTTTTTTCAGATACATATCTTCTCACGCTTGTCAGATCCTTAAATATTAAATTCTTTATGACCAAAATACATGTGCCGCCCCTCTGCTCATTCCTACAAAAAACAGTCGCTAATTCATAGTTCTTTAGATTCAAAAATCTTTCGGTACCTTTGCGCAAGAAAGTTTCTGTTAAACAAATAACGTCCGGGACGTTATCAGCTTTATGCAGTTCTTGCAAAGTTAACTCTAGTATTTCCTGTTTGGCAAATATGCTAGCAATATTTTGGTGCATGATTCTAAATGTATGAAGAGGTGTTTTAGTTAAATTCACGAAAAAACGGCCTTTTACTACTTTTTGAAAAATATTGAGGTATTGTTTTTTGTTTTAATGATAAATATTTGTTGCTGTCAACAGTAAAGTGGTCTTTTGAGTGAAGTCTTTTAAAATAGTATGGGATTGTACCTTTAGTATAATTAAGGACGTCTGTGGGTATTGAGTTGGATTTTAGGGGCAATGATCTACCACGCGCTATCATCTTTTTTATTTCCGTAATATTCAAGTATTTGTTTTTATAATCACAATAGTCAATATTAAAATTAATTAATTTGCTAATTTCATGTAAATTACTGGAGTCAGAATCTATAAAAGAACAATTTTTACATTCATTACAAAAGTTTTTAATATTATTATTTAATTCTAATACATTTATATACTTATTATTTAAGACATTTAATACAATTATATTATTATTATTTTGATATTTATTAATGAATTTACGTAAATGTGTCAATACAATTTTAATGTCATAATCGTTTTCACCAACACAGATTATTATTTTGTCTTTCTCTTTTACTTGAGGATGACAATTCAACAAGACATCAGAAGTAAGTGCGTCCGGTTTTGTTTGCGATGTAATCACGTATTTTCCATAAGATGTGTTTTGCCTTGTGCGTGAGAGCACAGACGCCAGGCCAACGCAGCGCTGAGTTCCAAAGATGAAAATCCTGTCGTCATTATCCTGTCTTTGTGTCAGAGATACGACTTTGCTGTTTTGAGTACTTGTTAAAGGTACTTTTGTGTCTAGGTGATCCGATGAAGAACCAGCTGTACCCTGTTTACATTCCAAGGTTTTAATATAGTCGTTAAGTTTTGATATCTGGTCTAAGGTGGTCTTCAACTGCTCTTCTAGCTCTAATATTCTGCGTTGTAGTGTCACAAGAATTTTGTCAACTGGACTATTCTTTTTTTGTGCTTGGTTTGATCTAGGGGGTGTTAGAAAAGAGGATGGTTCCAAGCCACGAATAGATTGCCTTCTCTTTTTCGTGCTGCTATGTATCGTAGGTATTTCATTTAACGGAGCACTACAAAGATTTTTAAGCGTAGCATTTTCTTTGGACAGCTTAGTGACTTGTCGTTGTAACTTATTGTTTTCCAAAGTTATATTTTCGAATTCGTTCTGGGTAACGGCGAGCTCTGTCTGAAGCTGACTAATGGTGTCTTTCATTTCTTGGGCTGATATTAAATTCGTGACAGTACAATCCATACTCTTTGATAGCAGTTGATCTGAAGACGAAAGAGACTCATCTGAAGAGCTGACTGCGGTGAGTATGTGCGAGTCATGTAATACAGATAAAGTGCCTGTTGAGGTAGACTGCTGTGATATCGGTGAGGATGTAATTTCTGTATTCAAGTGTGGTGACATAATTTCTTGAGAGTCAGATGCGACATATTTCCTTCTCCGTGTAATGTTTGATGACCCAGGTATAGATGAGACTTGTCCTTTTTGAACACATTCTACGCATTTCCAATTATTCCGTGTATCGAAATCTTTAAGTCGAAATAATTTCTCCGACAAGCCAATGCAGTCGTATTCATAGTGCCTTTTGCATGCTGAGCATAGCAAAGTTCCTTTAGAGTCTACTTTTACTTTACATTTCTGGCATATGACAAGTGATGAACCCTTGCGGACGTTGATGCAATTTTTTTGCAAAGATTTCGACATCGTAGCAATTGCTAAGTTTTCTTAGATTAGAAGTAAAAAAAAAAATTGCGTTCAATAAAAATAAAAAAATAAAACAAAAATAAAATATATTTTGACTTGGAGGTTTGAACCGCGATTTCTACGTTTGTAATCCGGCTGCTTAACCGATACGCCACTGCAGGTTTAATTTGAGCGATGAAAATATGTGTACTATTCCGCTGTTACACTGATCATTAACGAGGTTTGTTTACAAGTCCAAGGCAGTTATTATTCACTATAACGGCGGTTATCTGATTAACTTTTTTTACTTTTACCTTATTTATTTTAAGTTCACTGGGGATTTTATGAATTATTCACTTGTTTTACTTGGTTTTACCAATGTTTATCAAGAATATTGTCAAGAAACACGTAAATTAAAGTATTGTTTACATAACACTGTTTTAGTAAGTAGTATTGATTGTTATTAATTACTTTTGTCGTCACGGTTTACACTTCTTATTTCTTTTTTTGTACATAAAATTACACTTAGATAACATTTGTAATAAACCAGCAACTTATTATGCACGATTTAGTTACACTATAATCACTTAAAAATACTTTTAACTATTTTTAAAATTTAGAATGTAACAAGACTATGTTAACCGGTTAGCGCCCTCTGAGAACTCACATAAACACGTACAGCGTTGTTCTACTTACATTTGACAGCGGTATTTTAGCAGATATACGTACACCTTGTTTTACATATATTTTAAATCGCCTTCGTCGCCTTGATCTCGAGCCTTTTTTCTTTTGACATCCTTTCTATCTATCTCTATCTATCTCATCTCAACTGTATGCCGGCTTTTGATAGCCGCTAACTTTACTATTGTTATGAATGACATAACCATCTTCAATGCGAACGATGCTAGTATTGCCATACAGCGATGTTCCATCTTTAGTTAGGTTTCGCCAATTTGTTCGAGCACATGCCTCAACTGTAACCGAGATAGTTTGTCGTTGCCGCCATCGAAGGAAGAGAGAATTTCCACCGCAACATATCTCGTGTTGCGCATGCTAGGCCGGCTGGAAATTTAACTCGGGCCGAGCGACTCAGCAACCGATAATATGGAAGTTATTTTGCTCTCCGCTCCGTCCATAATACCGAATCACTTTCCCATAGAATAATTTAGAAATGACTGAATATTTGCCACTGTCATATATTACTGATTTGAAACATAATAAAAATTCCTGTAACTATAACATTTTCCCCAAGGTCGGAAGTGAAGTACCTAATACTGATTGCATTAAGTATAAAACTTCCGGCCTAGAGCGCGGCACGTTCCAGAAACAATTATAAGACTAGCTAATTAGATTACATTCGATTCGATTTCTCATTCGATGATCAGCGAGGTAAATGTATTTTTCATTCCTCATACTCGGAAAGTAGGTCTGAAGTTGCTTGAGGAGCGGGGGGAAAATAGTACTTTTCCGCCCTAGGGAGAATCGTTTTTCTGACATGTGTAAATGTGACTTATCCTACTAATATTATAAACGCGAAAGTTTGTAAGTATGGATGGATGTTTGTTACTTTCACGTAAAAACTACATAATGGATTTATAAGAAATTCAGCATACAGATAGTTTATAACCTGGATTAACACATAGGATACTGTTTATCCCGATATTCCGAAGGGAACAGGAACCACGAGGGTGAAACCGCGAGCGGCCGCTAGTTATTAAAATAATACTAAAAGACGACTACCGGATCCAACGCTGCACATACATCCTACAGCATAGAGCGGCGATGGGGTCATCAAAATAATACTACCAATCCCTCTCTTCCCTTCGGTGTCGTAAAAGGCGACTAAGGGACTAAAGACTGCATATACGGTTGTATATGCAGTCGTTCTATGCTCTATGCTCTATGCTGCTGCCGCTCTATGCTGTTGGTTAACAGCATAGAGCGGCGATGGGCTCATATAAATAATACTACCAACCCTTCTCTTCTCTTTTTTGTCGTAAAAGGCGACTAACGGACTAAAGACTGCACATATAACCAACAGCATAGAGCGGCGATGGGCACATCAAAATTATACTGCCCACCCCTCTCTTCTCTTTGTGTAGTAAAAGGCGACTAACGGACTAAAAACTGCACAAACATCCAAAAACATAGAGCGGTGATAGGCTCATCAAAATAATACTACCAACCCTTCTCTTCCCTTCGGTGTCGTAAAAGGCTACTAACAGATCAAAGGCTGCACATACATCCTACAGCATTGATCGGCGATGGGCTCATCATTACAATACTACCAACCCCTTTCTTCCCTTAGGTGTTATAAAAGGCGACTAACGGAGTTAAGACTGCACATATATAGAGCAGCATAGAGCGGCGATGGGCTCATCAAAATAATACTACCAATCCCTCTCTTCCCTTCGGTGTCGTAAAAAGTGACTAACGGACTAAAGACTGCTTATACAACCAACAGCATAGAGCGGCAATGGGCTCATCAAAGTAATACTACCAACCCCTCTCTTCTCTTCGGTGTCATAAAAGGCGACTAACGGACTAAATACTGCACATACATCCAAAAGCATAAGAGCGGTGATAGGCTCATCAAAATAATACTACCAACCCCTCTTTTCCCTTGGGTGTCGTAAAAGAGCAACTAACGGACTAAAGACTACATCATCCAACAACATAGAGCGGCGATTGGCTATTCAGGTTTTTTTTCTACAGCAACAGAAAGAAAAATCCTGAAATTTAAAATAGCGGCCATTTTATCAGAAGCTCATAAGTGCTCAAAGGGGGATGCTTTTCTACACAAAATTGATTGTATAACATGACCTAAAAATATCGCTAGCCCTATCCCGAACACACTGAATAAGCTCTAAGTAAATAAGCTCTAATAAGAATTGGCCAGCACCGAGTATCACCCCCGCAATTTTAAGGTTTCAAATCAGTTTTGAGCATTGTTATTGTTTGCAGATATCAAGTGCTGTTCTTCGTAGTGACGTACGCCGTGCCGATGCTGGGAATGACCTTCTTCTACTCTGCGATGGGCAAGGTGCTGTGGGGCTCCCGGTCCATAGGCGAGCTCACGCAGAGGCAGGTGGACTCGATACGGTCGAAGCGTAAGGTAAGTCTCCCACTTATGATCAGCCTATAAACGTCGCACGTGGGCACATGAAAAATATAAAAATAAATAAACTTTCCTACACTCACACCAATTATCTAGCCCAAGAGAAGCTTCGTTATGAAACTCATTAAATGGTTACTAGACAACGGATAAACATACTTAAAATACCTAAACACATACTTATTATACATAGAAAGCACCCAGACCCAAGACAATTTATAAAAAGGATAATTTCTAAATTGACCCGACCGGGGATCGAACCCGGGACCTCAGAGATGGCGACACCATGAAAACCGGTGTACAAACCACTCGACCAAGGAGGTCGTCTTAACACATGCAGTACATATAAAGATTGGGCTGTAACCTAAAACGCTGGCCAAATGCAGCTAGGTTGGTTAACTTTTCCACAATCACACCTACTTTATACAAATACCTATAAGTTCCATTACAGTCCCCTCAAACCCCAAGCGGTCGCATGAGACCGCACCTACAAAAACACACTTGACTTTGTACCGTGTTTTCATAGACTTACAGACTACTTTAGTATGAACAAGTTTGGTTATTTCGGTTCTGTGGTTCATATTATGTATTGTTATCGCACAATATAGCATAGTCTATGCTCCATTCTGTCAAATTTGACGTTGACAGTTACTGTCAAAAAATTGTCAAAAAAATCCAAGAGTGAGTGGTTTAATGTTTCGCGTAGCGGTGAATGAATACGTCTATTCCCACTAGTTCAGTTGTTCAGTTCAGCTGACTGGACTAGTCAGATTTCTTTTCTCGTTTGGTTAGTTGACTGAACTAGTAAGATTTTTTTTTATCGTTTTACGTTTAGTTATATAAATGCATACAAACATTTTTACAATTTAAATTATATATTTATACTGGCAGCGACATTCATATCATGTATGAAAACTCTTTAATTCTCAACACAAGAGTGCTGGCCACTTAAAATCGATATGTAAACTCTTTGTCTAATCTGCACAATCAAAAAACAATTAATTAGTATCTTTGACAATTCAGTAGGTAGGTACATGTAAACTGCGTTTACCACCCCTTCTCTTCCCTTGGGTGTCGTAAAAGCCGACTAACGGACTAAAGACTGCACCATACATCCAACAGCATAGAGCGGCGATGGGCTCACCACAGTCGCTATTTGGTGAAAAGTGGACTATGGCAGAGGACTGCTTTTGTTGTCCTCATTGCCTAGTCTCTGACTAACCCTTCGGCTTAGAATAATTACTTATAGAAAGATAGTCTTCATACAAGCGCTCTGTCAAAAGTGAAGCGCTAAACCGATTCACACTTTCGGGACGATTACTTGCTTGCGCTCGACGACACGCACACGTACCCTTGTAACTCCGTAGTGAAAACATTGAAAGCTCGGCGTTTGGAGCCATATCTGGCTCCAAAAAAAGTGCTTCAAAATGGGCGCGCGGACTTTCCTTCTATACGTTATTATTCTAAGCCCTTCGGGTATAATAGTCGTGATTATATGTATGTATGTAGGTATGTTCAACACAGTTTAACAAGTTCAACAAGTTGAAACACAGAATTTCTGGAAGAATATAAATGGAAGAGAATCTCAAGCACACTTTATTTTAAGAATAAGAATGAGAATCATGAAGAATCACTACGATCAATGGTCGAAGGTAGTGGTCGAAGGTCAATGTTCATAATATATAACTGCGTTTAAATCTTTTAGACATTGTGTATATTGAATGTCATTGTGTCAAACCATCGAGAAAGCTAATAAATTATTAAGATACGCTTATCTAGGTAGATATTGAAACTATTTTTTAACCCCCGACGTAAAAGAGGGGTGTCATAAGTTTCGCGTGTCTGTGTGTCTGTGTGTCTGTGTGTGTACCTGTCCGTGGCAACGTAGCTGTTAATGGATGAACCGATTTGGGTGCTGTTTTTTTATTTAAAAGTAGGTTTACTAGCAATGGTTCTTATGGGATACTTGGTCTAATGCTCCAGCCAGGAAATCCAGCTCACTAGTGCACTTTTGAAAAATAGTAGCAATGTCGTGTTTGGATTTGTTTTGATCAGTATTTAATTATACTTACAATGCAATGGTGGTAACACGCTGAGCTGATGCTGCAGCCAGGATATCCAGCACACTAGTACTCTCTTGAAAAAATAGTGCCTAACAGATATATCGTGTTTGGATTCGTTTTGATCAGTATTTGATTCTAAATACAATTTAATGATATAAACACGATGAGCTGATGCAGCAGTCAGGATATCGAGCACACTTTTAAAAATAAGATAATAGCAGATATGTCGTGTTTGGATTCGTTTTATGAGTATTGTATAAAATGAATACTATACGTAATTATTTTGTTTAGTGACGCAATCACTTGTGAACACAAGCAAAATCAACAATTTGTTTATAGATTAACGAGTACAAGTATATTGGATTAGCTATTTCAATTATACAGTTTGTTCTCAACGTGCCAAAATAGCTTTGTTTGAGACTGCCGCCAAAATTGCAAAGTTAATGTGCATTCATGTGTTTCGGCAGTCTCATCTCGTAGTCATAGAGCCAGTGTCCTATTACTTTCGGATGCGATGTACAACGAGACAGAAATGTCATCACTTACCGCCAGGTTAAATAGAACTTTAACCACGCGAGCACTGATTTGATTAAATCATCGTAATCACCCGTGTGGTAAAGAGGGTCACTAAAAGAACCAACCCCTCGCAAGTAACATTTTAGGTTTTAGAAAGGTTTTAGAAAGGTTTTGAAAGGGTTCTAAAACCTTTGTATGGGTATTTGCTCATAAGTCTTAACACGCTCAATAATGTTATATTTACCCTAAATTAACCTCCTAAGTGCAAAAAGGGCCCACGATTTAGAACCTTTCTAAGAGCTACGGCAAAACTTATAGATTAAATCCAGAACCTTTAGTACCTACTAATTAAACAGAACCCAAATAACCTACACAACCTATATTTTAACGTTAACATAACCATAAAATGTAGCTGTTAAGTTTTAAATTAGATTTGGATGTAATTTTTGATAACCTAAAACCTTTTTGATGGGCATGAATAAATGCCTTTTCAGGATTCTAGAGTTTTAAAATGTTTTTAAGAAAGATTTTTTTACACAGAAATAGCAAACGTCAATATTTATCTTTAATGGCGCTATTCGCTGTCATTTCACCAAGAAAGAAGGAGAAAGAAGATAAAATTGTTATATTCATACAATATATAATGTAGCTTGCTGAAGTCAGGAAAACTTAAAAACGTAATGCGACTTTATCGTGACAGTTTAGAATAATAATGCTAGCTGTATAGTACTGCTATATAGTGCAGCACTATTATCCTTCATTAACTTACGAAAGATCCGCCTTTCGTGAGTTAATTATTTTCAAGATATTTTGTAATAAAAAATATTAAATTAGATTTTTGGTGGTAAAACGCATCTAAGCAAAACTTTTACTAATGTAAACAATGCATATTTTAAAATATATAGCACAAATAAACTTATTAATTTATTATGCCTTTTTAAATTAAATTATAGATTTTTGCTTCGATTTATTTTTATTTTTATTTCAAGAAATAAATATGGCTTACATTAGGATATTACTAGAAAGTATGAAGATTAACCTTTTCAGAACTGCAAGCTAAAAGTTAATGCCTCCAGCTCCTAAACAATTACTTTTGGCTTGGGTTTTTGCTACTCAGTCCTAATTTGTTTGCCTAGCTAACTCGAACACAACCTAAAGGTTTAAGATTGGTTTTAGAAATAACTTGTAGCGATTTCAACATCCCATGACCACATGGTTGTATCAAAGTTAAAAACTAAACCTTTAGATCTCACTTTCGCTTTACATTAGCCTTTCCAGAACTTACTCAAGAGTCTAAGACAACTTTGTGATCCTGGGGCTATATTATGCTCTTGTAACAAAAGTCAAAATAACTTTAATTTCAACTCTTGTCAGCGGCTCCCAGGTTCTAATAATAAACTAATAGTTTTAAGACTTATTAATCATTTTCAAGTACATAATATGACCAGCTGACAAAGCATTAACCTTTTTATGACTCTTGTAACACCTAAAGGCATTTTTACAGCCTAGGCCCGTATGAAATGTTACTTGGGCTATCTCTCCTTAACGCCGAACGGACTAAAGACAGCACATACATCCAACAGCTTAGAGCGGCGATGGGCTCACCACCTGTCACGCTGAGCACATGTGCAGTTGCAATTAGGTAAAACGTGGACTATGGCAATGGACTGCTTCTGCGGTCCTCTTTGCCTAGTCTCTGGCTAACCCTTAGAGGATATTAGTCGCAAATCTATATTATTATAATATATAATGTAATTGTATCTTCATCATCATCATCATCATCACAAGCCTTCCTACGTGAACAACAGAAGTTGGAGAGATAGGTCTATTACCCACAACGCTGGCCCAATGCGGGTTTTGATAAAAAAGAAAATACATAATATCGTAGATGACATATTATGACACGTTTATACTTTTCTTAAAGCGCGGAACGGTAAAAGAAGCAAAATGGTTAACGATCTCAAAATGGTAAAGGAGCGAAATGGTTAAAGAGAAAAATGGTAAAAGAACATAACGACAAAAGCGCATATAAATAATAAATACCACATTGGTAAGTAATAGAGCAAAATGGTAAAAGCGCAAATGAATATGCACAGTACTACTCTGCTACTTTCCTCAATTAAGAATCCGACGAATAAAAGACAATTTTTTATGTTTGTTGTTAACTTTATCTGAGCTTTATACATAGATACTGTAACTTTGTTCATTATTCAAATTATTTTATCATATGACTTAAATAACTGTACCTGCCTTAATTGAGGCCGTTACTACAGGATCAATGTCATTTGCCATCTTATTCTGTATCCTAGTTAGAAAGAAAGAAATAATAAATATTTATTTGTTACAATAAGTGGTGAACGGGTGCCGTCAGAGAGGAAGACCCAAAAAGAGATGGTGCGGCGACCTTGTGAACTACACAAGGGATTGACAGTCTTTGGATCTGGATCGGGATCTGTAGAATAGTTTGGGGGAGACTTTTGCCCAGAAGTGGGACACAAAAGGTTAAAAAAGAGTTGAATTTATCTGACTAGCTACCGCCAACTTATTCAAATCTGTCACCATAATTGCCAAGCCATTAAAATATTGTTACGACAGTTAGATAATTTAAAACCAGTTAGAGATAATATAGTATTAATAGTAAGTTTTAGTAATAATTGACTCCATAATGGAGTGTGCTTCTTCATTTTGCCGTAACGTCACTTATCATCAATTATTGACAAGAAGGCCAAGCTTCCATTGAGAAATTAAAAAAAAAAACATTTATGCATTGTTTACGCGAACACTACACATTGAAATAAAACACTTTTTACGAATGAAACTCGGTCAGTCTCCCTGTGCTACGGAGCCTGTAAAAAACTATAAAATGTAGTAAATAAACGCAAGTTTCATCCGGAAAAGTGTTTAATTTCAAACATTCATTTCTTCCTAGTCTATAAGTTACGTAATTTACCGGCCACAGACAATAAATTTGCTCAAATCTATGGGCTAAACTTTCTACACAAAGCTTAGCACATTATTTTTGCGAACCTTATTTCACATCACGACCCACATTCGCTGGATAAAGAGATTGAGTTATTACTATTACATTAAAACAAACCTGGTCTGTTATGAATGATGCGTAATCCATTGGGGTTTAATTTACTTTACGTTTACTTTACGTTTACATAAATTACTTTACGGGATAATTCTACAACTAATAATCGGAAGGTATCGAACCCTCGTCAAACTAACTTAATACATTTGAGCTGTACTTCAAATATTAGTACCATTGTTTTGATATAACTGTTACATACATAGCTAGTTAATCAATTGTTGCCGATTTTGCGTAAAGTAAGCTTCTCTCTTCCTTATTATGACTTACCAACATGTGATATGAAGGCCAAGCCCTTCCCCGTGATGCAGTCAAAATTCTTTTGCTCTGTTTCCAATCCTATTTATAATATGTCTTTATCTTCTCTTCTTCTTATTCACCCGTTAAGTTAACATTTAAATATTCCTTTCTTTGCTATAATATCTTTCACATACTCTATCTCCCCACATGACCGACTGTCTGTTTCTGTTTACCCACATGACCGGCTACTTAAGGCTCGCGTCCACCGGGCGGATCGGGCCGGGGCGCGTCGCAGCGCAAAAATCCGCCTGCCTGTGTTTATTATGAAATGGCGTCCACTAGCGGCGGGTCGGGTCGGGGCGGGCCGCAGCGTAATAGTGAGTCGATGCGGCCCGTACCGATCCGCCCCGGCCCGATCCGCCGCTAATGGACGGCTACCTTTATGGAAGTAACATGCTATAATCGTCTTACCGTACCAAGTCAGTTCATATCAGTTTTCCTTATTTCTAGTCATTTAGTGATTTTTAGGGTTCTGTACCCAAAGGGTAAAAACGCGACCCTTTTACTAAGGTTCCACAGTCCGTCCGTCCGTCCGTCTGTCTGTCTGTCTGTCACCAGGCTATATCTCATGAAACGTGATAGCTAGACAATTGAAATTTACACACATTATGTATTTCTGTTGCAAAATAATAAATAAAAACATTGTAAGTAATAAATAAAAACAACTGTTGCAAAATAATAAATAATAAATAAATAAATAAAAACAAATACTAGAAACAGTATAAAATAAATATTTAAGAGGGGCTCCCATGCGACAAACGTGATTTTTTATTAATTTTATAATAATAACGGCTACAGGTAGACGTTTAAAATATTCACAGAATTTTTTTTTTCTTTTTTCTTTTTTTTTTCATTTATGTGGTCTACTTACAATTTATGCACTACATCGTTCTTTGTTACCTACCTTAGTTTACTGCTTATATGCTAAGTACATAAACAACTTACAAGCAGACACCGCTTGCTATAAAAAAATTTACCTAATATAATATATGTGTATTGTTTTACAATCTTATGTACTTGTTAAGTACCTACTAACTAATTAAAATTTAATTAAAACTAATAAAAATATTTTTTTTAACAATAAAGTGGCTATTTCATCTTATGAACTATATTGCGTATCTTACCAACAGAATCATGAAAATATCAATTTGGTCACTATGATGGTTAAGTATTCGGGAAAGGCGAGGAATGGCTGAGTTAGCACCCAAGACAGTGCGTCTCAGGGGAGGACAGAGTGGTTTTGTGGGTTTACGGGGCACACCGCGTGGAACTTTTAATTTAAATAGAGACAGCAGCGGGGGACAGTTTATTCTACCAGTTAACAATTTCGACAAAAAAGTCAAATCTAGGAGATCCCTCCTTTTTTCTAAAGATATCATTATGAAATACCTCAATCTTTTCTTGTAACTCTTTATTCTTTTAGCAACTCCTTTGGAATATGCCAGATGCCACAGGAATCTTTTTTGGATTCGTTCAAGACGTAGCGTGTGGGTAGCATAAGGGGGGCGCCAAACGGTGCTGCCATACTTCAGAATACTTCGAACTAACGAATTATACGGAACTATTTTTGTTTGCGACTTTCTGAAAAGTTTTGCATTTCGTATAACGAACCCAAGGACCTTTGATGCCTTCTTCACTACATTATCCACTTGGGGAACAAAACTAAGTTTTTGATCAAAGTATATTCCAAGATCCTTAACTACATCAGAGCCCTGCAGCGCGACATCTTGAAGGTAGTATTGTGTCAAGTGATAGTTGATCTTGCGCGTAAAATGGACTTGCCTGCACTTGGAGGGATTAAGCAGCATTCTATTAAAACTACACCATTCCACTAGTCTGTTTAAATCTTCTTGCAACTTAAAGGCATCCTCATCCGCTGTTATTACAAGTCCCAGTTTGAGGTCGTCGGCGTATAGAAAACAAGATGCAAATTGGAAAGAGGCCGGCAAGTCGTTTATAAATAGATTAAATAATATCGGTCCAAGATGCGATCCCTAAGGAACGCCAGAGCATATCTCTCGAGTAGTAGAACTATATCCATTGACAACTACATTAAATTTTCGGTTCGACAAGTACGATTTTATCCAGTTTAGTACAGACCCGTTAATTCTATATAATTTTAATTTGCAGATAATCCTCCTGTGGCAGACTTTCTCAAATGCTTAGCAAAAGTCTGTGTATATAACATCCGTCTGCTTTTGAGAATACATTGCCTGTGACAGAAAGTTTTCAAAACAGAACTTGTTTACAAACAAGGTTAGTACAAGTCGATCTTGCCTCCAAAAAACCGTGCTGATGGTCAGTGAAGACTTGTTTACAGTGATCTCGAATTACAGGACAGATCAAAGCCTCTAGGACTTTAGCAAACACGCTTAGTACAGAAATAGGTCGATAATCGTGTACACAGGCAATATCTCCTCCTTTGTGTATCGGGACAACTTTAGCCAGTTTCCATTTATCTGGAAATACACCAGATTTTAAAGAGGCGTTATATATAATGTGCAATGGCTCAGCTAAGATTTCAGCACAGCGTTTCACGTATATAACAGGAATTTCGTCTGGGCCATGACTTTTGTTTGGATCTAAGGTCTTTACTTTTTGAAAAATATCTTGCATATCAATGCTCATTGTTTGCAGGTTGACATTGTGCATTTGGTCTTTAATTAAATATGCGGTATCATTGCCTGTATTGTTATAAGCGGAGGGCAAAGAAATTAGCAAATAATTCACATATATCTTCGCCTTTTTAAGCTGAATTTGTGGCGCTGTATGTACAGCGCCACAAATGCCTCTAGTGGCCGGATACGAGCTTTTGCCATTGCGTTTTCCTTTAATTAATGACCAGAGTAATTTTGGATTTTTTTGGATTGATTCTTCAACCTGTTTTAAATACTCGTTGTGACATTTAGTTGCCAATTTTTCACACCTTGACTTCAGTAGTTTAAATGATATCTCATCGAGAGGATTTTTGTACTTTTTATATCTTTGTCTAAGACGGTTTTTCTCACGCAGTAGATTGATAAGGATATTTTGAAACCAGGGGGGAAAGCAAAAGATTCCCATAACGTGTCGTAAAAGAATCCAACCATGTCATTAACGTCACCCATGTTGACTAGAATATCGTTCCAAGAAACGCATTTTAAGAACCCGCTTATACTTGTATAATCTGCTTTATAAAAGTTGTACCTCGGGGTATAGTAGTTGTAAGGTAGACATTTTTGTGATTGTATACCTAGCAGTATTTTAAGGGGAGGATGTGGGGTATCAATTTTAGATAGGATATAAGAGGCTGCAACAACTTTACAATTAAAGTCATTTGTTAGGGATATTATTTAATTGACAAATCATTAAGGGACATAAAGTCTCTTAGTAAACTCTCTAATGAGGAAACATTACCATTAAGATTTACACTTTGACTCCAAGTTATTTTTCCCAAATTAAAATCACCTATAATATATAAATTACCCTGATTATGTTCAAGAACGTTATTACACTTACACAAAAAAGCATCTAGGAATGGCACTGTTACAGGAGGAGGCAGGTAGATAATACAGAATATTACTTGATAACTACGTTCGCCAACTGGAATGTTTAAAATCACCCAAAGATCCTCACAATTACTTTCCCATTGTATGTTCCTGCATGAGCCAATATTTTTTGAAATTGAGATTAGAACACCTCCTCTGTCAGTTTTATTGCTATTACTTCCATTTCTGTCTCTACGGTAGACCACATACCTGTTATCGAACAGTTCATTGTTATTAGTTTTAATGTTATTTAGTGTCTAATGATGTGTATAATAGTACGGAACCCTTCGTGCGCGAGTCTGACTCGCACTTGGCCGGTTTTCTCTAAATCTACTCTTCTTTCATAATTATGATGGAATGTATAAACAAACGTAGTCAAGATACCTACACTTTTCATTAACAAAAAAGTTAGAGAACTTCGGATTTATTTCACAATGGGGCGGCGGCGAAGCGCTTGTTCTCAACCGCAAGCCAAAGTTTGAAGCGCACTTCAACAGGTATCCAATGTAATTAAAGTACCGGCTAAGATAACCAGATCTCTAGTTAATCCGGAACACACCAACGCACATATTATTTGGCATGCAATGGGAGTAACAATTTTAATACTTTGTTCAAAAAGCCAGATCTTGATTTTTTTAACACCGAGGTTGCATTAGTGAAGCGTCTTACGTGCCAGATGCTTTTAAAGGTTAGATTAGTGAACTGTTACCATGTTGTGTGTGACTGTTTGTGACTGACTGTTTTTAGAGTAAATCATCAAAATTTGTATTAGTCAATTTTTATTGGTGAGAAGCTTCTAAAGCTTTTTATCGTTACTATAAAGTTCATAAGTAGTTTACCCCTTCTCTTCCCTTATGTGTCGTAAAAGGCGACTAACGGACTAAAAACTGCACATACATCCTATAGCACAGAGCGGCAATGGGCACACCACCGGT
Source organism: Scoparia ambigualis (assembly GCA_963921215.1). Taxonomy (NCBI): domain Eukaryota; kingdom Metazoa; phylum Arthropoda; class Insecta; order Lepidoptera; family Crambidae; genus Scoparia; species Scoparia ambigualis. The sequence continues at coordinate 7,813,817 of OY992511.1, read as the reverse complement.
CACGCTGAGCACATGTGCAATCGCTATTTGGTAAAATGTGGACTATGGTAGAGGACTACTTTTGCTGTCCTCATTGCCAAGTCTCTAACTAACCCTTCGGGGTTAATAGTCGTGATTATATGTACCTATGTATGTTATAAGTACTTAGTTGCAAAGATATTAATGAACCCTTTGATGTAATAATTAATATACTCGTATTGCTTTACTCAAACAAAAAATCCAAAAAGTATGAGAAAATTTAAAACATAATAGTACGCCTCATTTCAAAAGGTATATTAATTAGCTATATTGTTTTCTTGGTATTTTAGATTTTGAAGTTCACCCTGTGTTACCTAGGTAGGAGACTGGGTACGGTTGTGCCAGGGTACGGTAGTGACAGTCGCTATATTATCGAAAATATAGGGATTAGCGGGGGGCGTGCAAGGGGAAAGACGAGCGCCTTGCACGTCTCAACCTGTGTCACAGTGTTGCGTCATCCGACGCGCAGAGTGTACGTGACCAAGCGCACATTTTGATTTTCGAACGCAAAAAGTAAGTATTTTGATTCATTATTATTTCGTAATTGCTATTACATGTATACTGATAGGGTATTGAGTGTTGTTCATCGATTTAAATCAAATAGTAGCAGTGTAATATCAGTGGTTACATTTATTGTAGGTTATTTTGTTTTGACGTGGTGGTGTTTCTTTTATTAAAACGATCTGTGGGTACAGTTGTGACATTTTTACTGGGTACGGTTGTGACATAAGTAAAAGCTGTTGTTTATTGTTTTAGATGCCTAGAATACGCAAACGAAAGACTAAAAGAGCACAGTGCAACTTAGACAATACACCAAGCCAAAATTTTAGCAATGTTCAACCTACTACTTCTGCCATACCATCAGTTTTTTCTCCTGAAATTATTCGGCCCTTTCCAAAAGCTTCCCAAAGAAAAACGCGAGGACCTAGAACCAAGAAGTCTACGATTTACACGGACACGCCTGAAACAGAGGCAGTCAGGCAAGAATATGAAGCAAAAGAAAAACGACTGAAGGCAAAGGGCATCAAAAAAAATCTCAATGAGCCGAAAGGAAAAGAAAAAGGTAAAGCAACGAAAAGGAAAAAATCACCATCAATATCAGATGAAGAAGAATATTTTTGTTTGGTGTGCCTTGGTCCATATTCTGAAAGTAGGCCTGGCGAAAAATGGATTAAATGCCAAGCACAGTGTAACCTTTGGGCCCATGTAGACTGTACAAATGGTAGTCGGTATTATATTTGTCACAACTGTGATGAGTCGGATTAGAATAATTGTCAAACTTACTTTTATAAATTTTCACATGCTACATTTCTAAAAAAATATATGAGTTCCTGTTTAAAAGATTTTGAGCACGTTGTTATGTTTTAAGTTTAGTTTCAAAATAGAATAGAGTTTAAGTTCTAATGTGATTATGAACATGATTAATATATTATATTTGTTAAGTCCACTTTAACTAATTTTAAGTGCAGACTGTTATAAATACTTTAAGGTACTTAAATAGTGGGTATAAATGAAGACTGACTGTACTAAAGAAGACTACTGATTGTAACCAAAGATCCTATAGTGCCTTAGATGTTGTAAGAGTTTAAAATGTTCAAAGATTTTATTTCTTTTGTTAGGAAAGTATAATTTAGTTGATTGTCATATAAAAATAAATAAATATTTCTTGCAATTAAAGTGTTTTATTGGCATTTTAGAGTATTTTTATCTTATTTTGTGATCATATTACAGTATTTTCATCGTGTCACTATTGACCCCCAGTACTGTCACAACCGCCCTTGGGGTGGGTACGGTTGTGACAATTTCCCTTTTTTTTTAAATTTCATTTTATGAACTAACCATTTGATTTAGACATATAACTTTCATGTTTATACGTTAAGCAATGAATAAACTTCATTAGAATACATTTTTTGTTCAGATTAATAGCATAATAAAAAAGTTATAGGCAATCATTTGAAAATTGTCACAACCGTACCCAGTCTACCCTACCCAGTTTATGGTATTACACATACTTGTATTAGGCTAGAGCTTGTGTTTTGCGACCGTGTTGTTTATCTTATCTAGAACATTATAAGCACTTGGCTTTCATCTCACTTGATATTAAATGACGAAAAGGATAACAATAAGTATGAGACTATTTAAAACATTGTAGTATCCCTTAGTTCAAAGGATATCATACTTAGCTATATCGTTTTCTCGGAATTTCAGATTTTGAAGTTCACTCTGTGTTACCTAAGCTGTTTATGGTTAAAACACATACTCGTATCAGGCTATAGCTTGTGTTTTACGAGTGTCTTGTTTGTCTAATCTACAACAAGGACGCACTTGGCTTTCATCTCACTTGATAGTAAATGACGATAAGGCCGAGTGCAAGCGCTGTTCACCTAGAATCCTCAACTTTACTATAGAATTGAATACCTTATCTCTTACAGCCGGAATATAATAACACGCTTCCAACGTTGTAAATAAGTCAATATTTATGTTCTAAGTTGTAAACCGTGTCGCGTAGAAGTAAAAATACTACCACCCCTCTTCCCTTGGGTGTGGTAAAAGGCGACAAACGGACCAAAGACTGCACATACATCCAACTGCATAGAGCGGCGATGGGCTCACCACCTGTCACGCTAAGTACATGTGCAGTCGCAATTTAGTTAAAAGTGGACTATAGCAGAGGACTGCTTTTGCGGTCCTCATTGCCTATATAGTCTCCGACTAACCCTTCGGGGATAATAGTCGTGACTAAATGTATGTACGTAAGATGTAGCACAGTTGTTTGTCATCCTATAAAAAAATATTAGCTGTGTGGTGGAAGCTCAACAGAATACTACCAATCCATCCTCTTTCCTTGGGTGTCGTAAAAGGCAACTCACGGACTGAAGACTGCACATACATCCAACAGCATAGAGCGGCGATGAGCTCACCACCTGTCACGCTGAGCACATGTGCAGTCGCTATTTGGTGAAATGTGGACTATGGCGGAGAACTGTTTTTGCGGTCCTCACTGCCTAGCCAGCTTGCAAAATACCCTTACAAACGAAAGCTATTCAGAGCTATGTCCTTAAATAGTTTGGGTTAGTCAGTGGCTAGGCAATGAGGACAGGAAAAGCAAACCTCTGTCATAGTCCACTTTTCACCAAATAGCGACTGCACACGTGCTCAGCGTGATAGGTGGTTAGCCCATCGCCGCTCTATGCTGTTGGAAGTATGTGCAGTCTTTAGTCCGTAAGTTGTTATTTACGACACTCCATAAGAGAGGGGGTGGTAGTATTCTTTCACCGCTTCACGACACGGTTATGCAATTGTCATTTAGTAAAACGGAGCCTGTGACAGTGGACTGATTTTGCGGTCTCTGACTCCCCCTTCAAGGATAGGTTTTTTTATTTTTTTTATTCCACAACGGCTAAGCGCTTGGCCTTTATCTCACCTGGGCCCTGATTCTGTATCGCAATCTATAGATTCCACACCTAAACCTTACCGCGCACAAACGTCAAACGCATACGTTTTTGGGAAGATATCGTAACTTTTTAAGGAATTGACGTGGTTTCGAAAAAAGGAATCGTTACAGAATAAGGGCCCTGATGCTAAGTGACGATAACGCCGAAGGTGGAAGCGCGCTTCACCCGGAATCCTCATCCACTGAGGAACTGGCTATCTTATCTCAAACTGTGCACACAACAATGCTATAAACATCGTTGTTATGGCGACAGACATAGATAAGATGGTGGTAGCTAGCTAGGCGAACTTAACAGCCCTACCACCAACCAAACCGAGCACACAAAGATGCACCGCCCGCTGGGAATCGAACCCGGGACCTCTGAGTCTAAAACCGGTGGCTTAGCCACTAGACCACAGAGGCGGTCGAGAGTTTATGTTTGTATTAGTTTAAAATAAATACATCCTTAATTTTTATTCGTTTTAATGAAATTTATGGTGAGTTCCACCCATAAACTGAACAACTTTCCTCGAGAAACCTATGTGCAAAAATGACAAAAAATTTCGACCTCCCCATACAAAACTGTCCGATCAGCTGACAAAATCGAAATTTCATTGTCATTTTTGCACATTGGTTTCTTAGGGAAAGTTGTTCAGTTTCATGGGTGGAACTAACCCTTATTATTATGAAAACTAATAAAAATTATAGATGTATACTAGGGACTCGTTTTCGAACATCTGCTTGCTTTCAGGTGGTCAAAATGTTCATCTTAGTCATCATCATCTTTGGCATCTGCTGGCTGCCCTACCACACCTACTTCATCTACACCCACTTCAACCCCACCGTCCTCTACATGAAGTACGTCCAACATGTGTACCTGGGCTTCTACTGGCTGGCCATGGCCAACGCGATGGTCAACCCCCTCATATATTACTGGATGAATGCCAAGTAAGTGGTTTTTGTCTCTTTTTGTCTTCGATCAACAAACCAACTAGATAACGCGTCACGTACAAAATCAAAGTTAAATTCTGTCCACGTGAATATATAATTATACAGCTACATTTCTTGACTAATGAACTGAGACAAAAGTTATAATACAGTTTTACCTAATTTAGTTCAACCTTATTGCAACCATGAATGGCACATCCACTGTTCTGTTACACAAATGTTGGCGCGTCTATTAGTCAACGTTGGCCCAATATTTGTAGCGTGGGTTAAAATCGGAAATTGTGTTCAAAATTTAATATTATTTGTGAGTTTAAAAGCTTAAAATATTATTTATTCTGCATGTACTTACCCGAAGTAAGACACTTCGGCCGTAAAATTGCTTTTTCGGGTTTTATTTTTGCGACATTTAATTACACAATGCTGCGGCATTGTGAACGTGTTTACATTGGCCGTGTTTCAAGCAAACTAAACAAAATAAGATCTCACTTCTCAAGTGCGCTGTAAATAACAACTGAGTAAATAACAATTTACCGAGATATAGGATAAAATGTTACTAGAAAAAAAATCAACCAGTCTCAGGAAGCTCGAGTGGGATTCGAACCCACGACCTTTGGATTGCCGGTCCACTGTTCTAACCGCTGAGCTACCGAGACCCCAGAAGACTCGTGGAGTTTTTCCGAATAGTTTGATTTGCGCTGCAAGCCAGCGGTATTTCGTCACTGTGAAGTCTACCCTCACATTCGAAATAAATACTATTGCAAGTATTTAACAATTGATAAAGACGTAATTGCTTATAAATATCTTTATTGTTGAAATTTTGCATTCACAATGCTATATAGATATAGGATAAAATGTTTACTAGAAAAAAACTAATAACATATTATAGGCAACGATGGGTCTACATTGGATAGCCGAATTTTTTGTACTCCTAATAATGGCATACAAACTTAGATTAAAACAAAAAGGGAAGATACGGCATGCTTCTACTTGTAGTCTATCAAAATATAGTCCTACTCAACTACATATGCAAACACTCACACACGCACACCTATAAAGTGTAAATCGAGCGAGCTAGACAGAGCGGTAAGTTTCAACGTCAGCGCAAGTGAGTCAGCAAGTAGCGCGTTGACTTCTCGATCGCTTCACAATCACAACAGACGAGTACGTACGACCGATTCCGACGACACCACTGCGGAGTAGCGTCTTTCTCTTTTTCACACAGCAGAATATCCGCAATAGTGCGATGTAGCCTGTTCGCTTGGCAAATTGCGACTGAAGTGAAATTGTGCCTTTAGGCCTAATTTTGGCGGCTCACTTACGAGACGCTCATGCTGTATCTTCCCTTTTTGTTTTAATCTAAGCATACAAACCATAAACCTTAATTTTTTTCGCACAATTTTACTTTTCAATGTGTTAAGCCTTTTTTTACTTCGCCCCACTCTTTATCGCTGTATTTAAGCTTGTCAAATGCGACATTAGGCGGAACCATTCATTATTCCTTACTATTTACAATTACTTTTTAAGCAAAACTATAATAGTGCAAAAACAACTGATCGCTAGGCTACACAGATTATTGTTCGTTAAAAGTTGAAGCCAACATAGTTCGGCCATATGAAATTAGAACTAAAAATTTTGGGCGAACCGAAGGGCACCCGCAACGATATAGCTACTGATAAACGAAAATTAGATACAATCGATTGGCACATCACCAATTACAGCGCACCCCAGCACTATTAGTTGCCGAAGTTGGACGATTGAGTAAACGCGCTTCTGAAAGTTGTGGTAAAATACTTGGTTGTAATTAGAATAAATGGTTACTTGTAAATAATTGAGTTTATTCCCATTACTCGTAGGTAAGTACGTACGTCTTTTTACTCATATGTTTAAATTAAGTTATTTTTAGTAAGTAGGTACATTTTTATATTATTAGGGTATACCATCCAACCGTAACATATTTTTGCAATCTAGTAAAAACAAAACCCTATCAATCGAAACGAAACCTTACTCACAGCCCACCAGGCTTTTAAACCGTGGTCGAAACAATATTGATGCTTGCCGCATGAACAATCACTCTCAAATAATGTTTGCCTACGAATAATGGATAGCTATTAACTTAAAACTCTCGTGAATTAGGTTTGGAATAAGGTCAGTTTTAATTTTGTAGTGTGTGTTGATTGTGATATTGTAAATGCTGTAGGTAATCCCTAATTAAAAAAAGAAACATATCGATGTCTAACGGCCAAATAGGGATAAGCGACATTTTTTACGATATCGACTTATATACTATATCGTTCGAATCGCCTTTTTTTCTTTATCTTTCTATAGAAGTTTCGTCACTCTAGAACAAATTTTTTATCGGTTTAGCGGTCGTAAACGCCCGATATTTTAGTGTATTTTTTAATCTGGTGGTTAGAAAAAATCATAAAATTTCGAAATACTTACTTACACCATTTTAGCTTTCATCATATTATCTATCTGGAAATTTAGCCCTATAAGGCGGTTTACGCAATACTTAAAAGTGTCGCTTAATATATTTGGGCCGCGATTTCCAAACATATTTTTGACCCTTAAGTTATTTTTCTTGTTATATTCTTTAGATGTTGGAAGGCGCTTAGGATGAATTGTCCAAGCGGATATCACTATTCATAGTGGCGCTTATCCTATTTTCCCTGCCGATAATTAAAAGAGTAGGGCGGTTAGATAATACGACGATTCAAAATATTTACTTACTTGAATATAATATTTTGCCATAGGTCGGTTAAAGTATGCAAAAAAAGTCTCATCGATGTTTTATCCGTTTTTACCGCAAAATAAACATTGAGGCGTTGGCGACTGTTGCCAAAGCGCCACGTGCGCATACAATTCATTCCGGCACGCAGTTTCTTTGAGCTCGCATTTTTTTTTAATGGTTCACCAAACGGGACGATACACAAGTGCGATTTATATAATGAATACATACATATTTAGTAATAATAAGTGGATGTCCTTCTTGAGGCGAACACAACATGCAATAAATAGTTTAACGCTCTACATAAGATTTTATACAAAAATAAGAAATTAATTAGAAAACAAAATAAAATATACACTATCAGATACTATCAATGTCGTTGATTTGAAAAGTGTGATTTTTTTACAGATGATACAGATCCACTAAAAATATCTACATCATGACATATTTTGTTATATGCTGAACACATACGATATAGTAGATCAGGGCTGTCTACTTTCCCATTAATAAGTTTATGTAGAAACAAAATATCGGCTACATTACGTCTACACTCCAATGGGGTCATTTTTAAATAAACGAGCCTAGACTCGTAAGTCGTTAGATCACGGCATAAATTATGAGCAAAAGATAAATGATATAAAATCTGTTTCTGCAACCTTTCCAATCACTGTATATGCACCTCGTAAGACGGGCTCCAAAAAGGACTACAATGTTCAAGGAGTGAACGAACATAACAATTAAAAAGAATAATAGGCACTTCAAAGTCATTGAAAAATTTTGTTTGCCTGATTACAAAACCAGACAAACGTGCTGGTTTTTTAGTGATGGAGTCAATGTGATCACGGAAGTCCATCTTTTTATCAACTGTGACGCCCAGATCCCGCATGTTTACGACTTCACTAATTGGTACGTTGTTTATGTAATAAACAGCAGGCATGGGAACACGCTTACTCGCAAATTTCATAAAGAAACATTTAGAATTATTTAGTTGCATTTTGTTACGGGAAGACCAGTGGCTTATTGTATGTATTTCATTCTGTAAAACAACAATGTCGTCCTGTGTACGAATCGTCCTATAAATTTTAAGGTCGTCAGCAAACATTTGGTAACCGGATGTAACAGCTGTACACAAATCGTTAATAAATACGAGAAATAACAAAGGTCTCAGATGAGACCCTTGGGCTACTTCAGATGGCACAAACTGAGCTGCAGATTTAAAACCTCGAATCGTGACAAGTTGAGACCGATTGCGTAGATAGGGTTCGCACCATCTTAGTAGAGAACCGCACAACCTCTGCACAAGCAGACCGTGATCAACCACATCAAAGGCCTTGGAAAAGTCCGTGTAAATGGCGTGAACCTCACATATATAAGATAATAGTTTCCATTTTGTCGGAGAAACGCCACATAGAAGGGACTTATTAAAAATGTGATGAAGGGGTTTTACAAGTTGAGATAAACACTTTTTTAAGAATAAGGGTGGAATCGAATCAGGGCCTGGGCCCTTGTTAACATTAATTAGTTGAAGAGATTTATATCTGATTCAGAGAGATAACACGAACCGAGAGAACCCCTTATCCCCTTCTGCCTCTTCAAGTGTAGCTACATTGGATGTTGGATTGTTGCTGTAGGTTGAATGAAAGTTTTCCGAAAACAGATCACAAATTTTCTGCCCTTCCTGAACATTTTGTCCATTGAGAGACACTTCGTCGGGAATACTACTGCTATTGGATTTTATTTTTTTTACAAAAGTCCAGAAATATTTAGGGTCCTTCTTAATGTTATTTTTAGCTTCTGCCTTTAAGTAAGAAATGCATTCCTGAATAAGCTTATCACAACGATCGCGAAAGATTTGATAAGACACGAGATCCATTGGATTTTGGTATTTTTTAAATCAGCTGTGAAACTTTGCTTTCTCTTTAAGTGCATTGATTAAGGAACGTTTAAACCAAAAAGGTTAGTTATTGCCGCGTTTACAGCTCATCGGGGTATGATTAGCAATTATGTTTGTGAAGAAATCGTAGTAGATATCAACAGTTTCATCTACAGTTTGACTAGTTTTAAAATGGTCACTCCAGATTATTTCTTCTAAGTCTTTTATAATACCCGGGTAATCAGCTTTGGAAAAATTTAAGACAGTGTTCTTCTTTATTTTTGGAGGTTTGCAAGACTTTTGTTTAAGAAATAAATTCAACGCAGGGTGATGTAAATCTAATTTCACTATAGGAGAAGGACAAGACGTTACTGTGAATGAATGGTTAGAATTAGTAATAATTAAGTCTAGTACTCGATCATTTGCGTTCAACACTTGGTATAATAAGTAATATTTAATATAATAAGAATAATAAGTAAATAATAACTATAGTTCTATTGTGATCTTCAAAGATAACTTGTATAAGAATAGTTTATTTTTAGTCTGCAAAGATTGATTACCTAAATTATAATTTTTTTAAGAAGTGGATGAACGTAGTAATGTTTTGAGGGTATCTAAATGACAAATGTAACTGGTTCCGAGTTCCAATATTCATTATGATGACTACCTTTGTCACGTGTCTAGTTTTTGATATTATGTATTTATGTGAATGTTTGTAGTACTTTCATTGATTCTGTTTATCACAACATATAGGTTATAGCTCATATTACTTACACTATACACTTACTTTTGAATCAGATTAATGTTTAAATGTCTTAAATGTACCTAAATATTTATATTTAAAAATCGTCGTTACACAGATCCACTACTTCTGGTCTGTCAGCAGTTATTTCCCTTGAATATACATACATACATATAATCACGACTATTATCTCCGAAGGGTTAGTCAGAGACTAGGCATGGAGGATACCAAAAGCAGTCCTCTGCCGTAGTCCACTTAAAGATAGATAGATAAGATTTAAGTAAGATTTAGTATGAGCATCTAATTTTAACTGTGCTTATTTGTAGATATTCATGGTGTTTAATATAGATAGTCTACATCAACTCTGCTACCTTTTTACTTAAAACTAACGTTTAGTTATAAGAAATATAAACTAACTTACGTACTATGAAGACGGTGTGCCACACCCTTGAGATACGCCGCTCAGCCCGGTGCCGTCCGCCGCGTCGGCTGTCTTCGGGCTGCGGTGCTGGATCGCGCTCCCGCGCGTCTTCGGGGCTGGTGCTATAGTGATGGAAAGGCCCTAACTTCCCGTTGGCTACCCCAAGAGAGCTCTCAAACCCCAGAGAAATACGTACCACTGCACCAATCACTTAGCCCGCCACGACACGTGTGCGGGTCAACCAACAAATCACTGATTTTACTCAGGCCGCCTTGGTTACAAACTAACTAATGGTTTTCACTGTTCTTAATTATTACGTACCCCCAAATCAAACAATGTGTGCCCCTCACATCAAATTACACCAAAACTTTACACGACCCCGCGTTCGGTTCCTAACCTAATTCCAATGTTCAACGTGAGTGTGTGCCACACTGACACTGACATTGACAGTCGTCTGTCAAATACAAATTAAAACTAACACAAAAGGTTGCCAGCCGTAAGTGGCCGTTTTGTTCCGAACATCCCCCCGCTTCGGTCTGGAGGGCCAGCCCCAGACCGCTAGCTCAATCAATCGGGCAAGGAGAGACAGTTGTTGCGGCTCATCGCGGAATCGAACCGCAGTCCCATACTCGCCAACAAACAACTTTACAATGCTGCCCTAGCTACAAGCAAGGAGAGCAAGTAATTCTCCTTCAACAACATAATAAATCTAATTAGCCAAATTAAAATAATGCTAAATTATCTTATTCACCAAAGCTTATTTTCTAAAAATTTACAAACATCAGTTAAATACACCCGTGCCCTTGCCATTTTGTGCCATTGTCGGAGCGAATAAGTGAAGGTAGACCCTTACGCGACACGAAACGATCCAACGCGACGACGAAGGCCTCCGTGGACAACGAAGAGACTCCTAAGAGGACGGCCTTAGTAGCCAGGCACAAAAAAAACACAAAATATATACCCACACCCCGGACGTTGCGCAGGTTGATCGGTTTTACCGAGAAAGGTTCAGCAGAACCCGTTGCGTGCGACCCCCAAGAACGAACGAGACTGAGTGACTCGGTCCGAAGGCAGACCCCCCGTCTGCGGCTGCACGGGTGAAGACGTCCACTGTGACAAAATAAACACCGAAAGAGCACTACACAATTAAAGCTCTTTGAACAAACAATATTCAAAATTACAAATTAGGTTACCTAGTAACACCTCCAACAGACGTCAACCGTGACGTACTGGCCTATTGAAAGGCTTCACAATCCTCATGTGCATGGGCTTCCATGTAGACCATGGGAGGTTTCTCAATTTCCCAAACTTGTACATAGTTATGGAAATAGTACACAAACGCAATGACTCTAGACTATGCGGAGTCGATTCGTCAAACTGTGTACATAATAGAAACAAGACTAAAATAGTTGACACTGCCAGCAGTGTAGAGCGACCCAGAGCTATCTGGGTGCCTAGTAGGACCCGTCCTAGTACACCCGAGCCCAAGAGTAGGTCAATTGGGCCAGGTGACAAAGTGTGGGTATACCCGATCTAGACCAATGTATGTGCCGTTATCCCTGCGGGCGAATTTCATTACCGTTACCGAAATTGACTTTCTCACACAGATGCATGTACCGAGGAGAGTGTGACTTGTGTTAGCCCCGTCAAACTCCCGGTAAACATGCCACCAAACAATGTCGCACAAAATTAAAATTTCAAATCTAAGATTTCTTTAAAATCTTTCAAACGCGGCCGCCGTAGTAGAAAGCAAAACCGTCCGTGGTTTTGCTCTCGCAAAGGGGCAGGCTAGCTATGTCCTGCCCGAGTCCCCCAACTCCAAAGAAGGCCCCCGCCCGTGTGATACCGCGGGTGGTACGATAACCGCTGCGGCATAGCTCGATCGCGGCTGCACGCTGGCGCGCACAGAGCTAGTTGCAGGGAGGGGTCCCTCCTTCGTGACTCCGTCGGGGCCCCCGCCCGTGTGATACCCAAATCGCACTCGGGCCGGCGGCATGGTAACCTGCAGGCGCGGGTTTGCGCGCCTGCGCATGGTTCACCTTACGGTGTGGGGACGCGCCTCGCGCATGACTGGGCCTCCAGTCCTCTGGTAGGTGTGTGCTCCGCGCTGGAGCACCCCTGCTCGTATAACGCTGCCACCGCTGTTGTGTGGTCGGTGAAGCCGCTCCCGATCTGTTGACACAAAACAATAATAAATGGAGTGGTCCACCAAATGCACTGCGGCGTTGAGGCCTATAGCCAAAGCAAAGGCCGCTGCGCCTTGCTATGCGCCGCCTCGTCATTACACGCAGCCCTCGTCGGTCCTGGCACCGCGTCGTAGTGTGGCCCTTTCGGCCACAGTGTGTACAAGCCGGGTCCATGCCGGCTGCTGTAGTCAGCGCCGCCAGCCGCGGCGTAGTGTCTCCTGGCTGCGGCTGTGCCGCGGGATTCGCCTGGCGTCCCATTGAAACCTGCGCCTCTGATGGCGGCAGGTCAGGCTGGGAGGTCGCTACGACTCCCGCCTCATCGCCGAGGAACTTTAGAAGCTCCTTCAATCCCGGCAGAGTAGCCCCCCCTTTCTCCCCCGTTTCCCGCTCAAACCGGGAACGAACGTCCGTTGGCAGCTTGTCTAAAACAATATGCATCAGTAGGAGCGGCCACTCGGCTACTGGCAACCCTAACTGTCGCAACGCATTACACGCAACTGTGACTGGCGTCAACAGTTGCGTCTTTAAGTCCGCCTGATTAGCTACCCTAGGTAGCGACAACAATTGGCGCGCGTGTGCGTCTACCAATGACCCTTCTTCCACTTCGCCACCTAAACTTCCTAACTGATGGGTAGGAAGCCTATCAGGTATCCTGGGCCCTCCCATTGGTGGCGGTGTGGGTGGCTGGACATCCCCTATCCGTCGCCTTTTATTTTATTTTATTTTTTTATTTTTTTTTATTTGGGTAAAAAAACAATGTTGAATACAATGTTGCTTAGAATATTAGATAATAAATAGTATTAATTTCAACACCAGCATCATTTACCACAACTTAGATTTACATTTTAGACGTTGAGAGTGATATTAATTACTGCAAAACAAACTGAGTACCTATCTAAACGTGCTTAACATATATCATTGGGACTATAACAAACATATTATATTATATTTTACGAAAACATTTAAATATACAAATGAGAATACCTACACTCGCAAAAAAAAGAAAAAAAGACATTTTTTTTATTATAGTATAAGTAAGTAGTACACAGGTAGTTAAAGAGTACCTATACATTAACATTTAAAAAACGTAAATACATAACATAGGCATTTAAAAACTACTTAATTAATTAATTGAAACATAACTAAGAATAACTACTGCGCAATGTTTCCAGCAATATTTTTTTATAGGTAAAAGGCGTCGTTGCCAAAATGTCAATTTTGTTGAAGTATGTGTTAAATGAGTGTACTAGACGATGCATTGGCGACCGTTTACCCGCATTTGTACGACATCGAAAAGTGGCAAATAATCGGCAAATATTTCGGCTATGAGTTCTGGTAGGAACACTGTAACACAATCTGTTCACAAGGGGTATGCAATCGTATCGGTTATGGCATATGTCATATAACATCATTGCCTCGAGTTGCTTACGTCTGTCCTCAAGTTGAAGAATTTTGTATTTATTTAATAGTTGTTTATAGGGCAAACGATTGTGAAAGCACCTGTAGTGCATTGAACGTAGAAATTTCTTTTGTACCATTTCCAGACTCTCAATATATTTCTTATAAAAAGGGTTCCAAATGGGCACGGCATATTCTAGTTGAGATCTGACTAGGGCGTTATAGAGGTTTAAAAATGTATAGGGTTGTGTGAATTTTTTACTAGATCTCATAACAAATCCGTACATTTTAAAAGACTTATTTATTATATTATCTACATGTAAATCAAGATGCAGTTTGCTGTCTAACTGTGTCTGTGCAATACATTAGAGATTTAGGTATAACACCTAAGTCTCTAATGTATTGCACATTTTCAACATTGTCACCAGTGAGTTTGTAAGTACAATTTCTAATTAGCCGCTTTTTAGTGAAAGTTATTGATTTACACTTATTTATGCTAAGACAAAGTTTATTTACAGCACAATAGGCAGAGAATTTAATGTCGCAGGCCGCCTGGACGACATTATCATTGATCTCCATGATCTGGGCAGAATCATCCTTATATGCCGACCATACCTCGTTGGACGTTGGAGCAGTCTCCGATAACACCACCATGGCGGTCTCAACCAAAGACACCCGCTGCCTTAACTGCCTGGCTCGCTCGAGGATGTCATCATCGCAGTCTCTCCGAGACAGCAGACCCTGCGTGTGCACGAACCAGCGCAGCTCCTTGGCCAGTACTGCTTCCGCCATCGCGTTCTCAACAAAAAACAAATAACGAGGAATTAGATTCTATGTCCAACAATAGCACAAAGACAGGGCAATGTTCCCTACTAATGTAGCCTTTTAATTACAATGTAGTCACAACCAAAATTAATAAGTACAAAATAAACTTATACGTGTTTGCAACAAGAAGCGCACTAACAAATAATGTGCAATTATTATTATTACATAGTCCCTATGCATAAATCAACCAATTTAAACCAATGTAATAATCAAATTAAATTTTAAAATTGGTTTTCAAAAATGAAGGCACAAACAAAACAAAATGTGCTATTATTATTGTATAAACCGTTATATAATAATCCAACCAAATTTCACATATGCCGCTGTGTAGAACAAAACAAATCTAATCGGTTCCAAGGAATTTCCAAAGAAAAATAAAAATTCAAATAAAAATGTTCCTTAGTACTACATACGCCACTATGTAAACATTCATTCTCAATCATTTACCAAACAAATGTTACAAATAATTGGAACTCAAATTAATGAAACTAAATTATTTTCAAAGAAAGAAACAACTTATGGGAACAAAATAAATGTTACATAGCCGCCATGTAAACAAGCAATAAACTGCAATATTAATATATGTGTCTACAGCTTTGCAATCGCTAGACAACCTAACTACAAGTATTGTGAATCAAATGCCTACAATATTTAAATATGTTTTCAAAATGAAACAACAAACCAAATCAAAATTCCACAATTTCCAATGCTTTAACTTTAAATTCTAAATTAAGTTTTTAAGCAATCGAGGAACAAACAAATGTTTAATTATTTGCAAACCGCTAGAATCTTAAAATTCAGTTTGCACAACAAATGCAAAATTAACATCAAAAATATTTATTTGTTGTCACAAGTCGACACTACCCTAGCGAGACTAATTCTAAATTAGGTTTTTAAAAAGAAAGAAAGATAATTAGCGGTTATCATACACATCCACATAATATTTAATACAACCCACAGTTATATCCTAACTCAAATATATACATTCTAAATGTGTAACCAAAATGCAGTTATAGCAAGTTAGGTATGACAATTATTGCATTCTTGCAATGACTTTCCGCAATAAAATAATCAACGCATTCTAAATGCGAGACAAAACCCAAATTAATTATGATAACATTGACCGCAGTGAGACAATCTTACGCTACCTACTTGCTACAATCAACACAACAAAACCTACCTACAAACCTATTACAACATTGCATTCTGAATACAATTTAATATGCGGTTGCAAACAATCTTAAAACTAAAACTAATAACTAACTACTTGAGGTCCGTAGACAAAACCACGCTCTGCTACCAAAAATTGTTTAATATAGATAGTCTACATCAACTCTGCTACCTTTTTACTTAAAACTAACGTTTAATTATAAGAAATATAAACTAACTTACGTACTATGAAGACGGTGTGCCACACCCTTGAGATACGCCGCTCAGCCCGGTGCCGTCCGCCGCGCTGGCTGTCTTCGGGCTGCGGTGCTGGATCGCGCTCCCGCACGTCTTCGGGGCTGGTGCTATGGTGATGGAAAGGCCCTAACTTCCCGTTGGCTACCCCAAGAGAGCTCTCAAACCCCAGAGAAATACGTACCACTGCACCAATCACTTAGCCCGCCACGACACGTGTGCGGGTCAACCAACAAATCACTGATTTTACTCAGGCCGCCCTGGTTACAAACTAACTAATGGTTTTCACTGTTCTTAATTACCGTCCCTATCTACCGACCTCAATAGGTAGGGTATCGCAACTGGAACTACGGGTCCGGTTGTGTTTTCAGAGGTACTACGGGGTTCCGGTTCTAGCCCCCCGCTGGTCGTGCCTTTAACCAGGCGCCTCCGGCGGGATCCGGACATGGGTTGGACTCGTAGTGGCATGTGGTTAGCTGTAGAGCTTGGGAATGTTCGTTTGTCCTGGTATTGTGTGCCAGGACTTCCAAACTCGTGCACAGCGAGCGGGGCCTAGTAGCGGTCTCTGAGGGGCCAGAAGCGAAAAGTCCTGCGGGGAACGTGAGTTTCCCTTATAGTTGGCAGCTTTGTCCGGTGGTTTTCATTGGACATTGGTGTTGACATCTCCGGTACTAGTCTGGATAACTAGTAGAGACGGCCTCCTAGATGCCGTAGGTCTCCGGTCCTGCCAGCCGCGTAGGACGTGGGAACTGGCTAGGCTCCCGGATGGGTTCCGAGAAGTGAGTGTGCTTACTACTCCGCTACCAAGGTGGACACTTGGGAGTCGACTTTAGAGTCGACGACCCTAGCAGTGGCAACTGCGAGTTGTGCCCTTCGTGCAACGAGAAGTGAGCGAGCTCGACAGCTCCGGCTACCTATCTGGACAATAGGCAGTGAACTACACGTGTTCACGGGGATACTCTCCCGAGACACTAGTCTTATGAGTACCGAATGAAGAGCGCGCTGCGGCGGGCACTAATTTGGCGTCAAGACCTAACGTTGGTGGTCTCCTGCGCGAGTGTTCTACTGGCGCAGGGACGTCTGGCACTTCTTGCATAACCTAACGGTTGGTCTCGAGGTGCCAGTACAAATAAACTTAGTGAATTAAGGAGAGGGATGTTCTTAATTATTACGGACCCCCGAATCAAACAATGTGTGCCCCTCACATCAAATTACACCAAAACTTTACACTACCCCGCGTTCGGTTCCTAACCTAATTCCAATGTTCAACGTGAGTGTGTGCCACACTGACACTGACATTGACAGTCGTCTGTCAAATACAAATTAAAACTAACACAAAAGGTTGCCAGCCGTAAGTGGCCATTTTGTTCCGAGCACATGGACAGAGTTTTTTTTATAAACCAGGGTGCATTCGCTATTTGTTTTAGGATAGAGTCTTTAGCTCTCTGTATCATAACTACTCTCCAAAACTGAATCCCATGTGTCTAATAGGTTTGAGAATAGTATTGTAGATTAGCAATTTATTGTTAATAGACAGTGCTGTATTTCTACAAAGCAGCCAATAGAGTTCCAGGTATTTTAGGTTAAGTTAATATCTTTTAGCTTGGATATGGTTTCTCCAGGTCAGTCTGCGATCGAGATGCATCTCCAGATATTTGAAGCAGTCACTGTGTGGGAGCAGTTGGTCACACAATTTCACAAGTGGGCAGTCCCTTCGTCTCAAAGTGAATGTGATGTATGTAGATTTAGAGGAGCTGGCTTTAATTCTCCACTATCTCAACCACTTCTGTACTATTTCGAGTAAGTACCACTTGTAAAATCTGTGAGGCTTCTTCACACATCGTACTTGATGACAGAATGGCTTTGTCATCTTCAAATGTTGCTATCGTTACCCCATTGCTCTAAGGTAAATCGTATGCATACATCGTGTGCATTCTTTTTCCTGGACTTAAAATAGTCTCCCAGATAGATATGACTTAAGAAGCAAAAATAATCTATGCGGTAGGTTGGTTTTTATTTTATAAAGGAGGCTCTCGTACCACACTCTGTCGAAAACCTGTTGTATGTCTAGGAAAGCGGTCGAACAATATTCCTTCTTTTTCAGGGCATTTATGATTACCTAGCAAACCCAATGGATTAGTTCTATTGTAGCGTGGTCTTGCCTGAAGCCAAATTAATGTTCTAGTATCATAGACTGTTCTGAAATTGCTGACATTAATCGTTTTAGAAGAATTCTTTCAAATAACTTTGACAGGTTGGAAGTAGACTCTAGAGGTCTATAAAAGGTCACTTCATTTCTCGGTTTGTCTGGCTTATGGATCATAAAAATTTCTTTTCATGAGATTTCACTTTCCACAAGGCTGGAAAGCATCCCGTCCTCAATACGCCTTTGCAGAGTATGGTAATGTACACCAACCTTTTAAGGCAATTTGCTTAATACCTTTTTGTCAATGAGGTCAAATCCAGTAGCCTTTTTGTTGTCTAGGACCTTAATTGATCTTAGAACTTTGCGAGGGGAAGCGGACTTTATGAGGTTATCTAGTTGCAGGTCATTTTTCAAAACTCTGTCGATATTCAAAACCGTCTCAGGGTCAGGTTCATAAATTCTAGAATCTGACATCGAAGACGATGATTAGTAACGATTTAATAGGTACCGAATATTTTTAATTACTGTAAAATGTTGATTACTTTATACCTCAGACTATACCTATCATTAAGTAGCCTTACGGTCAGGAAAACAGGCCTTGATACTAGGAACTTACAAAAAGTAAAATAAAAGTAAAGTTCGTCTTTTAAAAAACTGTGTTTACTTGATCCATTAGTAACATTTTTTTTTATTATTTCGTAAACGCTAAGTCTATAGCTAATCACCACTTATTATATGTTGTAGTGCCTATCAACTTTTTGTAAAACTTAATGTCGGTTAAGGTATTTGAATAAAAATATAGATACAGTAAAGTCATTTAGGCTTACATGTGAATTTTAGGCGAAAGGGGTTACGACGTTTTTCCTGTTTTAAAAAGTAGTCCATTTGAGCATAAGCTCCAAAAAATACTATTAAACGAATGATTTATAGTTATTTAATTAAGTCATTTTGTGGAGAAATAATAAGTTATTTCTCTATAGTTTTAAGAAACTATATAGCTAAATTTAGGAGTCTTAGGAAGCAAAAACAAATTTTATAGATTTTTTTTTCAAAATTTTTTCAGCTCTCCTGTAAAGTGACGGATATCTCTTTTTGGTCGTTAGGCATCGATATTATGATTTCATAAATAAATGAATACTATGTTATAGAGAGTTATATCTATAAAGGGTACCCTAAACCCGACGAACATGTATGTAGAATATCATGAAATGAGAGTAAATGAAGCAAAATAATGTGTCAAGATCCTAGAAAAAGGAAAGCTCTGCCTACACCTCCAGGCAACGGGCGTGATGTGTGTCTGTACATAATAATTATTCAATTTAATTAGTAACCATGTCGCATGGCGACGAAAGAATACTACGCCCTCTCTTCCTTTGAGTGTGTCGTAATAGGCGACTAACGTACTAAAGACTGCACATACTTCCAACAGCATAGAGCGGCGATGGGCTCACCACTCGTCACGCTGAGCATATATGCGGTTGCTATTTGGTAAAAAGTGGACTATGGTAGGGCTGTTTTCGCTGTCCTCATTGCCTAGTCTCTGACTAACCCTTCGGGGATAATAGTCGTCATTATATGTATGTATGTAGGTATGAATAAACATTCTTTATGTGAATTACTACGTCTCTGTATGTTCCATGTATAAAGTTTAATAATAATTGACTTAGTGGTTTGAAAAATATAAAATATTTTTTCACAAATTGTGTACTTAGTACAATCGAAATTTATGAAGCATTTTAATTTTAAGATTTAAACATCAATTTCTGTCTTTATACACCGAGATTTTTCATTGGTTTTGGAGCCGAAACCCTGTTCATGTATAACATCAGTAGAAGCTATTTAGCTTATAAAACTAAAAATATGAGCATAAAAAAATCATAAAAAAAATATCAATAACAATTTTAAGAACCCTTAGTACCGGACGATCTTATAAAAATCAACGACCGAGGCGCTTCAAACGCGCCGACTTACTATGTGAACTAGAACGTTACTATGTGTTTTCGACAAAAAGTCACTTTTCAACTTTTTTATCCTTGCTCATACAGCGGTTATTAGTTCATAAATAGGTACAATACTTTTTTTTATAACGTTTTCGGCTCCAAAACTAATGAAAAATCTCGGTGTATATAGCACTCTTTAACTAATAACGGAATTTATATCTTTATTCGATACACAAACGTACAAGCGTTTGTGTATGTAAACAGTTTTAGGAAAAACCTATGTTAAGGTTTTTTCAGACAACATTTAAATGTGTAAAACGGTTATATTATTATGTAAAGAAGCTAGATTCAGTTCTGCTTTTACAAGCTTTTATTTAACTTGCAATGTGTGTATGAATGTCTTGTTCGGGTGGAATTTTGCAACTTAATTTTGATACACTTTCCGGTTACCGATTGAGCTGAAATTTTGCATACATGTGTAAATCGCGTGACAATGCAATATTATGATGAGATGGTGCTTATCTGATGATGGAGCTGGAAGGTGGCCATAGGAACTTCGCAATGAAACAACACAACCTCATCAAGTTTGGGCTCGTTTGAATCGTCTTGACTAGTAGTTTGTCTTTCAGTGATAACCAGGATCTGATGATGTAGCTGAAAGATGGCCATAGGAACTCAGTAATTAAACGATATAACCCCATTGAGTATGAGCTCATTTGATTCGTCTTGACGAGTACTTTGTTGCTAGATGGTAACCAGGGTCTGATGATGGAGCTGGAAGATGGCCATAGGAACTCAGTAATTAAACGACATAACGCCATCGAGTATTGGCTCGTTTGATTCATCTTGACGAGTACTTTGGTGCTAGATGGTAACCAGGGTCTGATGATGGAGCTGGAATGTGGTCATAGGCACTCTGTAATGAAACAACGCAACCTCATCGAGTTTCAGCTCGTTTCATTAGTCTTGGCTAGTACTTTGTTTTTAGATGGTTACCAGGGTATGATCTGATGAAGGAACTGGAAGGTGGTCCTAAGAACTCAGTAAAGAAACGACGCAACTCCATCGAGTCTCGGCTCGTTTAATTCGTCTTGACGATTACTTTAGTGCTAGATGGTAACCAGGGTCTGATGATGAAGCTGAAAGATAGCCATTGGAACTCAGTAATTAAACGACAAAATCACATCGAGTATGGGCTCGTTTGATTCGTCTTGATGAGTACCTTTGGTGCTAGATGGTAGCTAGGGTCTGATTATGGAGCTGGAAGGTGACTATAGGAACTCAGTAATTAAGCGACACAACCGCATCGAGTTAGATTCCTCTTAATGGGTGGCTTGTTTTGGAAGGGTGGTGAGTGGTAGTGGTGCCTGTACGAATTTTATTTGACCGAAAACGTTTTGTAATTTTTTGTTTTCCATAATTTTCTTTTTACAGAAAACACAATTTACAAAGTATTGAAATGCCGATTATCGATTGTTATTTTTTTTTTAATCTCTATATTTTGCAATCCCACTCAACGTTTGGCCGAAGCTATTAATGCTAGACGATTCATTTTCCAGAAACACGTTTCCAATATTATTAAAATACAACATTTCAAATAATTGAAATCCATAATATCATCGAACAACTTTTAATCGTAGTAACGTTTAAGCATGCAAACAAGCATGCAGCATGGAAGCAAGCATGCACCACGCAAGCAAGCACGCAGCATGCAAACAAGCATGCAGCATGTAAGCAAGCAAGCTGCGGCATGCATGCAGCATGCAAACAAGCAAGCAGCAAGCAACCAAGCATGCAGCAAGTATGCAGCAAGCATGCAGCATGCAACCAAGCATACAGCAAGCATGGTTTCTGTCACGGCTCCGGCGGTCCCACGCGAGCTTATCGTCGCAGATGGCTTACGCCCACCGCCGCGGCTGAGACTGGCCGGCAGAGCCGGCCAGCAAGCCGAAGCTGCGGTAAACCCACCTGCTCCTCAGCTCGCAGGCCGCCTCGCCCCTCCGCGCCTACGCGGGATTGAATTACACTCTAGCGTAGGGCAGACAAGACAACGTGGAGTTGGTTATGCCGCGATTCGTTTCTGTCACTGACTTGAAACACAATCTTACCGGAAACATAAAGTATTAACTTTTTAAGACATTTAAGATTATTCACCTCATACCTAATATGAATATATGAAAAAAAAACTGGGTATGCGTATGATATTTTAGAGGAAAAGTTACTTCGAATTTTAATACTTCTAGATATTAAATTTATTAAAACAAAACATTTTCTAAAAGAAAAAAAGTAGTTTTGATAATCGGCTAATAGTTTTTTTGGAAAATAAAACGTATGTATGATAAGTTTATGGATTAACAAAATTATGTAAAAGCAACGATCTGGTACCTATTTAAAACTTCGTCATACCGTTTTCGACAATTGAAATTCGTACAGGAAAGTTTCGAATTTATGATAGGTTACCCATTTGGAATAATAGTTAATATGGCACAAAAGTTGTAGGATTGCTCTGAGCCAAGTTATACAAGTCGATAATTCAACATTTTCATACATTTATTGATTTCTGAAAGTGATGGGAATGGGAAACATATAATAATAATAAATATTGCTAGATCTAATGATCTGAAGCAATTGTCATTACAGCGCAAAAGCTGTGGGGTCATCATCTGTTCTGTTTATACAAAAAAAAATTAGGAATCAATAAAATGTATGAAAATGATGAATCTTCGAACTTGTAGGTATAACTTGGCTCGGAGCAATCCTACAACTTTTGTGTCATATTAACTATTTCTCAAAATGGCTAGTTCTAACAATAAGTACCATTTTTTTTGTTAGCCGGCACTTAGAAAAGGCCCAAAAAAATGATGTCCTTTTTAATTTAAGAAAATTCGAGTACCTAGCACTTACTTAAATCTCGCGATAACCTTTTATGTCATATAAATTGTGTAATGACGTTATAAGTTGATAGTAAAAGTTTATTTTTTTATTTTTAGCGCATTTAACTAAAAGCTTGTTTTTTTAAAAAGGTTTTACTTTTAATTTATTTAATAAATATTTAGGTAGGCACCTTAGATGTAAGTTTGCATGCTTTAATGTTATGATTTGGCAACGTCATTAATTTTTGTTAACGTTGTTACTATAATAAAACAGTTTCTTGCGCCTAGTCTTTGCTACAGCCAAAAAACGTCCTGTATAAGCACATTACTCATGACAAAATATGTTTTGACTTTGAAGCACTTTAAGGTTTTTTTGAATAAAGGAATTAGTATTTTTACGTCAATCTATGTATGTATACCACTATACTATCCCAAACGTTAGTCGGAGACTACGCAATGAGGACCGCAGAAGCAGTCCACTGCCATAGTCCACTGTCACCAAAATACAACTACACATGTGCTCAGCGTGACAGGTTGTGAGCCTCTCACCGCTCTATGCGCACCACACGATTTTATTATGTTTGTTCAAAGCTGAATATGAAGCTTTAAACGTCGCTGTTATTAAATTCCGCCATTTGCAAGACTCACTTTTATCTTGTACTCGTATATTACATTTTCAGTGGGGTGCTCAGTGTTCTGCGTTTAATCGAAATTAGACTTGAAACGCTTGCCATGAAAATGTCGTCAAATCAGAAAGCCACTACATTGCTTTTATTCAAAGGGTATCTTTATATTTGACGTTCAAAAGTGTGTTATGTTAGGGTACCCATTTTAAGATTCGTTCATTTCATTAAATTCAATAAAACTATAAAAATGCCATAAAATCAAATTAACCTAACCTTACGACCTTAGTCATACTTATCAGAAATAGAGTCTGCCTTTAGTTATTCTAGAGTTTGTGTATATTTTGTAATGTGTTACCATCATCATCAGCTTATAAACGATACCTACCAATATAGTCGTTTTTAGAATAACAGGTCACACTGGAAGTGAAGCGAAGCAAATACAAATTAATTTTGCTTCGCTCATGAAGAATGACTACGAGTACAAGTATACTACTCTGTCAAGAAAGTACCGGGAAAAGATCAATAATACACAAAATGTTAGTTATTCATCCAAATTTATTTTATCGCCTTCAAAGTATATGCTCCTTCAGAAACGATACACTTACGCCAACGAATAATCTAATCACCAAAACATTTTTTAAACGCTTTTCCGGAATTGAGTTCAGTTCTCGCCGCGAATTTTCCTTTATGTCTTGTACCGAATGAAAATGGGTGCCACGAAGTGGTAATTTGAGTTTAGGAAAAAGAAAGAAGTCGGCTGAAGCCATATCTGCCCCCTGAGCACGGACCTTTTATCAAACGATAAAGTGACATTAGACGATAAAATTTGACAGTTCATGTACGGCCGATGACAATTTGTCGACGTCTAATGTCACTTTATCGGTCGATAAAAGATCCGCCGTGCGATTCTCTAAGCCAAAGCCTTGATAGCTGCTGAGTGGCGCCTTCCGACTGAACTGAAACCGAAAAAACCACGCCAAAGTCGATCAAAAGTCAAAGTCATGTTGACTGTTTTCTTTGACTATCGCGGTGTTGTGCACTCGGAAGGTCAAAAGGTAAATAAAGAATATTATTTAAGGTTTAAGAGAGCAAATTCGACGAAAAAGGCCAAATTTGTGGAAAGAAAATTCTTGGATTTTGCACCACGATAATGCGCCTTCGTACAAGGTCATCAATGTGAACGAACTTTTGACCAAAACTCAAGAAATACCATCGAGCACCCGCCTTATTCACCAACAGTGCGAGTACAGCTATGCGATTCTCTAAGCGACACATAGACGCTGCGCGCATGGCTGTGATCTGCTGTCTCTTTCCAATTCTATGAATATGAAAGAGACAGAGTCATTTCTCAGCGCTGCGGCAGCCGCAGCTATCAAGGCTTTGGCTTAGAGAATCGCACGGCGGATCTTTTATCGACCGATAAAGTGACATTAGACGATAAAATTTGACAGTTCATGTACGGCCGATGACAATTTGTCGACGTCTAATGTCACTTTATCGGTCGATAAAAGATCCGCCGTGCGATTCTCTAAGCCAAAGCCTTGATAGCTGCGGCTGCCGCAGCGCTGAGAAATGACTCTGTCTCTTTCATATTCATAGAATTGGAAAGAGACAGCAGATCACAGCCATGCGCGCAGCGTCTATGTGTCGCTTAGAGAATCGCATAGCTGTACTCGCACTGCTGGTGAATAAGGCGGGTGCTCGATGGTATTTCTTGAGTTTTGGTCAAAAGTTCGTTCACATTGATGACCTTGTACGAAGGCGCATTTTCGTGGTGCAAAATCCAAGAATTTTCTTTCCACAAATTTGGTCTTTTTCGTCGAATTTGCTCTCTTAAACCTTAAATAATATTCTTTATTTACCTTTTGACCTTCCGAGTGCACAACACCGCGATAGTCAAAGAAAACAGTCAACATGACTTTGACTTTTGATCGACTTTGGCGTGGTTTTTTCGGTTTCAGTTCAGTCGGAAGGCGCCACTCCGAAGCTTGTTGACTAGTTTGCATGTCAAACTCGTAAACCCACGTCTCGTCACCAGTAACAATGCGTTGCATGAATGTTGGGTCGGAATTGACTCGTTCTAGCATGTCCTCAGCGACTCTTATGCGATTGAGTTTTTGGAGAAAATTCAAGTCTACCCGAGCTTTTTGGGGCTACCCGAGCGGCAACATGTTTCATACCCAAGTGATTATTTAAAATGGTACGGATCGCGGACCGACTCGTGAGACATAGAAAGTTCAGCGGCTATCTCTCTCAAACTTGAATGAGCATTTTCAGTGACCATTTCCTTTACTTCAGCGATGTTAATTTCAGTTGAAGACGTTGATGGCCTACCAGAGCAAAGCAAATCTTCCATCACATCTCGACCGCTTTTGAACGCTTTGTACCACTCATAAGCACGTGTTTCTGATAACGTCGATTCACCGTAAGCCTTTTGTAACATTTTCAGTGACTCCGAACACGAAATTCCATTGGCGGCGCAAAATTTAAGACAAACTCTTTGTTCGATGTTTTTATCCATCATAAAATTCGCAATACATACTAGATATAAACTAACTAAAAACAACACTGTATTGAATCTAAATAGCAGATGCAACTCAAAGTCCGCCCCAAAATGGTTATCCATTTTGGCGCGGCCAAAATGGATAACCATTTTGGGAGTTGTGCCAATCTAACAACAAAAAAAACAAAAAATTGAATTTGGAATCATAAACAAATCATCCGTTTTAGAAACTTTTTTGACAGAATGTACATGGTATCTCTGTACTCCGCCGTGTGAATGCAAGACAATTAAGCGAAGCGGTACAAACTTTTCTTCGTTTCACTTCGCTACCAGTATGGCTTGCGCTTATGATAAGGTACAGGCGTACTTAAACAGTCCTACCACCATAACTAATTACAATAAATAAATAAAATAGTCCACCGTAACTATACAGTAACATAAAACGATTCTCCCTAGGGCTGGAAAGTATTACTTTCAATCCGCTCCTCAGGCAACTTCAGACCTACTTTCCAAATTTAAACTAATAAAATAAATATATACCTTCTGTTGAGTATCGCAGCTGGATCCGTTAGAGACCGGTGTTTATTGCGGTTTGTAGGGTTTGTAGTGTTACTTTATGGTTGATGTTTGTAGAGGACGGAAAGAACACTATGTTTCCAGGAACCGCATTTATTTGCGCGGGATAATTCACAAAATACAGTTATCACACATGGTATAGCTACGACGACTACCTGGACTGTGGCGCGCTCGCAGCTCTATTTTTCTAAAATGCTTACATGACAATAAGTACTTACGCGACGCCACGTCCCCACACGGTTTGATTACCATCTGATACAGTTGTCTTTTTTATTTTTATTTTATTTTTTCGATTATTACCAAAGACATGGTAGGTAAAATGCACAAAGAGAGAGAACATCCAGAAAATGTTGAGAACAAAGTAGGAAAGAGAAAGAAACTCCTTTGAGGTTTTAAATTTATTACCATCCGATATTGCCTTACAGAATTCAATTGAAAACGATTGAAGATTATCTGGAACTGAAAACTTCTTAGCAATAATATTCCTCATTTGTTATAAAATAACATTCAATATCTGTTACTTATTGACTTTTCCAAATGAAATGAAATCGTTTTACTCATTGAAACGTGACTTTCCCGTAATGTGTCACTGTGGTACTTGAAACTATAATATAGTCTATCAATATTATAGTATATCAAATACATATACCTAATAGGTACCATGAGGAGACATTTTTATGATATAATGGCGTTTTCTCAACTAATTTCTGTAAAACATGCTCGTAAATTGCTTCTTTGTCACATACGCATCTTGTCCGTGTGTTAAGGTTCGTTAGTCTAGTTACTGAGTACGAAGTGCCAGTTTTTCACCATTAGATCATTTTGGATCGTATAAGATCTTGCCAGCTAATCAACTTTCGTAATTCCAGGTCACTGGATGGGTAGCCAAATTACAAACATCTCGAGCTCCTTCGTGCTTTGAAAGGCACGCAAAGCCGTTGGTATTCACTTAAAGTACCTAGTTGTTTTAATATGGGTACATATTTTTTTATAATTATCATTCAGTAAAGTTAATAGACATCATTTTAATTTTAATTTTTATTTATTTATCTAGATTTATTTAATTTGTTCGGCACAATAAAAAATAACTCTTGGATACCGGGCGAATGAAAGGTCATTTGTAACGTAAAGGTCACCTAACCTAGATATCCTGTGGTATCGTAATGTGTCAGAGTTCAATTGCGCAGTTCTGGTCGATTGACCATGATCATGATTAACGGTATTTTTGTGGATATGTACTTAAAAAAAATAAATTCAATCTGTAGCTCTAGATTAAGTTACTTTAGAATTTAAAAAAATATATGTGCACAGATAAAAAAAAATCTTGGATTTATTAGCGAATCCTGCAATTAGTACTACAGTATAGTATCTCTGAGTGGTAGAGCCACAATGCGTTACAGCACGAATAGGGCCGGCTCGTCTTTTTTTTATAGAAGAGGGAGGCAAACGAGCAGGCGGGTCACCTGATGGAGAGTAATCACCGCCACCCATGGACACCCGCAAAACCAGAGGAATCGCAGACGCGTTGCCGGCCTTAAAGAGAGGAAAAGGTTTAAGGAAGGAATAGGAATTGGGAGGAGGGGGAGGGGGGGGGGGGCTCCGGAACCCTTACTGGTCGGACGAAACACAACAGCACCAAGTGCCATTATTTCACGCCTAATATTCGTTGTATTACGTGGGGGGAGCGGGCCCAATGCGTGCTGCAACGCGGCGTCGTTCTACCACTCAGTCAGTGTTACTCATTTAGCACCACCCAGGGGCACGTGTAGGGTCTCAAGGGTACACCTACAATGGCACCCGTTGCTGTTGTATTTCGTCCGGTAAGTGAAAGTATCGATATATGACCATCTCTTCCCTCTCACAATTTCTACTCCTTCTTCAAAGATCTCATCTGCGACTTCTCTGGTTTATGAGCGGCGGTGATTACTTTCCATCAGGTCACCCGCCTGCTCGTTACCCTCCGTTACATAACCATCTACCAGCTATATTGTTCCTCGACTTATCAATAACCTACCCTCAGATCTGTGTAAAAGTATATCAGATACAAATATTAAATTCAAGTTAAGGCAGCACTTTTTAAATGGTTTGGTTTGAGCGGTGCTGTTTGGATTCGTCAGACTGTCTGACGAATCCGGGCAGCGCTCTTTGAATCGAACCATTTAAAAAGTGCTTAGACATGTTTATCCTTTATATTATATTATTTGCTATTTTATAATTGAAAGAGAATGTAAAAATAACTACTTTTGTGACCTTGTTGACCAATGTTTTTGGTTTATACTCTCATGTAGACTCATGATAGCACAAGGTTAAACCTTAGTTGTTTTTGTTGCTATTAATCTATGCTAACTATGTGTATTTTTTGTAAAAAGATAAATAAATTAAAAAAAAACATAAAAACAAAATAATACCAGTAAACAGTAATTAACTTAACATTTTGTCCGCAGATTCCGTACGTACTTCCGCACTGCCATCCTGTGCCGGTGGCGCGACGCGTTCTGGCGTCGCAAGCGGCCGCTGCCCGATTCGCCGCCGGACGGCGTCTCGCAGTCGGGCAGCCGATCGCGATCAGGTTTTTACTCGTTAACGTAATTATTAAAGTGATATCTTTGGTATCATTCTCTGCTTACTCCATTTAAACTTTTTGTTGATGACATCACTTTTGACATAACTTGTAGGTATGTTGTTTTCGTTTAACACTGTAAATTCAATGGGCGCATAAGCAAACCGATGTTATAATAAATGTGATGTCTATGGATGGATGGAAGGATATCTTGAAAAATTGTGTAATGTCTTGCGAGAAGGATGAATCCGCGTCTTCTTTGTTGTAATATTTTTTACTTTTATCTGTTATTGCTCTGTTTTTTAGTTTTTCTTTATTTGTGTTTACTTTTTGTATATATTGTACTTACTATTTACTGTAATTGGTTATAAAAGAAACTTAGATATTCCAATTAATGTTTTATTAATATTGATGTTGACTGATATCCGGAGGTCCCGTGTTCAATTCCCAGTTAGGGCAAAGTGTGTTACAGTTTTAACGATGAATAGCTCGGGTTTGTCAATTGTTGACTAGTAGTAGTCTAACGGAGCTGTCCTCTTACCTAACATGACGATTTTTAATTTCAGACGTTCTGTTTATTATGCCTATTTTAGATTTCAGATGTTTTACTAATAGGTTGGTTTACTTTCATGTCGATATTGCCAGTTTGCCCTTCTGATACGGAGGGGAATAAACCATGTTTTTTTTTCTTCCTTTTGGCTACCTAAACTTCCTATTTTTGTATTCGTTCACTTAAATATAGTTACATACCTATATAAAAATACAGAAATTAAGTAAAAAAAATAAATTAAGAAAAATAATATTTAGGTACTATTTATACTAGATCGAATTCATTCATCGAATCATCATTTATGTAAATTGTCCAAAATATCAGAAAAAATTACCTTCTATTATTATTTGTTCTGATAGAGAAAAGTACATTGTCTGGAAAAGCTACTTAAAGCCAATTTAAACACAAAGGCAGCACTGAATTTACTCATAAATATATTTAAATTTCAAACGGGACTATTCAGAGGCGATAATATCAATTTCACAACAATACTAACAAGAAAAGTTTTTGTATTTTATTTTATTACGTGTAAGGGCCACAGCAGACATGCTACTTTTATCATCGGCGATCGGCGATTTAGCCGCTTTTTAGATGCAGCGACCACACATTCCACACCGCACACTTAAAAACGCCAAACGCGGCGATGGAGTCGCTTTTCGGAAGCTCGATACTTCGATTGAACGCAGAGAGTCGCCAAAACGAGACGCAGCATCGATACAGTCGCAAAATCGCCGATCGCCTATGCTAAGAGTAGCATAATATGTGCGGTGGCTCTAAGAAAGGATTTAGAAAGAGGCTAAAATTAGAGATGCTATAAAATAAAAAACTCAATAGCATTCTGTTTTTTTGGGTATGTCTATGCCCAGCAGTGGACCTTTTATAGGCTCATGATGATAATTGGTTTTTCCTGAACGACAACGTAATTGTGCCGCGCAGTGTGTGGTATAGCTTCTGTTAACCTCATTTCGTGCAAATAAAGACTTATCAATTACTCAGACTCATGAATTAATGAATCAATAGACACATTATGCTACACGTGAATAGCAAGGCTTAAGAGTCATTGAGAACTCAGGGCCTACTCTCTTTCGCCGAAACGAAATTTCGGCCGATTTTCGTGTGGTATTTTTTTTGTATTTATTTAAACTTTTGCAACATTATAATATTACATAACGGATTTAATGACTGAGACATTCTCTACCAGTCAACCATAGGGTGGTGCAGAGATAACATGGTAGGTGAAATTATTTGCGGTAATGAAAAGTGGAAGAGAGCATGAATATAATTTTTTACTTGTAAATAACATCACACTTCACACTAATTATAAAGGCGAAAGTTTGTGAGTGTGTATGTTTGTTACTTCTTCACGTAAAAACTACTGAATGGATTTTGATGAAATTCGGCATACAGATAGCTTATAACTTGGATTAACACATAGGATACTTTTTATCCTGATATTCTTACGGGAACGGGAACCATGCGGGTGAAACCGTGAGCGGCCGCTAGTACTAAAATAAACATACAATTATACAAATTCACAAATACATAAATACTTATAAAAATTTATAAATATACCTACATACATTACATAATATAATTATAATAGAAAGGATGTTACTGAGATGGTTCTGCTATTTATAGCGCTTTCCTTTATTTTTGAAATTTGAAACATTTTTCTAAAAATTTATAATCTAAATGCCAACCTATTTTGTATGAACGAAATTCCGGAAGGAATGGAAACCGCTGTAAATAGCTTACGAAAATCGGCCGAAATTTCGATTCGGAGAAAGAGAGTAGGCTATCTGTATCTCAATAATTTAGTGATGTTCCTTAGGATCTGAAATAAGGTTTATTATTCAGGGCTTTTCGTGTAAGGAGGGCTTAATACGAATCGGGCAGAACCAAATATTTTTCCGTCGGTTGCATACTGTGTGAAGAATGATACGAATAAATGGTGACTGACCGAGATGAATGAAAAGAAAATACTTGTATATACCAGTCGTAGAATCTATGGGAAAATATTCACAAACGATAGAATTGCTAAGCAAATCATCAACCGATCTAGTCGAGTAGGTATTTTTCGAGGTAATGAACCATCGGGCTAATAACCCCTCGGTATAATGAACATTAGGTACATTAACCCCTTGAGGATCGTAAAACCAGACACAATTAAAAATCAATTGTTTCGCGACCGCCGGCGGTCTTATGATCCTTGACCTATTAAGGGGGTGCCGCGCGATCGCAATAACTGACATAAGTCTCTTAATGAACTTCAAAGCAAAATCAATCATATTGATATTTAAAATTAGAACAATTTTGCTTTGAAGTTTCAGATCTAGTAATTTGATTAGAGGAATGTTTTTATTCTGCGAAATGTAAAATACCAACACGCGCTTGGTTTAAATAAAAATAAAAATTTACTTTTTTAAGATGGAGGTGACCTGCGGAATATCAATACAAATATTTCCATGTAAAATTATTGTTTCATACGTAAAATTAAGAAAGTTGTCGAAAAGAAATATTTTAGGAGTCATTAGATGTATGTATTGTTTTTTATTGTTTATAGAATTTGTTTTAAATTTCAACAAAGCCACGGCCTTGTGCAATGATCAGGCTAAGTTACGTAAGTTCTTTTAATGTACACTAATTCAGCGCATAGTACAAGTAACTTAAAAATACGTAAATTTTCACAATTTCGTAATATTCCGCTAAACGATATGTAAGTAAAACTTGCTTCTGTAAATAGTGTTACGTTCTTGGCGGGAAAGTGAAGCGTCAAGTCTGCAGTTTTGATTCATTTTCTATAATTTGTGTTTTGTCGAATATTAATGTGAAATAATGGTGGATTATTTACTGTTAAGTGTTCGTGAACGTGCATGAGTGTTAACAAATAAAACAAAACAGTGCAACATCACTTTTCAAATTCTCTCAAGAAGTCCGTGTGAGACCTCAATAAAGTCCCACAGCTTTATTGAGTCTCGAGGGGTTTGGGGAAAATCATTTACCATTAAACGTTCATTATCACTCCATTATTTAAGAGAAAAAAAAATAGTGTTTCGATATGGCGTAAAGAACCCTGTGCATTACACATGAAAACTACTATTGCACATTGTCAAAAAGTAAGAAGACCCAACGGTAAATATATTCTGATTCTGACTTAGATTCTGATATGCACGCGCGCTTTTCTATTTACAAACATCATGTGCCTAGACGCCCCCGGGATTTCCGTCTAGCCATTCGGTTCTAACATTTCTATTTCTAGAATCTAATAAGGTAAGGCACGATTGCACGATGCCAGCCCCTAGAAAACCTCTGGGAATTTTTCGGTCGTTATAAGTTTCTCTTCGCCAATAAACTCGGTTACGTTGTAAAGGCTAAAAGAAGCCAACAGCAAACCTTCCCTAAAATAAAAATAAAATAAAAAATAGCCTAATAATTGTTTTTTGTTATAGAATAGGTAGTCCGAGCGCGCAGATGCGATACATTATTCATACAGTTTTATCGTGTTGTAAGAGAATATTGTAAAAAAATATACAAATCAATGGGTAGGTAGGTAGAGTGTAAGGTTTACGCGAAAACTTTTTTTACTTGTAACCACGGAGCGTGTAAATGTTCTGAATTGTCAGAATAAAATAAACATTATTTATTTCTGACAATTTATTGTAATAACTAAACGCGAGTTTATACGTAAAAAAAGTGTTACATTTCAATCACACAAAAGCTAATGACTCCAATTAAGCAATTTAACAAGTACACAACAGATTAAATGCATCGTATCGTTCTGCCAAAGAAAGAATTTTTATATGACTTCCATTGCAACACACAGAAAATAAACATATACAGTAACAAAGAGTAACAAAGAGTAGGCATCAGGGTCGAGGGGAAGGCTAGAACGGTGTCGGCCTCGACGCAGCGGAAAATGAAGGAAAACGTACCAGCATCGGTTATTCTTATTCTATTGTTTCAATGAGGTACTAACTAACAAATAGTTTTAATGTTTTTTTATAAATTTTATCGTATTATTAACGCTTAAAAAAATTTCAACAAATAGTTTGTATCGATTATCTTTCATGTTTGTCGTGTTTTATTAGTTTGACGTAGATATTTATGGACTTCTTGCCGAGAGTGTGAAGGGGAGTGTCTGCTATTTCGTTTCATTTTCTAAAGGCTTGTCTGTGTTGTGGCACATTATTAAATTTTGTGTCTGCGCTACGAGCCTGAATGTTGACAAATGAAACAAAATAGCGCAACGTCATTGTTAAAATTATCTCACGAAGTCAGCTTGAAGTCGTAGTACAGTTCGACATCTTTACTCGAATCAGTATAATCACTCAACATACATATTATCACATCACACTAATATTATAAAGGCGAAAGTTTGTGAGTGTGCATGTTTGTTACTTCTTCACGTCTAAACGGCTGCAGTGATTTTAATAAAATTTGGTATGGAGTTAGCTGACACTCAGGATTAACACATAGGATACTTTTTATCCCGATATTCCCACGGGAACGGGAACCACGCGGGTGAAACCGCGAGCGACCGCTAGTACATTATAAAACAATTTTACTACTAAACGCCAAATTGGTTCGCACTGTGCTAGATTTTGAGTTTACAGCTTAGTAAGAAAATACGTGTATGATTTTGTTTTGTTTTGAAATTCCGATTGATGTTTGCAAAGTAAACAAGGGTTTTTAATCTTAACTCTGAAGTTCTTGCGTTTGTAGTTCTTCGGTCGATGAACTCGTCTAAGTAATTTTCAAGGAACGTGTGCTTAAAGGTATAATGGTACTTGAAAGTTTATCATGCAGCATTTGGTAATAATATACGGACTCGTAAAATAATAAGCGTCTGGTGAGACACATGGCGCGACAATTCGTGTTTTAATAAAGGGCGTGGATTACTCTAGGTTTATCTTAAGACTTGAGTAAAAGTTAATGCTTCTATGTTTGATTCGAACAAGTTCCTATACCATGCATCCGGTGGAGATGAAACTTTGGCAAGTTGTTTGCGTTGTTGCCTTTGCACATCCACTAAGGTCTCTGTTTCTGTCTAGATGTTTATCCTCTTCTCTTCTAGTAAGAGACAGTAGAATTCTAACTTACCCGAAAGCTGCAAAGTCAGTAGCTTTCTGGTTAGCCTCGTCTTTGATTTAAAGTTACTAGAAAATAATTGTAAATACGTTCTACAATTATTTTCGTTTTGTATTGTAATATAACTCTAACGAAACATCAAATACTCGTAGAAAACAAAAAATAATAAATTAAATCTATTCAATTCATTTCAGCCTTTAAACATTTATAACGTTTCCACATTCACACCAATTATCTAAAGATTTTGCAGTTTATAATAGAAGATAGAGACTAGATAACAGAAACAAAGTATTTAAATACCTACATACTTTAATAAACACCCGGAAAACTTGTTTGTTTTTAAGATTAAACCAACCGGGAAAACCCGGAACGACTGAGATGGGGACAACGACGATAGAACCAGCGTGCTATTATTTTATATAATTCGTTTAATATAGGTACTGACCTCAATAAGTTAACAAGTTGTTGGCAAATTTGCCGTTTTGATTAACAGCGTCTGCTTACGTAACTGATAAAAATCAGTAGGTAAATACGAGTACAGTCACGAGCAAAAATATATAAACAATTATAGCTCTTAATACAATGGAATAAGAGTCAATATTTAAGCGTTAATAAAACGCTAAAATATAAAACATTAAAGAGTCAAAGTGTTAGTCAGGGACTAGGCAATTAGGATTGCAAAGTCAGTGCACTATTCACATTTCACCAAATGACAATGGCGATGCTAGAACCAGCTTACCACTAACTAGACACTATCATAATCAGTCATTCATTCTTTCAGTTCATAATTCATCTAATACTAGCGGCCCGCAACTTCGTACGCGTGTACCCCCATATCGCGGGTCAAATTACTATTTTTTAAATAAACGTTATGCTGACCACAGAACAGTTTAAGAAGATTTTTCTATTCCATGGTCCTGACCATTACAAAAACAACTGTTAGTTTTACTGAATAATAATGCAGGCTTAAGGAACCCAACCGATTTATTCAGAAATACCTTAAGCTTAAATTGTACATACAATTTTCACGAGCCGACAACCGCCTTCGTCGCTGTCAAAATGGCAATGCCGTTTCATTTCAAATTATGCCTGTCAATGTCATTGCCTGTGCAACTAATGTCTATGACTTTTAATGCCAATATCGTTTTGATTTAAATTATGCTGAATGCTAGAATGAATTTCATAGACAATAACACTGTCCGTGCAAATAATGTCTAAGACTTTAATCAACAAACCAATAGTACAGATGGCGACACTTTTTGGTAGGAGCGACGATAACAACCGCCATTATTCCAATTAACAAACTGTTATTGCGTACAAAATTATAGTAATATTATTTGATTTTACTAAAATAAAGTTTAATGACAATTATTAAATTTGCACAATTAACACTATAAAAGAGTCCGTCTCGAGTTTTGCGCTTAGCAACACATTTATTATATAAGATTACTAGCCCCAATCGTTTTAAAACTGCTAACCGCGTTAGCTAACGTAACTCTGATCAAAAATCATTTCGTATGAGACGGCCGGATATTGGCGTCCCGTAAAAATGATTTATACCCTTACACAGCTTCGGTCTGCTCGTAAGCCTATAGACACATTAAGCTTCTGTCCCTGCTGGAACAGTAACGGTGAGTCCTTAATGCCCATAATTCATGAGTATGGGAAACGCCAAAGTAAAAAAAGGTAGGTCATCCCTTTATTAGAAAAGTTTACCTCATATTATAACATATACCTATGATAGACAATGATATCTTATTTGATTCTGTGTATTTGAACTGTTTGTCCTGAATAAATATTATTCTTTCTTTCTTACCTTGTTTGTTTGTTTATCTTTCTTTCTTTCACATGGCCCTACTCTGAGGGTATTATCAATCACGGCTATTCATCGAAATACCTGAAACACACTTTGCATGAACTGGGAATTGAACCTGGGACCTCCGGATATGGAGTCGAGCGCTTGGCGACTCGGCCACCGAGGCGACGATGAAAATATATGAAGCCTCATTTTGGACTTACAAATGTCTGTATTTAGACTGTCTTCCACGGCACTTTAATTATCTTAAAATATAATAAACACTGACTAACACCAAAATCAAATTTTTAGATCAGTTCATTAAGTAGATATCGTCGGTTCCTTTATTTTGACTAAATTTATATAGATAGCTTACGAAAGGTCCTCCTAGAATTAGATATATTTTTTGTGAGAAATAAAAATGGAAGAACAACCCACAAAGGCTTCATAAAGTAATCCCTGCGGAGAAAAAGTCTGATACACGATCCAGTCGTAAATTTTGATAACTCGTTAGCGGAGGAGCGCTGTAAGGCATTACATTATTTTGCACAGCTTATCGATATTTCACAGGGATGTTTTTAATATCTAATAGAGAGAGGAAGTGTAACATATATTTTTTTTCTATATTTTTGTCAAAATCAAAAATCAAATCAAAAATATTTAGGTACTCATATCAAGATTGTTTAAAAAAAATTATGTTGAGGTCTCCTTT
This sequence comes from Scoparia ambigualis, assembly GCA_963921215.1. NCBI lineage: Eukaryota > Metazoa > Arthropoda > Insecta > Lepidoptera > Crambidae > Scoparia > Scoparia ambigualis. Next base: position 7,776,472 of record OY992511.1, on the reverse strand, counting down.
TTTGAATATTATACTTGTTCCAGGAGACTTGAAAGTAATTCAATAGGTACTCGCTTAAAACAATAAGTATTAAACTTAAAAAAAATAATACTTATCAAAAGAAAAATAAAACAGAAAATATACATAATATATAACAGGGTGAATAATAGCGGCCACACGCATGCGCTTTGATAACCGCGAGGCCGTGCGCTAGGTGACAATAATAAGGAAAAGTTGAGACAAAAATGTAAAAAAAATAATATTTTTTTATTTAATTATTTGGTTGTATTGCTGCTACAGGATCACGTAAAAAAATTTGGCGGGTGTCCAAAATTAACCCTGCAGTGGGGCACTAGAGGGCCTTTTTTGTACGTATCGATCGCTCGATGGGATATAAACTGCGAACAGAGTATAAATCTTGTGTTGGAAATCTGTACGGCTTAAAATGTATAACTTTTGTTAGTGATCGTTGTGCTCTCTGTAAGCCAAAAAATTTGGATTCAGTAGCGCCTCCCGATATAGTAATTAATACAAGAAGTTATTAGTTATACGAAGCTACAATATTCGACCAATGTATCCTGCCAGTGCTAACTTACGGAGCGGATACCTGGGTTCTAACAAAGGACAGAACAAATACAAGTGACCCAGAGGGCACGGGAAAGGAAACTAGTAGGAGTTACACTCAAAGACCGCAAAACAAATGTATGGCTTAGAAAACAAAATTAAGTACAGGTGCCATTAAACACGTAGCAAAACTTAAATGGCAGTGGGCGGGTCATGTGGCTCGAAAGCATGGATCCTGGTGCAAACAAATTTTGAAATGGCGACCTTGGGAAGATAAACGCCCTAGAGGACGACCGCATTTGCGCTGGAAGGATGATGTCAAGAGGGTGGTGGGATCACACTAGAGATGCAGGTTGCACAAAACCGAAACGAATGGCAGCAGCTGAAGGAGGCCTACGCCAACATGTTGGTTGATAGTGGCTAAGAAGAAGAAAGAGAACTAAAGAGATCTACACTAGTTTTAATATATCTCCTGTGGCAAGATGCCTTATATTTTTGAAAAACCATATGAATTTTCTTAGTCTAGTCTTTAATAGTTTCATTGTAGGTGCCAAGATAAACGCTAATCCAACAAGTATTCACAAATACTTTGCGTTTGTACATACATACATACATATAATTACGACTATTATCCCCGAAGGGTTAGTCAGAGACTAGGCAATGAGGACCGCAAAGGCAGTCCCCTGCCTTAGTCCACTTTTCACCATATAGCGACTGCACATGTGCTCAGCGTGACAGGTATTAAGCCCATCGCCGCTCTATGCTGTTGGGTGTATGTGCATAATGTACGTAAGTATATAAAGGAAAACAAACTTTGCATTTTCATAGTGGTAGACGCATACCAGACATCACACTTAATTAATTAATTATCAGCGCCACAATTTTCTACATATTTTAAATTAATTGCAAACAATGTTATTGAGACCAACAAAATTATACGAAAACATTACGTACCTACCTAATTAATAACATTGTGTAAAACGAAGTTTTTACCATTACCATGAATTTCGGTACTCTAAAAAGTGGTATAATTAACAAAATTTCGTTTCATGGAACACATACGAGCTTTATATTTCGATACCATTTCTAAGAAATAATGTTGTTATGACAGATGCTAACCATGTCTACTCGTGGTTACCTATCCTTTTGTACAATTTAAATATTTGTACCTTTATCTCAAACTATAATACTAGGTATAACAAAAATTAATTTATTCAATAAACTTAAAATAAGTATTTTGAATCGTCTAAAGTTATTTAGATGGATGGGCACTCGCCCATCAACTCCACCCATTCAGGAAGTCTTTTAGCTGTGGAGAAGAACCGGCGCAAGAAACTCAACAGCTTTAAAATACCTAATATAGAAGTAACGACATTTACAAAACAATATGTAAAAATAATGTAAATATATTATATTCTTTATTGCACAGAAACACAGTAACAAAAGCGACAAGAGACATTGTATGCAAAGGTGGACTTATCTCTAAAAGAGATCTCTTCCAGTCAACCCAGAGAGTGTGCGAAAAAATGTTGTAGCGGTGACACAAAGTGCAACAAAAAAAAAGACAAAATTACCTAGACCTATAAATATATTATTATATAATATGTAATACTAATACTATACTGGTATACAAATTAAACAACCGCACAAATAAAATAAAAATAAAATACATAACAAAAAAAAACTTACATAATATATGTACTTATATAATATATATAATATAATATAATAATAATATAATAGGTATGTATATAATATATGATCATGTTATAGGTACTATTTTTCTAAGAAAGTGCTCTTTGAGCTTAAATTTAAAGGAGTTTATAGAAGGACAATCTTGAATGGATTTGGGTAGTATATTCCATAGCTGTGCGGCTTTTACAGTAAGTGAATGGAGGGAAAAGTTGGTATTGCTGGTCGGCAGTTCAAGCACCTTAGTGATGCACGACCGCCGCCGGAAGGGATGGGGAGATAGTGGAACCGGGAACGAATATAGGAAGGAGAGTTAGGGTCATTGAGAATTTTAAATAAGATGCAAAGAATGTGCAAGTCACGGCGATCACGAAATGGGAGCCACTTTAACTCTGCGCGATAGTGTGACACGTGATCATACTTACGCAGGCCGTAGATGAAGCGAATGGCCAGGTTTTGCAGACGCTCTAGTTTGTTAAGCTGTTTTTGAGTTACATCTAAATAGCAGACGTCGGCGTAGTCGAGAAGAGGGAGCAGAAGGGATTGCGCAAGCATAATTTTAGTTTTGAAAGGGAAAAAATATTGAAGGCGTTTGAGGGAGTGAAAAGAGTAATGCATTTTCTTGCTTACATCCGCAATATGTGGCGACCAAGCCATATTGCAGTCCATAGTTAACCCTAAATTTTTAACTTTATTAGTTAATTCAACAGTTGTACCATTATGTAAGCGGAGGAAGCGTGCTCCAATCTATCTGCCTCTTAACCTGCTGCTGCAGACAATCATGGCCTGCGATTTGGCTGGATTAACAATGAGGCCGAAAGATTTAGCCCATCCATGTGCAGCAGCAACATCCCTATTTAAAGCTTCGATCGCATCTGTAGCCTCGGAAATATTAAAGTGTCTATAGATCTGAAGGTCATCAGCATATAGGTGAAAAGAGGAAGAGATATCAAGAGAAATTTGATTGATAAAAATAGAGAATAGAAGAGGAGAAAGTACGCCACCCTGTGGCACACCAGCTGATAAGAAAGACCATTCAGAAGAGTCATCGTGGATTACGACACGCTGTTGACGACTATGGAGATAGGTGTGAAACCACGCAGTTGCAGTGTCTGAGATGATAATCGAACGAAGAATAGCAAGGAGGAGGTCATAGTCAACACTATTGAATGCACTACTGAAATCCAGCAGGGTAATCGCTGTGAGTTTAGTGGAGTCCATCGTGCTACGAATATCCGCAGTGAAGCTTCGATCGCATCTGTAGCCTCGGAAATATTAAAGTGTCTATAGATCTGAAGGTCATCAGCATATAGGTGAAAAGAGGAAGAGATATCAAGAGAAATTTGATTGATAAAAATAGAGAATAGAAGAGGAGAAAGTACGCCACCCTGTGGCACACCAGCTGATAAGAAAGACCATTCAGAAGAGTCATTGTGGATTACGACACGCTGTTGACGACTATGGAGATAGGTGTGAAACCACGCAGTTGCAGTGTCTGAGATGATAATCGAACGAAGAATAGCAAGGAGGAGGTCATAGTCAACACTATTGAATGCACTACTGAAATCCAGCAGGGTAATCGCTGTGAGTTTGGTGGAGTCCATCGTGCTACGAATATCCGCAGTGATATTCAGGAGTGCTCCAACAATGCTGTGAGAGGGACGGAAACCGGATTGGAAAGGACACAGTAGTGAGTTGATAGCGAGAAAGGTGAAAAGCTGTTTATGAGCGATGGATTCTAGGACCTTAGATAGGGCAGGAAGTATGGAGATCGGACGATATTGAGAAAAAGAGTTTGGGTTAGAAGTTTTGGGAAGTGGGATCACATTGGCTCTCTTCCATGATGTTGGAAAAACATTGTGAGCTAAAGAAAAATTAATAATGTGAGTGATTATATGCATAATGTCATCCAAAACAGGAAGAATCATGTCAAGGCTGAGACCATTACTGCCAATAGCTTTGGAGGATATGGAGTTGATACTCTTTCCGACTTCAGCTTCAGAGACTGCTGCGAAAGAAAAAGAGGGACAGTCAGGTGGGACAAGATTTTTTAAGTAGATAAGGAAAGAATATTTAGAGTCACTATCCAAAGTTACGGGGAAAGATGAAAAATGATTATTTAAAGAGTTAAGATCCACGTTACTTTGACATGTATCCGTGGCCTTGCCCACTCCTTATGACCTTAGGAAACTCCAAACGTGTTTGTAGGAATACTCTCGATTTTAGAGTGAATATATTTCCGCTTGGCATCTCGACACATACGATTACAGATGTTTAGAAGCTTTTTGTAAGCAGTTAATGAATCCAGTGACGACGATTTCTTATGTTGGCTCTTTGCCTTGTCATACCATGTCTACCCATTGCCCTTTTAATTACAGGAGTCAACCACGGAGCTGGAACATGCTTTACACGAACTGGTCGAACCGGAGCATGAGTGTCGTACACTCTGATCAATGTGGCTGTAAAAAACTGCACCATATGATCAATATTGTTGAAAAGGAGCACAGAAGACCAGTTAATACTTCTCACATCCTCCCTCAAACGGTCTATGTCCATATGCTGAAAGTTGCGATGAAGAATTACTTTTGGCTTAGCCTTTGGAGGACGTACTTTGTAACTAAGGTAAATTAAATCGTGATAAGAGAAAGGGGCTGTAAATTGTCCATAGGATGAAACTAGACTAGTGTTGGAGACAATCGTTAAGTCAAGAAGAGAGGGTCTACAGTTGGGAAAAAAGTGAGTTGGAGCAGTCTGCGAGAGCACCTGCAGATTAAAAGAGGACAATACATTTGTTAATTTATGGGCCCTATGATTATTCTTCAGTAAACAAGTGTTTAAGTCTCCCATAAGGATCACATGGTCAAAGGTTGGTAGTAGATTATCTAAAATGTTCTCTAAATTAGAGAAATATTCAATGTGGTCATTTGGACTGTACAATGCTCCCAAAAGAATTTTTGTGTGATTAATTACTACTTCAGCGAAAATATATTCAAAGGAACCTGAGTAGGATGAAGGAGAACTGCTAATGACAGAGGCCGGGATGTGGCAGCGCAGGTAAATACCAACACCACCTCCACTTAGACCAGTCCGATCATTGCGAAGAAATTAGTAACCTGGAATTGAACTACAAGTGGGAAGAGAAGGCTTAAGCCATGTTTTAGAGACAAGAAAACAATCGACCACACCGACACCAAAGGATGTTAGAAGGTCAGCATGAGGTCACAAGACTTTGCGCATTAATATGCACGACAGAAAGGGACCTAGAGTTTTTAACCAACACTTCGGTAAGTTTCCCTTCCAAAGTGTCAGAATCGGAACAGGAACTATTGTTACTCTCAGCACTTTCAAAACTATCAGATGAACAAGAGAAGTATTTATAAGCCATGATCATTACAATAAATAAAATAAAATAAATATGTATAAAAACTAAAACTAAATACTAACTACAAAAATAAATATAAAAAAAGATTTTAAAATAAAAAAAAATACCTAATAACAAATTGATTCGACATCTACATTCTCAGGTTAATTAAAAGAGATCACTGTTAATACATTTCTAAAAAACAAAAACAAGCACAGTAACAGCCTTGCAACAACACACAATACAACACATAAAAAAAATCATCAATAATATTATTTTAAGGCAGTATGGCTCTAAATACCTCCTTGGTCGAGTGGTTTGTACACCGGTTTTCATGGTCGCCATCTCTGAGGTCCCGGGTTCGATCCCCGGTCGGGTCAATTTAGAAATTATTGTTTTTCTAAATTGTCTCGGGTCTGGGTGTTTTCTAAGTATGTATTTAAGTTTTTTAAGTATTTTTATCCGTTGTCTAGTAACCATTTAACGAGTCTCTTCGAAGCTTCTCTTGGGCTAGATAATTGGTGTGATTGTAGGAAAGTTAATTTAATTAATTTTAATTAAATGTCTTTGTTCAATCAAAAGTGTCGAAGAGTGTCACTACTGTCACTCTGAGTGACAATGACGCAACAGACAAAATTTTCTAGTAAAGAAAGGTATCACTAAACACATTTCCAGTTATTGTAACTAACATTGAATAGAATATTGTTCCAAATTTCCGAAATACCCTGCGATGCAAGTTCATAACGTGACCAAATTAAGGAGCACCAACAACTTTAACAGGATACTTGTAGTTCACTTTGTTGCCGAACCACTTGCCTGCGTCGAACACTTGGGGTGCTGACTAATGAGCTGCTCCAGTTCGCCCATCGCAAAGATCTTCCTGCGTGTATTGTCCAGAAGCAGAAAGTTAATAGTACCGTCCGCTGATCAGCATTTATTTAAGCCGAAATGAGTGCGCGCCGCTGCAAAAACATCCGGTCTAGACTTGGTCAGAAACTCCGTGACTGTTACCTTAGAGCCCTTGAGCGTAGTCTTGGCTTTCCACACCGACACCCGATGCTGCATACAAGTGAAGCGGTCAAGGACCGGCCTGACAGACTTTTTTCTTGGCACCAAGTCTATGGCAAGACTCAACAGCCCCGGGACCCAAAGTAAACAACTTCATTTGGCCGGATAGCACCGCTAAGGTTTTCTTTAGAACATCCTCATCTTTGTCTTCCTTTATTCCATGGAGTAAAAGGACCTTTCTGTGGGAATGTGTGTCAAGGCGATCCATGCCCTGTAATACAAGTTCGATTTGCGTCCGCAACATGCCAAGGTCTTCCAGACAAAGGCCTTGAAGAAAGAGAACTCAGCTGCTAGTGCTTTTACAGTGGTATTTGACTCCTTACTGCCCGGCTGCTGCAGATTCCTCTCAAACTCGGACATCCTGTCGTTAAACATAGTGGAGAGCTCCTTAATACTGCCGAGTAGCTGCTGTGCTGTGTTATCCATAGTTAACAATGATGTAAATATGTGAGTGAGCTGCGTTTAATCAATCTGGACACTGTAGAGACGAATTTTAACACATATGTAGATTTTAATATATTTTAAATAATAAAATTATGGAGCAGTAAAATTTTATGTGTTGACACTTTTGTGGCTACCCACAACACTTTAATTATTACAACAACAATATTATTATTACAACTAATCAGTTATCCACCTTTTTGAACAATTTGAACATGTCCTATCTACCAATGTAGGTTTTGAAATACGTTGTAAATTGTGATTGGACGAATACAGATAGCGGAGCAATTCCAAAAAGTTATTTGCTTTTTAAATCATCTGTCTCTATACAGATTCAAATGATTCACTGTGTTTTAGTGAGATACCTAGATTACGAGTTCAATTCCCAGAGAAGATAGATAGATAAAACGCTTTATTGTACACACAAACATACAGAAAACATAAAATGATAATATTAAAACTGTGGACAAAGGCGGTCTTATCGCTAGCGTTCTCTTCCGGACAACCTTTGAGGTAAAGGACAACAGAAAAAGAGCGACAAGCAGTGAACCAGAAACGAGCAAATATGAAATTAAAAAATATAATTGAAATTAAAATACAAATAAATTAGAAGATAAATGCTCTCTTGCCGCGCTTAACGCTCTCCTGGACCAAAATACCACAGACAATACTGTGACTTGGCAAAGATATTAGCGGATTGTTTGAAGTTCAGCGAGCGTGATGTATGAAAGTGTGAATAAATTTTAATCTAATTGTTATTATTATTATTATTTTTTTAATGTATTTTTTTTCTGTTTTCAATTTATTTATTTACTAAATATATTGGTTTTACTTATTGTATTTCTGTGATTTATCAATTTGTTCAAATTATTGTATTGATTAATTAATGTAATTAGTAATGTACCGTTTTAATTAATAAATAACAAAATATTAAATAATAATTAATGTAATTTACTCTGATTCGTTGGGTTTGGACTTGTTCAATGTCTGTCTGGCTAGCTATCACCATAATATACTTTGACCACTATAAAATCTAGATAAACAATCCTACACTAAATCGTAGCGGAATAAGTAGCAACTTTGACATATAAATTAGACTGGGTTTTGATACAAATGTCACTTTTCCTAATGGCTTTTAAACGTGTTTTAGTGAAATTTGTTACGGAATAATTAGTGGAACATGGATGTAATTCATTGTATTTTGTTTTTCTGGTAATAGTTAAATTTTGACCAATATTTGTTTTAGGGGGGTTTGCAAGAATACGAAATGAGTACCTATCTGACCCTCTCCCTAATACGAGATGAGTACCGACCTGAACATCTCGCTAAGACGAAATGAGTACCTACCTGAACATCTCGCTAATACGAAATGAGTACCTACCTGAACCTCTCGCTAATACGAAATGAGTACCTACCTGACCCTCTCGCTAATACGAAATGAGTACCTATCTGACCCTCTCCCTTATACGAGATGAGTACCGACCTGAACATCTCGCTAAAACGAAATGAGTACCTACCTGAACATCTCGCTAATACGAAATGAGTACCTACCTGAACCTCTCGCTAATACGAAATGAGTACCTACCTGACCCTCTCGCTAATACGAAATGAGTACCTATCTGACCCTCTCCCTAATACGAGATGAGTACCGACCTGAACATCTCGCTAAAACGAAATGAGTACCTACCTGAACCTCTCGCTAATACGAAATGAGTACCTACCTGACCCTCTCGCTAATACGAAATGAGTACCTATCTGACCCTCTCCCTAATACGAGATGAGTACCGACCTGAACATCTCGCTAAGACGAAATGAGTACCTACCTGAACATCTCGCTAATACGAAATGAGTACCTACTTGAACATTTCGCTAAGTACTTTTTGTGCAGACGTTTTGAAAGCGTTGATTGATTGCGTCTAATTTTTATAGTGATCGAAGATAATAATTAAATATGCCGCCATAACTATGCTAGTGGCATTAGTTGTGTTCCGATAGTAAGAACTAAGATGTTCAGGCTCGTATTCTAAAACTAAACTCACACTTAAATCGCTGCTTAAGTATCAGTTAGAAAGAGATGGTGCTATTCATCGCATATATCGCCATCCCTTTCTAACTGTACTCAAGCAGAGATTTGAGTGTGAGTTTGGTTTTAGAATACGAGCCTCAGACTCCAATTGAAATTTACACAAGCCAAGCTGGCGTCTCATGAGTTTACAACTTGGCATTGATTTTTGAGACACCTAGACATACAAAGCTGTGCGTTTTTGTTTACTGTCCTCTTGCTTGCTATAATTGTGCGTTAAGCGGTTAGTCGCTGATAGTCGTAATAATAGTCGTAACAACAAGCTAGCTAGAGGCCTGAATGGCCAGCCCGAAACGCTCTGTTATCAGATTTACTATTAGGCCGTACACTGGATAATAGCGGAAGCGGGTAGCGGAGCAGGGTATGACGGCCTTTCCACCAGATCAGTAGTGGGCCTACTTGTAGCATTCGTTGACCCATAATTCGTACAATGTGTACACGCTGCTGTTTTTTCTTCTAGCAATTACCACAGGACATACACACACAGCAGTGTACGATACATTACGGGCCAACGAAGTCTAAGATGCGTTTAGAGTAGCCTACAGTATTACTGTGCGATATAGCAAAGCGGTGCGCGAATTAATATGGCTCGATTATAATATCAATTTATTAAAATCAGTACATAGTCGTGACAGGAAGCGGCAGTCCGGGGTGTCCCATACACACGTCCCGTCTCAACCGATCCTTGCTTTCTATAGTCTGACGAGACTAACTCACTATTATATATATTTGAACAATGAGTGACGAAGAAAACCATGGTAAAAAATGGGAAAAAAGCGCTCTCCGCCATCACTCATAAAAAGCGCTCAGCGCCATGCAAATGACATGAACACGTTTCACAGCGTATAGATATGGACGGTTACCCCATAAAGTGACTCTGCCAGCGGCGCGCTCTGCGTTATGCCGGCACTTCACATGGCGTATCGTGTTCGTGTGGCGATATCGTTGTGTTTGCCCAAATAATCTGGTACATCACTTGGCGTCAAACAAGCCATCCACACATGGCCTATACGGGCAAACAACGCAAATATTCACAATATTTGCTTGTTCATAAACAAATTGAATGCAACAGTGATGGACGTGTCAGTGGCAGCAGCTTATTACATTTACCTGAATGTGGCTTGCCAACACCTGTTTTTTTATTGTGTAGGGTTCTCCTAAGTTATTTTGTATATCGATCCATGCAACGTTGTCAGTTTTTGTTTTTATGAGAGCTATTTTTGGGGTCCCAAACACTAGGATGCATTTGGTATAATTCCAAAAATCGCAATACGGTTTCGTTTGTCCAATCCATTTTACTACGTTTTCGTTAAAAAAAACTGAACACGTCTGAACAGGACAGCCGCACTGAACAGAACCAAGTGTGGACGGCCGACGCAAATATTTGCCGTATTTGATTCCTTTGATGTGTGATCAAAAACCGACAAGTGGACGGAAACGCATATTCGCTATTTGCGTTGTTTGCCTTATTCGTGCAAATAATGCAAATATATTCAAATAGACCGTCTACACATTGCCGTGTACGGACAAATAATGCAAATACGCGAACACGATACGCCAAGTGAAGTGCCGGCATTAGGCTAAGCACGCACGGGACGGTGTAAAATGAAGTAGGTACTGGTGTTAGTCGATATATTTTTCTCGCGCAACGCTTAGCTATCTACCATAACTCTGCTGCCTAATTGCGGCGAGGAGCACGTTATTATGTTCATTGCGATAACTCCATGACCGTTCACTAAGACTGCCGAGGTTTTAAGTGTAATAAATTAAAAACTTAGACGCTGCTCCCGAGAAAAGACTGAATGCGTGTTTTATTCATCATTCGATTACGTCAATGACGACGAGAATGTGTCCATGGAAAAATTGCAAGTCACCTTGTTAGTCACTAGGTGACGGTACACTTATGAATGTCATACGATTCTCCATGCACAAAGTCTCCCTCATAAGCCACAGCACATGGAAAAAACACTGTATTCAATACAAATATAATAAACTAAACGCCTCCGCCCGCATCGCCGCTGCCGCTTCCGCTGTCATCTGTGAAGTTTTTCTTCAATCAGTCAATAATCAGCTTGCTTACTTCCACACCACCATAACTATCATAAAAGCTAACATTATTATTTTAATCCCTTTGAAGTATACGGCTCTACAGGTATCGAGGAACTCAAAGACTCAAGAGGAAATACAGCAGTCGAATGGCCGCACTCGTCATATCGGACTCCGGCCGACCCCCGGTCGCAGAGACTGGCTTTGCTTGCTAGCTGTCCCAAGTGCCCCCACTGCACGTACTACGATGGTGAGTGCATAGTGCCTTGTGCAAGATCATCATCTTTATTTGTTCATATTTCTCAACGGAGAAGCACCTGTGTGTATGTTGTACTTCATCTAAATTAACCCGTTGGGTGCCTGGTGCGTCTGTCAGACCCGTCACTTTAAATAATTATCGAAATTTATTTTAAATATGAAACTGAGTGTGAGTTTCCTCTGAGTAGCTTCGCGATATAGACTGGGCTCATTTTGCCACAGCCCGTGCTACCTTCAGAGCACTCGCGGCCGAGTAGCAGGTTTCTTAAGTGCGTTTGGGTCTGAGAAACCCTACCAAGCACGCGGCTATTTTTATTAACTTAAATAACAATTCATAATGCATCTTCATTTTGAATTGATTAACGAAGCTTTTTAATATATATATTTTGTGTTATTTTGTAAATATATTATTAAAAATAACAGAAAACATGCATTCTATAATTTCATTTTTCGATCGTATAGGTAAACGTATACATAAGTATAATATTTTATTAACGGGTCCATCAGACCCACCAAGCACGCCGTGTGAATTTTACCCACCAGGCACCCCAAGGGTTAATGTAACCTATTGTGTGACTGTGTGTGACTCTCTTGCAAAGAAAAAAATAGCCTCACGGCATCGGAGTGATAATACGCGGTTGCAAAAAAGATTCCAATGGGTCTATGTGCTTCTGCGCGATGAATGCCCCTCTAAGATACAAACATACATATAATCACGACTATTATCCCGAAGAGTTAGTCAGACACTAGGAAATGAAGACCAGTCCTCTGCCGTAGTCCACTTTTCACCAAACCAAATAGCGACTGCACATGTTCTCAGCGTGACAGGTGGTGAGCCCATCGCCGCTCTATGCTGTTGGATGAATGTGCAGTCTTTAGTCCGTTAGTCGCCTTTTACGACACCCAAGAGAAGAGAGGGGGTGGTAGTATTCTTTCACCGCCACGCGACACGGTTAAGATAAGTAGAACCTGATAATGAGAGTAAATAATGACCATTATCATCGGCCTATAAACGTCCTACTGCGCTTATGCTGGATTTACACGGAGCCAATACTTAAGACAATCCAATTTCAATTTCAATTTATTTATTTATTCAGATATCACAGATCCAATTATGGTTAGTAACAATGTGCACTTAATAACTATGTTAATCCATTTTAATTAAAAATTCAATAATAATAAAATAATAATTCAATAAATTCATAAAGTACATACATAATTTTATTTATTTACTTGTCAGTAGATGAACCATACAACAATGGTTCACGTAATGACAATCAAATCTGCTCGCAAACATGTTTAGGATGCTGTTGGGGCTACCCCGAACCCTGCGCACCAGGGATGTGCACCGTTTTCGCATGGTTGTATAGAAACAGTCCACCCGCGACTCGGCGAACATCCCCGATGCGCTACAGTGCCGAGGCAGCCCCATCAGCACCCTAAACGCATTATTATATTGTACACGAAGGGCGCTGTCCTGTTTCTGGGTTTAAGCCACCCACAGGCTGCAGGCATAGAGGGACGTACAAAATGCCCTAAATAGGGTAATTTTAAAGCCAATGCTAATGCAAAGAAAAAATGGCTTGAGGACAATCCAATGTAGTGTACTGTCACTATTTACGCAATGCCAATATTGGACTGGCTTAGTGGATTGTCCCAAGTATTGGTTTCGTGTAAATGCAGCATTAGGCCTTCCCACATGGACAGTAGCGCATTGGGACATTGGGCCAGGACCCACCAAGCTGCGCTGGCCCAATACGAGTTGGTAGCTTTGAATGATTGCCATAATTGGCTATTTGACAGTTGTAACAATAAAATATGAAGTATGTCGGAAATGATAGTTTATGATTTAACGATATTATCCAATAGTTTTTTTATTAAGATAATTTGTAAATATTTTATTTTTACAAAATAAATTTGCGATATTTTTTTCTGTGGATTACAAGACCCGAAACACGGGCGGCCATGATTGAGCTTCATTTGACGTCACATTTCACACAATTATCAAATACTATCTGTCGGGTTTCAAGTTAAATTTCGATATTTATTGAAGTGTGACGTCACAGAGAAAAATGTCACGTGACAAAGGACTGCTTTCGGCGGTCCTCATTGCTTAGTCTCTAACTAACCCTTCGGGGATAATAGTCGTGATTATGATATGGTACGTATTGTACGAGTATCTATGTAATGTCTAAACCAATCAATTGTTTCCAGACTTCTCGTTAAATTGAACGGATTATTTTTCAGTTTTGAACGTCTAAGTTTAATTAATTCCAATGTTTTCCCATCACATAAGACCGACATTCGACAGATTTTGGCAGCCGGCGCCGAAACTTCGTGGAGTACATAAGGCTTAAATACATAATGTACTCCAGACACGATCTTATTATGAGACCCTTATCGTTTTCCCAACGCACATACGATCACCGTCGTGATATTATGTTTGCGGAATACAAATTATTCTACACGGAAAAAGTGTTAATAGAATTACCACTAACGGGATTGAAACCGGCACCCTATAACACACTGTTTTGTTAGTTTAGTTAGCAGTTTAACTAGTTAGTTTAGTTTAGTTAGTTTGTAAGCTTCAGAGGCCTATTACATCTCGAATGTGATTTTTGCCCATTTTCGCATTTTGTAATAATTTTGCAGTTGTATTTATCGTTTTTATCGAAATACAATAATAAATTTGTGCATAATAATACAAATCTCCATTCTGTGAGCATAAGTTGTATTCGGACGGCCGGCGCATCGCATTTTGTAGTAATTTTGCAGTTGTATTTATCGTTTGTATCGAAATAGGATAATACATTTATTATAAAATCTTTATTTCTCATGAAGTAACAATTACTCTGGTATAAATTTTGCTCAGTAATATTATCGTAGATAGGAGATATTCACAGTTAACTTATAGCAATTTTCGAAGTTTATTGGTTTAGAATAAGATGTTTTTCCTATATAAAATCAATGATATCCAAAAATTCCGAGGCCGCTACGCACTATTCGACTATCTATGAGATAACATTCTAATTTTTTTATTTCACTTGTTTAGAACAGTAGTTCAATCGATGAAAAAAGTGCCTTCGCGCACTTAATGAAAATCTTTCTCTGCAATTTCGGGTTTTATTAAAAAGTTAAGCTAAATTTACAAAAAGCGAGGCCGCTACGCACTATTCCAATAGCTATTCTACACTATTCAATAAGTCATAATTGTTAATGCATTTTTGTTTCCAACATCCATAACGCCAAAATTGGCCATTTTACGCAAAAATCACAGTTAAGATGTCGGCCTCTTAATATTTTGTTACTTTTACGCACGACTATTATCCCCGAAGGGTTAGTCAGAGACTAGGCAAAAGCAGTCCTCTACCATAGTCCACTTTACACCACGACTGCACATGTGCTCAGCGTGACAGGTGGTGATCCCATCGCCGCTCTATGCTATTAAAATTTATGCGCAGTTTGTAGTCCGTTAGTCGCCTTTTACGACACCCAAGGGATGAGAGAGGGTGGTAGTTCTTTCACCGCTACGCGACACGGTGAATTTTTTTTTTAAGTTCCAATAAAATGAAATATCGGTATTCGTAACCTACTGATCCCGAACTTACATTACATCTTTAAATTTTGTTTCCTTGATATTGTTGCTGCATTGTCGAACTCATTTTTTTTTAATAGAGGGAGTCAAACGAGCAGGTAGGCTACTCTTGAAACAGAATTGCATTAATCAATTTCCAATCACAAATCTAAAAAATGTCAAATGGCACTTTTGTAAGCGACAATAGCGCCACATTGGAATTAAATTGCGTGGAAATTGATTGAACAAATTATTATCGAGATGGCGTTCCGGAATTATCTTTACTTATCCCAATATCGCTACATATTAATCGCATTGAAATTGTATTAAGATTGAGTTTGCGTTCGAGAGTAACCCCCCAGGCGGGTCACCTGATGGAGAGTAATCACCGCCGCCCATGGACACCCGCAAAACCAGAGGAATCGCAGACGCGTTGCCGGCCTTTAAGGGAGGAATAGGTTTAAGGAAGGAATAGGAATTGGGAGGAAGGGAGGGGGGGATCTCTAACCACTCCTCATTAAGGGATTTTAAAATCATTATTTAGTGAACACATACATGTTATCACACGCGTTTCCCGGAGAGATCACGGTTCACGACAAAATAATTAATAATACGTTTTTTTTTGTTACAGCGTACATTCACGGACGTAAAGTGTAAGAACAATGTCTAGGTAAGGGTTAAGTCCAATGTTACTCAACATGTGTAATACGATAAATGAGAATCTATTCTTGTCTTTATAAGTGACTATGACTCCCACGAAGACAGTTATTTGATAGCAGGGCATAGCATCTTCGGAATTGAGGTGCGCGATGCTGCTGAAATTGAATACTTACATTGAAAATGATTTTTTATAACTCAGTGGCGCGAAGTATTAATGTTACATATATTATATACTTATTATTATACCTTTCATATAATGGTTCGAGGATCAACGTACTCGAAATGTTGTTTTAGAGGTGACTCCCGATACACTATACTCTCCACACTAAAATATATTACACTCACTGGATGTCATATATTTTAGTGTGGAAATTTCTATGAAGATATTAAAGGAGCTACACATATGCTACGCTAAAAGATTACCACTTCTAAGAATGTATAATATGTTAAAGATATTTAAAATATCTTAAATATGGTAAGATTGTAACAATACGTTTAAGCTTTAGACATACAGGTGGCCCAAACAATGACATACAATTTTTTTTGGATTCCCTGACATTCAGGTGTAACTAATTGTATTTAACCGGAAATACCCCATGAATATTTCGCAATTTTTATGCATCCTTTCAAAAAAAGATGCATAATTTCCGAAAACATATTAAATTTATGTCGGTCAAGCCGAAAATTCTCAAAATAAAAAAAGAGCTCGAAAACTACGAAAAATTGCGGAACCTACATGGGGTATTTCTCGGTACACTTAAATGTCATCAGGAATCCAAAAATATTTAGAGTCGCCGGTTCGGCCACTCTGTATATGACAAATCCGGAAATCAGGATATTGTTAGTAAGTTATTAATATTATAATAATAAATACATTGTGAATAATGTGATTCAGTTAGTTTAATTTTTGAAGTTGGTCGTATGGTTTGTAAAGCTTTGGAAATAGCTGATATCCACTTATGTAACTATTGTTAATACATATAAAAATACTACTTTTGTGACTTTTATGCAGTTTATCATAATTCAAATATTTTGAATAAACTATAATACTTACCATTTTTTTACCAAAGTAAAAGTTTGTACTAGCCACGATAGACGTATTAAGAAATCAATTGAGAACGAATGCATTTATAAGAGATTTATTAAGTGGTTTTTTATGTATTAGGTTTTAACGGAAAGAAAATTTGAGAGATTCCCGCATTTTTTTTCAGATTTAAGACAAACTGAACCCTTTTTTTACGAAATTTTTATAATATGTACTCAAAAAACCATCACAGAATGCGGGCATTCACGATGATTCACGCGGATTAGGCATTTCTTATTCGATATATCACATTTGAATACTCCCAGACGGTCAACCCGAGCCGAATTTGTAGCGTGTAGACCCGCCTTGGAGAATCTAATAAATTATAGAAACATTGTTGCGTAATGCTGACCCTTAGAAATCCTTTTCGTTTCGATTGACTATAAGTAGCAGCTTTAGGTTCTAGCCGTTGTCAATAAAAAAGCTTTTAATAAGAAAACAGTATGTAACGTTAAAAAAGTATTTTCACGCTATATCTAAGAGCTACGGTAGCTGATCGAAGACACTATAAATTTTATCCTTATGGAGGGTTACGCGGTGAAAACGGTAAAATTAGCTGTTTTCTACTAGCTGTTTGAAATTTTCATTATGTATTACTAAAAGTATGTGTGATGACTGTTTCCAAAACACGATTGGGAACATTTTGCTCAATAGAAAAATATCCTGAAGACCTCTAAAATATCATATAAATGCACATTACGACCGTGTTTTAAAAATAATAATTCCTATAAAATCATAAACACATGTGTAGGTATATTACCTTTTTGGTTTCTTGACTGTTTTAGATTTTCAAAAAACTAAATTTTTTTATTAACTTTTTGATAAAAATGTGAATGGCGCTTACGAATTACCGCAGACCCCGCAACCCGTTAGAAAGAGAAAGATACGACATTTCTTTAAAAGCGCCAAAAATATAGTCTAACTCTACTCACACCTCACACACACATTTTGTAAACGTCCCACTGCTGGGCACAGGCCAGCCCAAATGGAAAATATGGAAAAATTAGGCCATAATAACCCACCACGCTGGCCCGGGATGGTTGGTGGATTACTGCAGTTGACATAGTATTATCGAAATAATTTGTTCACTTGGAAAATTAATAAAATGTTTTAATATGCCGACAAGCAATAATACTTACCTTAACAACTCGAACTTTCAAAGTAAGAGTTATTAAGTTTTCTTTGTATCAAAGTATGGCCGCAAAGCAGCAACTTGCAATGACTAACGTTATTAGTTTTCTTTATTTATTAAATATAATTAATTGTACGAGTTTCATAGTTGGAAGTTATTTGCCAACCTTTATTATTGAAATTTTGTATTCACAATGCTATATAGATAAAGGATAAAATGTTTACTAGAAAAAAACAACCAGTCTCAGGAAAGCTCGAACGGGATTCGAACCCGTGACTTTTGAGCGTATCAACTACTAGAAAAAATTTGACGTCTTCTGGGGTCTCGGTAGCTTAGCGATTAGAGCAGTGGACCGGCATCCTAGACGGTTTGCTATTATTTTACGGTTTACCACAATGGTAATTTATTGTGGTAGGTACCTATCTGTATGAGTAACTTTACGATACGCAGTATGGCTCAAACTATGGTCAGGATTTCTGATTATTAAAGTGTCCAAGAAAGCTAACTAATTATCTGCCACAAACTCCATTGAGATTTGAATTTTAGGGTGTATGGAGTTATGATTTTTTAAATTATTAACATAGATCTGCCGGGCCGAATAATAGCAAATCTAAAAAGGCCACTTGACACTTCATATTATTTTCCTCTTGAGATTCAAATTCTTGTAATAATTAAGTACCATTTTTACTACACTAAAGGAATTGTTCAGGATCTGTAAGAGTGCCAATAAACAATTGTCGTTAGAATAGCCAAATCGGCCTTTTCAGAGTACCAGTAACCCAAAATTAATATTCACATGTCGTGTCATGAGTCGTGAACTCGTGACACAAGAGGCTTCTTGTAAACAAATTTTGAAGTTAACTCGATTTGGGAAGGGTGTACAAGATCATATTTGCATGTTGTCGTGTAAGGATAACTTTAGGATACCTTACTTTTTTTAGAGCCGCTCTGTATGAATAACATTGAGATTGTATCATGGATATTGATTGATCCTTTTTAATTTTTTTATGTATTACAACGGGAAAAAGTGGGTTGATTTTTTTGTCTGAAGGTGGGTGACAAGTCCAGAAATAAAAGCACTTTACCCGGGTCAACTCACTACTATAAACTATTTTGATTCAGAATTGGATAATTTGACTTAATTTTATTTTAGAGAATTTTATAAATTATTAAAATAATTTTCGCGTATTAATAAGAAATATATAGATTTAATTAATCACCAAAGCAAATGATTCTTTTTGTTGTTTTGCATTTAATACAAACTAGAAAATTATTTTTATTATTTTATTTATTAGGACAACCAACAAGACAAACACAAATTTAATCAATATAAAAATTACAAATACGGACATAAAGCTATGTGTCGTCTAACTTAAAGGCTGCCACGGCATGCAATGTGAACTATAATTTTAAAAACATCTTATTCTAAAGATATAAAAAATTATAAATGTAAAAGTAAAAGCTCCAAAGTACATCACAACAAAACAATACTACAACCTTATGTTATGATACTTAGGTACTTTAAACAGGTGCTATAGGAAAACCTCATTTGGCGTCACTGCGAAAGTCTGCAGTATTTAATTAAGCGCGTTCTCAGCCTGCGAGTGCGGGCGATGTTGCCGCTGCGATTGTATTCAAACTGTGATTGCAAGAGAAGTAACGAACGTAGTAATATTGAACAGAAAATATGAATCCCATTTTCAAATG
Organism: Scoparia ambigualis; assembly: GCA_963921215.1. Lineage (NCBI taxonomy): Eukaryota > Metazoa > Arthropoda > Insecta > Lepidoptera > Crambidae > Scoparia > Scoparia ambigualis. Next base: position 7,756,823 of record OY992511.1, on the reverse strand, counting down.
TTTTAGGTAACTTGTAACCTCCATTAACTGCCGCATAGTTAGAGATGTAAATTAATTAATGTTAATGATCCCTTGGCATCTATGATTTTTCATTGTAAAAATGTCTCTAATTATAACGTCCTCAGCTCTAATGAATCATGAATGAAAAAATTACGGTCGGTGGTCGTTGTTATTAATTGACGTCTCTGTAGGGCAGAGAAGATAAAAATCACTAAAAGTATAAAGAAAAATTATATCCTTGAATAGTATAAAATAGGCTATATAATTTAAAATAAGTTTTTTGACAACACCTAAGGTTAACGTAAAATTTGTTGTTATGTATTTTTTAGCTTACAACAACGGGAGCTTTCTCTCTGCAACAATCAATCATAATGTCGCAAATTTATTAAAAATATGTATTACAAAGTGATGGATGGTAACTTAATTCATAAATAACATATTTCTAAAGTTTTCCTCTAAAAATGCACTAACTTATAACTAAATGATGTTTTATAAAGAAAATGATGTATAATAAAAAAAAACGAAAGTTGAAGTGTTATTTTTTTATGTTGGTTTGTATTAATAACATTAACGGGTAGATCGCGCGCCCCACTAGATACAATAGAAATTCTATTATTTAAGCACTTCGCGCGGGGATTCCGGCATTCAACCTGTTATGCAATTTAACGACAACAGTATTTTATTTCTAATTGTTAAATTAAAAATAATCCATAATATTAACTGTGTAACTTGAATATGTTTATTCAAACTTATGTCTATGTCATAATTAACGATAATGGATTTGCTTTTAACGTTCTAGGTGCTACTTCACTAACTAGACCCCCGCATTGATACCTAGTTGTAGGAACGCTATCAAAAGTAAACAACAAGGTTCTAGACATCTAGTTCCTTTCAAAAGTGTTAGAGCCACCAGAATATCCTTGCAACGTCTTCACCATTTCTCATCATATCCAACTAAAAAGCATCTCGCAAGATTATCGAATCAAACAAACCGCATTGAAATACTTTTCTGAAAAGGGATGCCTTAATCAGGCATGAGTAAGCGTATAAAGGCTCTTTTCGCGTCAGGGCGAGAAATGTAATGTAGAAAGTGTCACAACAGGTTTTCTCGCGCCATTTAGGCGTTCGCAGAATATCAGCGCTTCAGTGCATAGATACGATGCGCTAAATTCGAGTATTCCGCTACGCTTCCGCTCGGAAGTTTCCTTATTCACCATAGTTATGTTGCTGGTGTACTGTTCATTTTGTAGTGAGTTATGTGAAATACTCAAGATGTTTTATAAATTTTTGGTTATATTAATTGTATTGAGCACTTGCGTCACACATTGGCACCACTGTCAGTAATATTGCTATAGCATGCTATAGCTTCTAAAGTAGCTACCAAAATATCCATTTTAGGCAATATTAGACATCCGTCTAAAACCCCTTAACTGACACGGTCGGAAATGCACGAATCTGCAAAGCATTTTTTAAACTTTCGGAAAATGGCGCGGGCGATGGAAAATAATTGACGATCCCTATATCATAAGAATTGTGTATAACGACATATAAAACAATAAATAAATAGGTAAATAAAATAAATAAAACTTTCCTACCACCACACCAATTATCTAGCCCAAGAGAAGCTTCAAAGAAACTCGTGAAATAGTTACTAGAGAACGGATAAACATACTTAAAATACTTATTATACATAGAAAACACCCAGACCCGAGACAATTTAGAAAAACAATCATTTCTAAATTGACCCGACCGGGAATCGAACCCGGGACCTCAGAGATGGCGACACCATGAAAACCGGTGTACAAACCACTCGACCAAGGAGGTCGTTATTGTCGTCGACAATGTATGTCGGTTGAATCGCTATTAAATAAGCTAACATAATAAGTTTAGAGGTGTGCACTTTTATTTATAAGTATGTCATTTTAAGTATCAATGCTACTCGGGTTTCTGAATTAACCCCGTTGTAGCGTACTTGTTTGTTTTTAAACAAAATGTCTTAGTAATATATTTACTGTACAGCGTGTATGAATGTTTTTTTTTCTAACGGAAGAACAGTTTTTTTCATTAAGAGGATTTACGCATTTCGGTTTCCCATACAGACTTCCAAGTCAAAATTTTTAAAAACCACTAAGGCAATTTTATTGATACTTTGCATGCTGAAGTAAAATACAAGGATCTAAATAGTTTGTCGAAAACATTTTTTTTTAAATGTTTATTTAAGTGAGTTATTGCGATTTTAAGCTTTCTATAGAGGACTTTCAATCGCAATATCTCAGCTAAATAAACGTTTTTTAAAAATGTTTTCAACGAACTATTTAAATCCTTGTGTTTTATTTTAGCACGCTAAGTTTCATCAAAATTGGTTTAATGATTTTTAAAAATTTCGACTTGGAAGTTTGTATGGGAAACCGAAATGCGCAAACCATCTTAAGTGTTGATGAAAACTTGACTATTAATGTAACAGCTCAATAAGCGTATAAATATTGTTTGATAACTACTAATGTATGCATGTTATCAAATAAATAAATAAGTAAGGTCTAAGGAGTTGAGATGTATTAATTGAAAGTTTTGCTATAGGATTTGTCACTATAAAGGGTAATTGTCAACGACTTTAAATTAGACAAGTAAGTAATTAGCTATATTATGAAACTATTTCTCTAGTTTTATTTTATTGTAAAGTTAACATTAGATAGAATTCAATTGTTAATTGCCAACACAATCGATTGTATTTTTGTTGTTTTTACCTGCTGTACATTTATTCAATAGAATTAGTACTTATCAAACTCATCGATGTCATAGTATTCGTATATCCAAGCAACTAATCTACTTAGGTATCTAATCTACTTTCAAGTTCATAAAAAATAAAGTTTTCACTGACATGATTCCTATTTAATATTAAAACATAAAGGAATTTACTAAAAATACAGTAATTGATGTGTACGGCTACTTACGGCTACCTATTTATAACTATTCAGATCTCATTCAAATAATTCAAGACTCTATTAGTGTTTATTTAAAAATATTACAAACCCCTCAATTGTTGTTAAATTTCATAGATTTATTGTAAATAAACGATTGTTTTATAAGTGTGGTATAAATTATTGTATGTGATAAATTTTAATAAAAAGGTTTAAAAAATATGTCCAACAATATTTTTCGACCAATAAAAAATTCCGAATTCCTGAAATTGCAGTTTTATTTTACTATACCTATTACGATATAACCGTGTCACGTAGCGGTAAAATAATACCACCCCCTCTCTTCCCTTGGGTGTCGTACAAGCGACTAACGGACTAAAGACTGCACAAGTCACGCTGAGCACATGTGCAGTCGCTATTTGGTGAAAAGTGGACTATGGTAGAGAACTGCTTTTGCTGTCCTCTTTGCCTGGTCTCTGACTAACCCTTCGGGGATAATAGTCATGATTATATGTACGTATATGTACTTAATACGATCCAAGATCAAACGTATGTCTGCCGCCGTCAAAGCAGCCGCCAAGCAGCAGTTTTTTGTGCAGCTGTGGTCTGGTCTGGTTGGAAGAGTATGAAATACTGGGCTCCGGGCTTTAAAACTTTTGCCAACCATGAGCGTCAAGTTAGCAACTTCACCACGGAATCAGATGGTTTTGACTACGTCAAAATTTGTGTATAAATAGACGTTTACATTAATTGTAAATCAGTCTTTATTTACTGTTACGCATAGATAAATCAAAATGTATCTAATCAGCTAGTTGATTACTTAGGAACATGTGCCTGAATTGACTTACACTCTGATTAACTGATTGATTTCATTTAATATTTATCTATGCGTAACAGTAAATAAAGAAGCTCAATGCGTAGGTACGCATTATTGGAGATGCTGAGGTTACAGCCTCTCTTGATGACCTCCAGTTGCGTAGAGACATTGCTTCTCTCAGTGTCTTCTAAGTACCGGAATTACTACGGAGAGTGTTCAGAAGAAATCCAAATTTAGATGTTTGTCAAGTTTGATGACCAAAGTCTTGTGGTGTGTGTACAGTATGGACGACACGCACACATTCTGATTCTGCTGCCACTATATATTTATAATAATTAAAAATTAATTGCCACGAACGTTTACAGTAATTACTCCAGGCAGGTAGGAGATGTGTGCGTGTCGCAATCTGCGGCTAGTAGATACTTACCACTTGTCATCAGGCAGGTCTTAAGCTTGTTGACCAACTTAGTGGATGTAAAGAAGAGGTAAAAAAGATTTTACATTAAAAAAAAGAGCTGGAAACCGATAGAGGGCAAGACGTATTCAAAGGTTTAGATGAAACCTTTGTAACACATGGATGATTAATAATGTAATTAAATGAGCTTGGCTTTGGAAACAAAGGACATTGTCATTAACATCAGGTAAAGTTTGGATTACGGAGGTATCTGGATCTACTCTTCAGTATAAGAAACATATTTCACCAATAGGATGGACCTTTAGGCACAATAAAATAAATAATTTAAATTGTGTGAGCGTAGAAATTTATTAAGCCCACGCTAAGCTTCTTTTGAAGCTTGTTTAAATAGATAACAGACAAACATACACTAACATAGAAAACATCCAAAGCCGAAACCAATTTAGAAAAACCGTTTTTTTTCAAAATTGACCCAACCGGGCATTGAACCCTGGACATCAGAGATAGTGCTACGACAGAACCGGCGTGCTAACCACTCGACCTCAAAGGTCGTCGGCACAGATTAAGTCTTTGTAATATTTGATTATTTGCGTTAAAAAACGCTCAAAGTGTTAACTCAAAGATAACGAAACATTGAAAAAAATGTCTACCTCAGGCGGGCTTTTTTTTACAACGTTTCGTTATTGAGATTAAGTCTTATTGGGATGAATATATTTTAGGATATTCACTTATCCTCTCAGTTTTGGCAACGAAATGTCTAAAAATTTTGACAGCAGGTGCGATTTGGCAAGAAGTTAAATTTGAGAAAACCAAAATAAAAAAATCGAACGCAGTTCATGTTAAATTTTGCGTTCACGATGCATAATATGTACCACAGAACCGAAATAATTGATCTTGTTCGTACTAAAGTAGTCTCTAAGTGTATCAAAACACGGTACAAAGTCAAGTGGAGAGCGCGGCCAGCGCGGCCATATATGGCCGCTTGGGGTCTGACGGAATCATAAAGTTACATATAGATATAGTAACTTTATGGAAGGAATAGCGAGTTTTTTAGGTGCGACCAAATATGGCCGCTTGGGCTTGAGGAGTTAATTACCAGACGTGTTTGTACGGCAAACAACAACATCCAATTTATGTAACATAACATAAAAAAATATATTAATAATGAAATTGTTGTCATGCTAAATTAACCTCAAAGTAAAATAGTTTATATTGATCATTTTCTGGACTCGCAAATTCATTGTGACTCTCAAATTAGCCCCTGCGGGGACCAAGTTATCTGAGTAGCTGCATTAAACCCCTAAAATGATAGCCATCCATCATCAGTAATCGCAATTACGAACAACGTATTTTACCAACCTCACCTTGGATACGGTATAAGTAATATAGGGTTTAAGCATTTACATTTTACGGTATCATTTCGTGAAAATTATGAGACTGTAAACTAAAATCGGTTTATGAGATAATAAAGTTATAAATAATATCGGAAATTTACTTTGTTTAAGTTTACAACTTAATAAGGAAGTGTAACAGTAAGTCTCTACGCAGCCACTATTGAGGACTTTTTGATTCGTCACTTAAAGTCATCATTATCATCAGCCAGAGGACGTCTACTGCTGACAAAGAAATCCCCAAGAATCTCTACTACGACCGGTCTTGTGCTGCTCGCATCCCAGCGTCTACCCGCGACCTTCAGTTGGTCGTCGGACCACCTTGTTTGAGGCCTGCCCATGCTGTGTCTTCCAGTGCGCGGTCACCATCGGTTCTACGGGCGATGGGCGTTCACTTAAGAGGTAAACCCGCATTTCGGTTTCCCATACAAACTTCCAAGTCGAAATTTTCAAAAATCAATAAGCCAATTTTGATGAAACTTTGCATGCTGAAGTAAAACATAGGGATCTAAATAGTTTGATGAAAACATTTTTAAAAAACGTTTATTTAACTGAGTTATTGCGATTTTTAACTTTCTATTGTGGAATTTAAATCTCAATAACTCTAGCTAAAAAAACATTTTTTAAAAATGTTTTCAACAAACTATTTAGATCCCTATGTTTTACTTCAGCATGCAAAGTTTCATCAAAATTGGCATATTGGTTTTTAAAAATTTCGACTTGGAAGTTTGTATGGGAATGCAAGCAAAGTTTCATTAAAATTGGCTTATTGGTTTTAATAAATTTCGACTTGGAAGTTTGTATGGAAAACCGAAATGCGGAAACCCTCCTTAAGTACTGCCTATATTGTCCCACTGCTTGGCAATCCTGCCTCAATCATTGAAACCATGTCATACTCAATTACAATAATTGAGGATTTTTGCTAAAATTTTGGGTTGGCTATCACAAACCCGAACTATTTTTTTTATTTTTTTTTATTCTACAACGGGTAAGCGCTTGGCCTTCATCTCATTTGATGGTAAGTGACGATAAGGCCGAAGGTGGAAGCGCGCTTCACCCGAAATCATCTTATCTCAAACTGTCGGAACACAACAATGCTATAAACATCGTTGTTATGGCGACAGACTTAGATAAGATGGTGGTAGCTAGCCAGGCGGACTTAACAGCCCTACCACCAACCAAACCGAGCACACAAAGATGTAGGTACCCCCCGCTGGGAATCAAACCCGGGACCTCTGGGCCTGAAACCAATGGCTTAGCCACAAAGGCGGTGAAAACTATGCATCGAAAAACATGAATCACACTTTGCCCAACCTGTGAGTTGGCCACCAAGGCGTTCTTTATTCCTAAAACAATCAATATATTTCATTATAAGTCAATATATTTTATTAGAAAAATATCAGTCATACGACGACGCTGTCAAACAAATTTGTAGTTATTTAAACGTTAGGTCTTATTCAATGGTAACACAAGAAGAAATGAACAGTGAAATCGTGCTGCGAACGCCATAGGTCGTGGCCGAGCGGTTAGCTGGCTCTGCCGAAATATATATACAAATAAGTTGATCCTTTTAAACTAATAATGTGTCATTGCTTAACAGAGCTACATTGTTACGATGGAGTTTAATTTACAACCCATTTTAGGTGCAAGTTAATCAGAACCCTTCGAGCTTGAGTTTCGGGGAAAATGTGTTAATTATTCGTTTCGCAAAATAGGGCTACTAGACTGATCGCTGTTGTAAATTAAATAGTATTAGACATTTTACTTGCTTCCACGAGCGACGAGTACGATACTCTTGAGTATAGAGTTTCAAGTTTTAATAATTATTCTATTTCTATTAAAAGCAAATTATCGGAATATTTATATGAGAAATGCTATTACTCATTACATGAGTTTATTTTATTATATTGAATAATAATTATTAATTTTGATTAAATTTTGTTTGTTAATGTTAACAATTTGATAGTGTTAATTTAATTTAATTTGATAATTCTTATTTAGTTTGTTAATGTTAATTTCATTTAAGAATATTAATTTCATTTTGTAATGTTAGGTGAATATCATGTTAATAGAATTTACTTGCTTTACGTAAACAATTTATTAAATAAATTGCAGCACGCATTGGGCCGGCTCGCCCGGCGTAATACCACCCTCCCACGAATATCCGGCGTGAAATAATGGCACTCGGTGCTGTTGTGTTTCGTCCGGCCAGTGAGGGTTCCGGAGGCCCATCCCCCCTCTCACAATTCATATTACTTCCTTATTACCATTCCTTCCGTAAAGGACGGCAACGCGATTGCGATTCCTGTGGTTTTGTGGGTGTCCATGGGCGGCGGTGATTACTCTCCATCAGGTGACCCACCTGCTCGTTTGCCTCCTTCTGTTATAAAAAAATATATATATTTAGGTAATGCCATAATGGCAGAACATACGGCTCAACTATTTTTGAAACACCTACTATGTTCTAGTAAATAAAAATTCATTTAATTTAATTTCATATTGTCGGAGTGGTTACCATTATCATCAGCCGAAGGACGTCCACTGCTGGACAAAGGCCTACCCCAAGGATCTCTACCAAGACTGGTGTTGTGCTGCTCGCATCCAGTGTCGGCCCGCGACTTTCAGCAGATCGTCAGACCACGTTATTGGTTCCAGTGCGCGGTCGCCACTCAAGATCCGATAAATGATATAACGTTTATATTATATAACAACCCTGATTGCAACAACTCCAGCAGTAGCGGCGGGGGAAAGGTGCATACTTTAGTAACTATTATTTATATATTTTAGTAATTTGCTGATATGTTTCAATGTATTTCTGCTAACCTGCATGTCTTAAATAAAATAAAGAATAATGATTTCTAGCTAGAATAATCTACTATGTACTACACGATACTATCGTACAATTGATTAGTAGCAGGGTTTGTTCTTAGTAGTCTGTCAAGCTAAAATCATAAAAACAATCTTGCAATATTTTTTATAAAGAAATAAGGTTACAAAGTTTTATAAAGATTAGTGCAACAAAGTCTACACTGCGTCATCACAAAAATAATTTGCTGCCAGAGACAAAGTAATCGGTTCTTCAAGTAAAAACTACCAAAAGTATCTTCGTACTTTATGGCCAGACTACGAAGCGCCTAATTCATTTGTAACGTTTCCAGTAACAAGAGAGCCTCAGTCATAAACAGCCTGCAGTGTGCGAAGTAAACTTTATGTTCATTGCAGCTTATAAACCGAAGTCTAAGCCAACGGTTAGTGGCAAGAAAGCAATGTAAGGATAAACCGCGCGTCGCTACCGCCAACCCGAATTTGTAGCCGAACGTCTAAATTGCTACCACATTCCTTCCTTCATTTTGTTAAGTTTCTCATTAGGTTTTTCAAATTGCGAAATCTTCAGCTCATTAACCTTTTCATTTGGCAGAAATGCCTCATGCTTTGTACGCGTGTCCTTAATTCTAGAAACAGATTATGCAACATTAAACGCAATTGTAATTCCGAGGTCTTCCCTACATCTTGAGTTGCTAACAGAAAATTTAACAACGAAAAGGAACTATCTATCCCCATAGAATATTTCCAGTCGTTAGTTACCAGATGCAATGAAAGGAAATGTCTTTCATTCCCAATTAAATGATTAGAAATATAGATTATTAAAACCAGCAAATAGGAAGTGAGCAAAAAGTTTGTAAAATAAAAGGTTACTAACAAGTAGGTCGTGTTGGCATCCTTTTACCCTGACGGCACGTAAGGGGAAGTTCAGGAGTTTTAGGGGGTATGCCCCCTTGGCAGGAAGGGGGGAGGGACAGGAATAAACATCTGCGTCTCGCCGGGCATAGTAGTATGCCTGATAAAAAAGGTAGTGTGTGAGAGAACCAAAACAGCAAACTTTTATAAGCACTGTATTATTTAAAAGTTTGTTTTTTTCCATAATACAACCATAAAACAAAAAGTACGATATTGTAAACAAAGAATCTATAGGATGTCATTATTTTGGCCATCTTCTACTCATAAATTAAGTATGATAAAAATAAGCTGCTTATATTGAAGTTTTGAAATAAAAATCGTACCAGTTGTCGATTTAAGAGGGAGGTTTGCAAGCATGATAACTTATTTTAAAACGCACACATAGACATCTCCACTTTCCATAGCCGCATAGCACGTACAGTGCTATGCAGCTATATTGTACGCACAGGTACCTGTAATAAAACTACAACAAATATGTGGAGTGTGTGACAAATTATATCTCGCCTATATTATATGTCGCCCCAGAAGGATTTGATAGAAAGTCGCAGAAAACGCGTAATGTATTAGCTTTCACTCACCGCAAGTGACCGCACTGCAAGGCTCGAGAGCTCGTAGTCTAAGGATAGTGTCTAAATTTGTTGGGTCACAGTGTAGCCTGTTGTACCGTTTGAATATCAAATTGATACGAATACGCGAGTTGTAAATAAATCTTTTACGGTTGATAAATTTATTAATTACTAGACGATATTGTTGCGTTACATTAAACGTACTATTAATTAGGAAAGCTTAATAAAAGGTCAAGGCTATGTAGAAGACAAGTGGCCAGCAACATCGTCTTCAGTCAACCAGGTCAGCTCTACATTGGTGCTCATTGGCCTGCATAGTTCAATGCGTACAGAGTTATACTACAACTGTTTTAACTGTAACAATCCCAATTATAGACAGGTTAAGAAACATTTTTATGGTTTTAGTAAATTTCTCATTAAGTTATAATTATTTTTTAGATATTATTTAGTAAATATTTATAGTTAAGTGTTTTTTTAATGTATTTGTTCTTACACAACAGCTCCTAATACGTTAACTAAAAAGTAATTGTGAAATAAAAATTCTTTTATTTGGACCAATAATGGACAGTAAAAATCGAGTGATGGACAACCAAATAATGAATAACACCCACTTATAAACACCTATTTATGGACAGTACCAGTCATGCACATTTAGATGTAATCAATCCTGTAACTAATATTATGGAATATGTTCGTCACCGTAGCGGTAAAAGAATACCCCCACCCACTCTCTTCCCTTGGGTGTCGTAAAAGGCGACTAACGGACTAAAGACTGCACATATATCCAACAGCTTAGAGCGGCGATGGGCTCACTACCTGTCACGCTGAGCACATGTGCAGTCGCTATTTGGTGAAAAGTGTACTACGGCAGAGGACTGCTTTGCGGTCCTCATTGCCTAGCCTCTGTCTAACCCTTCGGGGATAATAGTCGTGATTATATGTTTGTATTTGTAAGTATATTTCGGCAGCTTTTGCTATTTTTTGCCCATTGTTAACGGCATCGATTGCCCTTTTCATCTGTTCGGGGGTGTAATAATTCTTCTTAAGCTTCATTCTAGAAAAAAATTAAGATCAACTAAAGGAAACTAAGACAAACCTGTTATGGACATTCTACGTCAATCATTGGTACTATATGTTTAAAGTTATCATCACTGGTACTTATCTAAATAAATAGGAAGAAAAGTATAGTTAAAGTTATGTTAAATCTAAAATAAATTAGATTTTCTACAATTGTCCATGAATAGAACATCTTTGAAAACATATCCAGCTATGGACACTAACAAGTAGTAAAATAACCTTTATCATTCCCAAAAAGCGTGAAATATGTTACACAATAAATCAATCACACTAATATTATATAGGCGAAAGTTTGTGAGTGTGTATGTTTGTTACTCTTTCACGTAAAAACTACAAAATGGATTTGAATGAAATTCGGCATACATATAGTTTATAACCTGGATTAACACTTAGAATACTTTTTATCCCGATATTCCCACGAAAACGGGAACCACGTGGGTGAAACCGCGAGCGGCCGCTAGTTTAACATAAAAATACGCCATTTTATATCTTTGATATTAGTTTAATAGCAGCTAAAAATAATTGTGTGTAAGTAGCAAGTAGTACGGAAGTAAGTACTTCCTTAAAGATTTTCTTAGTAAAACCGGATTTTCTAACAACGAATATCAAACAAAACCTTAGATGATTTTTTTATTTTGTTTTACTCTGCTTAGTTTCATCCTTAATTCTTGAACTAATGAAAACGCTATTACAAAATCAAGTTTATTCTTAGGTCATAAACATGGCAGATGGCACTAAGGACCAACGCGATCCCTTCTGGCATTACTAAGTTGCTACGACACAATGCTAAGTTGCCTTTTCGGTGTCACTCGATATTGATAATTATAATTACATGTAGTCTTTTTGATGTTGAATAAATTTATTTCTATATATTAGACATTCTATATTCTACTTTATTGATGGGCTAACTTCGACAAAATGTCAAATTCTTTGTCAAATATAACTGCTTTGATTTTATTTGCATTTAAAAGTAAGGTTCAAATATTTATTTTAAATTATATGTATTTTTGGCACAAGTTGAAAGTTATTTATATGGCAGCTTAAATAAGTGATTCTAGGATCTAAGAAGTTTAGTTTGCATTAGAGAAGATCATCGTGATTTGTAAATACTACATTTTTCTTCGTTATTGCTCCAAAAAATTTTGGGGAGATGTCACAGTGCTACTTAGCGCGCCCGCGCCCGCCCGGGTACGTGCCCGTACCAAATAGACGCCGCAGAGTGCAAGGAATTTTGGCCTTTAAACTGGTAAAGCTACGGAGTCCGCGATAGTACGGCGGAGGTCAAAATCACCCTTTTTAGGGCATTTTGTCAATCGTTTTACTCGAGTGGTCTGTGGGTGAGTTATACGCGTCGAGCCTACAGGCCACTACGGGTGCAGTATAAACAAAGCCTTCAGAGCGCTGCTGCTGCGACTGCCGCGGTTCTGCAGCGCCTCAGGAATCTTCGAGGACGCACAGATTGACGGATTCCACGCGATTATGCGCAAAAAAGCCGCATCCCTACTGCGAAGCATGAGGGCCAGCAGCAACTGCGTTCTGAAGACAATTACTGCTCTTCCTGACTGTTCTATCCAACAACACTGGATAGAAATAGTAACTGGCCTAATAAAAAAATTTTACTAGAAAAAATACAACCAGTCTCAGTAATGCTCGAAAGAACGAACGAATTATCCTTTATTTTTTTAATTTTGCATTCACAATGCTATATAGATAATTATTATAGGTGTGGGGACGTGGCGTATAGTGTCGTGTAAGCATAAATAACAATAGAGCTGCGAGCGCGCCACAGTCCACCCAGTCTTCCCGTGTCTACCGTACTAGCTATACCACGTAATTGTTAACAGTATTGTGTGTATTATTCCGCGCAAATAAATGCGGTTCCTGGAAACGTAGTTGTTCTTTCTGTCCCCTTCATACATTAGCAATACAGTAACACTACAGACCCTACAGTATAGTTATTACCCCTACAGTGGTGACCCTATTGAAATGAACTGCAACCTGTGAACAATAAATAATAAATAATAATCAATACCAGTGAAATAAACAGTGAAATTTAATTAAACAAGTGACTTTTGCTAAATTATAACGGACGACTCCCCGTTAACTTTTTCTCTGCGACGGGTATATAGGTGGTTCGGTGAAATATAGTGCTGTAATCGCGTGAACGGACTAAAACATTTTTTTGTGAAAAATGTCTCTCACACCAAACACAGCGAGCACCGCTAAGGCGGGAGGACCTGCTGCCATCCCAGATGCACATCAGATGACACCAGATTTAGCAGAAATATCAGTGTCTACGAAGATACCGGAGTTTTGGAAGGATATGCCGAGACTTTGGTTCGCACAGTTTGATTCCGTCATGGAACCCCAAAAGCAAGGTGACCTGGCTAAATTCAATATGGTGATAGCCAAATTAAGCAGAGAGGCGCTACAACAAGTTTGCGATTTAATTATTACACCGCCAGCTGAGAGGAAGTATGAAACTATTAAAGAAAGATTGATCACTGCATACGAAGTGAGTGCTGAAAGGCAGTTTTACAAACTTGTATCTGAGATGGATCTAGGAGCGCAACGACCATCACAACTTTTGAGAAGGATGTCTGAACTCGCCAGCAACACTCAGGTATCAACCGAAGCATTAAGACGCCTTTGGATATCGAGATTACCCAATGCAGTGAAAGCCGTGTTATCGGTAGCACAAGACACCAAACTGGAAGGGCTAGCAGCAATGACCGATAAGATCATGGAAAACCTACAGACAGGAGAAGTTGCAGCAGTATCATCAGTGTCTACACCTACTTTCCCGGATATGATTAACCAATTCACGCAAATGGCCATCGAATTAAAGAACCTACGTAACGAAATAAGCGAAATAAGAGAATCAAGAGGCCGCAGCAGGAGCCGTGGAAACGCCTGGATCAACAGATTTAGATCACCATCCCGTTTTTCGAGACCGCGTACAGCTCCACGTACACCAGCTAGTCCAAACTGGTTGTGCCAGTACCATTATCGCTACAGAAAGAGAGCAATGAATTGCGAGCAGCCATGCAACTGGAAGCAGCCATCAGCTGGAGGGAGCCAAGGACAGACAGCAAGTAGAGGCCAAGGACAAAACATGGGAAATGCGGAAAACTAAGCGCCGTCCAGTCCTGCGCGGTGGGAGACTGCACAACGGCAACACGAAACCATCGTTTAAGCGTGACAGACAGGAAGTCCAAGATTCGATTCCTAATAGATAAGGTGCGAATGTATCCGTTTTACCGGTAAGTCAATTTAAATGTAGAAACGCTTTGAGTAATTATAAATTGTTTGCAGCAAATAATTCAGAAATTAAGACATATGGTGTAAAGTCCTTAGAATTGAATTTACGATTAAGGAGAGCATTTAATTGGACATTTATTATATGTGATGTAAAGCAAGCCATTTTAGGCGCAGATTTTATTGAACACTATAAATTAATAGTTGACCTATACAATAAAAAGCTTATAGATAGTTTGACTACTTTAGATACGGATGGGTCCATTATACGTTGCGATCAACCTTCTATTAAGAGCATACAGAGCGACCACCCTTATCGCGAAATTTTAGAGAAATTTGTGGAAATAACAAAACCAGTCGCTTTTAGAGAAAATTCTACGCATACGGTACAACATCACATAATTACTTCAGGTGCCCCGGTATGTGCGCGTCCAAGGCTACTACCGCCGGACCGATATGTAAAGGTTAAAAAAGAATTTCAGAAAATGCAAGACTTAGGCATATGTAGGCCGGGAAAAGGAGAATGGGCAAGTTCACTTCATGTGGTACCGAAAAAAGACGGACTATTAAGGCCCTGCGGGGATTACAGAGCGCTTAACGCTATAACAAAGCCAGACCGTTACCCGATACCTCATATGCAAGATTTCACTTATATTTTGCCAAACCGTAAGATTTTTTTCGTTTAGATTTAAATAGGGCTTACCACAATATTTGTATAGCAACTAAGGATATTGAGAAGACAGGCATATGCACTCCATTTGGACTTTATGAATTTCCTCGCATGAGCTTTGGCTTAAGGAATGCAGCGCAAACCTTCCAAAGATTCATGGATCATGACGTTTTAAAAGGAATAGAACGCGTAGGAAATTCGCAAAAAAATGACGAATCGGCACTTTTCTGTTTTATTGATGATATTATTATAGCTTCAGATAACGAAGAGATTCACAATGTCCACTTAAGAGAAATATTTAAAAGATTTCAAAAATTTGGTATTACCATTAATTTAAGTAAATGCAGCTTTGGGCAACATAATACAGAGTTCCTAAGTTATTTAGTATCACAAGACGGTATAATCCCGCTGCCAGAAAAAGTTAAAGCTATTACAGACTATCCGCAGCCTAATACAGTAGAAGAAATGAGACGTTTTTTAGGAATGACAAATTTTTACAGGGCACATCTGCCCCATGCAGTTGATTACCAAGTAGAGTTAAATAAATTTTTGCATAATTCAAAAAAGAAAGATAAAACACTAATTAGTTGTAATGAGAAAAGTTGACAAGCTTTTGAACAATGTAAAGTTGGCCTCAAAAACGCCGCTACATTGTCACACCCAAGTGTTTTGGTGTTGTGGAACATGCCGTTCCCGAGTTCGAGGTTGGCTACGCAAAGAGATGGGAAATACTATTAAAAAAGCCACACAGGCTCAAGCAGTTGTGTAAATTATACATTTGTAAGTCTTCTATTATTTTTTCGGTGTTCATTAAAATTATTTCGGGTAATATTAAGTATCAATTTTGCGATCAATTTAGTAATTCTGTGTAAAACATGCTTGGCGCTGGCGTGAGGGGTGCTGCAGAGTTTTAAGCTGTTTTTCATTTATTGCAGAGCATGCCTTCACGACAGCTACCTAAGACATATAAATAAAATGTTGTGTTTCTTATGAAATACCTTTAAGACGGCCCTGAAAACAGGTGTCCGCAAAAATGATGTAAAAGGAAGTAGTAGATTAAGAATATTTTAAGTAGAGAAAAATAGTAATTTCTCTTAATTATAATTGAAACATTTAATTGGTTAAAAACACATTTTAAAATACATAAATTGTCATTTTTGTTATGAAAGTAAGACGAAGCGCGTCGCCATAACAAATATTCTATAAATAGATTTTGGAGTATACGCCTTATGCGTTGGAATGTTACGCTCGCGAGTATGTAGTTAAGAGGCCTATTACATCTCGAATGTGATTTTTGCGTAAAATGTCCATTTTTGCATTTTGTAGTAATTTTGCAGTTGTATTTATCGTTTTTATCGAAATAGGATAATAAATTTGTGCCTAATATTACAAATCTCCATTCTGTGAGCATAAGTTGAATTCGGACGGCCGGCGCATCGCATTTTGTAGTAATTTTGCAGTTGTATTTATCGTTTTTATCGAAATAGGATAATAAATTCATTATAAAATATTTATTCCTCATGTAGTAACAATTACTCTGGTATAAATTTTTCTCAATAATATTATCGTAGATAGGAGAAATTCATGGTTAACTTATGGCAATTTTCGAAGTTTTTTGGTTTAGAATAAGATTTTTTTCCTATATAAAATCAATGATATCTCAAAATTCCGAGGCCGCTACGCACTATTCGACTATATAAGAGATAACATTATAATTTTATTATTTCACTTGTTTAGAACAGTAGTTCAATCGATGAGCTCAAAAAAGTGCCTTCGCGCACTTTATACAAATCTTTCTCTGCAATTTTGGTTTTAATTAATAAGTTAAGCAAAATTTACAAAAAGCGAAGCCATTACGCACTATTCCAATAGCTATTCTACACTATTCAATAAGTCATAATTGTTAATTTATTTTTGTTTCTGAGATCCATAACGCCAAATTTGGCCATTTTACGCAAAAATCACAGTCGAGATGTAATAGGCCTCTTAAGTCATGTGTGAACTTTTAAGTAAAAGCAATGTATTTTATCTTTTTTGGGATAGCGCAACCAAATGTATTCATTTTCATAAGTAAGTAAGTAATTCGTTTTTATAAATTATTAGGACCACGCATACATAATCAATGTAATTATTTTAAGTACTTAATAATTTTCTGATACATTATCAAAAATTGAATGAATTTACGTTATCCTTTATAAAGTAGTAATTACTTAAAAGTGTAGTCATTTTGATAATTATTTCGTTTTTGTAAAATATATTTTTGTTAACCAGTGGATTAGGGAAATGTAAACCAAACAGTAAATAATTCCAATTTTTATTAAATAAAATCAATACAAATCTTAATATGTACTATGTTAAGTTAATAAAGTTAACAAGTGAATATAAAACAGTAAAAATATAATTTCTTAAAATGTAATGAAATAAGTCCAAAGTATAGTGTGTTGATTTGTAACTAACACCTACCGATTGCGTCATGCGCTACAGCGAGCAAGTAGTCACGTAGCCACCGCATTCAGCATTGTCAGCGCATTCCTGTGTGCCTTCTGCGCGCTATAGTTTGTAGTTTATTTTTATAGTATTTGTGTAAATGTTTTTTTTTCTTAATTTTTTGGTAAGAGAGGGATGATTGTGGGGACGTGGCGTATAGTGTCGTGTAAGCATAAAGAACAATAGAGCTGCGAGCGCGCCACAGTCCAACCAGTCGTCCCGTGTCCACCGTACTAGCTATACCACGTAATTGTTAACAGTATTGTGTGTTTTATTCCGCGCAAAAAAATGCGGTTCCTGGAAACGTAGTTGTTCTTTCTGTCCCCTTCATACATTAGCAATACAGTAACACTATAGACCCTACAGTATAGTTATTACCCCTACAATAGGATAAAATGTTTACTAGAAAAAGCTAGGTAAATCATCAACTACTAGAAAGAAATCAACGAGTCTTCTGGGTAGCTTAGCGGTTAGATTTTTTTTTTCTAGTAAACATTTTATCTTATATCTATATAGCATTGTGAATGCTAAGATCTTAATAATAAAGATAAAATAATTTAATTTTGAAATATGAAAAAATTTCCCACACTAACCAACTAACATACTTTTTAACACACTAATAAAATGTTATGGATGTAAAGTCTAAAATATATTTTTTATTTTCAATTAATCGAAGTAAAGACTATTCAACTAAGAGAGTAGGTAGCAAAATACACAAAGAAAAATCACAATTGTTTTTTATAATCTGAAAACGACTGCGACTGAGTACCTACTAGTACTTACTATTAAATAATATTATAACAAGTTGTTATTAACAACGAATGTTTAATGGGTTAAAATAAAAATCAAATGGTATTTATAACAATTAATAGTTATATAAGGAAGTGTTTAAAACTCAATAGTAAGTATCAACATCCAGTAAAAGCTAGTAACATTTAGTTTATATCTTTATTATTGAAATTTACACAATGCTTTAAAAAATTGTTAGTAGAAAAAAATCAACCAGTCTCAGGATTTGGGTTCGAATCTCATTCGAGCTTTCCCGAGACTGGTTGATTTTTTTCTAGTAAATATTTTATCCAACATTTAGTTTAGTCAGCCAAAAAGAGATTTAGAAACAGAATTTGCAGTGAACAAACGAAAATAACATTTGATTTTGAATCGCATTTCCATCACACTTAAGAGTGGGCATGACATAGCTAATAAGTTCTTTCTGTTATTTTCAGATGGTTAGTAAGTTGTACTATAGGTAGGTATTTGAGACTGCAATGTCCTAACCAACTGGGAATAACCGGACAAAGACTTTTAGAGACCCCTGGGGGAATCGAAACCACGACCTCCGGGTCTTGACCACTAGATCACGGAAGGATTCGTAAACAATGTTTTACATAAACTTACACATAGCTTTCCTATAACAATCCCAAAGATAGTAAACTTGTTTTGTGTAAGGTCCAATTAAATAGTGTAAAGCATAATAAAGCACTTCACGCAAAGAAAACCTGCTTAAATTACATAAATTCTTAATTTTTTTATTTTGTTTGACGCTTAGCGCCGCTGTTATCGCAGATACCATAGATTTGTTGTTCCGTTTTTTAATTCTCGCTTATTAATTTCCTCCATCATATAGTTGGGCTCTCCAGTTTTCATTTTCCTTCTTTAATTTGAAATTTTTAAATCTATTATTACAAAGCGCCTACAATGAAGATAAAACTTTTTTTATGTATTATATTATTTTTATGATTTAATCTTCTTGTCCACGCTGGTCCAGACTATAAAAATACATTAATTGTTTGGTGTAATTTGAAGCTGTCCTTAAACCTGATAAAAACCTGTCATGGTTTTTTATTATTAGACACCCTGAATGTTAAAATTTACAAAAACTAATTTTGTTAATTTTAATTTCATCATATAGTCACTTTCGAACACTAATATGGACACTCAACTGCCCTACCCTTTTATCATTCTCCAATAATCCTTCTAAGGACTAACTCCGAATATTCAAATTCCACCGGTTGTAAAAAGTCTCTTTGTCATTATTATCTTTTTTTGCAAAATGATGCGAAATGAACTAGAAATAAAGAAACTTGTTTATTACCGTCGAAAGTAAAAAAATATATAATAATATGTGTAAATCATTCATTTTAGTTTTTAAATTATTATTCATCATCATCAACCAGTAGACGTCCACTGCTGAATAAAGGCCTCCCCCAAGGATCTCCACCACGACCGGTCTTGTGCTGCTCGCATCCAGCGGCTACCCGCGACCTTCACCAGATCGTCGGACCACCTTGTTGGAGGCCCATACTGCGTCTTCCGGTGCGCGGTCGCCACTCGAGAACCGTTCTGCCCCAACAGCCATCAGTTCTACGGGCGATGTGCCCTGCCCATTGCCACTTGAGCTTGGCGACTCTTTGGGCTATGTCGGTTACTTTAGTTCGTCTACGAATCTTCTCATTTCTGATTCGATCACGTAGAAAAACCCCGAGCATAGCCCTCTCATTGCTCTTTGCGTGACTTTGAGCCTGCTAATTAGGCCCATAGTGAGCAATCACGTTTCGGTACCGTATGTCATCACTGGCAATACACACTGGTCGAAGAAGTCTTGAGATACTGCGGTATTTTGGACAAGAATATATTTCGTAGATTACCGAACGCTGCCCAGCCGAGTTGGATTCGACGATTGACCCCTTTCTTAAAGTTAGACCTACCCAACGAGACAGTTTGTCCCAGGTATACATATTCGTCAACAACTTCAAGAGCAGAATCTCCAACCTTCAGAGGAGTGGGTACGACACGTCAGTTAGACATGATTTTCGTCTTCTCCATGTTCATTTTAAGGCCGACTTGTTGAGAGACTCTCTTAAGATCACCGAGCATTGTGCCGAGGTCCTCCAGGGTCTCAGCCATGACTACTATATCGTCGGCAAATCGAAGGTGACTGATGTACACGCCGTTAATATTAATGTCGAGTCCTATCCAGTCCAGAAGCTTAAACACGTCCTCCAATGCAGCAGTGAAGGGTTTCGGAGATATGACGTCTCCTTGTCTCACTACGCGCTGCAGCTGGACTGGCGTCGAACTCTGGTCCTGAAGGCGAAATGTCATAGTGGCGTTTTCGTACAAACACTTCAACACTTCGATGTACCGGTAGTCAATTTGGCACCGCTGAAGAGACTGTAGCACGGCCCATGTTTCGATCTAATCAAAGGCTTTCTCATAGTCCACAAATGCTAAGCAAAGTGGCCGGTTATACTCTTCGGTTTTCTGTATAACCTGCCGCAGCGTATGTATGTGGTCTATAATTCTAAAGCCTTTTCGGAATCTGGCTTGTCCGATTGGCTGGAAGTCATCAAACCTGCGTGCGAGACGATTAGTTATAACTCTCAAGAACAGCTTATAAACGTGACTTAGAAGTGATATGGGTCTGCAGTTTCTCAGTAGAGTCTTGTTGCCCTTCTTGAAGAACAACACAACCTCACTTTCATGCCACGCTTCTGGCGTTCTACCTCCGAGTACGACGGAATTAAATAGTCTCTGAAGAGCTGCGAGTACCGGTCTTCCACCTGCTTTCAGAAGCTCAGCCGTAATTCCGTCCGCACCCGATGGCTTGCTGTTCTTCAGCTGCTTGAGAGCCATACCAATCTCGTACAGGCTGATGTCCGGGATATCTTCGGTGTAATGTCCGGTTAGCTTAGCTCTAGGGTCCGTAGCTAAGCTTTGTTTAAATTGTTATTGCTAAGAATTTAAAAAAAAATACTGAAATTAAAACATGTGATTAGCAAAAAAAAGTATCAAAATAAACGTCTGTTTCGACAGTCACAACCCACCTCATAGAGTAATGCGTTAGTTATTATTCTATGACCCACCTTTATCCTTTTTTTATTTGCGTTGACGTTTTGCGAGCTCGGCGCGGATCTCAAATTGACGTGGTCTCACTTTGGAATCTGGGAGGGTACTAAATTTTTGACGCGCGCGTTTTCAAATAAATAAGAAATTACGAGTATAAAGTGCTATTTCCCACAGAGTGGAAAATGGCTATCTTTTCGCGTCTAATGTTTAGACTTAAATTCCTGTCCTTTGATTAAAAAAAATAGAAAACGGTGAATTTCAATTTTCATACGTTCGTGATACGGTTTAACAAAAATATCATATAATTGCCCTTTAAAAATTAAGTAAAAGTGTAAACAGTAAAGGTCGATTTTGATGATTTTGAGAGATGTTAACATTTTTTTTCTGAAATTAAGGATTTTTTTTTGTAAATGTCTCTCGGTGATACAGTAGTCACATCTGTTTTGATTCTAAATTGATTTTTTTCATCAGGGAGAATCAGAAATAAGGAGATTTTTAGAAGAACTCAAAGAGTCGCCAAGCTCAAGTGGCAATGGGCAGGGCACATCGCCCGTAGAACCGATGGCCGTTGGGGCAGAACGGTTCTCGAGTGGCGACCGCGCACCGGAAGACGCAATGTGGGCAGGCCTCCAACAAGGTGGTCCGACGACGATGACGACGACGAGCATTGGACGTCCTCTGGCTGATGATGATGTTATTTAATGCACTGTATGTTTAGTTTCCTTTCAAACTATAAATGCCTGTTTAGGCGTTTTTCAAGGACTCGCCTCCCCACATTAAGTCTACACCGGCGATCAGAAAAAAGTGGAAAAAGAGAGGGGAGGTATAATTGCCCAGCAATGGGACAAAGTAGGCTTTTAACAAAAAATGTGGCTATGTCAGTAAACCAGAAAGATTTAGTACCTACCCTACAACCAACAAAAACTAAAAACAAAGTGCACCCCGCTGGGAGTCCAATTCGGAACTTCTAATTCACATGTAATTCGAACCTAGTCCTACTACTACACAAAGGCGGTGATTGCTTACAACTTAATAAAGTTACATACATACTCGTACATTCTTACATATTATCATAATCACGACTAATATCCCCGAAGGGTTAGTCAGAGACTAGGCAATGGGACCACAAAAGCAGTCCTCTATGATAGAGGAGTCCACTTTTCACCAAACAGCGGCTGCACATGTGCTCAGCGTGACAGGTGGTGAGCCCAACGCCGTTCTATGCTGTTGGATGTATGTGCAGTCTTTAGTCTTTAGTCCGCCTTTTACGACACCCAAGAGAAGAGAGGGGGTGGTAGTATTCTTCCACCACCTCTACGCGACACAGTTACTGTTCCACATTTTACGTATTCCTCGAATTGGGCGTTTCAGCTTAAGAAATTTCACAGGAGACGTAACCATAAATCATTCATTGATAGTACGCTTTTGTGAACTTCCTGTGTCGTTATTTATGAGAGCCCCTTATATTGACTGTATTGAATACCAATGCTGTTATCGCTATTGAGCCGAATCTACAAACATGTACGTATATACGTCCTTATGCATAAGAAAAAGTAGATTTATTTTTAGCAAAAGAACAATTTATTCATTGGGTATTCGCATTTCCTGTTTTTGCGATGGAATTTGTTAAAATGTAAAGATAAAGATAAAGATATATTTATTTGCAAATATGGGTACATGATTGGTGGTACAAAAAAATTCAAATGATTCAGCCATATTTTACCACTAGGCATGCAAAAATATGTTAAACATAATTAAATTATTATAAATTCTAATTTATTATATTAATAAGATAACTAATCAATTATTAATTGATTCTCATTCAGGAATTCACTTACACTATAATATGCTCTATCTGCTAATAAAATTCGAAGTTTATGCTTAAATTTCAATAGAGGTAATTCTATCCAGCACTTGGGTATTTTATTGTAAATATCTGGAGCCATGCAATAGACACTTTGACGCATAAGTGCTGTCTTAGCTAGAGGTCGACATAGTAGACTATTGTCGCGCCTATTCCGTGGGACTACATCGGCTAGGCGTTCAAAACGACTTGGGTTAGACATTACAAAGACAGCTACTTCTAGTATGTATAGACTTGGCAACGTTAATATTTTATATTGTTTAAAGTATGGAACACAGCTATCAGTAGTTTTAAGTCTAAACATCGCTCTAATGCACCTTTTTTGTGCCTTTAAATGCTGTTTCTCTTCCGGTCGAGTTACCCCAAAATATAATAGCGTATCGTAAGTGTGATTCCACTATGCCGTAGTAGGCAGTAAGAAGTGCATCCGTGTATATTATTGGCGATAATATATGCAGGGCGTATGCGGACTTACTAATTTTCTTGCATAAAGTATCGATTTGTGATTCCCAATTTTGCTTTTGATCTATTTCGAGTCCTAAAAATTTTGTATTTTCTACTTCTTCTATTCTATCATTAGCGTACTGAACTTTGAGATCTGTGCTAGGAATCCTCTGTCTAAAATGGATAACTTTTGTTTTTTTAGGTTAATTTTTAAATTGTTTTCATTTAACCAATTCACAACCAATTTTTAACTATTATTAATATCAGTCTCATACGTCTCCATACTATCACAAGGTATTGTTATGTTGCTATCGTCTGCAAACAATGTCATTAGTTGTTCAATGCATTTCGGTAAGTCATTTATGTACAATTTAGAGCAATAGCTGTAAGCATGCAGTGTTCGCGGAAACAAGTCGCGGAAGTATACATAATAGGTATTTTTATTATTTCTTTGTATTTTCATTATAGTTATGCGTACAGGCTTTCTTTCGCGTGATATTTTGTTTTCTATTTAAAGATGTATTTTTATGTGAATGTGAAAAAACATGATTAAATATAATTATCTTTGTTTTGTTCTTAAACTCTACCGTCTTATTAATAAAAATGGCCAAATGTTACACCTCGGTTTAAAGTGACGCTGTCTCGTTTTTGTTAAAGAAGACAGATAGAGACAGCAATGAACCGAAGTTATGGTTTGGTTTGGTATTACTGTGAAAGTTTCTAAGACAGTTTTAGGTTGTCTGCAAGTGCTCAAGTATATTTATAAAATACTTTGTGGCGCCATTAGAGTTTTGAAGGCGTTTATGATATAACCTAATAAAGATATATTTTCTTTAATTCCCTTGTGATTCACGACATTAAAAAGAACTGCAAATCGTCAGTTAAACATGGTGAAAGGACCTTAGACCTAGGCCTAAGTAGAGAGCGAATAAAATATGGAAACAAGTGCATGCATATTGCATATCACCTGATTTTGGTGAACTACTATTGCGGAAAGCCCGAGTGCGGGCTCATCAGTGGCGCGCCTTAGGAGAGGCCTATGTCCAGCAGTGGACTGCGATGGGCTGATAATAATGACCTCAACTACTGAGGAGCTAGCTAACTGTCAGAACACAACAATGCTTGTAACATTGATGTCATGGCGACATATTTAGATAAGATAGTGATAGCTAACCAGGCGAACTTAAAACAACCCTACCACGGGATAACTTTTCTTCGACAATTTTTTTTTTGTCCTAATTTAATTTGGCATAACGAGAGTTAAGTTACGGCGGGCGAGAATTCTAATAAAAAATATTTATTTTAAAATAATTACAAGTTTATTGCTACAATGTTCAAACAAGACTAATTAAATAAATCATATATTTCTATAGGTAACTTATTGCTAATTAAACACTATTACATTAACGCACGAAGTGCAGCGGATGCGAAGTCAGCAATCGATACAGTTTTGGACTACGGTCGATTGCTTAACTCCTCCCTCCTTAAGTTGGAAGCGCGTCCCGCAGCTTCCCGCAGCGTCCTCGCTGCGATCTCCATCCTGGGTTCGCCTTCGTTGCTTCCACAGGTAGAACTTCCAGATGCCAAACGTTGCGAGTCCGAGGTAGAGTCCCAGTGTGGACCAGCACGGTGTCGCCATGATGATTAGCCAATTTACGTCGTTGCTGTCTTGGATGTCTTCAGCTCGATCTACTAGCTCATGGATGCTGTCCAACGGGATATCTTCCAACTGCAGATTATACCGCACGCTGCCTGTAGGTGTAGCTGCCTTACTTGGTAACGGGATGATATCATCGACTGATATGATTCTCAAAGTTCTGTTAAGGACTTCAATTTGACAGTCGCTGGTGATGCTGGCGATGTGAATACCATTTATCCTCTTGTACTCTGATTTGGGTCCGCAGTGTGTCCTGATGGTGACTTCATCACGTAGAATAATAAGCCACTTGTTATTATGGAGTTTCTGGATCTTTCCTTCCTTAAGGTTCATTCTTGCTTTAGTACAGTTGGGCTCCTGATGTTTGATGAGAGATACCACGCAGTCTTCGGTCTTATCCATATGTTGTGTGTTCAATGACGGGCAGAGCTGTGTATCTTGTGTGATCTTCTTGCAGTCTTCCTCCAGGTACGCCGAAATGTTGAAGGCTAAATTATTAATATATTGATCTATTACCATATTTTCATAATACGATTTGTCGCTATGCTTACCTACAGAGTTAAGAGTATCTAACACTTCTCTAAGACGTTTGCCAAAGGATTCAGCATCCTCCTGTCTGTTTCGCCGTAAGCGACCTAACTCCTGCATAACTTGGATCTCATTACGTGGTTCCCCAAGCCTACGGGTTAACACAGTCTTGATAGACTGCCAACTATCGAGTGATTCCTCGTATGCTATGGCGTCTATTGCAGTGCCGCCTTACTTACTCTTTATTAGACATTTAAGCGCTGGGTGGTTCAATGCTTTCGGGTTACCATCTTATCGCGGTATAAGATCGCTAATGAATTTAAAGGTTGCCAAATCAGTACCCACCATTGTCATTATGATAGCGTTTTAAATTAATAACAAATAGTAAACTAATTATTTATAATTGACGAGTAAACCCGCGCGCTAATGCTAATGTAAGTAAAAGTAAAATATCAACGCGATTCTAGCTCTGATAACTACTTAGAAAAATAAGCGAGCACGTAATTTGACACTAGCTTACTATAAATAGATTCCTTAACGCGATTCTAGCTTATAAAGAAACTATTACTACTTTCTAATCTATGGCGATCTTAGCACACAGACAAATCACACAATATATAAACACAATAGTTTTTAAGAAATAGAGCACAGGAAACTGGGAAAACGATAAGTACTTACCCCAGTATTCTTTGCATCTCCAGCCGGGCCTTGTAGAACAGCAGGACTCCCAATTTGCCAGGATTCCAGTGGGGTGACCGCCGTACTTAGGTTATTGTAAAGGATCGCGATTATAACGATTGAAACCGTTCACTCTTGTTCGAAGAGGTTTATACGATATAGAGCGCCGCGAATCCTACCGACTGCGCCAGTTAAGTTACGGCGGGCGAAAATTCTAATAAAAAAATATTTATTTTAAAAGAATTACAAGTTTATTGCTAACAAGACTAATTAAATAAATCATATATTTCTATAGGTAACTTATTGCTAATTAAACACTATTCCATTGACGCACGAAGTGCAGCGGATGCGAAGTCAGCAATCGATACAGTTTTGGACTACGGTCGATTGCTTAACTGTAGGTTTTGTAGGTCAGAGGGGCTGAATTAAAATACAGAATTATGACGAAAGAGAACTATATTAATTACTTTCACTAGGAAGCTAGTACGACTGACTCCTAACACAGCAGAAAAAAAAGTGAGGTTGAAAAGAAATGATTTGAAGCGTGAGAATGAACGCATGAGTTGGGATTGAGTGACCTTATGATTGAGGCTGTATGAATGAATTACTTTGGTTTTCTGTAGTCATTTGACATTCTTTTAATTAGAATATTGATGAAATGTTAAATTCTACATTAACTCGAGTGAGGCATATTTTTTTGTCATAATCATACTTTGAAATAATTGTTTTTTGGCATACTATTTCAGTAAGCATAAATATAGTTTAGGCTAATGTTTTGTGCCCTAATTTTGATTTGCATAAAATTATAAGACATTTTTTATTCGTCTAATAGTTATTAGGCATAAAAATAGTCTGGTAGATTAGAGAAGACAGAAGGTGGGTCATAGTTTCAAAATCCGCTAAAATTTGGATTGGTTTTTTATCAGAATTTGTCTTTGAATATTTTTTTATTTTATTGATAGCTATTTGAATCTGAAAAACCAAAAGTAGTTATTAGGTACATCAAATATAAATTGAAACCCGTAATAATAGGTTAGGGCGCGTTGGCGCGCGTTTGATTTATATACAAAATATTTTATTAAATGCAAACACAAAATTATGTTCAATAACATGATGCGTAAGCAAATTTAGGCTTTAGAATAGTAATTATGTTTAACAATCATTATGCTTATAGTAGTTATACTTTAAAAAATGTGCCTAAAAAGTTACGCCTAAAGAATATTGTGCGTAACTATTATTAGGATAGGTAAAAGTATGCCATGTTAAATTATGACATCAAATTTTATGCAAAAAAATAGGGAACCCCCACCCAAAAAGAAAACCGTGTATGACCGGTGGAGAATCAAACCACTTTCCCAATGCGTGATGGTGGGGTTTCCTTCAACTTCCGTGGTCGAATGTCTAGCAATGTGCGGTTCCGGCGTCGCCATCTTTGAAGTACCGGGTTCGATTACCGGTCGGGTCAATTTAGAAATAACTGTTTTTTTTAATTGATTTCAGGTCTGGGTGTATAATAATTTTATTTGTATAATAATTATGTTTATCAACAGATATCGGACGGATAACGGATCGTTATCTAATAAAAATACATTTAAAAAAATAGCTTAGTTATTATTAGTGAGAGAGGAAAAGTTATTTTATTTAAAAAAACTTTCATCACAAATAGTATAAGTAATGAAAAACCTTAATATTATTAAAATTCTCTTAGATTACATAATATTAAGTATAGTGGGAATAAGGAATAGTGGAACAAATATAATTAAAACTATTTCATTACTTCGATAAGTGCGGTTATTGCAGTTAATAAATCAGGCGGCGTGCTTGTACCGCATAGAAGAAACAAAACCCAATTTAAACTTTCACAATTAACCACAAGAAACTGATACCTACTCTGTGAGACTATGAATGTAGGTACTTACAGTATTATAAACAGGTGTGAGATCAAGTAAAATAACTGGTCATAACCAGTTATTTTATCTTATTTTACTGTTATCTATAACCGTGTCGCATAGCGGTGAAAGAATACTAACACCCATCCTCTCTCTTCCCTTGGGTGTCGTGAAAGGCGACTAACGGACTAAAAATATCCAACTGCATAGAGCGGCGATGGGCTCACTACCAGTCACGCTGATCACATGTGCAGTCGCTATTTGGTGAAAAGTGGACTATGACAGAGGACTGCTTTTGCGGTTAGTCTCTGACTAACCCTCTTCGGGGATAATAGTCGTGTATATACGTGGGACACTCAGAAAGTTTTGAGAAACTAAAAAACTAACTTCTATGGATAAACTATTTTAAATGAACCTTTTCGAAGAACTCTCCACCAACCTCTATACAAAGTTTAATGCTTCTGAACCAATTTTCGAAACATTTTTACCATTCCGCCGCCGACACCTCTTCCATGACGGCCTTCTCGAACGCTGCTAGCGCGTCTTGCGGCGATGAAAACTGTATCCCTTTCAGCTGATATTTTACTTTAGGGAATAAAAAGAAGTCACACTGTGCCAGATCAGGACTGTAAGGAGGGTGACCCAAGACTCTGACCGGTGTGGTGTCCAGGAATTTCCTCGTTTTGAGCGGTGAGTGCGCGGACCCGCGGAGCTCGGTGTTCGGTCGCTTGTTGCTCATTTCAGACAAAACTTCTGGCAGGCATTTTATGGTATACTATTCGGCGTTGATGCTGCTTTAGTCTCGTAATAGAGTTGAAACCAGATACTCCGTCAAAGTGAAGAAACTAGCGATCAAAATTTTCCCTGCGCCTCTCGATCGCTTCACTTTCGTAGGCATTGGTTCGTTTGGAAACAGTCAAACTGTCGACTGACGCTTTGTTTCTGGATCGTATTGATAAATCCAGGATTCGTCACCTGTCATAATGTCGGAAACGCGCCGAGACGAGCCTGCTTCAATTTTTTTAATTATATTATGGCACCACTCCACACGGGCCTGCTTCTGAGCTTCGGTGAGATTGCGCGGCACCCACCCAGCGCAAAACTATCCTCCTCACGCGAAGGTGCTCGTATAGAATCTTGTAAACGCTTCCCGATCCAATCTGCAGTGTATGCTGAATCTCTTTGTATGTAATTTACCTGTTTTCTTAAATTATTTTTTTTACAGCCAGCACACTTTCTCCCGTTACTGCCGTGGTAGGACGACCACTCCTTTGTTCATCCCCCAAACTAAGGCGACCGGGCTTGAACTCGCTATGCCAGCGGTAGATAGTTGCTTTTGAAGGTCCTTCATCCATAAAATCCATTTGAAGTCGATCAAATGACTCATCAGGTTTAAGGCCACTTTTAAAAACGTAGAAAATCATCGTACGAAAATGTTCTCGATGCAGATCCATTTTTTAATGAGACACGATCATTTAACTTGGCTCTCGAAAAAATTTGGAACTAAATTTGAAATATGAACAATGGTAAATATTATTAAGTATAACCAAATTTTTCAAAATAATTACAAGTGGCCAGTGCCTTATAGATAAAAACTTCTTTTCGCAAAACAAAACAGAAAAACAAAAAAACCAATAAAAAAAAAAACTTTCTCAGTGGCCTGACTTATAACTAAAGCCATAAACGCTTAATAAACGGCACTTGAACGGCAGCACACCAAAATAAATGGAGTAGGAAATTATCTTAACATGTTTTTTTATTTAATTATTCTTTCATTTAGTTACTTTTAATATTTTGAGGTAGCGATCGAATAGAGTGAACATCCGCCAAATATCTGTAAACTTGTCCACCATTTTATTTTATGCTGTTGAATGTATGTGCTGTCTTTAGTCCGTTAGTCGCCTTCAACGACACCCAAGGGAAAGAAGGTGGTAGTATTCTATCACCTCTACGCGACACGGTTACTTGATTGTTAAATTTTAACGACTGCATCTTACGGCAACAACGGAACTATTGTTAAATTTTAACGACTGCATCTTACGGCAACAACGGAACTATTGTTAAATTTTAACGACTGCATCTTACGGCAACAACGGAACTATCAGCTTTACGTAGCACATTGGAGCTCGAAATGTTTTTATTTGTTCTCCCATCCTGTGATATGGCATTGTGATGGTTGCTTAACGGGCAAGATCGCAAACCGAACACTTTAGTCGCTGCGCCGTCGAGCTCCTCAGTCATTTGCCTACTCAGTTACATTAAAAATCAAATACATTTCATAAACGCCAGCTTGATATTTTATAGCGAACAAAATCGTTATTCGGGAGTCAATTTTCAGTTATGAGTGAGATAAGACACGAAACCTCTAACGTTTATAAAGTTAAAACACTGTCAGTTTTCCAAAGGTACACATTTTGAAAAGGGGTCGGCAATATTAAAATACATTATTTATTTTATATAAATAAGTATGTTTGTCTGTACTTGATAGCCCTAACATTAAACCACTCACTCGTGGCACTTTTCCAACAAAAAAAATGGCGCAACTGTCAACGTCAAATTTGACTGAATCGAGCGTAGACTATGCCATAACAATGCATAAGATGTACCACAGAACCGAAATAACCAAACTTGTTCATACTAAAGTAGTCTGTAAGTCTATGAACACACGGTACAAAGTCAAGTGTGTTTTTGTAGGTGCGGTCTCATGCGACCGCTTGGGGCCTGAGGGGTTAAATGAAAATATATTGGTGTCACAGCAAAAGAATTGTTAACAAGAAAGTAAACTAGACAATAAAAATACTAAAAATACTATAAATTTATATATAATACTAGAAGTAATGGTATATATAATACTATAAAATACTATACATGTCTATTTCGCGTATAAAAGATCACATGGAACCACAAACAAATCAACCAAATCGTGATTAGAGCGCTAAGTCCAATATCCGGAGGTTCTGGGTTCAAGTAACAGTTTTTGTAAAGTATGTTTCGGACTGTTCGCTGCATAACCCGGATTTGTGTTTAGCCCGCAGTTGGCAGGCGTAGTAAGTAAGTAAGTTTAGTTACTCGAATTTAATATTTTGATTGAGTTATGCTAGCTTAATTAGTTTGGTTACATTATGGTTGTACACTAAAATCCTAGACATAAACCAATGGATGAAGAGCAAGGCATTCCCTACACCAGTGTCTCTGACTACTAACCGGGAAGCCCCGTTAACAAATTGTAAGGATTTTTTTCTGAATAAAAAACATTTTGATTTTGATTTGATTTTAAGTAAGCCAATTTTTATTTTTTTCGTTTTCGCCAGCTGTGGGACAGTACTTTTAATGTACCTACTATGAACTAATTTATAATGTTCTAATGTGTAATGTTATTATAATAAATGTTGGCAGGGACGCAGTGACGGCAAAGTAAAACTTCGTAGTTGTCTGAACGTATGCTTTTATTAAAGTAAACGTCGCTTCGTTGGCACAACGGTTTTATAATGAAAAGTCGTTTGAGTGACTAATACAAAAATAGTGATGTTACACAAAGTAATCGTATGGTATAATCAACAGATACAATTGAATAGAGTATTTTCGTATATTCCAACAATAAAGCTATTATGATGGCTTTGAAACAACTCGTATTCGGAAAGGAGATAGATTAATTGAATATAAATGGTGAAGATAATAAAAAATATCTGCTATAAAAGCGAAACCTTTCTCTTAAATTGTATCAATTTTCCTGTGTCAATGTATATTTAGAAAAATCCGATATTACCGATCATCTTACGGTATTTTATTATACAAAGGAAAAGATCAGTAGAATAATACAGAGGTTTATTTTAAGAACCCTTGTGGCAATATGGAAATAATATATCTTAAGTATGTTTTCATTTGCAAAAATGTGATGATTTCTTTTATTGTTTATACGGATTCATCGCTTAGAAATAGGTAAATTGTATCCATTCTGTAAGACTGAAATAAACGAAAATGTTTACGTTATGATTGCGGCCTAATTATCTCGTAGTTGATACAGCGAAATAAAATACCTACAAGTTGTTTATAAGAGAAACCAAATCTATTTGTGGCCACAGTATTATAATATTTAGTTTCGTCTTCATTAGTTGACGGATATTTTTGTTATATCCTGAAATATTATACTTAACAAAATTGTGAATGCTGCCAAAACTGTTGTTGAGGTGAAATATTCATAATCATTATACATAATTATATTCACGACTTTATCCTCGAAACCTTAGTCAGAGACTAGGCAATGAGGACAGCAAAAGTCCACTTTTCACCAAATAGCGACTGCACATGCTGTTGGAAGTATGTGCAGTGTTTAGTCCGTTAGTCGCCTTTTACGACACCCAAGGGAAGAGAGGGGGGGTAGTATTCTCTCACCGTTACGCGATACGGGTAACTTCGTCATCATCAGCCTATAAATGCCCCACTGCTGGGCACAGGTCTTCCCACATACACGGAAAGAAATTATTAGTTGGTTTTACCATATTTCAACAAAATTTTAGGGTTAATATAGCACCTACTCTTGAGTTTTGTTGAATGAACAAAAACTATATTGTTGATCAGTTTCGGTAATTTTAACTTATTACATATTTGTTGATTCAACATTTCATTAAAATGGTAAAATTAACCCTCTAACAAGGGGTTAATATAGCACCAACCCGTGGAATTTAGTTGTTTTTACCAGTAGCACAATGGTAATTTTAACCGTCTAGCAATATGTTAATTCATTATCTACCTTTAGATTTTTTTCAGTTTTACTAGTTTGCACTTGGTGCAAACCTGTAAAAACAACTAACCATGACAGTAAAATTAACTCTCTAACAAGGTTTGCTTTAACGTACTCGAAAAGTTAAAAATACATGTATGTTTGTGTTGAAGCCACTTGCTTTTAATGGTTAGTTTTACTGGTTTTGTAGCGGTACAGAATGAATGGTATGCGTCCGTTAGTAAGGAATGTATGGGAGTAGCACTAAAATTAATATTAATGCGTAGCACCATTAATATAATAAGCATGAAAAGGGAAAAATAAACTAGTTCAAAATAATGGTCAATGGACTAGGGCTTTATCATTATTTTGAATTTCGCGGGGACTGCTCCGTGTGTCCCTTGCGACATAGGCGCCGTCTAGCGTGAGTTATTTACTTGAGCTTCGCGTAGGATTGTTAGTTAATACGGAACTTTTTATAATTTTACAAAATACAGAATTATTGGCGTAAGTGGATGATTATTGAGAGGGAATTGTTAATGGAAGGCTACATTTAGATATTCAAACATGTAATATTGGCTATCTGACGAGATTTGGTTGGATTATGGAAAAACTTTAGAATTGCGCGGCGGACGGCGGCAATGAGCGAGCGAGAGGTTGAGAAAAAGATAGAAAGAGAAGGAGGATGTTATCTTCACGTGGCGCAACGCGAAGTTCACGTATAACAAATAATAAGCGACGCGAATGCGAGGCGCATCGGGAAAACAGCTAGCGATTGGTTGAAGGGAAGAAAAGCGGACTTGCGCGGGCGAATGTTGGGCGCGCGTGGCGCGAAAGTTAAGATGCTTGGGGAAGAGAGGGAAATTAGCGGGGCATTCAATTATCAGACGTCGGAGGCGCGGTCCGATTTACGAGTGGCGGTAACGAACTCATACGTGAAAACAAGCGTCGGAGCAATTTTAGCGCGCTAAGTGATATTCGAGTTGCGATTTTAATTAACATTGGTTGTGAAATAGAAGTGATTATTAAAGTAAAGTTCTTGTTATCGCGACTCGAATAATTGTTAACAGAATGAAGTATTCTGGATCATATTAGCAGACACGGATAACGGTGGCAACAAAACTAATATGATTTCAACGGACTTCGGTCTGGAGGCATTTGACTGTATTTAATAATGCCGGCGTTATCTATTGTGATATAGTGAATTACACTATCAGCACGTACTCAATAGTACGTGATAATTAAGGTCTTCCTGAGTGACAAGGCGTCCTTCCTCTAGTCACGTATAGATGTGATGTTAATTAGTATTTAAGATGATACACTAGAGGATAAAGATTATTGATTAAACGCAAGACATTGTTTCATTTCGGGTCTCCGTCCCAACGTCATTACATGGCGACCGTGACATGGTGTCACAAGTCCGCGCCGCGAAATCGCTAGTTGAAGTCTACAAAATATCAGGAAAATAGTGCTACACGGGCCTACAAGAAGGACGAAGGAAATAAGAAGAAAAACTGTAAGCCAAAATTGTTTAACTATGGGAAACCCACAATCTAAAGACAATATTATTGTCAGTCAATCACCAACTCAATCGGCGGCAGCATCAACTCCCTTGGCCGTTGGGATGCAACTTTCAGAGATCTTTTTACTGACCATCGTCGTTGTACTAGCGGGCTATATAGTACTTAGGCTGCTACGTTACTTCAACGCACGACTATTAGAAGAGGTAGAACGCAGAGCGGTTCGACGGGCAATTGGACCAGCACAGAACGTGTAAGCCAGCACGAATTAATATAACTATGCTACCAAGAATCTATGTGTGTGTGTGAGTGATTTTTTTTTTCCTAAAGTGTGTTCATGGCAAACCTGTCAGAACTCTTGAGTGAGCTTAAGGCTATTAGAGACTCTATTATTAAATTAAGTAAGGACAAACGTTATTCCGCTCAGGGGCAGAATAAGTTTTTAAGAGCAAAGGAAATTAAAAATATTTTTGAACAAATATCTGCAGACTTATGTAAAAAAGGGATAGATGCTGTAGAATTACAAATAACAAAAGCAATATCGTCAAAGTTTTTATGTAATTTTGAGGAAATCGAGTCACTCGTTAACCCGCATCATTCAGAAACGATCACAACCATGGCCACGTTCGATCTAAAAGTCGCGCTCACGCTCCTCCCAGTAGTAGATTGCGACGAAACGCAAATTAACCAACTAATAGACGGAATAGAGTATTATAGTAGTACCCTTAGAAACGAGGACCAGCCTCTGTTAATAAATTTGGTTTTAAAAACTCGTCTTTCTAGCAGTGCTAAAACAAAAATTAATAAGTCTTATGTGTCTGTGGCAGACCTAATAAAAGATATAAAAAATGTTTTAATTCCGATTAAATCATACACAGCCATTTTAGACCGAATGCTACGATGTAGGCAAGGAAACAAGACCATAGAAGTGTTTGGTAGTGAAATCGAAAAAATGTCCAACGATTTAAGTACAGCACAGGCTAATGGAGACGAGTCGGCATATAATTTATTAAAGCCGATTAATGAAAAAATGGCTATCAAGCGTTTCGCTGACGGCCTAAACAATGCTCGTACAAGCATTATAGTTACGTCTAGGTCCGTAAGCACAGTTAGGCAGGCAATAACTATAGCCTTAGAACAAGAAGACTCGGTAGTGAAACCACCAATAAACAATTATGTTAACTATGTTTCGAACCAGCGATTTGAAAAGATAAATAAAAACTATCATCAACAATATAATAAGTCACGTAACAACAACGCGACGAGTCAGCAAGGTCGGGGTCGTGCCTACTATAACTCGAATAGGTTTCAGGGTCAGCGCAACACCAGGTTTACGTCACCTCATAATAAACGTAGGAATGTACATTTCTTAGTTGACTCAGCAGAACAGTCTAATGACGAAAACGAAAGTGAACGTCAGAGTATACGTCAGAACGAACATCATAGCGATGATTTTTTTCGTTCTGAATAGCGCTGAGGTAGATATTTGTAGTTATGGTAGTGGTAATTACGTTTGTTTTACTTGTAGTCAAACTCAAATTTCTCTATTAGTAGACACAGGAGCAAGCATTTCAATTTTAAAGTTAGATTGGTTAAATAAACTCCGTAGCGTGTCCCGCGACGCAAAGCTAGTAAGGGATGAAATTAAGATTAAAGGAGTATGTGGGGATTTAGTATCAATAGGTTATGTTTATCTAGACTTATGTGTTAACAATTATAATTTTAGGCATAAGTTTTATGTGTTTAGACCTTCCACTGTAAAAATGATGGAATTTTAGGAGAAGATTTTTTATTAAAATATAGTTGTAAAATTAACTATGAAAATAAGCTGGTTACATTACAGGATAAGATAAGTCTAGAATTAGGCTTAGGTAAAAACATAATAACGACTATTCCAGGGAGATGTGAGGTCGTAAAATATGTTTCGTCAGAGATAAAGGGCGAATGTGTCATTTTAGCGGAGGAAGTTATTGCAGGCGTATTTGTAGCAGGCGCCGTGGTAGTAGGAGACGGGAAAAAGATTCCGGTGCGATTTTTAAACACACGGGAAGAAGATGTAAAATTAAATAACTTTAGCCCGAAAATTAGAAAATACTCGGATTATTTCGTATGCTCTTTTGATACGGAAAACGGAAAATATGTCGAGAGGGTTAAACAACTATTCGATTTTCTTAAATTAAAAACATATCTTGGTGATGAAGAGAGACGGTCTATTGAGAAAATATGTGCAAAATATGCAGATATCTTTCATATGCCGGGTGATAAGCTATCCGTTACAAACTTATACGAGTACAACATTAAACTGCAAAATGACGCGTCTCCTGTTTATGTCAAACCGTATAGAATACCGCACGCTCAGAAGGCTGAGTTAATAAAACAGGTAGGTAAATTGTTAGAAGAAGATATTATCGAAGAGTGTACCAGCGAATGGTCTTCTCCATTATTATTACTTCCGAAAAAAGCTGACAGTAGCGGTGAAAAAAAGTGGAGAATCGTAATAGATTATAGACTTTTAAATAAAAAAATAGTAGACGAAAAATTCCCGTTACCAAATATACAAGAAATTATTGACTCACTTTCGGGATGCTTATACTATTCTCATTTAGACCTCAGTTCTAGTTATTACCAGCTAGGGTTATCACCAGAATGTAGGAAATTCACTTCTTTTACAGCTGATAAGCAATATCAACTGAAAAGATTACCTATGGGTCTCAAAACGAGTCCTAGCGTATTTTCTAAACTTATGTCTATGGCTCTATCGGGTTTAAATTACGAGATATGTTTTCTATATCTCGATGACGTAATAGTTTTCGGGAAAAGCCTATCGCAGCATAATACAAATTTAATGAGTGTATTTGAGAGGTTTAGGTCAGTTAATTTAAAACTAAACCCTTGTAAGTGCGAATTTTTGAGGAAAGAAATTAATTATTTAGGGCATGTTATTACGCCAAACGGGGTGTTGCCAGACAACAGTAAAATCGAGGTCTTGGAAAAGTTCCCAGTACCTAAAAATGTAAATGAGATTCGTCGTTTTGTGGCTTTTGCGAACTTTTATAGAAAATTCATAAAAAACTTTGCCACAATAGTGTACCCACTAAACCGTCTTTGTAAGAAACATGTCGAGTTTCAGTGGACGGAAGAATGTGACGTGGCATTTCAGACCTTAAAAAAGTCACTTAGTTCATTTCCTGTCTTAGATTATCCAGATTTTGGAAAAGATAATGTTTTCCGGTTGCAAACCGATGCGTCAGGGGTAGCCTTGGGGGCTGTATTATCAAATGGAAATAATAAGCCCGTAGCTTTTGCAAGCAGACAATTAAACAGTTCAGAAATAAACTACCCAACCATTCATAAAGAGTTATTAGGGGTAGTGTGGGCTATAAAACATTTTCGACCATATTTATACGGACGAAAATTTAAAATATTAACAGATCATAGACCATTGGTTCATTTATTTAGCATAAAAGATCCTAGTAGCCGTTTAACTAAGTTTAGACTTTGTTTAGAAGAATATGATTTCTATATTGAATACATAAAAGGTTCCGAAAATGTAACGGCAGATGCCTTATCGAGAGTCATTATAACATCAGACGAGTTAAAAAATCTAAATTCAAATTTTTTGGGGGTATTAACCCGTTCAATGAAAAGAACCATGGAGCAAAATAATGAACCCGCTACCTCTGGAAGTAGCAGGGTTGAGCCCCCTGTTGATCATAGGCAACCAAGAGTGGTAGATATTATGCAGAAATCACAAAATGATGTAAGGTTAGATATTTGTTCGTATGAAAACTTCGTGAAGTTGAGGAAAAAGAAAAGATACGTCTCACAGACGGGTGATATGTTATTTAGTGACTCTACTATTTACATAAATCAGGAATCTCTACTAACGGAGGCGCGCCGAGACGCAACGATAGGAGAACTGAGTGCATTATGTAAAAAATATAATATTGTAGAAGTCGTTGTGATTAAAAATGGGTTTAATAAAAAGTTTATTAAAATTTTGACCCAAACTTTCATGAAACATAAAGAATTACCGCGGTTATGTATTATTAATAATCAAGTTGAACATGTTACAAATAAAGACTTGATACGTGTTATACTAAATGATTATCATTTATTGCCGACAAGTGGTCATGTAGGCATAAATAAAATGACTAAGAATATTCGAAAAAAATATTTTTGGAGTAATATGCAAAAAGACATAACTGAATATGTGACTCACTGTAAAGATTGCCAAAAGCAGAAATTTTGTAATAAAAATAATAAAGAGAAAATGGTAATAACCACTACAGCATCTACTTCTTTTGAAAAATTATATTTAGATATTGTGGGGCCGTTGGAGGTCGATAATTTGGGTAATAAATACATATTAACAATACAATGCGAATTGACAAAGTTTGTAGAAGCTTACCCAATACTTGATAAGTCAGCTGAAACTGTTGCTAGGGTTTTTACTGAAAATTTTATTTTACGATATGGTACTCCCAGGGTTATTGCGACTGACTGTGGAACGGAATTTATTAATTCCACGTTAGAAACAGTATGTAAATTGCTAAATATTGATAAGTTAAATTCAACACCCTATCATCATGAGAGTATAGGTTCGCTAGAAAACTGGCACAAACATCTCGGATGTTACTTGAGAATACAAACACAGAATCAGTCGGCAAATTGGAGTACCTGGATACCATATTGGTGCTTTGCTTATAATAATTCTGTAAATACTAGTACCAAATACTCCCCTTATGAACTAGTTTTTGGGAAAACATGTAACGTACCGTAGTAATTTAGTTAGTAAAGTTGATCCCTTATATGTATACGACAATTATCCATCGGAGTTAAAATTTAGATTGCAAAAAGCTCATAATGATGCCAGGAACAACTTATTAATATCAAAACAAAGTAGAAAAACTAATTATGATTTAGATTGTAAGGAAGTACACTACAAAAAAGGTGATCTACTCTTGTATAAGAATGAAAATTATAATAAATTGAATGACTTGTATTTAGGTCCATTTGAAGTTTTAGAAGAGCTAGGTACTAATGTAAAAATATTAAAGAATAATAAAGAATATATAGTTCATAAGAATAGGACTAAGATATTTAGAAAAAAAGAGTTTACTTTTCAGGGAAGGGATGCCTAGCCTTTTCAGGGGAGGTGTGATATAGTGAATTACACTATCAGCACGTACTCAATAGTACGTGATAATTAAGGTCTTCCTGAGTGACAAGGCGTCCTTCCTCTAGTCACGTATAGATGTGATGTTAATTAGTATTTAAGATGATACACTAGAGGATAAAGATTATTGATTAAACGCAAGACATTGTTTCATTTCGGGTCTCCGTCCCAACGCCATTACACTATTACAACGCTAAATAATACACTATCTTCGAGAGAGTAACGGGGGAGAGACAGTTGTCTCCCTAGTGAAAATTGAAGATAGGTCAGACACCAATTAGCTGGAGGTGGGAACGTACAACCCCGTCCAAGACCGTCCCGCCTCCTTACACACAGGGTAGTGTTAGGTTGACACACTGGGTATCCTGGCCCGACGGATAGTCAGCTTAGGGGTCAGTTGCTTTCAGGGGCAATGCGACTCACACAACCCACCACGAAATTAAGTTAAATGTGGCTTGGCCTAGATTGCAAGGTATACAAGTAGGGACTGTTAGTTCGACAAAATATAGGTATTTCAAGTGAGGTAGGCTGTAGGAATCTATAGGTAGGCGTTTCTATATAATTGTTATGAGGAAGTGGGGCGGGACAGCACGGTGTGAGCACGCTGTGCGTACATAAACTAGGTACGTGGGCCGCGGGGCCAGGCTGGATTAATTCAGACTAATAAGGTAGGGATAATTAAGTTACGGTACTAAATGGAAATTACTATGAAGTGACGGGGGTTAGGAAGCGCTGTAGGGACCAATCTAGGCATGTAATCTGTTACCGTAGGCCAATAAACTTCTAATTGTTTTCCTAAAGTTGTTACCAATTAACTATTCATTTTAAATAATTAGCAGAAGTGTGGTAATATCGTACCAACATTACTTTGGAGTACTTAACCTAAAAGTCTAGACTGGTTTCCTATTACAAGATAAATACTAAAAGTTATAGCAAATAAGCATAGCTGTACTGTGATGTTTGATTTCTAATACTGAAATGACCATACAGGCATTTTTAGCTTTCCCTGGGGTACGATACGGCCTTATATTGCTACACTCTTCAAAGTATTAAAAAATATACATCCGATACCTATTAGTAAAATATAAGCTGATACTTACTAAACAACTAAAACCAGTTTAGAACTTGGTTGGGTCGTTGAAGCTGGGAATCCACCTTAAGGGGAAAGACTTTAAAAGCTATGAGCTCCTACTATTATGAAACATAGAAATAATTGATTGATAACAACCTACTAATTAGCCTGATAATACAGTCTACTATACCATTTGAGTTCGCCTTAATGGTCTAAAACCCTTATAAGTCATGTACTTACTTCTAATAACATGAAACATAGAAATATTTGATGGGAACAATCTAAATCAATCAGACTAATACCTAGTACAGTCTAATTTATACCTATTAAAGTTAGTAAAGGATAACTCCTAAGTGTAATTGATTTAATTATTAACAGGGATAATTACCCGATTTACTACCTGCTAAAGGTATACTAACTATGATTTAGTAGGCTACTAAATACTCACCCGGCCTGAGAGACAGGGGTGGAAGTTAATGGGAAAATAATTAACTTAAGTTCACTTCCTAAAAGTTAAGGATATTGAATGAATCAAACATCTTTTAATAAATTTAAGATGTGATAATCCGCCAATTTAGTTATATTGGTACTGTATAATAAACACTAAGAGTAACCCAAAATAATTTTACTTCAAATGATAGTATTCTATTAAAGTTCACTTCCTAAAAGTTAAGGATATTGAATAAATCAAACATCTTTTAATAAACTTAAGATGTGATAATCTGCCAATGCAGCCCATACAATGTAGTTATAGTGGTACTTTATAAGATCTGTATAATGAACACTAAGAGTAAACCAAAGTAATTTTACTTCAAATGATAGTATTCTATTTAAGTTCACTTCCTAAATGAGTAGGATATTGAATAAATCAAACATTCTTTAGTAAACTTAGGATGTGATAATCTACCAATGCAGCCAATACAATGTAATTATATTGGTGATTTATAAGATCTGTATTAATAAATACTAAGAGTAAATAAAAGTTATTTTACCTTTATTAATAGCATTCTATTTTAGTCCACTGCCTGGAAGTGGGTTTTGGATAAATTATCCACCCTTTATAGAACTGAATATTAATTTTCTAATAAGACTGTTACGGCGAAAGGCGTTCGCCGTAACAGCGACGGAATATGAGTTAGGCAGGAGATAAGGGAATTTCTGGGGCTTACCTGGTTCGGGCTGGAGCTGGTTGGAGCTGAAGGCAGGCGCGGGGGCGCGGGCTTGAAGGCAGCAACACACAACACAGTTCACTCAGGGGCACTGGTCGTAGGCGTTTTAGGGAGAGGTGAGCTGGTGGTCCTAGCTCTAGGTCACTGCACACACACTGCACACGTATGACGATGATCACGGGCTGAGTTCTAGGGCGCGCGCGCGCGTGGATTCTCTTTGAAAGGTCGGAGCACACTGCCGTTGCGCGGCGCCGGCGAACACTTCGTCGAATATAATTGTCAACTCGCTGTGATTGGCCGATCATTCGTTGCCCAGTCGTTGCACCAATATGCATCTTAATTGACCGGCGCAGAGACGGTTATCCGTCGCGCTGTGGCGCGAACATCTTCCCGGGCCCCAGAGGGTAGGAGGGGGGGGGGAAGGAATGGAAGTTAAAGGGGAACTACAGCCCCGATTCGTGCTGTGTTGAGTTAATGTCGAGTGGGTGTGCATATGATGAGCTGGGAGGAATGCACGTGTGTGACTGTATGAGTACAATTGTATGAGGGCTGAAAGCCTGTGTCACGAAGCACAGGGGGCGCGGGGGCGCGAAGCGCCGAAGGCGCATAGGCGCACGGGGCGCGTAAGCGCAGAGGCGTGGGGGAGTGGGGGCGCAGAGGGCGCGTGGGGCGCGTAAGCGCAAGGGCCGCGTCAACGCAAAGGCGTGGGGGCGCGGAGGCGCAGAGGGCGCCGGGGGCGCGTAAGCGCAAGGGCCGCGTCAACGCAAAGGCGTGGGGGCGCGGGGGCGCAGAGGGCGCCGGGGGCGCGTAAGCGCAAGGGCCGCGTTAACGCAAAGTCGTGGGGGCGCGGGGGCGCAGAGGGCGCCGGGGGCGCGTAAGCGCAAGGGGCCGCGTCAACGCAAAGGCGTGGGGGCGCGGGGGCGCAGAGGGCGCCGGGGGCGCGTAAGCGCAAGGGCCGCGTCAACGCAAAGGCGTGGGGGCGCGGGGGCGCAGAGGGCGCGTGCTGATGTCATGCACCGTATAGGTGCGGGCTGACTACATGTGTTTGTGTGCTGCAGGCTGATGTGTGGGTGCACGTGTGTAGAAGTACTATGCTCTTGTGGTGAGCACGCACGAGATTGAGTCGATTGCCAAGGCAAGACCATAAAAATTTCATTACAAAATAAAACGGGAAAAACAACAATATCGTCGTCTAGACGCGGGTGTGTTATACTTAACTAAAGTTATATGTGCAATCTAATTAGTAAGAAAAAATATAACACAAATCGAACACTGTTCTTTGAACACGTTCTTAATTTATTTTTGTAGGTAGGTTAATAATATTTCGCAATGCACTTTGCAACGTCTATCGTGCAGAAAGGGTCATATAAGGTAATGAAATTAGGAATGTTACGCGATAAGATTTAAAAATCAGAAATTAAAATTAAGTTACGTGATAACTACGAAATATGAGTAAATATTATTTTAACAGGTCGAATGACCAACATGTAATGAAATAGTTAATGGGCTGAAATAGTTATCCTATATATATATAATAGTGGACTGTATTAATAATGTGGGGCTGAATGTCTACGGTAACATGTACCTACTCCTGCGACCCCTCATGCGACCGCTGTGCATGCGAGGACACATGCAGCGTTCTGTCGCTACGCAGTAGCACGGGCAGTAAGGGGTGTTTGGGCTGGCGTGCATTGTGTGGGTGTTGTGTGCAGTTGTGTAGACGTGTATGGGTGGCGGCACGAGTCGAGGCAAAAAGTGAAATGTGTACGGTAGGGTTTAAAAACTAGTGGACTGTATGTATCCGGCTCGAAGGACCAAAATGTTACGGCGAAACGCGTTCGCCGTAACAGCGACGGAATATGGTGTTCGCGCCACAGCGCGACGGATAACCGTCTCTGCGCCGGTCAATTAAGATGCATATTGGTGCAACGACTGGGCAACGAATGATCGGCCAATCACAGCGAGTTGACAATTATACTCGACGAAGTGTTCGCCGGCGCCGCGCAACGGCAGTGTGCTCCGACCTTTCAAAGAGAATCCACGCGCGCGCGCGCCCTAGAACTCAGCCCGTGATCATCGTCATACGTGTGCAGTGTGTGTGCAGTGACCTAGAGCTAGGACCACCAGCTCACCTCTCCCTAAAACGCCTACGACCAGTGCCCCTGAGTGAACTGTGTTGTGTGTTGCTGCCTTCAAGCCCGCGCCCCCGCGCCTGCCTTCAGCTCCAACCAGCTCCTGCCCGAACCAGGTAAGCCCCAGAAATTCCCTTATCTCCTGCCTAA
Organism: Scoparia ambigualis; assembly: GCA_963921215.1. Lineage (NCBI taxonomy): Eukaryota > Metazoa > Arthropoda > Insecta > Lepidoptera > Crambidae > Scoparia > Scoparia ambigualis. The sequence goes on along the minus strand of OY992511.1, from coordinate 7,712,635 downwards.
CCCATATGTTCCCGCCAAAGCCGGGACGGACTCAGCGGTTGTTGACGACCGCGTCCGCCTGTCTGCCGCGGCGCCACCGCTGCGCGAGCCGCCGCTGCTAGCTTGGTGAGCCGCGCGCGCCGACCAGTCTTCTGCTAGCTAACGCGAGACGCCCACAAAATACGCGCGCTGCTATCTGCCTTATTATAGTGACTCCTGAACCTAAAGTGAAGAGCTCGACCTAAACGCCCTTAACCAGTGCCCCTAGTGAACTGTTTAGTGTAGTAACTGTGCGCCAGGAACCAACCTACATCGCCGCCCGCAAGCCTCGCCGCCCGTGGTCAGCTCGCACGACGGTTCCTGACTCATCATCCCTGTAAGTACACCCTTCCTACCTACCTACCTACCAGTTCCCTACGTCGCGTAGTCGCCACGTCTGAGTGGCGACTACATTTGGTCCAATCGAGCACGGAATACCTCTAAATTTCATGGTCTTTCGACCATAATCAGCCCCGAATCAGCCCTTAACTTTGATTAATTATTTACAGTCCGCTAAAAATAATGTTTCATAATTATATCTATTTCACTTCCTAACATTTATAATTTCATCTCCATACAAAATCTTTTCTGCACGACAGTCGTTGCAAAGTTGACCTACCTACACGAATAAAAATTCGTGTTTCGGGTATCGTGTTCCAAATAAAAGTTCGTACCAGTATCCGATTCGTGCTAACTCCTAGTTAATTTACGCTAACAAGTTTAGTGTTTATGTTGTTGATGTTGATTTTATGGTGTCATACAATGTCTTTGTGATTTGAGCGAGCTAGTGTACTAATTGTGTATTACTTGTACTAATGATGCGTTAGGTTTAGTAGTTAAATTATTGCGTTACGTTTGCGTTTTACGTTTTTCGGTTGCACATATAACTTTGGTTACGTAATAACACACCCGCGTCTAGACGACGATATTGTTGTTTTTCCCGTTTTATTTTTTAAGGAATTTTTTATGTTCTTGTCGTGTTAAATCGGCTCAGATCTCGTGCATGCTCACCACGCGTGCCAAATAGCGTGCTTTATTTTTTCGCTCGTGTTAATTTCATATCTATTTTTTTATTTTTTATTTTTGCCTTTGCGATCGGCTCATTCTTGGTGCGTGCTCACCACATGAGCTTAGTGTGTTTCATTTAGTTTCATCAGTTTTTTTTATATCGCTTACGGCTATTTGCGTGCGTCGCCTTCGCTTCTACACACGTTAAGTTTAATTAAGTTTTTATTATTAGTTTATTTTTATTTTTTTTTGTTTGCGACTGACTCATTCTTCGCGCCAGTGTCGGCAACAGGTCTGCCCGATTGTGAGCGCCTTGCCCAACAGTGGGCTACGGATAACGTGATTCTTTTTGTTTTTGTTGTTTTTGTTTGTTTTTTGCTTGCGGTCGGCTAATGTTACGTACGCGCGTTCAATAAGCATACATACATATACACAGACATACCTACACATACACGCGTTTGCCCACCCGTAGGCCATATACAAGGCGCCCCAACTTAGTTTTGCTTTCTTTATTGTTGCGTTAATTTTAGCCCATTTGCCCTTACCTTAGTAAACAAATACCTCCAGCCCAACTATAGAATATATACAGGGTGTTGTTCTTTTTACTGCCTTTAAATTTGTTTTATTTTTTATTTTTTATTATTTTTTTTGTCTCCTTTCATTCATCGCGATGCCGACCAAGTCACAAGCCGCGATATTTAGGGAGGCCGCCAAAGCTTTACACCAGCTCCTAGAGATGGGATCACTGATCATTGCTGGCGACACCAAACATTCCATAACGGAATTCAACGTGCGTTTCGCACAGATACAGGGCATAAAGGAGAAGCTGGACTCAGTGTATTATAGCATTCTTGACGAGGAGGACCTGGACGAGAAGACCGAGAAGGCATACACTGAGAACCACACAAAAGCCTCCGGGGCGTACATTGGGATTCTTGTGGCTAGGGAGGAAATCTTACCCTCTTCCACGTCATCCCCAACCCATAGCGCTCAGCCCAGTTTCGGCGTCAATACGCCCACAGCCGTCCTCCCCAAGATAGCGCTGCCCAGGTTCAGCTCAAAAGTGGAGGACTGGCCTTCCTTCATTGCGCTGTTTAGGAGTCTGACTGACGACATGGCGACCCTGTCGGACGCAGTCAAGCTCCACTACCTATTCTCATGTCTCAGCGGTGAGGCATTAAGTATGGTGTCCCACTTAAAGGTCACCAATGAAAATTTTGCGTGGTCCGACGTTTGTATTCGTTTATCAAAACTAAGTAAAATTCATATGGGATGATAAGATGTTTAGTAAACAAAACAGAGAGCATTTTATTTTCGTCAAATTACGATTTCTAAATTTGATTCCTGATTGATTCAATATGACGAAAACCGATTTTCTTATTTCGACATAGATGTTTAATATATTAAAATAAGAAATAAATATTGTAGGTTGTAACAATTTTTCACAATATACATATAAATCATCATAAAGAAACTGCATCTTGTTAATTTTATACTACACAATGATAAATTAAGTTCTAAAATATAAAAATAAATATTCTGTATTCTTTGTGTGATTAAACATTAACGTATTTAAGAGTATTCCGAAGTTCGATTCCCAGCGCTAACAATATTATGTAAGCTGCTATGAACGAATCTGGATTGTGTGTAGTGTTTTTAACCAACTAGTAATTTAAGTCTCTAAGTATAGTAAAGTGGGATTTATAATTACTAGTGATTCGTTTTAAAATTAAGAAGAGAAAATAATTTACATTAAAATATTTACTGTCACAGATGTCGCCATACTAAAATGTCTTTTCGTTATCCTTGCTCTAACCACTGAGCTACCGTGACATTCTTTACTCGTTACGAATTTTGTCAATGATGGGATAGTTATGCATTATAAATAGTTAACATAAATAATATTCAAGTTGTTATAAACTTTTTTAGTTTTCCTTAAATACCGCCTCTGTGGTCTAGTGGTTAAGACATCAGACCTTAGACCAGAAGTCCCGGGTTTGATTCCTTTATATTAATTTATTTTATTTACTATAAACGATCGCTTCGGTGGCCAAGTGGCAAAGCGCTCGGCTCGATACTCGAGAAGGTCATGGGTTCAATTCCTAAATTTTGTCAATGACTGGATAGTTATGCATTCTAGATAGTTAACATAATTAATATTCAAGTTGTTATATTTTTTTTAGTATTCCTTTAATACCGCCTCTGTGGTCTAGTGGTTAAGACATCAGGCCTCAGACCAGAAGTCCCGGGTTAGATTCCTATAATCATTTATTTTATTTACTATAAATGATAGGTTCGGTAGCCGAGTGGCAAAGCGCTCTTACCGACACCGAAGGTCCTGGGTTCAATTCCCAGGTCGGGCAAAGTGTGTTTGTGATGATCACCAACTCGCATTTGACAAGCGTGGTGTAATCACCACGATGGGTATTAAGCCAATATGATAGCGATTTCAATGATGGAGGCCTTTGCCCAGCAGTGGGACATAATAAGATAAATGATATGAACATTTTTCTTTTTATTTATAAACTTGTTTATAACTGAAAATTTTAAACGCGGACATTTAGGGTAGTGGCGCCAGTGTTCAACATATTTTTTCCTTTTAATCATAAAAAACTGATTTTAGTATTTAGCAACAATTGAATACAGAACACCTGCCTCCTAGCTGTCATCCCGTAGAATTTCAATGAAAATCTGTTATTTTTTGTGATGAAAACTGTGTTGAACACTGGTTTGAAAGTGTTGAACACTGGTCCCAATACGATATGTAGGTTGTACGTATTTCATCACTCTATTTCCGTCCTTCACGCAAATTCACGTTGCTGCAGAAATGCTTTTGTGCACAAATGCACAATGCGTTAGGGTTGGCAAAAATATTGCTACAGCAAACGTTGCTCTCATCGCAACGTTTTCACATTCGAAACCATATTGATGAATTTTTATAATGGAGATATCAAGCAATTTTAAGGCTTTTTACTTTTTTCTGTATTAATTATTTCTGTTTTTATTTTGTAAGTATTGTGTTTCTAAAACGGAAAGCTATGGTAAAGTTTAATAATTGTTGAACACAATAGTGTTCTGTTAATAGTTTAATGGAAATCAGTATTTTGTTACAAAAATATCAAGAGTCAGTAAACCTAATGAAAATCCAGTATAATATTGATTATAAATTATGATTAGCATGATATTAGACAATAACTTATGTTAAGAAAAATAGAAAGAAAAAACATTTACTCATTAAATTGTTATTGTTATGCCCTTACAGAGCGCTACATTGTTTATTTTGACACCTTTTGTACCTATCTATTTCATTACTATGTACACCAATGTGGCATGCAATAATAATATAGAAGAACACCAATGAAATAACCAAACGAATAAACAATTAAAAACCACAACAAAATTCTAGAAACGAATAAACAATTAAAAACCAAATAAACAATTAAAAACCACAACAAAATTCTAGAAACGAATAAACAATTAAAAACCACAACAAAACTCTAGAATGTTTTAATTAAATAAAATTACCTAAATTACCAATATTCATTTTAAATTATATAGATTTATTTTCACATACGTGACGTGAGACGCCGTTTTCCATTCTAAACTTTTTGTGACAACCCTAACACATTTTGCCAAATTATCAATATTTGCCAATAAAATCGAGTATTATTCGATCAGTGCTTCATTCTGTCTGTGCCTTCATTACCATCGCGCTACATCTGCAAGAAGTCTTAGAAGTTCTTCGTCAAGCTGTACCACGTCGATCTCTACAGTCTACAGTTCATAGTGAGTTTCCCGATACCTACTACAACTAAAATGTAAGTTGTTTCAAGTAACTAACAAAAATATTCTAAGTCCTAAACCTTGTTAAAACACTTAGAATATTTTTCACTATCACATTCTCCAGTGATGGAAAAGGCTAGTTTCTGTTTGCATGTGCTAATGATTGATTATTTCACAGGTCTGATTCTGAGTACGAGAGTAGCGGCCCGGTGCAGTGCGAGCGCGCCAAGCCCAAGCAAGTGAAGGAGTCCGTTAAGCGCAAGTCGTCGGCCTGTGATTCTGAGTACGAGAGTAGCGGCCCGGTGCAGTGCGAGCGCGCCAAGCCCAAGCAAGTGAAGGAGTCCGTTAAGCGCAAGTCGTCGGCCTGTGATTCTGAGTACGAGAGTAGCGGCCCGGTGCAGCGCGAGCGCGCCAAGCCCAAGCAAGTGAAGGAGTCTGTTAAGCGCAAGACCTCGGCTAACAGAAGCGTTCCGACCGACCGTTCGAGGTATAATAAATTATTGTTATAGCGATAATTGTAGTTTACATTGTCTCTTGCATTGTCTAATGTGGATTATCACTGCAAATGTAATCTTATGTGTGTTTTTCTTCACAGGTGTTAGTAGATTTTGTATACTTTTTTAACAGAACGCTTTTACTTTTTCAGAACTAATAAGAAAAAAGCACCGGCTCCTAGTTTCGACGTGTTCAACCTACAAGAAGGTGAACTGCCTACCGACCGCGACCGAAAGAGCTCAGCGACGTCGGTGCTATACAATCGTGTTGCTAACGGGCAGACGCGGCGTACCGCGCACCTCGACGGCTCATTCTACATCGAGTTGAAAGTCTTCGACTCGGAGGACGTCGATGCTGGCGGCGACGACCTGTGGAAGAAGTCGTTGCTGTGGTTGAAGCTGCGCACCAACAACGACACTCCGCACTGGGATCACGTGCAGAAGTTTGTGAGGCAAGCGAGCTCTCTATTTGAATCGGAGCCCACGTTCTACTCTAATAATATTAAATTTAAATAAGTAGGCTGTAATTTAATTTAATTTAATAATTTAAATTAGTAGTCTGTAATTTAATTAGTATACTTTATAAACAAAATAAATACATATTGTACATCGAGCGTTTATAATTCACCAACATAAATTTCAATCAGGCTTCAATAATTAACATAACTTTAAGTAATTAATCAATTAATCATGCCTTTCTGTTCAGTTTGTAGTTTGACTGTGGATAGCAAGCAGTGGATAGGGCACTTAAGAAGTAGAAAGCATAAGCAACATACTGACAACGTAATTAGTTTAGGTCAGGGTATAGAAAAAGTGAATTCTGCTTTTCGTAACCGTTTAGCTACCTATAGAATAACTGCTCGAGACGAGAGTGAGCAACTATCTTTATCTGTTTTCTTTGATAACCTTCGAGATAAAGTTAAATCTTTGATAGACCAGTCTCTTGCTATCCACAACTGCATAAAAGTTAATTTTGAAGTATATTTGTTATTTTTAATGATAAAAAATAGCACTCAGGAAGTAAAATCATTTGGAACTAAAAATATAACGATTTGCTTCAATTATGATTTTACAAATTTATTCTCAGATATAGTTAGCAATTTAATGAAGAAGGTAAGTGAGTTTGAACAACGGGATAGCGGGTGGACATTACTCAGTAATAGTCACATTGAAATTAACATAAATAAATACCAACCGCTTCGTGGATCTATGTACATTGATTTGCCGCAAAGCATTAAAACTAAAAAGGCTTGTGTAAATATACGTAATGAAGATATGTTTTGTTTTTTGTGGTCGGTCACAGCGGCTCTTTATCCTGTCAGTAAGAACGTTCAGAGAGTATCGTCGTATCCACATTGCAGTAATCTGTTCAACATTGACGGAATGGATTTTCCTGTAACTTTTTCTGATATTAGTATGTTTGAAAAAAATAATGCAAATATAAGAATCAATGTTTATGGATTAGAAAACGGTAAACAGATTACTGGACCGTTGTATAAATCACAGTACAGCAAACGAAACCGAAAAACTGTTAATCTATTATTACTAGAAAAAGATAAGTGCTCACATTATTGTCTTATCAAAGATTTGTCTCGTTTGGTCAGAAACCAAATTACAAAACATCATGGTAAATTATTTTTTTGTGATGAATGTCTCCTATTTTTCAGATCTAACGATGATATAGATTCTCATATATGTGCTGGCGTAATGACCCAACTGCCTCGAAAGGGTTCGGTAATCGAGTTTAAGAATTATGATCGGAAACAGAATGTGCCTTTTGTAATTTACGCCGACTTTGAAACCATGTTGGTCCCGGTGCAGGGGTGCGAGGCTGACCCGGGTATCGCGAGCACCGCTGATCGTCAGGTGCACGTTCCTATAGCATTCGCTTACTACATAGTTTGTTCGTTCGATCCCAGTAGAAATCGTCTTGTGTCTTACCGTGGAACCGATTGTGTAGATAAATTTGTTAAAAGTATTTATCATGACGTTCATTGGATTAATAGCCAACTATCGAATAACGTCCCGATCATATTTAATAAGGAAGACGCAGTTGATTTTAAAATGACCACTCGTTGTCATATTTGTCAAAATTTACTATTCAACGACAGAGTTAGAGACCATTGTCATTTGACTGGTAGATATCGCGGGGCGGCACATAACTATTGTAATCTGATGTTTAAGCTTCCTAAATTTATACCAATCTTCTTTCATAATCTTTCGGGTTACGATTGCCATCTTTTTATAACTAAACTAGGAGAAGCTCATGGTGCACTTAAAATAATAGCTAAAAATAAAGAATCTTATGTTTCGTTTACAAAGTTTATACAAGTTTCAACAAATGAATGCGTACAACTACGGTTTGTTGATTCCTTTAAGTTCTTGTCAACTAGCTTAGATAAACTGGCTAAAAATATGACACCGAGTCAGTTTGAACATTTGAGAAACTTTTTCCCTTGTTCAAAGCAATTCAAATTACTTACACGAAAAGGTGTCTATCCCTATGACTATATGAACTGTATAGAGCGTTATGCGGAAAAAAATCTCCCAAGCGTTGATGACTTTTACAATTCATTAAACAATGAGAATATTTCGTCTTCTGATTACCAGCATGCACAATTAGTGTGGTCAGAGTTTAAGATAAAAAACCTCGGCGAATACACTGATCTTTATCTTAAGACCGATGTACTGTTACTGACAGATATTTTCGAAAATTTTAGAAATACGTCAAAACTACATTATCAACTCGACCCTGCATTTTATGTAACTGCTCCTAGTTTGTCTTTTGACGCCATGCTTTTGAAGACTGGTATAAAGTTAGAGCTTATTGATGACTTAGCAATCATAAGAATGATACAAGATGGGATAAGAGGAGGTATATGTATGTGCTCGCATCGTTATGCTAAAAGCAATAACAAATATATGGAACATTTTGACCCGCGAAAAGATGAAGTTTTTATTGTATACGTAGATTGCAATAACTTATATGGATATGCTATGTGTCAACCTTTGCCTTTGTCTGATTTCAGGTTTCTAAATCAAAAAGAGATAGAAAACCTACAAATAACTGATGTAAAAGATGACGCGGATCATGGATATATTTTAGAAGTAGATTTGATTTATCCTAAACACTTGCACAGCACGCATAATGATTTACCATTTTGCCCAGAGAAATGTATTCCTCCTGGAGGCAAGACTTCGAAACTTATTCCCAATTTATATGATAAATATAAATACGTTATACATTACGTTCACTTAAAAAATTGCATTAAACATGGTTTAATATTGAAAAAAATACATCGTGTTATAACTTTTCGTCAAAAAGCCTTTTTAAAGAAATATATTGACCTTAACACTGAGCTTAGACAAAAGGCTCTTTCCACATTTGAGCAGGATTTCTTTAAACTACTTAACAATAGTATATACGGTAAAACCCTTGAAAATAGTGAAAACCGAGTGAATGTTCAGTTAGTGAACCAATGGAGCGATTATGACAATAAAACAAAAAAAAAGTTAAGTGCTGATTCCTTAATAGCTAGACCAAATTTTCACAGTGCATCTATATTCTCAGAGAATTTGGTTGCTGATCAAATGAAACCAGAAAAGATAGTTTTAGATAAACCCATTTACATCGGTTTTTCTGTTTTAGAGCTATCAAAAAAACACATGTACGATTTTCATTATTCCATTATCCAACCGCATTATAGGGATCTCGTTAAACTGTGCTACACTGATACAGACAGTTTTATCTATAAAATACATACTAGTGATTTTTACTATGATCTCCAAAAGCATTTTTTAGCTTATTTTGATACCAGCAACTATAGTCCAAGTAACCCATATAACTTATCACTTTTAAATAAGAAAGTACCAGGTCTGTTCAAAGATGAAATGGGTGGTAAAATAATAAATGAATTTGTTGGGTTACGTCCAAAGTTATATTGCATTCAATCTGAGAAGGTTACTTTGAAAAAAGCCAAAGGTGTGAAAAAATGTGTTGTCCGAGATATAAATAAATCTGACTACGAAAAAACTTTAATCAGTGGTGAACTGATACGTAAACAGAATTTACTGTTTAAGTCACTAAAACACGAGATACTTACACGCAGTGTCAATAAAGTTGTATTATCTTCAAACGATGATAAGCGTTTGATATCAAAAAACAGCATTGAAACTGTTGCTTGGGGTAATTGCTCAATTTTATGTTGAAGGTGTTTTATTGAAATTTATGTTGGTAACTTGTACAGTAAAATTATTATATTATTATAGTAACTGTTTTATAAACCTGTTATAATCGTTTATAATACCGAATTAAATAGCTTGCAACTTCTATTTTATCCTCTCTATCTAAATGGTTGTCTGGAAGAGAATATTTTAAAGCGATGTGTAAACCTGCTTCTAATATGCTTCAACATTGTCATAAAAAGTCTAGTTTGTGTTAGATTTACGTTAAAGTTATAAGTATAAGTATTCGATGTTAAATATATACATAAATAAATAAATAATAAATCAAGTTATCTTTAAACGGGTAATTGCTCAATTTTGTGTTGAAGGCGTTCGATTGAAATTTATTTGGTAACTTATATAGTTATTTTATTATATTATTATAGTAACTATTTTATAAACCTGTAACAATAGTTTATATTAAATTGTTAGCAACTCCGATTTTGCAGTTTATTAGCTCTCTCTATTCAAATAGTTGTCTGGAAGAGATTTTTTTAAAACGTTGTGTAAACCTACTCCTAATAAGTTTCAACATTGTAACAGTTATAAAAAAGTCTAGCTTGTGTAAGATTTACGTTAATGCTATAAGTATTCGATGTTAATATATAAAAATAAATAATAAATCAAGTTATCTTTAAACGGGTAATTGCTCAATTTTGTGTTGAAGGCGTTTCATTGAAATTTATTTGGTAACTTATATAGTTATTTTATTATATTATTATAGTAACTATTTTATAAACCTGTAATAATAGTTTATAATACCAAATTAAATTGTTAGCAACTCCGATTTTGCAGTTTATTAGCTCTCTCTATTCAAATAGTTGTCTGGAAGAGAATTTTTTAAAACGTTGTGTAAACCTACTTCTAATATGTTTCAACATTGTAATAGTTATAAGAAAGTCTAGCTTGTGTTAGATTTACGTTAATGCGTATTCGATGTTAATATATACATAAATAAATAAATAATTAGTAAATCAAGTTGTCTAATATCGGTGGTTTTATTTATTTCATTCACGGTCAAAGTACATGCCCCGCATTAAGGTCAACGCCCACTAAGTGCAAACCATGCAATTTCGTAATTCGCTCGCTTAGTAATATAATAATTCATATTTATATCACCGTTGCTTAGAAAGACACGTTTTGAACTCTCTGGTAAGTGTAAATACTTAAAAAAAAAAAAAAAAAAAAATACAAAAAAAAACTTTTGTTCTTTCTGTTACAGATCATGACTGAATCGTCGGAAATCGTATTTTCGCAGTACGCCCAAGACCCTCTTGAAAATTTTACTCAGCAATGTGAGGAATTGTTTGGTAAACAACCCACCAAATTAAAGATCGACAAGAGAAACAGCAAGCAAAAACGAGAACCTTCAAAAAAGAATGGTGTTTCGTTGAAGTCATTCGTCATCAGTAAGGAGCAAAGAGGATCAAGACTGATACAAATTAAAATATTGGATTTGGCAGCGGATCAGGCAGCGAGGACGACGGCACAGGGAGCCGATGGCGACGACGATGAAAGTGTGGTGCTCAGTGCCCAGTACGTGGTGCAGGATCCGGTGGATGAAATTATGGACCTTACGGAAACCTTAGTTAGAAAGATCTCGAAAAGATTGTGCGGTGATAGTTATTAATTTTATAGGATAAGATTAAGACTGTAAATATACTTTATGTGATATAAATAATTATTGTTTATTGTTGTTTATTAATATTAGTAGGTATTTATGTAACTGATTATTATTAAAGTTGAAAGTAGATAAAGAAAATGTTTTTATTTCTAAAATTTTATTTTATTCTATTTAATAAAATATGCACAAAGAAAATATAAATGACCTATGAATAATATTACTTCCTAATTAGAGAATTTAACACACTGACAAACAGATTTAAAAACATGTAGTTTTTTATAATGTTCTTTACTAAAGATCATATATTATTTCAAAAAGTAAAAGAAATACATTTATTATCATTACACCTTTATTTAAAAAATAATTTGCTATAATTAGATATAATAACAAAAATAAAAAGAAACGAAAATAAAAAGTTCATGTTTTTTAAAAGAAATCATGCTTAAATTTATCGTAGTACCACATTTTAAGACATAGTACATTTTTTAATGCACAATTCTTATTGTGATGAACACAATACAAATTTGTGTTTTCTTTCTCACAGTAATCATTATATAATTTTAAAAAATTGGGACAACCTTTTTCCTCTAATTCTATTATTTCACAATCTTGACATAACTCTCGAATCCACATTATTTTTTCCAATCCCTTGGTTAACACTTTTTTGCCATTTATATAAGGAACAATTACTCTTCGAAATTCACGATAATCGATGAATCCTTCACTCCAAGTGAGCCCTCGATTTTTTTCTAACCATCGAACTTGCTTTTTTTCTTCATTTGATAGAGTTTTAAAAGTATAGGGTGGTTTAATTAAAAATGTTTGTGTGTGGTCTTTGGTTGCTATTGCTAACTCTTTAATAATGAAATTATTTTTTGAATCCTTAAATCCTTGCAGATCCACTATTATTGTATTGCTGTTCATGATATCTTCTTTACAATATTGCTCAAAGGTTTGTATTCAAATATACAATCGTTCAGTATGAGACAGTATGCAGCGGTCTGATCAGGTATCTCTTGATCTGCTTCGATTTCAACTCTCACATCAATCGATCCTTTTAATGATTCGTGTTGGCGAGAACAGTCAATTACGAATAAAGGAGCAATAGCCTTGAATTCTTTTAAAGACAGCAAGGGTTCTGATCGGCGACCGTGATAAGACTGCTGAAATCTGGCGTACTGCTCATATAATAAAGAAAACTTATCATCTGAGAAACTGACATTTAGTCCTTCATAAGGGTAATACGATGAATTCAAAAATACTCTTACATCACGTATATTGCAATGGTCGAACTCTGCCATAGACATTTCCGCATTATGTTTTCGGTTGGTTTGTAAAGCTATAACAACGAATCTCGGTTTTTCTATTTGCGATGAAGTTTTAATAGACCAAGAATGTTTACGCGTTTTGGGTAGTAATGGGTATTCATATAAGTCCCAATTACGAAATGCTAGTGTGATAGCTCTATCTTTTTCTAAATGTTTTAACAAATGAATTTTCTCACGATCTGACACCTTAACATGCGGAACGCGCCAAACAATTTTACTTATTATTATATTTTCTACAACTTGTTCCTTATTTAATTTCAAGGCATTGACATTTGTGTTGCTTCTCAAAAGTACTAACTCGTGTTTACAGTTTATAATAATTTTTTCATAATCTTCTGCAAAACCTAATAGTTTGTTTAATGGTATTGAAGCAGAAAATGCGCCTCCACTAACATTGGTGGTTCCTGAAGTAGACCAACCCCAAACTCTAGCACTTTTGGATTCATTTTCATTTAACGATAAATAGGATTTCATTGTTGTTGTTATGCCTGCATTTTTAATTTTATCTATTTCGATTCCATTTAATTCATAGCGAATGTCTTGAAATAGAAATAACGCTGGATAATTAACAAAATGCACACTTGACACTTTTTCTTTAGTAGTACTGTTATACACATCCGCTTTGCCCTCAATATACAAAGCGCTGAGTGAAGGCAACACATACAAATCTTGTTGATGAATGGGTATTCGTATTTCATCATTATTGTTGAAACTTGTTACATACGGTTTGTATGAATGATATTCAAAACTTTCAATGCTGTTATCATATGACGTTGGTTGAGATATATTTAAATAATTCATTTTAGCAAGCCTACTAGCTTTAGGAAATCTTTATTATTTTTAGTAAGTTTCTTTTTTAGTAAAAGCGGTGTTCTTTTAGTAGATGATCTTTTATAACTGACTTGAGTACAAACTGTAGCAGTGTTTTTATTGAAATTTATCATTTTTTTCTAAAGTGCAAGTATAGTTGTACTTCTTCACCTCGTAAATTAATTTGCTTATTATGACCGTCTAGTAATCTAATATTAATCGCACTAATTGAATTTTGGTTGACTGGAAAATATATTAAGTTTTTGGGTATCTCAATAACTCGATAGCCTGGTGGCACGTTAGGTACAAATTCATAAATTATATGGCTTGCTTTTCCATTCACGAATGATCCTCCAACTACGTCACATTCGATGCGCACGATGGTTGTAGATAAAATGCTGACTGGATACCGAGATTCACAACTTATATTAGCCTTTATTGTTTCCCTAGCAAAACCTAAAATTTTACCGATGGAATTACTTTTCCCAAAGTGAACATCTTCTGAACAGAATATTTTGGTTTTGAGTGTATTATTATTACAACTCAATTTTAATGCAGTATTCTTGACGTTGCCTTTTAAAAAATCACAAATATCTTGAAGTTCATATGATCCTTCTGGAATTTCAATGACCTCATTATTACCATAATAAAACTTATTATTTCTTTCATCTATATTAGGAATAGAATTAAATGTAGAAAAGTACAGAAGTCCACACTCGTATTCTCCACGTAATTCTAAAGTAGGTGAGTAGTTTGTTACGAGGGAGGCTCCCTGCCCAGTTATGGATACAGTGAAAGACATTATTATACTGTCAAGTTATTTTAATTTTAACCTTTATATAAATATTTTTTTCCAATACTTTCTTAAAAATAATAAACAAAGATGACCGCAGTTCGTAGTGCCAAAAGTTTGATACTGTTTGTAATTATAATTTATGTGCATATTTTTCAAATACTTTATTAATTCTAACGGAGGTTTTAAGTTACCAAAACTGTTAAAGTATTCACAGTATTCATTTTGCTTGACATAGGCTACCCAGTGAGTTCCCGGATTTCTGGAACTATCTAAATTTAGAATAGCACACTCAATTTTTCTTGGTTTTGATGGTAACGTATCTCGCATAAAAACGCCACGAAAATATGGAATATGAACCGAGTGCTTTAATATATCTAAATTAGTGAGTGCTCGTTTGGGTAACCGTTTAATTAGTTTTTTGGAGGTTGTAAGTACAAGCCCGCTCCTTTTTTGTGAGACTTCAAATACAATCCTTTCCCAAGTGCAACGGCTTCCATCATCTTGTTATGTCGTTCAGATTCTTGAAGATTTTTTTGAGCAACCTTGTAATCGTTAACAGCCTTTGTTATACCTGCAGCACCTCCAGCAAGTGAACCAAGAGCTGATAAACCAGCAAAGATTGGTATGAGAGGTAACAACCCACCAGTTTTCGGAACAGGAATGCAGCGTGGGAAGTGTATTCCTTTTACATTAGAAAACACTTTTTTTGCAGCTGCATGTGCATATTTTATAGCCTTTCGGTTGTCATTACATTTTAATTTTTTCATTTGCTTTTGAATTTTTTTAACACCTTTCATGAATGACCGTACTCCTGCTCGGGCTCTAAGTTTTGCTTTCATTGCATTTTTTACTATCCATGATGCAATCTTTTCTCCTTTCCCAGCATCTTTCGATTTCAATCTTTTCTTTGCCATATTTAAAAGTTCTAAATCGGCGTTATGTCTAACGTTCCAATCTTTATTATTGTAAGCGATATCGTGGTACATGCAAGCTTCATCCAATTTATTTATACCTCGTTCGCCCTTGAGTAATCTTTTCTTAAGTTTTGTGCCTGGACCACAAAATTGATATCCAGGTAAATGTAACTCAAACGGAATGTTATTTATTAAGTTGTTAATAATACCACTTCCTTCCGTCATCGATGATTATAAAGTGAGCGTATAAATAATAATGCTTAGTTTATATTAAAGCACCAATAAATTTTTATCAATCCAACTGTTTTCACCGTCACTGAGACCTAACCATTTGACAAAGAGTTTGTTTCCTTTTCTTTTCAAAACCTTTTCAATAAGATAAATATCTGGAAATTTGGTTCTCTGTAATTCATGCTCGTAAAAAGATCCTAAAATTCTCTGTTTATTTTTGTCTTCCAAGTGATAAGTAACTGGATTTGTATGATTGACTTTAATAACATAAAATATTTCTGTTGACCAGTTTGGAGTATAACCTTTGTAGAAATCCCCTTTGTATTTACTTATCCGGACTTGATCACCAACATGGAACTTAAATTTTTGATGTTTTCTGGTAATTTGTGATTTAATAATGTTAGACCTAACAATCATCTGGTTTTCTTTGCTAACATCAATAGGCCTTAGTTTTGTTACACGGTGAATAGTGTTATTGTAGCATAGTACAACGTCTTCCAAATTTTTTTGTATCCATTGATATTTACCGCAGACGCTAAATAATTTGTAAAGATGACTTTTTAGAGTTCTTATTACTCTTTCAACAATTGCTGCTTTTTTTACAGAGTAAGTGGAGTAATGATTTATGTTATATTTTATCGTCAATTGTTTAAAATTTTTATTGTAAAATTCTTTGCCTAAATCTGTTTGTAAATTTTTGGGCTTTCGAGATGACGTGGTTAATATATTTTGCATTGCATTTGTAACACAACTTTTATTCTTTGACTTCAAAGGATTAACCCACACATATTTCGATAAAGTATCAATTACGACTAAAACATATTTATATCCTTTATTAAACTGTGAGTACTTTTGAAAGTCTATAAGGTCTGCTTGCCATAAATCATCTATTCCTTTTATGATTGTACTTCGACGTGGAAAATTTCTTCTCGCCGCTCTGTGAAGTTCGTCTACAATTTCTTTCTTACTCATTTTTGTTTGGCTTGAATCATACGGTCTATTTCTATTTTTGAGTAAAACATAGAAGACAAACGGTCTGTACTCGCTGATTCCAAGTTCTTTAAATAAATTAATACACGACTATTAACTTGGCTTATTTCGTTTCTCAGCTCTTGAACTGTTTTATCCAAATATGCTTTATTTACAGCTTCATCGTCCTTGTCTGGAGACGACAAGCCTTTTAGTTTGGATGATTTTAAATCGTATTCTCCCGTTTCAGACTTCTGTAACGTATCGCTATAGATATCAATATGTTCAGATAATCGTAAACGTTTATGAACGTGATGACCAAATTTATCTATATTCATTGCGGTCCCGATGCTTTGTTTACTGTAAGTATACTGCACAAATTTCCCGATGCTATTTGTTTTTATTCTTTGTTTATGATACCGGCTTCGTGAAGTTCCTCGATGATTGCAATAATTTCATTATCTAACCCAGTGTTACCAGCATCTCGTGATGCGAACAGTAATTTCAGTCGTTTTACTAACTCGTTAGGATCGTCCCAGTAAACTAAATCTGTATTTCTTTTTACTCTTTTTACGAGTTCAATACCTTTTCCTCGAGGAATACTCTCTGTACTAGTGGTCGGTTTTCTAGAGATTTTGAATAATGGCTTTATAATATTCATGTATTTAAATCCCTTGTTGCTATTTATTGGTTTAGAGGGATCATAATTACGTCTGTGTGCATTAGTATCGATAAGTAGTAGTTTATAGTTTTCAAGGTCGTTATCTGTGATATCATCTAGATTTGGTTTCTTTTTAAACAATAGTTCTTTTAAACCGAGAGTTTTTTTCAAATTATGATTTCCAATTATTAGAGTGGTGCCGTCATCATAAACGCGACTTTTTCCAAGCATAAGTTTTCCTTGTTCATTTCTTATTCCAAAAGGTATAGCACTAAATACTTCAGATGAAGTAGACCATGATAAAGATTGATTTTTAACGTTTGGCGATGATTGTAGCGATTTGAACGAACCTTCACTCACATCATGGTCTTGAGTAGGTGATACAGTAAGGGTTTTGTCGGTTGTTCGGAATTTTTCATGATTTTCTTCATCATCTTCGCTACTTTGTTCGTTAAATTCTTCAATAGACGAATACGACTCTTCGCTTTCATTATTCTCTATTTTTTTAAATAAAGGGTTATTAAAAGTCTCTTTGTCATGTTGCTTTTCATCATTTTTATTTGCTATCATATTAAGAGGGTCAACTATGGGTTTAAATATTGTTTCTAAAGTATTATTTCTTGTAGTTTGTGCATCCTTTATCATGTCGAACTTTCTTTTAACAGCTGATGCTGATTTAACGATTTGTCTCTTTAGATCTTTTTCCATTTTATTGGGTTTCCTTTTATCTCCGAATCTCATGTGGAAATGATTTATAAATATAATAACATCCGTATATGTAGTTATTAATCTACGACTATAAATGTATCAAACGTCATTCTATAGCATCCTTTATTTCGCTCACAATCCTTATTTATGACAATATAATTGTATGGTATTTTCCAAACAGTTGAACACATTTCACGGAATTGAAGCCATGACATATAAGACCCTACATGCTCATCATAAACATGTTTTAAATTTACGTCGTCTTGTTTAAATAATATAATCATGTTAGAATTGTCTCTTACGAGTTGTTTAGGTATTTTGGTGTAAGTTTGATTGATATAAAAACAATCAATATTCCTATGACGCCCCATAGCAAAATAGTTACGGATGTTGTTTTGATTTTTACAAGCAACATCATCGAAAATAATAATGGAATCAGGTGACGCTTCGTGAGGGCTCAATATTTCGCTATTATGATTATATTTGTGAAATGATGTACCTGGAACCAATTCTAAAACTTTTTCGAGATAACTGTATTTAGGTTGATACAAAGATTTTGAATACACGTACAGGTTTCGAAATCGTGGACCATCTTTATGTAATAATAAACTTATTACTAGGTTGGTTTTCCCGCAATTAGATGGACCGCAAACAATACAACGGATTGTATTTGGCAATAACTTTCCATGTCGACTTGCCCCTGACAATGAAGTTGGACAAATACATTCCAATTTTAACGATTCTTTTTGTTTTAAGAATTTCATTATATATTATGATTAAAAATTAAATTTGACTGCAGTGTTAAAAGGATTTTACAGAAATGACAACATAAAATGGTTGCTACGCTTAAATAACGAAAATACCAATAATCCACATCGATTATTGGGCGTTCTAATTCACTTTTTCAAAAGAGCGAACGGAGTGAGCGAACGGTGAAATGTTTGTACATTTTTACAAATAACAATATTTGTCCGTTTGAGATGTACAATATCTGTACATCTAAAACGGACGACATGAAAACAGAAGATGGTATGCTATCCATTGCAAAACTGCGATACGTTCGAGATATTGGGCATTCTAACGAACAAGCGAGGTCGCATCTGCGACCGAACGAAAGTGAGTTAGAATGCCCAATATCTCACTACTTTGGCTTAAACCGTGTTTGCCTTCTACCTCTTATGCTCTGCCTGGCTTTCACCTTATACGCAACGATCGTACTGGCTCCAGGGGTGGCGGGGTTGCTATATACTTACGTGCTCATCTTCCTTTCTCTGTAATTAGCACCTCGGCACAACCACCTCCTGCTAACGCAGGCGAGCATTTGTTGGTTGAAGTTCTTCTTTCTCACAATAAAGTCCTTCTCGGAGTTTATTACAGCCCTTCTTCAAATGTAAATTTTTTCACGTCTTTCGAGAAATTACTCGAAGACATAGTTCCTTCCTACAACCATTTAATTATCATGGGTGACTTTAATACTTGCCTTCTTAAGAACGATTCTCGCACTTCATTGCTTCAATCCGTTATCAGTTCTAATAACTTAAATATTCTCCCCCTTACTGCCACCCACCATTTCCCGAACTCCACTCCATCTCTTCTCGACTTGTTAATAGTGTCATCTCCTCAGAATGTTGCGAAGCACGGTCAATGCTCAGCCGACGCCTTTTCGTACCATGATCTCTTATTTTTGTCTTATAAAGTTCGTCCTCCTAAAGCTAAACCCAAAATCATTCTTCAGCGCAATTTTAGTGGTATGGATCAACATGCGTTCCGTGATGACGCTTGTAAAATCGATTGGACTCCTGTTTTTCTCGCTCAGTCTGTTAATGAACAAGTTGATGTTTTTAACTCCCTTGTAACAATATTGTATGACAAACATGCACCATTTCGAGCTACTAAGATAAAGCATCAACCGGCGCCATGGTTGACAGACGACATAAAAACGATAATGAATAAAAAAGTAGCGGCGAAAAGTCGATTTAAACTTCGACCTAATGACCACAACAGGGCAAGGTACGTCGAGGTTCGTAATCGCTGCAATAGGGCGTGTAGGGATGCGCTACGCCGCCACATCCATAATTCAGTTGAAAATGTAGATCTATCTAAAGTGTGGAAATTCCTTAAGTCGCTTGGAATTGGAAAAGTAAAACAAAACTTTATTTTACCCAATATTAATATTGACTCACTAAATCTCCATTTCTCTTCTTCATCATGTATCAATGATGCTGATAAAGCGACTACATTAGACAAACTGTCTACTGTATCAATCCCTAATCTTTCTCCCTTTGCATTTGACCAATTATCGGATTGTGATGTTAAAAAGAGCTTGCTGTCAATTACTTCTAATGCGGTAGGTGGGGACGGCATTAGCCGTAATATGTTAGTACCGATCCTAGATATCATCCTTCCAGTCCTCACTTTTATTTTTAACAGCTCCATTTCTAATGCTGTATTCCCATCCTCATGGAAAGACGCTCAAATAATTCCTTTGCCTAAAAAACGTAATCCTAAATCCTTTGCTGAATATCGACCTATTTCCATTCTCCCTTTCCTATCCAAAGTCCTCGAGCGTCTTGTCCATAATCAAATCAGTAAGTTCCTGTCCCATCATAATCTCCTAAACCCACTCCAATCCGGTTTCCGTCCTGGCCATAGCACTGTGACTACTTTAGTCAAGATCACTGACGACATCCGCCTCGGCATGGAAAACGGTCACCTTACTTTGCTAACTTTGCTGGACTTCAGCAATGCTTTCAATACAGTCGACTTCGACATACTTTTATCTTTGATGCGCTCACTTAACATATCTCCAACGGTAATTGAGTGGTTTCACAGCTACCTGCACGGAAGCAGGCAGCGGGTTCGCCTTGAAGAGAAATTCTCTACGTGGTGTGACCCGACGGCTGGTGTCCCGCAGGGTGGCGTTTTATCTCCTCTCCTCTTCGCTATATTTATCACTTCTATTTCTGAAAACCTTTCTTCTTCCTACCACCTATATGCAGACGATTTACAAATTTATTGCCAGGCACCACTTAATAATTTCGCCGAAGCTATAGAAACTACCAACGTTAATTTAAAACAAATTGTTGATTGGAGCCGAGCCTACGGACTCAAAGTCAACCCAAGCAAAACACAGGCTATTATGGTCGGCAGCTCCAGGTTGCTTTCCAAGGTAAACTGGGAAACCCTCCCCAAGGTTATATTTGATGGAGTGGATATCCCTTTTAGCAAATCAGTTGCTAACTTGGGTGTTATTGTTGATAGTTGCTTGAGTTGGGGGCCGCAGCTGCAAGCTGTCAGTCGCAAGCTTTACGCGTCCTCGGCCTCTTTAAGAAGATTGCGTAACTTTTTACCCACTGCCACTAAACTTGCGCTAGCGCATTCGCTGCTTTTTCCCGTTTTAGACTATGCTGACGCCTGCTATCTTGATCTCTCGGAGGACCAGCTAAATAAACTTGAGCGCCTTCAAAATCTTTGTATT
Source organism: Scoparia ambigualis (assembly GCA_963921215.1). Taxonomy (NCBI): domain Eukaryota; kingdom Metazoa; phylum Arthropoda; class Insecta; order Lepidoptera; family Crambidae; genus Scoparia; species Scoparia ambigualis. The sequence continues at coordinate 7,691,589 of OY992511.1, read as the reverse complement.
CGATTCATATTTGGCTTGCGCAAGTATGATCATGTTTCTGAGTACCGCGCTAAACTCAAGTGGCTTCCTATTCGTCTTCGCCGGAATACCCACATCCTCTCGCTTCTATATAACATATTGTTTAATCCCACCTATCCTTCCTATCTAAAGGAGCGTTTCAGTTTTCTTTATTGTTCGAACTCTCGCTCATTACGGTCATCAGAAAATCTTAGCCTTAGAACCCCTCTTCACAGCACCACCTTTTACGATTGTTCCTTCACTGTTGTAGCTGTTCGTCTCTGGAACTCGCTTCCAGTTGCGATCAGGCGTGCTCAAACCATTCACGCATTCAAGGAACTCGTGAAAAATTACTACCTTTCCCTTTAACCCTATCCTGCTACATAGCTGTCTTTGTCTCCTATTTCTTACCTGAGACTATTATGTTTAAGTATGTATATGTAAATATGTATATTACTAATATTTAATTATTTCATAGTTTTATAATAAATGTTATAATATAATTAATATTTCATTTTAATTATTTTCTTAGTTTTGCGTTTTATTGTGTTCTTAACTATGTTTTAAATATTTGCACCTCCGATCATAGAGTTTATAAGTTCTCTCCATCCGATTGGTTGTCTGGCAGAAATCGCTTTTAAGCAATAAGACCGCCAAATTGTAACTTTGTATTTTTGCTTTTTTATGTCTAAATGTTTGTGTTATTATGTTACAATAAAAGTATTATCTATCTATCTATCTATCTATACGGTCGCTCTCCCTTTTCTAAAGGACGCCCCTCAACTAGGTAAAACTCACCCTATCGCATTACGCAGATTCCTCAATATTGAGAAGAAGCTAATGGCGAACCCATCCCTGCGTTCTAAATACGTCGACTTTATGGCCGAATACATCGACTTAGGACACATGGCTCCCTGTCACCCAAATACATTCGCCCATAAACCTCACTTCTACATCCCTCACCATGGCGTATTTAAGTCAGGGTCGGACAAGCTGCGCATTGTTTTTGATGGTAGCTGCAAAAGCTCCAATGGTGTCAGCATAAATGAATGCCTACACACAGGCCCCGCCCTTCAACAGGACATTGTGGACATCATCATGTCCTTCAGAACGCATCCAGTCGTTTTCAGCACTGACATCCAGAGGATGTTCAGAAATGTGCTGGTTGCCCCAGACCAGAGACGGTATCAGCTGATACTATGGCGGTCCTCACCAGATCACCCTCTGCTCACCTACGCCCTCAATACAGTCACGTACGGCTTAAGATCAAGCCCATATCATGCAATCCGCACCCTGCTCCAGCTGGCTGATGATGAAGGCCATCGCTACCCTGGAGCCGCTCAGGTTCTTCGCAAGTCTATCTTCGTTGATGACATCTTGTGTGGTCATGACACGGTTGAATCCGCCCAAGCACTTCAGGACGAGTTGATAAGTCTGCTAGACCTAGGCGGCTTTCAGCTCAGTAAGTGGACATCTAACTCGCCTAAGCTGCTCGAGAGATTTCCCGACAACCAATGTGACATGCCCAAGGACTTCGACATGAACCCAGAATCCACGTCCATTAAGGTCTTGGGTATACAGTGGAGCCCTCAGTCAGACGAGTTCACTTACCGCATCTCTCTGCCCCCCATCACACATGTCACAAAGCGGTCTATTTTAAGCACCGTAGCCTCACTTTATGACCCAAACGGCTGGGTTTCCCCCGTTATCTTCCGCGCAAAGCTGCTGCTTCAGCAATTGTGGCTACTGAAGCTGGAATGGGATGAGCCCACTCCCTCTGAAGTGCAAACGGAGTGGCACCACATCTCGGAGGATCTGCCGCTGTTGTCTAGCATTCGCTTCCCTCGGCACGTTTGTGCAAGCAAAGGCTCAGCTGCATACTCGCTTCACGGGTTTGCAGATGCCTCTGAAGCCGGGTTTGCCGCCGTTGTTTACCTCCATGAGCTCGATGCCTCCGGAGATACTTTGGTACACTTGATTGTCGCCAAGTCGCGAGTCGCACCAATCAAGAACCGCCTCACAATCCCCAAGTTAGAGTTGTCGGCCGCCACTCTACTCTCCCAGCTCATGATCCGTGTGTCGGTTCAGTTATCGGCCCATATCAGTATACAACAACACATATGTTGGTCAGACAGTACGATAGTCCTGGCCTGGCTCAATACACCGCCTCACCGTCTTCAACCCTTTGAAGCCAACAGGGTAGTCAAAATCAGCTCAGGCTCACCAGAATGTACCTGGCGACACGTACCTTCTGAGCTCAACCCGGCAGATTGCGCAAGCAGAGGAATGTCTGCGCAATCCCTGTCAGCCCACGACCTATGGTGGTCTCCCACGTGGCTTGGACAGCCTTGTGAGTCTTGGCCTGCGATGCCCTTAGCTCTGGGCCATCACGCCCTGCCCGGCCTTAAGCCCAAACACGTCCCGTCACTGGTCACAGTGCCCGGTCTTGACTTTGACCTGCTCACTCGGTTCAGTTCACTAGACAAGCTCGTCGGAGTGACAGCTTGTCTAAAACGCTTTCTGCACAACTGCAGACACCACCCAGATTCGCGACGCTCAGGCCCCTTGTACGTCAGTGAACGAAGAGAGGCCCTACTTTACTGGGTGCGCAGTGTCCAGCACAATGAGTTTGCGGAGGACATCCACCGCCTTCAAACTGGCAAAATCTGCTCCGTCAGACTCCAGCGGCTGTCACCTCTCATTACAGATGAGCTCCTTAGAGTTGGTGGACGACTGTCCCATGCGTCTATCCGATATGACGCGCAGCACCCGCTCATACTTCCCAGCTCTAGCCCACTTGTAGACCTTATCATTGACCACTACCACAAAATACACTGCCATCCTGGCGCTGACACTTTACACGCTATCCTACGCCAACAATTTTGGATATTGTCCGCGCGCCGTATTATTAGACACCGAGTTTTTAAATGCATTAGATGCTTTCGTTGCCGGGCCCAGCCGCAAGCGCCCTTCATGGCCGACCTGCCAGCCGATAGAGTTACGCCTCAGCCAATATTTAGTCAAGTCACGACCGATTTTGCCGGACCATTCCTCGTTAAATCGAGGCGAGACGAGACGCCCACAAAATACGCGCGCTGCTATCTGCCTTATTATAGTGACTCCTGAACCTAAAGTGAAGAGCTCGACCTAAACGCCCTTAACCAGTGCCCCTAGTGAACTGTTTAGTGTAGTGACTGTGCGCCAGGAACCAACCTACATCGCCGCCCGCAAGCCTCGCCGCCCGTGGTCAGCTCGCACGACGGTTCCTGACTCATCATCCCTGTAAGTACATCCTTCCTACCTACCTACCTACCAGTTCCCTACGTACCCTACGTAATGTTAAACTCTTAAAAGCGTACTTTTGTATATTCGTGTGCCTCTCGACTAAGGCGGTTCATTTAGAACCGGTCTCGGACCTCAGCACGGAAGCGTTCCTCGCGGCATTACAGCGTTTTATAGCACGCCGCGGTGCCCCGGTTCTCATCCGCTCGGACTGCGGTACAAATTATGTAGGCGCTAGAAATCAGCTCATCGAAGTACAAAACTTTCTTGCCTTGAACAATGATACGATTGCGCACAAGCTCGCTGGTCAGCACATTACTTGGTTGTTAAACGTCCCTAAGGGACCATGGTTCGGTGCGTTACATGAGATCAACGTAAAATCAACAAAGCAACTTTTATATCGCGTAATTGGCGAACAGCACCTCACATTCGAGGAATTCTCTACCCTTTTGGCACGAATCGAAGCTGTCCTTAACTCTAGACCTCTCTGCCCACTTTCGTCTGATCCCTCAGACTTTGAGCCGCTTACAGCCGGACATTTCCTCATAGGCCGCCCACTTACGGCCCTTCCCGAACTATCCGTGGAAGATAGGCCGATCTCCACACGTAGGCGATTCCAAATGGTACAGGCCCTTTCCCAGCGCTTCTGGACGCTGTGGACCCAGTCCTACCTTCATACCCTCCAAACCCGCTCCAAATGGTTGTCCCCATCCTCCCCTCCCCGACTTGGCGAGCTCGTCCTCATCAAGGAGGACAACCTGCCTGCCCTCCAATGGAGACTGGGGCGCATTGCTCGCACCCTGCCTGGGAAGGATGGCGTCGTGCGGGTGGTAGACCTGGACACCGCGAACGGACATCTTCGGAGGCCTGTATTCCGGATCGCCAGGCTCCCAGTGGATGAGCCCCCCCTGGCCCCCGGAGGATGTTCCCGCCAAAGCCGGGACGGACTCAGCGGTTGTTGACGACCGCGTCCGCCTGTCTGCCGCGGCGCCACCGCTGCGCGAGCCGCCGCCGCTAGCTTGGTGAGCCGCGCGCGCCGACCAGTCTTCTGCTAGCTAACGCGAGACGCCCACAAAATACGCGCGCTGCTATCTGCCTTATTATAGTGACTCCTGAACCTAAAGTGAAGAGCTCGACCTAAACGCCCTTAACCAGTGCCCCTAGTGAACTGTTTAGTGTAGTGACTGTGCGCCAGGAACCAACCTACATCGCCGCCCGCAAGCCTCGCCGCCCGTGGTCAGCTCGCACGACGGTTCCTGACTCATCATCCCTGTAAGTACATCCTTCCTACCTACCTACCTACCAGTTCCCTACGTCGCGTAGTCGCCACGTCTGAGTGGCGACTACAAAGACAAAAGACAGTCAGTTAATAATATTACATTGGAATATCTTTAGACACAATAATCAGAGAAATAAGTGGGTCCTGTTGAATGTTGGCTTCCTACCTCTGTTCAATAAGTGATATCATAAGACATAAGTTATTGCATTGAATAATTAAGTTCTTAATGTGAAAAGGATATTTGGATGATAGCAAGCCTTGAGATAAACTCTATTGATTTATGTGGAATAATAAGAATTTAAATGCTAACACATAGTTCATAATGTAAGATGAAATTAAATTTCGAGGAGAGATGTAAATTCTCAGTTTAAAGAATTAAAGCCGCAGGCTAATTAATGTTAAAGTCAATGTGACGGAACTATAACTACACAATGAGATGTATAGTACGCTATGGAGCGGCGGTGGGGCTCATAAATTGCACAAGACCTTTTATGTATCATGCTATTGTTAATAAATAAATAATACCTGCAAGCTAAGCTATCATCTGATGTCTCTTTGAGTGGTTAACAGATCTTCCCCGTAGCTGCTGTGAAGGATTTAGGTCACAGTTCAGACGGAGTCATTGCTAGGCTACACATATCTATAATATTAGTTATTGACGGGTAGGAAATTAGGTCAGGAGAAAATAAGTTAACACGGGGTTAAGCCAATTACTAAACTTTCACGAAAAGAACTTGAGTTACTTAAATGCGGTTTAACAACGGAGGGTTCACTAGACGATCTGGCCAAAATAGTATTTATTATAATATTACATTGCTTGACTGAAATTCACTGCAAATAGAATTAAGCTATGCTAAGGTTTCATCATCATACAAACACTACGCACTCCACAAAAACTCCAGACACAACCATTAGATTGTAGATAAATTAGGTTAAATAGTTTTAAGAATTAGATAATAAGTTAAGTTAAGGTTGAGGCGGCGATGATGTGTGTATGGATTATAAGGTAGAACTAGGTTAGAGAATTAGGTTAGGTGGAGAAGTTATAGTTTGCACTTGGTGCAAACTTGTAAAAACAACCAACCATAACTGTAAAATTGACTCTCTAACAAGGTTTGCTTTAACGTACTCGAAATGTTAAAAACACGAATGTGTTTGTGTTAAATCTACTTGCTTTTAATGTTAGATTAACCTGCGAACTCAAGGTTGTGTTAACTGAGTTACTATATTGGATCAACTCGTACTATATTGTTGGGTCAACCCAAAATATTTTGCGTATAACTATCAGTATTTTAGCAAAATCGTTTTGTTGATTCGATCAATGTCAAGGTGTTGAACTTACCAACTTTAAAGGTTAAATGTACTTTCAACAATGGGTAGGGCTAACAGTCCTGCACTGTTGAACCAACTTTTGCTGTAATAGTTAGATCAATATGTATGTTTTGTTGAATTAACCTCAATTAAATGGTAAAATTAACAGTGTAGTTTTGTTGAGGCAATAAGTGTCTTGGTGTTGTATTAACCCATAATCAATAGTAATTTTAACAAAGCAGTTTTGTTGTGTCAACATCTACTAATTTAGTTGGGAACACTCAAAATATTTTGTAGTATCAACCTAGACATAATAGTATTTTCAACAAAACAGTTTTGTTGTGTCAATAAGTGCGTTTGTGTTACATCTACCTGATAAAATACTATTGAATCAACCCTTTCGAAGTAGAGGTTAGATTAACACGAGCTACAATGTTGTATCAACTTACGCTATAATGGTTAGGACTTAAACTTGGATTATATTGTCAAATAATTATTCAACTTAGGGTGAATATACTTAAGAGGGTTTACGCATTTCGGTTTCCCATTTAAATTTCCAAGTCAACATTTTTAAAAACCAGTAGGCCAATTTTGATGAAACTCGGCATGCTGTGGTAAAATATAGAAATCTAAATAGTTTGTTGAAAACATTTCCAATAAACGTTTATATAACTAAGTTATTGCGATTTTAAACTTTCTATAGTGAACTTTAAATCGCAATATCTCAGACAAATAAACCTTTTTTTAAAATGTTATCGACAAACTATTTAGATTCCTGTATTTTACTTTAGCATGCAAAGTTTCACTAAAATTGCCTTATTGGTCTTTAAAAATTTCGAAAATTGTATGGGAAACCGAAATGCGTAAACCCTCTTATTGGATTACCTTAACTTGAATCATGAAATTAACCTCGTATACCATTATAAAGTAGTTAATTTGTCAATATAATTCAAATGGTCCTAACAATTATAGCGCAAGTTGATTCAACATTGTACCTCGTGTTAAGCCAACATTTTCTTTGAGAGGTTGATTTAATAGTTTTTTTATTTGTGAGGCTAGTACGCTAAGTTTTATGTCGGACATAAAGCATTCGTCCCTTTCTGGCAAATATGCGTGTGCGAGAGGGACAAATGCTTTACGTCGGACAAATAACCGAGCGTGCTAGGGGGACAGGTAAATGCAACAAAAAATATTGACACAACAAAACTGTTTTGTTGAGAATACTATTATGTCTAGGTTGATAATAGGTTCAAAACATTTTTAGTATTCCTAACAAAATTTGTAGAAGTTTACACAACAAAACGGCTTTGTCATAAATACTATAGATTCCAGGTTAATACAACACTAAGACACTAAAATAGAATGACCTAACATTATTTAAATCACACAGATAGAAGGTAGGTAGAAAGTAGACACGACACTAAACAAAAGTATCTTCTAACTAATACATAGATGTACATATTTTTAGCCTAACTAAGAAAACAAGTTGGTTCGACATAGCAAGTACTGTAAAAAGAACATTAAAAAACGATTCATACGGTAAAAAAATTTGTGGCCACAGTATTATAATATTTAGTTTCGTCTTCATTAGTTGACGGATATTTTTGTTATATCCTGAAATACCTATTATACTTAACAAAATTGTGAATGCTGCCAAAACTGTTGTTGAAGTGACATATTCATAATCATTATACATAATTATATTCACGACTTTATCCTCGAAGCCTTAGTCAGAGACTAGGCAATGAGGACAGCAAAAGTCCACTTTTCACCAAATAGCGACTGCACATGCTGTTGGAAGTATGTGCAGTGTTTAGTCCGTTAGTCGCCTTTTACGACACCCAAGGGAAGAGAGGGGGTGGTAGTATTCTCTCACCGTTACGCGACACGGGTAACTTCGTCATCATCAGCCTATAAATGCCCCACTGCTGGACACAGGTCTTCCCACATAGGGAGATTGGACTATTAGGTGTGTGGTGGGACTTACATACTCAAATAGGACTAATATTCTAGCCTCTAGGATTTATAATAAACTTTATCACTAACCAACGCATACATAATTATAATCACGACTTTTATCACCAAAGGATTAGTCAGAGACTAGCAATGAGGACAGCAAAATCAGTCCTCTACCATAGTCCAATTTTCACCAAATAGCGACTGCACAAGTACCCAGCGTGACGTGTGGTGAGCCCATCGCCGCTCTATGCTGTTGGGGTTATTTGCGTCTTTAGTCCGTTAGTCGTTTACGACACTCAAGGGAAGAAAGGGGGTGTAGTATTCCTTCACCGCTACGAGACGCGGCTGCTGGTAATCAAAATCAGTAACCACAGAGGTAGTAAATTATATTTTTGCTTTTTTTATTATTTTTATAGACCAAACTCTTTATTATTTTTGTAGTGTTAGTGAAACTATGATCACTTATAAAAACTGAACTCAATCCTATACTAAATCGTAGCATGCCTCTATTCGTGGCAGCTTAGACATACCTTTACATAATTTGACGTATGTGTTTTGGCAAAATATTTTTTTAAGGATCACTTCGTCATGTTTCTTTTATAATAGATTAAAAAATTTAGATACAAGCTAAATTACGCATCTTGAGTGTAATACCTACTACACAATTTGGAAACATATTTACTTTATTGTACAGTAAAATGAGTTTATCATAAACTCATTTGTTAAAACCTTTTCATATTAAGTTTTGGTACTATTTGTAAACCACTTTGTATTTGATTAATCTGTTTATGACCGTTTGTTACCCTATTAAATAAAATAAAATGTTGTCTCTTAGTTTGCTCCACTACTAAACGAAATGAGTACCTGAACATCTCGCTACGTACTCTTTCTGTGCAGTTGTTTGGAGAGTGTTGTTTTGCATCTAGTTTTATCATCATCATCATCATCATCATCAGGCTATATACGTCCCACTGCTGGGCACAGGCCTTCCACGTGGACAATAGCACGTGGGTATATTGGGTCAAAACCCACCACGCTGGCCTAATGCGGGGTGCGCGGTTTTAACGTCTGCCATCTTGCGACAACAACCGGGACCAACGGCTTAACGTGCCTTCCGAAGCACAGAAGAGCTCGAGATATTTTTAATTGGTCACCCATTCAGCGACCCGGCATTGCGAGAGTTGCTTAGCGGGCAAGATCGCAAGCCGAACGCGCTAGCCGCTGCGCCATCGAGCTCCTCAAGTTTAGTTTTATACGTGATTCAATTAGTAAGACAATTTAGCTACTTATATTGCTTCTAACTAATACTTACGAAAAAATATGTGTGTGTACAACTCTTGTGAAAGCACAAAAGAACATCTAACACAATTTCGAGAAGGAAGCAATTGGTAAATTCGAAACACGTCGTTGCTGTTTTCTGGTTTTACGACTGCTGTAATCAGCGCCAAGAGGCTTTTAGTCTGTGAGCGTTATTTATGGCGCTGCGGGATCGCATTTTGTTTTTCGGATTCGTTTCACATTTCAGATGTAAATTAAAATATTTTTAATAAATTTCTATTGAGATTAATATCAAAAAGTCTTCACAAATAAAAAAGATATCCTGATGAGACTAAATGTTGTGATAACAAATTTTAACAAGGAAATTACTTTCTGATATACCAAATCAGAAAAACAATATATTCTGATTGAAATTTCTACAACGCTGTTTCACATAGTTCACAAAAAAATCAAGATCATCAAAGTGTAGATGTTGCTTTTGTCTTTGAAAGTAAATGAACGAAATAAATTAAATTTTGGCGGTGTCATATAAATAATGGTGGGTGAGAGAGTATACAATATACAGTTTCCTATATATTTAATTAGTAGACATTGAGACATACTTAGTAGACAAGTGTTCTTGTGATTTATTTTACAAGCTTCTAATTAATTCCAATGGGTGTATTTGCATGTTTGGGTCAAATCTTGCAAGGAAGATTTAAAGTACTTCCAAGTGACCGATCGCCTAAAATTTGGTGTAGCCACAAAATAGACAAAATAGAGAGGGTTTCAGAAAGCCCGCTCTGGCCGTTCTCGAAAATAACTACCTAAACTGGCTAGACTACCTAAGGTTGCTACTGTACTAACTCCGAATTTTGAAATAAGTAGGTTAGGTGCTTCATGTTTACACATGTATCTTATTATACCTACATGCCTAAATGGGTAGCAGAACATTATTTATCTAAAAGCATGTTCATAAGTTCATAAAACATATCGACTCTACTCGAGGTCACACACGACGATAAAAGTTCAAACTATGGTGGCTAACCGCCATTTTACGTGCATTGTGCTATGGTGTTATACCTACCTACCTAGTGATCCCGCCAAAAAAACATGTGTATTAAGAAAGTTCAGTATTTTTTACGCAAGTAGGTAACATGTTGTTTTCTCCTTAACTTGGCTGGCACACTACCGTGCGTCTAGATAAAAAATATATCTAAGTAAAATATTATTTAGGTTAGGATTTAATTAATGGCATTCTCTCCTCAACTTGGCTGGTACACTGCAGTGTGCCTGGATAAAAAAACCATTAGGCAAAAAAGATCTCTGAACATACAGACGGACGGACAACGAAGTGATCCTATCGTTTCTTTTATAAGTACTTTTGAGGTAGGTACGGAACTCTATTCTTTCGTTAAAATGTTTCTTAAATGAAAATGAAACGATCTCACGGATGCCGCCTGCCTGCCGGACGGGCTGGATCATACTTAGTCGTTATACCTACCTACCTCGTAGGTAGGTAATACCAGGCATGGATCAGCGTAGCGAAGGTAAGTAGGTACTACCAAGATTCATGCGTCTCCTGCGCTTGGGCCGCCCGCGCCCCGACAAAGAGAATTAGATAAGTACCTATTAGGTACCTAAGTACACCTATCACATTATTAACCTAAAACACTGGTGCTATACCTACCAGCGAATGATAAGTTCAGGAAAAAGTACCTATAAGTCCATTTCTGCAGAGTTTGAATATGCAATAAACAATGAATGATTGATCGTTATCAAAACTTATCTATAGGTAGGTACCTACTAACAAGAGAAAACCGAGTTTTACCTACCTTTCAACATCTTTAGGATACGTGAAGAACGTATAATCACAATTTCGAGTTGTATTCAAACATCCAAAGACACTGCAACTGTAATAATGACGAGTATCCATTTTTTCAATGCGTAGCTAACAATAGTAACGTGATAGTAACAATCGCGCGACAGCCGGACTGAAAGCCAGGCTGAGACTGCCTGAAACGGTCAATGTGTGCGTGAGCAAAATGGCGCTTAGTTCCGAGCGGACCATCTGTCCGGGCGCGCCGCGCGGCCGTATACTCGGGCGCGCCGCGCGGCCGTATACTTAATTTGTGGTGTAGCTACGTAACTTCGATAACAATACAATAATATTGCACCATGAAGCTGGTCCGGTGACGCAGTCGGAAGGTGGTCATAGGAACTCTGCACCTAACAAAATAAATGCGCCGAGTTTGGTTTCGTTTTATGATATTGAACCGGTAAACGAGCATACGGAGCGCCTAATAGAAAGAAAGCTGCACAGAAGCCTATGGACGCGCGCACTACCGAAAGATACGACGACGCGCGCTTTGCTGACCGCGTTAAAGCTTCAGTTCTTATGCCTCTACGCAGAAGTGAGCTCTTATTTTCTCGCAAGGCAATAACAGGAAAAAGTACTTTATTTGTTCCCCTTTAAGGTTGATTTTACCCCTGTAATTATACTGGATGTAGTAGGTACCTTTAAACCGCAACACAGCATTGTTAAACAACGCTGTTTAGCAGTGAAATAGGTATTTAAGGTCATGTCGTATCCTGGGCAGTATGTTATAATACCTCCCCAAGTACCTATTAGATGGCTTAATTCAAATGCAAATTCTAAATTCCAATATTTTATTCAATTGAGGCTATACAATAATTGAGTACTTATGAAAGTCATAGCGCCAACGTTTCATAGGTCTATAGGCCGGGAGACCATTTACTGTGAATATCTAGCAAGAAACTCAGCTGTAGGACATTAAATGCCCTTGGAAATAATGAGAGAAAAAGAACTCCCTTTCGTTAAATGCATCAAATAACGATTGAAAAGCGCCCTTACTATCTTAGAAGGATACTTTCCACTACAAGTAATACATATAAATTAAGTCCCAAGATCGCTACCAAAACGCGGAAGCTGTAGTATTTTTGAGTATTTTACAGTACTCGTAAATCCGGTTAAATGCAATGCAATTTTCCCAATGACACGCAATAAAGGCTTGCATCATCAAGATACTTGAGTGTTTCAATATATTCGTTATTCCGGTCAAATGCAATTTATCCGGGGGCACGCAATAAAGACTTGGTACAGACCGATTCGGTCAACAGTCAAGCGGGTGAAGCCAACAATTTAAAGTCTTATTTGGCTACCCTGCCTGAAATTGTAGAATACCGTCCAGTGCAACCCTTAAGTCTGATAGGATAAATTGTTTACTAGAAAAAAAAAGTCTAAAGAAAGCTCGAATGGGAATCGAACCCATGACTTTTGGATTGCCGGTCCACTGCTTTAACCGCTAATCTACCGGGACCCAAGAACACTCGTTGAATTCTTTGTAATATCTTTATTATTGAAATTTTGTATTCACTATGCTACAGGTATATTAATAGGATGAAATGTTTACTAGAAAGAAAAATCAATTAAGTCGGATGTTGACTTAGAGTATTCAACTGCTTTAAGGATGTTGACAATAGATCCTGTACTATTAGAAACTTTTTGGAAATACGTATTTTAAACACGTATTACAACACAATTCTTAATAACTATTGTTTTTTTTTTGCATTTTTAACGTTCAAATGTGTGTAATGGTAATGTGTACAGGGGTGGCGCTGCGCCCAGGTTTGCGTTCGGCGGGAGTGCGTTCGATTCCCAATTAAGGTAGGTAGTAAATTTTTCAACGTTTCAATATCCTAACGTATCACATAGATAAGTTTTGTATTTATTTATTTGGCACATCCTTTCCTAATCCAATTAAATATTCATATTGATATAACTACGAGTACAAACAGATTCCAAAAGCTAACACTTAAGTTTGTACAAACTTGAATTAGCTGTATTTGACTTAAGATCTATGTAGGTATTAAAAGGTAGGTATTCATGAAAGCACCAATAATAAATGATCACACAGATAAAAACAAAATAGTGTGGAAAGGAGTCTCAGAAAATTCCATTATCTTTTCAAAAACTTAACCCTAAACTTAGATATGGGTAATGATGCGCTTGTTGGCGCAGGAAGCGGTGCAATATGTGGCGTCGGGAAATGTAATAACACAACGGAAGTCGATTCATAGCTGATTATTTATTGAGAGAAAAACAGGGTTTTTATAGTAATGTAAGAATATTAGAATTATAAATTGTTCATAAGAGTATCCAATTAAAGTTTATAAAAGTATCAGATTACATGCTATGCTACACGTTTACCTTAAATAGAATATTAATTTATAATAGAAACAATATTATCTTTGTCAGACGGTGTTTGATGTATACAGTGTATTCTATTACGACATTTATTGAGAGAAATACAGGGTATTTATAGTAATATAAGAATGTTAGAATTATTAGTTGTTTAGAAGAGTATCCCATTAAGCTTATAAAAGTATCAGATTACATGCTACACGTTTACCTTAAATAGAATATGAATTTATAATAGAAACAATATTATCTTTGTCGGTCGGTGTTTGATGTATACAGTGTATTCTATTACGACATTTATTGAGAAAAAAACAGGGTTTTTATAGTAATGTAAGAATGTTAGAATTATTAGTTGTTTAGAAGAGTATCCCATTAAAGCTTATAAAAGTATCAGATTACATGCTACACGTTTACCTTAAATAGAATATTAATTTATAATAGAAACAATATTATCTTTGTCGGTCGGTGTTTGATGTATACAGCGTATTCTATTACGACATACCTATATTCATACAAACACTCACAACTATTATCGTCAAAGGGTTAGTCGGACTAGGCAATGATGACCGCAAAAGCTGTGCTATGTCCCAATCCACGTTTCACCAAACCAAAACTGCACATCTGATCAGCGTTCTAGGTAGTGAACCCATCACTGCTTTATGCTATTGGATGGATTATTTTTTTTTATGTTTACGCTCACACCAAACACCAATTATCTAGACCAATATACGTATTCTTTTGAAACCCGCTAGTATGGTAAGATAACGGTACCCGTACCCGTGGTACTTACTGTAGTACCACAGGAATTCTTTTTTGCCAGTTAATATCCTGTCTGGTAGTACCACGGGAGATTTCACATTACCCCTGGTACTACCTACTTATCAATTTAATATTCCCTACAAACGTATTTTGAGGTACGCTTATGCTTGAAAAATTGAGTGTTGGAGCATTGACCTCGAGAACCTTTTTTAAATATGTGGTACTGGTTAGCAGTGATAGTATAAAAAAAAAAACAAAGAACAAAAAAAAAAAAAAACAAAAAAATCCCAAAAAAAGGTTCTACAACACTAGACTTTTAAAGCATTAACTCTAAAATACGTTTTTCGGAATAACATTAAATTGATAAGTAATACCAGGGGTACCTAATGTAAAATCTCCCTTGGTAGGTACTACCAGAGGATAGTAGTACAACGGACAAAATAAAATTCCGTGGTACCAGTAAGACCATCGGTGTACCACGGGTAAGTACAGACCCAGACCCGAAATTAATTTAGAAAAACAGTTTTTTTCTAAATTGACTCGACCGGGAATTGAAATCATGACCTCAGAGATGGCGCGACGTCGTCGTCTTTAGTCCATTAGTCGATTATGATTACGCAAGTAAAGCACCACAATGCTTCAGCTGGCACATCGAGTCGTTGGTTCCGGTTGTAATCTTGAGATGGCAGTCCTTATACTAAGTACAGTCGTTTGCACGAAGTTAAAATATAGGAAGTTCGAGATATTTTGATTTGGTGTCCAATCCTTTTGTGAAAAATTTGGGATTTTTATTTGTGGCAAACAATTTGCATTTTCGTCATCCAAAACAACCTTTTGTTTTGACGAACCGTATGTCATAGGTATGTAGACTACATAATATACCTTAACAAGAGCATTAATTCTTTCTTGTCTTGTTCAAGTAATTGACCCTTTCTAACCCTATGAATCCTACTGATATTATAAACGCGAAAGATTGTAAGTATGGATGGATGTATGTTAGGCTGATTTCACAGTCACGCGTTTGATATGCGCCGGCCACACGCGCGCGCTTACAATTATTACACTACATAATAGTTGAGCGTTTGAACTGCGTGCTTGACTATGAAACGCAACTACTACCTAGTGTAATTGTAACCGCGCGCGTGTGGCCGGCGCAGATCAAACGCGTGACTGTAAAATCAGCCTTAAGGCGAGGTATTTCGAGTGCTTCCCTCTCGTTCTCTCGACGGTACAACGGTAAGGGACGGGTATAACAGCGAAGCGGCGCGAATAATCGCGTTTTATATTTTAAAAAATTGATAGATGTAATAAATAAAAAACCATCGGTTATCATAACTAAAGTTATTTACGAGCTTCATTTTAGTAAATGACTCATAATATCAAATCACTTATTTTAGGAATAAAACCTGGAAAAGAAGATAAAATGACACAAAAATATGTAACTTTGTGAATTTATTCTATCGAGCCAACTTTATAAAATCGTGTTTCTATCGGGTGTATTTCACAGAATAAAGCCTCAACAATATTTCATAATTTTTGCAGATTTTAATTTTACTGTTTACTACTTCAAAAAGTAATTCTAAGAACGTGTTATTTTAGTTTTTCACTAACACCTAGCCTTAATACAGGTTATAAACTATCTGTGTGCCGTATTTCATCCAAATCCATTCAGTAGATTTTACGTGAAAGATTAAGGCTAGGTGTTAGTGAAAAACTAAAATAACACGTTCATAGAATTACTTTTTGAAGTAGTAAACAGTAAAATTAAAATCTGCAAAAATTATGAAATATTGTTGAGGCTTTATTCTGTGAAATACACCCGATAGAAACACGATTTTATAAAGTTGGCTCGATAGAATAAATTCACAAAGTTACATATTTTTGTGTCATTTTATCTTCTTTTCCAGGTTTTATTCCTAAAATAAGTGATTTGATATTATGAGTCATTTACTAAAATGAAGCTCGTAAATAACTTTAGTTATGATAACCGATGGTTTTTTATTTATTACATCTATCAATTTTTTAAAATATAAAACGCGATTATTCGCGCCGCTTCGCTGTTATACCCGTCCCTTACCGTTGTACCGTCGAGAGAACGAGAGGGAAGCACTCGAAATACCTCGCCTTAACACATAGGATACTTTTTATCCCAATATTCTTACGGGAACGGGAACCACGCGGGTGAAACCGCGAGCGGCCGCTAGTATTTAAATAGAGTCTAATAATTTACTTGAAAGTATGTAGATGATGTACAATTGACATTGAAACGAGTAACGACTTTATGGAAAATGAGCTGATCGCTTTGTGTATTTTTTTCAATATAAATTTTTATGAACATAACAAAATTATGTTTGCAGTCTCGCCACGTAACTGAGGCGGCGGGACCAATTTAAATCTAAATTACCCACACCACTGGGTTATGTAATCGTTAAGTGTTGCTATAAAAAAGTGTGTTAGGATTGCAGCAAGTGGAAAGCTTCAGCAACATACAACAACATAAAACTCAGGTGCGATCGAGTATGGAGTATTGTTCCCATCTATGGGACGGCTCCGCAAAATACCTCCTCGATGCACTTGATAGACTGCAAAGGCGAGCGGTACACATTATTGGAGATGCTGAGGTCACAGCTTAGCTTGAGGACCTCCAGCTGCGTAGAGACACTACTACGGAGAGTGTTCTGAAGAACTTTTTGATCTTATCCCACCCTCTCCTTTCCTCTCCCGGACTACAAGTTCTGGTCTTAGGAACCACCATCATACTGTACAGACTATCAGCACTCGTACTAAAAAATTTGGCAAGTCGTTCCTCTGTAAGACCATTCGGCTTTGGAATTCTTTGCCAGCGCATGTGTTTCCCAGCTCCTACAGTCCCGGGTCTTTTAAGCAGGGCGTGAAACGGCATTTATGCAGGCCGTCATGAATGGGTGCGCTCGTTATCGTGCTTATTCCACGGTGGGGAGCGCTCTCATTATTTTGGACTGCATCGGCTGCTTACCATCAGGCAGGATGCAGTCACTATGACGAGCCATTAAAAAAACAAAAAAAAATACGTGGGTTAACGACTATTATCCCCAAAGGGTTAGTCAGAGACTAGGCAAAGATGACCGCAGGAGCAGTCCACTGCCATAGTTCACGTTTGGGGCCGTCCATTAATCCAGTGATGTTTTTTTAGCATTTTTTTAACCCCACTTCCACTTGGTGATATGTGGTGAGGTTTAAGACTAACACCCCGCCCCCCACCCAAAATCACGTGTATGTTTTAGTACTTACCTACTAAAAATCTTAAAATTTTTAGAATATTTATTATCTTTAAATACAGGTAGAAGTATTAAGTATAATCTAGTTTTATTCTAAAAAATTAAGGATCATGATAAAAATGTCTAGACAGAAAGGTTGCAGGTTGTTTTTTTTTAACGGCGAGTCAAAATCTCACTCACTACACGCCGCTTTCGATTTAGATATCGCGCGATTGACGAAAAAATAAAGACACGACGTCTTACTACACTCCCCTCCCCCCTTGTGATTTTTCGTGATTTTTGCCAAACCCCCTCCCCCCCCCCCCTTTCGAGCCTCACGTGATTAATAGACGGTCCCTTTCACCAAATTTCAACTGCAAATGTGCTCAGCGTGATAGGTGGTGAGCCTATAGTGTGTGTATATATGTATATTTTTATTATACTTATTAATATATATTTATTTATGCTTAATATTTATGTATTATATCTATATATGTTGTATTTATGTTTTGTATTAAGTAATTACTTATCTGTTATTACTTTAACTGTTTTGTTTCATCGCCTTACTTCTAGTCTCCCACATCCTTACCGGTTTACTGGTAGAAAATGAGATGTGGCGTTAAGTACGCCTTTTGCAGTTTTTGTTTTGCAATGAAGATTAAATAAATAAATAAATAAAATATTTTTTTACTCGCTCTTACCCATTTCGCTGAGGTCCACCGAAATGGGTAAGGGAGAGTTCTGAAGAGAGGGAAGAGTAAGGAAGAGAGTTACCTTGAACGAGAATGCACAAACCTGGGTTTTTCTGCCATTAGCTCGACCAGGTCTTCAGATCCCCACTTAGAGACATGATCGAGAGTCAGGTTTAGTTTGGCAACCAGTTCTTGCCTTTACACCACGATATCGGCTTGCTTTGCCGCAGGATGGCCAAGTACCGCTCATGCACCGTACTTTCATCCACATAACAATAAATATTGCCCGAGGACAACATGTCATTGATATATGAAGAAGAAATAGCAAGGTAGAAGAAGAAATAGACTTTGTAGAACTCGGAGGAACTATCCTCACAAAGGACACGAATCCTTCGCTCTTCCAGAAAGTCTGCAACCCAGGCGCACAAAAGGGGCGGCACACCGAAGGCCGGCAACTTGGAAAGAAGGGAACGATGCCCTTGATGACTCTATCGAAAGCTTTGGCGATATCAAGGCTAACTGCCAGGGATTCGCCATGCTTGTCCATCGCTTCACCCCACGCGTGAGTAACGTACGCTAGAATATCACCCGTTGATCGCTTGGGTATGAAATTGACACCTAGGTAATAATCTTTATTCACCGTTTGTCTCTCTGGAAGACATTCGTAGTGTTTGATTTTCAAACGGCTTTAACGCGGTTTTTTGGGTTTCGACTCCTTTTATTTATTTATTTATTTTATTGTTGAACAAAGTGTTTTTTTTCATAATTTTTGTTTCTAAAAGTTCTTTAAATATCCGAAGACATGTATTTTGTTTGTTAAAGTCATTTAAAGTATAAAGAGTTCTATAAAAACGTATTTTTATTTGGGGTCACCGGCACCCCATGTTGTATTTTGTGAAATAAAATATCGTGTTGTGGTTCTAGAGTTAACAATAATAAAAATAAGCAATTTAATCCAAGAACAATAATAATAAAAGCAGAAATCATAATCATGCAAATTGACAATTTTCAATAAATAATAATTATAGAGTACAACAAATTAGATTTACACATCGACACATTAAGGTTACTTTAGGCCAACAATAGGTGGTCATAACACATCTCAGAATTAGTTATTATTCTATGCATCACATCATATCAAGAACAATCCCTAGACTTGTCTTAAAATTATGCATGCGACCTGAGAAGATATCAATTTGGTATTGTTTTTTTAAGCCACCTTCATTTATTAGATCGATCTTGATACCGTGTAATTTATTAACAATAACAACTGGCAATCCTGTTCAACGGAGAGTAATAACCTAAGTTTGATTGAGCAAAATCAACACAATAAGGTTTATATTTTTTACAGCATCTTGACTTACTCCTAGGTACACAAATATTTAACTTTGACAATAAATAAGAAGTGTCCGTCAGATTGTTAAACAATTTAAATAGAAACATACTGTCCAGCAGCACTCTACAAGATTGAAGAGATCTCAGATGGAAATGTCGGAGCCGATCATTATAAGATGGCAGTTTCTTAGCTAACCTAGAACTATAGGACAAGTGCCATAGGAAACGCTTCTGGACGCTCTCCAAGCGTTTGTTGTATACATCGTAGTGAGGGTTCCACACGACACTGCAATACTCAAAAGTGCTACGCACGATGGCGTTATAGACCGCGATTTTAGTAGTGGGCTTCTTAAAAACCTTACAAGTGCGCAACAAAAAACCCAGGGATCTAAAACCTTTCTTAGCAACGTTGTCGATATGCAGATTAAAACGTAATTTACTGTCAAGTATGACCCCTAGGTCTCGAATATGGTCTACTTCTGTTAAAGTCTCTGCATGAATACTGTACACTCTAAAAACTAAGTTATTTTTTCTAGTGAAACGGATGATATGACACTTATCTATGTTTAAGGTCATGCTATTAAGTTGACACCAAGCAACCAACCTGTCTAAGTCATTTTGGAGCAATTGTGCTTCACTTGCCGAGTTGACCCGCCTGAAGAACTTCAAGTCATCAGCAAACATGTAGAAACTTGAATTCACAAAGCATTTATAAATATCATTGATAAACAAATTAACAAAACAAAGGTCGCAAATGGGAACCCTGAGGAACACCTGACAAGGTAGCAAAAGGTTCCGATGAATAACCTCCCACCACAACCTTAGATTTCCGGCTTGTCAGATAGGATTTACACCAGTTCAACAAACTACCGTCAATCCCAGACAAGTAAAGCTTATGAATAAGCAAGTCATGATTTACGCGGTCGAAAGCCTTACTGAAGTCAGTATATATTGCGTCAAATGAGTGGCCGTGATCTACTCCATCAGCAAGGTCTACGACAAAGAAAATTAAGTTGGTAGCTGTCGATCTCGCCTTAACAAACCCATGCTGTTCAGGTGTAATGATCTGTTTAAAATTATATGAAAGAACCGGGCACGTCAGTATTGCGAAAACCTTCGCAAATACTGGAATAAACGATATAGGTCTGTAATTCTTAACGACGCTGGCGTCACCACCCTTAAAAAGTGGCAGCACCAGAGACTCCTTCTAGGCTTCTGGAAATACACCGGAACAGAGAGATTCGTTAAAAATAATGGATAAGGGCAGTGTCAATGCAATAGCGCATTTAACCACAAAAACTTTTCGAGGCGCTATTCTGAAGATTGTTGACTTGTTTGCATATCGTGCTCATAAACCCATGTCTCGTCGCCAGTTATTATGCGGTTCGTGAAGGTGGAACCCTTAGAAGCTCGGGAAATCATGTATGCAGCAACCTGCTTTCGATGCTCTTTTTGGACAAAATTGAGCTCTTTTAGAACTTAGCGTGCGGCGACGCGTTTCATGCCCAAAATGTCAGTCAGAATATTATGACCGGATTTAAGAGATACGTTTACCTCTAGAGCTAACTCTCTAAATCTCATACGACGATTTTCAAGTGCCAGACTTTGATATTAGGTCAAGAGAGAAAGGCATTTGGTATAAAACCATACAGTATGAGCCTCTGCGAGTTCCTTGGTTTGCCAACTATAGTTTGAAAAGAAATGTAAGTAGTCATTTAGCTCATAGATTAATATTGGGTCATTACCCTTCAAAAAAATTTGCTTACTACCTAATGAAAAAAGTAAACTAACCTAATTGTGATGTTTGTGGCACGTTAGATGATATACAGCATGTACTTTTGGAATGTATAAAGTTACAAACCGAAAGAGTTCCCATATACAATATTGTTAAAAAATCTTTAGATGTAGGCATATTACAGAGCATGACCCGCTATGATGCTCTATGATCTTGCTTCTAAATATAAATAGGTTTAAGTTTATAAAGTTTGATTGGACTGGCATGTTTTCTAATAACAAAAGTCCATTATTAAGAAGTAGATTAAAAAAAGTACCAGACTCTTGATTAGATTGATGTTTTCATCATTCGCAGCGGTTGGGGGCCGACCAGAACGAGGCAAATCAACTACCACTTGTCGGCCTTCTTTAAATACTTCATACCATTCATATGCCCGTGTTTTTGAGATACACGAATCACTGTAAGTCTTCTGCAACATTTTTAGTGATTCGGTACAGGAAATTGCGTTTGATACGCAAAACTTAAGGCAAACTCTTTGTTTAACAAATGCTTCCATAGTAAAATCGCAGAACACTTAAAACAATTAAATATAAAAACGGCAGCTGTAATTACACTGAGTTACATAAAGCGCTCAAATTTCGCGCGGTAACTCAGTACAGTGCTATATAAAAAAATAGGTCGATATGTTTATCGCGCGATCTGTAATTTTTGAATTCCCGGTACTTTTTACACAGAGTAGTATATAGTATAGTGCAGTTTTTAGTCCATAAGTCGCCTATTCCGATACCTAAGGAAAGAGAGGGGTTGGAAGTATTCATTTTAATGAGCCGCTATACTACTCGGCACGGCTATTTATAAATAAAAATGGGGGTTAACAATCTCTTTTATAATATAATTGAAGATTCGGAAGTACTTTATCCTTATAACAAAATAATATAATACTTACATGAGAACAATATTGTATTAAACTTAAAAATACTTTCGCTGTACAAGCAGAACAAGAAAAATAAATATTACAACTTGTTTTGCTTCTCTCCAATATAATAATATTATGTTCTATAAAATTTTATGCCACAATGTATGCAGATTTTACTCCGTTGTTTGCCAAGCAATGGAGTAGAAAATTACATTCAGAAAGTGTATGTTACTACGTTTATTTTATTAGCAGAAGGTAATGTACCAGTTTGTTTTTTACTGAAGCGTGGCGTT
Source organism: Scoparia ambigualis (assembly GCA_963921215.1). Taxonomy (NCBI): domain Eukaryota; kingdom Metazoa; phylum Arthropoda; class Insecta; order Lepidoptera; family Crambidae; genus Scoparia; species Scoparia ambigualis. The sequence goes on along the minus strand of OY992511.1, from coordinate 7,669,316 downwards.
GTAAGCCTTTTTTCGAACTTGATGGAAAGTTTCAAACACTCTTTAGAATATTGATATTCTTTTTGACTCAATTTATTTTAGTTAATTTTTATGGAAGTGAGTATGGAGAGTATTAAATAATACAATGGAAAAATCCGTGTGTGTATGTGTTCCCAAATTTTATTTGGGGTGACCCGCCTGCTCGTTTGCCTCCTTCTTAAATAAAAAACTGTCAATATTTGATAAAATAATAATTTTGTGCTGTATTATTACTACGTTAGCCGAGAATGTAAACATTTTTATTTAATGTGACACAAACGTACATTTTATAGGAAAGGAAGGCAAACTAACAGGAAGGTCACTTGATGACCCGAGGAGTCTCAGATGCGTTGCCGGCCTTGATGCCTTCCTCAAGGCCTCCTAAGTAGGACCTTTGGGGAGGGGGAATGGGGGACAGATAGGGCTCCGGTACTTTCACTCACCGGACCAAACATACAGCCACGAGTGCCATTGTTTCACGACGATATTCCGTGAGAGGTTGGTATTACGCACGGTGATTCGGCCTTTTATAATTCGTGCCGCACCACTGCGTTGTTTTATCACTCAGCGATCTGAACGTGATCGTTTATGTCATTTAGGGCTGATTTTTCAATTCCCGGTTAAAACTTATCGGTCTGATAAAGTATTAGGCACGCCTATACCACCTCTCGTACTCTACTGGGATTGTGCCGGAGGCTTGGAGAAAGGTGAACGTCCAGCCGGTCCCCAAAAAAGGCGATAGGTCCGACCCAGCCAACTATCGACCTATGCTGTCACCTCTGTCCTTTGCAAAGTTTTTGAGCAAATCATAAACAGGCAACTCATTCGCTACTTAGAAATTCACTCCCTGATTCATGATCGACAATATGGGTTCAGATCGAAACGATCAACGGGTGATCTCCTGGCGTTCATAACACACCTGTGGGGCGAAGCAATGGACAAGCATGGAGAAGCACTGGCTGTTAGCCTGGACATCTCCAAGGCTTTCGATCGAGTTTGGCATCGTTCGCTTCATACGGCTTGCCACCTCGCCTATGCGATTGGGTCGCCGAGTTCCTGCATGAGCGCAGCATTCGCGTACTCTGCGAAAACAGTGCTTCACAGTTTCTGCAGGTGAACGCCGGAGTGATATTATAGAACCCTGCGGGTTCAATAATATCGCCCACGCTGTTCCTTCTGCATATCAATGACATGTTATCCTAACTGATGGGTAACACTATGACTGGGTAACATTCATTGCTATGCAGACGACAGTACAGTACATCGGCGTTATTTGGGTCACCCTGCGGCAAAGCAAGCCGATGTAGTGGAGTCGAGACGGAAGATTGTCATTGAGCTGGACGAGGAGTTAGACCGCATTTATAAATGGGGCTCTGATAACCTGGTCCAGCTCAATGCCAAAAAAACTCAGGTCTGCGCTGTTACGGCTAAAAAGTCCGCATTTCTCCCCCAACCCTCCTTCCAGAGCAACCTATTACCCATCCAGACAGGTCTCAATTTAGAAATTATTGTTTTTCTAAATTGTCTCGGGTGTGGGTGTTTTCTATGTATAAATAAGTATGTTTTTAAGTATTTTAAGTATTATTATCCGTTGTCTAGTAACCATTTAACGAGTTTCATAAAGAAGCTTCTCATGGGCTAGATAATTGGTGTGAGTGTAGGAAAGTTTATTTATTTATTAGTTTATTTAATTATAACCACAGCCTCACGTAAACTCGGAATCTTGAACAAAGTGAAGCGGTTCTTCACGCCGGAGCTACGTTGTCTTTTGTATAAGACTCAGGTGCGCTCCTGCGTGGAGTTTTGTTCTCATCTTTGGGACGGACTCTCGAAGCTCTTGACAGGTTGCAAAGACGTGCTGTCCGTATTAACGGTAACGATGACGTTACGACCAGTCTGGAGCCGTTACAGCTACGTAGGGACATTGCTTCCCTTAGTGCTTTCTACCGTCTTTACCACGGTGAATGCTCTGAGGAGTTCTTTGACCTCATCCCTCCCTCTCCTTTCCTTTCCAGATCGACGCGTGCAGGTCTTAGAAGCCACCCTCATACCGTGCTGACCATCAAGACACGTACCAAAAAGTTTGGACTATCGTTCTTTTGCCGAACTGCCCGTATATGGAATGCTCTTCCCGCACACTTGTTTCTCACCTCTTTCTCTCCCGGGTTAATTAAGCGGGGCGTGAAAAAGCATTTATTCAGGCCGCCATAGTGTGAGCGTTCGGCATAGCGTGGTAGCGCTGTGATGAACGCTTTCACTTCTTGGGCTTGCAGAGAGCTGGGCAGGCAGAGTGATGCCATTATGGCGTGCCACAATAAAAAAATAATAATTAGGTGATCTAACTAAAATGTCACCTGCAAAGAAAGAAAAGACATGATATCATAATACTTTCGTTATATTTGATTATTTGCGTTAAAAAACGCTCAAATAAACTCAAAGATAACGAATCGTTGATAAAAAAGTCTACCTCAGGCGGGAATCGAACCCGCGTCCTCTGCAGTCCGGCCAGCTGCCTTAACCACTCCGCCACCGAGGTATTGGTTAGACTGATGAAATTTTTTAACGCTTTTGACTTTATGTTTTTATAGCAACAGTGTCTAATCAAACCTCTTAGAATTTAATAGAGATCTGAAAGAAAATATTTTACAATATTTTAAACATTCAGTTAAGATAAAACTGCTTTATAGATTCGTAATGTAGAGGACGCGGGTTCGATTCCCGTCCGAGGCAGACATTTTTATTTCAACGTTTCGTTAACCATGAGATCATAATACTTTTTCAAATTGGTTGTGCTTAATGAATTTAAATACCTGGCCAGGCCTGTGAGCCCGCACTTAATTTTATAACAGCCAGTGCAGTAACGCCCAGCAACATTTATGGAAGTGACGCTATATCCAATAACATAGTTATTTCCGTGTTTTCCGGCATACGTATTTCAGGCTGCAGCTGTGCGTACGTATTTGTACGTAAGTAATGATAATTGTTTGGTATTTTGGATGGGCGAGACATCAAACGTGCATTAGGTTACCATCTGCAGACCCCGACAGTATTTTTGTATACAATAACGTGTAAGACTTCGTTGTAATGATTTGTTTTTTTGAGGATTACTAAAATGTCATTGGTTGGAAAACAACCAGTATGACAATTAGTGATGTTTTATAAAAAGTTATGAGACGCCATGCTGAGAAAAGAAAAAAAAATTACAAACGATCGATAGAACGTACGTCGCGCCTGCTTTTTTTTTATTTATTTTTTTATTATTTTGTTGTCTAATCCATATGCCATAATCCTCTTCAAGAAAAGAGTTACTTTTTACATTCAATTTTCTTACTCACTAATCACGGTATTTTATGTCTGTTATTAGAACGCTTATGCTATATACATTAAGTGTTGCGTCTAATTTTTGTTCAAGGTCGTACCTCAGCCTGTCGTGTATTATACACTCAAAGAGCAGGTGAGGCACGTCCTCCTCTTTACCGGTACCACAGGCACACAGTGGGCTGTCCTTGCACTTGAAGCGGTGCAGATAGCTGGAGAACCCGCCGTGTCCCGTGAGTGCTTGCGATAGGTGTTTGTTGGTTGTAAATTTCTTAATCGTATTGTGTGTCAGCTTAGCATCCGGGAAAAAGATGTTAGTAGTGCTGGCTGTCTTCTGCGTGCGGTACCTTACGTTCCATACAGGGTCAATTTTGGACCCCCCGCCAAAAGTAAATATGGGGTATAAAAAGTAATAATAAAATATTTGACGTAAAAATAGTAAATATTTTCTGTTTTTAAATATAATTTATTGGCTGCTTTTTAAATCCTATATCTCTAGGTGCGTGCGTCACCCTCGCGGTCAAAGCGAACGACGCGCCGTCATTGGTGGAAGGGGTGAATAAGGCGGCCATGCGCTAGGTGACAATGATTTTAATTTTCGTAAGAAAGAACTGAGACAAAAATGTGACAAAAAAATATTTTTTTTTATTTGATTATTTGGCTGTACTGCTGTTATAGGATCACGCAAAAAATTTTGGCGGGGGCTCCAAAATTGACCCTGTATATCAAGAGATGCCTGACGAATGCATCTCTTGATATATGAAACTGGGCTCAAGCCTGCTTCCCGGTGGGGTAGGTAGACTCCAAAGCTTTCCATCTGCTACAATACTGACACACATCCTTTGCTTTACTACACTCATGTCTGGCTAACGAAAACTGAACCAGGAAAAACGCGCCAAATTCAAAAAAATCTTGACTGGGTACCGTGTTACCTAGTCATGATTTTCACTCACACAGCTGCAGTTTTCTCAGAAAAATTTCAATTTGACATACGTCATGACATCTCAGATAGACACACATAGACTTCTATTATTCTTTGTTTTTTCAACTTTGGTCATGAAAAATAATACAATTAAAGACAAGCAAACCTTTCACTTCTACATTGTATAGGTATGTACGAGTAACAAGATCTCTTGACTTAATGGTATTTTTTTGACATGTGCAAACCCATTAGGGTTTGATTTAACGTCAATCTGGAGCGACAGGACAGACAGATGAGATAATACTATGTGTTAAAGCAAGCTAGACTAGAAAAAATACGTTTATGTAATACTTTATATATTACTAGCGGCCTCTCCCGGTTTCACCCGCGTGGTTGCCGTTCCCGTAGGAATATCGGGATAAAAAGTATCTTATGTGTTAATCCAGGTTATAAACTATCTGTATGCCGAATTTCATCTAAATCCATTCAGTAGTTTTACGTGAAAGAGTAGCAAACATCCATCCATACTTAGAAACTTTCGCGTTTATAATAATAATAGAATTATACACTCACGATAAAATTATCCCCAATGGGTCAGTCACACTGGGGCAATGAGAACCGCAAAAGCAATCTACTGCTACAGCCCACATAACACTAAATAACTTCACATGTACTTTTATCATTATAACTTAATTAATGGCTTCGCGTTTAGCATTAACCTGTCAAGGATCATAAGACCGGCGGTCGCGAAACAATAAAATTTCAATTTTGTCTGGTTTTACGGTGCTCAAGGGGTTAAGCCAATGTCAAGTGCTGTATATTTTTAAAGTACATTTAGTATTGTACGGTAGATTGTGATAAAATGGAGTCGCACAACACGTGTTGTTGCTAAAAGAGACGCTGATATCCCCCCCTCCTGACATCTCCTACTTGAGCTACCCGGGATACAACCTGGAACATGCATAAGTGCACTGAGCCAGTGTTTGTGCTTATGTCAGGGAGGATATGTGCGTCCGTCGCCTTGGCAATCTTGAAGATAGGGACCTTTTCATCTTATGGCTACACGTCGACTGCGGACGTCATCCTCGCGTCTACGCGTGCCTGTATAGGTCCCACAGCGGTAACATCGGAACTGACCAACTTATCGAGCCCGTCCAAGCGGCGACGGACTCCCGTCTCAAACGGATCCCCTCGGCCGAGATTGTGGTATTGGGAGACTTAAATGCCCACCACGTCGAATGGCTTGGTTCACACACAACTGACCACGCGGGTAGAGCCGTTCATGTCTTCGCTTTAGCCTACAGTCTGTTCCAATTGGTAACCGAGCCAACACGGGTTCCAGATGTGGAGGGCCATGCACTTTCTTTATTGGACCTTCCGCTGACCTCGCACCCAGACGGCTATCAAGTTTCTGTTGATGCACGACTAGGCTCATCAGACCACTGTCTGATTCGCAGCACTGTGCCTCTCAAAGAAACTTCAAAACCGCAACCAGCGGCTAGCCGTCGAGTCTGGCATTATAGGTTAGCGGACCGTGATGGGATGCGAAGTTTCTTTGCGTCCTACCCGTGGTGGCGAGTTTGCTTCTCGCTGGATGATCCTGATGTCGCCGCTGATTCTGTAGTTGATGTGATACTGCAGGGAATGGAACTTTTCATTCCAAACTCTGTGGTTCCCATTGGCGGCAAGTCCCAAACATGGTTTGGTCGTTGCTGCAAAATGGCGTCTCGCCAAAAGCGACGACATTACCAAGCCTGGGCTAATGCGGTGTCATCAAAGGATCCAAAATCGTGGGTCGTTTTTAGAGCACAGCATTCAAATACACTTATTAAACAAAAAGACGATCCATTTATTACTTCATATACACGACCATGGCGTAGTAATATACATAAACCTCCTCTACGAATGTCTCTCGAGTAACTAGTTACTAACCCATATTAACAATGAATACATTATTTGATAGAGGCACTTTTTCCGTATTCAACAAAGTTTTAATTAACACAGTTTTATAAATGTAAAAAATACACAATAACACACCGAGCGCCGCGAGTGTGACATGTAAAAAACTTGTCAAATCACTCCATTTTTAAGTTTCAAATGTGTGTTATTATTATTATTTAATCTTTATTGCACAAAGAAAACAAAATGTACAAAAGGCGGACTTAATGCCAAATGAAATTCTCTACCAGTCAACCTTAGGGCTAGGCAGAAAGAGTTGTAGGCGGTGCAATACAAAATCTTGTGAACTATCAAATAATAATAATAATAATAATAATAATAATCTTTATTTGCATAAGATACATGGTGTCGGTTACTGTTTACTGTTAGCCAGTCAGTTACAGTTTAGTAGTTATATTATGTTAATTAGGTATATAAAAGAAAAAAAAAATAAAGAAATAAAAAGAACTATCATAAACAGTATTGAGAACTTCTGCTTTCTAAACTAGGTTAGACCTGTATTTTAGTCGGCAGCGATTCCTCCTACTTTTAAAGAACTAAATTAAATATTCTATATTGTACGTACCTAGACTTAACTATATAGCTAATAGTAAATTAGTCGTAAGAGGTATGTAATTTTAAACAATAGATATAGTTGATGTATATGTATATGTATGTGTGTGTGTGTGTGTGCGTGTGCGTGTGCGTGTGCATGTGCATGTGTGTGTGCGTGTTCGTGTGCATGTGTGTGTGTATTTATTTAAAGTCTTATTTTATTTTTCTATTTTTAATATATCCTCAGTCTCATTGTATCCGAGTGTAAGTAGGAATTTTTCTGTTGACTTTTTAACTTCATATTTTGAAAGTGAATAAATGTAAATAGCTTTGTTTATTTTATTATAAAGCATAGCACTGAGAGCATTGTATTTATGTTTTGCCCAAGCTGTACGGCATTTAACTTGTGGGCACACTCTTCCCACTCCTTGTCGTCTTATTGCGGTTTGGTGGTCGTACGTTAAGTTCGAGTGACGGCGGAGCACCACACGATGTATGGCTAGTTATCTAACGGTGAGTACTTCGCATTCGGCGTAAAGTTTTGCTGTTGGATATGTCCGTTTTTTTCGTGTCATTACCTTTAAAACGGCTCTCTGTGCGCGTTCTAGTTTCATAATCAGTGTTTTGTTTGCACCACCCCATATCGAAACACAGTATGATATAACTGACTGGCATAATCCAGAATACACGATTTTAAGGGTTTTTCTGTCCGCTGAATTTCGCAAGTTTTTAAAGATATAAATTAACCTCCTAACCCTTGCAATTATTGTTTCGATTTGAACATGCCAATCAAGTCTCTCGTCCAAGTGTACTCCCAGATATTTAATGTTGTGGACAGTTTCCAGAGACTTACACTCACACCGACTCAAACCGGGGTTTTGACATGTGTGTACAATAATGTTAGGATCTGTGTGTTCTGTTTTATCTGCTTTTGTTATATTAAAGCGTACTACCCGTGTTTTATCGAGGTTAAGCGTAAGTAAATTTTCATTCAGCCAGTTTTTAACCTTGCCTAACGCATTCATGGCACATCTATCAGCAGTCTCCCAACTATCGCCATGAACCAGCAATGCAGTGTCATCAGCGTAGGTATATATATTGCAATTTTCAAGGGACATATTGCACAGCTGGTTTATGTAAACAAGAAAGAGCGTAGGTCCCAAAATACTTCCTTGGTGTACACCATAGCATATTTTCTGTTCATTGCTGACTACGGATCCTATTATTACACACTGCGAGCGGTTTGTAAGATAGCTAGAGAACATGTCAAGAGCAACGCCCCGTACACCGACAGATTCCAGCTTAGATATAAGGATTGGAACGGAGACGGTGTCAAATGCCTTTGACAGATCCAGGAAGATGCCATAACACTTTTTTTTGTTATCAATGTGAGTTACCAAAGCTTCAGTAAATTCAGACACTGCATCCTCCGCAGAAACACCGCTTCGAAACCCATACTGATTTTCTGCTAATAGCTTAAACCTGTCCAAATACGCTTGCAGAGATGTATTTAGGTATCTCTCCAGGATCTTTGAAAGGGCGGTCAGTACAGAAATTGGCCTGTAGTTTGTCACACAGTCTTTCTCCCGCCCTTTGTGGATTGGATGAACAACCGCCTTTTTTAGTGCAGTCGGAAAGATACCTTGTGATATGCAGAGGTTAAAGACATGTGTGAGAGGGGAAACTAGAGCATCACAGGAGTTTTTTAACACACGAGCTGGGATATCATCCCAGCCCGTGGCACAGTCAGTTCGTAGGTTCAAAATAAGCCTCTTCACCTCTGACTCATCAATAGGGAGAATAGCAAAGGAATTATTCATTTTAATTTTATTTGAATATTGATTCGGACTATATTCGTGCGGAAGGGATGGTATTTTTGAGGCTAAATTCTTTCCAATATTAACAAAGAACTCGTTTACCCGATTTATTGAGGACAATTCGTCATCGGCTATTTTCAGTAGTTCAGTTGGTGGTGATTTCGAACGCATAGTATTGGTAACCGTCTTTACAACATTCCACATTGCCTTGGGGTTGTTTTTAGCTTTTTTGAACTCTTTCTTTTCATAAGTAGTTTTTAACTTTCTTAGCAAAGAATTACAAAAGTTCCTATATCTAGTATAGGTTATCTTTAGGGTTGCATTTTCCGGGTCTTTTTTCAGTTTAAGGTGCATGTTGTCTCGATTATAAATACAGCGCAATAAGCCGGGAGTAATCCACGGCTTAATGACTCTCCATTTCCTAGAAACTTTTTTGGTGGTTTTGTTGTTCTCTATAGCACCTTTTAAAGCACAAATAAGTGTGTTGATTGCCGTATTTGGGTTGTTCTCCTCTAAGATGACGTTATAGTTAGCATTGTCAAGTTGATTTTTTATTCCTTCGTAGTTCATTTTAGTGATTAGGTTTATACCTACATTTTTGGTCTGTGTGTTTTTAGGTGTAGTAAGTGATAGTTGTATTGGATAGTGGTCGGTAATATCTGTCTGGACGACTGCTACTGTAGCTGTTAGTTTAGTTTTCAAAAATATGTGGTCCAGGCAGTTTCCCGCTCTCGTTGGAAGAAGATGCCCCGGAAGGAGACCCATAGCCGACAAGAATGTTAGATATTCGTCAGAGTTTCTATTTGTGTTGTTTTCTTTTATATCTATGTTTAAGTCTCCAATCATTGCTATGTTTTGGGAATGGGTCGAAATAATTATATCCTCAACGCTGTTAAAGAAATTTTCTAATTTATCAAAAGAAGGGGAACGATAAATGGCAATTAGAGTCACGTTGCCAGTTGTACATATAAGACAATTCGCATCCAAAATAGAAGGTTCTCTGACCTGACATTTTAAAGATTTGTTGATATAAATTACCACACCGTCATTCTGGAGTTGATTGTTCAAAGTGGAATAAACAGTATAACCGTCAAGAACTGGGAGGGGACCAGCGACCTTCAGCCAGGATTCTGTAAATATTATTATGTCGTAGTTTATTTTTGTTAATGTCAACATTACCATGAAGCTGTTAAAGTTTTTACCAATACTTCTAATATTTGTATGTATTATTTTTAGTGTCGATGAATTAGTATTAATGTAATCTTTACAATTGACGGGGGTGCAATAGTGTGATTTAGAGACATTGAAACTATCAATGTCGGCTAATATTTTATCTACGTTGGCCATTTCGTTCGTAGTACTAAAAATCGAGAGACGTGGAGAGCACATTTCGTCTCCACGTTTATGTATAATAAAATTTTTACTATTGCACTCCCGTCAAGGACCAATTTAGATATAATAAGTAATTTGGTAACACCGTATTTTGTTTTAACATGAACACACCTTGTTATTGGAATGGTGCAGTTCGTGTTGTAATGTTGGTTTATGAGATAATGGATGATTGTGTTTGTGAGGGTGAGAAGTGTGAGCAGTATTAATTGTGTGATCAATGTATGTTGTGTATGGTGTATAAGTAAACTATACATAAAATTGACGTTACAAAAAATACTTGTAATAACTTAAATGTAATGCTATTCAGTCGGATTGAGTAAGTTAGAGAGGGTATTTTCTGATTTAATGTGTGTGTATTTGGAACTGGTATCTTTGCGAATAAGCACCTTACCCCTTGAAATCCAACAAAATTTATATTCATGTTTCTTAGCAAATTCACGGGCTTGAAAAAACAATTTACGTGTGGAATATGTAAGATGCTCATTCACATAGACCGGGCGTTTATCTTCGGGGACACCGATATGAGATAAGTTCAGTCTATCCGAGCCTTGTCTGCTTTTGTTCCAGCTCCGTACTGCGGTAAGAAGGGTATCCTTGACTTGGACGGAATTGAATTCGGCGATTATAGCTTTTGGGGTCCCCGGTTTTCCGGCACGTCGGTATACATCCCTTATATCTTGGTTCTTAATGACCATATTTAAGGTGGCACCAAGTTGTTTAATTTTCTCCGTCAGGTCATCTTCGGTTTCTTTGTCATTGTTCGGTACATTCCGGATTTCTATAGATGAAGGTCTCGAAAGCTGTTGGTATTCCTGTATTTGATTCTCCAAAGTTGTCATAGTTTCCTTAATTTCCACGTTTTCTAACTCGAGTCTTCCAATCTTGACTATGACATCTTCATATTGATTCTTTATTGAATTCACTGTCGTTTCAATTTCTGTGTTTGTCTTTTGTATTATGGTGCATTGATTGTTCACCCGGGATACATCTTCAATGAGTTTTGACATAGTAGCATTTTGTTCGGATTTCCATGAGCTCAGCACCGTCATTAGTTCGGTTTTGAACTCGTTAAAATCTTGTGATGAAACCGGAATTAGATCGTAGCTTGTGCTAGGTGATGTTTCCACACGAGGGCGCTTTGTGCGTGAAGTAACATGAGTGATATCAGCCTGCGGATCATTCATCGAGGGCAAGTCGGGTTCAGACTGCGTATGTTGTATGGCTAGCTTCGACGGTGATGACTGTGGAGTACGCTGCATTTTGGGCATTTGGATGTTGTAATACGGTTGAAGTTTACCTTTGCAGATGATCGGGCTTAGCGGGTTGTAGCAGTCCCGTAGTAGTGTCGTAGCAGTGCTCCGTAATCGCCTACGGGGTCTGTCGTAGCGTTGACGTCAGTCAGTGTGCGTAGTAGGCAGTGGTTAATTTCGCTCGTCCGAAGCTAACTCCCGTGGCCCAACGGATAAGAGATCGCGTCGCTCGGCGCACACTCCAATGGTCCGCGGTTCAAATCACGGGTGGCCGGTCACTGTGACAATATATTTATTCTCTCACCACACTGGGGCTCCGTAAATGAAGGCGCAGTCCTAGTTCACAGCAGGGCGCAGACCCGGGTTTCGCACAAATTTAATAATGAAATTTAATCAATTTAAAGGCACCAGTAACGCGTCTGCTTGCTACAGTTGTTACACGAGGATAAATACACAAATCAACTTACTTAAGGAAATAATTATACAATAAATAACATTACACAATTTTAATATAAACTACATGAACTTACTTAGATTTAATAAAGATACGGTGATAGAAAACTCTTACGAGGATGATGAAGACTCTAGGAGAAGCATATTGCAGATCCTTTTCTTAAATATAATTTTGCTCGGGGCCCGTCTAACTTCTTCAGGGAGAGCGTTCCATAAACGGATGGCCTGTACCGTAAAGGAATTGCCCACGAATGGTGAAGGGGAGTGGCAAGAAGAAGATTGTTTGATGAGCGAAGGTGCCGGGCATGAGAGGAGCTGAGAACAGAGAAACAAGATTTTAAATAAGAGGGAGAGTGAGGATCGTTTAAAATTGAGAATAAAGTTGAGAGAATCCTGGACTTACGACGTTGCGAGATGGTCAGCCATTTCAGCTGGAGGCGATAAGATGATATGTGATCGTATTTACGTAAGCCAAAGATGAAGCGAATTGAATGATTGAGAAGGCGATCTAATTTGTTCAGAAGCTCTTTATTTAAATCGGGATAGCAAATATCAGCGTAATCAATAATCGGTAGAATAAGGGTTTGTACAAGAGTAACCTTGGTTTTTAGGGGCAGAAAGTTCTTGAGCCAATAGAGAGAACGTAACGCAGCAGTCACTTTCCGGCTAACCTCAGTGACCTGAGGACACCAACTGAGTGAGCTGTCGATCTGCAGACCAAGGTCTTTCACACAGGAGCTAAAGGGGATGTTGACACCGTTAAAAGAGACTGGCGAGACAACAGAAACGTCAAGTTTGCGGAGTTGTCGTGGACTACCAATAACAATAGCTTGTTATTGGTAGTCCACGACAATGCAATATGTTTATGAAATTCATTCTGTAAAATATTGGTTTTAATGGATATGCTTCAATACTACATAAGTTATGTATACTTATAAGTGCTAATTTAATTTAGTGTTCTGTATATTATAATTTATATTATGCTATGATGACCCTCAAAATCAAGTGTCCTAGGATTGACACAATTACAAATAAGTACCGCAACATTTTGTTGTATGCTAAATTAAATGTGTTAATTCCTTTGATGAAATTCGTACAAATTAATCGAGGCTGCAACAAAGAGAATAATAATTATATGTTATTATCTGTAGGTTATTGTGCATACTGTACTTAATGTGATACAGCGTTTTAATTATAAAATCTAATATCGTACAACGAAACAGACATGATTAGTATAATCGAGTAATTAACTAGGTACTATACTTCTTTGTTAATGATCCTATGGAGTTAGATCTGCGTTTTGATGTTCTAATATTTTAAACCATAAATAAAGCGACTGGAGCGTCGTTTATTTTTTATATTATGTTTACTTTTGACCTTAATTGGAGGTTAAAGTTGCTCGCGTCCGTAGGTTTACCCTTGAGACCCTACACGTGACCCCTGGGTGGTACTAAATAAGTGACACTGCCTGAGGGTAGAGCCACGCTGCGTAGCAGCACGCATTGGGCCGGCTCGACCGGGGTAATACCCCCCTCCCACTAATATCCGTCGTGAAATAATGGCTTTTGGTGCTGTTGTGTTTCATCCGGCCAGTGAAGTTCCCCCCCCCCCCCCCTCACAATTCCTATTCCTTCCTTAACCCTATTCTTATAGGTCGGCAACACATCTGCAACTCCTCTGGTTTTGCGGGTGTCTATGGGCGGCAGTGATTGCTCTCCATCAGGTGACCCACCTGCTCGTTTGCCTCCCTCTTAGAAAAAAAAACCTTACTAAAATAAATCACAATGCCTATTAATGTCTATGAGATGAGACATGTCTTCGATCTTTTTATACGGTAACGGGGAATGCGCTTCGCTCGTGCGGTTCCGATAACGTACCTATTTCTATATTATTATTTTGAGCCGTGTCGCGTTATCGCGTAGCGGCTCATTAAACGAATACTACGACCCCCTCTCTTCCCTTGGGTGACGTAAAAGGCGACTAACGGACTAAAGACTGCACTGCAACATACCTATTCAATATACAGGGTGGCCCTAAAAATTTTTTTTTGGATTTTTGACATCTACGTGTTACCGGAAATACCCCATGTAGTTCCACGATTTTTTTTTTAGTTTTCGAGCTATGTTTTTTTTTTATTTGGAGAATTTTCGACTTGACAGACTTAATTTTTTTTTTCAGATTATATTATTTTTTTTTGAAAATAAAGCATCTTTTTTTGAAAAGATGCATAATTTCCGAAAAAATAAAATATTTAAGCCGGTCAAATCAAAAATTCCTAAAATTAAAGAAATCATTAGCTAGAAAACCCTGTTTAAAATTATAACCAACATCGCACGCTATAGTACCGTGGTCGGAATTGTAAGTAAGCTTACATCGCCGAAAAGTTTCTCGACTGTAGATATCGGCAATAGGCCATTGGTTCGAGTCCCACCTGTCATTTGCTATTTCCAGTTTCGATTTAACCTTTTGACCGCCACTGTCGGCTATAATCGACAGCCGATAGCGTAGCCAGCTGGCCAGGACTTACCATAATCTCTTATTGCGATTCACTTTCGGACCCAAACTGGATGGAAACGCTTATTCATACTACTTACCACGTCTCCTAAACGTCTCAGATAGAGAGTCTTTTTTGACAGCGATTCACTTTTAAGTTGTATCGCTGACTTCGTTCATTCAATTTGTATGAAACGAACCAAAATAAGTTGCTATTTTTAAAAGCTTTTATTTAACTTCACATGTATGTATGTCCAGGAATTTTGCAATCAATATTTCACCCACTTCTCGTTCACCGATTGAACTAAAATTTGGCATACATGTGTAAATCGCGACACAATGCAATATTATGATTGGTGTTGATCTGCTTGCTAATGTGTGTAAATAAACAAGTAAATTAAATAACTTGATGTGAATATTAAAATTTTCAATCTAAGAAAATACGAGTACCACTTACTTAAATTTCGCGACAACCTTGTGTAACGACGTTATAAGTTGAAGTAAAAGTTTTTTTTCTTTTTAGCGCATTTAAATAAAAGCTTGTTTTTTAAAAAGCTTTTTTACTTTTAATTTATTTAACATAAAGTGAATAGAAGATGTGATTTGTGTTATTCCTAATGGATGATTTCAATAAATCATTCCGTGAGTATCCAGTGTAAAATCCCGAAAATAATACCTAAGCACCTACTTTGTTTGCTCAAACGTGTAAGGTCATTTGTTTTCAGAGACATTGTCACCGAAATTGAATAACAACAAAAGACCCGTAGTTTTAATTGTCAGACAATGCATTTATTTTAAGTCGGACGACCCAAAGGCGCGGAAAAAAAATTTTTTTATTGTTAGTGTTATTGTTTTACGAGCAACTGTCTAGGCGGGGTGTTGTACCCCATCTGGTCGAGATAGTGAGACCTTTCGCGAAATTTCGGTTCCAAACCCACGACGCACGACATCAAAAGAAGAACGGTCTGGTCGAGTAGTCAGTCCCATCCGAATAGTGTTACATTCCAGTTTTATCCGAATAGTGTTACATTCCAGATCAATCCTGAGAATTAACAACGATAGTTACATCTAAACAATCAGTTTAATCCAGTCAACCGCTTTGAATTAAAAGTAAGTGTAATTTAAGTAACTAGAAATGTCCGCTGTAGGAAAATAATTCATCACCTATGTAGCTACTAACAATATTATTTTATTTTTGAGATGTCGGATGAATGGGCCAAATTCGAGTTCTTAGAGAATGACTACAGCGAGTCAAATTTAAGGCAAAAGCGTCAGCGTGTGTCGCTAAGGGTACAGGCGGATGCTTTTGAACTTGAAGACCGAGAGTTCATTCGGCAATATCGCCTATCCAAATCATTGGCGCAAGAGCTTTCCGAGGAAATAAGACCAATGATCAGAGAATCAGACCCGCGACAATGTTCATTCATTTGATCGGAACAAAAGCGGCTCTGTTCATTTAGGATAATGGTACTGATCTAGGCAAATTAATTTCGGAACCTATGCTGAACTGAGTAGAACTTGAGTCGTTTGCTAAAAGATGGTGGTAAGGATCTTGTTCGCTGATGACGGCAATGATCGGCAATACTTAGGGTGAACATTAGATGTCATAATAAATTGATGTGACTATTGGAATCCTTGAGGAGCGCGATGGCGCAGCGGCTAGCGCGTTCCGTTTGCGATCTTTCCCGCTAAGCAACTTCGACAATACCGGGTCGCTGGATGGGTGACCAAATTAAAAACAGCTCGAGCTCCTCCGTGCTTCGGAAGGCACGTTAAGCCGTTAGTCCCGGTTGTTGCCGTAAGATGGCAGTCCTTAAATCCCACCAACCCGCATTGGGCGAGCGTGGTGGGTTATGGCCCAATATCCCCACTTGCTATTGTCCACGTGGGAGGCCTGTGCCCAGCAGTGTGACGTTTATAGGCTGATGATGATGATGATGATAATTGAAATCCTTATTATTTGTGTAAGCTTCTACCCTTGAATTGTATGTGTATTGTGCAGGGCACGGCGACGCGTTAATGCTATGGCAGTCAAAAGATTTATTAAAGTAGCTAGTGGCAGCGATACTAGTGGCCAGCCGACGACATATTCGCCCGTGTGAACACCCCGTACCCCATGACGAATATTGTCTAAAATTTTTATAAAAAAAATTTCCTGACAATTACGAACATAACCGTGTCGCGCAGCGATGAAAGAATACCACCACCCCCTCTCTTCCCTTGGGTGTCGTAAAAGGCGACTAACGATCTATAGACTGACCCCTCCCCTGAGAAAGCTCTCTTTGCCGATCCAGTAGTCCTGCCTACATAGGATTGCTAACGAAATTCTCCAAACTTTGGTTCATATAACCCGAACTTTCTGGTTTTTCCACCGTGCTCATGCCACCCCCTGGTCTGCTGCCACCACTGCTGCCCGACCGCAGCACGCACTGCTGCCCTAAGCAGCCTACCACCCACCTGTTCTGCGGGTGATCTTCTTCGGCGGGTTCCGGTTTCCTGTCGGTGCGGTCTCCGTGTACGCGGCCTAGCTTTCTTCCTTCCGGAAGACTAGCCGAAGCTAAATCCTACTAATATTATAAACGCGAAAGTTTGTAAGTATGTATGAATATTTGTTATTATTTTACGTAAAAACTACTAAATGGATTTGGATGAAATTCGGCATACAGATAGTTTATAACCTGGATTAACATATAGGATACTTTTGATCCCGATATTCCCACGGGAACGTATGGATGGATGTTTGTTACTCTTTCACGTAAGAACTACCGAATGGATTTGGATGAAATTCGGCATACAGATAGTTTATAACCTGGATTAACACATAGGATACTTTTTATCTCCATTTCCCACGGGAACGGGAACCACGCAGGTGAAACCGCGAGCGGCGGAGTTCTGATCTGATTCTTCTTTAAAGAATAGGAATGAACCTTGTAACCTATTCGCAGTTTTAATTCCTCTTCTGAAGTAGGCACTAAACCGCTACGTACTAATTATAGGAGGTTTAGCCACCTAAACTGCTTTAAGTGGACTATGGTAGAGGACTGCTTTTGCTGTCTTCATTGCCTAGTCTCTGACTAACCGTTCGGGAATAATAGTCGTGATTATATACATCTAGGTATGTATGTATATTATGTATTTATGTAGATATATGTGCAAAAAAATAATAAGCCAAATCGTTGCAGCCGTTGAAGTGATGCGCGAACATACATTGATTGATGATACAATAATTGGTTTTTATTTAGGTATAGAGATGGTGTATGCAAAATAGCAAATTAAAAACAACTTTTAATAGTGTTGTTAAAACAGTTCGGATTGGACGTAGGTCATTAACATTTTCGTCCATTGCCTTATTAAATTAGTGCAATTATTGACATTTAAGCTATGTAGACTACATTATAAGGGTCAGTTGTAAAGGGTAAACATTGATAAGGTTAATGGCTGCCAATTTACGCTCGTAATGTATTAATTATATCAATTATATACGCAGCCGTTCGGTGCAGCTGCTTCGATTTATTTTAACATTAATGATACAATTTTCATTTTTTCAAATAGTGACGAAGACCGTTAATAACAATAAAGTCTGAGAATATGATAGGTATTCGTAGTTGTATAGTTTGCTTGTTAAGCTTTTCTTTGTCATTAAAGTTATTTTTTTCTAATAAACTGGTTTTCAAAGTTGTTTGTCTTGCACGGTCTGCATTTTCTGCTTGCTTTTTTAAAGGCTTTGGTACCTAATGTGATAGTTGCTTACTTTTTTATTATTAGATCTCGCTTTATATAAGGTGACTGCTAGAAACTACAAGAAACTTCAAGGGATGGTCAAGTCAAGTGTTTTAAACATGACAAAAATGACAAAAAAGATTGCAGACTAACATAGGTGCTTATCGCCCAGCTGACGCGGACGGGTCAACAGACGGGTGGGTCAACCTCAGGCCGCTGCCCGCGCTTTGTAAATAATAGTTGATTCTTTCATTTTAAGTTTCTTTTGTTATTGCTTTAAAATAAATTAGATACTCAAAGACTATTAAATTAAAATTGATAAAATGAATTATTTAATGAGAAATAAAAAGGCCGAATTTTTTTTTGTTATTTTTGTCATGTCTAAAATACTTGACCTGATCAGCCCTTGAAGTTTCTTGCGGTTTTATTTAACAAGACAAGTTCTGGACACATCTATTGGCCCACCTTAGAGTTTAGGTTTCTATGGCCCCTACTTAAATATGATTGCTAGATTGAACAAAAACTATTGATGCAGTTTTAAACCTGAGACATTTTACCATCTTTTTCGATCGTATTGTTTAAAATTTGAATTCAGAATATCACACCACATGGAGCTACGCCTAACAAGTCGGGTATGCGCCTTGATGAAGGCAGTTGATTTTTGAATAAAAAACATGTTTTATCTAATAAAGGTTTAATTTAATAATGCGTGTTGCCTCCATGGGCATCTACAACAGCTCTCATACGATTAGGCATAGAGTTTATTAACCGCTCTATGAAATTTTGAGGGATCATCTCCCATTCCTCTTCCATGGCAGTTTTCAACTCCTGCATCGTCTGGGCAACTGGCTGACGAGCCCTAACACGTCTTTTTAGCTCGTCCCACATGTGCTCAATCGGGTTCATGTCTAGGCTTCTGGCTGGCCAGTCCATAACGGTGATGTTCACATCCCGAAGATATTCCCTGACGAGACCGGCCGTATGGGCTCTTGCATTATCATGCATAAAAAGGAAATTTTGGCCCACATGGTCCACGTATGGCATCACGTGAGGTTCTAAGCACTTACGAATGTACCTTTCAGCATTTAATGTTGGCAGCCTTGGTCCCGTAATAACCTCAAGTTGAGTTTTGCCGCTCGCGGATATACCGCCCCAGACAGTCCATGAGCCACCGCCATAAGCAACCCTCTCTTCAAAGCAGCATTGTGCAAAACGCTCTCCCTTACGTCGGTACACCTTCTTCCTTCCATTATTGCCATGTAACGCAATTTTAGACTCATCAGAAAAGAGTACACGGCTCCAATGCTGCTGAGTCCAATTTAAATGAGTGCGCGCGAAATGAAGTCGCTCTGTTCGGTGGGCTCGCGTTAGTTTGGGGCCATTAGCTGGCTTGTGTGGCGTTCCATATCATACCATATCGCGTTCTTTTAACCTTCTCCAAACAGTTCGAGCGCTCACAGATACTCCGTGGAAGTCGCGAAGTTGGTTTTGTATCTCAATGGAGGTAAGGTGACGATTTCTCAAGCTGGTCGTCACGATGAATCGATCCTGCCTTTCAGTTGTGACCCGAGATCGTGGCCTTCCTTGGCGCCGCCAGTCTCTAGGTACCTCTGATAAACATTTCGGACCGCAGATCGACTTAAATTAAGTTGAGCACTCACATTTCTTTGGCTTTGTCCGGCCTGGATAAGTGCCACAGCTTGGGCGGCGACTTCAGGCTAGGTATCCATAGATTATTGATAGAACCTCACCTTAATGTTAAGAATAAGTAATGTTTGTTTCAAAACCAAAGAGAAAAATCACACTGTCAAGAATTAAATCCAAGTAAACCAATAAAATCAAGTTTTCTTAGTATTCGATTGTTTGATATCAACGAACTGGCTCCAAATTGTCTTTTGTTTCTTTAAATTCTGTGTTCGAAATTTAAAAAAAGACTATTGAATAAAATTTTGAATGTGCCTGGTTCAAAACTGTATAAAAACTTTTTGCTCGACCTATTATAAATTTGTAGCTAGGACTAAACGAAACTAAAAATATAAGGTGGGCCAATAGATGTGTCCAGAAGCGTATATTTAGATTATTCAATGAGCTACAGATATATTTAAATATACTCGTAGAAGCTTAAATTAATTGAAATATGTTCTGTACGGGAGGAGGAGGCGAGTGAAACAACCGGCGGTTAATAGCACACTGATGTATTGCCACAGATAAAAGGGGTGGTGGTCACAGCCACGCACCGTGGTACACGTACATACATAACAGTTCCTACCCCTATTTGACAAATAGTCTAAAAGAATTTCCTATAATCTACTCGGGGACGAGTTCGGCGGACAGATGTGTCATTTCTACAGTCTGGCACAATATTTGTTACCGCTTCGTGATATTCATCTTCACCCTCAGACAGGATTGCTGGCTGTATGGCAGCTCCTGGCGCAATCTCCCACGCCTCTTCTCCCCGGGAACCATTTCCCACTGTATGTCGAGTTGGTGTCGGTGAGGTTAAAGGCGGCATCTGCGGAGGCGTTCGCGTAGGTGCCAGCGTCGTAGGTAGCGTCGGCGGTGTCACCGGTGTCAGCGGCGTCAGCGGCGTCGGCGTCTGCGGCGGCGGTGGCAGCAACGGTGACGGCGGCGGCGGCCGTAATGAGTGTATAATATCACCTGCATTTATGCCCGTAGTATTACTGTCCATATGGCCATCTGTCCCCTTGTATAACATTATCTGATTTTTGTGTTTCTTAATTGTCTGTGATGTAACAATGTCTTTAATTAAATATATCACTTTACCTATTTTTTTTCTTATAATGCCTTTGTTCCAAACATATAGACTTTTGTTTGAAAATTTTTTATATAAAACTATATCGCCAATTTTAAAATTACATCGTACCCGTTTTCCTTTGGCCTTATTCGTTTGCGAACACTGATTGTTTACAAAAGTATTAGAAGCCGTTGGTGACGTAATCGATGACGATGTAAGGTTAATTAGATCTAAACGCGACTTTAGTTTTCGGCCAAATACCATTTCAGCTGGCGAAGAACCCGTGGCAGAATGAATAGAATTTCTATAATCCATTAAGTACTTTAACAAATTTAATTTACAATTATTTCCCTTGTTGTTAAGTAATAAATTTGATTTTATGCCTTTCTTAACAATTTTTACATAGGACTCTGCTTGCCCGTTGCTTGCCGGGTGATATGCGGGGGACGTCAAATGTGTCATTCCATTTAGTTTACAAAAGTTCTCAAACTGTTTTGAACAGAAAGCCGTGCCATTGTCGCTTATTAAACTTCGAGGTAACCCAAACCGAGAAATAAAATCACATAACTTTTCAATCACAGCTAGGGATGTAGTCGTATTTTTCATGTCATAGACTTCTACCCATTTTGTATAAGCATCGACAATGACAAGATACATGTGACCGTTATGGGGACCTAGAAAATCGACATGTAAACGAGAAAATGGATGCTCAGGGCGTTGCCATGGCGACACTGGCTCGCGTGGAGGTGACGGTCGAAGCTGGATGCATACATCACACGAACCTATCATCTTTTCTATGGCCTTATCTATTCCAGGAAACCAAAGTCTTGAACGGGCCTCCGCCTTGGTCTTAACTATACCTAAATGAGTCTTATGTAATTCCGATAAAGTTCTATCCCACAAAGATTGCGGCATTACAAGCTTGTGACCTCTCATAATAACCCCATTTTCATAAGCTAATTGCGATTGGCATAAATGGTACGGCTTTAAACGCAAATCTGTAACTTTTTTCGGCCAGCCGTGTAATATATATTTTATAACTATACTTAAAATTTTATCTTTATCGATCGCTTCACGCAGCTCATTCGCTGTGATCGGCAAACTACCATCGACCACAAAACATACGTATGCCGCGCGGTCTGTCACCGCTACTGAGTCATCGTCCGCCACCGAGCGCGCGCGGCGAAAACCCCTCTCCCGTCCTTCGCTGCCGCGCTCGTGTTGCGTGTGCGACGACAGCACTAGCGAATCTGGTAAGCTAGAACGGGACAAATAGTCTGCAATATTATCTTTGCTACGAATGTATTCTAATGTATAATTATATCCACCTAAAAACATTGCATATCTTTGCAGCCGGTTAGCGGAAACTTCCGGAATTCCTTTATACGGACCAAAAATGGAAACTAATGGTTTATGATCCGTGCGAAGAATAAAAGGACTCGACCTCCCATATAAATACTGATGAAAGCGCCTTACACCAAAGATTATAGCCGTTGCTTCCTTCTGTATTTGCGAGTAATGTTTTTCGGCTGCGTTTAACGTACGCGACGCAAATGCGATAGGCCTCTCCGTATCGCCCTCTACTTGAGATAACACTGCGCCGAGACCAGTAGGCGATGCATCTACTATTAAAATTAACTTTGCGTTCTGATTATAATGTGTTAAGACAAGATCTGAAGCTAAATATTTTTTTATTCGCTCAAACGCATAATTTTGCTCAGACTCCCATTTCCATTTTGATCCCTTTTTTAACAGGTCATACAATGGAGACAAAATACTTGAAGCGCCAGGTACAAAATTTCTATAGTAATTAACTAACCCTAGAAACGATTGCAACTGCGTTGAGTTTGTAGGAATGCGCGTTTCGAGGATAGCCCTTACTTTATTTGGTGATTTTTTTAATCCGTCCTTGTTAATGATATAACCCAGATAACTAATTTCACTTTTAAAAAATTCACATTTTTCCCTTTGTAATGTTAACCCCGCGCTTTCTAGTCTATAAAGAACCTCGTTCAATCTTTCTAAATGTTGTTTTTCGTCTATCCCGGTGACCAAAATATCGTCCATTAGACAGAGAACTCCATCCATTCCCGCCAACACACATTCATTCATAGCCCGCTGGAATATAGCTGGTGCGCTAGCGAGACCAAAGACGAGGCGCGTATACTTATACAGACCGCGATGTGTATTGATGCAAGTTATCATTTGTGACTCATCATCAAGGACGAATTGTGTGTACGCCATAGATAAATCGAGCTTTGTAAACTGTTGGCCCCCGTGTAGTTTCGAAAACAGTTCCTTAACCACATATACGATGATGGGGCGTTCTACACCCGCGTATAAACCACGTCGTTTTATTTTGTTATGTATGTACGTGTGCCACGCACCGTGGTACACGTACATACATAACAAAATAAAATACTTTTTACAAGCTTTTATTTAGTTTCACCTCGGTGTCTGTCTGTAATCAAAACCTGCAAGCTAAATTTAACGGACTTCCTGACTTTATGCTCGTTTGATTCGTATTAACAAGGATTTGTTAGCCGTAGGTCCAATACCCAATTCGTCCATTTCGCATTTTGCCGTTCGCCTACTACTATTCGTCAATAATTTGATTCGACCAAGTACTACATGCACACTAGGGACAGATGGAGCCGGAAGGATGATGGAAATTCTGGAATAAAACGGCGAAACCACAAATAATACTAAAGAGTAAATTCTAAAAGATTTGATGATACACTTGCAATAAAGCCATAAAGTCAGAAGCGTTGAAAATTTCGGGGTAAGTGCTTGACCTGATAGTAAGTGACGATAAGGCCGGAGGTGGAAGAGCGGAATCCTCAACCACTGAGGAACTGGCTATCTTATCACAAACTGTCGGAACACAACAATGCTATAAACATCGTTATTATGGCGACAGACTTAGATACGATGGTGGTAGCTAGCCAGGCGGACTTAACAGCCCTACCACCAACCAAACCGAGTACACAAAGATGCACCCCTCGCTGGGAATCGAACCCGGGACCTCTGGGTCTGAGACCGGTGGCTTAGCCACTAGACCACAGAGGCGGTATGTTATATTGAAATTACCAACTCGCATTGGGCCAGCGTGATAGGTTATGGATCAATCTCCAAATGTTGTAGTCCACGTGGAAAGGCCTAACGGTACGCGTACATATTATTATTAATTATTAAATATATAATTATTTTCTTTTTTACTTTATTAAACATTTCTGAGTAGTGGTATTGTTAATTTAGATAAAGTTTAATTTTAGTTTATTTTATTTTGTAAGGTTTTTTAATGTTGTTGTTTTTTATTGTTATTGTTATTTTTATTGTTTATCATAATTTTTCATTTTGTTAAGTCTTGTATATGTGTCCTTCTAATTTGTAATTTTAGGTATATCTTTTTTGTGTAGACGTCGCCCCTACTCAAGGCCCAGCTGAAAATCAGCGTTGTGGCGTCTAGCTGCGACAAAAGCTGAGCTGGTTAGCCTTTTCGGCCAACATATTATTGTTAGATTTTTATTATAATATTTTATTATTATTACCTACCTATTATTATTTTTATTTTTATATATAAGTATATTATTTTTATACTTTTCTTTGTTTCATGGCTGTATTTTTTAATGATGTATCTAGCCGAATAAATGATTACTTACTTACTTACTTACACCAAATCTGTGACCAAAACCGATTTTGATCAGACAGAACTACCCGGACGAGTAACTCGGACGTCAGATGTGCTTACACTGCTACAGTGTACCACTTGTGCCGACATTAGACGTTGCCGGTATTCTGTAGTTGACTGTGAAAACGCGTTTTTAAAATAGGGGAATTCGACATCTCGATTATTATAATTGTTTGAACGTTTATCCCACAGGGTTGGTCTATTATAAACACAACTAATTAATTTTTCAATATCCATAGTCGTTTAGGTAGATAACAACACTGACAGAAACAACAGAATACATACAGAATGATTAAATTTAACTATAAATACACTCAATTCATTTATTTATTTTACTCTGGAAGACCAACAGCACATGAAACATACTTACATTAAGAAATAGGTAGCAGATGGCCAATAACAGGTCTCCACGTTTAAAATCAGATTAAACAATGCTTTGTGTGAACAAACAAACAAAACATTAAATACTAAGAAATATAAAAAAAAGTTACAGATTAACATTGAGAGTGGATTATAATAATGTCTTAAATTACTTAATTAAAAAAATCTCGACTTAATAGCCGCCTTGCTGCACCTTGCTGTTGCTATGCTAGAATGAAATTTGCACTGTAGACGCCGGCAGACTGGCGAGAAATCCCAAAAAGTTCGGACTCGAGCGAGGGTTGATCGGCTGTTTACGGGCGTCATCGGACGATGACGGTCGTGTTTGTGTACGCGCTCTCATTCTTTTACAAGTGTTTGATTCAATCGTCCGAGTTCGGCCGTTGTCGCCCGAGCAAATTTCGGCCGACGACGGATCAGAAGTACGCGAGCCGTTATGCCCGATTTACACGTAATAAGTAATTTAGTAGTTAACTAAATTTTAACTAAATTTTAAGTGATTAAGTGCCTGTAAACACAGAATTTAGTAGCAATTTGCAAGTTCAAATTTAGTTAACAACTTAAGAGCTAAATTAGAATTCTGTCTATTTTTCGGTTAAGTTGGTGGGCGGGGCTTGTCACTTGACACGTTTGGACAGGCACATTTAGTTAAGTAAATGCTTTATATTTCGGACTTCTTGGCGGGAAAGTAAAGCGTCATGTCTGCAGTTTTGTTTTATTTTCTTTAATTTATGTTTTGTCGAATGGTGGATTATTTACTGTTATGTGTTCGTGAACGTGCATGAGTGTTGGCAAATAAAACAAAACAGTGCAACATCACTTTTCAAATTCTCTCAAGAAGTCCGTGTGGGATCTCAATAAAGTCCCACAGCTTTATTGAGTCTGAAGGGTTTTGGGTTTGGTTAATTTACCATTAAACGTTCATTATCACTTATTTTCATTAGGTATCATCTACTTTATGCAAAAAAATATTCACTTTAATATCTTACTTGACACTGCCTTAATGTGCTGACCACACGAAGCCATTATTTAAGCACAGAATTTACGACTTCATAACGTTGTTGATCGTCCATCTTGAGTGAACTAAAGAGCTTAACTACTTAAATACGTAACTTAAAATTTAGTTAACCACTAAACTACTTAATACGTGTAAATCAGCCATTAGGGATGAATTATATTAGACCGGGCCGTGCACGGGGTATTGAGCCGTGTGCGTGGCGCGGACGGGGCACTGATTGGAGACGTTGTATACATTTTGTATGAAGCAGTCCATATTCCACAGTGCATGATCCGTGTCCCATCCGGACCCGGACGGGACACGGATCATATTAATACAAAATGTATGTAACAAATTCAAATCAGTCCGGACGGGGGGACCACGTACACGGCACGCCCCGGACACGGCACGGTCTATAGTTCATCCCTAAGAGTAGGACGTTTATAGGTTAACGATGACGTAAATATTAAAATGCTTTGTGTCTTACTTAACATTGTGTTAACTTTCATATTCCTAACGTAGCTGTTTAATAAATCAAAGGGATTTAGAGGTATTAAGGTGTCCGAAATTCGCAAAGAGAAATGGCGGTAGTGTCGGGTTTGTTGTTAGAAAACTAGGCGAAATTACGATATTGTAGGCGATAGAAATGCACTTTTATGTTAAATAAAATATACCTAGTTATATACACACAAAGTTGAATAAAAAAATTAATTTCCTACGTTCGCATCATTAAAAAAAATTTAGGAATGAACAATTTTTTTTATGTAGGTAAGTATGCCCTAATTATTATGCAAAATATCATTACGCCATCGGTTCGTAAGATTATAAAGCGGGCAACGAATTACGAACCGGCAAGAAACTCAGCAAGGGAATAGGTTGGTAAGAACCGGCATGAAACTAAACAAGGTCATTGGTTGGTAGGAACCGGCAAGAAACTTAGCAGGGGCATAGTTTGGTAAGAACCGGCAAGAAACTCAACAAGGTCATAGGTTGGTAAGAACCGGCAAGAAACTTAGCAAGGTCATAGGTTAGTTAGAACCGGCAAGAAACTCAGCATGGTCATAGGTTAAAGGGCTACCACACTGTTGTAAACCGACGTTTACAACAGCCGTTTACAACAGTGTGGTAGGTTGTTTTCAACGACATTTCGGTCAACCTTTCCACGACCTTTGTTTGCGGGCGCGCGTTGAAAACCGCTGTGTTGCCACTGCCTTAAACACCATTACACACAAACCGCTATCTTCAACCTACAACCTACATACAACGTGGTTACTGGAAAAAGCCAAGTTCGTATATATTAATGTACGTACAGCGCGGTATTTTTTACATCTTTAAAAGCTCATAGTTAGCTAATAATCATACATATAAATTTAATCGCGTTTTTCTCCAGTAATATAATCAATTTTTTTGAAATTGCGTCACTACTTAGGTATATCAAGGAAGGGATACCAATAGCGCTATTTAAATTAGCAAATAAAACAAAATATGTCAAATATGCAAAATTTTACGATAATGCTTAACATCCTGCTGTAGCCTAAATTTTACTCTTAAAAATACTAATAAAGCAGGATCCTGCTAAAAATGGCAACACTGTGGACTGTGGCAAACCAAGTGGAAGCTCGTTCACAACAAGTTGTAAACGAGCCTCCCGCCAAGGTGACCTGGTGGGAAAGGCTTGTTTACAACAGTGTGGTAGCCCCATTAGTTTAGAACTGGCAAGAAACTCAGCAAGGTCATAGGTTAGTAAGAACCGGCATGAAACTCAGCAAGGGCATAGGGGTTGGTTTATTCTTTGAATATTGAGCCGCCACTACATTTCTTTAACAAAAGATATTTCTAAGAAAATATCTTACACTTTATGTCACACGGATAATCTTTACTACTTTGTAATGTAAGCTTAGAATAATAACTAAAGCATTATTATTCTATGAATGTAAGTGATTCTATTGTAATCGGCCTTTATGACAAGTCTATTGTATTATTATTCAATAGATAAAGTTGGACAAAGAGCCAAAGCCATTGGTCTACATCATTTCACGTGACGCATTTTTACTGTTGTTATGTAGACTCGATATTCAATTGATCGGGCCACAATTTAATGTGACACACATAATAGTACAAGAAGTGTACTAATTCTTCAATAATTTCTAGCAATAATCTCGCAAAAATTAAGACAAAAATGTATTCCAACAGAATGAACTTTGTAAACATGCCTGTATTTTTAATGCAAATAATTACCGAGTCTTGCCATAAGTACCTACTGTCCCAACTTAAATAATAAGTATATTTTAAAATAAATATTAGGGCGGTAGTACTATTATTAGATATCATTATATTAACACTTAAGGACCCGCGCCCCTATTTGTGACGCGAAAACTCGCTACCGGGTCAGCTGGACCCAGATTATATTGTGTGATATATCCAAAACTACTAAATGTTAATGATTATATCTTTTTTATATAATATAATTACTCATAAATAAAACAAGTAATAGGTATATAGATAGATAGATAGATAAATTCTTTATTGCACATACATGTAGAACAATTTTACAATATAAAACTTAAATCTAGTATGAGCAAAGGCGGTCTTATCGCTGAAAGCGATCTCTTCCAGACAACCTTTGGTTTTAGGACCCAAGAAAGAGAAAGAGGAAGTGCGCAAGTACAATTAAACAGAATTACACGATAGTTAATTAATAAAAACAGGTATTATAAATATATACTTATAAATATATTTTAAATTAGACGTACATATATATACAACGATATAAGTATCATACATACACACATACATACATATATATTAAATAAACTATTACAAGTTACTAGCAGATGACTTAGCTAATAGATGCTTGTGTAGCATAGATTTGGAGATAGAAAGTGTCTTGGAGTGTTGGATTTTGTAGAGTAAGTTATTCCAAAGAAAAGTAGACTGGACTGTGAACAAATCCTTAAAATAACCTGACCGAGTAAAGGGAGCCTTTAGTACATTATCCGATTTTGACCTGAGACCACGGTTGTGATTCTCCCCTAGAAACCGGAAACATCCTTTAAGGTAGGAAGGAGTACGAGGATCATACAGTACGTTAAAAACGAGAGTGAGGATATGCTCCTCACGGCGCAACATAATAGGTAGCCATTCAAGCCTATGCCTGTATTCAGACACATGGTCGAACTTACGCAAACCGAAGATAAACCTGACGCAGAGATTTTGAAGGCGTTGTAGCTTATTAAGCAAGTCCTCATTAAGATCAACAAGGCAGACATCGGCGTAGTCCAAGATCGGTAGAAGGAGAGATTGCGCAAGTTCGCCCTTGGTCTTCACAGGAAGCAAGTTCCTCCACTTCCTAAGCGAACCAGAGGCAGCAAACACCTTACGACTCATCTCTGCTATTTGTGGAGCCCAGCAGAGGGTACAGTCGAAAAGGACCCCTAGATTCTTTACAACATCGCAGTAGTTTATTGAGATACCGTCAAAGAAGAGCGAAGGGACAGATAAATTGTTTAACTTGGCTGTTTGTTTTGAGCCCCCGATGATGATAGCTTGCGACTTATTAGGATTGACCGTTAAGCCATGGGTTCGACTCTATTCTAGAATAGTCGCAAGGTCAGCGTTAAGGCTGGCGATCAACCTCTCAATATCATCAACGGGGGCCTGAGAATAAATTTGCAGGTCGTCGGCATACAGGTGAAATTGACAGGATAGGAGTGGTGTGAGAAAGTTAATAAAAATCGAAAACAGGAAAGGAGAAAGGACGCCGCCCTGGGGCACACCTACAGTGACGTCGCTAGCACTAGAAAGTTTGTCATCGGCGCGGACGAATTGCCGTCTGCCGAAAAGGTAACTACGAAACCAATTAAGCGCCGTATCCGAGACTAGGAGAGATTTCAGCATAGCCAGAAGGATGTCGAAGTCAACAGTGCCGAAAGCATTTGAAAAGTCTAATAGTACCAACACCGTCAACCGCTGATCGGACATTCCCAAGCGTATGTCATCGGATACTTTGGTCAGAGCTGAGGTAGTACTATGTCCCGGGCGGAATCCAGATTGGAAAGGACTAAGGAAGTTAATTGAGTTTACAAAGACACTGATTTGGTTGAGGACAAGGCGTTCAAGGATTTTTGAAAGGAAAGGAATAATGGATATTGGTCTAAAATAAGAGGGTAAGGAAGGGTTCGAAGTTTTAGGAACAGGTATGACGACTGCTTGACGCCAGCAGCTTGGAAAGCTGCCGGTATTGAGCAAAAAGTTAAAAATATGGCAGAGGATAGGGACCAGAATATCAAATCCTAAGAGGATCATCCGCCGGCCAATCCCATCCATGCCTTCGGCATTAGACTTAACTGCTCGGATATTGTCTTCAACTTCGCGCTCAGAGACCGACCGAAAGGCAAATACAGGATGCTGTGGATAAGGAGAGGAAGACAGTGATAGCAGTGTGCTTTGTTTCAAATTATGAGGGATACATGAAGGAGCAGAAAAGTGTTGGTTTAAGGAGGACAAATCAAGATTTTTAGGAATGGAGGTCTTAGACTTACCAATACCCAAGAAATTTAAAAATGACCAAACCTTAGCAGGGTCACCGTTAGCTACGGAAGAGTCAATGTGACGACGTTGCGCATCCCTACACAGCCTACTACAGCGATTACGAAGCTCCCTATATTTGCCACGATTAATGTCAGATGGATCCTTCTTAAATCGAACCTTAGCAGCATTACGCCTGGCCATAATGACTTTAATGTCATTAGTTAGCCAGGGAGCGGGGAGATGTTTAAGCCGGACCGGTCGAAGAGGGGCATGGATGTCAAATATTTCGATCAAGTTCGAGTTGAAGATTTCCATCTTTAGATCGATAGTAGGGGCATCAAACACCGCATCCCAGTCAATACTGCTAAGGTAAGACATAAAGCCAACAGTGTCAACATTGTTGAAGTTACGTTGCATGATCACTCGCGGTTTAGGTTTAGGACAACGGATCTTATAGGATAGGAAAAGGAGATCATGATAGGAAAAGGCTTCAGCGGAAAGTTGCCCGTGGGAACTCACGTGATCAGGAGAGGAAACAATTGCAAGATCCAACAAGGAGGGCTGGCAGCCAGGAAAATGGTGTGTAGCAGTTGAAGGGAGAATGTTAAGGCTAGTGGATTCCACAATTGAACAAAGGTGTGTCGACCGTGAATCCCGCTTGAGTAAGCAGGTGTTGAAGTCACCCATAATAATAGTATGGTCAGCTGTTGGTACCAGTGTTTCTAATGGTGAAGATGGAGATTTACTTATGATATTAAAAGGCAGGTGGCCTCTGAGGAAAATGGCAACACCACCACCCCCCTTGCCAGTCCTGTCATTGCGAATGAGGTGAAATCCGGGAAGAGAGTAGGAGGTGGAAGGGAGACAAGGTTTTAAGAACGTTTCCGATATTAGGATGGAGTGAATATTTTGGTTACTAGAGAAGGTGGTCAGCAAATCTGGGTAATGCGCGGGGATGCTTTGGGCATTTATATGCACGACATTAAAATTTTTGGAAAAAGGTGCAAAGTTAGCATCAAGTAATGAGTCCAGAGGTTGAGGCAAACTTTGGAAACTACAGTCTGATAAAGAAGAAGCAGAAAGATAGTCCGACCTGTCATCCGAATCAATATTATTGTCAACATTAAAAATCGCTTGTAACATAATAAGTAAGTATATAAATACTATATAATTTAAGATAAAATATATAAAAAAAATGTAATATAAAAACTAAATAAAAAATTAAATAGGTATAGGTATACCACCCGCCAGCAGTATGGAAGAGAATCGCCTACCTACTAGGTACATTCATTCACTAAAAACACAACTTTAAAATGAAGTTTGAACATGACACAAAAAGATAAATAAACCTAATGATTTACTAAAAAATACAGCAAATTAAAAAGTTAAACAAGGGAAAAACAAACAAAATTAGGTTTAGAAAAATCAAAATTAGAAAAAGAAAACCCTAGGCCGTATAGACCAGATCCCTTAGTCATGTCTAAGAGTGAATTATTGTACTGACACATTCATCCGTTAGTGTCAGTCTGACACCTGACAGTAGGTAATGTAAACAAACGAGATCACGACGAGAAAAAAAAAGGTTAAATACAAGTGAAACTACACTCCAACCCTATAACATTTTAGAGTATATAAAAACTGATTATTATGTGGGTTAAAGTTTAAGTGGCTGAAAACCGGCCATTTACTCGGTGTTGACGAGGTACCCGCAGCAGTACGGAGAAACTCGGCCATGGACTCCAACCTGTGCCTGTTTCCGTCAGGAGTCTTAATGAATCACCCCTTCCGCAGTCCAGCAGTTAGAAATGCCGAATTTGTTTCTTGCAGCCATAAACACGTCATGACGCGTCTTTGTTAGAAATTCGGATAGCGTGACTTTGGAACCCTTAAGGGCAACTTTGCCTCTCCACAAAGCCGCGCGCACCGCAGTATCCGAAAATTTTACAATAATGGGCCGCGGTTTGTTGTTATTGGGAGCCAGTTTGCCCATGCGATAACTTGCGGTAATGCTGCTACCCGAGAAACCTTGTACCTTGCATTTCGATGTGAGTGTGGCGACAACTTTAGTGCAAGTATCTTCACCTTTCTGCTCCGCGATACCGTGTACCAGCAACATCTTACTTCGGAAACGCGTCTCAATCCTGTCCATGCCTCTTCGTAAATCATCCATTTCTGAGCGAAGTACAGCCAGTCCGTTACAGACAAAAGCCTTGAAGGCGAGAAATTCGGAATTGAGCCCAGCAATTGTATTTGGATTCTTACGTGAAGATGCCTGGTTGAGCTCAGCCTGGAACTCTGCCATTTTGGTCTGGAACATCTTGGCCATGTTGTTCATGTTGTCTTCCAGTCTTGAGTGATCCATGTTTAGTGATGTGTGGAGAGTTTTAAAAGGAGAAGTGAAACTGCAGGCGAGTAGAACTACTTTATGCTATCAGGATTTGCATAAAAAATCTGATAAAAAACTTAATTAAATATTTTTACAGAAATAAAATAAGAGAGCAACAAATTTAGGTGTTTACTTGGCAACTACCCTCGGCCAAAAAAAAGTACATATACATAGGTACATAGGTACATACAATCACGACTATTACCCCCGAAGGGTTAGTCAGAGACTAGGCAATGAGGACAGCAAAAGCAGACTGCACATGTGCTCAGCGTGACAGGTGGTGAGCCCATCGCTGCTCTATGCTAGTATGTGCAGTCTTTAGTCCGTTAGTCGCCTTTTACGACACCCAAGGGAAGAAAGGGGTTGGTAGTATTCTTTCACCGCCACGCGACACGGATTACAAACATTCTTCATTGAATGTAGCCGTAGTTGGTCGTAGTATAAATTAGACAGAACTATTGGTGTGAGTGTAGGGAAATTAAAAAAAAAAAAAAGTGGCCGCAAATCTAACATTAGATCATCGAAAGAGCTTTGTGCGTTTACTTCGTCGTTGAACACAATAACATTTTAGATTACCGAGTTTCGGATTAATCAGCAAAAAACCGTTCATGTGCATTTTATCGAAAACCTAATATCAATATGACGTGTAAGTATATTGTATGGTATATAGCATAGATAGTAAACAATAGAGGGTATAATTATAGTATGTAGGTAAGTATAATGTATATTTAAACCAAGAAACATATGCTAAAACAATTTTAGTAGTCCCTTACAAAACAGTGTGCAAATTAGCTTGATTTAATATCTACCTGTTTATTATTTAGTTCATTGGAGATCGATTTCTACTTTTTTTCATAATTTTTACAGTATCTGTCTAACTCCTTGAGGATCGTAAAACCAGACACAATAAAAAATCATTTGTTTCGCGACCGCCGGCGGCCTAGTAATCCTTGACCTATATAACATCATAATCATTTATTTCACGCAAAAAAATGTATAATAAAATAAATGGTATTTTGTTGTAAGGACAGCAAATATAAACGAGCGAATTAATGAATGAAAGAAAAGAAAATAAAAGCGAAAATTAAAAAATATAGAGAGAGGGTGTATAGTTAAATTCAAGAAAAAATATTGATTTCAATTTTATATTATCGTTATTAATGTTTGTGTTATTATGTTACAATAAAAGTATTATCTATCTATCAATCTATTATCATTTATTATACAATCTAATACTATATATTATACTCCAATAGCTAACAGATTTGCTGTCATATTATCTACTTTATTATTTACAAGCGGCCGCTCGCGGTTTCACCCGCGTGGTTCCCGTTCCCGTGGTAATATCGAGATAAAAAGTATCCTATGTGTTAATCCAGATTATAAACTGTTAGGTTTGCAGGTGGGGGTGTACGCGTCATATATAACATAAACTATCTGTATGCCGAATGTCATCCAAATCTAATCAGTAGTTTTTACGTGAAAGAGTAACAAGTATCCATCCATACGTTCCCGTAGGAATATCGGGATAATAAGTATCCTATGTGTTATTCCAGGTTATAAACTATCTGTATGCCGAATTTCATCCAAATCCATTCAGTAGTTTTTACGTGAAAGAGTAACAATTATCCATACATACAAACTTTCTCGTTTATAATATTACTAGGATAACTGCATGGAATTTCTTTGTGTAGAGTTGACCAACAGTTGCAGGTTATGAATGATGTAATATATGTAGGTATAGCTAATAAAAATTACGATAGTTATACATATATTATATTGTTCAGGTCAAACGGCTCGATTTAAAACTCAGCCGCCTTTTACAGCAAATAAAATGCTAATATTACTACATGATGCATGTGAACATGTTACCCCTGATGATTGGAAAAAAGTGGTTTATAAATTAAAGAACTAAAAGGTGATTTTAAGCGAGTAGTAAAATTTGACAAAGACTGTTCTAGTGACTCAAGTAATTAGTGTGATGATATAAGTTGTGCACCAATACATTATTAAGAATTTGTTCATTATTATAACATTCAAAATCTATTCACGTATTTTTATTTACGTATTAATTATGTATTTCTAATAATTAAGTGATCTAAATAGCATCCAAAATGATAATTTAAAGCAAAAAACGATTAACGACAGTTAATGATATTCAATTGATAACATCAATTATCATTTGATTCAATTACGACTGTAATGTCTCAACCCTAGGCATGACCATTTGCACTGGGGGTCGAGCGTCGGACTCGAGACCCCGGAGTGTGTTCGCGAGCGATCGTGGACGAGTCGAATAGCGTTCCGGGTACAGAGCCTTGCCACCTCTGGTAGGTTCGTGAAAGCCACGGGGGGGCCGCTTGGAGAGGCTCCCGCCACACTGGGAATCGTCGGGGCACGACTTCTCGGTTGCGACCGGGGGTCAGCCCTCGTTTCCGGAATCTTGGGTCCCGGGCCTGGGGTCGAGGGTCAGTAGGAGCTGTTGGTAGGGCTAGGGGTCCGAGTCGGAGCCAGATTCGTTGGCGGTTTCTGGGTCTGAGTCGGGGTCCGGGCTGCTAAGGAGGATAAGGCGGGCTGGTGGAAGGCCGCGCTGTTTGTTGTGTGTTTGTTTGTAGTGTTGCCTGTCTGGGGTAGGGCGCATGCGAAAGCAAGCGCCAGTGGGGTTGGGCTTTGGCATGGGTATGACTATACCTCCCCAAAAGCCCAAGGGTCGGAAGACCGACGTGTCTTTGTTCGATGTTTCTCGTCATGTGTTTGTCATGTGTTGTGTTGTCTATGTGCTTTGGAGGATCGCGTGCCCATTAGAGGGTGGGCACGCTGTTTTGTGCTGTGCCGTGCGCGAGGTCGCCCGTGTGTCGGCGCGTGACCGCTTACGGTCATAGGTTGGCACACGGGCGACGGGGTGACCATCGCGGGTTAATCCCTAGTGGCATGTACCGCGACATCCACCTCAGCTTTCAGCTTCAGATTGTTGGGCCCCCAGGGGTTTAGTGGGTATTCCCCTGCGTCTCGCCCTCCCAGCCGGGACTTAGTCCTGGCAGCTGACCTGGAGCCTCTCTCCTTGTCAGTGGGGGCGGAAAGGCGGACGGGCGAGTCCCACATAACCAGGTGCCTCTTCAAGGCCCCGGTACTCGTAAAGAGTTCCCCTGGGAAACAAAAAAAAAAAAGGCATGACCATTTGACACCTGTCACAGGAATCAAGCTATATTGAACAGACTTTAATCAACATTATTCAATATTGTTTCTATATATTATTGTAACAATTTCCACAAATACGTTTTGTGTGTTCTTCACAAACAGCGACATTGCATTAGGCACAAGAAATTTTGGTTTTTCTGTCCTTTTTTCAAGTAGGTACAAAGACCGCAACGAACTTTTCGTCTACTTAGTGATTGACCTGCTGTTGAGGATTATAGGTACCTATATAATCCGCAACAGTAGTCATTCTATTGAGTGTAGGTAAAGAAAAACTATTTATATGGAGTAACTCTGAAAATTAAGAAAAAAACTGTAGATAACATTCAAACTAAATGTACTTATGTTTTTATAAATGTAGAAATATAGAAAATACCGGTCAAGAATCATTCGACCGCCGGCGGTCATGAAACAATAGAATTTCAATTGTGTCTGGTTTTACGATCCTCAAGGGGTTAAAGCAATGGTAATTCATCCCGTTTTATGTAAGCAAATTAAAATCACCCTATGATCTCTTAATGATCGAAGAAATCAAAATACATATCCACCACTAATAATTATCTTTCTCACACGCGATTTTTTTATTTTATTGACAGACGGATGCAATTGAAAAGTTAATTAATGTTTTAAGTTAGATTTTTTTTATTGTATTTTTCATTCAAGTATGGTATTATTATTTGGGAATTATTAATTGGGAATAATCCTGTATAATTATTAAAATAAATATATAAATAAATAAAAAATAATTAATTTTTTTTTTATTTAATTTAACGTTTCAAAAAATACAATAAAATACTTAATTTAATAGCATTACCTTAAACCACTGAGGTTTGTCTGTAATGCCTATGTGGTATACGTCGGCGTTGAACAGGTATTACGTGCAAAACTAATAATAATCTTCAATCAATCAAATATTACATGTTAACAAACAAAAATTAAAATACAAAAAAAAAATGTATTTTAAAAGAATTCTTTTGAGATTAACGTAAGCATAACAATGAATAAAAACGTAAGTATTGTGCAGTTAATTCAAACAATGTTCTAATTAACAGGAGCTCCAATCTGGAGAAAAAAATTTTTTAGTTGTGTTTTAAAATTATCCTGATTTAAATTCTCGAGGGCCGGCGGTAGTTCGTTTATTAGTAGAGGATGGTTCCTCTACTCGCGAAGCGCGTCGCGTCGTTCTCTCGCCGTACAGGTTTTTTGCGCGCGTAGTGCATACATAGGCGACCTTGAGTTATTGCTCGAGTTAATACAGGATGTTCAATTTTTTTTTCTAAACTCAGGATTTAAAAAAAATTCTTTTAACAAACTAAGTTTAAATTGATTATGGACCGTGAGCATCTTGCAGTGTTTAAAAAGGCCTATTTCGTCGTCATGGTAATTAATCTTTCATTAATCCCATATTTAACCTATTATTACGATAATAAAGATAACAAATAATCAAAATGAGTATTTAACTTAGTATCCGAATCAACATTCAATGCGAAGTGAGCCTGTGATGTGATTTTAGAATTTACGATTGTAGACGGAAATCCAGAACGAGTTCTGTACACACCCATTCTGTACACAACATGATAATTTTGTAAATATAGTTTGTAACGTTATTTTGCAATAATACAGGGTCTTACATATTATATACACTATACATACATGAAAGAATCACTATGGTACAAGTGATTACGCTTTGCAATGGCTACACAATTTTATTTTAACCAGAAATTGCTTTGAAGACGCAGTTTTTTTCTGAACTGACCCGACCGGGAATTATTAATAACCGTCTATAAAATAATGTAATACTTACATTATTAAAATAAGTTGGTCCCTGCAAAAGGAAATGTACCATATGCCTATAATAAAATAATACGTAGACCTTATTACTATACCTTAGGGAGACGAATAGTTTTTATTGTTACATATTTTTTTAAATTTATTAGAATAGTTTTATCCATAGTTCTTTTACGGAGTTTAAGTATAAATATTACAAAAATAAAGAATATGTTACATTATAAGCAGTACCGTAAAAACGATTCCACGAGAGCTGCTGCCGAGAAACTGTTCCACACATTGGCAGAATGTTGTAAACTAATAATGTGGCGTTTTTTGTTAACAAAAAGCTCGAACTCAGTTTTCAATTTTCGTACGCTCATTCAGCGCCGTGTGACTCGGCGGACGATGTGGTTATTGTATGAAACGCGTGTCAGCAATGAGAAATTAAATCAGATTTTTATGTTCCTTTTTCAATGACGATTCTTTTGATAACGGAAACATGACAATGGTGTTAACACAGAAACCGTTTGGCAACGGAAATAATATTTTTGTCGGTCTTTTATTAAATACTTCCGAGACGTGATAGATGGAAGGTTTTGTGTTGTTGATCGCGAACAGTTTTGCTAGTTCCAAAATTTTCATTGAGCTAATGGTACTTCATAGTTGAAAAACTGGAATCCTGACGTTTTAATTACCCGCCAAGAAATCCTTATAGTAGAGGATCCGAGTATACAACGACCTTCACCGAGCGGTTAATGGATGAAAAGTATTTTATATCAAATTTAATGTGTTAAAAAATATATTGCGAGTGGGTTGGCTGAAAAATTTCAGTCCAGTATATGATTAATTAATTATTTAAAAATATATTTTTTAAAATATTGCACTTGTTTCGATAATAGATAAGTCAAGTCAAAATATATTTATTCAATAAACTCAATTAATAAGCACTTTGAATCGTCCAAATCTTTTTTAACCTACCACCCATTCAGGACATAATTTTTTAACTGTGGCAAAGAATGGGCGCAAGAAACCACAGCGCACAAAAGCAACGACATTTACAAACAAAAAAAAGAGTATGTCGTTACCAGGTCAATACAAAATATGAATTTAAAAATAAAAAAAAATGATGCAATACAAAATTACAATACAATGTAGTATCAATTAAATAAAGACAATTAGAAATAGCTGTTGGAGTGCTTGGAGCATTTCAGATCCAAGCTGTTTTGTCTTCTGTGTAATCTGACACTTTATAATAAGCTTTTTTATAAAGCTTTTCTTTGATTTTGATTTTAAATTTATTAAGATCTAATTTCTGAATATCATTTGGTACTTTGTTGTAAAATCTTACACACAGACCCCTAAAAGAATTATTTATTTTATGGAGCCTAGTATAAGGTACTGCTAATTTGTTCTTACTTCTAGTGTTTACATTGTGAATATCACTGTTTTTTGAAAACATTCCAGTATTTTTATGAACATAAATCAAATTTTCATAAATGTATTGTGATGCAACTGTCATTATATTTATATTTTTAAATCTCTCTCTGAGAGAGTCGCCAGCCTTTAGGTTATAGATTGCTCGAATAGCCCTCTTCTGAAGCACAAAGATAGTTTGAATGTCGGCAGCATTTCCCCACAGTAAAATGCCGTACGACATTACACTATGAAAGTAACTGAAATAAACTAATCTGGATGTATCAACGTCAGTTAACTGACGGATCTTCATTACTGCATAAGCCGCAGAGCTAAGTCTATTCGACAATTTAGCTATATGTGGGCCCCACTGAAGCTTGGCATCTAACGTGATGCCTAGAAACACAGTGGTGTCCACAGGATTCACATTCCTATCTTTAATTTGTACACTAGTTGTTACTTGCTTAACATTAGGCAATACAAATCTAACACATTTGGTTTTTCCCTCGTTTAATAGCAAGTTATTTATACTAAACCAGTGAACAATCTTTGAGATCGCATTATTCACATTGTCATAATTTGGGTGTCGTCGTTTCACTTTGAATAAAAGTGAAGTATCATCAGCAAACAATACTATCTCATGACTGTCTTTTACAAAATAAGGTAAGTCATTAATATAAACCAAAAACAAGAATGGACCTAGTATTGAACCCTGCGGAACTCCCATTGTAACCACTGATCCCGGAGATCTTTTACCGTTAATGTCGACCTTCTGAATCCTGTTACTCAAGTATGAGATTAGAAGGCTCAAAGAAGCATCCCTAATTCCATAGTGGTTAAGCTTCCTGACCAAAGTTTCATGTAAAACACAATCGAAAGCCTTGGATAAATCACAAAATACCCCTAGGGCATCCTGTGATTCCTCCCAGGTATCAAATATTTGGATTAAAAGCTCAACACCGGCGTCAGTTGTTGAGCGACCCCTAGTAAAACCATACTGTTTACAATGTAAAAGTTTATTTCTATGAAAATGAATTTGAATTTGGTCTAGCATCAACTTTTCAAAAATTTTACTAAATGTGGGTAGCACAGAAATAGGTCTAAAATTAGAGGGGTCAGAAGTGCTACCTGATTTAAACAACGGAATTAATTTGCTATGTTTCATTAGGTCAGGAAAAACGCCACAGTCAATGCATTCGTTAAATATGCAAGCTAAAACTGGAGCTATTGTCATAATTACTGATTTAGCGACATCCACGGAATTACCCCACAGATCAGCAGTTTTTTTTTTTATTGAGAGTGTTAAATGTTTTTAATATATCTATAACACAAATTTTTTGAAAACTGAAATTACTTTCACAATCTTTAACATTCTCCTTCAAAACAGATTCAGCTACAGTGGGGGAGGAAATCAAGGCTTTTGTAGTTGAAACTGGAATGTCAGTAAAAAACCTCTCAAATGCTGCAGCAACATCAGCATCAGAAGTCAAGGTTTTATTATCACAATTTAAAGTGTACTCATTATTACGACTTCTGACCTTTCCTGTTTCACTATTTATAATATTCCATGTCATTTTTATTTTGTCATTACTATTCTTAATCTTAGAACTCAGATAGTTTGCCTTGGCTAATCGGCATACTCTTTTAAATAACTTTGAATAATTTTTAACATATAATTTGAAGTCGTCGCTGGTGTTATAGTTGCGTTCACCATAAAGTTCATAAAGGCGTTTCCTACTTTTGTGAATACCAATTGTAGCCCATTCATTAAAAGATGCAGTACCACTAACCGAGATCTTTTTTGGAACAAAAGATTTATTAAATTCTGAACAATATATGTTAAAAAAATCGTTATAAAAGACATCAGGGTTGTCATTGTATTCTAAATAATTTAATTTTGTATCTAGATTGCTTTTAAAGCGTTCCAGCCGACCTGCAGTTTTTGGCACAACAGTGATATTCTTTTTCATCACTTGCTTACGCTGGTGTGGAAAGCTGACCATTTGGCCACAATGATCAGAGTCCAGGTTATTAATAATTTGCTTAGCCAGTGGTTTTACATTTGTATATATGTTATCAATACAGGTGGCCGAAGTGGCAGTTATTCTTGTCGGCTCCAAAAATAAATTATTCAAATTGTATGATAGAAATAAGTTTTTAATTTTAGTTGACAATGTGGAGTTTTCTAGCAAATTTATATTAAAATCACCGCAAACAATTATTGTTTTACCTACATTGCGGACCTTACGCAATGTCTCATCCATAACTTTTTCAAAAAGATCATACAATGCTGAAGGAGGTCTGTATACACTTATCACAACAAACTGCTCCAACTCCACAGAAGCTATTTCTATTGTTCGCTCAACCGAGAGGCTCACTATGTCTTTGCGTTCTTTTAATTTAAACTTTTTACTAACAATAATTAAGGAGCCACCATGTATTGCATTTCCTCGACTGAACGAACTTCCTACCAAATGATTCTTAAAATTGAACATGAACTGATGGTCTCTAAGCCAGTGCTCGGTAATGCAAAGAATATCAATATTATTACAGTTCATGAACAATTCAATCTCTAAATCTTTGCCTATCATTCCTTGGATGTTCTGGTGAACAATGTTCAAAGATTCTACATTTTTTAAATTTAATGATTGACCGATAAATTACATAGGTACCAATTGAAAGTATGAAGCCTATAGAATATGCAAACGTTAGGTTGACTATTTTTTTCCTGTCATAACATTAGGTAGGCAGGTGTAAACAGGCAAGTAAATATTGGTAATTTGCAACCGTCTGGTTAAATAAATAAAATTTATGTTTATATAAAGATAAGCTCATTACAAACACACACACACCAAACCAGTGCAAAGTTTAAAATAATTTTTTTTTTTAAATATTAAATTAATCATTAATGGTACCTGGAGTGAAATTTTTCAGCCAACCCACTCGCGATATATTATTTAACCACTTTAGCGTCCAAGCCCGTATATACAACATGGCGCCCAGCGTCCAGCTGTTTCCAGAGCTGCTAGAAAAGTGTACAGAAGACTACGAACCCTGACTGAGCTGACAAAAAGCTTAGAACTAAACAACTACTCAGGCTATATCAAAACTTAATATACGTACGGAATGCTTAGAAAACGCAGTAATTTGATATAAAATACTTTTCATCCATTAACCTTCCCGGTGATGGTCGTTATATACTCGGATCTTAGACTATTATTGCAGTTGAACTGAGAAAGCTTTAGGAAACTGTTTAAACATTCTCTCCTCTCTTGTTTAACAAAAACACATAAGCTCGTCGTTTGACCGGAAAACGGCGAAAGGCTTGTCACCTTAATCACCGGCCGTCAATCCCGCGCTAATAAAGGCCTAATGAATAGCTTCGGTGGAAAAGGACACATTGTTCAGGTAATTTACGTTGTTGCGCTGTTGTATTGGGAACTTTACACTGCTTTAAAACAATAGAGGGTTGACTCCGCGCCATTAAGTATTCTGCGGTTTACTTAATAATGTATTTAAATGGGTAGGTGGATCGGATGATATAGTTTGCATGTCGTGGCAGCCGCTAATTAAGACGACACTAGTTTCAAGCATATTTATTATGCTCTATCTATTGCTTGTATTTGTCTTGTTGATTGTTGTAATAAATAAAATAAAGTTTATGGAATCACTACTTACTAGTCCTGATTGAAATGATACATTTAAAAGAGTTCGTGATATTTGGGGGGTTAACATAAGAGACACACGAAGCCCTGTAACCACAGGGAGAGTAGTCAAAGATCTGTAGACACAGGGAAAACCGATGACCTCAGAATGATCCTGCACTAGGAGTTCGAAACGTCAGGATAAAACAATTGTCAAACGCGTGTAAGTTCCTTTGAAGTGTTTTATTACAAAAGGTAAATTTTATTACCACGACATTAATGTATCTCTTTATTAGTAACAGAAATCTTATTATCGTAGCGACTACAATTATAAAATGACGATCGTCAATGCTAAATAAATAAGGAAAATGGCGGGCCATTTGGATATGATGACACAGCCGAGAGATATAGGTAACAAAGGGTAAATCTACAGTTCAAAATTTGACATATCTGACATAAACACCATACAAATTATGGCAAG
This sequence comes from Scoparia ambigualis, assembly GCA_963921215.1. Lineage (NCBI taxonomy): Eukaryota > Metazoa > Arthropoda > Insecta > Lepidoptera > Crambidae > Scoparia > Scoparia ambigualis. The sequence goes on along the minus strand of OY992511.1, from coordinate 7,626,197 downwards.
CTAGCGGCCGCCCGCGACTTCGTCCGCGTGAACAAACCGTATCCCGTGACGATAGGTGCAGCTAGGGTTGCCAAATATACAGTTAAAAACAGTATTATACTGTTTTCCACTACATTATAGTTTTTACTGTTGAACAAAAATAAAGGATCCAAAATACTGTTTAGTATGACTGTGCACTGTAACCATCTATGTACCTGTTTATAACGTAAAAAAATTGCGAACCTTGTCCGCGTGGTGCAGCGCAGCCATACTTAAATGTTAGGGAAAAAATAAAATACTGCCCATTTTTCCAAAATACTGTTTATTTTTCTTACCTTACGTGATTATATGTATGTATTGATTTTTATTTATACAGATTCCTAACTCTAATACGCAAATTAACAGGCACGGTACGACACCGGTTGTTAGGAGATAGATTAATTAGTAATCCATCTCGGGCTCATCCTGAGTATATACTATGCGGTTTCTCCCATTTGTCGTCGTGAGATGGCAGTCGATATAACCTCATCCCTTTGGGCTAACGCATCCGGTATTATGTCCCTTATTTCATAGGAAGTATGGCACTACTAACAATAGATAGCATTTACGTAATAGCTACACATAAATGCTATCTATTAATGGGACTGACCCAAAATAACATTTGTAGTCCCCTGTTTCCTCCTTCAGAACTAGACCAATTTTTATTACGTTTTCAGCATCGGTTAAAGAAATTGATTTTCTATGTCATTTATTTAATATCCAGCAGCCTTCAAAACTTTGCGAAAACACTCTGTTTTAAGGCATCTTCAGAAACATTATTTAGGTGGTTTAAAAAAAATCAAACATACAGTACATACAGAGCCGCCTCCGTGGTCTATTGGCTAAGCCACCGGTTTCAGACCCAGAGGTCCCGGGTTCGATTCCAAGCGGGGGATACATCTTTGTGTGCTCGGTTTGGTTGGTGGTAGGGCTGTTAAGTTCGCCTGGCTAGCTACCACCATCTCATCTAAGTCTGTCCCATAACAACGATGTTTATAGCATTGATGTGTTCCGACATTTAGAGATAAGATAGCCAGTTCCTCAGTGGTTAAGGATTCCGGGTGAAGCGCTCTTCCACCTTCGGCCTTATCGTCACTTACCATCAGGTGAGATGAAGGCCAAGCGCTTACCCGTTACCCGTAAAAAAAACTCTGCATCACTCAGCGCCTATTCTCCGTAATACAATCTTGTATCTTGGCTTTTTTCGGATACATTTCCAGGCGAGACAAGTGCTCCATAGAACGCCTCGTCGTCCAGGGGAAGGTGGAGGGTACTAGGCCGCGCGGGAGGTCACCTATAAAGTCCGACCGCGAGCACGACCGCTCTGCCAAGAGCGTAACTACAAAGAAGAAGACAAATAAAAACTCAAATTGCTTACCTGTAAGGCAGTTACACAAATTACGGAACTCAAGCTCAGACAGACACTTCAGGAGTTGAAAGTATCCAAAGATTCCTTCAATCAGCTGCTACAAGAGAGAGAAGAGAGTAAGATGAAAATAAAGTCCATTATTGACAAAACCTCACTGCTCAAGAATGAACACAACATTCAACACTATGATGTTCTTCACCAGCATAACCATCTACAAGGTGTGATCTTCAACTTCGAGGAGCAATACAGCACTTATGAAAGTGCTTTGGACCGCATCACAGAGCTGGAAAGGGACCTCAGTGCGGCCAACCATCAGATTTTTTAACTCGATGAGAAGCAGCAGCATGAAGTGGAACATACTCAATCTTTGTTCGAGGAGCTTAGGGCATAACCTGGTGGAATCTCAGCAGAACGACTTTCACTTAACTTATAACACTAATAAATTAAATTAAATATTGCTCTTAGGAAATAACGTATGACCCTCTTAGATTCTTTAGAGATTTATAATACAAAATTAATAAAATGTAGGGAAATGAAAAAAAAAAAACTAGGACACTCAGCAATTACAATCATAATATTCAGTGGTTGCACGAGACACTTGATAGTGTTTTTTTGTTACAATTCAAGCGCATACAAATTGCAGGTTAATTGTCAGAGCTTTTCCCTACTATAAAAACTTAACCTGGGAACAAAACAAACGTATTTATGACTTAAATTTATTATTATACACACATAGAGACACTATTTTATTTTTTGAATTATTAAATTTTTATTAATAATTTTATTTTGACTTCAGATACTATGTATCTGCCAAAGAAATATAAGACCCAGATAGCTAATTTATTAGCTTATAATATACAAGACCCAGTTATACCTGGTATAACAAAGTCTATTTATCCTTATAATAATGTCGTCATTAGTAGTTCTACTAATGAATCTTTTATAACTAGTAGTAAGGTGACTACCTCTAGTTTAAAATGAGGTCTAAAACAAAAGCCAAGTCCACATCCATTAATACCATAAATCAAAACATTCAGGGTTTGGCTGACAAGGACTTAGAATTAGAATTAATTGCAAAAAGTCAGGATATTCATATATTTTGTGTAACTGAGCATTGGCTAAAACACATGACACGTCTTTCCATGTAAATAATTTCCAACTAGCAAGTGTGTACGTACGAATCACAGCTATTCACGGCGGATCTTTAATACTAGTTAGTAATAATATCAAATACAAAGAGCGCAATGATATTGCATGTCTTTCAAAGGAGCGTAATATTGATCTATCATGTGTAGAGTTAAATAGGTTTATAATAGTGTGAATATACCGAACCCCCCCGGGCAATTTCGATATTTTTTAATCATTAATGAAGATGTACATAAAATAAATACGATAAAATAAAAAAAATTATTTGTTTTAGTATGTGGGGATTATAATGTAAATATTTTAGAAAACACTTCAGTGAGTGTAAGTCTTTTAGCTTTATTTAAATGCTTTAATCTAAAAATATATTTCTTGAACCCACTAGAATAACTTCACATTCGGCCACTTGTCTCGATAATGTTTTTCCAGACTATGACCCTGTATCTAAGTCAGTTATTAGTAGGCTTACGTCTGACCATTGCGGTTTGAGGATGAGCTATGATTTTGATGTTAAGGAGGAGCCTAAAACTGTAACTTTCATCAACCGTGAAACTGGTAAATTAAAACCACGGGACAATACTTTCACTCTGAAAGTTAACGATAACCTTGTCAATTCGGATGCACAAATTGCTAATATATTTGATGATTTATTCATAAATATACCTGTGGTAACAACCTTAAATTTGAATTCATCACCAGTGGCGGCACAATCTATTCTCGAAGAACATGTACCCAAATATAATTTTTCTTTTAAATTTCAATATATTAACTCTAATAATATTATTAAAAGTTTCAAATCACTAAAAATGAAAAACACATGTGACTTGTGGGGCATGTCTATAAAGATAATTAAGAATAATAAATATTCTATTGCACCCTATCTTGCTGACATATTTAATAACTGTATTGATAAAGCAATATTTCCTGATCTTATGAAGTTAAGTAAGGTTAGAACTTTATTTTAATCGGGATATAAAGAAGATCCCAGTAACTATCGACCAATTTTAATACCACCAGCACTTAGTAAGATTTATGAAAAAATTATTCTCGAACAGTTAAAGGTGTGGAATTTACAAATAGGCTAAGTGCCAAAAAAGCAAAATCGAGATTTTGCTTTTCAAAGATGCTATATGTTGGACAGCCATTCTATAATTATCAAAAGTGCAAAGTGTCTATAAAAAATTATTCTAATTTTGAGATATTTTCATAGATAGCATTGGGTGTAAGTGCCAAACTTTTTTTCTTTACATATGGGTCGTGTGTGTATCCGATCATAGTAAATGTCAGTGTCGGTCATCTGATTAGCTGTCGTCGTATATGTCATTTCAAATGTTAAGATTTATCTGTTAGAAATAAGTACTTTGAAAATGAGTGAATCAGGGAATAACTAAAAATAAAACTACCTATTATATTACCTTAATCTTTCAACGTAGATACGAGGAAAGAGTTATGTTATCAGGAAAAGAAAAGTTATCCCGGCAAAAAGGCAACCTTCTATGCTGGTCAGTAGGTACCTACATTGTTAGTATATATTTATTTAAATATTGTTTCATTTAATTTTACAAATGTGTTATACAAATATTTCTCTTACAGAAAATATGCAAATGTGAGAACCAATGAAATGTATTAAATTTACACTACCAAATGTCAAGACCGAACAAACCGATGTTAAAATGAATGGTTATAAATTAGATTTGGTGGATTCGACAGTTTTCCTAGGGATAACTCTGGACTCAAAACTCCAATGGAATCTGCATATGTCGAATTCGGCCGGCAAACTCAGTTCAGCAGCTTACGCGATTAGAAAAATTAGCCAATTAACAGATGTTGAAACTGCTAGTACTGCTTACTTTAGTTATTTTCACAGTATCATGTCGTATGGCGTCCTTTTGTGGGGAACAGCGGCTGATGTTAAAACTATATTTATTTTAGAGAAACGAGCAATAAGAACCATTTATAGACTGCGATCACGAACTTCTATTGGTGTTCTTACTGTTGCATCGCAATATAATATTTATAATTGTATAGTTTTTGTGCGTAGCAATATTAGCTCTTTATCTAAACACGGTGATGTACACACGGCGTCAGATCAACCTACCCTAAACTGACAAATTTCTCCAATCAATATTGTTCCTTAAACCAAACAATAAAGTTCAAAATTGATTGTAGAAATCTGACAGTTTTGGGTAGGTTGATCTGACGCCGTGTGTACACAATTTCAATAATAGAAGTAAGTCAAAACTAGTAATGCCACTGTTATGGTTACAAAAGTTTCTCGGCTCTTTCTTGAGGCAAGGTATACACTATTATAATAAAATAGATTTACTTTTAGATAAGTTTATGAATTTAAGAAAGGTTATTATACAGTCAAAGAATATTTAGAAGACAAAATAGTCTGGTTACCAATAATAATATTTTCACATTATATTGTCTTAGCACTTATTTTTATAAATAAGTAATTAATTTTACGCTGGTATGATAGCCTTTAACGGCAGTGCCTTACAGACAAAGGTCAAAATTTATGTTGCGTTTAAAGTTGTTTTAATGTTCTCTTGCTTTCGTTGGAGTTGCTCGAGTGTGTCATGCTCTCTTAAAGTGTCTCTGCGGTGGTGGCATGTGCGTCGGGTCGTTACGTTCCCTAAAACATGGTTGAGCGAAGCGATGGCTGATTCACACGTCATACTCGTGAACGGGTGCCGCCTGTGGAGGCTGGTCTGCTCTTGCAATCTTATTTTTTTATTGGTAGTATTTAATAGTCTTTCTATTTGTTGAAAAATACTGTAAGACGTTGTTCGTTTTATTTTAAATCGAGCAATACCTGTTTTTTATTGAAAAGGTATTCTTTTCTATTTGTTGTGTTGTCTTGTAATCGTATTAAATGTTTTTTTTGTTGTAATGGAAAATGTCCTTCTATGATATGGAGGGCATTTTCCAATTTGTATTGACGCTCACAGTTTGTATATTTAGAAGGGTCCCAAGAACAAAGTCGCATCTTCAGAATTATCTAGTTGCAATACGAAGCATTTAAGTGACGCGAATCTGTTACATAACTTGAAAAGGAAAATTTATAGAAAATTATTGTGTAAGTCATTTCTTTATTTTGTTTACTTGTCTGCGTGTGCAGATATTTGGTTTTAATGCTTTGTTTTATTTAAAATGGATTCTTATGTAATAATCAGTGTTTGTTTTTTGGAATACACTAAGACTTAACTACACATGGGACTTTGTTTTATGAAATATTTAATACTTTCCTATGTTGTATTTATACATGAAACGGTGTACGTCAATATTTGGCCATAGAATTAAGTCTTAAGTTGTAATTTTCTTTAAATATAGGTAGTAAGAAATAAGATCATTTGATATAATCACTGATTTTGTTTATTAGTTTTTTCTATAGAAATCTTTTGCGCCCAGTAGGCATTTAAAAAAATGTATAAACTTAAAAACACAATGGAAAAACAACAAGATGCTAAACAATTTAAAAAATAGGCATAGTAGTAACAAACCTTTGACATAGGAATCTAGTAATAATCAAGTAATTTTAACTAACATTCAGGGAAAATTCTATACATCCCCATTAAATAATCACTTAAAAAATATTTTTTTAACAAAACGTAAAAACCTCATGATTACATCACAGATTCAGTAATCATTATACTACTTTGACTAATGTCTTAGGTATTCAAGTACTAGTATTATTTAACATAAATACGGCGATCGGTTTTATTAAATTTAACAAGTATACGTCACCCTTGTTACAAAAAAAATATTCATCACATAAGTCGTCATCATTATCATTGTTAGATTTGAAGGGTAAAGATTTGAAAAAGTTGCATATTTGCATTATTGCACATGTTCTCTAAATCAGTATATTTTGCTTTTGTCAACTGAAGTTGTTAAGAATAAGCGCGCTCCAAAACAGGTACTACAGATGAGTTTCTTGTATCGTTTCGTACAACCAAGCATTCGTAAGATTCTTGATTTAAATCTTACTTTTAAATTCTAATTTACTAGCGGCTCGCCCGCGCCTTCTTCCACGCTAACTTAGAAAGAACCTCATAAAGTCTAAAATCCGAGTATAGAACGACCTTCACCGAGATGGTTAATGGATGAAAAGTATTTTATATCAAATTTAATTTGTTAAATAATATATCGCGAGTGGGTTGGCTGAAAAATTTCAGTCCAGTACCATTAATGATTAATTTAATATTAAAAAAAAATTTTTTTTTACATTGCACTGGTTTGGTGTGTGTGTGTTTGTAATGAGCTTATCTTTATATTAACATAAATTTTATTTATTTAACCAGACGGTTGCAAATTACTAATATCGACTTGCCTGTTTACACCTGCCTACCCAATGTTATGACAGGAAAAAAAAAGTCAACCTAACGTTTGCATATTCTATAGGCTTCATACTTTCGATTGGTACCTATGTAATTTATCTATTAACGAAACAAGTGCAATATTTAAAAAAAAATATTTTTAAATATTTATTTAATCATTTACTGGACTGAAATTTTTCAGCCAACCCACTCGCAATATATTTTATAACACATTAAATTTGATATAAAATACTTTTCATCCATTAACCGCTCGGTAAAGGTCGTTGTATACTCGGATCCTCTACTAATAGTTCAGCCATAAAAAAAACATATCTACAAAATTTAAACAAAAATCATCCTCAGTTATCGCTCTATCATTTAGTGGAAACCGCATAAAAATCCATTGCGTTTTGTTTTAGGAGAATAGTGCGGTGCCACAGACAGAGGAAAACGGCGTCTTTACTTTGTAATATGTAAGTATGATAATGATTCGGCTCAGATTTATCAATCAAAACTACTTTAATTTTAATCAACAATATTATTTTTTTATTTTCTCATTCTTCTTTTTTCTCAAGTTCTTGCTTCAAAATTTGTCATTTACAGGGTCACATAGGGTTTTAGAGTTAAAGAAGTTTTACTGTTCCATATTTTTAACTAAATACGATTCTTCTTTCGTTTTTGCCCATCGCACAAGCAAACGCCATTCCTCTGGAGTGTAAATTGTTTTGCAGTGAGACGAGCGCATAAGTTCATGCACACTGTCTCCCTTGTTTTGTGTGTGTCCTTTCTCTAGAAAACGATGTGTATTTGAGTAAAAGTCGGTGTATTAGTAGTATTAGCAGATTAAACTGAATCTATCCAAGAACTATGATCGGGACAAAAGTGATCATTACATTTCCTGTGTACATTTAATGGATATGTTGCTGGTGTAGCTAACGTGAATGTGTCGTTGAAGAAGTGGCAACAGGTGGTTCTTCAAATTCTTTTAAATATATCGCTGGTGAATTATTAAAACTGGAGGTTACTTCTATATCAATGGAATAAGCACTTCTTTCGGATGCGGATGTTGAAAAACGGAACAGGTGTATATCCACTTGCTGGCAGGTAGCATAAGTGATATTTTCTATAATGTCGTGCTGATCTTCTGATACTACTGTAATCATGTTAGAGATTGAAACAATTTGCTGACATGTGGTATGAGTATTATTTTCAGTAGCTTCATGTTGATGTTCTGATACTTCTGTATAATTATTGGAGTTACCAAATATACGTCCTGATAAACATCTGCCATTTCCATGATAATGTTTTAGGCTTCTGACGGTAACGGAGAGCTGGTATTGCTGTCACGTTGATTTGAAGATTTTGTTTTAGAGACAAATAAACAAAAATGTAGCTACTAAATTTTATTGCCATAAACTAGTTTATCTCTTACAAAAATTCATAATTTTAATTGAAAAAAGCGTTAAATGGTGTTATTTAGTTTAGAACAAAGTCGCATATAAAAAATCGTACAACGAACAAAATAGCTTTATCACAAACTGGTGAGGCGGGAGTTTTCATAACTCACGTCCTTAAATTATCTGTACTAACTTCAGGCTGATTGGATGACGTAGTTCTGATGTTTTGCAACTTAGCTAAAGGATTGAGGGTGGAATCTCGCTTCGCCGCCTTCATAGGTGGGTAGATGCCTGTGATGGCACGCGCCGCCAGCCGGAGCGGCACTGCGCGCTTATATATCGAGGTGACAATACGCCTTGACCGCGTTCTGTAGCTCGCAAGTTACGCCGAGTTCTTCCACGCCAGTCGTCATATTGGGCCGTAAATTAATACGTGTTCAAGCCCGCTGCCCGTATTGTATGTGGGCATCGTTTTTATTGCTGCATTTTTCGAAGAAGTTGTGATTCGTGTGCACGAACTGTTCGGGATACGTGTCACGGCGGACCGCAGTTTTCCTACTATAGGAAGCCATCGTGCAGTGCTATATTTGACTCTTCGATCGAGAGATAGTGTTTGTTGGAGTGCCTAGATCCAGATCTGGACCTGGTGAGCCTACCTGAAGACCTAAGGTTAGTTGCATGCATTGGACTATTTCTTCCATCAGCCCCATCTGTTTCAATCTTTCGAGCCTTATTTTTTGATCTAAAGAGTGTAATCATTCCGCAGTGAAGTGACTATTTACACGTCGCTCCACCATAAATATTGGTCCATTCGAGCCTAGGATCCATCCAGCTCATAATCTAACCTACTTTCATATTTAACTTCGCTTACGTAGGTTTTGGTGAGCGTTGTGACCGCCATCTTTTTTCACTTACGATACGTAATTATTGGTATCGTAGGTACCACCAATGATATTATGTTATTGTAACATCATTGGGTACCACCATATTACTTTATTTACAATACGTAATCCTTGGTATTGTAAACTTACCTCCTTTATTATTAAACTTTATTTAGTTACGTCTTAATAATGGCACCTGATAAATTGGAATCAGAATTAATGTCCCTTACTGCAAAAAAGGAAACTTATTATGAACGAATAAATCGTTTATATGAGTTATCGAAAAATATTTCCACGTATGATTCTCGTTCTAACGAGTTATTTTTATGTCAATCTGAAACGGTTACTAGTGTGTATAACAAGTTTGAAGCAATAATCGATAAGATTAACGCAATTCAATATAAAATTGATGCTACTAAACAACTGGACTACTCTAGTTTAAATTCAATTGAGGATTTATATTCCAGTATTTTATATAAACGTAATCTCATACTTACTAATAAATCGGTACCAACCGATCAGAAAAAGAGTAGTATTAAATTACCTCCGATTCAATTACCTTCCTTTGATGGTAAAAGGGAAAACTGGCCGATATTCTACGAAATATTTCGTAGTAACGTGCATTTGAATAATGATATCACGGACTCCCAGCGTGTGCAGTACTTAATTAGTAACTTAACAAATGATGCTTTGAAAATAACTGCAGGTATTGTACCGACAGGTGATACCTATAATATAATTTGGGACAGTCTTGTGGATAAATATCAAGATAAACGGAGCCTAGGTGTTCATTACCTAAATAACATACTGGACATTAAAAATTGCACCGGCACCGCAGGTGGTTTGAATATGTTTATAGATAAATATTCGGCATCAATAGCTGCATTAAAGCAGTTGGATGTTCCCGATTTGGTTGATTTTGTATTCTTATATTTAGGTTTGAGGAAAATTGATTCCCATACATTGCAGCAATTTGAGAATAGTGTTAGAGAGAATAAATTACCGTCTTATAAGGAATTTATTTCATTTATTCAAAATTACTCGAAAGTGCTTGAAAGGTCGAATGATTCGCAGGTAGAACCGCGCGCAAAGCCTAGTATGGCTCCCAAGCGCAATTATAACATGCAAGGTAGTACTTCTAAGACGTTTGTATCTAACGAACCGGTTTCGAACTGTGCGCTGTGTAATGCCTACGGCCATCAGCTGATTCATTGTCCACAATTTATAGATATGAAATCGCCAAAGGTTCGTTTCGAGTTTATTAAATCGAAACGGGGATGTGTCAATTGTTTAAGTACGTCGCATACTTTACTTAAATGCAAATCTAATAATGTTTGCAAATACTGTAAACAAAAGCATCATACTATGTTGCATTTTTTTTAAAATAATGCGATCGAGTGTGCCGTGGGAATTGCCACACCCGACCCCCGCGTGAATCCACAACCGCCGCCGGTACATACCGTGTCGCTTAGCACAGGTACTCGTCTAATTAACAAACATATTTTATTATCTACCGCTCAAGTATTTGCCTATGCACAATGTACGCATACGCAGAGTGTAACCCATACAAAACTTGTAGTTAGATGTTTATTAGATAGTGGGTCACAGAATAACTTAATAACTTTGGATTGTTGTAAACGTTTGAACATACCTATTATCAAGTTACGTAATTCTTCCTTACAGGGTGTTGGTATGATTTCAAAACCCATTCATGGTTTTATTAACTTAACGCTCGAATCGCGCATTAATCCAAATAATAAATATTTTATTCACGCACTAGTAATTGATTGCATAACAGATAAACTCCCTTCAACTTTTATTCCTATAACTGACGACTTATCGTATTTAATTAATATACCTTTAGCCGACTCGAGTTGGAACGTACCTGGTGAAATTGATATTATTCTGGGTGCGCAATTATTCCCGTACATATACTTAGGAAATAAAATCGAGTCCAGCAACCGCATGCCTCCAGCGGTATCTACTAGCTTTGGGTATGTACTCATGGGTGACCTTATGAGTCATTGCGACGAATCAAATATAAGTCATTCTTATTCCGCGCTTTCTAATATTGAATTAAGTTTACAGAAATTTTTTGAATTAGAAGAGATTCCTTCTCAACGTTTTATTAGTCCAGACGAATTGGAATGCGAAAATATTTTCAGTAATTCGGTTTTATTTAAAGACAATAGATATTATGTCGATTTACCATTCTCGCGTGACCCCTTTGAATTAGGTAATTCCCGCGTAGTCGCTCAACGTCGTTTACTAGCACTCGAGCGCAAGCTCGCACATGATTCAACCCTACGCGATAACTATAATAAAACTATAGCCGAGTATATAGCTCAAGGGTATTTATCAGAAGTTCCCGATTCTGAATTGACAGATGAGGGCTACTATATACCGCATCACGCTGTAATCAGACCGGATAAAGACTCCATTCGTATTGTTCTGGACGCTAGTGCTAAAACGCACTCAGGGTTGTCACTTAATGACGTCCTACATGTCGGTCCTAATTTACAGGCAGACTTGTTTTTATTATTATTAGATTTTCGTATCTTTCCTATTGCCATGACGGCAGACATAAAATCTATGTTTTTACGCATTGCCGTAAATGAACGCCACCGCAAGTATTTGCGAATTCTTTTTAGGTTCAGCCAACGTGAACAAATTCGTACTTATAATTTTAACCGTGTTCCGTTTGGTTTGAAACCTAGCCCATACTTAGCTATGCGTACAATTCGTAATCTTGGAATTGAACATAGTGACCGCTTTTTTGAGGCTTCTAAATTAATAGAAACTCAATTTTTTATGGACGATTACGTCTATTCAGCTCCTGATGAGCAAACCGCCATGAGATTATCTCATGATTTAATCGACTTATTTAAGTTAGGTTCTTTTGACCTTATCAAATGGGCAAGTAATTCGCCCGATTTATTAAAAACGCTTCCGGAATCACACCGCTTGCCAGTCAATTTTGCTGACTTGGACAATAATAATTTTAAAATTCTAGGTTTAACCTGGGAGCCCGCTAACGATTACTTTTCATTACCCACAATCGCAGTGGATAATAAATGCACTAAACGCACGATTCTATCGCTAGTGGCCCGCTTATTCGACGTGCTTGGCCTAGTAGCTCCTGTCGTATTATATGCTAAAATACTTATTAAGGAACTTTGGTTAGCGAAAATAGATTGGGATGAAGTTCCCCCGGAACCTATCGTCAGTCGTTTCTCTACATTCATACGCGATTTTCCTACACTATCGTCTCTAAATATACCTAGACATATCGGTATTTTTAGTGGATCGGTAGTTAAAGTCGTATCTTACTGCGATGCCAGCTTCAGTGGCTATGGATGCTGTATCTATTTACATATAACCAACCCTGAAGGTATCACAGTTCGGCTTTTGTGTGCAAAGTCCAAAGTTTCACCAGCTAAAATAACGACACTAGCTCGATTAGAACTCGTAGCCGCTCTGCTTCTTTCTAAACTTACGCGTGTAGTAATAGATAAGCTATCCGCTCGCCTACCTATAGCAGGTGTTTATGCATTCACGGATTCTACTATAGCTCTTTCGTGGATCCACTCATCCCCTCATAGGTGGTCTATATTTGTTAGTAATCGCATCGCTAAGATTCAGGAAAATTTACCCTCGTCTTGTTTTAATCACGTATCTGGGAAAGAAAATCCCAGCGACTGTTTATCGCGTGGCATGTTGCCTTCCGATTTAGCCGCCCACTCTTTATGGTGGCATGGTCCAATTTGGCTTCAGCAACCTATTAGTGAATGGCCTTTGAAATTCACTCCCTCTGAATGTGAAACGTTACCAGAATTTAAATCTAATACTTTTGTCACTGAAATTCTTGATACTGTACCGCATGTTTTGAATGTTGTAGCTGACCGCGTTTGTTCCTGGAATAAACTACTACGTGTATTCGTTTATATTCTTAGATTTATGAAGATAATACGTACTAACGAGCCTGTTCGAAATATTCAAATGGCTCAAAATTATATATTACGCTTAGTTCAAAATATTTATTTTTCTAGCGACATCACTTTAATACAGTCTGGTAAACTTCCTTCTAACAAATTACGTAGTTTGTCAGTTTTCATTGATGAGTCAGATATCTTACGTATTGGAGGTAGGCTGTCTAAGTCCGACCTTCCTTATGAAGCCAAGTATCCCGCTCTTTTGCCTAAACGGCACCGCGTTGTTGATCTAATTATTGATCATTTTCATAATACTTATTGCCACACTGGCCCCGGGTTATTAATGTCTATTATAAGGCAGCAGTTTTGGATATTGGACGGTAGGACGGTTATTCGCGCTCGCTGTCGTAATTGCAATACTTGCTTTCATTTAAAGCCCTCTCATCCGACACCCAAAATGGCTGACTTGCCGGGGTATCGTGTACGGGACGCTAAAGCATTTGTACACACTGGGGTAGATCTAGCCGGACCACTTGCGTATATACCTATCCGTCGCAGGGGTCAGCGTTCATCTAAGATATACATATGTTTATTTGTATGTTTGGTCACTAAGGCCATACACATCGAACTCGTTACGGATCTGACTTCCATAGCGTTTATCTCCGCTTTCAAGAGATTTATATCTCGCCGCGGTCCAGTGTCTGTAATGTACTCAGACAATGGTACCAATTTTATTGGCGCTAAGGCGCAGCTTAACGATATTTACTCATTTTTATTAAACTCGACTGTTCAATTTGATATTAAGCAGGAACTTCTTAAAACCCGCATCGAGTGGACTATGATCCCGCCGCGAGCCGCTCACTTCGGAGCTATGTGGGAGTCTAATATTAAAAGCGTCAAGACGCATTTGTATAGAGTTATAGGTAAACAACTTCTTACTTACGAAGAGCTTCTGACTGTGCTTACGCAGATAGAATGTCTCTTAAATTCACGACCACTTTCCGTTCTATCATCAGATCCCCATCCGGATGTGCTTACTCCCGCGCATTTTTTAATGTCCAGTCCGATAAAATACTTGCCGTCCTCTGAATTGACAGAAGATAGTATGAATTTACCTCATCGTAAAAAATTATTGGATCAGCTCGTTTTATCCTACTGGAAAAAATGGCGTATTGAGTACTTGCATACGTTGCAAGTCCGTCAAAAATGGCGCACACCTGATCGTTCTATAGAGATAGGTACTGTCGTTCTTGTAGAACAAGATAACGTGCCACCTTTGACTTGGCCATTAGGTATTATAACCGAAGTTTTCCCTGGGTCGGATGGTATAGTTAGAGTAGCATTAATTAAAACCGCAACAGGTACGTACAAGCGTCCTGTCGTTAAGCTGTATCCTTTGCCAACACAGTAACTATTATTATAATTATCCGCTAGTTTTAAGCAAAATTTAGTTAGTAGTTTAACATGCGTGCGTTATTAGTTAATAAAATTAGAATCGCGTATATATTGCTTTAAGCTTAGTATTGCACTAAGTAACCGCTATAATTGGGACCGCTATACATTGTGTATATTCTTATAATGATATAATAATATAATTCCCACCGCATATAATTTCATCGCTTAAAGCGCATCTATCCTCGTCCTTTCATTATTACTTTGAAAGCTCTTCGACCTTTCAAGGCGGGGAGCATGGTGAGGCGGGAGTTTTCATAACTCACGTCCTTAAATTATCTGTACTAACTTCAGGCTGATTGGATGACGTAGTTCTGATGTTTTGCAACTTAGCTAAAGGATTGAGGGTGGAATCTCGCTTCGCCGCCTTCATAGGTGGGTAGATGCCTGTGATGGCACGCGCCGCCAGCCGGAGCGGCACTGCGCGCTTATATATCGAGGTGACAATACGCCTTGACCGCGTTCTGTAGCTCGCAAGTTACGCCGAGTTCTTCCACGCCAGTCGTCATATTGGGCCGTAAATTAATACGTGTTCAAGCCCGCTGCCCGTATTGTATGTGGGCATCGTTTTTATTGCTGCATTTTTCGAAGAAGTTGTGATTCGTGTGCACGAACTGTTCGGGATACGTGTCACGGCGGACCGCAGTTTTCCTACTATAGGAAGCCATCGTGCAGTGCTATATTTGACTCTTCGATCGAGAGATAGTGTTTGTTGGAGTGCCTAGATCCAGATCTGGACCTGGTGAGCCTACCTGAAGACCTAAGGTTAGTTGCATGCATTGGACTATTTCTTCCATCAGCCCCATCTGTTTCAATCTTTCGAGCCTTATTTTTTGATCTAAAGAGTGTAATCATTCCGCAGTGAAGTGACTATTTACACGTCGCTCCACCACAAACGACAGTATTTTTTTGGAAAATTTACGTAGAACAATATCGTATCTGCACATGCGGTTGGTAATTTTAAGATAGTTTTAGGTGAACAACAACTTATGCGAAAATAATATTGTAAAAAATAGATACGACGAAATGAAACGTTATTTAGCAGTTTTCTAAATAACTTAATCACATCATCAAAACAATACTAAAACAATTTTTTTTGAGTTATCGTAGAACAACACACTTTTATAATATACGACGCAAAGACATTAAACTATTACTAATAGACAGGACATAGCGATCAAAACTTTAATCCACAACTTATTACCAATTGGTAACAAGTCGCTTAGTATGATGTTATGCGCCCTCTAGTGCAGTCGTGTTTGTGCGTGAACAAATTTCACGTAAACAATAGAAAATATACCAAATTTCGTATTGCGATATTGCAAATCTCGATATGGAAAAAAGGCTGAAAGTGATTACAGCTTATTTTCGTAAAAAAATTGTATATTTACCCAATAATCAGACTATAATCATAATTTCTAATAAATTATTCTAGAACATTTACCGTTGCCCTATGCTGACCTCTAGTGGTGAAAAGCTAAAGTATCTACTTTTAGGATGTCACCACACTTGTCGAAGCGGAAGTAGATGATTTAGTGGTGTTCAAGTGATGTCGTTTTACTTAACGAATAATGTTATAAGTAGATAATATTTTTATATCGTAAGTTTAAGTTTTATATAAGTAGTAATATTCTGACAATGATCATTGCGTCCCTAGCGCAATGTTATGCAGTGTAACAGTATCGTGCGATGATCGTTTAATTAGAATATTACTAGGTACTTATTTTAAACTCTTCGATCAACAATCGGCGCGCGGCGCGGCTCGTTAAATAACAGCGCACTTAAAAAGTGAGCTCTTATTTTGTTTAGTTTGCTTGAAACACGGCCAATGTAAACACGTTCACAATGCCGTGTTTTTAAAAGTTGCATAAATAATGCCCGAAAATGCAATTTAGCGGCCGGAGTGTCTTAGTTTCGGTAGGTACCTACATGTAGAATAAAATATGTTTTAAGCTCTAAACACGCTATTCAAAAGGGCAATGCTGCCAGCCATTTGGGAAACTTGCCGGGCGGCAGCGGTTCTGTTAGAGATATTTTTTATTTATAACATATTTATAGGTTTTTAGTTTTTTTAGTTAATTTGTTTTAGTTTTTAGTTACTCATTAAGTAAGTACGTGATAAGTACCTACTTATGTAAATGTTAATAAAAAATAAAAAAAATAGCTTTAAACTAACAAATAATATAAAATTTTAAACACAATTACCGATTTTAACCCACACGCTACAAATGGTTGGCCAACGTTGACCAATAGACGCGCCAACATTTGTGTAACGGATCAGTATATTATGATAATACTTGGAAGATTTGTGATTTTATTACTGGGTGCCATGGTTGTAATAAGGTTGAACTTAAAACTGTTTTATAACTTTTGTCTCAGTTCGTTAGTAGAGTAATGTAGCTGTATAAGTATTATTCAAGTGGACAGAATTTAACTTTGATTTGGTACGTGACGCGTTATCTAGTTGGTATTGTTGATCGAAGGTTAAACTTAAAAAACATTGAATGGATACATAAGAAAATAGGATATCCAAATTAAACATATACACGCATCCGTTATGACATTAGTGTTTAATGCTAATGTATCAAATAAATCTATGGAATGAAATATAACGTAACAGATTAAGATCGACAAAAATAATTTGATAGGTACAGTCACGAGCACCAATATGTATACACTTTGACTCTTATTCCATTGTTTTAAGAGTTACAATTGTTTACATATTTTTGCTCGTGATTGTACTTCCAATTGCGAGTTGTCATTAACACGTAATGTGGTCTATAATATCTATGTATACTTAGGTATTTTAAAATGAATTACTATATGGATCAACTCGTGTTAATCTGTTAAAGTCAGCCATTTTACCTTATCATTCCTATGAATTGATTTGTTAATCCAATCACATAACCATGTTACATATGCTTTGAAGTAGACTTGATTTTGGTATACGGGAGTGTATAATAATCCTTATTTATGATGAGTGATCGCGGGGGTTGGTTTACTTCAAAAATGAGTGTTGTCAGTATGCTGTTCATAGGTACTAGCTAGGTGATTATGTTATTTCATTCATTCATTCTTTGTTTATAATTAGATAAGTATGTTAAATTTTTTATAACTTTACACTTTATTACTTAGTAAATAATCATTTGAAACACCCGAATTTTCATTTCCTTCCCTAATTGTCACTTGCCTGTTCCTATGTTGTATATTATACCGATTTTGGTTAATCTTCATCAAACTTATCGATAGGTACGTCGAATTTTTAACGGAACATCCCTACTGCAGGGCGACACCTACCGTGGGGTAGGTGAAACTTATTTTAATTGTTCATAGTATACTTCTTATTATTCTTGATATAAGGTTTTGCTTTTCAACGTTAGATGGCGTAACTTGAGCACCAGCTCAAAGTTTTTGCATGAAATAGTGTCCAATAGCCGCTCTATTACTATTTAAATCTCTTTGATACGACGGTAACGTCAATGATTTCGCTATTTATATTAAAATATTTTATCCATATTTCTGCTAGTAGTAGAATCAGTGCAATCATTTTTGTCCATTTGTAGATCCTAATTTAAAACCATTTTCTTTCTTAATGATGCAGACATCGTAAAACATGTACTGTGACACTGTATTTACACCTTTTATCATTAATTTGATTCAAAATTATAAATAGTTTTAACCTCCAAAAACGACCGTCACTGCGGAGTACAAACTCGTATCTGGCGTTAGATCGCGGCACGCGTGATGCAGACCGCGGCAAACAAGTTCGTACATGTCGATACGGTTTTGTTTGTTGGAATAGATTTCAGATAAGGTGATGTTCGTTTGGGTCTTTCATAAAATAAAAAAGTTATGTAAAAATAATTACACTCCCATGTAGCTAGTATGATGCTAAATACAAATCAATAACAAACTAAATATCGTCCTATATTTCCATAAGAGTTTGTTCTGCGGGACCGTCGTTTGTATATTGTATGATTTGGTAACGACATATTGTTTTGTAAATGTCGTTACTTCTATATTATTATAAATCTGTGGAGTTTCTTGCGCCTGTTCTTCTCCACAGCTAAAAGACTTCCTGAATGGGTGAGGTGGGTGGTTGGGTGCCCATCCATCCATTACCTACTGCACCCACTCGACGGCAGTCCTGCTTGGATCAATTCGCCAGCAACATCAAGGAAGCACAAGGTTGTGCGGTGCCAGTCTACCTGTCAGACCATGAAACAGCACAAATACTGACTGTGCCAGTTAATGAACGAGTAAAATCCCTCAAATATTTTTATAAAACAATAAGAGACTTTGGACCAGAAAACATAGATAAATTCAAACAGTGTGTGTCGAATTATTCTTGGTTGGATATGATTGTAATGACATGGAGAGGGCTATTTATTATTTTCATACCGAGCTATGTCTCCTTTACAACCTCTGTTTTCCAAAATTTATGGTTGAAAAAATTAAAAAAAAAACAAACTTTAATTGGTTGACAAGGGGTCTGAAGACTTCCGAAAGAAAGAAAGAAAATTGCGTTTATCATTCTATGAAAATAAATCAGATATTGTTAAAACTAAATATAGAAATTATTCAAAATTATTAAAAAAATATATAACAGTAGCACTAAAGTCTAAAAATGACGAATATATTAATTTGGCAAAAAACAAATGTACCTACAGCTACGTTGAACGTTATAAATGATAATCATCAAAAATGTGTTAATATAAATACAATAGACCATTTGACATTTAATACCAATATAAAAATAATGATACCAAACAAATTGCATCTATATTATTTAATAATCATTTTATTAACATCCCAAAAATTTTCTCAGACTCTGACTTGAAAAACTATCCCGGAATAATAAAAAACTGTGTTGCGACTCTTTTCTTGACACCTACTGACGACGTTGAGATAAAAAAGATTATCAAATCTTTAAATAATACTAACGCTACCGGATATGATGAAATATATAAAGCATGCGTGAATGATCTGTCCCCGCTATTGACGTATTTAGTAAATTTATATTTTGCCACCGGTGTTTTTCCATCTTCTCTCAAAATTTCCGTAGAGTAGTAGAAAAGACATTACTTACTTACTTAAATATAAATAGCGACCCGCCGGAACCCAGATATACCCTGTAAGATTTTCGTGGTACGGCTCATATTTGTAACAATATTATGTATGTGTATTGATTAAATGAAGAATAAACCTCAACAATATGAAAAATAAAAAGTATTACCAGTTTAGTTATTGGGAATACTTTAAAATCTAAATAAACCTATAATGGGTTCAAAGCCCTCGTTGACAATGCGCCTACAAAAGAAAACAAAGAAAATCACTAAAGGTAAACTATATTTGTTTTATAGTACGAACCGTCTGGGAAAGGGTTAAGGAATGTAGCAGAAAATGTTACAATTTACCAATATAAGTGAATAGAAACAGCCGCTTCATCCAGTTTCATGAAAAGCTGTATAAATATGTATGAGACAGGTTTATTTTCGGGTTAGGTCTTTGCCCTTTCATTTTGCACGGAACACTATCCTATTTCTAAGGTAGCTGTGATGGTAATTGGATAAATTATGTGATGGTGGACGATGTCTCTACCGTGAAATCGGAGGCACAACTTTGCAATTCGCAACAGAAGACATCTTTGTTCACGCCAATTAATGACCATGCAGCTAAGTCGAAACGTCGATTTAAAAAAGATATGCCTATAATCACCTAAAAAACTTATACCTTAGCTTACATCCGAAAAGAACCGTACTTTTGAGTTTTAGGGGAGTTTCCTACCGCGTCCACTAGGCTTGTGAAATGAGCTCCGGGCCGAGTATTCTACATACCACGACTAATCCCCGAAGGGTTAGTCAGAGACTAGGCAATGAGGATAGCAAAAGCAGTCCTCTACCATAGTCCACTTTTCACCAAATAGCGACTGCACACGTGCTTAGCGCGACAGTTGGTAAAGCGAATCACACACTACACAGATACGGTAATATTTTGTATGCGTATAAAAACTTAATTATCTGAAAGCATCACACACTAAACAAATACGATAATATACGAGACGATACATTCACTTGGAATCCGTCAGACTGAGTAGACTTGTTTTGGTAAGGATTCTTATACATAGTGTTACAATGTGTTCGCGTTTTACGGAAAAAACGCGTTTATTGCTTCCGGATTTATTAGACAGCTCGTCAGAAGATGAGGCGAATTTAATATGATCCAGGATCTATCAGATAACAAATTTTCAACCTATTTCGGAAATCCAAGAGCAACTTGTTATCTGCAGATAATAATCTTACCATCAATCTATATATGTAGGTGCTCTCAGATACTTTACGATAAAATATAATTATCTGCGCTGTGTGTTTGTGTGTGTGTGGTTCATATGAATTATATAGAGAGCGATATTGAAAGATATACGCTCAGATACAGATATCTTACCGTATCTGCGTAGTGTGTGATTCGCTTATGCCTATCGCCGCGTAGGTTGATTTCAGAGTAACGCACTTCTTACTACAGGTTGATAACAGCGCGCGCTTGACCGGCGCGGCGGACCGATGTGAAACGAGTTTTAGTATCGCGCGTTTTTTTGCAATGTACAGTTGTGTATAATCCTCATCATGGATACAACCCGATTAAGAGGATTAGCTAATTATTTTTTATGGAAAAGAGTGCAACAGCGACGTCGTCGTAGAAGGTTTGCAAATTGATCCGTTTAATGCCACAGGGTTACTGAGAGGCGCCTTCGTAACGTCGTTCTCCGATTTACGAGAAGACAGGTTTACAGTTTACAGGTTTACAGGTTTTTTAAAAATTTTCGCCTTTCGTCCAGATGTTTTGACGAATTACTCTACAAATTGGAAAGTACGCTACCTTCCGTGTCCCTATCCTTGTACATGTCATCTGAGGCGTCCCACAAACATCTTCTAATACGAACTTCGTCGATCAGACGCCCCGTATCGAGGAACATGAAATCGTTACTCATTTTAAGTGTACGCGACAACGCGTGCGACGCGCGTCACTCTGAAACGTTAACTGCCAATAGAAGAGCTCAGCCGTGCGATTCTCTAAGCTAAAGCCTTGATAGCAGCGGCTGCCGCAGCGCTGAGAAATGACTCTGTTTCTTACACATTCATAATTGGAAAGAGACAGCAGATCACAGCCATGCGCGCAGCGTTTAAGTGTCGCTTAGAGAATCGCATAGCAGACCGCGCGCGCTTCGGCAGAGCTGGCCTACGGCGCGCGTCTCACAAACGGCGCGTTTGAACTGCGTGACTATGAAACGCAACTACTATCGAATGTTATTGTTAGCGCGCGCGTGTGGCCGGCCGACTTTGGAGAATCGAGGTAAACCCCGAAAAAAGTGCCGCGATCCACTTCCATCGGGGCTCATCCGATCTCCGTCCGTCTCCTATCCGACTCTTCGACCGTGTTATACCGTGGAAGTCACTGGTCAAATATCTCGCTGTCATCTTCGACAGTCGATTAACGTTTGCACCACACATCAAAGCTATCCGAAATAGGGCAGCGTTTATTCTAGGTAGGCTCTACCATCTCGTAGGCAGGCGGAGTTAAAGCCTGCATTCGTCCCGTCATGACGTATGCTAGTGTAGTATTCGCTCACGCCACGAACTCTAATCTGCACCGGTTGCAGACCGTTCAAAACCGTTTCATGCGAGGCGCCACGACCGCCCCATGGTACCTACGCAATGTAGATCTCCATCGCGATCTCGATCTTCCGACCGTTCGTTCCTTTATGAAGGAACTTCGACAAAGCGCTTTGTCATCCGAATCCTCTGGTAGCGGGAGGTGCCAACTACGATGGTGGCAGCTTTCGCCCCCCGAGAGGACCGCGCCGCCGGTTTCCGCGACACGTCTTAGACGACCCCGATGATGCAATAACGATTGCAAACGTGCCCAAGCCCGACACTACTCACCCAGACACACTAAACTTGCACAATCGTTTAGGACCAAGACACCGCACTCGTAGAAAAAGAGTGCGTAGACCCAGTTCACACCCGCTCTACAACAGGTTACATTCGTAATGTACCTGATTCTCGCGTACTCCCCACGACACGGTAAAGCCGAGCCGAGGTGCCGTGCCTCTTAGAGGCGCCCTCGGGTTTTCCGCTCCCTATCGGCTCGAACCCCCAGAGGCTCTGGGGAGGATCGGAGACTCGCTTGCGGCGAGATGCCATCCCCCACCGTAAACCTTCTGGGGAATTCCGACCATCACTGCTTGAGGAATCTTTAAGCCCGGTAACGCTGTAAAGGTCATCTGCGACCGACAGCACTCACACTCCAAAAAAAAAGTGTGGCCGGCGCTGATCAAACGCGTGACTATGAAATCAGCCTTATGGTTTGGATGTATGTGGGTCAATTCTGGGACACTCGATTTGAAGGTCACGGCATAATAATAATAAACAATGCACTAAATTAAATTAGCACTTATAAGTTTGCTTATCGTTAGTAATATTGAAGCATATAAATTAAAAACCAATATTTACCAGAATTAATTTCATAAAATTTCATTTAAAACTGTAAAATGGGGTGATTTGACAAGCGTTTTACATGTCACACGCGGCGCGCTCCGTGTGTAATTATTTTGCCTTAATTAATACTTTGTTGAATACGAAATGAGTGCCTCTATCAAATCATGTATTTTTTAAAATAATGAAAACTCTTGTGTTTGTAGCCGTTCAATAAAATGACATGCGGTGAGCAAATGTTGAATCGCGCGACGAAATTATGTTTCCCTACTTCATTGAATGCGTGGTAAGAGTCTCGTAATTAGTCCGAAGTGCCAGTTTTCCATAATTACCGTGTCTTAATGATAGACTGGCTCGTTTTTAAACCTTCTTTTGCAATGTAATTTTTGTTTTTACCAATCACGAGATAAAATAAAAGCCACGGCTCTGACGCGAAGAACGCTTTACCCAGGATTGACCCATGTGCAGTCTTTAGTTCGTTAGTCGCCTTTACGACACCCAAGAAAAGACGTGAGTTGTAAGTATTATTTTAATAATAAGCCACCACCACTACAGCTCTCGCAAACTATCTCAACTCAAAAGTCAATAGTAAGTGACGACTTCCGTGGTCGAGTGGTTAGCGGGCCGGGTCTGGCGTCGCGCCATCTTAGAGGTCCTGGGTTCGATTCCCGGTCGTGACAATTTAGTGAAAACTGTTTTTCTGAATTGATTTCGGGTCTGGGTGTTTAACTATGTTTATGTTTATTTATCCGTTATCTAGTTTAACCATATTAACGAGTTTCAATAGAAGCTTATCTTGGGCTTAAATTGGTGTCAGCGTAAACAATTTTATTTGTTTATTTATAATGAAGAAAGAGCGTGTGGAAAGATAGATGGCAACGGCAACGCATAAGTAATACTAGTGTTGCAAACAACCATAGGCGAACGCTACACGTCAGTAAATATTGTGATAAATATCGTGATATTTATTGATGGATCCTGGGCTGGATCACAGCACACCCTACACCATCAATACGGATCGCGTCAAAATTACGTACTTTGCACGAGGCAGACGTGTAGGGTTGCCACTCGCACTTTAAAATAGAGTATTGTCTCTTTTTCATGTAGGCGTACTTTATAATCTACGCTACGACACCAATAAAGTACGCTAACTAAAATCTTTTAGTAAATAAAAAGTAAATTAATGCTCTAAGGCTAAAATACTCTATTTACGTAAAAGACAAATATGTGTCAAATGTTGCAAAAAGCAACAAAAAAAAACGTTTTTAAGGACAAATAAATAAGTACTCTTTTTTATGCTATATACTTTATTTTTGTTCTAACAAAATGTAAACAGTACATTGTTTGTTACCCTATAGGGCTGAAAGTAGCTTATTTACTCCCTCGAACGGCAATAGTTCGAGAAAATAAGTATTTCATTCACCCGAGGTAAACACTGTGCTTTTAATTACGAATGGTAAGTAACTAAAAATAAAAACATGAATTAGCTAAAAAAACGAGTGAGTTTTATTTTACATAAATCTACAACTTTATTGAGATATTTAGTTCAAGTTAATGGTAAAATTAGTAATAATTTGAATCTATGGACAACACAGGCCACGCCCACACAGTCCACGCTTCAGCAAGAAACTACTGCACAGTTTGCACATGTACTTAGGTGGTGAGCCTTTAGCCCGTTAGTCGCTTTTACTACACACAAGGAAAGAGAGGGGTTGTTAGTTTTATTTTGATTTACAGAATTTAGTCCGTTAGTCGCCTTTTATGATACCCAAGGGAAGCGAGAGGTTGGTAGTATTATTTTGATGAGCCCATCGCCGCTCTATGCTGTTGGATGTATGTGCAGAATTTAGTCTGTTAGTCGTATTATACGACACCGAAGGGAAGAGAGGGGTTGGTAGTATTATTTTGATGAGTCCATCGCCGCTCTATGCTGTTGGATGTATGTGCAGTCTTCAGTCCGTTAGTCGTCCTTTACGACAGCCATGGGAAGAGATGGGTTGTTAGTATTATTTTAATAGTAAGTCACAATTACACATGAGTTACTGTTCAACAAATATGATTGTATTTTGATATTGCATGTCGTGACTACCTATAATTGAGACAGCACTTAGCATTAAGATAAACTTGTTTTTTGTTACATTCGAATTACTGTATGTTTTGTTGGTAGTTGGTAGAAAAGTATTACTTTCCACCCGCTCCTCAGGCAACTTCAAACCTACTTTCCGTGTATGAGGAATAAAAAATACTTTATTCATTCTAAAAAAAGGTGGCAACCCTAGACACGATAAATATTGACGCGCGACACTATACGCAAGATAAATATCACGATCTTGGATCTAACATTGGATCACTGGATTTCCAGAAATCCTGCGATAAATATTGTGATCCGTCAATACACTACACTACACGTCAGTGTTGCCAGATCCGTAGGTCAAAACTATCCTAGATTTACTGCAAAATTATCGTGTTTTTATCGCATTCAAAAAGACAGAATTTATACGACTGGGCACTCCAAATATGGTAACATCCAACGTCACGAGCTAAAAAAAAAAAAAAGCTCATCACCTACAAAAAGGACTGACTGTGGTACCTTAAATTTCGTTATTTCCAAACTGTGACTGAACGACTGATGCTAAACCAGGTTTGTCACAAAATTATCGTAGAACTGACAAAAAATATCGTGGAAAGTCGACGAATTATACAAATTATCGTGCGATACTTAATTATTATTTTTTATCGCATGCCCCTCCAAATTATCGTGGATCTACGATAACACGTCTGGCAACGCTGCTACACGTCAATAATTATCGTGATCCGTCAGTATATATTGACGGATCACAATATGGATCTTGCGTGTAGCGTTCGCCATAGGTTACAGTCTGGCGGTAGCTGCGGGATGCGGAGAACCCGAGATGGCGCACTTTGGGAGAGGCTTATGTCCTTTTTCCTAATTCTTACTTAATTTTGCAGCAGTGGCCTGTGATAAGCTGATGATGGTAGATTACAATAGCCATTTAACAACTGGCGGATCGTATGCTTGATTCCTAGCTTAGTGCTGTAAAAACTCATCTTTACTCCGCCAAACTGTTGATTGTATATAGTGGAACAAGTACGTTCAAAACCTTTTTATTTAGGTGGCAACTGGCAATATAGCTGTGCCCATATCGATATTATTCTATAGCATCCAAATTGTCGATTTCGCAAGAGATTACACTGACCCAACATATTATTTTCAACAGTACTTCGCCGCCCGAACGAAGGATCACAACACAACCCTTGTATTAAGGAGACCGTTTCACAGAACCTTACGAACACTTAGACCCGGAACATCTGTGTCGCGAACAAAATCATATTAATTCCTTTAAAATCCATGCAAAACAAAGATGAGACTGTGCGACATTCGATCTCTAACGCTACCGACCACTCGTTGCAAGTCGAGCGCTGGGCATAGACATTTCTCTAACGTGACATTTCGAGAATACGAAAATTCTGCTTCAATCGACATCCGCCATTTTATTTCGACATATCTCTATTTCGACATCATGTCCATTGCGCGAGAATCGCCCCCCTGACGTTTAGACTTGTTATTGGTTATTTTTTGTTCAGTTACAAGCAAACATTACTTAAAACACATAAAACTACGCAGTTGAATAGATTTGGGATTATACTAATGTTTTTAGAGATTATCCTAATATACAGGATTATTGGTTATTAGACCGGATCCATTCAGGAGGTCATAGGCGAGGTCTTTTGCGACCCTTTTGACTCCATATAGTCAACCGTTTTCGTGTTTCGTCCGAGTCCTTTGTTACCGCATTTTTTTCATTAAATTTACTAGATAGGAAACTAATTTGTACAGGGTTAGTTTTGGACCCCCCTCCAAAGGTAAATAAAAAATATGGGGGTAAAAAAGTAATAATAAAGTATTTGACGTAAAAATAATGAATGCATTCTTTTTTTAATTACAATTTTTTAAGTAACATTTTAAACACTGAAAAAAGACGACAACCTCAGGCGGGAATCGAATTATTCCGGCAGCCGCCCGGAATGCGGAAGGTGCGTGGTTCGATTCCCGCCTTAGGTTGTCGTCTTTTTTCAGTGTTCAAAATTTTACTTAAATATATTTAAGCGTTAATAAAACGCTAAAATATAAAACTTTAATCTACAATTTTTTTTCGGCTTTTTATATCTTATAGTTCTAGGTGCGTGCGCTCACCCTCGCGGTCAATGTGACGGCGCGCTGTCATTGGTGCACGGCACGGGGTGAATAATAGCGGTCACGCGCATGCGCTTTGATAGGCCGCGCGTTTTTGTTTAATTTCATTATTTGGTTTTACTGCTGCTATAGGATCAAGTAAAAAAGAATGGCGGGTGTCCAAAACAAAATTGAATTTTCGAATTTAACCCTGTATACTTGGTGTGGTTGGTGGACCTTTATCTGGTGGAACAATTCTGCTCAGAATCGGACTGGGAAGCGACTACCCTAATACCTGTTTTTGCCGTAAAAGATCTATCTTGTGAAACCTAAGGGCATATACTGAAGCTTCAATGACCCTGAAGCCATATCCGTGGCGTCTAATGTGTCCATGGGCTATGGAAACCACTTTCATTAGAAAGGCTGTGTCCTCGTTTGCTGACTTATTAGCTTATACACTGGTATCATTGAAATCAAGTCACCGCTTTTAACTAAATCACTAAGCTAAAGCGGGTGGCAGTGATTACATTTACAGTCAGACCTTTTACCCGACATGGGAATGACACCTAGCCAAGTACACGTGTTTAAACTGTGTAGACAAAGTGGTCTAATTCTTTCTTTCTTGTTTTTATGTAGGTATCACTAAAGAGTAATAAAACAAAAGAGAATTTACTATGGGAAAGTTAAACATTTTGACGTGTCGCTTCATTTGTCGAATAAGGGTAACCTGTACATAAGTGACGAACAAATATTACATTGTATAAGGCAAAAGTTTGCTTAAACGTAAGAGTTACAAATTTTATTTGTTTCTTTGATAGGAGCCTTTTGTAAGAAGGGATATTTATTACTTAAATGAAACACTTTTCTCGGATCTAATTCGCGTTTATTACATTAGGGTCCGTGGTTACAGGATATTTATTAGTTAAAAACGTGCAAATTATAGTACAGTCGATATAGAAACTTCTAAGAGTATTAGCCACATATCCAACCCTGCTCCTGATCGGCGTATGAAGGTTCTGTGAGAAATTTAAAACTCTTGCCTGCTTGTGCTCATAATAATCAAACGCAGAATTAACCTATACCAAGCTATGATGATGCTTCACACAAATTTCGCTTTTTGTTGATGGTCGGTTCTTTAAATAACTTTTCTAGGGCTGTTTACAAAAAAAAATGTTTTCAACAGTGAAACGTTTGAATTTGAAATACAATTATCTAATCCAGTGACGTCATCCTACAACGACTATCAAGTTGTGGACTCGCAAGTTACAATTTTGCCAAACTAGGGTTCGATTTCGTTAACATTATAGACTGGAAAATAAAACTGAAAGAGCTGAGCTGTACCTGTTATATCCCGCTGCGAGCGAAGCACGTCAGGCGGAAGCTGATTTAATCAATGCGCTTATCACTTATCTATTCAAGTTGCGCTTATACGTGGCTTACACCTACAAACATGTGTATCTGCTGAGCGTTCTAAAAAATTGCAGTCTGTTAAGCGGCGAGTGAAACGATGCGAAATCTACTCAGTAGCGGTGACAATTAAATACTAATAACAACAAAAATAACTTACTTCTTATTTAGTACTGAGATTAACATTACACTTATTTTTCACTAACAATTAGCACAGTAGACAGCAGCGCGCGCATGTGCTATCAACAAAACCGATGCAGTACCATTTTCAAAAAATGTTGCACAAGATGACCATAGTTCGTCCGTTTATTTAAAAGAAATAACAACAAACAAAACATCTCTTTTTTAACATCTTGACTGTCTTCACAATTTTATGATTTTTAAGTTTATTAACTCAAAAATGAGGGATGTTGTAGTAAAAGTTTAAAAAGTATGTTGGGGACAGCACAAATGCAAATGAAAGTAGCCCTTAAGGTGGTATACGGCAGATTTTATTGATAGTACGACTTATTACGAATAGACAGGGGCACACAGGGGTGAGCATTTGCCACTGGTAAGTATAGTTTTGGCCTGAATAGGTACATTACATATACTCACGACTATTATCCCAGAAGGTTTAGACAGAGACTAGGCAATGAGGACCACAAAATCTTCTGCCATAGTCCACTTTTCACCAAATAGTAACTGCACGTGTGCTCAGCGTGACAGGTGGTGAGCTCATCGCCGCTCTATACTGTTGGATGTATGTGCAGTCTTTAGTCCGTTAGTCGTCTTTTACGACAAAGGAAGAGAGGGGGTGGGAGTATTTTTTCACTGTTACGCGACACTGTTCACCTCACAAAATATTGTTCATGTGGAAAGACCGTGCCTCGATCCTGATGTGTAGGCCAGCATGCGCAACACGAGATATGTCGCGGACGTGAGACGA
Organism: Scoparia ambigualis; assembly: GCA_963921215.1. Lineage (NCBI taxonomy): Eukaryota > Metazoa > Arthropoda > Insecta > Lepidoptera > Crambidae > Scoparia > Scoparia ambigualis. Next base: position 7,596,661 of record OY992511.1, on the reverse strand, counting down.
CAAATCATTTTAAGTTGTCATGAGACAAAAATACCACAGTTTTTGCAAAAACTAGTATTAAGTCTATTTTTGACATATTATGTAGAGTTCTAAGCGCATCAATTTGTCTTTAGTATCGATATATAAGGTGACTGCTAGAAACCGCAAGAAATTTCAAGGGCTGGCCAGGTCAAGTGTTATAAACATGACAAAAATAACAAAAATGGAATTCATGTTTTTCATTTTTAATTAAATAATTCATTTTGTAAATTTTAAATGGATAGTCTGAGATTATCTAATTTATTTTAAAGCAATAACGTAATAAAAATCTAATGAAAACCTATTAAAAATAAAGATTATTTACAACGCGCGGGCAACGCGGCCGGCCGGCCGACCGTCTGTTGACCCGTTCGCGTCAGCTGGGCGATAAGTACCTACGTTCTACTACACGAATTTCTTTTTTGTCATTTTTGTCATGTTTAAAACACTAGACCTGACCAGCCCTTGAAGTTTCTTGCGGTTTCTAGCGGTCACCTTATATAGACATTAGAGATAAATGAATGAAAAACACAAGAAAACGGGTCGAGAACAGTTCACGTGTTGCGCATGCTAGGCCGGCTGAACGACTTGATTTTTACATTTAGACCATGCAGAAATGACCCAATCATCATCATCATCAGCCCATAAACATCTCACTACTGGAACTCATTCCCATTTGGATAACTAAACACGACATTGGGCTATATCCACTACGCTGGCCCAATGCGTGTTGGTGGGTTTTAACGACTGCCATCTTACGACAACAACCGAGACCAACAACTTTACGTGCCTTCCGAAGCACGGAGGTGCTTACGGTGTTTTTTTATATTAACCCAGCAAATAATTCCACTCCACCTGATGTTCTGTAAAAGTGGAGTCCAACCGCAAGCTCAACTGGTGCAGCGTAAGAGACGTAATATCAGTCACCCTCACTCTGCCGGCCCAAAAAGTGCTTCTTTACGCCTCGTTCGAAGGACAAGTTCTTTTTTGTAGTGACATTATCTAGTCACCCTTACTCTGCCGGCCCTCAAAGTGCCTCTTTAGCCTCGTTCGAAGGACAAGTTCTTTTTTGCAATGACATTAACTAGTCACCCTCACTCTGCCAGCCCACAAAGTGCCTCTTCACGCCTCGTTTAAAGGACCAGTTCATTTTATTTGCAGTCACACGTTAACTGACTGATTATGAGTAATGAACTCAGCTCATTCGATTTATATATTTGCCGTATACGAGTAATGGTGAATCACATGACTGCCTGCCCCAATTTGTGGGTTATCCAATTGCGATAATCCTCCTAGATTTTAGAAGGCCTACTCTCTAAGTGAATCCGAAACTTCGTTGGCCCGCATTTCGTCGTAAAAAGCGCGCTCGCTGCTGTTTTTTTTCACAAGCGATAACCTGTGAAAAAAACTAGATATTTGGTTATTTGAATACCAACAGCGAAGTGTTATGAACAAAAACAGGATATTTTTTGTACAGCCCGGTTATAGCCCGGTTGTATGATCACCATCCGGCGTTTGGCAATCGTGGTTATTAGCAGCCGACAGTAATAATTAATCTATCTGTTGTTTTTCTTTATTAGAAATTAGAAAAGACTGAAATGAAATGAATTGAAATTATATCCTTTTAAAATAAAAAATATTTTTTTAAATCGGTGTAGGTATAAATAACGGAGTTCTGAAGTAACAAACATAAAAACATATAACCGAATTGAGGACCTCCTCCTTTTTTTGAAGTCGGTTAATGAACCAATGAGAAACTGGAAATGTCTAACGGCCATTGTTTTGTCTATTAAAGTTAGAAATTTTACTTAAGCTCAATACTCATCATTATCATCAGCCTATAAACGTCCCACTGCTGGGCACAGGCCTCCCACGTGAACAATAGCACGTGGAGATATTGGGCAATAACCCTTCACGCTGCCTGGCCCAATGCGGGTTGGTGGGTTTTAACGACTGCCATCTTACGACAACAACTGGGACGCACACAGAAGTGAACGACGAATTACAGGCCAACGAAGTTTCGCACGCTCTTAGAAAGTAGTCCCTCAGTTTCCCGCTTGCGAGGATTAACACGCGCCTCATATGCGATTAAAATTGATACGAATTGATAATCAATATTAAAATTTATTACGGAATAAACGCTTCGGTGGGATTTGTTTGATTGTACACATGTGCATTCCGCGCAGTGGTAAAGCTAGGTTTGATATTCGGAGATGCTGGGTTTGTTTCTCAGGTTGGGCAAATTATATTTCAGATATTTGTTTATTGGAATACCAACAGCGAATTGTTACGAACGAAAACATAGGATATTTTGTTGTACAGAAGTACATTTGCCGCATAAAGGTGTTTATGATATCCATGATAGCCCGGTTGTATGATCACCAACCGGCGTTTGGCAATCGTGGTTATTAGCAGCCGACAGTAATAATTAATCTATCTGTTGTTTTTCTTTGTTAAAAAATTGAAATAACTGAAATGAAATAAACTGGAAGTAGGTATATCCTTTCAAATAAAAACAAAATCTAAATCGGTGTAGGTATAAATGACGGAGTTCTGAGGTAACAAACATAAAAAACATACAACCGAATTGAGAACCTCCTCCTTTTTTTGAAGTCGGTTAATGTTAATTAATTCCTCATTGGTTAATGAGGAACAGGAAATATCTAAAGGCCACTGTTTTGTATAGACAAAACTTTAATAGGGGTCCATATTGGCTTACATAAAACTATTATTCCTATTTTTTGTTATACTACCGATTTGTAATCATAATAATCACTCTTCCTAATTTTTATCCTGATACTTTTTTTTGTTCATAAATTTTTATTACTACAATCGGAAGTCATAACAGACAGTTATCATATTTATTTCGTTAATACTGTCATTACTTAGAACAACTTTAAAGTCATAATCTTTTTTTTCATAATTGTTTCCTTCATAACCGACAATTATCATATATTTTTTTTAAATAATGTCATTACTAAGTAAATATTTGAACTCATAATATATGTTTTTAATATATACACTTATGATTAAGAAATAGTGGAGATCGGGGTCCTGCGGCCCCCCTCCGTTATTTGTCAAAAGTCTAAGAAAATATAGGAAAAAAAATATTAGTATAAACAAGGTTTACGATTAGTGATATTATGAATTATGATGATTATGAATTTCGATCGTTAGTATTAAATATTTTTATAAAGAGTGATCATTATGATGTAAAATGGTATGAGAAATATTTTCGGACTTCCGATAATAGGACTTAAAAAAGTTATGTGAAAAAATGCGCATCCCTTAATAGTAAAGTTAGAAATTTTACTTAAGCTCAATACTCATCATTATCATCAGCATATAAACGTCCCACTGCTGGGCACAGGCCTCTCACGTGAACAATAGCACGTGGGGACATTAGGCCATAACCCACCACGCTGGCCCAAAGCGGGTTGGTGGGTTTTAACGACTGCCATCTTACGACAACAACCGGGACCAACGGCTTAACGTGCCTTCCGAAGCACGGAGGAAGCTCGAGATGTTTTTAATTGGTCACCCATCAGGCGACCCGGCATTGCGAAAGTTGCTTAGCGGGCAAGATCGCAAGCCGAACACGCTAGACGCTGCGCCATCGAGCTCCTTAGACATACATGTTGTATTGTTGATCGAAGACAAATGGTTGAAATATGATGGCGTTACTAAGGGAGCGTTGGCGTGGACGAAGGCGCGGGCGGGCCGCTAGTAGGTACTAATAGGTTTTTTTAAACACAATAAAGCTTTTATGACATGATTCACGTGCAAAATGAAATGGGTACATTTTGTTTTGAATTGCACATGAAAGTGTTTTTTTTTTGTTATTTCAAATTCTTTTGTGTGTCACACAAATCCTTTCACATAATGAAATATGTTACGTGTTTTATTGAAGCCTACGGTTATAAATTTAAAAGTGAGTTGGTAACTAAAAACGCCTCTTTGGCAAAGCACTTGGCTTGATAGTCGGTAGTCTCAAGTTCGATTCCCAGGTCAGGTCAAAGTTCTAAAAACATAGCCCGCGTTTGTGATAATGAGACCTCCCTCTGTAAGTAGGTTATGACTCATTACTAAGGTTATTCGTTCCAATATTCATTCAGCAAAGCAGTACCATTAAACGTTGTATCTGTAAACTTCACTGGGTTATAAATAGTTTAATTGAGCGGAATTAGAAAAGTGTGAAATTTAGAAGAACAATGAATTAGCAAAATGGTTTTCGGTATCATGTATACGGAACTCTTCCCAGTCTATCCACTTTGTTCTTTTGCTGTACGAAATCAGTGTAAGTAGGTACATAAATAATTCTACCTAATTCCGATCACTGACCCGCAGCTCATTCCTATTAATTTGTATGATAAATGTCTTGACATCAATGTCAATCAACTCAATTTACGCCATATTTTTATTATTTTCTGCGGTACAGAGAAACAATAAATGTTCTTATAAGCAAAACCGACAAAATGTTCGAAGTAAATCTTTACCAACATGTAGGTTTTACTATCTGACCCATTAACAGATTGAATTCTATGGATTGGATTTTCCTGGGAATCCTTCAATAGGAAAAATGTATTTATCATTTAGGCAGGTTATGTGTTAGCAAAATGCCTCGTAAATGTCTACTTAGATTTTATTAACAAACTTATCAGTTAAGGTGCACGTAAGTTGTTAGAATTCGTAGGTAAAGCTTTGAATAGAATCTAATCTCTTTCTAAAACTTAAAAAGAAATTAAAACCAATATCTCAGTTTTAAAGTTTAAAGAGCGGTTGTTCTAAATAAGGTCCTTGGCTCAAGTCCAACCTAAGGCAGTCGTATTTTTTTTTCAGGGAAACTTGTCCAAACTTGTTTCTCATACATTTTGATTATATTAATAATTGTCGCGTAGCTGTGAAATAATACCACCGGTTGGTGGTATTTCTTCTCTCTCTTCCCTTGGGTGTCGTACAAGGCGACTAACGGACTAAAAACTGCACACACATCTAACAGCTTAGCAGCTGCGATGGGCTCACCACCTGTCACGCTGAGCACATGTGCAGTCGCTATTTGGTGAAAAGTGGACTGTAGAGGACTTCTTTTGCGGTTCTCATTGCCTAGTCTCTGACTAACCCTTCGGGGATAATAGTCGTCATTATATGTATCGTATGTACACATATACTAAGGAAGGGCTTACTAAGCTGAACCCATCCCAAGTAACATTTTAGGTTTTAGAAAGGTTTTGAAAGGGCGCCAAAACCTTTGTATGGAAATTTGCTCGTAAGTCTTAAAACGATCAATAATATTATTTTTACCTTATAATAGTAACCTCCTGAGTGCAGAAAGGGCCAACGTTTTAGAACGTTTCTAAGAGCTACAGCAAAACTTATAGCTGAAATCCAGAACCTTTAGAACTAATTAAACAGACCCCAAATAAAACCTAAACAACCTAAATTTAACGTTATTATAACCATGAAATGAAGCTGTTAAGTTTTAAATTAGATTTGGATGTAAATTTATGATAAATTATAACCTTTTTGACGGACATCATTAAATGCCTTTCCAGGATTCTAGAGTTTCAAAAGGTTTCTTTGAAAGATTTTTTTACACAGAAATGGCAATTGTCAATTTAAATACTTATTTGTCATGGCGCTGGTCTTTGTCATTTCACCAAGATTCAAAATGGCTAGATTGTTGTATTCATACAAAATATAAAGTAGCTTGCTGAAGTCAGGAAAAATTAAAAACATAATGCGACTGGCACTTGATTGTGACAGTTTAGGATAATAGTGCTGTACACGAGACGGGACTTTTGTAAGTTAGACAATTTTCTGTTTTTCATAATTTTCTTTTTACCGAAAACACAATTGATAAAGGTTTGTAATGCCTAATAACGATTGTTATTGTTTCAAAATCTTTATGCTTTAAAACCTAACTCAACGTTTGGCCGAAGCTATTAATGCTAGATGATTCATTTTCCAGAAACACATTTTTAATATTATAAAAATACAACATTTCAAATAATTGGAATCGATAATATCATCGAACAACTTGTAACGTAGTAACTTTTAAAACATGCAAACAAGCATGCAGCATGCAACCGGCCAGCCTCAGCTACGGCGGCGAGCGTTAGGGATGATTTATATTAGAACGGGACGTGCACGGAGCGTGCCCCGTCCAGGCCCGCACGAGGCACGGACGGTGCCACTGATTTGGGACGTTGCATACATTTTGTATTAAGCAGTTCATATTACACCGTGCATGATCCGTGTCCCGTCCGGGCCCCGACGGCCCGGACGGGGCACGCTCCGTGCACGTCCCGCTCTAATATAAATCATCCCTTAAACCCACCTGCTCTTCAGCTCGCGGGCCGCCTCGCCCCTCCGCGCCTACGCGGGCTTAAATTACACTCTAGCTTATGGCAGACAAGACTACGTAGAGTCGGTTTTGCCGCGATTCGTTTCTGTCACTGACTTTTGTAGCATAACCTTACCGAAAACACAAAGTATTAACTTTTTAAGACATTTTAGTTTATTTACCTAATGATATAAACATATGAAAAAAAAATTAACAAAAATTTGGGTATGTTATTTTAGAGAAAAAATTATTTCGAATACTTCCTATTAAATTTATTGTAAGCAAAACATCTTCCAAAATAAGAAAAGTAGTTTTGATAATCGGCTAATAGTTTATCTGGAAAATGAAACGTATGTATGATAAGTTTATGGATTACATAACAAAATTATGTAAAAGCAACAATCTGGTATTAAAAACGTCGTCATACCGTTTTCGAACAATAGAAAATCGTACAGGAAAGTTTCGAATTTATGAAAGGTTACCATTTTACTGTAATAAAAATTATTAAACTAGATTTACAATCAAGTGCCAGTCACCTTATTATAGATCGCATTAGAGTTAAACTTTTTTTAATGTAAACAATATATATTTTAAATCACATAGCACTTGTAACTTAATTATGCATTTTTTAATTAAATTATTGCTTTTTGTTTAATTTTTTTTATTTTAAGGAATAAATATGGCTGTCATTGGGATATTACTAGAAAGTATTAAGATTAACCTTTTCAAAACTGCAAGCTAAAAGTCCCAAGCCTTCAGCTCCTAAACAATTAGTTTTGGTTTCGATTTTTGCTACTCAGTCCTAATTTGTTTGCCTAGCTAACTCGAATACAATCTTAAGGTTGAAGATAGGTTTTAGAAATAACTTATTAGCGATTTCAACAATCCATGACCATAATTGGTTGTATCAAAATTAAAAACTAAACCTTTAGATCTCTCTTTCGCATTACATTAGCCTTTCCAGTACTTACTCAAAAGTCTATGACAATTTTATGACCCTGGGATCATAATATGCTCTTGTAACTTAAGTCAAAATAACGTTAATTTAAACTTTTGTCAGCAGCCGCTGACAAGCCCAAGTTGTGATAATAAACTATTATTTTTAAGACTTAATAACCATTTCCAAGTACTTAATATGACCAGATAACAAAACATTAACCTTTTTATGACTCTTATAACACCTAAAGACATTTTTATAGCCTAGGCCCGAATGAAATGTTACTAGGGATGTGATCTCAAACTAGCTATCATCAGACTTTCGTTATGGCGGCGGTTGTATGACTAATAAAATTAAATATCTTTCCACAGAAACAATGTTCCAGCTTTAATTTTCCTAGAGATTCCTAGAAGGTACCTACAAACGTAAATTGTGACTGGAATATGATGAAACGAAAATGGCTGATCTCCAATAAACTCTAGCTTCGAAATTTCTCATGGTGAAAAGGCTTTATATAATAATATTAAAAGTAAAAAACCTTTTTAAAAAAACAAGCTTTTATTTAAATGCGCTAAAAAGGAAAAATATTTTTTTACTTTAAAACTTTTCATCATCATCATCATCATCAGCCTATAAACGTCCCACTGCTGGGCACAGGCCTCCCACGTTAACAATAGCACGTGGGGATATTGGGCCTTAACCCACCACGCTGGCATAATGCGGGTTGGTGGGTTTTAACAACTGCCATCCTACGACAACAACCGGGACCAACGGCTTAACGTGCCTTCCGAAGCACGGAGGAGCTCGAGATGTTTTTGAATTTGGTCACCCATCCAGCGACCCGGCATTCCGAAAGTTGCTTAGTGAGCAAGATCGCAAGCCGAACGCGCTAGCCGCTGCGCCATCGAGCTCCTGTTTGCTCCTAAAACTTTTGCTATAAACTTATAACGTCATTACACAATTTTTATGTTATGATACAAAAAGTTGTAGGGAGATTTACTATATATTAATATGTGTAAATAAACAAGTAAATTAAATAACTTGATGTGATTGATTTTAACTAAGTAAGTTTTAAATTTTCAGTCTAAGAAAATACGAGTACTTACTTAAATCTCGCGACGACCTTTAATATCATACAAATTGTGTACTGACGTTATAAGTTGATAGTAAAAGTTTTAAATTAAAAGTTTATTTTTTTAGCTCATTTAAATAAAAGCTTGTTTTTATAAAGGTTTTTACTTTAAGGTTATCCATGGACACGTTTTTAATCTGTTCATCTCACTGAAAACAAGTATATATGGATACTAAATTTATTCACGTCTACCAAACCGTGGTGGTTTCAACACTCATCAGAAACGGTACACCCATTAAGATGAATCAAACTCGACGCGGCTGTGTCGCTTAATTACCTACTAAATTCCTATGGCCACCTTCCAGCTCCATTATCAGACCCTAGTACCATCTAGCACCAAAGTATTCGTCAAGACGAATCAAGCGAACCCATACTCGATAGGGTTATGTTGTTTAATTACCGAGTTCTTATGGTCATCTTCCAACTCCATCATCAGACACTGGTTACCATCTAGCACCATACTCGTCAAAACAAATCAAACGAGCCTAGACTTGATGGGGTTGCGTCGTTTCATTACAGAGTTCCTATGACCACCTTCCAGCTCCATCATCAGACCCTGGTTACCATTGAAAGACAAACTACTCGTCAAGACGATTCAAACGAGCCCAAACTCGATGAGGTTGTGTTGTTTCATTGCAAAGTTCCTATGGCCACCTTCCAGCTCCAACATCAGATCAGCACTATGTCATCATAATATTGCATTGTCACGCGATTTACACATGTATGCAAAATTTCAGCTCAATCGGTAACCGGGAAGTGGTTGAAATATTGATTGCAAAATTCCAGGACATATATGTGAAGTTACATAAATGCTTGTAAAAACCGGCCAAGTGCGAGTATGACTCACGCACGAAGGGTTCCGTACCATTATCTACAAAAATCACGTTTGTTGTATGGGAGCCCCTTATATATTTGTTTTATTTTAATTTTATTATTTATTTTTAAAGTATATAGAATTATATTACTAAATATTCTGTGAATATTTCATGCGTTTACATTAATTGTATGGGAGTCCCCTTAAATATTTATTTTATTCTGTTCGTTTATTATTTGTTGTTATAGCGGCAAAAGAAATACATCATCTTTAAAAATTTTAACTGTCTAACTATCACGGTTCACAGGATACAACCTGGTGACAGACGGATGGAAGAACAGTGAAGTCTTAGTAATAGGTCCCGTTTTACCCTTTTGGGTACGGTACCCTAAAAATGACATTGCTGTCAATTGAACCAATTGAGAGTTACGACAGCACATACAGACAAAGGTTCTAATTTTAGATTACCCGCTTTTTGAATGGGGGTTAAAATTAGGTTGAAAGGATCATTAAACGCGTCACGGTGATACCGTGATATTCTGTTTCATTGAATTTCCTCGATCGATTACACAACTCGCCTTGATGCTCTTTTTAGGTACGGAGTGTGAGGGCTATACATACAACTAGTATTTTTCCGCGAATTCTTACGCTGGACTATATTTTTTCCTACATAGTAACCTTTTTCTGAGATAAAATGCCCGCCTGAGGTTGTCGTCTTTTTTCAGTGTTTAAAATTTTACTACACTGAGGAACTTGTTACCTTATAATTTAAACTATCGGAACACAAAAATGCTATTAAAGCATCTATGACACGGGGCTATTTTACGAGCTGCTAGTCGTCGAGTATAAAAGCAAGTAAGTGAACGAGTTTTTATACAATCGGATATTCAAACAGATTGTAAAAAAGTCGATGGCACGAGGCGAGTTTCCTAGCTGCTAGCGAACTCGCTGGCTTGTAGCTCGTAAACTGGCCCCGTGTCATCTAGGATTAACATAGTTGTTGTTGATTTTGTTGTGGTCTGGCAAGCAGTTTCGATAACTTTAAGATGGTGGTAGCTAGCCAGGCGGACTTAACATACCCTCCAACCAACTAAACAAAGTACATAATGATGTCCCCACGACGGGAATCGAACCCTCGACCTCTGGGTCTAAGACCGGTCGCTTAGCCACTAGACCATAGAAGCGGTTATTAAAATATGATCTTATTGGTTATTAAATATGATCATAACGCTATAATTAGACTTTACAACTCGTCAAAATTGCACGCTTTCCTTCACTTTTAACGTATTTGAAGCAATCGTCAGACGGGATTTATTAAATTTACATCGCTCTCTCGCTTAAAACTTTCTTCGCGGTTTCGAAAACAACAGCTGGTGATAGCAATATCTTTGCAAATTATGTTAAAGTATGCGGAAGTGTGTGGCTTTGTATTTTATACTGATAGTTAATGTTAAGCTAACTTGGGCGGGATGCTCGGATTGGTAACCAAAATTTTGTTTTTGACTGCGGATACGATGAGCTCGTTGGCAGCCGTTGTTAGAGAATGTCAAGTGCTTATAGGGTATTGTAGTGTCTGTGTACCATCGGTGTCACAGTCGCACAGTGTTTTGAGAACGAAAAAAATCCCTCTTCTGTTTTCAAATATTTCTTGTAATAAAACAAAGTAAACGTGACACTAAAAATTTAAAAATAAAATATGTACCTATTAAATATAGTCCTATATCATCATCATCATCATCATCAGCCTATAAACGTCCCACTGCTGGGCACAGGCCTCCCACGTGAACAATAGCACGTGGGGATATTGGGCCATAACCCACCACGCTGGCCCAATGCGGGTTGGTGGGTTTTAACGGCTGCCATCTTACGACAACAACCGGGACCAACGTCTTAACGTGCCTTCCGAACCACGGAGGAGCACGAGATGTTTTTAAATTTGGTCACCCATCCAGCGACCCGGCATTGCGAAAGTTACTTAGCGAGCAAGATCGCAAGCCGAACGCGCTAGTCGCTGCGCCATCGAGCTCCTCATAGTCATAGCTCCTCGTAGTCCTATATATTTAAAAAAAATATATTCTGATCTTGGGCGCATCTTCTCCATTTTTCATTTTTGGAAATTTATTCCTTGATATTAAGTAAACATTAAATGTTTTATTGTTATAATTTGTTTGATCGAATATTATACTTAAGTGAAATAACGGTGGAACTTTTACCGTTAAGTGTTCTTTACCGTCCATGAGAATAACGTTGGCAAATAAAACGAAATATTTAGTGCAACTTGACTTTTCAAATTCTCTCAAAAAGTCCGTCCGTGTAAGATCTCAGTAAAGTCTCACATAATATTTACTCATATTCAAGGTGTTGGAGGTTTTTTCATTTACCATTAAACATTTAACTTATCACTCGCTATCATCTAACTATTAAACCTTCTTTAACTGATCTGTGATTAAACCGCACCATGTCAGAAATTTAAGCAAAGGCATAGGATAATAACTAAAGCATAGAAGGAATGCTACGAAATTAGAGAGGGCACTCCGTTTGTTGTCAAACAATGCGATATTATGCGACATGCACACGCAAAAATATATCCTAAGTAAATTATACACGGGCGCGTGGCCCTTGCCATTCTCCAATAAGGTATATAAAGTCAAATATTACCTTTCGAATTACATTTTGTAGATTGCTTTTCAATTCGGTTGGTGACCGGGTATCCAATTTTTTTTTCACATTCCATTTGAAGTTTTTAGCAACTTATTTTGTCTCTTTCATCCTCCTCATTTGTTCTCTCTCCTGCCGAACCCTCTGGAAAGCCGGCGTGATATATTATTATGTATGTACGAGTATGAAAATCATAAAGAAGAAAATAAAAATGTAGATATAAACGCCGCGCGCCGTTAGACTTATTAGGCTAGAAGTTGAGCAAAATTATGACAATAATGAAGACGTAACAAAAACAGGCAAACTTCCAATTTTGTCGTATCTACGTTAAAAGGAAAGTTTCAACATCTAATTAGACTTTTCTCTTATTCGCAGACGGCATGAAAACCTGATAAATAATAAAGACAATCGTCGGTACTGATAAAACGTAGAACTAATAATTTAAGTCAGTGTCAAAGTCTAGTTAAAATAATTTTAAATCTCAGATTTATTGACATCAAAAATCATTTATGTTTCTATATAATAGCAGACTAAAATATTATGTACTGACTCCATGCTGACTTTTTTGGGAAAAAAGAAGCAGTGGTTTCCCGTTGCCTTCTGCTCCAGGCATTTTAAACGTTATCTAGACTCCAAGGCCGATGCCGCCTCTTCGGTCGGTTGTCAGACCGGTAAGATGGTTATACCGCCATTGCTCGGTCGCCAGATCCTCGTTCGTTATCTAGCAGGATGCACCGCGGCGCCCAGAGGACGCCGCCGCCAGCTATTCATAGCGAACCACCAACGCGTGCAGGTAAGGTTGACTGTTGGGCCGGATAAAGGTGTTATTTCCACTCTCCCATGCTCCCGTATTAAGTGGAGCCGCTGGAGTCGCGACACAATGTCAGCTTTAGAAATTTGTGGTGCGAGTCCCGACATCTAAGCTAGTTGACACTTTTATGAAGGAGGTCTTCTGGCCGAAGGGCGTGGTGTACCGGCGTTTCCGCGGGAGATTGCCCGACAACGTCACCGCAGAAGCACAACATGGTGCTTAATAAATACTAACATAGTTATAAGTTATATACTAACAAAAATGTTTTATATTGTATGTATGTTAGTCTGTAAGGTATTTATTATATGGGCCTCACTGTATTCTTACCATCTTGTACATTGTTTGTTGCCTGCAATAAAGATTTATTATTATTATTATTAAGTACTAAAACTAAAGTAATAAATGTAGCACCAGTATGAATTTTGTTAAAACAACCATGAACAACAGGTAAGAGTAGGGTTTACTTTTTCTTTTCTTTTCCCCATCTTGTTAACCAAATTATAAAGATATTGGTTTCAATTTTAATAGTCGGGGGATGAAAGTTACTCGCGTACGTAGGTTTACCCTTGAGACCTTATACGTGACCCCCTGGGTGGTGCTAAATGAGTGACACTGACTGAGTGGTAGAGCCACGCTGCGTTGCAGCACGCATTGGGCCGGCTCGCCCGGGTAATAACCACCTCTTATGAATATACGGCGTGAAATAATAGCACTTGGTGCTGTTGTGTTTCGTCCAGCCAGTGAGAGTTCCGGAGGCCCCTTCCCCCCCTCCCTCACAATTCCTATTCCTTCCATACCCCTTTTACTTTTTTAAAGGTCGGCAACGCATCTGCGACTCCTCTGGTTTTGCGGGTGTCCATGGGTGGCGGTGATTGCTCTCCATCAGGTGACCCGCCTGCTCGTTTGCCTCCTTCTTATATAAAAAAGTCAGACCTAATTGCAAGAATAATTAGGTATTAGCCTTTCAACTGCGGCCATGCACTGATCAGGGTTTAATGAATAGAATTTCTTTTGTATAGAGTAGAGTATCGTCGCGTTCTAAGTGTTAATTGTAATAATAATAAATTAATTTATATCGACCACATAGATCATTAGTGAGAGACAAATTATTAATATTAACAATATGAACAAATAACATTTAAAATCAATTATTAACAAATTAATTCATAAAGTGAATTACAAATTTACTACTTATAACATTCTAAAATTATTATTACTAATTACTAGCAGCCCGCCCGTGATTCCGTACGCGTAGACCCCGTACCACACCCGTAGGTAACCCGAAAGGAATTTAAAAAAAAATACAAACACAACAAAAAAAGAATAAGCCAAATAGGTTGCCACCGTTCTGAAGTGATGCGCAAATAACATTTCAGGAATCGATTTTTATTAATATATCACCTTTATTGTAAGACAGTCATTATCATATTCAGTCCAGTTTTAGCTTGCATATTTAACGAATGCATTGACTGTGGTGTTTTTCCTGACCTAATGAAACATAGTAAAATAATTCCATTGTTTAAATCAGGTAGCACTTCTGACCTCTCTAATTTTAGACCTATTTCTGTGCTACCCACATGTAGTACAATTTTTGAAAAGTTGATGCTAGACCAAATTCAAATTCCTTTTCATAGAAATAAACCTTTACATTGTAAACAGTATGGTTTTACTAGGGATCGCTCAACAACTGACGCCGGTGATGAGCTTTTAATCCAAATATTTGATACCTGGGAGGAATCACAGGATGCCCTAGGGGTATTTTGTGATTTATCCAAGGCTTTCGATTGTGTTTTACATGAAACTTTGGTCAGGAAGCTTAACCACTATGGAATTAGGGATGCTTCTTTGAGCCTTCTAATCTCATACTTGAGTAACAGGATTCAGAAGGTCGACATTAACGGTAAAAGATCTCCGGGATCAGTGGTTACAATGGGAGTTCCGCAGGGTTCAATACTTGGTCCATTCTTGTTTTTGGTTTATATTAATGACTTACCTTATTTTGTAAAAGACAGTCATGAGATAGTATTATTTGCTGATGATACTTCACTTTTATTTAAAGTGAAACGACAACACACAAATTATGACGATGTGAATAATGCGATCTCAAAGATTGTTCACTGGTTTAGTGTAAATAACTTGCTATTAAACGAGGGAAAAACCAAATGTGTAAGATTTGGATTGCCTAATGTTAAGCAAGTAACAACTAGTGTACAAATTAAATATAACAGTGTGAATCCTGTGGACACCACTGTGTTTCTAGGCTTAACGTTAGATGCCAAGCTTCAGTGGGGCCCACATATAGCTAAATTATTGAATAAACTTTGCTCTGCGGCTTATGCAGTAATGAAGATCCGTCAGTTAACTGACGTTGATACATCTAGTTTAGTTTATTTCAGTTACTTTCATAGTGTAATGTCGTACGGCATTTTACTGTGGGGAAATGCTGCCGACATTCAAACTATCTTTGTGCTGCGGAAGAGGGCTATTCGAGCAATCTATAACCTAAAGGCTGGTGACTCCCTCAGAGAGAGATTTAAGGATATAAATATAATGACTGTTGCATCACAATACATATATGAAAATTTGATTTATGTTCATAAAAATATTGAAATATT
Organism: Scoparia ambigualis; assembly: GCA_963921215.1. Lineage (NCBI taxonomy): Eukaryota > Metazoa > Arthropoda > Insecta > Lepidoptera > Crambidae > Scoparia > Scoparia ambigualis. The sequence continues at coordinate 7,581,333 of OY992511.1, read as the reverse complement.
TTCAAAAAACAGTGATATTCACAATGTGAACACTAGAAGTAAGAACAAATTAGCAGTACCTTATACTAGGCTCCATAAAATAAATAATTCTTTTAAGGGTCTGTGTGTAACATTTTACAACAAAGTACCAAATGATATTCAGAAATTAGATCTTAATAAATTTAAAATCAAAATCAAAGAAAAGCTTTATAAAAAAGCTTATTATAAAGTGTCAGATTACACAGAAGACAAAGCAGCTTGGATCTAAAATGCTCCAATTACTCCAACAGCTATTTCTAATTGTCTATTATTAATTGATACTTAAATTGTATTGTAGTTTTGTATTGCTTAATTTATTATTTTTTAAATTCATATTTTGTATTTTATGACCTGGTAACGACATATTCTTTTTTTTTTTTGTAAATGTCGTTGCTTCTGTGCGCTGTGGTTTCTTGCGCCCGCTCTTTGCCACAGTTAAAAAATGACGTCCTGAATGGGTGGTAGGTTAAAAAGATTTGGACGATTCAAAGTACTTGTTAATTGAGTTTATTGAATAAATATATTTTGAATTTTGAATTTTGAGTAGTACGACGACCGATCGAGAGTTAAAAGTCTTTGAAGTTCCACTTCCATCAGGGGTGCCTACATATGGGCTCGCTTTAGTTGTTAAAGACTTGTAAAACGCCTGGCTAACTACTGCAATCTTATCAAAGTTTGAAGCTTGGTCGAATTGCTTTTGGGTTTCGTCAATGAGAGATAGAAAAGCAATTTGCTCGGTAGTTGAGTATTACTGGCGAATTGAGTATTTTTATTTATTTAAAACACTTTATGCACTTAAAGTACAGAGGCGGAGTTATTGCCTTAGGCATTCTCTCCCAGTCAACCAAAGGGTGGTGCAGAGACAAAAAAATAGTACGATGCACACACTAAATGAAAATATATTCACATACATACTTATTACGATATTCATATAAACATATATTACAATATAATATGTATATAGAGGAGCTCGATGGCGCAGTGGTTAAGACGTTCGGTTTACGATCGTCGTAAAGCAACTTTCGCAATGCCGGGTCACTAGATGGGTGACCAAATTAAAAACATCTCTAGCTCCTCCGTGCTTCGGAAGGCACGTTAAGCCGTTGTCGCAAGATGGCAGTCGTTAAAACCCACCAACCCGCTTGATAATGATTGCATGTATAAAATAAATAAATACATAAATATTCATGTGAGACCTTATTTAAAAAGAAAGTCTCTGTGGTCTAGTGGCTAAGCCATCTCAGACCCAGAGCTCCCGGGATCAACACCCAGAGGAGGGTACATTGTGTACTTGGTTTGGTTGATGGTAGGGCTTGTTATGTCCGCCTGGGTAGCTCCCACAATCTTATCTAGAGTCTGTCGCATTGTTTTTTTTTAATTTTTCATTTAGTTAGGACAGTCAACAACAAAAACACTGACACATTTACACAAAACAAAACATAGATAAGTACATTTATAAATGTCGTATCAATTATAGGCAGCCGCACAGCATGCTTATTATTAAAACCGAAAAATAAAAATAATAAAAAAACACGTACACTAAAATTACATACCAAACAAACTACCTATCTGATTAAATATTATAACACACGCGACCCCCGGGTGGTCCTAAATGAGTGACACTGACTGAGTGGTAGAGCCACGCTGCGTTGCAGCACGCATTGGGCCGGCTCGCCCGGCGTAATACCACCCTCTCACGAATATTCGGCGTGAAATAATGGCACTCGGTGCTGTTGTGTTTCGTCCGACGAGTGAGGGTTCCGGAGGCCCCCCCCTCTCCTACACCCCCAATTCCTATTACTTCCTTAAACCTATTCCTCCCTTAAAGGCCAGCAACGCGTCTGCGATTCCTCTGGTTTTGCGGGTGTTCATGGGCGGCGGTGATTACTCTCGATCAGGTGACCCGCCTGCTCGTTTGCCTCCCTCTATTATAAAAAAACAGACAGAACAACTAATAATAATAATAAAATGAAAAACAGTTCCTAGCTTTGAGAGTCTAATCTTAAAGCCATTGTTGTGTTAAGACAGTTCAGAGATAAGATATCCAGTTCCTCAGTGGTTAAGGATTACGGATGAAGTGCTTATCGCTACTTACCATCATGTGAGATGAAGGCCAAGCGCTTCTCCGTTGTAATTAAAAGAAGCATACATTACGTACAGAATAAAATTTTATTTAATTTACTATCTAAGTCACTAATAAAGCAGTTGTTGTGTAGCAGTTTTTCTGTATAAAACACAATCGTCGTAATAACAATTTGGTTTCAAAGCATATAAATGCCTATCTTATTGTTGAAATTTTGCATTCAAAATGCTATATAGATATAGGATAAAATGTTTACTAGAAATAAAATCATCCAGTCTCAGAAAGCTCGAATAGGATTCGAGCAGTTGACCAGTGGACCGGCAATCCAAAGGTCGTGGGTTCGAATCCCATTCGAGCTACCTGAGACTGGTAGATATTTTTCTAATAAACATTTTATCCTATATAAATGCCTGATAATAAATAAATTAATCAATTAATTAAAAATAATACAAAAAAAAAACATTGTACTTTTCTCTAGGTCACATAAAACTTACTCAATTTGAAGATAGGTATATTATATTAATGGTAATAATATATCAACTTTAATTAGTTATTTGCGATATCGTAGGGGTAGAAAAGTTATGAATAATAAACGAAGAAGGGTACGTCAAAGAAACGGAATGTGAATCACTGCTAAAAAATCGTTATAAATGATATACGACAGTAGATGAAAAAAACATTATTTCCGTGGCTTCTGCATTTCTCAAAGCTTCCGAAGTAAACAAAGCATTCATAATCTGACTGCGTTTTAATATTATCATCATCATCATCAGCCAGAGGACGTCCACTGCTGGACAAAGGCCTCCCCCAAGGATCTCCACCACGACCGGTCTTATGCTGCTCGCATCCAGTGGCTACCCGCGACCTTCACCAGATCGTCGGACCACCTTTTTGGAGGCCTGCCCACACTGCGTCTTCCGGTGCGCGATCGCCACTCGAGAACCGTTCTGCCCCAACGGCCATCGGTTCTACGGGCAATGTGCCTGCCCATTGCCACTTGAGCTTAGCGACTCTTTGGGCTATGTCGGTAACTTTAGTTCTACGAATCTTCTCATTTCTGATTCGATCACGTAGAGAAATCCCGAGTATAGCCCTCTCCATGCTCTTTGCGTGACTTTGAACCGGCCTATTAGGCTCATAGTGAGCGACCACGTTTCGGTACCGTATGTCATCACTGGCAACGCACGCTGGCGTTCCACCTCCGAGTACAACTCAATTAAATAGTTTCTGAAGAGCTGCGAGTACCGGTCTTCCGCCTGCTTTCATAAGCTCAGTCGTAATTCCGTCAGTACCCGATGCCTTGCTGTTCTTTAGCTGCTTGAGAGCCATACCAATCTCGTACAGGCTGATGTCCGGGATATCTTCGGTGTAGTGTCGGGTTAGCTTAGCTCTTGGGTCTGTAGCTAAGCTTTCTACAGGTGGCCGCGTCGATGTGTATAGCTGTCCTTAGAACTTCTCCACCTCTCCCATAACTTCGGACCTGGACGTGACAGTTCTCCCGTCATCGGTTTTCAGCGTCGTCAGTGGGCTCTGTCCAATACCCAAATCTTTTGAAAGCACTTTTGAACCTTTGTTTCGCTCGATAGCCTCATTAATACGGTCGGTATTAAATCGGCGAGTGTCGCGAGTCAAAGACTTAGAGATCTGCCTATTGAGCCGCCGAAGCTGAGACGAAATATCCGAAGAACGCAAAACCATAACGCGCCGCTCTTTCATCACTTTGAGAGTATGGTCCGAGAGCTTTTTGGCTCCTCTTGTACGGTGAGTTTTGAAGAGCTTAGACCAAACCGCATGGACAGTTTTCACAAACTTGTTGTTTTAATCGTCCAAGTCTACGCAATCTTTCAGGCATTCGAAGCAATTTTGCAGTTCAAGCTGGAAGCTTTTGGAGTTTGGAATTTGGATATGTGCAGGATAGAGCGTAGACTTCATCCATCGACGTCTTTCCAGGTTGATATTGATGTTCACTTACCAACCGGTGATCACTGCCAGTTTTGAACGCGTTGATTACAGAGACATCATTGAATATTTGCTTCCTCGTCGACGTGATGAAGTCAATCTCATTTTTTGTTGCACCCTCGGGACTTAGCCAGGTCCAGTTGCGGTGTTCAGCTTTCATAAAAATGGAGTTCATCAAGAAGAGTCCCTCCCTTTCCAGAAAGTTCGCCAGCAGATGACCCCGATGGTTCCAAATTCAAACTCCAAATCGTCTCACTTTCAGCTCATCGCCGCTTCGCTTGCCCAGTTTTGCGTTAAAGTCTCCCAAGACAACGGTGTAATGAATTTTGGAGACTTGTATGGCTCTAGAAATGTCCTCATACGTAGCCTCCACCTCATCGTCGGGGTGTGCCGTAGTCGCAGCTTATACCTGTATAACCTTCAACGAATACCGTTTGGTTATTCTGAGTATGAGGTACGCTACCCTCGACGACACACGTCCGGTTTAGACAAAGTTCGCGAGATAGCTGTGGACGATAAACACGACACCACCCTGGGACAGTTGTTCACCCTCCCTGAAATAGAGCAAGTTATCAGACTTTAAGATTATTGTGTCCTCCCCCTCTCTTCGGACCTCAGGTAATCCCACAATGCCCCACCGTATCTTGCTCAATTCTTCCTCCAGTTCGCCAACCTTCTCGTCAGTCCGCAGTGTCGCGTACACTGTTGCAAGTTGCCAAGGCCAAAGTTTGTTGTTGGCGGTAGCCAGGTGTCGGCCGGAGATTCTTAGCACCCCCCGCCCCGTCGTTGCCTTGGCCGCTACCGTAGCTAGGGCGAGCGGGGCCGCAGGGGACTAGGGACCGAAGTTTAGTGCTTTCATAATACTCAAAATAAATTAAATGCAATCATATCAATTTTAATTAATGTAAAGATAAGCTATGAAAGGGTATTATATTAAACTTAATAGGCATTACTATAAATTTCTGTAACTCAATAATGGCTGTCTTCGAAAAGGGCGACTAAGCATAATTTATATTGTTAACAGCTTTTTATACACTTAGTTTGCAATAAAGATTTTAAATTTGTAATCCATTAATAAACTCAGCAACCAGATTGAGCCAGCGTGGTGGGTTGTGATGTGCGAAGCAGCCCAAGTAACACATTAAAGCAGTATGAAGTCTGCATAAAGAAACCAAACTCAAAGCAACTTGAAAATTCGGCATCAGGGTAATCGTTGTATGATATTTCAGTAAAGTTGACAAACAGGGACAGGGAAACGCATTACAGCATGTCTGTATTGTTTTCGAATTTGAGTTTTGTTGTATAGTAGCATTACAAACGTTTATACGGCTACTGTAATGCTTAAGGTAACAATTGCCTTAAAGAAGCATTATTATGGTCAATGAAGTTTCTTATCGCATTACAGAAGCACTAAGCTAGTAATATTTTTGATAATGAAGATGTTCAGTGCATTACAAAAGCATTAGACGAGATATTTAAGTGTTCACAGTTAGAACTTAATAAACCCTACATCATTGCAAAAACATCTCTAACACCACGGTACAAATGTTTGTAATACATTGACGTTGTAATTAAACTACTTTGGCTCGCATTATAATAATGGACGAAAAAATGTCAAAAAGCTTGATTGTAAAAACAAAATTTATAATATTGGGTTACTTTTTGACTCTTTGGCTGCGTTCCGTGGCTTCACACGAGTGCACTCGAGCGCACTCCGGCGCGCGCTCTACCCGTTCCGTGGCTTGGTGAAATTTTACTCTGACGGCTGTCAGAGCGTAGTTTCATCCGTTCTGTGGCTCAGAGCGCAGCAACAAAACAACCATCTAATCGGATGGTTGTTTTTCACTCTGACAGCTATTTGACGTTTATATCATTGTTATAGTGTCAAATTTTGCAATTTATGTCAAAACGTCTCGAAAAATTTGGCCTGTTTATTTCGTATTGTTTTACTTTTTAATAATTAAGTTTAAATATTGTATAAAAGTGGAAAAATTGTAGACAAAAGAAGAGTTTTCTATCGTTTTAGACAGTAATACTTCAGAAGAGGTTATAAAAACAACTCGATCGTTCCGTGGCTCAGTTGCAACTCAAACGAGTTAAACTTTAACCAAACAACTACACCCAGAACGACGGAACGCACTCCTGGTTATTTCATGCCATCAAATATGAATGCGCAATGTAGTTTACTGTAAATGTCTATATTAGTTTCATTGAAAATTTTCACGCGCTTTCGTTATTTTGTGGTTTTGATCTAAAATGTTTTATAAAGATATGTGTGGAATAACCAAAACAATTGTGTAATTCTACTATAGAACGTATTTTGCATAATTAACATAATTGTATTGTTTGGGCACTACATTTAATTACGTTTTATCCTTGTTTTAAATTTATAGATTTATTGCTTTTATAATATAGGTTCTAATGATAATAATTTGGGTTATAAAATATTTACAAAATGGCGTATGTCTATAGCAGCCCGGTGAGCCTTTAAAAAAGCTAATTAATGCGGCCAGCAGTAGTAGCTGGCCATAAGCATTACAATAAGTCACTTGTATTTGATTATAGAGCTGTTAGCTATACAACCGTACTCAGTTGATCATTAAAAATGCAAGTATTACATTGATTCACGTTAATGCTGTTCAGCAGTACTAGGCTTTTACTTACAACAGTGCTATTATACAACAAAAGGCACTAAAAACAGTTAAAAGCTGTATAGGGGATTTACTTGGCATTATAATGGATCATGATAATGCTATTAAACAGCATTAAGCGTTTATCTATTATTCATGATTGCTATTGTATCAAAATGCACTAAAAACATCTAAAAGCTGTATAGCTGTGTTTAGATTTGCTGCACTACAACTAAAGGCTTTACAAATACATTAAATATGCTATTATCTAACCGTTATACAGTGTAAAGCATCATAATGGTTTTGAGATGCTAATGTGAGGCCTCAAGATGCTCGGTAAACTTATAAAGAGTTTATACGGGCCTTAAGTTGTACATAAATTTATTATTCGTTTCTTAAAATGCTTTCTTGTATTACTTGGGAGTGTAACGTTTGTAGGCTAATGATGATGATGTAGTTTGTTTTATACACATAATCACGACTATTATCCCCGAAGGGTTAGTCAGAGACAGTAGGCAATGAATACAGCAAAAGCAGTCCTCTACCAAAGTCCACTTTTCACCAAATAGCGGCTGCACATGTGCTCAGCGTGACAGCTGGTGAGCCCGTCGCCGCTCTATACTGCTTAAGAATGTGCAGTCTTTAGTCCGTTAGTCGCCTTTTACGACACGAGAGGGGGTGGTAGTGTTCTTTCTCCTCTACGCGACACGGTTAGATTTATTATTACTAAAATGAGTGTAAAACAAAACAGTTTTAATTAACCGCTCGAAAATTGTACCATTGCATCAATAAATGGCACATTTCTAATTGAATACGTCACATTCAATAGTGTTTCGCCTTTAATCTCGCACCGGGGCTTTGTAACTCATTGGCTATTCATTGAATTTTACTGGTGAACTGTGAAGCCGCTCCGGATTATGGACAACACCATCGGAAAATAGAGGAAGTGAAACGTTATTGATGAATGAATGAAGCTTTCAATGTTTCACTTATATTAAACATCAAAAGGTTTTATATACAGGATAGGTGTAAAAAGACTCGTAACAAAACCGAAATTTAAGCATTATACATCAATAGAAGTAAAATTGAGCAGAACCGTGGAACCTTTTTTATTTTTAGATATTGTAAAACTGTTGTTTTTTTGTAAATTTATGTGTGGCTCAAGGCCTTCGTTTAGGGGTTTAATTTTATACCCTGTATTTATTTAAAATACTTCATTACGGGTAATTCCATTTTGCGGCTTGCGCCACGTCATCGTCATTTTTTATTTGCTTTTGCCTTAGATTAAAATATTTTTGTTTTAATCTAAGGCTTTCGCATGACTTTGCTGAATGTTGCTTTGCCAATTGCCATTTTTATTGTATGGTTTTAATTTACTTTGCTTGTCAACTGGATTTGGCAAATGAATCTTGCATCCTGGAGCCTTGCTTGATCTTTTATTTTTATTTTATATTTTTGTAACTAAAAAGTTTTCTTATTCACTCTCTCTAGACTAAGTAATTGTTTAATGAAGTAATGTACATATTTATATCAGAAATTAATAATTGGAAATACATTAAGGAATATAAAAATATAAGAACAATGAACCTAAAACTAAAAAACTAGGTTAGTTGTCACATTTTTTTTTCCCCTTGTTTTGTTGCCCATTTGTATTTGTTCTATTTATGTTTGCTTTATTTTGGTTTTCTATTTTATTTTAACAAGTGTATAAGTATGTTTTTGTTTTTTTTTATAGCTATAAATTTTTGCTAAGTCACTTTAGATCAAATCATTCAGGCCCTGTCAGAATAACAGCGCTTCTGTGTTATTCTGAACATCCACGAATGACACAGAAGCACAATGCTGAGACAGGGCCCATTAACTTCACACTCTTCGTTATATGTTTTATTATTCATCTGTTATTATTAATGTTTTCTGTATACTTACTGTGTTATTTTAGTTTATTTTTTTATTTTAATGTGTGTGTTAGTTAATAAAATGTTTTCTATTCTATTCTATTGTATTATACGTGTGTATTATAGAGCTACTCTTAATATAAATTTTCTAATTATTAACCATTGAATAGACGTAGTCTCGAAAAGGCCGAAGGTTCAAGTGCACTTCTCCCGGAGTCCTCCACTACTGAGGAACTGGATATCTCCATGAAGTGCGCTCCACCTTATGGCGATATGGTCACCATTAGGTGGTTTCTTGCCTACGAGTTTTCCCGTAGTAGGTACATAAAAGAAACACAATAAAACTTTAGAAAAGCCGGTGTTATACCGGTGGGATTCGAACTTAAAACTTTCGTAATCTATGTTAAAAGCTCAATAATTGGAAGAAAAACACAGAAGATGCAAACAACTTTCTTAAAGTTCCTTCCATCTTTGAATATTCTAGTGCTTTGTGTGGTTGTCGCTTACTTCTTGTCACTTTTACAATAATAGTTTTCGATACAAATACCCTACCTACAGCATTGTCAATGTAAAAATAACTCAACAAACTTAGAACAATGAGAATGCTCTTTGTGAAAATAAATAGGGATAAGACAGAGTTTTCCTATCAAAGTTCAAAACACATTAGCCCTCGACTTTTCCGATTGCCTGGATTGACATGTCGAGACGTCTGAAAACTTTCCTTTAATGGGATATTAAATTAATCCTTAGCAGATTCTATTACCGGGAGGTGTTCAGAACTTTGAAAATTTCAGATGCTAGTGCAGATAGCTTTAAGCTTTACCAAGAGCAATTACACAGATTCCAAAATGTCAATTTGGCGCTCATCGTTCCTGTAAAGACAGAACGACGCTTTAAACAGATTCTATTCTAATCTTGTTTGTGACTCTGGTGCAGAAATCCGTCGAGTCTGGCGTTATGCATTGTTAAGTAGATGTGGCATGGCATTCGCATGCATGCACCTTAAATATCTTTAAGCGGAATAAGTAATTGGTTTATGTCATTTAACGTCAGCGCCCGCTCAGTTTGCACTTAAACTATTAAATGGAAGGTACGGTTCAATATTAAAATATTACACAGTTTCTACCTTATTTCTATCTACAAACCAATTAATTTATAATTATATTCACATCACGAACTTTGAATTTTATTGTTTCCATTTTTTTCAATCTTTCAAATAAGTGAACTACCTAACAAAGCACTGTGTGTGTATTATGGTCTAAACTGAAATCAAAGTTTATCACGCCTGAAGCACCGAAGTGAAGCTTTACAGAATGGGTCCAAGGTTGTAGCAAATTTTGTTTTTTTATATTTTTATTTCTATCTGAAATTTTCAATGAAAGGAGAATCGGACAAAATGGTCTATATGAGCTATAACAAGCTCTTAGCGCCATTAGATAGGTATTTTTATATAACTCAATAACTACTACGGCAGCCTATTTTGAATCGCTGTGTGAAAAATGTTAGGGCGATGTTTAGTCCGAACCTTCGTTGCGATACCAGAGAGATACATAAGACTTCAGGGGCCCTGTAGAAAATTAATTTATGTGATTGTGGACGGTGAAAAGTTTTATTATTATCCTCACCACATACATACCAGGAAAATTAAAATAACTCTTTTCATCCAGAAATTTTAAATTAGCCGCCATACCTATAGTAATTGTTGTTGTAGTAAATCTTCGTTCACAATTTTTATATGTGATCAAAAAGTCCATTATAATAGCTGTCAAATGAAAACGGTGTGGTCGTTATTGGTTATCATTTCAGCTAATTGTCGTTTACATTTTTCCTAAAATTTTAAGAACATTCAAATTTTGTTTAGACTGCGCTCTGTTTCTGAAAATTGTTTAGTTCCCTTGTTTAAAAACAACAAGCATTTGTGAGTTACCTAGGTATTAAATTTGTAGTAATAGGATTTTCAACTCTACACTTTGGAACTTTTAATGAAATAACTTTTAAAATAATTCTGATTGATACATTAATCATATTTCTTTGTAGGTACGTTAAAGTTTTTTCAATCAGTGGAGTTTAGTTTTACTGTACGTAGCGATATGAGATAAACTCCCACGCACAATGTGTCGCAATATTACAATACAAAAGTTTTAAAGTACCTAATCAAATTCTACTACCGGCGCGTCGTCGGCTGACGATGTCGCTCACTATCTTAGGCTTTATTTGTAGGCTGAAAGTAAATTAAATGAAGTTTTTATTCTAAGAGCCGGAATGTAAAAAAATACGAGATGAAAGATTCAGAAATGTAGGTAACAATTACCAGTTCAAAATGAATAAGTATAATAACTTGTATGGCGCGAGAAACTATAAATATATATTACCTAAAGTACTGAATACCTTACCACAAAATAAGTAAAATATTTACTTAAATAACCCTAATTTTAAAAAATTCTTAAAGAAATATTATATAGATAAAAATGAATCTGATTTTATATTATGATTATGTGGTTAAAATAGTGTTGTTTAGTGTGAGGAGCACTCGCAGGAACACCGGTCACTGCATATCATCGTGCAAATTATATATAGCTATAAACACTGACCTCAGCTAGGTAGCTATAAACACTGACCTCAGCGAGTACTCCGACAGACTATGTTAATTTTGTTTTTTAATATGTAATTTAATTAATTTAATTCAATAATTAAATTTCGAACTCTCCAAGGCACATAAACCCACGAGGTTTTTGCTGAAGATCGATGATGTTAAAATTTGTATTTTAAATGCTTTAATCAATAAAAAAAGAAAAAGCAGTAGCCGGAAAGAATTGTACTTATATCCTAAGCACCCCCGCTGCTCATAAGTATTTGTTGCACCAAACACGTTGCAGGCCTTGCATCTGAATAATTATCTTATGACTGTGTGCAATTTCACCGTACCTAAAACCTAAAATATTTGACGACCTCCATAGTCGAGTGGTTAGCAAGCCAGCTCTGGCATCGTTTGCCATCTCTGAGGTCCTGGGTTTGATTCCCGGTCGCGTCAATGAAGAAATAACTGCTTTTCTAAACTGATTTTGGGTCTGTGTATTTTCGATGTAAAATAAGTATGTTAACTGTTAGTTAACACATAAAAACAAGTATCAACGAAGCTTAACTTGAGCTATATAATTGGTATTAAAGTGGAAAAGTTACAATAGTATCTTTCAAATCACAATCAATCACAGCAATGCAACACCGTGGCTGGCGGTAGTAATTAGTATTTGGTATCAAAGCATTAAAGTTTAGGCAGATTCCTACCGGCCGGTATGTATACTAGTTTGCTCACTCTCATCATCATCGTCGGGTGATGATCTTAATAATAAAGTTTGAGTCTTCATAATGGACCAAAGTTCAAAGTTAATAAAATTTCTTGCGGTCCTATGAAGTAATTTTTAACTGACGATAGCACAAGTCCAGCCCATTGTTTGATATCGTTTAACCATTACGAGGAGGACTTCTCCTCCTCCTCCTCCTTTGAGCAGCTCGATGGCGCATTGACTAGCTCGTTCGGCTTGCGATTTTGCCCGCTTAGTAAATTTCGCAAGGCCTGGTCGCTGGATGGGTGACAAAGTTTAAAACATCTCGAGCTCCTCCGTGCTTCGGAAGGCACGTTAAGCCGTTGGTTCCGGTTGTTGTCGTAAGTTGACAGTTGTTAAACCCCAACAACCCGCATTGGGCCAGCGTGTTGGGTTATGGCCCAATATTCCCACGTGCTATTGTCCACGTGAGAGGCCTGTGCCCAGTACCTCACTTTTCCGGAATTTTGCCTTAGTGGATAAAGGTTTAATCACAGAAGCAGTTAAAAATATAATTTCCTTATATTACCCCAATTGAAGTTAACTTCCTAATAACTAAAGCCGACATACCGAATATTGGCCACATTTAATTGACAGTGAGTTGGGTACACCTTCGGGAGCGGAACTGATAGGTGTGAGGGTAGGAACGACCACCTATCGAAGTATGCAAAGTTAATATTAAATTCAAATGAGGTGGATACACGACCAAGAGGCTAATAAACACCTACGCGATACCTTTCACAGGTACAACTTCGCCTAATCCGCACCTGCCTTGTTATTAAGTCGAGTTGAATTACGTTGTTTTGTTCGTTTGATATAAGCTAATTATCAAAGCAATGTACCTTCTATTGAGTAACTTTAAAGGTGTGAAATAGGCTTTACCTTTGAAAGGTATTGCGATAGGTGTTGAAGTTTATTAGCCAGTCTCCAAATTCCACGAAATTATTGTAGCTTTTTTTAAATGAAATTAAATTTGTAAAAATTAAAAATTAAAACCGAGCCGTCTAAACATGAACAGAATAGAAGAATGGGCGTTTTTGTATGAAAGCCGTCCCACCCCTTGTAAGTACACACATGGTAAGTTTCGAAATAAATAGCGTATTTTGTTGTAAAGACAGCAAATATGAACGAGCGAATGAATGAATGGAAAAAAAAGGGAAAATAAAAAAAAAATAAAAAATGAGGGTGTATAGTTAAATTCAAGAAAAATCTTGATTGCAATTTTATATTACCGTTATTAATGTTTGTGTTATTATGTTACAATAAAAGTATTATCTATCTATCTATCTATTATCATTTATTATTTTAATTTTCTTCTTCTCAATAAATTTTTTTCTCCAATGCCTGACAGATTTGCTTTCATACAATAAAATGCTTCAATTTTCAAGTACTTTTATTGATGCATAGATGTAAGTGTTACATAATTTCAGTTACATACATACATACATATAAACAGGCAATGAAGACCGCAAAAGCAGTTTAGTTTTTTTTTTAATTACAGCTGCACAAATGTGCTTAGCGTGTTAGGTGGTTAACCCATCGCCGCTCTATGTTTTGGGATGTATGTGCAGTCTTAAGCCCGTTAGCCGCCTTTTACGAAACCCAAGCGAAGAGAGGAGGTGGTAGTATTATTTTATAGTAAGCTGCTACACGACACGGCTAATTTCATTCACAGATCAATTACATTTAAAATAGAATATAATAGAAACTATTCTATTCTAATTACATTTCAGATTCTTCCTTATAACTTTGAAGATAGATTTCGCGTTTATAATGTACACAGTACTTGCTCGTACAAGCTCTGTAAGTATATAAATTGAATTTTAATTTTTAAATCGCATCTATTCCGTTGATTAATTCAGCTAAATATTAACACCACAACCCTTTTAATCAGTTCTGTTTTGCTAGTATTTTGTCGTATAAACTGTCGATATAAACCCACAGTAGACCACAAAATCCTAGACCTGCATGCATCATTCCTACTACATAATTTACAAAGTGACACGCCTCAAACCTGGATTGAGTTTTGTTTGACAGCGCCACGGACCGCATAATTTTAAAATCTTTAAAAAATATAAACATGCTGTGTTGCGCATAAAATTGTGTGGAAAGTGTTGTAATGCGTCCAGCTTACAAAAAGTTAATAATATAGGTTTATTGGTTAGTACAATTCTATTCAAATCAGAGATATATAAAAGAAACGCTTACCTTATGGCTATTCATGTTTATAATAAGCTACCAAATACATTTAAGAACTTACCTCTTGTCACTTTTAAAAATAAATTATCCAAATGGCTCCTTGAAAATTGTTTTAGTAGTATGAATCTTTGATTATATAATGTCTAGATAGAGTCTCGACCGCGAGAAAGCGTCCAAAAAAATATCAGCCAACTGTTGGCCGCTAAGCTCAAACCTATCGCTCAGTGCCATTTGTGTCGCCACAGATGATGCACATCTTTTGCACGCCTTTTAATTTTACTAAAAATGACGGTTTACGCTATCAAAGTGTGCAGAAATTATAAAGGTCGACATAAAACAATTAAAACAATCACCTACCATCGGTAAGTAAACATTGAATTATCTTAATGTAGTTTTATCGTCAATTTTGAGCGAAGCGTATTTTGCCGTAATTCGTAGCCCGCCATTTTTCTGTGTTGCCTGCCCTAGGACACGCAAAATTCCCGAGTTAGTATTAAATTAGAATAAATAATTGACTGATGATGACTATAAAAGTATGAAATGGTCAACGCTATATAAATATAATAATGTTGAATGTATGTGCAGTCTTTAGTCCGTTAGTCGCCTTTTCCAACACCGAAGAGAAGAAAGGAGTTGGTAGTATTATTTTGATGAGCGCATCGCCGCTCTATGCTGTTGGTTGTATGTGCAGTGTTTAGTCCGTTAGTCGCCCTTTACTACACCTAACAGAAGAGAGGGGTTGGTAGTATTATTTTGATGAGTCCATCGCCGCTCTATGCTGTAGGATGTATGTGCAGTCTTTAGTCCGTTAGTCGCCTTTTACGACACCCAAGGGAAGAGATGGGCTGTTAGTATTAGTTAAATTAAACTATGTAGTTATTAAAAAAGATGAAGGACGGTTGATTTATGCCTCATCTGTCGTCTATTCTGTTTGCAAAACCACTGAAACAGTTTTTCGTCAGTTTATTAAACAGGACTATGTAATGACAAGCACTAATTATACAAAATTAGTATCCACTGTGATGAAAAAATTTATTGGAGATGTGAATCTTTTTCCAGTAGACACCGATCATATCTGCGGCATGCTTCACCAAGTTAATTTAATAAGATTGATTGTAGAAAAGTACTAGTCAGTGAGGTATTATTATAAATTAAAATTGGAAAATGTGAATAGCAACGCAAAATCTAAAAGAAAATTATTCAAAAAACAAATACAGAGGGATGGCCATTGATTTTTTTAACGTGATACGAATAAATCAAAATACATTGTCATTGTTTTTTTTTCATTGAATATACAGGTATTCACTGGAGATCGTATAATCGGATGCATATTTACCTAAACTTCATTATTTGCTAACATATTCATTTCATTTAAATTTTTTATTGAAAATTTGGGTAGGTTGATAATGTTGGTTCATCACGGGAAAGTACATTAATTTCTTCTAACTATAAAGGTCAAACCTATTTCGGAATTTTTATCCGCATATACCTAGGTAAGTATGCATCCCGTTCCTTTCTTGCCACTGTAATACTGATACTTATACATTGTGACTTTTTGCAGCGATACAAACGCGCGTTTGACAGTCGTGCGACTGCATCGCGATTGTGTCGCTACTTTTATAAAGGCGGTACAAGGATTTGCGACTGTATCGATGCTGCACCGCGATTGTATCGATGCTGAATCGCGGCTGAATCGCATTTGTAGCCCGTCTTTTCTCTTTTCTTCAATTTTTAATCTTTTCACGGTTCTACCAAATGAATTTGGCAACTTTCTAGGTTATTATAATGTCGGTCGCCTTAGTAACTTCTGTAGATCTCCCGTTCCTGATTCAAACCAGCAAGGAAAGAGGTTGCGACTTCGAATCATAAATTATAAATCATTTATTTGCGGAATATCATGGACAAAACATTGAGATTTAAGACAATGATTTAAGGTATCAGCAATATTATGTAGGCATGCAAATGAATCTCGCACAGTACAAACATTTATGAGCATGAACATTCTTGTTTGTACTAGTCTGGTTGTTTTCTATGTATAATAAGTATGTATTTACAAAAAAAAGTTTACATATAGAAACAGAAAATAAAGTAGACAGAAAGCATGCGCAGGCTAGGCTATGAAATGAATCATGTGAGTTCTTTGACCCCGGCGCTAGTGCTGTGTCCGCCTGTGTACGTAAATTGGAGGAAGAATATTTGTAAACAATTCGCCCTTAAAATGAGGTACCTTATCATTTAAGAGATTCTTTAGTAATAATAATATCGATTTTGAACATAATCGGATCACAAACCAAGAAATTTAAAATGGTAGTCACTTTTTCTAATTCTATCTTCGGAATCGTGTTTAGAGACCTTTTAGATCCCCAGATACCGATTTTTAACATAATCGGAGCATAAACACAGAAATTCAAAATGGCAGCCACTTTTTTCAATTCATTCTTCAGAATCGTGTTTAGAGACCTTTTAGACCCCCAGATATCGATCTTGAACCTAATCGGAGCACAAACCAATAAATTCAAAATGGCAGCCACTTTTTCCAATTCTATATTCAGAATCGTGTTTAGAGACCTCTTAGACCTCCAGATATCAATTTCGATTATAATCGGAGCATAAACACAGAAATTCAAAATGGCAGCCAATTTTTCCAATTCTGACCTCGGAATCATGTTTAGAGATCTGTTAGACCCCCAGATATCGATTTTGAACCTAATAGGAGCACAAACCAAGAAATTCAAAATGGTGGCCACTTTTGCCAATTCTATCTTCAGAATCGTGTTTAGAGACCTTTTAGACCCCCAGATATCGATTTCGATCTTAATCGGAGCATAAATACAGAAATTATTCAAAATGGCAGCCACTTTTTTCAATTCATTCTTCAGAATCGTGTTTAGAGACCTTTTAGACCCCCAGATATCGATCTTGAACCTAATCGGAGCACAAACCAATAAATTCAAAATGGCAGCCACTTTTTCCAATTCTATATTCAGAATCGTGTTTAGAGACCTCTTAGACCTCCAGATATCAATTTCGATTATAATCGGAGCATAAACACAGAAATTCAAAATGGCAGCCAATTTTTCCAATTCTGACCTCGGAATCATGTTTAGAGATCTGTTAGACCCCCAGATATCGATTTTGAACCTAATAGGAGCACAAACCAAGAAATTCAAAATGGTGGCCACTTTTGCCAATTCTATCTTCAGAATCGTGTTTAGAGACCTTTTAGACCCCCAGATATCGATTTCGATCTTAATCGGAGCATAAATACAGAAATTCAAAATGGCGGCCAGTTTTTCCAATTCTGGCCTCGAAATCATGTTTAGAGACTTAATAGACCCCCAGATAATAGTTTTGAACGCAATCGGAGCACAAAACAAGAAATTCAAAATGGCGGCAAAGACAATAATCCCTACACTCTCATGAACTTACATACTCGTACACTCTACACCAATTGTTTTTATTTCCTCACACACAATATTTTATAATAATAAATACCTACAGTGATTTCAAGGCTTCAAATACCTTACTAATTAATTTAAACTAGCCTGCACTAGCCCGACCTTAAAAATACTCCCATTTCAAGGAGTATTTCTAAGAAACTGGCATCCCCTTCTCACGCACACTACGATAGCAGCGCGTCTATTAGATAGAAACGGTACGCACACTAGCCTATAAAACCCGGCACGTTGACAATCGTGTAAATGCAGCGGAAGGCTCCATCTAGACATTATATAATCAAAGGTATGAATGAATTTAATAATTATAAACATATAACGGACATTAATAAATTATATAATGTAATTCAATATTATAGATGCGGTATGATTTAATTAATATAGGTACCTAATTGTGTAATTTACTATTTCATTATTATTGTGATTGTTTAGATTCGTTCTTTATTGTTATTATTATTATTATTTTTTTATTTGACATTTGTTGTTTTTATGATTTTTAAAATAGACAATTTTAATTAGTAATCGCTATAGAGACAATTTCTTATTAATATTGTGAAATAAGATTTTTAAATATTTGCACACCAATAAATTGGTAGAATGCATTGGCTCGAATGAGAAAATGAACAACTGTACCTGTAAAGATATTATGATTATGATTATGATGTAAAAGGATACATTTTAAATGGTGTAAAAAAACCAATTATAAAATAAGAAAATGCACGCGTTGATGTCTTTTAAAAAGTCTCTATCTTTTTGTTGTAAATGCTTATACCACTATCTCCCTCTGTTTTGGTGAGTGTTGGCCCAAGTTGAAATCTATCAACTTGTCGATAAATTATTTCATTTATCGATAAATTTTCATTAAGTTTAGAAATTTGTTTATGGACAATTTACAGTAAATGTAGTTGTACTTTTTCAGTAGGTAAACACAAAACCTCTCAACCGTTTAAGAACAAAATCGAATTCGCTGGTGCATTTAAGTAAATTCAAATTTAACAATATCAAAGTATCACATAAAATGCAATGTTGACTTTAACAATTTTTATTTTTTACCTCGAGTTTTCGTAACCAAACTAACAGTGAACAATGATTCTCGTGAAGAGGTACACTAAATATACACGAAGACTTTTTATCGGTGATCAAGACGTACTGATTCCGACGAAGTAAATGATGGCCATTGCAATAATAATAGTTAAGTGGAAACACTACGTCGACGTGGCATGCAAAATTCTCATACAAAACACTGAAAAACAACGTTTCGTAGTCCCCTGTTTGCTCCTTCAGAATTAGACCAATTTTTATTACTTTTTCAGCATCGGTTATAGAAAGAGAAATTTTCTATGACAGTATGTTTGTTTATTTTGCATTAAGTCATATATTTATTAACCAGGAGCCTTCAAAATTTAGCAAAATCATTCCGTTTGAAGGCGTCTTCAGAAACATTAAGTGGCTATGGTTTAAAAAAAATCAAACTATCTATGTCTGAATAGACATAGAAAATCTTTTTCCTTAACCGACGCTGAAAAAGTTATGAAAATTGGTCCAGCTCTGAAGGAGGAAACAGGGGACTACGAAACGTTGTTTTTCTGTGTTTTGTATGAAAATTTTGCATGGCACTTCGACGTAGTGTTTCCTCATAAGGCCCAATCTTTATTTTACACATTGTGTCCAAGACCTGTGCCGAGCAGTGGGACGTTAATTCAGAGTGTCCCAGATATCGACGTCTAGCCGAAACCGGGTGATAGGCCAAGTTATAATAGTTATCAAAAAAATAATAAAAATAATGCCACTTAGGCGTCCAAGACCAGTCACGTGTTTTCGTTTTTTTTTATAATCTAGCTTGTATTACTTATATCATTTTGGGATTCTTATTAAATGCGCCAACTTTTGAAGTTACTTGCCAAACTCCCATAGATAGTAGATTTTTTTAGTACATTATGTTAAATCTGGCCGAAATATTAATTTTGAATATTTGGTTGGGTAAAAAGTGACATTTTCTTTCCCTTCAGACAACTAGAGGGTTCCCTTGCGGGCACCCTCTAGTTCTCTGAGCAAGTAAGCTATCCCCTATTAGTTCCGAGTAGATGATTCTACCCTTTAGCATACATTCAATCCATTTGCAGATCGGTTTTAGCACGCCATAATCCCTGGCTGCAACATTAATGGAGTCAAAGGTTGTGCGATCGAATGCACCTTCAATATCTACGAATGTGCAGACGCAGATCTCTTTGTTCTTCAGGGCGGATTCCGCTCTACGCACTACTTACATGGTGTAGAGCAGTTTCTGTTGACTTCCCTGGCTGATTGAAGTCCATGAAGTGGGATTTTTTTCAATGGTTCCGCTCTGATAAATTTGTCTACCATTTTCTCCAAGGCCTTGAAGAGAAAAAATTGATGACTTATTGGCCTAAAAGCTTTGGGTTCTTCGTAATCCGGTTTACCAGTTTTTGGTTTAAAAATTACTTTAACACGCTTCCATATTCGGGGTATATAGCCGAACGCAATGCAGGCTTTGTACAGTCTGCAGAGGTGGGTCCCAGTATGGAGGCGCCCTGCTGTAGTAGGATGGGGTAAATGTTATCAGGCCCTGGTGCTGTAAATGGTTAAAAGCTCCCCAGCGCCCATTTAACTTAAGATTCATCCACTACCTTTTTAGCTATTGTCCAATCATACTTGGAAGTTCTACTATGCTGTTCCTTCCAGCTGATTGGGTCATGTTCGTCTTGGATGATACTCGATCCAGGGAAGTGAGTATCAAACATAACCTTTAGTGTATCACCACCTGTTTCGGTCCGAGTTCGATTTGCCCTCGTAACTGTTTACAATGGAACTGTTTACAGGTTGTCGACAGGACAGGAGGGCGACGTGGACGTGTGTGAATAGGACTTGACGGCAGACGCAGCTAGCTCAACATAGCACACTTGAGCATACATCCAACCGCCCTTCGGCCCCTGCCTATATACCTAGTACTTAGTTAGTAAACCATTTTCACCGAAACACGAACTTATGTAATCTGTAATGAACCAAAACACTTCATTAAAACGTAATATGTAATCTGTAATGAACCAAAACACTTCATTAAAACGTAATAATGATGTCATAGCAATTCTCAAACATTTCCTGTGAAGGAACTTCGACAGTTGCTTAAAAGTTTGTCTATCGACTAGCCTACGAACTACCTTATTCATCGGAACCCAACTTCAGATTGCGGCCGACTCAAATAAATGACTTAAAAACAGCTGAATTTGACTTTGCTTGAAATTATCCGGCGATCTCATTTCCTGGTTCTGGTTCTCCTGTAATTAAAAAGTAAAGGAAAGTCTTAAACTTAGTAAATAGTTCAATTTGTTTTTAAAAAATGTACTCATAACCTAGTTTTCGTCGAGGTGTCGTCGTACTGCGAAACAGGGTGTCCGTCACCTGTGGTCTGTGACCCGTGAGGATAGATTAAACGACGAGTGGGAATTACCAATGTGAGGACCTCTGTGGTCGAATGGTTAGCACGCCGGGTCATCTCTGAGGTCCCGGGTTCAATTCCCGGTCGGGTCAATTTAGAGAAAAAACTGTTTTACTAAATTTATTGCGGGTTTGGGTGTTTTTTCTGGGTGCTTATCATTTCATAAAATGACAAATGAACTAATTCCAAAGAACATAACGTTCATTGGATATGGAGATAGGTAATTTTGGGCCACAATGAGTTGTTCGTTACAGAAATAAAGATGGTATTGAAAATAAGGTCTTCTTATTGTATTATTATTGGTTTCTTAAATAAACCTGTAACACTCCGCAAAACCAAGATAAACAAAAAAAACAGATATTCGAAAATAACACTTAAACATACTTTGTAAACACACATCTAGTCAGTAACAGATCGATTTATCGAATTCGATATACTTTTGTCTAACTGCAAATACTTATTGAAACAGTATATAATTTAAAATAATGAATATGCCAATACGTTAGTTCTTGTATTTTTTGACTATCTGAATTAACAATCATGATAATAAATACAAAAAGAAAAGTAAAATTTTTAAAATCGATTATTGAAATGTCATGTCAGGTATGTCATATATGTATATAATGTCATATGTCATTTGTCAATACGATTGTCATCCATTCATTCATTCTCTTTGCTCCATGCATTGTAGAATATTTTGTGCCGGCTTTTCTTTCTAAATAGTTATTTTCTCACGACATTTTATGTTAAATTATACCCCTGAATACAGAATTTGGTCTAGATCAATAAAAAATAAGCTTTAAATTCTTGAAACTACACAAATAACTAAGAAATAGTGTAAAAGCAGAACAAGGCATCGAGGTAAGCAACTCACGTGAATCCTCTATTATAACTCTAATCTGCGGAGTTGTACATGCAAAATAATGATACATCTGTAACGCTAACACCAGTCCCTTCAAAATGCAGTAATTGTCATGTATGTAACACAATTTAATATAATGGCCCAAACGTCAATACAAGCTGCCCTATCTCCTTTTACTTGTTCTAAATACACATCCTAGAACAACATTACGTATATTATTCATTTGATATAATACTAATATTCTCTAACAACTTATTCTATAAAGCTATATTGGTAGAATAGTCATATTCTATAACTTCATTTGATATAATTTTTGTTTAAAAATAAAAATAGCATTTTAACCCTAAATTGATTTCAAATATTGTCATAAAAAGTTAATACGTTGCGTTTTCGTTAAGGTTGTGCTAAAAAAGTCAGTGACAGAAACGAATAGCGGCAAAACCGACTTCACGTAGACTTGCCTGCCCTACGCTAGAGTGTAATTTAAGCCCGCGTAGGCGCGGAGGGGCGAGGCGGCCCTGCGGTGGTGAGCGAAAGCCATCTGCGACGATATGCTCGCGTGGGACCGCCGGAGTCCCGCAGCGCCGGAGCCGTGACAGAAAACATGCCTGCTGCATGCCTGCTTGTATGCTGCATGCCTGCCTGCATGCTGCGTTCTGACTTGCATGCTTCATGCTTGCTTGCATGCTGCATGCTTGCTTACATGCTGCTTACTTGCTTGCATGCTGCTTGCTTGTATGCTGCTTGCTTGCATGCTGCTTGCTTGTTACATGAGTAATGTTTTATATCATTTGATTATTATATCAAATGTACATTATATCAAAAGTACATTATGTCAATCGAAATTATAGAATCTAAAATAATATTAAATGCTTATTATATTAAGTTAGTTGTTATTCCAAATAAAATAATATGAAATAAAATTATATTATCTGAAAGTTAGACCATAAGTATTTATATCAAATATTACACACCCGTTTTTTCTATGTTTAGGGGAGATCAGCTCAGCTCAGAGCGGCCATCTTAAATTAGACCTTAAAAAATGCCACTATAGAACTGATTTTGAAAAAGTTTTTATATCAAAAGAAAGGGAATAAAAAAAGATAGAATTATTAAAAAGAAACCTTTTTATTTTAATTTGTAAATTACATAAACTAGTTAAAAAACCGCTTTCCCCTTGTTGGCGGCCTAAAGCGGTTATGGTGGTAAGGGCAAAGTGGTCATGCCTAAATATTTTAATTGATTGTAATATTATGAATTAATTTTAATTAATATTAATTTATTGAATTATTAAATTATTTTTTTGAAACAAAAACACCATGAATAAATTTAAAAAACTTTACACCCGTCGAGCGTACGATTCGTAGAAAAAAAACTGCCACGAGCGCTCCACTATATCACAATTTATTTATTTTTTTGTTTATCTTCAGAAAAAACCTAATCACGTAATTCCTGCATGATTTATCCATAGGTGTTATGTATCAATGTAATCTGCATGAAATTTCCTATCGAAACATCATAAGCTTAGTAAAAAAAAAACTTACGTGAGGGTGTGAGGTGATGATTGAATTATGATGAATGTTATTCATCGCAGCATACCTACATTTTAACACCTTAATACACATATTTCCCATACACTTTCACTCAAAACAACACTAATACCACAAAGTACACTTATTCAAGTATGCACATATCAAATTTCAGGCTTTGAAGTCACATATTGACTTTGTTATTCACAATAATATGCACCGCATAGGCAAAACAGTGGCCATCATCGAACTGATAGTCAATAGTCAATAGTCAAAATATATTTATTCAATAAACTCAATTAATAAGTACTTTGAAACGTCCAAATATTTTTTAACCTACCACCCATTCAGGACATCATTTTTTAACTGTGGCAAAGAACGGGCGCAAGAAACCACAGCGCACAGAAGCAACGACATTTACAAAAAATATATATATTATATTTCGTTACCAGGTCACAAAATACAAAATATGAATTTGAATGTAAATAGTTTAATTAAATATGGTGCTCTATATAAATTAATTATAGGCAAATAGAAATAGCTGTTGGAGTAGGTACTTGGAGCATTTCAGACCCAAGCTGTTTTGTCTTCTGTATAATCCGACACTTTATAATAAGCTTTTTTATAAAGCTTTTCTTTGATTTTGATTTTAAACTTATCAAGATCTAATTTCTGAATATCATTTAGTACTTTGTTGTATAATCGTACACACAGACCCTTAAAAGAATTATTTATTTTATGGAGCCTAGTATAAGGCACTGCTAATTTGTTCTTACTTCTAGTATTTAATTTGTGAATATCACTGTTTTTTGAAAACATTTCAATATTTTTATGAACATACACAAGATTTTCATAAATATATTGTGATGCAACTGTCATTATACTTATATCCTTAAATCTCTCTCTGAGAGAGTCACCAGCCTGTAGGTTATATATTGCTCGAATAGCCCTCTTCTGCAGCACAAAGATAGTTTGAATGTCGGCAGCATTTCCCCACAGTAAAATGGCGTACGACATTACACTATGAAAGTAACTGAAATAAACTAATCTAGCTGTATCAACGTCAGTTAACTGACGGATCTTCATTACTGCATAAGCCGCAGAGCTAAGTCTATTCGACAATTTAGCTATATGTGGGCCCCACTGAAGCTTGGCATCCAACGTGATGCCTAGAAACACAGTGGTGTCCACAGGATTCACATTCTTATCTTTAATTTGTACACTAGTTATTACCTGCTTAACATTAGGCAATACAAATCTTACACATTTGGTTTTTCCCTCGTTTAATAGCAAGTTATTAACACTAAACCAGTGAACAATCTTTGAGACCGCATTATTCACATCGTAATAATTTGGGTGTCGTCGTTTCACTTTGAATAAAAGTGAAGTATCATCAGCAAACAATACTATCTCATGACTGTCTTTTACAAAATAAGGTAAGTCATTAATATAAACCAAAAACAAGAATGGACCAAGTATTGAACCCTGCGGAACTCCCATTTTAACCACTGATCCCGGAGATCTTTTACCGTTAATGTCGACCTTTTGAATCCTGTTACTCAAGTATGAGATTAGAAGGCTCAAAGAAGCATCCCTAATTCCATAGTGGTTAAGCTTCCTGACCAAAGTTTCATATAAAACACAATCAAAAGCCTTGGATAAATCACAAAATACCCCTAGGGCATCCTGTGATTCCTCCCAGGTATCAAATATTTGGATTAAAAGCTTAACACCGGCGTCAGTTGTAGAGCGACCCCTAGTAAAACCATATTGTTTACAATGTAAAAGTTTATTTTTATAAAAATGAATTTGCATTTGGTCTAGCATTAACTTTTCAAAAATTTTACTAAATGTGGGTAGCACAGAAATAGGTCTAAAGTTAGAGGGGTCAGAAGTGCTACCTGATTTAAATAATGGAATTATTTTACTATATTTCATGAGGTCAGGAAAAACACCACAGTCAATGCATTCATTAAATATGCAAGCTAAAACTGGAGCTATTGTCATAATTACAGATTTAGCGACGTCCACGGAATTACCCCACAGATCAGCAGTTTTCTTTTTATTGAGAGTGTTAAATGTTTTTATTATATCTATAACACAAATTTTTTGAAAACTGAAATTATTTTCACAATCTTTAACATTCTCCTTCAAAACAGATTCAGCTACAGTGGGGGAGGAAATCAAGGCTTTTGTAGTTGAAACTGGAATGTCAGTAAAAAAACCTCTCAAATGCTGCAGCAACATCAGCATCAGAAGTCAAGGTTTTATTATCACAATTTAAATTGTACTCATTATTACGACTTTTGACCTTTCCTGTTTCACTATTTATAATATTCCATGTCATTTTTATTTTGTCATTACTATTCTTAATCTTAGAACTCAGATAGTTTGCCTTGGCTAATCGACATACTCTTTTGAATAACTTTGAATAATTTTTAACATATAATTTGAAGTCATCGCTGGTGTTATAGTTGCGTTCACCATAAAGTTCATAGAGGCGTTTCCTACTTCTGTGAATACCAATTGTAGCCCATTCATTAATAGTTACAGTACCACTAACTGAGATCTTTTTTGGAATAAAAGTTTTATTAAATTCTGAACAATAAATGTTAAATAAATTATTATAAAAGACATTAGGGTTGTCATTGTATTCTTAATAATTTAATTTTGTATCGAGATTGCTTTTGAAGCGTTCCAGCCGACCTGCAGTTTTTGGTACAACAGTGATATTCTTTTTCGTCACTTGTTTACGCTGGTGCGGAAAGCTGACCATTTGGCCACAATGATCAGAGTCCAGGTTATTAATAATTTGCTTAGCCAGTGGTTTTACATTTGTATATATGTTATCAATACAGGTGGCCGAAGTGGCAGTTATTCTTGTCGGCTCCAAAAATAAATTATTCAAGTTGTATGATAGAAATAGGTTTTTCATTTTAGTTGACATCGTGGAATTTTCTAACAAATTAATATTAAAATCCCCGCAAACAATTATTGTTTTACCTACATTACGGACTTTATGTAATGCCTCATCCATAACTTTTTCGAAAAAATCATATGATGCTGGAGGAGGTCTGTACACACTTAAAACAACAAACTGCTCCAACTCCACACAAGCTATTTCTATTGTTCGCTCAACCGAGAGGCTCACTATGTCTTTGCGTTCCTTTAATTTAAACTTTTTACTAACAATAATTAAGGAGCCACCATGTATTGCATTTCCTCGACTGAACGAACTTCCTACCAAATGATTCTTAAAATTGAACATGAACTGATGGTCTTTAAGCCAGTGTTCTGTTATGCAAAGAATATCAATTTTATTACAGTTACAGTTAATGAACAATTCAATCTCCAAATCTTTGCCCATCATTCCTTGGATGTTCTGGTGGACAATGTTTAAAGATTGTACATTTTTTAAATTTAATGATTGACATGGGCTTTTGCTTAAGCTATTTTTACATTCATTTAATTTCATTTTATTAACAAACATTTCGCATGAGTTTTTCTCTTTTGTCATATAATTTAATTTAAATAATTAATTGGAATGTCAGTAGAAACACTACTGACGTCTATGTCAAATATACATTGCTCAATAGAAGCAACTTGTTTAGCCAAGTTTTTGGCTGACGTTTAAATACAATAGGATAGCGATAAAGCTATTTGTCGCTTAAAATAATTTGGCAGATAATAACTATCTCTTGTCAAATAAAAATTACTAACATAATTATTAGTGTCAATTAAATGCATTATGTCATTTTTGCAAAATAAATGTAATGTCAGGTTAAGCTTATGTCTAATAGAATTTTCCTCCTGTGGCAAAGTACTACAATAAGGTAATGTAAACAATATAATTTTCTTTACAATTAACTTATTCAAACATTCTAAACATTTTAGAAGGCTTGTGTTGTTCAGATTACCTCTATTACCAACAAATAATAATAAGGTGCTATTGGGTTTATATTTATGTTCTACAGCTTTTTTCAAAATATGTTGATAAGAAGCACCCGGTATACAATAATTGATAACTGAATGTCCCAAGTCAAATAACAACCGACCCATGTTTTTACCAAATTCATCACTAAATATTACCAAGTCACTATTACAATCTGTCTTACATGGAATCTGGTTGGTTGGTATAAGTTGTGGTACATTTTTAATTGTGCACTGAGTAAGGGAACCTTTGGAAGACACATCAATCAATTCGACAGAGGAAGAATCACATGGGATTGATGAACGGCTTGGTAACTGTTCACATTTACAATTACTTGTGAGTGAATCAATACCTTCATTGTTACCATTACACAGGACTACCAGTTCATCAATGGCCAACATGTGTTCTTTTATTTGACCTTGTGAAAGATCATATTGCTTAGTAATAGATATAAGCGAGTCCTCTAGGTGTGCAATTTTAGTTTGTAGAATTTGTGTATCATTTTTATATTTTAAATTTTTATTGTGTAGTTGTGACGAGTATATATCTAATTTGTCAATTAAGTACAATCTTTCTCTATTTAATTTTACATTTTTAATTAAAAAAATTGTGTTTCTTAACTAATTTTTGCGTTTTCTTAATGTACTTATTTATCTTAATATATTTTTTTAGTTTATTTTTGCTACAGCCAGCAATCTTCACTGAGTGGTTGCTATTTTTATTTTCCTCACATGTAAGATCTATAGTGACAGTGGGCTGACTGCTAGCTGTCGCAGAAACCATGGAGGGGGCACAGACTACCAACTCATCGAACAAGCTTTGATTTAATGAGGCAGTCATATTAAGTTTAGATGTTTCCAATAAAGTAATTTTATTATTGGCCTCATGCAATTGTTTTTTCAACTCATCTATGCAGTTCAGAGCCTGGTCATACTCTGAACTACATTGGTCGAACCTGTCCACAATGTTTTGGAGCCTGTCCCGGGCATCAATAGCATCGATATAACGGTCATTTAACTGTACCAACTCATTTTTTAACTTTTGATGCCTGTCTAATGAT
The DNA here is from genome assembly GCA_963921215.1 of Scoparia ambigualis. NCBI lineage: Eukaryota > Metazoa > Arthropoda > Insecta > Lepidoptera > Crambidae > Scoparia > Scoparia ambigualis. The sequence goes on along the minus strand of OY992511.1, from coordinate 7,552,932 downwards.
TCCAAAAGTTCCCTTTCGTTGTCATCTCGCTCTCTGTTTAGTTGATCACACAACTCTTTCGAAGCCTTCAATTCATTTAATGTCAGTTGGAGTTTGGCCTCCTCCTGACGAGACAAGGCCTTGCGAGTCATCATTATGGGAAAACTTAAAAATTGAACCGTATAAAAGAGTAATACAAATTTTTAAATACTATGTAGGTTACAAGTAAACAGCTGTACGAGTAGTCGCGTAACCAACAAACAGAGGTTATGTTTACGTATGTTAATCGCAACTAAAGTGGTTGGAATTAAACAAGATACGTATAATAATTAACAAATCGTCAATTTATGCAAATTTATAAGATTTTAAGTGAAATAAGGGTAGGTACCCTAAAGATGACAACGGTTCAAATGCCGGTAACTGTCACTAAACAGTTTTACTTAAATTTTTGATTTTGCACATGAAATACACTAAAAGCGAAACGCTCACCACTAAAACACAACTTAACTTAATGATTGAATTGGAAAATGGGCGTACAATGAGTAAATAATAAATTAAATTTCAAATTTTACACAGGAGACATTCAGATCAGCTGTTTACAAAAGTGTTGCCACAGAAGAAAAAAAAAACTGAGTCCGCGAAATCTCGTTTTTTTCGTTGTTTTCTTTGTTATTAGTTACATTAGTTATTTGGTACTTAATGAAATGTAATTTTATCAATAACTGTGTACGTAATCGACAAACTTACACACTATTATTTATATTTCTTACCGACGAAAAATCCTACTCGCATACACGCTTACGAAAAAATCACACTTCAAAAGTTCATGACTTTTTTTTACTAAGATAAACACTGATTCTACAATAACTATTATTTTAACACAATCTACACTCTTTTCCAAGTAATTAAATATATACTTTATGTAAGATTACTAGCCGTTTTCGTCGAGAATTCATTTTGACCTACCTACTACAAAGTGAATGACGCAACAACTGACAAAAAAAACGTTCGACATTTTTCTATAATTTTTATTACTTCTGTTCCGAGTTGTAGTCAAATGGTTCCTAAATAAAAGTTACTCCATACAAACCAAATAATATTTTAAGCTAAAATGAAACACCGATAGCGCCAATCAAAAAGCTACAATTTAAACGCCAGTGGCTAGCTGTAAATCTGTTCTACCTTAAGTACACTTTGCGCCCGTGACTGGAAAATTTTCTGTAACAAACCTGAGTCCACTTTACGCACGACGGGTTAATTACACTTTGATTAAGCTTTGATTTAATGAGGCAGTCATATTAAGTTTAGATGTTTCCAATAAAGTAATTTTATTATTGGCCTCATGCAATTGTTTTTTCAACTCATCTATGCAGTTCAGAGCCTGGTCATACTCTGAACTACATTGGTCGAACCTGTCCACAATGTTTTGGAGCCTGTCCCGGGCATCAATAGCATCGATATAACGGTCATTTAACTGTACCAACTCATTTTTTAACTTTTGATGCCTGTCTAATGATTCCAAAAGTTCCCTTTCGTTGTCATCTCGCTCTCTGTTTAGTTGATCACACAACTCTTTCGAAGCCTTCAATTCATTTAATGTCAGTTGGAGTTTGGCCTCCTCCTGACGAGACAAGGCCTTGCGAGTCATCATTATGGGAAAACTTAAAAATTGAACCGTATAAAAGAGTAATACAAATTTTTAAATACTATGTAGGTTACAAGTAAACAGCTGTACGAGTAGTCGCGTAACCAACAAACAGAGGTTATGTTTACGTATGTTAATCGCAACTAAAGTGGTTGGAATTAAACAAGATACGTATAATAATTAACAAATCGTCAATTTATGCAAATTTATAAGATTTTAAGTGAAATAAGGGTAGGTACCCTAAAGATGACAACGGTTCAAATGCCGGTAACTGTCACTAAACAGTTTTACTTAAATTTTTGATTTTGCACATGAAATACACTAAAAGCGAAACGCTCACCACTAAAACACAACTTACTTAATGATTGAATTGGAAAATGGGCGTACAATGAGTAAATAATAAATTAAATTTCAAATTTTACACAGGAGACATTCAGATCAGCTGTTTACAAAAGTGTTGCCACAGAAGAAAAAAAAAACTGAGTCCGCGAAATCTCGTTTTTTCGTTGTTTTCATTGTTATTAGTTACATTAGTTATTTGGTACTTAATGAAATGTAATTTTATCAATAACTGTGTACGTAATCGACAAACTTACACACTATTATTTATATTTCTTACCGACGAAAAAACCTACTCGCATACACGCTTACGAAAAAATCACACTTCAAAAGTTCATGACTTTTTTTTACTAAGATAAACACTGATTCTACAATAACTATTATTTTAACACAATCTACACTCTTTTCCAAGTAATTAAATATATACTTTATGTAACATTACTAGCCGTTTTCGTCGAGAATTCATTTTGACCTACCTACTACAAAGTGAATGACGCAACAACTGACAAAAAAAACGTTCGACATTTTTCTATAATTTTTATGACTTCTGTTCCGAGTTGTAGTCAAATGGTTCCTAAATAAAAGTTACTCCATACAAACCAAATAATATTTTAAGCTAAAATGAAACACCGATAGCGCCAATCAAAAAGCTACAATTTAAACGCCAGTGGCTAGCTGTAAATCTGTTCTACCTTAAGTACACTTTGCGCCCGTGACTGGAAAATTTTCTGTAACAAACCTGAGTCCACTTTACGCACGACGGGTTAATTACACCGCCTACCGGAGATTTACCTTATGTGCGGATGGCCCACAATGAGCGGCCTTTCACTTATGTGGGGCTCGATTACGTTGGCCCGATAAATGTCACTGTTGGTAGAAGGACAGCAAGGAGGAGATAAAATCATAAAGTAACCAAAAAAGTTTCAAATGAAACAAAAAGAAAAAAAGAAGACTAAAATCATTTCAGTCTTCTTTTTTATATAAAAGAAGGAGGCAAACGAGCTGGCGGGTCTCCTGAGGGAGAGTAATCACCGCCGCGGCCGCCCATGAACACCCACAAAACCAGAGGAATCGCAGGCGCGTTGTCGTCCTAAAAAGAAGGAATCAGAATTGTGAGAGGGGGGGGGGGGATGGGCCTCCGGAACCTTCATACTATCTTTCTAAAATCCATGTGCCAAAAGTTCTTCCTGCGTAGTAGTTTTTCTTTTGTAGTTGTTGTCAAGAACTATTTTTTTTTTTTTATCTAGAAAATAATAAAACATTTTAATCATAATACACAAAAACTTAATTTTTTATAAGCGGCCAACTTTGCCCTTATTCATTGGCCACTTTGCCCGGACCGCTTTGCCTTTTTTCACCATTTTGTTTTAAAAACTCAGCTTACATTATTTATCTCATGTCGAAACAAATGTTACGCATTCAAAGCCAAATAGGTAAGTAACAATAGACGTGTAATAAAAAAGTTTAAGGTAAAGAGGTTTGTCAAAACAGGTTGAACTTACCCTGGACTTTTTAACAAAATCCACAAAATTCCTTGCACATGTCGTCGCGGCCACGCGTTTACTCCAATAGCCACCGAACGACTGCTTGGTGCGGGGCGGGAGGTTGGATTTATGGCACAAAAGCAACGTCGCGCTATCGTTTTCAGTTACCGTAAAATTGGGTGTGGCCGCTTTGCTTTCTACAGCCGCATTGAGCTGACTTCCCCTAAGTATTTTATCCGTTACTCACCATATTAACGAGTTTTAAAAGAATACTCATCTTGGTCTAGATAAGTGGTTGAGCGTAAACAAATTTCATTTCATTTAATTTAATTTAATGTGATATGCATAACACATTGGCTTACGCACACAAGAACATTTTCTGTTCTGTCCCGATCTTCGTTTTGCCTCTAGTTACCCTACAGAAAAAATATACTCGACATGTCTCCAAAATTGCATAGCATACACACATTGATTTGTCTGGCCAATGATTCTTTTCAAATTGAGACACAGGTTCAAAATATTTTTAAATTATCAAAATCTTCTCTTATTGCCCATAATGGTAGCCTGTTTGTGACATTTTTCTCATATTCCAAATTAATGTTATGGTTATTCCAAATTTTACTAAATTTTCCTCTCTTTTTCCTCATGCCAAAGTAGGTACTTAATGCTCTTTCCGTATGGTAAAGATCGCTTTAAAAGAACCTAAAACGAAGTTTGTTTGCTCCAAGGGAAGTGAATGTTTGAGGCAGCGTGCCGTGAAAAGAAATAGACAGCCATTGTTGGATAACACTGGGTTGGTGATGCGGAAACTTGGTTAACTAAAGAGGGATGCCTTTTGACTGAATAAGAATTATGCAAATTAAGTCAAAGAGTTAACGTGTAAAATGGGTAAGTAAAAAGTAAAGTTTAGCCTATATAGACTGTCCCACTTGCGAGGAGCTCGATGGCGCAGCGGCTAGTGCGTTCGGCTTGCGACCTCGACCTTAGCGGGCAACTTTTGCAATGCCGGGTCGCCTGATGGGTGACCAATTCAAAAACATCTCTAACTCCTCCGTGCTTCGGAAGGCACGTTAAGACTTTGGTCTCAGTTGTTGTCGTAAGATGACAGCCGTTAAAACCCACTAACCCGCATTGAACCAGCGTGGTGGGTTATGGCCCAATATCCTACGTGCTACGGTCCACGTGGGAGGCTTGTGCCCAGCAGTGGGACGTTTATAGGTTGATGATGATGATGATGACTGTTCCACTGCTGAGCAAAGGCGTCCATCATTGTCACATTTGATGTTTATTGTATTGGTCACCACGCTTGCCAAATGCGGGTTGGTAATGACAAACTCGGGATGATCTGGGAATTGAACCTTGGAACTCCGGTTATCGGACCGACCACTTGGTCACCGGAGTTGGAGCAAGCTTATTTTTTAAAATTGTGTTTTTTATTCCTTAACAGAGAAGCACTTAGTCTACATATCACCTGTTAGTAAATAAGGCCAAAAACAGAAACATACAACAGCTAGAATTAGATAAGATTAGAAATCTCGTATGTTTAAAAATACGTGTTCAAAAACCACCAGACACAAACCTGTTTGCAGAAACAACTTTTGTTTAAACATATTTCAGGTAGCGTATCGACCCGGCACAGATGTTGCTATTACTGGTACAATCAAGAAAATATCACACTCATAACATCTCGAAAATCAGTAGGAACGTCTATCATATATTTTCACACAGTCAGACATATTTTGTTCTGCTTTTTATTCAGATATTGTTCCGCTAACATATATTTTTGGGTAAGTAGCAGTTACTTAGCGCAACCTCAAGCTACAATTAATTTCGGAAATTAAAAGAAAAACAACCAGCAGTTTCTACGCCCTCTCATATACAGGTCAGGCGCACTACCAGTCCGACACTTACCAATTTATCAACACAAAAGTAGACCTTTGGCTTACTTAGTAAGATTAATTTGTAAGTCAAAGGTGAGTTAATTTTTCTCCAATTTTAAGACAACATAGACTGCTTCAAGGAACTACACTAAAAATCAGTAAAAAAGTGACCCTCAATGATTTTATTTCTAAGCTATGGATATAAATGTCTTTTTTTATTTTCTCTCTCACCAATTATAACTTTATACTAAACTGACCTTCGCTTTTTATTATTTTGTTAGCTTCAAATAATTATCCTTTTAACACTGGGGAAATTTCATTTTGTTGCGAAAGTGAATTTATGGATTGAGGCGCAAGTTAAAATGCAAATAGCTTGAGTTTTAGGGATAAAGGGGCCAGATGCCACTAATTACGTTTACCTTAGTCGTAAGGAACCGAATACGATGGGAATGACAAATGTCTAAGCCCGGGGCAGGTTCAGAGTAAATGCTGGTACTTCAGCCATTGGGATTTATATAACTTTTGTCGTAAATAGGAGTAGTGGAGTTGATTTAACCCTTCTAGGATTCAATTGTAAGACTCGAATTTACCTAACGATTCTACAATTAAATTGTAAGACTTGTATTTGATACTAGCTGGAATTGACTACTTAGTAGATCGGTAGCCGTACGGATATAATATGCTTGGGTTGATGCGTGAAATATTGGTTCAGTCATGGTGGTGATTCCTAACGTGAGTATTAACCTCTTGTATGTGAGAAAACCTTAAATCGGTTACCAACAATTGAATTTCTATTGAGTCTCGTTTTACGGCAGCTGACAGGTTAATATGTTAAGAGTACATATAAACCTAAAAACATCACAACACTTAGAATGCGACGCGCCACAGATACAATAGGAATTTAATTTCATTGAGAACTGATCAGAGCGCGGCCGCTGTTGAAAGGTTAATCATGCAATGATAACAGACTACAATAGATAAGTAGATAAATTAAATAACTGTAAAAGCACCTACTTACCATGTTATCTCTGCACCCTGTGGTTGAATAGCTTACACTTTCTTTGTGTTATTGGTCAGTTAGTAATTAGTTTCCAAGAAGTCTCCCGGTGAAGGTTTGTATGAACCGACATTTTTCGTAAAAGCTTGCATTATTCATACACAAAATGTTAGAACAATATCCCTCCTTCCTTTAGGAATTCTGCTAGTAAATTACAAAAAGTACCTGCTACATCTTCTATGTCACAGTATATAGCTTATATTTATACTGTGTCTATGTTCAATATAATTAATACATACTTCTTTGTTTATTTTGTACGTTGTTATTTTAAAGGATATCCACTTACTTACTAGATTTCTTTTCTATTATTATATTGTACTTACTTAAAGTTTGTAAACTTTGATTCAAGTAAAGTTTGTGAAGCTTTTGAAAGGAGCAATTTTGAGTTTCTTGCTAGATTGTCTCGGTAGAAGATTGCGTTTTAAATCTGCCGACAATTTAAAAGCACTTCTGAAATTTATAAAAAAACAATTTTTATTTTTATGTTGGTAGGTACTTTACTAGAAACATTCGATTTTTTGAGGAACTTATAATTTCGGTCATGTATGTTTCAATTTAGCTTTTTCTAACAACTTTGCTGTTCAAACCCCACAGGCGTAGGTGGTCTCTTGTATTTTATCATAACTACTTTATGTACTGTTCTTTAGTACTTACATTTAAACACTGAAAAAAGACGACAACCTCAGGCGATAATCGAACCACGCACCTTCCGCATTCCGTGCGGCTGCCTTAACCACTTTTCTACCGAGGTCTGGTTTTCACCCCTCGAAATTTGTCAGTGCTTGATGCTTATGGTTTTTTTTAGTCAACATTGCTTCATCAAGTTTACTTACATAACAGTAATAGAAGAGTAATAGCTAAAATCGCGAACAATAAGTTTCTTTAATATGGTACAGATACTCTTAAACTTTTTAAAATACGATATCAACTTGAAATAGTGTTATTATAGGAATACTAATCAGAATTTATCACAGAATACAGAAAAGAACTGATATCTGTGGAATTTATGCATTATAAAAAAAGGTAGGACCAGCCTTGTAAATCTAGATGCAAGGTGTGTATGTACTTTATAATATCGCTAGTTTATGAGGTGGTAACAGTAGTCCTTTTGCTGGACTAAGTGAACTAAATTGAAGTCTACTTAAGCCCCTTAAATTAAAGATAAACATAAACTTAACGCTAAGAAAGTCGCAAATGAGCTGTTAGTTTGTACTAATAGTGAAATTACAAAATATGACACTAGATTATGTTATGATGGTGGTTGCAAGCCAGTGATGTAATTTTAAATCTTGCAAAAATATTTTTACAGGGATGCATCATGATCGAAGTTGCCGCCAAAAAAATATATTTAAAGCTCAAATTTCTCGGGAGTTTGGGGTGGTTAGGGTCAAATATCGGTACTCATTAGCTAACTATACTAAACCAACTTCATCAGAATACTTGTTTGTGATGATGACGTAATGCCATAGTGACATTTCGTTCATCTGATTCGGCTCACACGACCAATACTGGACGACCTTCGGAGACGGTGAGGCACAAATCATGCATCTTAACAAAATATCTCCACCAATCGAGGTTGTTGGCGTTTATTTCTGAAATGTGTATGTTGATAAAAAAGAGTAGCACTAAGTACGGAGTTGTTTCGTTTTTATTAACTTACATTATTTGGTTATCACCAACTCTTTTGCATGATGAATAGATAATATAAAGCACTTATTAAAGTGAAAAAATAGTTAATAAACTATGTTTAAGCAGAACAAAACTAACTACAACAAATATAAATTAAAAAAGTTTTAATACGAAAGAGTTCAGTCACTTATTAGTTTTTCTTTTCTCTTTTGGTTTCTAGACAATTTAATGATACTTTATTTGTTGTAATCTTAGTTTTTACGTTACGTATAAATTTAACTTTATACGTTGATACAAGGTGGAAAATAAACAAAAATCTTTATGAAATTGGGGGTCGATATGTTTCAAATTTTAATGGTTGACTCTGCTGTCTATGGCTTTGCTGTTTGTTGCTGGTGCTGGTGTGTTACAGTGACGCATTTCGGTATCCCATACAAACATCCAAGTTCAAAATTTTACAAACCAACAAGTATTTTTTTTAAGAAACTTTGCATACATGCTGATATCTAAACATTTGTAAATAAACTTTTTAAAATAGCGCTTATTCAGCCGAATTATTAAAAAACCTACCGACCCGAACTGGCCAACGTGGTAGAGTATGGCCCAATGTCTTCCTCTCTACTGTTATCCACGTGAAGAGTCCCTGTGCCCAGCATTGGGACGTTCATAGGCTGATGATGATAGAATGTTTTAAATCACTATAACTAATTTCATTGAAATTGGCTCATTTAAACTTGGAAGTTTGTTTGGTAAACCGAAATGCGTTAACCCTCTTGATGGATATATATTTTTAGGTATATTACCTGATATGAATACCCTATCGCTGTGTCGCGTAGCGGCTATAGAATATTGCCACCCCTAACGGACTAAAGACTGCACATACATCCAACTGCATAGAGCGGGGCGATGGGCTCACCACCTGTCACGCTGAGCACATGTGCAGTCGCTATTTGGTGAAAATTTGAATATGGCAGAGGACTGCTTTTGCGGTCCTCATTGCCTAGTCTCTGATTAACCCTACGGGAATAATAGTCTTAATTATATGTATGTATATGAATATCCTTAGTTTAAGTACAGTAAACTAAGGTAAGGTACCATAAAGTTATGTATTTTATATAAAAAAAGACGTATCCTGGTTTTGTTATGATCGGTCGTGCGAACGGCGCCGGCGGCGCGTGCAGCGGGGCGTTCCAGCCAGCGTGCAGCGATTAACTACACACTGAAAATGCTGCTACGAATACACCAAAAGAGAAATCCATAGGTAAGCGTGCACGCCCCGCTGCACGCGCCGCCGGCCGTCCCGAATTTGCGGCCTTAGAGTTGAAGGAATCAGTTGCAGCGTGCTTCTATTTTCAGTATTACGTACCATGAGATGAAGGCATATACACGTCCTCTTTCTATAATTAAAATATCAACAAAGACTAATATGTTTTAATGATTATACTAAGATCGTACATACCTTTACCTACCAATGATGAATATCTAACACGACGCATTTAGTCGGTAACTGTCCATTTGATTTGAAGCTTAGCGATATACAACATATAAAACACGTTTACAAACAATAATCGAGTGTCAATTTCGACTTTAAATCTAAGGTGGTAAATGCTATTCGAATTTTGTCGATGCGTCTGAGCTTTGTTGTGCTAAAGTGGGGGGAAAGAGGCTTTATGCGCACGCGCTTGCTTACTCAGTGTGCCGTGAGTGCTGGCCCAAGCAGTTTTAACGGTTCGCGTTGGTGCAGAACCGAGACAGAACTGCTTTCGACAAGTGAAAGTGCGATGTTATTGACATGCTTGAGTCAAGTGTTCGAGTCGAAACCGACATAGTTCTTCAAACATTACTAAAGTCATCGGCAAGGTGATGCGGTACGTCGGAAATCGCACGGTGAAGCGCATCACTAATTAAATTGCCCAATATGAGCACGCAATTGTGAACTTTTGTGCGACAGTATAAAGTTTGAAATCGTACGCAACATGCTAACGGAATAGCGGTTTGTTTTTAATATCGTTTTTAAGGAAGCATATCGGAGTCCACAGCTAAAAGGTAATGAGTTGCATGATTAAAAACCAATTGAGATAAACGGAGAGTTATGTTGTTGGGTTAATGCTTCCGTGTATACATTTGAAGGTTAAGTCCGGATAGAAGGGATTACAAAAGTCTGATTCTTATGTCCGATCGAACATTTGAAGGTTGAAACAAAGAGTTGCTAAGTCATGTTTATAACAAAATAATTTTTTGTTTAATGTTTGCGAATAACGATGAGACTCTAACAAGTTGCACTCTTGAGTGATAGATAAGACTGAGAAGAGTTCCGTATATTATGCAAAAAAACCATTTTGCTGATTCACTGATCTTCTAAATTTCACACTTTTCTAATTCCGCTCAATTGTACTACAGTACAGCCCAGTGAACGTTTACCGATACAACGTTTGATGGTAGCTTTGCTGAATGAATATTGGAACCAATTACCTTAGTAACAACGTCCAATGTTGTATTTCAGTACCAATTTTTTTGTTTTTTCATAATGTTTCAATACCGATAAAGTCTAAAGATTATATTTCATTATAAATGGAACGCTTTGATCTGAAGCTGTTACAGTTTACTATTTTTTTGTAAATTCATTTAAACCATTTATTCATTTAGAAAATTCGCTTTCAAGAAATTTTCACAAAACGTACTACTAGAGTAGTCAACATCCTCCTGTTAAATCGCGAGCGCGCGAACCATGCTCGGAACAATTAAAATGTCGTCGTCTCCTATTTAGTACATACCTTTAAGAAACTTATCCTTAATACTGGTAAAAATAAATAGAAGAGTCTTCATGTTTTAGACGATTTAAGTTTTAAATCATAAAAATAATAAACCTGCCTTAGAGAGCCACGATTCAAACTATTAATGTAGCACGTCTCTATTTGGACTTTGAGTTAGAGGGAAACAGATTTGATTATTAACCACTTTGAGTTAGTCTTGCAAACAAACCGCGAATTTAATAATATTTAGGGCATTCTAAGATTTAGGGTATGTCCACTTGTTTCGAACATTCTTCATTCAAAAATTTATTATATTTTATTGAGAACTTATTATCTAGAGAAACATATCATATGCTTTAAGATACTACTAACCAATCATCATCATCAGCCTTTAAACGACTGCACACCCACTGCTGGGCACAGGCCTCCCACATGGACAATAGCACGAGGGGATATTGGGCCATAACCCACCACGCTGGCCCAATGCGGGTTGGTGGGCTTTAACGACTGCCATCTTGCGACAACAACCGGGACCAACGGCTTAACGTACCTTCCGAAGCACGGAGGAGCTCGAGATGTCTTTAATTGGTCATCCATCAGGCGACCGGGCATTGCAAAAATTGCTTAACGGATAAGATCGCAAGCCGAACGCGCTAGCCGCTGCGCCATCGAGCTCACTAACCAATATTGTAATTATATTTTTGATGATAAATAAATAAATAAAATAAATTATAAAACCAAATAACTGGCTCAGCATTTGTTCTTCTAAGATAAAACATTAAAATATTATACACCTTTAAACTTTCGCGTTCCATTATATTTTTTATTTAATATCTACACATTTAGACGGAGATTATTAGGTACCTATGTAGTTAGCGTTAATCCCCGTCTAAATGTGTATTTATTAAAAAATTATAATGAATGAAGCTGATTTTACAAATTGCGATAACGGTAAGATTTTAAATAAAAATTATTTGCTCTACCTAGATCTTTGAATTTTCTCTAAGTATAGTTCATTAGAACTGAATCATCGGTATGAAATGTTTTATTACATATATGTTTCGAAATGGTGCCGCTTCCTGATTAGCGCAACACAGTATGTTTATTGCTTGATTTATATTTTTAATCTCTAGACAATTCATAATTAATTATAATAAATATCAAACTCATCTCAGGTTGATTTCAATTATATCGGTTTGCATTACAATATTTTTTTGGTTGCTCAATTGACTTCGACCGGATGTCAGTCCGGATTTTCAATCTGTTTCGTTTATTAAGTAAGTAGTAAGATACGAGTACAATGTTATTTATGAATTTTATTATAAGGACATAAAAATTCTTTACTGAACACCTAATATGGTGGGTTGCCGTTTATTAACAAGATTTTTTTTAAACACAACTGACTCATAGGATACTGCTTGATGTCTGCAGTTTTGTTTTATTTTTTAAACTTTATGTTTTGTCGAATATTAATGTGAAATAATGGTGGATATAATATAACTGTTGTGTGTTTGTAATCGTTTTGGGAAATAAAAAACAGTGCAACAAAGGAGTCCGTGTTAGATCTCAGTAAAGTCCCACATCTTTACTTAATGTTAATAAAGTAATGGTATATAATAAAGAAAATATTTTATCTTTTCCTTGATTCTGACTAAATGTGGTGATAACTTCACCAAACCATTAAATAATAAAAAAAGTGATTTGTTTGTAACGACATTCCGATACTTCCGATGTTGGTAATGAGTGCAGTGTGACAAGAGGCAAGCGCAGCATTAGTCAAAGGTGAGCAAGATTCCGGAGTCGATTCTACTTGCTCGCTGGCTCATGAGCGACATTCCTCAACTTTCGATCATTAGAATAATCGTAGACAGCAAGTTATGTCGTCAGACGTTTAATGGTAACAAATTAAACCACAAAACAGTGCATTAGTAAGGAAAAAAAATGTCTATTTACGCGAATGTATTGCACACCCTATAACCTATATAAGGTTAATTATAGAGTTCAATTCCCAGGTCGGGCAAGGTTTTGAGTGGTAGAGCCACGCTGCGTTGCAGCACGCATTGGGCCGGCTCGCCCGGCGTAATACCACCCTCTCACGAATATCCGGCGTGAAATAATGGCACTCGGTGCTGTTGTATTTCGTCTGGCCAGTGAGGGTTCCGGAGGCCCATCCCCCCCCCCCCCTCCTTCTCACAATTCCTATTCCTTCCTTAACCCTATTCCTTCCTTAACCCTATTCCTTCCTTAAAGGCTGGCAACGCGCCTGCGGTTCCTCTGGTTTTGCGGGTGTCCATGGGCGGCGGTGATTACTCTCCATCAGGTCACCCGCATCCTCGTTTGCCTCCCTCTTTTATATAAAAAAAGTTTATTCATACTTCATATATTTCGATGCTTAACCCGGGGTTTTGATCAACAATCCGAATTTTGCAAGCGGTTTGGTGATTAAGCCCAATGCCTGTCAATTGTAGCGATGAATTGATTTGATTGATTGAGGCTTTGGGTAAGGCTTTACTTGCTACGCTACACATTATGCCACTAAAGTGGCAATCAGCCTAATGTTATGCGGTTACCATATAAATGAATGATTACAACACCAAACTCTCACACTAGTCATTTGGGGTTGGCGACATAAGACTTGTCTCTATTTTAATTAATAACAGATCTGCTCCAATTTAATTTACATAACTGAACAATCTTAAAATAATCTTAATATAAATATAGTCCTCAGTCAATACAAAAGTAATGTGGTTCTGAAATAAAAGCGAATATATCCTCGTAAAATCAATTTTCTTAAGCCCTATAACTATCGCGTCCGTTATTTTTAATATCGAGGGAAATAAATGATATAGTAGAATATCATTTGCATGAATATTGTAGTAGCTAGTTGGGTACTAATCGCTAACGGCGGTGACAGTATTCATTATTATTTAAGTGCGTAGTTAATAACTATGTACACCGAAAATGACGACGGTCCGTTAATTACTTCGAACGAAAGCACTGTCACCAAATGTTGAACCGGCTAATTACAATGTTCGATGTCACGCCATGTACATTGTTTATCATTGCCATAGGTTAACATAGCCTTGACGTTTCGAAGTCTTTTAACCGCATCTGTGGTTTAGTGGCTAAACCACCGATCTAAGACTCAGAGGTATCTTGGTATAGGTATTTCAATCCCGCAGCTCATTCAATCCCGCAGGATTGATATGCGGGATTGCTCAATCCCGCGTGTTATAAAATCAAATTAAAACTACAGATTTTTGTGTAAAATTCAACTTTTATTACATTAAGAAACTGAAATGATTTCTCTTCTATTCTAATTAGTAATCTGTTTTCTGAGATTCATCTTTAAATGTTGCGTACCTATAGCTTAATAGTTTTGTTTAATTTTACCCTTACTCCTAACAACAGTTTCATATTTTTAATTCAGTCTTGTTCATATAATGAGTAATAATCAAATCACAACTTTCTCTTACTTGGTATATTATCATAATATCAACCTATGGTGATAACTTTTGAAAATACGCTCTTAAGAAGCAAAAGGCATTTATTGTATCATCTCCAGCCTGCTTCTGAGTGAACTGCAAATATATACTTGTGCTGAAAACGCTCTCTCGGCTTCTACGCTAGTAGGCTGAACCGTCAGGATATTATTATATTCATAAGCGAGCTTCAGGTACTCTCCTGTGATACCATTGGACTCAAAAAACGCCAAATTTTTTATTTGAGGGATCAGCGGATTCGCGCTTTGAAGGTGCGGGATCCAGCAGATTAATAGAAGCAGCGGGATCCGTGATCCAGTTTTGCGGGATTGCAATCCCTAGCTAGGTACCACCATCTTATCTAAAGTCTGGCGCCATAACAACAACGTTGATGTTACAGCAATTGTATTCTCGGTGGTTGAGGATTCCGGGTGAAGTGCGCTTCCACCTTCGACATTATCTTCACTTACCATTAGGTGCGATGACCAAACGCCAACCGTCAGTTCAAGGAATTGGATGGGGACAGATATAAATGGAGTGAAAATAAAATGTATTTATTGAATATTATAATATTATGCCACGACTTCCCTGAGGGTAGTCAAAGAGTCTCGTTTAGGAAATGGCTCGTTTAGGAAAATGATACACTGACAATATCGAGTCTCTTTAGTTCAAAGAAGTAGAAGGAAGATAGTGTTTCAAGGCATGGGCTGAAGACTGTTTTTGCCTGTTTTTTTACTTTTTCGATTGTGATTCTGCGCACAATCTGATTAGCTGACTATCCTAGACCTCATATGACCTCTTTCTGCCACCAAGCAGAACTGTTTTGTATTGCTGTATCCCGGTTTGACGGATAGTAGAATCAAAACAATTGGAGTGCATCAGAACCAAAGTTTCAGCGTTGGCAAAGCACACATAAAATCCTTGATGTTGCAAGCGTCCAATTGGGCGCGAAGGCTTTTCAAGAGTTCTGAAGAAAAAATAAACCTAGTGGGTGATTCAGGCCAGAATCCTACTACTAGGAAAAGGACGTGGCCAAACCAGGCTTTAGCCTAGCTTTGAAACCTATGGGCTATGGTCGTAAGCTAGTTTACCGGCTCCTCCTTAAAAAACAAAAAATATAAAAATACAAACTAAAATCTCATTTTGGGCTAGTGATCTTTTTATAAAGCAAATTATGACACAGCTCATAGATTACTCAAGAATTTACGGTCGGCCTCAGAAGCAGTTTAACACTTAGTACCATGTCATATCAACTTCTGCTTTCATACATAATAGTTGATTGACCATGATCTTTCCGAGCGAGTTAGTGTGACAAGATACTAAAATGAGCTACTTCTAGGCCAAGTACCAAGCGAGAAATACCAATTCCCATTTGCACGAACCTAATAATTGTTACAACCACTATGCTCAAGTACTATCATTACTTTCCGAAAGAACACGGCACCTGCACATTGTGACCCAGTTAAACCTGAACATGGCTCAATTACTTGCGGGAATACGAAAAAACAGATGTAGGATAACGTATTGTAATGCTTGGGCTGACAGCGCGGCTGCTGTGTAAGAACAGGTTTTGGAATTTTAATATGCAGTTGATATTTTAGCCGCTTTTAAAACTAGAGACCACACCGCGAAGCAAGTTTTTATGGAATGAGCTGCGGCCTGTGTAGTAAGTGCTCTAGTTATAATACTTCAATGGCATTTTTCCTTAACGATTTTTGTCTGTTTGAACACGATTATATAATTGAATTATAATGTTCAACTTCTTTGAAGTGAAACTAGTTTCTTATATCAAAGAGAACTATTTATTTTCCTAGGGATTATTAAATCACGGCTTACTACTACCACATGAGAAGTTTCTTTACTCATGTGCTACTACTACCTATGCTGTCATAAGGAATTACCAATTTCACATGGAGATAGAGCTTTAGAGCCTTCAGCACGTACCAACGATCATACAAAAACATATATCATTAAATTAAAAATATATGAACACATGTTTCAAAAATGATTGACGACGAAATTCGACAGAGAAACGCAACCTTCTTTGTTATTCATTTTTCATTCATCATGACCAAACCATCTTAGCATACCTTTCTCAATATTTGACTATATCTTTACTCATTCCACACTTATAAAAAAAAACTAATAAAAAGCAATTTAAAAAATATCTCAAACACGTTTCCCGTATTGTCCTGTCAGTCCCTTTTCTAAATCCACGTTTAAATCACGTTTAATCAAAGCTTCATAAACATTTTAATGGGCGGGAGTGGTTAAATAGCCACTCCACAATTAAACTGTGACAAATTAAATTAATAAGAACAAAGGAAGTGAATAAACCATCCGCCTACAGACGAATGATTTTGAATAACTTCTTTTCATCGTTAAGCTAATAATAAGAAAGACAAATGAGCAAGGAACTCGTGCAGTGTTACTTCCAGACTTTGGGGGTTAAAGTCACTCGCGTCCGTATGTTACCTGTTTGTGATGGAATGTGCCTAATCGATTACTTCCGCAACTGCTATTGGTAGCACAACATTGTTCCCTAGCCCTCTCTCCACGAACTTTGTAACTTTAACGCAATATATACAGGGTCTTACAAAATCAATAGGGCGGTATCTATACATCATTCTAAATACAATGACAAAAAATGGGCTCCATTTTTATAGTGATTTTTCAAAGTTATATTTTCTAACAACTAAATCGATTAAAATAATGCACATCATGAAACATGCTGTATCTTTATTAACACTCCCAGACACAGCTCCGAGTTTAGTGTGCATGTTCGGCTATCTTTGTGTGCGTGTTGTACAGCTGTACGGGTTTGGAAAGAGTGTATGTTTTGGTGAATTATGACAATGTTTTGTTGATTATCTCGGTAACGAACCTGTAGTTTTGGACCAAATTTGGTGAGCATGCTCAGTGTGATGTATAGATGCTTCCCTTAAACGTTCGCTTATTGATATTGTTAGACCCTATATATATAAATACGCCTTATGCTTTTTCAACGGACACGCATATTTTTTTTATTTTTCCCAAAACCTTACGCTAAATCAGTAACTAAGCCACAATTAAAATTAAACCAAGCAAAACGGCACAGAGAGTACTTGCGACCCTACACGTGACCTTTGGGTCACAGTTTTAGTAACACTGTGCCTGGGTGGTGCTAAATGAGTGGCACCGTCTCAGTGGTAGAGCCACGCTGCTTTGCAGCACAAATTGAGCCCAGCGTTATGTAAAAGTACCAGAAGAACATCTCGCCCCCGCTTCCTCCTCCCCCGCTCCCCCTCCACAACTACTACTCCTTCCTCAAAGGTCCTAATCCTTTCTCAAGGCCGGCAGCGCACCTGCGACTCCTCTGGTTTTGCGGGTGTCCATGGGCAGCTGTTTTCAAAAAGTAACGTAACGTAACAACTTTACGAATTGTCTTCCAAGGTTTTTATTTATATATTTTATGCTTAAAAATTAATTTCTAACCGTGTCGAGTAGCGATGAAAGAATACTACCACCCCCTCTCTTCTCTAGGGTGTCGTAAAAGCGACTAATGGACTAAAGACTGCACATACTTTCAAAATCATAGAGCGGCGATGGGCTCACCACCAGTCACACTGAGCACATGTGCAGTCGCTTTTTGGTGAAAGGCCGAGGACTGCTTTTGCTTAGTCCTCAGTGCCTAGTCTCTGACTAACCTTTCGGAGATAATATTTGTGATTATTTATGTGTGTATGTGTGGATAAATTCATCTCACCTGAAATTAGGTGATGATAAAGCTGATCGTGAAAAAGCACTTCAATTCCTCAACTGTTGAGGAACTGGCTATCCTAACAATGCTAGGAACTTTAATTTTATATGGCGAATAATAATATAAAAAGAGGAAATCTTAATATTTTCAAAACTTTGATGCAGATTAAATGAGTTTAGTATTTTTTTAGTTTTGATCAATTAATAGATCTTCCTCTTATTTTTACACTGCAATGTTAACACTGTAAAGTTCTCATTTTGAGATACATGTATCACTTTTAACAGAAGTCACAGATTTATATCATCGCCTTTGACCCTGTCCGCAGAAATCTCTTTATCCTGTGACCCCAAAGGGTATCTTTTAAAACCATTTCTTAACTAATGTCTATTCCCTACAAGGAAAACCTGGCAGATTTTACTAATGTAAGCTTTATTGTTTCAGAGATTTTCAGATTAGTTAGCCAGACTATAAGAGGATTATACTTATCTGTATATTTTTATTGCTGACTGTTTAAATGAATATATTGATTTTGATGAAACCATGTAGGTACCTAGTTATAAGTATTGACAACGTATTAATACGTGAATAGTTCTATTTCAATAACGTAGGCTTAACAACATACGTTCTTCAAATATTAGTTAATAACATTAACTAGTAGGTATTTGAAGAACATATCTACGCTCAGTCAATTAGTCGACGAAAATGATTAATATTTTAGTGTAATGATGTGTACTTACCGAGACAGATTTAACAAATTACATTACCTACAATAATTATCAGGCAGTTCCACGTTCTAACATAGGGTACATTTTCTTTTGTAACCGCATGATTCAATACAGTCATAATCAGCCCATGTCAGTACATTCCTGGACATAGGCCTCGACCAACATATGACACTGAGCCTGATCTTCGGCTTTTCTTGTCCAACTGCCGCCATTAACTGACATATTGTTAGGATCTGGAATCTGGATCTTAGTCACCATTTCTTTTTATTGAAAACTAGCGGCCCGCACTTCTTTGCCGCTGGCGACTTCGTCCGCGTGGACCCCGTACCAAAGAAAATATACCCGTACCCCGTCACAAATGTCCAAAAATGTTATTTCACACAAACCTTGTCCCAACAACTACGAACACAACAAAAAATTAAGATGCGCGTACAAATATTTCGGCAATTTATTTTTATTAATATAATAAACCTATAGTATAGATGACAGTGACGATGTTGTATGGTATCGAAGGCAGCGCCACTTGGCGTAAAACGAGACTTTACAAAGTTTATCTATACAAATTTACGTTTTCGCTAACGTGTACGATTGGTAAATCAAACTTGTACTGAGCTTTCTGAACGAATCCAATCTGTTACATTCATTGAGTTATTAGAATCAGAGCAGACATTCTATACAAAAAAATTGTTCAGCTAGACGAATGCGGCAAACGCGTTTGGCTTGCGTCGGCGTTGTAGGGAGCTTTGTCACGCTTTGTTGACAGGTGTTTGCAACCTAAAGGCAGCAAGTCTCAATTACATACATACATAATAATCACGACCACTATCCTCGAAGGGTTAGTTGGAGACTAGGCAATGAGGACAGCAAAAGCAGTCCTCTACCGTAGTCCACTTTTCACCAAATAGCGACTGCACTTGTGCTCAACGTGACAGGTGGTTAGCCCATCGCCGCTCTATGCTGCTGAAAGTATGTGCAGTTTTTAGTCAGTCCATTAGTCGCCTTTTACGACACCAAAGGATAGAAGGGGGGTGGTAGTATTCTTTCACCGCTACGCGATACGGTTAAATCTCAATTCAGTGCGCAAAAACCTGCTTCGCGGTGGCATCCCTAGATAAATACCTCAATAGTTAAATTACAGGCAAATGCTTCCGGTAAGTATTCTCCTTAATACGATTTTAATCTTCGTAATGCATATGCGTAACAGATATTTGATTTTTATGATAATATATAGGGTCTAACAATATCAATAAGCGAACGTTTAAGGGGAGCATCTATACATCACACTGAGCATGCTCACCAAATTTGGTCCAAAACTACAGACTCGTTACCGAGATAATCAACAAAACATTATCATAATCCACCAAAAAATACACCCTTTCAAAGCTACGGCTTTTACAGCTACTACACGCACACAAAGATAGCCGAACATGCATACTAAACTCGGAGCACATTGAGCTATCTTTTTATTGAGGCCTGCGTGCGTGTTAGTAAAGATACAGCATGTTTCATGATGTGCATTATTTTAATTGATTTAGTTTCTTAGAAAACATAACTTTGAAAAATCACTATAAAACTGAAGCCCATTTTTGCCATTGTATTCAGAATGATGTATAGATACCGCATTTTGTCAGACCATGTATATTATGATTTCGTACTTGTTGTAGCATACCTGTCTATAATTGAAATTTACAGAGACATATTTTTAGAAAACTTTAATTATCAGCAAAAGTATTCGTTTGTAATCGATATCGATCGATCATTATTTTTAGTATATCTATGAACAAAAATATATAGGGTAGTTAAACCATCTGTACGATCGAGCGTATCACACCTCTAAGCATCTTTCCGCTCGGATATCGGTAGCGCTTTCTAAAAATCATTATGGCTATGTTGTACAGTCTGGATCCACGAAGACTGAGAACTTGAACAGCAGAAGATGACCAGAGTCTAGCTCTTCAACATTATGAAAAAAATGTATACTGAAAAATTAAACATTGAGTACAATTTCACAGTTGGACAGCAGTTGGATGAACTATCCCTTAGTTTCAAAATATTGTAGGCTCATGTTCCATTCGAGGCAACCTTTTTTCAAAAGGTTTCAACCTTCTTGCAACGGCCTTTTACACTGTCCCGCGCAATCAACATGTTTTGTGCTTAGAGCATTCGGTTGGTTGAATGCTCTAAGGTTTTGTGCGATGAGAAAAGATTCTGCGTTTTAACCTCTTTAGCTGTTTTTTTTAATAGTTACCCAAAAATACTTTGATTCTGCTATATTCGTAAAGTATGTAAACAGCACGTAATACCATGATTTTTCTATGACTTGAACCCGCATTTGGCAAGCGAGTCGAGTAAGCCAATACTTATCAATTATAGTGATGACTTGATTTCAACGATTTTGTCCGGTAACGAGAACTTGTTTACTTACTTATTTAGTCTTATTTTACTATGTGTATTGTAACTAACAGGAGCC
The DNA here is from genome assembly GCA_963921215.1 of Scoparia ambigualis. NCBI lineage: Eukaryota > Metazoa > Arthropoda > Insecta > Lepidoptera > Crambidae > Scoparia > Scoparia ambigualis. The sequence goes on along the minus strand of OY992511.1, from coordinate 7,531,750 downwards.
AAGTCACTCACTGAGACACAATTGTGGATAGTTTCAATATGTAACAAAATCGAGGATTTTCTAACTCCCTAAGGAGAATCCAGAAGCTGGGACAGATTTCAGAAACCATAATAACTCAATATTAGGTTTAAGGCGCTGCCACATAGGTAAACAAGATTCTCGCTCTCGATTCCGATGGATTAGTGAATGCCAAACACAGCCAAAAGCAGCCAAAAGCAAGTTTTGTTTCCAAGAAAAAACAGTTCGCGTAACTGTTAAGTCTAATTCCCCGAATGCCTGTCCTCCAAATTCCTACAAGTTCTAATTCTTCGAACGTCTAAATTAAATGTTATTGTTTAAAGAGTTACCCCTTACGATTGACTCACCATAACCAATCATAACAAGGATGTTATAAAAACCTTCGAAGAGAAATGTTATTCGATATTCAACATTTTGTATAACGAATTTAATACAAGAAGTTAAAATATTTCTCCATCTAGCTCCCTCGCCGGAAGCATTCGCCTATATTGTACCTAATAACAATCAAATGTTTGATTGTGAGCATTACGTTACAAATAGTAACACTCAATTTATAGGTTACGCATTGTCATGCTCGGTTCTCCTTAATCACTGATGTAATGTTCGAATCTAAACTATTTCATTACAAGAGCGCTCCACTATCTATAAGTTTTCCGAATATTTCCCGAAAGTAGGTAATAGTATTTAAAGCGACTATAATCGAGTCTTTAACGGAATGTAACACTGACACTTTCTCACGTTTTGTCAAGACAATGGCTAAGAAAAACAAATGCCCTTGATTGGATGTTTCCCACAACTAAATTATGCGCCTTCGCAACTCGTGTAACAATTACAACTCAAGAATTCGATATGCATTGCCGCTTTTATGAGGTATATAATTAATTGGCTTGTTGGAAACTCGGCATTAGGCAATAAACATAGAGTTGTGTTAGTATCTCAGGTTAATTGCTTTATGAATGTGTTCCCCTTGTATGTGCGAGAGTGTTGATCATCACACGTGATCTTTGATATGACATTTATGTTTACTGATGATTATGTTAGCGTCTTACTCCTTACTGAATGGCGTCCAAAGAACTGGACACAGAAACGTCGGTCGTCCTGCGGCAAGATGGGCAGACGATGTGGCGAACATTGCGGGCAAGACCTGGATGAGATTGGCACGGGACCGTCAACAGTGGCACATACAAAGAGAGGCCTATACCCAGCAGTGGGTCAAGTCAGGCTGTGGATGATGATGATGATGATGATGATCATGTATACACACTATATCTATACAGCTGTTGTGCAAATTATTGTGCCTATTCTTCTTCACAGCTTAAATAGTTCAGAAAGGTAAAAATTCGCTTTGTATATACTAAAAAGGTTTATCATTTAAGTTAAACTAAATAAAGAAATTTTATCATTGACTTTGAATTATGTAAAAACATTATAATTATTGATTAAAGCCTTCGATCAACAATACCAACATTAAAGCTGACACTTAAGTCGATCTTTTACAATTCATATTACGTTGAACCAACGATGTTCTTCTACGTCCGCAGCTTGGAAACAACTCTTGTGACATTTGCCATGCCCAAGAGTATAATTAGTCAGAGTAAAGTAGATGAAATGTAAGAATTCTCTGAACCACTAAAATAAATAAAAAATTACTTAACCAAATGAAAATACTACCTACTGAGATTAAGCATTGGTACCTAAATAGAGCCATAAAGGCTTCGCTTTAAAATACATTTCATTGTACTTACTTTTACTTATTTTCCACGTTGGAGTTATCTTTTACCCACGACTTTTTTACTTACCTATTTAAACTTCTAGCGGGAGTGACGCAAGTATGAACACCTGCAGGGCAGTTGAGGGAACTATGTTTAAGATAAGTAATTAACGATATACGCGTTACTGCCTTAAAAATGCTACAAAAACGCTACACCGACAAGAGCGTGGTTAAGTTCAAAGGAGAATGAGCCGTAAAGATGAAAAAACTTTTTACAGTGTCTGTCAAAAACATACCTTAACAAAATGAAATAAAGCTATATTTTCTGTTATACACGAAGTTAATTTTGGTCATTAATATTGCTTGACTGACTGTACAGGGTAATAGCAAAGCGTTGAAAATGTAATAATGCATAATTATGAAAAATTATCATTACGTTTATTTTTAAATGACTTCATATACATGCTCTTCTATAACTGAATTCGTTGAAAATCCGTACGCCCTGCAGAATCATAGTCAATTTTGCTATTACTCTATTTCCAGTGAAAATGAGATTCAAATGTGTTCATAAACATGAAATAAAAAAGCAAACTTTGTTTCTTGTTACATTTTGTTGCTGTGTCACGAACTTGCGACACGACTAACAAAGTTTCGCTCGACTGATGCGCCTAATTTGTTTCTCCACGAACTATTTACATTTGCTATTAAGGCTAAAAATAGATGTGAAAATAAATCATGCTGTCGGTACATAAGCCTAGCATACAATATCTCGTTTCCCGAAGGGGTCGCTGACCCCTTCTTTTTATTTGGTAAAATCCTCACACGCTACTTTTGTTTAATATTTTCTCATAACATTCCTTATACTTGCTCGACGTCTTCTCTCGACCTTGTCGTTCAGCAATTAAATTATACAATTTTAAATTGTCATTCAACCCTTAAATTATACGATTTGGATGAATTATATATTTCTCTATCCTATAATGATCCCACTGCAGGTCCGCACAGCTGGCCCAATGCGGAATGGTAGGTTTTAACCTTGGTTATAACAACTGATATGGCAAAAGCCAAGATCAACGGTTTCACGTTTAACTCTTTACTAACTCTAATATATTTTAATTTGACCATCCAATACGGTGGACCAACAAGGTGGAGCGACGACCTGGTAAAGGTCTCGGGTAGCCGCTGGATGAAAGCATCACATGACCGGTCTTGGTGGAGATTCTAAGAGGAAGCTTGGAGGAGGCTTTTTTCAGTGTACAGTGGACATCTTTTAGCTGATGATGATGATAGTGATGATGATGATAACCACGGAATAGATATATTGTTCTGTGATGATAACCGGGCATCGACAAAGGCACTTAAACTCAAAAAAACGTACTATCCGCTGTGGCATTGAGTTTAGAGAGATGTAAGCAAGACATTTTAGAGTTTAACTGTCAAAACTGTAATTTTTCTTAAAAAATCGTACGATGAAGGACGTAATGTAATGCAAAAACTTTTGTTTTATAAACATTAAGGTCACCGAATTGAATAAAATCTGTGTTAGAATGTTCTGTTCTAAATCGAAAGAAGACCATGAAATTTGACATTAACTTTTCAAATAAGCGTAGTTTTTGTAGTTTAATGTGGAAAGTTTGTCGAAGTAAAAAAAAAGATTTAACAATAACGAACCTATACGAATTTGAAAGAGATTTAAATAGGTAATATTTTTTTGACGTGACAACGTCTTAAATTAGGTTGCGGCTGGGAGTCACTTATGAAAAAGTGTAACGCTCGGTAACGTTACGATGAGTCACCGAACGAGAGAGAGGCCCGCCGAATGCCTTGCGTCTCTCTCCCACTCAACTATGTTTTAAATATAATTCTTTGTTTAAATAAATGTTTTAAATTGTTACTATTATTTCATCCTTCTTCCTACTATACGAATGAATATTCACATTAAAATTATTTTACCACTCAAAGTCGTTGTCACGTAAAACTTTCGCCCGTATACCGACTTTACAGGCAACCAATTTTTTATTATTATCATTTTCAAAGCTTTGCTACAACTCTGAACTATCACCCTGTACAGGCAGTCAGTCAGTCAGTATTAATGACCAAAATTAACTTCGTGTATAACAGAAAATATAGTTTTATTTCATTTTGTTAAGGTATGTTTTTGACAGAGACTGTAAAAATTTTAGATCAAGGCAAAAATTACTTAAAGTTTTCGCTTTGAAACTTATTTTATTGAAATAAGATATTCATAATGCTTCAGGGGGCGGGCGTTATTATCGGCAGCACAGTTTTACACTTTATAGCACTTAACATCGTTGTTACGTATTCGATGTAGTAATTTACGCTGTACAATAAAAGCATAGGCTTTAAACTATCAAAGTAAAACTATCAAAGTAGATACGAAACTACAAGTTCAACCAATTCGAACGATCGCTAAAAGCAAAACAGTTTGCTGTTGACTCCAAAAAGTTTCGATACGTTCTTACGTCTAGATCGGAGCAATGAACTGCAAGTTGAACATCATCAGCCCACTTCAACGGATGACGGGGAATACGTGATGCGTGACAACTTGGAACTCATCACGTGAACCTTATTCCACCGTAATAAAAGCTACGAGTCAATGGGAAACGTTTCACGTGAACCTTAATCCGCCGTGATAAGAGCCACGATAAGTGACACGCAATGCAAAACTTTTTAGAGGTGCCTTTTAGTCTATGAGCAGTAGCAGTGTTTTGTTTTGATTTAAGCTTCGATCAACAATAGGTACCAACTAGATAACGGGTCACGTACAAAATCAAAGCTAAATTCCGTCCACGTGAATAAATACTTTTTCAAAGCAATAAATTACTCCTGTCACTTAAAAAAGAAAAGACGTCATTAACATTTAGTGGTGAAATCAATCTTAACTAGCAACAAATAAAGTACTTTTTCCTGTTATGTCTTGCGAGAAAATAAGAGCGCTCATGAGAAGTGAGCTTTTATTTACCGAGACACATTTTAAGCGCCGACCTGACATCTAGTTGTGTTGTTGATCGAAGGTTTTAAGACGTTTTCGTTTTTTTATTGATTTACGGCCGGAATTACAATTAATTTAATTGTTGTTAAACCTCTAGAGTAAGTAATTGAACATATTTTGTAAGGAGCCTAAGTCAAATTTCTGACTTTAGTAGACACCGAACAACAGATAGATTGATTATTAATTTTGGCAAACTTATTTTTTTTCTTTTTACCCACCAACCCACATTGGGCCAGCTTGGTGGGTTTATTTTCATATGGAAAGCCCAGCAGCTGTTGATACACATGCTGATGATGATGATAACATTTCTTATTATTTTTATGAAAAAACTGAATTTTTACCATGTCTGAGTTGTTAGTTTTGAGTTCCCGATATTTCGGCGCAGTTGCATGCACCATGATCACGGAGTAACTGTGAGTCATCAGTTTCCATAAAAATAATTGTAGTAACCATGAAAGTTTCAAATGTTATAACATTAAGCAGTAAATTCGTTACATTTTACCTCAATTTAAAAACAATAAAACTTAAATACTAAGCATATTAATACTGCTTGCCACAGATTACGTAATAGAGATGAGAAATATAGCTATAGACTTTTAGATCCTGGTAAATCACTGGATTTCACAACGCCGCTAGCGCTCGCGTCTAAGTTTTTTTTGTATGGCCCAAGTCACAGTTTAACGACAGTTGAAATAATGAAGGCAAAGATAAGAGTACTTATATTTTCTTAGAACATTATGGTGAAATTACATGATTTGAAAAACGCTGCAAACGGATAGATAAAAATAATTGATGTCAAATAAAACCCTAAAATGTGGATTGTCCCAAACTAAGCTAAGAAAAAGCTAAGAAATAAATCCCTTGTGTTATATTATGTATGCCACAAAAATAATAAAATATACAATAAATTATATTAATAAGATTTCTTTCTTTGGTTCACTAACGTTTGTTTATGTTAATCTCATCGAGGATTTGAGAAGGTGAAAGAAAAATACATTTTGCACCGACCCTACGTAAATGTCTGCAAACAATTTGATTTTCTAATGAGTCCGTTTTTTTACAGTTAAGTGTAATATCTATTTAGCTAAGTGCGACAAACAAACAAATATCATATGCGATGCTACTACGAATTTAGTTTAAGTTGTTTAGAATAAAAACGGTTATCTTATAACTTACACCAGCACAGCCTTGATCCGAGGCCCAGAAGAGTTTCTCTTCAAGCGCTATTTTATTTGAAACGGATGTCTATATAAACTTTAGGATTATATCACAATGTCATTCGAAAAGAACCTGTCTGCACACAATATCTCGTTATTCAAAATTATTGAAGGAACTAAATCAGAAATATTTACATTTCTACAATCAACATCAAAAGTTGTAGAACTTTGGAATTGAAATTGTTTGAGTGCTACTTGTGACAGTTGTCACGATAGTGACAAGACATTTTAACAAAGTGCTATAAATGTTAAGTTACTTCTGATAGTCACTGTACATTCTCTTACAAAATTATATTCACAGTTCTTTTCTAAGTTTTTTTAACATGTTTCTATTATGTTAGGTCAACGTTGTTGCTTTTGAGGTCATGTATAAAAAATATATTTATGAATTTATTTAAAAAAGAGGAGCGACACGGGCGCTGCGTCTTGCGCGATTGATGATTATAATGCAAGTCAAGCAACTTTCGCAATGCTGGTATACCGGATGGGAGACCGACTAATAATACCTGGATATAAAATCACAAAATAGATACGTGCTTCAAAATCAAGTTAAGTAAAAAACGGTGTTGTCGTAAAATAAGTTCAAACCCACCAACTCTCATTCAGCCAGCCAGGATCTTACCATCAGCCCCCCCTCCCATAGATATATACTCGTATATATATCTATAGCCTGACGATGGTTATGACGATAGTGATCACCGGTCAGGGTCTCAATTCAGTTATTTTAAATTTACAGCTGTCATCTTAATGCAAGGAGTGGAATTCTCTGCCATCGTCTGTGTTCCCAAAAACTTATAACCTAAATGCCTTCAAGGCGAGAGTGAATAGGCATATTCTGGGGCAGCTCGCCCATCGTAGACCTCATCAACGCTCACCATCAGGCGAGATCGAGGTCAAGAGCTGTCTTATTAAGCATGCGAAAACAAATTAATTGTGTATATTTTATTATGTTAGATATGCTCTTAGCTATACTCATACTGTATGTTTTCCAAATAAGATCAAATAAAATAAAAAATCCATTATATTCCAAGGGCCTTACTTAGAAACTCTATTAGAGTACTATTTAGTTAAACATTGTATTGTCACTTTTGCTTTGAAAATGACGTTTGTGTGATATACAAAAAACAATGTTTAACTAAATAATGCTTAAATTATGTTTTTGAGTAAGGTAAGTATTTTAAAATCAGGACTCAAATATTTTAAAATAACGAATTATTTTAAGCTTAATGCGTTAACCTTTTTTAAGTAATATTTATAATAGTAAAAGAATGATTCTATTGTAGATTGAATTAAAAGTGAAATCCTACAACACGTGGGTGAAAATCCCTATTTACAATAGCAAAATCGAAACACTTCTTTCTCTATCTAGCAAAATATACAACGTTAAATTTAACTGTGGCGCAAGCAACGGCGCAGTTGAAACACGATCGTAAAGTCAACCGACCGTAGTTTTATAAACTTTCACAATTACTTCGTCAATGGAAAGGGCCATGGGCTGACAAGACCTTTGCATATTCGATTTACAAGATAACTTTTGATGCGCCGAGTACAATAATCTTACCATCTTTGAAACGGTGGCACAGTAATTTTCAGACTATGATAATTCATGTAGCGCGCTCCTTTCCACACGTAGGGAAATCACCAGTAAACATCTTAACACTGAAAACTGTCGAACGGCATACACATAAATATTATAGTAGGTAGATAATTTAAAAAAACATTTTTTTCACAGTTTGCATGACGCGAAGTTGTACATTTTTGGGGAATGTTTCTTTTTTTAGTTACAATTAGCTGTTAGTGGCTGTTAGCATGCAGGTCTTAGGCTAAGGCCTAAGCCTTTAAAAACACAACACTGATCGCCAACACTAATTAGGTACTGATCTTCTCAATCTAGGCTGGAAAAAAAACTTTTAATTATTTTTTGTAAAACTACGATTTTATACAGTTTTTGAGGTAATCTACAATTTTTTTTATTTCGCGACAATCGGTCTTCAATAATAGATAAATTTTTATTTCCTTACAATTCATAAATAACATCGTATTTTACTACTTATTAAACGCAACAGATTGAAAAACCGGACTGACATCCGGTCGAAGTCAATTGAGCAACCAAAAAAATGTTGTAAAGCAAACCGATATAATTGAGATCAACCTCCGATGATGTCTATCATAATTAATTATAAATCTACTAGACACAAATAAAAAAAGATAAATCAAGCAATAAACACGTGTAAGGCTAATCCGGACACGACTCCATTTTTAAACAGTAGGTACAACAAAACATAATTAGCATGCATTATTCCTCATTACACAAACCCGCATTAGGCCAGCGCGGTGGGTTTGGGCGTAATTCTTCATAAAAAACGACATATTCGTAAAATTTTATTATTAACCGTAAGTAAGTAGTAGAAATTTTAAGTATTATAACCAATGACCTTTTATAAATAGACTAGTCATACGTGAACGAATTGCATTTAAAAAATGGCGAAATTGTTTCTATGACGTAATACACGTCGAAACGGAAAGAAAATAAATACAATCATGTCAAGCCTATTGTTAAAAAGAGATAAAATCTATTTATGGTAGTCGACCAATTGGCAACAGCGCAAATGTCATAACTAAATGAAAATTATCTATTTTAAATTAAATACTTACAAATGAAATTCTTGTTTCTTACTGTTGCAGAGTTTTTGCAATTTCTGTATACACAGGAAGGCATTTTATCTAACAAACAACATAAAAAACTTTAAAAAGGTACAAACGTAATGACGAGACACTGACTGACGTGTGACTGAGTGAAGTCCAGTCAATTACCTTGATTTGTCCTTGCCACTACGGAGGCCAATCAACGTATCTAAACATAAAATATCATTGATTATAACCGAATCGCAAAGCGGTGAAAGACTACTACCACCCCCTCTCTTCCTTTGGGTGTCGTAAAAGGCGACTAACGGACTAAAGACTGCACATACATCTAACAGCATAGAGCGGCGATGGGCTCACCACCTGTCACTGTGAGCACATGTGCAGTCGCTATTTGGTGAAGAGTGTATTATGGGAGAGGACTGCTTTTGCTGTCCTCATTGCCTAGTCTCTGACTAACCGCTCGGGGATAATAGTCGTGATTATATACAGGGCGTCCCACAGATATGCCACATGGAGGGAAAGTACCTTAAATATTGTAGATGGAACATTTTGCTGAAAGAAGACATTATTTGAATTTAAAAACAATTTAAACTGCATTGTTGATATTTAAATAATTACATGGTTGAACCGGGAACGAACCCGTTACATGAGAAAAATAATCACCCTGTAGCTTTATCATACGGATCGAAAGGCTTCATCATAAGGATTATTTTTTGCTTAGTAACATAGTGTCACAAATAAAAGGAAGACCATGAATTTTAACATTTTTAATACAAAATTAATCAATTTATCAAATGCTAAAAATGAGTCCCTTCCTGTTGAATACAAAGTCGGACTCTTTTGATTATTTCGCTCCCTGACGATTTTTGATCTTGTTGTGGTTGGATATTTAGAATATTACGTCTAAGTTCTGCTTGTAGCTCGTGGACCATTTCATACTGGTTACTTCTCAAGTGGGTACATTTATTAGTAATAGGTAGGTAGGTATTTATGATAATGTCCGTTGTATTACGGCAATGTCAGCATTTCATTTTTCTAAACAAAATTTCACATCAAATGTTAAAATTCATAATATAATTTGCTAATTCTTTTTACTGTACAATGTAATATAATTCGTACCTACGTATATAGTATAATTTTTATAAGGTTGCCTGTGGCTGATGTATTTTCTTTCGAATTTCGTTAAAAGATAAAATATTATTGATCGAAAACTACCAAAAATCGCTGAACATACATGGGGCTTCAATAGATAGGTATGGTAGTCCCCTATCACGCATCGGCTTGACACCTTACAAGAAACACCCTGTATACATATACCCAAATATTTTGTCCTTCAAACGAGGCGTGAAGAGGCACTTTGTGGGCCGTCAAGGTGAGGGCGACTGATGCTTCTACTTGCTAACGCTGCACCAGTTGTCTTCGCGCCTGGACTCCATTTCCACCTAACATCAGGTGGAGTGGCGCCATCTGCCGTGCTACCTATAAAAAAAATACAATTTGTTTACACCGTTCGAAAATGTTCAGTGTCAAAGTTATCACCTGTGCCTCTATTTACGGCTTGGAGGGAAAACTGGTATTGTCACATTGTGCAAGTTATTTTCAAGGGTTTAAAACCTCACCCTAAGATAAAAAGGAAATACGTATTCGTAGGAATATATTTCCTTTAGGAATTTCCTACCACTTAAAAAATTTCAAAATGCAAAAAAAATACTTAACTATTGAAATACTTAACTCTATATATAAAAAAACCCAATAACTTAACATAGTACCTAACGGCCCAGTTTTCTCTTTCTTTCTCGACACAAGTCACGATATCGTGACCTCCCAACAGATTTAGCAGTAAGATCTATCTACGAATACATTCAGCACATTTATTTTTGAAATAGCATCGTTTTGTAAATCGCTTTGCGAATGGGCTTTGGCTGGGAGTTGAACGATAATCATAAAGAATCACGTCTCCGCTCTCTTCACACCACTTCCGAACCATTATGAGATCGGCCCACCGCTTATTATTGATTATTAGCGGAAACTTAACAGAGTATTAGCTGCGAAATAATTTTTGAAAGCTTCGGAAAATAACAAAACGACTGAAGATTAATATTAGCCGCAAAATAGTATTGTTTTGCGTTGCAGAAATCCGATTTGAAGAACTAGGTCTAGTAAAATTACAAGACATATAGTCATAAGAACTGAAACCATAAGGTTGGCAAAGGGCGCGTCATACAACTCTTAGTTTTTCAAGAATAGAACTGAGGAACAGAGTTCTGTTCTGTGGTTGCAAGTGTCAATTTCAATTTCAATTTCAATTTCAATTTTCAATTTATTTATTTATTCAGATATCACAGATCCAATTATGGTTAGTAACAATGTGCACTTAATAACTATGTTAATACATTTTAATTAGAAATTCAATAATAATAAAATAATAATTCAATAATACAATAATTCATAAAGTACTTAAATCATTTTATTTATTTACTTGTCAGTACATGAACCATACAACAATGGTTCACGTACTGACAATCAAATCTGCTCGCAAACATGTTTGGACAATGGACTGCAGTAGCCGCTTTCCATCAGAAGGACCGGTAATACCTTGATAACTTAAATAAAACAGCCGTAACATTTTGCAGGGCTATAATATGCCTGGAGTCAAAGTTATTTTACAGACACGATTTTTAAAATTTCAAAACAATTATTTTTTTGTAATAAAATTATTGTAGTAGGTACTTTCCTAATGTAAAAATTTTTATGTAAATATAATATGCCAAGATCGTTAAGAGCTGTAATGTTTGGTACGTTACATGGTAATAAACAACAATAGCAATCTTAAAGAGTACCATCATTTTTCAAACACTAATTTCCTTTCCGATAAGAGGCTTTTTTTTCCTTCCTTGCGCGATACTTTATCTTCGGTTACTCCTATATAAGTTATTTATTCCAAATGTTTATTCTAAACTCATTCAGTAATTTACTAGGTGATGCCTCTAAAAATGGATTTGATAGACAGAAAATATGAAAAAATCTTATTATGGCCTTTAAAAAGAAAGGAGTTATTACTTTAGCCTTGATTAAATTCGAAAAAGTTAATGTTAAAGACAGTTTCGTTATGAATAAATAGAATAGTTCAAATATTTTCGCTTTGAAAGCTAATTAAATCAATGATTTATGCAAGGTGATGATGATACGAGACTGTCTAGCTTGATGTATGAGTCACGGAAATTGTTCAACATAGACTGGTATTTTTAAATTTTGATACAAACAAACGTCAACATTCAAAAATGTCCATGTTAACGGACAATTTTTGTACTGTTTGGCAGCGTGTAACTCGGCCAAAAAGTGGAATATAAAGCCAAAAATGTAGGATATAAAGGCTATTTATATCCTACATTTAGGCAAGATATGCCTAGGATATTTATAGGTAGGTACTAGTGTATTTAAATAGGTTATTTCTTTATTTACGCGAGTACAATTTAGAATTCTAACAATTTTCCTTAAGTTCTAAGTTTAAACAATCTAATAACAAACCAGTTTTGCGCGAGTATTTACACAAGTAAATGATTCTGTTTCAATTTCATGTTTCAATTAAAAGTTTTACTGCTACTTTGTTCCAGACATTCGGCACCGTATCATATTGTAACCTAAAATGAAATATGACAAAAATATCACATTGCCAAAACGTTTTTGTGGGCCAGTTTCTCATGCTTTAATTGCCTCACAACAAATTTTTACATAAAATATAGACTCAGATGGTATGAACCCACAAGTTTTTCCAACCCATACGACTGCTTCTGTAATTATTCTACCGAGACGAAGGTTACCCTATCAAACTATTTACTGTTAATGTCTCACCGAAAATAAGGCAACTATATACTTATTATAATATGCCAATACATTCTAATACTAATTCATCTATTCTTATAATAAAATTGTGTTTACTAATAAATAGGTATGTTGTCCTATTCAGGAATGTTAATCTATAAGACGCTCTGAATTCTTACCAAAGTCTAGAAACGGGCAAGAGTTCATGTCCGAATAATTAGACTGTATTGGCTCCGTCTAATCGTTGCCTGACAGACGATACTTAGATCGTTCGAGCATTAGTGGTCAGTGACTTTAAGTAACGGTAGCGTCATACCAGCCAACCACATTTCACTCGTGTGGTCGATATACCAGCTGATTGATTATAAGACCCATTTGGAGAAGCCTGCATTGCTCAAGAGTCACACAGTTCACAGCCCGTGATAAGGTTGCGAAGGAATCATGCTTTTTATGGGACAACGAGACAGAATAGAAAATAATAATATATTGCATAGGAATGTGTACATTTTTGCAGGTTAAATTACATTCGAGAAAAAAAGAAAATTCTTCTTTACATTGCAATGAGACAACCATAGGATAAAATGATTACTAGAAAAAAATCAACCAGTCTCAGGAAGCTCGAGTGGAATTGGCTTCCTGAGACTGGTTGATTTTTTTTTCTAGTAAACATTTTATTTTATATCTATATAGCATTGTGAATGCAAAATTTCAATTATAAAGAGACAACCATAGCTGGAAATAAATAAATAATTTATATTACTTTTTAATTTCTTAAAATGTGACAGCAGTATTTACCTACTATATGTATATACCTTGAAGAGTGCATTCTTGAGAGTAAAATCCGTTTACGTTCACTATTTTTTGGTAGCCATTGTCAAGAGAAGACTTAATTTGGCGGTGATTAATCAGAGAAATGGGTAAAAACATTAGGGAGATCTCCGTTCATTTATTATGAAAAACGTTACGACGCTTGCTTGCATTTCGCTCTTATTACAACTCGAAAGAAGTTGATTGATGAAACAAAGAAGTCCCAGGATGTTTGAAGGGAACTTTTAATTAGGTTGAAAGTATTCGTAGACCTCTGATTATAATTGAAGAATGTAAATTGTATAAATGGGGAATGAGTGTAACATTATAGTGATTTAGGTATAAACTTTCGATAAATTTTCCTCAAAACTGCTTAGCTTTAATGCGCTAAATTGATTAGAGTTTTATAAAATATATAAAAAAATAAAAATGGGTAGTTTTTTTTAAAGCTTGTAATAACACTTATTCGTCGCATGTGCAATTAGGTTACAATATTTTCATAATGAAAAACTTAATAATGATAGAGTTCACATACTTTCGTTAAACTTTATCCAGCTTACTTGCTAGTTAGCCCAGCAAGCAAGAGTGTAATAATTATTTATAAGTAGATATTTATTCTACAAACTACCCGTAAAAATCAAGTTTGTAGGTAGCTACGAATAATTCAAATAGTTAGTAAGTGCTATTAAGGTTCTCTTGAGCATACCAAAAATATAAAGCCTGCTATCGATCCAGAGTCCATTCTCTTCAAACTATCTCTACGTAAAAATAACGTAGACCCGATTGTTTCTCTGTGTTAAGGTAAAAAAAAACAAACATACTTTCGCATTCTAATTCTATGGATGCGTTACACGTAAATAAAATTCAATCACATTTTTATACGTACATGCGTTCCGATTGCAATCAAATCTTGTGTTTTCCCCTATTCAACACCTACTTGTTAATTCAACATTTAAGTTGTTTTTCCCACACTTATTTTAGGCGCAGTGCCACTAACTTTAAAGTCCTGTTTACAACATCATTCGCTCCGTAGTGGGGTACGATGTCATTGTCATGGCTGATGCGTGAGCCGGAGTCAGTCGGAGAGTCCAGTAAGCCGCGAGATCCGGCGCGGAGTGCGCGAGCGCCTCTTTGGACGCCATTTTGTTTTACGTATTCACTCAATTCGTTTGAAATAACCTCAAAGTGTTCAAAGTTGATGTGCATGAAAGCTTCTGTTACTGTGAGGATTGCGAACTGCGAGAAAACGTAGGTAAACAGAGATTTGAAATATAACAAAAATTTTCGACATGTAAAAAATAATAACTATTTATGTTTCAACCATTTCTTGATTGGCCAGTTCGGTTAAGTCACCTCTCGGTATCAGTATCATCAATTAAACTTTCTATACATTTAATGAATGAACATTGGATATGAATCAAGTGACGAAGCAGTTTGTTGCTCCTTTCTGTCTATACTTTCTCTAACGCGGTACGTTGCGTCATTACTTTCTTATTTTCCAATGATAATTTTCTTAAATTTTCTAAATTTTCCATTGACGTTCGCTCTAACTGATCCTATAATCACAATTAAATTATGCATTGCTTCACAGAATCGATGAATGTCATTTATAACTACGAGATGGAATGCAGTGCTTGTTAACGTTCTCCATAATACAGCTATTGACCATAAAAAAGTCTTGGCATTTTTTTCATTTTTTTGCCTTCATTATACAAAGACGTCAACGTACAAAAGCAATTTAATCATAGGAACGCGTGACTTTACAAGCGATGTAATTATAAGCCAATGCTCCGGAATTGTCATTAGTGGAACAATAGTTAAGTTGTGTGCGTATTAATTTAAACTGTAAAGACATCATTTGAAATGGAAAATACGTGTTTGAAGTTTGTTGATTGCTAGTTGCGTTAACGTCATAAACATTATTAGAATATTGTTGAGTATTACAGTTTATTTATAGACGGTGAATAACTTTTGCTTCTCCCAAATTAAAAGGTCCTTTCCTTTACCACAAATCAAGGTAAAAGTCTGACGTTTAAATTGCGCAATGTTACGTAACTACACCTTGCCATAACATGGACAAAAATCTGCGGTTATTGAAACAAGCTACTTTTGTTATTGGCCAGCACTGTTCGGCATATGTTAATCGAAAGACATTCTTGTTTCGTCAGCGTAAGGTTCATTATCATGGTTGGTTAGGTCGTGTAGATGTGTGTGATTATGCATTCAGCCAGCGTTTACTCTGTATTACGGTGAAAGCTTCGGACGCTATGGCCGATCCATGCTGTGATCAAGTGGACCACCTTTAGTTTCCTGCGAATAGCGGGGCGGCTCTTTTGTATCGCCGATATCTCTTCTATTGTCGTGTCTAATAACATCAATTATCTAATTGATACCTTGTGTACAAGTACCATTGAGTTCAGTAAATTACAAATTGATTCACGATATTTGTCTGTTTATGACGAAACAATGGTCCTTATTAGTAATTAGCTCTGCATTGATAACTTTGAGCAGGTTTATGTTGCGCTTTAAATTTATTGTGGGTGAAAATTATTTTGTGACGTTAAGTAGTCTTGTTTTAATTTTAATTTAAAGGTTATAGGTTACATACAATTTTTGTTTTAAAGACTGCACATACATCCAACAGCATAGCATATACCACCTGTCACGCTGAGCACATGTGCAGTAGGTAGCTTTTGGTAAAAAATGGACTATGGTAGAAGACTGCTTTCGCGGTCCTCATTGCCTAGTCTCTGACTAACCCTTTGGGGATGATAGTCGTGATAAATGTATGTAGGTATGTAATTTTTTTTGTCAGCTAAATAAAGGATTTTTTTTCACGTCTGACGCCGCCTCGCCGCTTTCCCTTGGCGGTTTGCATAATATAAACTGTAAATCGCTACCTAGTGCGATCATAACAAATATTTCTAAGCTGCGTTCCAGTTCGGGTTATAACCAATAAAATCGCGTTTAAATACGTACTGAATCAGTGAATGCTAACGACAGACGGCGGCGTGACGTCATACCTAACTACGTCATTACCGGAGCCATGATAGCATTATGGTAATTTTGCTGTTGCATGAAATTATCGTCAGTCTAATGACAAACTGTCATTGCCCTACATTTTAATAAAATATATTCTTAATTAAATTATAAAAGTTCTGTTCAGTTAGGTATCTACTTTATCTTTAAAAAACCAAAAATATACCTTTTTTTTAATTTGGAGGTTAGGTAACTGATTCATTATCACGCTCACAGCGCCACGAGCGCCTTTCGGACGGGCGGCGGAGATAGGCATCAACACTGTTAACAATGACATCATGATTCCGACTGGACCTGACTGTAGTTTTCAAACATTCTTTATACTAGAAAAATATTAAATTAAGTTATCCACGCAATACGAGTACCTTCTAGTGTTAACTACATTATCTATAATATCATCTTTTTATGCACAATTTGTCAGGACGTCTATCTTAAAGACATGATACAAAGAAGTTTATTTCGTTGTTTAGCAGTAACGTAGACGACTACGAAAAGCGGTTCCTAAAGAGAAACATTGTTGTTTCAGAATATTTTATACTCGTAACACTGATCGACAGCATAAAGCCTGTGCCTGTTATGATTCTGACAGCAAAGCTAAGTGACAGGGGTTTTTAATTTTTTTATACTACCTGTATCCAGTCAGTTAAGGGCCAGAGCAGACATGCTACTTTTAGCAGCGACGATCGGCGATTTAAACGCTTTTTAGAAGCTGAATGCAGCGCCTGAATCGCTAAAACGATCGATTCCGATACTGCAATCAAATGCAGAGAGTCGCAAAACGCGATGCTAGTCGCAAAACCAACGATCGCCGATGCTAAAAGTATCATGTGTGCGGTGGCTCTTAATCAATAAGAACTTCTCGTTTTAATATTAACGTTTTGAACGAAATGGTTAGACAAAAAATAAACAATCTACAATATTATCCAAATTGTAAGCAAACTTGCTCCATACATACGTACTGACACGACTAGCGTTGCCAGCATCCGGATAAAGCTGGATATAGTTAGGCATTTTGATTGCGTGTCCGTCCGGCCAAAATAAACGGCTTGTCCGATTTTTGTCAGGTTTTTTATAAACGAGCGAGCGCCAAGCGTGGCCGTGTGCAGGCTAGTCGTGTCGGTCGCTCCCGAAAATGTAGGGTGTCCGGCTTTTTTACCCAAATGTCCGGCCAAACTGGCTGGTCTGTCCAGCTATTAGGTTTGGCGACCTGACAACCCTAGACACGACTATAATCCCCAAAGGTAATCTGGACCGCAAAATCAGTCCTCTGCCATAATCCACGTTTCACCAAATATCCACTGCACATATGCTCAGCGTGACATGTAGTGAGTCCATCGCCGCTTTACTCTGTTGGATTATCTGTGCCACTCGGCTACCAAGGCGAGATCAACATTACATAATTGTAAGTTGTGTGTGTGTTCTATTAAATACATTTATGTAATTTCATTACATTTTAAATAAATTAAAAATTAATAAATTAAAATAATAAATGTATACAAGAGATATTCTCGGGAACAGCAAGGGTTAGAACAGGGATGACCCCCAATTACACGAGCACGAACGATCCCAGATAATAAATATTCATCAAAATTTTGTTGGACATTCAAACTCCTGTGTACTTGTGCTTATTACATAAGAGAAACAGTTGCATGCCAATGTTTGTTGTTAATTGAATTAGTTCGTGTTCTGAAATTGAGAAGAAGATAACCAGTATCTCGGTGGGTGAGAAAATTTGTAAAAATAATAAGTAATAACGAAAATCCTACAATTTATTAACCTTAAAATTGACTGGACGGTGGAAACCATTGATGTCGGCAGAACCCATGGTGGGCCCGATTATAATGATGGCCTTATAATCGGGCCCACCGGCTTAACGTGCATCTGAAGCAAGAAGGAGCTCGACTATTGTCACCAATCCACAGAACCGAAGTAAAACAAGTTACTTAGCAACCTTAACGCGCAAGTTCGCCTTAGAGCTTTCCATTATGACAATGGGTTAAAACTTTCATTAACTGTGATTAAAGAAATTAGTATTTTAAAGTGTAATTTGTTGAATAACAACGCTAATTAATTACGGAACTATGTGTCCGTTAAAACAATACCAACCTAATTGAATATTAATGACCGCGCCTGTTTCGAGTTCCACGTCTCATTTTGCTATGGTAAAGACTAAAATAATATTGTCACTTAGTACGCAAATGGACAGTTTACAAACCTCACAAAACAAGCAACAAAATATATTACACGTTTTTGTAAACAGCTTTGTGCTATTTGCTTGTAGCCAATGTCAAAGTTCGGGACTGTTAAATAAAATGTTATTTGTTTAATAATAGATATTATAGAATGAAGGCTATCATTATTTAAGCTATGTTTATGTTAAGATACACAATTTATTTTGTCGAAAGCTCGTTTGTCGGACAGACAATCCTGAAACTTTAAATGAACTTCTTGAGAGGTAAATAGGTAAGTAGGTGAGGAAAAAATCAAATTATATTTAAAACTTCAAACAAAGCTCTGTATTATACCAAGAAAAGGGAGTACTGAGAGACCCCATTTATTGGTCCTGAGCCGTTTGTTGCACTGGCACCGAACACAATCAACAAGACCTTTAAGGACCAAATCCAAAACAGGCAGAAAACCGAATGGGAAAAGCTACCCGGCATGAAACACTCAAAATCCTTTATAGGTGAAGACGCCCTAGGACGGAGTAAAATCATATGCGGAAGTAGCAAAAGGCAGGCACGAACACGAGCCCTGAACGGGCACTATGCCACAAAACAAATGCTCCATAGAATGCAACTAGCAACAGACAGCTGGTGCAGGGCATGTGAGAAAAAACGGAGTCCATGCAACACTTACTGTGTGACTGTGACTCCCTTGCTAGGAAAAGAATGAGTCGCCTGGGATTGGCCTACCCGAAACCAGGAGATTTTAGGCTCTTCGCCCTCAGAGACATTGCCAAGCTTATGGCAGTCGTTTTCACTGAGGAAACAGAGTGATAGGACGGGGTTGCACAAAAGATCCTAATGGGTCGACGTGCTGCTGCGAGAGGGAGACCTCTGCAGGCCCCACTAAGATAAGATAAGATAAGATAAACCAATAAAACATCGTCAAGATTCCAAACTATTGTTTAAATCTTGGGGCCGACACCAACTAGTATAATATAGAATAAAATATGTATTCACTTTTGACAATAAAACTTTTTAACTCCCACACTCAATGCCAAGCTGTACGAAGTGTACACAAACGTTTACCATAGCCTCACGGTACAACGACACCAATTATAGCTAATGCATAATTTAAAAGAAATTGCAAGCTTTCTTATTTCTTTCACGTGTGACTAGGCAGACCTTCCCACCTTTTCACAGCTTTACTCGAAACTAGTTAGGATAGAAACTATGGAACTCTTTCTTTCTTTATCTTAATGTCAAGCTATTTGGGTTTTATATATTGAATACACACAAGATCTATCTCAAATCAACTCGTAGATATTTAAAAAAAATAATAGAAAGACTTGAAAAGTATAACCTTTGCTAGAAATATTTAGGTCACAAGCTTTAGCAGGTTAAACAATTTGGTTAAATCTATTAAAAACAGTTTTAATTCGTAATATTTGATTATTTGCGTTTGAGGTAGACATTGTTTTGCAACGTTTCGTTATCTTTAAACATTTTTAAATTTATTGAAACTAAATTCCATAGCAATTTAAAGTTTAGTAGCACTGCATTCCAAAAAGATGGAACCCTTATCATTACGTTATCGTATCATGATATTTGATAGTTCATTGATGTTGATAGTTTTATGGTTCCATAGAACTGGCATCCCTATCTTTTAATTCCTTAAGCACCGTAAAACCAGACACAAATGAAAACCTATTGTTTTGCGACCGCCGGCGGTCTTATGATCCTTGAAGGGTTAATGTTTCGATTTATATACCACTTAATGTCCGATTTGTTTGTTAGATACTTTACATTTGAACACGTTGTATTTGCGTAAACATAACAATAACATATTTTTTTTGTTTCAGACTAAATCACATCAGACGCCACAAGCGTCGTTCGTGACAAATGGTTCGTCTCCAAAGTGAACACGTATTCTGATGAAGTGAAGTGAAGTGATGCCAGTGGATTGCAGTGAATACCGCACACAAATGAAGCGGCGCCGATGTCGGATCGCACAAAACTCAGCCGTGTGACATTACAATGTTCGTTATAAACATTTGGCTTGTTATCGCAGGATGTATCCCACTTGGTATGTATTAGTTTAACTCGCATTGGTAATTTATTTTCTTTTACGTAAAACAACAAAGCGTCTCGTTAACCAAATGCATGCTCAGGATGAAAGACCTTACATAAACCTATAAGCCTTACGGATAAGTTAAAAAAATAGCGTTTGCAAAAATTTTATATGTCACAAAAGTGTTAATCGCGTGCTCCCGACAACTTGTAGATATATTTTTCTGTTTTGGCGTAAAATATGCACAAACTGACAGACGCGCTTTCACATTTACATAATTAAGTTAATATAATATTGATAATTATCACACATTCTGTATAAACAACTGTAGAGGTTCTGATAATTATGAACACCAAATAAAGATTCAAATCTTTAAAGTTAAATTTTGCGGTTGCTTTAAACTATGTTCATCATAATCTTACCTTATTTGGCTTAGTGTACCAGTATCTCTTAATCAGATCCAAAGTTATACAATATTGGATGTGATTCAAATTGCAGCATTAGATAATTTTGTGATTTATTCTGAATCGAATTAAAGAAAAATAAAACACGATTTACGCTATAAATATCATATGGCTAACTCGATGATTTGAAAGTTGCTTTGCTTTAATGCAATAATGCCTCTTTCCCAATAATAGAAAATGCCTTAGCCTTTGTTATAACAAAACAAAAACAAATAAGAGTTAACTCCTTGACCTTCTAATAAAGTTACATTTCAAATGATTTAGAATAACCACGTAACATTTCAACAGTCGTCCGTGAACACAAAAGGCATTGACGTGTCGACTGACGTCTCAAAGGTGCAGAACTGGCAACTGCAAGGGCCGTGGATGCAGCCTTAATATAGAGCGAGTGAACTTCAAAACTCTAAATGTTTTATTTATTTTAGTCTTATTGAGCTCTTACGAATGTGACTACGCTATCTGTTCGTAAGTTTACGGGACAGGAGACCTTGTACTGAGAAGAGACAGATAGTGTGATGTTTTTACCTGGTAAACTATCACCAAAATTGTATTAATGGAAGTATTCAGCGAATGAGTGAGTACCAAAATAAGAAACTTAAATTAACAAAAGTTGTGTTGTCATAATCGAAGCCTCAACTTACTACCGGGCTCTTCTCGATATCTTACCAGTACCTACGATAGGATGTGATTAATAAAATTTATTGTACATCACATAATTGTTGAATTTCTTTCAGGTTTGTTTCAATCAGTACAATGTCTCCCGCCCTAAAAACTTATGAACTGATGGCATAGCGCCATTTATGAGTGCTCAATTATTGTAGCCCAACCTGAATAAATACCACCAGAGGTAGTCAACTTTTGTAGCCCAAACTGAATAAATCCCACCAGAGGTAGTCAACTTTTGTAGCCAACACTGAATAAATCCCACCAGAGGTAGTCAACTTTTGTAGCCCAAACTGAATAAATCCCACCAGAGGTAGTCAACTTTTTTCAACGTTTGAATATATTAACCCCTTGTCTGTTACGAAGACTCCTAAAGGTTTTTATTTTAAACTACTGCTTCCCGCTATTTTGGCAGGGTTTTTTGTTCTTTTGTTTTGTTTTTTCTTTTCTTTCAAAGGGAAAATGAACTGGAGCTTTATGAGCTGTACTCTATTTACTTCTTTTTTATCAATTTTACTTTAAATTCTTTTCTTTTCATTCCTTTTTCTTTTTACTTTTGTAAATTTTTTTTTGTTTTACAATTACATGTTTCTTAATATGTAATAAATTGTTTCCTTTTTGCTTTTCTTAAATTTTTTTATTTTATATTTTACTTTTTTCGAATACATTTATTCTAGAACTTGATTATTCATTACATATATCTTCTTCTTTCCTTCTCTTATTAAATACAAGTATATTTCCCTTGCCATCTTAATTTTCGTTATTTTATATTGATTGCCATATTATTTTTCATAAGTTCTGACATAATTTTGCATCCTGCCACGTGTGTGGTCTTTGCTTTTACTTGCTTACTTATCTATTAGTCCTTGTTTCTCATGACTCCTGAAGGTTGCTAGCAATTGAATTTCTATTATATCTGGTGTTACGACAGCTGAGCTCTTAAAGTACTGTGGAGTCTATGCTATGTTAGGGCGCTAGCAGGTTCTTCGTTGAAGTAATCTATAAATAAAATACTAAATACTAGACCAATTTTTATTACTTTTTCAGCATCGGTTAACCCCTCAAGCGTCATATGTACTTACCGGTGTACAAAATAGTTGAGAGGCATGCGTGTCTCTTGTACTTACAGGTGTACAACAGACTTGGCTCAGATTGGTTGTTTTATTTTAGCCGGTCCGAGTCGTAGTATACAAGTTTTAGCTGTCTGTGAATTTTCTATGGTCCGTATAGAAGAAATTAACATAGTTAGTAGGATTCGGACCGAACAAAACATTATCGAAAAAAATATTTAAAAAGAGTGTCTAAAGTTATGGACGTACGTCAGCCATATTAGTACAAAGTTGTGTTGTTGTGATTTGTTTACATGATGTTTTCTCGACGTAAAATATAAGTTTTCGTATGATTCTTATCTATATTTACTGGAAACTTAATACAGTTTTTGTACAATGCAATAGTTGTGTGATATAGTGGCAATTTAGATTAAACGAAGAGCTAGAAGTATAATTATGATATTATGATTTTGCTAACAACTACAGCTACGAGTAACATTGTGTGTTATAAAGTGCTGTAATTTTCTTCATATTTTGATTTTTTCGATAAAAGTGATTATAAACATTAATCAATTTGTAGATTATTTCATCAGTAACCTTTTTTTATTTACAGTTAGACATAATATACTTTTAGGACGCTATTTACGCGGGCCGGCCACGTTATGGCGGCGGTTATTTATTTTAGTTCCTAAGTTAAAAATTGTCGTGTGCGTGAAGTTTAGTGCCAAAGTGTTTATGATTCATGTGACCGGTGCATAGTAATGTTAACTAAAAAGTTATTATGTCAATTGTGTTGTATGTCGTTTGTTAAATAATATAACAAACAGTAAAACCAAAGGTTACCTTTATGAAATATTGAAAACAAAAGAAAACCGTTCCAGTGCCACTACAAGTAAGTCTTTATTGTTCATTCTAAGTAGTTAACTACGTACAAAAACTCATACAGAAAAGAATGACACCTCATTCACGCGAAAATTTAGTTATTAAATTAATTATTAAATTACTGTTACATTAGCGATTTTGTCCCTTTTGGGGAAAAGGAAGAAAATCCCAAATGCAAGCTTCAGTGGGTTGTTATCAAATAAAACCATAAAATGTTCAACAGCTAGGCAGTATATTGTAAAAGAACACACACTAATATTTTGTCCAACAACAATAAAATAAAATTAATAAATTTTATTTCACTCTTATTATTCAAAAGAGGGGGTTAGTCACAATTTTTTCTTATATTATGTTAGGTACAAATCATCTACGTTACACCTTTTAATTTATTTAGCCGAAAATAACAAATAAAAACTATCAGTTGAAATTGACCCTAGGGTCAATCTCAAATGAAAGTTCAACAAACTTTCTATTAATTTTGCCAACTATAATTTACTGTTTAAAGTAATCTAAACCTTATTCCAAAGCTATATCACCCCCTAAAACACACTAAAATCCTAAGAGTCAAAAGTGACCAAGCGGGTCGGTGATAATTTTAATTTAAAATAAATTTTATAATACTGTTCCTACTACTGCCTAACCAGCCAGCTAATATCTCAGTCGTACGAGCTATGGTCGTGGGTGGGGGTCGGGATAAAGCCAATACCGTTCGGAGTATGAAGTTGAAATTAAAATTAAATTACTCCGTCTATAAAAATATTAAATTAAATGTTTTAAACCGTTTAACCGTATCAAAACTCTCACACGTTTAAAGCCGATACTCTAGAGAACCGTGGGGTTATACCGATATAAAATAATTTTTTATGGGCGCCAGGGTCTGGATGTAGACCCGAATCTGGAGACGATGTCACCATACAACTTCACACAGGTCGAACTCGCAGATCCTCAAAGGTTTCACAACTTCACCAACGCTTGGTGTAGTTGGATATAAAAGAAAATACTATGTTAAGGTTTCGAAACACTAATGTAAAAATATGTTCCTGAATAAAGAACGATTAAACCCAGAGTGGGGGTACAAAAACCGTCAACGCCTGTGCGGCGACAGCTCGCTGGCAGCAGGTGGCCGCTGGTGCCCCGAAGAGGCAGGTCTCGCGTCCAGGCTTTAGGGCCCAGCTCTAAATCCTGGCGGCGAGACGGGCCTCTCGAAGCATCTGAAATTATCAACACGGGGCCTATTTATAACACTACACGCCTAGTTCAGAACTGTTACATAAATTAGGGTCCCGCAGTCTGCTATCTGTGTATCTGGGGCTGCAACCTATCATAACCAGGGACTCGCAGCGCCATGGATTATCAAAAGCTTCCCAACGCTGTTGCACAACTAAAAACTCACACTCCAACACTAACATTTAACACCATGTTTTAATTTTAGCTTTGTTTCACATTCAACTAGTACACAAGGCACTACACGGCTACGATATTCCAATAAACATAACTAAACAATGCCAGACTACTGTTGGATGGGGCAATATCCACTTAATAAAGGGGTTTGAAACGTCTGCCACATGGCCAAGAGCCTTGCGTCGCCTGGCGACAAGGCAGGATTCAGACACCATGAAATATCGATTTGCTTTCCTAGTATGACGGCTTATTATATT
This sequence comes from Scoparia ambigualis, assembly GCA_963921215.1. Classification (NCBI taxonomy): domain Eukaryota; kingdom Metazoa; phylum Arthropoda; class Insecta; order Lepidoptera; family Crambidae; genus Scoparia; species Scoparia ambigualis. The sequence goes on along the minus strand of OY992511.1, from coordinate 7,506,525 downwards.
TAAACAATGCTATTGAGATACTCACTAGTTATTAAATTTAGTTATTACGCAATAAATATTTTTCCCTAATCAAACAATAAAAAAGTTATGTATTGCAAAATGCCTGACACGTAAAGCATTTAATGCTTTAGGGTGGCTGGCGCGCCACGGGTTAAAGAAAGAGATTTTCTCTATGTCTGTATGTTTGATTTTTTTTTTTCAAACCAGCCACTCAATGATTCTGAAGATGCCTTAAAATGGGAGTGATTTTTCTAAATATTGAAGGCTCCTGGTTAAAAAATAAATAACTTAATGCAAAAAAATCAAACATACAGACATAGAAAATCTTTTTCAACCGATGCTGAAAAAGTAATAAAATTGGTCCTGTTCTGAAGGAGGAAATAGAGGACTACGAAACATCGTTTTTCTGTGTTTTGTATGAGAATTTTGCATGCCACGTCGACGTAGTGTTCCCTCTTAAATCTTGAATTCAGAATCTCCGTGAGGCTCCGGCGCCAGGACTCCCACGGTTCACCGACACATCTATTTAACCCATAATAGCGTAGACGTGAGCGCACGCGACGTGACGTCGCGTCAGGACGAGCGGTTCCGGGTTCGATTCCCGCGCTGTCTTCAATATTAGTATGCGATGGCGTCATTCAGAAAAATATATAGTAAAAGTCCGTATGCTCAGATTGAGTGCAAGAAATCGTAGTTCAATTCACATAGCTTCGAAATACTACAGAGAGAAAGAGGGAAAGAAAGAATTTAGAGTAAGCTATACAGCTAATGTTGCCAAAAGAGAGACAGAGAGATATAGAGCTAATGTTGCCAGCATTCTTTGAACGGTACTCATGTGCCCATAATTTGAAGACGTCCTTTATGTTGTTGTGAAGAATTGAGTTTATTCCTTTTTAATAGTTAAGAATTTAATATAGTTAAGTTAAGTTCTGTATTATAATATTCTTTCAAACTGTTTTATGTGCGATGGTTAATAACGTAATGCCATTTTGATAAAACGTAAATACTATTTTATGTTAGAAATGCATCCCCCCCGTCTACACAAACATCAGAGTAAGGCTTCCTTTGTGAGCGTAGGAGGCTGCAAGTTTTTTTGCTCTTTCAACACTATTTGCAATCCATTTACCCCGGATTGTTTGTATCCTAGCTTTTAACATCTAGGTGCCTTTATTTAACGTAATAATGACGCTGCTTATTCATTTCTCTCCAAATCAATCACTCTCCCTGCAATATAAACGAAACTGAAACTCGTCACCATACCATACCTATTAGAAATATGTTTAGAACGGGTTGCATATTAAAAAAACCTGGGAAACATATCTCGAAACTGTTCTCTTTCTAATAAAAAAATGTGTGCATAACACCGACCCCTACACTGATCTCTTTGATCGTTGGAATTTTTGGTGGATAAGTAATTTTTTTATAATAACAAAAAGAATTTAGGTATATTTTTTTAGTAAAAATATTGGAACTTGAGATAAATCTAATAGTGTTTTAATTATTTGCAATAAAAAATGGTTTTAAAAGCTGAGATAAACTGCGTAACCTAAGCCAATAAAAATAACAATAATGTATTTTGTACTTTTTATTTAAATTAATTAAAGTGATAAGTAACACTTCTCTGCGCCTAAAAACATGCTCTCAAAAGCGAAATATCCGAAGCTAAGAATCATTAGACCAGGTCCGCTGACTCGATTAACAATTAGACCGAAGATGAATTTCGTCGTCCACAGCTAACTCCGCAGCATCAACAAACTTTCTCATTATCTTTTTTTTTATTTCATTTCTCATTATTAGTTTTGCTAATTATCGAGTCACGAATGCCTCTGCCGTCTTAAATCTGCTTAAGAATTTGTTTGCTGTTTATTTTTTGTTTTATTCTTTGAAAAAGGTATTTCTAATTTCTGTAACCGTTCGAAATGTACCTAGGCCTATTACATCTCGAATGTGATTTTTGTGGAAAATGCCCATTTTCGCATTTTGTAGTAATTTTGCAGTTGTATTTATCGTTTTTATCGAAATAGGATAATAAATTTGTGCATAATATTACAAATCTCCATTCTGTGAGCATAAGTTGAATTCGGACGGCCGGTGCATCGCATTTTGTAGTAATATTGGCAGTTGTATTTATCGTTTTTATCGAAATAGGATAATAAATTCATTATAAAATCTTTATTTCTCATTATGTAACAATTACTCTGGTATAAATTTTGCTCAATAATATTATCGTGGATAGGAGAAATTCACAGTTAACTTATATCGATTTTCGAAGTTTTTTGGTTTAGAATAAGATTTTTTTTGTATATAAAATCAATGATATCTTAAAATTCCGAGGCCGCTACGCACTATTCGATTATATAAGAGATAACATTATAATTTTTTTATTTCACTTGTTTAAAACAGTAGTTCAATCGATGAGCTCAAATTACTGAAATAAATGCACTAAAACGAAAAAAATAATTGCGTAGTTCAGTTTGTTCAATTTACTTGCAATATTAACCTTTATTTTACTCAATCTTATAATCTTAAAAAATATATTTGGAGTCGGTGCCAGCCAAGGTAAACATAAACATTAAAAGACATACTATATTATTATTATATTAGCCCATATTGTCCCATTGTTAGGCAAAGGCCTCCCCCCCCCCCCTCCCTTCCAGTATTCGCGGTCTTTTACGTGTTGGCCAATCCTTCGCGTAAGCATCAAGCTCATCTCTCCACCTCCGTCTGGGTTGGCCTTGCTGCCGTTTAAAACGACAATGGGGTCGTTTTTATTTGTAAATACTTAGGTTTAATTAGCCTCTAACAGTTGTCGTGTTCATTAGTGAATATGGTATTGCTACATTGTCGTATGAAGCTGGCGCCGACTCCAAAAATATTTTTTAAGATTATAAGATTGAGTAAAATAAAGGTTAATATTGCAAGTAAATTGAACAAACTAAACTACGCAATTATTTTTTACGTTTTAGTGCATTTATTTCAGTAAGCTTTTTTGGAGTCGGTTTTTTTTTGTTAATTTTTTTGTTTATTTCTCGCTTTTTAGTGAATCGTTTCGATCTATTTATCGAAAGCGAATATTGTTAAACCTAGAATACGCGCTACTTGTATGAGACAGCGCCGTTTAAATGCGACAAGCGAAGAAAACGAGAAACGCCTATCACAAATTAGGAAATCAACATTCAAAACAGACGGCAAGTTACCCGGATTTACTCGTGAACGCTGTATAGACCCCCTACGATGATGACTTGCGAGTTATTAGGGTTCACCGTTAGGCAAACTAGAGGGACGTTTTTGACTTGCTCCAGTCGTAGATCGTAGCCAAGTCACCATCGATCTACTCAATCGCTTCTGAGAGGTTCTCAGCCGAGGCTAGAGAGTAAATTTGTAAGTCATCGGCATAAAAGAAGAATTTGGACAAGAAGTGACAGAATTAATAGTGTGAATAGTGTACTTTTTAAATCCTAATAGAAATGTTTCGGAAGAAGTGATAAAAAGTGGCTTATGTCACTATTGTCTTCAGCTATTTATATGCAAAATCAGGTCGATGCGCAAGTGAGAGACGGACAAACAAACAAACACGCTTTCGCATTTACAATATTAGTTAGGAAGGATTTATTGCCGGAGTGGATCTCATTTGACCTATGGCCGAAAATACCAAAATCGCTATGGATATGCCTACAATATTTGAGGAGTTCCCTCAATTCCTCAAGGATTCCACAATCAGAACTGAGTTCCGGTACCTGCCTTCTTTTGCTTCGTCATAGTCGCTTAACTATCTTAATCGAGATATCTTATCGCCACCCGTGAAATACTTATCATTGAGGAGTTCCAATGACATTTTGTGGTCTTCTTCATCAGTTCTACTTCATCAAATGATACTTACTGAATGCAAATTCTTGACTTATTGCTGAAAATACCAAAATCGTTATAGGTATGCCTACAATATTTGAGGAGTTCCCTCAATTCCTGAGGATTTCATCATCGGAACTGGATTTTGATAAAAATGGAACCAATCTGGAAGTATATCCTTTCAAATAAAAAAATAATTTTCTAAATCGATGTATAAATGACTGAGTTCTGAGGTAACAAACATAAAAAACATACATCCGAATTGAGAACCTCCTCCTTTTTTGAAGTCGGTTAAAAAGTGCCTGCGCGCACTTCATAAAAATCTTTCTCTGCAATTTTGGATTTAAAAAAAAATTTAAGCAAAATTTACAAAAAGCGAGGCCGCTACGCACTATTCCAATAGCTAAGAATATCTATTGTGTCTAGTGCCGCCGCGTTCTAAGTTTAAATAAAACTTTTTTTAAATATGTCCGTTTAAGTTGAATAGACTTTTTAATACTTATAACAAACATAAACAAAAAAAAAATACAGCCGAATTGAGAACCTCCTCCTTTTTTGAAGTCGGTTAAAAATTTATGTAGTCCTATATTTTAAATAACTTTATCTGCACCTATTTTATAAAGATATTACGTAATACTAAAAAGTCAAGATCAATATACTTAAATAACATCAAAGAACGAGTGTATTCATAGATAATTTTCTATATTACCTTTTGGTTAATAGCTTTGCTTTATTTTGTTCAAACAAGTTTAGGAGCCTTTTTGTAAAAGTTAATTTGTTTGTGTTGAGTTTTCTACAATATGGGTTACGGCTGAATACTGGGAATTCACTCAAGCACTCAAATCATCGACGTAAAGTTTTTATTTACGAAAGGACATTGTACAGAATTGGCTTAGAGCGGACAGACCTTTCAGAAAATAATAAGATTACGATTATTCCTATTTATTTTTATAAGATTTTCTGACCATTTATTGGAGTGTAAATATTCATAATTAAAAAGTATTGTTTAATGAGTCTTGTTAATCAAGTATCCTCTATATGGGTAAACAATGTTGCCATTTGACAAAATTATATTACCTGTAATTTTATTTTTTTATTTTTGGAAGGAGTTTTTTTATTATTTTTATGCAGAATAAAAATATGTAGCTGCATTATCTATAGGTAACATTCGTATTTTTATTATTTTACACATTATTCATATTTTAATTATAATAAATAGATTACAGGTAGTATGTTTAAAAGTTATAGAAGTTAATGTTATTCTAGGTAATGTCAACATTTTACAACTTTATTTATAGTAAAGTGCAGTGAAGTGAACTTCCATTAAATAATGACTTCATTCATTCTACGACTGGCTCAAAAGGACTCGCATTCAGAGCCGTAAAAAAATAATATTTAAAAAAATCATTCTTCCGGTTGTCAGTCAGTGGTGTGAATGTGTGATTGACACTTGCTGCTTGTCTACTAGTTACCGGTGTTCTTATGTTCCTTGTTTTATTTTCTTTTCGATTTGACGTACGCTTTGATAATGGTACTTCGATACTACTCAACCTGACATTTGCCTGAATTTGGATTCTGATACCCCTGCTCAAATCGACCCCGGCCCGTCCATGGATACTGGCTACTAGCGGCAACCAATCCAAGTCATGCCACACTCGACCTTGCTTAATATGCATGATTGTTTAGATTGAAATGAAGACATTGGCAATAATCATATTTGGCAGGAGGGTTGTGACTTGTGATTGTTGCAGTGCTCAAACAGATAAATGCTGCTACTGTCGTTATCTAGAAAAGTTTCCTCAATCACTCCTTATAAACCCCTATAAGATGAAATTAGGCATATTAATATTGTTCTATACTACTTTATAATTCTATTTTCACGTAATTTGCATATATTTTGAACAATAAATAAAGTGAACCTAACCTCAAAATTAGCTATTTTCAGCGCGTATTACTATTTATCAGAATAAATTGGTACAAATAAATGTATCATAACGTATTATTTTAATAGTAATCTATCAGGTAAAAATGCTTTTGGTCGTATTTCAGCCTGTCCGCGCTGAGCCAAGCCTCCATACAATTTGTACAATGTCCTTTACCTTTATGCCATATTAAGCATCCTATTCACAATTAATTATTACATTTCACAAGTTTACGGCTTCTAGTCATCATCATCAGCCTATAAAATTCCTACTGCTGGGCACCGGCCTACCCACATCGACTGCACATGAGGAGATAGGAACATAACCCACCACATTGGCCCAACGCGGGTTTGAGGCTTTAGGTTTTTTGATAGACGGTTTTTAGTAAGTTTGTGTATTTTTGGGCTGGTAATAATAAATATCAAAATGAGATAACAAACTAACATATTTTGTGTTTAAGAATAATACGTGTACCAATCGTACCTATTGCACTAGCTGGTTGGAACAAAAAAGTAGTTTTCATTACAGCTAAAGTCACTTCATGCAATACCTAATAGTTTGTACCATGCAATTCTAAACAAACGGTTTCGACTCGCACTTGACCGTTTCTCTTCAAATCAAACATAAAAAACCAGGTGTATTCCTAAACTGATGTAATAGTTTTGATAAAATCTAATTCCTACAGCAAAATTTTATTTTTATATATTTTTTAGTTTTTGCAGAATCTACTCAAACATTTCGCTAATGTTCCCGTTAAGAAACTAACGCTCAAGTCGGTATTAGATTCCACGGAGTATTAGAAGTTCTTAGAAAGTACTAGGACATAAGAACCGGCGAGCAGGTCTAGCATAGCCGATCCTATATATGGAACGCATGTCCCGAGACCGCGCACACCGACGTACTTTTCTATGATCCCTATACCTGTTCTACTCCAATCTACGCGGTACGGACTGTTGGAGCGAGACGGAAAATGGGACCAGCTCTTATAGATGTGTGCGTATGGTACTGCAGCCGTGCCGTTTGTCTAGACGGCACGTGTTTTCCCGTATCTAGTTGCGCTGCTTGCCCCAAGGTACCAAAGCATCATGACTTATGTGGAATATGAAGTAAGGAACCATGAGGCTGATACTGTATCGGAATACTAAATCTGAGAAGAGGCGTTTATTCTCATTAAAGTTTTATTAATCAATTACATTATGCCGAACACAAGTAATACTTACAATGCCTAAGTTATTAATTGAGAATAATTATCAAATAAACCTTTTATGGTCTGCTTACACTCTTTGAAACATAATTATAGGTAACCTTGAAAAATTAATAACTCTTTCGTTAGATTACTTAAGTTGGCCTTATTCGTACTAATTAAAGTTAAAGAACAAGCTAATGGACTGTTTGATTTGAACTTCAATTTGTTACTTTAGTTATTTACCTATACCGTTAACTTCACAATTGGATTCCCCAAATAGATCTTTTTAATTATACTAGAAAGTATTGCCAAAACGTATCCTAAACAAATGAACAAAAGCTGTAAACTAAAGTTAATAACAGTCAAATCTATTCACAAAGTTGGATATCGAATGTGTATTACCAACAGAAACATCGTAACAATCGTACCAACTCTCAAAGCTTTGTTTCGGCCCCAAATTTCGTATTATGTGGTCGCCAGGCTGATCGTCATAATATATCAAGAGTTTAAATTAAAATTTTAGAATAGACAATATCAGACTAGTGTTGAAAGTACCTTAAATTGAATTTACTTTCTTAACATTTTTTATGCATGCTAAAGATGAATGTTATGAATGTAAATTTTACAAGATTATTAATTTTATGATTTTTTTCTTTAACATAAAAAGAAGAACTCTTCCTACCCCCGCGGTAAACGGGCGCTATGTATGTATAGAAATTCAGAGTAAGTGTTAAGGTCCTTGATATAATTGCGGTTCCCCATACAAACTTCAAAATACAATATATTTTTTTTACCCAAAAAGCCTAACAATATACTAATTTTAATTTCAATTTTCAGATTTCAGATGTAGTGAAATAAAATACTTTTGTTAGCGTATTCTACAAAAAAATTGACAGTTCCTTTAATGGACGAAAAAGTAATAAAAATGGCTGCCTGTAAAAAAACATTTTTGGGGCCCAAAGCCGCGCTCACTATACGAAAACAACCGGGACCAACAACGGCTTTACGTGCCTGCCGAAGCACAGAGGAGCTCGAGATGTTTTTATTTTGACCATCTGTCCTATCCAGTGATTCGGCATTAGGGAAGTTACGACCGAACACCTTAACGCCTTAAAGCACCGTAAAACCAGACACAATTGAAAATCAATTGTTTCGCGACCGCCGGCGGTCTTATGATCCTTGACCAATTAAGCCGCTGCTGCGCTAAGCTGTGGTCACATTATGAGTGACCACTTTCAATTTTTTTATATCTTTACTAATATTATAAAGAGGAAAGATTTGATTGTTTGTTGGCATTGAATAGGCTCCGAAACTACTAGACCAATTTAAAAAATTCTTTCACCGTTATGAAGCTACACTATCTCCGGGTGACATAGGCTATTTATTATTTTCAAAAATTCGTCACGGGGTACGGGGTCCATGCGGACGAAGTCGCGAGCGGTCCGCTAGTCATCCATATTTGCAAAGTACTTACATACTTTGAATAATTCGTCGTCCTTTTGTGACATTTATTTTTATTAGTGTTTAATCTAAATTTTAACGCAATACAAATACCTACCTACCTACGGGAATCGACATGTTGTTCGTTCATTGTTCGAAACGTAAGGATAAAATAATAACGTTAAACGAACGTGAGCCGAACCGCATAAATTGTGTCATTTCAATGGCATCAATAAATTAGAATGTTAGCGTCCTACGTACGTAACCGTTTACTTGTAAGAATCGGCACAAAGAGGCTTAGTTCGCAGAACATTTCTTTGCTTGTTTTCTGTCCGAGACAACTGAAGTAGATCATACGTAAGTCCTCTTATGTCTGAGGGCTGCTCTCTTTCTCCGAAACGAAATTTCGGCGGATTTTCGTCTGCTGTTTATAGCGCTTTCCGTTATTTTTAAATTTTAATAAAAATTCTAAAAATTAATAATCTAATCGCCAAACCTATTTTGTATAAACGAAATTTCGGAAATAATGGAAACCGAACTAAAATCGCCCGAAATTTAGTTTCGGAGTAAGAGAGTATAGGCTCTTTGAACTTGGACTAAAGTTAACACTAGAGTTAGTCATTTAAATGGACAACAATTATTTTAACACCATACCTGTCTATTGAACCCCATGAATGTTCTACGATTTTTTGTAGTTTTTGAATAATAATTTTTTTCGTTATTTTAAATGATGCAACGACGAGACGGCTCTAAAAAAATTATATCTTTTTTTGGGTCCACTTTTCTTCGATATATTTTTTTTAATACAATGCCTATTGATTGCACGAAAACACCTTTCGTAAGCCCGCGTTACAATAACCGATATCCTGGGTTCAATTTTCAGGTCGGGCAAAGTATGTTTCGGATTTTCCCATGCATAGCCCGGGTTTGTAATACCAGCCCGCATTTGGCAGGCGTGGTGATTAAGAGGAAACACTACGTTGACGTGGCATGCAAAATTCTCCTAAGAAACACAGCTTTTTAATGTTTGGGAAAATTGTCATTATTATAACTCGTCTCATTTTTCAATATAAGTAGATAGACATTAGTCGCCTAAACCGTTTTTTTATTTTCAGACCACCTTTTAAAAAAGGTTGCTTTTGTCAATTTAGAGTGTCTTTATGAGAATGTGACATTTTGCTAGTGTGTCATTTTGAGAATGTGACGTTTTGCTAGTGTGTCATTTTGAGAATGTGACATTTTGCTAGTGTGTCATTTTGAGAACGTGACGATTTGCGTCATGATGACATTTTGCGAACGTGTCGTTACACGCCGAGAGGACAAAAACGACGTTTCGTAGTCCCCTGTTTCCTCCTTCAGAACTGGACCAATTTTTATTACTTTTTCAGCATTGGTTAAAGAAAAAGATTTTCTGTCTATATGTTTGATTTTTTTGCATTAAGTCATTAATTTAATAACTAGGAGCGTTCAAAGTTTAGCGAAATCACTCCGTTTTAAAACGTCTTCAGAAACATTAAGTCGCTGGTTTAAAAAAAATCAAACATACAGACACAGAAAATCTCTATCTTTAACTGATGCTGAAAAAGTAATAAAATATGGTCCAGTTCTGAAGGAGGAAACAGGGGACTACAAAACGTCGTTTTTCTGTGTTTTGTATGAGAATTTTGCATGCCACTTCGACGTAGTGTTTCCTCATATGCCAATACATAACCAATACAAATATAACGGCGATTGTAATTCTTGGTCGTCATTCTCAGCCATAGTTCAGGTAGGCGTTCGTAGGATAGTGTCGGTTGCAATAATAACACTTAATTCAATTGGGTACCTACTATGTAATTAATCACTATTCGCTATACTTTAACAATAAACTGGGTAGGACGCGCGACAGTTTCTATAACGTGGTGTCTGTGTGGCTGCTACAACGAGACTCTGTTTACTACGGTTCACCAGGACTACTCTTTTGTTCATGGTGTCTCGGAAGTAAATAAACCTTGAAAGCTTTCTAACATCTTTATTTCAACAAAACTTTCACAAGCTCTAAATCACTTTTCTAGTTGTAATCCATAGACAATCTGGTAAGGTTTTTTACGCTATTTATTACGTTAAGGCAACATTCACAGACCTTCTTCACCTAAACGCTGTGTGTTTTAGAAAAACATAATAATGACGGAGGTCTTTGCCCAGCAGTGGGACAGATTTTAGGCCACACTTTACTTTTTATTGAATTTTAAGAAAACTTACTTAAGCGGGTAAATATTACTTAGACAGTTATAAAATCTTAAATAGGCGCGGAAACTTGGAGGTCATTATAATGTATTTTTCATACCCAAACCATTGTTTAAATATTGGTACCTAATGTAGTTATTATTTATTTTCACAAATCTCTTTTTTATTTTTTATCTTTGACCTTTGTTTATCTAACGCCCTGAAAAGTCGAAGTGGGAGTTAAACCACCAATTTCGTTGTAATCCGAAGGACTGCTCTTTCAATCAGGTTATTTATAACTTTTAATCCGTCTGATAGCATTCACAATATCTTCCCAAATAAATTTTGGCGTTATTTGTCAAATTATAAAATTGCGATAACTTTACACCACTCTACATTAGTTACCACAATTAATTGTATTAGATAAACCCTCAAACAAAATTGATATACTTACCAATAAGAAAATACTGCGGTTTTAATCAAGACAAAAAGTTATTATCCAAGTTTGAAGTTATTACCTATTTGCATTTCCATTACTTACCGTTCTTAATAAAGTGTTAATAAATGTGTAATAAATAAACTTTTCATGTAGGTATGTGTTTATACATAATATATTCTGATGTGAGAGAAATCTTACTCAATAATTAATTTCAAATAGATTTTACAGGAGGAGCTCGATGGCGCAGCGGCTAGCGCGTTCGGCTGGCGATCTTGCTTGCTAAGCAACTTTCGCAATGCCGGGTCGCTGGATGGGTGACCAAATTTAAAACATCTCGAGCTCCTCCGTGCTTCGGAAGGCACGTTAAGCCGTTAGTCCCGGTTGCTATCGTAAGATGGCAGTCGTTAAAACCCACCAACCCGCATTGGGCCAGCGTGGTGGGTTATGGCCCAATATCCCCACGTGCTATTGTTCACGTGGGAGGCCTGTGCCCAGCAGTGGTACGTTTATAGGCTGATGATGATGATGATGATGATGAGATTTTACATACAACATCAATCAAGCATGTCGGCCATCAACTTAAAGTAAAACCATAAAAACAAATTATATTACCTGCACCAAGAACTTACAACAGTGCCCGTAATATTCCTGCACGCGGATAATATTCCAATTTTGTGGTCAAACTGTCTAATAGATGGATGAATTAATGGGTTATTTTATTAACGCAAAGTAACAGTATCCGACCCTAAACAATGCATATCATTGTAGTCCAAAACTTTGAAATTAGTTTCAAACAATAACGTAACTGCACAAAGTTCATTCAAGTGTCTCTCGAGTTACATTTATCATAGTAAACTTTCGCAGACCATCATTTCAGTAGGTAGCCTGTATTACAATGGCTTAACGTCGCAAATGTATCGTGTCGCCCACACTACGATGCAGTCACATCGAGTACCAAATACTCGTATATCAAGCACACGGCCCCACAGGTGATATTTGTTCGCACACTATGAGACTAACTTACACAGACGACGTATGAATAAAATTACTCTGTGTGTGCTCTGCGGTGCGCGTGGTATTTCCCTAGTTTTCTCCTGTGCAGAGAGTGAATTTCATCTCAATCTGTGTTGAGTTAAGTTTGATTTTCGTTTGCTGCCGCAGCGTGTATGCCTCTGATGCATTTATGCGAGCCTGGTAGCGGCTAACACACACGTCGCACCGGCGTGACTCTCGTTCCATATATCAAGGTCAAATAGACATGTATGCATCTGCCGATCGCTGTCTCCCTCACACATCATGGTATGGTGTTAATATGACAAGGTTTTCTATGTGTTTGAAGTTGTTACTGCGAAGTCTAGACGACGAAGACTTTCTTACGGATACCATGCCACCTAAACTTGATAGTAAGGAACGAAACAGAAAATGTGGGTTGTTGCATTGATCAAACAGAAAATAGTTAATAAAAGCGAAATAATACAACCTATAACAAAGTTTTAAATAATCCATTGATATGTAAAATAGTCATGTTTTGATAAGCAAATACAAACATATTATTATTTTCTTGTTTATTTTCTTTAATAGCTAATATAAAAACATTACTATAAAATTAAATAGATCTGAAAAAAATACCAATTATAAATGAAAATGAGTCCCATCAATAATCTTGTCCCCACACTTTTAGACCACAGCGTTCCCTAATCAGTAATCACGCTATTCCACTCTTTGTTGCATACATTCAGTTCACACGATCGCTCAGCTATTTCAAACCTAATTTATATGCAAAAGCTTCTCTGAGATCGTATTTCACGTCCACGGTGCATCGTTAAAGTTTGAGTGCTAGGAAGAGACTGAACTTAAAGGAAAAGTTACATGCCAGCTTCATACTTTTACAGCAGTTTCCTGGAGTGGAAGGGCCTGGAAGGCAAAGACGCGGTGACCACAGATTTCGACACTTATTTACTTACTCATTAACTTTTATTTAAAAAAACGCCTCCGTGATCATGCACTCGGTTCGATATGGAGGCTGACTGGAGGTTCCGGGTTCAATTCCCAGACCGGGCACAGTACGTTTTCGGATTATTTAATGCATTTTTTGTTTTGTAATACATACCTAAATATAATCACGATTATTATCCCCGAAGGGTTAGTCAGAGACTAGGCAATGAGGACAGCAAACTCAGTCCTCTACTTTTCACCAAAAGTGACTGCACATGTGCTCAGCGTGAAAAGTGGTGAGCCCATCGCCGCTCTACGCTGTTGGATGTATGTGCAGTCTTTAGTCCGTTAGTCGCCTTTTACGACACCCAAGGGAAGAGAAGGGTAGTATTCTTTAACCGCTACGCGACAAGGTTTGTAATAACTAATCCACAATTGAAAAGCGTAGATAATTAAATCAATACCCATCGATTGTCGATGCCTTAATTTCAATGATGCGCCTTTGCCATGCAATGACACAGTTTAAAAACTGTACTTTACTTCATCATCAGCCTATTACGTCACACTATTGGGCACAGGCCTCCCACTGGACAATAGCACGTGGGCATATTGGGCCATAACACACCACGCTGGCCCAATGCGTGTTGGTGGGTTTTAACGACTGCCATCTTACGACAACAACCGGAACCAACGGCTTAACGTGCCTTCCGAAGCACGGAGGAGCTCGAGATGTTTTTAACTTGGTCACCCATCCAGCGACATTGCGAAAGTGGCTTAGCGAGCAAGATCGCAAGCCGATTGCTCCTCTCCTCGTACTTTACTTAACTTAGTTTTATAAAATTATTTAGATATTATGCTAATGGCATTCACGAAAACGTCTTCGATCTATTCCGAGTACGTTCCTGTGAACTTTCGAACTCCCCTTCCAGCTGGCCTATTTGCTCTCGACTCCTGCACTTTAAAAATTGAGACAAACTCGACCATACTTCGAAGAGTCGACTAGAAACTATAAAAAGGAGGATCTGCCGGATTACAATCATTAAGTGACCCTCATTTTTACAGGGAGCGGTTGTAATATAAAATTCAATCGACCCGTTTAAAAATAGAGTAGGTACGTGGTTTAATGCCAAAGCAACCAAGCAAAAAAGCAAAAAAGCAAAAGAATATTTAAACTTAATTGAACTAAAGTATAACTGATTATCCAGTCCCAGTTCTAAATACTAGGCGATAGTTTAGCAGAAGTATTTTCGATGTATTTTCTTTGAAAGTGTTTTTCTTTATCAATAAAGCCAAACGCAATTACCTGTACCTATATCGATATTATATTCATCGATAATACATTGCAAGATAATTTTGTTAATAAATTTATTTGTTTAAAAGTAATTATTAAGATATATTATGTAGTACTAGCGGCCGCTCGCGGTTTCACACCCGTGGGAATATCGGAATAAAAAGTATTCTATGTGTTAATCCAGGTTTTAAACATCTGTATGCCGAATTTCATCCAAATCCATTCAGTAGTTTTTAAGTGAAAGAGTAACAAACATCCATCCATACTTACAAACTTTCGCGTTTATAATATTAGTAGTCAGATTAAAAGAAGCAAAATGTTCTTTTGAAGCTTGTGATGGTAACCATCTTGCATGTCAAGCTACTTTCGTAATGGCAGGTCACCCCGGGTGGGTGATCAAATTTTATATGTCGAACTCCTATGTGCTTATTTATACATCACGCGGCGTCACCTTCAGTTATTTTGCGAAATCTTCAGATATTTGACGACCTCCGTGGCCGAGTAGCTAGCACGCTGGGTGTGGCGTCGCGCCATCTCTGAGGTCTCGGGTTCAATTCCCGGTCGGGTCAATATAGAGAAAAACTGTTTTTCTAAGTTGATTACGGGTCTGAGTGTATTTTATGTTTAAATATTCATCCCGTTATCTTACCATATTAACGAGTTTCCAAGGAATACTCATCTTGGTCTAGATAATCGGTGTGAGCGTAAAGGTGGTGTCAGCGTCAGGTCGCAGCATCAGTAACGCCTGTCACTGACGCTGCGACAGTGCGACAGTATAAGTTACTATGAAAATGTATGAACCGGGCGTTCGAGCAGCGCGGCATGACAGCGCCACTGACGCGCGCGCACAGAAACAGATTCTTTGAAAAAGACAAGCAAATTTATTAACTCCAAGAAAACGATTTCCTCCCTATATACGCTAGAAAAAATTTACTTGTTTAGTAGCAAAAAAATATCTTAAAATTGTTTATTTGTAACCAGACAAATTTTTTTAGAGCAATAATAAATTGATTCACTCAAGAATTACAGTTATATTGCAAATAAAATAAATTCTTCAAGTGAATGTATTTGTTATTTCCATAAAGACACAAATTACTTAAAATAAAATATATTATTCTTGTTTCAAAAAAATATTTCATTGTTACTTATACATTTACTGACTAAGGCTGAGAATGCGAAATGATAAACGAAGAGATCATTTATTGGATTTATATTATATTTATATATTTTCTCTTGACTTCAATAATTGAGAATCTTAAACTAAGATAATATTTATTTACTTACACTGAAACGAAATTTCTTAATAAGTTGTTATAAATTTCATTATGCCTGGATGGTTATGTCTTAAACCAAGATTTTTTTACTTAAAATTAACAAGACTATAATATTAAAATAAGATTTTACTGTCTAAGTTACAGCATGGAGTTTACTCAATTAGAGTTACATATTTTCTTCGAGAAAAGGATTTTTTTCTTAATATTATTACGATTATGTTATTAAAGTAAGATTTTACTGTCTTAAGTAAAGCGATGAGTTTATTTAATTCAAGTCATGTCATTTCTTTGAAATCAGTACTTATTATACGGGTGTAACAGGAATGTGCATCACTTTTTGGAGTGAATATGTACACATTTGCCTATTATGAACAACAGTTTCGTACAATTTGGTCACTGAGCTCAGCCAAAATATATAAAAATCAATAAATAAAATGTACGAAACAAGAAATTTTTAAGTTAGTAAAAGTTGTTCGTATGGATGAGTACATTCACCCCCTAAAAATCCTTTTAGTAATCCTAATATTCCTTTTAGTTAGTTATCATAATAATCCTTTTAGTTAGTAATCCTAACCGTATTATAAGTACTTATTTCAAATAAATGAAATGACTTGAATTAAATAAACCCAAGACTTTATACCTAAGACAGTAAAATCTTACTTTAATAACATAATCGTAATAATATAAAGAAAAAATCCTTGTCTCAAAGTATTATTTACTAAAACGTTATATGAAACATTGTAGATCACTATCGATTAGGGTCACCCCAACGTTATTAAAATACTTTAGGCAATAAAAACCAAATTTTCAAATATGTAATATATTTTCATAGAAATAGACAAATTCTTCATTACACATAATATTAATTTACTTATCATAAGATTTACATGATATTATTAGTTTTTTTATTACCGTAAAACCATCCAATTTTGCCACGTACGGATATTTTGCCCGCTGAACCAAAAATAAGCTCATTCGAAAATAAAAATCAAACTATTCTATTTCTATCGGTTTCGTCTTTTGTAGTAGAAAGTAGATTTTAATCATGGCAACATAGTGAATTGCTCTTGTCTCTGACTTCACTTAGTATCTTATCAGAAGTTGTCAAAGTGCAAGTGTTTTTGTGGCGGGCCAATTATACGTTCAGAGTTTTGGAAATACTGCTCGATGCTGAACACAAAGGTGAGTTATTCTTGTAACATGATATAGAAAAGGGTTTTTAGAACATTTCTGTTATGCATTCTATTCGCTAATGGGCAAAATAATACGAATAATTTGCGTCTTCCAGTTGTCAAACTATGCTACTATAACCGCCTCCGTGGTCTAGTGGCTAAGCCACCGGTTCCAGACCGGGTTCGATTCCCAGCGGGGGGTACATTTTTGTGTGCTCGGTTTGGTTGGTGGTAGGGCTGTTAAGCCCGCCTGGCTAGCTACCACCATCTTATCCAAGTCTGTCGCCATAACAACGATGTTTATAGCATAGTTGTGTTCCGACAGTTAGAGTTAAGATAACCAGTTCCTCAGTGGTTGAGGATTCCGGGTGAAGCGCGCTTCCACCTTCGGCCTTATCGTCACTTACCATCAGGTGAGATGAAGGCCAAGCGCTTACCCGTTACACGTAAAAAAAAAAAAAAAATTTGCCCGCTCTAAAAATTGATTAAGGGTTCTCAACTGGTAGTATATTTTTTTTAATTCTAGCAAGTATTTCTAATTTACTCCGCAAATAAGAACATTTCTATATTTTGAAAGGGTAACGTCACTCAAGAAGTATGTACTTACGGTACTTTATTTCGTTGTTTTTATTTTTGTTTTTATTAAGGAAATACTTAAATATGTTTTGGTTTAATGGGTACGGGTATGGGTATCTATTCTATGCATATGGGTACTCAATTACTCATGTCAGTACTATTATTTAATCATTTGTTTTTCAGAAATAACCACATTTTAAAGTTTTAAACCTTGAATTCGGGAACGTAAATTGAGGAGAAGAGTGGCACAATTGCTTGTGCTAAGTTTTTACCAGAAAACGTAAAAGGGACTAGATAGTCCCTAGATAAAACTTTTAAAGTAAGTTATTAGGTAGGTACCTAATAACTTACTTTAAAAGTTATAGTTGTATATATTTTTTATTGCTGATTTTTTGGTTTTTTCATTGATCTTGTTTAGAGTAATAAATATAAATTTATGCTATAAACGCTACCACTTTTGATTTTCATATAAAAATAAGCATAATTTCATCTTATTGTTAAAAAAGTGCCATAATATTATTTATTTGAGATTTCTTCTTATAAAAATTGTCTTTAAGTATCCATTACCTAACATCCAGCTTTTTGACAACCCTAACACAAAAGTTGTTTGTATGAAAAAAACTGAATATTGGCGGATAAGTTTGCCCACTTGAATAAATCTGTTTGCCCACTTGAATACAAACAAAATATTAAAAAATCGGGCAAAATTGGACGGTATTACGGTATAACAAAACGAAAATAGTCAGGCCCCTCACCCCCCCCCCCCTCCTCCCAATTCCTATTCCTTCCTTAAACCTATTCCTCAGCATGAATAATACAAAAACTGTCTGTTATATGGAATTCAAATTACGTTTATTCATAAGACTTATTCTTTGGTTCTACAAATAAGTAAATTTCATAACAAGATTACGTCAAATTGATAACAAAATCAGCTGAATTTTTAGCTAACCCCTCCTCACTTAGAACATTTGAATCCTTAAATTAAATATTTATAAAGTCTGAGTTAAGCTTTCTATTGTTAGTCAGTAGGTGCCCACCCCAAAAAGTTTAGTGTTATTTTACGAGAAAACCAATAAAGCGATCCGTCATTTTCTCAAACATTTTATAGGTAATTTTCTTTACCTGAAGAATATCTTTGTATCTTTCTGTTTAAGGTGCTATTACTTTTATGGCCTACAGAGTATTAAACAACCAATTTTGACTGGCGGTGAAGATACCACTTTAAACATTGCTGGGTGAAAACTTTATTACTCTTCAATCTCTTTATTTACTGACAATCTTGCTTATAGAATCGATATATTTTACTGAGTTAGACTAGACTGCTACTTAGAAGAATCTTAAAATAGTAACGTTCATGAATGTAACAGTAATAGTAATTAGATACATAGGAAATTTACATTTATTTCGAAAGTAAAAATCGCACTTGTTTTTAATGTTTAAATCAGTTTGCGCAGTAAGAGCTTTAAAGGAAATAATTTGTTTTTATTATAATTTTTAATTATACCACATATGTTAATTTTTTTTAACTTTACATGATTTTTTAGGTATGAATTTTATACAGTGTGGTACCGTACTTCCTTACTCTTACAAAGTAGCTAAGACTTTTCAAATTATTTAAATATTTAATATAACATTTTTTAATAACAGTTATACCTATCTTAGAGTGTATTATAGTTCTCTCCACCCGACTGGTTGTCTGGCAGAAATCGCTTTTAGCGATAAGACCGCCAAATTGTAATTGGTTTTTCTTTTTTTTTTCTTTTTATGTTTGCTCTTTTAGGTAAATGTTTGTGTTATTATGTTACAATAAAAGTTTTATCTATCTATCTACCTAATGTTCATCAAATTAAAAGTAATGAAAACGAGACGAGCGTTACACACGCTGCGTCGCTTAAGGAAATGTTCTTGATAATATAATTTCACAGCTACTGTTCCATTTTCACGTGCTTCGTAATATATCAGGATAATGTATCTCGTGGGCATAATATTCTTGTTGTCAAACCATTTCAGAAAACACAATTGAATAAAAATAGCTTGAACGTAGTAGGCTACGTTCACATAATTGGACATAATTTAATTGCACTTGAGACTGCCTTGTGAACAATAGTTACATGAAATCAATTTATCGGTTATTTATTATTTAACTAGTTTTGTTTTGTGTTTGTTAAGCTCACTGCCCCAATAAAATACTTATACCAAACAATGATACAATCATAGTAGCGAAAACATTATACCAATTATTCTTTATTCATCATCATTGATGTTTTAGAAACTTTCAAATTGACTTTACTATAATTAAAAACCAAAACGAAATCTGTTCAAATCCGTGCATTATGAAGAAATAAACACAATTTACTACTCTTTTGTAGCGATGACTGTATTACAATGATGGAGACCGAATAAAGGCTTTCTTTACGTATATATACTTAGCAATGACTGATTGAAAAAAAAAGTTACTCAAGAAAAACTGAACTCCTTTTTGCAAATTAGTATTTAATATGTACCTACTCATAACCATGACTCTAACGCATTCAACAATAACTGCATTCGCAAATTTAAATATGAAAAGTACTCCCCGAGTCGAGAATCGAAAAATTTACATAATTATAAATACACTAGTGGCCGTTCCCGTGGGAATATCGGGATAAAAAGTATCCTATGTATTAATCCAGGTCTTCTAGGTTATAAACTATCTGTATGCCGAATTTCATCCAAATCCATTCAGAAGTTTTTACGTGAAAGAGTAACAAACATCCATCCATACTTATAAACTTTCGCGTTTATAATATTAGTAGGATATAATCACGACTATTATCCCCGAATGGTTAGCCAGAGAGTAGGCAATGGGACTACAAAAGCAGTCCTCTACATAATCCACTTTTCACCAAATAGCGGCTGCACATGTGGTCAGCGTGACAGATGGTGTGCCTATCGCCGCTCTTTGCTGTTGGATGTATGTGCAGTCTTTAGTCCGTTAGTCGCATTTTACGACACCCAAGGGAAGAGAGGGGGTGGTAGTATTCTTTCACCGCTACGCGACGCGGTTAATCGGAATGATTAATATGCAAAAATTAAACAGTTACTTAATTGGTTGTGTCTATCGATCAAGTTAACGATAAGATTAAATGTTATTCTAGAAGAAACACCTTAAAATTGGGACTTCACAACGTCAGTCGGGTCAGCTACCTCTTTCTTCTGTTCTGTGGCTAGTACATATTAAGAGACAATATGGTATAATTAGGAATCAACACATAACAGTAATTATCTATTCCGTGGAATAAAACAACATCTAGGTAGGTATATTAATAAAAATCAATTGGCGAAATAACAAAACGAAAAGAAAATATTCTGTGTCTCAGGTGGATACGTTCAGATCTCTAAGACTGTAAATTCTAAGACACTGTTGCTATAAAAACAAAGTCAAAAACGTTGAAAAATTTCGTAAAGCCTAACCAATACCTCGGTGGCGGATTGATCAACGCAGCCGCCCGTGTTGCGGAGGACGCGGGTTCCATTCCCGCCTGAGGTAGACATTTTTTTAACGTTTCGTTATCTTTAAGTTTATTTGAGCGTTTTTAACGCAAAATAATAAAATATTACGAATCTATTAATCAGTCTTATCTTAACTGAATTTTTAAAATATTTGTAAAATATTTTCGTTCAGATCTCTAAGAATGTAAATTCTGAAAGGTTTAATAATAACACATTGTTGCTATAAAAACATAAAGTCAAAAGCGTTGAAAAATTAGGGAAAGGTGTAGAAAACTGGATTAAAAAATCTTCTTATAAAGTTAATATAGAAGACAACAAAGAGGATTTAACAAATTCAAAATAACAATTTGACAGAATGGAGTTTAGAATTGTCAGCTTGACGTTTTTGTTCAGTTTCTTTTGTTGTTCTAATAAAATGTTAGTTTTCATTACGTAAATAAACACTAAGTACATATTTTTTTTCTAAAAGTTGACACTTCATTCTTTAATTGTTAGGCGATACGAAGTTCGCCGACACAGCTCGTAGATATGACATTTGAAGTAACAATAAGAACGTAAATTAACAAAAAGGTCTAAAGAAATAATAAAGACAAAAATTCCTCAAAAAGTAAAACCTAATTATAATTAGATGTTTCTTTCTGGTTTTAGCCAAATTAGTAGAATGGTAACGACATAATTTTTATGTCCTACCTAATCGACATAATTATGTTTTAACGATCCCAATATAATTGCGGTATTCAAATGGCCCTACCGCGGGGCAATGTGGCATCTCCAGACATAAAAATAATGAAAGGAAATGCCATCACAATGAAACATACGAAGTTAATGGGGAGTGTCATGCAAAGCTAATAGGCGGTATAACGTAACGTTGTTTATAACACATTTGCTCGTAAAGTGGCTCTTATTACACCGATTTCAGCATCGTAATGTAGCTTATTACACACTAGTGCGATAATGTAAAATTAGTAATAACACACTAGTGCGGTAATGTAAAATTAGTAATAATTTGCATCTATGGACAACACAGACCACGCCCACACAGTCCACGCTTCAGCAAGACAGTCTGCACAAGTGCTTAGATGGTGAGTTTTTAGCCCGTTAGTCCCTTTTACGACACCCAAGAGAAGAGAGGGCTATTATTATTTTGAAGAGCCCATCACCGCTCTATGCTGTTAGATGTATGTGCAGTCTTTAGTCCGTTAGTCGCCTTTTACGACACCGAAGAGAAAAGAGGGGTTTGGTAGTATTATTTTGATGAGCCCATCGCCGTTCTGTGCTGTTGTATGTATGTGCAGTCTTTAGTCCGTTAGTCGCCTTTTACGACACCGAAGGGAAGAAAGGGGTTTGTAGTAATATTTTGATGAGCCCATCGCCGTTCTATGCTGTTGAATGAATGTGCAGTCTTTAGTCCGTTAGTCGCCTTTTACGACACCGAAGGAAAGAGAGGGGTTGATAGTATTATTTGGATGAGCCCATCGCCGCTCTATGCTGTAGGATGTATGTGCAGTCTTTAGTCCGTTAGTCGCTATTTACGACACCCAAGGGAATTGGATGGAAAGACTTCCTACCTTTCACATACCTATATTTTATCTTCAGCGGCGGCAGCGGCTTCTTGTTCAATAATTACTATGAAAGTTTAACAATAGATATGTCTAGTTTTAGTAATGAAGAACTAAACTTACAGTCTACACCACCGGAAATAATAAGTGAAGCACAAAATGTTATTGACTGCCTATTACCATCTAAGTCCAAAGAGAAATACATGTTGGCTTACCAAATATTATACATTAGAAAAGCAACAAAAACACGCAGTCATTTTCAGAAAATGTGTTTTCCTCGCAAATATGTTATAAAACGTCGTATGACATACGTGCGCTTTGATAATTACAGCCTCTGCTTTCTTGTAGCCCTCGTCTACGGCTCGGGCTAGCAATATCGCCTCTGCTGTATATTTCAACTTACCGCACTTATATCATAATGTACTATTACAAGATTGACGGGTTTTCTTATTTATTTCAGTAAATTCATTAATTTAAAACATATAAGGTGACTGCTACAAACCGCAAGAAATTTCAGGGGCTGGTCAGGTCAAGTGTTTTAAACATGACAAAAATGGTCTCATTGCAGACTAACGTAGGTACTTATCGCCCAGCTGACGCGAACGGGTCTACAGACGGCCGGCCGTTGCCCGCGCGTTGTAAATAATTGTTTTTAATTTTATTTTTCTTATGTTATTACTTTAAAATAAATTAGCTACTCAAATACTATCCAATTAAAATTCACAAAATGAATTATTTAAATAAAAATGAAAAAAAACGAATTCGTTTTTTGTCATTTATATCATGTTTCAAACACTTGACCTGACCAGCCCTTAAAGTTTTTGCGGTTTCTAGCAGTCACCTTATATAAATGAAGTCAGTTTGTTGTTGTTTTTTTATGTTGATGTTGTTGAAAGAAAGTTTAATTGTTGTCCTAAGAGGAACGGAAGCATTTAAAAAAAATCTTAGATGTAATATTTACCTTTTATAGAAATTAAAGTTCTACCGGAGACCGAATTAATTCCTATAAGTATGCATACATACGTCACGCCTGTTCCCCGGAGGGGTAAAGTGACCACATCTCCTCATTTATTTTTACTTCGCCTACTACTGCCTTCTACTGCTTGGCAAAGATCTCCTCAATGTCCTTCCAGTCTCTCTTTCCTTAGCCAGCTCTAACCAATACATATTCATTGTAACATATTAAAATTTCAATGAAAAAAAGTTATGGCATTATGTATGTAAAAAAAATATCGTTAGTGAATGTCCCAATGAAGGGCTTCTTAACCCTTGCCACATGAACAGTAACACATTGGTGAGATTGCGCCATACGACGGTGGGTACCACGCTGGCCCAATCCGGGTTGCTGGGTTTTAACGACCACCATTTAATTGGAAAATCCCAGACCAACGGCTAAAATTGCCTTTCGTCACTTATCCGGTGCCTCGGCCTTGCGAAAGTTACCTAACTTACAATATTGCATGCCGCTTACTATCAAACTCTTCTCGTTCTTTTTATTACCGGCTGGAAAAACGTTGCTAATGACAAGCTTTTTTTTCCCAAAAACGCCATCAATCTGTTTTTACTACCACAAAGGTAAACTTTAAAGGAAGGCATAGCAGAAAATGGAGTTAATTCCAAGGGTGCCCTTTGATACAAATTATGTTTTATCATGTTCGGAATGCGCTCTTAAGGGGAGGTCGGCCTTGTCATGTAATAACAAAATAGGGAGCTATTTTGTACTTTACGTGTCCTTATTTTTAACACAAATTGTGTTGTACCCCTTTTAATAACACTGAGAATTCAAAGAATTTCGTCTCGTTAATTTGTTCTTTCATTACTACGATACCGAATAGTAGGTTAGGTTCATTTTAAAAATATATGCCTAAATGATAATTGATGACTAACTGCTGCATGATGACGTTAATTAACGTTAATGATCGCTTAACTTATACCATTATTGTAAAAACATCATTTTTAAAAGCTTCTAATTCAAACGTCTTAAGCACTGATTTAATATGAAAAATTAGGTATCAGTACTAATTTGACCAAAAAATATTGTGGCGTGGGATGATTAATTGAATAATTCCTAGTATAAAGCAGCTAATAGATTAGAATGCTAGAAAGAAGAGCGCTGCGTCTTAGATTAGCCATTGACGAGCGAGTTAGATTAGAAGTTTGGAGCGATGGAAAGATGGACTTTGGATTGTTTGGAAAACCACAACTTTTTGTCGCTCCATTCATTCCGAGTAAGATTCCGCACACACTGAAAGTTATTAGATTATTTTGGAATTTTGGCGTGGAATGTTGTCCCACTTTAGGTAGTTAGGATGGGTGTGTAATGTTTAATATAAATACTTATGGTCTAACGTACAGATAATATAATATCATTTCATATAATTTCATTTGATATAACAACTAACTTAATATAATAAACATTTAATATAATTTTAGATTCTATAATTTCATTTGATATAATGTACATTTGATATAATAATCAAATGATATAAAACATTACTCATGTAATAAGCAAGCAGCATGCAAGCAAGCATGCAGCATGCAAGCAAGCATGCAGGATGCAAGCAGGCATGCAGCATGCAAGCAGGCATGCAGCATGCAAGCAGGCATGCAGCATGCAGGCAGACATGGAGCATGCAGGCATGCATCGTGCATCATGCAGCAGGCATGTTTTCTGTCACGGTTCCGGCGCTGCGGGATTATATTACACTCTAGCGTAGGGCAGACAAGTCTACGTGGAGTCGGTTTTGCCGCGATTCGTTTCTGTCACTGACTTTTTAGCACAACCATAACGTAAGCACAATGTATTAACTTTTTAAGACAATAATGAAATCAATTTAGGGTTAAAATGTTATTTTTATTTCTAAACAAAAATTATATCAAATGAAGTTATAGAATATGATTATTCTACCAATATAGCTTTATAGAATAAGTTGTTAGAGAATATGAGTATTATGTCAAATGAATAATATACGTACTGTTGTTATAGGAAGTGTATTTAGAACAAGTAAAAATTATATCCAATGAACGTTATGTTCTTTGAAATTAGTTCATTTGTCATTATATAAAATGATACGCACCCAGTTAGGATTCGCCTAAAGTGGGACACTCACGATCGCTGATCTTGACCCGAACAGTATGGGCCGGGTTGATCTTCTTATATCGCACAAATTCACGGGATTCGCAATGCGGGTTTTGGTGGTTACTTCATCGGGTTTCAGCTGGGTTTACATTATTTTTGCGCAAGCGGCGCTTTTACGGTAAAGTTTTGAGACGTTAATTACAGCTTACAGGTTATGTAGTATTAATGATAATTGGCAGTTAATATAAACACTGAAGTTTTGGATGATCACGTCTGTGAACATGTCTGTTGGACACTAAAGAATTTTTAAAATCATACATATCATCACAACATGGTTGCTTCCCGGAGGCGTAGGCAGAACTGCTTTCTATTAACTATGATTCCATACACCTTTTTAAAATAAAGACTCAGCTTATTAAGAACATCAAGATAAAATACACAAGAAACTAGATAGAGCAGTGCTAGAGCAGTTTGCGCGTTGTAAATTTGTAAGTTCAGCAACTTTTACAATGTGGGGTAACCGGATGAGTTATTACTTTTACAATGTGGGGTAACCGGATGAGTTATTACTTTACAATGTGGGGTAACCGGATGAGTTATTAATTTTACAATGTGGGGTAATCGGATGAGTTATTACTTTTACAATGTGGGGTAACCGGATGAGTTATTACTTTTACAATGTGGGGTCACCGGGTGAGCCATACTTTCCAGCTGCGGGGTTAATGTGAATTATATTAATTTTTCGCATTGTCACATCAATTTATCTAGCTCAAGTTAATGTTTTTTAATACTTGTTTTTATTAGTTAGATAATGGATAAACATAATATTTATACAAAGAAAACATCCAGACCGTTACTGAGTGGTAGAGCCACGCTGCGTTGCAGCACGCATTGGGCCGGCTCGCTACCACCCTCTCACGAATATCCGGCGTGAAATAATGGCACTTGGTGCTGTTGTGTTTCGTCCGGCCAGTGAGAATTCCGGAGGCCCTTCCCCCCTCCCCCCTTTCACAATTCCTATTCCTTCCTTAAACCATTCCTTCCTTACAGGCTGGCAACGCGTCTGCGATTCCTCTGGTTTTGGGTGTCCATGGGCGGCGTTAATTACTCTCCATCAGGTGACCCGCCTGCACGTTGGCCTCCCTCTTTTTAAAAAAAAACATTCTTAGAGATCTGAACGTATCCACCAGAATATTTTTTTAAACGTTTTGTTATTTCGCCAATTGATTGTTATTAATATACCTACATGTTGCTTTATTTCTACGGAATAGATAGTTAATTACTGTTCTGTGTTCAATCCTAATCATACCACATTGTCTCTCATTATGTACTAGCTAACAGAACAGAAGGAAGAGGTAGCTGACCCGACTGTCGTTGTGATGTCCAAATTTTAAGGTGTTTCTTCTGGAATAATGTTTAACCTTATCGTAACATCGATGGACACAACCAATTAAGTAACTGTTTAATTTTTGCATATTAATCATTCCGATTAACCGCGTCGCGTAGCGGTGAAAGAATACCACCCTCTCTCTTCCCTTGGGTGTCGTAAAAGGCGACTACGGACTAAAGACTGCACATACATCCAACAGCATAGAGCGGCGATGGACTCACCACCTGTCACGCTGAGCACATGTGAATAGTGGACATGGTAGAGGACTGCTTTTGTTGTCCTCATTGCCTAGCCTCTGACTAACCCTTCGGGGATAATAGTCGTGACTATATCTGAATTGACCCGAACGGAATTAGAAGCCTCAGAAATGGCGACGACGCCAGAACCGGCGTTCTAACCATTCGACCACGGAAGTTGTCATAAAAAGAGGTGTATGTATGTCACGGTTGTTGTCGTAAAATTCGTCGGCAGTTTTCAAAACCAACCAATGTGGGTTCATTAGTTGGTTCTATCTGCCCATGTGCTATATTTTTTATTAGCCGGTGTCAAGAAAAGTATAGAAATAGTGAAATATTTTCTTTATTTCCTATTTAGAGACGGGGAGGATGGTGTCACCGCTGAAACGCTCGAAATCGGTTTACCAACTTTACTTTCGTACATCACTAACCTCTTTCAACACGATCCTTTTATCAGAAAGAATTCCAAATAGAATGTGACATTCCAACATAATCTTGCTGTACAAAAAAGGGAACAAAAACAATATCGACAACCACCGTCCCATCAGCTTGGTTTCACACATGTATAAAACGTTTATAAGG
The DNA here is from genome assembly GCA_963921215.1 of Scoparia ambigualis. Taxonomy (NCBI): domain Eukaryota; kingdom Metazoa; phylum Arthropoda; class Insecta; order Lepidoptera; family Crambidae; genus Scoparia; species Scoparia ambigualis. Next base: position 7,478,901 of record OY992511.1, on the reverse strand, counting down.
GTAATACTAAACCGCATCGATGGAACACTAGACATACAGTAACCACCTGAACAAGCTGGATTTCGCCATAGTTTTTCTACAAACGATTACATACAAACACTAAACCAACTCCTCGAGAAATACAAAGAATATAATAAACCGTCGTACCTGGCCTTTGTGGACTACACGAAAGCATTCGACAGCGTTAAACATACCGCCATATTTACAGCTCTTCACAATCACAACCAACATCTCGACGTAACCTATATTAACCCGATACAAAACTTTTATAGAAATAGTTCTGCAAATATTAAATTTAACATAACAGGCCCACATTCCCAATTCTCAGGGAGATCCGCTTTCACCCAAATTGTTTACCAGCGTACTCGAATAAATATATTGAAAACGTTCAACCTCATGGGCGCCCAAGGGTATCGAGATCGACAAAAAGAGGCTAACTAACCTCAGATTTGCCGACTACATTGTTATTTTCGCCCATTCAGCTCTGGAACTACAAACGATGCTACAAGAACTGAGCACGGCAAGTTCGAAGTGGGGCTTGCAATGAATCGGCCTAAAACTCAAATAATGACCTACTAGAAAAATTTGGCGTGACGAACTGGACGCACACCAGGCTGACTAGCATGAGGTGGCTCAGGATAGAGATGGATGGAGGGACTTGAGGGAGGCCTTTGTGCAGCTGTAGGACAGTATTGGCTAGCTAAAAAAAACTATTAGATGATAATTAATAAATAAATATTAACCCTAAGCCATGTCAGTAAAAAATGGGATTCTATTAAGATCTCTCACTTGAGATAAGTTAAAAAATTATGTTGCACTGTTTTGATTCATTTGCCAATACTCATGCACGCTCACAAATACTATTTAAGTACTATTAAGTATTTTTTTAAAACTACTAGGTAGACACTTCAGTTTGCATCGAAGTGTTGTTTTGACTACTACATTTCTGTACATCAGTACAATTTGTATATCCGGCTTCTCGCTAATCGTATTAACAAAACATTGCACGACAGCGTAGCTCTCATTGTTGGCATCTCTCTCGCTTATTGTAATGTCAGAACGAGACAGCGAGAGATACGCACAAGTGAACACGTCGATTTGGCGTTCGGTGGCGCGAGCGGTGAAAGTTGGGTAACCTCCACACTTTCACTCGGCTAACCTTGGATTACGGACCAAATACGTAACGTTACAATGAATCCGCTCAACAACGTCACAATGCTTATGGGTCCGGTGTCGTAACTTGAAATAAATTAATTGGAATGGATAGAGTGTTTTCTTCCATTTTCTAATTTCTTCCGGTTAGTTAATTTTAGTGTTATGCTTTGTTGTGATGATAAGTATTGTTAATGTATAGAGATATCAAATAACATTTTTTTTACAAATCCTCTTGCATTGTCAATAATCGATCGGTCGATTCAAACCTGTCACTTGGTCTGTAATCAATCACGGTGAGACTCCCTGTGACCATTTAAAAGAGTAGTGTTCGCTTTAACTTAAGAAAACGCTATTACATAGGTAAGTATAATTTTAACTTCCAAGATCTAATCTAAAATTGGTACATGCTAGCCCCTTTGCAATGTGTGTAAAAATATACAATAAATTACCATTGTCGTTAAGGAAGAACAGTGTATAGCTAAATTCAAAAACAAATTGAAGACAAAGCTTATTTCTTAATGTTATTATTATTCTAAATGTTATATTAGTGAGTAACCCACATGAAATTGCTGACAAATTCAACCACTACTACGTAAGTTTATCAAAAACATCGAATACGCACATAGAAGAATCGCGCACACTATACAAAATAGATAATCAACCAACTAGCATATTCCTCAAGCCGTGCACTGAAAAAGAGGTTACAGGCATCATAAGGTCCTTAAGCAATACGAGGTCTGTTGGGGTAGATGAGCTGCCAACGCGCTTATTCAATCTGTGTAATAAACAATTCACACCAATAATTACCTATCTCATTAATTTATCATTTACGCATGGTGTATTTCCCGAAGCACTAAAACGTTCCATAGTTAAGCCAATATATAAAAAGAATAGCAAGAAAGATTTAAATAACTATAGACCTATTACACTAGTACCTATTCTTTCAAAAATTTTTGAAAAAGCTATGAAAAGTAGACTTTTGTCTTATTTAGAAAAACATAATATCCATAATTACATAATAGCCAGTCAACAATATGGTTTCCAGAAGGGTAAATCCACAGCTCTTGCCGGATATAAACTTATGTGCAATATTACGGGTAATATAGACAAGAGAGTTCCAGTTACGGTCGTATTTTTTGACATGGCTAAGGCCTTCGACCTTGTTAAACACTCTATCTTGATAAATAAATGTGAAAAGTACGGCGTTAGGGGTAATTTACTTAACTGGATTAGTAGTTACCTGACTAATAGAACACAGTGTGTACATATCACTAAAATCAATGGAAATAACGAAGCAATTGATTACAAATCGTCATACCTACGAAACAATTCTGGAGTGCCTCAAGGAAGCGTCTTGGCACCACTTTTGTTTCTATTATATGTCAATGATCTGCCTAAAGTCACCCGATATGATACTGTTCTCTTTGCTGATGATATATCACTTATAATACCGGATGATGATAATACAATTACCTACGAGGCTGCCATAAATAAAGCAATTGAAAATATCAACGAATGGTTACATGCAAACAGTCTTAATATTAATGCATCTAAAACCAACTATATACAGTTTTCAAACTATAAATCTAAGACTCATGTTCTTAATATAAAAAGCAAAGATAAAACCATTAACGAGGTCTATGAAACTAGATTCTTGGGAATTGTAGTAGACTGCTATTGTAATTGGAAAGGCCATGTGCATAGCTCTTGTAGTAAATTAAGTCGTTTTGTATTCGCTCTTTACCGTCTACGAAGAACAGCGGGCGAGAAAACGGCTACGGCTCTTCTAGCATATCACGGCTATGTGTCGTCGATATTGAGGTACGGGATTGTCTTGTGGGGAAACTCTACGGACGTTAATAAACTATTTTTAACACAAAAAAAATGTGTGCGTGCTATTGGCGGTGCAGGCCCTCGAGATAGCTGTAGACCATTGTTTAAAAAATATAGATTATTAACATTAACGTCGCTTTATATTCTCGAAGTAGGGTATTTCGTTAGGAATAATAAGGATTTATTCAGGGTTCCAGTTCAAAATCATAGACTGCGGCCAAGAGATCCATTCAAACTGGTAGTTCCTAGGTGTAATAGTGCTCTTTTTCAGAATAACTGCCATATAATGCCAATACGGATATATAACGCAATACCTGTTATTATAAGAAGGCACCCTACTACATTATTTATGAGAATGTTAAAAAAATGGCTTATTGACAATGGATTTTATAATTTGAAGGAGTTTTTTGACATGCAACAATCATAATTACCATAATCTGTTTTTAATTTATATTATTGTATTATCTATGCGCTAATTGAATTCTATTTTTCTATTTTAATTTAAATAAGTATAATTCTCAATTAATATAATGATCATGTCCTGTTTTAATTTAATTTTTAAGTTTTTGCATGCTGAGGAATCGGCAGAGCACGCCTGCACTATTAAAAAATGTCTGAATACCAATATTGTAAACCGTGTCTCTATAGCAAATAAATATTTCAAATATTTCAAATTTCAAATATTACACCCTGCAGGAATTTTTTAATGATTGAATTTTATTTATTTCCATTTTTATTAATTTATTAATTTTAGTTTATTTAAATTTAATTAAATTTTTTTATTTAAATTTATTATTATCTTTTTAATTAATATGTTTTAAGTTTAAGTTTTAAGTTTAATTATTTAAAAATGAATGTTGCCATGCCCTAACCGGGTTCGTGTAAGGACCGAAATTGCTTTTTCTAACAGCTATTGTAACTACCTACACGAAAGTGCAATAAATATTTATGATTTAACTAATATTGCATTCGGCTTAGTTGGTGGAAATGTCCAACTAGCTACCACCACAGTTCCGTCAGTAAGAGATAAGATAGCCCGTTCCTCAGAGTAGTCTGACGATAACAGATGAAGTGCGCTTTCAACTCGGACTTTATCCATCGGGTGAGATGAAATCCAAGCGCTCCGTTGCTAAAATAAGTTTAAAAAAACAATGCCAGTCACGTGGCCAGACATGAGTTCGTAACCTATGAAATATGCTATTCATTCCACTAAAATAGATTGTACTTAATTCTAACTAACCTCATCTTAACACTGTACTTAATAAAAGATCGTTAAAAAGATAGTTCGGTTAGTAATGAATTATAGGTCCGCGGTCAATAATTTAATCGAAATTTTAACTTTTTTTTGTTACAACCTCCAATGAGTATAGTTGTTAACATATCGGCCGTATTGCCTGCCCACTATCGATAAAAGTAACTGTACAATATAATTTGAATCTAACGTTTTACGAGCGATCTTGTAACAATGTTAAAATCTAAATGGGAGCAGTAATATTTAATTGTTGTAACAGTTTAGCTGAATTAAATGCTTAGACGGTATATTGTTCAACATACTGTGCTTGACAGAGTAATCAAGAATTAATGTGTGCTAAAATTAGAAGAAAAATTTGTTAATGCAATAGAGCTGTTTTCAATATCGTTAGTGAGTTTTTAAACAGGCTATATATTTTTATTGGTAGGTATCTATTTTATCTAAAGCCTTTGCAATATGTAGTAGGTAGGTATTCTTCTTCATCACGAAACTACTTTAAGATAATTTATTTGTTATCGTAGAACTTTTTATTTATACTTTGTTCTCCTTTCTTCCAGAAAAGAGGCCCTTTATGGCCTCTAATGTTAAATAATAATTTGTTTGGTATTGAATAAATTAATGATGAATGTATAGTTAATCTTTAACCTACGTCGTGATTTTCTTGTCACGCCGTCTGCGACATGTGCGGTCTGTGAGACCGCTTTATTATATTTATTTAAAAAATAATTATTTTATTACATGTAAGTACACAGTCAGGTCATAAGTATTGTCACACAGTAAAAACTTTTCTTTTAGAATGCTGGCCACAAAAAAGTTTATTGAATTCGAATTTCGAATTGTTCATGAAAATATTATTGTATACTTTTCTGAATTTTACTCATTTTTAAAGATGGAGTAGACGCTTAAAGAAGAACGTGCCCCCTTACGACTTGGACAAACACAATAAATAAGGATATGAAGACAATGGGCGTAAGCCTAGATATGACGCTAAATAGAAAGGAATGGCGCAAAATGATACGGAGGGCCGAGTCGGCGGCTGGGAAAAAGGCTAGGATGATGATGAATTATTATAGTACTCGATATTAGAACAGAATAGGTAGTTTTAGAAATAAAGATAATTATAAAAAACAAAATTTCGACGTTTTGAACATTATGGCCATTGAATTTTATAGTAAACATGTTATGGATTTACGGACAAAAAAAGTGGACATGTTTAATTTTAGATTTTCATAATTGATTTAGGAGAAGAAAATAAGTACCGTAGTCCGCACTTACGAGAATTGAAGATTGTTTTGCTTAAATTGATTTTAAGTAGGTACAACTTAAGTGAAACTTTAAAAGTGATATTGTTTTGTTTAAGCTGTTTTTCTTTATGTTTTAATAAGTCTAAATGGCTAACTATTGTTAGTCTTGTATTATCTTTTGATTTCTGTTTAATATTTTCAATGTGATTTGTAGTGATTTTTATCCTACACATTTTAAAAAGACATTAAATAAATGTCATTTTATACTTACATCGCTAAATGTTACTATAATTTGTAACTTTTAACAGTTATGATATTTTAATGCACCTGAATACATAGAACTAAATACAGTATTTAAGTCAAAATTAAGGCTATTGAAATAAATTGTAATAAGTACTTACTGCAATTTGGCTTTATAGGAAAATACTTGAATTCGAGACAGCCATACAATATCTGTTTCATTTACAGCGTTTTATCGTAACAAAAAAAAATGTGTTAATGCTGTAACCCACAGAAATATAGGTCAAAAGTAACTTCTAGAAGATTTTAGGTATTTATTTAGATACCAGCTCAAAAATAAATTAGTGTTCAAAAAATGTCCCTTGTAGGTTTAATACTCCCATATGTTCCTGACTAAGAAGGGCGTGAGGCAGGGCTGCATCTTATCCCCTGCTTTTTTAATATATATGGAGAGCACATTATTCGGAGGACCATCGAAGATTGGGAGAAAGGTTTCCCTATAGGTGAAAAGAGACTATCAAATCTTCGATATGCTGACGACACTGTTCTCCTGGCAACATTTATGGAAGATATGAGTGAGCTGTTCCAAAGACTCGTGTTATTAAGTGGTAACATCGGTCTCGCAGTGAACAGAGCAAAAACGAAAGTGATGATAGTAAATCGAGCCGGAAAGCTAGCAAATGTCACCTGCAACTTTTCTGGCATCGACATCGTTGACCGCTACATTTACCTGGGCTCTTAAATCTGCAATGACGGCAGCTGTGTCCCTGAGATAAAAAGGCGTATCGGGATGGCAAAGGATGCTATGACCCGTTTAAATAACATCTGGAAGAAAATAGGAATTGGTATCAAAACCAAGATCAGATTGATAAGAGCCTTGGTATTCCCTATCTTCTTGTATGGTGTGGTAACGTGGACAATTCTGGCCCGAGAAAGACAAAGGATTGATGCATTCGAGATGTGGTGCTGGAGGCGAATACTTAGAATACCTTGGACAGCAACGCACCAATGCATCCATCCTGACCGAGCTCCAAATAAGGACTCGCTTATCCACCATATGCCAATAACGTATTCTGTCATATTTCGGACACACAGTACGCAGAGGCGACGAAAGTCTGGAAAAACTGATTGTGGTTGGGAGCACCGAAGGCAAAAGATCGCGTGGTCGCTCACCAACAAGATGGACCGATCAAGTAAAGGACCTCCTCCAAATTTTGCACTGTCATAAGAGACGCGCTGGACAGGAGCCGGTGGAGGCAGATCATCCGCTCCAGATGCAACCCTGATGCTGACCACGATCCTCAGACATGAGGGACTGACATAGATGGATGGATGTAGATTTAATAATAAAGAAGATATGATTTTTTTTTCCGAGATGTCAAAAGTTTTTTTGCTCTTGTGGACATTTTCCATTTTGTGGGTTACAGCAGTTCCGCTTTTTTTCGTCGAATATGTGCTAATACCAATTGCCGAGATAAAATCTTTAGGAAAATCCATCTGTCTATTTCCGTATTATGTGTTCCGTGTTATGACTCTTTTTTATCGTATATTAGACATATCTAATATACGATAAAAAAGAGTCGTAGGCCAACGTCACAAACGGCGACTACAGGAGTAGATTGAACACTTTTTATCCAATTCATCCCCGCCCCCCTTAGTGGAATTAAATCCCTGATAAGCTGGTTTATCTAAATCGGATTCCGGTGTCTCACTGTCAGTTTCATGGTCACTTTGTTGTGGTACAAAGTCTTCGCCAACTGCATCGACCTCTGATCCACTGTCACTTTCGTGGAGCCAAGACTCCAAAACTTCTGCAAGTCGTAGATCTTACACAGCTAATCTCTTATTCTCCGCACTACCTGTTCCAAAAGACACTCCGATTCTTTTTCTAGGTTGTGATGGCCCAGGGTCCGTCATTTTTACGAAAAATCAGTCGTCTAAAAGTTTTAATGCGGTACAAAAAAGTTACGTAGTCTGCGACATGCGGACCAACGGACCGCGGTTGAACTTTATATCGAAATAACTCATTAGAATTGCTCCTGCCGATGCGACATCTTTCCGCCACGGCCCGAGCGCAACTAAACTAGAAGGTACCGAGACGTTCGGGTCACTCACGGGAGTGAGCAGAACATTACAATATAGAAGTTTCGAAAACCGGAGCGGTCTGTGAGACCGCACGTCGTCGGTTAAAGGTTAATGCATGATGAGATGACTTTATCTTGATCTCAGTAAAGTTCTACTTTAGCTTAATTACCCAGGTAAATTTTTTAAGAAAAAAAAATTATTATTTTTAAATACTATTTTTTTTTATGTACTTACTTATTGTTGCATTGTTTTGTTTCATTTCACTTGATGCTTCATAAATAATCCAACATTATTAATATTCGGCAAATCTTCAATCATGTTGTACCCCCTAGTAAAATGTCGGCTGTTTCTGCATGGTTGAAACATTGTGATTATAATAAAACGAAAGTCGTAACATAGCCGTAATACAAAGTTAAATGACAAAAGAACAAACAAATAGGAAAATTAAAAAGGCAATGTAACGTAAAATTAATATGAATATTAATTTTGGCGGCAGACAAGGCAATAAGTAAGGACCGCAGAAGCAGTCCACAGGCATAGTCCACGTTCCAACAAACTACAACTACACATGTGCTCAGCGTGATAGGTGGTGAGCACATCGCCACTCTGTTCTGTTAGATGTACGTGCAGTCTGTAGTCCGTTAGTCACCTCACCTTTTATGACACCTAAGGAAAGGGGGTTGGTAGCATTATTTTCGTGAGTACCTTTCTACCTTCGGTGATAAGATGATTGAAGGACCCTACACACGCGGCATATGTATTTTCTCCAATATACATACATACATATAATCACGACTATGATCCCCGAAGGGTAGGCAGAGACTAGGCAATGAGGGCAGCAAAAGCAGTACTCTAAAATAGTCCACTTTTCACCAAATAGCACCGCACATGGTGCTTAGCGTGACAGGTGGTGAGCCCATCGCCGCTCTATGCTGATGAATGTACGTGTAGTCTTTAGTCCGTTAGTCGCCTTTTACGACACCCAAAGGAAGAGAAGGGGTTACATTACATTTCATTGTAAAAAAATTGAAAATTACATATAGTTTTTTAGTTTCCTGACGTTGTAAACCCTTTACTAGGTCCGTGGTCACATGGAGACTTAGTGAGACTGACTGACTAATTGTGTAAACCTGAACGCACCCGGTTAAATATAAAAATAATTGACGGTAAGGAAATAACTTCTAACTATGAGACGGCCAACACCTCAGTCTCCCTGTGCCCACGGACCCTATAAAGAGCTTGAAACGTCAGGAAACTAAAAAACTATATGTAATTTTCAATTTTTTTACAATTACGCTTAAACCCTTGAAAACAATATTATTTATAACACATTTGCACACCGATTTCAGCATCGTAATGTATCTTATTACACACTAGTGCGGTAATGTAAAATTAGTAATAATTTGAATCTATGGACAACACAGACCACGCCCACACAGTCCACGCTTCAGCAAGAAACAACTGCACAGTCTGCAGAAGTGCTTAGATGGTGAGTCTTTAGCCCGTTAGTCGCTTTTACGACACCCAAGAGAAGAGAGGGGTTGGTACCTATTATTATTTTGAAGAGCCCATCACCGCTCTATGCTGTTAGATGTATGTGCAATCTTTAGTCCGTTAGTCGCCTTTTACGAAACCCAAGAAAAGAAAGGGGCGGGTAGTATTATTTTGATGAGCCCATCGCCGCTCTATGCTGCAGCATGTATGTGCAGTCTTTAGTCCGTTAGTCGCCTTTTACAACACCGAAGAGAAGGGAGGGGTTGGTAGTATTATTTTGATGAGCCCATCGCCGTTCTATGCTGTTGAATGTATGTGCAGTCTTTAGTCCGTTAGTCGCCTTTTACGACACCGAAGGTAAGGGAGGGGTTGGTAGTATTATTTTGATGAGCCCGTCGCCGCTCTATGCTGTTGGAGGTATGTGCAGTCTTTAGTCCGTTAGTCGCCTTTTACCTTGAAAGTTTAAAAATAAATATGTCTAGTTTTAGTAATGAAGAACTAAATTTACAGTCTACACCACCGGAAATAATAAGTGAAGCACAAAATGTTATTGACAGCCTATTACCATCTAAGTACAAAGAAAAATACATGTTGGCTTACCAAAGATTTATACACTAGAAAAACAACAAAAACACGTAGTCATTTTCAGAAAATGTGTTTTCCTTTCCTCGCAAATATGTTATAAAACGTCGTATGACATACGTGTGCTTTGATAATTACAGCCTCTGCTTTCTTGTAGCCCTCTCCTACGGCTCGGGCCAGCAATATCGCCTCTGCTGTAATTTTCAACTTACCGCACTTATATCATAATGTACTATTATTAACTCCAGACACATAACTTACTATTTAATTATTAACGGGTTAAAGTTACGTAGGAAAATAATTTTATATTATTGCCTCTACTGTGTGGGCATATATTCTATTTATTATATCTATAAAATAACGCTTTTTAATAAATATAAAAGTACCGTTATGACAGACACAGGAAGCGATGCAACTTGGTAGTTCAATAATTTTTCATCAACCATTCCTTCAAATGGGCAGGTAGGTATAAGAGCAACGGTCGGATTTATTAAATAAGTTAATGAAACGTTTTCCGTAGACTTAGTGCCTTTCTTACATTTAATCTGTGCAAAACCAAGCCACTAGGGAAATTATGAGATTTAAACAAGCTTACAAAATTCTGTACGATGAGGTTTTATTACTGAAGTAGAAAAATTACGACTAACATTCTTTTTGTTTACGTATCTGAGCGCACTGCCGTTTCTTCATGCGGAAAGATTGAAGTGCGATAATGTTATGTTTTCCTGTTGGATACATTGACTTATTTCAAAAAAGGCCTTAGTTGGCAGCCATTAACTTGCATTGATTTGGGCCGACCTGGTAGGCTATATGGCCCAATATCCATAAATGATTCACTTGATTCCTTTGCAATTAAACACACATAAATACACCTACCCCTTACCCCAAGACGAATTTTCAAAAATGTTCTTTATGCAAACCTTGTCCTGACAATAATTACAAACCAGGATTGGAAAAAATCATGATTTAAAAAAAATCGATTTTTTTGATTTATTATTATTTTAATTGATTTTTTTATTTATTTTATAAAAGTAAGTGATAAACCAAATTCACTATTATTAGTACTTACTGACAATTGAATAAACTGTATGACACAAATACTTTTAAAATTATTAAAATAAAATAAATATTTTTAAAATTTGTTGATTATTTTAAATTACTTTAAAAATTAATATAGTTAAATTTTGACCAAATATTTTTATCCAACTTTACAAGACTGGTTTCTGATTTGGTTTGCTACAGTTGAAGACAAATTTCAAGTAGGTATGCATGCAAGTCTTTTATTTTTTTGAGACTGATAATTCTGTGTAAGCCCTTTGACATTATTTTATTGTTAGTAACTACTAAGTGTGCTTATTTATTGTTATTTTTACTAAAGATAATATAACATTTTAAATTGATTTAAATCAATGATTTTTATTTTAAAAATCATCTAATTTAAATCAGGTTGATTTAAATCAGCCAACCCTGTTACAAACACATTAAAAAATTAGCCAAATAGGTATAGCCGTTCTGAAGTGATGCGTGAACAAGTAAGCATTAGTGGCAATTTTTGTTTTATTATTATAGCTACATAATTGTTTACTCATGAAAGTCATAGTCATCGGTGTAGACTTTCTTTTACAGCGTCAAATAAAAATTGGAAAATACCATTCCTATTGTAGAACACATGCCATTACAATTCACCCGTAACCCTCAAACCTCTAAGGCACATAACGACATCCAACAGGTTTGAAGAATAATAATTTACGTTATTAACATTACAGTACATTAACGATGTTTATTTATGGGACACATTATTAGAACGCTACTTACAACTAATCAGTCATCAATTATAATTTTCTTACAATTCTCACCTAATCTGACACTTCCTGTCTTGAAAGACGGCGAGATTATTATTGTTTACGAAGGAAATGGTCAATTACTGTACTGTTAGCTTTCAATTTGTTCTCGGCCAGTGTTTACTCGCTGTCCTGTTGCTTTAAGGTTACTTCGAACGTCTAATTTTAGCAAAATCTTTCAAGGTACCTTTCGCGTAGCGGTGAAAGAATACTACCACCCCCTCTCTTCCCAAGAGTGTCGTAAAAGGCGACTAACGGACTAAAGACTGCACATACATCCAACAGCATAGAGCGGCGATGGGTTCACCACCTGTCACGCTAAGCACAGGTGCAGTCGCTATTTGGTAAAAAGTGGATTATGGTGGAGGACTGCTTTGCTGTCCTCATTGCCTAGTCTCTGACTAACCTTTCGGGGATAATAGTCGTGGTTATATATATATATATTTATGTGTTTCAAGGAAACGTTGAATATTCAAAACTTCCATCTTTAAAAAACTGACAGACGAACCGTTTAACTAACACACATTATAAAGTATGTTACAAAAACTGTATCTATATTAAATAAAATCGATTGCCATAAATGTCGCGCATCACTTCAGGACGGCTGTACCTATTTGGCTAATTATATTTGTTTCTATTGGTTAGATAACAAATAAACATACTTATTGTATATAGAACGCACTCAGACTTGAAATAAATCATAGTAATTTTTTTCTATGTTGACATGTAATAATTGCCTTTTACTGTGGAAATATCACGGAAAAATACTAAAAAAAATCTTAGTCATCTGGGAATGCCGGAACATGATGGGCGTTATAACGGCCGGTAGGAGAATGCCCTACAATAGCTAGTTTGTAAATAAATAAATAAAATAAATTATAAAACTGTTTTAAGATATGTTTATACCTAAAGTTAGTGTTTTGTCAGTTTGCATCACAGAACAGAACAGAAGAATTTGTATATTAAGTAACGAAACTAGATTTGGGATGAAAATAAACATCTTGGTGGTAAAGTCCCAGTGTGGCCCTGGTATGGATCAAACCAGAAAGTCTCTTAGGGCTGACCGTTTTTACCCCCACGTTATAGACTTACCGCACATGAACTGTTTTCAACTATGGTCACCATTATACGGCACTATTGCTTCGTCGATGCTATAACCCACACGTTATAGACTTACCGCACATGAACTGTTTTCAACTATGGTCACCATAATACGGCACTATTGCTTCGTCGATGCTATACGAGTACAGGTGCCATAGCTACATAATTCTTGCTCAACAGACCGAACAGTGGAAGCAATTTTGAAAATCTATAATCACTGGCATCTTCATCTGTATCGAATCGATCTCGTGACAAGGAGTTTTATATGAAGTGAAAATCAGTATCGGTAAATTATTCCCTGTGCGATAAAATTTGGGTCACCACGATAGGCATCTTTGTAAAAGAATACCTATGAAGCATTTCATTTCACTGACGTTCACATTGCTTGGTTTATTCTTTTCGCTAGTTTTTTATAGGTAAAGTGCACAAGCAATTGAAAATTACATCGTCAAGTACAGAATGTATGAAACAAAATAATAAATCGGTGCCTGCCTACATATTGTTGGGGGCCTGAACCTATTTCCATTCTGGATAACTATTAGGATTATGATGATTACGCTCTTTATCATTTTGGTTTCCTGACACAGAAGGCACAACCACACCATCATTTGCCGAAGTACTTGGCATGGAAAAATATATCATGGCAACTTGATATATTATTCCAGAGAATCAGCAGGGTTATGATTTTATGTAGGACTAGGTTATGCTTTTGGCGAGATGAGAGAGGAGCGTCTGTTCAAAAGGTTCCTTCGTAAAAGGAGATAATTCCACCATAAAGGAATTTTCAGAAAACACGAAAAACTAATATCATGCTGAGTTTAGCTTATAGTTTTGGCTTTTTAAGGTGATAGGTAGGTATTACCACATAGTTCAGAAGATAGCCAAAAATATTTTTATTGATCATGGTATTTTTTTAAAATTTTTGAAGTTTGGAAATATGTCCTTTTGATCAGAATTTTAGACTTTTATTGATCTTTTATAACTCTTTTTGTTTAGGACGCTTTGTAAATATCTCCTTTTGAACCAGATTAATCTCTTTTCCCTCTTTTAAAATTGATATCTTTGACAGATTAAAGAAAAAAAGAAACAACGTTTCTATATGGTTCTTTAAAATTAAGGGTTTTTAGTAGATTTGATATGATCCGGTAAATGATTTTATCTTATATTTGAATGATTTTTAAGATATTTATCACCATAATCACAGTACTTTTGCTTTGCCATACATATTTACCATAATGTTGAATGATACAAACATCATAAGCATATTGAGAGCGTATATTCTTTTTGATTTTTAGGACAAAAATGATTTCTATTTTCCCTTACAAATACAGAAATTTATAGTATATAAATACATATTAGAGTTAGATATTTAAAATCGTTAAAAATATTCCTTAATGATCCACAATTATTAATATTATACATAGTTCTGAGGCATTTTTTTTATTATAAAGGTGGATTTACTATTTACTGAGTTACCACAGAATATTTGGCCTTGTTTGACATCACAAATCGATTAAAAAGATAATAATTGAAACAGAAATAAAATATCTTCTTTTGTACAGATCATTTTGGCACGGTGGTCATTTTGTATGAAATATAACTCCATTTGTTCAAAACGTTTTATTGTGTTATTTTTCTGTTAATATTCTTTGGAAATGTCTATCTTTGATTGAAACTGTGAGTTTGAACGTCGTTTTGCTATTGGAAATAACGCCTTTTGAAGCCAATTTTAAGCACTAAGTTGCGTATTCGAACATAGAGAGCAATAATACCAAAAAAAAAACAAAAAAATGGAAAGTGGATTTATCTCCTTTTGAACAGACGCTCCTCAGATACGGAAATGTCATATTCATCGTCTTCAGACAATATCTTCAAACAAACTACCCGTTGGCAAATAAAAAAAAAGAATCTTCGTAGGCAACTTTGACCTTCGCCCTTAGTGGTGTACTTGGGAGATTATGTATATTTATTTACCAAATCTCTATAACCAGAATTCTCACCAGTCACCTCATTTTGTGGTGGTAAAATTGAGACATCATTAGGAGTAAGAACGTAGTCATCAGCCGTCTATAAAGCATCTAATAATTCTTTTTTTTTTAACTTTGCCTCGTTGCAATCTGAATTTTGTTGTAAAATATGATAGACGCCCATTCTCCTGCGTTATAACGCCCATGATTTCGATAAATTTAGTAATTAATTGTAAAATATTTAATACAAATGTTGCACATAATCATTAATAACACTTACATCTTGTAAGATTTATATCTATCAAACAGTTATTTTTATACATTATAATACTACATAGGTAAGCATACTTTTTAGACGACCTTTTTGAAAAAAAAAACACTTAGTAACTTTCAAATACGAAAATAAACCATTATATTCAAACAATACAGTCACAATTTATGTACGCAATCCAGCCTCAATGTGTTATTACACATTAAGGCGAGATTACATTACATTTAATGAGACGAGAAAACATAGCAGTCACCGATCACATTTTTAAGACTAATCTGAGGCTACTTATAATTGGTTTTTCGTGGCGTTATAACGCCCCGTAGGAGTAAGTGGATTAATGTGCGTTTAACACATTAAAAGAGTCCTGTTAACCCATCCCGTTAATTTGTAATGACCGTCGGAGTGGGTTCACGTCAGTAGTCTAACGGAGATATGCGGATTGAACCACGATTTCGGCTACCGACGCCTCGGGTGTCACTTTACCTTACAACAACTTTACTATATTGTTATATTATTTTTTTTTGGGTTAATAAGGATCAAATAATCTCCAAGATACTTAGTTATTTTCCACCACCCACCCAAGATAGTTTTTTCCAACTTTCTGTTATCTTTGAACAACTTTACTATCTTCTTGAGTATGTATAAATGACTAAAAGTTAACCGATCTGAAGGGACGAAAATTACCTTTCTGTAGATAGTCATAGATATTTATTGCATCATGTTGTACATAGATCTTACAAAAAATATTAGTCTCAAACATGGCCCTGCAAGGGCATTGCAACAATGAAATTAATTAGGTACTAACTACATTGTAACTTAATTATTGCATATAATTGAAATCTTTACTTATTAACTAATACTATACTTAACTATTAAAAAACTCTGTTAAACTATAAAAACAATTCTCTGTTAAATATTTTTTTAACATTGTATAAAATACTCTTTCTTTTGAAACATTTTTTATTTCGGTAGGTATTTAGTTAAATATTTTAATTGACATGTGATAAGTGGATGAACTGACCATATGGAGTTTAGTAAAGGGAAGAGCCAGTCTATTTTTGTGTCTTAAATTTATTGGTTGTGAATATTGTTCTTGTAGGTATTGTCCAAAGTGCTAAAATGTTATTCGTGCTAAAATGTCCATAGTGCTATATGACTAATATAATAATGACTAACTATACATATTGTCCAACAATACCAGTACTAAAATGTCCAAAGTTACTAATAGTCCAAAGCATTAAAATTACCTTTTTGGACAACTACTCAAATAATAAAAGTCAGTATACTTACTAAATTGTATTTTTTTTAAACTTTTGCAATAACATTACATGGCGGACTTAATGCCTGAGGCATTCTCTACCAGTCAAATGCAAGCGCTACTCAATAAACATGAGCGTAACGCGCTTTAGAATAAAAACTGCGCGCCCTATATTAGGACGCGCTATGTCTGCGTGAAGCTGCGCGAGCGGAAGGCTCGCAATGTAAGTGCGACTATAAATCTAGTGCGACTATAAATCTAGTGCCTCTAATAGGCGATTGTGATCGACTGATAACTGATTGGGAGGGTCCGAAAGAATATTTTTCGGACTACGATAATGGGGCTTGTTCGCGGGCGCCGGCTCATAGTCCGACGCCTCGCGAATTAAATTATTAGAGTGATTCTCTGTGAATTTGAAGAATTGCACAGAGATGTCTTTGATATGTTGCTGCAGAGTTGGAAGTTCCAAATCTGTTATTGAGATGAGATTGAGATTGTAATATATTTGATGCACGTTGATGGATGACGAGTGATGAATTCATCTTCATCTCAGTAAAGTACTGCTTATGCCTAAGATTGGAATACCTTTAATCCGCCTCTGTGGTCTAGTGGCTAAGCCCCCTGGTCTCAGACCCAGAGGTCCCGGGTTCGATTTCCAGCGGGGGGTACATCTTTGTGTACTCGGCTTGGTTGGTGATAGGGCTATTAAGTCCGCCTGGCTAGCTAACGCCGTCTTATCTAAATCTGTCGCCATAACAACGATGTTTATGTAGCAGTGTTGTGATCTGACAGTTTAAAGATAAGATAGCCAGTTCCTCAGTGGTTGAGGATTCCGGGTGAAGCGCGCTTCCACCTTCGGCCTTATCATCATGTGTGGTAGTATTCTTATCATCATGTGTGGTAGTATTCTTATCATCATGTGTGGTAGTATTCTTATCATCATGTGTGGTAGTATTCTTATCATCATGTGTGGTAGTATTCTTATCATCATGTGTGGTAGTATTCTTATCATTATGTGTGGTAGTATTCTTATCATCATGTGTGGTAGTATTCTTATCATCATGTGTGGTAGTATTCTTATCATCATGTGTGGTAGTATTCTTATCATCATGTGTGGTAGTATTCTTATCATTATGTGTGGTAGTATTCTTATCATCATGTGTGGTAGTATTCTTATCATCATGTGTGGTAGTATTCTTATCATCATGTGTGGTAGTATTCTTTCACCGCTACGCGACACGGTTATTTCTTCAATACATTTTGAACTTTATCATTAAGGTTTTTTTTTTTTTTTTTTATAAAAGAGGAAGGCAAACGAGCAGGCGGGTCACCTGATGGAAAGTAATCACCGCCGCCCATGGACACCCGCAAAACCAGAGGAATCGCAGATGCGTTGCCGGCCTTTAAGGGAGGAATAGGTTCAAGGAAGGAATAGGAATTGGGAGGGGTGGGGGGGAGGGGCCTCCGGAACCCTCACTGGTCGGACGAAACACAACAGCACCAAGTGCCGTTATTTCACGCCGAATATTCGTGAGAGGGTGGTATTACGCCGGGCGAGCCGGCCCAATGCGTGCTGCAACGCAGCGTGGCTCTACCACTCAGTCAGTGTCACTCATTTAGCACCACCCAGGGGTCACGTGTAGGGTCTCAAGGGTAAACCTACGGACGCGAGTAACTTTAACCCCCAAAAGGTCGGAGAAAATTGATTTGCTGGCTACATCAACATATACAATCACGTAAACTTTATAAAACAAAAAAACTGAAAAGCTATTCAAAATATTTTAGGGTGTTACCACACCAATCGATCGATCGTCGATCGAGGGCATCGATCGATGGTAGAATGGATTAGTCGACGTCGATCAATAGTTTCTACCAGACCTATCGATCCATCGTCGATCGACGACATCGATCGATGGTAAAATGGATTAGTCGACGACGATCGATCAATTAAAGCTACCAGACCTATCGATCAACGTCGACCGACCGTCGTCGTTCGGTTAGTTAGTCGATCAATTAAAGCTACCAGACCAGTCGATCAACTTCGATCGATGTTGATCGATGCCGTCAATTGACGATCGATCGATTGGTCTGGTAACACCCTTACATATTTCGCACTGAAATTTTTAAAGTGTATTACAGAACGTATATGTGAGGGGATGAACGAAGCCAAAACACGATTTGAAACATTTTGCTCTATAGAAAAAAATCCTGAAGTTACATCTAAAATTTCATATAAATGCACATTACGACAGTGTTTTACAATAATAATTCCTATAAAATCATAAACACATGGGTATACCTTTTCGATTTCTTGACTGTTTTAGATTTCAAAAAAACTAAACATTTTTATTAACTTTTTGATAAAAATGATGTGAATGGCGCTTACGAATTGCCGCGAACCCCACGCCCGCGAGGCCCCACGTAACATCCAAATTTTTGCTGACCGCCTAACCCCCCTTAAGGAACTATCTGTAAGATTTATACATATACCGTATTTGTATGAGAGCATCTCTGAAAAACACTGAAATTGCAAAAAAGTAAACAACAGTACCATTCAAAACTGCAAATAGGTCCTATTCGATCTAAATGTTACAACAAATATAATTCCTCATTATAGTATAGAAAAACCGGCCAAGTGCGAGTCGGACTCGCGCACGAAGGGTTCCGTACCATTATCTACATCGAGACATTTTAGTGGTTGTTTTCCCGCGGCAGAACGATTTACCTTTAGTAGTACTATCGAATCATGCGAGTTATTTTTTGAAAATAAAAATATGTTTGTTCTCAAGTAATCAAAAAAATAATCATCAACTCGTAAGCGTGAGAATATTACTTAGTGCGGGAGCTTCTTTTACTTTAAACATTGATTTCGTGCGGCAGGCAGTACCCAAATACGTCACATCTCGTATAAGAAACTATCGTTTCTCACGCCTTCGAGTTGATGATTATTTCTTTGATTACTTAGTTGAGAACAAAAATATTTTTGTTTTCAAAAAATAACTTGCATGATTCGATAGTACTACTAAAGCTAAATCGTTCTGCCGCGGGAAAACAAACACTAAAATGGCTCGGTGTATAAATATGTATGTATGTGTGAGAGCCCTCCTTAAATATTTATTTTATTTTAATGTTATTATTTATAATTATTATTAAAGTAAAAAAACAACTAAGTATTTTGTGAATATTTCAAGTGCCAACCTGTTGCCATTATTGATATCGAGCAAAAAAGGGCAAAAAAATCACGTTTGTTGTATGGGAGCCCCCCTTTAATATTTATTTTATTTTGTTTTTAGTATTTGTTGTTAAAGCGGCAACAGAAATACACAATATGTGAAAATTTCAACTGTCTAGCTATCGCGGTTCTTGAAATACAGCCTGGTGACAGACAGATGGACGGACAGACAGCGAAGTCTTAGTCTTTAGTTCGTCTTAGTCTTTAGGTCTTTAGTTTAGTCTTAGTCCCGTTTTTACCCTTTGGGTACTTAACCCTAAAAACTGACAAGACTTAACCATTTGTCTTTTCATCAGTACATTTGTAAGTTACGTCTACAACAGCATTTCTCTCCTTCCAGCATCATCACAGCTGCCCGGCTTCAATATCCCCGCAATCACCCGGGTCGACCGCAACTGGTTCGTGGTGTCCACAGACCCGGTCGGCGCGGTTGTCACCCGGGTGCAGCGCGAGAGGACCCGGAACCAGAACGTGACCTTCGGATTGGAGACGTCCGGCCCGCCCGCGCCCTTCACGATCGACCCGCACACGGGAGTCGTCACTATCAATGACACGCTTAAAGATAAGGTATTAACATACAGGATTATTGGTTATTAGACCGGATCCATTTAAGAGGTCATAGGGGAGGTCTTTTGCGACCATTTTGACCCCATATCATCCTATCCAAAAGTCAACCATTTTCGTGATAATTGAATTTTAATGTTTTTTTTAGGAATACCAATTTTATTTGTTTAAAAATTAATTAAAAAAAAAACGGTTGCTCCTATTTTAATTTTGATTACAGTTTTATAGATTATATATTCTGGTTTTTAATAACAAATTATAAAATCATAATAATTCGAATCCATTCAGAAAATAAAGGATTTTTGGAAAACGGTCTACTAAAATGTATGTTTTCTCAAAAATAATAGTTAATTTAGTCTGCAAATTATTGAAAAAACATCTACTTACACATTTCTTTGGAATTTGATAGTGACAGACTGGGTGTTTTTGTGGGTTTTGTTACAAATGTCACTTTTTCTAATGGCTTTGTTTTAGTGGGATTTGTTACGGAATCATTAATTGATCATAGAAGGAATTCATTGTATTTTGTTTTTCTGGTAATAGTTAAATTTTGACCAATATTTGTTTTAGTGGGGTTTGAAAGTGGACCCCTCATTTATCCCCAAAGGATTAGTCGTAGGCAATGATGACCGCAGAAACTGTTCACTGCCGTAGTCCACCTTTTGATTAAATTTTAACAGCTCAGCGTGATAAGTGGGGTGATACCATCGCTTTATGCTGTTGGAAGTATGTGCACTCTATAGTCCATTAGTCGCCTTTTACGATACCCAAAGGGAAGTGATGGATTAATAGAATACATAAAATAAGTATACTACAAAATGTTTAACCCATGAGAGCTAACCGGTATGTAATGAATCTTCAGGAAAAACTCTGAAAGTGAAAAATAATAAGTTTTATACTTTTCACATACAAATAGTTGTTTTTGCACTGTAGGTTGGCTTAGTGGCAAGATTATGTACTATTACAAACCATACTATTGCAACCACCGATGCAAGTTATGAGCATTTATATAAGATGACTGCTAGAAACCTCAAGAAACTTCAAGGGCTGGTCAGGTCAAGTGACAAAAATGTCAAAAAAGGAATTCGTGTTTTTTCCTAGGTACTTATCGCCCAGCTGACGCGGACGGGTCAACAGACGGCCGTATGCTTTAAAATAAATTAGATACTCAAAGACTATCCAATTAAAATTCATAAAATGAATTATTTCATTAAAAATTTAAAAAACACGAAATCGTTTTTTGTCATTTATATCAAGTTGAAAACACTTGACCTGACCAGCCCTTGAAGTTTCTTGCGGTTTCTAGCAGTCACATTATAAATAGAGTCTCATAAAAGTATAATCTACGTTGAAACCTTTTCATACCAATGCGTTTAATATACCTTTCTATAAGATAAGGTACTATTTTGAGGTAGCAAAAAATATAAAACTTTTCCGCTACAAGTTAAAATAATTCTCTTTTCCATATAAAAGTCAAAGTTGATTATTTTTCAAACCAATGAATAGGGGGATGTTCTACCTAGACTTTCGTATGGCACTACTTTTTGAACACCTTAAAAAGTCTATGTCCAAATTGTCCATAAAATTGTCCAACAAAGTCTCAAGCTTATTTATAAAATGAAAAGGCGTTCAAAAGAACGGTTATTACGTAAGCCACGTGTTTAACATGCGTTTAAAATGTTGCGATCATCTGTTTTAGACATTGACTATAACTTTAGGCTTGATTTTGTAGCATGGGAGTAATTCTTCGTTTAATTGAAAGCTAATTCAAAAGCCATTAGAGACTCTTTAAGAAAACATGTTCAGGTATTTATTGTGGATCATCATTGCTTCCTAATGAAAGCTTCTATATTGCATAGGACATAATAATACTAATTTTTCTTTGTAATTTAAGAAGAAACATAATTTTAATAGCTGTAAATAATAAACTGAGGAAAACAGTAATAAAAACAAAATACCTACCCACCTATTAATAAAGAAATATCCTCGGGGCCATCGGTTCATGGGAAATGTTTGGTTTGAGTGCCGCAAAGGAAAGGAGCTTAAAAGTTTTGACTGAATCTGTATCCATGAAGCCTCTCACCGTCAAAAGCTGCCAGAAACTGACTTATGTAATGTTAAAAAACTGGTCCACACTCGATTTCAAAGCCTCTTTGGATTTCTTCTTTGGCTTGCTATATTTTAGCCTTCTTGTCACCGGACACCCCTAAACTTGAACTAAGTCATTAACGAGCCTCCAGCCACCAAGGACCCATTGTCTTCTCTGCAAACGGCACAAATTTATGGTTAAGTTCTAGATTCGAGTATTTAAGCCGTTTGGTTCTTGAAACTGCTACTGCCTAAAGTAATTAAACTTATCTTACTTAACGCAACTAGTCTAATAGATCAACTATACTTAATGACAACATACATTTATTGTTTTTTCATCAGTTTTTGTATAAGTTGTGCATGCTCTTTTATAAATTTGAAAAAATTCAAGGACCGTATTTTCTTAACTTTATATTTTTACCTCGTTGGCCGAGTGGCAAAGTACTCGACCCGCTAACCAGGGGTCTATTCCCAGATCGTGCAAAGTCGGTTTCGGATTTTACTATGCATAGCTTGGGTTTGTGACTTCCAACCCTTAATTGGCAAGCGTGTTAATTTACCCAATTCCCATCAATTGTAGCAGAAGACTTGATTTCAACAAAGGGGGCCTTTGCCCAGCACTGGGACAGTATATAGTATACTAGCGGATCCTCCCGTTTTTACACGCGTGGTACCCGTTCCCGTGGAAATATCGGGATAAAATATAGCCTATGTCACTTGGGAAGAATGTAGCTTTCTTATGGTCAAAGAATTTTCTAAATCGGTCCGGTAGTTTCGAAGCCTAATTCAATTCAAACAAACAAACACATCTTTCCTCTTTATAATATTAGTACAGATATAATTGTTTTGTTAAAGAATAGTCGTCGCGTCTTAGAAAAATTACCAACTTTGTTTGCTTACTTAACAATTTTATTTTAAACAGTCTCAGTAATCACAATAACCACTATACCTAATACCACATACCTAATAATTTTATTGGAAATTGTGTTGTATATACAGACTCCAATATTTCCATAAGGTTTCCACAGATGTGACAATAGGAATATTCTATATTCCATAAGGTTTCCACAGATGTGACAATAGAATATTCGTACACATGTACATTGTACATACATACGCATGTACATTGTACAGTCGAGGAAGTTCCTGGTTGGTTTACCGGGAATTCCGGCGATATTCGCTTGCGCTCAGGGTTACCATCCGTCCGGATTAATCCGGACATGTCCAGACTTTGTCCGGCTCTTTAATTTGTCCGGATTTTGGAATATAAGCAACAAAACTACAATTTAAGCATAATCAAATAAGTCTTTAATCTTTATTAACTTCTCATTTATCTAAAAACAAAATATAAAAAGTGAGTAATGCTTCCATTTTGTGACTAAAAAGTCCGGACTTTTATCGAAATGTCAGGCTTTTTGTAAGGACTTTTCAAACTCTTAAATGGTAACCCTGTACTCCATTCCAACCGTGCCTATGAACCGTAGCGTGCGCCTATACACCCTCATTTTTAATTTGTTTTAATTAAGGGTGAGTTCGACCTCCCATACTATTGTTGTCAGCTGATCAGACAGTTTTGTATGGGAGGTCGAAATTTTTTGTCATTTTTGCACATAGGTTTCTTGGGGAAAGTTGTTCAGTTTCATGGACGGAACTCACCCTTAATTTCATTTAAACGAATGAAAATTGAGGCTGTATAGTGTGCAAGCGAATATCGCCGAAAAGTAGTCGACCAGGAATTAACTTCTTCGACTGTATGTATAAAAAAATAAAACATTATTTCGGATGACCTTATAACTAAACAGTTCACGTCGATTGTCTGTTTCAGGAAAACTGTTCGTATTCGTTATGGGTGACAGCGTTCGACGGGTTTATACCGCAACGCACCGAAGTCCTAGCCACAATAACGGACAGCTTGGGCCATCGGCCGATACCTCATCCACCGCCGTTCGCACTCCCGAACTACCCTAACATACAACTGCCGCCACCAAAGTACACGAGAACCACGCAAAGCGCAACCAAAGTGACGGACAGCTCAGTAGAAGAATTAACAACAGTACCTGAAACAACAGTAGTCACAACACTTAGCCCACCTAAACGACCAGACGATGTCCCTCAAGAGCACAACGTTGTAAACACAGTTAAAAATGAAGAAAATAAGAATAACAACTCAGATGCAACCGAAGAACCGACAGTAGGAAATGATGTCCCACTAACTGTTATACCGCTGATTGCTATTGGCGGGCTTGTGGTTATTGTGGCCGCAGTTATACTTTTCGTATGGAAGAAGAACAACAATGCAACGAAAACTAAAAGCAAAAAGGATGACATGGTAAGTCTAAATATCTTTATAGTTTTAATAGCAAAAGACTTTTCTTTATTACTTAATTTATCGATAAAGGATTCACTAGAATAAAATCTGTGCTTTGTGACTAATATTTGTTTAGTTCAAAATTTCTCAATGTGTTAAATTAACGGATTCCTCGATGCTTTAAACCCATGATATCATGAAACCATTACGGTGTAAGTGTTTCACGTAATGCTCCTCAGCTTTTACCGTAAATAATGAATAATGCAT
Organism: Scoparia ambigualis; assembly: GCA_963921215.1. NCBI lineage: Eukaryota > Metazoa > Arthropoda > Insecta > Lepidoptera > Crambidae > Scoparia > Scoparia ambigualis. The sequence goes on along the minus strand of OY992511.1, from coordinate 7,454,119 downwards.
CAATCAACCGTTTCCTTTCAATATTATTGACGATGCTATCAAGTCGATCAATAACTACACCCCTGTCGTCCACAGAGCAAAGACTCGAGCGGTATAGTCCTCCAAGATTCTTCAGTAAACTTGTGGAACCGACCGCGGACCTACTCCAATCGTTACGAATCCTGGGACAACAATCATTTGCAGGTCAGTTGTTTGGCCTGATTTAGAATTTCATACCATTTCATATAATCATTTGAAATTCTTCAAAAGTTGTTGAAAAAGTACCTACTTATTTCATATTCTAAATTCGCTTCTTGATTTCTTTGGGGATTATACTGTATCATTTAACGTCGAAAGCTTCAAATATTTTACTGTTTTTAGAAACTAAAATTATTTTACGAATATATCTGTGTTACAGTTAGCATAAATTATCTTGATACAAATATTTAACAAGGTTGTAAGTTTTTCAAAATATCTTATACAAAGTTTCTCATTAGGTAAGTACCTACTAGGTAGGCATAGTAAAAAAACTCTTGTAAAATACAACATACATCCGATCTCACTCAAGCGTTTTCACATTTTATAAACATACCTCGTAGTCATATCATCATCATCATCATCAGCCTACACTCGTCCACTGCTGGACATAGGCCTCTCCAAGAACACGCCACTGAGCACGATCCGCGGCCACTCTCATCCAGCTCTTGCCAGCCACCTTGCGAAGATCGTCGCTCCACCTTGTAGCTCCACCACGTAGTCATATGCTTACCCGAAAATAAATAATTAGTCAAAATGAAACATCATCGAACGGATATATTATATCTCTGTCGCTTAGCTACTTGAAACTTTAGACTCGTATTTAACGTTACATATTCACTTTAAATTGTATTTATGTACTCGTATAGTTAAATCATGTTGTTTTATCTGCTGCAGCTGTCAGAAGAGACGACAATCACCAAAGAAGAGCCCTCGGACGAATGGGAGTTCCCACGACATCGCCTCAGGGTCTTCAATATTATAGGAGAAGGTGCCTTCGGCCAAGTGTTTCGTGCTCAAGCTATTGATATTGATGGTACGTATAAAATAAAAAGTTGTTTCTTTGAAACAAGTGCAATATTGCCTAACCACATGGGTGACCTAATTACATAAACTAAAATATTATTATTCCTTCATGCTTTAGAAGACACTTTATTATTAAGCCGTTGGTTCCTGTTCTTGGCGCAAGATAACACTCGTTAAAACTCAACAACTTGCACTGTGTTGTGAGTATAGATGTAAAGGCTGGTTACTAACATTTCTAGCCTGGCGGCTAGAAACGGTTTATTTGGCTTATTATCATTTCTAGCGATAACTAGCGGCTGGAAAAGGCTGCTTACATTTTATTGTACATATTCACATGATTTAGTTTTTGTTTTTGTTGTTTCTCTTCTGATTTATTTACTATAGGATACCTTTAAAATAAATAAACATAAACAGTGATATTTGCATCTGTATTAAGTGTTAAATACTCAAAATTCTCATACAAAATGTGACACAGCAGTGGAATAGGACTATTTTAATTTATTTGTGAGAGATGTTTTGGAAATAGGTACTTATCCATGAAATACGTGTGGACAGATAACTAGTAATAGTAAGCATTTAGTTGTATTTTTTCAATGCACCAAAAGCCTGTGCGCCTAAATTTTGCCGCGAGATTCCTGCGTTTGGTTTATAATGATGATTAGATCTAAAGTAAACTAATTTAGCTACCTTTATTTTTATAATTTTCATACACTATCATATCGTATAAAACAAATTCCTGTTTCATAGTTTCCTGTGAATTATAAATAAGTAGGTAGGTATAAACGGTGTATTCCCTGTTTATTTAAAAAACAAAAATAGCAGAACATAATAAGTGCTACTGTATAACAAAAATAAGAGTTTAACAATAAAAATGTAAAAAAATCGTTGTTTTTTTCGATGCTCAAGTCGGGTAGGGTAACTACCCGGTATCAAGCGGCTGGTTATTCGTTTCTAGCCGCTGGTTTCGGTAACTACCGGCTTACAAGCCGCTGGTTTACAACTATAGTTGTGAGTGATTAGACCTAACAACCTTAATAGAGATATTAATGTCTCGGTATCTCAGTTGGAAGAACTGTCGCTCTAATTGCGAAATATCATGAATGCGAATTAGCTTTTCAACACATTTTTCTATATGACTTTAGCATTGCAAAAGCAAAACCACCATTTAAAACTAAAGTCATTTGTCTTAGCGGTTGAGTTCTCATTGTAGTTATTATTAATCGCGTTTGGTGTCAGCACGATTTATTATAGTATTTCCGACGCTTTTAGTCCCTTTCACGCTCATTACATCAAACAGCGCTCTTGAGACCGAGGCCAACGATTTGAGAAGTCTCCCGAAGGCTGACAATAGAGCTACATTTTATCTGTGAACCAAAAAGTTTTCATTGTATTTTTTGTTTGCCTTCCATAAAGTTTTGTTTATCCTTTCTGCCCTAATAAGATACGGTTCGTAGATTTATGGGGTACAGTGATTAACATAGCTCAATAAGATGGAAAGGGAGCTCGCTAACTTGTGCATTGTAATAAAGAAAAAGAATAGATACTGGAAGTCGTTCGTGGTTAAACCAAAAGTTTCTCAAAATAATCAGTTGTTCAGTTAATACATTGCACACTTTATGATTTAAAACTTTCAAGTGATATATCATTTATTATTCTGAAATTATTATTAGTGAATTTGGTAGCAAATATTTAGTTAATCTTGTCCCACATGCAAAGTTAGATTTACGATGGAGCTACATAATATTATAAGAATAAGAATATTATGTTTATTTAATACCTACTAAACAATTATTACATACAATGTGACACCGTAGCGTGTGTAAGTATTATGTTATGATATTATACACCGTTAGTTTTGATTCGTTTAAATGAAATTAAGGGTGAGTTCCACCCATGAAAAAGAACAACTTTCCCTAAAAAACCTATTTGCAAAAATGACAAAAAAAAATCGACCTCCCATACTATTTCGTCGTCAGCTGATCGGACAGTTTTTTATGGGAGGTCTAAATTTTTTTGCATTTTTGCACTCCAGTTCCATGGGTGAAACTCATCCTTAATTTCTTTTAAATTAATAAAAATTAAGGGTGTTTTATGTTAGATACTATGTTGGTTGTTGGAAGAGATTGATTTAGATCCACCTAGCTTGCTTGCTTGTTCTTAGTATCTTGTTTAATATCGCCGATAGTAGCGTTGTGTTCCGACATCCCCTCTCCTTAATTCACTAAGTTTTATTTGTACTGGCACCTCGAGACCAACCGTTAGGTTATTACAAGAAATGCCTGACGTCCGTGTCCCCGCCGGAGCGCGCTCTTTATTTCTGACAGTTACAAGCGAGATGCCGAGTTTCTTAGTAAGGGTTCCGGTAAGGAAAATCCTTTTTCCTTAACTCTCTGAGTAAAATATTCGCAGCCAAGAAGGCTATCGAAAGTAATCGCGTGAATAGTCATCTTGATAAAGAACTGATATTATCTAAAGTACGCCATATCAAAAGTTGGGACGTGGATTGTATGCAAATGGTCTTGCCAATCTCAAGTAGAGTTCATATTAGATTGTGTGTAAGTGAGCAATATCTTTGCTTTTACCAGATTACTAGGTCAGTATTGGCAGAGCAGTCGTGGTCGACGACAACGATACTAAGATTGATAGTTCATTTAAAAATCCACCGCCATTTGGTGGGATTGTGTTCGGATGCGTTCAGATTTTTACAAAAAGAGCTGATAATATTTGTAGGTCTTGCAGTGTGGTGTCGTAGGGTTAGGATTTGCTAACCTGAATTCCAGGCAGGTGGTGAATATAAAACTAAAGAGGTCTCAAGTTAATTGATTTCTAATTATACTGACGTCCATTAGGATTTATTATACTCGTTATGTACGTCAGTATTGTTTTCCAAGATACAGACGTTTAAAACACTTAGGCCCGAAATAAATAGATAGATAGATAGATAGTGACCAAAAAACAAGGTTAATAATAACACAGCACAACAAAAAAATAACACAAAAAGAGTTCAATCTTAATTAGGTACCTATACATAATAAATACACAGTGGTCGTATATGTACGTAACGTGCTGTGCACAACGGATATTATGTAGTTTGGTCAACGAGGTGCGTGCCTCAGCATGTGCTGCGGCAGCCCGAGAGCCGCTGCAGCAGCACTGGTATTATGGCCGAACCTTAAGAGTGCACGAAATAAATAACTTATCTTTTGATTGTTAAGCCTACTACCTAGACATACACATATATATAATCACTACTATTATCCCCGAAAGGTTAGTAAAAGTTAGTTAATAAAAGCAGTCCTCTGCCATAGTCCTCTTTTCACCAAATAGCGACTACACATGACTTTGCTCAACGTGACAGGTGGTGAGTCCATCGCCGCTCTATGCTGTTGGATGTGCAGTCTTTAGTCCGTTAGTCGCCTTTTACGACACTCATGGGAAGAGAAGGGGTGGTAGTAGTCTTTCACCGCTACGCGACACTGTTGATTTACTAGACTAAAATCCACGAAACCAAAAAAAAAGAAGTGATTGTTAAAAAGATTCAGTCGTGAGTTGTGACTTTGCGTAGGAATATGTGAGACAAGTACATATAAAATAATGCTTACGCATGAAATAAACTTCTGACAACGACACAGTCATCTAGTTACTTTTTAACTTAGATCATTTCGAATTGTAAGAATTCAAAGCTTAAGCAGCCCATTTGAAACGAAATAAATTTTATTGCTTTATTATTATTTGGAATAATTTTAATCAAGTAATAATATCATTATTATACTTACTATGAAATATGGATAGACCTAGGGCAGGAAGAAAAAGAAGATAATTAATATGTTTCCATGTAATTTAATATATATCAGCCAGATTGCAACGCTCGGCAGTGTTATTTTTAAAAAAAAAATTATTTATAAAATTATTTTTTAATTAAATATTGTACAAAATGTAAATTAAATAAAGATAATATCCATACTAAAAGTTCAATGTCGTTGTGTTTTGCACGTTTGGGTTGTTTTCTTGTAAGTTCAGCAACTTTCGCAAGTCTAGTATACCCGATGAGTGATCATATTTATTTGTCTATTTATGTCCATCCCCACCAACCCGCAATGGGTCACCGTGGTTGGTTATGGCCATAAAACAGAAGAAAGAGGTATTCGGTTCTATGTATCTGCCTATGTGCTGTTATTCATGCGGGAAGGTCTGTGCCCAGCAGTGGGACGTTTATCGGCATCAGGCTAACAAGAGATGATATCTATTCTGCCCTGCGGCTCACAGCCACGATGGCCTACACGCCGCGTATGCCGCCCGCGCCGCCCGCTCCACCAGCACCGCCGGAACCACCCGGGCGCGCGCCTGCGGGTTTCGTCGCTGCGCCAGCCGCTGCTGCTCGTAAAGGGACAGCCCTACATTTTAGGCAATTATCGCTCGCTCGGGGGCCAAGTCTTCGTACTTATTTTATTCTACTATGTTTTTGCTCCTGTGCATGTTACTCTTGACTTCAATACAATACCAACCGCGCCGCGATGCAACCAGCATCGCCCGCGCCAAGAAAAGATCTAATTTTTAAATAAACAAAAACCAGATAAAATTAAAACATAGGTACGTCAATAATAACCTACGATTAAACTGGAAAAATTATGAAGACACACCGACCGGAGAGTCATGTTCTCCGTTACTCAAAAAAATCCAGTGAATCTCCGTCGTCGTAGTCTCCTACATTACTCATTATTTGTAAGAATTTTGTAAAATAATTTTATAACTATTGAATAACAATAACTTAGTAACACAAAAACTCGCTAATTGGGAACTACGCAAGTTTAAATTAAATTAGACTAAGCAAAACATTTCATTTGCATTCGTGTTTGAAACATTCAATAAAGGTTAATTTATGTGGGTGTCAGTGCGAAATAGAATTATCCACATAGCAAATTGCCAAAACGTGTGTGTTTTGCTTAACTCATGTTAATTGCATTACTTCTGTTTACCTTTTCGAATAGCTAAGCTTGTAATGTCTTTGCGTCAACAAATCAGAGATTAGGAGATCTTTACAACGTAAATCGCATATATACAAGTAGTTTATAGGAAGTGCTTAAGAGGGTTTATGCATTTCGGTTTCCCATACAAATTTCCAAGTTGAAATTTCTAAAAACCAGTAAGCCAATTTTGATGAAACTCGGCATGCTGAAGTAAAAGATAGAGATCTAAATAAATTGTTAAAAACATATCTAATAAACGTTTATTTAACTAAGTTATTGCGATTTTAAACTTTCTACAGTGAACTTTAACCTCCGAGGGACGGGTAGGTATTTATTTTAAATCGCAATAACTCAGCCAAATAAACCTTTTTAAACATGTTTTTTACAAACTACTTAGATCCCTGTATTTTATTATAGCATGCAAAGTTTCATTAAAATTGGCTTATTGGACTTTAAAAATTTCGACTTTTGAATTTCGAAAATTTCGAAAATTTCGAATTTGGAAAATTGTATGGGAAACTGAAATGCGTAAACCCTCCTAAGTAGTAGTGAATGGGGCACACACTCGTAGCTCTTAGAACTGAAACACTTCCTAAAGGCATTATTTAAACGTATTAAAAGGCCTATTACATCTCGAATGTGATTTTTGCGTAAAATGCCCATTTTTGCATTTTGTAGTTGTATTTATCGTTTTTATCGAAATAAGATAATAAATTTGTGCATAATATTAGGAATCTCCATTCTGTGAGCATAAGTTGAATTCGGACGGCCGGCGCATCGCATTTTGTAGTTATTTTGCAGTTATATTTATCGTTTTTATCGATATAGGATAATAAATTCATTATAAAATCTTTATTCCTCATGAAGTAACAATTACTCTGGTATAAATTTTGCCCAATAATATTATCGTAGATAGGAGAAATTCACAGTTAACTTATAGCGATTTTCGAAGTTTTTGGTTTAGAATAAGATTTTTTTCCTATAGAAAATCAATGATATCTAAAAATTGTCCGCTACGCACTATTCGACTATATAAGAGATAACATTATAATTTTTTATTTCTCTTGTTTAGAACAGTAGTTCAATCGATGAGCTCAAAAAAGTGCCTTCGCGTACTTTATGAAAATCTTTCTCTGCAATTTTGAGTTCAATTAAAAATTTAAGCAAAATTTACAAAAAGCGAGGCCGCTACGCACTATTCCAATAGCAATTCTACATTATTCAATAAGTCATAATTGTTAATGTATTTTTGTGTCTGAGATCCATAACGCCTAAATTGGCCGTTTTACGCAAAAATCACAGTCGAGATGTACCTAATAGGCCTCTTAAGCTGTTTGAAATTCATTTTGTTTATTCCAACTTTGAGTTTTATACTTGAAGGGTTAGTTACGGTAGAAGTTATGAAGCCTAAGTCTGCATTGAGTAATATCCATTAGCCAGTGCATTTATTTGACACACTTCATATGCACTACGAGTATATCTAGTATGCAGATCGTTTGAATTTTAACGTTTAGGTACCAGTAATTGCCTAAATACTTCCAAAATATTTACTTTACTATGAGATAATTACTAGATTAACGCTTACACGTGAAGTGTTAACCTGTAAAGCTGAACCTATATAACTTTAAATCTAATAATATTCTCTGAGCTCCACTTATAATGTAATTGTAGTGTCTGATGCACTAATAAGACAATATTAATACATACAAATAATTAAGACTATTACCCGAAGGGTAAGTAAGTCGGAGACTAGGCAACGAGGACAGCAAAAGCAGTCCTCTACCATAGTCCACTTTTCACCAAATAGCGCTCAGCGTAACAGGTGGGGAGCCCATCGAGGCTCTATGCTGTTGGAAGTATGCGCAGTCTTTAGTCCGTTAGTCGCCTTTTACGACACCCTAGGGAAGAGAGGGGGTGGTAGTATTCTCTCACCGTTACGCGACACGGTTGACAATAATAATACGCAAGCAAATTATTAATCGATGGTGGAAGAAAATGTATACTGGTCCTCCATAGTTTTGGCTTACAAAAAGTTCAGACACTCATATAATAAAAACAATATAACATTACAATAAGTATAAATTAATTAAAGTCTACTATTGCCGTTGCATTCAAAATATTAGACATTGCTTTTCTAAAAACCCATATTATAGATTATCTAGGATATCGAGTGTCATCTGGTCAATTGAGACCAAACATTCGTAAAATAAAGGCTTTATCGCAATTACCTCCGCCACAAAATGTTACACAGCTTAGACAATTTATTGATCTTGCGTCCTATTTTCGCCAATTTATTCAAAAATTTGAAGTTTGTGTGGGATACCAATAGTATACGATAGAACAGAGGCATCAAAATTGCCCTTTGTAGTGTGTAACTAAGTTATTATTAATTAGATCTTGTGCCACATAATTCATTATGGATCACTATCATCACAGGCTAAGTTTGTGTTTCCGACCAAAATGTGATTTATTAGCTTTATGAAACACGTGCGATATATTTTGAGTTTGAAGTATTGATAATACAAATTAATATCAGTTTCTAGACTATTTGAGATGTGAAGTTGCTTGAATTTCGTTGCGTATAGATAATATTTTAGTCTTGAAAAAGGGGATAATTTCTTTACAGTCGATTGATCAGTAGAATTAATAAATGATTTATTTAACGATTATATTTTTATTATTACTTTTATTATGGCTTCTTTACTTTTAGCATTCGGCGTAACAGCTCTATTCAAATGTGTCATAATTTTATATTTTTTGTTGAGGCGGGGGTTGTACAATAATAATATCTCATTTTACTGACCTATTACGGGTTGTTAAGAACCAATGGATACTAAAATTTTAAAATTCAATTCAAAATTCAAAATCATTTATTCAATTTAGACTACAATAATAATTAAGCAATTATGAATGTCGCTATGCCATCGGTTCGTAAGTCCTAAGTATGGGGCGTAAGCCTTGTACTGAGAAGAAACTCAGCAAGGAGCCAGCCACTCAGCCTTTCGTTTACAGCGTCAATACAAATTGAAAAATGCCCTTCCTATCATAGAAGGACATTTTAAATTACAACATGAACAACATTTAATACGATTACAAGACAACACAACACATAATAAGAACATCTAATAAAAAACAGGTAGGTATTGCGCAATTTAAAATAAAATAAAAAACGTCTTACAGTATGTTTGAAACAAGAAAAAGAAAGGTTATTACTACTACCAATAAAAATAAGATTGCAAGAGCAGACCAGCCTCCACAGGCGGCACCCGTTCACGAATATAACTAAGATACGACTATCAAATTAAGCGCAAAACCTTTGAGACCGTAGTAATTTAACTTCATCACCAGTGTCCGGTTCTCAACGCAATCGAAAGCCTTGGGACAGGTCGCAGAAAACTCCAAGAGCGTTCTAAGACACATCGTAACTTCGAAACAAACCAATTTTGGTGTAACTTTGTATCCCACCGACATGTTTACATTCCCGCACGTAGATGAAATTTCTGATACAGACCTTTAAAACTTCTACTGCAGAATTATTCAGCAATTATGTAAACGTGAAGCCTTGTTGATACGACCTCTTTTACAAAACCGAGGTAAAACCCTTAGTATGAATAACAGTAATTATACTCTGAGATAAAACCTATAATGTTGGATTATTTTCCTAACGAAACTTTTTTCCTTACAGGTAAAAAAGGAGAGCAAGTAGTAGCCGTTAAGACTCTCAAAGAAAATGCTTCAGAGAAGGAGAAGACAGACTTAATACAAGAGCTGATTGTAATGAAGAACCTCGGCACCCATCCAAACGTGGTTCGACTGATTGGGTGTTGCACTGAAAAGGTTAATTACACTTACATAAATTTATGCCATAAAAATATTTATTTCATTATTATTTAATAAATAATGACAGAAGTTTAGAATACATAATTCTAATTAAGTTATGTTGTTAAAAATTATTTAATAAAGCAACGATGGACGTCACTTATATTGTAATTAAGTTGTTAATCATTTAAATTCAATTTTTCAGTCGTATTTTTCTTTTTCATTGTTTCTTTAATTAGTTAAAGCCATTTTAAGCATAATGCGAGTTTTATGGATAATCCAGGTGCCTGTAATTACTTATTAAGGCAGCGCTAGTATAACGTTATGCTAACAAACGGCACTACTTGCTAAAATGAGCCTACGAACAGTTACAGCCTAAACTAAAACCATTAAAATCGCGTATCAGTATGTTATGCTCTTAAAGTTTTTCAAATACAACAACTGACGAGGGTAGGTACCTACCTATATCATAAATCGAAAAAATTGAAAGATTGAAGTCCCAGAGAGAAGGTAATCTTGTACTCGGTTCTAACTAAGTATATAAAAATAAATTATAAAAAAATCATAAAACAAAACTCGATCATAAACAGAACAGGTATTGCTAGTTGCTAATGTAGAGCAGAATATATCCAGTTTAATGATCTTGGCAACCTTTTGGGTAGCTGAAGGTAGACAAAGGATAGGGGACCCCAAAAAAAAGCGTTGTATGGACAAACTTGACGTTTGCAGAAGAGGTGAGAATCATGGCAGAATTTAGGGCGAGATTTTGCTAAGCAGCAGTAGTAGTCATCATCAGCCCATAAGGGCCCTCCAACGTGGATAACAGCATATGGAGAGATTGAGTCATAACCCGCCACGATGGCCCGATGCGGGTTGGTGCAGCAGCAGCAATAGTAGTGTTCCTTATTTTATTATTCTGCCTGGCTTGTCAGTGTTTGCTACTGCTAGGCATAGGTCTCCCTACCCTCTTTCCACTCTTCACGGGGCAGACCTGTAGCTTGCCAGTCTTTCATATACTTCTGTGCTTCCTTTTGATGTTTTGTGCTGCGATGTCGTCTAACGTTGCGTGCTCTCCATCCAGTGTTGAGTTTTGTTCACGGCTCAACAGTGTTTTATAAGATAAATCAATTTTGTTACAGGAGCCAACCCTGGTGATCATGGAGTTCGTGAGCGTGGGCAAGCTGCAGCAGTTCTTGCGTGACTCCCGAGCCGAGCGCCACTACGGCAACACGCACGGCAGCCAGTTCCTCACCTCCAGGGACCTGACGCACTTCGCATTCCAAATTGCGAGGGGCATGGAGTTCCTCAGTTCTAAAGGAGTAAGTGTTTTGGAAATTTTGGGGATGTTGTCTAGTATCTGATGACATTTTCATAATCACACACAGGTCACAGGTCTTCCTGGACAACAGCGCATGGGGAGATTGTGTCATATCCCATCCTGTTTGCCGTTTAAGACATAAAAACACCTTGTATAATTATTATAATATCATTCAACAGCTACAATAGGTACACGTTTGTAGTAACAGAATAAGAAATAGAACTCATTTACAAAAACATATTGTAATAATCAGATCTTTATTATTATTATGTCGCATTCACAATGCTGTATTAATATCAAAACCAAAAACAACACTTGAAAATAGACGACTGGCCTCATTACTCTAACCAACGACCTTTTGTAACCTGGGTCAAACAAGTGCTTGATTTTAATAAGTTATTATTAGAGACGGCTAAAGTATTTATTTCATTATCGTGAAGCTTCAATTCGAATCAATTTATAAGAGATTGGCATGCTAAACTATTTTATGTGCTTCTAATTTCTGTTTAAAAATTAAAGAAACATTTTGCAGCCTCGTCGAATTCGATTAAACAAATTGCCTCGTCCGTCCTAATGTTTATTAAAAGTGTTGTTTTGGGACTTTTTTAATTGTTCGAACATGTTGATTGAAGTAACAGTATTTTTAGAAGGCTTAAAGTACCTCTGGATAAACAAGTTTGAAGTACTAATTACCCAGAAGGCATTGTTGTCTTGGCATTGTGAAAACATGCTCTATAAATAGTACCCTTTTCATAATTATCTTCTCGATAGACAAGTAAAGGGGAAAGCATCTGTTTACATTCTAACGCATAACAGTTGACTAGTTCACTCGTAGTTTTAACGTTTATTATTGTTCCCCTAAGGCGAACTTTACTTTCAAATATCTAAGCAGCTTGACGCTTTCATGTAAAAAATTGTTACACGTTTTTTGTTTGTATAAGTGTCCTCTTTTCTTTTAAACCAGTAAGTGCGTCGCAATGTTAATAAAAAATAAAAATGGTGGCGGAATGACTCTAAACCAATATGTACAAATATGTACCAAAGGAGGCGCAGCAGCGTTAGGTTTGCCATCTTGCCGGTTGAGCTACTTTCGCAATTACAGTTCGAGGAATCTGTAGCCGAACAAAAAAAATATATCGAGCTTCTCCGTGTTACTAAAGGCACTTATCGTCGTTGTAGTGACAATACCTCCTAAGTAACATCTTTATGTTTAACTTGTTAATTGCCATAAAGTTAATATTCATTTTACCACCGATACATACTTCTTCTTATTGTAAAATTGTAAATCATTATCTAAATGGCTACTATATATTTGTAGAAATATTAGTAGTATTATTTTGATTAGCCCATCGCCGTTCTATGCTGTTGAATGTATGTGCAGTCTTTAGTCCGTTAGTCGCCTTTTACGACACCGAAGGGAAGGGAGGGTTTGGTAGTATTATATTAATGTGCCCGTCGCCGCTCTATGCTGTTGGAGGTATGTGCAGTCTTTAGTCCGTTAGTCGCCTTTTACCTTGAAAAAATATCTTTAATAGTAACTTTCGACGAATTATTTTATGGAAATACCCTTTAATCTAAACTAGGTATGTATAAAAAAGCGTTTCGACAGTTGAAGGTATTGCCAAGTCAACGACGTAACGCTGTTGGTCCCGCATGCTACGAGTATCGCAGAATAGCAGTGGATATTATAACCCATCGTCTGGCATTGGGTTAGCGTGGTAGGTTATGGTCCAATTTCCTCACAGTCATGCTGTTACCCACGTGAGTAGCCTTGTAACAGAGGGTCGTTTATAGGCTGATGATGATGTTGAATGTTACAAACATGTCGAAAAAATCTAATCATAGATCGATACAAGGCGAATAGAATCTATTATCATCATTACCATTAGGTACATTATTGTAAAGAAAAGTCGCCGTTTTCCTGTGTCTGTAGCACCGCACTATTCTTTTAAACCACGCAATGGATTTTTATGCGGTTTTCACTTAAAGATAGATAGTTAACTGAGGATGGTTTTTGTTTATATTTTTTAAATATGTATTTTTAAATGGCTGTACTATGACGGTTTTTCTAAGTTGGCGTGGACGAAGGCGCGGGCGGACCGCTAGTAACTAATAAAGTAGAGCACGTATGCTGTCCCACTGCTGGTCCAAGGCCTCCATCATTGCAATCAAGTCATCGCTACAATGGGCGATTTTCTAACAGCCCAAATTAAAAAATAAAAATTAGTTCAAAAATACTCGATAGATGGCGTTTTATGAAAGCCGACCCAGGGCTGTAATAAATTCTACACTTTTGCTTGTCTATCAAAAAAATAAAAAAATAGTACTTACAAATTTTTATTCACGATCTCCAGGACCTATTTCTATTTTGGAATGGAATAAATATTACGTAGCCATACACGTGTTCTTCATGGACTCGCCTTTTACTAAGCGCCATACTAATCTATGCTAAGCGCCATCTATGAGGTCATTTACGAACCAATTTTTTTTCCTCCCGATTCCTATTCCTTCCTTAAACCTATTCCTCCCTTAAAGGCCGGCAACGCGTCTGCGATTCCTCTGGTTTTGCGGGTGTCCATGGGCGGCGGTGGTTGCTCTCCATCAGGTGGCCCGCCTGCTCGTTTGCCTCCCTCTTATATAAAAAAAAAAAAAAATCTTTTTTTTTTGTGATCTCGGAAAATTGCCCATTGAAGGTATTGGGTTCATCACCTTGTCAAATTGGGGTTGGTGATAGAAACCCAAGCTGAGTATCGTGTTGGGAGTAGTCTCTCACTAAACTTGCAACCTTGTAAAATGAAGGTAAAATTTAAGTGATGTGTGGCAACATTTTTTTATTCTCTCTCTCGTCCGCCCCTTGAGCTGGGGAATGTACGCAATTGCTGTGAGGTCTGTTTTTTTTATTTTCATCGACGACCTCCTTGGTCGAGTGGTTTGTACACCGGTTTTCATGGTGTCGCCATCTCTGAGGGGCCGGGTTCGATCACCGGTCGGGTTAATTTAAAAATTATTGTTTTCTAAATTGTCTCGGGTCTGGGTGTTTTCTATGTATAATAAGTATGTATTTTAAGTATGTTTATCCATTATCTAGTAACTATTTAACGAGTTTCGTAACGAAGCTTCTCTTGGGCTAGATAATTGGTGTGAGTGTAGGAAAGTTTATTTATTTATTTATTTACGGTTTAAACTTCTCATAAAGGTGCAGCTGCATCACATCGACAATTCCGAAAACACACTTTGTCCGACCTGGGAATTAAACCCGGAACTCGGCCAGCGAGGCGATCTAAGAATATCACTTTTAATTTTGTTACAGATAATTCACAGAGACTTAGCAGCTCGCAACGTTCTGATCACTGAGGAGAGGACGTGCAAAGTGGCCGATTTTGGACTTGCTCGGGACGTGGGAGGCACCCATGTATACGAGAGAAAGAGTGATGGACGATTACCAATAAGGTAGCTTTATCTTTTATCAACATATGTCAGTTACAGGAAAATAAAGAAAATATTAAAATCATGATTCATTAACATTCGATGAGAATAAGTTGAAAAACTTCCCCCATAATTTACCTACCTACCTACTTTAAAGTACTAAAAAAGTAAGACGTTGGTGTGATTAGTTTTATTTGCTTAACACTCGTGTACTTTCATGAATACTTTACGTTTACAAGTCCAACGTTAAACATTTTATAATTCTTCAAAACAAAACAAAACTGCAAAAAGGACTTTGCACTTTTCTGCCTATAAGTCCTTATGTAACTTTAACATAAGGATCTTGATGAACTTTTCCATTAAGCCCCTTCGTACACAAGGCTACGCAAATCTCCGATACACGACGATTTTAGTCTCCAAGCGACTACCGCCATACAAATCCATTGAGGTTCGTGCACTAGTCGCGTCGCGGACATTTGTCTCGCGACTCGCGTCGCGCCAGTCGCGCACTAACTGCCAGTCGAGATCTTCGCTACTTAAGCCGCGGCGATTTCCAAGATGGCAGAGCAATCATTAAATATTAAATTTGTTTCTGAGGTGGAGAAATATCCTTGCCTATATATACAACATTAGTATCGGAGATTTGCGTAGCCTTATGTGTACGGACTGTGCGCTACTCGATACTCGCGACTTGATACTAATTTAGTATCGGAGATTTGCGTAGCCTTGTGTACGAAGGGCCTTAAGTACCTACAACTGTACTTAAGGCCCTTCGTACACGTACACGTACACTACGTAGGTGTACGTACCTTCATAAGTGCTGTAACCTAAATATGGCCTAACCTGAATAAATGATATTGAATCTTGAATCTTGAAACTAAAAATTGTTTTTTTTTTACATTAAAGATCTTTAAATAATCAAAAAATTTGGTCGGTACTGTAGAGTTTATACTATATGTTAGGGCGCTGGCAGGTTTTACTTTGTAGTAATTTATAAATAAAACATATAATTCCACGTTTGACATCTTGTCATTATAATATAGTTCTTGTAAATAAATATGAAGTCCTATGTAGAGAAAAGGACAATTTATTCCCAAGCCCCCAATCGTCCTCATAACAATGGTGGAGGCGCCGCGAGCCGTGCGCGAAAAGTTCCATTTGAGGTGGCACGAAAGCGCTGAAAATAATGGTGAATATGCTAAAGTGTTGAAGAATGAAGAGTAGAAAAGAAATTAAGATTACCTCTACCTGAAAAAAAAGGATTTTTTTTTAAGCAGAATGGATCGCATGGTCACTTGTTTTACAGGTCATTTTGATGAGTCGGTGGAAGAGTTTCTGGAGCAGTTCCAAGCAGTAGCAGTTTATAAGAAGTGCACTAGCTCTGAGGAACGGTTATGTTGTTGCCAGCTTTTTTAAAAGGAAGTGCACTTTACTATTTCTGATCAATAAAACCTTCAAGTAAAACCTGCCAGCGCCATTGTTATAAGGACGATTGGGGGCTTGGGATTGAAACTGTCCTTTTCTTAATATATGACTTCATATTTATTTACAACGTTAAAACTATTACATTAATACATTATTAAATATCAAAATAACATGCTTAGTCTACCCATGTTGGCACTTCAGATCGTTCTCTCTTCAATTCCACGTTTGACATCTTGTCATTTCAACAGATATGTTTTATTTATAAATTACTACAAAGTAAAACCTGCCGGAGCCCTAACATAGTATAAATTCTACAGGACATTTTGTTATCTGTAGAAGTAATTAAAAAAGACTAAAGCCTTTGAAGCAAATAAATAACAAGGTGATGTACATTTCTTTTCAAAGCTCTTTAATTTTCTGTCTACCTTGAGTTCCGTTGTGACTTTTGAAAGTCCAAAAATGTTAATAAACCCTTGCCGCCTGCAAAGATGCTAAAGTTGAAAAGAGCTAGTTGGGGCTTTTTACTTGTAGATATCTTATAAAGTTGTCAGTTTAGTCTAGGAATAAGAGCAAAGTTAACAGGTTCGCTGACCGAAAAGTGTAATAATAGAGAATCAATTGTTATGAATCATAAATGTATGATACGGCAGCTATAAAAAGAAACAAAATGTTATAAGGAACGTCTCTGTTTTTCTTGTCGCAGTGGTTGTCACCTTAACGGATCCCTGTTTAAAATCAACCACCTGTTTATGTCTTAACCGTTAAGTCGACATGAAAATTAACGAAACACCCTTGAGGTTTAAACAATCGTAGAGTATGTATACTCGTATATTACCTTAGAATATGTTTTTACAAAAACTGATAATCTTTTATTTGATCCAAGCAAATGCAGACTCAAAACTCACTAGTATAGGAGAAATTTTACCAAAGATACATGATGGCTTTTCGATCATTTTGATACTGGTCGAACAAAACTTATAATTCATTTTAAAAAACTACTATCATTTTTTAAGAGCAAAACCATCAATCGTAGGTCCGATATTTGGTAGTGAAGACAGATTATATCAATTTGTAAAGCGATTGTGATTTATTATGTTTAGGTACCCAGATAAATCTCTTAAGCTCTCCCGTGTTTCGCCTCACGCTAATGGAAATACATATTCGGTAATCTGACACCGCTAAATAAGTTTTAATTAAATGCGTCACAAGGATCGTTTTAGTACGAGGAAAATATTTGGTTAGGCAACTTAAATAAAATATTGAACTTGTAAATAGGAAAAAAATATTCCGTCAACACGAAATAAATTAGATTATTAAGTGATGTGAAATGAGGCTTGCAACTGGCAAAATACATGATTGAAATTAAACACTTTTTACGAATCAACTCGCGTTTATTAAATACATTTATAGAGACTTCGTCTCAGTCAGTTTCCCTGTGACCACAGACCTTGTGAAGGGTTAAAAATGTCTGAACTTAAATAAAACTATAAATGTTGTAAATAAACGCGAGTTGATTCGTAAAAAGTGTTTCATTTCAATTTGTAGTGTTCGCGTAAGTAAACCTCAGAAAACAAAATATATGATCCTTATAACTCTATAGTGTCTACATGATTGGATGAAGTGACGGTTGTGAAAGTGTTATTTTGTTCGAGAATTTTCACAAAGAATGTTGTTGTAACACATAACATTAAAGAAGTTCGAACGTATTCGTTTGGAGTTTGGCTCTGACAGACTGAAAGCTAATATGCCAGAATAAGTAATAATATCACAAACTAGCTGCTACTGCTTTTACGAGATTCCGTCAACGAATAATATACTTTGTTTGTAATCACTCAGGTGTTCTGTCGATTGACACATGTTTTATCACTTGCTGTCGAATACAGATTTCTTCAACATGGCGGCTGTTTTTGGGCCCAAGTAACTTGTTTAGGGATAAGTTCCTTAGGTTATGGATGTTTGGATTGGATGATTATTTACTCTACTTATACAGAAATAGCTATAAAACATAAAAGTTTTCTAGCTGTAAAGCTTATAAGCAGTAATTTATGAGCAAACTATTCATAACATATTAATAAGAACGACTCGAAGGTTAAAAAAGGTCGTGTGTGGCATTATTGACTCGCCTGCTTTCCCTACCAAGCAACCAACTTTCAAAATGTTATCCTTTCCTTTAAGACATTGATATCTTATCCTGTAAGCAGGTAAAGTTAAAGTAACTTTACAGTCCCTAAGATAATTATAAAATAATTACCAAATATTTATAGATTAAAGATTAGTCACCCAATGAATTATTTGTAACTTATTACTCATGTATACGGCTCCTATCAAATCAACCGTCAAATAAATACGATTCCAAAAAAATAGTCAAATCACGCCTCTCTTGAAAACGATGAAGTGGTTTTTAGGTTGACATCTTATCATTTTTCTAATTACCTACTGGTTACTTGAATTTTTTCATTATGTGTATATATTTTTTTAGAAAACATATTTGGTCACCTTGTTTGGGGCAGATTAAGGGAGATGGTTAGCTCCCAAGATACAACGATACAACCACTGCGCCCTTCGTAACCCATAATAATATGCAAATAGATTATAAATTACTGTCTATATAGTATGTAGTCACTCATAGTAATGTTAATACTATTTAAAGCAGAAAAGCAGTTCCTCAACTGCTGAAGAACTGTCTAGTAATGGTGAGAACTAGGTTACTTACTAACTTTCGTATTTATTTCTAGATGGATGGCTCCAGAGTCACTTTACGATGACATATTCAGCGTCAAGTCAGACATTTGGAGTTTTGGCGTTCTTCTTTGGGAGATTGTGACGCTTGGATCGACTCCTTACCCGGGGATGTCAGCTGGTGACGTCATGAGAAAGGTAATAATGCCGTAAACAAAAAATTGTTTTTTACATAAATACAATCATCAAGTTGATTGAAGCAGCTGAAAAATTGCCGTGGGTGCCGCGCGATCGTAAAAACTGACATAAGTCTCATAATGAACTGCAAAATATTTATAATTAGAACAATTCTGCTTTGATGTTTCAGACCACCATTGTTTCAGACCTAGTAATTTAATTAGAGCGATGTTTTTATTCTGCGAAATGTGCAAAAACATCACGCGCTCGTGTTAAAAAATAGAATTTACTTTTTAAAGAAGGGTGCCCTGCGGAATATCAATACAAATATTTTCATTTAAGAATTATTGTTTCATGTGTAAAATTAAGAAAGTTGTCGAGAAAATAAGTTTTTAGGAGTCATTTAGATTTATGTACTTATAGTTTGTTATTGTTTAAAGAATTTGTTTCAAATTTCAACTAGGTCATGACCTTATGCAATGATCAGGGTAACTTACATAAGTTCTTTTATTGTATTTAACTAATTCAGCGCATAGTACAGTCACGAAGGGAAAAATTTGTAAACAATTATAACTCATAATACAATGGAATAAAAGTCAAAGTTTATACATATTGGTGCTCCTGACTGTACGAGTGACTTAAAAATACGTCAATTTCACAATTTCGTGCAGGACCTCCTTAGGCCATTTTGAATTTACATCAATCTTCACTTCAATCAAAAATGATGGCTGTGTTAGTTAATATTTTTTTAATGATTAGTAAATTCTCTTTTTCTCTATAATCGTCCCATTGTTGGACACCACAGCCATCCCACAAGGGAAGGGGATATTGGGTCATTCCCCACCACGCTGGCCCCGGATTGGTGGGACAACAAGCGGGACCATCCGTTTTACGTACAGAAGAAGCTCGATATCTTTTTAATATGGTCACCCATCCACCCAGTGCTTAGACATTGCTTAATTGCTTAACGAGAATGTTCGCAAACCAAAGGTCTTAGCCGCTGCACCATCGAGCTCCTAATTACCAGTAGGTGATTACTCTTATAAGTCAATTACCTACTTATTATACAATGTTCTAGATGTGGTACTTCTAACCCGTTAAGGCTAAGTACTACATCTAAATTCATCGATAAAAAAAAATTATGTGGGTTCCAACTTAGTTTTGAGTAATCTGTGAAAACATAAATAAAAGTAATTATAAATCACAAAATAATTAAGTAATGATTTTTTCTCACCAAAATAATCTCAAACGTACGAAACAAAGTAATTAATAATCTAACCAGTGTCATTAGCTACCGTTTGCCATTTTTTTCATTTTTCTACGACATATGAAATCTTTGATATCGCATAGCGCCGCAGTACATTGAAAAAAAATTAAAAATGGTCATAAATTATACGGAGAGGGGGTTGGACCCCCCATATTATTTTTTTTGTCAATGAATTTAGATGTAGTACTTAGCCTTAACGGGTTAGAAGTACCACTCCTATCACATTGTATAATACCTAATATATTGTTTAAGCATATTACATCAATTGGTTATCAGATACCTACATTGAGAAATGGGCTTAAAGCACAATCTTAACGTTTAAACTAATAACATACTTTACTAAACAATATTATCAAGATTAAAGATACTTTATACATATGTATTACACACTTTAAACATTATACATAATATGATAAAGTATCGAATATTACAAGCAGACAGGGAGTTTATAATTTTCATAGAACAAAGCAGAATAACATGAAGACGCAGATTACAGAGTCTGAATAAAATGTTTGTCAGCAGAAATCTAACATCACTATGTTTATTCACCAGAGACAGACGATGTCTATGGAAAAGAAGTGCCTTTATAAAATGTGAATCCACAGCATTTGCTTCCAATTACTACTAACAAGCTATCCCGATAATATCCTTGGGGCCAGATCCTTTAGATGGAAAATTACAACAATATTGCCTTTGTTTTTAGATTCCAACATCACCATTAAATATCAATTACAGACTGTTGTCTTATCTTTTTGTGTCCAAAAAGCGGCCTAAAGTTAAATCTATTTTCAATCGGATGCCGTCACTCTCTGTATTTAAGAGCTAAAATGAGAGGGCATTTTTTAAAGCCATGCTTTACAAAAGTCCATGTTTTTTTTGGAATAAGAGGCGGATCGTGCTACAAGTCAAATGCGTGTTTTAATTTTAATGACTGACTCTTACCCCCGCTGGGAATCGAACTAGGAACCATTGGGTAGGAATCCAGTCTTTTAATCACTAGAGCGAAGAGGTAATAATCGTTCTGAATGCTAAACATACATTTTGTAAGTAAGGCCATTTACCGAGTGGAAATGCTGCCCAAATCTCTCTCTTTCACTTTTCCCTCTTATGTGTACCCAAATCAAAGTTGACGTGGATGGGTCCAACATATAGGTACAGTTCTTTGGTAAAAGGAATAAATATCATTCTGAAAACCTATCGATACAAGAAACTTTTGTTATGGGATAAACTTCGTACATACATAGTTACGAAATAAATTCGCTGTTTTATACACCAATTTAAAGCTGTTTTTATTTACACCCTTTCAAGATGTTTTACCCTTTTCCAAGCAATCTGGAAATGGCGGAAAGATTTTTCTAGAGCCCTAGGAAGCTGTACAAGTTAAACTCGTGTTTTAAATATTGTCTCTCTGTCTAAAACTTGGAGAAGAAGTGCGAGCATCTATTTTAGACATCGTCTATATTTAGGCAACGATTTGCAGAAAGAGGTACTGATATAAATATAATAAGTAGAAGAATTTTATTTGTTATAAGATATTATCTTCTTAGAGTTTTGTGATCGAAAGGTTTTTGTTTATATTTGCAAATATTTTTTATATAATTCAGTAACGTTAATAGACATCATTTTAATTTATTTATTTTTCATTATTTTTTATCTTGTCCGGCACAATAAAAAATAACTCATGGATACCGGGCGAACGAAAGGTCACGTGTAACGTGAAGGTAACCTAACCTAGATGTCCTGTGGTATCGTAATGTGTCAGAGTTCAATTGCGCTGCGCGGTCCTAGTCAATTAACCATGATTAACGGTATTTTTGAAGATATGTTTTTTTTTTATTGGCAACGGGTAAGCGCTTGGCCTTCATCTCACCTGATGGTAAGTGACGATAAGGCCGAAGGTGCAAGCGCGCTTCACCCGGAATCCTCAACCACTGAGGAACTGGCTATTTTATCTCAAACTGCCGGAACACAACAATGCTATAAACATCGTTGTTATGGCGACAGAGTTAGATAAGATGGTGGTAGCTAGCCAGGCGGACTTAATAGCCCTACCACCAACCAAACCGAGCACACAAAGATGTACCCCCCGCTGGGAATCGAATCCGGGACCTCTGGGTCTGAAACCGGTAGCTTAGCCACTAGACCACAGAGGCGGTTAAATCAATTTTAGTTTAAAAATATCAAATTTAATCTGCAGCTCTAGATTAAGTTACTCTATAGTTTAAAAAACTATGCGCACAGATAATAAAAATCCTGTAAGTATAATAATAATGTGTTTCAACCACTAGAGGTAGTGGTTGAAACACCCAAAGTGGTGGGTAGATATCGGCTGTTACGTTCAGAACCAGAATCAGAATCATTTATTCATAAACATAGGTACATATTTTTCATTGTGCAAGACTTGCTTAAAGTCTGCCTGGATAGCTACCATCATGTTAAGTCGGTCGCTAATAGCAACATTGTAACAATTTTAGTAACATTGCTGAGGGTTAAGGGTAAAGTGTGCTACCACCTTGGGCCTTATCGTCCCCTATCATCAAGTGAATTAAAGGACAAGGGTTTTACCGATTTGAATTAACAATTGAATGAAATCGTTACTGTGAGACTAATTTTATTTACATCAATACTTGAACAGGGTTTAACGCAAGAGTACTTAATAATGGCATCCTATAAAATTTACTTATTGATACACCTCAGGGTAGTTCAAATTTATACTCGTAATAGGCCTGCTATCGATATGAATGATGTGAAGTGACGGTTTCGGTTCTTGTCTATCATCTGAGTAATGTTTGGCCATGAACGCCACAATGACGTAGATAAATGTGGATAATATAACGTACCCGCTTTCTGATTTGCGTATAAAAAGTGTTTATGGATTCAAGATTCAAGGGCAAGGGAGAAAAGTCTCTCTTTCTTATACAACGTCAAGTTAAAATTGGAAAATGCCCTTCATAATAAAAAGATACTTTCCATTACAAAATAAAACCATGTCAGCTAAAATATACAACCACAACAGCATGAAAACCAACATCATACAGTAATACTTTTTACAATTTAATGTATTATTTATTAACTTTATTTACATCGCGGTTGTTGAAAGAGGCGATTGGGGACTACAGACTGTTTAAATAACATCATAGAGCGGCGACTGATTTATAATTAGGATTTACAATAAAAACATACGTAATATTTGATTTTTTGCATTAATAACGTTTAAAAATAGCAGTGAAAGTCAAATTTTAAAGAAAGATTAAAGGGCATCCTGCACGAAATTGTGAAAATTTACGTATTTTTAAGTTACTTGTACTATGCGCTGAATTAGTTAAATACATTAAAAGAACTTACGTAAGTTAACCTGATCATTGCATAAGGTCGTGGCCTTGTTGAAATTTGATACAAATTCTTTAAACACAAACAAAACATAAATCTAATAACTCCTAAAAACATTTTTTTTCGACAGCTTTCTTAATTTTAGGCATGAAACAATAATTCTTAAATGAAAATATTTGTATTGATATTCCGCAGGTATCTTAGATAAGTAAATTTTAATTTTTAACACAAGCGCGTGATGGTTTGTACATTTCGCAGAATAAAATCATTGCTCTAATCAAATTACTAGGTCTGAAACTTCAAAGCAGAATTGTTCTAATTTTAAATATCAATATGATTGATTTGCTTTGAAGTCCATTAAGAGACTCATGTCAGTTTTTGCGACTGCGCCTCTTAATATTTTTTTTTTCATAAATACAAACACTCACGACAATTGTTTAGGGGACAGTCAGAGAGAGACTAGGCAATGAGGACCGCAGAAGCAGTCCAATGCCATACCTAGTCCACGTTTCACCAAATGACAAATGAACATGTGCTCAGCGTTACAAGTGGTGAGCTCATCGCCGCTCTATGCTGTTGAATGTATGCGCAATCTGTCTGTCGCCTTTTACGACACCCAAACGCAAAAAATAAGCAACAAATTCTTATGCCATGTTCACACGAGATAGTGAATGTCGGAAAAACAAGTGAATGTTGGAAAAATCTAAGAACTTCTAAAAAAAAATCATATCTCGAAAACTCTGACAAATCGCGGAACATACGTGGTGAGGGTGAATTACTTGACGCAAATTGATATCCTATGTCAAGTTATTACTCCTCTTACTATTTAAAGGCAACTCACAGAAAAGTATTTATATATACAGGTGGACAAAAAAACCTTTTTCTAAAAATATCGTGTTACAGTATGACTAGGAGGATATGTATATCCTCGTAGTCATACTGATATGACAAATTAGTATGACCACCAGGAAACGGCCAATAAAATAAAGAAATACATTTGTTTACGCTCACACCAATTTTCTAGCCCAAGATAAGCTTCTATTGAAACTCGTTAATATGAAGTTAAACAAGATAACGGACAAATATTCATAATCATAGAAAAACACCCAGACCGGAAATCAATTGAGAAAAACTGTTTTCTCTAAATTGACCCCACCGCGAATTTAACCCGGGACTTCAGAGATGGCGCGACGCTAGACCCGGCGCGCTAACCACTCGACCACGGAGTACGTCGAATGTGGAATGTCGATTGGATGGCAGTATTGTTTTGATGAGCCACCGCCACACAGTTTTGTAATACAGTTAGCATCAAAAGTAGCTTAGCAGATGAAATTTTCAAATGATTATTACAGTTGAAATGACCAGAATTGTCTGACATAGCTGTTGAGTCAAAAGTACAATAATGACAATATACTTTTGCATTATTGCCTTAACCATTTATTATGAACACAAAAAATGTCATATAATTCTGAAATGTTAAATGATGAGTATGTAAAGACACTTACACGTGACTATTACTTTTGCCACCTTGTTTTTGTTCAGTTACTTTTGATGCTGACTGTACAAGTGGGTTATATTGTTTGTGTCGGTGGATATCAAAATTGGATGAATCCATAATGGTAAAAAAATATTTTGTATGGCAACTTAATCGTAATGTACCTACCATACTATGGTATAAGACGCTGTTATCAAAAGTGGATAAATCCATCGTTTTACTGATCTAAATCGTGTCTAAAGTTCGATTTTATATTAAACTCGGTAAGATCCACACCACGCATTTTTTCAAAACTGGCAAAGTCCATTTCGGCCAATCACAGCAGCGAATTTTAATATCAGCGAATATATCAAATTTGGTTAAATCCAAAATTAATTTACTTTTTCTGTAGATAATAAGTGTAGTACCTACATTATAATGAAATTACACGAAATACGTTAAAACTTAAGCTGAACCTACTTCTAGTTTCTATAATGTAGTCGAATTACAGGTATCTGTTACAGAATATTGCAGTTTGTGAAAAATCGTTTAGTATGGATTTGGCCACTTTTAATATTAACCGACACATTTATTCTACTCGTTACCACCTGATATAAAATACATACATATATGTAGGTATATCACTACCTACTATTATCCCAGTTGTTTTATGCAGAGTCTAGGCAATGAGGACCGCAAAAGCAGTCCTCTGCCATAGTCCACTTTTCATCAGATAGCGAATGCACATGTGCTTAGCGTGACAGGTGGTGAGGCCATCGCCGCTTTAAGCTGTTGGATGTATGTGGAGTCTTTAATCCGTTAGTCGCCTTTTACGACACCCAAGGGAAGAGAGGGGGGGGTAGTATTCTTACACCTCTACGGGACACGGTTACCATTACATATACCATTTGTTTTACGAAATGTACTCCGTCACCTGTGACTCGTTTGGGAAGATTGAACGACGACCGGGAAAATTTCCTGTTCTGCCCCTTGCTTTGTTATGATCGATTTGTGGGATCTAGGGTTCCCCTAAATAACGTGTGAACGTAACCCTATTGAGATTTAGCTGTTTTAAAGCATTTTAGCATTTTAAAGTGCTTTTTTTCAGTTTCAATATGAGCCAAACGCTCCATCATTAAAATAAAGACATTGCTTTTGGCTTCCGGCTATAACTATTGTTTTGCCTTTTAGAACTCAAAAGTCTGACTTAAGCTCTGTACAAAACTTATCATAAGTACATCTTAATTTAGCAGGCAATACAACAGATAGATTGATTAATAATTTCTACCGTTTATCAGCACGCTTGCCAAAATGTGGGTGCGTCGCGATCCTGGGCTATGCATCAAAAAGTCCGAGACATATGTGGCTCGAAATGAGTTTAAAAGAACCTCAGGATATCGAGCCGATCACTTTGCCTCTTAACACGTTCCGCCGCGGTATCTGAATAGACCGTAAAAGTGGAATTCATATAATAACAGGACGGGTACGGGGCCGTATTCACGAAAATCATTCTAAATATTGCTACTGCAACAGCCGTAAAATTTACATTAAAATTTCATAGAAAGCAGTCTCACTGTCATTCTGTACTGAGGCTTGAACAACTAGTGTCAAGAATACAAGTTCTAAAACGATTTGTTTTGGATGTCATATGCGCACATACACAGGGGCTACACACATTGACAGTACGGTGTATTTCGTTATAGTTTTGAAAGCGTCTGTACCATTAAACAATTCGGGTGAAAACTAGAATTTATTATTTAATTTTCCGGTGAAATCAAAACTGGGGAAAAACGCCAATAACTCGTGGTGACCGGTGTATGTCTATGAATGGTACTTCGACGCGCGAGTCAGTGCGTCGACGA
This sequence comes from Scoparia ambigualis, assembly GCA_963921215.1. NCBI lineage: Eukaryota > Metazoa > Arthropoda > Insecta > Lepidoptera > Crambidae > Scoparia > Scoparia ambigualis. Next base: position 7,427,334 of record OY992511.1, on the reverse strand, counting down.
GAGACTCGATAAACGATAACCGATATACGGTTATAGCCGTCACTGAAGTAGACTTAATTGATGAATAATAATATTGCATATAACAGTACGGGCATAGGTATACGAAACTTTGTATGAAGATTATTCGTGTCATAATGTAGTAGAGTACCGCGCTGGAACGTGTTATGGAAGAAATAAAATCTTATCCTTACTGGGAATATGATACCTTTGGATGTTACCGATCACTGCGGAAGAAGGAGGAGCTAAATGGTGCAGCGGTTAAAACGTTCGGTTTGCAAATGCAACTCTCACATTGCCGGTTTATTTGATAGGTGATAAAATTAAAAACGTCTTGAGCACCTCTTTTCTTGGGAAGGCACGTAAAACGTTAATACCTATTGTTGTCGTAAAAAGGCAGTCGTTAAAACCCACCAACCCGCATTGGGTATGGCCCAATCTACCCATGATTTGTTGTCTATATGGAATGCTTGTGCCCAATATGGGACGGTTATAGGCTGGTAATGATGAGGAAGAATGAGTTTGAACTTTATTTTGAATTATTTTTTGCCAGGTGCACAGTGGACACCGCCTCGAGAAACCAGAGCACTGTCGCCGAGAGCTGTACAACATAATGTATTACTGCTGGGAAGCCAAGCCGACGGACAGGCCAGATTTCAAAGAAGTAGTGGCCATGCTTGAGCGCCTGCTATGCACCGAAACGGACTATATAGAACTGGAGCGATTCCCCGATCACTCTTACTACAATGTTCAGCATTTGGACGGAGAAAAGTTGTGATTTTGTGGTGGTTACACAAAAGTATACTACATGTATTTAGTTCCAAAGACATTGGCATAGTTTGTGCTATCGAAGCTGTGTCGTAAGATTCGTAAGCGTTAAGTCGTGATAACGTTATTAGTAAATATGAAGTGACGGCGCTGCCCGTATTAATTTTCATACAATGTTCCTCTTTTGCGCTAGCGAGTTCTACGATATGAATTCTATGATTTTTGGTACTAGGCACAGACCAGTGGTGCGTGGCTTACCGAAGACACCTGAGTACCCCTTGAGTAGAACATTCGATTTATTGATAGAGGGAGATATCTAACATCCAAATTGATTCGCCTTGTATTCAATCTAATGAGCTCAGTTTATCAATAACCTTAGTGATGTCTTGTGTTTCGTACAAAAAAAAACTAATCTCATCGTATCTATAGAGTTTTTTTTATAATAACAAGATTTACTATAAGTACGAGTAACCAAAAAAAATATCGAGAAAGTAATGAAAATTGTATAATTTTATTTAAGTACAATAAAATTATTGTAAGTGCAATGTATCATATATTTTTAATAAACCACAACACTGTGTACATTATGATGTCATCAATATTATTAAAACTGCATGGTTAAAATACAATGACATAGGATAGCATTTTCTGTTTTTATGGTGTGAATGTTTAGGAGACCTTTAAAAAAAGAGTCCTTCTTTTTTATGTATTTGCTGATGCTGATGAAAGTTGTAAGTTTAGGAATAACAGTAATCATTAGTTAATGTTTGTCGACCAATCCGTCCGCTATGTTTGTGATCGATCTTTTATTGGGAACGCTTAAACGATTAAGTTAAACATAAATTAAATCTTGACAATTCCATAGGGTATGGCAATAACGTTGTGTAATTTATAATTTACTCGAATATTTAATTACTAGTCTTTATAAATAAAATAAATTACTAATAATCCTTAAGTTACATTGTTATCTTGCATTTGTACATAATCGATTAAATTGTACCTCTCAAAGCATAAGCACTTTTTAACAGTAAGTAAATGTTCTGTTTAGTAAAACGAAGTTTTTTTTACAAGTACTTGTGACCTTTCTTCGATATTCCCAATTTTTTTTTTTTCGTAATTTTTTCCTTTACAAATCTAGTGTTTAATATTAATTCAAACGCTAAAGTCAATGTACCAAGTGTGTAGCCAAGTATCAAAGCTGAAAACCCCCCTTGCAAATGCTGAAGGGACAAAGCATCGATATCTACCTGTTGATTGCTCAGGAAACGAAGTAACTTCGCTCTCCTTCTTAAATTAAAAAATTCAAAATACCGCCTTAGTGCAGCATTAATTCCACATTGTTTTAACAAACCTAAGGTTTCGGAAAATCCATGCATAAACGGGAAGCCTTTAAGAGCCAGCATCTCCAACGGGACAGAGAACACGTTTTTCCTAAAGACGTAATAGTTAAGTTTTCCAAGACTGTCACTAAGTTCTGGCATTATCGCTGATAGATGAGCCAGCTGTAGTCGACTGCATAGCAACGAAAAGTTTCTGTGCACAGCCACATTAACCATTGCGTCAGATATATCATCAACTATCACCCACTGCTCACCTATATAACTATCAAGAGGATCGGAAGAATTAAAAAATAAATCATGCAATTCTTCAAACCCACCAAACTTTAACCCGCTGTTTATCAGTTCTTCGACAGTCTGAATCTGATATTCGAAAGTGGGATTCGTTAATACGTCAATTAACTTGGTTTGGTAAGCAGTTAAACACATTACACAATAAAGGTTAAGGAATACAAAAAATGTTCTGAGACCACTCGTTTCAGGTCGTGTATAAGTACAAAATCCTAAGGTACATATCAACGTGTTGAGAAAGCAGTGGCTGAATCTTTGATTGTAAGCTGATTCATCACTCATTATCCCTATAACTTTCCATGCACCTACACAAACTATAAACGCTATTATCACAGACACCCAAACGAATTGCTGAAATATAATAATCAAAGCAATCCAGCGAGGTGATGGATAAGCTCGCGGAACGACCCAACTATATGAATCAGCTAAATAGGTAGTGCTGCATTCAAAGTCTTCATGGACGTCGAAGTCTGGAAAGATTCCACCAAGTAGCACATTTCCTCTTTTAGAAAGTAGTTCTTTCAGAGCACCATCCCATTCTCCTGTGTCTCTTTGACCTCTATGGGCATTAAGAATTTCATAGTTCAATGTTAAATTGTACCTTTTTATCACTTCACGTACAAGATACATTTCAATGTTTGGATCGTTCTTGTCGTCACTAACGAAAGGCTGCCGTTCTAATGCTATTATATGTAAGGTGCATCCTTTCATATCCTCTGGTGTTCTTCCTTCAAAAACACTGCGCTTAAAAGTTAATTTGCCTTTCTCGCAAATGTTTTCTTTCTTTATTCTATTTTTTGCCGTTTCATTTGAGTAGCCACAATATTTAGGTGGATCGTAAGGTCGCCAACCGTACACGATTGCATTTCTGATTTTCGTTGCTTGAGGCACCATTATGATAATATTTATCACATTATATTTAAATAGACAAGTAAAAACGTTTTCTATAATCTCCTCGTTTACTCTGTCAGTATCCGTAAAATGGAACAACAAAACAATAAACTTAGCAAGTGGGTTCCAAGTACGTGAACGGATAAGTTTACTAGCCAGGTAATATAAATCTTTATCGTCGTCGATTATTACTATTATGTAATCAGCTATTGGAATAGGTCTAAAAAGATCTAGATGCTTCAGTACATTCTTAGTTTTATCATTTTCACAAATTACCGCTTCTTTCTCAGGGCGTTCTGCTTGAATTTGTACGGAGAACTTTAAACTTTTGTGAACATAACTTAATAGATTGTTTCTAATTTTTATCACTGGTGTACTAACATTATTATTGTCCGCCAAAATTAGAAGTCCTGGTTTTGTAAAGTCACTTTCTATTATTTGTATTATACAGTTAGAAAAATCATTAACTATTGTAGGACCGTACGGATTTATTATTGCTTCTGCAGTTACAAAGTAAAGAAAAATTAAACCTGTCATTGTCTCCTAATGTTTAAAACTAAACTGAACCCCATATTACATTAAAGTTATTGTACTTCCCATTTGACGTGACCTAACATTTATGATTGCTATCTGAACATAGATCTTTACTTTTAGTTTGGACTGATGCATTAGCAAAACAACGCAAATCTGTGAACGTAACATGGTAAATACTGGTCATAAATTAAATAATTTCATTGTTAGTTCATTATTCAGAATTCCATTTGCACGACAAATTGTACCGATTTATGTTGTGTTGAAACTGGGTAAACATTAGTCTTTACCATACAATATCAGTACGACTGCACTCAATTTTATCCACTTTCTTTAAATACAATTATTTCAGTGCATTGGTGCCATTAATTGAGACGTAGTTTGAAGTATAGCCTCTTAGGGCCGAAATCTAAGTAATAAAAATCAAATGCCGAAATGTTTGTACGCGCATCACTTCAGAACAGCTGCACCTATTCGGCTATTTCTTTTTTTGTTATGTTTGTAATTGTAAGGACTATGAAAGAAAATTTTTGGAAACTCGTCACGGGGTACGGGCCACTAGAGTCACTGACATAATGTGTATGGGGCTTAAATCATGTTTCTAACTTTAGTATGCAAAACCACTTTCGACCTTTCTGAAATAATTATAAACCAGCAACCTAAGTTTTTACTATGGGAGTTAGGCTAGTTTTTTAGCTAGCTAGCGTAACACAGCGCTTTAATGAAATAAAAAGTAATCAATAGCAGCAATGCTCTGAATTATGAAGAAAAAATTACATTACAATATCATGCGGGAGTTTGAAGCTATCTTCATTTTTAGCTTAAAACTTTTTATGTAAAATTTTTAAGTAAAATTTTAACCACTGAAAAAAAAGACGACAACCTCAGGCGGGAATCGAACCACGCACCTTCCGCATTCCGGGCGGCTGCCTTAACCACTTGGCTACCGAGGTCTGGCTTTCAAACTTTTTAGGTATTTTGAGGGTATGAAAACTGTTATCGTATGACTATCAGTTCAGTTCAGCATTTATTTATCACTTGACTCTCAACTATATCATATAATCATTATAACTTAAGAGAACACTTTTAATATGGTGAATGATTAAGACGCAATAGATAACGAATAGGCTGGTTTGGTCATTCTCCCTTGATAATAAAAAAATTCTTACCTCTGGTCGCGGTCTATCACCAACTTCAAACCCAGAAGTAGTAGGTTCGATTCCCAGCAGGGCACAGGCCTTCCCCCCATGGACCATGTAAAGATTGGGCCATAACTTACCACGTTGGCCCAGCGCGGGTTGGTGGGTTTTAACGACTTCATGCAATCTCACAATAACATCTGAAACCAATAGTTTTTTTTGCCTTCATAGCATGGAGGAGGTGTTGAGAGGTTTTTAATGTTGGTCACCCATCCAGTGACCCGGCATGCAAAAGTTGCTTAACTGGCAAGATCGCAAACTGAACTCCTCGGCCGCTGCAAAACCGCATCCTAATAATTATTGTTTTTACTCTTGATTCTATTCATAGTTTTCTCAGTAAGATAAGACCAGATATGTCTTCGCATAAGGTACGTATTATAATAAATGCATTTTTATGTTGTTAAGAAATCCTTATCCTACCATAATCCATAAGAAAAAGTTCTTATTATACGAGTAGATACGTGTGTTTGGATTATATCATCAATCATAACTGCGACCCTCAATAAATTCATTGATATAATTCGATTTTAGGACGAAAATAATAATAATTTAAAAGGTCGGTTTTTATCGCAAGAAGAATCCTACTCCTTTGTTTACGCAGACACGCAGATACGTGTAGAAAAGATACTTGAAACGTTTGCAGGTTTGTATTTTGTTTACACTCACTATCAACTGCCAGGTTAGATAAACATTGCCGAATAACCCCGCGCAATCAAGCTAAGCCACGCAAGCTAGCATTGCCTACTGATAGAATAAAATTATATCCGGTCAATACGCTATTGTCACAATAAATAAATGATAAATAAATAAACCTTTCATACGATCACGCCAATTATCTAGCCCAAGAGAAGCTTCGAAGAAACTCGTTAAATGGTTACTAGACAACGGATAAACATACTTAAATACATACTTATTATACATAGAAAACACCCAGACCGAGACAATTTAGAAAAACAATAATTTCTTAATTGACTCGAAAGGGGATCGAACCCGGGACCTCAGAGATGGCGACACCATGAAAACCGGTGTACAAACCACTCGACCAAGGAGGTCGTCAAAATTCACAGTGTTACTATTGTGGTATATATACGGTTAACCATATATGGTTCCGTTTATTCTGCATATAGTTTTATTTTATTTTTTATTTTTATAGTGAGTTAGAAAGGTAGCTTTACATAGCTTTTAAGACTCTAAAAAGCAAATTAGAGCTTTTAGAGCACGTACTTAAAAAGTAGCATCAACATTACAATTTTCAAAGAACCGTGGTTGTATTTTGTACACGTACAAGAAGCCTCTTATTTTCAGCTGGAATGAAAAAAAGGTAATGTTGTTGAATATTTTGGTGGTAAAATTATTTCGATTATTAGCCTCATATTTCTAAGTGGTGATTTATAATACTTATGAGGAAAATAAAACGGAAATCTTTGTAAATCGCTAAAGTGTTTTCTTTAAAAATAGACGTGATTTGTGGTGTAACATTTGTAATTGTAATTTTAATGTACCTACATTATTTGGTAACTATGTGTCGAGGTCGGTTATTTGTAGTAAGTAGTAAGTAATAATGTTACTTAGTCCTTTACTAGCGGCCAGGCGGCGCTTTCGCCCACGCTAACTTTCTGACATCGTCATACTTCAATACAAAATATAGTACGACATAAAAAAGTAGAAATTAAATAATCCAGAACTAAATTCACTCATTTTTTGGCAACATTGATTATCTGTCATTAATGTCAAGTGGTTGTTCAACTCTGTCCGTGGTTACGATATAAATAGTTGTTTTAGTGATATTTCTACATTCCTGGATTTAAAACACTGATAACATGAATAAGACCATCCGTGGCGGTTCTCGTAACATAATATATAAAGTTTTTTTGCGAAGTTTGGCAGAATTTCAAGACGGAACTTTGTTACGTAATCTGGAGGATATTTACCAACGTACAGCAGATTATACTGGTAAGTAAGTTATAAAAGATGTTGAAAGTATAATTATCTAAAGTATGCCTATGCGCAATCGGCTAAATTCCGTGAAACAATCAGTATTTTTAAATATTTTTAAAAGTTTTGGCGTTATGATATTACAAACAAAAATGTTAATTATTATAGTTCGACGCGGGAATCTTGAACTTTTGAATTTATTGGGACATTTTATCAAGTGTTAAGGGGTAGAATGTGGTAAGTATAGTAAATTATGTCGGTTGGCTTTTGAATCGAGTCGCCTGAATTTGTAGAAACTAACACTGTGAGGGGGTCTAAGGGGTTCTTAAATAAAGGCTTATTAACATTTTAGCTGCAGCTGTTTAGCACGAAAAATTACACGTGTTTAGGTAATACAATACCATATTAACAGAACCGAAGTGTGGGGACGGGGGGGGGGGGAAGGGCGCAGCCCCCTTGCGAGGGGGGCGAAGCCCCCGCCATGAAAAAAGTCTAAAGAGTTAATTAGGTTGGGTTAGGTTAGTAAGTATGTTGACCAAAAACGCGCGAGCCGAGCGAGCGAAGCGAGCGTGCCGCGGGAGCGGCCGGCAAAGCGCCAGAAATGAGGTTTTTGTAACTTTCCATATTTTTAAAAAAGTAACATAACTTCAAAATTACTTGTCTGCGGCAGGAGGGGTAAGTGGGGGGTACTCCTCTCTCGTCCCCTCCCGTTCCCCCACCGATTAAGGAGACTCGATTAGTCAATAGTCAATAGTTTTACCATGATACATAACCTCAAAATACAAAAATTAAACTTAAAAGATACTTGTTTGCGGCAGGGGCGGGGGGGGGGGGGTGTAATTGGGAGTACTCCTCCCGCACCCCTTCACCCCTTACCTTCACCACCCCCAGCCCGATACAGGCGACTCGATTCAAAAGTTTACCAATTATGTTAATAACTCAGTCCATTGGACTGAACAATTTGGGTTTTGATTTTTTTATGCATATATGTTTTTATTGTTCAAGGTGTGTCTGAAAGTACTGTGCGGAGAATAGCTAAACAAGGCTCCGAAAATGGAGGAAAATTTTCGACTCCCGCTAAACACAGAAAGGGTCGACTTGCAAAGGAACTCGATGACTTTGATATGTGTGCAGTGCAATCCGTCAGAAAATGATTTTTTTTACACTGTAAAAAAAGAAGTACCAACAATATGCAAATTAATAGCTCAATTAAGGCAACTTATTGGCTATGATGGAAGCCGCGAGCATTTGCGAAACTTGAAGAGTATCTGGATTTTAATTTATTAGTTTTATATCTAAATAAAAATAAGTTTTGTACAATGGCTGTTTTCGTTACTACATACAAACTACTCAAATTAATTTTTTTGACGACCTCCGTAGCCGAGAGTAGAGCACTCCGGATTTGGCGTCGCCATCTCTGAAGACCTGGGTTCAATTCCCGGTTGGGTTAATGTTGAAAACCAACTTTTCTATATTATCTCGGATCTGGGTGTTGTGGTACCGTCGTTGTTTCTGATTTCTACAACACAAGTGCCTTAGCTACTTCCTTTATATCAGAGCAATGTGTAAGTGATGTTTTCCAATTATATGAACATATTAAATAAAAACAAGTATCAAGACCAATTTGCTCGACCTATCAGGGTTGCTATGTTAACGACAACAGCGCCCTCATTTAATTTCTACTCTTTTATGTCGCACTGTAAGTATCTACAAATTATATATAAAAAACCTCCTCTTTTATCTATTTTGATGGCGTAAATACACGTAGGTACACAGGAAAACGGCGACTTCACTAAGTATACAATATTGTAATTATAATGATAAATCCCACAACGAGGATACTTTTTAGCTCTGTCCTGTTACTTCTCTTAGCGTTGAGTTAGTATTTGGTTTTTACTTTAAATACAAAACGATTAGAGCGGCTTCAGGGAGGCGCAGAAACCTTTTCTGTCTCCTACCGACAGAGCAGCAGTAGTACCATCAGTACCCAGAAGCGGAGGACACGAGTCCTATTACTGCAATTTTTTTTTTACTCCGCATGTGAGTTTATGGGTTAGAAAAAACTACATACATACAATCGCGACTATTATCCCCGAAGAGTTAGTCAGAAACTAGGCAATGAGGGCAGCAAAACAGTCATCTACCATAGTCCACTTTTCACCAAATAGCGACTGCACATGTGCTCAGCGTGACATGCGGTGGGACCATCGCCGTTCTATGCTGTTGGAAGTATGTGCAATATTTAGTCCGTTAGTCACCTTTTACTACACCTAAGGGAAGAGAGGGGGTGGTAGTAGGTAGTATTTCACCACTGCTGGGCACAGGCTTTCCCACATGGATAGGTAATATCACATTGGGATGTTGGGCCATGACCCACCACGCTGGCCCAATGCGGGTTGGTGGGTTGTAACAACTGCCATAATTCGACAATAACCGTTACCAACGGCTTTGCGTGCCTTCCGAAGCACGGAAGAGCTCGAGTCACTTTGGTCACCCATCCAGCGACCCGGCATTGCGAAAGTTTCTTAGCGGGCAAGATCCTACTAATGTCATAAACGCGAAAGTTTGTAAGTATGGATGGATGTTTGTTACTCTTTCACGCAAAAACTACTGAATGGATTTGGATGAAAATCGGCATACAGATAGTTTATAACCTGGATTAACACATAGAATACTTTTTATTCCGATATTCCCACGGGAACGGGAGCCACGCGGGTGAAACCGCGAGCGGCCGTTAGTTAAGCTATTTATCTCAATGGCGCTAGCCGCTGCGCTGCGCCGCCATCGAGCTCCTCTGAACGCTAGACCACAGAGGCGGTTAATGCTTTTAGCCTTCTTACAAACTAAAAGATAAATAATAAAAAGTCAGGGAACGTCTGTCATGTTGTGACGTGATTCTCTGTGCTCATTTTTCTGTAATTGCAATAAAGTTTAATAATATATGAATAATATCGAACCTTAATGCATGATTCCATATGTGGTGATCGTTAACTGTGTTTTGTGTTTTCATTTAGGTGGATTCGCACGTAAGTAAAATTAATATTTTGCTAATTGCAGCTCAAACGCGGTGGTGCAAATTGCGGAGAAAGCCTACGGGTTTGAAGTTACTTCATTATCAGCCTGTAACCTACAGTAATGACTGGGTTTAATCTTACTTGAATAATAATAGTACATGAAAAGATTGCTATTACCCTTTTTTGTATCCCACTAAATATTGTTGGGAATGCTGGGTATGTGCTCGCTGGAGGTGAGACGTTACAGGGACTTAATCTTGACAGCAATTAAAGTGCTGCGTGGTAGCATCCAGTGCCCCCGAGCTCCTTGAGCAGCTGTCGCGTCTGAGTGTGCCCGAACTGTGTTCGGCGCCGCGCTTGTCGCCAGCGCCGCCTGTTCACTCCACCCACACCGACCGCACTATATCTCGCACCCATCATTCAAACGCATACCGGCCTCAATACGCTCCTGTGTCAACAACCTGACTGTAGACAGATAGCAGCCATCCAGTCAAAGTGTTTGTATTTCTGCGAAACTGAATGTCCTGTGTAGCGTTGTTTTGTATCTGTGTTTTTGGTCAATAATTTTATACAGGTAGGTACCTACTTAATTGTCTTATCTATTTGTACATGTATGCTTAAAGATGAGAATGTTTATAATAATGTTGATAATTTTATATGCTGTATGTATGTTAGTTATGTAAATGAGTTATAATAAATAATAAATAATAACCCGCAAAGCTCGCTCAACGTGTATTGTTGAGTTTTAGCGACTGCCATGATGGCAAGCTAGATCAACCCTGGCTAGTTACTAAACTTGGCCATCTTATCTGAAGTCTGGCGCCATAATAACTAGCACATATTGTTACTCAGTGATTGTTTATTCCGGGTAAAGCGCGCTTCCACCCACGGCCTTATCGTCACTTACCATCAGGGCCCTGATTCTGTATCGCAATCTATAGATTCCACACCTAAACCTTACCGCGCACAAACGTCAAACGCATACGTCTTTGGGAAGATATCGTAACTTTTTAAGGAATAAACGTGGTTTTGAAACAAGGAATCGTTACAGAATAAGGGCCCAGGTGAGATGAAGGCTAAGCGCTTACTCGTTTTAGAATTTATAAAAAAACTTTTTGCTTAGGTACTGTAGAACTCGTAAAGGTTGGGGGGCGTTTGTTACAATAACAACAACCTTTATTTAGTATACGACTTCTTTTATTGTATACGTCTTTATCTTTATATACAAGTTGCATTATTACAAATTAAATATAAAAACAACATGGTCAAGTCTACCCATGTTGGCACTTCAGATCGTTCTCCTCAATTCCCGGTTTGATATCTTATCATTTCAAATTACGTTATTTAAAAATTACTATAAAGTAAAACCAGCCAGCGCCCTAACATGGTATAAACTATACATTCCTCCCGACCTGGGGAAAAAAAATTTAAACAAAAAAAATTTTTCCAAGTTTTTTTTTTACATTTCTACCCATTTCTATACATCACTACACATCCTAGCGGAAACGGGAAAAATAATACATACAAGAATGATTGAACCTAAACCCGTCTTGGATTTAGCTATTCGAAGAATTAAACTTCGAAGAACTTGGCACATATAAACCCGTCAAAACTATATACCTATTTCGAATCATCCTCCAAATTACTAACTAACACGACTCATAAACATCACCCTTAACAAAAATTACATAACTAATTTTATCAATCTGCATGTTAAAATATTTCATGTTAATGCAGAGAAAAATTTAAAATCCATAAGGGTGTTATAGTCGTTCTTAAACTTATGCTTTATAACAAGACTCAAAACAGATACTATCAACTTATCAATAGGAAAAAATATTCTACACCATTATATTTAAAACTCTCAAGAATTCAAGAGGCTCAAGTACAAGGTAAGAAACAAAATCCCCAATAACATGTCAACTATCCCACGTTATGACTTGATACTCAATAATACAATTTTCCCTCATAATCTATAGAATTAGGGAATTATTGATTAAACTTTAAGGCAAAAGATAATCCCTCTATTTCCAATCCATTACTTAGGTAGAACTTCTACTAAGTAATTCCAAATGCTTATGAGAATAGTCACTCTATTCTACACCAGAAATTGCTTATCGTGAGAGAAATTTATTAACTCACTACAAACTATTAAAATAATAAACTATTAAATAACCTTAAACTACTATTACAACTCCTATAAATCAAATAACCTACAACATCATACTCCTCCATACTACTAACTCCTTAACCCTTTATAAACTAATGCTCTAAATACTCAATCCTTTAACCCTCAATAATAACAAACCATTTACAAACCAGATACTAACCCTATATCCCATTATTTATGTGTGTGAAACCCAAATCAGGAATCCATGACAAATAGCTTATTGCCTAATCATGTTACACCAAATAATAGAATTAGTCGACTAGATCTACCAATCTAATTCTACTTAACCCTTCCAACTCATTACCTTTCTCAAATACTTACTTCACCAGCATTCAACATTACAAATACGTTAACAAACCTATCTCACGCTTTTTAACAATATTTTCCTTATCATATCAAACTACTATGTATTATTTGTATTTGGGCCTCTTTTTCAAACATCAATTGCTCCTAAAATACGTTTTTCTCATTTCCCTCGTTCATATGAAAACATTAAGACACATATTAGGAAATAACAATGACAATATATAACTTAAAATTAACCTACTAAAGCCTTCCCTTTATACACAAACTTATTATAATTTACAAACATACATACACAACAATGTCTACAAACACACATCATCGTGACATGAAATGCTTTAGGCGCTTTGTATGAAAAACGAACCCTACAAGCCAATGCTACAAGCCACCAACATTAGACCTTCCATCGCTCAATGATTTTATATGCCATTGATAAAGACGTGCCAGTTTCGTACATCTGCCCCTCTTTTTATTGTAACATCATTGCATCTGCCAATAACTCGCCTTGGAACAATTATAAAACTAAATCATTGACGTTAAAGAATACTGGTCTAACTCTTACGTAGTGCCTTCGTAAATGATCTACTCATACGACCTACCTGTTCTATCGAATTTTCGTTTTAGGATAACCCGTTCCTAAATCTACATTAGTTACAAAACGTTTTTCCTCCAACGGCAAGGAAAACTCACCACTATTTGGTGCCTTCAAAAAATATACGTAATCATTGTTACGCAATTTCTGAAAATCAATAAAGTCAACAATTGATTGATGCCTGTCACTTGTTGACACATCAGTGTTTTTCTTTTCCGCACCCGGCTTGGAACTTTCTACATTCGATGACCTATCTGACTTTTGTTCTAATTTCAAACTTTCTAAATCAATTGACATAGAACATTGGATGACTTACCTACTTTTGTCTAACAAGTGAACTCGATTTTTCCGAATCCTGTCTTGCAACAATAGCGGCTTTATCTATTTGGTTCGACACATTTGGATGAACTAAATGAATACTTCCTAACTTTTGTCTAACAAGCGAACATCTTTCCGAGTCCTGTTTTGCAACAAAAGCGGATTCATCTTTTTGTTTCAACACATTTCTTTGAACAAAATGAACTTTTCCTTGGGAAAAAGACACACAATTGTTATAAAAATCAATACACATTTTATTCTTTATTAAGAAATCCTGACCTAAAACTACACTACACTTTAATTCAGCTATAATTATAAATTCTTGTTTAAATAAAAAATCGCTCAAAGAAAACATTATATCGCATTTTCCAACTACTTTTAACCTACTACCATTACTCGCACTAATACATCTATTTTCTATATCTCTACATTTTACTCCTATTTCATCCGCGGCAGCTTGACTGATGCAGGAAACCGTGGCACCTGTGTCTACAAGAGCTACAGAATTTCCTCAATTCCCGGTTTGCCATCTTGTCATTTCAAATTACGTTTTTTATTTATTATATATATTTATTACTATAAAGTAAAACCAGCCAGCGCCCTAACATGGTATAAACTCTACAGTATCCATAGTGGATAAAAACAAAGATGCCTTTTAAAGGTGGACTTTCGATCCGAGCGTCAGCGTCAGTGTCGCAGCGTCAGTAACGCCGCGACACTGACGCTGCGCCAGTGCGACAGTACAAGTTACTATGAAAATGTATGGACCGGCGTTCGAGCAGCGCAGCACTAACGCGCGCGTCAGTGTCGCTGTGACAGTGACGTCGGACGCTCGCGTCATCGTTAGTGCTGCGCTCTCACTTGTACAGTTGTACATTACTAGTAGAAAATAAGTAAAAATGGCATCCATAGAAGTGCATTATTTTTGTTATGACTGGTTCGTTTGAACCAAACGGTTCTAGTTTTTCAAGGACTAGACTTAATATGAAGTTAAACTGGCTTTTATTGAAACCGCAAAATTTTCTGAATCTATCGTCGTTTGTTAAGTGTTTTTGGATTAAAATCTTGTAGAATCCTTCTTCATTTCGATTTTAAAAAAATGGGTTACTGGCGACTTAAAGTCAAAAGTAACTCTGATGACTTTGATACCCGCGACAGACGCACATCGATTGCCGACATACTCAGTCGTATTTGTTCTGTTATCGTGAAATTGATCTTAATCTAGAAGAATTAATTGAAGAGAAGCGAAATAATGATCTTTCACTTCTATATTTTACTTATTGTCTACTAGTAGTAATCAAAACCAGGCGTCTGTACAAGTGAAAGCGCGGCACTGACGCGAGCGTCCGACGTCACTGTCACAGCGACACTGACGCGCACGTAGGTGCTGCGCTGCTTGAATGCCGGTCCATACATATCATTGTCGCACTGTCGTCGCAGCGTCAGTGTCGCGGCGTTACTGACGCTGCGACACTGACGCTAATGCTCGGATCGAAAGTCCACCTAGGTACTCGAGTTATTATGTATTTTGGTCAGCTATTCGGGGACCAGGCATGCAAAAGTGGCGTAACTTGTACGAATACATAGTGCATGGGTAGGTACTGCTTCTGTCCAAAGTAGGTATTTAAAGATACAAGACTTCCATAGATGGGAATCGAATCCACGCCTTTAGCTTCACTATCTTAAAATATATTTAAAGATAGAAAGATACAATATTCTTTATTGTAAACCACAGAAACATCAAAAGGACCAACACAAAGTACATACTATTGGCGGCCTTACCGCTAAAAAGCAATTTCTTTCAGGCAGCCATGTCGGACTGGTTAGAAGCAAAGGAGATTGAACATTTTGGACCAAATTTTATGCCCAAGCATGGGAATACTTTTATTACTTTCCTTACATGAAGAAATATAAAAAAAATATATTTAAAAAAAAACATTCACGGGGTTATATTGTACACTAAAAACTTATCTTATGGCTTTTTGATGCTTTAACTTTTGATTTATTTTTTTAACGTTGTCTTTTACGTTATATAATAATTATGAGTTTACTTCTGTGCCTTCGCACATGGCGTAATAAGACGTTTGTTATCATTTTTCGTTAATGGAACTTAACCTATACCTACAACATATTTTTTTTCTCAATACTCCTAACCGAGCGTTCCCACGGCGTGCCATTTGGCGCGCCCAACCGCGCCAACAGGCCGTGGGAATCAACGCATCCGATGAAGCCTGCCGCGGCGTGCCGTCGGCGTCGCCTGTGCGATCCATTCATATGAGCGCGCAATTAAGCGTCCCACGGCGCGGCGCGGATTGTCTTAAGACACGCCGTCGGAACGCTCCATTAGATTGATTCTGAAGCGTTTTGGGTTACATACTAGTACTATTAGTCTAAGGAACATTAAGCACTAATGATTCAATGTTGGGCAGCACTCTTGGTCCAACGTCCATACAAAAATGGTCAATCTCCTTTTCATATAATTATTTTAATGCAAAAACTAACACGTAGTTGTTGATTTCGTAGATAAGGCAACTCTAAAACAAAAAAAATAAAACTAAAACGATATTTCTTATTTTAATGTGACAACAGGCATTATCTGTAACTATTGGGGGAATGAATGACTACATTACTTGTTAAAAACAAAGTTGACGTAAAAGCTACGGTTATTGCTGTCCTTATTACCACATAGAGAGATTTACTTGTTTACGTCTGTTCTAACCGGCGCAGAAGATACTTGGCTTTTATCCTTATTTGCTTTGACTTATAAGAGAGATTGACATTAAATTTTCAACGTTTATCTAAAGAAATAGAAATAGAAATATGGGGAAAAAATAACACTAGTCATTTTAGTAAAAAAAAGTACCTACAGCCTGTACTGGGTGTTTCGCAGCTTGTCTGGTTATCGCAATTTGTCTGGCAGACGAACTGCGAATTGTTGTTCTCAATTCGTCCGGCTTATGATCTTCATTTTTCTAATTCGCAATTTGTCTGGCAGACAAATTAGTTATAAAATTTCGCAGTACGTCTGGAATTAAAATGAAGTCAGTTTGTCTGGAAGACCAAGTAAATCGTATAGGTACACTGGCAGGCAGGAAAATATTGGGTCCGGTTGTTATGGTCCCAGTCCGGTTTGCCCCCCGGCCGGTATGCACCTACATTAAAAAAGTTGTTATTCCGGTTTGCACCCGGCCGCGTTGCCCCTATAGTTTCTGTTTTTGTCATGATCTTCGAATCAGTACGGTTGAGTAGACAATTGTTAAAAAATAAAAGTTAAATATTCTGTCCCACTGCCATTGAGTTATAATGTACTCACTGCAGAGCAAAGGCCTCCATTATTGCAATCAAGTCATCGCTACAATTGGCTATTTGACAGTTGTAACAATAAAATATGAAATATGTCGAAAATGGTAGTTTATGATTTAACGATAACTATACAATAGTTTTTTTTATTAAGATTTTTTATAAATATTTTATTTTTACAAAATAAATTTGCGATTTTTTATCTGTGGATTGCAAGACCCGAAACACGGGCAGCAAGGGACGGCCATGATTGAGCTTCATGTGATGTCACATTTCACAAAATTATCAAAAACTGTCTGTCAGGTTTCAAGATAAGTTTCTATATTTATTGAAATGTGACATCACAGAGCAAAATGTCACGAACCAACCGTTTACGCACGAAATTTGAAATCAATAAAGAAAAATATTTTTTTTCTGTTAAATAAAGGTTTTTTCGAGAATATTGTACGAGGTGCGTCTGTAACTTATTAAATATTTTTTCAAAAATGTCAAGTAGCCAATAGATGGGTGTTGGCCTAACCACCACGCTTGCCAAATGCGAGTTGGTGATCAGAAGCCCCGGCTATGCATCGAGAAATACGAAAATACACTTTGCCCGATCTGGAAATTGAACCCTCAGTAGCCTAATTCACGTAACAAAACTTCAACGACATGCAAGCGATTTGATCGCTGAAGTCACTTTTCGTATTCACGTATCAATCGCACGATTTTGTTTAAGTCGGTTTTGTTTAGGCGTATTCACGTGCATTAATCGAAGTTCGATCGTTGCCTCCGCGGTATTCACCTATTATTTTGACGTTTAGTTTTATCGGATTTCAGCGATTACACGTCAAATTAGACAATTTCCAAGTCGTTGGAAAAAAATATTAAACATTTCTGCATGTTTTGTTAACAAAAAGTATTTGAATTTATTTGGTAGAACTGTAATGGCAACATTAAGTTAAAATAGTTGACAAATCGCTGAGTTGCGTTCCTATCGAGTAATCGTTCTAGCGAAATGACAGGTGAATACGGATTTGTGACTGTTTTTCAATAGGACGACTTCTAAACGTAAACGACATTTCGACTATTACGAAATACGTGAATCAGGCCACAGGACGTGGAGCCGAGCGCTTGACCACTCGGCCACGGCATTTTGTATAAATAAATGAAAATTATCTGTATCGTAGATATTTTGCATTCACAGTTTCTAGTAAACATTTTATCCTAAATGGAAATTAAATTAATTTGTATAATTTTTTATACTTTATTTCGTTTCGTAGTAACAGTTTTTGCACAGGGCTAGTAGGAGGCTCTGAGAGCGATATAAAATTATTTTTGTGCCGGAAAAATATATTGTTCCATCGGGAATTCACGACCGACCAAATTTAACGAGGACGATGCTGATTGAATTATAAAACAAACTTTGTTTTACAAGTTGAGAATATGTGAGTGCAGTCAGCTGAAACAACTGTCACAGTTTCAATACGCAATAACATAGCATAATAGAAGAGGATCCGAGTATACAACGACCTTCACCGGGCCGGTTAATGGATGAAAAGTATTATAATTATATTAAATTTAATATGTTAAAAAATATATGCGAGTGGGTTCGCTGAAAAATTTCAGTCCAGTAGGTATATGATTAATGAAATATTTAATTTTTTTTTAAACATTGCATTAATTTGGATAATAGATAATTTACATAGGTACCAATCGAAAGTATGAAGCCTATAGAATATGCAAACGTTAGGTTGACTTTTTTTCCAGTCACAACTATTGGGTAGGCACGTGTAAACAAGTAAGTGAATATTAGTAATTTGCAACTATGTAGTTAATAAATAAAATGTATGATAAAATGTAAGATAATCTCATTATAAACACACACACCAAAACAGTGCAATGTAAAAAAAAATATTTAATTAATCATAATAGGACCTGGATTGAAATTTTTCAGCCAACCCACTAGCGATATATTTTTTAACATATTAAATTTGATATAAAATACTTTTCATCCATTAACCGGCCCGGTGAAGGTCGTTCTATACTCGGATCTTAGACTATAAGTAGTTTTGTTAACAACAGGACCGATAATAGTTATATCTTTGATGCAAAGCCCGGGTTTGTGCTCATCAATCAACTTGCCTAATTTGACAAGACGTGTCTACTTCTTCAATGATAGAGGAGGTCTTTGGTCGGTATTGTTCAGTTTAAATGCTGTTACTTTACTTTATATACGAGAAGATAGATGGCGCAGCTGCTTGGGCATTCGGATTGTGATCATTATGCCTGGTTAAAGGATAAGTTACTAAATTAAAATTATGTTCAAATTACTCCTTGCTTCGGAAGGCATGGCCATGCTAGGTAGATAGGTAGTATCGAGATTTGAAATCAATAAAAACCCACTATCTCGCATTAAACCAGCAGCTTTGCGTTTTAAATTCTTCGATTTCGCAATGTGCTATTATTAGTCACCTGTGAAGTCCAGATCCCAGCGGTGGACCGTTTATAGGCTGACGATGATGATGGTGATTATATCGGTACCACAAATTTCTTTTAGGTATGTGTATCGTATCGGCAAATCATAAATTTTTGAACACAGCTACTGTGAATGGGACATCCCTAACAATACCAGGTAAATTATTACAAGAGATGTTGGTAACAATTCGTAAACAGAGCTTGTTAACTGAAAGAGGATTTGTTAGCACTCCTCCCGAGAATAGCAATCGGATTGAAAAGGATGTAATACAAGAAAACAATTGGATAGATGATTGGGCTTGCACAGAATGGTCGGGCAACGTCCGGGCACTACGAGTATTATTGTTCTCGAATGTGTCTTGGTCGATTTTTTTCGTGTTAGAGGGGTTAGTCAAATTTGAAGCCTTTCGTAAGAGCTGTGTGTTGGTGAAATAAATAGTAGCTTCCAAACGGGTCAACCGTTTTTAAAGCTGTTAATGAAGGCTTCTGAATAGTTAATAAACAGCAACAGACAAAGTCCCACACAAGCTCAGACTCGCTAAAAGATACATTCAGAGGTACATTAATAAGTTACAAGAGTCACAGGCATAAGATTGTAAACATGTCGAACAATTTATTAGTCTGTAGTATAACATTATTCGAATATTTGCAGTTGAGTTGAGTGAGGTACGCTAGTTATGAGTAAACAGATTTAAATATGAATCCCGAAAGTTTTAATACCACTTCAAATTCTCAGACATGTCACATGGGCTCTGTGAAAGTTAATGAGGTGTAACAAGATCACTGGAAAGTAGATTAGACATTGTCAAGATATTCAGCTCTTAATAGAAACTTTGAAGGGATGTCCGGCTCGAGTAAATTTGGAATCTTGCAATTTTGCTTTCTACGTTTAGTTAGGACTGAATTTCCACAAGCGCCAAGAAGAGGGTCCTAACTATGAAAAGTTTTTGAATACCTGTATCTAATAAAGGAGGTAAGGAATTTAGAATGTTCTATTATTAGCTAAGACCATTATCCAACTTTTGTACGGTTCCTTGTGACGGTTTAACTATTTATAATTATAAATATAATAAAATGAATAAAATGAATAAAACCTACTTTCCTGCAATGTACCCTTGTTTCCTTTAGGGGTTTGACGTCTGGATGCCAAGACGTCTGGTTACTATTATGACCAATTCCCAAAATGTGAACTGCCACCATGGCCTTTTCCCATTATGCACACTTCTCAAAACCTCCATTTACCAAAATGTCTATTTCCTATTATGTACACTTCCTGAAGGGGCCTTTTCCCATTATGCACACTTCTCAATAAATTCATTTATCAATATGTGGAATGCCGTGCGCCCAGCAGTGGGACTTTAATAGGATCAAGATGAATAAAATCCCGGAAACCGAAAGGTTTTGTTACTTAGAATTTTTAATATTCTTACGAAATGGCTTTGGTAACCAAGTGGCAGAGCGCTCGACCCGTTAATCTAGGTCTGCGCTTAATAATTCTTAGGTCAAGCAAAGTATGTTTGTGTATGTATGTTGTATGTGTATTTATGACAGGTTATAACTGTGTCGCGTACCGGTGAAAGAATACTACCACCCCTCTCTTCCCTTGGGTGTCGTAAAAGGCGACTAACGGACTTAAAGACTGCACATACATCCAACAGCTTAGAGCGGCGATGGGCTCACCATCTGTCACGCTGAGCACATGTGCAGTCGCTATTTGGTAAAAAGTGAATTATGGCAGAGGACTGCTTTTGCGGTCCTCATTGCTTATATAAGTCCGACCGCAAAAGCAGTCCTCATTGCTTATATAAGTCTCTTACTAACCCTTCGGGGATAATAGTCGTGATTATATATAAGTATGTTTATGACGGGCTTGTGTTAACCAACTCGGGTTTGGCAACTACGGTGGTTAAACCAATCCATCAATTTTAGCGACCACTTGGTTTCAATGATGGAGGCCTATGTGTGTGAGACAAATGTAGGCTAAACCGTACATTTATGTAAATCATTAAACGCTGACGCGTTGGTTATTCGCGTCACTTGAAAATAGTCCGTCGTCGGGATCCAAAACGAGTGATACAAAGATATAGACAAAATTGTATAATTGTTTCTTTTGGGGCCAGAAAATGCCATGACGTGTGTTTTGTGCTTGTCGATTTTCTAAATCTATATCGTAAATTCGCCTTTCACTTTGACCTTCACGTTCCGATCAACTTGTTAACTTTACCATGCATGTACTTTTGTTCAGTGTAGTCTTCGTTGCCGACGATACTTCCGCCTTATGGTTTTACGCTATATGTTTTTTTTTCACTGAATAAATAGCTTATAAATATATATTTTTTCAAAACATAAGCATCAAGCACTGACAAATTTCGACGTTTGAAAACCAGACCTCGGTAGCCAAGTGGTTAAGGCAGCCGCCCGGACCGGAATGCGGAAGGTGCGTGGTTCGATTCCCGCCTGAGGTTGTCGTGTTTATTCAGTGTTTAAAATTCTACTTAAGCGTTAATAAAACGCTAAAATATATAAAACATTAAAATAGCATTTCGTTTTTTTTTGTTTTTACTTCAACACTATATTACCGGGAATTATATCGGCTCATAAATCGTTATTTTTGTTATATTACAGTAGCCACGTACGACCAGACCACTTCGCGTACTAACACGCTGCAGGACGATGCGGACGACATTCAGAGGCAGCTCGACAACGAAGCCAGGGACAGGATTAAGTACGGTCGGGTCGGTAGCAATGAAACTTGGATTAATCGCTTGGGCCTCACGTAATGTGCCCGATTTACCACAGTTTAACGTTAAGGGAGATAGATTCAATGTCACACGTACGAAAATGGTGGAAAGTCGTGTCAACGCTTAAATCGGGCCATTGTGCAAGCTAAGTAAATTTTACATGCCTAGTGTATTCTAAAATATTAGGTTACCTGATCGGCGAAGGTATTATGGATTTTTTTGTACAATTACAAAATTAGAAAGAACTCTTTTAGATGAAATTATAATACTGTAAGCAGGAAGCGATTATGATCAAGTTACCTTAAACGCGAGATGCCAACGAGAGCGTTATTCCTAAACATTAGATTTGCCTAAAAGCTGTTATTCCTAAACATTAGATTTTCCTAAAAGTTGTTTACCCTAAAAGAAAGATGCTAATGAAGCAGTATGCCTGAAATGTGAAATTGAATAACAAGCAGTTTGTCTAAATTCAAACTACCTGTAAAGCAGTTTGCCTGAAATACAAGATGACTAAGAAGCGGTAAGTTTAATGTGCTGTTTACCCTAAAGGAGAGATGCCGATAAAGCAGTATGCATGAAATGTGAAATTAACTAAAAAGCAGTTTGTATAAATTCAAATTACCTGTAAAAAGCACTTTGCCTAAAATAAAAGATGACTACGAGAAGTGGTAAGGTAAATATATGGGTTGACTAGAGTTTGCAAAGCCTTAAATAATCACCAGCCACTAGGTCGAAATCATAGTAAAATATTAGTCTCATTATATTTGCTAATCTCATAGAAAATTACTATTATTATTATTAGGCAATTTTTTTTATGAAGTTGGTTTCTGAAGTATATTATACTAGTTCTACTGGAATAAGACGGGCATCAATTAAATAATTCAGAACAGTAGATAGCTGCATTTATATTACTTAACACTTTTACTTTATGAAAAAAAAAGTACAAATTCCCATACCGTTGTATGGGAATTTGCAATTTGCTGTATGCGGATTGTCATAATAGGTATGTCGCACGGTGGCACTGGGCGACATGTGTATTCATATTCATATTAATTTATTGCATCTTGTTGTATAAAATGGTGTTACATAATTTTTTAAGCACAAACAAGAACCCTGTAAGGGCACGGCAAAATACTTATACTATACTTACTAAACTAATTTATATTATTGTTATCTAATTATATCATAACAGGTGCTGACATTTATTATGATTATAATATTATATTTGTCTTAACAAGTAACATAAAACTTTAACTAGGTACATAAACATTTATTTTTATTCAAGTTTCTAAATTAACGTCTAAATATTCCTTTATCGAATAGTAAGCCTTATCAAGAAGAAGTTTTTTTAACTCATTGTCAAATTTTCTTCCTTGGAGGGCTTTTAATGAGTTAGGCAAGTGGTTATACAACTTGACTGCCATATAGAATGGTCCTTTTTTAAAAAGATCAAGGTGTGGGGTTAATTGGCATAAATTATTTGCCCGGCGAGAAACGTAGCGTCTAGGAAGGTCGCTTATTCTATTGAAATAATGTGGACTAGTGCGAACTAATCTACAAAGCTCGTAGATGTATAAACAAGTAACTGTAAGGATTTTTAAACTGACAAATCACGGCGGGCACGACTCTTTGGGTGTAAGATTGGCGATCACTCTGATGCAACGCTTTTGTAGAATAAATACTGATTGGACTTCTGTTGAGTTCC
Source organism: Scoparia ambigualis (assembly GCA_963921215.1). NCBI lineage: Eukaryota > Metazoa > Arthropoda > Insecta > Lepidoptera > Crambidae > Scoparia > Scoparia ambigualis. The sequence goes on along the minus strand of OY992511.1, from coordinate 7,403,785 downwards.
CCCAAAAAGTAATCCCAAACCTGATCCAAGCCGCAGCGTGCGCGTGGTATGCAGTCAACGCGCATTGTGAATTTGTACATTTTCGCAACTCATATAGGGCGTACGCAAAACTGCTAAGTCTACTCACAACTGCACTTACATGAGATTTCCAAGTCAAGGTGGAATCCATGGTGATGCCCAACAACGTGAATGTATCGACTACTTCTATTTTATTCTGTTCAAACGTTATATTGAGTGGGAGTGCTGATCTTTGGTGTGGTCTAAATTGAATTATTTTAGTTTTTTCCAGATTTAATACGAGGCCTATTTCACTCAGATGTTTTGCTATATTATTTAAGGACGATGTTATTTCATCATGTAATTTATTTATGTCATTGTAGTTGCCAGATATGATGAGTGTAGCATCCTCAGCAAATTGCACGACTTTGTTCGGCGTGGCATGAGACAGGTCATTAATATAAGCTAAAAACAGCAAACATCCTAGCACGCTACCTTGTGGTATTGATCCGAGAACTGTGCCGATTGTGGAATTAACATTTTCCACAACACCTTCACTTGAGTGTGCAATTTGTACAAGTTGCTTTCTGTCTTTCAAGTAAGATGTCTGCCACTTAATTGGATTTCCACGAATTCCCAGATATTCTAATTTTTTTATAAGTACCTCATGCAGAACACGGTCGTACGCCTTGGAGATATCCATGAATATCACCACAGCACACTCATTTTCGTTAAGAATATTCAGAATCTCAAAGCTACAGTCGAGCACTGCTGTTGTCGTGGAGCGTTTCTCCCTAAAACCATGTTGGTTTGTATTAAGCACCTCGTTTTAAGCATTGTGGAAAAGTACCTTGCTCGTAGGATTGATTGAGTAAGAATGTTAAAGGGGATACAAATTCATCTACGCAATGCGCCAGTAACGTGGCCAGTATCTCATCACAACCACATGTATTGTTTCTCGTTAGGTCCAAAATTGCCTTGCTTACCTCTGGCTCCGTGATCGTATCTAGGTAAAATGTGTTCACTAGGGTATTTCTATTCTGTATTTTAGGGCTATGGATATTATCGTTTTTACCAATACTAATGTAATAGTCATTGAATAGATTTGCTATGGTCTTTGGGCATGTGATTGTTTCATTTTTATTGTTCAATATTATATTTCTTTGTCTATTATTGTTAAAGGGTTTTGTTTTCTCATTAATTATGGTCCACATCATCTTGTATTTGTTTTTACATGTTGTAAGTCTGTGTATATAAGATTTCCGTTTTTCACATAGAATATTTTTTTTCAAAAATTTGCTGTATGATTTTTCGTATTTATTTAGGTTATCATTTTCGAATTTAGTAGTAAGGTAACGGAGGATTCTCTTGTGATAACAACATTTTTTTATACCTTTAGTGACCCACCCTGTTTTACCTTTGTTTTTGAAAATTATGTCTTTATTTGGTATATATTGGTCTAAAAGGATTCTAGTTTGCGATTCAAATTTTTCGTAATTTTTATCTATTTTATTATCAGTAGTTAACATTTGTTGTCAATTTACAGTGCTTAATGCGTGTTTGAAGTTGTCCATATTTTTCCTGCTAAACATTATTTTATTTTTTATATTCCTTTTAGTAGTTTTTTCATTTACAGTTTTGTCGACTGGCATCTGACCAATTAGGGTGCTGTGATCAGATAACTGGTTGTGGTGAACCTCAGTAGTCATATTGACATTCCTTCCGATTATAAACTGATCAACGCAAGATGAACTGGTTGGTATTATTCTTGTAGGAGACCTATACAGCGTAAACCATAGCACTTAAGAAGGTTAGTAAATCTGCGTGACATACTTGTATTTTCGGTAATGTCAATGTTTATATCACCCCCTATAACTATTTTCTTGTTTTTATTGTATTTTGTGAAATGTTCCAATAATAATTGCATATGAGAGAAAAATATTTCCACCTCCCGATTCCGTTCAGGATGGTAAATAGATATTATTAACAAATTGATATCGGTAATCTCTACTCCACAGAATTCCACCACAAACTCGACAGTGTAAGATTGTATATCAAGTCTTTCTTTCGTTTTAATGAATTCACGCGTGTATATAGCAACACCGCCATGTTTATGATGTCGTCTTATAAACCCTGCTGTCAGATCATAGCCCTCCAATGAGTAAAATTGGTAGTTAGTGGGTTGCAACCAATGTTCACACATTACAATTACATCGATATCGGAATCTGACAATAATATATTTAATTCATCTACTTTATTTGTAAGACATTGTATGTTTTGGCACATAATAGTAAAATGTTTGGGCACGAAAGGAATTATTATTTTGAGGCAGAGCAGCTACAGAGTTATCAACTAAAGTGCTACCATGCACCAGCAGTTTATTAGTAATATTTGACATTAATTTGCATAAATCGTTAATAACAATTTTAAAACCTTGATTAATTAAAGTGCCATTAAACCGGGAAAACAATTGGAAAGAGCGTTGGAGATTTCTATTTGAATCCAAAATATGGCAATACTGATGTATTCTATTATCATTGTTAAGTAAGTTATAAAAGGTTTCAATTCTAGCATTATACATGTTTGCAATGTTAGATATTTTATATGCACAAAATAACATTAGTGTGTTGTACTAATGACAGAGCTTGTCTCACGTCCCGTACTAAATCGGAATAGTTATCGGATACCTTAAAATCACACTCACCAATAATTATCACACAATAGTCTTCAGATGTATAGGCTATAAGTTTGTGTTGCAGACCGCGTAGTAGTCTTACACCGCCGCCTGGTACGCGATAATGACACATTTCAAAAGTATTGAACGATTTCCTAACGGTTGCAGCGAAGCTTTTCCGGTCGATACTGCTGATGTTGCACAGCTTAGGCTTGTCGTCCTCCAGGTTTTTCAAGCCCGGCTGTTGCTTGTCATGATTCAGCAACATGTTTAACATACGCCTTTGAGAAGGTGAAGTCGTTGCGGCAGCACTTGTACCAGTTTGTGGAGTTATTGTTGTATGATCTAAGTTACTCCTACGTTTTTCATTATTTAATGGTGTAGATATAAATGGTCCCTTTTCATTCGTATTTAAGTTATTATCCCTATGTTTTGACGTTAATAAGCCTTTTTCTGTTCCCTATTTTTATCTTGTAATATTTTATTTATCGTACTTAAATTGTTTATCTCGGAATTAGCTCTGTTTAATTCTTCCTGTAGTTTTATATTCGTAGCTTTCAGTTCTTCAATGTATAGCGAGTCTACAGAGGCGACATCTTGTAAACTATGACAGGACTGGTATGTTTTATTCGAGCCCGACGTTTTACTATTCTCCAAATTGAAAAGAGAAGAATCGGATGCAGATATGTTAGGGAGTGAATGGTTTTTTCTTTTTCGGAATGTAATAAATTCTTTTTCTTCATGATCGCTTACTGTGTCATCTCCCATATCTGATAAACTTTCGAACGAATTTTGTGTTGGAATATTTATATTTATTTGTGGTGCCGTGTAAATCATTTCCTCCGTGTTATATGGTGCAATTGTCACATTTGCAGAAGTCCCTTTTCTCTGGTTTCATTAAATAAAATATTTTTTCAGAAATACTAGTACAATCCAAGTGAAAGTATCTCTGACACTTGTAACGTTTTATAAAATCTCGTTTTGTAATTTCTCTCTTGCACTTACTGCATAATTTTTTCCATTTTGATATTAATATATCAAAAAATATTTTTATTAAGTACTTAATTAATTTGTTCGCCACTAGCAATGTGATAAAATATATTTTTCTTCAGCACAAAAAGTAAATAAACTGTGCAGCGCCGCGCCCTCTTTTGTGCACTGAAGTAACTACTTGAACAATTAGGCATTTAACCACCTAGGCATTTACTTGTGTAGGCACTTATACCTTTCTAAGTGTTTAATTACTTAGGCATTGTGCTTTTTAGGCGTCCACTTTACACAAACTGCTTCTTAGTAAATTTTACATTTTAGACATACTGGTTCATTTACATCTTTCGTTTTGGGTAAACAGTTTTTTAGGCAAATCTAAAGTTTAGGAATAACGCTCTTGTTGGCATCTCGCGTTTAAGGTAACTCAATCATAATCGGCAGGAAGCCCTAATTGGCGTCACTCTGGTGTCTTGTTCAACATGATCCATGTTGGCTGGCCAGCTTTTGGTCAGCCAACTTGGATCTTGGACTACAAGTCCAGTACGTAGTTTCACAAACATTATGGCGAAAAACTTTCATTGTGGTACGCTGTGGCGGATCGAACAGCGCTCTGGCTCACGAAAATGACGCAGAAATTGTGATTCGATCTCATGTATTTTGACTCGACAAGTTTTTATGATAAATTAGCGGCCCGCTCGCGACTTTGTCTGCGTGAACATTCATATCCCGTGACGAATTTACAAAAAAAATATTTTACATAAACCTGCCAATTACGAACACAACATAAAAAGAATTAGCCAAATTGGTGGATCCGTTCTGAAGTGATGCGCGTACAAACATTTCGGCAATTTATTTTTATTAAGGGGGTCCTGCACGAAATTGTAAATATTTATGTATTTTTAAGTCACTTGTACTATGCGCTGAAATAGTTAAATACATTAAGATAACTATACAAGTTAGCCTGATCATTGCACAAGGTCATGGGCTTGTTGAAAGTTGAAACAAATTCTTTAAACAATAACAAACAAAACTTATGTTTTGTTATCTATCTATCTAGATTTATATCTAGATAGATAGATAGATAACACTTTTATTGTTTGACGACCTCCTTGGTCGAGTGGTTTGTAGACCGGTTTTCATAGTGTCGCCATCTCTGAGGTCCCGGGTTCGATCCCCGGTCGGGTCATTTTAGAAATTATTGTTTTTCTAAATTGTCTCGGGTCTGGGTGTTTTCTTTGAATAATAAGTATGTATTTAAGTATTTTAAGTATGTTTATCCGTTGTCTAGTAACCTTTTAACGAGTTTCACAACGAAGCTTCTCTTGGGCTAGATAATTGGTGTGAGTGTAGGAAAGTTTATTTATTATTTATTTATTTATTGTAACAGTTTACATTTTACAACACGAAACATAAAAATACAAGTACAATACACAGTTACAATTTGGCGGTCTTATCGCTATAAAGCGATTTCTTCCAGACAACCAGTCGGATGGAGAGAACTTATACACGCTAAAGTCGGAGGTGTAAACATAATTGTAAAACTTAAAGTAAATATAGAAAAGATATTAAGTATACTTATTATTTAAATATATATTATAGAAAAACAATTAAGACAGATAGTTAAGTGGGATTTTCCTCAGTTTTTAACTTCGTGATATTATGGAAACACTTAGTCCTTTTTCAAATTATATCTATGCAACAAAAGATTTTACCAGTCTTAATATTTTTTTTATTTAATTTCGTTATCCTTAACCTAACTTCCTCGCTAATATTAAAATGCGAAAGTGTGTTTGTTTATTTGTGACGCTTTCACGGCTAAGCTGCTCAGCCGATTTTGATTTATTTCCGTATATAGATAGATGGGGCCCTAACACTATTTAACAAGAGCGAAGCCGCGGGAAAAAGCTAGTTACTACTAAATCTAATTAAAGCTTACTAAAGAGCTGTAACGGAAGGACAACCCATCTTAATTAATTAAGTCTTCCTTACTTGCTTCTACTCGCATGTATTACAAAAGTGGTTTAAGGTCGCTTCACACATATCAGTGAAGTCACAGTTCCGACACAGTACCGGCACAGTGCCGAAATATTCCTTCATACATTGTCTATGAGCGCATCCCCACGTGTCAGTGTCAGTGACGATACAGTGCTTTTAGTGCGTTCATAGAGAATGTAGGTATGAAAGTTTCCCGGAGAGTACCTACGCACAAACAGCAAGAATTCCGAAAGTTTGTGAGTATAGATAAATGATTGTTACTCTTTCACGTAAAAAATACTGAATGGATTTGGATGAAATTCGGCATACATATAGTTTATAACCTGGATTAACACATAGGATACTTTTTATCCCGATATTCTTACGGAAACGAGAACCACGCGGGTGAAACCGCGAGCGGCCGCTAGTATTTCATAATATACCTAAGCATCAGTATAATTTCTAATGGTATTATTATTACAATCACTTTGGTTTGTTCCATGTCTGACAGGGTAGCTACTATCATCTGATGCTTGTCTAAGTAAATTTCTTTAAAAACTTTAACTATTCTATAAAGTCAACGTGTTTTTTCTAAAATATAAAATATAGGTATGCCTTCATTTTTTAATTTATCCTTCATGTATCCTGTTACTACAAAATCTTTCAACAAAAGCTTTTGCAATATACTCGTATGTATTTTAATGTGTCAATTGGTGTTTGTTGCAATAAACATTTTTGCATTTCAATTTTTGCTCTGTTTCAGTAAGTTTTTAAATAAATTCTTACCGGATTTTGCTAGGAATAAAACCTCGTTACTGTACGGTTAAGATTTAAGCTCGCTACCCGACTATCCGGCTTAAACGCGAAGCCACAATTATAACTTTGTATATTTTTCAGCCTAAAACGATATGGGTGTTCCACTTTCCAACCGAATTTCCTGATGTTACACTTCTAGAAACAGTCACCAGATCTTTGAGAAACTTGGTAAGGCAATGAATTATGTTTTTTAGACAGAGTTGTATCGGACGTAAAAAAATATAGTAGCACAACTCAGTTCACAACATTATGTTGGTTTAATTGTCGTATTTAGATTCATTTTTTTTGTATTGTTATACATTGTCGACATAGTTTACTTTTTTTAAATATATAAAAACAAATCATTTTCGTATATGTTAAAGCTTGTGAATATTATCAATTTCGTAAAATTTAAAAACCATACATAAAACTTTTCTTTATTAGAGCTGTGTATTGGTGGCCCATTATCATAAAATACTACCAGTCTATCTCTTCCCCTGGGTGCTGTGAAAGGCGACTAACGGACTAAAAACTGTACATACATCCAACAGCGTGGAGCGGCGATGGACTCGCCACATATCACTCTGAGCACATGTGCAGTTGTTATTTTGTGAAACGGGGACTGTAGTAGTGGACTGCTTTTGCAGTCCCTATTGCCTAATAGTCTCTTACTAACCATTCGGGGGTAATAGTCGTGGGTACATGTTTGTATTAAACTTTTCTAATTAAGAAATGAGATTAGTGGTAGAACTATTTCTAATAATCATTCTCAAAGTAAAATAGAGCTATTAAAACCTTAGTATAACCCGCGCCAATCATCTAGCTCGCTGTGAACACGAGGCGAGTGGTGTCGCAATAGCACAATATAGGTATCGGCGGGACGTAAGCGGTTAGGGGGGGCGGGCACACCCCCGCGCACCCCTGCGTATGCGCGCTCGCCATGTGTATTCGTTTGTTTTGCTTTAGCAGTGGAAAATACAGTCACGTGTACATTTTATTTGATCGCGTCGCGATATTAGGTATTTATTGTTTGTTGTCATTACGTTACTGTTTTAAGTTGTTGATTTTTTTTTTTTTGTTTCATACTGTTATTGTATTAGGAGTACTGTTTTAAAAGGCTGTTAAAATGCCTAGACGTAATACAGTTTTACGTCGGCAAGCAAGAAAAATTATTAACAACGTATCGGAGTTTATGAAGAAAAAAGCAGAGAAAGGTATCTGTAATTTGACGATGATGAAAGCGAAGTCTTGCCGTGCTCAAGCAAATCATTAACAGGCTATATAAAAGGTGTAAAACCACTGTAAGTAATGTAATTTAATGTTTCCACAGCTTCATTAAATTTTTTTTTTTTTTATATGTATGCTTATAATTTAATTGTTATTATAATTTATGCTGCTTAATTTTGGGTATTAAATGATAAATAAAACGCTTAATTTATAAATTGTCATGTTATGATAATGTTGCTAACTGTACACCTGCGCGTCGCAACTTCAGAGCGAGCTAGAAGTTTGGCACGAACTATACAACGTATTTATGGCGTTCATAGTTAGTGAATAGCTTTAATTATTATTCTTCTGCATTCAGAAAACATGTCACTCATCAATTCGTAGAAAAAACTTATTACTAAAAATTGGGCTACGTCGATGTCATACAAATGAACATTAACCTGATCGAATAGTAAAGATTACTCACACTTTGAGCCTTTTACAAACGCATTGACATGCATGCGATAACATACGTAGTGGTAACTTTAAAGCCGCGTCCGCTGCGCCATGTTTTGAACAGAACATTGTTCATGAACATTTTTTGTTCAAAACATTTCCCGACCGCTGCGACTTTAGCCATGTTCAGTAAACAAAGTTTTTAACAAAACTTCACTCCGCCCGCAGACGAATGCGGGGGATGTTTTCCACAAACTCCGGCAAACACGTTCAAGTGTATTTGTTCGACAGAACATTGTTCGAAAACATAAATAAGGGGCGTCCCTTATTTATGTTTTTGAACAATGTTCAAAACATGGCGCAGCGGACGCGGCTTTAGCGTCACAACACTGTATTGTGAAGCTAGGTACATTTGTTTCATTTTTTTATGATACTGACCCGTCAAAAGCCTTCTGTGGCCGAGTGGTCGAGCGCCTGTCTGGATTTCTGGAGGTCCCAGGTTCAATTCCCAAGACGGGCAAAGTGTGTTTACGGATTTTTCTATGCAAAGCGCGGGCTTGTGATCACCAACCATATTTAATTTTGGCAAGCTTGGTGATTAAGCCAATACGCATCATTTGTAACCACCGTCTCTCCAGCGGTGCCAAATTGACTACCGGTACATTGAAGTGTTGAAGTGTTTGTACGAAAACGCCACTATGACAGTTCGTCTTCAGGACCAGAGCTCGAAGCCAGTCCAGCTGCAGCGTGGAGTGAGACAAGGAGATGTCATTTCTCCGAAACTCTTCACTGCTGCACTGGACGACGTGTTTAAGCTTCTGGACTGGAGAGGACTCGGCATCAATATTAACGGCGTGTACATCAGTCACCTTCGATTTGCCGACGATATAGTAGTCATGGCTGAGACCCTGAAGGAACTCGGCACAATGCTCGGTGACCTCAACAGAGTCTCTCAACAAGTGGGCCTTAAAATGAACATGGAGAAGACGAAAATCATGTCTAACTCACGTGTCGTACCCACTCCTCTGAAGGTTGAAGACTCTGCTCTTGAAGTTGTTGACGAATATGTATACCTGGGACAAACAGTCCGGCTAGGTAGGTCCAACTTTAAGAAAGAGGTCAATCGTCGAATTCAACTCGGCTGGGCAGCGTTCAGTAAGCTACGAAATATCTTCTCGTCCAAAATACCGCAGTGTCTCAAGACGAAAGTCTTCGACCAGTGTGTGTTGCCAGTGATGACATATGGTACCGAATCGTGGTCGCTCACTATGGGCCTTATTAGCAGGCTCAAAGTCACCCAAAGAGCAATGGAGAGGGCTATGCTCGGGGTTTCTCTACCTGATCGAATCAGAAATGAGGAGATCCGTAGACGAACTAAAGTAACCGACATAGCCAAAAGTCGCCAAGCTCAAGTGGCAATGGGCAGGGCACATCGCCCGTAGAACCGATGGCCGTTGGGGCAGAACGGTTCTCGAGTGGCGACTGCGCACCGGAAGACGTAGTGTGGGCAGGCCTCCAACAAGGTGGTCCGACGATCTGGTGAAGGTCGCAGGTAGCCGCTGGATGCAAGCAGCACAGGACCGGTCGTGGTGGAGATCCTTGGAGGAGGCCTTTGTCCAGCAGTGGACGTCTTCTGGCTGATGATATGATGATGATGCATCATTTGTAGTGATGACTTGATTTTAATGATGTAGGCCTTTGCCCCATTAGTGGGACAGTATAGAGGTTGTACTTTACTGAGCCGTCAAGCAAGCTTACGACCCGCCTGATGGTGCGCCGCATGTAGACGCGCGCGCTGCCGACCCTAAAAAAGGGTAATGAGCGGAAACTGAGCTAATGATCTGCGCGGGCCGGAGTAAAAATAGTTGCCCACTTCCACTAGGAAAGAGTTTCAGAATTTACTCTTCACTGTCGGCGGGCTTCTCGGAGCGAGTGAGGTGGGAAATGAGAGGGGTCAGACGAGCAAGTTGTTTGCCTTCCATTGTCAGCGGCCATGGGCGAGGTGGCGCAGAAAAACAGATGAAAGCGGGTTAGAAAAGGGACAGGGACGGCGAAAATGTAAGCAGAGTCCGTTCAAAACTAGCGTGTGACGCCATGACTCAGCGGACCCATTTTAACTCGCTCAAACCGCTCCACTAGCTCGCTCGCGGTGGAAGTATTTATACGCAGCTTCATCTTAACCGAATGTTCGAATATTTGTAAAAATATTTCTTTCGGATCTCAGAGGTGAAAACTTCTAAGATTTGATGAAGCAATGTTGACTAAAAGCATAAGCATCAAGCACTGACAAATTTCGACGGTTGAAAGCCAGACCTCGGTAGCCATGTGGTTAAGGCAGCCGCCCGGAATGCGGAAGGTGCGTGGTTCGATTCCCGCCTGAGGTTGTCGTCTTTTTTCAGTGTTTAAAATTTTATTTCAATGAAATTTTGCGTTTCGAATTGAGCTGACTCATAACGGAGTCCGTTAGATATCCGCTGAACTCTGTGACCACTTATGTAACTCTTTGTACTTTTTTAATCCGCTCCATCCGCTCAGTCACAGTGAAAGCACTTCTATGAATATTGCCGTTGCAAGTTAAACGGAGTCCGTTCGGAGTCCGCTCCGCTCTTAGTGGAAGGCGGGCATAATGTCATACAGTTGAGCGGATTTCTACCGGACTTCGTAATGACTCAAGCTCAACTCGCAACGCAAAATTTCATAGAAATGCTTCCACCGTGAACGTGTATGTGAAGCGGGTTGAGCGAGTTAAAATGGGTCCGCTGCGTCATGGCGACGCACGCTAGTTTTGAACGGACTCTGCTTACACCTTCGCCGTCCCTGCCCCTTTCCTCCCCGCTTTCGTTTGTTTTTCTGCGCCACCTCGCTCATGGCCGCTGACAATGGAAGGCAAACAACTCGTTCATCTGACCCCTGTCATTTTCCACCTTACTCGCTCCGCGAAGCCCGCTGGCAGTGGAAGGCAAATTCTGAAACCCTGAAAACCTGAAGTGCACAACTATTTTTACTCCGGCCCGCTCAGATCATCAGCTCAATTTTCGCTCATTACCCTTTTTTAGTGGAAGGCGGGCATAAAGCTTCAGAGGGCCTACTCTCTTTCTCCTGCTCGAAATTTCGGCCGATTGTCGATGGCTATTTACAGCGCTTTCCTTTATTTTTAAATTTTGAACAATTTTTAAAAAAATTATAATATAAGTACCAAACCTATTATTATAATATTATTATATATCGTGTAATTCTACTTAACTGTACTTGCGCACTTCCTCTTTCTCCTTCTTGGGTCCAAAAAAATCAAAGGTTATCTGGAAGAGATCGCTTTCAGCGATAAGACCGCCTTTGCTTATACGAGATTTAAGTTTTGTATTGTAAATTTGTTTCACATGTATGTGCAATAAAGAATTTATCTAGCTATCTATCTATTTTGTATGAACGTTTCGGAAGGAATGGAAACTCCAAAATAGCAAACAAACATCGGCCGAAATTTCGGGTCATTCTCATAAGGACAGATTGTCAAAAAACCGAAAATGGTACACAAATTATTAGAAGGAAATATCTCGCACACTGTTTTCACATTATAAATTAGTATTTTTCCTAAATTAACCTACCAGCTTGTACCTACTACGGATAACTGATAAAATACATTTATAGGTTTAACAAAAAAAAATATTTAAAAAAATTAAATTAAATAAAAATAATTAAATTAAAAAATATTTTTTTTTAATTGTTAAATTAATTATTTTTTAAGTAATATTTTTTAAATAATATTTTTTATTATTAATTAGATTTTTTTAAATAATATAAACCTCAGGGCTTAACCGACGTAGGTTACAAAGCTGCCAAATGGCATTGGGCTGGTCACGTAAGCCGCATGCATTCCGACCGCTGGGCAAGGATCACTACGCAATGGGTAGACGACGTCCCTGGAGATGGACGACGCCGCCGAGGTCGGCCTAGAAAGAGATGACGTGACGATCTGGACGCACACCAGACTGACTGGCATGAGATGGTTCAGGATAAAGATGGATGGAGGGACTTGGGGGAGGCCCTTGCCCAGCAGTGGGACAGTATAGGCTAACAAAAAAAAAATATATCGACGCAAAAAAGCGGAACTGCTGTAACCCACAAAATGTAAAATCTCCACATTAATATCGAGTACTAATAGGGTCATTCTTTGAGACACGTTTTTCAAGCGGCATCACCTTAAAAAAATAGAAATCGAAAAGTCTGCAAGCCTCTTTTTTTTTCGGGCAAACTTTTAATCCTCTCTTACCTAGGTTATTGATTATTATTCAATTATCTTTATATTTAATATCATAAAAAAAACACCCACATTCTTTGATTTTCGTGGAGTGTCCCTAATCCCGATCAACTCACTTAGTAAATTATATATTATAAACTAAACGGTACATGCTCACCAAAAAAAAACGCTAAGTCCTAAGAAGTTGACAATGCTAAGAAAAATTAGACCATAGCTCTAAAAGAAATACATTAGCTAAAAAAAATAAAAATGTAACTGTCCCGGGGTAGTTACTGATTTGCGTGGATTATTGTAAATTCACTTGTACATCCCTAACTTCGCGACCCGATGTTTCGTCATCCTAATTCAAGTTACATCTAGTTGCGCTCCAACGGCCGGGCAGAGTGCTTGTATGACGGCGCGTCGAGTTTCCGAAAAAATAAGGTAAGAACCTCGTTGCGTGGGTATGGTTTCTCAAAAATTTGAATTGCGTGGTACAATTTTCTCCGGTGTCTGTGAATTTATTTATTGAATAAAATATTATAGCGAACAAATATTAGGTTACGTAACTTATATTCAAAACACAGTTTATTTGCTAAAAAGGTTTTTATATATTTTTAGAATAAAGGATTTTTTTTTGATTTCCGTGGTCGTGATTTGCGTGGTTTACGTGGTAGTTTTGACCCACGCAAATCAATTATTGGCCATGCAAATGAAATAACTTAGTATTTTGTAGTAGGTATTGTATGATAATATTTTTAGTTAAATTTAAATTCGTATAAATCAAACTTAAAATGACGCAGTTAATGGGTTTCTGATTTTATAAGTACCAACCTAATTATTATTATTATTTTAGTCATGGCCGTCCCACTGCAGGACAAAGGCCTAATAATAATAAAAATTGTGTCAGATTAGCTACCTATATTAATAATTGATAAAATTGTAATTAATTATTTTTTAGACCAAAAATGCCATTAACAAGAGTGGAAAAATTAGAAAGAAAGAAGTTATCCGAAAGAAGAAGAAGAGAGAGGCTTAAAAATAATGAAGAGTTCAAGGCCAAAAACCGGGCGAGATATTATAAAAGGAAAGCCAAAGGAAAAATACTTAGTATTCATGAATTGAACCGCCGCGAACAAAAAACTAGACGAGACAAAAGTCGAATAAGTTCCCGAAAATATAACATGAAGAAAAAAAATGTTCCTAACAAATGACTGATTAGTAAGAGAAAGTGTTATTTTTAAAAATATTTAAATAAGTGTTTTAAGTTTGTTATGTCTTTATAAATATTGCTTGACTGATTCAAATATAATTAAAAGTAAAAAAAAACGATTTCTGTTTTAGTTATTTACATATTCTTTTACCTGCTAACATAATAACTTATTTTAAATATGAAGTAGCATTAAATAACTTATCTGAGAAAGCTAAATAAAAAAAGTCATTTTCGTGGGGTGTTTTGTGATTTGCGTGGCAACCAATTTTTTAACCTCGATTATCTCTGTAAGTATATCCCTCTCTGATGTGCCTCTTCTACAAAAAATATTACTTTTACATGTATTTTCAGATACAGATGTCGATTTAAAAAATATATTAAATTTGAAAATTGCCACGCAAATCACCAAAGAATGCCTTGCTCGAAGAAGCACCCAATAATAATTCATCATTAGCCTAGCCTTTTCCCTGGTCATTTGGTCGGCTCTCCAAGTCGGCTATCATTTTGCACCATTCCTCTCTATTTTGCGTCAAATCTAGACTTACGCCCATTGTCTTCATATCCATAATTATTGTGCTTGTCCAAGTCGTAGGTAGGCGATTTTGGTGTCTCTTACCTTCGGCAGTGTTATTTAGCGCACTCTTAGTCATGTGCTCGACATCTCTGCGCATCACATGGCCGAACTATCGCAGTCGGCTCTCGCACATCTTTTCTTGTATTGGCGCAACCTTGAACCTGCCACGGATATATTCATTCCGAACCTTATCTATTAGCGTTACGCCCCCAGCCCACTTAAGCATTCGCATTTCAGTACAATTCATCATAAGCTCCTCTTGCTTGCGCATCGGCCAGTATTCCACACCATACAGAAGGGCAGGTCGAACTGCTCTCTTGTAGATATTCCATTTTACTCGAACGGGCATTTGCGAGTCACAAAGTACCCCAGTCAGTGCTCTCCACTTTTGCCACCTAGCTTGAATCCTGTTTTCTATGTCTTCGTTGGTACTCGCTTCACTTGTTATATGGATCCAAGGTACTTGAATTTGGAGACTTTATTAAGGGGAAATTATCTATTAGTGGTGGGGATACGATCGCATTTACGCCAGAGAAATTGCAATGCATGTATTCCGTTTTTGTTCGGCTTACTCTGAGGTTTCCAAACGGTTGCTCCACAGGGATAGTTTGTTTTGCAGGTCTTCAGCAGATTCCGACACGAGTACTATATTATCGGCATATAGTAGTGTCCATGGAACAGGACGTTGCAGATCTTCAGTGACGTAATTCATGACCGTATTAAGCAAAAGTGGGCTTAGTTGAACCCTGATGCACTCGTCTACTACGACTACGTACCCTTGTGGTTACATTGTCGTACATGTCTTTTACTATATCAATGTACTGTTCGGGAACGTGCTGTGCTCAAAGCGCTGACCATATAAGATCTTTTGAAACTCTATCATATGCTTTTTCTAGATCTATCAAAGTGAAGTGAAATCCTTTCCAGATGATTTATACTTTTGTAAGCAGTTTAATAGAGTGAATGACATCTATGGTTCCTACGCCTCTTGAGAAGGCACATTTGTTTGGCATTAATTTTATAAGCTGAGATAGTCTTCTAGCTATCATGGTTTCCCCGATTTTTAAGGAGTGCGAAGTTACCTTTATGGCTCTGTAGTTCCTTTCTAGTAGTCGCCTTTATTTTTATAGAAAGGTATGATATCGCTTTTTCTCTGCATGTCAGGCATTTTGCGATCTTCTATTCAAAAAGTTTGCTAACCATACTATGCCGGTATCGAATACTTTTCAAGTTTCAGAGTACTTTCAGAGTTCTAACTACCGGATTTTCATCTGGCCCAGTCGACTTGTTCTTTTTTCGACGAAAAACGAATTTTACTTCCTCAGGTGTTCTTGGTTCTATTGGACCAGTTACTCTAGCTAACTCCGGCACCTTATCTCGTGGGAATTCTTCGTTTAAAAGTTCTGCAAAGTATTTTTGCCAGTGTTTATTTATGTCTTTTTCTTGTGTTAGGAGCCTACCGCATTTTACCTTTTTTGTGAAGCTGACGTGTGGTAGCTAACTGGCTAAGCCCTTGTTGTAGGGCGATCAGTTGTGCTGCTTTCTGTAGGTGTGGTATCCATTTTTTCTGTGGAATTCAGCGGAGATGTGCTGTAGACATGTTACAGCCGTCTAATATAATAAACTGGTACTTTGGAATTTTATAGAAGGTCAATGTCGCCAAAGTCAAGAGTTTAAAACATGTCTGTTTTCTTAATCCTTCACTTAAAGAAGGATAGCTCCTGAAACATGAGTATAATTTATATAAATATGGTATCAATTCAAGCTCACAGTATAGTCTTTAAAATGGTACCATTTTCATTAATCTTCACCAATCGTTTAGGTTTTAAGGTCGCTCGAAACAACTCACAAATAGGTTATTACACACTTTTGCACACATTTCTAAATTTCTTAAGTAAATACTCGCTTCGGAAATAATGCGATGGTATCGTTTGCAAAGATTCTTTAAAATCTATTGCATGTTCTATTATTTCCCCTTTAAAGATAAAGATATATTTATTTGCAAATACGGGTACATGATTGGTGGTACAAAAAAATTAAAATGATTTAGCCATATTTTACCACTAGGCATGCAAAAATATGTTAAACATAATTAAATTATTATAAATTCTAATTTATTATATTAATAAGATAACTAATCAATTATTAATTGTTTCTCATTCAGAAATTCACTTACACTATAATATGCTCTATCTGCTAATAAAATTCGAAGTTTATGCTTAAATTTCAATAGAGGTAATTCTTTCCAGCACTTGGGTGTTTTATTGTAAATATCTGGAGCCATGCAATAGACATGTAGTTTGATTATAACCACCATATATTCCACTATCATTAGTTTATTACTTGCCTATCAACCATCGTTTCTAATACGAAGAGAATAAATCGTTGAGTTACGTTCAATGTATTTAAAATATATTTTTGACAAACTTTTCTTCGTCCTTCGCCTTCACTAATAGAATAATCGTATTGGATGGCCTTCTAATATATTTTTTTACAGCACACTGAGTTATCCAGTCTTTTCTTCTTTGGTGACTTATAGTTTATAAATATGAAAATAAACTTTAGCGTCTTTTCTCAGGTGTTTCTTTCCACACTTTTTTCTCTCCATAGATTAGATTTTATTGATTTCTCTTCTACTTCAACTAATTCTTCTTTATTGTCGGCATAAGATTCACCCACTTCCTTCTTTTTCTTATTTTCTTGCCGTATATTGTTTTCTGAGGTTTAAGCGAGCACTACACATTGAAATGAAACACTTTTTTACGGATTAACTCGCGTTTAATGTACTATTTACATAGTTTTTATATTATCCTGACGTTTCGAACCCTTTCAAGGTCCGTGGTCACAGGGAGACTGAGGTGTTGGTCGTCTCATTCTTAGAAGTTATTTGCCTAACGTCAATAATAAAAAATAATAAAAAAATATTGTTATCTAATATCTAACTATTAAGTTATCTTCAAAAAAATCCATTGTCAACCCGCGACGCACACCGCAGCGTATCAACGAGAACGACGCCGCGCAGTGCGGGATACCCGCCCCCCACTTCAGCGCGCTTGCCCTTTGCCGCTGACGCATACTACGACGGGACAAGAGACCATATTAGACGTTTTTCATACAATTATGTGTCAGGCACCGCATGCCGCATACCGCAGCGTTGCGCGTTACGATCAAGAGATCAAAGCTTAAATCTGTTTCATCATCATCATTATCAACAGCACTTTTAAACTTTCGCGTTCCATTATAAATACTCATTTAACATATTATAGGCATACTACGCAAACCGGTCGAAACGTCGGGTATAAAAAGGTATGCGTAGTATGCCTATAATATGTAGTTAG
Source organism: Scoparia ambigualis (assembly GCA_963921215.1). Classification (NCBI taxonomy): domain Eukaryota; kingdom Metazoa; phylum Arthropoda; class Insecta; order Lepidoptera; family Crambidae; genus Scoparia; species Scoparia ambigualis. The sequence goes on along the minus strand of OY992511.1, from coordinate 7,386,333 downwards.
CGTTAATCCCCGTATAAATGTGTATTTATTATCAACAGCAGCTCATAAACGTCCCGCTGCTGGGCACAGATCGTTCCAAAGTGACACCAGCACATGGCAGCTCTGTTTTATGAAACCGTAAACCGTAGTATGCTACGGATAAATTCTTGTCAACAAAACTTCACCACTATAGGTAATTTTGGAGAATTTCTTGGCGTTTTCTTGCTATTGTCCATTGCAACCCCCGAGCAAATTGAAAAACGTCAAATTTATTCATGGAAAAACGAAACGTGTGAATCAGCGGCGTTTGCTGAACCGCTATTCACTCCACGATAGATGGTAGACGGCTATTTGAACAAGTAATGGAATGTCTGCAATCACGTATTTGACCCGTACACAGAATATCTGCGTTCCGATTTGAAGGATACGCTTGATCACATAGAAGATACGGCATGAGAAGTATGAATCAAATAATGGTTCTACTCACCTACATACGTATTGTAAGTGTTACAGCTATTGTCAACCAAGCGAGCGAGACAGAGCAATGAATTACAACGCTACACGAGTGGGTCTGCAAGCTCTGTGAAGTTCCACGACGACGACGGGATGCGACAAAATGACAATCAGTCACGGTATTCAGTACATTGAACTCAAATTTTGCAAAGATCGCGCGTGATACGAGGGTAACGTATCTTCCTCTTTTGCTTGATCCAGTGAACTCACATTGCAAAGATCGCGCGTGATACGAGGGTAACGTATCTTCCTCTTTTGCTTGATCCAGTGAACTCACAGGGCACTGAGTCACTGAGGCATTAAGAACAGAGGGCCTACTCTCTTTCTCCGAGACGAAATTTCGGGACATTCTCATAAAGACAGATTCTCATAAGAACAGATTCTCAAAAGGACAGATTCTCAAAAGGACAGGAGTACACGTAAGCACATAAAGAGAAAAATTAATATAATTACTGTTTTATTCTTTTCAGAGAGAAAATTAGAGGTTTATATCGACGCAAAAAAGCGGAAACATTGTAACCCGCACCTAAGTCAAATTTTTTTTATTGCAGATTCGGAAATAGAAAAATTCTGCATTGAATGGTTTGACTCCCATGTATCTACGACCAATAGAAAATTTTGTACAGCGTTTTAATTAACCCCTACTTTTTGAGGGATCACATAAACGTGTGCTGTAAATAGCATAAAAAAACGGCTTTTTTATCATTTTCATTTACACCAATTCATCTTTTGCAAATTATATTATCCTGGTAGTTACAGCGCTGTTGAAATTTTGAACGGTGCGGGTTACAGCGTTTTTGCCTATCATAAAATAATAACGCTCCACGTTTACTACATTTATTAGTTAAGAAATTGTTAGTCGTCGTGGTTTACTACAGTTCACACAAGCATGGTAATATAGACAATTAGCGTTTACGCCAATTTAAAAAGTCTAAATTTGTAGAATTTTGGCATTTTCATGTGAATTTACCGCCATTAAAACTCACGCCCACGCCTCCAACCGGCGGCTTACTGCCCACTCGGTCACTACGCGACAGACGAAAGAGTGTGTTGTGTTTACTGTAACCGATTTTCTCCGCGTGACTGGAGCCGTTTTGAAACGTAAATGGAACGAATTTTAGTTATTGGAATAAAATTAGATCATCAAGGTTTCGAATCTGGTTTTGGTATTAATTATTTTGTTGGACCACTATTTTAATCTATATAAATATCTATTAGTACTGAAATTAAGATAATGTGTATAATATGTGGATACATTGCAGATAATAAAAGCATAGAAGAAGATAAAGAAAGACATTTAACCGCCTCTGTGGTCTAGTGGCTAAGCTACCTGTTTCAGACCCAGAGGTCCCGGGTTCGATTCCCAGCGGGGGGTACATCTTTGTGTGCTCGGTTTAATTGGTGGTAGGGCTGTTAAGTCCGCCTGGCTAGCTACCACCATCTTATCTAAGTCTGTCGCCATAACAACGATGTTTATAGCATTGTTGTGTTCCGGCAGTTTGAGATAAGTTAGCCAGTTCCTCAGTGATTGAGGATTCCGGGTGAAGCGCGCTTCCACCTTCGGCCTTATGGTCACTTACCATCAGGTGAAATGAAGGCCAAGCGCTTACCCGTTGCCAATAAAAAAATGAATAAAAAAAAAACAAACTGGTATACGGTAAGAAATGAAACACTTTTTTACGGATTAACTCGCGTTTAATGTACTATTTACATAGTTTTTATATTATCCTGACGTTTCGAACCCTTTACAGGGTCCGTGGTCACAGGGAGACTGAGGTGTTGGTCGTCTCATTCTTAGAAGTTATTTGCCTAACGTCAATGATAAAAAAAAATTAAAAAATATTGACGGTAGGTATAAGGTGGACCCCGGAACACCCGGAATCCTCAATCATTGAGGAACTGGTTAACTTATCTCAAACTGCCGGAACACAACAATGCTATAAACATCGTTGTTATGGCGACAGACTTAGATAAGATGGTGGTAGCTAGCCAGGCGGACTTAACAGCCCTACCACCAACTAAACCGAGCACACAAAGATGTACCCCCCGCTGGGAATCGAACCCGGGACCTCTGGGTCTGAAACAGGTAGCTTAGCCACTAGACCACAGAGGCGGTTAAATGTCTTTCTTTATCTTCTTCTTTGCTTTTATTATCTGCAATGTATCCACATATTATACACATTATCTTAATTTCAGTATTAATAGATATTTATATAGATTAAAATAGTGGTCCAACAAAATAATTAATACCAAAACCAGATTCGAAACATTGATGATCTAATTTTATTCCAATAACTAAAATTCGTTCCATTTACGTTTCAAAACGGCTCCAGTCACGCGGAGAAAATCGGTTACAGTAAACACAACACACTCTTTCGTCTGTCGCGTAGTGACCGAGTGGGCAGTAAGCCGCCGGTTGGAGGCGTGGGCGTGAGTTTTAATGGCGGTAAATTCACATGAAAATGCCAAAATTCTACAAATTTAGACTTTTTAAATTGGCGTAAACGCTAATTGTCTATATTACCATGCTTGTGTGAACTGTAGTAAACCACGGCGACTAACAATTTCTTAACTAATAAATGTAGTAAACGTGGAGCGTTATTATTTTATGATAGGCAAAAACGCTGTAACCCGCACCGTTCAAAATTTCAACAGCGCTGTAACTACCAGGATAATATAATTTGCAAAAGATGAATTGGTGTAAATGAAAATGATAAAAAAGCCGTTTTTTTATGCTATTTACAGCACACGTTTATGTGATCCCTCAAAAAGTAGGGGTTAATTAAAACGCTGTACAAAATTTTCTATTGGTCGTAGATACATGGGAGTCAAACCATTCAACGCAGAATTTTTTTCTATTTCCGAATCTGCAATAAAAAAAATTTGACTTAGGTGCGGGTTACAACGTTTCCGCTTTTTTGCGTCCATATAAACCTCTAATTTTTTCTCTGAAAAGAATAAAACAGTAATTATATTAATTTTTCTCTTTATGTGCTTAAGTGTACTCCTGTCCTTTTGAGAATCTGTCCTTTTGAGAATCTGATCTTATGAGAATCTGTCTTTATGAGAATGTCCCGAAATTTCGTCTCGGAGAAAGAGAGTAGGCCCTCTGTTCTTAATGCCTCAGTGACTCAGTGCCCTGTGAGTTCACTGGATCAAGCAAAAGAGGAAGATACGTTACCCTCGTATCACGCGCGATCTTTGCAAAATTTGAGTTCAATGTACTGAATACCGTGACTGATTGTCATTTTGTCGCATCCCGTCGTCGTCGTGGAACTTCACAGAGCTTGCAGACCCACTCGTGTAGCGTTGTAATTCATTGCTCTGTCTTGCTCGCTTGGTTGACAATAGCTGTAACACTACAATACGTATGTAGGTGAGTAGAACCATTATTTGATTCATACTTCTCATGCCGTATCTTCTATGTGATCAAGCGTATCCTTCAAATCGGAACGCAGATATTCTGTGTACGGGTCAAATACGTGATTGCAGACATTCCATTACTTGTTCAAATAGCCGTCTACCATCTATCGTGGAGTGAATAGCGGTTCAGCAAACGCCGCTGATTCACACGTTTCGTTTTTCCATGAATAAATTTGACGTTTTTCAATTTGCTCGGGGGTTGCAATGGACAATAGCAAGAAAACGCCAAGAAATTCTCCAAAATTACCTATAGTGGTGAACTTTTGTTGACAAGAATTTATCCGTAGCATACTACGGTTTACGGTTTCATAAAACAGAGCTGCCATGTGCTGGTGTCACTTTGGAACGATCTGTGCCCAGCAGCGGGACGTTTATGAGCTGCTGTTGATAATAAATACACATTTAGACGGGGATTAACGCTAACTACATATTATAGGCATACTACGCATACCTTTTTATACCCGACGTTTCGAACGGTTTGCGTAGTATGCCTATAATATGTTAAATGTGTATTTATAATGGAACGCGAAAGTTTAAAAGTGCTGTTGATAATGATGATGATGAAACAGACTTAAGCTTTGATCTCTTGATCGTAACGCGCAACGCTGCGGTATGCGGATTGCGGTGCCTGGCACATATTGTATGAAAAACGTCTAATATGGTCTCTTGTCCCGTCGTAGTATGCGTCAGCGGCAAAGGGCAAGCGCGCTGAAGTGGGGGGCGGGTATCCCGCACTGCGCAGCGTCGTTCTCGTTGATACGCTGCGGTGTGCGTCGCGGGTTGACAATGGATTTTTTTGAAGATAACGTAATAGAATTTGAATGAATTTTTTTTCACAATCAATTAAATGCCTTTTTATTAAAGTTTCCAAACAACCTTCCGTTGTAAAAACATGTTTCTCGGCCTGCTTCTTTGTCATCTACTTTGGTAGTTGTGGCAAATCAACTGACCACTTCTCCGCAGAGACGGTAAACGCTGCGTCGTGATGCTGCATTTGAGCCGCATACCGCAGCGTTTACGATCATTCGATCACGTTAACGAAAACTACAATTTTTGTTGTAAAATTCTCTCCCCGGTTCACTAGGAAGGAGGCACTACTTCAACAGCATAAAAATTCTCGTTTTTGTTATGTAATGTAATCTATATTATAAAAATCAATTGCTACGAATATTATTATGTTCGTATTTTGTTTTTGGAAATTCGTCACGGATTACCTATGTATTTTCACGCGGCCGAAGTTGCGGGCGGGCCTCTAGTTCTAAATAAAACTACTCGTAATAAACTCTCAGCTGGTTGGACTCAAAGTAAGAATTTTTGAAACTTAAATCCACTAAGCAAAACGTGCAATGAAATAAACTTCTTGTCAAAAATTCATGAAGACACACTTTTCTCGCCCTTTAAATAAAAAATCTTTTTAATCTTACTTGTAAAAGAAATGCTCAAGCAACAGCGATTTCTTGTTTTACGTCAGTTGCATTCCGGATTCCAAATTATGCCAGAATATACACTGAAAGGGCATCAGAAAAAAACGTTTCGTAAGCTTTAATTCTCCGAATGCGAGGGCACTGCTGGACATATTGGATTCCAACGAAATACCGTTTATTCGTTTGTTTCAGAAACTAAAGAAATGTGTAAAGGGAATTAAGGAAAAAGCATTTTCATCGGGGCTTCGTCACCGTAAGTATTGTTCAGTCAGATACAATTCAAGAGGAGAACATTATTTTTTAAATAATCATTTTCACTTAGGCGCTGGGCAAACGTAGGGGTTGGGCGCGGATCCCCTAAATCGCAATTCGTCTGATTATCTAAATTACCAGTTTCTCACTCCGCACACATCGCAAATAGTCTTAGTCGCAAAATGTCTAAATTTTAAATAAGTATGGATCGGGTCGGGTCGGGCGTGGATTACCAAAAACCTAATTAATAATAATTCCTATAGCTGTAATTCTATTCCTACCCATAAATACTTTTATTTTTAAAAGAGGGTTCATAATTTTACTCTTCGATCAACAATACAACTAGATGGCAGTACCCCAAGCACGAACCATTATGGTACTAGTTAAGGTAATCGTAATGGTATTATTTTGTATGAAAACCAAAGCAGCGCCGCTGTGGTCGTTTAGAGAACGTCCGTGCGTACGTTAACGAGAGCTAATGTATGAAAATCCGTGAAAATCGGAAGCACGAACTCGCTTTAGACGGATCGTATCGTTTCATATTCTAGCCATCGTAATGTCTACGTAGTGATTACATCCTTTAAGGCGCAGGACAAACACAAGCGGCGTCGGGCGCGGCGCGGGCGAGGCGTATGAGCACTCCGCCCGCGCCACGCCGCATGTATTATGTCCCGCGCCCCGCCGCTTCTATACGATTCATATGAAATACGAATGACGCCCGCGCCTCGCCCGCGCCGCGCCCGCGCCCGACGCCGCTTGTGTTTGTCCTGCGCTAGTAAAATGTTATTCGCCTGACAGATGTCGCTACGGTTGTTGTGGAATTTATTTAATTTAATTTATAGTAGGTGATTTCAGACACTGAAAATTATGGCTATGTTATTTAGAAATAGTCCGTTACTTAGTTATTACTTCTCGGCAGGGACTGAAAGCGGTTACGGTATAAGGTTACGTTACCGGTAAAAAATAAGTGTACCTTAATAAAATAAAGGTAAGGCTTTACCGTTATTTAACCTTTATGCGATATCGGTACCGAAAAACGTTGCATTGACAGTTGCGGGGCGCAGGGTGAGGGGTGAGACTTGCTTTTGCTTGCGAGGCGACGAGTAAAAACCTGTTTTTGTTGCGTGTCACGCGCAAAAATGTGTAAAAAATGTGCGCGTGTAAACATTATTTTACACTAGTGCGGAAATTGGTATTTACAAACTCATGTCAATAGTAAGCCTTACATTAGTCTACTCGTCTGTGAAAACCAACTTACTGCACTAGTATAATAAGTCTATCATTACGTGTTGCCATTTGCGATGCATACCGATTCATTGCGTATGACGCCATGGAGCTTCATTGATATCTTTTACGTATGGCGTTTGACGCCAAATGGCGTCATAAATAATTCCTCTGAAATTCTATAGAATGACTATTTAGAGAGTTCTAATTAACAGAACTTATATTATTTGACACGTAGATTATGCTTGTATTGATCGTTTTAGGAGATAGCGCCAGTTAAAAAACTTCAGTGGTTGCAAACTTTTTGTTCCCTAATTTTACTTCTTTTGTGTATGGCGTATGACGCCACATAGCGTCATAAAGAAAATTCCACTGAAACTTTGTAGAATTACTTTTTAGGGAGTGCTAATTAGCAGAACTTTCATTATATTGAGGATTTGCTTGATGTAATAAATAATTCGCTACGCGATTTTCTATGCCGGACGATAAACGCGATTATGCGGCATACGTTTTTGACGCGTTAAGACTTATTATGGAACAACGATGTAAAGGTTTAAACTGGCTCGCCATCTTTCCTTTATTAATATTTTCTAATTATAAATTGAATTAGTGACGATAGGGCTTCGAACCGGTTTAAAAAATCCCGGTTATTGAATAAGGTTTTTACAAAAACCGCTTCCAATGTAAATGAGAGGGCTTCAAAAACCTAAATAAACCAGTTTAATCCAAAGCTGCGAAATGTACCTACTGCTGGCGAGGCGATTAGGCTAATGGCGACCTTCCGTGTGTAGACATTAGCTCGCAAGTCGATTTAAAACTCGCGCGCTCACTTTGGGAGAGCGGTATTTCAGGCAAATAGAATTCATGTCTACGTATGGAAGGTCGCTATTCGCTTTGCCACTCGCGCGCTCGTGTTGTCCCGGTGTGTTTAGGTACTTATAAAAAGAAGAAAAAACCTCTATAAACCGTTTAATTGATTCAATACCCATTTTATTGTTTTTTTAGAAACAGGTTTTTTTAATGTTTGGGTAGGCCCACGGGCCGATGTAATCTGTTATGCAGATGATACTCTGATCACGGCCCGGGGCGGAAATTGCGCAGAGGCAGGGAGACTGGTCACCGTCATAACATCTCTGGTGGTGGTCAGAATCCATATGTTGGGGCTCGAGGTAGCGATCGGTAAAACTGAGGCTCTTCTTTTCCATGGGCCTCGACGAGGACCGCCGCCTGGAACCCACCTAGATATAGACGACCATAGGATCCGGGTTGGGGTCCGGATGAAGTATCTGGGTCTCATTCTGGACGGGCGTTGGCGCTTCGAGGAGCACTTTCGCAAACTCTCCCCTCTTCTCGTCAGTGCGGCATCCGCTTTGGGACGCAACATGCCGAATGTTGGTGGGCCGAACGCTTTGACTCGCCGGCTTTATGCTAGAGTAGTGGGCTTGATGGCCCTTTATGGAGCCCCTATATGGGCGACTGCCCTCAACGCTACCAACAAACAACATCTTCGTGCCGCACAGCGGATAATAGCGTTGAGGGCCATCAGAGGGTACAGGACAGTGTCTCATGCTGCAGCTTGTGCGCTGGCTGTCATCCCGCCATGGGGGTTGGAGGCAGTGAAGCTGGCGGAACTGTACCGACAGCGGGCAGAGGCTAAAGAACAGGGTAGAAACCATACTTAAGAAGAGCTTAAACAGGCTCGAGATTTGGCTGACCAAGAGCTGCTGGCCAAATGGGCCGATGATTTGCGGTCATCGACTTACGGCTCCCGGTTGTGTCGAGTCATCCAACCAGAATTGGGGAGATGGCTACAGCGGCGACATGGGACTCTATCTTTCCACTTGGAGCAGATGCTGTCTGGGCATGGATGCTTTGGACACTACCTGCACCGAGGGGAGTCGACGTCAGAATGCCACAGCTGTGGAGCTGCGCAGGACGCAGAAACGCACACCCTTGAGGAGTGCGGGTCGTGGGCTGCGCAGCGCCACAGTCTGATGTCGGTCGTTGGGGGAGACACTCTCGCTGCCTAGCGTGGTAAAAGCCATGCTAGACAGCGACAGATCATGGAGGGCCATGGCCTTGATCAGTGAAGCGGTTGTTTCACAGAAGGAGGCCGCGGAGAGGGTCCGCGAGGAGCAACTCCATGCGGACCCGATCCGACGCAGGCGAGTCGGTAGGAGAAGGCGGCATTTTGCCCACCTCCTTCCACCGCAGTGAGGCTTGCGTGACTGTGGGGTGGGAGACCCCATAGCCGCATTGCATGAAACTCATGGGAATCTGCAGGGCGCCCAAACTATCCCGGGCGTCCTCCCCACTGGCGGGCCGTCGTAGGGTGGAATTCGGAGTCTGCTGTCCGTGGTCCCGAACCACCCTGACGACAAGTGATGGGATGGTATAAGGAGTTTTAGTGGGTAAGGCCACTCTTCACCCGAGTCCCTGTCGAGGCCTTCGGACCTGGACAGGGAAGCGGGCGTAGGGGGGAGAGTCGCCACATAACCAGCGGGCTTCCTCAGGCCCGCAATGTATCCGAAAATAGGATTTCTCCTTGTTTAAAAGAAAAAACCCTTAATAAAACGGTTGCTATGTACTGGCTGCTGACTAGTAAACAAGCCCTGAGTGGCTGTACATTATTTATTTTAAATATTGTATTGGATTATTTTATTTTCTTGCAATCGAATTAAGCTCGGGAGTTAAAATACCTCGTTTTAATATGTCATTTTAGCAACTTGTGTATCTACTATTAAAAACGATCACTGAGGTATTATAACCAGGGACGACACCGCAAACATTTGTTGCGCACTGATTTGCGGCTACACTAACCACAATCGCTTGGATCACTCACGATCAATAAGGCGTTTGCAGCCCATGGCACAATACACAATATACAGTAGTTTAACCGGGCCGTATTCTTGAGTTAAATACCTACGGCTAGGCGGAGCGCTAGGGTTGGCGCCTACAAAAATAAAGCAGGCGTGTGTAGATTTGTATTTGTAAGTACCTATGTGTGGAGTTTTAGGTTCAGGAATAAAACATAATGATAATTTAATAACATACTTATTTATTTATTAATTACATTATTTATAAGTGTGTAACAGAAAAGTATTTTTGTCTATTGCAACAGTTCGTAAAGATTTTGTTGTTGATTATATAAAAAAAATCTCATTCGAAAGAAAAGATTAATTTAAAAAAAAATTGTGTAACAGGGGCGACTTTAGTGGCGAAAAATTTAAATCTTTAATTTCTTTCCGTAAACACAGCAGTTATTTTCATGACGCCGCCGCCGCCGCCATTATAACCACGTTATTACCTTAGATTAAAACAAAAAGAGAAGATACGGCATTAGCGTCTCGTGAGTGAGCCGCCAAAATTAGGCCTAAAGGCACAATTTCACTTCAGTCACAATTTTCCGAGCGAACAGGCTACATCGCACTATTGCTGATATTCTACTGTGTGAAAAAGAGAAAAACGCTACTCCGCAGTGGCGTCGGAATCGGTCGTACGTACTCGTCTGTTGCGAAGCGACCGAGACGTCAACGCGCTACTCTCGCGCTGACGTTGAAACTTACCGCTTTGTCTCGCTCGCTCGACTTACACTTTATAGGTGTGCGTGTGTGAGTGTTTGCATAAGTAGTTGAGTAGGACTATATTTTGAATGACTACAAGTAGGAGCATGCCGTATCTTCCCTTTTTGTTTTAATCTAAGGTTATTACCCCTCACTCGGGTTATAGTATTAGAGAAAACGAAATCAAAAAGTTAGGTTATTTGTGTAAGTTTATTGAATTACGGATATTTTTACATAGGTACATCTTAGATAAAAACTTTTGTTTTAATCTAAGAGGTACATACATACATTATAATCACGACTATTATCCCCGGAGGGTTAGTCAGAGACTAAGCAATGAGGACCACAAAAACAGTCCTCTGCCATAGTTCACTTTTCATCAAATAGCGACTGCACAATGTGCTGTTGGATGGATGTGCAGTCTTAAGTCCGTTAGCCAGTCGCCTTTGTTCATTGGGTTCTTGGGTCTCGTCCAAGGGAAGAGAGGGGGTGCTAGTATTGTACCCAAATATGTTTATAAAATAATTTAATTTCTTTGATCTTCTTCTTTATCGTGTTAATTATAGGAGGATATATTAATATGATAGAATATTACTTAATAAAAATCACTATTTTGTATTTTTTATTGGTGACAGTCAAAATAAAAATCCTAGACTGTTTTCTCATTCATGACTGACATACATCTTTTAATAAAATAAATCAATAAAATAATTAATAAATAAATAAATAAATAAACTTTCCTACACTCACACCAATTATCTAGCCCAAGAGAAGCTTCGTTAAAAAACTCGTTAAATGGTTACTAGACAACGGATAAATATACTTAAAATACTTAAATACATACTTATTATAGATATAAAACACCCGGACCCGAGACAATTTAGAAAAACAATAATTTCTAAATTGACCCGACCGGGGATCGAACCCGGAACCTTAGAGATGGCGACACCATGAAAACCGGTGTACAAATCACTCGACCAAGGAGGTTGTCAATCATTATTCATACAACACACTCGAAGCTTCAATCATCACAGGGGAATCACTTCTTGCTGGTGCTGGAGATGCTGGTCCTTGGCTGGTGCCAGGAAGGTTCCAATCACCATACGCCACTATTCCAATCGGGTTCCCGTGTACAAACCACATGGAACTAGTTCTCATCGTTGGACTTGAGATGAAACACTAAGTATAACAATAAATTCACTTGAATTCCACTTGACTCTCTGAAATATTCGTTTGGGAGGTTTTGTTTATGTAGTTGCTAGGATACCTATTACCTACAAAGAGTAGAGGGATACCTACTTCTACTTGATCCAGTTGACATTTTAATTGGACGTTCAGAAACTATTTAGTTAGTGGGCTCATGCCGAAAAAACAACAAAACACAAATTTATGCCGTAAATGTTAAGTTTAGCGGAATATTTTATTGCGGGTAGTATGCTAGTGAATATAAATTCAAGTTTTGAATGAATAACGTCCCTATTAAGTAATTTATTTATTTATTTGTAAACCACAATAACCCACATGGATTTATGAACGCACTTTTTCTGTGTGAGGGAACGATAGAAACTTAGCGATATCGAATAGTAAGCAAATACTGTTACTATACCATTACGAGAGTTTTTCGTGCTAGGGGTACAGTAGGTACCCCAAGCACGAACCATTATGGTACTAGTTAAGGTAATCGTAATCGTATTATTTTGTATGAAACAATAAAGTTACTAAACCTTTTTCTTACAAAATAATACGATTACGATTACCTTAGCTAGTACCATAATGGTTCGTGCTTGGGGTACAAGTCGGCGCTAAAAATGTGTCTCGGTAAATAAGAGCGCACTTGAGATGTGAGCTCTTTCTTTCACGCAAGGCAACAGGAAAAAGTACTTTATTTGTTGCCATTTAAGGTTGATTTCACCAAACAATAAATTACTCCTGCCTTTTCATTTTTAAGCGACAGGGGTAATTTATTGTATTGAAAAAGTATTTATTCACGTGGACATAATTTAGCTTTGATTTTGTACGTGACGCGTTATCTAGTTGGTATTGTTGATCGAAGATTTTATTGGAAAAAGTCGAAATATGAATCAAATATAATTGAGAATTTTAGGTTTTGGGTAATCCACGGCCGACCCGACCCGATCCATACTTATTTTAAAATTAGACAAGACGATTTGCGATGTGTACAAAGTGAGAAACTGGTAATTTAGATAATCAGACGAATTGCGATTTAAGGAATCCGCGCCCGACTCAAACGTAGACACTTCCTGTTGCTGACACGGGACACCATCATACAAAAACGCGGTTGTAGTGTCTGTAGCTGGAATTAAACGCACTGCAAATAGCGTTTTTGTATTATTGTGTCGGGATAGGATCACATAAAAAGTGACTACGTTTGTGCAGAGCTTTAAATACTAGTATATTGTTTAAATCAATCACATTCATTTATGTTGCCAGAATAATATTTAAGAAAGCTTAGACAACTACGAGGTAGTAGTCAAGTAACTGCTTGATAATAGGTAATTTTAATATAGAAAAAATCATACATACAAGATTTTTTTTTCTGCTTTCCAAATTAGATTTTTGAACCTAGTTTCTTATAATAATATTTCCAAATAAATTAAACGTGTTATTTTAAATTGAACTTTTACATTATAACATGCTAAACTAATATTAAAAAAATTGTGTCTCGGCATTATTGAGGCAAGTCGTGGGTTCAAACCTCATCTGAGGCTTTTCTCATTTGTTTTTTATTAACACAGGATACTTAAGCACAATAAGGGATTGAACGCGCTATTACTGAGTCACACAAATGATGAAATTTTTTTATACCAAAATTGTAGTTGGTATCCCCAAGGTGTTCCCGCATATCATGTATTAATCTCGAAAGTTTTAATTGCAGCCTTAAACAAAGAGGAAAAAGACTTGGTTAATAACCGAAGTAAGTTATCACTTGCTGATAATTTTAATTTAACATTCATCATCAGCCCATAAACGTCCCACTGCTGGGCACAGGGCCTCCCACGTGGGTATATTGGACCATAAACCACCACGCTGGCCCAATGCGGGTTCGTGGGTTTTAAAGACTGACATCTTACGACAACAACCGGGACCAACGGCTTAACGTGCCTTCCGAAGCACGGAGGAGCTCGACATCTTTTTCATTTGGTCACCCATCCAGCGACCCGGCATTGCGAAAGTTGCTTGGCGGGCAAGATCGCAAGCTGATCGCTCTATCCGCTGCGCCATCGAACTCCTAATATAACATTAAAATATAAAAATCAATTAGTATAAGTAATTTACTATAAAGTAACCATGTCGAGTAGCGGTGATAGAATACTACCTCCTCCTCTCTTCCTTTGGGTGTCGTAAAAGGCGACTAACGGACTAAAGACTGCACATACATCCATCAGCATAGAGCGGCGAGGGTCGCAGCGCCTGTCACGCTGAGCACATTTTGTAACACGCTATTTTGTAAAAAGTGGACTATGGTAGGGGACTGCTTTTGCTGTCCTTATTGCCTAGTTTCTTACTAATCCTTTGGGGATTGGAGACAAGTCGTCATCATATTATGTATGTATTATCATGTTAATTGCGAAAAGCAAAAAAACAACAGTTACAAACAAAATGTATGGAACAACTGATTTTTTTTTCGTAAGTTCTGTGACTCGCATACTTACATACTTCCGCTATCTTATTAAATGCAAATATTTATATAAGGTGCTATTAAATCAATGGGGTCATTCTCATAAGGACGGATTCTCATAGGGACAGATTCTCAAAAAGGCAGATTCTCAAAAGGACAGATTGTCAAAAAACCGAAAATGGTACAGGTGCACACACAAATTAATAGAAGGAAATATCTCGCAAACTGTTTACACATTATAAATTAGTATTTTTTCTTAACTAACCTACCAGCTTGTACCTACTATGAACAACTGATAAAATACACTAATAGGTTTAACGAAGAAAAAAAATTAAAAAAAATTAAATTACTTTGTTAAAACAATATTGAAATTAAGTATTTTTGTTAACTAAATATGTTAATGTTAATTATTATTATTAGAAAGGTATATTTCATTTTAAATAATGGGAAACCTAATTTTTTGTCTAAAATTAATAAAATAATAATAATAATATTCATTTTTCTCTTTATGTGCTTACGTGTACTCCTGTCAACTGTACAGATTCTCAAAAGAGAATCTGTCCTTTTGAGAATCTGTCGTTTTGAGAATCTGTCCATATGAGAATCTGTCCATATGAGAATCTGTCCTTATGAGAATGACCCAATCAATGGTGTTTATTTAAAGTACAGGTAGTTTACGCCAAAATAAAAATATTTTCCCCAATAAATAGTAGTATTTTGTCTTTGGTTTAGATTTTAATTTTTCAAGCAAAATACCTAATTTATTAATTTATTATATGTATAATTGGCAAAAACTGCATCATACTAATAAATGCCGCGATGAAATCACTCACACATGCAACTGCATTGTGGAAGTCGTCGCTTGTAGTCGTCAGTGTGAGTGCAACGACTTCCACAATGCAGTCGCATGTGTGACTGTGTGAGTGAAGGCATCTACAGTATGATGCAGTTTTTGCCAATAAAACTAGAGATATCGTCATTTTAACCACACGTGGTGCTATCGCGCGCGACCACCCAGAAGTGATGACACAGATACGCCGATTCAGACAAAATGGCCGCCACATTTGACAGGATAATACCTATATCAATTGCTCTACGCTTGCGTTCGGGACACTATTCGTCAGCGAAGTTTGCATACTTATTGAAGATGTAATCGGCTCACACTCTATTATAGGTTATTTCACGCATATCAGCGAAGCTACAGTGCCGACACAGTACCAGCACAGTGTTTTTCATACATTCTCTAGGAACGCATCCGCACTTGTCAGTGAAAATGCTCTCAGTGCAAAGACATTAAACTATGTGTCAGTGCCGCCACCGGCAAATCACGGACGTATTCGTTTTGACAAAATTCATAGAGAATGTATGAAAGAATATTTTTCACTGTGCCGGTACTGTGTCGGAACTGTGACTTCACTGATATGTGTGAAGCAACCTTAAAACTGTGGGCCGATAGGGAATCGTTGTTCAAAGAATTTTAAAAATTACAGACGTTGAGTCGTTGAGACGCCTCAAACTCAATAGAGAGAAAAAAACGACTTGTACAAAGTAGTTTCAACTTTTTGCACGCTCATCAGGCTATTTTCCTGTTAGCAAGCGAAATAATCTTGTAAAGAAATGTAAAGTCCCGTATTTTATTCATTTTTTATGTCATTCTTGACAAACGACTTCGGTCCAACTGAATAGAATCCGAAGTCGTTTGTCGTTTGAGTAGACGTTGTGTGTTTGGGTAGTTATAATGTACTTAAATACTAATTTTGCTAATTTTGATTGCAGCCGTGTCAAAAGACTGGAGTTATAAAGGTAAATATTGGAATCTCCTAATTTATCATTAAATAAACAAAAAGATATAATTAATACAATAATACCTATAAGTACCTATAATTGTTTTTTTTTATTTTGGGTATATCAATAGTATAATTAGTTTTTAATTAAGAGGGTTCACGCATTTCGGTTTTCCATACAAACTTCCGGTCGAAATTATTAAAAACCATTAAGCCAATTTTGATGAAACTTTGCATGCTAAAGTAAAACACAGGGATCTAAATAGTAAGTTGAAAACATTTAAAAAAAAACGCTTATTTAACTGAGTTATTGCGATTTTAAACTTTCTATAATGGTCTTTAAATTGCAATAACTCGGTTAAATAAACGTTTTTTAAAAATGTTTTTTATCAAACTATTTAGATCCCTGTATTTTACTTTAGGATACAAAGTTTCATTAAAATTGTCTAAGTGGTTTTAAAAAATGTCGACTTGGAAGTTTGTATGGGAAACCGAAATGCGTAAACCCTCTTAAGTAAGCTCACTCTTAAATTGTCGTGAACCCATTTGGTTCAAACAGTTCGGCTGCCCTATTTCAAAACCTAGTAAGGACCTAAAAGCAAATTTTACAGGAGAGCGTATAAACGTAAAATAGGTCAGCCTTCGAAAATATTTATCTTGGGTGAGAAAAAATCTATCGATTGTATATTATATTAAATACTTAACATGAAGTATTATTGATATATTGATTTATGTGTATATTACATATTTTAAACCCCTTACTAACTTTGAAAATTGAGATGCTGTAGTTTAGTGCACCTAAAAGCCTGTTTCAAAACATAGTAGGAGCTTTTACTAGGTTTTGCTATAGTTAATTTAGTATTATCCCAGTAATTCAAATCTAGTAACTGTATTATACTGTGTGAATAAAATAATAATGTAGTAAGTAGGGAATGTAAAAAAACTCACAATTTATTTAATAGTATTTTTTAATTAAAACTACTAAATTCAGACAATGTCATTATTGTCCTTCGTAACAAAATCAACCAAAGCAAAAAGATAATGAATATTAAAATTCCTTAAAAGAGTGCTATTCAGCTTCAAACATTTGCCAATCATTTGTCAAATCTATTGAAGAGTCATTGACGGGTAAATTCATCCAAAATGATCTTCGTGATTCAGGCATTAAACACATCAATTTATTAATAATTTATTCTTTTTTATTTTGTTATATACCCCTTGGATTGACAATACTTTTAGGCAGAATAGTGTGATCGATTTTTTTTTTACTAGAAAGTGCAATTCCTCGATGGTTGCATCAAATCTGAAAAACATTAATCAAAGTTAGATAAGTTAGTTTAAAACAGAAAAATATTGAAAAATAAGTTTAAATAAAAATAAATTATTTTACACCTTGTCTTATAAGAAAGGTTTTTCGAGCCAGTGAAAAATTCAACATTCCATAATATAACGTTGTATGGACTTTCTTGAATTAATTGAAATGTCATTCAAAGTTTGCCATATATTTTCACCCATTAAACCATACCAATTAATATTTAAACGTTGGTTTTATTAACTTATGGGGCTTTAAAGAGAGCATTAGGTATGTCGATATACGAAAATAGCCTAATTTATTTGTTTGTAAGTTATAGTAAAGATATCAACCGTCCCATTTTCAAGCCAAAACAATAACCCATAACGGCCTCATAACCACACCAAACCGAACAATAATGACGTGTTTAATAATAAAAACGTTTTCCATACACTCGTCTTTTTAAATGGAAAATAAACAAAATATAAAGTAACAAAATGTGTATTTAAGTTTTCAATTTTATCTATTAAAAAAGTCTTGAGTAGGTACATACTTAATATCACATTATTGCATGAGCGACAAGATTTTTTATAGATTCCTTTAATACAAATAGTCTTACCTTTTATCCGTCCCTGAATCATGTTCCTCATTCATGTTTTCGATATTAGCGGCAAGATTGCATTTGGCGACTCATTTTTATAACTGCAAATGCGACGACACGTATTTACTCCGTTCGCGCGCGGCTTAGGGTGGATTCGACCAAACTGGAGTAAGACTTACTCCGACATTAGTCTATACGAATTCGGCGTTTAATCTAGGTATAAAACCTTATTCCAGTTTGGTCGAATCCACCCTTAGAGTATTAAAATGCTCTAAGGCGCGCGGCGCCTTTTTGGCCGAATGAAGCGCCAGCCAACGTGTGCCAGTTGTGACTTGCTATTGCGCCCCCCGCGTACCCACTCCCCTCTTCATTCCCGTTCAATTATTTCAAAAACCTAGTAAGGAGCACAAACCACATGAAAACCTAGCAAGTCTCAGAGATTTACTAGGTTTTGAAATGGTTAAAGTGCTTTGCTATGTTTACAAATGGTTATGAGGTAGTGAATGGTGCACTTACTAGGTATTGATACTTCAATATCTTTGTTCATATCTTAGATTTCAATGCTGGTGTTTTTGTATTGTGTAGGGACTTACTATATTTGGAAGATTTATGCAAAAACTTATTTTTACAAAAAATGTTCCTTACTAGGTTTTGAAATGGGGCAGCCCAGTTCCCACAAAACAAAACTAATATAAAATGATGTTATTCTTTTTTTTAACTTGGTTATTTAAGTTGTTACTGATTGTAACAAGCAACAATTGAAACGTGTGTGCCTGACTTACAGTTTATAATGTGTGTAGGTTTCCTATACAAAATATGTTTTAAACGGGGCGTGAAACGGCATTTATGCAGGCCGTCATGAATGGGTGCGCTTGTTACCGTGCTTGTTCCACGGTGGGGAGCGCTCTCAATATTTTGGACTACATCGGCTGCTTACCATCAGACAGGAAGGCATTGGTCTCGTTACCGTCGTATACCTAATATTTCCATTATATTTCAGATCAGAATGAGTGGCACAAAGCCTACCCAGACTGCGGTGGGCATTCTCAGTCCCCCGTGGACTTGCCATACAACGGCCTGATTAAAACCAAAGGCGCTAGAAAAATGCTTTTCAGAAACTACGATGTTGTACCTAATTCCCTAATGCTTCAGAATGATAGAAGAAAAGGTAACGCAATAAAACCTTACCTATTAAAACATTTTCGTTGTAATTAGATCTGAGAGAAACTGGAATACGATGGTGGTCCGTAGTAATATTTTCATTGACAACGTGAAGTTATAAATAAGGACTCCTTTACACGATCGGCACTTTCCTTAATACTATTCCTACAAGTCAGCAGTATTTAACCGCCTCTGTGGTCTTGTGGCAATGCCACCGGTCTCAGACCCAGAGGTTCGATTCCCAGCAGGGAGTACATCTTTGTGTAGGTACTCGTTTTGATTAATGGTAGGGCTGTTAAGTCCGCCTGGCTAGCTTCCACCGTCTTATCTAAGTCTGTCGCCATAACAACGATGTTCATAAAGCAGTGTTGTGATCCGACAGTTTAGAGATAAGATAGCCTGTTCCTCAGTGGTTGAGGATTCCGTGTGAAGCGCGCTTCCACCTTCGGCCTTATCGTCACTTACCATCAGGTGATATGAAAGCCAAGCGTCTTAGTCTTCACTGTTATAGAATTTAAAAAAAAAACTGTATTGTTATTTCTTTTCTTTTTAAACATTTTGGGTAGATCGCGTAATACTTTATCACTTGGATAAATTTACCCGGGCATTAAAAAATCGACCCTCGATTGTCTTGTTAAACCATCTGTATGAGCTAGGATTAGCTTTCCGGAAAACTAATGAGCTCTTGTTTGATATGGGTTCACATCAGTCTAGTCAGTAGGTAATGTCTGTAAGTAGTCTTACGGTTGAAGCACAGATTTCTTAATAGTTCCATAGTTTAAGCATGATTTCTCACATTCAACCCGTTTATCAATCCGTTCAGCTAACGACGCTTAGGTAAAGTTAAAGTTAACTTATTAATAATTTACTATTTGATTTGACTGAAAATTATTATTTAATGCATTACGCATGGACTCAAGGAACTTATTATTATTATGCTACCATTAAATTACTATATAAATGATGTTGCACATAATCCACCAATATTTCACATTCATTTCAAAAAAGAAATTTAGACAATTAAACAAAACTGCAGACATGGCGCTTCTCTTTCCCGACAAGAAGTCTCTTTGCGAAATTAACTCAAGGTATACTCGTATATACAGGGCGTCCCACGGATATGCCACATGGAAAGTGAAAGTACTTTGAATATTGTAGATGGAACATTTTACTGAAAGAAGACATTATTTGAATTTAAAAAACAATTTAAACTGCATTCATAGATATTTAAATAATTACATGGTTGAACCGGGAATAGTGAACATCCGTCCCCGTATTCCGTGACGAATTTAAAAAAAAAATCATTCATACTAACCTTGCCCTGAGAATTACAAACACAACAAAAAAAGCGTTTTGAATTGATGCGCTATATTAATATATTATATTTATTAAGGTGTTGTGCTTACTTTTAATCTTACCGAATTTGTAGGCGTAAAGGGAAAAAACATAAATTAAAGTTGGAACGTGACGCCACTGCTAATGTATTTGTAATGCTTTATAAATATATAGGCTCTGAATTCAATCGGAAAGAGTTATGCTTTACACAAAATATATTTCTATCTGAACTGTGCTTAACATCGCAACACACTTACAGTGACAGATTTTTATTAGAAAGCTTAAACTTTGGTATATAAAAAAGGCACTGATTTAAAGAGGCAGTTGTAAATAGCGGTTTTGGTAAGATAAAAATTATAAATGGCACGTTTAATAACTAGTTCAGCAGTTAAAACTAAGCAGTAAAGTAAACAAAAATGAGTAATAAAAAATAATGAAATGGATCAGTGAATATTTAATTGAGCAGGAAAATAATTAAATGGGCGGTCAAAATTATTGAATTAGCGGTTACGTGTGGCCAGTAAATAAATCGGAATTTGTCGGTAAGAAATCTCATTCTAAGCAATTCTAGAAACAAAGAGGTGGTAAAGTAGTTTTGAGATATATCTCGGTGTGACGGACGGACGGACAGATAGACGAAGTTGCACCATAAGGGTTCCTTTTTACCTTTTTGGTACGGAACCCTAAAAACAGTACTTAAATAGTAATGAAAAATTAAATTACTTTTGCTTTGACTGAAGGAATTGGTCGCTTCCGCCACCCGCGCTAATAAGCTCCGCCCAACTAACGAACATTTACCTCACTTTTCAATGAATTTGAGTTCGGGTGTCACCGCTCGCTATGATCTGCCGAACTATTTATCGAACCGCTCATTCCATCATTTTTACCGCTCCTTCAGTTATTGGACTGCTAAATTATTTTTAGAATTGACATTGTATGATAAAATAACCGACTAATTCATTTTTTATTACTGTCCATGTTTTACTGTCGCAATAATTAATCAACCGCCATTAAATTAAATAACTGCTTAATATGTTTTTCAACTGATCATAATAACATCTCGAATTTTTAAATAAAAGCTCTAAAAATTAGTTCCCTATAAAAAAACATGACATGTATTTCTAAAATCACTGCTCTTCAGTGATATAAGAAATACATGACATGTTTTCATACTCCTAATATTCTCGAACCCCTGCAAGAGATATTGCGTCGCTTGGCGTCATCAACTGCTTATACCATGGCGAGTGCTCCGAAGAGCTCTTTGACCTCATCCCACATTCTCCTTTCCTCTATAGGTGTATGCGTGCTGCTCTCCAGAGTCACCCATTTACTGGCTCGAATATTCCATCGCGCACAAAGATATTTTGTGACGTCTTTTTTGTCACACCGCCAAAAGGCAGGATGGTGATGTTTTCCCTCCTTGCTCAAACGAGGCGTGGACCGGCGGAGTGAGGGCGACTGATGCTTCGTCTAGTTAACTTAACATAGGTGGAGTGGAGTATCTAATCTGTCGTGCAACGTATAAAAAACAATCTTAACCCGGACCGGTTTGCCTGCCTTTAAATTAATATAAATTTTTATTCATAAGAAATCTATCTATCTCTAAAAATTAAACTATTTATATATAATATAATAAACTATTTATCTCTAAAAATTAAGTTTATGCTCACACCAATTATCTAGCCCAAGATAAATATTTTTAGGAAACTCGTTAATATGGTAAGATAATTTAGAAAAACAGTCCTTCTCTTTTTTTTTATTGTGGCACGCCATAATGGCCTCACTCTGCCTGATGAAAAGCAGCCAGTGAAGCCCAAGAAGTGAAAGCGTTCATCACAGCGCTACCACTCTATGCCGAACGCTCACACTATGGCGGCCTGCATAAAGGCTTTTTCACGCCCCGCTTAAATAACCCGGGAGAGAAAGAGGAGGGAAACACGTGTGCGGGAAGCGCATTCCACATACGGGCCGTTCGGCAAAGGAACGATTGTCCAAACTTTTTGGTACGTTTCTTGATGGTCAGCACGGTATGAGGGTAGCTTCTAAGACCTGCACGCGTCGATCTGGAAAGGAAGGGAGAGGGAGTTAGGTCAAAGAGCTCCTCAGAGCATTCACCGTGATAAAGGCGGTAGAAAGCACTAAGGGAAGCAATGTCCCTACGTAGCTGTAACGGCTCCAGACTGGTCGTAACGTCATCGTTACCGATAATACGGACAGCACGTCTTTGCAACCTGTCAAGAGCTTCGATGAAGTACCTACTTGGCGGATCCATCCCAAAGATGAGAGCAATACTCCACGCAGTAGCGCACCTGAGTCTTATAAAAAAGACAACGTTGCTCCGGCGTGAAAAACCGCTTCACTTTGTTCAGGATTCTGAGTTTACGTGAGGCTGTGGTTATAATGCTCAATATAGCTCTTCGGGTTGAGGTCGCTGTGTATGTCTATACCTAAGAGAATGAGATCAGTCTGGATGGGTAATAGGTTGTTCTGGAAGGAGGGATGGGGGAGAAATGCGGACTTTTTAGCCGTGACAGCGCAGACCTGTGTTTTTGGCATTGAACTGGACCAGGTTATCAGAGCCCCATTTATAAATGCGGTCTAACTCCTCGTCCAGCTCAATGACAATCTTCCGTCTCGACTCCACTACATCGGCTTGCTTTATTTATTTATTTATTTATTAGGTACACAAAACAGATAGAAATTAAAAAATAACAAAAAAGCATCACAATTTGTATAAGAGCTAAATTCCTATCTAAAACATGTGTACACAGCACGATTAATAATAAGCGTCCATATTAAAGTTTATCTAATCTAAAACTAACATTCAATTAAAAACTAATTATATACATAGTATGAAGAATAATAAAAATCAAACAAATCGAAAACTGATTCCAGCTGATTGTTGACATTACATATAAGAAGCTTTCTTACTATGTGGGAGATGCCGAGCCGAGAATTTCCCGGACATTTTTTTTAAATTCATGTATTTTCATGGAAAATATGTCGATGTCGTTATTAAGCGCAACCAGTTCATTGTATAAACGGCACATTCGAACAATGGGATTGTAATATGATGTATTATTTTTATAGACATTTTGTACAACCATATTCTAAAATACTACGTACTATGCTGTAATAAATACATATTATACTTTTTGGTTTCCTAAAACCTTTTGTGGATCTAAATATAAAACCTAAAAGACCATTACATCTTTTTAACACATATTCATAATGTTGACGGAATGAAAGTTTATCATCAAAAATAATGCCAAGGTCCTTTGCAGTAGTACATCGAGACAAAGCGCAATTGTTCAATTTGTAGTTATAATTTTGTGGTATTCGTTTTCTTGTAAAAGATATGACAAAACATTTATTATTATTTAGGTACATATTATTGATGACACACCAATCTTTAACTATGTCAATGTCTTTTTGAAGAGTGCAGCAGTCATCGATGTTTTTAATATTAGTAAATATTTTGAGGTCATCTGCATAAAGTAGGCATTCACAGTTTAAACGGTCAATTAGATCGTTAATAAAAATTGCAAATAGCAAAGGGGAAAAATGGGAACCTTGAGGAACACCTGAGGTCACGTCGATGGCAGCAGATTTATATCCCCTAAGAGCTACTAATTGACTTCTTTGTGCAAGATAGGAGCAAAGCCATCTATAAAGATTACCCTGAATACCATATTTGTGTAATTTGTAAGATAAAATTGAATGATTAACCTTATCAAATGCCTTAGAAAAATCTGTGTATATAGAGTCCACTTGGCCACCAGCTGCAAAAACGTTACATAAATAGTTCTTATATTCTAGGAGATTAGTAATAGTGGAGCGACCCTTAACAAAGCCATGCTGTTTTTCTGAAATTGATTGCTTCACATGATTATAAATATAATCGTATATAACCGACTCAAATACTTTGGCGAGGCAGGATAAAATACTAATGGGTCGATAATTCTCACAGTCAGATCTACACCCATTTTTATAAATAGGGACGACATGGGCAACCTTCCATAATGCAGGGAATACACCCGAATGAAGAGATTTATTAAAAATAATTGTTAATGGGAGACATAATTCTTTGGAGCATGCTTTTATAAAAGCTGAAGGTATGTTATCGGGTCCCGCGCCCTCATAGCTGTTTAATTTTTTTAACTTGTTAAGTACTTCTTCCTCCGTTATGGTTAAATTGGAAATAACATCAGAGTTGTTTGTAGAAACATTGCATGTGTGGCCCGAGATACTAGGGTAGTTTTCGTAAACCGATCCAAAATATTTTGCAAAAAGTTCACAAATTTGCACGCTGTCCGAACTAGTTTCGTTTCCGTATTTCATTGTCTGAGGAATAGCGCAACTTCCTTTTTTAGAGTTAATAAATCGGTAAAACAATTTGGTATTTTTATCAAGATTTTCTTCGACGCTCGAAACAAAGTTGTTATAACATTCGTTTATTAATATTTTGCATCGTCGGCGTAGCATACTAAAGACGTCGTAGTCACGCGAATTTCCAAATTTTTTAAATAATTTATGATATTTGTTTTTCTCTTTTATACAGTTAATTAATGAATGACTGTACCATGACGGAAAACTAAAAGTTCTTTTTGATGTTTTCGCTGTATTCTGCTCGATAATATTATTAACAGTTTGATAAAAAATATCTAAACAAATATTGACATCGTTAGAAGAAAGTAATTGCTCCCAGTTACATAAGTTTAGAGATTTCTTTACGCTTTCGTAATTGCATTTTGAAAAATTTAATCGTGTTTCACCTGACGGTTTTAATGGTTTTTGTTGCTGTAAAAAAGTAACATCAATTGCAAGAGGTGGATGATGTTTGTCTGTTTTGCTTAATGGATCGGTTAATATGACAGATACGCTATCAACAGTAGAAAGTACTAAGTCTAATAAACGATTGTTACTATTAAGTATATTATTATATTGGCTTAAATAACACATCGACATAGTTTCTTGCAAGAGAGATGCCTTCCGATCAGACAAATCGCTGGGGGCAAGCATGTTTGAACCATGAATAGCTGACCATGACATGTGCGGAGTATTGAAATCACCTATCAGTATAAATTCATTTTTATCTTTACTGTTCAAAATATTTTTTTGGCAGTTAAAATAAAATTCTTCTAGTTCCGCTACAGACATATCTGGCGGTAAATAACAAACGCATATGTTTATTATAGGCATGCTGTTGTTGACTGGAAATATGCTTACCCAAACGTCCTCGAATCGGCTCTCCCAATGGAGTTGGCGAACTGTGTTAAATTTTTTACTAATAGCTAGCAATACACCACCACCATCGGACTTATTACTACAACTACTATAACGATCCCTACGAAATATATTGTAACGTTCATCTAAAAATTCCCTGTCATAAACACCAGAATTTATATTTGTTTCGGTTAGGCATAATATATCAAAGTTACAGTTTAAGGCATTAAGAAAAAAGTCTTTAAATTTAGAACGAAATCTGTTAACATTTTGATAATAAATCGTAATCATTGTTGGTTAATAACTGAAACCAAGTATCTATATTATGATATTACTTAACTTACTTTAAATAAATTACGCTACGATTTCTAAATACTAACGTAGTTTGCTTAGACAGTCATTGTTCTTGATATGGACTGCATTCGCATTGTCATCTTTACGTAAGTACACTCGACCATAACGCACCCACACATATTTATAATTATTTGTTTTAGCGAATGCTCTCGTTTCAGCGTGAAGTTTCTTACAGTCGATCGATAAATGCTCGGACACAAAGATTCTTTGATTATTTCCCGCTATACCTAAATGCGTTGTACTCAACATATCGCTGGGGTGGGCCTTGTTGAAGCGATGGACTGCCGAGATAAACTCGTCCCGTTGGCGCAATGATGTTAGGCTGAGTAGGATGTTTCGAGGGCGGCTAGACGAGCTGTTCATCTTCGCTACACGACGGCAAGCTTGTATGTTAGAGTCCTGGATAGGGTAATTGACAACTGCACACAGTGTTTTTACCAGAGATAACACGTTTTCATTTCTGTTTTCCGGTACCGTCTGTATTTCAACATTATGTTCACGTGATATTTTTTCCAAAACCGACAGCCTACCACGTAATGTGTTTATTTCTGCTTGCATAGCGTTTCTATCGGCCTCTAACATTTTTACAGTTTTATCCTTCTCATGAATCACCGATTTAAGGTCTTTTTGTTCGCTGATGATAAAGTCGGTTGTGTTAGTAAACTCCACCTTTAATTCGTCAGTAGCCGATTTAATTTCGGCCATTATCAGTTCTTTTAACTCAGTTTTCAGCGCAGTTCGCAGATTAGTCATATAAGCCGAGTTTTGATTGGAGCCAGTTTTTGATCTAACAACGCGCTTATCTCCTCCAGTGTAACCCCCCCGGAAGTGGCTTTTGAGGGGCTTGATGAGTTAGTCGGCGTCAAGGTCGACTTGGTCTTGCAGCTAACCGGGGTGTCATCGTAAGCAACAGCACGGCGTCGGATGTTTACATTTGCACAAAAAGGGCATCTTAAGGAAGACAAATCCTTCTCATTGAGCTTTGATGATCGCTCGGGTGTTATTCCAATACAGCTAAAGCAATAATGCGAGTTGCAATTATTACATTTTAGTGAACTAGCTTCATTGATTTTAACTTTGCACTCGTTACAATACATGTTTGACCTCCTTTAATGTTTTGATGTCCGCGCACAAATGATTTTCTTACTCAACACACTAATGTTAATTTAAAACTAGAATAATATAATTAATTATATTGCACGATCACTGAAACACGTCCGCTTAGTTTGATGTTACTTGTTAATTGCTTTGCCGCAGGGTGACCCAAATAACGCTGTACTGTACTGTCGTCTGCATAGCAATGAATGTTACCCAAGGATAACATGTCATTGATATGCAGAAGGAACAGCGTGGGCGACATTATAGAAGCCTGCGGCACTCCGGCGTTAACCTGCATAAACTGTGAGGCACTGGTTTTACAGAGTACGCGAATGCTGCGCTCATGCAGGAACCCGGCGACCCAATCGCATAGGCGAGGTGGCAAGCCGTATGACGAAAGCTTGGAGAGAAGCGAACGATGCCAAAGTCGATCGAAAGCCTTGGAGGTGTCCAGGCTTACAGCCAGTGCTTCTCCGTGCTTGTCCATTGCTTCACCACACAGGTGTGTTATGAACGCCAGGAGATCACCCGTTGATCGTTTCGGTCTGAACCCGTATTGTCGATCATGAATCAGGGAGTGATCTTCTAGGTAGCGAATGAGTTGCCTGTTTATGATTCGCTCGAAAACCTTGCAAAGGACAGAGGTGACAGCAAAAGGTCGATAGGCTGGGTCGGACCTATCCCCTTTTTTGGGGACCGGCTGGACGTTCGCCTTTCTCCAAGCCTCCGGCACAAGCCCAGTAGAGTAAGAGAGGTGGTATAGGCGTGTCAGTACTGAAGACAACTCGGGAGCTTATTTTAAAAGTACGACTGCCGGTATACCGTCAGGACCGCTAGCCTTCCGCACATCAAGTGACTGCAGCACAGCACGGACGTCACGCTGTCAGATTTATACGTCAGGCATTGAGGCACCACAGTGAGGGATGGTAAGAGGTTCCGCGCCGCAGTCATCGACACGCAATTTCGCCGCAAAGAGCTTCGCTAAGAGCCTTGTCCAGCGGCCGATGGGCCAACAAGCCATCAGGGTACCGCAGTGGGGGCAGAGAAGGCGCGCTAAAGTTAGCTTGCACCGCTTTGGCCAGTCGCCAAAAACTTTGGCTACCCGTTGGGTGCGACAAAAGCTCTTGGCCAACGCGATCGAGCAACGCGCTGGGCATTCGCTCTCGAGAGAGCTCTCTTACAGACATTGGTGGCCTTGTTGAAGACTACCTTGAGTGAAGAGATGTTACGATCGTTGAGCGTGCGAGCCTTGGTCCAAGCGCGATACGCCGATTGAACCAAGGGAGCGCCTTACTTTCGCTGACGACATCAGTGTAAGGAATGTAATATTCTATCCTCAACATAACCTCGTCAGCGACAGCAGAGGCACTCTCCGATGGGTCCCTTCCCTCAAAGCAGCGCTGGCCCTACGGGATGGACGCAAAGTAGTCGCGCATACCATCACAATCTGCCGACGATTAGTGCCATAAACGCCGTTTAGACTCCACTGAGGGAGAGCTTTTACGGCGCAGTACGGTGGCACCAACCAGGCAATGGTCAGAAGTGCCCAACGGAGCACTTATCGACACTGTACCCGGTTGGTCGACTCGTCACCAGTAAGTCTAGCAGGGAGGGCGCTTGACCTGGTATATCTGGAATCCTGGTGGGCTGGAGAACCAGTTGTGTTAGATAAGGCGTGAGAGCGAATGCATGGGCAGTTCAGCCTGCGTGGTCTGTTTTGGAGGAGCCCAACCAGGTCTCATGGTGGGCATTAAATCTCCCAAAAGCACCACATCAGACGGAAACCGCTCTTGTACGTCGTCAACGGCTTGGCTCAGGTAATCGAATAGCCGAGTTGTCTCGTGGTCTCCGGAGTGGGAACGGTACAGGCAAGCGTAGACATGGCTCTCGGGACCAAGATCCACGTGAACCCATAGGATGGAGAAGGAGGGGTCCTCCAAGCAGCGCATCGTCCGTCCTGACGAAAAGGCATACTCCGGCTTTCGCGAGGAAGCATTCCTCAAGCACGTAGCCGGTTCCTACTAATCCGGTCACCAACCGGCACGACGAGCCACTTCGGTATTATGCGCGGCCTGGTGGAGCAGCCTCCTAGGATGGTTAGCCCTAGTTGGGCTCCTGTACTATGCCGCGGGCGGCCAGCGGCACCACCGTTTCTACGGGTCTCCCTGGCCGGCGAATCGACCCACGTCAACCGAACAATGCGTCCACAAAGACTCCCGACGGACCTTGACCCTGCCGTCAGCGCACCTCCCCAAGCTCCGGTATTACGGCTCTGAACCCGGAATGCGTCCTGTGTCGAGCACCGAACACTTGGCGGGTTTTACAAGTCCCATGGTGGTAGCGCCGGACGAGCAAAGGTCTCCCACCAGCAAAATCCCTTTAGTCGCCTCTTACGAGACCCGCTAAGATACAGGGGAGGGGGTGGTGCAATTCTGACCTGGCACCACACGGGGACAGGGAAATAAGTTCTCTAAATTGACCCGACCGGAAATTGAACCAGGGACCTCAGAGATGGAGCGACGCCAGACCCGGCGCGCTAACCACGTGACCACAGAGGTCGTCGAAAATAAAAATATATAATTTTATTTTGAGAGAAAGCAATGCTACTGAAACAGTTGTAACGGCAAATATTTCGCTCCTGGAAATTAAATTTAGGTGTTTTGCCCACGCAGTAATCTGTTGACAAGACCATTTAAGTAGGAAAGTAATCTTGAGATATTATTAAAAACCCACTCTGAAACAAAAACATTTACTAAAAATATATTAGGTACTTTTTAATTTCGAAGCTCCTAAAAATACGCACAAAAACTTTAAGAGCATTTTTAAATGTTATTATTTTAATAATAATAAAATACGTAAAGTAATATTAGTATACCTACGTAACCTGATCACAATCACCTTTAACCTCATATGTTCCTAAGTAAAGTATTCTTTTGAAATTTTTTTGTGTGTCTTTACCATTTACCATTTTTGATATAAAACATTAGGATCATCAAAATATTCTCCTAAAAATTCATGGGAAAAAACAGGTGTTTTAGGATGGATTCGACTAAACTGGAATAAGGTCTTATACCTAGATTAAACGACGAATTTGTATAGACTAATCTCGGAGTAAGTTCTATTCCAGTTTGGTCGAATCCAGCCTAAGTAATGTTTTTTTGGAATTATTTAAATATGAATCAGATCTAACAGACCGGAAGGGACAGACTTTATACATCACTTTTTTGATTTTTTTACCATCCTTTTATACGAAGCTCCAAAAACTAGGCTTAAAATAATAAGGTGCCTTTTCGTTGCTATTTCCAAGTCTTCCACTATTAATTTGTGAACCCTTTTGTCGGCACGAGGTTAGTGAAACTATTTTCAAAAGTTGAAATTCCCTTTGAGTACGCTCGACAGCGGATTAGCTGGCTACCAACACAGGATGAAATAAAATCGTCGGGAAATTGGTTGCAGAAAACTATACCTACGTAAAACGTAAGTTATTGTTCGTTTGTTTTAATGAGTATCGGAAATATAATCGCATTTAAATCTTTTTAAATCAAAATCAATTATCTCGAATGTTCGCGCATCACGACAGAACGGCTGCAACTGTTTGGCTAAAGCTTTTTTTGTTGGGTTTGTTATGGTCAGGACAAGGTTTGTATGTAGGTGTACTTATTTTTTTAAATAAAAATAAATAAATATAAATTTGTTTACGCTATTAGGGCAGGCCGCTATTAAGGGGATCCTGCACGAAATTGTGAAAATTTACGTATTTTTATATTACTTGTACTATGCGCTGAATTAGTTAAAAATACACTAAAAGAACTTACGTAAGTTAGCCTGACCATTGCACAAGGTCGTGGCCTTGTTGAAATTTGAAACAAATTCTTTAAACAATAACAAACAATCATACTCGTAAATGTAATGACTCCTAAAAACATTTTTGTTCGACAACTTTCTTAATTTTACACGTGAAACAATAATTCTTACATGAAAATATTTGTATTGATATTCCGCAGGTCACCTCCATCTTAAAAAAGTAAATTTTAATTTTTTTTAACACAAGCGTATCACACGCATGTTTTGTACATTTCGCAGAATAAAAACATTGCTCTAATCAAATTACTAGGTCCGAAACTTCAAAGCAGAATTGTTGTAATTTTAAATAGCAATATGATTGATTTTGCTTTGAAGTTCATTATGAGACATAAGTCAGTTTTAGCGATCGCGCGGCACCCCCTTAATATATGAAAATTTACTATTTTTAATACTGACGACGAACTTACTTACATAAAACGCGGGGGCAAACGTTCGGCTTCGGGTGCACCGGCACGGCATCCGCTGCAGTCGGGATCCATGCAGGGGCCTGGTGGGAGTGGGAACCTTAGGGGGCCCAACCCGCCGGGAACCACGCGAGGGGACCAAGCGGTCGGAGGTCTGTTGCTCGGTAGTGGGAGGGCGTCAGCACCTGCCCAGCAACCCCATGTGGAGGACCGTGGAATGGTGGGGCTACGGGATTTGGGTCCTGCTGGGATCCGTCCCGCCGCTAACACCGGACCATCGCGGCCGCAGGAACTGGGTCCTCATAGGAACCAACCTGGCGTCCCCAGGTCTGATACAGGGGGGAGCGTGGGCAAGAAGCCGAGGCAAGGTTCGGGCCACCGCAGGCGTCTGGCCAAGCTGCAGAGGCAGCGGGCCCAGGAGGAGACGGCGGCGGCTGCGGTGGAACGAACTAAAAGGCTGAGGGAAATCAGCAATGAGAGTCAGGAGGCGCTTGATGCCAAACGCGTTAAGACTCACGGGTCTTACGCGGGGGCAGTTAGCGCCTACAAGATGGCTATCATTGCTAATGACTACCCAGCGACTACACTGGGGGAGGGTCACTATGTGGCGATCCAAGGGACCATTTGGGACCTGCTGGAGGCCGCGCCTGACCCTCTGCCAGTGGTCAATATCGGAGGCATCTCGTCGGGTGCTATTCTCTTCACTTGTGAGGGGAGTAGCTCGGCGAGCTGGCTCCGAGCACAGGACGGCCTTACCGTGAAGGGTGTCGTGCTCAGGGTGGTTGACGCGAAGGATCTTCCGAAGCCGGTTAAAATGGCTTGGAAATCCCGTAACGTCAGCCGCCTTGATGCTGGTAGGGTGTTGGGGATGATGCAGAGCTACCATCCGGGCTTGCGGACTGCGGGCTGGAAGATCGTCGACATTAAGGTCGAGGGTCTGACAGTCCGCAGGATCGTGTTGATGGATGGCGCCTCTGCATCATTTATCAAGGCGGAGGGCTACTGCCTTAATACGGGCATCGACAAGAGCGTCTTTAAGCTTCTAGAGGAGAGGCCTACGGACGAGCTTGTCGATGCCCAAGGCAGTAGTGGGGTTGTGAGCGTGGCGGGAGTGACTGGAGGTGAGTGCTCCCAAAGCGCTGTAGAGGCGGTGGTGCAGCCGGGAATTGGCGCACCGGTAGCGGTAGCCGAGGGTCTTGGGGAGGAGATCACACCAATGGAGTGTGGGGGGATCTCCTCGCCTAGATCCAAGGATGATTTGGGGGAGCTCGCCCTGGACGAGCTGCTTCTGGGAGGAATAAATTCGATATTGCCTTGATCCAGGAACCTTATCTTTATAGGGGCCAGATTAAAGGTTTAGGTGGAACTTCTGGTACATTATTCTACAATTGTTCTACTAATGACTTGAGGACTTGCGTCTATGTCAGAAATGACCTACACGCAATGCCTCTAATGAAGTTCTGTTGCAGGGATCTGACGGCTGTCAAGGTCCTTACGGGGGAAGGGGGTGATAGGCGGACGGCAATTTTAGCGTCAGCTTACCTCCCCTTCGAGAAGGCGGATCCAGTATCAAAGGAGATGCGGAAACTGGTAACCTGCATTGGCCGAGAAAACCAAGATGTCATCATCGGTTGCGACGCCAACGCGCATCATGTGATCTGGGGCAGTTCAGACACCAATGAGAGAGGGAAGAGACTGCTGGAGTATCTGGTGAGTTCACCCATGCAAATTCTTTATAAAGGAAATAAGGCCACCTTTTTCAATGCCCGGAGGGCTCAGGTGATTGATATAACCATTGCTAGTAACAGAGCGGTAAGTAACATCACAAACTGGCATGTGTCGGACGAGGTATCACTTTCCGACCACAACTACATATGCTTTAGGTACAGACTAGGTAAGATCATAGGAACTGTGCAAAGGAAGAACCCTCGGAACACCAACTGGGAGGGCTTCAGGAAGGATCTCAGGAGGGATCTAGATGGTCAAAGTGACAAACTCAACTCAGCTGTGGATATAGAGTTTGAAGCTGACAGACTTACAGAAGCACTGATGACGGCCTGGCAAAACAACTGCCCAGATACGAAATCGGTGGCAAAGAAACTACCATGGTGGACTTCAGAGGTTGCTCAAATTAGAAAAGCGACACGACATGCGTTCAATGAAGCGAAGGCTAAGAAGGATTTTAGTGAATATAATAAAGCTTTAACTCGCTACAGCAGTGCGGTTCGTTAAGCAAAGAGATCAGCTTGGAGAAAACATTGTGAACAGATACAATCTGTTCCTGAAGCAATGAGACTAACCAAGGCAATTTCTACAGCAAAGGCGATTCCATTGTCCACAGTTACGAGGGCAAATGGAACTCGTACAGAAACTGGTGGTGATACACTAAAGGTTATGTTTGATACTCACTTCCCTGGATCGAGTATCATCCAGGACGAACATGACCCAATCAGCTGGAAGGAGCAGCATAGTAGAACTTCCAAGTATGATTGGACAATAGCGAAAAAGGTAGTACATGAATCTAAAGTTTAATGGGCACTGGGGAGCTTTCAACCATTTAAAGCACCAGGGCCTGATAACATTTACCTCATCCTACTACAGCAGGGCGCCTCCATACTGGGCCCCCACCTCTGCAGACTGTACAAAGCCTGCATTGCGTTCGGCTATATACCCCGAATATGGAGGCGTGTTAAAGTAATTTATATACCAAAAACGGGTAAACCGGATTACGAAGAACCCAAAGCTTTTAGGCCAATAAGTCTTCAATCTTTTCTCCTCAAGGCCTTGGAGAAAATGGTAGACAAATTTATAAGAGCGGGACCATTGAAAAAATTCCCACTTCATGGACTACAATGCGCGTATCAGCCAGGGAAGTCAACAGAAACTGCTCTTCACCATGTGGTGAGTAGAGCGGAATCCGCCCTGGAGAACAAAGAGATCTGCGTCTGCACATTCGTAGATATTGAAGGTGCATTCGATCGCACAACCTTTGACTCCATTAATGTTGAAGCCAGGGATCATGGCGTGCCACAACCGATCTGCAAATGGATTGAATGTATGCTAAAGGGTAGAATCATCTACTCGGAACTACTAGGGGACAGCTTACTTGCTCAGACAACTAGAGGGTGCCCGCAAGGGGGGGTTCTCTCTCCTTTGCTATGGAGCCTTGTGGTTGATTCAATCATAGCAAAGCTGAATCATGGACCATTATTTACGGTTGGTTACGCTGATGATCTAGTTATCACGGTCAGTGGGAAATTTCCCTCCACGGTATCGGAGCTAATGCAACGTGCCCTGGGTTTGCTGGAAGGTTGGTGTAATACCAATCCTCTATCTGTAAACCCGGGAAAAACGACCGCCATCTCCTTTACTAGAATGAAAAACCTTACGAAACTGGGAAACTTAACGCTTTACGGCACCCAGCTTCCTTGGTCCAGAGTAGGGAAATATCTAGGCTTAACACTAGATAAGGAACTCACCTGGAAACGACTGTCGTCAAGGCTTATAGGGTCTTTGGTATGTGCCGGTCCACCTATGGTAAAATGTGGGGACTCAACCCCAAAATCATAAGATGGATCTACATGATGATGATGCGGCCGATTCTCACATACGGCAGCATCGTCTGGTGGCCCAGGACCAGGCTAAAGATCTGTAAGAATGCTTTGAGCAAACTACAGAGAACAGTATGCCTGGCGATTACCGGGGCATTTAGAATCACACCGACAGCAGCGCTGGAGGTCCTCACGGACCTCCCACCTCTGCACAGTGTCATAGAGACGGAGGCAAGGAAAGCGCTACACAGACTAAAGGTGGCAGGGCTGTGGGACGCATCTTTGCCTCTGACCAGACACACAAAATGGGAACATAATGATACCCTTGATAGGATCATGGGAATGAGGTGCGACAAGATTGCCCCAAAGTACATGTTCTAAAAGAAATTCAGTAAACATGTCCCAACTCGGGACCAATGGAAACAGCCACCGTCTCCAGAGAAAGACAGCCTGATCTGGTACACCGACGGATCCAAAATGAAGTCGGGCACTGGAGCAGGTATTTTTAGCAATGATTTTAAACACAGTCAGAGTATGGGAAAGTTCGCTACTGTTTATCAGGCAGAAACTTTCGCAATTCTCCTGAGCGCTAAAAAGAATTTAGAAATCGCTCCTAAGAAGCGTAACATATTCATCCTGAGTGACAGCCAAGCCGCGCTTAAGTCACTTACAACGCCTCGAATCAACTCCAGCCTTGTGCTTGAAACTATGAAAGCCTTAAACAAGCTAGGTAGGCACAACAGGGTGAGATTGATCTGGGTACCAGGCCACATGGGAATCCATGGCAATGAGATGGCCGATGCACTTGCTAGGGAGGGCTCAGAGACACCATATATTGGCCCTGAGCCATTTGTGGCACTAGCATCGAGTACCATCAACAAAGCCTTCAAGGACCATATCCAAAACAGGCATAAAACCGAATGGAAAGAGCTACCCGGCACAAAACACTCAAAATCCTTTATAGGCGAAGGCGCCCTAGGACGGAGTAAGATCATATGCGGAGGTAGCAGAAGGCAGGCCCGATTAATCACCGGTGCCCTGACTGGGCACTATGCCACTAAACAAATGCTCCACAAAATGCAACTAGCAACAGACAACCTGTGCAGGGCATGTGGAGGGGAAACGGAGTCTATGCAGCACCTACTGTGTGACTGCGACTCTTTTGCCAGGAAAAGAATGAATCTTCTGGGATCGGCCTACCCCAAACCAGAAGATTTTAGGCTCTTCGCCCTCAAGGACATTGCCAAGCTTATGGCAATTATCTTCACTGAGGAGGCAGAGTGATAGGACGGGGTGGCACAAAAGATCCCAATGGGTCGACGTGCTACTGCGAGAGGGAGACCTCTGCAGGCCCCACTAGATAAGATAAGATAAGATACTTATATAAAATCATTGAATATCGTAAAACAAAATTTTTACTTATTTATGAACCTGTCAGTTCAGTTATAACCCGACTTTCCCCACAAAATACATGTTGCACACAATGAACAAAATACATTTAAAAATCCAAATATTTTAGACTTCACATTAACCACTTCTAAGTATAGACCTTCCATTCACTGTTTGTTCTATTATCCTGCGCCGTCTCATCAAAGTTTATCCCTCTATCTTAAAAATGTGAACATAAAAAAACATAATTTTACTAATAAATATCCAAAAATAAGCTAAGTTCCAACTTTCAAAGAAGGCACGATCTACGAGTATGCAAATTCGATGATGAACGTTTGTAAATAAATTATTCAGAGTTTTTAAGCCCATAATTCTAGTGTCACTCGGATTTTTACTATGTTTTTGAAAGAAAGACACCATTTTTTAAATCTATCTTGTCCATCCAAAGGTTGTCTGAAAGCAATCACTTTTAGTAATAAGACCGCCCTTTGTACGTCAACTTTATGTAATTTTTTTTTGTCAAAATGATTTCTTTTTGTGGTGTACAATAAAGCATATTTATCTCATATTATCTTATCTTGTTTGTGTTTTTAACGTGAATCAGTCTCAAGAAAAAATGAAAATCCGAGAACACTAGAGATAATTTGCACAAAGAATTTACAATAATTGTTTGATTGCAAACATTCTTTACCTAATTTGGCCCTAATATAAAGGTTGTGTTCGTCCCTTCCATCTCGTATTTAAGACTATCCAATTACCCAAGATGAACCGTAGATCGCCATCCGCTTCTAATCTGACATAATTTTTAGTTAACTTCTCATTTACCCAAAATAAAGGTCTACCTTCGCTTTGTTTTTTTTCGAAAATAGGTTAACGTTAGTACCTGGAACTAGGAAAATTAATATGAATGCTTCTTGACATTCGTTTTGGCTTTTATTGCTGCCTCCAAGGTTGAACCGATAAAGAGGGAATTTTGCGAAGTGTATAATGCCATCTCCTTTTTATAGCCAGTAGACTTTTTTACTCGTGCAACAGTACTACTTTTATTTAAGGTTTTTTGTTAGTATAAGTAACGAAGACACTGGGCAAGATAAAACGGTTTTTTTTATGTCTTTGTCAACTGATAAGTGTAAAGGTGAAACATTTTGTATCGCTTCGATGCAGGACATACTGGTAAATGCAACTGTCGATTAAATTTAGGAAGTGTATAGAGTGCCACAAGCGGCACTGTATCTCCATCGTTTAGGGAACCGTAAGTTTTGCGGTATAATAGTGACGCCGCCTAAGCTGCCGTAAAGTTTTTGTTAGACTACAGAAATACTAGCTGCCCTACTCCTGTAGGTCACGTGATAGGTTAGAAATTTAAGACAATCGCGAAGCGCAGCGTAGTGATTGTCTTGAATTTCGAGGTTATTTTCTTTTTATTAGACAACAGAAATCTAAATCCATACAAAAATATCTTTTGAATAATAAGTCGTCTGAACATTATGACAAATAAAAAATATGTTACGGTTCCCGAACCGATTGAGAGATATTGTCGCTTGTGGCACTCTATACGCTTCGTACTAGGATGCCGTAATTACGGCATCGTAACCTATCGTGCTATAATGCCGCTTGCGGCACTCTATCCACAGCCTTAAATTTAGGTACATAATAATAATCATAATCACGTCTATTATCCCTGTAGGGTAAGGAAGTTAGGTTGGAATGGGCAATGAGGACAGCAAAAGCAGTCCTATACCATAGTCCACTTTTCACCATATATATAGCGACTGCACATGTGCTCAGCGTGACAGGTGGCGAGCCCATCGCCGCTCTATGCTGTTAAATGTATGTGCAGTCTTATACCTAAGGGAAGAGAGGGGGTGGTAGTATTCTTTCACTACTACGTGACACAGTTAAATTATTGTTTTTTTTTTATTTAGCCTATATTGTCCCACTGCTGAGCAAAGACCTCCCCCAAACCCGTCCACGCACCTTTATCTTTCTTTTCGTTTTTTTGGCTAAATTTTATTTAAAAAAAATTAATGGTGCACTTTTTCCCAGTTTTTTTTCATTTTTTTGTATTAAATAATGGCTTCGTACGATCAGCACATTTAACCAGTGTCAAGTTTTTAGTAATTATTATTTTCTTTACATTAGGTTGATGATAATGAGTGATAAGGAACGTTTAATAGTAAATGATTTTTCCCCAAACCCCTCGAGACTCAATAAAGCTGTGGGACTTTATTGAGGACTCACACGGACTTCTTGAGAGAATTCGAAAAGTGATGTTGCACTGTTTTGTTTTATTTGCTAACACTCATTCATGTCCACGAACACTTAACAGTAAATAATTCACCATTATTTCACATTAATATTCGACAAAACGCAAATTATAGAAAATAAAACAAAACTGCAGACATGACGCTTCACTTTCCCGCCAAGAAGTCCTTTCCAAGTTCTATTGAGAGTATTATTTATATTTTTTAAAGTATTATACCTCTTCCATAGTTCTTCTTAGTATCAACGATCTGGCGAAGGTCGGGGGTAGGCGCTGGATGCTAACATCACAGGGACCGGTTGCTGTGGAGATCCTTGAGGGAGGCCTTTGTCCAGCAGTCGGCGTCTTTTGGCTGATGACGATAATGATGATTAGCAAAAGTGTTGAAACAATTTCCACAAGCGGGGTTAGAACCAGCGCCCTTACCTTATTACGAGTTATAAACAATATGCCATAGAATAGTTAGTACTAGCAAGCAAATTAATATATATTTTTTTTAATTTTAAATTCTTTATTAAAATAGCAATCCCATGCAAAAAGTCAGCTTTCTCCGGTTCTGCAAAGTAAATAATTATTCATTAGTTATTATAGAGGATTTGATGTTGCGTTAAAGTATTATTAGTCTGGAAAGTTTTAAAACTGAGGGAGGGAATGGCATTGCTCCAGAGAAATATGCAGTTTAATTCAAATATTACTTGAAATTACAGACCTATGTGGTCTGTGCTTGAGATGGAAAAATATTATAAAGAAATAAAAATAAATCATTTAAGTAAATGATCAGTAAATAATTGGAATTAAAAGAAAAACGTCATACAGAAAACGCTACAACTAAAAATGAGTACTCGAGAATTTGTTTGTCTGTCGAAAAAAACTATTTTCATTCCTCATACACGGAAAGTAGGTCAGAAGTTGCCTGAGGAGCGGGTGGAAAGTAACACTTTCCCGCCCTAGGGAGAATCGTTTTTCTGACAGGTACTGTCATGTGTAGTTATGACTTATTGTTAAAATAATACTAACAACCCATTTCTTCCCTTGGCTTGCAGCGTAAATCAAACTACTAGGAAAAATTCAACGAGTCTTCTGGGGGTCTAGGTAGCTCAGCGGTTAGAGCAGTGGACCGGCAATCTAAAGGTCGTGGGTTCGAATCCCACTCGAGCTTCCTCAGATTGGTTGATTTTTTCTAGTAAACATTTTATCCTCTTTTTTTTGGTGTCGTAAAAGGCGACTAACGGACTAAAGACTGCATATACATCCAACAGCATATAGCGGCGATGGGTTCATCAAAGTAATAATACTAACCCTTCTCTTCCCTTCGGTGTCGTTAAAGGCGACTAACGGACTAAAGACTGCACATACATCCAACAGCATAGAGCGGCGATGGGTTCATCAAAATAAAACTACAAACCTCTCTTGCCTTGGGTGTCGTAAAAAGCGACTAACGGACTAAAGACATTCACGTTTTTGCTTTTACTTTCCTTATATTCGTAATGAAAAGCTTATTTACTCCCTCGAAACTTTCGCCCCTAGGGCCTAGGGTAACAAAACAATGTACTATTTCATATTCAGAACTCATTTACTTTCTTCGAATTTTATATAGGTATTTGCTTGTGGGTATTATACTTCCAACTTTTAATGACCCTAATTTAAAACGCCTGACACATTTAGAAGAATTTTTACATTCAGTTCAGTTTGATTTAGTATTGTAAGACCCTGGATGGTAACGGTTTCAAATGATAATAATAATTAAAGTAATCTAAACAAACGAGCATAAACACATACTCGTACATGAAGAATGTTACGAGAGTAACAGTAGATGAAACAAAATATGTGTGTTAAAAGATCGTAGTAAATGGTAAGCCACGCCACAGCAATGTGGCTGTGTTAAGTGCCTATCCCTACGCCCTACGTAAATCTTTAGTATTATTGTTTTCAACACACTTGCTCGTAAAGTGAGCTTTATTACATCGTTCTTAGGGCCATAAACAGAACTATACACGTGCATAATAATATTACTGATTCAGACAGGGTGCAAGGTGTTTGAGCGGTCATGGAGCAGCGAGTGATCCTCTAGGTAGTGAATGAGCTGGGAATTAATTATCCGCTCAAACACCTTGCACCCTGTCTGAATCAGTAATATTATTATGCACGTGAGTGTTATAGTTCTTTTATGGCCCTAAGAACGACGAAATAAGGCTCACTTTACGAGCAAGTGTGTGGGTTCAGACCAAAGCGATCAACGGGTGATCTTTTAGCGTACGTTTCTCACGCGTGTGGTGAAGGAAAAGTCTGCAACCCAAGCGCACAAACAGGGCGGCACACCGAAGGCTGGCAACTTGGAAAGAAGGGAACGATGCCACACTCTATCGAAAGCTTTGGCGATATCAAGGCTAACTGCCAGGGATTCGCCATGCTTGTAATGGACAAGCTTGGGTTGCTTGCTTACACTAAATCTAGATAAAACAAGCATGGCGAATCCCTGGCAGTTAGCCTTGATATTTTTTTTTTTTTATTTATTTTATAAACAAAACTTAGCATAATATTACAATTATTAGTGCAACAGAAACCAGAAAGGTTTATTCGTACACTAAGATCGTCTTTACAAATTTCGTACGCAACAACTTAATAAATTGATAGGTAATAAAGTGTTGTACCAAAGGCGGTAAACACAGAAAAATCAAGAAACAATAGGCTAACAATAAGCGCAATCTCACTCGCACCTAGACGAGCATTGCCGACAGTGACCGAGCCGCCCGTCGCGCGATCACAAAGAAATAGATAAGCCGCAGGTTAGGTCGCCCAATTTAAAAGCGTATACAGCATGTTACAATGTAAATGTAAAGAAAAATGTAATTCAATTTATTCTCGAACAGATCATTTAAAAAACAAAAATAGGAAGGAAACTCTATCGCCAAAGCTTTCGATAGAGTGTGGCATCGTTCCCTTCTTTCCAAGTTGCCGGCCTTCGGTGTGCCGCCCCGTTTGTGCGCTTGGGTTGCAGACTTTTTAGAAGGGCGAAGGATTCGTGTCCTTTGTGAGGGTAGTTCCTCCGCGTTCTACAAAGTCAATGCCGGAGTGCCGCAGAGTTCTGTGCTCTCACCTACTCTTTTTCTTCTGCATATTAATGATATATTGTCCTTGGGCAACATTCATTGTTATGCGGATGACAGTACGGTGTATGAGCGGTACTTGGGACATCCTGCGGCAAAGCAAGCCGATATCATGGTGAAAAGGCAAGAACTGGTTGCCAAAGTGAACCTGACTCTCGATCGTGTCTCTAAGTGGGGATCCAAAAACCTGGTCGAGTTTAATGCTAGCAAAACCCAGGTTTGTGCATTCTCGTCCAAGGTAACTCCCTTCCTTACTCCTCCCTCTCTTCAGAACTCTCCGTTACCCATTTCGGTGAACCTCAGCATTCTTGGCATGGACATCGGCCAGGAACTGAATCCAAAATGCTACATCGAGAGTGATATTTTAACTGCCTCCCGGAAGTTGGATATTCTTAATAAGGTGAGGCGGTTTTTCACTCCCGTGCAGCGCTGTTTGCTGTACAAAACTCAGGTGCGATCGAGTATGGAGTATTGTTCCCATCTATGGGACGGCTCCGCTAAATACCTCCTCGATGCACTTGATAGACTGCAAAGGCGAGCGGTACGCATTATTGGAGATGCTGAGGTTACAGCTTCCCTTGAGGACCTCCAGCTGCGTAGAGACATTGCTTCTTTCAGTGTCTTCTACCGGAACTACTACGGAGAGTGTTAAAATCTTAACCATAAACTAAAAACAATTGGCATTTTCTTGGACCTCTCAAAAGCATTTGACACTTTTTCTGTCCCCATCCTACTCAACAAACTTTCAAACGCTGGTGTCCGTGGAGTGGCTCTCAACTCTCGATATCTTTAGGAGTTATCTAAGTGACCGCTCACAATGTGTAATAATAGATAATATCATAAGCCACGATGAATCTCTTACTTTCGGTGTACCATAGGGCAGCATTCTTGGTCCAACTTTATTTCTGGTCTATATCAACGATCTCTGTAAATATTATTATTTTGTGTATTTATTTGGAAATAACAACATAACTTAATAATAATAAAAAAAACTTAATTACTTACATAAATAAATAAAATTCCACCTAAACTAAACTACGGTAAAA
Source organism: Scoparia ambigualis (assembly GCA_963921215.1). Lineage (NCBI taxonomy): Eukaryota > Metazoa > Arthropoda > Insecta > Lepidoptera > Crambidae > Scoparia > Scoparia ambigualis. The sequence goes on along the minus strand of OY992511.1, from coordinate 7,343,841 downwards.
AAAGAAAAAAAAAAAAAACCTATAAATAAAAGATGTCCTCCAACTGGGGGCTCATGGGTGCGGTACCAAGAATGCTGGCAACGTTACCTCTTTGGATTGCGAGGCTGATACGCTGGCAGAGGTAGCTGCCAGCCTTCTTGTCACCGGAGGCCTCAATAAGGCGACGACTTAACTCTTTAACGAGCTGCTTGGCCTCCTGCCCCCATGGACCCATTGTCTCCACTGCAAACGGAACAAATATGTAGTTGCGGCCTAGGTTCGCGTACTTGTTCCGTTTGCGACTTTCAGCACTTACCGCAGCAGCCCTGACATGAAGCGAGGTGGCGCGTACATGTGAGGGAGCCACGGTGTCTGCACAGGTCGCATCCCACACCAACGACCTGCCAAGCTTCCAAGGTCCAATGGTCATACCGTCAGGCCTTTTGCCATCGCTGCGAGAGATACCAGTTGGCTCTAAAACAGCCGGTACACCAACGGTGGCAAAGGCACTGCGAATGATGCTGTTGAGTGAGGAGTGCCGTAACATACGACCAGCACTGCGAGCGCAAGAAAGGCCGTGGTGGCCAAGCTCGTCAACAGCCTCCCCACACACACAGCGATGAGGGTGGACTACCCTGGCGCCAAGACGGAGGCAGACCGCTAGAGTGAGGGACGGCCCGTCCAACAAGGTACCGACGTTGGCAGATGGTAATGCCTGGAGCCAGTGGCCTGACTCTCTCTCGGAGACGGCAGTGAGACGAGCGAGTTCTGCCGAATCAGCAGAAGTGGATAGGAGCTCCTCATGAACTTGTTTGCAAAGTGGCTCGTCCCATTGCCTCTGCGAGTGTGGTAACAAAGGGAGGTCTGAATTTGGACAGGTGGATATCCAAGCGTTTTTGGCATCTGCCACACACGACAACTCTACGGAACCCAGGGATGGGTTGATAATCTTCCGGTAGAGATTGTGCGTGCTATGAGCAGAAGACAAAATCGCTGGCAGGGCCACACTGCTTAAATTTCTAATACCTAGGCCCCCGAAGCGTACAGGAAGGGAAGCCTGAAGCCATCCGCGGTCGCTCCTGTAAATTAAGTCTGATGAATTGTAAATCATAATATACGCTGACGATACGGCTTTACTTGTTCACGGCGGGAGCTGGAACGAAGTCAAAAAATATGCCGAACTTGCGTTGAATGAAGTAATGTTGTGGTTTTTGTCCCTAAATTTGCTTACACTAAATCTAGATAAAACAAAATTTTTTACATTTGCTCCAAATACAGCTGCACTTCCAAGCTGTGGGGCTTGTCTTTTAGTCTTTTTGCTCATAAACTTCTACCAAATGAATGTTTGAACTGCGAATGTGTACAAATCGCACGCTCTCCCCATATTAAATATCTTGGTGTTTGGATTGATAGTTTTTTGTCATAGGAGGTACATGTAAAAATGCTTATAGGCCGTTTTTGTCATGGGAGGTACATGTAAAAATGCTTATAGGCCGAGTACGAAAGTTGATATAAATGTCTTTATAAACCTCAGGGCCGTAACCGAGCTTTCCACTTTAAAAACAGTGTATTACGCCTTAGGACAATCAATACTGTCATATTGTATAACTGCATGGGGTAGTGCAGGAAAAACACTGTTCCTGAGGCTGGAAATAGCAAAAAGAGGAGTTTTAAAAGTGATGTGTTCCAAACCTCTTCTTTTTCCAACCTCACAGCTATATGAGCATGCTTAGGTTCTAACAGTCAGACAGATTTATATCCTTAATGTCATTCTGCGTAAACACTCTCAACTTCCATATAACAAGGACATCCTTACAAAAAAGCGAAGAAAGGACTTAATTTGTAGTTTGGAATCTTGTAGATTGACCCTATCTAGGCGACACTTTTTGTACTTGTCTTCTTTGCTTTACAATAAGGTAAACAAAGTACTAAACATATTTCCCTTAACTCTGCGCCAATGTAAAACTAAAACTATTCAGTGGCTTCTCACATTGTCCTACGATGACACTGAGTTAATTCTAATTTGTTAATGAAGTCTTGATTGGCATCAGATAAACAAACATCTGCATAATCAATGGCAGGCAGGACGAGAGCTTGAGCTAACATGATCTTGGTACAGGACGGGAGAAAGTTTTTAAATCTGTAAAGGGATCGTAGAGTACCAATGACACGGCGAGAGATTTCACCAATCTGTTTATGCCACTTCATGGAGCTATCTATGAAAAGTCCCAAGTTCTTAACCTCAGGCTGAAACGGTATGACGTTTCCACCATACCATAAGGGAGTAGTCGCCGCATTGTCCAATTTACATAATTGACGAGAACTTCCAATGATCATCGCCTGACACTTGTTTGGGTTCACATCAATACCAAAATTAGAAGACCATTTACAAATAGTGTCAAGGTCGAGGTTCAGCCGCGCAATGACTTGGTTCAAGTTAGTGACATCCCCCTGAACATAGAGCTGTAGGTCGTCTGCATACAGATGGTAAGAGCACCTTAGATGGGATGTTATAGAGTAAATAAAAATAGAGAAGTGTAGAGGAGAAAGAATACCGCCTTGTGGAACGCCAGCGACCAGGTCACACCAATCGGAGAGAGATTTATCCACACGGACGGCCTGTTGGCGTCCACGAAGATAAGAAGAAAACCAATCTAGCTCCGAGGCTGAGAATCCCAATTTTGAAGTGATGGCGAGGAGGATATCGTGATCAACAGCATTTAAGGCGTTAGAAAAGTCAATTAAAACCAATACCGTCAATCGAGACTCCTCCATCCCGTCGCGAATGTCCTCCGCCACTTTAAGTGGGGCCGTGGTAGTACTATGTCTGGGCCTGAACCCAGATTGATACGAGCAGAGATAATTATTAACATATATGAAGGAGGACAGCTGTTTATGTACGACAGCTTCTAAGATTTTGGAGAGGAAGGGCAGGATGGATATTGGTCTAAATTGAGTTAAGGTGTTGGGATTTGAGGTTTTTGGGAGAGGAATTGTGTAAGCTTTACGCCAACAAGCAGGAAATATGCCACAGGAGAGGGAGTAATTTAACATTTGGGTGATAACGGGAAGGACACTCTCCAATACATGCACCACCATAGTACGACTGATATCATCACATTCCACAGCCCTAGACTTAATAGCAAAGATAGTTTTGCGAATCTCATCCTCGGTGACAGTGGTGAAACAAAATTGAGGGTCAGCAGGATTAGAAGCAGAAGATAAAGCGGAAATAGTGGCGTTTTTAATTAAAGAAGGGAGAACATTAACGGAAGTGAAATGCTTGTTTAAATCATTTAGGGGAAAAATAGTTTTTTGCTGAGTCTGGGTTTTACCAATACCAAGGGTACGGAGAAATTTCCAAGTATGGGCAGGGGTCGAATCAAAAATATGGGAATGAATATAGCGACGTTTAGCGGACCTCACCATCTGGTTGCAGCGATTTCTAGCAGTTTTGAAGGCGTCCCAGTTAAAATCGGTTCGGCACTTTTTAAATGTTTGAAATGCTTTGTTACGCCTTCTCATTGCGATACGCACTAAAGGTGTTATCCAAGGCGCAGGGGGTCGTTTCAAGCGCACGTCCTTCAGCGGTGCGTGCTTATCAAAAAGTTTTTTGATGATAACATTAAAAGCTGAGACCATATCATCAACAGTGGTGGCGTTAAAGACGGGCGACCAATCAATAGACTGTGCGTCGTCCTTAAGCTTCTCTACGTCCATTTTTGCAAACATACTAATTCGGACCACTGCAGGCTTTGATTTTGGAGGCTTAGCCTTATACCCAAGAAATAGTAAATCGTGTCTGGAGAAGCCAGGAGCAGGCAGCTGACCATACTTGATGGTATTGTCTTGATTCAGTGTGGTTATATTGTGATGAGTGGCATTAAGTGGCATAAAAGTAAGGTTAGCTGAATGCACCACCGATCGTAATCTAGACGACTGAGGATAATCGCTCAACAGGTCAGTATTAAAATCACCCATGATTACATGTTGAGTGTAATCCGTGCCAATCGAGTCTAATAAGGATTCTAAGTCAGAAATGTAATCTATAGAAGGTAGGCAGTATATAAGGTGACTGCTAAAAACCGCAAGAAACTTCAAGGGCTAGTCAGGTCAAATGTTTTAATGACAAAAATGACAAAAAGGAATTTGTGTTTATTTTTAATGAAAATATTCTTTTAGTTAATTTTAATTGGATAGTCTTTGAGTGTCTAATTTATTTTAAAGCATACAGCCGTCTGTTGACCCGCGTCAGCTAGGCAATAAGTACCTACGAAAAAACACGAATACCTTTTTGCGCATTTTTGTCATGTATAAAAAACACTTGACCTGACCAGCCCTAGAAGTTTCTTGCGGTTTCTAGCATTCACCTTATATAACGCCAAGAACGACCTTTGTAAGTAATTTTTAAAAGTAAGAATTGCATTCAGCCATGGCGAGAAGAAGATGAGGCAAGAAATTTAAAAGGAATGTTGTTAGATAGATAAATAGTAACTCCTCCACCACCTTTACCGACACAGTCATTACGGATAAGCTCATACCCCGGAACACTAAATGACGCGGAACATAAATTTGGCTTAAGCCAGCTCTCAGACACCAGGACCGCATGTACACAATCAGAACTAAAAGTGTCTAATAGTTCAGAGTAATGCGACGGTATGCTTTGAGCATTAATGTGGCAGACATTAAAACTGACTCTTAAGTTATAGAACTCTTTCCTCAACAAACTATTCAAGGTATAATTGTCATAAAGACTTTGATCGGGCGAATGGAATGACAAGTCAGAGTCACTAACTGACATAAAACTGTCATCATCAGACATCATCAGAGCAATAAATAAAAATATAAAAATAAAATACAAAACAAAATAAATAATGTTGAACAAATCATTAAAATACTACTCTTGCTAAAAAACTATAACGTATCTAGCACTTCCTACCGGCCGAAAGGTTAACAAAAAAAAACTTATAAACAAAGCTTATCGATTAATGTTAAAAACATTTTTTAAAACTATTTACAGACTATTTACAGCACAGCAAAAATAAAAGTAACCTAAGTTTAGTCCTTAGCAAAAAATTCAAAAAAGGTGGTGCCAAGGCGCTAATTCTGTTACAGTACTTAGACTGCTTTTTAAATAAATAAGGTTAAACTGGCTGTAATAATCTAACTCCTTGGTCTAGCATGTTGACATGACATTGACACATATCAACAACACGAAAATTTGACTGACAGGTAAACAAAACAAACAAAATGTGAAAAAGTTAAATCATGTGACAAAAAATGAATAAAATCGGTTTTACCCGCCCAAGCAGTTTAAAGACAAATAGAAAAGTGGGTACCTATCTATATCTATAAGTTATTGTAGGCTCAAAATTGATAACTTATCATAGCAGCAATGCTAATTAATCAAATTGCAAAGCCAAGGACCACGCTACACACTTTGACCATTAAATTTAATCAAAGACTACACATTAATGCAACATAAAATCGGAGTGTACCACAATTATTACAATAGCGATCGAGGTGCTGCGAAGTTACTTGGAGCTTTTAACAGTGCGCCTAGATCTTGTCGAAGCCATAACTGCCTTTGATGAACCGGGCGCCGACTTTTTAGCTGCACTCTCCTCCACGCTGCTGACGGACCCTGGATGAAGTGCAATCAGGCTATTTAAGTCCTCGATAGATGTAATACGCTGCCGTGACCCATCTGGAGCCTTTACCTTTACATGTACGCTCCCGTCCAACGTCAATACGTTGATCATGCCAAAGTGTCTCCGAGCAGCCTGAAAGAGGGCCTGACGAGTCCTTGTAAGGAATTCGGCCAGGACTAAATTAGAGCCCTTTAACTTCGTCTTGTTTCTCCAGACGCTACGGCGCATATCTGTACCGGTGAAGCGAATGACCAAGGGACAAACACGGCCGTTATTGAATGGCCCTAGCCGGTGGCAATCCTTTATTGAGTTGCTTGAGAGTTCTTTTATGCCAAGGTGCCTGCTTAATAAGGATACTGCTGTTGCCCGCAAGTCTTCATCGGCCTTCTCAGGAACACCGCTTAGAAGTAGAAACTTCCTTCTGTTTCTTAGTTCCGCTGACTCGGTAGACCGCAACAGCCCATCGATTTGCTGCCTTAGATTGGATAGAATGTACCAGACTAAGCTCTTAAACTTCATGAACTCTGCGAAGAGCCCAGCTTTTATCCGTGCGGTGACGGAGAAAGAATACCAATCGCTGCCCCTCTCTCCGTCCGGTGGGTATCGTAAGAAGCGACTAACGGACTCTTTGGAGCGGTGATCTGCTCCACATACGCATGGTGTAAAACCCGTCAAGTGACTGCTTGTCGGTCGCGTTTCGGGATCAGCCAGCGTATAACCAGAGCTCGAGAGGATGATGCTGCGATGTATTTGGTCTGTGGAGGCTTCCGTCAAACCAGTGCCAGCAGGACTTCGTTAACCTGCCGACCAGGGAGACCCGTAGAAACGGTTGTCCCGCTGGCCGCCCGTGGCACAGTACAGGGGCCCAAGCGAGCCTAACCAGCTCGTGAGGCTGCCTCACCATGCCACGCATAATCTCGGGGTGGTCCGTCGTGCCGGTTGGTGACCGGAAGGTGGGGTCCCGGCGGCCATTCCCGGGGGGGTTCGGGGGCCCTTCCGTTCGGCAGGTTAATAATACTCGTCTGTGGGCAAATTCCTGGGGAAACAGGCCACCACACTTTGACCATTCGCATCGCGGCATCATTTTCTCGATTCACGCCTCTCTCTTTCCACTCCTAAAATGGCAGCGCCTAACAACAAAACTGGTTCTACAGCGGTGCACACCCCCACCACAACCTTACCGTTTGAGGTGGAGTTCGCTAACATCCGCGGACTCCATGCAAACCTCAATGCCGTCCACCACCATCTTGAGACGGCACGGCCAGCAATGTTGTTCCTGACGGAGACGCAAATAATCCGCCCAGCTGACACCACCTACCTGAACTATCCCGGCTTTGTGCTTGAAGAATCCTTCAAAGCCAAAGCCGGAGTTTGCTTATTCGTTCGGGCGGATGTTTGCTGTCGCCGTCTGCGCTGTCTGGAGGACCCTTCCTTCTCCCTCCTAGTGGTACACGTCGACTTAGGCTCTCATTGCCGTGTCTACGTCTGCGTCTACCGATCCCATAACGGCGACATGGAGACAACTCGACTAATTGAACATCTTAGTCGGGTAGCAGATGATGCGCAGGAGCGGTTTCCATCGGCGGAACTGGTGTTTTTGGGGGACTTCAACGCCCACCATGAGTTGTGGTTAGGTTCCTCCAAAACAGACCATGCTGGTAGAACTGCCCACGCATTCGCTCTCACGCATGATCTGACGCAACTGGTGAACCAGCCCACCAGGATCCCAGACATAGTTGGCCATGCGCCCTCCTTACTCGACCTTCTGCTGACGAGTCGCCCAGCTGGATACCGGGTAGAGATTCGAGCTCCTTTAGGTTCCTCGGATCACTGCTTCATATCCAGCACAGTGCCCTTGGCATCGCGCCCGCCAACAGCGGTTTCGAAACGCCAGATTTGGCACTACGCGTCGGCAGACTGGGACGGGATGCGGGAGTATTTTGCATCCGTCCCTTGGAGGCAGCGCTGCTTTAGTGGGAAGGACCCGACCGCTAGCGCCACTGCCGTTGCTGATGAGATAGTATTAGGAATGGAATACTATATTCCACACTCCTATGTCATCAGCAAAGGCAGACGCAACCGCTGGTTCAATCGCGAGTGTGCCAGCGCTGTTGAGAGCAAACAGACGGCATACCGCGCTTGGATCAGAGGTAAAGCTCATGGGGCTCCCGAAACTCACTCGCTAAAAGCAGCCTATAATAATGCCACCAAGTCGTGTAAGAGGGCCTACATTAGAGCGGATGCCCAGCGCGTTGCACGAGTAGGCCAAGAACTCCTGACGCATCCTACGGGCAGCCGTAGCTACTGGCGTCTGGCAAAAGCCGTGCAATCCAACTTCTGCCAACCCTCGCTGCCACCACTGAGATGTCTTGACGGAACTTTAGCTCACAAGCCGCAGGAAAAGGTCGATCTCCTGGACAAACTCTTTGCGGCTAACTCCCGGATCGATGACTGTGATGCACAGCCACCCTCAATTCCTCACTGTGGCCACACAATGTCTGATATTAAAATCAGGCAGTGTGATGTCCGTGCGGAAATGCAGTCAATCGATGTCCGGAAAGCTAACGGTCCTGATGGCATCCCAGCAATAGTCCTGAAAATGTGTGCAGCGGAGTTGTCCCCTGTGTTAACGCGTCTGTACCGTCTCTCGCTCTCTTCGGGTTGTGTGCCGGAATCTTGGAGAGAAGCTAATGTGCAACCGATCCCTAAAATAGGAGATCGGTCAGATCCGACTAAAACGCTGGTGAACGCTGGTGTTCCTCAAGGCTCCATTCTATCCCCCTCGCTGTTCCTTCTGCATATCAATGACATGCTTCCTCTTGGAAACATTCATTGCTATGCAGATGATAGCACAGTGCATGGGGGATATAACGGGCACCCAACGGCTGGGCGGGTAGACACCGAAATGAAGCGAGCAAATCTTGTCATTGAGCTCGATCGGATGTTGGACCTCATTTCTAAATGGGGCTCCGATAATCTGGTGGAGTTCAATGCCAAGAAAACACAGGTGTGCGCGTTCACAGCAAAAAAGTTGCCATTCCTTCCCCTTCCCTCTCTTCAGGGTACATCTCTAGGCCTGCAGAGCAGTATTTACATGCTCGGTATGGATATCCGCTGCGATCTGAACCAAAAGGACTACATCGAAACCGTGATTAAAAATGCCTCACGTAAACTCGGTGTCCTGAACAAGGTGCGGCGATTCTTCACGCCTGATCAGTTGTGTCTATTATACAAGACACAGGTGCGGTCTTGCGTGGAGTATTGCTCTCACCTTTGGGACGGCTCCCTAAAGTACCTTCTCGATGCCTTGGACAGATTGCAGCGCCGCGCTGTGCGCATTATCGGCAATGCAGAGGTCACTAAAACTCTCGAGCCTTTGCAATTGCGTAGAGATATTCACTCAGCGTCTTTTACCGTTTATACCATGGCGAGTGCTCTGAAGAACTCTTTGACCTCATCCCTCTTTCTCCCTTCCTCCATAGGAGTACGCGTGCTGCTCTGCGGAGTCACCAATTTACAGTCTCTAACATTCCATCTCGCACAAAGAAATTTGGTGACTCGTTTCTTTGCCGCACTTCCAAAAGATGGAATAGTCTACCAGCACACGTATTCCCTCCTACCTATGACATAGGGTCCTACAAACGAGGCGTAAAGAAGCACTTTGTGGGCCGGCAGAGTGAGGATGACTGATGCTACGTCTCTTACGCTGCACCAGTTGTCCTCGCGCCTGGACCTCATTTCCACTTAACATCAGGTGGAGTAGGGTCATTTGCCGGGCTTAGAATAAAAAAAAAAAAAAAGCTATGTCCTGTTTTGGAGAAAGAGCTTTCAGCTGCGCCTCAAAGTCATCCATCCTCTGCATTAGTTTCTTCTCCAGTTACATCTGAGTATTAAGGACAGCCGCAGCCTCAGTCATTGTAACTTCTTTGTGTGTCAAACTTGCAGATAGAAGTGTAACGGTAGGTCAGTGCAAATACAATGCTATATACACATCAGACAGTGATGCCTTTAATACTTAACGATAATTTACTATTGATGAAGCGATTAAACACAATTACACTTACTATAACAGTTAACAGTTAAACAGTTAATATATCACTTTTATTTCATTTATTACACTCCTTCCTTCTACCAAACTAGCCATCATTTTCCGGCTTTTACAGATGACTTTGATTTTGTTCAGTATTTTTCCACAATAGTAACCAATATACATGTCAACATATCAAATAATCACTATGATCTGAGATACAAATTAGGTTCAGGAGTATCTGGGGTAACAAACCGCATGATGAAAAAGCATTGCGCTAAATGGAATAATTAAGATTAGTATAAAAAAAGAAATCTATTATTTTCTTATATTCTCCATCCAAATTTACAAGTCCCCATTTCTCGTACAAAACACCTCAGTAACTGTGTAAAGTCAATATGGGCAAGTACAAATACACAACTCCTAAACCGTCAGGAGTTGAGGAATTGTACCTTCCATCATCAGCTTACCTAAATAACTTGATAGTACACAACTAGCCTTCTATAATATAAAATATATTTAAAAAATAATCCCCTAACTCCTAATCGTTGAGGAGTTATGTCTCCCATCATCATCAGATCAGCAATGCCATCAGATGATGACTACAAGAAGCAAATATATGATTATTTAGAAATTATATGAAATACATAGATACGTGCCTATAAAATTTGAAGGTTTCCCTCGTTTTCCCTGGGATTCTATCATCAGATCCTGACTTAGCGGCAATGAGACCACTTCAGAAGTATGTTCTTTCAAATAAGAAAAGAATTTTTAAAATCGGTTCACAAATGACGGAGATATCGCTGGACATACATAAAAAAAACATACACGTCGAACATAGTTGGAACGTTGGAGGGTGAACCTTCTGTACGGTAGTAATATTAGTTATTCTGTGCTTGTACCAAGACGAAAAACGAAAAAAATTTAAAACACACAAATTTATGCTTATTAATTTTTGACGTTTTTTATGCCTAAGTTTTTATAAAAAAAGATATTTGAATGATTAAAAATGTCAACCTTATTGGTTAGGTACTAATGTTTTCCAAAACTCATTTCAGCCGTTACTTTATTTTACTTCAAAAACTCTCCAATTTCTATTACCACAATATCAATACGATAATTGAAAATCATATTTAATTTTATTCCTTATAGTAATAACTTAAGTTAACAATTCATTATGATTTATCATTTTTCACCTTTCATCCCAAAAAAAAACGATAAATTACCTATAAATTTTAGCCGTTTGTGTCGCTAGGGGAGAGACACTTGCCCGCTATTTTTTCTCGTACCAGGATACGTATGTTTACACAATTCTATGACCACGGCTTATATTTCGGTTCGACGCGATTCTGTTTCGGCGTGTAGTGGTACTGGGGGTAGCGATGCGCATTTGTCTGGCACAGACTATAGTTCGTTAGATTAGTTGTTAAGTCTTAACTATAAGTTAGTTAACTCTTTTTTTATTATTATTAGTATTGACGTCAATAAGTGCCTGTAAAGGTTTACATTGAATAAATAATTTGATTTTGACTTTGATAGAACCTCTTCCTTTTTTGTAGTCAGTTAAAAAGGCAAATATTTTTGTGAATAAATTAACTATTTTGATTAAAATATGAATAAATAAACTGTTTTAGATAAATAATCACGTAGTAATTTCACCAAATTATTTATTTTGTTTATCAATAAATGAACCTTAATTCGTAACATATTGTTTAGTTAATGATATTTTTAATATCTATAGGCTGTTTGGCTGTTGTCCTTTGCCTTATTATTATCATTGTTTTAATAATAAACTCAAATATAAATTTTGATTAACGAAATAAAACCACAATTTTATTTATTTTTCCTCACAAGTGTGTTGAAAGACGTCGTATGAAACGCGTGTGCATTGGTAATTACAATCCCCGGCTCCATTAAGACCCTGCCTCGATTGTAATGACCAACATTGCACACTTGTATCATAATGTAGGTACTAATAATATATGTTGTATGTTAACGTGTCGCGTAACGGTGAAATAACCGCGCCGTATAACGGTGAAAGAATACTACCGCCCCCTCTGTTTCCTTGGGTGTCGTAAAAGGTGACTAACGGACTAAAGACTGCACATACATCCAACAGCTTAGAGCGGCGATGGACTCACCACCTCTCACGCTGAGGACATGTACAGCCGCTATTTGGTGAAATGTTGACTTATGGCCGAAAACTGCTTTTACGGTCCACATTGCCTAGTCTCTGACTAACCGTTCGGGGATAATAGTCATGATTATATGTATGTATGTACATCTGTGTAATATTAAAGATTATATTACTTTTCAGTCTCCTTGCACGGTAATTGGACACGCAATAACCAGCCGTTCATTTACGGTGGGGCGGCGCACAGCAGACGCTACATCTTCCACTCATTATCCCTCCACTGGCCGTCTGAGCATACAATAGGCGGTATGCAGTACCCCATGGAGAGCCAAGTCCTTCACATATCTGCTGAGTACAAATCTGTAGATGAGGCACTGAACGCTTCGAGTAGAGATCCGCTGGCGTTCCTCGCTGTTGCCAATTTGTATAGGGTATTTTTTCTTTATTTCTCACATATTAAAAATAAACTATTCTGTAGTGATTAAGCCATTACCCATTACGCTTTATGGTGAATATCTGTGCATAGCTGTGGCGCAGTATTTATATAGTAATAGAGTTAGAAATTGCCTCAAGAAGTCAAAGACTCGAGAAATTCGCAAACGAAATCGGTTTGCGATTTTTCGATATCTGTCGCTTCGAGAAATCTTAACTCTATTTCTATATAAATACTACGCCACAGCTATGCACAAGCAAAGGCAGCAACTGTGTATTTTCGATTCGATTTTATTCGAATAATCACAGTTTCTGCCTTTGCACAAACAACGCAACAATTTCCCGTCAGATGCGGTGAAGCGGAGCGTGGTATCAGAAAATTGTCCTCCCAACAAATTTATCATCTACTGTGACAGAAGGCTATTGCTTTACCATACCTTATTAGTGAAAAGTCATCAACGGAACAATGGCAAATAAATTCTTGAAACAACGGACACCATCCCTTCACACCCCGAGGAGTTAGGGGCACAGCGTTCTCTTACCCTACGCGTTCTGATACCCTGAATGACTTAAATTCCTAAATGAAAAACCCAGCACGTGTCAATTACCAACAAAAACAGAGTAAGTCATGCGACATACTGTGTTTGTTGGAATCGTGTGTCAGTCCGTACCCTTACTGTGTTTTGTCATTTTGTAATTTCGAAACTACGGCCTCCTTTTTAACTAAGATCTTTGCATATTGTACGGAATTAATGTGTTAGAGCATGGTGTCAAAATGTTGATTTTGAGTACCATGTCCCTTACTTAATGTGTTTATATTTGGGACAACCGCGCTGTTGCATGGTGTGAAGGTATTCCAAGTGCCAACGATGCCAAAAGCTTTGCGTTAACTGTTGTAACAACTGAAAGCGCGATAACCGATACATCTTCACATCCTGCAAGGAATATTCAGGAACAGTATTTAAAGGCTGCCCAATCATACAATGACCCGGTGTCAAGATTTCAAGATCATTGGGATCCTGTGAAATAGGGCACAATGGCCTTGAATTTAACACCGCCTCAACATAAGTAAGCTTTGGTGATCCAAGGATTGTGATATTTTATCCAATACAAACGTTTCCTACGTCCAATGTTTATAAGTCAAAAATATAAAAATAAAACACACGTGTATAGTTTTCGATTGCAAAGAAAATATTAGTTTTTATTCACTGTTAAAAAAAACCTGTATAAACGCTCACCGCGTGTCCCATCGAAAAGTCCGAAAGAGAGAGCATCTGACAGCTGACAATCCCTATTAAAGATGCAAATTGTGTGGCAAAAGGATTGAGCTCATACAGCCTTAGCATGAAACAGTGTTTAAACCATTATTTTATTTGTCTCCTTCAGTACGATAACCACACGCAAGAAGGCTTGGAACATTTGCTCAAAGCGGCTAGAGCGGCGCAGCCGAATCCGTGCTCGATAGCTGTCAACCCACTTAACTACTTCAACCCGCCGTTCAATGAGTACGCTTGCTACCAAGGCTCGTTGACGGTACCGCCTTGCAAGGAGGCGGTGCTATGGCTCGTCAGGGCAAAAGCATTAAGTGTGACAAGGGTAAGTGAAATACCATTATCCCATATTGAGCACTCATTATTGAGTAAACGTTGGTAAATATTCCACGAAGTTTGAAAGCGTACCTTCTGCAAAAACGGTACTTTTGGAGAGACACTTCTTTATCGTCATCAGCCTATCAATGTCCCACTGCTCGGCACAAGCTTTCCCACATGGACAACAGCAGATGGAGAGATTGAGCCATATCTGAACGCTGGCCCAATAACTTGGAGGGTAAATTTAAACGACTACCACCGTAGTCAAGGCAAAGTTTTTTTTTTAAAATACGGGCTACGATCATATAAACTATAGATACACAATTGCTGCTTAAAAAACGGCATCACGAAACGAGGCAAAATAAGAAATTGCCTTGTTTTTCTCTCAAAATTTCGAATTTAGAACTTTTTTCCATGTTTCTTGAATGTAGGGAGCCTAGTTTCAATGTGATGTAACTCCAATAATATTTTAAGATTTTGTACTTTAGTGGCCAAAGTTAACTTTACAATAAATGTTTATCTATAAAAATCTCGTTTCATTTCTGATGTGGATCTTTGTTGTTATGTTGAACTCAAATGATGTCCCAGCGTAAATACGTGCTTATATTAATGCAGGGACATTATTTGAGTTTGATTCTGTACGAGACCGTGCATCTATTGTTTATATGATCGAAGTATATGGGCCTATAATATAAAAATTGAGCCCTATGATTTAGAGTCTCATTAACTGAAAAGTCATTAAAACTAAGTACAGTTTTTTCGAACATTCATAGTTCGAAAACTATTGAAGTTTGTGGTACATACACGGGGGTGATTCGAGTGCTCCTAGAGATGCTTTGCTTTTTTAACTTTATTAGAACGTAAGGTTATATTCAAATTCGGAAAGGCCCAAAAAAAGTTGGGATAATAGGAATTTTACAGCCTTTTTATGATGCAATTAAATTATTTACTAAAGAACAAATTTATGTGTGAAAATTTACAATAGGTTACCGAGTGAAATCAAAGACATAAAGGATTCAATTAAATTTAAAGTAATTTAAAAAAAAATACCTAAAAAACAAGTGTTTTTATTCGCTGCAAGAGTTTTTGGATGTATAATTTATAAAATAATGGATTTTTGACATTGTTAATGATAGGATTATTTTTGATTTAAGTACTTAGATTAAACATTTTTAGTATATATATATAAATTTTTAAATGTAGATTTTAAGAATTTGTTAAAATAATTATAATAAAATAATAATAATGTAATAATAATGTGAAATACATTTATATTAATATTATGTACTTGCTATGCCCTTGCAGGGTCATGTTTGTTTATTTTTTATTAATTTCTTTAACACCTGTATAAGTACAACATGAATGCAATAAAGAACTTTGAACTTAAACTTGCTCTATCTCTGGGCTTCCGCTTGACACTATTTCTTCGGACATTCTGTTTAGAGAATTAAAGTGAACGTATCACTTTTGGTTTCAGGAATCTGTGCATTTGGCCGAGAAACTTTTGGGCACCACGCAGGCGCCATTAACGTCTTTCCGCGTCACTCAGCCGCTCAACGACAGAAAGACATTCTTTTTTAGAACATAAAAGTTACTACAAACTATAAAGATTGTTTTTGTGACCACCTTACCACCACCTTATAAAGCTGTAAACGCACGACTAATAAGGACTAGGTACGATTTAGATTGTTTCAAAAGTCCCTACAACCTCAATCGTGTTTTAGCGGCCTTATTATGACGTTATTTGGGCTCTGGGGAAAATGACAGAAACGGGCCAGTGTTATACTGTACTATTCGGCAAAAAATAATGAAAAAAGATACCTACAAAATTAACGTGTTAACTTCTAACAAATTAGAGTGACAGAAAGTCTTTGAAAAGCGGGATTGCAACTTTTATTGTGAACTGTCCTTCTTCTGCCCTAACCTTTTGTATTCTGTGCCCTAACACGAATCTGCCTTATAAAGAATCTGCTATAACTAGAATCTGTCCTCAACCGAGCGAGGGAGCCCACCGCTTTATGCTGTTGGATGTATGTGCTGCCTTTAGTCCGTTAGTCTCCTTTTACGACACCCAAGGAAAGAGAGGGGATGGTAGTATACCGTTACGCGACCCGGTTAGTTAAAAAGTTTTATTTTATTTTACGTGTAGTACAGTAATCGCTTGGGCTTCATCTCACCTGGATGGCAAGTGACGATAAGGCCGAAGGTGGAAGCGCGCATCATCCAAGATCTTCCACCACTGAGGAACTGACTTTCTTATCTCATATTGTCGGAACACAACAATGCTATAAACATCGTTGTTATGGCGACAGACTTGGATAAGATGGGGGTGGCTAGTTAGGCGGAATTAACAGCCCTATAATAACACCTACCAAAATCTACAACATGTATTTGTTCTCTATCAACTGTGCACCCACAGACCTGGGATAAGTGGTATGTGTGCGCACCGGACAGACTGATATTAAAAATTCGCAATTCGTCAGCCGGACGAAATATTTCTTAAAAAAAATTCACAAAAAAACCGACTCCAAATAATTGGACTGAAAAAAATGCACTAAAAAGTAATAAATAAATAAGAAACAAATAAAATATTATTAGGCTGCTTATATAGAAAATCAATTTATTAGGACAATATAGGGTAGGTACATTATTATTGTTATTTTTGGAGTCGGTGCCAGCCAAGTTAACTTTAACATAAACATTTAATACTACTATACTATATAATAATCTTAATTAGTATAATACATTTAATCTTATGCATGAAATTTTGACTACAAGTAGTCAACATTTCAGGCACCGACTCCAAAACTAACAAAAATATTGTACTATATTGTCCTTATAAATTGACTTTATATGTAAGCAGTCTAATAATATTTTATTTGTTTCTTATTTATTTATTACTTTTTAGTGCATTTTTAGTACGATTTTTAAGAGGTTGTTTTTTATTTGTTACATTTTGTTTATTTTTCGCTTTTTAGTGAATCTTTTCGATCTATATGACGAAAGCGACTATGGGTAAACCTACAAAATGCGCTGCTCGTATGAGACAGCGCCGTTTAAATGAGACAAGCGAAGAAAACGAGAAACGCCTATCACAAAGTAGGAAATCTACATCCAAAACAGACGGCAAGTTATCCAGATTTACTCGTGAATGCTGTATAGACTCCCCACGATAATGAGTTGCGACTTTATGACTTTCTAGTCGTAGATCGTAGCCATATCACCATTGATCTGCTCAATCACATCAGAAAGGTTCTTAGCCGAAACCTGAGAATAAAGTCATCGGCATAAAGATAATAAGAAGAATTTAGATAAAAAGTAAGAGAATTAATAGTGTGAATAGTGTATTTTTAAATTCTAAAAAAATGTTTAGGCAGGAGTGATAAAAAGTAGCCTATGTAAGTATTTTGTCCTTCAGCTATCTATGTGGAAAAAATCAGGTCGATGCGTTGCTCCGTTTTGAAGTGAAAGACGGACAAACAAACAAACAAACAAACACGCTTTCGCATTTACAATATTCGTTAAGAAGGATTTATAGCCGGAATGGATCTCTTTTGACTTATGGCTGAAAATACCTAAATCGCTATAGGTATGCCTTCAATATTTGAGGAGTTCCCTCAATTCCTCAAGGATGCCATCATCAAAACTCAGTTTTGGTACCTGCCTTCTTTTGCTTCCTCATAGTCGCAGAACTATCTTAATCGAGATTATGTTATCGCCATCCATGAAATCTTTATCACTGTGGAGTTCCAGTGGCAATCTGTGGTCTTTTTCATCAGTTGTACCTACTTCATCAAATGATCCTTTCTGAATACAAATGCTTGACTTATTGCTGAAAATGCCAAAATCGCTATAGATATGCCTACAATATTTGAGGAGTTCCCTTAATTCCTTGGATCCTATCATCAGAACTGGATTTTGATAAAAATGGGACCATTTTGGAAGTATATCCTTTCAAATAAAAAAAGAATATTTCAAATCGGTGTATAAATGACGGAGTTCTGAGGTAACAAACATTAAAAAAAATACAGCCGAATTGATAACCACCTCCTTTTTTAACCGACTTCAAAAAAGGAGGTGGTTCTCAATACGGCTGTATGTTTTTTTTATGTTTGTTACCTCAGAACTCAGTCATATATACACCGATTTGGAAAATTATTTTTTTATTTGAAAGGATATACTTCCAGATTGGTCCCATTTTTATCAAAATCCAGTTCTGATGATGGAATCCTCAGGAATTGAGGGAACTCCTCAAATATTGTAGGCATAACAATAGCGATTTTGATATTTTCAGCAATAAGTCAAGAATTTGCATTGAGAAAGTATCATTTGATGAAGTAGAACTGATGAAGAAGACCACAGAATGTCATTGGAACTTCTCAATGATAAGTATTTCACGAGTGGCGATAAGATATCTCGATTAAGATAGTTAAGCGACTATGACGAATTAAAAGAAGGCAGGTACCGGAACTCAGTTCTGATGGTGAAATCCTTGAGGAATTGAGGGAATTCCTCAAATATTGTAGACATACCTATAGCAATTTTGGTATTTTCAGCCATAGGTCAAATGAGATCCACTCCGGCAAACAATCCTTCCTGACTAATATTGTAAATGCGAAAGCGTGTTTGTTTGTTTGTCCGTCTCTCACTTGCGCATCGACCTGATTTTGCACATTATTTATGTGTGCTGAAGAACAATAGTGACATAGGCCACTTTTTATCACTCCTTCCGAAACATTTCTATTAGGATTTAAAAGTACACTATTCACACTATTAATTCTGTCACTTCTTGTCTAATTTCTTCTTAACATTTTTATGCCGATGACTTACAAACTTACTCTCAGGCCTCGGCTGAGAACCTCTGAGAAGCGATTGAGCAGATCAATGGTGACTTGGCTACGATCTACGTCTGGAGCAAGTCAAAAACGTTCCTCTAGTTTCCCTAACAGTGAACCCTAGTAACTCGCAAGTCATCATCGTAGGGGGGTCTATACAGCATTCACGAGTAAATTCGGTAACTTGCCGTCTGTTTTGGATGTTGATTTCCTACTTTGTGATAGGCGTTTCATACAAGTAGCGCGTTTTGTAGGTTTACTAATATTCACTTTCGATAAATAAATCGGAACGATTCACTAAAAAGCGAGAAATAAACAAAATAATTAACAAAAAAAAAACCGACTCCAAAAAATTTTACTGAAATAAATGCACTAAAACGTAAAAAATAATTGCGTAGTTTAGTTTGTTCAATTTACTTGCAATATTAACCTTTATTTTACTCAATCTTATAATCTTAAAAAATATTTTTGGAGTCGGTGCCAACTTGTAGCAATACCTAATAAAATCTATTTACTAATGAACACGACAACTGTTAAAGGCTAATTAAACATATTTATAAATAAAAACGACAATGGGGTTAAACGGCAGCAAGGACGACCCAGACGGAGGTGGAGATCTCTCCGCGTAAGCATCAAACTCATTTGAGTTTGATGCTTACGCGAAGGATTGGCCAACACACGCAAAAGACCGCGAATACTGGAAGGGGGGGGGGGGAGGGGAGGATAATATAATAAATAATATAGTATGTCTTTCAATGTTTATGTTTACCTTGGCCATTATAAGATTCAGTAAAATAAAGGTTAATATTGCAAGTAAATTGAACAAACTAAACTATGCAATTATTTTTTATGTTTTAGTGCATTTATTTCAGTAAAATTTTTTGGAGTCGGTTTTTTTTTGTTAAAATTTTTGTTTTCTTGAAGTCTGTTAAAAAGGATCCAGACCAATTGTAGAATACAGACAAATTGCAAAACACCCGCTGATTACTAGTGATATTTTAACCAGAACGAACGCTTAATCTAGACTTCGATTTTGAAAATGATCGAAGTGATTAGATTTTTTTTTAAAAACCCAACGGACAGAGGGGAGGTACTATTCTTTCACCGCTACGCGACATGGTGGGTGGGTCGGGCGCGGATTCCCTAAATCGCAATTCGTCTGATTATCTAAATTACCAGTTTCTCGCTTCGTACACATCGCAAATCGTCTCAAAATGTCTAAATATTAAAATAAGTATGGATCGGGTCGGACGTGGATTACCCAAAATCTATAATAATTCCTATACCTATAATGAATTCAATTCCTACATTTCCTACCCATTATATACTTTGATTTTTAAAAGAGTTTTCATAATTTTACTGGAAAAAGTCGAAATATGAATCAAATATAATTCAGAAAATTAGGTTTTGGGTTATCCACACCCAACCCGACCTGGGGGTCTATCGGCTAAAATATATGGATATAGACATGGACTTGATTTGACATTTGAAGCCCATATGTTGTCCATAAATGGGCATATTATTAACTTTGAATGTCAAATGAAGCCCATGTCTATATTCATATTTTTTAGCCGATAGGGAAGCCGATCCATAATTATTTTAAAATTTAGACATTTTCATTTCATTTATTTATTGCATCACATATTGTATGTACATTAGGGTCTTATAAAATATCGTAGTAATCATATGAGCCCAGGAAAGGCGTTGCAATTTTCTAATAGCACTTTTTTTTTAATTACTTTAGTAAATAACAATATTTTATGAATCATTAAATTAATTGATTAAATAGTAACAAATGATTAGTATATAATATTAGAACAATGATTGTATTTTTAAATATAAAATAAATTAATCATAGAAATTGGACCGACACCTTCAACATATGATTCATTCTAGGATAGAAAATAGTATTAGTTGTTTTAATAGCAGGTATGGTTGAAAATTTTATTAGTTGAAATTTTTTTTTTTAAGTTATGGTATGGTATGGTATTATCGTTAAAGAACTCGTTTAATTCATAATAACACTTGTCTTGCAGGTTTTTTTTTAGCAAAATAAATATATTCGTGTCAGGTTCAGCCTTTATGTAATTAGGTAGTCTATTATATGCTTTTATCGTCATTGCGTATGGTCCTGAACTAGCTATAGCAAGCTTGTACATAGGCATTATCAAATTATTCGGATACCGAGACCTAGAGTTTACGTCGCTCTTTTTAGTGTATAGATTGGGATACTTGCGCACAAACTTACACAACTCCAGTACATATATACATTTTAATGGTAGTAATTTGTATTTAGAGAAGTATGGTTTGCAGCTTTCAGTACTCTTTATTTGTGCAAGGATACGTATGCACTTTTTTTGTAGAATAAATATATCCTCCGAGTCCGTGCTGTTGCCCCACAAAATTATCCCATATGTGATCCAAGCATAGCTGTAGGCGTAGTACGCGGCTAGTGAAGTTTTGAAGTCGGAATTTCTTTTGAGTTGTCCTAGGGCGTAAATGAATTTTGACATTTTTTGTTTTATTTTCATAATATGCTGTTTCCAGTTTAAATTACAATCCAAATCCAGTCCGAGTAATGTCGTAGAGTTTAAGCTTTCTATATTATTACCATTAAAAGAATAATGTATATTTAATGGGATTTTTTGATAGGGTCTAAATTGTATAAGTTTCTTTTTTGAGAAGTTTATTTCTAAAGTTGTGATCGTCCATCCATGTTAGTATGTTTTTAAGGTTTTCCGTTATTTTTTGGTTAAGACCGATATTAGAACGGCACAAGGCCACGATTGATAAGTTATCCGCGAACATGACACAAGGAATGTTAACATATTTTGGGAGGTCGTTAATGTATATCAAAAACAGAATACATCCCAGGACACTACCTTGAGGGATTGAGTTAGTTATAGTGATTTCATCCGATCTAATCGACTCGATCATTCTCGTTTGAGGATTTGAGAATTGTATGTCAACTACCTGTTTACGATTTGACAGGTATGATTCAAACCAATTATGGGCCACGTCCCTAATTCCACACTCGTATAGTTTGTTCAATTATAGTCTGAATTGGACCTTATCGTACGCCTTAGTCATGTCGAGCATTATACCTATTGCGTATTTTTTAGTTTCCAAAATGTTCAACGCCTCACGTACATAGTTAAAGAGTGCTAGGACCGTGGATCGCTTACGCCTAAATCCGTTTTGACTATCGTCGAAAATATTGAATTTTTTGCAGAATGAGTATAGTCTATTCCTCATCGCTTTCTCGTATAGGTAAAAGGGCTATCGGTCGGTAATTACTAGGGTCACGCTTAGAACTTTTTTTATGGATGGGTTTGACAATTGATTTTTTTAGGTCATCGGGAAATACTCCTTCGGAAAAGGATTGATAAATCAATAGATAAAAAGGTATTGTTAATTCATCTGCGCATTGTTTAAAAATCATGGGGGGTAATTCATCTATTCCGTGACTATAGTTATTGTTGAGGTTTCGTATAATGCGGTTAACCTCTCGCGGGCTTACGGGACTTAAAAACATTGTATCGCTGTGCGAATGGAGCACAGGGCGGCCGGCCGGCGCGGCCGCTCCTAACGCACTGCTTCCCACCGACCACAGTATATACTATGCACCGACGCAAAATATTCATTGAATGTATTAGAAACTTGTTTAGGGGTCGCACGAAAGAATATCATTGATAAGAAGTTCTAAATTTTGTTGTGTGCTTTTCTTATTGACTCTGTTAGTAGTTTCGTTTATTATTTTCCACATGCATTTTATCTTATTCGAAGATCTTTTCATACGATCAATATTTACCAATCTTTTTGACTTTTTTATTGTGTGTTTTAGAACTTTTGCGTATTTTTTATACTTAGTAATTTCTTATAATTTTATTTTTTGAGTATGTCACTAGTATTTAAATTGACCTTATAGTTTTGCAAAAAGTTTTGATTCCTTTAGTTAACCAAAGTCTTTTAAAATTTTGTTTTATGTATACAAGCTTTTTAGGTATAGTTTTGTTAAATATTACTAGAAGCTTCTCTATAAAGGTTTTATAATTATTATTGACACTTTTATCGTTCTGTAGAATATCTTGCCAGTTAATGTTGCCAAGTTCCGTCTTAAATTTTAGTATGTTTTGGTCGTTAAATAATCTTTTTACAGTTTTCCATTGTATATTTTTTGGTTTGGGTGTATCAATTATGAGAGTAGTACCTTTATGGCCTGAAAAACCGAATTCGTTGACGCAAGTTGTTGTACGGACACTTTGAATGTTTGTAAAAATTAGGTCTAAACAGGTAGAACTAGTAGGATCTTTTATATGTTGAGTCAGATTAAATTCCAACATTGTGCTTAATAATGTTTGGGATTGTTTGTTAATTTCTAAGACATCCGTATTAAAATCTCCACCCAATACAATACTATACCTATTATATTTGGCAGTTAACAAATTCAAAAGTTTATAGAGTTGTATATAGAAAATGTCGGGCTGCTTTCCATTCCAGTAAATAGTTATTAATAATAAGTTTTGTTTCGGGACAACAATTGCGCCTATTTCAATTACACATTCAACGGTCAAGTCCACAATTCCAAAACAAATTTTGCGACTAAGATGATTTGCGATGTGTACGAAGTGAGAAACTGGTAGTTTAGATAATCAGACGAATTGCGACTTAGGGAATCCGCGCCCGACCCAATTTAAAAAGAAAAAAATAACTGATAACTCCTGTCCCCCGACTTCAAATAAAAAGGAAAGCCACAGGCAGTTGAAGTTGAAGTAGAATACAAATGCACTTCATAAATAATAAAGTTACCGTCGTCCGTCCGCCGCGTGCTTCATCGATTGCAAAATTAATATGCTCTATATTAGAATGGCAAGGTCGGGTATTGCCACCTTAAAGAGGGATGCACAGTGGTTTTATTTAGAATACAATTTTAAACAGTTGCTTTGCTCCTTCCAGTTTCTCAGTATTTTTTTTTAAGAATTTGAAAAATTTCAGCTTTGTTTAACTATTTTAATCTCTTTTTTTGTTTTGTGTTCAAAGCGTTCCTAAGTAAGAATTTTAAGTTGATACAAAATTTTTATTCGCTTGATCACTCTTGTGTTATTAAATTTCTCTTTCTTCTTAAGAAACTAAAGTCTATAGACTTTGGCTTTAACATGTTTTGTAATACTTGTTCAATGAGTCTGCAATAATGTTTTGAAAGTGCTTTTATGTGGTTATACTAACGTCTTGCTCAGAAACGTCTTATTATGTAAAAGTATCTAATGGTATGAAAATGAATTTTAAAAAAAACTGGTTACCTATATAATGATAACTTCAATTGATGTACATACATTTAATCACGATTATTATCCCCGAAGGGTTAGTCAGAGACTAAGCAATGAGGGCAGCAAAAGCAGTCCTCTACCATAGACCACTTTATATCAACTAGCTTTTTTTCACCAAATAGTTAATTGATATCTGAATGCTAAAGTTAGTTACGGAATTAATGCAATATATTTAGCGATACAAAATTTTACACTTTGTTCAACGGAGATTTAGTGTCTAGAATTCAATTATTTGTACAGTGTTGACTTATTTTATTATAATTAACTTGTGATTCCTCAAAAATAATACAATAATATAAAAAATAAAATGGTTTACGCTCACACCAATTATCTAGACTAAGATAAGTATTCTTTTGAAACACGTTAATGTGGTATGATAACGAATAAATAAACGAAAAAATAAAACATAGAAAAAACATCCAGACGCGAAATCGATTTATAAAAACGTTGAATCGTTCTCTAAATTGACCCGACCGGGAATTGAACCCGGGCCTCAGAGATGGCGCGACGCCAGACCCGGCGTGTTAACCACTCGGCCACGGAAGTCGTCAAAAATTGGTAAATTTAGAAATAACTGTATTTCTATGTTGTGTCGCATCTGTATTTTTATGTGTTATAAGTATTAAAGTATGAAATGTAGTTAACCAGTAAAAGCAAATTGCAAACAAGCTTAACTTTAAAGCAAGATAAGTAATATATTATTTTTCTATTTTTTGAGAAATGAAGACTACTGGTGATTTTAGTATCCCCAGTCCTAACCACAATGCACACCAGTGTGACAATCTGGTGTGACCACGAGTCCGTCACGAATAATTGGTGTGAGCGTGGGAAAATTATTATTAACATTATTATTATTCCCACCTTATCTTAAAGTAACAGAAAAAAGCCACTTGTAGTGGTAGATGCTTTAATTAAGAGGTGATGTTAGGTCGTCTGCAATATCAATAATAACTTTGGCCGGATGAAGGTGAGCAAGCATAATAATAGTGTAGGTACCTACCTAAGTCTGAAAAAAGAGTAAGTTATGGTTAAAGAATTTTTATTACTGATATAAAATAGGTATAATATTTTTTCAATCTGAAAACACACAAAGATTAATTCTATCGCCACGGCTTATATTTCGGTTCGACGCGACGCGATTGACGGCATCCTAGTACGAAGCGTACGAGTGCCACAAGCGGCATTATATCTCAATCGGTTCGGGAACCGTAACATATTTTTTTATTTGTCATAATGTTCAGACGACTTATTATTCAAAAGATATTATGTATGGAGTTAGATTTCTGTTGTCTAATTAAAAAAAATAACCTCGAAATTCAAGACAATCGCTACGCTGCGCTTCGCGATTGTCTTAAATTTCTAACCTATCACGTGACCTACAGGACCAGGGCAGCTAGTATTTCTGTTGTCTAACGGTAAAACTTTACGGCAGCTTAGGCGGCGTCACTATTATACCGCAAAACTTACGGTTCCCTAACCGATGGAGATACAGTGCCGCTTGTGGCACTCTACACACTTCCAAAATATAATATAAGTCGGAGGTAGAAATATAAAAAACAGCGCACAGTCACAGCGTCAGGTCAGTCAGGTGTAGTGCAGTGCAAACAAAAACGGCGTTTACGGATATAAATTCAGACTACGCTCACCGTGCACTAGAAGTGGCTCGTTTTGGCTCGTAGACGCTTGTTTATTACTTTTGTTTTCTATAAGGACAGATTCTCAAAAGGTCAGAAATAGTACGATGACTGTCTGTCTTCATTTAAACTTCTATGAAGACTTTTTATTATTTCATGGGGTTGATATGCAGTCGCCTTTATAAAGCACGTGTCGGTTCCCAAACGCTTAGTTCAAATCGGCAATCTTATCGATAGGACCGCGATCGTGGCTCCATCCGAACGTCTTATCGATTCAGCTTTTATCAGACACAGCTATCCGAGAATGACAGATCTGTCGAACAGTAGTGAGAAATATGCGTTTTTATTGATGTCTTCGAGATTTAAATAACAATTTTAAAATTGTCTATCGTGATTTATTGAGTTTGTTCTCAGCAATGTAATCTAGTAGTGTTACAATTTGCGATTCATATAAACTGGTGGTAGGATTCTGTCAAGAACCCAACTGAATGGCGAACACCATAAAACCTTATTCTGCTGCTAAGCAGTCTGCGGTTAAAGGTAGATTCCACCGACCTACTTCTTCTCTTCTGTGGTAGATTCATTGTAATTATAGATCCACAACTGAAACTTTAGGTCGGTAGCACACGTACGCGTCAAACTCTTTCTTTTTTTTATAAAAGAAGGAGTCAAACGAGCATCCCCTCTCCTAATTTCACTAAGTTTATTTGTACTGGCACCTCGAGACCAACCGTTAGGTTATGCAAGAAGTGCCAGACGTCCCTGGGCCAGTAGAACACTCGCGCAGGAGACCACCAACGTTAGGTCTTGACGCCAAATTAGTGCCCGCCGCAGCGCGCTCTTCATTCGGTACTCATAAGACTAGTGTCTCAGGAGAGTATCCCCGTGAACACGTGTAGTTTACTGCCTATTGTCCAGATAGGTAACCGGAGCTGTCAAGCTCGCTCACTTCTCGTTGCACGAAGGGCACAACTCGCAGTTGCCACTGCTAGGGTCGTCGACTCTAAAGTCGACTCCCAAGTGTCCACCTTGGTAGCGGAGTAGTAAGCACACTCACTTCTCGGAACCCATCCGGGCGCCTAGCCAGTTCCCACGTCCTACGCGGCTGGCTGGACCGGAGGCTACGGCATCTAGGAGGCCGCCTCTACTAGTTCTCTAGACTAGTACCGGAGATGTCAACACCAATGTTCAATGAAAACCACCGGACAAAGCTGCCAACTATAAGGAAACTCACGTTCCCCGCAGGACTTTTCGCTTCTGGCCCCTCAGAGACCGCTACTAGGCCCCGCTCGCTGTGCACGAGTTTGGAAGTCCTGGCAAACAATACCAGGACAAACGAACATTCCCAAGCTCTACAGCTAACCACATGCCACTACGAGTCCAACCCATGTCCGGATCCCGCCGGAGGCGCCTGGTTAAAGGCACGACCAGCGGGGGGCTAGAACCGAAACCCCGTAGTACCTCTGAAAACACAACCGGACCCGTAGTTCCAGTTGCGATACCCTATCTATTGAGGTCAGTAGATAGGGACAAACGAGCAGTCGGGTCACCTGATGGAGAGTAATCACCGCCGCCCATGGACACCCGCAACACCAGAGGAATCGCAGGCGCGTTGCTGTCCTTTGCCGCCTTGCCACCCGGAACCCTCACTGGGCGGACGAATCACAACAGCACCAAGTGCCATTATTTCACGCCGGATATTCGTGAGAGGGTGGTATTACGCCAGGCGAGCCGGCCCAATGCGTGCTGCAACGCAGCGTGGCTCTACCACTCAAGGAATTCTGATGCAGCGTCTATAGGCCGCGGTGGCCGAATGCCTTTAATATTATAGTATACGCATAATCTGCAGGACGATTAGGTACATAACAAACAATAAAAAATATGTCTATTGAAGAATAAACATGGCTTTGTCTCCTCTATCCTAAATAATACCTTTTAAAACTGCGATAAAGTTTTTACAGATAATAATATCACAGGTAAACCCACATCTGTGCAAGCATTAAAACGGGTTTTCCGCCCATTGCAAACCTCCAAACCTCGTTTTCGTATGGTGGTATTACGTGTTACCAACAGAAAGTTTCTACGTTTACTACGCCATAAACTAGAATAATCTGGAATAAAACTATCGGATTATAAATGGTTTGTAACTGCGTTTACGCAAACTGCTTTGACGCACTTACAAACTATTTATAATCCGATAGTTTTATTCCAGATTATTCTGGTATAAGTTAATATATTAAAGTTTAGTTTTTTATTCTATTTTGAGTTTTCCGATAGTTTTATATTTTTTTATATTTCAATAGTAGACCCGACAGACGTTTGTCCTGTCCACAGAATAAAAACTAAAGCTTCCAAAAAAGACTCGTATAGTTGTCCTATTTTTTCAAATGGGCCATAAACATTAAAAGAAAATAAGTTGCCAAAAACGTCAAATGTCTAGCGAAAAAAAAACCGATCACCATCTAAAGCCGCGGTCCGACGGCCTGATTTTCCACGCGCGCAACCGCGCCAACAGTGGCCTGATTCACGTATTTCGTAATAGTCGAAATGTCGTTTACGTTTAGAAGTCGTCCTATTGAAAAACAGTCACAGATCCGTATTCACCTGTCACTTCGCTAGAACGATTACTCGATAGGAACGCAACTCAGCGATTTGTCAACTATTTAAACTTAATGTTGCCATTACCGTTCTACCAAATAAATTCAAATACTTTTTGTTAACAAAACATGCAGAAATGTTTATTATTTTTTTCCAACGACTTGTAAATTGTCTAATTTAACGTGTAATCGCTGAAATCCGATAAAACTAAACGTTAAAATAATAGCTGAATACCGCGGAGGCAACGATCGAACTTCGATTAATGCACGTGAATACGCTTAAACAAAACCGACTTAAACAAAATCGTGCGATTGATACGTGAATACGAAAAGTGACTTCAGCGATCAAATCGCTTGCATGTCGTTGAAGTTTTGTTACGTGAATTAGGCTACTGGCCGTGGGAATCAACGCATCCGATGAAGCCTGCCGCGGCGTGTCGTCGCCTGTGCGATCCATCGGCCGCACCACGCCGCGCCGCGCCGTGGCACTCCGCGCCAAGCCGCTATAAGCTGCGACAGGCTTTGCCGGTCCCACGGCCCGTTTGCGGACGCGCCGCGACATGCGTGGCAGTTAAGCGTTCCCACGGCGCGGCGCGGCGTGGCGCGGCGCGGCTTGTCTTCCTTCAGACAGGCTGTGGGACCCGGCCATAAGATACAAAATTCAAAAGCGACCTACACAAATGTAATTCGAATGGTGATCAAACGGAGTGCCCACTCAAATGTCATAGCACTCCTTCTCTACTTTAGTTATTATTCTAAGGTCCTGTATTAATCACAATGACAACTCAACTGACAGGGAAAAGATAAATGTCGCGTAAAAGAAGAAAACTGCAAAAAGTTTTACCAACCGATTAATATTTAATACCTATATTGCATGACGTCTTTTTATGTTTATAGATTTTTTAAAGGATTTTTACTATTTTTTCTCACCGTTTAAATCTTTCCTGAGCATTCACAAATATTTCATGTTCAAAATTAATCAAATCGTTTCGGTCATTCTCGAGTTTTTGCGAGACAAACGAACAGCAATTTATTTATATAAGCGTGTTTCTTGTAAGGTGTCAAGCCGATGTGTGGTGATAGGGAACTACCTATACAGGGCGTCCCACGGATATGCCACATGGAGGGAAAGTACCTTGAATATTGTAGATGGAACATTTTACTGAAAGAAGACATTATTTTAATTTAAAAAACAATTTATACTGCATTCATAGATATTTAAATAATTACATGGTTGAACCGGGAATCGAACACATTACATAAGAAAAATAATCACCCTGTAGCTTTATCATACCAACCGAAAGACTTCATCATAAGGATTATTTTTTGCTAAATAACATAGTTTCACAAATAAAAGGAAGTTCATGAATTTTAATATTTTTATACAAATTAATCAATTTATCAAATGCTCAAAATGAGTCCCTTCCTGTTGAATACAAAGTCGCACTCTTTTGATTATTTCGCTCCCTGACGATTTTTTGATTTTGTTATGGTGGATATTTAGAATAATACGTCTAAGTTCTGCTTGTAGCTCGTGGAAACTTTCATACTGGTTACTTCTCAAGTGGGTGCATTAAATAGTAATAGGTACTTATGATAATGTCAGTTGTATGTCCTTACGGCAATGTCAGCTTTTCATTTTTCTGAACAAAATTACAAACCAAATGTTAAAATTCATGGTCTTCCTTTTATTTGTGACACTATGTTATTTAGCAAAAAATGATCCTTATGTTGAAGCCTTTCGATCGGTATGATAAAGATTATTTTTCTCATGTAACGGGTTCGATTCCCGGTTCAACCATGTAATTATTTAAATATCTATGAATGCAGTTTAAATTGTTTTTTAAATTCAAATAATGTCTTCTTTCAGTAAAATGTTCTATCTACAATATTCAAGGTACTTTCCCTTCATGTGGCAAATCCGTGGGACGCCCTGTATATAGAACCCCCATGTATGTTCTACGATTTTTTGTAGTTTTCGAGTTATAATTTTTTTCGTTATTTATAATACAACGAAGAGATGGCTCTAAAAAAATTATGCCTTTGTTTTGGGTTGACTTTTGTTCGATGTTTTTTTTTAATAAAAAAAAACAATGCTTTTTGATTGCACTCTTATGAGTATAAAATCTCCTTCCTAACTTTAACCTACGATACTCAGATCCTAACTTTAACAATTGAGTTAATCGGAACAGAATGGAATTTTCAACTTAATTAACAAAAATAAAAAAGATTTTCCATAGCTTCTGACTATTTTAAAAACTGCCTGACCAAATATGCTTTTATACTAATACAAAAAAGATGTACTAAATGGGACATTTTTTGCTGAAATCGGTCGTTGAACATAAAAAGATCGGACGGTAGATCGGAAATTGTGTAATTTTCATATTTTATAATTTCTTAGTAGCTTTGCATATTTTTGTCTATCAGGAGACTCAAAATGCGGCATCACCGCTGCAATTTTTTTTTTTTGCGTCTGTCGGTGCGGTCGGTTCTACCAACTGATATGCACATTCGGCATCGCCAAATGTGCATATCAGTTGGTAGCCGGTATATTATTTTTTTTCGCATATTGAGTTTTATTTTGGGCTTCTCATTAATAATGGTAATTTTGAGGATAGTAGTAGGTATGAAATATATGTTATTAATCAACTTAGCTCTTCTTAAACGTAAAGGGATAATTAATTTACATACACTAATTTAGTAAGTACATTAAGCAAGCAGGAGTTGAATCATTCAACAAATGCTGTAACACTGTGTAATGATAGTCTCACAATAAAAAAGCGTGAAAAGCATTTTTGCAAGCAAGATTGTAAACTCTAGAGAGTTTAATTGATATACAATCTAAAACTCATTGTAAAATAATAGTTTGTGCCTTTCCCTATGCCTGTAACTTATCGTGGAAACAAAACAAACAGATCTATGATTTGAACTTATTTTTGTATAACTCCACCTATCGTCACAGTGACAGTATTGTATCGTCACAGTGACAGTATTGTATTTTTTGATACAAATAATTTTATACCTAGTTTTAAGTTGACTACTGATTCTATGTCTTTAATATACAAAGACAGGTTACAGATAGCATCATTGCTAGCATATAATTTAAAAGACACAGTTATAAGTAGTATAACAATGTCGACACAAAATTATCGCACTGTTAGTATTTCTACTAATGTAAATTTAGTTGATAAGTCTTGCACAACCTCTAGTTTAAACTAAGAGGTAAGACAAAAGCCAGCCCTATCCAAATTAAAATAGTTCATCAAAACATGCAGGGCCTGGCCGGCAAAGAGTTAGAAATTGAACTTTTTTTATTACATGAAGATATTAGTAAGACGGAGTGTTTAATATTAAAAACTTTCAGCTTTCCAGTGCTTTTACTAGAAACAATGCAATTCGCGGCGGATCCTTAATATTTGTTAATTACTGTAAACATAAGATTATGGAACGAGAGGATGTAGTTTCCCTTTCTATTGAACGCGTTATTGAGCTGTCATGTGTCGAGTTAGAGAAATTTATAACTGATTGTGTATATCGACCTCCTTCTGGTAATTTTAGGGTCTTTGAAGCCACTATGGAAGATGTAATTAAGAAGATTTGTAAATCTAAAAAGAAAATAGTAATTTGTGGAAATTTCAATGTAAATTTATTAGACAGTAATACAACTAGTGTAAGATTAATATTTAAATCATCTGATTTGGATTACCAATTTAGAGAACCAACTAGAATTGCAGCAACCACTGCAACCTGCTTAGACAATTTTTTATGTGTTTTTTATGTATAAGTCCATACTAACTTATTTATCTTCAGATCACTGTGGGCAAAAAATAGCTTTTACTGAATATGGACACCCTAACTCAGAAGAAATATCTTGTAGGCTAGTGACAGAGAAACGGGTTAAAATTTTCAAGCATAACGTAACTGCAAAACTTGCATGTTTACCATTTATACAGGAAAATCCAGATGCTCTTTACAAGCATTTTTTTGATCTTATAAACGGTGAATTTAATAAAACTTTCTCTATTAAAAAGTTTAAAACTAATATTCCAATGAAATTTGGGGATTGGGCTACAGCTGGTTTGCATAAAAGTAGGGCTAAGTTGTATGACTTATATAAGCAGAAAAAATATAATAATAGTCCAAGTTTTCTAGAGTATATCAAAAAGTATTCGAAAACTTTTAGGAAGGCTTGTGCATGTGCCAAGTCATTATTTATTAGTGAAAAGAGTTTTCCCAGATCTCATAAAGCGTAGCAAAGTTCTGCCACTTTTCAAATCGGGTTGTAAAGATGACCCGAGCAATTTCAGACCTATTTCGATTTTACCTACTCTTAGTAAAGTTTTTGAAAAACTAATTTTAGATCAACTCGGCTTCCACTTCGCTATAAACCACCTTTTTCACAGTGAACAGTATGGTTTTACCAAGGGAAGGTCTACTGCTGATGCAGGTGTAGCTCTACTAAAACACATATTTGAGGCTTGGGAGGGATCGCAGAATGCTTTTGGAGTGTTTTGTGATCTCTCCAAGGCTTTTGATTGCGTTGAATACAACACCCTTTTAATAAAGCTAAAACATTATGGAGTGCACTCGGATGCCTTGAAATTGATTCAATCATATCTCAGCTGCAGAATCCAAAAAGTTAGCGTGAATGGATCCATATCATCCGGATCTTCTGTGCTAATGGGGGTTCCACAAGGGTCAATACTAGGTCCATTTTTATTCTTAATTTATATTAATGATTTACCATTTTATGCGGAAAACTTTTGCAATATTGTTTTGTTTGCTGACGATACATCTTTCATATTTAAGAGTGATCGAAATAAGAATAGTTTTGATGACATCAACAGTGCCCTAACAGATGTTTTGAATTGGTTTACTAGTAATAATCTTCAATTAAACGCGAAGAAAACCAAATGTATAAATTTTACTTTACCTAACGTAAAGAATATTATAGTAAATAAAATTAAACTGAATGGTGAACTGTTGGACCTTGTTGATTCAACAGTTTTCTTAGGTATTACCTTAGATTAAAAATACAGTGGTACCCTCATATTAGCACCCTTGCGGGGAGACTTAGTTTAGCTGCTTACGATGTTAGAAAAATTAGGCATTTAACAGACGTGGAAACTGCTCGATTTGTCTATTTTAGTTACTTTCACAGTGTTATGTCCTATGGTATTCTACTTTGGGGTGAAGCAGCAGATATAGAAACTATTTTTATTTTACAATAAGGTCCATAATAATATATAACCTAGGATCACGTGACTCCCTTATGGAGCTTTTTAAATAAATAAATATTCTTACAGTTGCATCACAATTTATTTATTACTGTATTGTTTAGGTGCGTCAAAATATTACTCATTTCAAAAAAAATTGCGATTTACACAAACTAAATACTAGAAATAAGTATAACCTTGTAATTCCTAACTTTTGACTTCAGAAAGTTTATGGATCATTTATGGGACAAAGTGTCATAATTTACAATAAAATCTCGAACGATGTTTTAATTTTGTCCTTTGATAAATTTAAGAGACATGTTAAGGACAGACTTTTAGAAAAGGGCTATTACACGGTAAAAGCGATTACATCAATGACAAAAATGCATGGAATTAACATTGTTCTAATGCGTTCATAGTGCCCGAGTAAAACTTTTAGATTCACTTTTGTTTTTATCTTTTATTTTATTATATTTATTTGTTTTATGATTATTGACTGTATAATTTGGTAACGACATATTGTTTTGTAAATGTCGTTACTTCTATATTATTATAAAGCTGTGGAGTTTCTTGTGCCCGTTCTTCTCCACAGCTAAAAGACTTGGTGGGTGGAGTGGGTGGGTTCCTATGCCTATCGATCCATCCATAAAAAATAAATTTAGACGATTCAAAATGCTTATTTTAAGCTTACTGAATAAAGATATTTTGATCTTGATTATTTTTGATTTAATCTCCTGTAAAGATACTAAGAAGTTATAAAATACTAGCAGACCGCCGACGAATTCGTTCGCGTGGACCCTGTACCCCTTGATGAATTTTCAAAATGACTCCCCTCCCGTACCCCAGTGACGATGCCTACAACGCATTAGTTCTATCATCAATAGTTTCGTAGCACACGCGATGTAAGAAATTGATTAGAGTTTTAGTAAGGATCCCAAAGTTTTTTGAAAATATAATATAGCCTATGTCACCCGGAGAAGTGTAGCATCCCAACGGTGAAAATTTTTTTTAAATCGGCCTAGTATCAGAGCCTATTCAATACAAAGTAACAATCAAATCTTTCCTCCTTATAATATTAGTACCTATAGATGAAAATTACACAATTTCCGATCCACCACATTCAACGACCGATTTCAGCAAAAATTGACCCATTTTTTAGTACATCTTTTTTTTGTATAAGTATGAAAGCGTATTTGATCGGGCAGTTTTTAAAACTAGTCGGAAGCTATGGAAAATCTTTTTTATTTCTTTTTATTTAAGTTAAAAGTTCCATTCTGTTCCCATTAACCCAATTTTTAAAGTTAGAATGAAAATTTTAGTATCTTAGGTTAAAGTCAGGAAGGAGATTTTTCAACTCATAAAAGTGCAATCAATAGGCATTGTATTAAAAAAAAACATCGAAGAAAAGTCGACCCAATTATAACTCGAAAACTACAAAAAATCGTAGAACATACATGGGGGTTCAATAGATAGGTATGGTAGTTCCCTATCACCACACATCGGCTTGAAAGCAAAATTATTTTGTGAGGGTTTGTATTCGACCTTTTCTATTCAACTTTTACATTAGGTAATTTAATCTTACTATGCAAATTCCCATTCGAATGTTGCATAGTAAGATTAAAGTAATACAGTTCTAAGAGTTAATGCTAAGCGCCCTGGGCATCCAGTTATCCGGCGCTGAGCCATTCCCCGCGGCAATAAATCAACTGAAACGTCCAAACCATTGAACCGATCATCCTCACAATTATATTATTACCTATTCAGTGCCCGCTAATCCCCAGTCAGTTTATTCGTGATTGAAAATAATAGCACCTCTTCCTTTCAAGGATTATTACGCGTCGTTTCCTCCATTCATCTTTGTCCTAAACCTTTTCCTTGATGTCTTGATAATCTACTCCATACAGGCTTTTTCCTATCTCCCTATAACAAGCGGCCAACCATCTTCCTCTTCTGTCTTCTATAAATGTTATTAATTAAGCTAAGCCGTGTAAAGCCGTGACGCGAAGCGGCTCATTAAAATAATACTACCACGCCCTCTCTTCCCTTGGCTGTCGTAAAAGGCAACTAACGGACTAAAGACTGCAGACACATACATCTAACAGCAAAGAGCGGCGATGATTTCCCACCTGCCACGCTGAGCACATGTGCGGTCGCTATTTGGTGAAAAGTGGACTAAGAGGACTGCTTTTGCTGTCCTCATTGCCTAATCTCTGACTAACCCTTCGGGGATAATAGTCGTGGTTGTATGTATGTATGTATGTATGTATGTATGTATGTATGTATGTATGTATGTATGTATGTATGTATGTTTGTATGTATGTATGTATGTATGTATTTTTAGACATGCGGTTTGCGGTAGGTTTTCGGGGGGTATCGATAGATTAAGGGGATCCTGCACGGAATTGTCAAAATTAACGTATTTTTAAGTTACTTGTACGATGCGCTGAATTAGTTAAATACATTAAGAACTTACGTAAGTTAGCCTGATCATTGCACAAGGTCGTGGCCTTGTTGAAATTTGAAACAAATTCTTTAAACAATAACAAACAATACATAAATGTAATGACTCCTAAAAACATTTTTTTTCGACATTTTTCTTAATTTTACGCATGAAACAATAATTCTTACACGAAAATATTCCGCAGGACACCCCCATCTTAAAATAATATATTTTAATTTCTAACACAAGCGCGTGATGGTTTTGTACATTTCGCAGAATAAAAACATTGATCTAATCAATTACTAGGTCTGAAACTTCAAAGCAGAATTGTTCTAATTTTAAATATCAATATGATTAATTTTGCTTTGAAGTTCAATAGGAGACTTATGTCAGTTTTTGCGATCGCGCGGCACCCTCTTAAGCCAAAGACATTAAACTATTCCTTAGGCTAATTCAAGCAGTCTTTAAAAGTAGCTTGTTTCCAGCCGTAGGGCGGTAATAAGCTAACGATGATAAACGTCTCATTGAAACAATATTATATTTTGCATCAGTAATT
This sequence comes from Scoparia ambigualis, assembly GCA_963921215.1. Classification (NCBI taxonomy): domain Eukaryota; kingdom Metazoa; phylum Arthropoda; class Insecta; order Lepidoptera; family Crambidae; genus Scoparia; species Scoparia ambigualis. The sequence continues at coordinate 7,307,424 of OY992511.1, read as the reverse complement.
AGTTATTCTAATGGAATTATCAAAACATGTATTAATAGATACATTTATCAAGACCGAGTAAGAATTATCACTTAAAATATTTAATCAATAGTATATCAACTTTAAGCCGATAATTGCTGGAATCTTCTCGTAATAAATTTTGCTATACTTAACTATTAATTGTTTGTCAAAAATATGTAGGCACTAACAACGGCAAAAAAGCATGCCACCAGACGGGAAGTGGTCATCGCCGCTTATCGATTGCTGCCTCCGCGAGGGAAGCAGCCGATATTGGGAGCCCTATTATTATTATTCACTACGAGTTAGCACTTGCCCTTTGTTTCACCTGATGGTAAGTGACAATAAGGTCGAATGTAGAAGCGCACTTCACCCGGAATCCTCAACCACTGAGGAACTAGCTACCTTATCTCTAAACTGTCGGAGCACAGCAATGCTATAAACATCGTTGTTATGGCGCCAGACGTTAGATATAAGATGGGTAGTAGTTAGCCAGGCGGACTTAACAAGCACTACCATACCACCAACCAAACGAAGCAGGGAAGCGACCCTGGGACCTCTGTGTCTAAGACCGGTGGCTTAGATACTAGACCACACAGGCGCTAGGCGGTTAAAAATAAAAAAATTGTGCAGCACGGATGCGGCAGTTATTCATAGAGGAAGCCGCTGATTTTGGGAGCTCCATTTACATGCCTTGAAGAACCAGATGTTACAGCGAAAGGCAAACACCTCCGAATGGGGCACATTCAACATCCTATTCCATATAGCGTTGCTAGCTACGACGTATCCTACCTATACGACGTTTCTGTATAAATGTATTAAATAGCTAATAAATAGCTCAAAACCACATAAGCTCCAACGCCCCAAGTTTTATCATAAAATAATAATTTAAATTATTAAAATAAAATAAATAAATATTAGTGGATTAATTATGAAGATAATCGTTTGCTTTTTTTTTTCTTGCATTTCTTGCAAATTAGAAACAGTATGGTAATTCAACGCGTTCCAACCCTGCGAGAGGAAATGATGTTGCCGCCGCGATTGCATTCAAACTGTGAGTGCAACGTGGCCAATAAAACGATAGAATGAAGCAAATTTAAAAAACCACGTAAATGAAAAAACATATATATAAAACCTAACGCATATTTGTCATTGGTGGAATTTATTCTACTTACGTTTCTGAACCATTAATACGATGTATAAAATATTTACGGCTATGGGGTCATCACCTGTCATTTTGAACACATGTGCAGTCGCTGTTCGCTGAAAAGTGGTCTATGGTAGAGGACTGCTTTTGCTGTCCTCATTGCCTAGTCTCTAACTAACCTTTCGGGGATAATAGTCGTGATTAGAAGTATGTATGAATGTATAAAATATTGTCTGTACTATTAAAGTCCTATCTGAGTCCTACCTATCTGAGAACGCTGTGTAATTTCCTTGTAAATGACGTATAATAGTATATTTCCACTACAATATAGCGTAGCGTTTCATGACCACAGAAACATGCTAAAAATAATCATCGTATAGATTAGTATCAAACACTGGACTTTAGCGCCATTACCGGACGCGACGTTGTATTAAACGACTTTATTTTCTAGACAACAAGGTTGTTTCTCCGTTTTAGTCAGCATAATTATAGTGTCCCGAGACGTTCCTGTTACGGTCATGGTGTGCAATGTTATAGTGTTCAGGAGTAAAGACACTATAGCAGATAACAACACAGTGAATGTTATATTATTTCTTCTTCAATTGTTTGAGCACTTTATTTTCCGTCACCTGTAAATGTCGACTTCAACTCAACTTCGACATCAAATCAACTTTTACTGGCGAATTCAGAGATGTCAATTAACGTTAAGATTCCAAGCACCTATTTTTTACATTGAAAAACCTCCAGACCTGATATCAATTTGAAAAACAGTTTTTTCTAAATCGCCCCGACCGGAAATTGAACCTCAGAGATGACGCGACGACGCATGCCAGAACCGGCGTAGCATGTTTCATTATAAAAAGTCACTAAGTATATCGTTCTAAGCACTGATTTGAAATATGAAAATATCCATACTAACGAGCCGTTCATATAATATGGTAAGAGCTCTCGTGTCTGCGTGCGGCAGATAATCTGCCTATTAATCACATCAACATGTCACTTTATAACATACGAGTATAAACGCCATTGAACTTGCGCAGCCAAAACGTTCTCAATCGACCATCAGTTTATAAAAACATGCTTAGCATTGTCGAAGACACGATAAAATATAATCTGATAGCTTATCTGGTTCGGTCTAAGTAGAAATCAAATTGTTTTCGGATTGTACACAATCCGGAAAAGGACGTGTCACGTGCTGTAATAAAAAAGAGACGTTATTAAACTTTTCCGTAACTAAAAGGAAAATGGAGAACAGAATAGTGACATTGGCTCCGAGATTGCTGAAACTACAACCGAAGAAAACTACAGCTGCATCGGATGGTACAGTCTTTTTGTTTATTTATATAGTTATGTAATACTTAATATTATATGCTTAGGTGGCCGAGTAATATCTGAGTAATAGCATGGTGTTAACGGCCGAAATTATTAATTAAACTAATATACAAACTATGTAAAATTCGTAACTGCTCTTGTAGGCAAAAGAATAGATTCATAATTTGTATGGAGCTTAAGTTATTATTAATTTCGACCGTATGCCAATATTATTGTGACTATGACTTTATTGCATTTGACCTTGTCGCGTAGCGGTGAAAGAATACTACCAGCCCCTCTCTGCTTGGGTGTCGTAAAAGGCGACTAACGGACTAAAGACTGCACATGCATCCAACAGCATAGAGCGGCGATGGGCTCACCACCTGTCACGATGAGCTTATGTGCAGTCGCCATTTGCTGAAAAGTGGACTATGGGGGATTGCTTTTGCTGTCCTCATTGCCTAGTCTCTGACTAACCCTTCGGGGATAATAGTCGTGATTATATGTATGTATGCATTTGCCCAGTAGTAGGTCTATAAGTATATCATTATATCTACTAAAAATAATAAAAACAAGTGCGGAACCGTCTTCGCCCGAGTTGAACTGATGGTCTACCGATTTTTATATTTCATTTCTGTTCGTCATGAATGGTACTTTATCCTACTAATATCCTACTAATATTATAAACGCGAATGTTTGTAAGAATGTATGGATATTTGTTACTCTTTCACGTAAAAACTACTGAATGGAATTGGATGAAATTCGGCATACAGATAGTTTATAACCTGGATTAACACATAGGATACGTTTTATCCCGATATTCCCACGGAAACGTATGGATGGATGTTTGTTACTCTTTCACGTAAAAACTAATGAATGGATTTGGATGAAATTTGGCATACAGATAGTTTTTAACCTGGATTAACACATAGAATACTTTTTATCCGGATATTCCTACGGGAACGGGAACCACGCGGGTGAAACCGCGAGCGGCTGCTTGTATCTCTATATATTTAAAACCTTTGGACTTTGACTGTTACGCTGAAAGTATGGAACAGGTAGTTTTTGTTTTTATTACTTACCTACTTTACAACGTTATCAATAGTATTGATAACAAGATAAAATCAAACTACAAAACATACTCTGACTTTTTTGCACGTCGTACTATCGAGATAATTATGATCAATGGATCCAGTCTGTTTTCGAGTCAAAGTCACATATTTTTTTAAAAGATTATGATAGTTTTATTTTTGTATGGTACGCTAACATTTCATATGCAATAAATACCGCTATCTATTCCAATAAAATTATGATTATGATACCTGAAATATAACCTCTATAATTAAACTTATATCATTAGCGCTTATATAATGACACCTAAATTGACAACACTAATACGTACAATCGAATCATTAACGGTATAAACAAAATGTTATTATCTGTATAAGAATAGAGGCTGCTTGGCTAGCTACCACCTTCTTATCTAAGTCTGTCGCCATAACAACGATGTTTAAAGCAATGTTGTGTTCTGCCAGTTTGTGATAAGATAGCCAGTTCCTCAGTGGTTGAGGATTCCGGGTGGAGCGCGCTTCCACCTTCAGGCTTATCGTCACTTACCATCAGGTGAGATGAAGGCCGCAAGCGCTTACCCGTTGTAGAATAAAAAAAAAGAATAGAGGCGGGTTAAGTCGGAAATTAAAGTGGGTCATTATTGGTCATTAATTATTCAATTTTTATTGCCATCAAATTGTTAGTTATCCAGTAATAACGTCATACGTAGAACATTACACAGTACATAGTAGTACACTAAATAGTAGGCCCGTTAAACATTGCGACTTTTACCAGCGATGTAAACGCAATGCAGTAGTGATGCAATAGCGATACAGCCAGAAGCAGGCTATCTTTTGTGTTGAGAACATTACTAGTGTGTCTGCGGCGCATCTGTAGCGATGCAGTTGCGATACGCGGACTAATGTTAAACCAAAACACTGTTGACAAATTTTTACTATATGTACAGTCACGAGTAAAAATATGTAAACAATTGTAACTCTTAATACAATGGAATAAGAGTCAAAGTGTATACATATTGGTGCTTGTGACTGTACCTACTTATTTAATTTAATTACGCCAATTTCCCGTAGGGATAAGCAGGAAACGCATCTTTCTATTTCTAACGATTTTTTTTATATACTCTTGCCTGCATGTATGCATTCTTTACTCCTTTAAAGTTAGTTAGCAATAAAGTAAAGCTAACAATTCGATATATAAGCCCGTTATTTATTTTGAAAACCTTCGATCATGTTGGAAGCGCCACCACAGGGACTAATTTTTATCTCGGTAAAACTGTTCAGATGTTTTATAAAACTGTTGTTGGCATACAACTATAATTATCTAATACTTATTTATCTAATCAAACGTTATCAATTTGCCATACCACAAGCGTTTGCTCATTTTGGTGATAGAAAATGGATGTGCCTGTAAAAATAAATATGTTATTAATAGTGTATGATGGGTAATTCTCATAAGGACAGATCCTCTTAGGGACAGATTCTCATGGACAGATTCTCAAAAAGACAGATTCTCAAAAGGACAGATTGTCAAAAAACCGAAAATGGTACAGGTGCACACATAAATTATTAGAAGGAAAGATCTGGCACACTGTTTCCACATTATAAATTAGTATTTTTCCTAAACTAACCTACCAGCTTGTACCTACTACGGATAACTGATACAATACATTATATGATTATGAATAATAGTAATTACCTTTATACGAACCGACTACCGGGCAAAGGTTTCTGTTATTAAAATCAAGTAATTAATTGCTACTCTCGAGAATAAGGCTACAGTAATTAATGAATATTTACTTTTATTTATTCACCACGCTTGCGAAATATGGTTAATATGTAAGTAACTATTAAAAAAAGAACAAATGATTTATTAAATAGGTAGGTAACAAAATGTCGTCCGCGTCGATCGGTCGTGTTCGTGGTCCACCACGAATCTCCAAATCCTTGGGGGAGGCCTTTGTCCAGCAGTGGACTTCTTCCGGCTGATGATATTCATCATTATCATCCGCCGATGGATTATGATTAATAATTTCCTCGTAAACATGCATTGATGATAATTATGCAGTTTTACTTACACAGTATTTGAGAGTACACACCTACATACATAATCACGACTATTATCCCCGAAGAGTTAGTCAGAGACTAGGCAATGAGGACATCAAAAGCAGTCGTCTACCATAGTTCACTTTTCACCAAATAGCGACTGCACATATGCTCAGCGTGACAGGTGCTCAGCCTTTTGCTGCTCTATGCGGTTGGAAGTATGTGCAGTCTTTTTCCGTTAGTCGCTTTTTACGACACCCAAGGGAAGAGAGGGGGTGGTAGCATTCTTTCACCGCACCGCGACACGGTTATGTGATTATTTAACCCATTAATTGGGTTGTTCCGTATTCAACCCACATGAACTCATCCCACTAATAAATTTTTCCTTACTCTTCCCATTTCTATTCCTTACTCAACCCACAGCAATACTTTAATTTTTAATTCCTTACTCATCCCACATGTATTCCAAACTAATAGTTCCTGTTACTATTTTGTTTTTAATACATTATTTTTACAGTTCATAAAATAGATCATGTAAAAGTATACTATATTCCGTAACACTTCCAAAAGTGAGACATAATCATATATATTATACATATATCAACAAAAATAAAATGAAATGAGCAAAACCCACGGACAACTTTTATGAACATAAACGCATGCAGGCAATATTTTTATAAAAGGTGTTCGCGGGTTTTTTCTAATAATAAAATATAAAATTTACTTCGATATATTTTTGCAAGTTTTTTTTTACTCCATAACTTTTATTCCGGTAATTGTAGAGACCAGTTTTTATGTTCATTAACTATGATAGTTCTGATATGAGATTGATTCCCTGGTCATTAAGTGATACTTAATAAGGTTTTTTAATACTCTGTCGGTATAGGTTTTTTTTTATTGACTTCACTCTTTTCTTGCATTTTTGCATAGCTTCTTTAGCAACATTTTTAATTTCGTGTAGTTACAACAATGAGGTCCTTTTCTCCAAACATTTTGATTAAACACTTTTACACTGTCAAAAATTTCGGTGCCTTCCCATAACGCCAGATTATACTTCCACCATAGATGAATGATTGGTCTCGCTGCGCTCGTCCAGATACCGCGCTACTATTAACCACAGCTCCGTAAATGCGGCAACTCATTATTAAAGTGTGTTTATGACAATATGCAAGGATGCTAGTGTGCGTGAAAAATTTGTTGCCAGCTGCTCAACTGTTACCCGAGTTAATGGGAAAAATATTTTTGCTGTGATGTATTAGTTAAGTTGCTGGTTATAAATGTACTTAGCTCAGAAAATATTTAAAAATTAACAATAAAAAGCGAATATGTATCAATATAATTGTATATATTATTATGTAGGTTAGACGTAGGTTTCTTCTGTAGAAAAATGGTATGTATGTATAGCAATGATTACACCTCATTTTTTTAGTAGTTTTTTTTATTATACTACCAACCCCTTTCTTCCCTTGGGTATCGTAAAAGGCGACTAACGGACTAAATACTGCACATACATCCAACAGCATAGAGCAGCGATGGGCTCATCAAAATAATACTACCAACCCCTCTCTTCCCTTCGGTGTCGTAAGAGGCGACTAACAGGCTAAAGACTGCACATACATCCAACAGCATAGAGCAACTATGGGCTCATCAAAATAATACTACCAACCCCTTACTTTTCTTCGATGTCGTAAAAGGGGACTAACGGACTAAAGACTGCACAGACATCCAACAGCATAGAGCGACGATGGGCTCATTAAAATAATACTACCAACCCCTCTCTTCTCTTCAGTGTCGTAAAAGGCGACTAATGGACTAAAGACTGCACATACATCCAACAGCATAGAGCGGCGATGGGCTCATTAAAATAATACTACCAACCCCTCCCTTCCATTGGGTGTCGTAAAAGGCGACTAAAGGACTAAAGACTGTACATACATTCAACAGCATAGAGCGGCGATGGGCTCATCAAAATAATACTACCAACCCCTTTCTTCCCTTTGGTGTCCTAAAAGCGACTAACGGGCTAAAGGCTCACCACCTAAGCGCATGTGCAGACTGTGCAGTTGTTTCTTGCTGAAGCGTGGACTGTGTGGGCGTGGTCTGTGTTGTCCATAGATTTAAATGATTACTAGATTTACCATAAACTTTAATAAAAACTATCTCAAAAAAGTTGTTGATCTAAGTAAACAGTAATAAGTCGAGTCTTTATTCATGATTATTCTACATATGACTAAATACTTTTTCGTTTTTGTAGGCTCATTGTCATGTAACAGACAAAAATTTAAAAAAAAAAACTATTTCCCCTATGGCAAGAAAAGCTATTTTAGCCTCGCTCGCTTAACAACGCTACAATGACGGTCTTTTTGAGCAAGAGGAGTGAAAATATTATTTCAAACATTGTCTATGAATTTTCTCAAAACGAATACGTCCGTGATTTGCCGGTGGCGGCACTGACACTGAGAGCATTATCACTGACAAGTGGGGATGCGTTCATAGAGAATGTATGAAAAACACTGTGCCGGTACTGTGTCGGAACTGTGGCTTCACTGATATGTGTGAAGCAACCTTTAACCTATAATATTACCCGAATCATAAGCTATACACCTATTCTCAGTTTCATTAAAATCCATCCAGCGGTTTTGGTGTGATGCTCGTCAAACAAACAGACAGACAAAAATTCCAAAAATGATTCTAATGTTCACGTATCCTTCATCCCCTAGATTATGTTTTTCGCAAATATTTTCAATGTAAGTACAGACACGAAAAGTTTACATTTCAGGAACATAGGTCAAAATGAAAAAAAATAGCTTTTCCATACTTGAGTCAATCAGCTGATTGCGCATTTTGTTTAGGGAAAAATAATAAATTTTCGACCCATGTTCCTTATGGAAAGAAAGTTGTTCAGTTTCATCGGTAGAATCCCCTTGATATAGTGTCAGCTAACATTTTTACACCTTATATAAGTAAATATGAAATAACATAGAACTAGGTTAAGCATATAGTAACTTTGTAAGACAAATGAAATAGGTTACCTTTAAAATAAAAGACTATAACAATAAATTCACATAATAAAAATATTAACCACGGGGACTTTATTCTTGTATAAGCGGTAACACTGAATGGCGTTTATTGTTCATATTATTTTATGATATAATTTCGAAACTATACGATACTTACTGATGGTATGTGATCCCAGTGTCCTTCTTATTTTTAGAAGTATTATTTTTACACAGTTTTACTACGCAAACTAGCATTTTAGTTTGAATTAAGCCCAAAATTGAATAAAACATTCGGGACGTACGCGTCACCCGCAGCTCGGGTACGCCGATTTCGGCGTAGTATTTGTTGCCGGATTTGACAAGTACGACGGAGGTATCTAGTCGAGCGCAGCGAGACCAATCATTAATCTAAGACTTCCACCTTAATTTTTACTTTTATTATGAAATTGGAATCCCATATACTTACAACAAAACATGACGGTCTTGTTGGAACCACAACAACTAAACAAAACAAATATAGCTATCTCTATCACTATTGTTTAACACTAGAACCGAAGGTGAAATAACATTTTTTATTTCGCTTGGTGTACAACAATGAGGTCCATCTCTCAAGACATCTTTGATTTCGGTGCCATCTTTATTTTTTCTATTATTTTGAAATTGGAATACTTTATACAACAAAACTTAAAAAATAAATTAAATAATTAAGTGATTTGCTTTGCATTAGCTTGGTTTGTTACTACTATAGGCACAGTTCATAAATATATTATTATTCTTACATAATATTCTACGCGGGGATGGGAAATACCGAACTGATATAAAACGAGATTATGATAATAGATTGCGGTTCTTATCATAGGCAGTTTTAGTATCGTCTATTACCCAAAATATCAAGGTACTGTATAAGAATAGTTTGTATTTGGCAAGAAGAGTATTGAGTAGAGATTTACAGCACCTAGCATTCTACCATTGTAGTTTCAAATTTATTTTTATATGTAACCATAAACGCTAAACAGATATTGTATGAACTAGTGGGTAACACGCGCAAATGCGCTAACTCAATACACACATTTAGCAATTTTGTGCAAATCTGCACCCCGATATGTTTAATGACACATGACACCCCCACCACTGTTTTCCTTCGGTCAAACTTTCAATGTAGTAATGAAATAAATGTTCAGTTTTACCCGCATCATATTTTGAAAAACATTGAATGTCTGCCATTGTTTGTATGATCACGTAGATCTATTTATTTATTAGGTTTACCAGTAATGTAGATCAAGTTTATATAGGCTATATCAAATAGAGTTGTGTCACAAGTTACAAGATGGTTATAAAAGTGTTAACTGAGTAGCTACGTTGGTACAGCGAGCCAGAGTAAGTCATGGTTACCGACAATAAGAGCTACCCCTTTGTCTGTCCTGCACCTCCTTTGTGCTAGTCATCTGCGTGGAGCCCTTCCCGATCTCATCTTCCCAGCGCGTTCCAGACATCCCACGTACAACGCTTCACCGCACGATCTTCTCTCATCCTCTCAAGAATGGGAGAAGATAGTGACAGTGCTAAATGATACAATCGTGCTAACCGACCCAGAAAGTCAATACGGTTGTGTCAGTAACGGGTTCTCGTCAGTAACTGTGTAATTCAGTAACCGTCATGATTTGAATACGATTATTTGCATTCAATCCGATCCAATCATTATATCCGTTCAGCTACTGACGCTTGGTAGAATCCTTGCTATCGTTACTTAAATTAACATTCAAATGTAAACCCTATTTCAGCGGAGCAGATATCAAAACTGCGTGCGTCCCAATCACCAATAGCCATCTACCTTCAGCGATGCCCCACGTGGACGTCGCTCGACCCGCTGCAGTTCCAAGGCTATTGGGACAACGAGGTCAACGGCATCCTAGTCAACAATGGACAGACAGGTGAGGAAGGGCAGCAAATCGACGGTCCCGATGAATAATACATACATACATATAAACACGACTATTATCCCTGAAGAGTTAGTCAGAGACTAGGCAATGAGGACAGCAAAAGCACTCCTCTACCATAGTCTACTTTTCACCAAATAGCGACTGCACATGTGGTCAGCGTTACAGGTGGTGGCCCATCACCGCTCTTTGCTGTTGGATGTATATGCAGCCTTTAGTCCGTTAGTCGCCTTTTATGACATCCAATAGAAAAGAGGGGTTGGTAGTATTCTATGAAGAATAACGTCATACCTGCCAAACAACTTTCTCGCAGATATGACGTTATTATTTCGGACCATTGGAAAAACTTATTTCTTCCTCTAGCTTTACTTCGCACTCTGCTTACAACAAATAATTTGTTGGGTAACGTAAAACTTACTACGAATTTGGGGAAAGTTGTCATATATCACCAATTAAGTACCTTAATGTATTTAATTTAAGTAATTGTTATTGATGGCCGAAAGCGATGCATTATGTCATTGTCGAGTAATTCACTCGGACTAACAACAACAACACACTACGGTGATTCAGTTAATTGCTTAATTAGTACCTACTGCGGCGGTGTCTATGGGAATAAAAATTATACTAAAAGTTTAAAAAAAGTTTTAATAAGAACGAACAATGAGGAAATAACTTGCCTAATTTTGTGTTAATGATTGCAAATAGGCTGTTTGATAAAGTTATCTTATTCCGAAAAAATATAAAATAAATCTTTAGTATATGCGGATTTTATTTACGCAAAAAACAGCTTCTCCATACAACCCTTTGAGCAAGTAGATAATAATGTTTTTGTGTAACTGACGATTTTTATTCGCTTTTAACCCTAATGCACCCTAATAAAGTAGTAGGTAAGTAGGCACATTATTTCACATAACAAATCTCTGCAATGCCAAGTACTAGAAACAAAGACATTCAAGGAATAATTAAACTGTTATTCATTGTCATTTTCATTAAAAGTTTCCTTTAATTTTGTCCTTGGCGTAGGTAATTGCTTTAACAAGAATGAGTCCTAAATTCTTAGCTAAGTAGGTAGGTACCTATAATACCTATTTAATCTCGTCACCTAATGAATTTAGTGATATATACGGTAACAAGGAAAGTCTTAGATTTCTTTTTATAGCAAGGGTGCAGAGTTTATTGTGTAAATAGGTAATAAAACTTTAACAGGGTTGTGTTAAATTTTTTTGGTTTGTCTTTTCATATTTAAGGGTTAACGACATTTGGTTCGTATTATTTTTAACTTTACTTTTTAACCGTGTCGCGTAGCGGTAAAAGAATACTACCCCCCCCTCTCTCCCCTTGGGTGTCGTAAAAGGCGACTAACGGACTAAAGAGTGCACATACACACAACAGCATAGAGCGGCGATAGGGTCACCACCTGTCACGCTGAGCACATGTGCAGTCGCTATCTGTGAAAAGTGGACTATGGTAGAGGAGTGCTTTTGCTGTCCTCTCTGACTATAGTCGTGATTATGTATCCGTATGTATTATTTTTTTCCGTTCCGCTGATCTTTTCATAACTCTACGGACGGCGGGAGACCTTTTGCTAACAAGAACCGGCAAGAAACTGAGCATAAGCATTTCGTTTCTTCGTTTCTTTGATTTTTTTTTTGTAAATAGATTATTATTATTTTGCTTTTAACACATGAATAATAGTCCTGTTAATCTAAAAGACTGTGTAGGACTGGGTTCACGTCAGTAGTCTAACGGAGCTATGGGGGTTGAATTGAATCACAATTTCTCGCATTCTCCGAGCATCTATCTGCTCGGCTACCAACGACGACGACGCCTCAAATTCATAACTATACTCGTGTAAGAAAATATCAGCTTCTCCGTGCTTAGTCCCCTTAATAGCCCGAGTGAAAATGTGATATTTCCCATTTGGTAGGGTCATTCCCATATGGACAACTTCCCGTTTCGTAACCTTTGTTAAATACCTATGCAGAAGTTGCATTTCGTAACCTTTTTACACTTCATACATTCATTCCCATTTGGGGGTTGAGATAACCTAAGCCCGGCTGTACAACGTTATTAGACAATGTTCTGAAGATACATTCAAATATGAATAATTAAAGAAGAATACTACCAACCCTTCTGTTCCCTTGAGTGTCGTAAAAAGCTACTAACTGACTAAAGACTGTACATACATCCAATAGCATAGAGCGGCGATGCACAGTGTTTCCTGGTGCTCAAAATTCGGACGTCGTCCTTTTTATTACGAATCTCGAAAGAGTAAAGTGTAACAAATGCAAAATTGAAACTCCCGCGTTCCAATTTTTCTTAGTTATAGAGGAATCAATTTTTGAAAGTTGCCTCTTTTTTGTACCGGTAAATCGAAAAATAATTATCATAAGAGAAGTATACACGTTATAGACATAGGTATTTATTATGTAGGTACATAGAGGAATTTAAACTTTAAATACTATATTCGGTTCTGAACTTCTACAGCACGTGTTTTGAACAAAATTAATTAATTTCGTTTTTTTTTTTAATTTATTTTCTCCAAAGTTCTAAAGATTCGGCATTTTGTTTTCAAAGGACAATATAGTATAGGATATACACTAAATGCACAAAAAAAACCAGATGCCTAATCTATGGGATTTCGGAGATACAATATATTTTTAATTTTAGTCAGGGTTATCACGTTATTTGTTTTTGATTTACCGGTATTTCACAAATTTTGTATTTCGCGTGTTGAAAATTTTAAACCTGTTTCGTAATGTAGACTTATTTGTAATAAGTAAATAAATATTAGTTGTTTTTTAGAAAATACCTACTGAAAAACATTTTAATTGATTAGTTTAATATTACGTTTGTGTTCTCATATAAAAAATCTAGTCACTATCTGTGTTTAATACTAGGTCAATTTCATTATCTTCTAAAATTTGTTCATCGTCATCTGTGCTAGACATGGTATTTTCCATAGTGACACATTTTAACAGTTCTAATGCTGCTGCAGGCAAAGGTACCTTCTTTAATTTTTTTTGTCTTTTATGCAGATTGAGCATAGAAATTAAAGGATCTGAGGATTCCAGGGCCCGGTGAAAGAGATCTAACATTGTAAGTTCTCGGCTCATTTTTCTAGTATGGTGCTCCCGGTCGCTTCTCCAAAACTTATTCCGGGATTCTGCGCCTTGCTCGGAAAGCATACTTACAGGCAATGTCGTAGATTCTATTATATTCTTACCATACACTAATATTTTATACTTTAGTAGTTCATCATAAATCATCATAGTTATAGGTATATAGCTGTAGTGCAGCAGCTTAGGCGTCCTTAAGTAAAGGTATTAGCCTCAATCCACCAAACTATAACAAATATTTTTTTCAAATTTTAATCATAAACAGTCCTACAAGGTCACTGACATGATCTGGTCATTTCAAATTATGTAATTTTCCAAAGATACAAAAAAAAATATAAGTAATACCAGCTGTAGTGCAGCAGCTTAGGCGTCCTTAGGAAAGAGTATTAGCCACAATCCACCAAACTATAACAAATAATTTTTTCGAAACTTAATCTTAAACAGTCCTACGAGGTCACTGACATGATCTGGTCATTTCAAATTATGTAATTACAACGATACAAAATAAAATATAACTAATACCGGTAGTTGTTTTTTTTTAAGTTTATGACACCCTAGGACGTAAGTTACCGGTATTGGTTTTAAATGCATTTTACAGTGAGATTCCATGGAATAGGCATCTTGTTTTTTGTGTATTTAGTGTATGTCGTAAACTATATTATCATTTTAAAAAAAAGCCGAATCTTTAGAACTTCGGAGAAAATAAATTCTAAAAAAATAAAATTAATTAATTTTGTTTGAAACACGTGCTGTAGAAGATCGGAACTGAATGTAGTATTTAAAGTTGTGATTCCTCTATGCACCTACATAATTAATATGTTTATAGCGCGTATATTTCTCTTACGATAATTATTTTTCGATTTTCCAATACAAAAAAGAGCAAATTTCAAAAATTTATTACTCGGTAACTAAGAAAAATTGGAACGCGGGAGTTTCAATTTTGCATTTGTTACACTTAACCCATTCGGGATTCGTAATAAAAAGGACGGCGTCCGAATTTTTTGGGTGCGATGGGCTCACCACCTGTCACACTGAGCCCATTGTGTAGTTGTTATTTGATAAAAGTGGCATGGACTAATGGCAGTGGACTATTTTGCGGTTCTCGTTACTAACCCTTAGAGGGCTTAATAATCGTGAGTGTATAAAGGTAGGTATGTGGCTTAGATTAATAATTGGTCTCGGTGCGACGAGCGAAGCGAGGCCAATCATTCATCTATGGTATGTGGTTTAGTAGACTTAATTCACCCGGCTGATATTACCTGGGTGCATTAAGTCTACCAAAAAGTATACTGAATTCACCTGCAAATAGGTGAATTAAGTCTATTAAAGAAAAACGTTAACCTATAATAGACTTAATTCACCTATTCCAACAAGTTCAAGTACCAATACTACATTTCCAATTGTAATCAAAATACAATTGTATGTGAATTTCGGAAAAACAAAATTGGTTGTCGAGAAAACAAATGAATGTCGGGAAAATTAGTGAAGGTAGGAAAACAGTGTATGTACTTAATTTACCCAATTTTTGTTCACAATCACGATTATGTAACACAAAATCTCTGTTATGCGATTACCGTTTTCAATACCATTACACGCGTTATCTCCAACACTGTGACTGTGATAGATAACACAAGTATATTAAGTGTACGATAAAAATAGTAAATTAAGCGAATTTCATTCTAATCAAAAGATTATCGACGTTGGTTTTTCATTGTGACAATTTTCGTGAAATCTCTTGGCACACACAGATCAGTCTAACCGAAACTGTAAAATTTGTTCATTCGGTATTTACACAATACACATATGTGTATTGTGGTATTTATCTATCCTAATCCCCATTAGCCGCGTCCACACCGGTCGAGCACGGCTCGCGAGTCAGTTGGCTCGGACTTCCTACTCGCGAGCCGTGGCACCCGAGGCTTTGAAAGGTTGGGAGTGGTCCCCGCGAGTCAAAATGAGCCAGTGCAACCTTTCAGCCTCGGGTGCCACGGCTCGCCAGCAGGAAGTCAAACCAAACGGCTCGCAAGCCGTGCTCGGCCGTGCCGGCCGCGGACGCGGCTAGTAAAATGTATCGAAATTTATAACCGTGTACTACCCCCCCACCCCCCCTCTTGGGTTTCGTAAAAGGCGACTAACGGACGAAAGACTGGACATACAATACATCCAACAGCTTAGAGCGGCGATGGGCACATCAGCAAGTCAACCTACACAGAACGCTTTTCGATATAGATGATTTTTTATATATTTTAGCGTTTTATTAACGCTTAAATATACTTAAGTAAAAAATTTTAACACTGAAATAAGACGGCTGCCTTAACCACTTGGCTTCCGATTTCTGGTTTTCACCCGTCGAAATTTGTCAGTGCTTGATTATGTTTTTTAGTCAGCATTGCTTCATCAAATCTTAGAAGTTACTCCCCGGAATGCGGAAGGTGCGTGGTTCGATTCCCGCCTGAGGTTGTCGTCTTTTTTCAGTGTTTAAAAAAAATTACTTATTAATTGTCGTGATTTGACATTTTTTGGAAAGTTGACCGTTGTCGTCTGTACATCGAGCTACCTGCGAGGAAAGTTAAGGTGTGCTTGACTGATCTGAGGCGCCTAGCCTAATTGGGCAGATAACGAATCAATGTTCAGTGGATTTGGTATACTGTGGCTTGGTGTGATGTGTCGTGGCAACCAACGGATTATTCACGAGCCGATTATAAAACTAAGTCACATGTCACGTGCCGCGATACAGTATTACTTGTATTTAAATCGATAAAGGTATGGACGGAGGAAGTTGACGACGAAATGAATGAAATGATAGTTGTAAGTTTTGTTGTTATAAATAAAAAAATAATTACTAATATTACTTATTTTACATGTTGGTATCCTTAAGTAGGTAAAAATTAATAAAAAATCTAATTATTATTAAATAAGTTTTCATCAAGAAAATGAAGAGGTCTACAAAATTTACCTACCTACATATTGTATTTTTTATTACAACATAATTTTGAAAAACTTTTCAAGTCAAATCATCAGCCTATAAACGTCCCACTGTTGGGCACCGGCCTTCCCAGATGGATAACATCATATGGGTAGATTAGCCCAATGCGGGTTGGTGGGAAAAACTTTTATTCAACTTGATATTTAACAAAAATCAAATGAATGCGTTTTTAGAGACATTAAATTAACCTGAGTTTCGGTCTCTGCATATGCATGCCCCTCTGGGAAGCGGGTATGTACCTATTTAAGTAAATCTGACAAGGTTGGCATTACCCTAATTGGTCTGTAATGACTGATCAATTAATCAAAATCATATCGACGGTCATAAATTCAATTAGCGTCAGGGACAAGGTACAGGTTTTCAGGAGGAGCAAAAAACAAAAAAAATAATTTCAAAACGATACAACTTTTTTTATTTTAATAGCTATATAAAATATGTTTTTAACAAAAATACTTTAAATTTAGTTTACTTTTACTTAGAAATGAAAGCAAAAACCAAAATGATCAAATTACAGAAATAGTGCCCCTTACTCTTGCGTAAATTTGGAAATTTGTCCCTTACATCCACCAACAAATTTTGACGGGTATTAATCGCATATTATGCGATTAATAAAGCAAAAGAACATAACATATAATTACGACTATTATCCCCAAAGGGTTAGTCGTGAGACTAGGCAATGAGCACAGCAAAGGCAGTCCTCTGCCATAGTCCACTTGTGCTCAGCGTGACAGGTGGTGAGCCCATCGCCGTTCTATGCTGTAAGATGTATGTGCAGTCTTTAGTCCGTTAGTCGCCTTTTACGACACCCAAAGGAAGAGAGGGAGTGGTAGCATTCTTCTTTAAGGCTAGGTGTAAGTGAAAAATTTAAATAACACGTTCTTAGAATTACTATAAGAAGCAGTAAACAGTAAAATTAAAATCTGCGAAAATTATGAAATATTGTTGAGGCTTTTTTCTGTGAAATACACCCGATGGAAACACGATTTTATAAAGTTGGCTCGATAGAATAAATTCACAAAGTTACATATTTTTGTGTCATTTTATCTTCTTTTCCAGGTTTTATTCTTAAAATAAGTAATTTGATATTATGAGTCATTTACTAAAATGAAGCTCGTAAATAACTTGAGTTATTATAACCGATGGTTTTTTATTTAATACATCTATCAATTTTTTAAAATATAAAACGCGATTATTCGCGCCGCTTCGCTGTTATACCCGTCCCTTACCGTTGTACCGTCGAGAGAACGAGAGGGAAGCGCTCGAAATACCTCCCCTTAATTATTCATACGCTACGCGACACAATTATTTATGAACGTCAGGATTGAGGAGCCACCCCTGATTTTTAAAGGAAAATCATACCATCAATTAGTAGTATAGAAAATAATTTTGTAGGACAAATTCTGGAATTTGTAGTATAATACTTTTTAAGGTACATCAGTATAAAGGTGGCTCCTCAATCCATACAGTATGGATTGAGGAGCCACCCTAGAACTCGGAAAGTAATGAAGTTACATTTTTGAAAATTTTGTATGTTTTAGTAGGTATTTCGTAGGTTATCTACTAAAAATTTCATGGCCGTACTGCCGAAATTAAAGAAAATACAATAGTTTTGTTGTGGCTCCTCAGCCCGTATACAAAAGCGTGAATTCCTATGAAATTGATCCACATATTAATATATTCGAACTAATGGACAATTAGTAGTATGTATGCTTGAATTTGTAGTATAGAAATAAAATAGTAAGATTAAGTAAAGTAGCTAAAAAAATACATTTCATCTGGCTCCTCAATCCAGACACTTGCATTTAAATAATTGACTGTATCTACCTAACTATAGAAGATAATCAAAAGCTTTATATGCCAATATTTAGTAGAAATTTCTACTAAATATCTATGTACAAAATAACATTGTACAATTTGTTCAAAGGAAGTTATGACGAATATTAGATATTCCATACAATTCATTATATAGGGTGACCATATCGATACTGGCAAAGAGAATAAAAATACGTGTACTTAAAATATAAATATATACAGTCGTGGTCAACTAATTAGGGACAATCTCTAGTTAAGCCAAATTGTGAATTTATTTTTTATTTTCCAACGAGTCTTAACAATATTCCATATCTTTTACACGTAAGTATAATTAGTCATTGATGTGCCCGATTATACAAACAATAACAACTTCTTAAACATTAAACCTCTTTACAGTATAGCTGATAGATTATCAGTGTGCTATTTGTTCAAAGAATGCTGGCTGGCCATTTAATTAGGGACACTGAGATATTGCGTTCTATTTTCAAAATTTGAATCTCAATACTTTTTTATTTCTTCTTTTATTGTTTTGTGGTAGTTTTGGCGGCAATCCAGATTTTTAATTTTAAGTTTTGAGAATTATTTTGAAGAAATATGGGCAAAAATAAAAGTTGCGATCCAACACTACGAACAATTATCATGAAGTTTGTCGAGCGTGGTTGGTCATACCGAGGGATAGCAGAACATTTAAATTGTTCAAAAACTATGGTATGCAATGCAGTGCAACATTTCAGGCGCAATAACACAGCTTTTAATGTGCCCAGGACAAAAAGATCGAGAAAAACAACTCCGCAAGAAGATAGAATGATAACCAGGTTAGCTAAGAAAGATCCGTTTCTAGGCTCTATTTTAATTAAACACGAAGTGTTTGGGGCAGACGAAAGAGCCGGTGTACCAGCGAGGACCGTTCGACGACGTCTGGTAGAAGCAGGGTTGTTCGGAAGAGTGGCTCGCAAAGTACCGTTGTTGAAGAAAGAACATAGAAATGCTCGTTTGGCGTTTGCACGTAAATATGGACATTGGACCTACGCCCAATGGCAACATGTATTATTCTCTGACGAGACCAAGATTAATTTAATTTCTTCAGATGGAAGGCAATACGTACGGCGTCCTGTAAAAGCGGAAATGAATCCAAGATTCATAAAAAAGCAGGTGAAACATGGCGGTGGAAACATTAAAATTTGGGGTTCATTTTCTGGACGTGGAGTGGGACCTGTGAGAAAAGTTCAGGGTAACTTAGACCAACATCAATACAAAACAATATTGGAGGAAACTATGCTTCCCTATGCTGAGGAGCATCTCCCTATTATATGGACGTTTCAGCATGATAACGACCCGAAACATACCGCCCGTTCAGTCAAGTCGTTTCTTACCAGTCAGTCAGTATCGGTGCTAGATTGGCCAGCAAATAGCCCGGACCTCAACCCAATTGAGCACCTTTGGCACCAAATCAAGAAAAAAGTTTCAACTTATCGTACCACAACTTTAGATCAACTTAATCAAGCTTTTTGTGAGGCATGGGCAAACATTCCTATCGAAACATGTCAGAAACTGATAATGTCTATGCCACATCGGTGTCAAGCGGTAATTACTAACAAAGGTTTTGCTACTGGGTACTGATTTTACACGTAATAAAATGGAGCTTTTAAAAATATTATAATACTGGAGATTATTCGTTTTGTTTAACTCTATTCATCATTATACTTTACTGTCCTTAATTAAATGTCCAGCTACATAATTATACCTTAAAATTTAATACATGTTCAACCTTTGATATTAAATACTTTTTTCTATTTAATTATTCTCTTATTTACAGCCATTTATAGTATAGTAATCGGACCAAATTATGCAAATAATAGGTGCTGAAAAATCAATAGGGTTTTATATTTATATGTACATAACCGGTTATTGTTCTTCACTATCTTGAATGTCCCTAATTAGTTGACCACGACTGTATAAGTACACGTATTGAGCGTATTGTATGTTTTGCTTCGTATGTACAAAACGATACGCGTACGTTAACTTAAAGCAAATGAGACACTTACCCGCATTGGGCCAGCGTGGGAAGGCCTGTCCCCAGCAGTGGGACGTGTAAAGGTTGATGATGATTGATACCATGGGGCATTTCCGACTGCTGATATAATTGATTAAAAAAATGGCCACAACTCTTCAGACTCTAGATTGAGAACACGACCAGAAGTGCAATTTATCACAATTGCGGTTACATAGCATTTGTTTAAGTTTATACAAAACATAAACAGTATTTTATTGTACGAATTGTCATGCTACTAACTTAGTTATGGTAAAGAATCATAAATGGCTCTTTCATTTATTTATTGATTGATTCCTAAATCACGCAAACAGGTTTACATTTTAAAAGTTATTAGTAAAAATTTAACATTTCTAGCTTTCGATCACTACTAATAAACCATACATGTTTATACAGCGTAGTTTCGATTGGATGAGGATCCACGACCTTTTAATTAAATATAGTAAGTACTTACCTATACTAAAAACTTCTGTAGTAATATAAAACTAACTAATTAACAATCTAAATATAAAACTAAGAAAACCTGAATTATTAGCATCATAGAATGTAAACTAAAGTTTTTTTCTTTTTCTTGAGAACCTGACCCAAAATGTCAAAAGGGTGTAGGATAATAATCCTTTGTAGTTAGAAAAATAAAGGAGATGACCCACCCCACTTCCCTATTCATTGTTCGCTCTACCATAAAAAGTTCATGCGTCATCGTGATCAAAATTGAATTACTGTATTGGTTTTTCAACCTTTAACAAGAATCAACAGTAATTAGCAGCTAAGGTTAAAAAAATACTAATTAAAAATAACTCGTGCTTGTGACAGGTAAAATTCCCGCCGACAATTTTGTCCCAAATTACATTTTTAAGTATAGGAAAAGTAAAGAGATTGCTCTCATACAGTCTTAACATAACGTTATTCGTAATTTGTGTTATGCATCATTAGCATTTTTTGTCAAATAAAGGCTATTATATAAGTAACAACTTATTTCTTTACTTTCGAACTTTCACTTTTTTATTTGATTTAGAAGAATAAAACGTGTGATTCATTAGATTGTTTTATTTATTTATGATGTTTGGCTCAATAATCTTTGATGCCAGTACCGTAAAGTATTACAAATTATCAGATGTAGTAGATAGGACATGACGTAAATTTTGATTCCTTTTAATACAATTTTCGACACCTATCAGTTAAGTAATTCAATTATTGCTACAGAACACATACTTATACTGGTACTGGAACACATACTGGTACTGGTAATATAGCATGAGGCGCAAACATTAAGTTTATTTGTGTATTAATTAGTGTTGTTTAACATACAATATGATTTACGAAACTGAATAAGCCAAAATACTAAGTGCCCGTTTTGATTGCTCGGACTGGATTTGGCGGTTAAAGTTTCTCGCGTCCGTAGGTTTACACGTGACCCCTGGGTGGTGCTAAATGAGTGACACTGACTGAGTGGTAGAGCCACGCTGCGTTGCAGCACGCATTAGGCCGGTTCGCCCGGCGTAATACCAACCTCTCACGAATATCCGGCGTGAAATAATGGCACTTGGTTCTATTGTGAGTCGTCCGGCCAGTGAGGGTTCCGAAGGCCCATGCCCCTCCCCCCCCCCTCACACAATTCCTATTCCTTCCTTAACCCTATTCCTTCCTTAAAGGACGGCAATGCGCCTGCGATTCCTCTGGTTTTGCAGGTGTCCATGGGCGGCGGTGATTACTCTCCTGTCTGGTGACCCGCCTGCTCGTTTGCTTCCTTCTTTTATATAAAAAAAATAAAAAAAACACAGTGTCGTTCGTAGGAATTTGTAAAACACTAACAATGAAAGTCGCAAATTCATAGAAACAATATTTAAAAAGTTGTAAGGGTTTGACCATAGCCGCGCGGTTGAAAAGTGGCTGTCACTCATTCTCTCTCTCCAACGATGCATAATAGACGTTCCATTCTTTTTGTTAATAACTGATACGATTTTTCATAATTTAAAATAGCTAGTAATAAATAAGTTATTATGAGATTACTTACCTTACCTCAGTTTGTAGCTTAGTTTTCCAAATACTATGGGTACAGTAGAGGAAGTTCGCGGTCGGCCACTTGTCGGCGATGTTCGCTTGCACACTCTCTACGCGCACGCTACTGTACGTACACGCGGTCGGAATGGAGCGCAAGCGAATATCGCCGAAAAGTGTTCTTGTATGTATGTACACACGGCGTCAGATCAACCTACCCAAAACTGTCAGATTTCTACAATTAATTTTGAACTTTATTGTTTGGTTTTAAGGAACAATATTGATTGGAGAAATTTGACAGTTTAGGGTAGGTTGATCGGAAGCCGTGTGTACACGTGTATGTTGTGACACCTTACCGGGAAGCGAATAACTACATAAAAGGTATTTGTATGAAATTAATTTTGTTTTATTTAAGCGAGACTGATACCTTTTTTGTAATTATGACAAATAATATATGAATGGGTATGGGTGTCGGTGTCGTTAACAGAGTTGAAGTGAAAGGTATATTTTGACGTATTATTACTAGGTACTTATTTATTTTAAGGACTGTATTGTATACTGTACAAGGTTCAAAATACACGGAAAGCAAAACAAATTGCGTTTCACTGTTCATATTAGTCCTTCAAAAAGATAATAGATGACGCCAGGATGACGTTTAGACAATTATACTGTTATTGTTGTTCTCGTTTAACATTTAAATCAGAAAAGTGATTGAGCGATGCAAAGTGTTAAAACCAAAGAACATACAACAAACATACATATAATCACGACTATTATCCCCTAAGGGTTAGTCAGAGACTAGGCAATGAGGACAGCATAAGCAGTCTTCTACCATAGCCCATTTTTCACCAAATAGAGACTGCTAATGTGTCAAGTGTAAGTTATAATTTATTTAATTACTTTTATAAGAATCAATAGTAAAATGTATAGATTAGATTTCTTTTATTTATAAGGTTCGGCTAAAAAGTTCTTGATGCCAGTGCAGTAAAGTATTACAAAGTGGCAGATGTGGTAGATAGGACATGATAAAAGTTTTACTTTAATTCCTTTTGTACGTAATATTTAAACATAATTTAATAGGTACGAAGTATATTTTATATATTTGTTTACATAAATTAGGATGTAATTTTATTTAAACGTATGTATTTTATTTCACAGATTCAGATCTCATATCTCTGTCATCAGAAATAGGATCTGATTATCTTATTAGTTTATCGTTTTAAACGCTTAACAAATTACATTACTGAACCAAAGGAACATGATGTGATGTGATGTGTTCTAACAGTCCAGTGTAATGTAGCTTTTAAAAATGCAAAGCTATGTATTTATCCAATATCATTGATAAGTATTAGCAATTATTAAGTTGCAAATTGAAAAAGTGTCGAAAATAATTTTATTTGTAATCTGTATACTTAAAACAAAATTTGCTTTAAAATTATTTAAACATTATTTATAACATTATAATAATTATTGTTTTCTAAGGTTTAAGCGAACACTATACACATTGAAATGAAACACTTTTTACGGATTAACTCGCGTTTAATTTTACTACATTACATAGTTTTTTAGTTTCCGTAGACGCTTCGAACCCTTATGATAATTATAATAATTGTTAAGTTCATAATAATATAAATAAAAATAAAATAAAAAATAAACTTTCCTACACTCACACCAATTATCTAGCCCAAGAGAAGCTTCGAAGAAACTCGTTTAATGGTTACTAGACAACGGATAAACATACTTAAAATACTTAAATACATGCTTATTATACACAGAAAACACCTAGACCGAGACAATTTAGAAAAACAATAATTTCTAAATTGACCCGACCGGGGATCGAACCCGGGACCTCAGAGATGGCGACGCCATGAAAACCGGTGTACAAACCACTCGACCAAGGAGGTCGTCAAATATAGGTAATATATTTTGTTAAAAATTAAATGTAAAAAACAATTTGTCCGGTTTTCATTCATAAAACATGGTCACCTTATAGTAAATTGTATGGAATATCTAATATTCGTCATAACTTCCTATGAACAAATTGTACAATGTTATTTTGTACATAGATATTTAGTAGAAATTTCTACTAAATATTGGCATATAAAGCTTTTGATTATCTTCTATAGTTAGGTAGATACAGTCAATTATTTAAATGTAAGTGTCTGGATTGAGGAGCCAGATGAAATGTATTTTTTTAGCTAATTTACTTAATCTTACTATTTTATTTCTATACTACAAATTCATGCATACATACTACTAATTGTCCATTAGTTCGAATATATTAATATGTGGATCAATTTCATAGGAATTCACGCTTTTGTATACGGGCTGAGGAGCCACAACAAAACTATTGTATTTTCTTTAATTTCGGCAGTACTGCACTGAAATTTTTAGTAGATAACCTACAAAATACCTACTAAAACATACAAAATTTTCAAAAATGTAACTTTTTTACTTTCCGAGTTCTAGGGTGGCTCCTCAATCCATACTGTATGGATTGAGGAGCCACCTTTATACTGATGTACCTTAGAAAGTATTATACTACAAATTCCAGAATTTGTCCTACAAAATTATTTTTTATACTACTAATTGATGGTATGATTTTCCTTTAAAAATTAGAGGTGGCTCCTCAATCCTGACGTTCATAATTATTTAACCCTCTGCGCCAGAGGTCGCATTTTTGTATTCATTCTGCTGAATAGTAGTCTAATACCATTATTTTAAAATTACACTCAAATTAGATCAACTTGCATATTTATAACAATTATCTACATTATGTTATATAAACAAGAGGAATCATTTAAGTAAAATTTTAAACACTGAAAAAAGACGACAACCTCAGGCGGGAATCGAACCACGCACCTTCCGCATTCCGGGCGGCTGCCTTAACCACTTGGCTACCGAAGTCTGGCTTTCAACCGACAAAACCAACAAAAAAAATTTTACTTAAGTATATTTAAGCGTTAATAAAACGCTAAAATATAAAACATTAATCTATAAACGCAGCTTCATCCTAACAGAACGTTCAAATATTTGTAAAAATATTTCTTTCGGATCTCAGAGGTGAAAAACTTCTAAGATTTGATGAAGCAATGTTGACTAAAAACATAAGCATCAAGCACTGACAAATTTCGACGGTTGAAAGCCAGACCTCGGTAGCCAAGTGGTTAAGGCAGCCGCCCGGAATGCAGAAGGTGCGTGGTTCGATTCCCGCCTGAGGTTGTCGCCTTTTTAGTGTTTAAAATTTTACTTAAGTATATTTAAGCGTTAATAAAACGCTAAAATATAAAACATTAAAGAGGAATCATGATTAATAAAATCATTCAAAATTTAAATATTGGCTTTTTATTAATATGTTTATTTAGGAACATTTAACACAGCCGTCTTTAAAACATGTTTAAAACAACAAATATTAAAAAATCAACTAAATTATCTTAACAGTTCTGTTTTTCTAACATAAAATAATTAGGAAACAAAAAATATTAAAATTCGTTAGGGTAACTTAAAAGATAATCAGTCTTAAAATTCACTTTTACAGTCTTTACAAATTTGTGCTGCGCACTGCAGGCAGATAGGTTTTGCGCAATTACAACATGCAAATCTTGTTTGTCGTTTCAATTTGCTTGGACAAATACGACACAGTTTCCTC
The DNA here is from genome assembly GCA_963921215.1 of Scoparia ambigualis. NCBI lineage: Eukaryota > Metazoa > Arthropoda > Insecta > Lepidoptera > Crambidae > Scoparia > Scoparia ambigualis. The sequence continues at coordinate 7,281,306 of OY992511.1, read as the reverse complement.
GAAAATGATGGTCGGGGCTCGTTTGGAGGCGGAGCTGGCATGTCATTTCCTTAAGCACGACGTAAAGTCAAGCGCAATTCTCTGGGCAATTTTTCACTGTAAACCCGCTCTTCCAAACTAGGTAGCACAAGTTCTCTTGCCAAATGCATTAAAAAGTCACCTCTTCTCATCTTTGCCACTTGACAATCACTATAGAATACATACGTTTTAACACCCGCTATGTCAAGTAATCTGTAAAAGATTACTTGTGGCCAACGCCGCGTTTTTCGCCCGCAAGAATATACAGCGCATTTCTTATCCACTTCATCCACGCCGGCTTTAGTTTAATTATAATCTATGATCATATTGATCATAGACGGTTTGCCAGTTACTTTATCGGTGCTAGCGCTATGATGACAAGTTGAAATGAGTGTCACCGCTTTATCTTTTTACGCACAAAAGACACTAATGTTGTATCCTTCGTAAAACCGTAGAGCGAACTTCCTACCACCCTATTTTTGCTAGGCTGAAACTCTTGTGGTATTTCGCGGTTTTTTTTGAGAGTACCTAAATATGTCAAGCCTCTTTGCAAGAAAACATCTACTAGTGGTTTGGAACGGATCCAGTTATCAGTTGTTATATTTCGATTGGTGTTCTCGGCTTTGCTAGTCTCAGAACTGACTGTGTAGGCACAGCCAGCTTTTTCTCTGTTTCGGTCAGTCCTTGTCCATCAGATCCTTTCCCATAGTAGATGTATGCGTTATAAACATAGAATTTTAGTGCATCACTCAAAATCATTATCTTGATCCTATATTTCGCTGGTTTTTTGGACATGTACACAATGAACTTACATCGTCCTTTAAAAGCCAGTAACATTTCGTCTATGCATGTGTACGGCCCAAGTGTATAATTATTTTGACAATTTTCAATAAATTGGTTGAAAAAAGGAGAAACAGGAGCAAGAGGATCTGTTTTTAAGCGTTCCTGTCAGTTATCAATGTTATCCAATCTCAAGCAATTTAGTAGTGTGTTAAATCTGTATTTAGACATTACGCACCTGAATATTTCGTGACCCGTTCCGTCAGTTGCAAAAAGGTAATTTGGGTCTGCATCATTACATTTGAAAACGGATGAATAATAAAATAGCCCAAGTAGTGCGCGAATCTCTATGGCTGTAGTATCTCTGAGCTCGTGTTTTGCAAAGTTAGAAAAACGGCGGCGATAGGCTGCTAGTTTTACATTTGAATAGGACACTAATGTATTGATCATTTCGTTACTAAAACTTTTTCCCAAAGTTTTTCAAAGCCAGGAAAGTGCATTTGCTCCGCGTTCTGTGGTGGTAAAGAAACAACATTACTTGCTGGTGTACGCGACGTTCTAGAAAATTTTACTTTAGACCACAGAAAACCATTTTTGCCACGATAACAATCCCGACTTGAAATTGACGTTTCCTCCTGTCTTCTTTCATTTAGTTATAAATGGTTCTGGTCCGGATTAATCTCCTCATTCAAACTTTCGTCTTCTTCTTCACCTCCTGATATTTCACTTTTTTCATGTATTTCCTCTTCAAAAACAAAATTTTGATCAGACACTTCGTCGTCGTAGACACTGAATTCATGGTTTTCGTCCTCTTCTAACCATTGTCGAATTTCTTGATCATCAAGGATGACAGCTGTTCGGTCGTTGATCTGCCATGTCTCTTGCAATCTAGGAACAAAACACTTTGATGAATAATTAATTTACTGACCACACGTATGTCAGACACTAAGGTCAGACCTCGGACCAAATATTACATGGACAGAGTCTTACGACGTTGCCGCTTTTACATACGTGTATCAAAGTAAAGTATTTGCATCTCTGTCTGTATGACTGTAGTGTGATATGAGTAAAACAGATAGTGAATGTACGTTTGGCAGCGACGCACTGTCGGTGTGAGACGTGTCATTTCATGACCGACTTCTCGGTCAAAACATTGCTGGATTGTGCGAAATAATAGTGAAATATTAAGAAATCTTAGTGTTTGTGATAATTGTGTAATATGCAATTGACATAATGTCTTGTTCAGCAGTTTATTGTTCGTCAAGAACAACAAAAGGAGGTGTGAAAGACCAGGAATTATCATTTCATACGTTAGTGATTTCTCATAATATGTATGCTTTACTATGAGTTTTTTGATAATTAAAACGGCAAAGCATTAATTTTTCTAATTCTAAATCATACTATATCGTACACTATTCATAAGAATCAGGTTTTAAACCATATTTAAATGTAATTTAAAGGCTTTGTTTTTGGCATAATGATTAGTGATGTACGTATTTGTGTATCGAAGCTTTATCGATATTAGTAATATTCTTTTTATTATTCTTTTTTTAGGTTCCCAAAATGCCCGGAAATAAGACGTGAATGGGTTAAAGCTATTAGACGTGATAACTGGGAGCCTACAAAATATTCAAGGCTCTGTTCCAAACATTTTAAAAAATCTTTTTTAAATTTTACAGTCGTAGTTCAAATTTGAATCTTAATAATATGGGCGGGAATATGAATAGTAAAAGGTATTGCTCTTCACTTTACCACACAAGTTATTATTTTTTATTTTTTTGTTATAATAGAAGGAGGAAAACGAGCACGCGGGTCAGAGGCGGGGAGAGTAATCTCCGCCGCCCATAGACACCCGCAACACCAGAGGAATCGCAGATGCGTTGCCGGCCTTTAAGGAAGGAATAGGTTTAAGAAAGGAATAGAAATTGTGAAGGGGGGGGGGGGGGAAGGCCTCCGGAGACCTCACTGGCCGAACGAAACACAACAGCACCTAGGGCTATTATTTCACGCCGGATATTAGGGTGTTACTAGACCAATCGATTGATGGTAGAATGGATTAGTCGACGTCGATCGATAGTTTCTACCAGACCACTCGATCGGTGTCGATCGTCAATCAATCATCAATCAATCATGGTTTACCATGATTAGTGTTATTTACGTAAACCACTATACATATAACTATTTCACGTACAGAACTGTTTTTAATGTATAATATACAAATATGGGCGTGGCCTACGTACATATTTTGACATATTTTGTTAAATGTTTGACGTTAGGTGTTAGAAAACACAAAACAGTGTCGCAGAAGACCCGCCTTTATGTGTACCAAATAAAATAAAATAATATCGACCGGTAGAATGGATTAGGTGTTAGATCGAGCTGTTTGATTAGACGCGCCGGCCGCTTCACTTTTTTTATAAATTTATTTCGTGCCCATGGATACTAGTCGTAATAATAGAGTTCATTGATTAAGCTTAAAGTTGATGATAATGAGTGATGATAATATGAACGTTTAAATACTAAATGATATTCCCCCCAAACACCTTGGGAAGCACTTTAGATTAAGCAACACTGAAAAAGGGGGGAAGGGGAGGGGGAGCCAAAGTGCAAAAATGCATAGTTTTCAAGATATTTTTATTTTGAGGTTATTTTAGGTTATTTTTAGGAAATAAAACATATAAACATATAACCCCCTCCATCCCCCACCCCCCAAGATATTTTTCAATGAAGCTAGTTTTCTGTTGTCTAATAAAAAAATAACCTCAAAATTCATGACAATCGCTACGCAAAAAAAAAACAAAACAAAAACCGCTGCTTAAAATGTCATTTGGATAAAATAAGCGATCGTTGGCTTTAAAAAACGGCCGCATCCAGATTCTCCTGCGTTTGCGTCTCCGTATTAATAGTACGAGCAACATCGTACTGGCCAAGAACAACGAGCCCTTTTCTGAATACATTTCAAAAGAAACTGATAGAATTTAGCCAGGGTTAATCGATCGACGTCGACCGAGCATCGATCGATGGGTTAGACGAACGGTATCCGTCGATCGATTAAAGCTACCACACCTATCGATCAACGTCGACCGACCGTCGTCGATCGATAGGTTAGTCAAACGGTATCCGTCGTACGATTAAAGCTACCAGACCAGTCGATCAACTTCGATCGACGTTGATGCCGTCGATCAACGATCGATCGATTGGTCTGGTAACACCCAGGGTGGTATTTACGCTGGGCGAGCCGGCCCAATGCGTGCTGCAACGCAGCGTGGCTCAACCACTCAGTCAGTGTCACTCATTTAACACCACCCAGGGGTTACGTGTAGGGTCTAAAGGGTAAACCTACGGACGTAAGTAACTTTAACCCCCAATTATAATAACGAACTAGGTACACACCACATTAAAGTGATTATATCGATAAACTAGTCACATCTTTAGTCACGTACACATATACGGATAGAAAGCTACACACTAACAAAAGACGGACACGCTAAAAATCCAAAGACTCTGTCCATTGTGATATTTGGTCCGAGGGTCAGACAGTATAGATTTATAAATATATTAGTGACAGTACGTCTGTCAGATACATCATTTGTTACTGACCTTACGTCCTGCAGATACCTCACAGCGATAGCTCCTCAAGTGCATACGTCGCGGCTGCCGTCGCCGCACTGCACTAACGAGTAGCGCGCATCCCCGTAGGAAGGTACTGAGCGGGTTAGAACGATACGACATGAATAAAACGATACGCCGCGAATAGGCAGAGTGGCAACGGCGCATAGTTTTGTGGTGTCTATTATACGTAACGACAGTCGCAGAGAAGCGTTAAGGATTATGGCAAATGGAACGCTGTGGTCTTCGCCTACTGTCCATCTTCTGTCTGTTGACAGTACTTCTTCTACTATCTCTGTTAGCTTTCACATTTGGCATGGCTGGTTTTGTGATGGGTACGATGTAGTTACAATGCAACTGCAAGCCCTTTGTAAACAACTGAACCTTGGAAACAGCCGTCATCGATTGTCACTTATTCTTAATAAACCTTGTCTCTATTAGCTTCCGCATTGGACATGCATGCCTCATATCAAGGTACCATTTGCATACTTTGTGGTGCCGGAGCAGCAATCTGCTGTGTAAAATAAATAATAGCGGACCAAATACACTTCCTTGCGGGTTCACCATCAACGATTTTATTGACGACTAGGGGAAGCCGGGGCAGTACGGGCACCTTAAGGGAGATCTAATATAAAACATATTTGAAAAGAGTTAGTACCAATTAAGCACAATCATTTGCTAATACCATTATTGTCATATAAATTAAGCAGAAAATATGTGGTAAATCTTTTATATTTTATGTTAAACAGGAGTTTATTGTTAAAGAATTTGCCCATATTGCCCCTTGTCTGGTCTGGTATAATGGGCATAAACGGGGCATAATGGGCATATAGTGATGAATGTTGGTTAAAACGTCTGTTCATTCAAAATAATATATATAATTAAAATATGACATTAATTAACAATGCTCAAAAATCAAAAACAATTAAAAATAAATTTTTATACTTTTTTTTTTGTTTTTGTCATAGATTTCGTATTGTTTCCTTCGTTCCTTTTATCTTTAGTTTTTTTATTTGGTTTTCTTCTAGGGCTTACCTATAAGCCCTACTTATAAGTAAGCCCTAGAAGCACTACTCTTTTTTGCACCTGTGCTTACCCTTAGGCATAATATTATCAGGTGACAGAACATGAAAAGAAGTGGAAGGAGTTGGGGGTGGAGTTGTTGGTGTGTGTGTGCGTGTCATGTGGCAGCTGATGACTTGTTGATGGGCCTGGAGATATAGTTTGGTTGACTGCTAGTTCCGGTGCTGGATCTTGTGAAACAGGCAATTCTGTATCAATAACGGGCAGATCTGAGGTGTCTGCAGCCAAAATATTATGATCATTATCTCCAAAAATATCTGGATTGATGGGCCATATTCCAGTCTTACGAAAGCCATTAACTGCAACAAGCATTGTGGCAGCTTTCATATAAGCATTGCAGAAAAGGCGAGCAAAAATTTATCCACAACAGACCGGGGCAGTATGGACATACTGCCCATTTTACCCCGTCCATAATACCCCAAAATTATAAAATTAGTAATGACCTACTCACAATATAACGTTAGCAATGAATTTATATTTTCACTGAGGTATTGCCTAATAACAAAGGTTGTAATAACTAGACATAGTTTGTATCTTAGAAGTATTAATGATGTAAATACGATCTACGCAAAATATGTAAAATTTATATCAAAACTACGAACTTACGTATATTTCTCACTATCGGCAAAGAACGCGCGATCACAGCGAAAGTACCTACTAATTTCCCTGGACGAGCGAGGCCTACTAAATGCGTTGCAACGAGTCGCGAGCGCATCGGTCCACTACTTCAGAGGGGTGAGGGGGTGCCCATATTACCCGCCTGCTCGTACTGGCTCGGCTTCCCCTACACGTTGGCATCGATTAGATAAAAAAGACGATATCCACTGCCTTGCGGGTCCTCTTATTGCAGATTATACTTATGTAACAGCTGGTTGTACGATAAATATGAGCCATATCACCTATAGTGCATGGATCTTAAGTACTTACGTTGTACTCCTTCTACTAACTGAACGAACGAATAATGACGATTCGTTATGCAACAGCACGCTACAGACAACTGAACCTTGGGAATCGCCGCCATCAATAGTCAGTTGTTCACACAGTGTCGCTCCATGATGACACGAAATGTCGGCCCCTTAGGAAATCAGAAATCCAATCGCAAAGTTCATTGGAGACGCCATACAATGTAAGCTTGTTTGAACACTATGCTGTAATTTTTAGCACAGTTTTTTAGGTGACGGCTTCGATCACATACAGGATGTTTTTTATCTGTGAACATATTTTTTTAATTATAGAGTAACTTAATCTAGAGCTACAGATTTAATTAAATTTTTTTTAACACATTGAGCGTCATGTGTACCGTGAAAAATAAAGAAACTATAATTGAGTAAAATTTTAAACACTGAAAAAAAGACGACAACCTCAGGCGGGAATCGAACCACGCAACTTCCGCATTCCGGGCGGCTGCCTTAACCACTTTGCTAACGAGGTATGGTTTACAACCGTCGAAATTCGTCAGTGCCTGATGCTTATGTTTTTAGTCAACATTGCTTCATCAAATCTTAGAAGTTTTCACCTCTGAGATCCGAAAGAAATACTTTTACAAATATTTGAACATTCGGTTAAGATGAAGCTGCGTTTATAGATTAATGTTTTTATATATTTTAGCGTTTTATTAATGCTTAAGTATACTTAAGTAAAATTTTAAACACTGAAAAAAGACGACAACCTCAGGCGGGAATCGAACCACGCACCTTCCGCATTCCGGGCGGCTGCCTTAACCACTTGGCTATTGAGGTCTGATTTTCACCCGTCGAAATTTGTCAGTGCTTGATGCTTATGTTTTTAGTCAACAGTGATTCATCAAATCTTAGAAGTTTTCACCTCTGAGATCCGAAAGAAATATTTTTACAAATATTTGAACATTCGGGTAAGATGAAGCTGCGTTTATAGATTAATGTTTTTATATATTTTAGCGTTTTATTAACGCTTAAATATACTTAAGTAAAATTTTAAAAACTATAATTGATCAAACATATTCACCAAAATACCGTTAATCATTGTCAATCGACCAGGACCGCGCAATTGAACTCTGACACATTACGATACCACATGATACCTAAGTGAGGTTACCTTCACGTCACGTTACACGTGACCTTTCGTTCGCCCGGTATCCAAAGGTTATATTTTATTGTACCGGACAAATTAATTAAATAATGAATAACAAATAATCTCTCCCCCCTCCCCCTCACAATTCCTACTTCTTCTTCAAAGATCCTAGTCCTTCCTGAAGGTCGGCACCGCATCTGCGACTCCTTTAGCTATGCGTAACTTGTGAGCTTGAGACCCGACTGCTCGTTTCCGTCCTTTTCACATAAAGGACTCTTCGTGACAGACAAGGGGATAAAAAGCCGTACCAAGTGCGAGTCGGAGTCAAGCATGAAGGGTTCCGTACGGAACCCTAAAAACGTTGACGGCTATTGCACTGACGGATTATTTCACTTTTTTATATTCATTATGTAGTTTATGCATCTCGTTCTCAGAATAATAACTAAATATGATTCTATGATCTCGTTTCAGCTTACTTCACATTCGAGACTGACGCCAACCCAACCCTGAAAGGAGGTCCGCTGCTCGGCGAATACATATTTGAACAGATGCATTTCCACTGGTCTGTGGACGACTTCACCGGGTGTGAGCACGTGCTGGATGGCCACGGGTGAGTTGTTTTTTATCATCAGCCTATAAGCTTCCTTCTGCTTGGAACAGATCCGGGAGGTTGGATCATATACTCTGGCACAATGCGCGTTGGTTGGTTTCAAAGACTACCAACTTATAACAACATGTAATCACGACTATTTTCTCTGGTGGGCTAGTCAGGGACCAGGCAATGAATACCGCAAAAACAGCCTTCTGTCATAGTCCACGTTTCACCAAATAGCAACTGCTCAGCGTGACAGGTGGTGAGCCCATGCGCAGTATTTAGTCCGTTAGTCGCCTTTTACAACACCCAAGGGAAGAGAAGGGGTGGTAGTATTCTTTTAGTGAGCCGCTACGCAAGGCTCTAATGACACAAACCGGAAACAACGACTTTACGTGTCTTCCGAAGTAAGTACGGGATTCCTTTAATTACATAGTCTAAATAAATTGTATCGTTGCATTGGTCTGTGGGTCGCTTATACCAACAACTTTAGTAAATAATAGTCTTACGACTTAGTCTGGCTGATATAATTTCAATAGGATTGTTCTGTCGTTCTAATCAGTGATCAGCCCACATCTACTCACCGCCGAGTTTAAGCCTCTTTTACACGGCATTTTTCTTTGTCATGTGCCAGCCTGAACCTTTGCTTTGCGACAATTTTGACAATGCTCACATATATAAGTATTAAACCGGGATTTAATGTAAAATTACTTAGTTAAGTCTTCCCCACACTTTCTTTTATAGGTACTCGACGTTTCGACCGAGTTGCACAGATCGTGGTCACGGGTTGACTGAAGTTCAAAATGTTTGAATTCCAAACTTGCGTCACAGAATAATATACAAGCTTGCGTCAGCCCGCGGCCTATAGACCTAGAAATACGTAGATAGTCTAAGGGCGCTTTAATTTTTAGGGCTTTTTCACGTTGGGGCACCGGGATGGATCATGTTATATTTGCTGTCCCTTGAATATCACATATAGAGTCTATACTATTGAGACGCACACACGCACACGCACGGCTGCGGTCCGTTTGTCGTACGTAGGCCAGAATACCCAGGTCTTTAATAATAAATAGTCTGTTTCAAGTGTAACTTGAACCATGTTGGTCCTGCTCTAAACATTTTAATTGAAAGCAGCCTTAATCCTGCAGCCACCGAACTGGTGGTCAGCCCGATTTACGCGCTTCAATTATCTAGTATGAATTGTATGGTTGCACAAACCACTTTAACAACTTTTACAACGTAACGTTATTATATTTACCCACAAAAATATTCTGTGTACGTACTTACATAACATGTAAAGGTGATTAAAAATTTTGCTAACTATGTTTTGCTATGCATAAATATGCATAAGGTGTATAGAAAATAAATGTAAGTAATTATTTCAATATGTATTCAGTGCGATACCAATAAAATCAACAGTTAGAAATAAGTCTAATAGGGGCCGATTTTTCAATTGTCAGATAAAAGTTATTAGTTTGTTAGAGTATAACACAACCATTTTGGAATGTATTGTCAAATCAAGGCTTTTCATTTTTTTCAAGGTTATGTCGCATCAGTGCTCAGGTATGGTCTCCTGCTGTGGGGAAAATCTTCTGATATTGAAGGAGCTTTCCTGGTACAAAAAAAATGTATCCGAGCTGTTTGTGGTGTCGGACCACTGACTTCGTGCAGGCCTTTATACAGTTTGGAATTCTTACCTTAACCTGCTTATATATTTTAGAAGCAGAAAATTTTGTGAGAAGCCATCCTCATCTTTTCAAAAAAATATCTCAGGAAAGCAAATTTCAACGCCGAGATGTTACAAAGTTAAGAAATCCTTTATGTAAGGGCTCTCTTTACGATAGGAACTGCGCTGTTTTTACCGTGAGGATTTATAATCACATTCCAAGGATCATTCGGGAACTGCCGGTGCGCTACTTCAAAAAAAATTAAAAGAATGGCTCCTTGAAAAGTCATTCTATAGGTACGTTTGATGAGTGTCTTTCTCAGTAAAGGTATTCCTTTGGGTTGACATTGTGTTATTGTTTATTATGTTACTAACTTTTATAATTTTGGTTTTTTTACTGTTATTTGATTAATTTATTATTATTTTACTACCATTATTTTTTATTTGATTTAATTGACCCTAAAAAATTACATCTTTTATTTTAATGTAATTGAATATGTCTTAAATATTGTGTCAATTACGATTATTTTGCAATCAACTTTAATTCATTTGCATACTCTTATGGGAGTGGAACATTATAGTACATAATATAATTCTAACAACTGTAACATACTATGTTCTTGGCAAATAAAGAATCAATTCATCATCATTTCATTTCATTTCTTTTTTGACAAGTTACATTTTAAGTTGGACGCGTTATACTTTATCAGATGGATACGTTTTATCTCGGGATTGAAAAAATAGCTCTATAACTACAATAATTTATCTAAAAAGTCTGCTTCTCTGACGGTGGGAATAATTTAAAACTATGTAAAGCTTTTACCAAAATCACTTTAAAAGTAAAGTTGCCCTTAAAAGAGATGTTATGGAAATAGCACTTGAAAATACACCAATTTTCGCTTTTCTGGGAACTGCTATTACAATTGAGATAGGTACTTACCTAGACAGGTTTCCCGGTTAAATTTTCTGTGAGCCGGCGTTATTTTGTTAATGTTTAGGTATTTTATCTCATTCTCAATACGTACATGGTTTCTATGTTTATAGTATTTGCAGCTTTGTACAGAACAGCTGTTTTTTTTAATACCCTCCACACTGGCCCCCAGTAGTTTGGAAGATGTTAAACGAACGCCATCTTACAACCACAACCACACACAACCGAGCAGTGGCTTTACGTACCTTCCAAAGCGCGGAGCAGGATTTTTTTTTATTTGTTGATTTATTTATATTACCTTCTAATGACCCTGAATTCCGAAAGTTGCTTATCTGGCGATCGCAAACCGTACGACTTACGGCCGAATTAATAACCGATCCTAAGATAGAGATATGCCTATTTTGGATTTGTTACTAGGCAACTGTTGTTATTTCCCGTAATATAATAGAAATATTTAGGCAACAAATCTAAAGTAGGCCTATCTATATCTCGTGATCTGTTATTAATTACGTCCGTTAGCCGTTATTCCATCGAGCTTCTCTGTTGGTTTTACAACAAATATATAAATAGGTAATATCCGCAAATTTTTCATCATTTCAGGTACGCGGCGGAATGCCACTTCGTTCATTATAATAGTAAATATCAATCGATGGAGGCTGCTGTGGGGCACCCTGATGGTCTGGCAGTGGTTGGTTTCCTGTTTGAAGCTGTCAATGCCCCCAATCCACGATTCGACAAGCTCATAGAAGGATTAGAAGGAATTAGGAGCATAGAGCAAGCAGTTCGCGTTTCTTCAGGTAAATTATTAGGATAAAGAGCATTTCAGTTTGCAGTCAGTGATTATTCTTAAAAGAGTTAATTACTCTTAAAAAAGTTAGTAATCCATTTTTCGCTTCAAGCCTTATTTAGTGGAATAAAACTACAGAACAGTACCTATCTATTCCGTAAAGAAAACGCACGTTTAGCCGTAAAATGTTCTAGTGGAATTATTATATTGTTATTAACTACCAGAATTGGTACCTAACTTAATTAATAACAGAAGCAATTATACAGAAAAAAAATTGTGGCAATCTTGGAAGAAATTGTAATCAATTAACTAACCATCATCTAGCAGCACTTTCTAATTGAGCTCAGGACTAAACAAAGACACATATATGTTGAGTCTGGCTCATAACTTCATTTATGCCTAAATGAAATCAAAATTACATAAAACAATTTTATTCTAAAAACAAAAGTATCAACCTAATTAATATAAAAGACTTAAGTACAGGACTGATACAGCCCGATTATAAAGTTGGAGCGAGGCTAAGTATAGCGTGAACACATACGCGACAGAAATTCTGTAACAATTAAACGCAGAGTGCTTAGTGAAACTCGCAATTCTGTATGAACACTCACTGTGTATTATTTTATTTACAAAGCGAAGAATAGGCTGTAAGCACTTTTGATACGAAGTTGACATTAAGATCAAATCACAATTCGCTGCACAATGAAAGGAAGACTGTCAAAAGCATAGTTAGTTATTTGTTTAATTTAACAAAATAATTTCTGCAAGATACATTTTGCGTTTAGAAGTACTTTTAAAACAAAGTAATAATTTGTAGTAGATTTTGGTTGCTAGATATCTGGTCGCTACCTAACGTAGGTACTCGGTTTGGTAGAATGTTAAGTCTGCCTAGCTTCCCCCATTTAAATATGTTTTCAACAATGTTGGTCGCATCATTGTGTAGTTAATGTTAGCCTCTTTCCTCGGTAGTTGAGGATTCTGGGTGAAATACTATTGGGTTTTTGTGTTATATTTTTCATGTCAATGTTATATAACTTTTTTTAGATACGCTTTCTTGGATGGACTCATCAGACTTGCAGGAGAGTAACTACGTGACATATAAGGGCTCACTAACCACACCACCCTACACAGAATGTGTCACCTGGATAATATACGAGAAGCCAGTGCCCATCGGGGCAGAACAGGTAATTAGAACCATACCGTATAATTGCTTAGAGCATAATTACAAAGCGCAATTGTAATTAATTAATAATTAACAATAATTATCGAATGAATGTCGTAGATTTAAAGAAAGTTTCTGTATTTATACATACAGAAAAATACATGAAACAAAGTACAGCGCTAACGCGATTTTAAAAATCTTCTAACTACTTCATAAACTAAATAAAATGCTGTTTTTATTTTGTTTAATCGATTATAAAAAAAACGAATTCGTAACATTTTATCAAAGGCTATACTTGTTATTTTTTTGTTTACGCTAAAACTTTTCCATAGTGATTATCCCTTCTGAGGCATTTCATAGAATCCCCATCTTTAACTTTGTAATTTACTGCTGAAAGAGTAAAGTGGAAAGTTCTTACAAACGGACTTGTGGATTAAAGTTTGGGAGACGGGATTAGATCCTTGAAAATAAACATTGCAATTCATTATATTAATTTTAGATAAGACCTAAGAAATTGCAGCTTAAGCTGTATCACAAGGGGCTTACAATAAACTACATTTTTTATTTTACTTATAAAACTAAAATGGCGCGGAATCATGATTAAGTAATTGTTCCTTGCTAACGTCCAGAAGGTTTTCTATTGAGTGTATGTGCCCTTAAGAAATTGTTTGTCCTTTCGGTGTTTTACGTCGATTGTACTAATGATGTCACATTTTTGCAGCTGGGGCTCTTGAGACAGTTGGAAGGGCCTGACCGAAAGCCGATTGATAGAAATGTGAGACCAACCCAACGGCATCCACCTGGCCACTCGGTCATTTACGTTAAGCAAGTAAAAGCAAAGCTATGACGACATTATCTAGTAATAAATTTGTACGAAGTACTTCTGTGTTTTTTACTATCTATCCCAAATGTACGTACTACTTTACCTAGTTAATTAATGTGATCATAAATCGCTCTCGCAACGGACTACTCAGCCACCAAAAATGTTGTCTGTCAGGCACTACACCGTGAATAGTCAGTAAAGACGTAACACTTTTAATTTCATAAAACTAAAAAAGTAGGTGTTGTGTAAAGCATTTAATAGTGAGAGTTATAAAACACTATCGTTATAATTATTGATATTCAAATACCATTTTAAAATTCGGCAGTGCAATCATGTAGATAACACACTTTTGTAAACTGCCTTTATTTAAATTCGGCAAAAGTCAAAATCGATCCACTTGTTTAAATCGATACTGCTCAGCACACCAGCACACGTTTCAATGGTTGTGGCTACGTGTTCATAGGTATACAAATAGAACAGATTACGCATCACATTAACTTTATGTGGATCTGAATTAGTCTCAGATTGAATTTTACTACTACTAATTTTATCATTTGCTGCAATCGATTCGCTTCTTACGCTACTCATGTTTAGAGCACGTTCATATTCAAAATCAAACATATCTGCCATTCTACCTAATAGCCATTTCATTGCACGATATTTCTGTTTCAATACATTTTCACTCTCATACCATGGTTTCAGCAGTTCGCTGTGAGATTTTCTCAAAAGTTCATAATATTTCATTCTATCGTCGAATTCTTTTTCCATCATTTTTAGCCTCCAAGATCCAATCGACAAATCCCAGTTTTCACCAGGATTCATTTCCATATAAAAATCATTCATTTTCATGACTTCTGTTTGATGATAGAAACATACGGGATTCTTCATTGTAAATATTTCAGCTTCCAAAAACAGCTCCTTGTAAGGATATATTTGAGGCTTTACAGTCGTCGATTTTGTAACTATATCATTAAGTAAAGAAGACACGATGTTAGTTATCGCCTTTCTGTTAATCTTAGTTTTTAGAATAGCCACTTTCCATTTAATTTTTTCTAAATCTTCAACTGAATCAGCATTGAGATTTATCACTAACCTGTCAGTCAAAGTATCAAAAAAGCAAATATTACAAAAACTGAGCTCCCAACTCTCACTAAATATTCCTGGTTTGTCAGACACAAAAGTAAATAGTAACACTTTAGATTGTCCAGGTGAAATAACGTCTTCATTCTTATTGAAAAAGAATACTTGATCATACTGTTCTTCAGATATAAATGGAATATTTTTCTTTATTTTTCTCCAACAGTATCTTAGTGTAACTGTTCCCAGATTTTCTAAATACAATTTGGACCTCCCAGCCCTTTTAACTGGAATTTTGAAATAATAAGTCCAGACAGTGCAATCTTCATGCCAACTCTCGTTTTTCATATTATCTAAAAACGTTAGACATTGATCTGGTATGTCTTTAGAAATAACAGTATTGTTAATTTTAAGGGCGTAGACTGTTGTTATTTCAGGGCCAGAAATGTATTCGGTAAGTGTTATTGAAGGTAGATTAGGTTTTTTCTTCTTTGGTGGGTTTGGCTTACCACCGTGCACCATCAAATCTCGAATATCTGGTCTGAAAATTAAAATCAAGTTGGTTAGAGAAAACATTGCAATAAGTAGTTAAAAAAATAAGGAGTATTTAGACAGTTTAACGAGATAAACATAAACCTGAATGGGTCTATTTGCTTTATTGATTTACTCAGTTGTTGTTCCTGTTTTTCTCTGTACTGCGTGTAATCATTTTCAAGTTTATGACACTGTTTACGCTGTGGTTGCCCACAAATTCCTTTTTCAGTCTCTTGTATATATTGTGGTACACCTATATGCTCTATAATCTGGGGAGTACCCATTTCAGCTGGCGTTCTTTTAACTTCATAAACAGGTTTACAAAAGCAAGGCTGTTTTAATCTTAACGGTTGATCCCATGGCCCTCCTCGAATAGTTGGCTTTGGATCTATTTGCGCATGCTCTAAAGCAGTTTTTCTTTCTTTATCTTCCCGCACTTTTTCTAGCAGATTCATTGTAAGGTCTGCGGGATGCCTGTTCGTCAATGAAGCTAAGTTCTTAGTCTCCTCTTGTCTAATCTTGATCCACTTCTCCCAAACAAGTAGCTCATGATCTGGTTCAACGGTTTCGGTTATTTTAATTATCTCTTTAATTTTATGCCTTTCTTTGTTAATCATTTTGATAGTGTATTATTGATGCCAACAACAAAAGTAAGAAATTTGCTTGCACTAGGTATAATTTTATATTTTTTATTAGATTTATAATTTTTAGATAGATTTATCTCAGGTAATAACTGACGAAGTTTTGACAAGTTTTGACATTTTTTTGACGTCGTTTCACGTAGATAGAGAACTATTTTCCTAATTGCTTTTGGGACACCATAGATTCATGAACTCTAGATTATTATTCTATGCGTCTACCATGACCTACTAGATTTTTCTTGTTTATGCTAATCCACGAACGTAGGTTCATGGCTTGTAGCAAAAATTAGGTAGTTGATAGGCTATCATGAAGTTAATAATATAATTTTATTTATTTTCTAAAAATCAGTACTTACTGAGCTTTTTTTTTTTTTTATATAAGAGGGAGGCAAACGAGCAGGCGGGTCACCTGATGGAGAGTAATCACCGCCGCCCATGGACACCCGCAAAACCAGAGGAATCGCAGACGCGTTGCCGGCCTTTAAGGGAGGAATAGATTTAAGGAAGGAATAGGAATTGGGAGGAGGGGGGGGGGGGGGAAGGGGCCTCCGGCTTTGAAGACAAACGACGTAGTGGTCTCGAAGATGATCCGAAGGAACCGCTGCGAACAGTCATTCTTAACACGACACGAGACCTACGCGACGCGTAGTAGTACCAATTGTCTATGGTAGTACATATTAGTGCAACAAGTGTAGATGGTGATGTCGGGGCAGCAAAGCCCACAGAAAACTTTACAGAAAGATCAGCAAGGTCTAATTCAGCACATCTTGAGTTTAGATACGAGTAGATAGCAGAGAATATATATATATTAAATATATATATTCTATAAATATATATATATATATATATTAAAATTTTAATATTTGCTTTATTTCCAATTTTTGTATTTGTATTTTGTATTTGTATATATATATATATATATATATATATATATATATTAAAATTTTAATATTTGCTTTATTTCCAATTTTTGTATTTGTATTTTGTATTTGTATATATATATATATATATATATATATATATATATATATAATAGTTACTGTTCTAAAAGGCAATGAAGGTACAGAAAACATAAATCTCAGAGTTTGGATGTAAAGCTCAGTAGGCTTACTATTGAAACACAATTGCATTAATCAATTTCCAATTATAAATCTAAAAAATGTCAAATGGCACTTTTGTAAGCGACAATAGCGCCACATTGGAATTAAATTGCGTGGAAATTGATTGAACAAATTATTATCGAGATGGTGAACACTTGCCTGCGATGTGCAATAGGCGACCGGGTTAGAGCATTAGCTTTAACGCAACTGGAGCCATATTCGCGCTCTAGTATATCTCTCTAAGAGCATATCACACTAAATTTCGTTAAAAACACACGTTCTAGACAAACCTAAAATATGTTATTGTTTAAAACCCAAGGATTTACAATCAATGTAATTATGTAATTAAATGGCTTTTTTATCTATCCCTTGTTTTGTGCGTGTTGAAACTATAATTATCTAGTTATTATTTTAAAAGTTATAAAGTAATAAAGAGTCAGCGAAAATGGGGCCCTATCGCTCCGGTAGGCCCCTATTTTCGCTAAAAGTGTGATTGCCCCGTGGTATATAGTGGTTTAGGGCCATGAGAACGTATGAAGGCTCAAAAGACGCAAAATTTGAATGGCTTTCAGAGGGTAAAAAAATTTTAAATTTTTGTAAAAGTCGAAAACTTATTCGAAAATTGAAAAAAAATACAAAAAAAAACCTTGATTTTTAACACCTTCCCTCGGAATATCTTCGATATCTCATGATCGAAATCGAAAAACTGAGAGAGACGCCATGAGATATTGAGACGGGGAATATTTTAAGTCTTATACTTTTTTTTTGTGGGAGTGATAGGGGGGGCGGTATGCTCCCCCTTAGCGGCGCGTGGAGCGTCGCCGTGCGGTATTACTCGGGCGTCATAGCCCTGTGGAACTTCGCAGCTTTGAGATACGAAGATCTATTAGGACTTAATAGACGCGGAAAATTAAGGGCTTTAGAATAATATAAACAAATTTTGGAAGTCGATTATTGCTTTTGAAAATAAAAAAAAATCGAATAAATCTATGTTTTATACGAAGATCTATTAAGACTTAATAGACGCGGAAAATTAAGGGCTTAAGGGAAAAGTCGATTATTTTTTTTGTAAATAAAAAAAAATTGTTCATTAATAATCTATAATAGCTAGGTTCATTTTCAATGCCCTTTCAAGTCGTGTAGAGCCTAAGATCATGGTTGAATGATCTAAGTGAAGAGCACGACATATACCTACTTATTATATGTCTGTGATTTTTTCAAGTACATTTGATGTGAAACCAAAAACCACCACAAAAAAAATTGAATTTCTCTATGACTGGCACAAATTTATAGTTCTAAAATCTAAACATCATGTTGAGTTGATCATAAGTAAACATTTAAATGAAATATTCAAAAAATACTTAAAATTTTAGTGTAGCAATGCAACTAACTGTAGCAGCACAAACAGGTACATTGAGCTTTATTTTTGCACAACTAATAATTTACTTTGTAACTTCTTTGAAACAAAGCACTGTAAATAAAGTGCAATAAATTTTCGGGATAGGCTAACTTTGTAGATAATTTGGATGATAATTAAAATGTTATTGCTGGCTTTGCTTTGAATATGAATTTCTGAAATATTAAAAACCTACACCAAAGTCTCCAGAATTTTGGTCATTGATCCAGAGACTGTATTAATTATATTAATATCAGTCAATTGTGCTGGTTTCTTTGCCAACTAGAATATATGAAACTGTTTGTAAATTGTTATAAATAAAAATTATGGTAATAAATATTCTGATAATTCTGTATATGGCATTGCTTTATTTTTATGTGTATTTATATCGCTCAACTTCAGACGAAATTGTCGACATAAGTTAAATATTTATGTACCTCCGTTGCTCTTGTTGAACCAAGGAACATTTGCCAATAGGCTCTCAGAATGCAATTTTGTGTAAGCTGTATGGTTGGTTGAAAGCTCTAAGGCTGTATGTCATACGGGATATATACACACATATACATACGGGATGTTAAGATAGAAGATAGAATTTCAGATTTAAGTTGGTTTGGAGTTTCTCCTTTAGAAAAAAATACATAATTTGTCTCTGCATTGGTCAATGTAGTTCTTCCGTGTAAGTTGATGTGAAAAACAGAATGTTGACAGAGTTAACATGTTTTTTTACTTGTTATTATGGTTGACTTATTTTGGTACTCTATGTAAGCTCAGTCTGTAAATGTACTTGGCTTTGTTGGTGATCTAATAAATATATAAATAAGTAAATAGGTATCACTGATTTTAGAAAATGGTACGTAAAATAATAGCTGTATTAAATTAATTCGTCAGATGAGGAGTCAGCACCAAAAGAAGAAGAAAAATATGTGCCACCATACGGTACCAACTTATGGATTCAATACTGGAGTGAATTCGAGGGTCACCTCCCCACCCCCATAGACGTGTCCATTACGGACGCCATCAAGTACTCATGCCCGGAGATGAAGTGGTACAACTTCGATGTATTCCCCCATAAAATCAAAATGACCAATACTGGTTTTACTGGTAAGAGGTAAATAGTGTAAAATTATTCTTGATTCAATGATTCCTTGGAGATCTATACTTACGTTAATACGGCAGCTGTTTCTGCATTCGATGGTAAATAGCGTAGGAACGTAGGAGTACCTACTGCGAGCTTTATTACTACATTTCGGTCGCATTAACGTCAACTAGAACAACCAACGATTTTTGATAACATTATTTGTTACGTCCTACCAAAGGCTTATAAAAATCCTACTGGTCTATCAACACTAACCAAATCCGGGTTATTTTGTGTCCTAGTTATTATGTAAACGACCTGCAGTATAAATAACTATCTATCGATGGTTTTGCCTAGTAACATCAAATTTTTTATTTAAGATCTACAAGCTAGCAAATGATGTCAAATCATCTCACTATAGTCGGCAAAACGACAGATAGATAGGATATTAATTTCGGCGTAAAAGTATCATCCAAAGCGCAGATGATCTTGATTTAATTAAGTCTGCTAACGTATCCGAGAATCCGCCTTTGCGGATGTTGCAAAGCGAAAGCACCTGAAAACATTGAACTGGAAACAATAGGTATGTGCAGCTCAATCATAAGAGAAGTCATCCGGATAATGGAAGTTGTGGGTTTGTCTCTAACCGAGAGTCACGTTTTGCTAATATGGCATCGTTATAAGCTTGTTACTGTCCTAAAATAAAAATAGAACTTGAATAAAGACGAAAAAATTCCAGATTAGATTGGTTTTTTTAATGCTTGTTTTGACAAACCCATTGAAAGAACAAACGCATTCACTTGGAATTTTAAATTAGATTTAACCATACTAATTTCACTTCGCAGTAGTACTAGGTACAAAATGGAAAACGGAGCGGCCTTATTTGGAAGGAGGGCCGTTTTTAGAGAAGCACGTGCTCTCGCAAATCCACTTTCACTGGGGCGCTGACATGATGGAAGGCAGCGAACACACAGTTGACAAACGACGTCACCCTGGGGAAATGCAGGTTTGGTATTTGCACCATTTTTTCAACATTGAATTTTGGAGAATTTAGAGTTTTTTCTCGTAGACTTATTTTGTTGCGGCGTTTTTGAGTGACATCAGAGGACGCTATTGGCTGATGAAAATGGGATATTTGTTGCTTTTACTTTTACAAATTTAAATGTATAAAATGTTTCATATTTTTAGGACAAAATAGTGACCACAGCGGAATTAGACACGACTAGACGAGATAATATAAAAGTTACGTGGCTCCATTTCAATATCGCAATACAATATTGCAATACCGTTTAAGTACACTACATTGCTTTACTAGTTTGCTTACTTAAAACAAATTTTAAAATAATCAAACTAGCAAAGCAATATACTTTCGTTTACGTCTTCGTGGCAGAATGGTTTATTAAAGTGATGGACATAACCAGTTTTACGGAGCCATGTATTCGTTACCTATTCAGTTGTTATAGCAAGAAAGAATAGTTTTTTTGAGGACTTGAGGCCTCAAAAACTGGTGACCTATTTATGGTGAAGACCCTTATAGACAGTCAGTTAACTCGTCAGATTGTGCGTGACATTCAACGTTGTAGGTCGTCGTCATTAGTCTAGATCTTTTTTCTGGCATTATTGCTGCCAGCTGCATAATTATGGCCTTTTCATTTCGACAATGATTCTCTACCCTTAGAAGGCAGTGGCGAAATGTAAACCACAATAAAAAACTCATTTACTTATATTAAGATGCCGCCTATTTAGGGTTGAACTTATGTAGCCGAAAAATTGGGGAAGTTTTAGGGCAGCTATCGCTCCCTCAGTGGTGTTTCCGTACAAGCTAATAAATTCTTCGAAATAATTAGAAAAATCTGAAAAACACAACGTTGGACTTATTATGTTTAGCTCGTTGATATTAATGGTATACTATTTTTCAGGTTACTTTCTTCAAATCAGAATATATGACGCAAGAGGAAGCTCTACGTCATAACGATGGCGTTGTTATGATTTGTTATATAATTAAGGTAATAATCGTTATTGTTTCTTATAAACACCTACTTCTTCTTAAATGTGTATGAAAAACTTCAAACATACAATATAATGGTTTGGTAATTATACTCTTGAGACCTGTCTGCTCAGTTTTTAAGTCTTCTAACTAATCTTCGCCATTGTTTTTATACAAAGTAACATTAGTATCAAAAATTCGAGTAACAAAAGTTTGATGCATAAGTGGCATTACCCTTTCGTACTTTTCCAATAATATGAAATTCTAAAATTCATTAGGTACTAAAAGTTTTATTTAGATTTGGTAGGTATGTTTTACGGTTGTGATACGTATGTAATAAGATTGTTTCATTAACCATCTAATAAATTTCTTATAACTTCTTTAATTGAGACAAATTCAAATAATTATTATTATTAGTATTATCGAAAGCTTTGGCATGATTTTCTTTATTTTTATATAACCAGACGTGTTTTTGAATAATCTGTGTAACCATTACTCTGTTCTGCGGAGCCCGCTTACAGCAGCAATATTTATAAACAGTTAAATAATATAATAAATAAAATAAAATAAATTTATTTTCGCTCACACCAATAATCTAGCCCAAGATAAGCTTCTTTTGAAACTCGTTATTGATAAATATTCATTAACATAGAAAAACACCTAGACCCGAAAACAATTTAGAAAAACAGTTTTCTCTAAATTGACCGACCGGGAATTGAACCCCGGACCTCAGTGATGGCGCGACGCCAGGCCCGGCGCGTTAACCACTGGACCACGGAGGTCGTTAAGTTAAGAACTTGTTACCTTCAAGAAATGAACCTACTCTTTTCTCAAAGGCCGCCAATGCGTCTGCGGTTACATACTCTGATATAGCGGGTCCATGGGTTGCGGTATTTCAAGCACCACTTTTATACAAAATATGATGAGCTGTAAATATCAAACTTTTACAACCATATTATTATTAAATTACCTACTAAACCTACATATTTTCAGCAGTTACATGCGCTATGATCACGGATGTGGGTACTGAATTTTACGAGGGATACGGTACCTTACAACACCCCAAAGAGACATAAACATACAATATCATCAGAACAATTTTACTACTTCACTAACGTCTATAATAATATTATTGAACACGCAGACACGTTTTCTCTATTTAGTATTAGCAATTTGTCTTAAATGGCATTAGATAGGCTATTTTGCCGCATTGTCTTTGCCATAAAATTTCTTGTGTACAAGGTGTTGATGATTTCACACCTATTGAAAGTAGAAATATATATGATGTCTCTGATAGCCTGGTGGCCTCAAACATAGAATAATATCTAAAGCATAGAAGGAGTCCAATTGAGACTCGTATAGTTGTCCTATTTTTTCAAATGGGCCATTAACATTGAAAGAAAAGAGAAAATAAGTTAACAAAAACGTCAAAGGTCCAACGAAAAGAAAACCGGTCACCATTTAAGATACCGAATTTAAAAGCCCTAAAAATTTTGGGAGTTCAAGTTACTCGCGTCCGTAGGTATACCCTTGAGTGGTAGAGCCACGCTGCGTTGCCGCACGCATTGGGCCGGCTCGCCCGGGGTAATACCACCCTCTCACGTATATCCGGCGTGAAATAATGGCACCTGGTGCTGTTGTGTTTCGGCTAATGAGAGTTCCGGAGGGAGGCCCCTTCCTCCCCCCCCCCCCTCCCTCACAATTCACAACTCCTATTCCTTCCTTAACCCTATTCCTTCCTTAAATGCGACTCCTCTGAATTTGCGGGTGTCCATGGGCGGCGGTGTTTGCTCTCCATCAGGTGACCCGCCTGCTCATTTGCCTCCTTCTAATATTAAAAAAGCGACTTATACAAATGTAATTTAAATGTTTTTTTTTACAATAAATGGGCATGTTCTTGGCCACTATCTTATCCGTAGGATTAAGAAAAGGCCGACGATGGAGCGAGCTTGCCCAGAAGCAGCCTATTCAGGCGGGTTTTAAAGATGTTGGGGCTATACGCACTCGGGAACACAGACGCTCGCAGGGAATTCCATACCTTGGCTGTACGCATTATGAATGATGACGAATAGCGCTTGGTGCGTATGAGTGGAATATCAACTAAGTAAGGGTAGTAACCCGCCGTACGTCTGGACTCCCGATAGTAGAAAGGGTACGGTGCAATAAGCTCGTGTAGCTCAACAGCACACTCTCCGAAGTACAACCTGTTAAATACCGACAAGCAAGCCAATGAGCGACAGTGAGCGAGACTGTGAAGCTTGGTTTTCACAAGCCAGAAAACTTATAGGCTAACCTTATAAGTTTAGCCTATCAGTTTTCTGGCTCTGCGTTCCACCGAATCGAGCGCGGCAAGATGATATTTTGCTGAGCCGTCCCAAAGGTGGCAGCAATACTCCATGCACGACCGGACTTGTGCTTTATATAGAGTTAGAAGCTGTCCCGGCGTGAAATATCGCTTAACTTTATTTAGAACACCCAGCTTTTTGGCCGCAGTTTGAGCCTTGATTTCGATGTTGTCGCCGAAGTTGAGATTAAAGGTCAACTTCATGCCGAGGTGACCAAACGGAGTGGCCACTCAAATGTCATAGGACTCCTATGCTTTAGTTATTATTCAGCAACTAAACCTGATATGATACAAACTATAACCATCTATCAACTTCCCCCAGCTGAGTTCGACCACGGTAATATGGTTCGACCATCCTTCCTTTATCACAATACGGACTTAGATACACCACGTCCGTCGTGAAACTGATACATGGAAGGGCTCTGGGAGTGGCTTTATAAACTTGCAAAACTTATGTTCCAGGGTTTTATTTGCATTTTCATCATCAAAATCTCATCATTCAAGTGTTATGCGTAGCACCTCAGGTGACACAACGCTTATTTGTTTTCAGTATGGAGTGAACCCAGACGATCGTCTCAGTTGGGTGATAGAAGGTTTCCCGCGCATCCGAGAAGCGCTCACCCACACCCGAATAGGTCCTGAACCGATGTCTCGCCTCCTACCCATGTTTTATGAAGACTACTTCTTGTATTGGGGCCAGTTGAAAACTGTCAGTGGTGATAGCTACGTGGTCAGGTGGCTTGTGCCTAGGATAACGCTGTTCGCCTCTTTTCAGCAGGTACCTAACTAGGTAGCTTGCATCAAGTACATCATCATAACCAAGTAGTGCAACCTACTTACTACAAAATGTCAAATTTCCTTAATAAATTTTGAACTTTATCGTTTAGGAATAAGTATCAATATCGATTAGTAAAGTAGGTATAACCGTGTCGCGAAGCGGTGAAAGGAAACTACCACCCCCTTACTTCCCTTGGGTGTCGTAAAAGGCGACTAACGGACTAAAGACTGCACATACTTCCAACAGCATAGAGCGGCGATGGGCTCACCACCTGTCACGCTGAGCACATGTGCAGTCGCTATTTGGTGAAAAGTGAACTATGGTAGAGGACTGCTTTTGCTGTCCTCATTGCCTAATCAACTAACCCTTCGGGAATAATAGTCGTAATTATATGTTTGTATGTTAGTAGGTTAACTTGCTGGCTTGTGCTTGCTATATATTAGTATTGGGTGCATCACGCCTGATCCCTGTTTTCCGTTTTTGTGTCATTCAGTATCGTAACAATGTGGAAAGGTGTTACCGTGGCGTTACCCCATCTGGAAACAGGGGAATGCATTGCATGTGTTTTACTACTTATACTATAGGTACTAGTTACTTAATTATGAAGACTTTATAACTATTTTGTGTGTTATTGTTAAACTAATTAGTACCTAAGTAGGTATAGTTTAAACTTGCATGGTCACAACAATAAATTTTAGGAATAAACAGGATTTTTTACCATGTTTATGTTAATTTTTTTGTCTTTTGATTGCATGCACCATGATCACACGGAGTAACTAAATTGTGCGGTGACTCAAAATCAACAACATAAACATGGTACATTTTTCTAAAAGTAATAATAGTAGGTACAGTATAAATAATAAAGTAGTTTTTTACAAACTTAATATGCCAAGCTATGGTAGTATATTATCATAGTAATTAGTAAGGTACCTACCTAGCTTTTTACTTGGGCATCTCATACTTTTCCAAATTCTATATATAAGTACCTAACCAGCTTTACATTATTATAAGAATTTCCCACCGAACAGCTTTGGGTGCATGGAAACGAGCTCAGTTTCAGTTTTGTACTACAAAATTAAAGAAATATTCTGATGTGACCCATTTTTTAGTGCTTTGTTCTAAGCTGACGGTCTGTGTAATAAGAAACTACTTATATTCTTTTTCTTGAAAGTATAAACTTGTGATTAATGTACTTAATGTAACTTAATTGACCTTGTTTTATCTAAACTTAATGCCATTAAGAAATAAAGTAAAATTCTAACAATCTCTTTACATAGATGAAAGAGTTCCGTAAGCTGTGGGATCCTTGGGACGATCCTAACCTGCGCAACTTCAGGCCGCTGCAAGAGCGCCAGGACCGGCACGTGTTCTTCATCAGTCCTCACTGGAGCCAGTACAACTCGTTGCTGCCCACACCGAGAGTTCCAGAACCTTCAATGTCAATCCTCTCGCCGGCATACCAAGCTAATATGTGGATGTTGCCACCGCAGAACGCTTATATGCTACCACCACCGGAGCCAGAGGAGGAGAAAGTGGAAACATAAAAAAAGAAAATGTAAAAGTCTGTACCTAAAATAAAAATTGAAAGGAAGTATGAATTCGTCATTTAATAGTTAGTGGTAAAAGTGGTGTTCTTCATCAGTCCACATTTGCTCCGTGGTCCACACTGGAGCCAATACAACTCGTTACTACCCATACCGCGAGTTTCAGAACCTTCGATATCAACCCTCTCGCCGGCATACCAAGCTATTAAGTGGATCTTAGATAATTGATTGGTCTGGCTGCGATAGATACCTGACGACTGCGACTAGATACCTCCGTCGTACTCGTACAATGCGGCAACAAATACCGAAATCGGCGTACCCGAGAGCCGTCACCGTCTGTATGTAAACTATGTACCGTGCCTGGTTGTAAACTCATTAAAGCTAAAAACGGTTAGCGGTACATTACCATCAGCGCCATCTATTAGAACAATTTAGTAACAACTACTTAGCACTGCGTGGTTTGTTTCGTTGTAACCATGTAGGTATACGTGCTAAGCTGTATTTATTGCAGTTCTTTACAAAGCTCTAAAAATCTAATAAAATGATAGCCAGTTTTATATTTAACTAGCGGCTCGCCCATAATTCGCCATTCATTTTAACCACCTCTGTGGTCTAGTGGCTAATCCACCGATTTCAGACGAGGTCCCGGGATCGATTCCCAGTGGGAAGTACATCTTTGTGTACTTGGTTTGGTTGGTGTTAGGGCCGTTAAGTCCGCCTGGCTAGCTACCACCATCTTTTATCTAAGTCTGTTGTCATAACAACGATTTTTATAGCAGTGTTGTGTTCCAACAGTTTAGAGCTAAGATAGCTAGTTCCTCAGTGGTTGAGGATAAAGCGCGCTTTCACCTTCGGCCATAACGTCACTTACCATCAGGTGGGATGAAGGCCAAGCACTTACCCGTTACAGAACCGCTGAGTTGACCCGTGCAGTGCACGTGTTAATGACGTAATGGCGGTGTCGGAATTGTTTACATAAAAAGTAATCTAGCTAGGACTCTATTGTCGACGAGCAGACTCTGCAAGTGTTGTTTTTATGTTGCGGAATGGAACTCGACCGTAATGATAAAGCCGTGTGAACTGATGGTCATAATAATATGATGAACATATTCTACATAAACTTATCTAAAACAATGAGAACTTGATGTAAAAAAAATATTTACAAGCTCACAAAGTTCTGCTCGGATTTTTTTCGTATGGATTTTTTAAGCTCGATCTAAATATTTAATTTCTCGCTAAATACTTGAATTTTAGAAATTAAAAAATATATATTAATTTAATATTATATTAACATTTTTTTTCTACATGTATGGAGCGTAGTGAGGACATTTACACATGAAATAAAATATCGGTAAAATGACCACCGTGTTGGTCTGTGGCAGGTATGCACTCTGACGAAATTTTGCAGTACATTTTGCTGTAAGGACTGCTGGATTTAAAGAATTTGACGTGCAATTTCTTCTTTGAGTTCCTCAGTTGTCTCAGGGTGGTTCGCATAGACCTTACTTTTCAAAAAACCCAGATAAAATAGTCCAAACAAGTTAAATCGCAACTTCTTGGCGGCCACTTTTGGTCTTCAAAACGAGAAACTTGGTTTGTAACAAAGTTATTGTTTCCCTTGCGGTGTGACAGGTAGTGCCATCCTCCATCCACCGCGGCAAAACCGACTCCACCCACGTAGACTTGTCTGCCCTACGCTAAAGTGTAATTTAAGCCCGAGGCGAGGCGGCCCGTGAGCTGAGGAGCAGGTGGCTTTAACTTCTTCATCTTCGGCTTGCTGGCCGGCTTGACGGCCAGCTTCAGCTGCGGTGGTGAGCGAAAGCCATCTGCGACGATGCTCGTGTGGGACCGCCGGAGTCCCGCAGCACCGGAGCCGTGACAGAAAACATGCATGCTGCATGCTAGCTTGCATCTGCTTGCTAGCTTGCATGCTGCTTGAAATCAATCATTTGATTAATATATCAAATGTACATTATATCAAAAGTACATTATATCTAATGAAATTATAGAATCTAAAATTATATTAAATGTTTATTATCTACCTGCGCGTCGCGCGCCGGACACAACAGATTTTTTAATTGTCTTTGCCGATAGTCGGCAAGTCGACGCTCAAGAGTCAAGAGTTAAGTTGTTGTTATATCAAATGAAATTATATGAAATGAAATTATATTATTTAAATGTTAAAGTATTCAAATTTATAGCGAACGTTACCACCCCTTTAGAAGAGTCTCTTTTCAGCACAAATAGTATTTTTGAAGGTTGTATTTTGTTATGCAATATAATTTTCTAAAAGGGGAAATAATTCGTAGAATTGTTTTCTTGGCAATTAAGTAAGTAGGATTTTAGGGATGAATGGAGACAAGGACCACCGTCTCCAGAGAAGAACAGCCTAATCTTAGCCTAATCCTGACCCCTTCCTCGCGGACCGCGAAAGCGTTTAGACGTGTTTACTTGTGTTCCCCATTTTTATTTTTATTATAAAAGTGCATTTATAATCCATTATAACTTTTAATAGTCTACGCAAAGTACCAGGCGCGCATAACATTCAAAAGCTGCAGTGTTGATTCAACGCGTGTGTCGCCGCCGTGTATGAACGAGACAGCATTATAGCACACTACACCGTGCGCATCTCGGCACTCGTCCATAATAAGAAGAGTTACCAACTACTATTGCAACTACGAAAACTAAGAACCTAAGCGAAGAGACGTAGGGAATCTTGCGAGGAACATATGTGTACCTTTAAAGAGGAAATGAGGCAAATGTTGTTGGACATGAAAGATAACCAAAACATAATCTTAAATAAACTTGTTGCGGATATTGCAGAAATAAAAGCACAAAATACAAAAATTCAACAAACAAATTCAGAGATTGAGAAGTCCATGGAGATGCTTTCAGCTCAACATGATAATATCAATCAATATCAATAAAAGGATTGACTTTTTGGAAAAAGAGCGTAAGCTGCATATATTACACATTTGTACACTCGAATCAAAACTAGAAGAAGTACAAAGGAACATAAAATCAACTGCCGTTGAAATCAGGAATGTGCCTATAGACTATAAAAAATAACCCAAGCCGGACCTGCAGAAGATTGTGATGGCTAAGTGCAAGGCTCTCAATGTTGTAGTGCAGGACAGCGATCTTAAGGCAGTCTTTCATGTGAAAGGTAAATCAGGCAATTCTACTATTGTAGCATACTTTACAAGAAATACCACAAAACAACATTTAGTCAGAATGGCCAAGGAATTCAACAAAAAACATCCCAACCAAAGACTAAACACGACGCACATTGAACTAGAGGGCGGTCCGACTCCTGTCTACGTCTCCGAGGCTCTCACTGGTAAGGGTCGAAGATTATTATTCCTAGCACGAGACCTCGCTTCTATAGCCGGATACAAATACTGTTGGACTTCAAGTGGAAAAGTTTTTATTCGTAAAACAGACAATTCACCTCACATTGAAGTAAAAAATGAGGCTGACCTATCCAACTTGAGAAACTCACAATGACTGTCCTCTGTTTTCAATTTTAACAGACTTTTTGATATTTCCTTTTTGCTTTCCTTAACTGCTGGATTATGTATTTCTGCTTTTTATAATTTACTCTTTGAAATAACTTACTTCTTTATCATACTACAAATTATACTCACAAACCCATAATTATCATCAATACAACCAATAATACACGACACTTACTTAAGTATGCGTTACATTGCTTGCTGTAACCGAACATTGAGATGGTCATGGTCGCTTCAAAATAAAATACGATAGTATGGCTAATAACAACAATATCATAATTACCACGAGCAAAATTGACGAAATATCTATTGGCAGAAAGTTCCTGTGTGATCCAGAATCTTGTAAAACATTAATTAACCAAAAGACTTTTTCAAAATCACTAAAAATACTAACTCAAAACATAAGGAGCATTAGTAAAAACATCAATGCGTTGGTGCTACTTGCAAGGATTGATGTTGCCTATGACTTATATATTCTTACGGAGACATGGAATGCCAAAACCATTTCATATCCCACATTAACGAACTATAATACATATTACACAAAAAATAACAAAAACAAAATGACGGACTCGTAGTTTATGTTAGAAATGGCTTGGATTTTATAAATGAAGAACCATTTTTTAACGACGCTACTGTTCTTTGCATAAAAACGAACGTAAATACTATTATCATTGCTATCTATAGATCTCCATCGTCTAAAAATATTTCCGGGTTTGTCGAGTCTATGGACAAACTACTAACACAATATAAATCTTATCATAATATTCTAATAATAGGAGATATTAACATTGATATCAAAACCAATAATGAAGACAGTAACTCGGCAGAATATAAGTATTCTGTAAGTAAGTCTAAGGACTTACTTTGCTCTCATGGCATTTTGAGGGGTCATGCGTATCCCACTAGAGGCAACAATTGCCTTGACCACGCAATGCTAAAGGCCAAAATACCTGTTATCACTTTCGTCCTCAAGGCTCCATTGACCGATCATTCTGCAGTCTTGACATGTTTAAATACAAATTGTAAATTAACCTCTAATGAAGTTATAATTAAAAATAAAGTGGACTATGACTCATTATTATCAGATATAAAAAACGCTAATTTTGATCATATTCTAAAATCTCAAAATGCTTCCTGGGCTGCCGAGCAACTAGTAAATCTACTTTCTACTTACCTAATGAAACATACAACTAAAATCTTAATTCCTAAAAAATATGAATGCCTTAAGCCGTGGATAACACCTGGACTCGTCCGATGCATTCGGAATCGAGACCGTATGCACATGAAATGCAAGTCAAATCCAAACAATATTATTTTGAACATTACGTATACAGGGAGTCCCAAAAATCGACGTCAAGCCGAATTGCATGATAGGTAAGGTCATAACAATTATCAGAAAAATATAAAAAAAAAATTATGTCATGTATTTTTTAAATTATAGCAAAAAAAAATATTTGGGAAAATGTACCACCCTGTAACAGTTTTTACTTTCCTGTTGCTACAAATCTTTACTTTTTGCCATTTTTTTTTACTTATTTCATCCTGAATAGTGCTTCTGTAATTTGTAACCTTAAAATCTGAGCTAACTGCTCCAAATTGAAAGAAGATGTCATGTTTTGCAGAACCACGTTTTGAAAATCAGTTTTTCGCCCTACTTTAACTGACGGTCCTGAAAAAAAATTATAACACGCAAGTCTGGCAAGTAACTTAAAAAGTTAGCGCATTTAATAAGGATTTTAAAGTGGTATAACACTTATTACATTATTTCTTAGATCGGGTACATAAAATATTTTTTCAAGGAAAGTCTGTTTTGAATAATTTCTTTGACTTTACTAAAAGTGATTCTAGTGAACTTAAAGCGTTTCTTAAGACCTCAAATTTCAAATTCTCATTTGAACGAGTCATTCCATAAAGGGTAAGAGAGAAAGATAGAGACGCTTATGAGTTACAGAAGCAAAAAAGGATCCTAGTAGTATAAAATAAAAAGAAAACAGTTCCGTTTCAATGGTAACATTTATTTACAAAAGATGTTCAAACTGCTTTCCTTCAGCTGCAATACAAGCACGACATCTCCTTAAAAAAGATCTTGATACCAGACGGGCGAATCTTCTATTATTGACAAAATCAACTGCCCCCGTAATTCTCTCTCGGAGCTCAGCTACATTTTCGATTGATTTTGAATACACCTTTTCTTTAACTGCTCCCCAATAAAAAAAATTCAATGGATTCAAACCAGGTGAGCGGGCTGACCACGAGACCGTACCAGACCGCCCTATCCATCTGCCCGGATATTCTTCATTTAGATGTTCTCTAACTGAGCGGCTATAGTGCGCTGGGCAGCCATCTTGTTGAAACCACATATCTCTCAAAATATTCAGTGGCACGTCTTCGAGTAAATTGGGTAAATGGTTTACTATAAAATCTAAATAAATTTCACCGTTTAAGACCTTTGGTAACTCAAAGGGTCCTATGACTCTTCTGTTCAAAATCCCAGTCCACATGTTGACTTTAAAACGATACTGTGATCTATCTTCTCTCATTAAGTTTGGATTCTCTGCGTGCCACTCGTGTAAGTTATGTAAGTTCATGTATCCATCTTTTTTAAACGTCGATTCGTCCAACCATAAATTTTTTTCTAAGAATTGTGGATCTTCTCGGTGTTTTTGAATCAAAGTTTGACAAAACGCAACCCGAGGCTCATAATCCAGAGGTAAAAGAGTTTGTACTCGCTGCACATGATATGGGTGGAACTAATTTTTTTGCAATATTCGATGAGCTGTACTTTTAGCAACTCCTGCGCTGGCCTCAATTGTACATACCGAAGTACTTGGTTCTTCTTCCACTGCTTGAAGGACAACGCCCTCGTAAGGTAATGACATTCTTCCTTCACCATGCACTTGGTTTGGAAGTCGGCCCTCGGAGAAAAGTAGACGAAAGAAGCTATTGTTATTGGTAGTCCACGACAACTCCGCAAACTTGACCTCTCTGTTGTCACGCCAGTCTCTTTTAACGGTGTCAACATCCCCTTCAGCTCCTGTGTGAAAGACCTTGGTCTGCAGATCGACAGCACACTCAGTTGGTGTCTTCAGGTCACTGAGGTTAGCCGGAAAGTGACTGCTGCGTTACGTTCTCTCTATAGGCTCAAGAACTTTCTGCCCCTAAAAACCAAGGTTTCTCTTGTACAAACCCTTATTCTCCCGATTATTGATTACGCTGATATTTGCTATCCCGATTTAAATAAAGATCTTCTAAACAAATTGGATCGCCTTCTCAATAATTCAATTCGCTTCATCTTTGGCTTACGTAAATACGATCACATATCATCTTATCGCCTCCAGCTGAAATGGCTGACCATCCCGCAACGTCGTAAGTCCAGGATTCTCTCAACTTTATTCTCAATTTTAAACGATCCTCACTCTCCCTCATATTTAAAAACTTGTTTCCCTCTTCTCAGCTCTTCTCATGCCCGGCACCTTCGCTCATCAAACAATCTTCTTCTTGCCACTCCCCTTCATCACTCAGGTTTCGTGGGCAATTCCTTTACGGTACAGGCCATCCGTTTATGGAACGCTCTCCCTGAAATAGTTAGACGGGCCCCGAGCAAAATTATATTTAAGAAAAGGATCTGCGATATGCTTCTCCAAGAGTCTTCATCATCCTCGTAAGAGTTTTCTATCACCGTATCTTTATTAAATCTAAGTAAGTTCATGTAGTTTATATTAAAATTGCGTAATGTTATTTATTGTATAATTATTTACCTATGTAAGTTGATTTGTGTAGTTTATTTGATAATTCACAAGATTTTGAATTGCACCGCCTACAACTCTTTCTGCCTAGCCCTAAGGTTGACTGGTAGAGAATGCCACTTGGCATTAAGTCCGCCTTTTGTACATTTTGTTTTCTTTGTGCAATAAAGATTAAATAAATAAATAAATAAGATGTACATTGCTAAATACTCTGTAATCTGGATAACGTTCAGCATTTGGGTATCTCTGGCGGTAGAGTCTCGAGGCAGCACTAGCATTACATCTGCTTTCGCCATAAATGAGGTGCATGTTGGCATATTCCTGTGTGGTGTACACAGCCATAGTGCCAATACACAATCACACGTTAGTCCAGTAAAAAGCGAAGGTCGTCGTAGAGAGATCGATACTGTCCAAATCCAAATCACAAGCAAACAAATCCAATAAGTAAACGAAGCCAACAGTAGTTAGTACACAAAATAAAACGATCGAATACGAAAAGATGCATAGTAAACGAAGGAGAGTAGCGTACTGATCTGTATTGCGTGTGCCAATACCAAAAATCGGCGTCACTATCTGTCTCGCTCACACTTCAAAAATATTCAAAAATACTTTTCACTCCTCTTGCTCAAAAAGAACGTCATTGTAGCGTTCTAGAGCGAGGCCAAAATATTTTGTCTGTCACATGACAATGAGCCTACAAAAACGAAAAAGTATCTATTTTGAGGTAGAATAATCATGAATATTGACTTGACTTATTACTGTTTACTTAGATCAACAACTTTTTTGAGATAGTTATTAATAAAGTTTATGGTAAAATTAGTAATTATTTGAATCTATGGACAACACTGACGACGCCCACACAGTCCACGCTTCAGCAAGAAACAACTGCACAGTTTGCACATGTGCTTAGGTGGTGAGCCTTTAGCCCGTTACTCGCTTTTACGACACCCAAGGGAATCTCTATTCGCCGCTCTTTGCTGTTGGATGTATGTGCAGCTTTTAGTCCATTAGTCGCCTTTTACGACACCCAAGGGAAGGGAGGGGTTGGCAGTATTATTTTGATGAGCCCATCGCCGCTCTATGCTGTTGGATGTATGTGCAGTCTTTAGTCCGTTAGTCACCTTTTACGACACCCAAGGAAAGAAAGGGGTTGGTAGTATTATTTTGATGAGCCCATCGCCGCTCTATGCTGTAGGATGTATGTGCAGTCTTTAGTCCGTTAGTCGCCTTTTAGGACACTAAAGAGAAGAGATGGAAAGACTGCACATACCTACTATCCCATATCAATCTACTATTCCCTGTCTCTGTTTCGACAGCGTCACTACCTGTCTCGCTCACACTTTATGGAATGTCTCATTCCGTCTCATTCAAACCATGCAATGGTCTTAAGAAACGCTTTGAGTTCACTAGAATCACTTTTAGTAAAGTCAAAGAAATTATTCAAAACCGACTTTCCTTAAAAAAATATTTTTTGTACTCGATCTAAGAAATAATGTAATAAGTGTTATACCACTTTAGAATCCTTATTAAATGCGCTAACTTTTTAAGTTACTTGCCAGACTTGCGTGTTATAATTTTTTTTCAGGACCGTCAGTTAAAGTACGTTGAAAAACTGATTTTCAAAACGTGGTTCTGCAAAACATGACATCTTCTTTCAAGCTGGAGCAGTTAGCTCAGATTTTAAGGTTACAAATTACAGAAGCACTATTCCGGATGAAATAAGTATAAAAAAAGGCAAAAAGTAAAGATTTGTAGCAACAGGAAAGTAAAAACTGTTACAGGGTGGTACATTTTCCCAAATAAATTTTTTTTTGCTATAATTTAAAAAATACAAGACAATTTTTTTTTTATATTTTTCTGATAACTGTTATGACCTTACCTATCATGCAATTTCGGCTTGACGTCGACTTTTGGGACTCCCTGTATAAAAACCATTGTAATGATCTTTTAAAGCGTCTTAAAAGAATATACGAACAAACAGAACTTAAAAAACATTAAAAAAATCCAAAAATGCTCTGGAACACTGTTAAGAATATAGTACATCTTAATAAACAAAAGTCGATACCAAGTGACATAATAAGAATTGCTGATACCCCTCAAAAATCAGTAGATTACGTAAATAGCTACTTTTCCCAAGTAGGTAAAAACTTAGCAGACAAAATACCTCCCAACAGCAACGTAGTATACGTTGCTGTTGGGAGGTATTTTGTTTTTGGTGTTTGTACACGAGACACTAATGCCGTAATTGGTTTTGGTGTTTTGTACACGAGACACTAATGCCGTATCTTCCCTTTTTGTTTTAATCTAAGGCTATTAAGTATCTAACAAATAAACTATTTTGAATTTTTTTTAAATTTTGAATCTGGTACACCGATGGATCCAAAATGGAGTCGGGTACTAAAGCAGGTATTTTTAACAATGACTTCGAACATAGTCAAAGCATGGGAAAATTTGCAACTGTATACCAGGCCGAAATTTTTGCAATTTTCCTATGCGCAAAAAAGAATTTAGAACTCGCCCCTAGAAAGCGAAACATATTCATCCTGAGTGACAGCCAAGCAGCACTCAAGTCACTTATATCGCCCCGTATCGACTCCAACCTTGTACTTGAAACCACAAAAGCTTTAAATAAGCTAGGTGGACACAACAGGGTGAGATTGATCTGGGTACCAGGCCACATGGGAATCCATGGCAATGAAATAGCTGATGCACTTGCCAGGGAGGGCTCAGAGACCCCATTTACTGGTCCTGAGCCGTTTGTTGCACTGGCACCGAGCACCATCAACAAGGCCTATAAGGACCAAATCCAAAACAGGCATAAAACCGAATGGGAAAAGCTACCCGGCATGAAACACTCAAAATCCTTCATAGGTGGAGACGCCCTAAGACGGAGTAAAATCATATGCGGAGGTAGCAAAAGGCAGGCACGAACAATCATCGGAGCCCTGACCGGGCACTATGCCACAAAACAAATGCTCCATAGAATGCAACTAGCAACAGACAGCTTGTGCAGGGCATGTGGGGAGAAAACGGAGTCCATGCAACACCTACTGTGTGACTGTGACTCCCTTGCTAGGAAAAGAATGAGACTCTTGGGATTGGCCTACCCGAAACCAGAAGATTTTAGGCTATTCGCCCTCAAAGACATTGCCAAACTTATGGCAGTCATTTTCTCTGAGGAAACAGAGTGATAGGACGGGGTTGCACAAAAGATCCCAATGGGTCGACGTGCTGCTGCGAGAGAGAAACCTCTGCAGGCCTCAATAAAATAAGATAAGATAAGTAGGATAAAATGTTTTACTAGAAAAAAAGAACCAGTCACAGGAAAGCTCGAATGGGAATCGAACCCATGACCTTTGGAATTCCGCTGGCTTGCAGCGTATCACAAACTACAAAAAAAAACAACGAGTCTTCTGAGGTCTCGGTAACTCAGCGGTTAGAGCAGTGGACCGGCAATCAAAAGGTCATGGGTTCGATTTCCATTCGAGCTTTCCTGAGACTGATTGTTTTTTTCTAGTAGGTAAAACATTTTATCCTATATCTTTAAAGCATTGTGAATGCAAAAATTTCAATAAGAAAAATCTTAAGTAACTAATTCTGATTTTTTTTTGTCAGTAAGTATAGCTTTTTACTTTATAAAATTCAGTTCGTTCACTTATACAAAATATCGGCAACGTTTACCTATGTTTATTTTTTTTTCTTTATTCAAAATCCTTTTTCGTTTTAATAGTAAAGAGCAGAGCAGTGTTTCTTCGTCAGAGTCCATCTTGAAACCATATACGTACAACACTACGATTCTCGAACCTAGCGATAGCAGCGCGGCCGCAGTGCTGCTGCCGCGTTGCATTGCAGTCGCGCGACACTTTGCGGCTAATTTGAAGGTGTTCTTTTTTATTGTCCGAAGTCCGAACTCAGCTCTCGCAGAGTGGAGATTTTTAATACTAAGCACTTTGATTATATAATGTCTAGATAGAGTCTCGACCGCGAGAAAGCGTCCAAAAAAATATCAGCCAACTGTTGGCCGCTAAGCTCAAACCTATCGCTCAGTGCCATTTTAGACCGATAGCGCTAGGCTATTTTGGGGTCATAAGTTTAAAAAATTCTAAAGTTACTTTTTTTCTTGCTTGTCGATACAGTCGTACCTATGAAGCTTATTATTGCGTTTTGTTTCACATCTATCACTTGCAATTTCAGCAATCCGATGTTTTGTGGTTAATTCTTTTTATTCAAAGCAGAAGTGGCAAAATTAATTTAAAGTTTAAAATAATTATGGTATCATATCTATGATAGCCTGCGGAGTGTGCAAACACAGTTTGTGTCATCTTCGTCCAGTGCAAACTGACTTAGGGTCAGTATGTAAAAACAGAGCAAAAAAAAAATTACAATTGATAAAATAACTATTTCCTATCTCAGATCACTTTTATATGCCCATTAAATAATTTTGTGCCAAATTAGGCCACGCAGTTTTGAGATTTTTTATTATTTTGTTTTTTCAAGCTTCAAAAACATTAAAAAAATATTACAATGATTAGAGTTCACATATTCAATATCATAAATGAATGAAAAATCGACTTTGTAAATTTGAGTCATTTTCATGCACGATATTTAAATGAATAAAACACAAAAGCAATTGTTGCGATCTAATCTAAGCGGGCTGACGCGGGCGGACGCGGGCAGGCGACAGCGGGCGGGGGGGCATACGCACGCACACACGTTCCTTCGGTACGATTTCTTTCACATAAATTACATACCTATCATATTAAGTATTGATTAACTCTTATTTATCTCCGTTACGTAATTAACAAATGTGTACCTAGAGATTACAACAATGACGTGCTAATTTTGAACGAAGCGCGTCTGCAATCCCATTACCTACGAATGGCAATGGTCAATGTGGTCAATACTTTGCTCTAATGCTACGGTCACACTAGACGGCGAAAATACTGGTTCCGTTTTCGCGATAAAAACTTCGTGTTCCGTTGTTGCGATAAAGCTTAGCCACATCAAAAAAAACTTTGCGACGAGCGACGTGGCGATAATCTTGAACTTTGTCGCGATAATGCAATTTAACTACCTAGTGGTGGGTAGTATGTTCAAAACCATATATCGATATTTGATATCGGATTATTAAACTATGGTACATAATTATATTTTAATATACCGATATTAAAATATAATGATGTACCATAGTTTCGACCATATCTACGGACTATTAAAAATTCATGCATATAATATTATACGTTTCAGTAACTACGAGTATATACGATTTGTATCGCCCACTTCTAATTTCAACGGAAAAAATGGAAGAGGCGGTTGCGCTTTATTACATGTCGGCAAATAATTATTTACTGCATCTTTATAATTTGAACAAAATAAATACAAGGGTGAAAGTAAAAGACGATGGTGGATGTTATCTATCTATACACAAAAATCGGACAAAGTTAGTACTTTAATATTGATTAACTTTGCTTAAGTTTGCTAGTTTTTAATACTAGTTTAATTGTAATATTTGATTATTTTCATTAAAAACGCAAATAAACTTACTTATATAATATTTATAATATAATATTATCTTGCAAATGAAAACTTTTTAAAATGTGTTTTTAAATTGGGAATAGGAAGGTTATAATTTCTTCCTAATAATTTTGGAATAGAGTTGGAATAACTATTCCTTAGTTATTTTATGTATTCTGTGGATTGGTCTATGGTTTTATTTGTTTTGCCATCATTTGATACTTCAGGTGTTCGTGATAATTAACTTTTAGGAGAGTTCATTTATTTTACTTTAATTTTTATTTTATTAAAATTGATAAAATATTAAAAAGTTAATATTTAAAAGGCGGTTTGATGGCCGGGTGGTCTAGCGGTCAGCGAAAAATGCTTGTGTGGTGAGCACGAGCATGTGTGACCGAGGCATATTAGTATTTATGTATGTTTGTTTATCCGTTATTCAGTCACCATAGTTCGGGTTATGCTTAGTTTGGGGCTGAATGGTTGGTGTGACAGTGGTGATTTTTTTTTTGATTTGGGTCTTGGGGATCTATAAAACCGGTACTTCTAATACTTTATTCAATCTTAATCAATCCATAAATGATCGAAACCGAATAATTTTAGTCGTATTTGCAACACGTTCACACCTTTAGTTGTCTTGCAGTCAACTAAAGTGTGCGAAGGAAGTATAACCGCACGAAATTTATCGCGACAAAAGC
Organism: Scoparia ambigualis; assembly: GCA_963921215.1. Classification (NCBI taxonomy): domain Eukaryota; kingdom Metazoa; phylum Arthropoda; class Insecta; order Lepidoptera; family Crambidae; genus Scoparia; species Scoparia ambigualis. The sequence continues at coordinate 7,241,857 of OY992511.1, read as the reverse complement.
CTTTGATGCGGCAATTAACCGGCAGCGGCGCGTTAATGCTACGGCCACACTATCGCGCAAGCGCGAAGATTCGCTTTGTCGCAACACGTCTGTCCAAACACGTCGTCTTAGCGCGATGCATCATTGCGTTAACGCGCTGCTGTCGGTAAATTGCCGCTCATCAAAGAATTTTGTCGCGATAAAGTTCGTGCAGCTACACTTTATTCGCACACTTTAGTTGACCTAAGAGGAGTTGACTGCGAGGCAACTAGAGGTGTGAACTCTGTGAACGTGTTGCAAATACAACTATCCAAATTATTCTGTTTCGATCATTATGGATTGGAGTAACGATAAAGTATTAGAAGTAATAAAATATTACGAATAAGAACCGGTTTTATGTTACCCCAAGACCCAAATCACAAAAAAAAAATTATAACTATCACACCAATCATTTAGCCCCAAACTAAGCATAACCCGAACTATGGTGACTGAATAACGGATACACAAACATACATAAATACTAATAATCATCCATGGCTCGCTCACAAAATGCTCGTGCTCACCACACAAACATTTGTCGCTGTCCACTAAACCACCGGCCGTCAAACAGCCTATTTGTGCAACCCCGTCCTATCACTCTGCCTCCTCAGTGAAGATAATTGCCATAAGCTTGGCAATGTCCTTGAGGGCGAAGAGCCTAAAACCATCTGGTTTCGGGTAGGCCGGTCCCAGAAGATTCATTATTTTCCTGGCAAAACAGTCGCAGTCACACAGTAGGTGCTGCATGGACTCCGTTTCCCCTCCACATGCCCTGCACAGGTTGTCTGTTGCTATTTGCATTTTGTGGAGCATTTGTTTTATGGCACAGTGCCCAGTCATGGCACCAGTGATTAATCGGGCCTGCCTTCTGCTATCTCCCCTCCGCATATGATCATACTTCGTCCTAGGGCACCTTCGCCTATGAAGGATTTTGAGTGTCTTATGCCGGGTAGCTCTTTCCATTCGGTTCTATGCCTGTTTTGGATGTGGTCCTTGAAGGCTTTGTTGATGGTACTCGATGCTAGTGCCACAAACGGCTCAGGACCAATATATGAGATCCCTGAGGCCTCCCTAGTAAGTGCATCGGCCATTTCATTGCCTTGGATTCCCATGTGGTACGTTAAAATCAACGTACCCAGATCAACCTCACCCTGTTGTGCCTACCTAGCTTGTTTAAGGCTTTCGTGGTTTCAAGCGCGGCTTGGCTGTCGCTCAGGATGAATATGTTACGCTTCTTGGGAGCGAGTTCTAGATTCTTTTTAACGCACAGGAGAATTGCGAAAGTTTCTGCCTGAAAAACAGAAGCGAACTTTCCTATACTCTGACTGTGCTTAAAATCATTGCTAACGATACCTGCTCCAGTGCCCGACTCCATTTTAATTTTGATTACCAGATCAGGCTGTCTTTCTCTGGAGACAGTGGTTGGTATTCCGAGTTGGGACATGTATACTGATTTTAGCTTTTTAATATTTTATCATTTTTAATAAAATAAAAATTAAAGTAAATGAATTCTCCAAGGAAATAAGTGGTAATTATAAAGGGAGCAAAGTTTTCACCCAGCACTCTTTACATGCGTTGGAAAGGGTAAAACTAAATCCTACTTGGCAACCCTAGTACCCTACAGCCCTAGCGCCCTAACAGCCCTAGCCCTAACCATAAGTCAATAAATAATCATATAAATAAATAAGGATGCTTGTACCGGTCGACTTATGGTAACAAGCAGAAAGTGGAACGAATAAGGTTTTTATTACCCACACATATTTGTACAAAATAAGATTTAGATGCTGTATTTATTTTGACAATACAGCAACATTATTCTAGGTCAATTTCGTATTCCGCGCTGTGCTGTGATCTGCATGTTTGCGGCACTTGAACAGTAATTTTAAAATGAACAAACCCCTGAGTGTCAAAGTGACGGCAAAACAAATAAAACCACAGACCAATCCACAGAATACATAATATAACTAGGAAATAGTTATTCCGACACTATTCCAAGTTTATTAATAAGAAATTATAACCTTCCGATTTCCAATTTAAAAACAAGTTATAAAAAGTTTTTATTTGTAAGATAGTATTATATTATAAATATTATTTAAGAAAGTTTATTTGAGCGTTTTTTAACGTAAATAATCAAATATTCCAATTAAACTAGTATTCAAAACTAGCAAACTTAAGCAAAGTTATACAGTATAAAAGTAATAACTTTGTCCGATTTTTGCGTATAGATAGATAACATCCACCATCGCCTTTTATTTTTTTCCTTCACTCTTTTATTTATTTTGTTCAAAAAATAAAGATGCGGTAAATAATTATTTGCCGACATGTAATGTAAAAAAGCGCAACCGCCTCTTCCATTTTTTCCGTTGAAATTAGGAGTGGGCGATACAAATCGTATATAGTTACTGAAAAGTATAATCATTGCATCAATGTCGTACAAAAATGTCGTCGTTTAATTATTGCATCAATATCGAACAAAAATGTAACAGTAATGCAATAAAGATTTATTCTATTCCATTCAAAACCGATATCGATGCGTTCTGCAGTGCGATTCTCTAAGTTAAAGCCTTGGTAGCAGCGGCTGCCGCAGCGCTGAGAAATGAATGACTGTCTCTTTCATATCGCAGTCATGCGCGCAGCGGCTATGTGTCGCTTAGAGAATCGCATAGCTGAAACTATATATTTAGGATAAAATGTTTACTAGAAAAAAAACAACCAGTCTCAGGAAAGCTCGAACGGGATTCGAACCCGTGACCTTTGGTTTGCCGGTCCACTGCTCTTTTCTCAAACATTTTATCCTAAATCTATATAGCATTGTGAATGCAAAATTTCAATAATAAAGATATAAAATTATATATTTTGGAAAACACTAAGTATCGCCTCAGGAATGCGGTGTGCGTTGTGATCACTAATCTATATTGTACGTGATCCGATTCAAGAATATTGTACCGTATCGCTGATGTTTATTGAATTATCATTGATCAGTAGTTTTTAAGAAACTAATGTGTTTGTAAAAGTTCAATGAATAAAATTATTAGAGATAGGTACATAAATTTATTTTAGAAAAATTCAACTTACTTAACTAAATCCTTATCATTTAATTAATAGGCACTCACTCACTTAGAACAAGCTAAACTGACTGAAAAGAAACTTTTATGTACATATTTCATCAAAATCCAATATCGATTCGATGTGTTCTGAAACTATATAGTGGAAAAAACACGATATTGCATGAATTTTTAATAGTCCGTAGAAATGATCGATACCGATATCACCGATGTTAAAATATATGTTAGCTATATTTTAGGAATCCGATATCAAATATCGATATATAGTTTAGAATATATTACCCACCACTAGTTAAAATGCATTATCGCGACAAAGTTCACAACTATCGCGACGTCGTCGCGAAGTTTTTTATGATGTGGCCAATTTTTATCGCGACAACGGAACATGAAGTTTTTACCGCGACAACGGAACAAGAATTTTACCGCGATAGTGTGGCCGTAGCATAACGCGATGATGCATCGCGTTATTATGACGAAGTGTTTGGCCAGACGTGTCGCGACAACGCGAATCTTCGCACTAGCGCGATAGTGTGGCCGTAGCATAAGGGTCAATATTATTTTAGATTGAGGGATGAATTATATTAGACCGGGCCGTGCACGGGGCGTGTCGTATGCGTGGCCTTTACGGGGAACTGATTTTAGACGTTGCATACATTTTGTATTTATATTAGGCATAGGGCCCTGACGCGAGCATGACACTTCGATTCGCTTCGAATTTTGCCCGCCGCGCGCCGGCGCCGCCGCCCGCACCCGCGCTCTTCCCCGCGCTCGCCCTACACGTGCTTAGAAGTCTGTTTTTATTAAAATAAAAAGAATTCGTGGATAAAAACGACACAAATTATGAATAGTGTTTTGTTACACCATAATAATCAAAAATACTTAAATTCTAATAACTTGCACTTTCTTTTGTGGCTTTTACAGGGTTGTTTAATAAAAAAATGAAATATCTATAAATGTCGTGGATGAATTCGACACAAAATATTTTGAACAACAGATATCAGTACTCTAAAACGCGTAACACCTATTTTACCTATTGTAATATTCTTTCAGAGCTAGTTGGGCGACGTGATAAATACTGGTTAAATATCATGATTCTCGTGGATAGAAATGACACAAATTGCCTATGTACATCAGTTACTATTTTGTTATTATCATGACAGTAAAATTTTGATCTCTAATTTTCTTTTCGTCCGCTACTGATCGAAGAGACAAATATTTAAATTTCTACCTATGCAAGTACCTAGGATGACACAAATTAATATATTAGGTTGGGCAAAAGGTCCGGAAACTATATGTGAAAAACAAACAACTTTAATATTTTTGAAACCTCAAAACCTAGCGCTATCGGTCTATTTGTGTCGCCGCAGATGATGCACATCATCGTCATCAAAATGACGGTTTGCGCTATCAAAGTGTGCAGAAATTATAAAGGTCGACATAAAACAATTAAAACAAACACCTACCATCGGTAAGTAAACATTGAATTATCTTAATGTAGTTTTATCGTCAATTTTGAGCGAAGCGTATTTTGCCGTAATTCGTAGCCCGCTATTTTTCTGTGTTGCCTGCCCAAACGCAAAATTCCCGAGTTAGTATTAAATTAGAATAAATATTTATTGAGTAGATGACATTTGAAATGTGCGTATGGTGTATACTGATGATGACTATAAAAGTATGAAATGGTCAACGCTATATATATATGTATAATAATGTTGAAGCCGTCTTTAGTCCGTTAGTCGCCTTTTCCAACACCGAAGAGAAGAAAGGGGTTGGTAGTATTATTTTGATGAGCGCATCGCCGCTCTATGCTGTTGGTTGTATGTGCAGTGTTTAGTCCGTTAGTCGCCTTTTACGACACGTAAGGGAAGAGAGGGATTGGTAGTATTATTTTCATGTGCCCTTCGCCGCTCTATGCTGTTGAATGTATGTGCAGTCTTTAGTCCGTTAGTCGCCTTTTACGACACTGAAGAGAGGGGTTGGTAGTATTATTTTGATGAGCGCATCGCCGCTCTATGCTGTTGGTTGTATGTGTAGAGTTTAGTCCGAAAGTCGCTCTTCACGACCTTGGAGGGAAGAGAGCGATTGGTAGTATTATTTTGATGAGCTCTTCGCCGCTCTATGTTGTTGAATGTATGTGCAGTCTTTAGTCTGTTAGTCGCCTTTTACTACACTGAAGAGAAGGGAGGGGTTGGTAGTATTATTTTGATTAACCCATCGCCGCTCTTTGCTTATGTTGTAGAATGTATGTGCAGTCTTTAGTCCGTTAGTCGCCTTTTACGACACCGAAGAGAAAAGAGGGGTTGGTAGTATTATTTTGATAAGCCCATCGCCACTCTTTGCTTCTGGTTGTATATGCAGTCTTTAGTCCGTTAGTCGCCTTTTACGACACCGAAGAGAAGAGAGGGGTTGGTAGTATTAGTTTGATGAGCCCATCGCCGCTCTATGCTGTAGGTGTATGTGCAGTCTTTAGTCCGTTAGTCGCCTTTACTACACCGAAGAGAAGAGAGGGGTTGGTAGTAATATTTTGATGAGCCCATCGCCGCTCTATGCTGTAGGATGTATGTGCAGTCTTTAGTCAGTTAGTCGCCTTTTACTACACCGAACAGAAAAGAGGGGTTGGTAGTATTATTTTGATGAGCCCATCGCCGCTCTATGCTGTAGGATGTATGTGCAGTCTTTAGTTCGTTAGTCGCCTTTTACGACACCCAAGGGAAGAGATGTATAAATAAATAAATTATAATTGGACAATGTGAATAGCAACGCAAAATCTAAAAGAAAATTATTCAAAAAACAAATACAGAGGGATGGTCATTGATATTTTTCAACGTGATACGAATAAATCAAAATACATTGTCAGTGTTTTTTTTTCATTGAATATACAGGTGTTCACTGGAGATCGTATAATCGGATGCATATTTACCTAAACTTGATTATTCGCTAACATATTAATTTCATTTAAATTTTTTTATTGGAAATTTGGGTAGGTTGATAATGTTGGTTTATCACGAGAAAGTACATAAATTTCTTCTGATTATAAAGGTCAAACCTATTCCGGAATTTTTATCCGCATATACCTAGGTAAGTATGCATCCCGTTCCTTTCTTGCCACTGTAATACTGATACTTATACATTGCGACTTTTTGCAGCGAAACAAACGCGCGTTTGACAGTCGTGCGACTGCATCGCGATTGTGTCGCTACTTTTATAAGGCGGTACCACAGACGTATAATATAAGCAGACGTAACATAAGAACAAAAAAGCGTGCCAATTACGCCTACAGACAAATTTCACGCACACATTTACAATAAAAGGGGCCGGACTCAGGCACGCAAGGGACCTCAAGTACCTAAATCTACAGCCATATAAAGAGGATAATAATAGAAAGAGATTTGAAGATTCTCATACGTTAATTAAGTTATCTATCATTGAGTGTCAGGCTATCTCTGTATCTATATCTGCCTGCGACGCCACATCATTAACTTAAGGGGCCAGGCGGTGAAAACGAAAAAAATTGACTGTTTTCTATTAGCCGATAATCAAAATAGTTTTGATATTTCGCACTGAAATTTTCAATGTGTATTACAGAACGTATGTGTGAGGGGATGAACGAAGCCAAAACACGATTGAAAACATTTTGCTCGATTACGATAGAAAAAAATCCTGAAGTTACCTGTAAAATAAAATATAAATGCACATTACGACCGTGTTTTACAATAATAATTATTATGAAATCATAAACACATAGGTATTTATTTACCTATTCGATTTCTTGACCGAGTTGGATTTTCAAAAAACTAATCATTTTTATTAACTTTTTGATAAAAATGTGAATAGCCCTTACAAATTACCGCGGACCCCGCACCGCGCAACACCCGCAAGGCCCCGCGCAACATTGAAATTTTTGCTGACCGCCTGACCCCCTTAAATAAAATGAATGAAATAGTAGAACAGTTAGGTAAACTAAAAAGAAATGACAAATAAAAAAAACAACTGTGGTGGTAAATTTTTAATAAAAATAATAATTAAGTACAATAAATTTTAATGTCACAATTTTTGAAGTTGTGATAAGACCGCCCGCGCCAGATGGTCGAGTAATAGAGTGTGTGAGAGAGAGACTTGACAGTGATAGAGCAGATAAAATCTGAAAACAAAAAGAAAACAATTGCAATTTATTTACAAATAAATAGTAAAAAACCTTATTAAAACAACCTTATATTTAAATGCGCTATAAAGAAAAGAATAAACTTCTACTATCAACTTATAACAACATTACACAATATATATGGTATAAAAGTTTGTCGCGAGATTTAAGCACTTGTATTTACTTAAGATTTAAAATTTTAATAGTTTAAATCAATCACATCAATTTATTTTATTTACACAAGTAAATCTCTCGACCGTGTCACGTAGCGGTAAAAGAATACTAAACCCCTCTCTTCCCTTGGGTGTCGTAAAAGGCGACTAACGGACTAAAGACTGCACATACATCTAACAGCATATAGCGCCGATTGGCTCACCACCTGTCACGCTAAGCACATACATGTGCAGTCGCAATTTAGTGAATAGCGAACTATGGCAGAGGACTGCTTTTGCGGTCGTCGTTATTATAGTTGTAGTCGTGACTATATGTATGTATGTAAATCTCGCGACAACCTTTTATATCATATAAATTGTGTAATGACGTTATAAGGTTGATAGTAAAAGTTTTCTTTTTTCTTTTTAGCGCATTTAAATAAAAGCATTTTTTTTAAAGGTTTTTTACTTTTTAGTTTTCCCTGGACGTCCACCATATCAGATTTAGAGTAACCTCACTTTATTTTTGAGTTATCCTCAGCAAGCCCTTTCATTTGATACCCATATTGTAAGAATGCATTAAAAAAAATCCGCCATCTTGAATTTAGAATGACGTCACACAATTAACTATGCACTGTCATCCAAACTTACAAAATTGCAGCTCAATCGGTTGAAGGTATCGGCTTCAAAATTGATTTGCAAGATTCCACCCGAACAAACATACATTGCAAGTTAAATAGAAGCTTGTAATAAAAAGCAACTGTAGGCTGCGGCGCCACCAGACGAACACTTTTTCATACACGAGATGGTCCTCCTTGTCTTTACACTCCATAAATACCATACAACAGTATAATACTCACATTTTGTGGGGTTACACTTGAAGAACTGGGTTGTATATTTTTCAAGTCCCGCAAAACATGATATCCAGGCATACTTTTTATGGAGTCTGGTTCAGAAAGAGATGATGAAGGTTCCTTAAAATAAATAAATTTATCATTTTTAGTATATTTCAAAGTACCTAACGCAGTTGAGGGACTGCTCAGACCCATCTTCTTCATGTTATACTATATAATACTGTACAACAATCTAATACTTATATTAACTTACATAATGAAGTACACTTGTACTCGGCTGTAAATTTTCTAAGTTCCTCAAAAGATGATCTCCACTTGCATTTCTTTTTACCGGACCTTTTAGTAAAGGTTTTGATAATTCTGAAAAACCAACGTACAAAGTTATTTTTTTTTGCACATTTTCATACAAGAATAATTCCCACAACTAGCATAGGGTTAAAGAGGTAGGATAGGGTTTAAGTTAACAATATAATTAAAATAATTTATCTATACCTACTATTACAAACCTTAATTACAATACATATTAAAGTAAAATTTTAAATTCAATTTCAATAACAGTTAATATTTCATTTAACTGATGTTGGTTTAGGTAGATAGGTATGTAAAAAAGATGTGGACACTTACTTCTTCTTGGTACAATAAATCGAAAATTGTTGGAATCGCACTAGGAGCAAGAACTGTACGGAAGCCACTGTGATCCAGTAACTGAGCTTCAAAATGCTTTGAGCACAGCACACTAGATGGTTTGGGCTGCCAATGTTCTCTTTTCATGTTACTCAACCAGGCATTTTTTAAATAATCATCCTTTGGAAACCTAAAAATTATTTCATTATTAAAATTTATCCTTAAAGAATTAATATATTGCATATTTTAATCTAATCAATCTTGAAAACAAAACTGGAGCCTAAATACGACCCCGTAAAATTGTACAAGTATATAAAACGTCAAACGAGATCGAATCTAGTGAATAATTGGTTATTGTTACCACAAGAATCCTTTACAAACTACTTTACGTTAAGTTTTTAAGAGATTTACACTTATAACTATTATTCACTGCTTCTACAATGCTTAAAGATTCGTAGTAATCACACAATGACTAAAAACCCACTAGGAGATTATATGGCACAACAAAACTTACCGATGGAATGTAATTTCAAGTGTTTTCTTAAAAGAGGAGTTGCCGCACAAAGGCGCACTACACTTCACCATTTTATTTTAATATTTTCGGCTCATAAACTTTATTAGATTACAAAAAATAAGCGTTAACAATCTCCTGTATGCTTAGATTAAAACAAAAAGGGAAGATACGGCATGCTCCTACTTGTAGTCATTCAAAATATAGTCCTACTCAACTACATAAGCAAACACTCTCACACGCACACTTATAAAGTGTAAATCGAGCGAGCGAGACAAAGCGGTAAGTTTCAACGTCAGCGCGAGGGAGTCGGCGAGTAGCGCGTTGACGTCTCGGTCGCTTCGCAACAGACGAGTACGTACGACCGATTCCGACGCCAGTCCGGAGTAGCGTCTTTCTCTTTTTCACACAGTAGAATATCTGCAATAGGGCGATGTAGCCTGTTCGCTCCGCAAATTGTGACTGAAGTGAAATTGTGCCATTAGGCCTAATTTTGGCAGCTCACTCACGAGACGTTAATGCCGTATCTTCCCTTTTTGTTTTAATCTAAGCCTGTATGCCCTTTGTTGACAAGTCTAGGAAGACATTTGTAGCTTAATTGTAGCTTGTCAAGATGGCGTTTTGCCTCACGTTCCAATTTGTCTATGTGTGTGGAAGTGTTGCAACAGTAAAAAGAAAAGAGATGGTCTTATCAATTTGTGGTTGGAGAGAAAGAAGTAGAAATATTATTTTATAGTCATCTATGTAGTTGTGAAATAATGCTTGGTCTGCTTCTATTACATGTCTGTGGGCGGTACAAGGATTTGCGACTGTATCGATGCTGCACCGCGATTGTATCGATGCTGAATCGCGACTGAATCGCATTTGTAGCCCGCCCGTCTTTTCTCTTTTCTTCAATTTTTAATCTTTTCACGGTTCTACCAAATGAATTTATTTTATTTTTTTATTTTTCTTTATTAGGAAAACATACAGCATGAAATAAAACATTATTACAAAGAGAACTTAAGTAATACACTAGCCTAATAAGTTTTCACTACTGGGTGTAACATAAAAACTCTTAATAGAGAGAAATGCTCCGAAACAAGCAATAAATATATAAACACTGTTCAAAGAGACAGGAAAATAAAATCAAGTACCTTCTAACAATTAAACAAAAAAGAAAAACGAAGAGGTATATAAATTTAGAAACAAATATAAACAATATTAAGAAGATTTGGATTTTAATTTTAAAAGGCGACGAAAACGTGCTATTTTTTCATGGAATATGTCGATGTTACTATAGCTGCTATTATACTTTTTACTGGCTCGTATGAGAAAACTATTGGTTCTGTAGTTTGATTTACAAAATGGAACTGAAAATGTGAGTTTATGCCGAGCGCCAGGTCTAGCGCACCTCAAGGCCAATCTATTTAACAAAAATGGAGAATCAACCAGATAATTGATAACTTTATGCAGAAGAATTTGATCTTTATGCTCTCTGCGAACAACTAAAGACTCAATATTATCGGTGTTAAAGCTTTTGAACCTATACTTTAATCGTTTATTGAATTTATTCTGAATTCTTTCAACCATGTCTACATATTTGATGTACATTGGATTCCATACAGAGGACGCATATTCCAATTGGGATCTTACGTAAGAATTATAAAGCAATATAACAGTGCTCACACTTTTAAAGTCGGTACTTTGACGCAAAATAAAACCAAGTAATTTATATGCCTTTGAAGTAATCAAGCTAAAGTGCGATTCAAAGTACAAGCCACAATCCAGCTGAACCCCAAGATCTCTCACCTCGGCCACCCTGTCCAATGTCCTGTCATAAAGTTTGTAGTCGTATTTGATCACTTTTTTTTCCTTGTAAAGGTAATAGTGTGACATTTGTTTACATTTAAGTAAAAGTCCATTAAGCGAACAATATTCACACAACCGATTTAGATCACTTTGAAGCATTTGACAATCGCTTTTGGACTTGATGGCTGCAAATATTTTTGTATCGTCCGCATAAAATAATAATGTTGAGTTACGAAAGCAATTGATGACGTCATTAATAAAAATATTAAAAAGCAAAGGGCCGAGGTGAGATCCCTGCGGGACACCAGAAGTAACAGGTGTAAAACTCGAGATAAAACCTTTAACGGTAACGGCTTGAGTTCTATTTCTAAGGTAAGATGTCAACCATCGCAGGAGATCGCCGTGTACACCAAATGCCTCAAGTTTAAATACTAACAATGAGTGTGGAATTTTATCAAAAGCCTTTGAATAATCGGTGTATATAGCGTCTACTTGAAACCCTTTTTCCATCGTTTCCAGAACAAACTCCAGAAATTCACATAAATTTGTCTCAGTCGAACGCTTAGAAATAAAACCATGTTGATTAGTTGTCAATAAGGGACTTATTACAGGGTAAAGAGAATCGTAAACAATTTTTTCAAATATTTTGGGAAGAACGGAGAGCTTGGATATACCACGGTAGTTGCGAATATTATGTTTGTCGCCGCTTTTGTGTATAGGGACTACAAAGGAACGCTTCCAAACTTCAGGCATAATACCACAAGACAATGACATTTTAAATATGAGAGCAACTGGAAACGATAATTGTTTACTACACTTAGTTAAAAATAAGGGATGCAAGCCATCCGGTCCACTACCCTTTGATACATTAATTTTTGTGAGATATTTTTCAATTATATCCTGTGTAATTTCAATATTACTAATTATGGCAGAGTTAGATTATACGATATTTAAGTTTGCAGGCACAATAGTATCATTTTCGAATACTGATTGAAAAAAATAATTAAATTGATTAGAGATTGATTGACCGTCGTTTGCAATCTCATGATCCAGTTTTAACACATCAGGGATACTATTGACATGTTTTCTAGATTTAATGTACGTCCAGAAGTGCTTGGAACATTTATTAATATTTATTTCAGATCTAGTAATAAACAAATTGTAACATGTAACTTCCAGCTCTTTTACTGTCCTTCTCAATTCCGAGAAATTTACGTAATCAGACATTCTGCCATAGATTTTCGACTTTTTGTGCAATCGATTTTTTTTCTTAATCATTTTAATTAGTCTATAAGAAAACCATACGGGATAATTATTATTACAAGTATTATTTTTTGATGGCACGTATTTATCGATAATGTCATTAATTATTGAATAGAAGATATCCAATGCGATCACAATATCAGTGGTTCACAAATGGCGCTCCCATCTAACTTTGGCCAGCTCCTCATTGATGACGTCATAATCTGCAGCATGAAAACGGCGCATAATGCGAGGCGGCTGCTTTAGCCAACCATCTTTTACAACGACCAGCGCGTCTATAGCTAAGGACGGGTGATGATTATCATCTGGCTCAGATAACGGCTTAGTTCGAATTACTCGACTTAGGAAACTGGAGAAAACAAGATCCAGCGATCTGTCGTTTTGATTACGAATGTCATTGTACTGTAATTATCCTGTAAATGACATGAATGCCAATAATTGAGCTGTCAGCGAGTCAGTCGAAGGATTTGATAAAATAAAACCGTTATTAGGGGAAACATCAGCTGTCCATGACGCATGTCTGATGTTAAAATCACCAATCACAAGAAACTCGTCGTCAGGTCTATCAACATTAAGCTCAGATATTGACTCAAGAAGTGACTGCTGTGATAAAACCTGATCGGTTGTTACTGGAAAATAACAGCAATACAGATGTAGTCGTTTTGGATGAGGTCCGCGCGACAATAAAATATCCACATGAGTTACATCCGCATCCGAAAATGCCGGATGTATTCCCGAACAGTTTAGATCAACCATTAGTTCGCGCTTAACAGCTATCAGCGTGCCGCCACCCTTTGACATACCGCGTCGCTCATAATCCCGGTCTGAGGGCCTAGTCAATTGGCAAACAAATTAAACGCTACGAAATCTTCGCTACGATAATACCGAATGTATGGGATTGACATAAGCAAAAGTTACCTACGACGTAAAATTTACGCTAAAATAGACCTAATTGACAGTTTGACAAGCCAAGAATCGCTAATCTAGCGATCACTCAAACATTGAAGATAAAAATTCACACAAAATGGCGATTGTTTGATCAGCTGATGAAGGAATAGTTGTGTTGTGTTGAAAGTTTTGTTTAAAATGCTCTTTTTAGGGCTATTGTGGACTGCGATAATCAAGTGCTCAGGCGCTAAGGAAGAAATGTTTCCCTACGTTACTTGGAGCAAATTAACGAAATCGAGTTTGTTGTACTTGTGAATAGTTCTCGGAGTTCTCGTTTACGAACTTTCAAATATCTAACTAAGGTCTGCCGGGAATTGCATGCTGATATAGTTGTTGCGATGTGAGTGACCAAATAAATGTGTGTCATGCAACATTTTCCGCAACGTAGAGCAAGTCGCTGCATAACAATTTGTAGGGGCTCTCAAACCATACAAACATTTGGGCCAAATAAATCCACCTAAGTACCTTTAATCATGACAAGAAAGGTCAAGAATAAGATAACAGTAAGGGACTTTTTGTATAAATATTAAATGTAATCTATCCATAATGTCCATTTATCAATTTATAACTTAGATTGCCTATTTGTTTTACAGGTTCCAATGAAGATTTAATTTGCCAGGTAGCTTAGAGTATTAAACCAAGGCTCTAAGTGTAGTAAGGTGTACCTATTGACTATACCCTATAAATCTTATACAGACAAGCATCTTTCTTAATAGGAAAAGATATCAGTCCTTACGTTCAAACGGTAAGTTTTAATAAATAAATTATTACTTACATAATAAAGGTAAGTATTATGCCTATTATTATATTGAGATTTACCAGGAAATGTCAGTTTTGTTAAAATTGCTAGAATAAAGAGTATTGACATAAAGATAAAACTATTTTATGTGGTTTTGCAGATTTGAGACGACGATTCAAAAATCTTAAATGTTACCTCATAATTTGGAGGATGGACTTCCTCAGAATGGTGAACAAACATGGTTATTTGGTAAAAAACAATATCAAGCAATTTTGTATAATACATAGGTACTTACCTACTAACTTTTTATCTATGACAATTTTCTATAAGTAAGTATATTGTTCTAATTTCTTAGGAGATTCTGGATACTTTCAAAAAGCATGGTTAATGATAATAACAACAATATTTAATGCTGCATCAGACTCACAAGAAAGGAGGGGTGTGTACCACATGTCATATCCAACAATGAAACTGCATTGAACATGGCTTTGGCATCGTTGAATCATCGTTTTATTTATATGATTTTTTTTTGTGGAGCTCTAATGTTGACAACGTTTTTATTCTACAAAAAGGAGCAGTCTGTGCCATAAATATATTTATCCATAAAATAGTAATTTGGTTTATTTGATGAGGAAAAATTAAGTATAAAGTTAATTTAGTTCTAAGTTTATTGTGCTTTATTAAAAAGATTTACTTATGTACAAAAAAACAGTACCTTCGTTGACAACATTTATATTTTAAGAAAAGGAACAGTGTGCCATAAATATATTTAACCCATAAAATAGTGATTTGGTTTATATGATGGGGAAAAATTAAGTATAAAGTTAATTTAGTTCTAAGTTTATTGTACTTTATTAAAAAGATTTACTTAGGTAGGTACTAAAAAACAGTACCTTCTTATACACACAATTGGCATTTATTTTTATAAGTACACATGTTACGCAAGGCGTCTCTATGCAAACCCATGATATAGCATCGCCCTCAATTACACAAACATACGGATATTGAACATTGACCGCACGTGGAGCTGACGCAGCAACGAGCGTCGGGTTCGTCGCCGCCGCCGCGATTCCGCGGACATGGAAACCGCATTCTTTTACCTGGCATCGGTTGAGTCTCACCTAACTTTAATTATAATTATTTTAAGTAATTAAATTGTAACTTTTATTAAATTGTATTAATAAAAATGATTTTTTTTGAGACTTCGGTTGCGACCACGCTTAATTGGCGCAGTCGGTAGGATACCCGTCGGGTCGGTCCGGGTTTTCCAGAAGATTTCCGTAAACTCCCAGCCGCCCGAGTGGCTATCGCGCCGCGTCACGGGTATCGCAATCTACGTGCTCCAGCCGAGGTGAATCCAGAAATCGATTCTTCAAACTGAATCAATGTTGTAAGTACCTTGAATCTTTCAAGTATTTGCTATCCTATAACTTTACTTATCCTTTATACTTTATCCTGTAATTTTCTGTGTCCTTTTTATGTGTATTTTATATATTACTATTATTGTGGTGTGTCTATTTTATTCTATAACGTTATATCAACTTAGTAAAGATTTTCCATCCGAGAGAATCGCGTAACGCTGCTAGTAGTAAGAAAATAAGTAGGTTTAGTGCTATAGACGAGAATAGGAATCTGGAGCCCGTCACTATGTCTGACGAAATTGATAAGATTTACAAGTCCCTAAGACTACTTCCGGAGTTCGATGGTAACCCCCATATACTCACGCGCTTCATCAATCTTTCGGATCGAATAGTAATTGCACATTTTAACGAGGCTCCCGGAAATGAGTTGGCTAATTTAGCTCTTATGAATGGTATCTTAAATAAAGTAGTAGGACCCGCGGCTAGGCTTATTAACTCTAATGGTATCCCGGATACTTGGGAAGGTATACGCAATGCGCTGATAAATAACTTCGCGGACCATCGTGACGAGACGGCGTTGTATAACGACCTTTCCCTGCAAACTCAAGGGGCTAGCACCCCGCAGGAATTTTACGAGCGGTGCCAAAATCTCTTTAGCACCATAATGACGTACATCTCGCTTCACGAGACCGTTGGTACGACAATAGAATCTAAACGCACTCTATATCAAAAGTTAACCTTGCAATCCTATTTACGCGGCCTTAAAGACCCCTTAGGATCTAGAATACGGTGCATGCGTCCCGACACGATGGAGAAAGCTCTTCAGTTTGTTCAGGAGGAGCTTAACATTTTGTATCTGCAACAACGTAACGATAGTGGCCCTAGTAAGAAAGAATGGCAAGCATCGCAGCCATCACCGTATAATTTCAAACTACCTATTAATAACTTTTCTATGATGAAAGGTCCCGCTTTCACTATGTCAGGCCCTTCAGGCCAACCTAACTATAACATGAGTGGTCCATCACGCCAGCAGCAGGTACCGTTCCAACAGACGCAAGGGTGGAGACCTAATTCGAATCAGTCAAATCAGTTTCGCGGTCCCACACGCACGCAGCAGATGTTTCGCGCCCCACCGCCAAACTATAACCCTCAGAGCAACGTGTTTAGGATGAATAATAGACCCTTCACTCAGCCTTCTAATTTCAATGCACCGCGTCCTATGAGTGGCGTGGCCCCTTTTGCTTCCAAACCTTTACCACCGTCGGGACATGACTGGAGACGGTTCGGTAATCCGCCTCCTACAAATTATTTTAAAACGCGTGAAGTTAATTTTAACGAGTCTGATTACGATTACTATGGGCAATATAATAATTACTCTGAATACAGTGATTATTCCGAATTTGATCAAGGGTGTGTTGCATATGATCCATACTCAAGTTATTATGAGTATGAGGGCAACTACACCCCTACTGAGAGTCCCGTTGTTGAAGAAATAGACAACCCTAGCTCTTTTAGGGAAGAAAATTTTCAGAAGGGTTCGAATTTAGACAAGCAAAAATAGAAATTAACCTACAAACCCAAAGACAACTTATGTACGTTCAAATTCATGATCCACCCTTAAAATTTTTAGTTGATACAGGAGCAAATCAGTCGTTTATTAGCCCGGAGGCTGTCCGTAAATACTTTAATAACTTACCTTTAAACTATGAACCTTTTGAGGTCACTAATTCAAATCAGACAAGTAGACATAAACACTCCATAACCTTACCTTGTTTTCCAGAGTTTAGAGAAACAGGAAACTTTACCTTATTCATCTACAAATTTCACCAGTTTTTCGACGGATTACTAGGATTAGACTTATTAACTGCATGGGAATCTAACATAGACCTTAAGAATAGAACGCTAACACTTAGAAACTCTCAAATTCCGTTAGAATTATATGACTCGCGCAACGTGAACTTATACGAAGACATCATCCCAGCACACTCTTCTAAATTACTTAAACTTCCCGTTAACACGCGTGATGGCGATGCCATCGTATCAGTTCAAACTTTATGTAATTGTACTATCACAGAATGTATAACAGCGGTAAGAAATAATAGAGGTTGGGTTGAGGTAACTAACACCTCGCCTAATGACGTAATTTTCTCAATGGACCGTCCGGTATCTGCCGAAATTTGTAATCTTGAAAGTAATCACGAAATTCGTACATCTACTCGCGCTAAAGAAGTTTTGTCTCGTCTTAGAACCGATCATTTAAATCCCGAAGAGCTTGCTAATCTAGAGACCTTATGTTCACGCTACGCGGATGTGTTCTACCTTGATGGCGAACCTTTAGCGTTCACTAACAAGATAAAACACAAAATAAAAACTACAGATGAGCTTCCTGTGTATACGAAGAGCTATCGCTATCCGTACGTCCACCGCCAAGAAGTCAAAGATCAAATAGCCAAAATGCTTGAGCAGAACATCATAAGACCCTCAGAGTCTGCATGGAGCTCGCCTATCTGGGTCGTACCCAAAAAGGCTGATGCATCCGGGAAGACAAAGTGGCGACTTGTCGTAGACTTTAGGAAGGTTAACGAGAAAACGATTGACGACAAGTATCCAATTCCCAATATTACCGACGTTTTAGATAAATTAGGCAAGTGTCAGTATTTCACGACCCTGGACTTAGCTAGTGGGTTTTACCAGGTTGAGATGGACCCTGATGATGTCCAGAAAACAGCATTTAACGTCGAGAACGGGCACTTTGAATTTCTCAGAATGCCCATGGGTTTAAAGAACTCTCCATCTACCTTTCAAAGGGTAATGGATAATGTTCTTAAAGGCCTACAAAATAACATCTGCCTAGTTTATTTGGACGATATTATAGTCTATGGTACATCTCTTCAAGAGATGATGGTAAATTTAGAAAAAGTCTTCTTAAAATTGCGTGAATCTAACTTTAAAATACAGATGGACAAGTCCGAGTTTTTAAAGTTAGAGACTGAATTCTTAGGCCATGTCGTGTGTAGAGACGGCGTGAAACCTAATCCTAATAAGATTAAAGCTATAGAGCAATATCCTCTTCCTAAAACAACTACAGAAATCAAACGTTTTCTCGGACTTCTCGGATACTACAGGAAATTCATACCAGATTTTGCTCGAATCACGAAACCACTAACCCAATGTTTGAAGAAAGGCTCTAAAATAGATCTCAATCAAAATTACATAAATTGTTTCGAACGCTGTAAGGCTCTGTTAACAAACGATCCTATATTACAATATCCCGATTTCTCAAGAGAATTTGTATTGACCACAGACGCGTCCAATGTCGCTATTGGAGCCGTCTTATCTCAAGGTAACATCGGTTCGGACAAGCCTATCGCCTTTGCCTCAAGAACACTTAACTCTAGCGAATTAAATTACAGTACCATTGAGAAGGAGCTTCTAGCCATTGTATGGGCCACCAAATATTTTAGGCCCTACCTGTTTGGTCGAAAATTTAAGATCATTACCGACCACAAGCCATTGCAGTGGGTAATGAACTTGAAGGAGCCTAATTCGAGGCTTACAAGATGGCGGTTAAAATTAAGCGAGTACGACTTCACTGTTATTTACAAATCTGGTAAAAGTAACACCAACGCGGATGCACTATCGCGAATTGAGTTAAATAACGAGGAGATCAGCTCAATTATAGTAAACCCTTCTGAGAAACCGTGCTCCTTAGATGATTCAAGAACCATTAGTGCTCTGGAAGCTGCTGATGATTCTAGAACCATTACGGTCCACACGGATGCTGAAGATCCCATCTTAGAAGTGCCGATTTCGGAAGACCCCTTGAATAAATTCACTAAACAAATTATATTTACAGTAGTCGGCGATATAAAAGGCAAAGTGGTAGTATCGAAACCTTTTGAAACTCATACACGCACTACTATTCAGTTATCGGAGTCTAATCTTGAAGAAGACGTTATTAACGCTATTAGAGAATACGTTCATCCTAAAATTAAAACCGGCTTACTAATTAACCCATCTGAAGCTATGTACAAGATAATACCTATAATACAGCGTACCTTTAAAAATTCGGCAATGAACCTTGTGCTAACAAAAATTGAATTAGAAAACATCCGTGAATATTTGCGACAGCAGGAAATAATTAGTAAATACCACGATGGCAAGACGAACCATCGCGGCATCACCGAATGTTATCTGGCCTTGTCTCATAGGTACTATTGGCCGAAAATGAGAGATCAAATAACTAAATTTATTAATGAGTGTACGATCTGTGGCCAAGGTAAATACGACCGTAACCCGATCAAACAGCAATTTCAAGTAGTACCGCCTGCTAGCAAACCGTTTGAATTGGTACATTTAGATCTTCTAACTGTGCAGAGCGAGAAATTCTTAAGTATCGTTGATTCATTTTCCAAATACTCTCAAGCATATTACCTAAGAGACGGTACCGCTATGAGCGTTGTTCAGGCACTACTAAAATTCTGTACGCATCATGGCATTCCTTTTACAGTAGTAACTGACAACGGCCCCGAATTTGTTAATCAACTCTTTGGCGAATTCATAAGATTACATAAAATTCAACATCATAGGATCGCACCTCATACTCCAAACGAAAATGGTATCGTTGAGAGATTTCACTCAACGATACTAGAGCATTTGCGTTTATTAAAACTGGAACAGAAGAGTGAGGCTGTAATAAATCTCATGCCCTATGCCCTTCTGGCTTATAATAACTCAATACACAGTTTTACTAAATGTAAACCTATAGATTTAATAACCGGACACTTTGATCCACGGGATCCATTTGACGTAGACCTTTCAGCTCATTTGTTACAGCAATACATAACAAACCATAAAAATAGAATGTGTAAAGCTTATAATCTAATCCAGGAATCATGTCTTAACCTTCGCAAGCAACTAACAGATAATCGTAATACTAACCGAGATAATGAGAAAGAATATTCACCCGAGCAACAGATTTTCGTAAAAAATCCTCTTGCATCCCGACAAAAACTGGCTCCGCGTTATACTCATGATAAGGTTATGGCAGACTTACCTATCCACATTTATACTAAGAAAAAACAGGGCCCCGTCGCGAAGTCTAGATTGAAACGAGTTCCTAAAAGTTCGCAATTGTTACAGGACTCTACTGATATTTCATCTTCTCCTGGGAACCACCATGAGCCAGGAGATAAAACTTGAAAGTCTCGACGACGGTCCCGGCATTTTACCATTCAAACTAGGATCCACAAAAATCATCTCACACTATCACTCTTTCATCCAACCTATTAATCTAGAAGATTTGCAATCTAAAATAAATTCAGTTATAAACCAATTAGATAGTATTAGTCCCGAATTTAATAATAAAACGCGGTCGTTATTTGAACCTCATCTCAATTATTTAAAAGTTAAAGTTCAAAGTGTATCTGATCAATTACAAACGTTCGAAGTAATACGCACAAAACGAGGTCTATTAGATGGTCTTGGATCCATAGTCAAGAGTATTACTGGAAATCTTGACTATACGGACGCCATACATTTTAATGAAGCCTTAAAGTCACTCAAGGACAATGATAATAACTTGGTAACTGAATTTAACAACCACGTTAGTTTATCAAAGGAGTGGATGACTCATTGTGATAAAATCATTGAAACTATAGCAGATAATCAAGATAAATTGCAACTCTTGCTTAATAAAATTAGTGAAAGTGAGGCTACTCATGATAATGATCTTATAAAATACGCGCATTTAGCACAGACGTTTTTAATACTCGGTGACAATGTCGATTCTATCTCCGAAGAGATATCTAAATTACAAAACATATTAGCATTCATTAAGACAGATACAATGCATCATTCCGTTTTAAGTATCAAATCTCTAAATTTAATCATCGAAAAGTTACAGATGCTGTACGGTAGAGACAGAGTTATAGAACTAGATGTTAGAGAATATTTTGAAGTAATTAGAGTAGGTTCGTATTATATAGGCAACGATATTATTATAGTATATAAATTCCCAATAGTTCTGTCCGAAACATACGATTTATATAAGCTATCTATTATCCCTAATAAAAATAGCGAAATCCTTCCACCTCCGTCTCCTTTCCTAGCAATATACGACAAAGATTTCAAGTACATAGAGGCTGAATGCCCTAAGACCAGCAAGTGGTACATCTGCAACGAGAATCGGCGTCTTCAAAGCGGAGCGACAAAGGACTGCATTCACCAGTTGATCGCCACTCAACAGAAAACGGAGTCATGTAAACCAGTTACCGTATCCCTCAGAAGTCCAGCTTTCGAAGAACTAGACGGGATGCACTACACCATTATGTTCCCGAAACCAACGCGAGTACATCTATCCTGTGGGCAACATCTCTACAAAGAACTTCAAGGCAGTTATCTTATTACCATGCCACGCAACTGCTTCGTAGAAACAACGGCCTTCGTTATCTCAAATACAAGTAACCGCTTGAAGGGTCAAGTAGTTAAGATAATGGACTTACCTTTAGAAAAGTCCCCAGCATCTGCAGCATCACCGCCCGCATCCGTCCAGCTGAACTCGATTAATCTCGAACATCTGCACGACATCAATACTAAGATCTCAATGCAACAGCCTCTGAAGAAGATACCAGACGTCGACTACAGCATCTTTCACACTACTGTTCCGCTGTATCTTATACTATTTGCCGCAAGTGTTATTGGTATATTCCTAACGTACCGCAAGCACTGTGCAGCACGAGTCAATGAAGAGCAAAACGGAGACACAGAAGATCAACCTGGACCATCAATAATCTACTCAGAAGTTCCTGCCAAAAAGATTGACCCGAATCATCTCCCAGCTCAATTCACGACCAAGGTCTTCCATACTCGCTGATCTACGGGGGGAGGTGTTACGCAAGGCGTCTCTATGCAAACCCATGATATAGCATCGCCCTCAATTACACAAACATACGGATATTGAACATTGACCGCACGTGGAGCTGACGCAGCAACGAGCGTCGGGTTCGTCGCCGCCGCCGCGATTCCGCGGACATGGAAACCGCATTCTTTTACCTGGCATCGGTTGAGTCTCACCTAACTTTAATTATAATTATTTTAAGTAATTAAATTGTAACTTTTATTAAATTGTATTAATAAAATTGATTTTTTTTGAGACTTCGGTTGCGACCACGCTTAATTCACATAGTTTTAATGTCAATAAGAGAAAGTGAAGCCAAATATTTAATAAACTTTGACTTTGAGAGAGTTAGGTAAGGAAATAAGAATATATTAAGAAATACAACATTAATGTTATTTTTTACTTGATATTTAATTTTACTTGCAGTAGGTACCTATAGAAAATGTTTAAGTACCTACTTATATCAATTTCTACTAGTAATAACATTAAGCTATTGAAGTTGTACTTGATTCATTATCAACATACAAAGGTAATTATATGTATAAACTTGCATTATTATTATCCGGTTATTAAATCTGGTGGGTTCTATTGTGTTTGTTATAATATTGTTTTTTCTTTAAATAGGTGGCTTAACATAAGGTGGCTTGTTATACATATAATACAAATTAAGTTCCATATCTAGCATACTCTGTAATAGTTTAGTTATTATCAATTTGGCGATTGTGAAGTAATCGATTGTAATTGTTGCTTGAGTTTGTAATGTTACTATCACATTTTTATTTGTGTGAATCTGTAAATGGTTTGCTGTTTCACATTTTCAGTCTTATACTTTTTATAGAACTGTCGATTAACCTGTGAATATAAAATAAATAAATAAAATTAATTGTTTTTAAATTATTTTTGGTAAATATATACTACCTACTAACTTTTTATGTATGACAATTTTCTATAAGTAAGTAATTATATTGTTCCAATTTCTTAGGAAATTCTGGATACCTTCAAAAAGCATGGTTAATCATAATAACACCAATATTTAATGCTGCATCAGGCTCACAATAAAGAAAAGATGTGTACCACATGTCGTATCCAACAATGAAACTGCATTAAACATGGCTTAAAGTTGTACCTACTTGATTCATTATCAACATACTAGGGTAATTATATAAAATTAATTTATATAATTACCCTAGTATGACCCTATAAAATTATTTTTGGTAAACATATAAATAATCCTATGTTTTATTTCGAAACATTATCAACCAACTCATAATGAATGGCAGTGAAATAAATAATGTAAAATAAATAAATATTTTAACTTGTCGCGTAGAGACTACGATCATGTAATTGTGTCTGTGAAGGCGTATATTTAATAAATGATTTGACTTTTAATTTCAATTATTTTCGGTACCTACCGCTATAAATAAGTAACAATGAAACAATCCTATATTAAGGCGATGTTGTGTTCATCGTCATCCTATGAACGTCCAGAGCAGTGTGCTTTACGTGCCTTCCAAAGCACGGAGGAGCTCGAGACGCTTTTTATTTGGTTACCCATCCTTTAGCTCGGTAATGTGAAAGTTGCGTAACTAACTGGCAAGATCACAAACCGGTGCGGCGCGGGCGGGGACTTTTTGCATTAGTTGAACCTCTAGCATTACCTTTCAAGTAACAGTAAGTACATTGCTTCGCTAGTTTGCATATTTTAAAATTAGTTTTAATTTAACTAGCAAAACCATGTACTTGGAATGTTTTTTATTTTATTTTATTTAGGACAATAATCAATTAGAAAAGTAATGTGATAGGTGTTGTAGTTAGACAACTAAACCCGAAAGCCTTAGCCGCTACGCCATAGAGTTACTTTAGGCGATGTACTCATACAAGATGCAAACGTTTTAATCACTACCTAGTGGGTACTCGCATCTAAGATCAAACTGTTTAAATGTTCGCGCGGTTTGTAACATTTAGTGTTATCACTTATTTGATTACAGACGGACGTCAAGTTGTTAATATTTGAGAAATTCTTGGCAGCAAGCGTTTGCTTGTGGTCTTCAGTCTTAATATATTTATATTATATGCTGAAAAATGGGTTTGGTCTCATATCAATATGGTAGGTAAGTCACTCGTCATCATTATAAGTACTTATTTACAAACGTGCTTGTCTGGCGAACTTCCGGCGAAAAAAGCGATTGATTCATTTTTCAAATTGTCTCAAGGAGTCTACCCGAATTTCTTAGTAAAATGACATTCAATTCACTAAAACTCAAAAGGATCGGTGTGGTTACTACCTATTTATTAATCTTACTTAAGCGTTACATTATCATCAAACGAAAAAATACTAAGACAAGCCTGTATGTTCTATATCCCTTAGCTTATCGATATCGATGTAGCCTAGCGAATTTGATGAGCGATTTTGACGCTGTCACCGGTCGAGCCATAGATAATACTATATAGACGGGGGGTCGAGCGTTTGCCAGTTGACTAGGCCCTCTGTTCGGTATACATTGTATCGCGAATCGAAAAGTTCCGCATCAAAAACAGCCAGGTCTCACTTAAGAAAATTACGTCATAATCAGAATTAATTAAATTTCTGTTAAATATTTTACACTCGGCGTCAAAAAAATCGCACCTTTTAAAAATCATCTTTAAAAATTCTTAAACCTTATGTAGAGGATAGTGTTGGGTATCATTAGAAAGGTAACAAAAAGGAGTATCAAAAAACAATTAAATTTAACTTTCTGTTTAATTATAATTATACAAACAACATAAAAATTAATAAAATAATAAAAATCCTTAATTAAGTCCTAATTAACAACAGATAATTTACAAAGAAAAATGTACAAAAAGTGTCTTAAAATTAACTTAAAATCTAGTGTTACCCCCCCTTGGCCTGATCACGGCTTCCATACGGTCCCTCATGGACCTCACCAACTTCAGGAGCTCTTCTTGAGGGATAAGCCCCCATTCTTCAATCACCGCGTCTTGGAGCTCCTGTAGAGTCGAAGGAGCTGGATCCCGAGATCGAACCTTACGTTTAAGATGGTCCCAGAGGTGCTCTATAGGATTCAGATCCGGACTTTGCGCTGGCCACTGCATCACAGAGATTTGGGACCTCTGCAAGAAGTCGCTCACGATGCCTGCAGTGTGAGCGCGAGCGTTGTCGTGCATTAATGTGAACCCCTCGCCAAAAGATTCGGCAAAGGGGACCACATGCACTTCCAGGACCTCAGTGACATAGCGGCGAGCAGTCAGCGACCCTTGTCCGCGAGCACCTCCAGTCCGGGAGACGCAGACAAGGTCGGTTTTGCCGGCAGCAGACATACCGCCCCAGAACATGCAGGATCCGCCACCATATTCCACCGTCTCCTGGATGCAGGCTTGGGCGAAACGTTCACCCTGCCTCCGGTATACTCTTCTCCGTCGGTCGTTGCAGAAAAGACACACTCGCGTCTCGTCTGAGAAGAGAACAGCTCTCCACTGCTCAAGGGTCCAATCGACGTGGTCACGAGCAAACTGCAAGCGGGCTCGCCGATGCGCTGCAGTCAATTTTGGACCCGTAGCAGCTCTGTGGGCCGCTATCTTCTTCTCCTTCAATCTTCTTCTAACCGTAGATACGCTTACGGTGCGTCTGCGAACTGCCTGGAGCTGCTGTTGCAACTCAACAGCGTTGGAGAAACGATTTCTCAAAGAGTTCGACACAACGAACCGGTCGTCTCTTTCCGAAGTGCAGCGACGTCTACCCGAACCGTGTCTGCGGATATAGCCACCGGTCTCTATGAAGCGCTGGTACACTCTTCGAACGGAATAACGGCTCAGGTTCAGTTGCCGGGCGACATCACACTGCCGCACCCCTGATTGCAGTAGTGCAACCACTTGAGCGGCTTTATCAGCTGTGGTATCCATCAAAATCTGTGCGTGTGTCCTCTTCAACGGTTGAATAGCGAATGACCCACATTGAACCCGTGTTGACCGTTTTATACCCACAAAGGAAGCGCAACTAGCAACTCTCACGGGTAGCAAAATTTGCATCGAATTTTTGTGACACTTTATTTGTTGCATTAGGTTTTATTTGATAATGAAAAGTAATGTTTTTTATTAAGTTAATTAAGTAACCTTGTAAATAAAATCATAATTAATGCGACTGCATGTGCATATCAAGAGTAAATGACATTTGAAAGTGATTTTCTAAGAGGTGCGATTTTTTTGACGCCGAGTGTAGTTTTAGTCCTTAATCCACGAACGTTCTGATAAAAACATTTTAAAATTCTACCAAGCTCTGTAAAGTATATAATAATTATAACAATTACGTATTATTCTTAATTCATAATAAGTACATATAAAATATAATTCCCCATTTATTAATAAAACTAATAATTTAAAGTGTTCCAAAATATTGAAATAATCACTTACTGATTCCAAAATATAAACGCATAAACCGTCTTGGGGCAAAGTATAATAAAAAATAACACTCAACATAGCCACTAGCTGTACGTGGAAACAATAGCAAACCGGGCGATACTTCCGCGCATTTGAACATTTAACCGATAATACCTTCAAAGTTTCAATATGAGACAGCACCATACAGTCTGTTAAAACTTTAAAATATAGAATAATACACACGAAAACAGTGCCAACACTAAAACATTGCTTAAAATCATAATGTACACTAGGTATCGCTTGCCGGCCCATAAGTTCTGTCGTAATATGCAGACAGCAGCGGGCAATGGATGCTACATGCAGCGTTACAGTGACCGTTCCACAAAAGCAATAGTAACGGCCGTCAAACAATGTTATCAGTAGTGGCACAGGTATTCCGAACCTTTTGCACGGCACATAGTAACAATCACAAAGTAAACATCGACACATTTCATTACAAATTATACTTCGGGTCTCAACCGAAGACGATTACTTATTACATGCAGCAGTACATGAGATGGTGCTATCTTCTTCACACTTTTAGATATATCCTAAAAAGAAATATCTTATTTCCGTTCCCTGCACTGGCAACCCCGCGTCACGAGATGTCATTACGTGTTTTTGTGTTATCGGAATCACACGTACTTTTCGTAACGAAATGAAATTTGTATTTAATATAATGGGAAAATGTTAAAGTTCGAAGTTGAGAGACAGTGACTGTTAATGCCTACATACGCACGGGAGGAGACGCGAGGGAGGAGGGCGTGACATCATGGCGGCGAGCATCGAACCGGTTGCCGCGGTCGCCCCCCGCTGCCTGCGAGACCGGCGCGGCATCGACTAAAGAATAAGACACTCGGCTTTCGGACAGCTCCAACGACATTCGCGACCCTCTTAAATTTACGATCTGTTTGTCCGGGACCTATCATTTTGTAACTAGTTGGCATTAAACCAACCCTATGTGATACAGTCCGCCTTTTATTTAAGTCTTAGGACCCTTACATTGGTCCATCTCGCCGTCAAAATTGTTAACGGTTGCAAGAGAAGAGGGGCCGGACTACCCCCATTCCTGTTCTGAAGCTCTTCAGTTGTGTGGTCTTCAGCATCGAATTTATCTTCGGGAGTCTTCATCCTGTAGAAGTTTCTCCATAGCAGCCACGCCCGCTCAAGAACAAAACCATAGAAGGTCGCCGCAAGTCAGACTTTGAACCTGTTAGAAGCTCGAGTCAAATTCAACGGACATCCAACGGACGAAAAGTGCAAATCATCTTATCCCAAGTGGACGGTTTGGGTATTTGTGAGTTCGTTCCAATTTATTCCTTCTTTTTTCCTTCCTTACCACTATAAAAGTTCTCGATAGCTTTAAATTAAGTGAGACATTTCAATATTTTTAGTGTGAGGGTGGCTTCTATTTTTTTAACATTACATTTTAATTCATATTTGCATTAAAACTGCTTAAAACCTTAAGCTTAACACTGCAATCATAAGTCAATCATTGCAAACATCATTCGCTAGACTGCGTGGCGCGGGCGCATCGCTTACAGATAGCTATAGTCCCGTTTTTTATCAGTGCAGCAGGTAGCTGACCGCCCGCTCAGCTGTTCTTTTGTTATCGGCCGGTGCATTCAAGCAAGGTCACATTATTCTATTCATAGCCGCACGCATTCATTAGATTTATTTTGTTTTTATTTGCTTAAGCGTTCTTGTTTAGTTATCATGTCAGACGAAAAAATTGAAAAATTAATTAGAAAGCGTAGTTGTATGAAGTCTAAACTGACTATATTTAATAATTTTATTACAAAACATAAAGGCTGCACAGAGCTTACTAGCGTACTCCAACTAGATTTGGAAAACCGTTTAAATAAATTTGATGCCCTATACTCTGATTTCGATAAATTACAGTGTGACATCGAGATGCTTTCGGAGGAACCCGACGATGAGTGTAAGGAACGCAAACAGTTCGAGGACTTGTATCACTCCCTGGTGGCATCAGCGCGCAGTCTACTTGGCGCTTGCTCCCACCAGCGCAACCTTCCAGTTGAGGGCTCCGTGTCGTGCTACGAGGATGTACAGGCCAGTTCCTTTAAATCTAATTGCGTTAGATTGCCTAAGATTGACTTACCGGTGTTTCATGGCCACTATCAACACTGGCTTGAGTTTAGGGATACCTTTATTTCGTTAATTCACACTAGACATGATATAGATAGCATTAATAAGCTGCATTATCTTCGCGCTTCTCTTAAAGGCAGAGCTTTGCTTATAATCGATAATTTAGATTTTAAACCCGAAAATTACGAGGCTGTTTGGAAGTTAGTGTGCAGTAGGTATGACAACAAAAGATTGCTCGTTAATAATCACGTTCAAGCATTGTTTAGTCTTGAGCGCATGCAAAGGGAGTCTTGTGCGTCCATTCGTCATCTGATAGATGTTACAAATAAAAACTTACGCGCCTTATCTACGTTAGATCAGCCAACTGAACACTGGGATACTCTAATTATTTATATGATGGCTGAAAAATTAGATAGTGTCACCCATCGAGTCTGGGAAGAACACAGAAATACATTAACTAAACCCCCTACCTTAGACATTTTTATTGATTTTCTTAGCAACAGGGCAGACTTATTGGAGACTATACAAGAAAGTAAAGGTAATAAAATTCAAAAATTTGAAACTCATAAATCTAATCATTCTAATTTACATATAGATACTCCTAATTACAATAATTCTAATATTTACAATAATAAAAATTCAAAAATAAAACATAACTATACTACAAAAATTGTAAAATGTTCCTTATGCAATGAAAGTCACTTTTTATTTAACTGTGAAACATTCAGGTCCCTTCCTATTGAAAATAGAGTTCAAAAGGCCAAAGAATCTAAAGTGTGTCTTAATTGTCTTTGCCCAGGACATTTTGAAAGCAAATGCAGTCTTGCGTCTTGTAAATATTGTAAAAAGAGGCACAACACACTTTTGCATTTGCATGAGCCCGAAAAAATGCCTATACCTGCTTTGCCGGTAAATAATATCACAAACTTTGCAAATTCAAATGATTTTCAACAGCATACTACTCCTCCGCATGTTTTGCTTTCCACAGCGCTTGTGAAAGTCATCGATAGCAAGGGAGACGTGCACTCCGCCCGAGTTCTGCTCGACAATGGGAGCACGGCGAACTTCATAACGAACTCGCTATGCGGTAAGCTGGATTTGTCGCGAAGCGAGGCGTACTCCACGGTGACAGGTATTAACAATCATACTTCTCAAAGTACACAGTCTTGCAGCCTTACTATAATGTCCATACATGACGATTATAGACTTATTGTGGACTGTCTTATTCTTCCTCATTTGACTAAATGTTTGCCAACTTCATACATAGATGTCGAACATATTCCTCTTCCTAAGGGAATATGTCTTGCTGACCCTACTTTTAATGTCCCGCCCGCCATAGACATATTAGTAGGGGCCGACGCATTTTGGTCTATTTTAGGTAATAACCACATCGACTTGGGTAAAAATCAACCCAAATTATATGAAACCAAGCTGGGTTGGTTGGTGTCTGGGCATGTTTCCCGTCTTAAGCACTCTTCTTACCCCATTTGTAACCTTTCTTGTGAGGAACCCAACCCAGACTTAACCCGGTTCTGGGAACTAGACACTGTTGCATCAAAGCACTCCCTGTCCCCTGAAGAACGTGCCTGTGAGCAGAGTTTTTTTTTAATACTACACGTAAAGACGATGGTCGGTTTGTCGTAACAATGCCACTGAAGGAGGATGCTTCAGTCTTGGGCGACTCGTTTCAACAAGCTAAGTGCCGCTTTTTGTCTTTAGAACGTAGATTCATGAGAGAACCTGTCTTTAAAAATATGTACATGGAATTCATGCTCGAGTATGAGCGCTTAGGTCACATGACCGAAAACAGGGAGCCTTCAGCTAACAAAGAGCCACAGCATTATTATTTTTTGCCTCACCATGGTGTACTGCGTGAGTCGAGCGTTACCACAAAGCTCCGTACAGTCTTTGACGCGTCCGCCAATACCAGCACAGGGCTGTCACATAATAACATCCTAATGGTTGGCCCCACTGTACAGGAAGATCTTTATTCCATATTATTAAGGTTTCGGCAATTTAAATACGTCGTAACCGGAGATGTGGCAAATGTTTACAGATCGATTGAGCTTAACCCTTCTCAACGCTCTCTTCAACAAATTATTTTTCGCTACAGTCCCAAAGAACCCCTCAAAACGTACACCCTTAATACTGTGACTTATGGCACCGCCTGTGCCCCATATTTAGCTACAAAATGTTTAGTTAGCTTGGCATCGAGTGCGGTGGATAATGACGTAAAAGAGTCCATAGAAAGAGACTTCTACGTCGACGATTTCTTAGGAGGCGCATCATCTATTGATGATGCAATTAGAATTATTCAAGGGGTCATATCTACATTAAATTCAGCTCAATTTCACTTAAGAAAATTTAAATCAAATAGTCAATTTATTTTAGATCAAATCGCCCCAGGTTCCACTAACTCAAATAATATTTTAGAAATGTCAAACATAAATAATAACGTCTCTTCTAAAACACTTGGTGTCAACTGGCTTTGTGATTCTGACGCACTATCGTTTTCAATTAATATTGATTTAAATAAAAAAGTAACCAAGCGTCATATACTTTCAGTGATAAGTCAGATATTCGATCCATTAGGTTTAGTTGGCCCATGCATAGTAGAAGCAAAGATCATCATGCAAAGATTGTGGATCGATCAATGCTCATGGGACGACAAAGTATCAGAAGAAATGAAACAGCTATGGTTTGAATTTTCAAACACATTACCTTTTCTGAACAAACTAACATTCCTCGATGGGTTCTTAGCGACAACTCACTAACCCACGAAGTTCACGTCTTCAGTGACGCCTCAGAAAAAGCGTACGGAGCTTGTGTGTACATACGTTCTGTAGACAAATTAGGTATAGTGTCAGTACATCTTCTTACTTCCAAAAGTCGAGTCGCGCCTATTAAGACCATGACAATTCCCCGACTGGAGCTTTGCGGAGCTTTATTGGTAGCAAGATTGTGTACTAAAGTATTGACGTCTTTAACTGTACCGGTTCGGATTTGTAGATTTTGGTGCGATTCCACAATTGTACTGGGGTGGTTAACTACTCCACCTAGTGAGCTTAAAAGCTTCGTTCGCAACCGTGTTCACGAAATTCAGGAGAGCACAGAGGGTCACACGTGGAGTTACGTACCGTCGAAAGACAATCCGGCGGATCTTGTTTCTCGCGGGCTGAAGGCTGACCTCATCAGCAGTTCTTCTTTGTGGTGGTCAGGTCCCACCTTCTTATTAAAAAATGAGGCTTTTTGGCCAATAATGCCCAACGAGAGCGTGAAGCACGATCTACCAGAAATGGTTTCTTGTTCGGTAGCGCTTGCAAATGAAAATACTAATGCTGATTTAGTTTGTGAATTTATTAACAAAAAATCTAAATTTACATTTATCCAACGTTCAATCGCATATTTATTGAGATTCATTCACAACTGCAAACACAAAAATAACAAATTGTCTAGTCATCTTTCGGTTCAAGAACTTCAGAATGCAACAAATTTAATTATTCGAAAGGCGCAGTTGGAAATGTTTCCAGATGAATATGCGTGGCTTAAAGCGGGAAAATCAGTGCCTAAGAAAAACCGCCTCATAGCTTTATCCTCTTTTTTAGATCCCAATGATATTATTAGAGTCGGAGGCAGACTCAATAACTCTTCTTATAGTTATGATGCGAAACATCCTGTTCTTTTATGCAGTAAACATAATCTTACAAACATCATTTTCCAACATTTTCATTTTAAATATTTACATGCTGGTCCACAGCTCTTACTATCAAATATTAAACAATTTTATTGGCCTTTAGGTGGCCGCAACTTGTCGAAGAAAACGGTGAAAAAATGTGTTCGATGTTGCAGACATAAAGCTGAAACTACTCAGCCTATCATGGGTCAGTTGCCAGCATCTCGAACTGAACTAGAGTTCCCTTTTTTATATTGTAGCGTTGACTACGCCGGGCCAGTGTTAATAGCAGACAGAAAAGGTAAAGGCTGTAGGCTCCTTAAGTCATTTTTGGCAATTTTTGTATACAATTCGATAAAGGCAGTGCATATCGAGCTCGTCACGGCGCTATCTACTGAAGCATACATAGCCGCATTAAATCGTTTTGTTTCCCGTCGTGGAAAGCCTAAAAGCATCACGTCCGACAACGGAACCAATTTTGTTGGCACTAATAACGAGTTTTCCAAATTTATAGCACAATCTAATCTTGAAGGTTTAGTAGCTCAAGAGGGGATAGAATTTAAGTTTGTTCCTGCTTACACCCCCCACTTCAATGGCTTAGCGGAGGCAGCTGTTCGCTCCACAAAGCACCACCTTAAACGGCTCCTAGATACAACGCACTTTACATACGAGGAGATGGCCACTTGTCTCACCCAAATTGAGGCTGTCTTGAACTCTCGCCCCCTGACCCAGCTATCCTCTGATCCACTTGATTTTTCCGCTCTGACTCCTGCGCACTTTTTGATTGGACGACCGCTGATATCCATTCCACATCCACAGGTGGCTGACATGAACATCACTCGCCTTAACCGCTTCGTGAGGATAGAATACATAAAGCAGCACTTTTGGAGTCGATTTTCGCTGGAGTACATCAACCAGCTGCAACAAAAACTGAAGTGGCATAGCACGAGCGGAGAACTTAAACTGGGATCACTTGTGATCATAAAGGACAAAGCTCTACCGCCCCTTCCTTGGTCGCTAGGACGCGTGACCAACGTCTATCCTGGCAGCGACGGCGTCATCAGGGTGGCTGAGCTGAAGACCAAGAGAGGCACTATTCGGAGGGCCTTTAATAATATATGTCCTCTTCCAGATGTTTGAAGCCCTCGATAGACTTCAACCCGGGGAGCATGTTAATGCCTACATACGCACGGGAGGAGACGCGAGGGAGGAGGGCGTGACATCATCGCGGCGAGCATCGAACCGGTTGCCGCGGTCGCCCCCCGCTGCCTGCGAGACCGGCGCGGCATCGACTAAAGAATAAGACACTCGGCTTTCGGACAGCTCCAACGACATTCGCGACCCTCTTAAATTTACGATCTGTTTGTCCGGGACCTATCATTTTGTAACTAGTTCGCATTAAACCAACCCTATGTGATACAGTCCGCCTTTTATTTAAGTCTTAGGACCCTTACAGTGACCATTATGGTATTCTTCGTAAAGTAAAGAAATCATTTTTAATTAAAAAACGTTTATCATCATCGGTGTCGGTGAATAGTGATAAATGTCGTATCAACGATATTACGACACGCAGGTATTGGAACATAACGCTAAATTACCTGGAAAATTAACTATTAAGGAATGTATCATAGTTGTAAGGAACTAAGATCATTTATCATTCAAATTATCTACCCTCATTTTTATTGGTTTTTCTTGGGTTCTAAAATAATGATTGTAACAAAATTAAAAGCCATTTACAACAAGAAATTCTTTAAATGCAAAACTATTTACTTAGACACCATTGTAACAGTGTTTAACTTACTAAACGTATGATGTGTCGAGGATATATAACTGCTCAACAGTGTTGATGCTTTATTTTACTCAATGACATTGAATGTCATTGATTTTACTCCATACAAGCCGTATCGAGGTTAATTACACCAATTAGACAGTGCTGAGGTTCTATTTTACACCACGCAAGTCGTGTCAGGGTAACTTACTCCACTTTAACAGAGTTGAGGCTACACGCAAACCGTGTCGAGGATACTTACTCCACTTCAACAGTTTTGAGGCGCCACGCAAGCCGTATCAAGGATACTTACTCCACTTTAACACTGTTGAGGCTGCATGCAGGCAGTTTCGAGGATACTTTAACAGTGTTGAGGCTGTATCTTACTCCAAGCAAGCCGTGTCGAAGATACTCACTCCACTTTAACAGTGTTGAGGCTATATTGATGTTGTCAATTGGTGGATACATCAAGAAAGAAAATTCCAAGGAGCCCCTCTGGATTGGAAGCAAAGGAGCCACGCGGTTTTCAGGTCAGACCTCAGCATTATATATACTTATTAATTGTATTAGAATAATAATTAGACTTACTCCGCGACACAGCGGCTACACAAGCCGTGTCGAAGATACTCACTCCACTCTACCAGGGTTGAGTGAGGCTATATTTTATTTCAAGCAAGCCGTTTCGGGAATATGTACTTAGTACATTTTAACAGTGTTGAGGCTTTATTTTACTCCACGCTAGCCGTTTCATAGTTTCTAACTCCACTTGAACTGTGTTGAGGATTTTTTACTCCACATTAACCGTGAGAGGCCATACCTATTTCACCCTAACAGTTTCACGTTTCTACGTCCTCCGTGGAACAAAGCAGAGTCTCAACATCGTTGAGGACGTTGGTTCGATTTCCACCGGAAGTGGACATGTTTTCAACGTTTCGTTATCTTCGGGTTTACTTATCAATAATGATTTGGTGAAGACATCTTAAACTATGTCATTGATGTTTACAATGACTCAACCAGTAGCGGGAGAAACGAAGCTTGGCCATTCGCGCTGCTTGCAGCGCTAGCGCCTGTGCCCGTGCCAGCTGCGCCACTAGGATCTTCGATCTGTCGCCGTATATGACGGTCAGTCCGACGATAGCCTGCTTTCATTGAACACCCATAGATTTTACAATTTCTCAGAGAAGAACCTCATAAAAAATAAAGGGTTACTCATAATAATAATTTAAAAAAAAAATGGTAATAAGGTACATAAGCCTCGAAGCTCCAAAACTAAATTAGGAAATTGAAAAAATAATAATAATAATAAGCTCTGTTGGAGGTAAATATGAATAAAAGTTTCAAAACTTCACTTTCTGAGCATAATAGTATTAAGACTCCTAATACCATAACCAACTTTGATTCGGAAAGAAAACAAAAATCCAACGCTCTGTACAGGGTCTCGGGCTGATGCCCGGGCTGAAGTTGTGATCAACTTCGAGGTTCTTTAAACTCTAGGGGGGGCGCCACTACGCGTAGTAGTATCATCAGCTATCGAGCTGCGATCAAGCCCACCTGCACCATTCACACCGCCGAGGGACTGCCGAGGTTCCGCCGGATATCTGACAGGGAGACGTTGGAATCAGAGCTCCTGCAGTCGCTTGATCTATTTTTATGATTGAATGACAGAAAGTGTGAGCTCACTAGGGATCGTACTGTTTTACATTGAATTCGTAAATGAATTATTCATTTTCCCGGCAAACCTATACAAAACAACTATACCCCAAAACCATGTCTGTTACTTACTATCTCAATCTATGTAGATAAAAATGAATCGCCAAATGGTAAGCGCACGAAAACGGCTCGACTGATTTGTCTGATTCTCTTTTGTTGTGTTTATAAAGGTTAGGAAAAGTTTACAAAAAAAAAGGTAAAAGATCTCACAGATTCACTTAAAATTTAAAGCAGCTTTAAAATAATTATATTTAAAAGAATCGAACTGCCCTTAAATTATTAAATCACATCTACTATTGTCAACAATTGATATTCAAGATGCTTATTTTTAATTAAGTATCTACTGCAATTAAAGCTGATCGGAAAAAGTTAAGGTTTACTTTGAGGCCTCAGTTGAAATTAATGTTCTTCTGTTCGGCCTATTTGTGTTTGCGAAATTACTGGAACCGGTTCTAGAACAATTGCGCATAATATTTGAATTTTCTACAATAATTGTTTAGTTTATGTTTTGTACCTACGCACGAAAAATAAGCTCAAACTATGACGAGTGTGTATTGAATAATAAAACTACGAGTACAAGCACCTTTTTGGAGTCATAGGGTTTGTCACAAACACTTACAAAAGCATTACTAAAAAACCGAGAAACAGAACTTGTTTTTATACTTACATAAATGTATAATGAGGGATTTAGATGAATTCAGGAATATTGACTACAGCATGCACAGGGCCGTTGCGGTTTGAATTTCCTACCTACACCAAGTTGTTTGAAAAAGAGAAGTTCTTAGCATTAATTGATTCAGAAACTTTTTTGTATTGGCATCCTACATCCAGTCTTGTGAAAACATTATACGGATATACTTAGATACGGAGTAGGTAACTCTCCTACCATGCATTTTCACATATTATTAGTTTATTGGCAAAGCCATAATTTGACCTTACAAACCTTTACAAACGCAGAATGCATCAGAAAATCCTGACCAAGCCATAACAAAAAAAAAAACACTTACATTTAATATAAATTTGATAAAGCAGAAGGTATTGTTGTGGTACAGATTAGAATTTACATCCTTAGTATACAATGTGGCCCAAACTTGTTGTCCAAGAAAAAATGTTCTTCGGCCCTAAATAATATTTGTTATACCTAATTTCCTTTCAAGGCGAGCCATCCACTTCTAGATAGCCTTATCCAGGTGGCGCCAAATTATTAGTGAATCGTTGACCAGACATGGTATACCACGAGCATCTTGAGATATATGTTTACATCTCTTGCAACAAAATCAGTAACATTAAATCAATACTGTATTTGATAATATCTTGGTAGCCTTATTCGAAAAATAATAACTTGAATCTTTTCAAAGCTGATAGTTATAAAGTTATCTTTTCTAACCAAAAAGTTTGAGGAAGGTTCTATGTTGTTTAAATACGCATAGGTCCACTTTACCTGTCATCTAAGAGAAGTAATTTACTTTATAACACATTTGCTCGTAAAGCGGCTCTTATTACACCAATTTCAGCATCGTAATGTAGCTTATTACGCACTAGTGCGGTAATGTAATTTAAAAATTAGTAATCATTTGAATCTATGGATAACATAGGCCTTTAGCCTGTTGGTATATTTATTCTGTGCCGTTAGTAGCTTTTACGACACCCAAGGGAAGAGAGGGGTTGGTATGGTAGTATTATTTTGATGAGCCCATCGCTGCTCTATGCTGTTGGATGTATAAGCAGTCTTTAGTCCGTTAGTCGACTTTTACGACAACCAAGGGAAGAAAGGGGTTGGTAGAATTATTTTGATGAGCCGATTGCCGCTCTATGCTGTTGGATGTATATGCAGTCTTTAGTCCGTTAGTCGCCTTTTACGACAACCAAGGGAAGAAAAGGGTTGGTAGAATTATTTTGATGAGCCCATCGCCGTTCTTTGCTGTTGGATGTATGTGCAGTCTTTAGTCCGTTAGTCGCCTTTTACGATTTCCAAGGGAAGAGAGGGGTTGGTAGTATTTTTTGATGAGCCCATGGCCGCTCTATGCTGTTGGATGTATGTGCAGTCTTTAGTCCGTTAGTCGCCTTTTACGACACCCGAGGGAAGAGAGGGGATGGTGGTATTATTTTGATGAGCCCATCGCCGCTCTATGCTGTTGGATGTATGTGCAGTCTTTAATCCGTTAGTCGCCTTTTACGACACCCAAGGGAAGAGAGGGGTTGGTGTTATTATTTTGATGAGCCCATCCACGCTCTATGCTGTTGGACAAAGAAAAATATATGTTGGCTTACCAAAGACTCATGCACTAGAAAAACAACAAAAACACGCAGTCATTTTCATAAAATGTGTTTTCCTCGCAAATATGTTATAAAACGTCGTATGGCATACGTGCGCTTTGATAATTACAGCCTCTGCTTTCTTGTAGCCCTTGCCTACGGCTCGGGCTAGCAATATCGCCTCGGCTGTAATTTTCAACTTACCGCACTCATATCATAATGTACTATTACATAAATGACTGTATTTAACACAGTTTTGTTAAGTGTACACTAACTAAGATTTATTGCTCCAAATCAAAAATACAATTCAACATGGTTTAATTAACATGACAAATGTCATGTTAATTAAACCATATTTTCAGGACTATCCTTAGAATCAGATCATAATCATTGATTTGTCAGTTATGATTGTTACACTATATTTTCTATTGTTTCTGCTCAAAAAACGCAGTCTATTAGTTTAATCAAAAATAATATATCAATACAAAATTATGTGATTGTGATTAAAATTACCGACTTCATTTAGACTTCAGGACCCGCATTTGGCAACCGCTATCAGATTGTCCAAAATTTGTAAGAATCCCAGTTATTTGTTGCTGGTTGTGCCAACCTCATAAAAAGGCAGTCAAAAACATTTGTTGCAGATAAAAAAAAAAAGGATTCCAAGACAGTGGACGACATGCCGATACCGATATTTGTCTGTCTATTTGGAGCTCACAGTCACAATACTCGCTCGGCATTTACTGCTCACACTGCTCACAGATCTAGTCTGGAGGTGTTTCGCAGAGTTGTTGTGGGCTGAGTCACTTAAATGTATTTGTTAATACTGTTGGAGAAATGTTTAGGTACAAATCAGAATGAATTTGTCAATGCAATATTTACACAACAAAATAATAATACTAAATCAAATAAATAAATGAAATT
Organism: Scoparia ambigualis; assembly: GCA_963921215.1. Lineage (NCBI taxonomy): Eukaryota > Metazoa > Arthropoda > Insecta > Lepidoptera > Crambidae > Scoparia > Scoparia ambigualis. The sequence continues at coordinate 7,202,639 of OY992511.1, read as the reverse complement.
GTTAAAGTCATTGTTTAGAAAACGACCAATGCATCGATAGCCATTAAATGCATCTTTTAAGGTTTAAAGGAGGCTTAAGCACTTATAAAAACTACCTATTGTAAAGTTTAAATTGATATAATTTTTTATTTTTATTGTGTTAACATTACAATGCTCTGAACATCTGCATGTAATAAGTAATCGTCTTCGGTTGAGACCCGAAGTATAATTAAGAATCAAACGAACTTACTTTGTGAAGTTTGATTCCAATGGGCGATTTTCTGACAGCCCAAATTAAAAAGTAAAAATTAGTTCAAAAACACTCGATATATGTCGTTTTATGAAAGCTGGGCTACTTATGGGCTGTAATAAATTCTACACTTTTACTTGTCTACCAAAAGAATAAAAAAATAGTATTTACTTACCTATTTATATTCAGGACATACAGAACCAATTTCTATTTTGGAATAGAATAAATATTACGCAGCCATACACGTGCTCTTCATGAACCCGCCTTTTACTAAGCGCCATACTAATCTATGCTAAGCGCCATCTATGAAGTCATTTACGAACCAATTTCTTTTTTTTTTATCTCGGAAAATCGCCCATTATGCGAGGGTCTCAACCAGTGATGTGCCGTTCCCGAGAACGTTCTCCTACCTGAGAATATTGCCGGCAGCGCTCTCGGCAACGTTCTCCTAAGTGAGAATGGTTGAGAATCATTTTTATCAAATGGAAACAACCAACATTTCTTAAGTAAAATAGTATCAAATAAAGTCGACAGATCATAGTGTATAAAACAAAACACTCTATTTGCAGTAATAGACTATATTCACAGAGTTAGTAAGTATTCTAGAGAATATTCTCAGGAACTTTCTCGGCAATATTCTCAGCATTACTGCACCTTAAATAAATTGTATTTTTTTCATGGTGAAATATTGATAATGGGCTATGACAGCACTTTCTTTTACACGTAATTTAATAATGAACTGATAAATTGTTTTTTTACTCTCTAATTAATTAAAGTCAAGCATTAAATATAAATTTTGTATATACAAGTAGAATGGTAATAATGAAACAAATTTTCTCAATGAACTCCGTTTAATGAGACAAGAAAACATCAACTTCAGAACTACAGTATTGACTACATGTAGGACCGCACTAGGCGGAACTGCACTTCTGAAGTCGTGGCAAAAGCGTATAATACTCGCTTTCTTTATATCGCGAGTTTGTAATGTCATGTAGCCATATTAGCTTTTTCTTGCCTGTTCTTGCTTGATCCTTTCCTCTTCCTCGCACAACAAGGAAAAAATAATAATATCCATTTCGTCGTTCATCTTGATCAGAGGTTGCCTAGCTACTGAAAATATTTTTGTAGCGCCGCTGTAGTTCAAGTGCGGTTTATCAAAAAATTAAGCTTATTGCTATGTTCCGCTGCGGTGCAGTTCCGCCTAGTGAGGTCCTACCTCTGAGTAAACGGTCTGAAATCTGATAAAAAAAGATAATGCAATATGTATTAACTACTGGTTAATAACTCAAAATAAATCAAACACTATTTATAGATAAAATCAACTGAAAATATTAAAATCAACTGAAAATATTAAAATATTATAGAAAATATTATATCTGAAATATCTGTAATCTGATAAAATATTTAGTACGACAAAACCGTTTTCGCACGAGAAAAAAAAATAAACATAGAGATCTGATTTAAAAATATTTAGTATGACAAAACCGTTTTCGCACGAGAAAATAATTTTAGTCTATCGTAAGAGGATCTTCAAGAAGTAATGGTTGTTCTTCTTGAATATCCTGAAACTCATCAATATCAAAAGTTTCCATGGATTCAAGCATAGATTCTTCATGTTCAGAGTCACTTTCGTGGTTTGCTGAAGTGGCCGACGATTGAACTGTAGAAGAAGATGAGTGACTCTGTGTTTGTGTCTTATTTTAGAACTTAGGAGTTTTATTTATAAGCTTCCAATTATGACCCTCGTAACCTTCTATGTCTGTGCTCGTAACATAGTTTTCCAGCTCGATCTGTCTTTAGTTTGTTTCTTTTCTGGGTATGTATATTAAAAAATGTCGAGAAACTCCTTTCCACAGTTGCCGAAGTTGATGGTATTGATAAAATTTCCCAAATCTGAGTTGGGAAAAAATAAGTTCCACCAAGACAAAGGTTTTATCGTGTATGCTGATTCCCAAAGTAAACTTTTGTCATAAATGCCAGTTCAGATTAGCATTAGCAGGTATAGTTGTACCTTGGTTACCAGGGTCCAAAATAGTGGCCGCAAAATAAACTCATTTTAATGCATTTTCTTTTCTTTGTGTAAACTTAGCCAATATTTCTTCTAAATGGCTTCCGAATATTTGGTTTGCATTTTCGGAATGAAGCATTTCCTTGATTTCCGTGAATCCTTGGTGAACTAAATGAATTTTTCCATAATCTCCTTCTAATTTTGTTATCCAATCTACTATTGGCTTTAAAATTTTTGCATGCTGCTCTATTTCAACCCATGTAGCTTCATACAAAATTTTATTTTTATATTTAAGCAAGTCCTAGCACCCAGATAATAAAACATAGAAACACTGTACTATAAATCGCCTATAAATAAACAAAAACATCAAATTATAAACTAAATTTATTTTGTTGAGAACGTTGAGAATATTCCCGGGAGCGTTCTAGGTTCTTGAGAATATTCTCACTGGCAATATTGCCGGCAACGAGAACGTTCTCAGCGGCACATCACTAGTCTCAACCGAAGACGATTACGTCAACCCATCACTCCCAACCCAAAAAATAAAATAAAAAATTGTGGAGGATAACACAAAATTCTCTGAAATAATGACGTCTCGTGACGCGGGGTTGCCAGTGCAGGGAACGGAAATAAGATATTTCTTTTTAGGATATATCTAAAAGTGTGAAGAAGATAGCACCATCTCATGTACTGCTGCATGTAATAAGTAATCGTCTTCGGTTGAGACCCTCGCATAATTGGAATCAAACTTCACAAGGTAAGTTCGTTTGATTCTTAATTATAATGACATAATAATTATCTGTGAGAAATTCATAGCATCTTAAAATAATACTTGTGATCATTTTTAAGGATTCCTCCGATGTAATGTGGATGACCGGAGAATTTTCTGATTTACGAACCATGACTGTACAATTACGGACCCAGCAAAACGCGTAATTCTTCTCTTTAGTTTTGAGTTTCGTTTTTTTTTTTTTTTTCGTGAAGAAAGATGGTCGTTGAAGTAAATACGATTATTTGTTCCCAGAAGGCCGATGTCACCTGACTTGAAATCCTTCAATTTGCGAAGACTAGCTAGAAAGTCATCCTTCTTGTATCTAGATTGCATTTTCAATATGATTGGTTTACATTTCAAGCTATCATTGTCGTTCTTCACTGCCACTCGCGTTACAAAATCTATATCACTCTCAGGATTAAGATTGAAGCCACTGCGGTCTGCTATAGCTTTGACAATTTTTATCAGGTTCTCCCAGACTTTCTGAGGGACACCATTGATTTGGATATTTGATCGTCGAACCCACTGGTCATTTTTGTAGCCTTCGTCGAGGATGGACTTTACCTGAGCTTTCAGTTAATCAACGTCACTTTTTAGGGATTCCACGATTGAGACTCTCGACTCAATGTCTTCCACTCGAGTTGAAAGGTTGTCCAGCCGGCTATTCAACGTAGTCTTTAGGTCTCCAAGGTCGGACTTGACTTGTTGTAGGTCTTGCTGAATTATTGTGATAGTGGACATCTGAACCTGCATTTGTGATATTTTAGTTGCTATATCATTCAACAAAGCCATATGCGGTTGCCCAGCTCTGTCACCCCTCTCTGTTGCTGGCTGCTTTTTTGTCGATGTTGATGAAGCAGAAGGAAGTTTATGCTCCAAATGTAATCCCGACGAGAATTTGGCAGTATTTGGTGAGGCGGGCCGGTTCGAGTCTTCCACTTTTGATACGTCCAATACAGACTGTGACGTATCTCGACATGTTTTACACATCCAAGTAGCCCTACCACTACCAAGTCTGGAGAAACCCCGTTCAGAGATTCCGCCACAAGCAACTGAAAAGTGGTACTGCTTCTTGCAAGCGGAACAATCGGCGCAATCGCCAACAATTTCGGCACAGCCTCCGCATTTTGTAGTAAACATGTTGAGCACCTCTGACTTTTTTGTTCGCACTGAGTACACGTCTCTCTCTAACAGATGTTCGCACGGGACTGTGAACAATTTGGCAACTTTCTAGGTTATTATAATGTCGGTCGCCTTAGTAACTTCTGTAGATCTCCCGTTCCTGATTCAAACCAGCAAGGAAAAAGGTTGCGACTTCGAATCATAAATTATAAATCATTTATTTGCGGAATATCATGTACAAAATATTGAGATTTAAGACAATGATTTAAGGTATCAGCAATATTATGTAGGCATGCAAATGAATCTCGCACAGTACAAACATTTATGAGCATGAACATTCTTGTTTGTACTAGTCTGGTTGTTTTCTATGTATAATAAGTATGTATTTACAAAAAAAAGTTTACATATAGAAACAGAAAATAAAGTAGACAGAAAGCATGCGCAGGCTAGGCTATGAAATGAATCATGCATGTGAGTTCTTTGACCCCGGCGCTAGTGCTGTGTCCGTCTGTGTACGTAAATTGGAGGAAGAATATTTGTAAACAATTCGCCCTTAAAATGAGGTACCTTATCATTTAAGAGATTCTTTAGTACCTAATAATAATATCGATTTTGAACATAATCGGATCACAAACCAAGAAATTTAAAATGGCAGTCACTTTTTCTAATTCTATCTTCGGAATCGTGTTTAGAGACCTTTTAGATCCCCAGATATCGATGTTTAACATAATCGGAGCATAAACACAGAAATTCAAAATGGCAGCCACTTTTTTCAATTCTTTCTTCAGAATCGAGTTTAGAGACCTTTTAGACCCCCAGATATCGATTTTGAACCTAATCGGAGCACAAACCAATAAATTCAAAATGGCAGCCACTTTTTCCAATTCTATATTCAGAATCGTGTTTAGAGACCTCTTAGACCCCCAGATATCGATTTCGATCATAATCGGAGCATAAACACAGAAATTCAAAATGGCAGCCAATTTTTCCAATTCTAACCTCGGAATCATGTTTAGAGATCTGTTAGACCCCCAGATATCGATTTTGTACTTAATAGGAGCACAAACCAAGAAATTCAAAATGGTGGCCACTTTTGCCAATTCTATCTTCAGAATCGTGTTTAGAGACCTTTTAGACCCCCAGATATGTATTTTGAACTTAATCGAAGCACAAACCAAGAAATTCAAAATGGCAGCCACTTTTATCAATTCTATCTTTAGAATTGTGTTTAGAGACCTTTTAGATCTCCAGATATCGATTTTGAACCTAATCGGAGCATAAACTAATAAATTCAAAATGGCAGCCACTTTTTCCAATTCTTTATTCAGAATCGTGCTTAGAGACCTCTTAGACCCCCAGATATCGATTTCGATCATAATCGGACCATAAACATAGAAATTCAAAACGGCAGCCACTTTTTCAATTCTATCTTCAGAATCGTGTTTAGAGACCTTTTATTTAGATCCTCAGATATCGATTTTGAATATAATCGGAGCACAAACCAATAAATTCAAAATGGCAGCCACTTTTTCCAATTCTTTATTCAGAATCGTGTTTAGAGACCTCTTAGACCCCCAGATATCGATTTCGATCATAATCGGAGCATAAATACAGAGATTCAAAATGGCGGCCAGTTTTTCCAATTCTGGCCTCGAAATCATGTTTAGAGACTTAATAGACCCCCAGATAATAGTTTTGAACGCAATCGGAGCACAAACCAAGAAATTCAAAATGGCGGCAAAGAAAATAATCCCTACACTCTCATGGACTTACATACTCGTACACTTAACACCAATCGTTTTTATTTCCTCACACACAATATTTTATAATAATAAATACCTACTGTGATGTCAAGGCTTCAAACACCTTACTAATTAATTTAAACTAGCCTGCACTAGCCCGACCTTAAAAATACTCCCATTTCAAGGAGTATTTCTAAGAAACTGGCATCCCCGTCTCACGCACACTACGATAGCAGCGCGTCTATTAGATAGAAACGGTACGCACACTAGCCTATAAAACCCGGCACGTTGACAATCGTGTAAATGCAGCGGAAGGCTCCATCTAGACATTATATAATCAAAGACTAAGCATGAATTTATTATCTTATTTCGATAAAAACGATAAATACAACTGCAAAATTAGGTAGGTAAGTAGTACTACAAAATACGAAAATGGGCATTTTACGCAAAAATCACAGTCGAGATGTAATAGGCATAGGCCTCATAATATCTTGACAATGGGCGATTTTGTGACAGTCCAAATTAAAAAGTAAAAATTAGTTCAAAAACACTCGATAGATATCGTTTTATGAAAGCCGGCCACCAGCCGTACTACCTAAGGGCTGTAATAAATTCTACACTTTTACTTGTCTACCAAAAGAATAAAAAAATAGTAAGTACTTACCTATTTATATTCAGGACATCCAGAACCTATTACTATTTTGGAATAGAATAAATATTACGCAGCCATACACGTGCTCTTCATGAACTCGCCTTTTACTAAGCTCCATACTAATCTATGCTAAGCGCCATCTATGAAGTCATTTACGAACCAATTTCTTTTTTTTTTTGATCTCGGAAAATCGCCCATTACACAAATAAAAAAGGCAAATAGATGCAGCCGGGATGCAGCCATCCATTCTGAAGTGTTGCGCGAACATCTTATTGCATTATACTCTCAGAACAATAAAAAATAGGCTGTGGATAGAGTGCCGCAAGCGGCATTCTAGTAAGATCGGTTACGATGCCGGCATTACGGCATCCTAGTACAAAGTGTAGGCAGTGAATAGAGTGCCACAAGCGGCAACATAGTACGATCGGTTACGATGCCGTAATTTGACGGCATCCTAGTACGAAGCGTATAGAGTGCCACAAGCGGCATTCTATCTCAATCGGTTCGGGAACCGTAACATATTTTTTATTTGTCGTAATGTTCAGACGACATAATATTCAAAAGATATTTTTGTATGGAGTTAGATTTCTGTTGTCTAATAAAAAAAATAACCTCGAAATTCAAGACAATCGCTACGCTGCGCTTCGTGATTGTCTTAAATTTCTAACCTATCACGTGACCTACAGGAGTAGGTCAGCTAGTTTTTCTGTTGTCTAACAAAAACTTTACGGCAGCTTAGGCGGCGTCACTATTATACCGCAAAACTTACGGTTCCCTATCCGATGGAGATATAGTGCCGCTTGTGGCACTCTATACACTTCCTAAAAAATATGGTTCTGAGATTATACTGCTATATGGGTGGATTCGACCAAACTGGATTATGGTCTTAAGAATCACGCCGAATTTGTATAGACTAATCTCGAAGTAGGTAAGTCTTATTCCAGTTTGGTCGAATCCACCCTAAGGCGAACATACCACAAATGCATTATTTGTGGTTGGTAATTGATTTTTTATTAAGTTGAAGACAATAATTTTTATTCAGATTTTTTTTAGCCATTAGATAGGTACCTACCTAATGGCTTCGCGTTTAACGTGCCAATTTCAAGTGGTATATATTTTTAAAGTAGGTACTTAGTATTTACTGTACGGTAGATTGAATTAAAATGGAGTCCCACAACACGCGCACGTGTAAACACGTGCTAAAAGAACACGGGAGAAACTCCGGCATTTTTTTAAAATACTGTAATCATTGGATGAAATGGAACGCAACCGTCGTTCTGATCAGCTGTTCTTCTGTCAGTGTCAAACATCGCCTGACCTTTATTGACTGTCAGTGTCAGTGCATAACCTAAATCACATAGAGACAGAAAGTAAACAGTTAGCACTTCTGCCGAGCTACCACAAAATGCTGAGGAATATACTCCGTACCAGCCGGTGTCTAGCACGCAGGCAAATCAATATCATACCCCCAGTGGTAATACGGAGTTCTACATGCATACAATGTAACCTATTTACGCATAAACTGATCACAGTTCGTCATTTTTCTGCACATTCTTCAGACACTATTGAAACTTCTGAACAAGTAGACCCGGCAGTGTTTGAAGAAGTCTGCAATGAGACATTAGAATCTCTATGTGATTACTTTGAGGAGATAGTGGATCAGTCGTCCAATTTGAAGGGTGCTGATGTAACTTACAGTGTAAGTAAATGGTTGGGTTATTTTGTTTAATTTTCGGTTGTTGATTTTTATGGATCTTAAATCCAATAGAGAATATTGAGCTATAGTTAAATATGGTGTATAAGCAGTTTCTGTTGTATTTTATTCAAGACAGTCATTATGTTACATTAGGTACAAGATCAGACAGACTTTTCCAAATAAGTAGGTGTGAACAAGATTTCATGACAGTAGCGTGCAGTGTCAGTCATTATTATTAAAATAACCTATATTCGCACACAGTTTTGAAAACAAGCATATAATTTCGTCATTTATGAGCTCCACTGCTGTAAAACCAGATAAAATGGAAATTTAATTGTTAGTAGGTAACCTCTAGAAGTCATTGTGACAGACAAGGGGTTATACTTACTGTATTTTAATGTAGGGTTTTAGGTTTTTTTTAATAATTGTTATTTTGTTGCTCTAATAATAAACTAAATTCATATGATATAAAAGAATGATCAACAATTTTTATTATTATTTACAAATTTGTTAAGTTAGTTATAACATATTGAAACAGACTAAATGAATTATTACCAATGTTAAATACATATTTTTAAAAATGTAATGTTTTGTTATTATATTTTCAGGATGGAGTGCTAACTGTGGCACTAGGCTCACAGTACGGAACATATGTTATAAATAGACAAACACCAAACAAACAGATCTGGCTCAGTTCCCCCACATCGGGACCGAAGCGTTACGACTTAGTCCTTAAAGACGGAGGATATTGGATCTATAAACACAACGGAGAACCTTTACACAGACTATTACAAGATGAGATATCCAAAATAGTTCAAATTAAAATAGAATTCAATAACTGTGCACATAGTATAGTTTAATTTTTGTTTTTTATTTAGTTTTGTTAAAGTAAATAGGTTTTTATATATTTTTTAAGTTTTATTTTACCTAACCCAAGATGGAGGTGATAGAGGATGGAAATATTATGGACAGAATCCCCATTTTGTTACAAAGGGATTTAGAGTACTATCAGGTATGTACCTAACCTATCGCCTTAATTAGTAGTTTCGTCATTCCATTTTAACCCACTGCTAAGTTGATGATACAAAAAAGACCATATATTTTAATATTAACTTGTTAAAACATACATGCAGTCTTTTGTCCGTTACAATAAATTAAATTTATATAACTATACCTACAATTATCAACTGTTAATCTGTTATCAATTAACTTGTTAATAATTGTATATAAATTTATTGTACCTATTTTAAAAAAACCTTCTATTTTTATTCATGTATTGTATGGGTTCAAGCACTTGGCCGTCATCTCACCTAATGTTAAGTGATGATAAGACCAAATATGTAAGCATGCTTTACTTGGAATCCTCAACTACTGAGGAACTCATTATTTTATTCTCTTACTGCTGGAACAAAACAATGTTACAAACATTGATGTTATGGCGAGATAATATGATAAATGGTGGTAGCTAGCCAGGCGGACTTAACAAGCTCTACCAGTCCTACTACCAACCATACTGAGTACAAACATGTCCTGTTGTTCTTTTAACTGCATCTGTGGTCTAGTGGCTAAGCCACCGGTTTCAGACCCAGAGATCCCGGGTTCGATTCCCAGCGGGGGTTACATCTTTGTGTGTTCGGTTTGGTTGGTGGTAGGGCTGTTAAGTCCGCCTGGCTAACTACCACAATCTTATATAAGTGTGACGCCGTAGCAACGATGTTTATAGCATTGTCGGGTTCCGACAGTTTGAGATAAGATAGTCAGTTCTTCCGTGGTTCCGGGTTCTGGGTTTTCGGGTGAAGCGCGCTTCCACAGTCAGCCTTATCGTCACTTACTATCAGGTGAGATGAAGGCCAAGCGCTTACCCGTTGTAAAATAATAAAAAAAAGACTTTAGTTTTAGATTTTTCTTTGGTAACACTGACACTAGTATAGCAACACTTGTAACTGTAACTTTTCGTGTGTTTTCAGACTAACCAGACTGTGTTATCTGAAACCATTTGTCCTGGAGTAGTGGGAGGTCGGCTGGATTTTCCGCGGAATGCCTCGTTTGCTGCTGTGAAAATAGTGTTGTGGTTGGAAGAGGAATTTTCAATTGCCTTTCAGTAAGTTATAATAACCAAGCCTTCATTTAGTTTGTGTTTAATATTTAATTTACTTTCCTGATTTCATTTGATAAAATTTAATAAAGGCGTCTTCGGTATTTGAAAGCAATTAGAGTAGATAGTGTTTAAGGCGCAGGTTTATATTTAACTCTTGGTTTTTTTTTTGTTTAACATATCCGTAACGCCATATTTTAATTACATTTCTATTTTTCTTTATTTGACATTGTGTGTTTACAGGCAGGGTTCAGGAATGTTTGTTACAACTAAGGATGACGAAAACAATGACGGTGGTGTCGCGAAGACCTCTGACCCTGACAAGTTTGTCCACTTGGCAATCAAGTCCAGTGATGCATTACTTGGTAAATATTTTTTATATAATACACTTAGCTAGTGGTTTGCTTGTAATGCTCTTAAACAAAACCTAACTACATGGATTTCAAATTCAAATTTTTAAATTCAAAATCATTTATTCAATTTTTGCTACAATAATTGAGCACTTATGAATGTCGCTATGCCATCGGTTCGTAAATCCTAACTATGGGGCGGGAGCCTTGAACTGAGAAGAACCGGCAAGAAAGGCAGCAAGCGCATTTCTTTTCTCACTTTCTTTTACAGCGTTAATACAAATTGGAAAATGCCCTCCCCCCTATCATAGAAGGACATTTTCCATTACAACATTAAAATAAATATTTAATACGATTACAAGACATGGCTGGATGCATGGCTACCACTAGCAGAGAAGGGATGGTACCTACTAGGCTTTTTAGTGGGTAGGCCTCCCCTCATTAAGACAGCATTCTATAGATATGAAGCAGCGCAGTAGTACCTACAGTAGAGGAAGTTACCGGTCGACCACTTTTCGACTATAGTCGCTTGCACACGTCCTATGCTCCCTCTTTACATCGGCAGACGCATCCGCAGACGTCATCTGCGGATGCGTCGGCCGACGTGTAGGGAGGTGATTGCGCTAAAAAATTGCGGTATTTCACGTCTGCAGACGCAACAGACGTTAAATACCTACCACAGACGCGCAAATAGTAGTAGCTACTGCTTTAGACGAAGAAGAAGTGCAGCATCAACACTGAGAGCACTGTGTCGTCACTGACATGACAAGTGGGGATTCACTGATATGTGTGAATTGACCTTAACACGTACGAAATAAGTACCTATTCCTGGTTTTCTCAGAGCATCTCCACGTACTCGCCCAAGAGGCGCTCGACCACGCCGACTTGCCAGTGCTCACGGCCACGCTCGGCGCCGCGGCCCTGCTCAAAAACAGCCTGTTCTGCTACCTGCAGTATGCCGAGGATATGGCCACTGCCGACAGTCAGTCTATGTTGCAGGTATGCCTATGTGAATGGTGCCACTTGAAGCTATGCTAGAAGATTACAGAGCTGAGCACCAGCGCGGTCGGTGGACGACGACGTAGACAGATTATTTTTATCACTACTTTTAGGGTGGGTGTTGTCGTCATCATTTTTAATGCGGACAGCTAAGGAGTGGAATTCCCTTTCTGCGGATCTGTTTCCTGAGAAGTACAACCTGTACATTTTCAAGGCAAGGGTGAACAGGCATTATCTAGGTAAGTATGCTACATCCTAGGCCGTATCGTCACTTAGGTACCATCAGGTGAGATCGCGGTCAAATACTTGCCTATAAAGAATATAAAAAAGGTGTTCTTTCAGGCTTGCTACAAACGCAACGTCACAATCTCAGAGGCCGTCGCCGAGCGCGTATTGGACTTGGTTTTGGGGTGACACATTGTAACGCATAATGTTTATTGCCATAATGCTTTTTGAATATTATGTCTTCTGAACATTATGACAAATGAAAAATAAGCCTTTTGTTCAAAGTCAAAGTAAAAATATTTCTTTTTATGTGACACGTCATAGTTATTACGTCCTGCCTGATGGTAAGCAGCCGATGTAGTCCAAAATAATAAGAGCGCTCCTCACCGTGGAACAAGCACGGTAACAAGCGCCATTCATGACGGCCTGCATAAATGCCGTTTTACGCCCCGTTTAAAATACCCGGGATTATAGGAGCTGGGAAACACATGCACCGGCAGAGAATTCCAAAACCGAATGGTCTTATAAAGGAACGACTTACCAAATTTTTTGGTACGAGTGCTGATATTCTGCACCATCATACTGATGGTGGTTCCTAAGACCAGCACGTGTAGTCCGGGACAGGAAAGGAGAGGGCGGGATTAGATCAAAAAGTTCTTCAGAACACTCAGTAGTAAATTCGGTAGAAGACACTGAGCGAAGCAATGTCTCTACGCAGTTGGAGGTCCTCAAGAGAGGCTGCAACCTTAGCATCTCCAATAATGCGTATCGCTCGCCTTTGCAGTCTAGTGCATCGAGGAGGTATTTAGCGGAGCTGTCCCATAGATGGGAACAATACTACATACTCGATTGCACTATTTATTCAATAAACTCAATTAATATGTACTTTGAATCGTCCAAATCTTTTTTAACCTAACACCCATTTAGGACGTCATTTTTTAACTGTGGCAAAGAGCGGGCGCAAGAAACCACAGCGCACAGAAGCAACGACATTTACAAACAAAAAAGTCTTTATGCTTATCGAAATTATGTCTTTCTATGGTCATGCCTTTTAAATTTTGGCCATTTGTGTTATGCGTTATAAAATTATGCTATAAAGACTTATGGCAAGTGACGATTGTGGCCATTAACATTATGCTTTGTCAGTTTATGGCGAAAAACGTTATTAGGTAACCGTAGGTAGATTACATAGATGAAAATAATCACAAGTGTTTGGCGAAAAACGTTATTAGGTAACCGTAGGTAGATTACATAGATGAAAATAATCACAAGTGTTTGGCGAAAAACGTTATTAGGTAACCGTAGGTAGATTACATAGATGAAAATAATCGCAAGTGTTCTTCGCAGGCTTGCTACAAACGATACGTGACAATGTCGGAGGCGGTCGCCGAGCGTGTACTGGACTTGCACAACCGCGTGCTGTCGCTTTACATACTGCAGGACGCCGGCGGCAGACCAATCGACGGGCACGCGCGCGATGTGCACGCAGCCGGCACGCCCTCCGTGCAGGGATGGTGGCTTTATATGAACGGTGAGCTAAATACAACTAGATGTATAACCCGCGCTAATCATCTAGCTCGCTGTGAACACGAGGCGAGTGGCGTCGCAATAGCACAATATAGGTATCGGCGGAACGTAAGCGGTTGGGGGAGGGGGGGGGGGGCACACCCCCGCGCACCCCTGCGCATGCGCGCTCGCTGTGTGTATTCGTTTGTTTTTGGTTTAGCAGTGGAAAGTACAGTCACGCGTGTATATTTTATTTGATCGCGTCGCGATATTAGGTATTTATTGTTTGTTGTTATTACGTTACTGTTTTAAGTAGTTGATTTATTTTTTTGTTACATACTGTTATTGTATTAGGAGTAAGTACTGTTTTGAAAGGCTGTTAAAATGCCTAGACGTAATACAGTTTTACGTCGGCAAGCAAGTAAAATTATTTACAACATATCGGAGTTTATGAAGAAAGAAGCAGAGAAAGGTATCTGTAATCTGACGACGATAAAAGCGAAGTCTTGCCGTGCTCAAGCAAATCATTAACAGACTATATAAAAGGTGTAAAACCACTGTAATGTAATTTAATGTTTCCACAGCTTCATAAAAATTATATTTTTTTTTAAATATATGTATGCTTATAATTTAATTGTTGTTATTATAATTTATCCTGCTTAATTTAGGGTATTAAAAGATAAATAAAACGCTTAATTTATAAATTGTCATGTTATGTTATTTTATAATTATAACGCTCTAATGATAATGTTGCTAACTGTACACCTGCGCGTCGCAACTTCAGAGCGAGCTAGTTTGGCACGAACTATACTTGGCGTCCTACGGGTATGCCACTCGGAGGGGAAGTGCCTAAATAATGTAGAAACCACATTTTATTGAAAGAAGATACTTACTTCTTTATCGCGATATTAACCTTTTTCCTTTGCAGTTGATTTGTCATTATGTTATTGCCTTAGCACTGTCTAATAGATAAACTGAATCAGAAAAACATATTTTTTTATATGTGGACAGGTCAACGTGGGTTGTATAATAAATAGTATAATAATAAAAATAAATTACTTTTCTAGGCAGCCGTAAAGATTTGTGGGATACGGTGCCGCCAAGGATGGCTCAGAGAATATTCGCGGGAATGCTCAATGAAACCCTCACTATATTGACGGTCAGATATTGTCAGGTCAGTATAAATTGAACCAACATAAAAAAAAACAAAAAAATAAATCGGCTATTCCATACAAATCTACAAATACTTTTCAACCTTATGTAAGGAACAGAACAACTGATTTTTTTTAAAATCTGCAAATACTTTTCTCAACCTTATGTATGGAACAGAACAGCTGATTTTTTTTTCGTTTTATCAGTTTCCTTCCCTACAAATACTTGGTCTTTGCAGTTAGTAAGATGACCCAGTTGCGGAATTGTATTCCCAGGTGGAGCCAAGTGTGTTTTCGCATTTTTCCGATGCATAGCCCGGGTTTGTGATAACCAACCCGCATTCGGCTAGCGTGGTGATTAAGGCCTTTACCTCCGTCCGGATCCGTGCCGCCGACACGATCTAGAACGCGTCTACAGTACGGATCGTTAGATCGGATCGCAAGGGTCTTTATAATCAATGCGATACCGGTGACGATCCGTTCTGCGATTCATTGAACTATCCATTCCACTTCAAGATTTTATTCGAGACGGTCGTCTACAAGTTAAATACAATAATAACATGAGTACAGATGAGCAAAGTGACGTGAGTTCAGATGAGGAAATAAGAGAAGATGAAAGACTTTCGTGCCCGTCCGCACCGCCGATCACTTCACTGCCTCCGGAGACAGGTCGCAACTGACCGGCCCTGCGATCAGTAGAACGCGTGCGATATACCGCAGGCAGTGGGGAGGTATACACGGGCGGCCCGATGGCTACAGAGATGGTTACAGAGAACGCATGCGTTCAGATCGCATCGTCAGATCGGATCGGTGGATCGGATCGGACGCAGTGAGTTAAGGCCTTTAGGCCAATACCCATCAGTTATAGCGATGACTTGATTCAAATTCAAATTCACAAATTCATAGAATTATGTTTCATGACCTGGTAACGACATATTTTTTTGTAAATGTCGTTGCTTTTGTGCGCTGTGGTTTCTTGCGCCCGTTCTTCTTAAAAAATGTCGTCCTAAATAGGTGGTAATTATGTTAAAAGAATTTTGGACGATTCAAAGTACTTACTAATTGAGTTTATTGAATAAATATATTTTGACTTGACTTGACTTGACTTATGGCTACACGTCGACTGCCGCGGACGTCATCATCGCGTCTACGCGTGCCTATATAGGTCCCACAGCGGTAACAACGGAACTGACCAACTTATCGAGACCGTCCAAACAGCGACGGACTCCCTTCTCCAACGGATCCCCTCGGCCGAGATTGTGGTATTGGGAGACTTCAATGCCCACCACGTCGAATGGCTTGGTTCACGCACAACTGACCACGCGGGTAGAGCCGTTCATGACTTCGCTTTAGCCTACAGTCTGTTCCAATTGGTAACCGAGCCAACACGGATTCCAGATGTGGAGGGCCATGCACCTTCTTTATTGGACCTTCTGCTGACCTCGCACCCAGACGGCTATCAAGTTTCTGTTGATGCACCACTAGGCTCATCAGACCACTGTCTGATTCGCAGCACTGTGCCTCTCACAGAAACACACGTCCTGAATAGGTGGTACTTATGTTAAAAGAATTTTGGACGATTCAAAGTACTTATTAATTGAGTTTTCTTTACTTTGTTTACTTTACTATCCCCAGG
This sequence comes from Scoparia ambigualis, assembly GCA_963921215.1. Lineage (NCBI taxonomy): Eukaryota > Metazoa > Arthropoda > Insecta > Lepidoptera > Crambidae > Scoparia > Scoparia ambigualis. The sequence goes on along the minus strand of OY992511.1, from coordinate 7,186,456 downwards.
CGAATACAACAGCAGCCACGAACCGTCTACTCCTAAACGACATACTCAACATACTGCTATGCGTCGCGGAGCTTCTACCAGCCATATGTAACAACGGCGCAGACCTAGCCGGCTTGGAAGTGAAACATCAGACGCGTGACGTCAGAGATGTGCACGCCAAATGCAATGAGCTGTTCAAGTGCTTCGTGTATAGGGGTGCTGACCTGCATTTTATACATCAGGTATGTTACCACCGCCCATCATAAGTTATATTATATATTCGCTGACGTACTGTTATGAATGAGCCTTGGAGAAATCTGGTTTTAAAAAAAGACATAGTTTTTATAGACTAGCCGTCTAACGAGAACGACGAAACGAGACTGGTGAATGAATGAGTGTGAAGTGCTGAGTGTGCAAAGTAAGAATGTGTGATAGACCATAAGGTATACATATACTATCTATAACAGTACCTTCGAATTTTTTTTTCTTAATACCATATTGACATGTATAACGATTAATTGAATTAGCAGATCTGACTTATGCATGATTAATAAAAACCAGAATTTAGAGTCGACATTTATAATATAAATATTTGCACACCTACGTTAATAAGGTAAAAATATTGTAGATCTATTATTTAATGAATGTAACATCTTGACTGTACACAATATTTAAGCAAATAAATTATTTGATTTGATTTGATTTGATTTGACTCACGTTCCAAAAAAATCCAGTCGGTTGCCATGCGCTCGCTCGAGATTGTAAGTACTTACACACACACTGTTACTCGTATGTCTTAGAAAAAACAAATTTTGTTCTATTTCTTGGCATAGAAAGTCATAGTGTAGTGAATACGACGCACTTAATCACCCGACGACGTCACGGCACACGACGTAGTAGAAAAACTTGGGTGTAAGTTTTAGCGCGCACGAATGCCCATAACAATTAATGGAATCAGGTTATTGCAACGCCTGTAATTTTTGTGTAGGTATTTTTAGTCTTGAATCTATGTATACATAATAATATATTGACATCCACAGGCGTTCAAAGAGCAAGACCAAAACCAGACAGCTGTATTGTCCAAGGACTGCCCCTACCCCTGGTTTACGTTCGTCAGCCCTAACTTATTTGATGGCAATGTCGATGACGTACTACAGTCAGTGAGGAGTACTCAAGATCTGCCCAACAAGACCGCAATCGGCTTAGAGCTGATAGTACTGTTGGCTCAGCCTCAGCCGTCGTGGGCTTTAGTGGTAAAGGTATGTCAATTTTTAAAGATTTATGCAAAATAGATTATGTCGTGTTGTCGAAGTCGTTGCCTTTCTTAGTCAAGCGCACATGGTAGTCGGCGGTATCGTGCACAATAAATATTCTTCCGATACTTATAATACCGCTACACACCCCAGCTACCCAGAACATGCGGCTCAATATTACAAGAATACTAAAAGGCGAATAAAAGGCTAAAGACTGTTTCCTCATACATTCAACATTCATACCTATTCCTTCCTTAAAGGCCGGCAACGCGCCTGCGATTCCTCTGGTTTTGCGGGTGTCCATCGGCGGCGGTGATTACTTTCCATCAGGTGACCCGCTTGCTCGTTTGCCTCCTTCTGCTATAAAAAAAAAATACATGCAAGCACACAGCAGCGTTCATTGATAATGAAAATAGACAATATGGCTTTTAAAAATACTTTAACATACAAAAATAGCATATTAAATGTTATGTTTGTCAAATAAAACGATGTAAATGAAAGTTGGTCGAGTAATTTTTGTCAAAGTGTTTGATAAACTTGTCTTTGTTTAATGATGAAAATGACAAATCATGTTTTTGACAGTAGTGGCAGCAGTAGTCGCGGAAATGGCAGCGACGTTCTTGGCGGGAAAGTGAAGCGTCATGTCTGCAATTTTGTATTATTTTCTATAATTTGTGTTTTGTCGAAATATTAATGTGAAATAATGGTGAATTATTTACTGTTAAAGTGTTCGTGAACGTGCATGAGTGTTAGCAAATAAAACAAAACAGTGCCACATGACTTTTCAAATTCTCTCAAGTAGTCCGTGTGACACCTCAATAAAGTCCCACAGCTTTATTTAGTTTCGAAGTTCATTATCACTCATTATCATCCACTTAATGTAACGAAAATAATAATTACGATTAAAAACTTGACACTGGCTAAATGTGCTGATCGCACGAAGCCATTATTTACAAAAAAAAAATAGACAGTGACCCTCTCTGACTAACCCTTTAAGGATAATAGTCATGAATGTATAACATACTAGCTAGCGCTCTTTGTTTCACCCGCTTGGTTCCCGTTCCCGTGGGAATATCGGGATAAAAAGTATCCTATGTGTGAATCCAGGTTATAAACTATCTGTATGCCGAATTTCATCTAAATCCATTTAGTAGTTTTTACGTGAAAGAGTAGCAAACATCCATCCATACTTACAAACTTTCGCATTTATAATATTAGTAGGATAGGATACAATATAAAATGTATGTGTTTTTCTCCCAAACCAGGTGCTAATGATGAGGCACTGCCACCTGGCGCGCTCGCTCCTCATCCGCGCCGTCAGAGCCATGTCGGCCGACAACGCGCGCTGGCCGGCCAGCGGCCTGTGGTACTGCACCGACGGCAGGCAGCACAAGTGCCAGGGGTTCCTGTGCACCGCCGACGGGTTCTGCAAGTTTAAGGCGGATAGTGACGGTGGGTGATCTGCGAATTTATTACGACCCGCCCGCGGCTTTGTCCACACTAACTTAAGCCGCGGTCCCACGGCCTGATTTTTGGCAGGCCAGAGTGCACCCGACCGTGCCAACAGGCCGTGGGAATCAGCGTATCCGATGAAACCTTGAAAAAAAAAAACTTATTTTTCTTTATTGATTTCAAATTTCGTGCAAATACGGTTGGTCACGAGGCATTTTTCTCTGTGACGTCACATTTCAATAAATATATAAACTTATCTTGAAACCTGACAGACATTTTTTGATAATTGTGTGAAATGTGACGTCACATGAAGCTCAATCTTGGCCGCCCCTTGCCGCCCGTGTTTCGGGTCTTGTAATCCACAGATAAAAAATCACAAATTTATTTTGTTAAAATAAAATATTTACAAATTATCTTAATAAAAAAAAACTATTTGATAATTATCGTTAAATCATAAACTACCATTTCCGACATTTTTATATTTTATTGTTACAACTGTCAAATAGCCAATTCATTTCTTTTGCGGCCGTACGTACGTATGTACGCGCACATGATGGAGTGGACGAATGAAATAACATTTGATTTTTTATATCTTTATGAAAATTAACCAGGACGGCTAGACGGGGCCGCACCGGGCCGAGTCGCACAGTGGCACTCCGCGCCAGGCATTGCCGGTCCCAAGGCCCGTTTGTGGACGGGCCGCGCCGGGCGAGGCAATTAAGCGTTCCCGCGGCGCCAGTCGGCCTGGCCCGGCGCGGCTTGTCTTCAAGCGGGCCGTGGGACCTCGCCATTAGAAACACAGTCATACTTCAGCCGTTTTGTACAAAATATCTACCTAGTCTTGTTATTTTTTCATCCGCAAAGGGAATTTTCCGGTGGCCACTGTCTGCATGTCTCTGCAACAACTTCTTGGCTCTCACGATTCTCTGTAGTACCTCACTCCATGTTTACACAGCTATGTGTTAGATCGAAATGAATAGTATAAACCTACTTAATATAGTAAAAATATAATAATAATTAATCTTGATATTTAATAATTATGGTACTACCGTCATATTATTGAGTCAGAACTTATGGCAAGACTAGGTACAAATTAAAAACAAAAACTATCCTGAGTTATCGCTCTTTCTATTAGTGAAAACCTCATAAGAATCCATTGCATGGTTTAGAAGAATAAAGCGGAGCCATACAGACACAGCAAAACAGTTACTTTACTTTAGACATGTAATGATAATCCTTACGGCAAATGACTTTTCCACCTGATGTTAAATGGAAATGAAGTGTAATCGCGAAAATGTGAAGCTGCAACGTTAAAACAACCTCACTCTTCCGGCCTACAAGTTGCCTCTTCACGCCTCCTTTGAAGTACCTACCCCATATCGTAGGAGGGAAGACGTGTAGACGTGTGCTGGTAGGTTATTTAATATTTTAGCAACTAGATACTAAATTTCTTTCTGCGCTATGGAATATAAGGGACAGTAAATGGAAGACTCCGGAAAGACAACGTGTACTCGTATGGAGGAAGGGAGAAGGTGGGACTTACGTCCTTTGTGGTTAAAACGTTTCTTTATGTTGCATAAGCTGCGTTAAGCGCATGTATAATTATGTTTCTTGATTTGATTGGTAGGTAGTAGGACTTATTTCCAGTCCGCCTGGCCAGCTAAGATGGCGATCTGATCTTAATTAACGCCATAACATCAATGGTCAAATAAAGCACTGTTGTGTTGTGATAGCTAGAGATAAGTGATAAGATAAACAGTTCCTCAGTAGTTGAGGAAACCGGGGGAAGTGCGCTTTTATCATTGACCTTATCATCACCTAACGATAGAATCAGGCGAGATGAAAGCCAAATGCTTTCCCCTCAGAAGAATAAATCCTGCTTCCTACTAATATTATAAACGCGAAAGTTTGTAAGTATGGATGGATGTTTGTTACTCCTTCACGTAAAACTACTGAATGGATTTGGATAAAATTCGGCATACAGATAGTTTATAACCTGGATTAACACATAGGATACTTTTTATCCCGATATTCCCACGTGAACGGGAACCACGCTGGTGTAACCGCGAGCGGCCGCTAGTTAAGTTATATATTTCCTATCCGCTGGATGCAAGCAGCATATGACCCGACGTGGTAGAGATCCTTAGGAGAGGCATTTGTCAAACAGTGGACGTCTTTCAGATGCTGATGATGATTTCCTATCAATCATTTCTGTGTTCCAGCTGGGATCGAGTACGCGAGAGCGGCCGGTGCGCTAACCCACATTTTAGCGACGATAGGCAGCAAAGCCGAAGTCAAGTCAACGCTCTGTTACGCATTGGAGATTTCTGGACGCGACTGGTCATCGTGTTTGGATAAAAGACAGGTAATACATGTATAGACCGTGTCGGGTAGCAGTGACAGAATGCTACCACTCCTCTCTTCCCTTGAGTGTCGTAAAAGGCGACTAAAGACGGCACATACATCCGACAGCATAGAGCGGCGATGGGCTCACCACCTGTCACGCTGAGCACATGTGCAGTCGCTATTTGGTGAAAAGTTAAATGTTAGAGGACTACTTTTGCTGTCCTCATTGCCTAGCCTATAGCTGTGGTTTGCGTGCACTGTTGATTGTATCCAAAATGGCTCGACTTGCGATCTTGCCAGTTAAGCAACTTTCCCAAATCCGTATCAGTGAATATAATAATTGTTAACTCACCAACGCGTATTGGGCCAGCGTGGTGGGTTACGGCCCAATGTCTCCATGTGCTGATGTATGCGGGTAGACCTTAACCCAGCAGTGGGACGTTTATAGGCTGATGAAGATGATGGTAAATTATGGTCGAAATAAATAACAACCTAACATGCTGTGTTCGTTACAGGGTTTAGGAAAAGCAAATCATTGGAGAGCTTCCACCGCTTTGCTAGTTATCATCATTTGAAGTCTTTTACTTTGTAATGTGATCAGTATTATTAATATTTTTTATTATGATAATGAATGTGCAGGTTTGGTGCGACCGTCGGCCGCCGTGGTTGGCTGGGATACTGGCGATAGTGGGTACAACGCTGCAGTTCATACCGCCCATACTGGTGAACGCGGTACAAACGGGAGCTTCTATGTACCAGGTATACGCTTCAGGAGCTCACAAAGCGCTTGGTCCGTTATCTTTAAGAGGCATATTACATCTCGACTGTGATTTTTGCATAAAATGCCCATTTTCGCATTTCGTTTTAATTTGTTGTATTTATCGTTTTTATCGAAATAGGATTGTAAAATCATGCTTAATATTACAAATGTCCACTCTACGAGGATAAGCGGAGTTCGGACGGCCGGCGCATCGCATTTTGAAGTATTTTTGCAGTTGTATTTATCGTTTTTATCGAAATAGTAAAATAAATTTACTATAAAATCTTTATTCATCATGAAGTAACGATTATTCTGGTATATATTTTGCTGAATTATATTATCGTAGATAGGAGAAATTCACAGTTAACTTAAAGCGATTTTCGAAGTTTTTTGGTTGAGAATAAGTTTTTTTTTCTATATAAAATCATAGATGTCTAAAAATTCTGAGGCTGCTACGCACTATACGACTATATAAGAGATAAAATTCTAATTTTTCTATTTCATTTGTTCAGAACAGTAGTTCAATCTAGGAGCTCAAAAAAGTGCCTTCACGCATTTTATGAAAATATTGCTCTGCAATTTTGGGTTTAATTAAAATGTTAAGCAAAATTTCCTTAAAGCGAGGCCGCTACGCACTATTCCAGTAGTTATACTATTCAATAAGACAAAATTGTTAATGTATTTTTGTTTCTGAGATCCATAACGCCAAAATTGGCCATTTTACGCAAAAGTCACAGTCGAGATGTAATAGGCCTCTTAAGGAAATTTTATTTATTTATTTATTTAGTTTAGGTACAGCAACAGAATACAAATTACAACAAACACATAAAAACAATATCAAATACATATAGGCTAAATTTGCACTCCGATTATAGCTGAACACAGCATTTTCTTAGTGAACTACAGTTTTGCATACAAAAAAAACGACAGTGATACAAAAAGAATAAAAAAAATTAAACATAATATTGCCTACTAACAAAATTAACAAAATTTAAAAAAAAACAGTTTTTATAAAAAAAAAATGTATAAAAATTAAAACTACACAAAACCGAAACATAAACAAAAACAAAAACAAAAATTATCTGAAGGACCTGGGTTTAATTCCTTAGTAACAGTGGCTATCTTTAATTTGAATGTAGCGACAACATTTTATCCACATACTTTACTATACGGTGTTTAAACGGTAAAGCGATCGGTCCGATATCTGAAGCTCCTGGGTTCAATTGCCAGGTCAGGCAAGGTTTGTTTCACTTTTTTCTATGCATAGCCTGGGCGGCGATGGGCTCACCACCTGTCACGCTGAACACATGTTCAGTCGCTATTTGGTGAAAAATGGACTATGGTAGAGGACTGCTTTTGCGGTCCTCATTGCCTAGTCTATGACTAACTCTTCGGGGATAATAGTCGTGATTATATGTATGTAGCCCATGGGTTTGTGACCAACTGACTTAGACCAAAGGAGATCATTCAGTCTCCGTACATATTTGGGCCTTTTCTGAAAGTGCCGGCCAACAAAAAAAAAAAAGTACGTATTGTTAGAACTAGGCATTTGGAGTAATAGTTAATGTGGCACAAAAGTTGTAGGATTGCTCTGAGCCAAGTATACAAGTTCAATGATTCATCATTTTCATACATTTATTTCTGGAAGTGCTGGAACTGGGAAACATAAAATAATGATAGATATTGCTAGAACTAATGATCTGAAGCAATTGTCATTGCAGCGCAAAAGCTGTAGGGTCGTCATCTGTTCCGTTCATACAAAAAAAAAATTAGGAATCAATAAATGTATGAAAATGATGAATCTTCGAACTTGTATAACTTGGCTCGGAGCAATCCTACAACTTTTGTGCCATATTAACTATTTCTCCAAATGGCTAGTTCTAACAATACGTACGTTTTTTTTGGTGGCCGGCACTTTCAGAAAAGGCCCAAAAAAATGAACCTGTCAATAATTTTGTAGCCATGCCTTGATTTTAATAATGGAGGCTTTTGTCCAGCATTGGGCGGCATAAATATTATTAAGGCAATTTAAAAAAAAATTAAGCTTGGTCTTAATTTTGAACGATTTATAATAAACATTTAACACAAAAAACAGTATACAGGATAGGAAAAATAAAAATAGCTAAACAATATAACAAAAAAGTAAACGAAGAGTGTAAACGTAATTACTACTTACTATTTTTTTTTCAGACGATGTCCCTCTGCCTATCCTGCATATCACGGTCTTTGGAATGCGTGCCCCGTTCGTTCACTAACGCCTGCACCATTATAGAGAAAACCATGCCTTCCAACGTCAACCCAGTAGGAGGTTCCGTGATATTGCAGATGTTGATCACTGTCGTGTATGAGGAAATGTTGAATTGGGCGAAGCAAGAAACTGATAAGGAGAAGGCAGGTTAGTAAGGAATTTACCAGTAACTAACGGCCTGCTAGTCAATATCTGTATAAATAAAAATCAGTGTTTAAAAGTCTTTTTCCAGTGTTTAAAATTTTAAATAAAAATCAGTTATCACGAATTTTTGTATTCGCATCACTTCAGAGGGCCTGCCCAACTAGCAAAACGGTGTGCTATAACAGTCACGGCAACGTTCCTGTTTTACTAAACAGTTCTATAAGAGCGTCGTTATAAGTTGAATAGATGTGGATGTCAACGTGTTTTCAACGGGATTTAGGCGCAAATTACTCCACTAATTGGTGCAATAGAAGCAGAGTAACTGTGGAATAAATCGCCTAATTATGGAATAGATGTGATTTAACAGCAAACCTAACACATTTTAGAGCAGTAATAGCATTGTCGCGGCAACTACTGCACTATTTGATGGAGTTAAAGTTACATGGTTTCCAATATTCCACAAAATAATGTTATAAAGGTTGCCGATGTGCTACAAATCGATATTTTGATGCGATAAAAGCGAATAAAATACTGTTGTTCCCAAAAGTTCTGCTTTATTAATGCAACTGCAACTGAGTAAACAAATACCAATCTCCTCCTTATGTTATTATCCAATAGTAATGGAAGTACTCAACCAAATATGAAATTTGTAGTATGGTTGTACGTGTACAGGTGTAGAAATCTTGCGAAATTAATTTACCGATAAAGTGATATGCCATAATTCACATATATTTATGGGCTTTGCTAAAAACGTTACATTAATAAATAAGTATTAAAATAATATATAAATTACACGAATTTGGTGAATAGATTGCTGTTATAGCGCATAAATTCGATTATGTGTTGAATAACTGCGACACTGTTCCACCATATTTAATAAATGGAGTTATTTTTGGGTTCCTGATTCAAAGTCAGTAACAAAACTTGAATGGTTAGATATATACTATACAACTATATAACTATAAATGTAAGGCTGGTTACTAACATTTCTAGCCTGGCGGCTAGAAACGGCTTATTTGGCTTGTTGCGATAACTAGCGGCTGAAAACGGCTGCTTAAATTTTATTGTACAGTTTATATTCACATGATTTAGTTTTTTTTTTGTTGTTTTTCTGATTTATTTACTATAGGATAGGTACATTTAACATAAATAGACATAAACAGTGAAATTTGCATCCGTATTATGTGTTAAATACTCAAAATTCTCATACAAAATGTGACGCAGCAGTGGTATAGGACTATTTTAATTTATTTGTGAGAGATGTTTTAGAAATATGTATTTATCTATGAAATAAGGTGTGGACAGATACTAGCAATAGTAAGCATTTAGTTGTATTTCTTTAATGCACCAAAAGCCTGTGAGCCTAAATTTTGCCGCGAGATTCCTGCGTTTGGTTTATAATGATGATTAGATCTAAAGTAAACTAATTTAGCTACCTTTATTCTTATAATTTTCATACACTATCATAAACACAAACTCTTGTTTCAGTTTCAGTTTCCTGTTCGTCTATAAATTAAATAATGGTGTATTCCGTGTTTATTAAAAAAAAACAAAAAAGCAGAACATAGTAAGTCCTACTTTTTAACAAAAATAAGAGTTTAACTATAAAAAATATAATAAAAATCGTTTTTTTTTCGATGTCAAGTCGGGTATCTTCTACCCGGTATCAAGCGGCTGGTTATTCGTTTCTAGCCGCTGGTTTCGGTAACTACCGGCTTACAAGCCGCTGGTTTACAACTATAGATACAACTCTATAATCTGGTAGCCACTAAAATGATTCAAGTTTTTTCTCTTTCTAGATGATTGTTTATAATTATGAATGTGGACACATGGCAGGAAACGCATTTTATTTTATTAGAAAGGTGCTACGGATGTAGAGTGGAAACAGATTTGAATACGAGAAAAATACATTTTATTCTAAATCTCTATGTCTTGTTCATTTTCAAAACTCTCTGGGTTTTCAACATCTAAACTCCAATTACAGGAATCTTCAAAAACTCATTATTATTAACTTCTATTGCAAACAGTGAAGCCTGACAGTCGACTTCTTCACTGTATTCTATCAATTTAATTAATTAAACATGAATTTCAAGATTGTCGTGAACTAATAAATTGTGTACGGAACCACTATCTTCAGAGTGGTTAAGAAAATATCCTCACATTAGAGCTCTAAAGGTCACTAAAAAACTGTTATTGCATCTTGTACTGAATAAATGTGATATAATGGCATTGAAAACAATTCTGGTTAAGTAGCTGTAATCTAAAAGCTATTATTGGACTAGTCGATTTATAATGCTGTATCAGTAATCATGACGCTTTTTAATAAACGGGTAGCAACTATTCAGCAAATTGGCTCCGATAACAGAACGTTTAGTAGTGGCTGTATAGTTGCGACCTACACAGACAAATAGCTAATTCAATGCTCTTATGGCGCTACTATAACAAACTCATGTTGAATAAACGAGTAATAGACACTATTACACGATTGTCGAATAGTTGCGGTATAAGTACGTAGAATAATCGTTTATACGTCATAATTATAGCGCACAATAGGGAAAATAGCTAAAAAGTCACACGAACGCATCTTTAGCACAATATGGTCACTCGGTAGCCATTATTCAACATTTATTCGATCTTTAGTGGAGTAACTGATCGCTTATTCCACTACTTTGCTAGTTGGGTATTCTCTTTCTCCGAAACGAAATTTCGGTCGATTTTAGTTTGCTATTTACAGCGTTTTCCATTCATTCCGAAATTTCGTTCATACTAAATAGGTTTTGCATTTAGATTGTTAATTGTTAAAAATATGTTTGAAATTTCAAAGATAATCGAAAGCGCTATATACAATGTGATAGGGTCCTACCTAAGAAGTACCTATACTTCTAACCCGTTAAGACTAAGCACTACATCTAAATTCATCGACAAAAAAAATATATTTAAAGCAATCGAAAATCGGCCGAAATTTCGTTTCGGAGAAAGAGAGTAGGCCCTTAGAACGGCTGCAACTATTGGCGAATTCTTTTCTTGATGTTTTGTAATAATAATTGTCAAGGCAAGGTTTGTATCAAAGAAAATCTTTGGATTGTTACGGGGTGACACTTCACACGGATGGAAGACGCGGGCGCGGCCGGCGGGCCGCTAGTCATCATTACATATTATCCCTATAACGGGCACAGCATGTTCAAATTTTTCATTGGTTGTCGACCTTATCTTAATTGTATAAAGTTCAAAACATGGTGGCAATATATAATAATATGCCACTGCCTTACAAAGGGTTAAAAAGTAAAGTCGCCGTTTTCCTGTGTCTGTGGCTCCGCTTTATTCTTCTAAACTACGCAATGGATTTTTATGCGAGTTTCACTATTAGAAAGAGGTAATTTGTAGATATTTGGCACAAAATGGCTGAAGTATGACGGTTTTTCTAAGATACCGTGGACGAAGGCGCGGGCGGGATGCTAGTTACATATATATATATATATATATATTTATATTGACTCGTCAAAGTGACCGATCCTGCCTGATGGTAAGCGGCCGATGCAGTCCAATATAATGAGAGCGCTCCTCACCGTGGAACAAGCACGGTAACAAGCGCACCCATTCATGACGGCCTGCATAAATGCCGTTTCACGCCCCGCTTAAAAGACCCGAGACTATAGGAGCTGGGAAACACATGCGCCGGCAAAGAATTCTAAAGCCGAATTGGTCTTGCAGAGGAACGACTTCCCAAATTTTTGGGTATGGTACTGATAGTCTGTACAGTATGATGGTGGTTCCTAAGACCAGCACGTGTATTCCGGGAGAGGGAAGGAGACGGCGGGATTAGTTCAAAAAGTTCTTCAGAACACTCTCCGTAGTAATTCCGGTAGAAGACACTGAGAGAAGCAATGCATGAAAATGTAACTTCGTTCGCGTGAACACCCATATTCTGGGATAGGATATCAATGGATTATCCAAAAAAAAAATTTTTGCACATACCTTGTCCTATTACAATAAACAACAAAGAATGGAATAAGGTACCTAAATAGTTCAGCATTTCTGAACTGATGCGCGAACATACATTCTTGGCAATTGATTTACATTTATCTAATAGAGAGATAGAGAGAACAATTATTTTCAATTATTTTGACGCTGTAAGAGAAAGGTAGAAATGGAATGCCCTTGCCGAGTTTCTTGTAGTACTGTATTGTAGCTTGAATTATATAAATGATTGGAATTAGAATTAGAATTTAAAGGGACAAAAGAAATGCGCTTGCTGAGTTTCTTGCCGGTTCTTCTCAGTACAAGTTCACGCCCTGTAGTAGCAGCGTAGTACAAACGCCTTTATGTAGACGTATCCAAAACTGTCAAATTTCTTCATTCAACAATGATCCTTGTACACCTAGTGACAAAGTTCAAAATTTATTTTAAAAAATAGACACGTAACTATTTTTAACCGTGTCTCGTAGCGGTGAAAGATTACTACCCCCTCTCTTCCCTTAGGTGTCGTAAAAGGCGACTAACGGACTAAATACTGCACGTACAATCGGGGTCACCGTCGCTTTACCAGTTTGCAGAGATTTTTGTATCAAGCGCACTGCCCGCCTGGGTGCGTGCCCGTACCAAATAGACGAAGCGGTGTGCAAAGGATTTTGACCTTGAGACTGGTAAAGCGACGGAGTCCGCGATAGTACATCCAACAGCGTAGAGCGGCCATGGGCCTGTCAGTCGCTATTTGGTGAAAAGTTGACTATGGTAGAGGACTGCTTTTGCTGTTCTCATTGCCTAGTCTCTGACTAACCCTTCGGGGATAATAGTCGTTATTATATGTATGTACATTCTATTGTGAACGAATTTTTGGCCAAAAACTCAACAAATACCATCGAGCAACCACCTTATTCACCAGATATGGCTCCAGCCGAATTCTTAGAACTGAACTCAATTCCGGAAAAAGCGTTTAAAAAATATTTTGATGATTGGATTATTCGTTGGCGTAAGTGTTTCGTTTCTGAAGGAGCATACTTTGAAGGCGATAAAATAAATTTGGATGAATAACTAACATTTTCTCCTCATCATCATCAGCCTATTAGCGTCCCACTACTGGGCACAGGCCTCCCACGTGGACAATAGCACGCATGGGGATATTGGGCCATAACCCACCACGCTGGCCCAATGCGGGTTGGTGGGTTTTAACGACTGTCATCTTACGACAACAACCGGGACCAACGGCTTAACGTGCCTTCCGAAGCACGAAGGAGCTCGAGATGTTTTTTTTATTAATTTGGTCACCCATCCAGTGACCCGGCATTGAGAAAGAGGCTTAGCGAGCAAGATCGCAAGCCGAACGCGCTAGCCGCTGCGCCATCGAGCTCCTTTCATTTTCTGTATTATTGATCTTTTCCCGGTACTTTCTTAGTAGTATGTATGTTTTTGACATTTTGTGGTAGGCTTACGTCTGTAATAATCTGTCCGTCTACATGTTATTGTAGTAATTTCCTGTTTCAGCTACTACTGGAAATGGTGAAGCGCGTCATATGAGTAGAACGTCGAATAGACCGCGAGCTAAGCATGTTAGAATTCTTGGCCATACTAATACAAGTAAGTGATTTTATTATTTCATAACATCTTTTAATTGATCTATAGAAAAGAGAGCATACCACCAACCGTCTATGAAATGATTGGCTTAAAATGATTGTGGACGATTTCAAAGTGCTTATTATTAATAAGTCTCATTAAATAAAATATTTTTATTTTGGTATCGATATTGTACTTATTATTTATTCCAATTGTAAGGAAATAAAGTTTATTTTATATCTATTCCTTGATTTTTACACGCCCGTAGATCAACCAATCCAAAACTCATAATTCTCCAATCTATATTGTATCTTATACCCCTAAACTATAAAGTTCAAAATAGATTGAAGAAATTTGACAGTTTTGATAGATTCGTGATATTTGATTATTTACGTTAGAAATCGCTCAAATAAACTCAAAGATAACGAAACGTTGAAAAAAAAGTCTACCTCAGGCGGGAATGGAACCCGCGTCCTCCGCAACCCGGGCAGTGCGTTGACCACTCCGCCACCGAGGTATTGGTTAGACCGACGAAATTTTTCAACGCTTTTGATTTTATGTTTTGCGATTGCGGAGGACGCGGGTTCGATTCCCGCCTGAGGTAGACATTTTTTCAACGTTTCGTTATCTTTATCATTTTTTCATTCTTCACCTCTATGTGATTGAATTAAAGCTCATTTTCACAAAATATCTATGAACTAGATTATAATAAAGCTAATATTTTTCATCAGCGACTTCCAGCTCGCTCAGCTTCGACGGCAGCCACAGTTCGGCGTCATCCATCGCGTTAGCGATAGCTGAAGCGTTATGCTCTATAGACGAAGACGATAAGCACACCCAAGAGATAATGCAACTGGTCACACGTTCCAAGAAAACGTTCACGCTATCTAACCAGTTTGGTTTGGAGGACTTTCCTGAGTTTGCTGAGATGTTTGAGGAGGTAGACACCCAGCTCCAGTAGACAAGTGGCAAACGCTCCCCCCTGTCTATTCGTAATTCGTCGTACACTGATGTGTATTGTGCCAATTGGCTACTTGACAGTTCTCGGAAAAGTATTTTAAAAATTACAAACGCTTATTTTATACCCCGTACAATATTTTTTTTTTCGAAAATGCTTTTTATAATAATAAAAAAAAACATTTTTTTTTTCATTAATTTCAAATTTTGCGCGAAAACGGCTGGTCACGTGACATTTTGCCCTGTGACGTCACACTTTAATAAACAAACATATCTTGAAACCTGTCAGATAGTTTTCGTTTATTTTGTGAAATGTGACGTCACACGAAGCTTAATCGTAAATATTTTATTTTAATGCGAATGAGCTTGGGAAAAGTATTTTTATTTATTTATTTTTTAAATATTTACATTTTAACTTAAAATATGCCATCAAATTTTTTTTCTGTAGCCCTTCAAAATACTTCACAATAATTTTTTAAAGATTCGTAAAAATGACCACGCGTTATGTTTTTGTGACAATCAAAATACGCGCGAAACCCGCGGCGCGGCGGGGGCTATCGGATACGATGACGTCACGTCACGTCAGTCGAGTGCCAGCAAACTAAGCGTGGTAGTAGCCCAGTATAAATCTTTAGCTTATATTTATACTGTGGTAGTAGTGTTTTATGCAATTATTTATGTACATTAACTTTGTTAATACTTCTCGTATCAAAGTGAAATAAAAACTATTGGTTTTAGAATAACGACTTCTATAATGGTATAAAGTAAAAATGAACTTTTTTTTCTATTTTCCCAAGTCCATTATCTTAAAAAAACCTAAGTATTGGATAATTATTGTTAAATTATAAACTACCATATCCGACATATTTCATATTTTATTGTTACAACTGTCAAGCTATTTAATAGCTAATCTCTAGTCAAAAGTAGCGAGCGCGCGTTATGCGACGAATTACTAAAGGACAGGCGGGAGCGTTTGCCACTAGTCTAGGGGACAGAATAGATAATTAATTAAATTGTATGTACGAGGGGCGTTCAAAATATTCTCGGTATGTGGATAAAAACAAACAAGTACGAAAAGTTTGATATTTTTATTTTTCAATATACTCCCCCCCCTATGTTCATACACTTATAAGATCGATCAATTATTTTTTTTAATCCCTCATAAAAATATTTTTTATCTTTGGTGTAAAAATGCTCCTCCACGGCCGTCTTCAACGCTTCATCGTCAGAAAATTTATTTCCACGCAGATCCTTTTTAAGATTGGTGAACAAAAAGAAGTCGCTTGGGGCTAAGTCCAGACTATAGGGTGGATGAGTAACAGTTTCAAACCCACATTCAACAATAGCTGCCTTGGCAATATGAGCAGTATGGACAGGGGCGTTGTCATGCAGAAGCAGAACACCTTTGGTTAACTTTCCTCGCCTCTTTTCTTTGATCGCATCTCTTAATTGACGTATAACGTTAGCGTAGTACTGCCCTGTGATATTTACACCTTTTTCTTTATAATCGATAAGCAAAACTCCTTCACAATCCCAAAATATTGTGGCCATGACCTTGCCAGCTGACGGGATTACCTTGAACTTCTTGGGATGAGCTGAACCCTTAATGTGCCACTGCATGGACTCCTGTTTGCTCTCTGGGTCATAATGATGAACCCAGGTTTCATCTCCAGTAACTATTTTTTGCAGCACCTCATCGGGATTTTCACCACACAGGTCGATAAAATCTGAACAGCAAGCCACACGCATATCCTTTTGAAGAAGCGTCAGCATTCGCGGAACCCATCTTGCACTTACTTTTGACATATTAAGATGGTCATGTATAATGCCATGTACGGTACCAATAGAGAGATTGGTTACTTGAGCTATAGATTTTACCTTCACTCGGCCGTCTTCCAATATAAGTTTTTCCACTTTATCAATATTTTCTTGTGAGGTAGCCACTACAGGCCGGCCAGGTCTAGGGTCATCTTCAATACTCTCCCTTCCACGCTTAAATTCGCTTGACCATTTTTGAATAGTAGATAAAGAAGGAGCAGACTCACGGTAAACACAATCCATTTCCTCTTTTATGGTTTTTTGATTTTTACCCTGTTTTGTCAAGAATTTTATGACGGATCGGTGCTCTAATTTCGTTAAAATTGTTAATTCGCTCATGGTGTTCATGTTTGTTCGGCAATTGCAGAAAAACAAAAGAACATCTCGGTTCCAATTTTACTTTTTTTTAATGTCAATGGATGAATCTTAGCGGCCAGTAACAAATATATATATATAAAAGAGGTTGTAACGTATCAATACCGAGAATATTTTGAACGCCCCTCGTACTTAAACTGCTATTCAACGTACGTACTTACTGGATTTTATGTCTAAACTTTTAGTACCAGCACAGTCCGTCGAATGCAAAGCGGTGCGCTAGTTTTTTTTATAAAAAAAATCATCCAAGTAACTATTTAATACGATGTACTTACAAAATTCTTAAAACATTTTTTTTCAAACTGTGTTCGTACATTTAGAGGCTTTTCAACGAAGCTGCCACATTTACATGAATTATTAATCTATTTTTCGCAATTTCCCAGGGTGAAGTGCCCGGTGCTAATGCAGAGCGTGCCAGCGATGCTGCCGCATTAACCAGCCAAATACTGATGTCTCCACCGGGAAGGGATAGTCTTCGTGTGAGTAAACTTTCGAAACGATACGGACTATTCACGGACAATAAATCGGCATTAGTAATGTTGATGTATAATATATTATCATACCATGCGCTAGCTTAATCTTGCGTTGCAACTTAGAATAGGTACATAATACTTAATAACGGGGCGGGAGAACTATGTTAGCGTCCATACAAAAATAATGTCCAAAACCTTGAAAAAAATGAATTTGAATGTCAAGTTTTGAGTTAGTCATACATGTATTGACAGAATTTGTACTATCTGTGTAAAACCATCATAAGTCATAATCATAATTGTTAAAATTCAACTATTTAATAACGACATGCCCCTCCACTTGCATTTCAACTAAAAGTGTGTGCGTAATAATATTTACAATGCTTCAATGTCATAATACAGATGTGTGCATTATGCAACTGTAGACCAAACCTAAACAGAAACATGGATCTGTAGCTCGATAGATTGACTTAACTATATCACACTAATTCAACAGTATGGGACTTCTTGACATTTTTGTATGACTGACACATGTCCGCCGTGTCGAACGGTCACTTTAATTATGAAAAGTCGAGTAATAAATCTGGAAATAAAATCGGATTTGAAAATTTGTTGAGTACTGTCAGCTTGCAATGCAAATCCAAGTTCTCTTTCCTTCAATAAAATTATGTAAATGTATCTCTTAATACGCATACACACATTTAAAAAAAATAGTGGAGGGGCATGCCAAAATTTCGTGATTTATCTCTACTCTAATTTAAAAGAAAAATTTGTTAATGTAAGTGCCTATGTAAGTAAGTATATTTTTATTATTCAGTCTTGTTATTTCAGTTTGTAATAATAAAATTTAATCAGTTATTATTTTACTTTTTTAGCCTGCTACTAATAAAAAGGACGTGTTGGGTTTCTGTTACACACAGACAGGCTTATTATTTACAAGCGGCCTGCCCGCGCCTTCGTCCACGCTAACTTAGAAAAACCGTCATAAACCATCCTCAGTTAACGCTCTATCTTTTAGTGAAAACCGCATAAAATCCATTGCGTGGTTTAGAAGAATAGTAGTGCCCACAGACACAGGAAAACGGCGACTTTACTTTATAATATGTAATGATATTTGGTATCCCAGGTGATCTACGACCACGTACAGCTGCACGCCGAGTGGGTGTACAAATCGCTCGGCATACAGGCGCCGGCGGAGCGGGATGTGTCGCTCAACAAGGCGCCGCTGCTTTACATCATGTTCCACATAGGCCGGCGGCCTTTCGACCAAGTATGTTACAGTCCGATTAAAAGAGAATGGCGTCCGTGAAGTTAGTCACAAGTCGCGTCGTAGTAGCGAATTTTAGGTGTCAGCGGGGCTTTACAGCGCGGGGAGGGCGATGCCCCCCCGCCCGCTAGCAGACCCGACGGTGGCCCTCCTGCCGCTCGAACACGCGATTACCTGCGCGCACCGGCACTCGCAGCTAAATTCACAACCGTCAACCTAATTGAATCGAACTGTACTTACATTTCATACATACAGTCGAGGAAGTTCCCGGTCGACAGCTTTCAGCCATATTCGCTTGTAGACGATTTACACGCACGTGTTAGAAAGTAGAGTAAAGAGTGACTAAAGATAAGGCAAGATAACCAAGTATATAAACTATTATAGAAAATGAGAGTTTAAGATAGCTGGGGCTGTAATCCCTGTCTGTATATACTAGAAAATCAGGCAATGAAGTACTTAATAAAAACATGTTTCAAAATCCGTGTAGCAAATAATTTATTTATGAAACAAAATGAAAACTAGATTACATAATGTCATTTAAAGTTGATTTATTAAAGACTACACAGGAACTGTAGATAGGCAAACAAGCATACTAAATTATTTTTACAACAGTGTTACAACCATTTAACATCACATATATCGCAAGGTACTATAGCGATGATTACCAAATTATATCCTTTAATTCGTAACATATATAATAAAGATGATGGGAATAATAATTTGCCATACATTAGGACTTAGGTTTTGTAGGACTCCAACACAATACATAACACACAATAACAATTATACTCACAAAAATAATGTAAAGGGTATTAATGAAAACAATTACTTAATTTCACATGATGTAGCTGCCTGTAGATAATAATTAACTGCCTATGCAAAGGCCTACTTCCCTTTATATACCCCCGTAATCCCACTTTAAGATGAACAGATTAACGAACGGTTGGTAGTGCTGGTATCAACCAATCACAATTAATTTGTATTTTAAACAACACTAATTACAGTTAATGAAAAACTGTATTGAAATAGGTCAAGATTATTGTAACATATAACAAACATTAAACTATTGATTTGATTCAATAATTACAATAATAAATTATTCAGTATCACTGACCAATCACAGATGATGTCACATTTTAAGCAACGTTATTGTACTAACACAAAATACAATTATTGAAAAAGGTTTTGAAAATAAAACTACTTATTTATAACAACCTTAGCAATCATTAAACTATCGACTTTATGCAATAAATGCCAAAATAGAGTATGCTACTAGTAGCTTATTGCCAATGCTAGCATTGACCAATCATAGATGAGGTCACATTAACCAATCATTGACGATGTCATATATTTTGAAAATATCTTATTGAAATGATTATGCAAAATTATAAAACAGCGCCATCTAGACGATTTCACTTTTAAATCGTGCTACGGTACGACTTGCTTTAGTTTAAATCATGCTCACGCGCAGCAGCGACTGGTGCGCCCACGGCCAACTAGAGGGCGCTACTAAGGTTTAAAATATAAACGGCCGTGGCAATCCACTGCGACACGAAAAATTAAAGTTTACAGTAAAGTAAATTCAAAACTACAAGTTCTATAGTAAGTGTTTAACAGTACAATAGCTTCGGATGTTCATATTCTCTGTCACACGCAACTGTATGTACGCGCGGTCGGAATGGAGCGCAAGCTAATATCGCCCAAAAGTGGTCCATCGGGAACTTCCTCAATAGGCTTGAGTCTACTAAGAATAAATCGGGTGGATAGGCGTTTCTAATATTCATTTATGATTTATAGAAACAAAACATCTAAACATTCATTATAAAAAATTGGGATTATTAATATTTTTAATTTTTTTCAGTCATATGATATTAAGAGCGGGCTCCCTAAAATAAATCCAGCGCTAGCTCCGCCCAGCCGCCCCGCCACCCGCATGCCACACTCGTTACACTAGCGATACAATATCAACCAATTCAAAATACGCGCGCGCGCAGGTCATCCGAGTTCATGCTCCAAGAACATAGAATAAATAGAGCATTTTCGACAAATTTTTTTCAACTTTTTTTCAGTAATTTTAAAGACAGATTATTATGTAAGTTAACTTTATCATTATGAAACTACTTCGGGAAAAGTAGTGTAAATTATATTTGTCAAGCCGGATTGCAATGTAAATAATTGTAATATTATAATGTTATTGTTCTTTTTATTTGTTTTATTATAATGCACAAAGACACACTTCAATTTTAACATTTTATTAACCCCCGACGCAAAATTAAGGGTGTTGCAAGTTTAACCCCTCAAGCCCCAAGCGGCCATATTTGGCCGCACCTAAAAACTCGCTATTCCGTCGGACCCCAAGCGGCCAAAATATGGCCGCGCTAGCCGCGCTCTCCACTTGACTTTGTACCGTGTTTAGATACACTTAGAGACTACTTTAGTATGAACACGGTTGATTATTTCGGTTTTGTGGTACATTTTATGTATCGTGAACGCAAAAGGACATCAGGCAAATTTCTTTGACAATAGACCCAAAAATGTATAGAACTTCTGATTGCACCACAATGTAGGTATGTAAATAGTAAATCGTGGAAACTATTCAGAGTTTAATAAAGATTTTTATTAGAAGAGATATTCACGTTTGAAATATTTTTCTTTGGTAACACTGGCACTAGTATAGCCACACTTGTAACTCAAACGAAACGTTTCGTTATGTGCTAAATAAACATAGTGTTTTAAAAAAAAAATACTAAAAGTGGGTGTACTGATTCAAATTAAAATTATTTATTATGTTTTCTTGTTGTACACAAACATTTTAAATATCAAACACGATACGGATGGAGCGTGTGGAATTCTGTTCTGTTTATTAAATTAAGTGGTTGTAACTAAACGCTTAAGTTGACAGTGATTGACAATGTCAGTGACAGACGATAGGCTGGCTGACAGATCGTAAATGGCATGGCATTCAAATCAAAGCGTTACCCATTTTCAAGTATTCGCCTATGCTATAATAACAATAAAAATCTAAAAGTGTAGATTTCTCTAACTTCAGAATTATTTCTCCGAGAAATCCAATCCAGCCAACTTCTGTCAATGTCATTGTCATCTGATGCATAGCGCCTTGTTCTTACCCAAAAAGATAGTGATGGCGGCCACAAAATGACCGTTTCATAGTCGTAGTTTTGTTTTCTAATTAATTAATTTCGGCCAAATAAAGGAGTTTAAAAATAAAGTTGATACTGATTTAGGTATATAATGACCAGTGGTCGGAGTAGGTATATTGATTTTAGATACTTGCGTCATGATATCATAACATGGACATGCATTTCTTCCGGAATGTACCGGAGTTTCCAAAAATTTGGTAAATAGAGTAATAAAATAAAAAACCATATGTAAGCAAACAAAATTGTTTATTGTTAATACAAATAATCATTATTACAGTTTTATTAAAAATAATTATTTTTAATCCTCATCGGTTACAAGTTCTACATTTTGATTTTCTGTCTCTATACAATTAAAATAAATAACTATAATTTTTTCATACTCTCATGCGCTGTGATGATTGCTATAAAGTGATTTTTTTAACTGTTTCCAAGTTCTAAAACCTTCTTAAATAGTGAAAATAATTAAAACTTACCCGTACAAAAACAACTTCAAATGGGCCCAATCCAAGAGTAATAAATCGATGTCCGTAGTTATAAGCCAAATTCGTCGTTTTAAGTAGATTTCAGAAGACAGTAAACAAGCCAGGGTCAAGTCAAGATATTCACAACACATAAAATAAGCGCACTCCACGAACCGAAATAAGTGAGTGAGCCACTTGGTCTGGATGTCGGTGCGAGCGCATTGTTTTCGAACAAACAGTCAATGAGTCATCCTGGATACTTGATTCTAATTGGTCAGATGCGTTGAGCATAGAGATAAGAGGACAAAAGACCCTGTTTGCCGGATGTCGTGTGTTGAAATGAATATTATTATTATATCATTTTATACATGCTTAGGCTTTTACTCCAACACTTTTACTACAACAAGGTTTTTACACACCAGTCATTTTTTACTATTAAATTCTGGTCATCTGCGCCACTAGCAGCATAGCGTTGAGAGTATTGATACATTTTTAACTAGTTTCATGTAATAATTTCGATGTTTCGGTATTTTTATCATAATAATCCGGAAACTCGGAGGAGTATCCATATTAACATATACGTTTGATGTCAGTGACCTTAATTCAATATACCTACTCCGACCACTGATAATGACACATAGTGCATAAAGATAATAGAAATAACTTTATACATTTTCGGGTCAAATGTGCCTGATGTCCTTTAACATGAATTGCGTTTGATTTTTTTTCTATTCCGCAAATTTAAATTGACAGCACCCGCTGTCAACATTTTTAGACATTTCAATGCCAAGACTGAGAGGTTAACGTGTGTATTTGAGTAAATTGTTTATCTGTACGAATTATCGTATCTCCCGAACGGATGCACCGATTTTGATTTTGTTTTTTTTTATTTGAGGTGTGTTGATCGTGAGTGATTTTGAGCCAGAATCTATCAATCAATAAAAATGTTTTTACTTTTTCTAAGAAGAATTGTGTTTTAAGAAAATCTGTTTAGCCTTTTTAAGATCATTATCTCTACTGTAGTCGAGAAAAGGATTTGAGCAACTTTCATAAGTCTGATCGATTCAAAATTTGATACCCTGTTACTTAAATGATATTGAAAGAACATGGTAACTTTGACCTGATGCTGCAGCATCTGCAAGAATAACTAATTCCTTACCAACTTACAACATAGGTATCGTGTTTAGGCTCATTGGAATGGTCTCTACAAATAGGTTGTAGCTAGGTGATGATCAAAATCTGATAACGGAGCAGGAAAGAAAAAATGGGAATAAGTTGGTGAGGGATTCTAAGCTTCTTTTACTTTTAATGTTTTTTATATATTTTATCGTTTTATTAACGCTTAAATATACCTAAGTAAACACTTTTACTTGTTCTATCGATATGAAATTATTGGATAATTAAAAATAAATTACCTATTGGAAAAATAAAATCCAACCAGTCAATCAAAGTAAATGTATTTTGATATGGAGGTAGAATTATAATTCCGTAAAACCTAATTAACGTCACTCTACTGCTGGAGCCTTGCAACTCGTGACCTCCGACGAGTCTTCATTACTGTTACGTATAGCTATAATGTCAGTAGGAGTGATTGTTTTAGCCGTCACTTATTCTGTATATCTTTCGGCTTGATAATACCAATCCGATTTTTTATTTACAGTAACCTGAAAATATAAAAAGAGACGAGATACTTATACGAAATATTTGACATATCTAATTATTGTGTTTAACTGATATAATATATTATAACTGATATAATATAGTATAAATTAGTATTATATTTGTTTAAATTAATACTCACTTCGCCATTCCTGTCAAGTTTCCAGAAATGAACTTTATATAAAAAAGCAATAAAATTTTGAGTGGCTCTGTAGAATTTAAACTTTCAACCTAATACCTAAGTATATCGAAGCTCAAGAAACAACACGATAACTGACACCGAAACATTTAGCTAGACCACTCACAACTACGGGTATAGAAAATAGACCGAAACGTCAATGATAGGTAAGTGACGGTTTAGTGTATGTTATTTGTTCTTGCGTTATCCCGTACAAATCAAATTGTTCAATTAGAAACGCTGAAATGTATCTTATGTTTGAAAACAATAAATAAAAAACGTACTTAAGTTAGATCTTCACATATAGACAGTAATGGAATGCGAATAACGCTTTGAGCATTAGCGTTATTTTTGCCAGTTCCTAGGCTTAGGAACGTTAATCTAAAAAATATCAATTCAGGTTATTTGAAACAAACACTAATACAGTATTTAAAATTAAATATCGAAATAAATTATAAAAGTCCTAATAATCAAATTAATAAAGAGTTTTTTCTTTAAAGATTGGATTTGTATTAATAAAACTAACATTGCTGAAATGATCTAATAAGATACTATTTGATTTGAATAACACTTACCTTTCCTCTAAACAAATTGGAATCGGTAATAAATGTATTAGTTTATTTGGCGACTCCACGCGTTGTCTTTGTTCCGAAGTACAAATTGTTCCTTTAGTTAGAGAAAGCGTAATATTTTGTTTATGCAAAGCGCTTAGTATCATTTTTATTATTGTATGTACTTACGTATTGATTATTAATTTTGAAGGACTACATCACCATCATCATCGTGGCGATGGTCTAACAGCCTTAGTCAAATAATTTTTTAAATAAGTCAAAAATCCTTAACAAATCTGCTTATAGTTTTAGAGCTGATCGCAGATTAGCACAAAAAAAATAGGTCAGTAATATTATGTGATAGACTACGGCAAGACTTACGATAGGTACCCAAAATCTACGTACTGAAATGGATTCAAAATTATACTTATACTCATACATTACGCATTAAATACTTCGAATCTCCTTCTTTTTTCTCGAAACATATTTTTTATTTTTCTTGTTGCCCATTATTTGGGTAGCACAAACGACTTGCTAAACAATTAGTCGTACGTAATAAAATAATAACGTAATCAGCATCTCTGTCATTTGCGCTAGCGAGTTGCACAGGTCCACCGTTCATGACGCGCATTGCGGGACTGGGAGTGCGCTCGCGTAGATTTTAGAATAGTTCTATTTCTGCAGTCGTACGGTTGAATATTGCGTGCGCCGCTTCAACACGCTTAGCGCAGAAGTAAATGACGTAAGTCACAAAACTGTTTTCATTTATAATTCGATTATTAAGTACTCAATTGAAAAATTGTCTTACCAGTCCCTAACTAACTATCTTAGTAATATATTCGTTGTATTTTTATACGTAAGGCTCTATAACGTAAAAAGATATACGTAATAATATTTCAAAAACTCATCATTTTCGATAAATAAAAGTATCGTACATAAACCAATATTTTTTGTTTTTGCTTTGCTCAAGCCTTAGTCAACTATACAAAGAAATATATACTTAAATTTGATATGTCTAGTATGCTGTTCACATATGATAATTTATCTTCGAAATCGCTACTCGTTTAGGCAGCCGCCTCTTAAACGCAAAAGCCGTGACGTCACGCCGTGCCAAATGTCATTTTTAATATGACATATGGCACGGATTCTCCAGCAGCCACCGCTGCCTCTTATATTTTAATAATAAGATTTTAGATTAATGTTTTATATTTTAGCGTTTTATTAACGCTTAAATTTTACTTAAATAAGATTTTATCCTAGTTTTTCGTAATGAGGTTAGCGACGCCCTCCTGCCTGTGTCTAATGAAAAAAAAGTATTCGATGTGTGTAACGTCTGTCCAGTTCCTCCGCGGCGAGTGGCCGCTGCCGTGGAGCCGGCTGGTGGGCGCGTGCCGCGCGTGGGCGGGCGCGGGCGGCACGCGCGCGCACGTCACGCGCCGCGCCGACATGCGCCCCGCGCGCGGCAAGGGCGCCAAGCAGCTGCTGCACTTGAATAAGGGTGACAATGTACACCCTTAATTTCTATACGTTTAAGGGCCGATTTTTCAACAGTCAGATAAAACTTATTTGTCTGTTAAAGTATTGCACGACTATTTTGAAAACCTAATGTCATCAGTCTTTTCTTTCTTTAATTTTAGTTTGATTGTGTTATACTTTATCAGACAGATAAGTTTTAACCGAGGATTGAAAAATCAGCCCTAAATGAAATTAATGGTGAGTTCCACCCATGACATAGAACGACTTTCCCCAAGTAACCTATGTGCAAAAATGACAAAAAAAAATTCGATCTCTCATACTATTGTCGTCAGCTGATCGGACAGTTTTGTGTGGGAGGTCTAATTTTTTTTTGTAATTTTCGCACATAGGTTCCTTGGGGAAAGTTGTTCAGTTTCATGGGTGGAACTCACCCTTAATTTCTTTTGGACGAATAAAAATTAAGGGTGTATGGTATATAGAGCAATAGGCACCTACTTAAAGAGCCATGTGTATAGCGGCTTACTACATCTTCGTTGGATTTCGGTTCGCTTAAGAAGGTCGGCTATCATTATGGCCCGTAACGTTGCGGCTTGGAAGAGTTGAGTTGTACTCAATTGTACCAGTCGGCGAGGTTCTGTAGCCATTGCTCACTGCATGCAGGATCGCAACGAAAACGCGATAGCTGCTGCGTCATCGACAAAATTTGTTTTAGAGAAATAACTTTTTGTTATACATATACGTAGTTAGTAGTAGTAATAATAAAATAGTAGTTATACATATACCACTGTCTAAAGAAACGCGCGCTAATGACACCAAGCAGACGCTGCAGTTGCACAAGGGTGATAGATAATACACAAGGGAATAAATACATACCTGAAGTTTCTGTTCACAAGTAGCCTAAGCCTCTATATGGTGCAGTCTGATGCTTGTGAGGAAGTTATATGTCCTTACCTATTTGTATGCACCACACTACTAAATTGTATTATCATCAATTGAATAAAGGACTTTTACGAATATTATCGGTGTTTTACACTCCGCCATTTTGGTGCCCAACGGAATTTATTATTACAATGAGCAACACTTAAGAAATATATTTTGACCCGAAGGTCGTAGAAGAAAAAACCAGCAACGTCTAAACCGTCAATAGAACAGTCAGATACACAGTTTAGTCAGTTACTAAGCCACATGCAATTAACAATAAACAATTAGGTAAGTAGGTGGATTAGTTAGTAAGATTAGCTTTTAAGATTTAACAACACGTTAGTTAACTGTTATTTTTGTTTTTGACGTCAATAAGTGTCTGTAAAGGTTTATCTATGTTGAATAAATGATTTTGGTTTGGTTTTATTTGATTGAAGAATTTTAATCTTTGTGATCAAATTGTGAACATGATCACTGTAAAGTAGAATAATTTGTCACGGCCATCGAAATATATAGAACTATAGAAAATATGTCCGATTGATTGACTTTTGCTATTACAAGTACTTGGTGGCAAGGCGTACAATCCGAAATAAAAAAACCTGGACATCGGCAATTAGAAACCCGCTGTGAGCTTTAGCCCCAAGATGCCAACCGCACGAGGTATACCTTGAACTTTTCTCTACACCTTAAGGGTATAATGAATCAATAGATGCAATTCTCTGTCGCAAGCGTGCATTACTTGGCTTACTACCACCAAAGCGGCAAGATGAGCAAATTGACCTTATTGATGGACTACTTAAATTGGAACTAAATGAGAAGACAGCAAGAGCTGATATTAAGAGGTTTGCATAATGGTTAGGAACGTGCTTGACACCTAGAAGCATTGGTAAAGAACGACCGAAACCTACCAATTCTAAAACAAATGCAAGGCCGAATACAAAGGGAAGAATTTGATAAACGTCTAGCTCAATTAGCAACCTCAACAAAAATCATAAAAGAGAAAGTCACTGAAGAAAAGAAACCTATTATTTCATGCTATAGCTGTGGCGCGCTAGGTGTCTTTCGGAGCAAGTGTGACAACTGCTAGGCCAGATAATCTCCACCAAAGCCAGTATCTTTTTGCAAAATACAGACGATGATCGAAGATCATGTAAAAATCCCTACCATCGAAATCTCAATAAAAGGTAAAGAGGGATATGCATACATACGACACGTAGACACGGCAGTTCGTACCAATATTGCAAGCGCTCAGTTGTACTACGTACTTCTGGATTCCGGTGTTACTTAAGGAGCGATCCGCAAAATATATAAGCCTGGCTGATGGCACTACCAAATTGCAACCATTACTTGTCTTCAATATCGGAGTAAAGTAAATATCACTCACAATATTCTACCGAATATCCAAGCTAATCGAACACTGTTGGAAATCAATTTCTTAAAATCGGCAGGTATTACCCTCAACCTACCGCAACGAGTTTAATCTATCATTGATAAGCCAAACGAGGTTTGAACTTAAAGTGAAAACAATCAATCGATTCGATCGAGAAAAACGATTTCACAGATAGCAGTTTATCAGACTTTCTTCGTTGGTCAGCAACACCATCACCACATAAAAATGATGACAGCCCTTTCAGTTAGAGACCACGCTGGGAATTGATCAAATTAGTTTCTCCTCTACGTCCAACTCGTCTCAGCGAACCAGCTAATCACAAATCCACTGTCGACCCTCGTAGTGATTATTTACTAATAAATCCTATGTCACATTATTTTGATATTTCTTTGAAGGCTATATAATAACTATCAACTAATAAAAAAAACATTTAAATGTACAACTAACGAAATTTAAAACATTTGAAAAATAGAATATAGAATTGAATGTATACCGAGCATAGAATTGACACTAGTTATTATACCCAAGTAGCAGTTAGCCATATATTTAGTCACCAGCTAGACAACAACAACCAAGAGGAGAATTTTAGGAGAAGGACAACCAAGAAAATATTCCAGATCAAAAATTGATCGGAATTTCGGAAAGAAAAAATTAACAACTTTGTGCTGGACTAAATGCACAATGAATCTAAGACATCAGATCAATGCACAGTCAGATGGGGAAACAGAGTCAATATGGTTTCGACGGAACAAGCAACGACTGAGATGAATCGAGTGATGGAGAGTTGGAAAGAATACACAAGGTCGGTTCGTATTTAACAGGCTCAAAAGGTTGCGGCCAGAAACTTTATACAGGACCTTATAAACTTATCGCTGTATATACGACGGGAACAAGAAGACGAGACTGGTACATTGTATACATCAAGTACAAATCGTCAGTGGGGATATAACTCCCGAAATAACTCAATTGATTGCAGCGCTTGTCTACGCGAGTATGTTTATAGTGAGGATGGTCGTCAAGACTTACAAGATCTCACCGATGAAATTATTAAAGCTTGTCAAAGGCTATTTATGTCAGCAATTGATCTCCAATGAGGCTATTATCAACTTAAATTGCATTTTGATATTAAAGACAAGACTGCTTTCATTTGACGGTTCGGAATGTATAATTCGTATGCTCTTTGGGTTGCATAACGTACTTGCTACATTCCAACGATTAATAGATATACATTTGTACAAGGACTGCTTGTACATTGCGTCCTCTCTTATTTAGATGACCTAATCTTGCGATCGAGTAATTTTGAAACTGAGCTAGGATTTTGTATCTTAGAGTTATATAGCCATCCGCAGTCCACTCTGATGCTCGTTAGGAAGTTTTGTATGTCCCTACTTATTTGTATGCACCACGCTACTAAATTGTATTGTCATCAGTTGAATAAAGAACTTTTACGGATGTTATCGGTATTTAGCTGCACACTCATTCAATTGTTAATTTTTAATAATATTAGGAATTTATAAGACGCGGAAAGCTGTTCTTTCTGTCTACCCCTCCGGGAAATTGGCATGATGCAATGTATGTTGTATAAAATACGCTATCATTGTTATATATTATGTAGGTATGTACCTATTCTAATCTAAAATTGTAAATAGTAAAAATAAAGTTGGTTAATCAAGGATACGCATTTCATTCGCCTTTCCTTAAAAGTGTATTGAGTCCACAACAAATATTACCCACAGGTAAGAAATAAAATATCTCCGCCAGTTAGTTTGTTTGAAAACTCCATTGAAGAATTTTCTCCGACGTCAAACTGTAATAAAATTATCATCTGGCATCTATGACTCCGATAGCTTCCAGTTAAAGAAAGTTGTGTGACGGAACAAGCTAAAAGAGAATCTGAAGTTTAAAGTCCCCTTCGAAATGTCAATGTCTGAGAACCCATAAATTCAATATAAAAGTTATGACACCAATAATAAGGTTGCGGATACATTGTGCGGAAAAACGGGCTGGTTTTTCTATTATTATTTTCGTAAGTAGGCTGCAATCACAAAGCTTTTTTGTTATTACCTACTCTTCTGTTTTTCTTCACAATGGAGAACCGCTTGGCTATCATCTCACCTAATGGTAAGTGACTATTAGGCCAAAGGTGAAGGCGCACTTGGGTGTTTAAGGTCACTCGCGTCCGTAGGTTTACCCTGGAAACCATACAAGTGACCCCTAGATGGTGCTAAATGAGTGACACTGTCTGTGAGGTAGCGCTGCTCACCCGGCGTAATACTCACGGAATATTGGCGTAAAACCATTGCGCTCTGTTGTGCTTCGTCCAGTGAGTGAGAGTACCCGGGGGCCCATTCCCACCCCCCCACCCCCCTCAATTCCTATACTTCCTCAAAAGCCCAGCAAGGCCTCTGGACTCCTCAGGTTATGTCCATGGGGCCAGTGATTACTTTCCATCAGGAGATCGGCCTGCTCCTATGCCTCCTTAATACATTTAAAAAACACCTTTAAACATTGCCGCCTTGTTTCCACCGTACTTGTTATTTAAGTCGTGTAGCGGGAACATTGGTAAGCTAGGTCGATTCTTTTAACATTCGTTTTAAGCATAGTAGCGAAGCAATGCACTCGATACCTAGGTACTCGACAAAATTACTCTTACTACTCTTGTTAAGACTTAATTGCCGGAACACGACAATACTACTTAGCTAATAGCTGTTACGGCGATAAATTGCAAACAAAAATAAGATTGTGGTGCCCAAAAAAATCATAAGTTCATCCCTTTCTAGGGCAACGCACATTCGAAGTCGACCCACAAACCGAAAATTGGGCTAACGTGTTGGGAAGTTTGATAATGGTGTACTTACATGGTTCAGCGATGCATTCATGCCGTGGCGGCCAAAAGGTTTATATTAACAGTGTAAACGAACCTTAGTATAGGAAACTTTACCATTGTTTTCTATAAGACCTTGTTGCAAAGAGCTTACCGAGCAAAATGTTTTTCTAAATTTCTACCACACCGCGTCTGAATATTTATTAGCAAAAGTTTTTCTTTCCACAAAATGTTTATTTATTAACCTGATTCTTTGGCAAGTCTATTACAGTAGATGCAGCATTGGGTAGGTATTTATTATTAGCAATTTAACTAAAAAAGTACCTAAATAAGAAACATATATTTGTACTGTAATTAGAATTTTCAGGTAGTTATTAATAAAAACGAAAACGTTTTACCACGCTCTTTCCATATTGATTTGACGTTTGTTTTTGAAGTTTACGCGAACTCAAGCATTGAAGTAAAACATTTTACAAAATCGAAGCTTTACATGAAAGAAAAAAAAATAATAAAAAATCTAAAACAAAAATATTATTATTATTAGCCTTATTTGTTCCACTGTAAGGGCAAAGGTATCGATTAGAGACCAATCCTTAGAATCTAATTACTTACATATTTTTTCATCCTGACGCTTTGAGACGCTATTTTAAACCCTTTAGGGATGAATTATATTAGACCGGGGCGTGCCGTGTACGTGGACCGGACGGGGCACTTATTTGAGACGTTGCATACATTTTGTATGAAGCAGTTCATGTTACACAGTGCATGATCCGTGTCCTGTCCGGGCATGGACGGGACACGGCCCGGTTTAGCCCCTTAAACCCCAAGCGGTCGCATGAGACCGCACCTACAAAAACACACTTGACTTTGTACCGTGTTTTCATAGACTTACAGACTACTTAAGTATGAACAAGTTTGGTTATTTCGGTTCTGTGGTTCATCTTATGTATTGTTATCGCACAATATAGCATAGTCTATGCTCCATTCTGTCAAATTTGACGTTGACAGTTACTGTCAAAAAATTGTCAAAAAAATCCAAGAGTGAGTGGCTAATATAAATACAAAATGTATGTAATGCTGGATTTACACGGAGCCAATACTTGAGACAATCCAATAAGCCAATCCAATATTGGCATCGTGTAAATAGAGACAGTCCACTACATTGGATTGTCCTCAAGGCATTGGCTTATTGGACAGGCTTAGTGGATTGTCTCAAGTATTGGCTTCGTGTAAATCCAGCATAACGTTTCAAATCATGCCCCGTCCGGGCCACGTACACGGCACGCCCCGTGCACGGCTCGGTCTAATATAATTCATCCCATAAAGGGTTTTTGTTTTCCTTCTTATTTATGTTGAAAACCGAACTAAGACGTTAGTCTTTTTTGTGTGGTTTTCAACATTACAAAGTAAAAGATTAGTATAGGTAAATACTGTCTTTTATTATAGTAGGTAGGTACTTAGATGATGTTGAGTGGTGACAGAAATGATTTCAGCTTGGACTTACTACTTATTATGTATTCTATTGTTTCAGTAAGGATGTGGTACTTTACTGAGATCGGACTTCTAGAGAGTTATATTATTTTGAAAAGTGACGTTTTACTTTTTACCCAACTGTGCCAGAAGGAGGGTTATGTTTTTCGAGAGTATGTATGTATGATTGTATAATTGTTTGGCACGCTCTGCGGCCTGAACGGCTTGATGGATTTTAGCTTGAGAGGTGTCGTTAGATTCGTATTTACTGTGAGAGTGACACTGGGAAAAATCTAAGTAAAAAAATCAAAATGGCGGATTTTAGGCGCCAAATTCAAATGTTTGGCACGCTCTACGTCCTGAACGGTTCGATGGATTTCAGCTTGAGAGGTGTCGTTAGATTCGTATTTACTGTGAGGGTGACACTGGTTATATCAAGATAAAAATAAAACAAAATGGTGGATTTTAGGCGCCAAATTCAAATGTTTGGCACGCTCTGCAGCTTGAACGGCTCGATGGATTTTAGCTTCAAAGTATTTGTGAGTCATGTGTATATAGGCTACTATACAAACTCATTCAATAATAAAACAAAACAAATAAAATTAAAAACGGTATTTTAATAAACTAAAAAACCCGACGTTTTTCTGTAATTTGGAAATGAAAAAACCCTAAAACAAGAAAGTCGTCATACCCGATTGCACTTAACTTAAGAATCGCCAAAGTTGCTAAGACAAATTGTAGCAGTCGGGGCCCATTCTAGAAAGTCAGCCGTCTAGTCAGTAGATTGGAGTAATCTGCAATGTAATATAAGTAGGTATGTGCTCTCAATTCACTAAGCCTCCATTTCTAAGTAGAATGGGTCCCGACGCTTCAATTTTTCTTTGCAACTTTGGCGATTCATAAGATAAGTCCAATCGGGTATGACGACTTTCTTGTTTTAAGGTTTTTTCATTTCCAAATTACGCAGAAACTCAGTCGGAGTTTTTAGTTTTTTTTTAAATTAACAATTTTTTGTTTTATTTTTTAATACTCTTGCCATTTCAAGAACACTGATCTACCATTTTTTTAAAATTAATATAAGACAAATATCAAGTCCCTTTGCAGGCTAGTGAAAGTTAGGCTGTGATGTTGATCGTCTCAAAGTTGCGAGTCATAGGTTACCATCTTATTTAGAATCCCCACATGTAAGTAGTAGGTACCTACTTCTAATTAAATATAGTTACCTAACCAACAAACTGTAAATGTTGTTTCAGTCTCTATTCAACTACTACTCGTAAATACTAAATTATCCTATCGCCCTCTCCGTAAACCTACCAATTTCCCATATATATGTAGGTATATACAGGGTGGAATTTTGTAATGCCACCTAAAGGGGAAGTACTCTTAATACTGTAGATAGAAAATTTTACTCAAAGAAAACATTCTTTTATTTTTGAAAAGAAAGAAAACTGCTTTCACATATTTTAGAAAATTCGCTTGCCACGTCAAATCGTTAATTATAAGGATGCAATATCTCTAACAAACTTTATAAATTAAATGAAAGGAAACCATGAAATCTGGACTTATAAATTCAATGGGTCAAGTCAAAGCACTTTTACTCAAAGATCCATCTGTTAACTTAGGTAAGTAAATAATTAATAATTATCATTGACGTCATTTATCCATTAACATGACGAATTACTATTTAGATAAGATAAGATGATTGCAATTTGCACGTGTTTGTAATGCAGACTAATATTCACAATAACACGTTATAAGTACCTAAGGTTAGGTACCTACTAGAAATGAATTCGTTAGAAGAATTAATTTGTGTATCCAAGAAAATGGAGCCCATTTCGAGCAACTAATTACTTGGTTAGTTTACCATTTTCTGTAACTAAATAGGTACAATAATTTAACATTTCATGGTTTCTTTTAATTTAGTTTATCAAGTTTGTTAGAGAGATTTCATGCTTATAATTGACCCTAACGATCGATGCAATAAAAGTAGGTACAGAGTGTAATTTTTACAGATTTTAGTCGGTTCGATTCCCGGGTGTGGCAAGCGAATTTTGAAAATGTATGAATGCAGTTTTCTTTCTTTTCAAAAATAAAGGAGTGTTATCTTTGAGTAAAATTTTCTATCTACGGTATTTATTAAGAGTACTTTCCCTTCAGGTGGCATTACAAAATTCCACCCTGTATATCAAAGGAACATTTATATTTTAATTAATCCCATTATTAATTGCCGATATGTTACATCGGACCGGGAACAGAATCCGGAGTAGTTTACTAAGCAAACTGCGCCTGTGATGTTAACGTATACAAGAGTAGTTGCCTATAGCAAACGACATGTTACATGTAAATTGAGATCAGCTTACCCTGTTACTACGGAAACTCGATCCGAATTCACTTGCAGTTTCTCCCCGGGCCCAAGCTGTTGTATCGCTAAGGTCATATTGACTTGTAACACTGGACGCCGGTACAATTGGTCTCAGAAGTAGCTTTATGCACTTTATTACTTATGTCACACCAACTCGCTAAGAACGATCGCGCTCCTGCAACTATTACCTGTGAACGGAGTAAGTAGTTGATAACGCCTACTTCTTTTGTAAAGAAATATGTAAACGTAACTGTTGTGAAAGAGCGGTATGCCCTAATACAGGTGCAAGTAGATACAAAGGTACTTAAAACTACCTAATAATTTATTATAAGTAGGTTATTGTAATATGGAGTTTTGTGGTGACGGCTCATTCATAGAATACCTACTACCGACTCCTGCATATACATCCAACAGCATATGTGCAGTCGCTAGTTAGTGAAAAGTGGACTATGGTAGAGGACTGCTTTAGCAGTCCTCTAACCCTTCGCGGATAATATTCGTGATCGTATGTGTATGTATGTAAGTAGGTATTTTGTATTTGTAATAGGTACTCAGGGGCCAATCGGTATGTACCTACTACATACGTACCTACTACTTAATAGCAATAAACTCAATTCTTTGCAATATTCGTTATTTATATTAAGCGATTTTCTGACAGGCCAAATAAAAAAAATAGTTCAAAAACACTCGATAGAATGGCGTTTTATGAAAGCCGAGCCTTACTTAATGGCTGTAATAAATTCTGCACTTTTGCTTGTCAACCAAAAAAATAAAAAATAAGTATTTTCATCAAGACCAATGGAGTCATTAGGAACTTTCTTTCGGAAAATCGCCCAAAGTATTTTTTACAACAACCAAAAGCGCGGTAGCTCAACTGTTAACTTAGGCCACTAGTGCGGGTGTAGGTACGGTGACATTAGGATGTTCTAATAAGATAATCGATTGATCTAATTTTCGTTTAACACTATACCTACCTCTAAAGAAACTCGAACAGATGGTAGGGGATCGGATCAGTGAAGTTGTCCCAGGATTGTTTATTCAATGCGCGGCACGAACGTGATGCGATTGTTATGCATTCAGCGGCGTCCGGAATCAAATTTTGATTTGTTCTCTTTGATTTCGGACTTTATTACTTGTGATTTGATATCTGTCACACACGATGGGGTAAACGATGATGACGTGATGGAAATTTGATAGGGTAGTGGCCTCAGAATAATAACTAAAGTTACGATATGATATACGATACGATACGAATCTACAATACAAAATAAGTTTCAATTAATTATAGACAATTAGAAATAGCTGTTGGAGTGCTTGGAGCATTTCAGATCCAAGCTTTGTCTTCTGTGTTTTTCGCAAACATGTTTACCGTAATGTATGTTGAACCGTGTGAAGCTCCGTGTCGTAGAAGGCGACTAACGGACTAAAGACTTCACTAACATCCAACAGCATAGAGCAGCGATGGGCTCGCCACTATCACGTTGAGCAACATGTGCAGTTTTAGTTTGGTAAAATGTGGACTGTGGCAGTGGACTTCTGCGGTCCTCATGGTTTAGTCTCTGACTAACCCTTTGGGGATAATAGTCGCGAATCGTGGGTATGTAAGCATGTTTACATTGCTGACGAGCTCTAAAATGCATGCCTGCCTGTAAAACTGCCTAGTACCACATGAGTAAAGAAACGGAACAGAGACAAAGCTTCATACTACCGCGTCGTCGCGAGTCAACTACTACAAGCATAGGTACGGCGCATGTGTGCGTGTCCACTAGCCGCTGCGTCGCGTATGCGCCGCCACTGGATAAAACCGGTTTACCATTTACCACAGTAACGCTCGCTCGGCCAGTGGACAAACGGAGAGACTCGCGACGGCGCGTTGTATGAAGCTTTGTCTCTGTTCCGTTTCTTTACTCATGTGCGAGTACATAACTAGATGGCGGCGATACTAAATCATTTACTGCCGCTAAGCAGCCGTAAGAACTCTGACGAACTGAATGTATAGGGAGCTATTTAAATAATATAGATTGTTTATTGAACACGACTACTATCCCCGAAGGGTACCTAAGTCGGAGACTAGGCAATGAGGACTGCAAAAGCATTCCTCTGCCACAGTCCTCATTTAAATAAATTAGGTTTGTACATATGCTCAGCGTGATACGTGAGTCCATCGCTACTTTATGCCGTTAGTCGCCTTTTGCGATACCCAAGGGAAGAGAGGATTGGTTGGTAGCATAGTCATATAGTCATTTATTGCATTATGTTGGTATGGTACATTAATCTTAAAATAATATAAAATTATTCTATTAGTGAGCTGCCAGAACACAGTTCCGTGTGTATTGAAAGGTTATTTATAAGTTTTTGCGAGTCGAAATAGGAGAACGACAATGAGAACATTAAATAATTCTTTAAAGTTCTTACGCCTTTTTATAAAATTGTAATACCGACTCCGTAAAGTGATTTCTTGCTTTCATTGTAGCTCCGGTTGTCGGTCATATATTTTTAAATAGGTAAGTAAGTATTATTCCACAACTATTAGGGTAGGCACAACATTTCCAATTAAGCCAAGTTGTTATCTTAATGGGTGATAATTGTCCGAACATTATCAAACGAGCGTTTCGTTTACCATTTCGCCCCAACCCGGAACGCATAAACAATGATTTCCAATTTCCCCCACCGACAAAGAGCCCGAGCACAATCTTAGTTGAAACCTAACTATTGACAAAGGAACTTGTACTGCGAGCATAAATTGTCTCCTTGCCAATAGTTGTAGAATTGAACGAAGTAATGTCCCCCTCTGTGCACTAAAGGGCATCGCATATAGGCTGTAAAAGTTACGCGCAAGCATTTGTTTATGAATAAAATTAATAGGCTGTTACGCGCAAGCATTTGTTTATACTATATGTTTTTTTTTAAATTTAATATTCGTAAGCTCTTGGTCATCGCACCTGATGGTAAGTAACGATAAGGCCGATGGTGGAAGCGCGCTTCACCCGGAATCCTCAACCACCGAGGATATTACTATCTTATCTCTAAACTTTCGGAACACAACAATGCTATTTACATTGTTGATAAGGCGCCAGACTTTAGATAAGGTGGTGGTAGCTACACTGAAAGAACAAAAAGGTTGATTTTGCACGGGTTGGCGACACATTAATTGAATTAACAAAGTGATGGGTTAAAGCAACATGAACAAATTGTTGTTTTCACAGAAAGTTTTTGTTGATATGAAAACAGTTGTTTTTACCTATTTGTACATGTTGGCGTAACAATTCATGCATAATTCAATAGGTAATTGTTGATTTTACTGTTCAAGTTGTTGAAATAACCATTTTTAAAGTTCAATTTACAAAATAAATACGTTAAAACAACAAAAGATATATGTAATAAGTTCAAATTACCGTAACTGATCAACAATACAGTTTTTGTTCATTCAACAAAACTCAAGAGTAGGTTACCCTAACATTTTGTTGAAATATGGTAAACCCAACTAATAATTTCTTTCCGTGTACTGTTGGGAAGGGGAAGTAGCGGGTCATTCCCAATACAAATATCTTTCGATTACTTAATGGGATGTCTCAGCAATGTGTTGTATCTAAGATTACTGAAATAAACGCATTTTTTTTAAAATTATTATTAGATGTACCCTGTTGAGAATCGAAGCCGGACCTCTTGGTCTAAGACCGGTGGCTTAGCCACTAGATGTGACAACTCATTTTAAAATATTACTACCAACCCATCTTTTCTCTTGGGTGTTGTAAAAGGCGACTAACGGACTAAAGACTGCACTTACATCCAACTGATCATGAAATGACTATAAGTTGTACGTGGTATCTCAATCTATTATCAAGTCTTAAGAGGGTTTCCGCATTTCGGTTTCCCATACGAACTTCCAAGTCGACATTTTTAAAAACCAATAAGCCAATGTTGATGAAACTTTGCACGCTGAAGTAAAACACAGTGATCCAAATAGTTTGTTGAAAACATTTAAAAAAAATGTTTATTCAACTGAGTTATTGCGACTTTTAACTTTCTATAGTGGACTTTAAATCGCAATAACTCAGCTAAAAAACGTTTTTAAAAAATGTTTTTAACAAACTATTTAGATCTCTGTGTTTTACATTAGTATGCAAAGTTTCATCAAAATTAGCCTATTGGTTTTTAAAAATTTTGACTTGGATGTTTGTATGGAAAACCGAAATGCGTAAACCCTCTTAATTTGTTTCCTAACAATAAATCCTTTCATTAATTTTAATTGGTTAAATCACGTCCCGCTACGAAAACTAAAACCGAACAGAGATTTCGTAGCAAAATGTGTGCAGATTTGTAGTTTGTGTGCTTTAGCCCTAAGCGTCTATCTTAGTTCAGGCGTACTCCGTATTTGCTAAGTAAATTAGAGCTGGCCCCATGTTTAGTTTGGTGCTGCAATAATAGTGGATGCGATACAATACAGGCATGTATGTATGTATTATTCCATCAGCTATATCCGATTGACGTGCTGGATTGAGTAACACATATACCTATCTGTGTCCAGACAGCTTTGGCACGTTATGTGATAGGTATATATTACAATGGCATGGGTTTAAAGCGCCATTCGTGCCTGTGAGTTTTGGATCAGTAAGAAAACACAAAACGCAAAAAAACAAACAAATAAAAAAAATAGGCGGTACGAATACCAATATTATTTACTAGGGTGGTCCGGCGGCGTAGGTGCGAGTGAAAATGTTAAGAAGGACCTTTGCCCAGCGATTGTAAGTGTTTTTTTAATCATTTTTATCATTTCTAGAGGAAAAGTAACATTTCTTAATTGATACTAATGACAGTTCTACCGTACGCGTACGCTGTTGTCACCGCCGTTAATTTAATTTTCCTTATGATTGCCATTCAGAAAGTTTTGCGAAAAAATGTTTTTCACTGGCCACTTGTCATTATTTTGAAAAATTTGGTTATTTAAATACCATTGTTCGAATTTCGGATTTTCCTCCAAATTTTTTCGAGAGCCAAATTAAATTAATTATTGACTCATTTAAAAATGGATCTGCATGGAGAACATTTTCGTGCGATGATTTTCTACGATTTTAAATGTGATCTAAAACCTGATGAGTCATTTGATCGACTTCAAATAGCTTCTGAAGGACCTTCAAAAGCAACCATCTATTCAAAGAGGGTTCATGAGACAAAAAAATCAATAGAAGATCAAAAGCGTTGAAAACTTTCAACCGGTCTAACCAAACCTCGGTGGCGGAGTGGGCAACGCAGCCTCCCGGATTACGGAGAGTTGGTTCGATTCCCACCTGTGGTACTTAGTCATTTTTATCAACGTTTCGTTATTTTTACTATCTTTGAGTTTATTTGAGCGTAATATTACGTAGTAGTAAAATAATTATTTGAACATCTTCTGTGGTATGGTGGGCATTGTTAGAGGGTGGTGTATCAAGAGCAAGGGCCAATCAAGTGAAGTGGCGGCTTTAGGGTTGATTCTGAATGTAACGGCAATGAAAGACAAACTGCTATTCCATACATTTGACTCGCTTCGACTCGAACTGTGTGCACTTTATGTTCGTTAAGACCGAGTTGGCCCTGTAAAAGTTGTTAAAATTATAACAAGCACACTTATCTCGAATAATTTAGATTTCATCTTGTTGAAAACTTGTTTGTAAAGAACAATGGAAAAAAAATTATACAAGATATGTAAAATTTTAAACACTGAAAAAAAGACGACAACCTCAGGCGGGAATCGAACCACGCACCTTCCGCATTCCGGGCGGCTGCCTTAACCACTTGGCTACCGAGGTCTGGCTTTCAACCGTCGAAATTTGTCAGTGCTTGATGCTTACGTATGTTTTTTAGTCAAGTCAATTTTACATAAGTAGGTATATTTAAGCGTTAATAAAACGCTAAAATATAAAACATTAATTATACAAGATATTAGACTTATTTATTCGGTAAATGAATACAAGGACCCGGGTATGTCCTAAAACTACGACCAGCCACCGGAGGACGGGCCGCAGCGTCCTCTAGCTAAACGGTGACCCGCTGCGATCCCCAAGCCGCCTGCCAAGCGTGGGGATTATGGCAACCCCCCCCCCCCCCCCATGACAGACAATATTTGCCCACGGCCCCCAGTCCCCGGCAGCTCCTTTATCCCTGGCCCAACGGGTAGCTGGTCAGGTAACGGAGGAGCAGGGGGTGCGAAGAATCACCGGCAGTTGCTCGGCTACCCACACACCCACCAACGAACCTTGGCCCTGGCAACACACAACATCCGCACGTTGAGGACCGATGCAAAGATTGTAGAGCTGGAGGAAGAATTGAGCAGATTGCGGTGGAACATCATGGGACTATCAGAAATCCGACGAGAGGGGCAGGATATGGTAGTCCTTGATTCTGGCAACATGCTCTTCTTCCGGGAAGGAGAACGAAAATCCCAGGGTGGTGTTGGGTTTCTCGTCCGCAAGTCCCTTGCTAACAACGTTATCAAGGTCGATAGTGTGTCAGGTAGAGTTGCGTACCTTATACTCAGAATCACCGATCGGTATTCGCTGAAGGTCATACAGGTATATGCACCAACCTCGACACACCCTGACGAAGAAGTAGAGGCTCTGTATGAGGAGATATCTGAAGCCATACATTCCTCCGAAACGTACTTCACCGTTGTTATGGGGGACTTCAATGCAAAGGTAGGCACAAGGAACGGCGATGAGTTGAGAGTGGGGCAATATGGATATGGACAGCGGAACCAAAGGGGCCAACGGTTGGTCGACTTTATGGAGAAGGAGGAACTCTTTTTGATGAACTCTTTTTTCCGGAA
This sequence comes from Scoparia ambigualis, assembly GCA_963921215.1. Classification (NCBI taxonomy): domain Eukaryota; kingdom Metazoa; phylum Arthropoda; class Insecta; order Lepidoptera; family Crambidae; genus Scoparia; species Scoparia ambigualis. The sequence continues at coordinate 7,144,579 of OY992511.1, read as the reverse complement.
GCGACCAACCAGGAAGTGGACGTGGATAAGCCCCGATGGTTCAACCAGAAATGAGATCGACTTCATCATGACGACCAAGAAGCGTATATTCAGTGATGTCTCCGTGATCAGTAGGGTGAAAACCGGTAGCGACCACCGGATTGTTAGAGGCACACTGAATATCAACATCAAGCTCGAGAGGTCACGTCTGGTGAAGTCCACACTCCGTCCTGGCCCTGCCCAGATCCAGAGCCCGGAACACTTTCAACTCGAACTCCAAAATCGCTTCCAGTGCCTAGCCGAGTGCGAAACTGTGGACGAGATCAGCAGCGGGCTTGTGGAAACTGTCCAAGCTGTGGGGTCTAAGTTCTTTAAGACCCCACGCCGGAAAAAGCCTCAAAAGCTCTCAGACGGAACCATTAAGTTAATGGAAGACCGGAAAGAAATGATACTGCAATCTTCAGCTGATATGTCGGAATATGCCAAACTCAATAGACGAATCTCGAAATCTGTGCGACACGACCTGCGCTCCTATAGTGCTAAATGCATTAGGGACGCAATTGCGCGGAACCAAGGCGCCAAAGTGTTCGCAAAGAATTCGTCTATTGGTCAGAGCCAAATGACTAAGCTGAAGATCGAGGACGGCAGTGTCATTTCGTCGAAGCCGGAGATTCTGAGAGAGCTCGAGAGGTTTTATGGACAGTTGTACACCTCAACACAAGAGCCCGCTGTTGGTACAGCTCAGGACACCAGAGCTAAGTTAACCCGACACTATACCGAAGATATCCCTGACATCAGCCTGTATGAGATTAGTATGGCTCTTAAACAGCTTAAAAACAACAAGGCGCCGGGTGATGACGGAATTACCACTGAACTTCTGCGAGCGGGTGGAAAACCGATACTCGTAGTCCTCCAGAAGTTGTTTAATTCCGTCATGCTCGAAGGTACTACGCCAGAAGCATGGCACAGGAGTGCGGTGGTGCTCTTCTTCAAGAAAGGCGATAACACCTTATTGAAGAATTATAGACCCATCTCACTCCTGAGCCATGTGTACAAGCTGTTTTCGAGAGTCATTACGAACCGTCTCGAACGCAGGTTTGACGACTTCCAGCCTCCCGAACAAGCCGGTTTCCGAAAAGGCTTTAGTACCATAGACCACATACATACGCTCCGCCAGATTATACAGAAGACTGAGGAGTATAATCGGCCCTTATGTTTAGCGTTTGTGGACTATGAGAAAGCCTTCGATTCTATCGAAACCTGGGCTGTGTTGCAGTCCCTCCAGCGTTGCCATATCGACTATAGGTATATCGAAGTGTTGAAATGTTTGTATAGAAACGCTACTATGTCGATCCGATTACAAGACGAGAGTACGAAACCAATCCAATTGCAGAAAGGTGTGAGACAGGGAGACGTCATATCTCCGAAACTGTTCACAAATGCGTTGGAGGACGTTTTCAAGCTCTTGAATTGGAACGGATTCGGCATCAACATTAATGGCGAATACATCACTCACCTTCGTTTTGCCGATGATATAGTCATAATGGCGGAGTCGCTGGAGAACCTCAACACCATGCTCAGCGACCTCAATATCGTATCCCAACAGGTGGGTCTTAAAATGAACATGGACAAGACGAAGATCATGTCGAATGTCCATGTTGAACCCGTACCGGTAATTGTTGGGAGCGATACTATCGAAGTTGTCGACCACTACACCTACTTAGGACAGATTGTCCAGTTAGGTAGGTCCAACCTCGACAAAGAGGTCGCCCGGAGAATCCAACTCGGATGGGCAGCGTTCGGGAAATTACGAGATATCTTTGCATCGAAGATTCCGCAGTGCCTAAAGACAAAGGTCTTTAACCAATGTGTGTTGCCGGTGATGACATATGGCACCGAAACGTGGTCCTTAACTGTTGGCCTTTTAGAAAAGCTCAGAGTCACACAGCGAGCAATGGAGAGAGCTATGCTCGGAGTTTCTTTGCGCGATAGAATCCGAAACGAGGATATTCGCCAAAGAACCGGAGTTGCCGACATAGCTCGTAAGATTTGCAAGCTGAAGTGGCAATGGGCAGGCCACATCGCTCGACGAACCGACAACCGTTGGGGAAGAAAGGTTCTCGAGTGGAGACCACGCACTGGAAGACGCAGTGTTGGTAGGCCTCCCACTAGGTGGACCGACGACATCGTGAGAGTCGCAGGCAACCGGTGGATGCGAGTGGCGAGTTGTCGGTCAGGATGGAGGTCAAAGGGGGAGGCCTATGTTCAGCAGTGGACGTGATGAAATGAATACATCGGTTACAGTACAGAGACGTACCTATTAGAAATAAATATACGACAATGATTTATGTATTGCTGTTTATATTATCAGCCTGTTATGTCCCACCGGCTCCGCCCGCCGCCCGGCGCCGCCGCCGGCGGCTAACGGACCAAAGACTGCACATACATCCAACAGCATAGAGCGGCGATGGGCTCACCACCTGTCACGCTGAGCACACGTGCAGCTTTATCATTTGGTGAAACGTGGACTGTGGCAGTGGACTGCTTTTGCGGTCCTCATTGCCTAGTCTCTGACTAACCCTTCGGGGATAATACCTAGTCGTGAATATATTATGTAGGTATGTCCCATCATCGGGCAAAGGCCCTTCTTTCTTCCCACTTTTTCTGTCGGCCTCTACAGTTTGCTCTATAGAAAACACCCAGACCCGAGACAATTTGAAAAAAACAATAGTTTCTAAATTGACCCGACCGGTGATCGAACCCGGGACCTGAGAGAAAACCGATGAAAACCGGCACTCGACCACTGATATGTGTCCTGCTCGTCACGCCATTCTCGCCGTATAAAATAATAACGCGAGATATATCCAAGTTACTTTCATTAGCTATTTCCCTTTCAACCAACCATAATACATTCGACGTGCTCAACATTTCAAGCGATTATGCCAGCGAACCCGCGACGCCATTCTTGAACAAAGAATCGAGGCCATCGAAATTCGATACTCTAGACACTTCTCAATAAAGGAATAACAATTGTAATAGTTGGAACCGTTACTGGAGAATAGGATATTCTTATTACCTATCGAGAATGCTGAACTATCGTTTTGCTTGTACAAAATCGGTACTAACACGTTGCATTGATTGCCTTAACGCGGATAGTACGTGTACCTACTATTAACACGTTTGTAGCTTTGAATGGTAGTGCTGTATTAACGACACAGTCAATATTGGTAATTCAGTGATAGTATCATAACACTGTTATAGATGCAAGTTGGAATGACAATGGGATTTGATTTGATTTTTATGTAACTATTGTTTGTTCGTATTAACTCTAATTAAAAACAAAATGAAATTAGATCTTGAAATTGGCTTATGGGAAGCACAAGATTATCATAATAGATAAAAGGCGTCTGGGTACTGCTGGGCTAAGGTCTACCTTAAGGGTCTGATGCGATACTTTCGTGCTCTGCCCTTACGAATGGCTTTTGGCGTCTTACGTCTTGGCGGTCGTCAGTCCACCTTGTTGGAGACTTTTCCAGACAGGAGAAAATGCACTAGGTACGCGAACACGTAACTACTTACATATGCATTTGCGTCTCGCGGGAAACGCAATAGTTATGTATGGATCATACTCACTAAAAACTCCTGCACTTCCCCTCACATGCCGCCAGGGTGATCCGATACAGCCTTAAGCAATCACTTGAATTCATCCCCCATACAATGTGATAGGGGTGGTACTTCTAACCCGGTTAGGCGAAGTACTACATCTAAATTCATCGACAAAAAAATAATATGGGGGTCCTACCCCCTCCACCTATAATTTATGACCATTTTTACTTTATGCGATATCAAAGGTTTCAAACGTCGGAGAAACATGAAAAAATGGCAAACGGTAGCTAATGACACTGGCTAACTTATAAATTACTTTGTTTCGTATGTTTGAGATTGTTTTGGTAAGAAAAAATAAATTACTTAATTATTTTGTGATTTAAAATCACTTTTTTATAAGTCCATATTATTTTTTTGTCGTTGAATTTCACAGAGTTGATATATTTCTGTGATGACATTAGATGTAGTACTTAGCCTTAACAGGTTAGAAGTACCACCCCTATCACTTTGTATAGATTTACGACTATTATTCCCAAAGGGTTGTCAGAGATTAAGCAGTGAGGACCGCAGAAACAGTAAACTGCCACAGTCCACGTGTCACCAAATTGCAACTGCACATGTGCTGTGCTCAGCGTGATAGGCGGTGAGCCAATCGCCACTCTGTGTTGTTGGATGTGTGCAGTCTAAAGTCCGTTAGTCGCCTCTTACGACACCCAAGAGAAAAGGGAGGTTAATAGTATTTTAGTGAGCTGCTCTTCCACACAGCCAATAAATTCTAGATACAATATAGTTTATTCACTTTAGGTTACTATAATAGAGCTCTTATGAATGTGAAGAAATTAAGCAAGGGTATTTCTCTCTTCGATTTCTTTTATAGCGTCACTTAATAAAAATTGGAAACTTGTTGGAGGCCTACCGCTGAGAATTTCTATACGTTGTTGCCCGGTAGAGAAGCTTTATAGGTACTCCAATAGACTTCAGTTCTATGAGCAATGTAGTTTTGTGTTTATAGTGATGTCATACAACGTGTTACTTTTAAATAACTCAAAACATTTGAGACAACTTATTTTTATTATAAAATAATTATAATATAAACAATTTCATTATTTATTTTAATTAATCATCACGCGTATTAAACCAAAGAAAATTTGCTTTTTTTTTAAAATTAAACACACTAATTATCTAGCCCAAGATAAGTATTCTTTTGAAACTCGTTAATATGGTAAGATAACGGATAAATATACATAAACAGAAAAAACAGCCAGACCCGAAATCAATTTAGAAAAACAGTTTTTCTCTAAATTGACCCGACCGGGAATTGAACCCGGGACCTCAGAGATGGCGCGACGCCAGACCCGGCGTGCTAACCACTCGACCAGCGGAGGTCATTAGTTTTTTGTTTTATTGCAATTCTTGAAAATCTAAAAGTCTATAAATGGTATTATTCGAGTTATGTCGCCGCCTCAATTGCATTAAAATTGTGAACGCAACGTTGCTAAGGAGTTACATTATTATTTCATAAATGAACACAACTCAAAAATTCCGAACTACAAAGTAATGACGTGGTCAAAATGTAACGCAAAACCTAAAATGGCATCTTCCCCTATTTGTCATAAAATAACTTTACAAAGCCAAGATAACACCATTAATACTGCAAGCGCAAGCAATGGTACAGTCGAGCTCAACATATTATCCTAAATCCATTAGCACCTTGTCAATGTGCGTTAAGCTTCGTTGTCATAGTAATAGTTGAATAATAAGATTCATTCCTAGAATGGACGTCATCGGGTCACAAACCAGGGTTATGTAGTCGCAGCATCGGGCACTATTCAATGCATATTATAATCAGCGATGTACCTGTACGTTACACTAGATAGGACGTTCCAAACACGCAATATGTTGGACTCATCTGCGGAGTCGACTCGGCACCTTGCTTTAGTGTAGCTTCGACATTCACACGGCTTATAGGCACGTGCGCAGCGGCAAAAATATTTTTTTATTTCTTATCAAAGTGTACACCTAGACGTTTATTACAATTCAGTTGTTAAGTGAAATTAATTGTTAGTCAAGTTATTATTAGGTAGTTATATCGTAATAATAGAACAGAAAAATATTTTTTCATTTCTGTGCCACGGCTTCTACAAGCATAGACGCCATCTTGATACATACTACGTTGTCTTTGACCGATCGGCGATCTGGCACTGCGATGTCTGTCTTTTGATTAGACTACTTAAAATGTTTAAGCGGCTGCAGCGAACTTTAGGTCTCTCATTCCAGAATTTGAAGAAATGGTTTGTATGAACCTCAGAATTATAACTAAAGCATAGAAGGAGTGCACTCCGTATAGTCACCATTCGAATTACATTTTTATAGATCGCTTTTGAATTTTGTATCATAGATGGTGACCGGTTTTTTTTTCGCTAGACATTTGAAGTTTTTGGCAACTTTTTTTGTCTCTTTTCTTTCAAGGTTTATGGCCCATTTCAAAATATAGGACATCTATACGAGTCATATTTGGACTCCATCTATGCTTTAGTTATTATTCTATGGTATGAACGTTCTTGTCTATCTCTTCTAGGTCAAGGATATAATCTGTGATACAATAATGTAATGTTCCTGACCTCTTCATTATCAATAAGTATGTACCTAAGTACAGTCTGTATACTGTCCCACAGCTGGGCAAAGGCCTCCATCATTGAAATCAAGTCATCGCTACAGTTGATGGGTATTGGCTAAATCACCACACTTAAGTATAATTTTTTTTTGTGTAATACCTACCTTCTACAATCGTTGTGAGCTCATCCAATTAACACGGTAAGTGACAGTAAGTAGGTACTTTGTTACTTACCTACTCACGCAACTTTTAATAAGACAGATGTGAATTTACTTTTAATTAAACTTGAATTAATTAATTAAAACTATGTAATGTAAGTAGTCAAATTAAACGCGAATTAATCCGTAAAAAGTGTTTCATATCAACGTATAGTGCTCGATAAAACCTTAGAAAACAATATTAATTAATTTTCATTTCTTTACTCTTTTCCTACATCGAGATGAAGGGGTCCAGTGCTTCCCCATTTTTCAATAAATAAAAAGATGTTTGAAAACTGCGGTGTTTGTCAGGACAGCGACAACACGAAACACGACGAGCGTGAAGTATCAGTCCTTATTGCAAAAAACATAGCTAACCTTTAGAGCGGCCTTTATGCCCTGCTATGCGATTATCTAAGCGACACAAGATGCTGCGCGCATGGCTGTGATACGAAAGAGACAGAGTCAATTCTCAGCGCTGCGGCAGCCGCTGCTACCAAGGCTTTAACTTGGAGAATCGCACTGCTGTAATGTCATCAGATCTAGTACATTTCAAACCGGAATGCAGCATGCAAGCAATGTAAAACAATATTGCTTAGTGGCAGAAATAATTATTAAAATGGTAAGTAAAAGATCGAATAAGTAAAATAGTGTGGTAAGAGAAAAGTGTGGGAGAAGAAGATGTTGTGACAAAAATTGAGAAAGGTTATGTAAGAAAGGAAAAGATAAAAAATTATTACAAAAAGGGTGCATGAGGCGTGAATGGGATACACTAAACCTAAAGGGAGTGTTTCCGTTTTCATCCCACTTTTTCATCCCACGTCTATTTAATTCCGTTTTCAACTATTCCTTTTTCAACCCACAGATATTTAAATCGTTTTTTCAACCCATAATTCTTTCCGCTTTCATCCCATGACCAATTACTATCAATAGTTGACGACTGCAAAAAATATAGTTTCCAATTATTTAATAATAATAAATATTAATCCCCCACCCCAACAAGAGCTATAAAAAAAGATTTTTGTGTAGAGCTAGATTTCTGTTGTCTGATAAAAAAAAACCACGAAATTCAAGACAATCGCTAGGCTGCGCTTCGCGATTGTCTTAAATTTCTAACCTATCATGTGACCTACAGTACGTTCGGAAACACGTGTAAAATATTAAGATTAAAAATTAACCAAAAAAATTTAATCAATACTTATTTGTTTTAATTTCAATTTATCTGCTGTCATTACATCCTGCTCAAATGTGTCCCTTTGGGATAAAAACGGAATTGATTTAGGCAATAGGATGAAAGCGGAATTATTATTATTATTATTTTAAGAAGGTGGGATAACAAAGTGGGATGAAAACGAAAAGCCCCCCTAAAGGTTAAGAGTACCCTTAACCGACGAGCATGTATGATAGAACTCGAAGGGAGTGTTGATGAAGTAAAGGAGCATGTATTATGAAGAATTTTAAGAAAGTAATGAAGTATAGGATGTGTGCCAAGATCATGGCAAATCAAAAGCTGTGGCCTCCCTACCCCTCCGGGAAACAGACGTGACGGATGTATTTATTCTATAAAAACAAAAATAAGTGCACTGTCTCACGCGACTGTACCAAACAACTGAATGCCGAACACCTAAAGTCCATTACTATGGCGATGACAGAACTTCCAAAAGTGATTGCAATCTGCAAGCTGGCGGTTCATATTGCGAGAGGCACAACAATGGGGCAAGTTTCACAATTTGTGGCGGGCGCAAGAAAATCGATTGCCACCAACTCCCTAACTATTGGCCGGGCGTACGATTTATTGAGCACTGAGTTGGACAATGGCTCGGTTATTTGGTGGCGGCCGCGGATCGGGATCGGGACAGCGCTTGCCAGATTTTTAACTCACTCTCTCCGGTTTAAGCTGTTCGGTAATGCTTACAGTGGCGTTTGATTGTACTAGTTAAACAAATGTTTTAGAATTTATTATTATCTTAATTTACGTATTAAATCAATTTCAAGTTGTATTTTTAATGGAAGGTAGGTGCTTAAGATTGTACGGTAGATTGAATTAAAAATGGAGTCTCACAACATTGTGTTGCTACGAAAAGAACTCGGGTGTAACCTTTGTTTAGGATTAAAACTGTTTTAACGGGACTAAACACGATTAATTTTGTAAGTAAGTAGGTACATATCTACTTACTGCTTGACGTACCGCCAGTTCGCAGTAAGTAGATGTACTTATTGAATGAAACACTTTTTTACGGATTAACTCGCGTTTAATTTACTATTTACATAGTTTTTATATTATCCTGACGTTTCGAACCATTTACAGGATCCGTGGCCACAGAGAGACCACGGACCCTGTAAAGGGTAATAAATAAAACCCCGTAAAAAATTGTTTCATTTCAATGCGTAGTGCTCGCTTAAACCTCAGAAAACAATAGATGTACTTACTTACAAAATTAATCGTGTTTAGTCCCGTTAAAACAGTTTTAATGCAATGCAACGCGATAGTTTAAAATCTTTGTTTAGGATGTTCAGAAAATCTATAGATTATGTTTTCCCTTTGTTTTCTTGGTTCGATGGCATTTATATCAGTTTTAACCACGAGAAGCTTTCAAGGCTGGGTGTACTATTTATTGGGCACTAAGTTGGACAATGGCTCGGTTATTTGGTGCAGTCGAGGATCGGGACAACGCTTGGCAGATTTTTAACTTTGGCTTATAGGTTTTAAAAAAATTCGACTTGGAAGTTTGTATGGGAAACCGATATGCGTAAACCCTCATAAGCCAATTTCAAGTGGGTAGTATTTGTAATAGTGAGGGTACGTACTTAGGATTGTACGGTAGGTTAAATAAAAAATGGAGTCTGACAAAATAACACTAAATGAAGAGAAGTCATCTGACACTACGATCGCATTTAAACTGCGTCTACATTGTGCAATAAATAAAATAAACGTCTCAACATTAAAATATTCTTCACGTAAAAGTGGAAAAAATCACGATACTAACCAACGAACGTCGAAGCCTGAATTTATCGGGCGACTCACGCTCCGGTGCCTTTAAAACCAATACATTGCAATCTTTTTTTATAGTCTACTGCACGTTAGTAAAATGGGTGACAAACCAGCCCCCACAATGTATGTAGCCAGGTATTTTATTTAGTATTTTGAAGCGAGAAATTTGCTTCGCGCATCCATTTATTGTTGGATATTCGCAGATTCAACTTTGCGACTGGTTTGATTTACAGATTGTTTTTTTTTAGTTATAATAACTGCCGCTGATTTCGCGCACTTTGTACGCAGCAACTCTGATTGCCAATATCTATGTAAATTGTGGATTGATGCAGTGCCTACACATTTAATAATGTAAATTGCGTTCAGTTTTAAAGCGTCGACCTTTAGAAAATGTAAACCTGATTTTCATCATGAACGTGGTTTAAAATTTGGACTGAAGTTAAACCCGAAGTTGTCCTATTTTTTGATAAAAAAGATAGAGACAAATCCGTTTGAAATTAGATTCCAATTTAGTCAACGTTTCGTAATAACAGGGGTATAAACTTTTAGTTTTAGTTGGAATTAGGTGTGTGTGACGACTCATTAAAACAGTTCTACCAACCCATCTCTTCCTTTGGGTGTCGTAAAGGTGACTAACAGACTAAAGACTGCACATACATCCAGCAATAAAGAGCGGCGATGGGTTCACCACCCGTCACGCTGAGCACATGTACGGTTGTAAATTGGAGCAACATTGGCTATTATGGCAGAGGGCTGATTCTGCGTTCTAGGCAATGCCTAGTCTCTGACTATATAAATAAAACAAACAACAACAACAACAAAGATTATATAAAAAAGATAAAATTTCCCTATTTCATTAAAAATTACCAAAACCATAATAATAGAGAACATAATAACACGTCCATCTCAACATTCACAATACAATACAGAATTTTAGAATAATCAAAAAAAGTTTTTATAGGCAGTTTACATTAAAAAGGCTGTGGTGGCTGTGATGAAAAGCAATTTGCGTTATAAAAGTCAAACGTATGTGTGAAGCAACGCTTTTTATTCGACTCTTCGTGTTTGCGGGTTTAATGACAGCTGCGTTAACCACACAATTGAATATTGGGGGACAGAACAGAGCTTACCAGGTCGCGTAACGGTGAAAAAATACTACCACTCCCTCTCCTTCCTTGGGTGTCGTAAAAGGCGACTACCGGACTAAAGACTGCACATACATCGAACAGCATGAGCGGCGATGGGCTTACTACCTGTCACACTGAACACATGTGCAGTGGCTATTTGGTGAAAAGTGGACTATGGCAGAGGACTGCTTTTGCGGTCTTCATTGCCTGGTCTCTGACTAACTCTTCTGTAATAATAGTCGTGATTATATTTATGTATGTATGTAGAACGGAGCTTAGAGGGACCCAGCGTTCACTGACATGAACCGCGAAGCGCATACATTCGAGAGGACACGGGATTCTACGCTCATAAAGCCAGAGATTCAATCCAATCGGACCGAGTGCACTAAGCGTTTGGCCCGATAAGTGGAGATCCAGGGTTACATTCCCAGGTCTGGCAAGGCGCTTTTTTTAAATCTACTGCGGGTAAGCCTCGGTGGCTGAGTGGTGAAGCGCTCGGCTTGACTTCCGGAGGTACTAGGTTCAATTCCCAGGCCGGGTAAGGTGTGTTTTCTTATTATTCGATGCATATCCCAGTTTTGTGATCACCAGCTCGCATTTGGCAAACGTGGTAATAATGCAAAGCCAAGGCCCATTCATTTTAGCGATGACTTGATTAATTACAGTGATGGAGGCGTTTACCCTGCAGTGGGACAGTAGACAGGCTGTACTTTACCTTACCTTTACCTTACTTACTTTACTTTTGTTGATTGTATAATTTGGTAACGACATATTGTTTTGTATTAATGCCGTTACTTCTATATTATTATAAAGCTGTGGAGTTTCTGGCGCCCGTTCTTCTTCAAAGCTAAAAGACGTCCTGAATGGGTAGAGTAGGTGGGTGGGTGGGTGCCTATGCCTATCCATCCATAGTACTAAAATTAGGTTTAACGATTCAAAATGCTTATTTTAAGTTTAAAGAAATTATGATTTTTATTTTTTGATTTTACCACTGGTATGCACTATTCCTTTACCTCACCTGATGGTAAGTGACATTAGGGCGAAAGACGGTTGTAGTAGGCTAATTTTTCTTTTTCGAATAATTACTGCGATCGAAGCCGTGTGTGTATAAAAGCTAACACTTGATATTTAACAGTACGTTTGATAAACCTATTTTTTTTTTAAACTTTATAATGCTGATATTTTTTATACCTACATACTGCTTTTTAAATTAATACGGTCATTAAATCCACCTGAGTCTAGCTACAAAATTATCTGCTAAGCATTTTACGTTTGCTGTCCTAAATTAAATTCGCCGTATGGACACCGTTTCTTTTTTATGTCGACCAAAGCTTATTATGGATGAGGAACGCGAGCGTAACTTCGCTCTCACATTTAAACTTTGCAGCGTCCCTTCATGTGTGCTTCAAATAGGACATCAAGTACACTAGCGGGCAGAAAAGGCGTTGCTTATAAAAATATATTTTTTTGTGGAATTGCTTGGCCTACATCTCATCTGATGGTAAGATAAGGCCAAAGGTTGAAGCGCGCTTCAATCCTCAAACACTGAGGAACTGGCTCTCATATCGCTTGATTTTAATACATATTTTGCATAAGCACAATTTATTATGATACGTATCTATGTATTTATGATGTTAAACTTTATCTTAATTATTTGTAGTCTCGTGATACTCTACTTTAACCAACGATCTTTGCTACTAATTGAGATGAGGTGGCCCGAACTTACCTTATGAACGGACCTATAAGTTAATCAGAGATACTTTTTCCATCACATAATCTACAAGATACAGACAATGATGAATATAATGATGAAAATAATAGCCTTAAAGTTGCTCATTTTCTATTTAAAATATCAAAGCCTAGTTGTGAAGTAAATAACAAGATGGCTTGACCAAGCCAGCCTTGACTGCCTTATAATAACCAAATTTCCATCTACCTACATTACAGTTTTACAGTGAGTTATTACAGTGAGGAGCTCGATGGCGCAGCGGCTAGCGCGTTCGGCTTGCGATCTTGCTCGCTAAGCCACTTTCGCAATGGCGGGTCGCTGGATGGGTGACCAATTAAAAAAAACATCTCGGGCTCCTCCGTGCTTCGGAAGGCACATTAAGCCGTTGGTCCCGGTTGTTGTCGTAAGATGACAGTCGGTAAAACCTACCAACCCGCATTGGGAAAGCGTGGTGGGTTATGGCCCAATATCCCCACGTGCTTTTGTCCACGTGGGAGGCCTGTGCCCAGCAGTGGGACGTTAATAGGCTGATGAAATATACGTCACATCTCTACTTGTGCATAATTATTATACCTACCACTTACGTACACACACCCAGTGACATTAAAATGTGATATTTTGTAACTGTCTCTATATTTCTGTTCGTCAGTGTACGTTATGTATGTTAACACACGATAGAGGAAGTTAAAGTTTTCTGAATCACGTCAAGTATTACATTTGTTTTTGTTTTGTTCCGAATTTTAAATGTATTTCCTTTTATAGTAGCGGGCTACTTCGCTTTGAGATAAAAAGTCATAATTATGACGCCTAAAATACATTACTACATGTGATTTAATAAGAACAAATTCTTTTTAAGGGGAGGTATTTCGAGCGCTTCTCTCTCGCTCTCTCGACGGTACGAACGGTAAGGGACGGGTATAACAGCGAAGCGGCACGTATAAGCGCGATTTATATTTAAAAAAATTAATAGATGTAATAAAAAAACGAATTATTCCCCACAGATACACTTTCCCCGTAGATAAACTTTTAATAAAACTACTCTTTTATTCCTGTAAGATACATTTTTTTAAAAGTCTACCATTTTGTCATCTTATATACACTTTTCGGTAGTGTTGTGTATAAAATCACTTTGTTTCGTGAATGCTTTATTAAACAATGGATGAAGCCCAACATGATGCCTTACATTTGTTTTATGGTCAGAGACGACGCACCACAAACTCAGTAGAAGGCCGGCTGGTACAACCGTCTAAATAAGAAACTCTCGATTATTTGTTTAAATTATGACTAATTAAGTTTTTTTTTCATCTAAAATCATTTCTGTTTTGGTGTTTAAGCCAAATGTGTATCTCTAGGGAATAGAAGCTTTGGTTTTGTTTGATTTTGATTTAATTAGTTTTCCTTTTCATCTAAAACACTTTTCTATTTAAGTGTTCAAGCTGAAAGTGTATCTCTGGGGAATAAAAGCGTAGTTTTATTTTAGTGTATCTACGGGGAAAGTGTATCTCTGGGGAATAATTCTAAAAACGATCGGTTATAGTCCTTCAGTTATCTATGAACTTCATTTGGGTAATTAACTCATAATATCAAATCACTTATTATAAGAATAAGACCTAGATTAAAAAGAAGACTAAAATGAAGAATAAAAGGACACAAAAATATGTAACTTTGTGAATTTATTCTATCGAGCCAACTTTATCCAATCGTGTTTCCGTCGGGTATATTCTACAGAATAAAGCTTCAACAATATTTCATAATTTTCGCAGATTTTAATTTTACTGTTTAATACTTCAAAAATTAATTCTAAAAACGTGGTATGTTAATTTTTCACTAACACCTAGCCTTAAGCAATGTAAGTAAACAGCAACTGTGAGCCATGTCGCGTAGTGGCCTAAAAGAATACTACCACCCCCTCTCATAAGGGGCCTTAGGGGGTGAAAACGAAAAAATTGGCTGTTTTCTATTAGCTGTTATTCAAAATAAATTAGATATTTCGCACTGAAGTTTTCAATGTGTATTACAGAGCGTATGTGTGAGGGGATGAAAGAAGCCAAAGCACGATTAGAAACATTTGGCTCGAAAGAAAAAAATCCTGAAGTTACCTCTAAAATTTCATATAAATGCACATTACGACAGTGTTTTACAATAATAATTCCTATAAAATCATAAACATAAAGGTATTTATTTACCTTTTCGAATTCTTGACTGATTTGGATTTTCAAAAAACTAAACATTTTTACCCGCCCCGCGCAACACCAGCAAGGCCCCGCGCAACATCCAAATTTTCGTTGACCGCCTAACCCCCTGTTGTAAAAGGCGACTAACGGACTAAATACTGTACATATACAACAGCATAGAGCGGCGATGGGCTCACCACCTGTCACGCTGAGCACATGTGTGAGCACTTTGGGAATAATAGTCATGATTATGTACCGATATATCTATGTAAGTCAACAGAGACGGTACATAAGCTAGACGGACCAGTAGCAAGTGCTAAGCTTTTATGAAAACAAACACTTGACTAAGTGCTCATAACTCACTTTGAATCTTAGAACCTTAGGAAGATAAAATAAACACTTTTAAAAGGGTTGGACACAGTGTTAGCTCAACCGTAACAAGCCTTGAGGGCTTAGACAAGTTGCATGCTATGAACGCTTATAGAATCGAATGTATGGGATTGACATAATAATTCTGTCAAAGATTCATCATAATAATATAACGAGGGTGCAGTGTTAAAACCCGATAAATGCAAAAAATTGAAAATTCGTTTTTATAGCCCACTAAAATCGAAATTTTTTGCTCTTCTTAGTGATGTTATCAGTTAAGCCGAATAATAAGTGTAGCAGAGAAATACTGACCCAAAAAACCCAGTAAGTGCACAACTAAGAAATTATTTTAGTTGAAAACACTCTAAATGTACTAATGGTTAAACTTTATAACATTTGTATTGAGAGAGAACCACATAATGTGTATTTATTGGTATTTAAAGCTCAGGGATAATCAAGATATTCACACTAACACAAATTATAAAAACAGATAATTGTTTTTAACGGATTCTAACATGAAAATTAATTAATGATAAACAAAATTTATCTAACATTAAAAACAATTAAATCTAGTTATTGTGTTTTAGCTCTAAATTTATTTTTCTTGACTACACGTAATATGAAGATTTGAAATCCGATAAAATATATTTATTGGTTTTTATTATCCTAACAATATCGTAAATATTCATGATGTTTTTACTTACTGGGTATTTATAATATACGACAGTCAACATTTTATTCCAACGCTTGTCCCGCGAAGAGCCTAATAACGAACAACGAACTTTGGCCCCAGCAACACACATACACTGCGGACAGACGAGAAGGTTTGCGTACTGGAGGAAGAATTGAGCAAGAACGGTGGGGCATTGTGGGATTATCTAAGATCCGAAGATAGGGGGAGGACTCTATAATCTTGAAGTCTGGTAACTTGCCCTATTTCCGGGAGGGCGAACAACTGTCCCAGGGTGGCGTTGGATTTATCATCCACAGCTCTCTCGTGAATAACGTTGTTAAGGCCGGAAGTGTATTGTCGAGGGTAGCGTAGCTTATACTCAGAATAACCAAACGGTATTCACTGAAGGTTCTCGAGTGGAGACCACGCACTGGAAGACGCAGTGTTGGTAGGCCTCCCACTAGGTGGACCGACGACATCGTGAGAGTCGCAGGCAACCGGTGGATGCGAGTGGCGAGTTGTCGGTCAGGATGGAGGTCAAAGGGGGAGGCCTATGTTCAGCAGTGGACGTCTTCAGGCTGGTGATGATGATGATGATGATTCACTGAAGGTTATACAAGTATACGCTCCCACTACGGCATACCCCGACGATGAGGTGTAGGCTACGTATGAGGGCATCTCTAAAGCCATACAAGTCCCCAAGACTCATTACACCGTTGTCATGGGAGACTTTAATGCAAAACTGGGCACGTGACGATTTGGAGTTGGAATCCGAATTCCAGTCCCCGGGGTCAACTTCTGGCGGACTTTCTGGAAAGGGAGGGACTCATAATGATGAACTCCTTTTTTGAAAAGCTGAACACTGCAAGTGGACCTGGATAAGTCCTGATAGTGTAACGAAAAACGAGATTGACTTCATCATGTCGACGAGGAAGCAAATATTCAATGATGTCTCTGTGATCAACTGTGATGAAACAAGGAGACGTCATATCTCCGAAACTCTTCACTGCTGCACTGACTCGGCATTAATATTAACAGCGTGTACTCAATCACCTTCGATTTGCCGACAATATAGTATGCTGAGACGCTGGAGAACCTCGGCACAATGCTCGGTGATCTCAACAGTGTCTCTCGATAAGAGGGCCTTAAAATGAACAAGGAAAAGACGAAAATCATGTCTAACTCACGTGTCGTACCTACTCCTCCGCAGGTTCTGCTCTTAAAGTTGTTGACAAATATGTATACCTGAGACAAACGGTCCAGCTAGGTAGGTCCAACTTTAAGAAAGAGGTCAATCGTCAAATCCAACTCAGCGTTCGGTAAGCTACGAAATATCTTCTCGTCCAAAATACCCAAGTGTCTCAAGATGAAAGTTTTTGACCAGTTTTTGTTTGCTGGTGATGACATACAGTACCAAAACGTGGTCACTCACTATGGGCCTAATAAGGCAGGCTCAAAGTCATGCAAAGAGCAATGGAGAGGGCTATGCTTCGGGTTTCTCTACGTGATCGGATCAGAAATTAGGAGAAATGAAATGAGAAATGAGCAGACGGATCCGCCAAGTACTTGCTCCAAGCTCTTGACAGGTTGCAAAGACGTGCTGTCCGTATTATCGGTAACGATGACGTTACCACCAGTCTGGAGCCGTTTTTTCTACCGCCTTTACCACGGTGAATGCTCTGAGGAGCTCTTTGACCTCATCCCTCCCTCTCCTTTCCTTTCCAGATCGACGTGTGCAGGTCTTAGAAACCACCCTCATACCGTGCTGACCACCAAGACACGTGTCTTGATGGTCAGCACGATTGTCCAAACTTTTTGGTACGTAAGTACGTACCAAAAAGTTTGGACAATCGTTTCTTTGCCAAACTGCCCGTATGTGGAATGCGCTTCCCGCACACGTGTTTCCCTCCTCTTTCTCTCCCGGGTTATTTAAGCGGGGCGTGAAAAAGCATTTATGCAGGCCGCCATAGTGTAAGCGTTCGGCATAGCGTAGTAGCGCTGTGATGAACGCTTTCACTTCTTGGGCTTCACTGGCTGCTTTTCATCAGACAGAGTGAGGCCATTATGGCGTGCCACAGTAAAAAAAAAAGGTACGTAAAAAAACTACGGTAACCGACAAAGCCCAAAGATTTGCCAAGCTCAAGTGGCAATGGACAGGGCATATCGTCCGTAGAACCGATGGTTGTTGGGGCAGAACGGTTTAACAAGGTGGTCCGACTCCGACGGTCGGGTGAAGGTTGCGGGTAGGCGCTGGACAAGACCGGTCCTGGTAGAGATCCTTTGAGGCCTTTGTCCAGCAGTGGACGTCCTCTTTCTGATGATGATGATGATTATTTTCAATTGTTTTTTAATTAATAAAGCCAATAAGTATTAAATAATATATTTCAATTGAGGTCAAACCCAATAAGTCAGCCCCCGCAACTTACTAATTTGAATTTTATGCATAAATTTATTATGTAACAACCTAAACGACATGAAAAGTATTATCGTAGATACATATTTTTACTAAGTAACTAAACAATTTGCATTTAACTTATATAAAAACCTTTTTTTTATTACCCGCAAACTTTAATATTGATTATCTCGAGAACCACTTTTATACACTTATTGGGTTATATCACTGCACCCTCGCGAACTTTAAATAAATCCAAATGTTTAGGTTGAATTATATGTGTGTATTCATCCGAGCATTTTGCAGTGATTTCACAACTGCATATTATGATGCCTCTACGCTATCGAAGGCCTTCGTGTAGTCTATGAAAACTAGCCACAAAAGAATTTGATATTCATTTGTATATCTAATGACTATCCTCGTTACTTTAAAATAAATACTGTACCACGCACCTTCCGCATTCCGGGTGCAACCAGACCTCGGTAGCCAAGTGGTTAAGGCAGCCGCTCGGAATGCGGAAGGTGCGTGGTTCGATTCCCGTCTGAGATAGTCGTCTTTTTTCAGTGTTTAAAAATTTTTACTTAAGTATATTTCAGCGTTAATAAAACGCTAAAATATATAAAAAACATTAATCTATAAAGCAGCTTTATCATATCTGAATGTTCAAATACTTATTTGTAAAAATATTTGTTTCGGATCTCAGAGGTGAAAACTTCTTAGATTTGATGAAGCAATTTTGACTAAAAACATAAGCATCAAGCACTAACAAATTTCGACGGGTAAAAACCAGACCTCGGTAGCCAAGTAAATAAGGCAGCCGCCCGGAATGCGGAAGGTGCGTGGTTCGATTTCCGCCTGAGGTTGTCGTCTTTTTTCAGTCAACTTTTTACTTAAGTATATTTAAGCGTTAATAAAATTCTAAAATATATAAAAAACATTAATAAATACTGTACATAATGATTATTATCCGTGATTAACCGTATTGCGTAGCGGCGAAAGAATACTACCACCCCCTCTCTTCTCTTAGGTGTCGTAAAAGGCGACTAACGGGCTAAAGACTGCACATACTCCTAACAGCATAGAGCGGCAATGGGCTCAACACCTGTCACGTTAAGCACATGTGCAGTGCAAAAGTGGACTATGGTAGAGGACTCTTAAGCTGTCCTCATTGATTAGTCCCTGACTAACCCTTCGGGGAAAATAGCCGTGATTATATGTATATATGTATCATGAATCCGTTTATAATCTTGCTTACCAACACGTTGACTCTGTACATTTCCGACTTTAACTAGGAGTTAGCTGGAGCGGAGTACGCGACCACGTATCTCCATAATTGGGTGAGCGTTAATTTGCTCCAGCTCCAACAGCTTAGCATGACGGCCGAGTCATCCAGTAAACTTACTTTGTCATAGCGTATAAGGGCAGCAGTTTAAAGCCGAACTAAGAAATGAAGTTTAATATTTTAACATGTTTAACACACTCCACGAAAACGTTGGCGAGACGATCTCGATGTCTTTAAGGGGGGACTGGTTGAAAAGCGCCAAGGACAGAGATGCGTGGAAGGGTTTGAGTTAGGCATTTGCTTACCAGTGGGACAAAATAGACTGAATAAAACTAAATAAATACTTTATCCTTTTTGGAAGTGAAATCATCACAAACCTATAAACGTCCTACTAGCTTACCCTTTAACTGGTACAGAATTAAATATTTTTTATTGGTTTTCTATCCTATTACAGTTGAATAAGGTTTAAATTATGGTGGCATGTATATTGCCACTACCTCACTGCTGGACACAAGTCTACTCACATGAACTATTATAGGAGATGAAGACAGTGTCATAACCCATTTAACGAATGCCGTCTTACGACATCAAGGGGATCAACGATTTGACATGCCTTCCGAAGCACGGAGAAGCTAAAGATGTTTACTTTATTAGTTAAGTGGACACCCATCAAGGGAACTGGCATTGCATAAGTTGTTTAATCGGTAAGATCGGAAAACCAAACGTCTTGGCCACTGCTGGCGAGCTGACGAGCCCCTAAAATATTTTGTTTTTATTTTGAAACCGGTAATATTATATTAGTAGGTATTTAAGCAATATTATTTTCACAAACGGCTTATTAACAGCGCCAAAGCCTTTGCAAATACTATACTGTACAGACTTGAAGCTTTATTAGTCTAAACTTTTTTTGATGTTCGCTTTACCCGATAGTCTTAAATAATGGGAATTCAACATTTTTAAAAATAATGTGATATTAAAAAGTTGTTTAACTCAACTACAATGACAATGTATAATAAGTAACTTAAACTAAGTACAAAATTGTTTTACAGCTGATTCTTTACTTATCATCCAGTATTTTCAGGATTCCATGTAATTTATTCAGCGGTACGGACCGAGAGACTCTGATAACTTTCTATCTTTTTAATCAAGTCAACGCTATTTCGCCCTAGTTCTTGAGAGGAACTAGCAGTACGAAGTTACTAATAAAGTGTAGTGCCCAAAGTTAGCTCACCGAATAACGAATTTTGAAAAGTGAAAAGGAATAATAGTAAGGCGCTCAAACTGTCTGCTAGAAAAAAGAGCCTAAACAGTCTCCACAATTTTGACGAATGTGGGTTAGAACATTCACACTTTGTCCGACCTAGGAATTGAAGGCTTGAAATGATAGCTCCAAATGCATTGTTCTCGAAATTTTAAAACTCCATACAGTAGAAACCACCAACTCCGAAATCTGTTTTTTCTTGTTCTACCAACTCCAAACTATTTTATTTATTTGTGAAATAAACACGACGATGACGTTAGTATCAGTACCTAACTACCTCAGATCATAGAAGGGAATGAAGAACCCTTTTATGATCTGAGCTAACTACAGAGAACGTACAGTACAGTTAGCAACAAAACCAATGTAAACTTAATTAATAAATAACTTGACGGATTCTACGGTGCAATTTCTAGTCATAAAACGTTATTTATTATGTCTCTTTCTTACTAAAACACAACTACTTAAACGTTCCCAGAAACTTCAGATATCGAGTCGAGCGTATTGCCGATTGGCCACAGTCACTGACACATTCAATAAATTTTTGGTACCTATTCTATTACATATCTATAAAACAACCAATAACTAATTTAAAAGAAGCAGCTATCTACAGTAATAACTATAACTGAAAAACTTTCATTAATTTTTATTTGTGCAACTCGGTTGGTACGTGTAGCTATTATTTAGAGATTAGGAATAAAAAGCGTGGTACTAATTACCTGGTACTAAACCGGCGCCGGCATGATTGCTTAACGACGCGTGAACACGCGAACGCTGAGATGGAACTAGAATATGCACGGCATAATAGTCAAATGACAATGGCAACTAGTTTAATATTTCTTGTCAGCAACCACAGGCAAAATTAACAGTTTTCTATGTACATACATATAATCACGACTATTATCCCCGAAGGGTTAGTCTAAGACTAGGCAATGAGGACCGCAAAGGCCACAGTCCACTTATCACCAAATATAGCGACTGTACATGAGCGTGACTGGTGGTGAACCCATCGCCACTCTATGCTGTTGCGTGTATGTGCAGTCTTTAGTCTGTTAGTCGCCTTTACGACACCCAAGTGAAGGGAAGGGGTATTAGTATTCTTTCACCGCTACGCAACACGGTTAATAGTTATCTTGTACAACTAATTATTGAGATAGGAAAACAACGCCATTATCAGCCCTTAACCCTCTGAGGATCGTAAAACCAGACACAATTAAAAATCAATTGTTTCGCGACCGCCGGCGGTCTTACGATCCTTAACCTATTAAAGTCATTGATGAAGAGACTTTTCCACATGGACAACAGCACATAGGAAAATAAGGCCATTAAACAACACGTTGGCCCAATATCTGCCAACTTACGACAAAGGACCAACGACTTTACAACGGAGCTCGAGAGGTTTTTAATTTGGTCACCTACCCAGTGAGCCAGCATTGCGAATGTTGCTTTTAACACGTCAAACGCCAAGTATATTATTCCTTAGACAGAAGCACAGGAGTGTTTACCAGATGATACACTTGGCGCTTAACGTGTTAAGGGGGTTTAATAATTGGGTAGAAATCTTAAAAAACAGTGCACGAAGTAAAAGAAAGTAAAAGAAGTACCCCCCCCCCCCCCGGTGTCATTCCCACTTACAGAAGATACATAGTTATGGAGATATAAGCATTTTGAATTCTATTTAAAAATGTGTGAGAAAGGTCATTGAAGATGGTTAGGGGGAAAGGGAAAAGAGATAGGAGAGGAAGGGAACCCCCACCCCCCCATCCAACAAGAGCTATAAAAAAATGTTTTTGTATGAAGCTAGATTTCTATTGTCTAATAAAAAAAATTAACCTCGAAATTTAAGACAATCGCGAAGCGCAGCGTAGCGTTAAATTTCTTACCAATCACGTGACCTACAGGAGTAGGGCAGCTAGTACTTCTGTTTTCTAATAAAAAAAATAACCTCGAAATTCAAGACAATCGCTACGCTGCGCTTCGCGATTGTCTTACATTTCTAACCTATCACGTGACCTTTATTAGGAGTAGGGCAGCTAGTGTTTCTGTTGTCTATATAATAAAAATAAAACACCAAGAATTACACTCAAAATGTCAAAATGTTAAAACTTTAGAGGCTTATATTTCGAAAACTAAGAGTCTCCTTACAAAAAGAAAAGCTGCATTAGTATCTCTGATTTTTTTATAACAAAGTGAAATACTCGTTTTATACAAATTCGTGCACTGTGTTTTAAGATCCAAGCCGTTTTCTAATAGCTGTTTTTCAAAATATTTTATATATTTCGCAGTGAATTTCAATATGTATTATAGAACTATGTGTGAGAGGATGAACGAAGGCAAAACACGATTGGAAACATTTTGCTTGGTAGAAAAAAATCCTGACGTTACCTCTAAAATTTCATATAAATGCACATTACGACCGTGTTTTACAATAATAATTCCTATAAAATCATAAACACATAGGTATTTACCTTTTCGATTTCTTGAAAGATTTGGATTTCCAAAAAACTAAACATTTTATTAACTTTTTGATAAAAATGTGAAGGGCGCTTACGAATTACGCAAACGCAAACAGAACGTCTTAGATGCTGCACCATCAAGCTTCTCAAAAAAACTTACCCATGATCATTTTTCATAGATGTCGTCGTACAGACTTGCTTGTAAGCTGTTTTTTATTCACCACTGTCAATTTATTTTATTTTATTTTATTTTATTTATTAGGACAACCAACAAGGCATACACTACAAAAGACTTATGTAAGTGAACTGTATCGCATTCTAAGTGCTGACTTAATTAAAGGTTGCCACGGCATGCAAACGTGAACTCAATATTTTATTTAATAACCTAAAACTTAACTAAGATTTAGCGTAAAAGGTGGATAAACATTAAAAACACAAGAAGGAAAATGGAGATAATAGCTAACTAAACAGACCCGGGCGAGAAAGAAGTAAGTATGTTACGTTTAAATTTTTGCAGATTATCTGTGAACGTCAATCAACGGGCATGGCAATGATAACAACCTAATAACGTTTCAAATAGGTAAAATAGAATAGAATAGAATAGAATAGAATTCCTTTATTGCTTAAACTGTGTAATAAGTTATTAAAAAAATATATTAGTATCAACAGTTTGCCCATGATCAGGCATGCAATGTACACAAATAAATATTATTAACAAAATTCATCGTGAATTTAACAATTAATTAGTCTTAAAACTAAAGTATTCATTTAGTGTATAGAAAACATTATTAAATAACCAAGTTTTTAACTTAAATTTAAATATATGACCATTCAATGCCTTTAAATTAATAGGAAAATTATTATACACTTTAATACCATGTATGAAAGTACTCTAACATAAACATTATTATTGACAACTGGTAAATTTTAATTATATCTATACTTAAGACGTTGGTTACGGAGAGATTTACAGATAAACAAGTCTATGTTGTTTTTAATGAATACACAAATAAACAAAAGAGTTTCTCCCGTGTTCTTTTACCAACAACAAGTGTTGTGAGACTCCATTTTAATTCAATTACCGTACAATACTAAAAATATATACTACTTGACATTGGCTTAATGCTAAACGCGAAGCCATAAATTAAGTTATAATAATAATAAAGTACACAAATAAATTTGGGGGGCCTGACATCTGAATTATACTGAAAATCAACGCTACGCGTAAAACCGTAGCACATGCTGAATACAGGCCCTGTTTGGCGACACTGTGCATGCAGCAGCGTATGCAATGTTGTAATTATTTAAAGTTAATTTAAGTTTTTATTTTTATTTATTTCTTTATGTGAAATTTTTATGTTGTAGGTACGATGTTGTTCAAATAAAGAAATATTCTTTGATTATATACATGTCTAGATAGACCCTGGCCGTAAAAAAACGTAGAAAAATTTATGAGCTATTATTGGCTTATCGCGCTCTTCCTGGCGGTCAGTGCCATTGTGCCGTCAAGCAGTGTTTAACTCTCGCGTTTTGGTGAAATTGTTCGCAAAATGACCGTTTGCTCAGTGAAATTCTTTCGAAACTACAAAGGAAAAATCTTTACGAAAAGGAAAGTCACGTTCCATCTGTAAGTATCGATAAATTTTAATGAAAATTTAAAGTTTAACAATAATAACGGTCATGTATGCGTAGTGTTGCTAGTATCAAAATGTAGAATTCCCATTATAAAAGTAGCAGAATATAAAAGTAAGTTTAGGTATAATAAGTATGATAAAAAATACTCAGTCTTATAAGTTAGTATTTATACATGGTCTTGTTGTCAATAAAGTAAATACATTAAATATAATTATTATTGGAACGCTTTCAAAGTTTTTCTTTTTTAAAACTGATGCCTGATTTTTAAGAGCGTGAATGTCACGGTTCCTATGCGATGCCGAATGTTTTTAAACATATATGTCAAGTTTCACATAAATGTTTACAAACATTTCATACAATGTCTAGTTTCACTATGATTTTTACTGTTTTCTGAAAGAAAGACACAATAGTTAACTGTATTCTTGTGAATGTCTCTCAAGAAAAAGTAAAATCCTAGTGCAACTAGGTATAACAGTTATCTGTTTACAAACATTCGTCACCGAATTTGGCCGGAGTATAGATTCCGTTCTGAAACAGGAAAAAATATAATACCTGCTGTATGTAATATTTTATAATCCTATTATTATAAATTATTATTATGGTATGGTATCATTATTCGAAATGAATAAAATAATAATTATGTTTGAATGGAATGTACGTAAGTCTTTATGTAAGAAGTGTGTGTAAGTATATAGTCAAAGGAAACTATATTTATTCTACTCTATTTTAGAGAACTAAAGATACATGACGTGACAGACGTCAAGCGTGACGTTACGCAAAACCCAGAACAGTACTTCCGTTCTGTGGGCGCAAAATATTTCTTCAGGATGCGCGGTTGGGAGTTTCTCCCGTGTTGCAACAACACATGTTGTGAGACTCCATTTTATTTCAATCTATAGTACAAATACTAAATGGTATCCGTCAGAATGGCGGGTGCATGATTTCCAAATATATCAAAAATAAACTATGTAAATGTACGGAAAATGTACGTTTTTGTACTGAAATAAATGAAGTGTAAATGTACGTTTCTGTAAGCGTAGCAACAATCATTTTGAAGAGAGCCGCCATTATGATGTCAGGTTGACGGGAGAATTCTAATTCAATCAATTTTTTTTTTAAATTTAACTTTAGAAAATAAATGTACGTCAATTGTACATAAAGGAACACTACTTATTTTTAAACTTCTTTAATGATAAACAAGCTCTAATATTGTAAAACGTGCGTGAGCCGCCACCCACCCAAGAAGTTCATAGCATGATTTAATTGAACAATCAAACAAACTTACCAAGTGCAGTTCGATTGAAATTATGCTCCTTGTTGTCTCGTCCGAAGATGATGGAAATACTACTTGTTAGTATCGAGTCTTAGCACTCGCCGACGCCACATAAGTTTAAAGTATCTGAAAATAAAATATTTCCGAACGCAGCCGCACGTCACTAGACTAGCCCGCGTTTTGAACTGTCAATTAGTTTTAAGTTGTGTATTTATTTATGAAACTGATTCTACAACCCCAGGGAATAGGTATCAAACCTGTGAGGGTGGGTGGGACTCATCATCTTCGGACGAGACAACAAGGAGCATAATTTCAATCGAACTGCACTTGGTAAATTTGTTTGATTGTTCAATTATGCTCCTTGTTGTCTCGTCCTCTATGATGGAAATACTACTTGTTAGATGTTCAAAGTTCTGTTGTAGGATCATAAAGTTTATTATTGTTAACAAATATATCCCAGATATTATGTTTCAACAGCATAATCAGTCTTACACTCCTTATAGATAATTGGTAATTTCCAAGAGAATCTTTATTAAACAAAAAAAACAAACTTAAATGTGTCCTCAGCCTTAAATAAATCTTTGGTATGATTATAGCAATATACTTTTAATATTATTATTACAATATAATCGCTTCAGCGAAATTATTATTTAAAATCGGACGGTTGTAAAACTTTGCAAAAGTTGTCGATGAGTCAGTCCAACCAGCCGTTCTATGTATCTCATCAATGCTAACGCCTTTCATAATGGCAGCTGATGTCGTAGCGTGCCTGGTACTATGAGTAGAAAAAATGGAAGTATCGATCCCTCTTGCAGCCAGGACCGTCAATCCAACGGTTGAGTGTACTGACCGATACCGCCAAATGTGGTTTCTTGATAGATATAAATAAATTAGGACATTTTCCTAATTTCAGAGGTAATTCTTTTATAATTATTTAAACAATTGGCTGATGACGATTAGGTGCTGAGGTCTTAAATTTTTTTTTTTTATAGTAACAATTTTATTATCAATTATTTTAATCTGGTCAGTGACAATAGAAACTAGGACTTTGTAATCTTTGCCCTGTAGGTAAAGTTAATAAAGTAACTGTGTTTAATGAACATTAATATAAGTTGTTTGAGTCATTGTAATTTGACTCTAAAAAATTAAGCACTATGGAAACATTCCAGGTATACTTATATTTGAGTTTACTTGATCGTAGGCGAAAGAACCCTTTAATTAAAATTTTAATCTTTTCGTCTGCTCCCACCTGCGGCCCTATCACACTAGTGGCAGCGAGGACCTTGTGCAATTCAAGGTGCCATAAGATGCACCACTGTGGAACTTATTTGTGAGATAAGTAATTATGTTTGTCATCTGTGCTTTAGTAGCATTTAGTTGTTTGGTGTGGCAGTAAGAAAACCAAATACAAAGTAAATATGGCTTATAGGTATTACTTGATATGGAAGATATCATTATTTCAGCTGCCTGTACGTCGATGCCAGGCTTTAAGAATGCCTACCGGACAATCTCCCTGCCAGTAGTGATAGGTTGCGGTGTAGAGGGTGTGGTGAGTTGGAATTACATAAAACCAGTAAGTTATTACTTGGTTCAAATACAATGGGTTCTGTCACCAATAGTTTTTTGAATAAGGGAAACCAAGGTTGGGTGTCCCAGAAGAGAACTACAAGGATCCCTGTTGCTTCATTGGACACGATTATTTCTATACATTTTAAAATCATAGAAAATGGTGAAAAAGCATAAAATAAACCCCTTTGCAAGACATTGTAAAAGCATCCACTTTATAAGCTGAAGGATCTGGATGCCATGAAACAAATTTCCTGCATTTTGTGTTTGTTCTAAATGCAAATAAATCTATGACAGGGTTACCAAATGCTTGTACTATTTTATTAAAATTATTAATATTTAATTCCAATTCTGTATGACCTAACTGTTTTCTAGATTCAAAATCTGTTACTTTGTTGTCCTTTGTGTTAATGTATGATGTATGATGCAAATACAAAAATATTCCTCTCTTCACACCACTGCCAAATAGCTTTTGCAATCACATGTAAGTGAGAGTACTGTATGCCACCAAAGCGGTTTATATATGGTATAGCTGTGGTATTGTCACTTCGTAATAATATTTCACAATTTGAAGAATTATTAGCAAGGCTTTTGAGACCACACATAGTAGCTTTTATTTCTAAAGTATTAAAGTGAATTGTTGATTCTTTTCCTCTCCATACACCACTGGCTGTATGTTTGTCACAAGAAGCACCCCACCCCGATAGTGAGACATCTGTATTTATTTCTAGAATATATTTATATTTTCTTATCTAAGAAATTGATTTAGGCAAGTAATTGTAATGTGCCAAGTCATTATTTATTAGTGAAAAAATTAAAAAGTCTGATAACAAAATAAAGGCAACATGGAACTGCATAAACCGCGAAACTGGTAAAATAAAGCCACGTGATACTAAGTTTTCTTTACGAATAGGCAATAGCTTTTTAAGTGAAGACAATAAAGTAGCTGATGCTTTTGAACAGTTTTTTACAAATATACTAATTGCCACAACTATGTTACTCAACTCTTCACCAAGTAATGCAGAAATTCTGCTAAAAAAGTATGTACCCATGTGTAATGAAGTGTTCAAATTTAAACACGTAAACTGTAAAGACGTACTTAAATCCTTTAAATCTTTAAAAATAAAAAACACTTGTGATTTGTGGGATATTTCAACAAAAATTATTAATAATATTATCGAGTCCATTGCGCCTTTTCTTGTAGTCATATTAAATAGCTGTGTTGACGAAGGAGTTTTCCCAGATCTCATGAAGCATAGCAAAGTTCTGCCACTTTTCAAATCGGGTTGTAAAGATGACCCGAGCAATTTCAGGCCTATTTCGATTTTACCTACTCTTAGTAAAGTTTTTGAAAAACTTATTTTAGATCAACTCGGCTCCAACTTCGCTATAAACCACCTTTTTCACAGTGAACAGTATGGTTTTACCAAGGGAAGGTCTACTACTGATGCTGGTGTAGCTCTGCTAAAACACATATTTGAGGCTTGGGAGGGATCGCAGAATGCTTTTGGAGTGTTTTGTGATCTCTCCAAGGCTTTTGATTGCGTTGAATACAACACCCTTTTAATAAAGCTAAAACACTATGGAGTGCACTCTGATGCCTTGAAATTGATTCAATCATATCTTAGCGGCAGAATCCAAAAAGTTAGCGTGAACGGATCCATATCATCCGGATCTTCTGTGCTAATGGGGGTCCCACAAGGGTCAATACTAGGTCCATTTTTATTCTTAATTTATATTAATGATTTACCATTTTATGCGGAAAACTTTTGCAATATTGTTTTGTTTGCTGACGATACATCTTTGATATTTAAGACTGATCGAAATAAAAATAGTTTTGTTGACATCAACAGTGCCTTAACAGATGTGTTGAATTGGTTTACTACTAATAATCTTCAATTAAACGCGAAGAAAACCAAATGTATAAATTTTACTCTACCTAACGTAAAGAATATTATAGGAAATAAAATTAAACTGAATGGTGAACTGTTGGACCTTGTTGATTCAACAGTTTTCTTAGGTATTACCTTAGATTCAAAAATACAGTGGTACCCTCATATTAGCACCCTTGCGGGGAGACTTAGTTCAGCTGCTTACGCTGTTAGGAAAATTAGGCATTTTACAGACGTGGAAACTGCTCGATTAGTCTATTTTAGTTACTTTCACAGTGTTATGTCCTATGGTATACTACTTTGGGGTAAAGCAGCAGATATAGAAACCATTTTCATTTTACAGAAAAGAGCAATAAGGTCCATATATAACCTAGGATCACGTGACTCCCTTAAGGAGCTGTTTAAAGAAATAAATATTCTTACAGTTGCATCACAATTTATTTATAACTGTATTGTTTACGTGCGTCAAAACATTACTCATTTCAAAAAAAATTGCGATATACACAAACTAAATACTAGAAATAAGTATAAACTTGTAATTCCTAAATTTCGACTTCAGAAAGTTTATGGATCATTTATGGGACAAAGTGTCATAATTTACAATAAAATCCCGAACGATGTTATAATTTTGCCCTTTGACAAATTTAAGACACATGTTAAGGACAGACTTTTAGAAAAGGGCTATTACACTGTAAGCGATTACATCAATGACAAAAATGCATGGAATTAACATTCCTCTAGTTTCGCATAGGTACATTGTTCTAATGCGTTCATAGTGCCCGAGTAAAACTTGTAGATTCACTTTTGTTTTTATCTTTTATTTTATATAATTGTTTTATGACTATTGACTGTATAATTTGGTAACGACATATTGTTTTGTAAATGTCGTTACCTCTATATTATTAGAAAGCTGTGGAGTTTGTTGTGCCCGTTCTTCTCCACAGCTAAAAGACTTCCTGAATGGGTGGGGTGGGTGATCATTCAAGATCTGGATAGCAATGTTTGGGCAAGGAAGTAAATGCTTCATAATTATTTTTTTTTTTTTAAAGAGCTAAATATTTATGTCTTTTTAGTGCTTTAGTATACAGTAACCCATATTGATTAGCTGGACAAACAGACACTTGAGTTCCCAGAACTTTTGACAAAAAACCTGATGGAAGAGGTACTTAAAAATTTGAGCGCCGTGGTGGTCACCTGTGACTGACAAACAATTAAATTTCTATTGTGTCTGGTTTCGTGGCAGGCAACGTGTTAAGGCATCTTTTATTTTTATCAGAATTGATTGAAATAGTCATGGTGTTTGTATTAAACAATAGGCTAAGAAACTTACATTCCTTTGATGGAATAAGTTGACATAATTATTTTTATTGATGATGAAGCCTAACTGAGTAAGCAGACCTATGGTCTGGTTAACACTACTGGTTAACGACACTCAATATGATCACTACCAATATACTGCTAGCTACAAGCATCGATATACTGTACTTACAGGCTGTAAACCTCTAAGTTTTGTTATGGGTTTAATTATGTGAACATGTATGGAGCCGTGCAAAGGCCAAATGGAAGAATGTTATATTGATATATTTTTCCATCAAATATAAACCTTAGATATTTTCTGTAATCTGCATTAATGTTACACATGTAATAAGAATCCATTTTGTCAATTGTTGCCATAATACAGTCTTTCATAAGACTTTGAGTTGTTTAAATAAAACTATTAAATTTCTTTATGTTTAAAATAAATCTATACTCTCCATTTGGTTTCTGTACCAAGAAAATAGGTGAACAAAATTGTCCATCTGTTTCATGACATATTTTGTCTATAACATGTGACTGAATAAGTTTATTAATTTCAATTTGAACTTGACAGAATTCTACTTGTAAATGAGTTATTCATAGGCAAGTAAGATTGAAATGGTATCTCACTAAAAGGGATTTCATACCCAGATACCCATTTCAGAATAGTAGGATCACTGGTTATTTTCTTCCAATTATTTATAAAAAAAAAGGAAGTCTGCATACCTGAACTTCTAACTTTGCAGCTTCGTAGCTTTGCAGGTTGGTTGGATCTCGCTTCTGTCCCTGTCCAGGCACTTGGACGAGGAGGGCCCCTCCAGTTTAAAGATTTGGTTTTATTTGGGGGTTTTTGAATGAAGCTTGTGTTCTTCAGGTCTTTAACAGATTTTTGAACAGCCTTTGTAACCTAGATCTTTTCAGAAAGGTTACTTAAAAAAAATGCATCTGCTCCCCCTGTGAGGGAATCTTTCATATCTTTATTAATAGATCAAATATCATGAGACCGCCGGCAGTCGCGAAACAATTGATTTTCAATTGTGTCTGGTTTTAAGGTGCTCAAGAGGTTAATGACGGTTGGTATTAGCGACCTTCTACGATTTGTATCTATGTGCACAGCGTCACACAGTATTTTGGCAGCATCATTGATGTGTTTAATTATTTAATTAATAATTTCAATTCTGTCACCTTTTAGGAGAAATAAATGGAGTGATTGGCCCAGGGCTGTTAGTGCAGCAACCATCTGTTTTTGCCTGTCAGCAATTATCAAATCTCTTTTCTTAACCAGGTCAGAGACAGCCAGGTATTTCAGGGTTGAGCTTTGGGAGCAACATTGGGATATTTTCATATGGGATGTATTTTTTCATAAGTTCTGGTTTAATTTCTTTTTGCAATCCTTTTGTGAGAATAGGAGTCTACCTCTGTGCAATTTTATCATGAGCAATTGGTCCCTTAAGCACCTCCTCAATTTCCCCCAAAGCAAATAGCAATTCTACGTCTATGGCAGGTGTCTCGGTCTCCGGGTCTGTACACTGGGTTTTTTCCACAGGTAAGGCCTCTACTACACTGTATTGGCACGGGCAGTGCCTCCTCCTCCACAGAACTTGAAGTAGTGGCCGGATCCAGGGCCATCATTGACACATTAGGAATGTCAGATATAGTCATGCAGATCTAGGCCCAAATGGCAAAGCAAACTGCAGTAAATGTAAGACCCTGATATTCCTTGCGAATACCCAGGGTGGTAAAAACTCGGCTTTGCAGTAAGTACGAGTTATTGTGCCCGTTTTAAGTTTTGAATGTTTCAACACCGCCTCATCCCAAAGGTGGGCCTGAGTGCACATTTCAAAACCCAGAATTTCATTTTTATTTTTCACGTCTCTTTCTTTTACTCATAATATCAGTTTATTTATCATAATTAAACTGACTTAAACTATTAAAAAGATTATTTAACAAAAAAGTGAGAGAAAAAAGTGGCGCCGGTACAGTGACATAAAAAACGAATGACAGTTCAAAACGCGGGCTAGTCTAGTGACGTGCGGCTGCGTTCGGAAATATTTTATTTTCAGATACTTTAAACTTATGTGGCGTCGGCGAGTGCTAAGACTCGATACTAACAAGTAGTATTTCCATCATAGAGGACGAGACAACAAGGAGCATAATTAATTTTATAACATTTGACCATATATTAGGATACAATGGGCAATCACCCTTTCTGGACTTCATTTAACCCTTATGTGAATGAGCTCTATTACAGTGTCCAATTGCATCATAATTAGAACTTAAGGTCGCAGGTACATATTCAAGTACTCCTAAAATACAATAAGTATAATAACCGTTGAGTGTTATTTCTAACGGAATATCGTTAATACAGACAAATTCGGATTGACTATATTCAAAAAGTATGATGTCTTGGAATATGTACTCAAATGTTCGCATGCCTTTACAGCCATTTCGATTAACCAAATTGCTGTCGCCCCATAACGTGGTTACGGCTGCCTCGTTTATTTGAGAAATATCTTTTGTTGTGTCAAGGGAAAGAAATGCCATTTTTCTTTGCACATTATTGGTCACACAAGTCTTGTACAGGTTTCAGATCATAGATAGAATTACCTTCATCAAACATACTTTTTATAAATAGACAAATCTCATTTTTACTACGGAACATTTTGGTATTAAGCGCAAATCCATCAGCGCAAGCTTTTACAATCAAATAACAAGCGGAATCAAATGCGCATGCGTTCGTTACATTAATATTAATTGAAGAAGAATGTAAAAGAATGCCATTAAGTAGTATTGGAATAAAAATGTCAACCTTATTAGTTAGGTACTAATGTTTTCCAAAACTCATTTCAGCCGTTACTTTATTTTACTTCAAAAACTCAGTTATTTCCAATTTCTATTACTTACCACAATATCAATACAATACTTGGAAATCACATTTAATTTTATTCCTTAAAGTAATAACTTAAGTTTACAATTCATTATGATTCATCATTCTTCACCTTTCATCCCCAAAAAACGATAAATTACCTATAAATTTTAGCCGTTTGCGTCGCTAGGGGAGAGACACTTGCCCGCTATTTTTGTCTCGTACCAGGATACGTTTGTTTACACAATTCTATGACCACAGCTTATATTTCGGTTCGACGCGATTCTGTTTCGGCGTGCAGTGGTACTGGGGGTAGCGATGCGCATTTGTCTGGCACAGACTATAGCTCGTTAGATTAGTTGTTAAGTCTTAACTATAAGTTAGTTAACTTTTTTTTATTATTATTAGTATTGACGTCAATAAGTGCCTGTAAAGGTTTACATTGAAAAAATAATTTGGCTTTGACTTTGACTTTGAATATTTTTGAATGCTCTCTGCTTTTCATCGGTTACTGTTTCTTGACGATTTTACATGTTTTTTTCAATTTTAATTAACTTTTCTTACTCGTTTTTTATATATTCCGTTAAAATATTGTTATTTTTGTGTTTTATTCCCAACTTTCTTCTTTTTTTTTATAATGCCTTAAGTGGTCGTTTTCTTTTTCTTCCTAAATCTTTCCAATTTTCGATCAATTACTGTTTTTGAAGACTTCTTTTATTGATTTTCGTTTACTTAGCATGACAGTTTGTTTAAAATTTTTTTTTGTGGGCTTTTGGTAGTTTTTCTTTTACTAATGCTGTTTTTATTTTTCCTTCTATAAATTCGATTTGTTTTGAAATAAATTCGTCAACTCTCAGACGATGACTCTTAGTTTTTATCTTGCCTAAATACCTCTTTATGTTTCGAAAATTACTTTCAACATTAGATGATGAAGGTCTTTTATTTTCAGAGCTATACACTGGTACCATGATGTTAGACCAAAGTGGTAGTTGACTAACTAATCTTGTTAATGTCGATAAAAGTGATGGATTGTAATACAAACTCTCATGACTGTTGACATCTTCAATCTCGGATAACGTGACGATTAATTGTTATTTTTCTGTTAAAGAGGTGTACCATTTCGGGATATTTGTTATATCTTTTTCAGGTAATTTATAAAATCCTATAATATAAATATAATATAAATATAGAAATAAGATACCAATCTTATTCTTTGACCAAACCTCTTCTCGAAGTAAATGTGCCCATTCGTGTTTAGGCAATGTATACTTGTTTTGATACGACGATGACTTATTTCTAGCTATGCATTTGGACATTGGTCGTATTTTTTCCCATTTGTACATGTCTAAGTAAAATGTAAACTCGGTACCTTCTTAGCTATGTTCCTCAATTTCTTCAAATTTAGTAGCCGATTCAGTTTGCACTTCTGATTTATTTTTGGTGTTCACAATTAATAAAGTATATATATTTATAAAATACGACTGGCTTAGCGATTCTTCAGAATCAGATTCATTTTTTTTAGAAAGAGAAAAGCTTCGGTAATTTCTTTTAAGCGTTAAATACAACGCTTTTGCTGACATTTTCCCTTGTAATTTTTTACTGATTGTACAATAAATTTCATCGACTGACTGCGGCAAAACACTTTCATGTTTACAAAAATGTTTGTACTTAGTAAACACTTTTTGTTGTTCTTTTAATGATAACAAACTCTTTTTTCTCGCTTCCTTTCGAATAATATTCAATGTATTTACTAGCACTGTATTAACTAAAAAAAAAAAAAAAACTTCAGACAAACAGTTTCAATATCATACACAATTGACACGGCAGTTAGGTAAGATAAATTGCAAAAAAATTTCACCTACTCTCGAAAATGTGAAATCTGAAAACTTCTAACTAAAAGATAAATTGTTCTTATTCAGAATAAATGACACGAAATATTTAGTCAATGTGACTAATAAATTCGTAGATACTGTTTATGTAATTAGTAAATGAAAATGTGTAACAAAACATTGGATTAAAAACTTTGTTATGTAGGTATTACGTTTTTCTTTTCCTGAAAGGTATTAAAAAGTACTGTGTCATTCATTGCATTCGGTTTAAACAGGCGCTGTGATGAATTTGTATAAAATCGATTTGTTATAGGTACTTTAAATATTTGTATAATGTGTATATCATATAACGCTTGCATATGTACCTAAGCTAAGCTTTATTTGATTACGCCAAAGTCTAGGTGACAAATGTATTCAAAGTCGGGACAACATCATAGCCAATCATCCCTATCTTGTTATTCTCGGCCTAGTGTCAGTTCTATTAAGATTTTAGAATTTATGATTTAATAAACATAACACATGTACATTTATTTGGTATTTGGTTATTATAAATAGTTTGATTGGCTTAGAAACAGCCCGCCATTATGACGTCAAGGTGGCGGCGGCACGTTTTACAATACCATAGCTTGTAAGTATAACATTTAAAATTTTTTAAAATAGTGTCCCTACATGTACAATTGACGTACATTTTTTTTACAAAGTTATGTTTGAAAAAAGTTAATTGAATTAGAATTCTCCCGCCAACCTCACATCATAATGGCGGCTCACTTTAAAATGATTGTTGCTACGCTTACAGAAACGTACATTTATACTTATTTCAGTATATTTATATAGTTTATTTTTAATTTATTTAGAAGCCATACACCCGCCATTCTAACAGATACTACTAAATGTACTTAAAAATATATACTACTTAAAATTGGCTTAATGCTAAAGGCGATAGCCATTAATTAAGATAAAATAATAGTCGCGGTCGTCTGGTCAAGAGGGACAAAATAAATGAAAAACATTGTTATTATTAATTGTTATCGTGTACCATTTTGAACATAAACAATCCAACTACAGCCTGGTGTAAACGGTCCCACATCTTATATCTGTGGGTTCTCCAAATAAATTAGCGCAAGTTAACTCGTTCGGGTAATCTTAAAACAGCAATTACGAAAAACATATTTGTACGATTGTGTTAGTAAAAGAAAACCTTGCGGCCTTCTGCAAGTAATAAGATCCGATAGCTCAATGTAAATATCTTAAAATTTCACCTTTCCGAGGCACCGCAGCGCTCTACAACCAGATATAAGGAGGTAGCATCGAGATTTGTATCTTTGCCAGTGGATTCGGCAACTTCATAGACGCCGCCCCATTTAGTTTGGATCAGCGCCAACGGACGACACTGATTGCTAGCATTGACTCAACTATTGCAACTATATTTTGTGTAATATTAAATTTTGGCGACGTCAGAAGCCATAGCGGTCGCCCTTCGTTATTTCATTTTCACTTTACCATTTAACATTTGGTTCTGCAGATTTGGGAGCCATTAGTTGTATGTTGGAGGAATTGCTTAATAAAGTAAAGTACAGGCTATAATACCGCCGTAAGCAGGACAAAGGCCTCGATCATGAAAAACAAGTCATTATTGCTACAATAGGCTAGTTGACTAAATGTCAAAATCATATTAAAACGATACCTGTTTACCTGTTTTATCCTAAAAATACATTATTTTTCAAAAAATCATCATTTACAATATTTATTTGTCGTTTTTATGAGTGCGGGGCAGTGGTCCAACTGCTCTGTCCTACTAGTTGGACCATATTATATTCCGATTTAAATTTACCGCAAAAACGCTTAAGACCGCCATGTTGAGTGAATGACGTCACGCCGCGCCTCGTGCCAAACATCTGTTTCGTTCGAGCACAGAATAATGTTCGAGACTTGTTCTATACAAACGTCACAACAATAAAATGACATTTGGCACGGCGTGACGTCACGGCTTTTGATTTCCGTCTAATGTTCATATGACTGAATGCGTATTATTGTCGATTATAACTATTATATAACTATATTATATATTATACCTGGAATTTAATACGAAACGTCCGGATATCGAGATGAGCGCTTGACCAGTCGACATCTGAGACGTTCGATTAATAATATTTAAATTGAATTTTACATTTAATAAACTTTTGAAAGTAAATAAATCAAAAGAATTGTGTCAGGATCCTGAATGAAAAGAAATGGAATGCTTGGCTCACTCCAGGAAACGATGTTGCCAGTTTAACAGGTATGATGTTTTTTAGTGAGGAGCTCGATGGCGCAGCGGCTAGCGCTTTCGGCTTGCGATCTTGCCCGCTAAGCAACTCTCGCAATGCCGGGTCGCTGGATGGGTGACGAAATTAAAAACATCTCGAGCTCCTCCGTGCTTCGGAAGGCACGTTAAGCCGTTGGTCCCGGTTGTTGTCGTAAGATGACAATCGTTAAAACCCACCAACCCACATTGAGCCAGCGTGGTGGGTTATGGCCCAATATCCCCACGTGCTATATTGTTCACGTGGGAGGCCTGTGCCCAGCAGTGGGACGTTTATAGGCTGATGATGATGATGATGATGTTTTTTAGTGATTTTTTAAACGTTTTTCAAATGCTAACCTGTCATAAAAATATCAGTGCAGATAAATCAGAAGACACAACCAATCGCCCCGCGGTCCCGCGAACATGCACACGATAACAAATCACATGCGACTTACCCAAAATTTGCACAAAGGCTGAAATGAATTAGAGGCATTCTGAGCCACTCGCCGAACAATTGGAGGCAGAGTAAAAATATATTATTCAAGACGAGCCAACAATTGGTGCCCGAATGAAATTTTGTGTACAACGCCTCCGTGGGTCTGTGAGTGTGCGAAATGCAAAGCGTGTGTCTATGTAATTTGGGCCTGTTCGAGATTACCCATTGTAGAAGGCTTACAATCTGCTCTTTTTGAGTTCGTTATGCTATTAACGGGACCACATTTAGTTAATGTTCGAAATTATTTCATTTGTTTTTCTTTGTTTCCATAAACAAAGAAAAAAGAAGGTTGCAATAGTAATAAGGTTGCATCACTTTTTTCGCTTTATGCTGGCTTCAGCAATTAATAGTTACGGTTTTAGTTAACTATCGGCATCTGAACGCACCGTAAATCGCGTCCGTGTAGGCAACAGAAACTGTCCAAGTTTGCGCAGCGCCTTAAGTGGGATTAATTTTTAATATTATTGTTCAACATGTTTCTTGTCTATTTCTTTCATCATTATTCATTACTGTTAAGTACTGGAGTTAACTGTAGAAAACAATATCACTGCTACTCTCTGCGTTGAAGAACACAAATTACGCTTATACGAGTATGACACAAAAACATAATTAATATTACAAAATTAAACCCGATTCAAGTACTAATTAAGTTCTTCGCACAAACAATGTGTTCGCGCGACAACACAATATTTATTCACGATTGCAATATTCGTGCGAGATTCCTGTGTCCTCCAAGGCGCCGTTCCGGCCTGGGAAACATTCCTTAATTAAATAAGCCCCAGACAGGTGGGGAACGAGGAAATCTAATATACCAGATACGAATTCCTTTGTTTTTACTTACATAAATACTATTTTCATTTAGCCGTATGAAAAGGTAACGGCGGTTGCCGTAGAATGGAACTGTAAAATTGTATTAAATCTGACAAAATGTGTATCATATTTTGAAAAAAACAGTGTAATGACAAGGAACCACATTGCCACTGTCAGCCACAAACATGGTAATAGAACTTCTTGACGCAATAGGCTTCGGTTTATATAACTTTGACAATAATGTGCGAATAATTCGAGGCTACATAAAAATGAAGTTGTGAAGAGTAGCTTTACTCTTCAGTTTTTCCCAAGGAAAGATAATCTGTTTAGTAACAACCAGCAAAATTAATCAGAAAATATAATGAGAGAGATACATTTCTTGTCAAATCACTCCCCTGCTTTCCTTCAGATTGAAAAAAAAACAAGCAACAAAACAAACCGAATTGGTGCTCCGAAGTAATGGCATAAGTACTTGCTACTTACTAGTGTTGTAATAACTGACTTTTCAAAATTATTCACTGCGAAGCACTTTTATTCTTCCCTGGTGTAGGTACACCAGGTAAAATAAATAAAAGTGCTTCGAAACGAGAACAAGATCATTCTCGAGGTCAAATTAATCAAGGGATAGGCAAATAGTTATGTTTTACGTACACTCATCATAACATCACGCCCATTTTCAGGAGAGGTATGCATGACCGGTATACCTATACCTATACCGGAGAAGAAGAAGAAAGATGTGTGTCATAATCATAGAGAATATAAAGCTGTGGTCTTTTGCATACCTCTCCTGAAAATAGGCGTGATGTTGTGATGAGTGTATTTCTTTTGACGTGACAACGTCTTATAAATTGGTTTGCCGGGTGACACTTCAAGAAACTGCGTTACGCTCCGCTCACGTTATGCGCTCACAATGAGAGCGAGTGAGAGGCACGCGTCCCTTCCACTCGGGCATGGTTAGCCCGCCTAAGAGCGAGAGAGACAGACATAAAAAGTGAAAGGCACGCGTCCCTTCCACTCGAGCACAGTTAGCTATTACTATTATTTCATCCTTCTTCCTACTATACGAATGAATATTCACATTAAAATTATTTTACCACTCAAAGTCGTTGTCACGTAAAACTTTCGCCCGTATACCGACTTTTTAAATTGGCCTAGTGACTATATCCTGCCTGATGTTAAGCAGCCGATGCAGTCCAAAATAACGAGAGCGTTCCTCACCGTGGAACAAGCACGGCAACAATCGCACCCATTCATGACAATGCGAAACGGCATTATTTCCGCGCTTATACAGACCCGGGACTATAGGAGCTGGGAAACATATGCGCCGGCAAAGAATTCCAAAGCCGAATAGTTTGACATAGTTACGACTTGCCAATTTTTTTGGTTCGAGTGCTGATAGACTGCACAGTATGATGATGGTTGAAGACCAGCACGTGTAGTCCGGGAGAGGAAAGGCGAGGGCCCGATTAGTTCAAAAATTTCTTAAAGACACTCTCCGTAGTAGTTCCGGTAGGAGACACTGAGAGAAGCAATGTCTATACGCAGCTGGAGGTCTTCAAGAGAGGCTGTAACCTCAGCATCTCCAATAATGCGTACCGCTAGCCTTTGCAGTGTATGATAAAACCATAAACGTGAAACACCAACTCGAGGTTTTGTGGTGTTTTGCGGATTAGTAGAAATAATTACTTCAATTACCAACTACGTACAATTCCAAAAACGCAAAACACCGCCTTATTAAAAAAAAAAACATGAACGTGAAACACCAACTCGAGATTTTGTGGTGTTTTGCGGATTAGCAGAAATAATTACGTCAATTACTTATAAAATGTTTGCCTCTGAAGTGGAGTGGGCCAACGAATCAGCCAGTGTTTTATCTAAAGAGGAAGGCATTAATAAAAAGCTACGAAAAAAATAATATTAAACAAATAAAAAAAAATGTTTTATTTATTAATTAAATTATTATTATTACTATTTATTTATTGTAAAATATTTGAAGAAAATGAATGAAGGGCGTATTCAGTCTTTGGATTTTTTGAGAAAATTAATATATTTTTATTAATAATTAAAACATCCGGTGTAATTTTGTGTAAGGGCTACGTGTTTCTATTTTAATGGTTTAATTTCTTAATGTTCCATTTTAATTTTTTCATTCACTACTAGCAAATTAAAGTATGGAAAGTTAATTCTTCCGGTCGGTTACAAAATAGTTGGTGTTATGCTTAGTTGATATTTTGCGTAAGTCAAAGTTGGTGTTATGCTTAGTTGGTGTTTTGCGTAAGCGGTTTTTTCCAAGTTAGGTGTTTTGCGTAAAGGTGGTGTTTCGCGCATATGGTTATATGCGTCTAAAGGTTGTCTATACCTGCCATTGCCTAAGTTTATTAATTTTAAACTCGTAGCCTGAACGCAAGCCGCTAAGCCAACGAAAATCGTCGTATGGAAACGGTTGAGTTTCATTTAACTGTTTTCTACTTTTTCTTAAAGCATTGTGCCATTTGAAAGCTTAACGATACTTTACCTCACACTTATGATGTTATCACGTCACGAGAACTCTATTAACGATTTAATGTACATAATAAACATACATCAGAAGAACACGTAAACTTACAGCCACTAAAACATGGTTTGTTACTTTTTTGAAATTGATACACCTTTATTGTCTAGAGGTTACCATTGGTTTCAGAGCCAGAGGACCCAAGTTCGATTGCCAGCGGGGGGTATATTGGTGTGAGGTCTCGTTTTAAGTTTAATTTAACCTGGTAATCGGTTTGTTTTAGTTTTGGCTTATAACAACAATGTTAATGTAGGTAATTATTTTGATCCGACAGATAACAGACAAGATCGTAATTTATAAACTGAAGCACACATCTAACTTTCGTCATAAAGTTACAATTAAAAAAATTACGTTGCATGTTGTAAAGTAAAAACAAATTGGTTTAATATTAATATCCCGATATCGGTCTTTATTTATTTATAGTTCTGACTGTAGATGTCGTAGAAACGGCTACGCTTTGCAAACTAGTTAGTCTATAGAAATCATATTGGAGCAGGAGTTCCGGCTTGCGAAATAATTTTCCAATCTAAGCCATCAGATTACTAATAGACTACCAAGCACATAGAGCATTCAGAGCGGGCCCCAAAGCCCACACGAAATATAAGTGGATTCCTTTGTAATACGCGCCGATGCGGCTAGCTTATTTATTGGTGGAATATTTTATTATACCTGTTGATGGAACTTCTTGCCCGTTCGTAAGACTGCATTTTTACCTTATTTATTTTGTAGTCCTTGTATGAGACTCAATATATATAGTACTTTTTAATTACACTTCATGTAAACATTGAGGCCAATTTAAGGTTAATTTTAAGGAATTTAGGCAAATTTCACCCGTTGTAAGGTGATGATAAAATCGATGGTGGAAGACTAGAGAGGAGCTGGCTATTTTATCTCTAACTGTCGAAATACAACAAATGCAATGATTTTTATATTGTCAGGAATTTAAGAAACAAACTACTTAGTTAAGGATTTAAAGCATGGCTCTACCGGGTGAGCAAATTAAACTCTCTCGTGCTTGTTCGTGCTTCGGAAA
Organism: Scoparia ambigualis; assembly: GCA_963921215.1. Taxonomy (NCBI): domain Eukaryota; kingdom Metazoa; phylum Arthropoda; class Insecta; order Lepidoptera; family Crambidae; genus Scoparia; species Scoparia ambigualis. The sequence continues at coordinate 7,102,200 of OY992511.1, read as the reverse complement.
ATACGTCAAACCTCTCTAAGAACTCCCCGTATAGGAGTAAAATTCTAAAAAACATTTGCTACAGTAATTGCCATCTTGAAAACCAATTGACAACAAAAACAATCGCTCATCGCAAGAGCACGTTTAACAAACCACGAAATTCCAACAGAACAATTTATACACAATCGAAAAAGTTCCGACGCGCAGCAGCGAAACATGAAAAAGCGTTAGTCATTTCTCAAACATCTGCAGATACAAAGGGGCCCTTACATAAATCCACCCTTCAAAGTTAAAAAGAAACAGCAGGCGTCTCGGCCGCGTCCGCCGTCGGTGCACAGTCTTTCTGCCGGAATGCCGGACAAGTTTTGTTCCGGACCCGATTGGCCAGTGGCGCGATAAATTAGGCAATTTGCGGTACCCGCAGTCCGGAGTCCGGCGCGGTCGGTGGCGTCCAGACTCTAATTAATTATCGCATGCCCGCTGCGTATTACTTAATCAACCGTCAGCATGTTGACTGCTGCTATTGATTCTACTTCGGTTGTTTAATCACACATGTTTAGGCTGTAATTGGATGGCGATTGGTGTTCAACTCGGCTGCGTTCCAGTTGACATTGAAGTGTGTTGCTACAACATATTAGTTAGTTGGGTTTTCCTAGCTGTACTTTACATATTTAATCTTTTTTTTTATAGTAGAAGGAGGCAAACGAGCAGGCGGGTCACCTGATGGAGAGCAATCTCCGCCGCCTATGGACACCTGCAACACCAGAGGAATCGCAGATGCGTTGCCGGCCTTTAAGCAAGGAATCGGTTTTAGGAAGGAATAGGAATTGTCAAAGGTGGGGAGGGGGGGGGGGGGCAAAGGGCCTCCGGAACCCTCGAAATAATCTCAAAAAAATAAGAGAATAATCTCTAGAAATGTCATATAGGTAGTCACTTTTGGATTCAAATCCGTGTAAAAAAATATCTAACTAGATATTTTGTTGGTCGTTTAGTTTTTTTTAGACATTTTGTTATTATCATACTGTGTTTTGCTACTTCTTATCCGAAGATCAGCTATGAATTGCCTTTTTATTTTTTTTATCAAAAACGAGCCTACGGTTTTGTTCTGCTACAATAAAAAAAATGTGTAAGATATTTCTTTGTATAAATAAACTTCATTGCGAAATGGCAATTATTAAGTATTTTGTATAATATTAAAATAAATACATACCTATTATTATATTATATTGATAGCTTCTACTTAACCTGGCGTAAGTGAAAATATATATGATATTTTCACTTACGCCAGCTTACAGTAGTATTTTACAGGAGAGTTATTAAAACAGTCAACGTTTCAAAATCTTAGTAGTTTAAACTGGCATAGGTACATTTTATTATATGCATATTACCCATGAACAATTGATATGGCTATGGTATTATAAAATGTATATTATCACAATGACGTTAACTAATTATAGTAATATCCATTAGTGGCTACGCGTACCAACTTCGTTCAGTTGAACAAAGATCGTTACGCGTTAGGTATCTATATAACCACACTTAATACTAACGGTAACCAGTTACGGTAAAGGTAAAGCTACACGAACACACCCTTTGCGATGTACAGCTAATAAATCAAAGAACACACAACTAACCGAAGGGCAAAAGTGGCAATCGGCTGTACCAATTTAAATAGGATACATTTGTCACCGTCCTTTTCAGACCTAATAACCGGGCTGTTCAAGTAATGGCCAAGAATTGGAGCCGATAAATAAGGGAATTGGCGACGCAACACACGCGGGCGGCACAATTAATTACCCCCCATACCTCGTATACGAGGCAACACCAACAATTTACTTGACCGAATACACAAGACTGGAATTTTGATGGCGTCCGATTGCGCTGTTTTGAGTGTCTGTTTGGCGTTGGAATTAAGAAATGGGTCGGCTGTCTTTTGTTTTGCTGTATAATCGAATCGGAATAACGTTTACCTAAAAAGTATTTTGACGGAGTTAGGCGACTAAAAATCTGCTAGCGGCCCGCCCGCGACTAGGTGGGTTGCACGCGTTCCGCGCGCGACGCGACCGCGGCCTCACGTTGGGGGGCCGCGGTCCCACACAGGGAAGAAGCGGAGGGGGGGGGGACGAGGGAAACCTCCTCCCCCCCTAGGAGGGCCGCGGCCTAGTGTTAAGGAGCACTAGGCTGCATTGCACCAGCCCTCCTCCCGTTTGGGAGCAGCCTGAACCTACCAGGCTGCTCCTCTGGGGCAGGGGACCCAGGTGAAGCTGGGTCCGTAGCGTTGCGGCGCTCGCGGGGCGTATCCGCACGGTACCGTGGCGCCGCGCCGCGCTAGGAAGGAAGGTGTCGGTTCTTTTACCGGGTCGGGCCCGTATGTCCTTACTCACCCGTTTCCCCCACGGGGGGGGGGCGGGTGGGGACATATGGGTTCCAGCCCCGGATAGTGCATGGGGTATCTCACGCTCCTCTCAAGGCCTCATGCCAGTGCACAGAAGCATTTTCTCCGACTAAAACAAAGAAAAAAAAAGGTGGGTTGCACGCGGAAGACCGAGGCGAATGCATAAACACAGAAAGGCCTTTGCCTAGCAGTGGGTTGAGAAGGGCTAGAAATGGTGATGATGCCAAAATATGTTACTGCTATTTATAACTTCTTATCCTCCTTACCTACTTACACTAACTTATTCCGATAGAGACACAATCAATCAGTAAACACACTATCCTGTATACTGTGAATCTGTGAATTACTCGCTTACACACTATGTAAGGGTGCTTTTCCATCAGATTTATGCGAGGTAGCTAAGTGGAGCGTTAGGAAAAATCCACCATTAGAATGACTTTATTATACACCGCATAAGTGTTCCTGTTTGTGGATTTTTCAGTCAGTCGTCGTAGGTATAGTAGTTGTGTGTGTTTCTACAATTAGATATTTGTTTATCTAATTTAGTTAAATTAAGACATCATAGCTGCCCTTTAAAATTTCACTTTCTATCCAGTTTAAAATGGTTGCCTGAAGGAAATTGTTTTTTAGCGATAAGGCCGCCAATTTTATGTTACTTTGTGTTTATCGTTTTGTTGTTAATATGGTGTACAACAAAGAATATTTTATCTTATCTTATCTATAGATGAGATAGCCAGTTCCTGGTGGAGGGTGCGGGTGGAGTGCGCTTATAACTTCGTCACTGGCCAAGCGCTTTCCCGCTGTTGTGTGAAAAGAAACAATTTAAATATGAAAACACTAAGTTAAATGTGGCGTGGTGTAGCTCACATCAACAGTTAGGCTAGTTTTTATATTATTGTATTATTTACTTAGTTTTACTAATAGGAAAATATAAAAAAAATCCACGAGCAGGTTTTGAACCCGCACCCTTCTGACATTTTGGGTCCGGTGCTCCAAAAACTACTGGTGGCTCACCAAAATTCATTAACACTAACTACTTTTTACTTTGAAAGCCAAAAGCGGCTATTCGATGTCAAAAACTACGCCGTCAACTTCCGATTCTAATATTTTTAAAAGTATTAAAGATCATTCAGGAGTTAGGCAAGCTATGGTACAATTGTTTTTGAATAATTTTAGTGCGAGTTTTATTTTTCCTACACGCACACCAATTATCTAGCCCAAGTAAAGCTTCGATGTGAAACTCGTTAATTGGTTAGGTACTAGACAACGGATAAACATGCTTAAAATACTTAATTACATACTTATTATATATAGAAAACACCCAGACCCGAGACAATTTAGAAAAACAACAATTTCTAAATTGACCCGACCGGGGATCGAACCCGGAACCTCAGAGATGAAAACCGGTGTACAAACCACTCGATCAAGGAGGTCGTCCTGTCGAGTATTGTTGCGAACAAAATTACAAATACCTTACGTTTTCTTGACATATTCCAAATAAGTTTCATTCTGTTCCTAGTAACAAATTAACGTTACGTTTGTCAGGTCAACGAGTCTTACTGCCATTTGCACAAAGGGGTTGATGTATGACGGTAGAAGCTCGTTCGTGGTTCAATCAAAATCGAGCAGTACGACTTACCACGAAACCACAATTACCGCTACGTAATTGCTTCCATAGTCGTTGTACGGCAGCGATACTGTACTGTCTCGGCACAACACAAAACGCACTATTGGCACAATACACATAATATACAGTAGTTTAACCGGGCCGTATTCTTGAGTTAAATACCTACGGCTAGGCTGAGCGCTAGGGTTGGCACCTATAAAAAAAACTCTACTGGGAATGTTTCCGTAGCTCTAATGCCAGACATATATTGTTACTTTGTATGTGACGTATTTTGTTCAACGCTTAATAACGATTAAAACGTTGAAAAAAGTGACTACCTCAAATGCCGCCTTTGACCGCCACTATGGTCTAGTAGCTAACCCACCGGTCTTAGACCGCGAGGTTCTAAGTTCGATTTCCAGCGGAGGGTACCATCTTTGAGTACTTGGTTTGGTTTGTTACTTCTTAAGTCCGCCTGGCTGCTACCATCATCTTATCTAAAGTCTGCTTCATAACAACAATGTTAATACGATTAGCATTGTTGTGTCACGACAGTTTAGAGGTAAGATAGCCAGATCCTCAGTCGTTGAGGATTCCGAGTGAAGCGCGCTTCCACCTTTGGCCTTATCGTTACTTACCATCAGCTTACCCATAGAGGATGAAAAAGAGGCATCGTTAATAAATATAAATAATATAAAACAAATCTTTAATGATTATTAGATAACCTGGAGCTACTATAAACCTACTATTACCATTGAATCTAAAGTGCCGCTGACTTCGTTTTGAGATGGTACATCCTTATTAATTGTTGGACCGAAAATTTGCGATGTCATTTCAATTAGGAATACTTGCAAGTTTGTACGATATAATGAGATGTTCGTAAACTGGGCCATGGGAGTGATAGGAAGTTCGTCCTCCGACTATCCAATATTCGAATCATTGAGCCGTCCAATAATACACACAACCAGACAAGGTAGGTATTTCATATAGTCAAAGTGAACATGCTAATAATAGTTACCCTAATACATTTCACGAACTTAGTGTATGTTTATCAATATATTATATCTATCTATTTTCTGTTCTTTTACGTCAATTCCCCTAAGGCTCTGTCAGAATATCAGCGCTGCTTCGTCACTCTGCCCAACCTTGAGGAACGTGGCAGCATATTGCTGAGACAGGGTCCTTGTTGGCCTCACACACACTAACCATCTGTTTTTTTTCTCATATATTTTATTGTTATTTTATAATTTTCATAATGTACGGTGTTATTTTGTTTATAATTTTCTGTTTTAATGTGCTGTATTGTGTGAATCTGTGTGTGAGCGTCAACTAAAAAAATCTTATTCTTATTCTTAGTGCAACTACTTTTCTTATAATAAATTACCTTCGATTTTATCAATCAGTTACATATTTTGGGATCATTTACTTAGTTTTATTACAGTAATAATAAATTTTAATTATATTTGTCAGTTTCGCTCCTGCAAGTTTTTTTTAACACTTTTTATACTTTTATGAGTGTAATAACTTAACTAATATAATAATAAGAAAATATTGCTGAATTTATATGTAAATTGTATAACAGACGGCGAGGCATTTCGTCTTTTTTGTTTCAGTTTCAAGATTTAAAGTTAAATTCTTTTATATGTTTATGGGTATAGGTACTGATCACATAATGCTTGGCTTATTGCCTGCTCAAACCTGACTTTAAGATATTGCACAATGGATGCATTGTGATCTTCCATTCGCCAATCATACTGACCACTTATGCCTTTTACGTAAAGCTCTGTGCACAACCAGTCAATCATAAATTATTTATATGTTGTTTTTTACGACGCGTTGGCCGAGTGACAAAGCAATTCAAACGAGGCGTGAAGAGGCACTGTGTGGGCCGGCAGAGTGAAGGTGTCTGACGCTACGTCTCTTACGCTGCACCAGTTGTTCTCGCGCCTGGTGGTGGAATGGAGTCATTTTCCGGGTTTAAAAAAGTCTTATCATCATCATCATCGGCCTATAAACGTCCCACTGCTGGGCGCTGGCCTCCCACGTGGACAATATTAGCACGTGGGGATATTGGGCCATAACCCACCGCGCTGGCCCTATGCGAGTTGGTGGGTTTTAACGATTGTCATCTTACGACAACAACCGGGACCAACGGCTTAACGTGCCTTCCGAAGCACGGAGGAGCTTGAGATGTTTTTAATTGGTCACCCATCAGGCGACCCAGCATTGAGAAAGTTGCTTAGCGGGCAAGATCGCAAGCCGAACGCGCTAACCGCTGCGCCATCGAGCTCCGTCTGACATTTAAAATTTTGTATAAAAAATTCTTATACACAACATTTTAAATGTCAGACGAAGTGTGCTTCAGATTTTTTAATGCCCGAATTTGTGATCACCAACCTGCCAATCAAAACCCATCAACTGCTGCGATAAGCTTATTTCGAAGATTTAACCTTTGCCCAGAAGTGGGACAATATATTAGTTAATTAATTCTATTTAGGATAGGAGGGGCGGGATACCTATGCCGTATACGATAGAGACGTGTCGTCTCTAAAACAACCAATAAAAAGTCATCTAGCTAATAGGTACAAAAATCAAGAATCTATATTACTTTTCTATATTACGCAATACAACGCTTTAAAATTCAGGTTGTACCTAATCTTCTTGACGTGATATTAACATTTAATACTACTTATTGCTTGCTTGCTATGTTTATTAGGTTTTGATTGAAATTAGTTTGTGTTTGACATCTAAACTTGTTACTGATTTTTATTACCTACATCTACCTACCTATACCATTATTTGCATGACACAGTAGTTAAAAGTGTGGACTTACTATTTTAATGCAACATAATTATAAACCATGTTAGAAGCAAATAAATAATTTTCATTTTCATTTTCAAAATAACTTTAATACTACTCTGCGAATTTGACTTTACATAGAGCCTTGATATTGGGAAGGCTCGTTACTGCGGCGGCTTTTATGTTCGTTGTTTCTATAGTAGACTAGAACTACAAAAAGAACATCCTGTATACCGTTTCACTGCTGGGCAAAGGCCTCCATCATTCAATTCAAGTTATCGCTACGATTGATACGTATTGGCATCAGTAGAACTACAACTTATTGATTTTTTTTTGGGAGACGCACAATGACTGTAAATGACAATAAATGACTGGTCGCACAATCACACAACTAATAAAAGGTCTTACATGAGTAATGCAGGAATCAAGATTTTCATCCTACTTATTCCATACTAATATGCAAGACGCAGCTTTACAATTCACATCAAACCGAAACGGCCGAGCACAATCGGTTTAACGTCGGCTTTAACCGACGAGCCATTTTTGAAATGGCCACTCGCCCCCACAATGAGCGGCGGACGAGCAGATTTATCTTGAAATCTATCCCTATTCGATTGCGTCAAAGAACCATTGTGCCGTAAATGATTACCTACTACAGGTAATACTCGTACGAGCGAATGTACTGCGTGCGGTGATCGGTCGTGTTCAAGTGACTGACACAAGGGTGTAACGAGCGGCGATTCGGTACAGCTTTTGGTGGTTGTTGATTAGTTTTCCTGCAGGTAAACGAATAAGGAAACTGGGTAAAGGAAAGAACGCGGTACACATGAGTGGACTAAAGCGGTTCGAATTGTATCAGTGCTTTATCCTCACCAATGTATGTCTTATACATAAATTTGGATCGGCTATCTATGCTACGAGTATAACCAAAATATGACGGTCAACAAATCAAAAATTGTACAACTCTGAGAGAAATAGTTTTATGTTTATTTAACAAGCACGGCTGAATATAAATAACAGGCTTCTGTTATTCATTTAACTATCATTCAAATCGTTTTAATGAAATATTTAAAAACTCTTGTTGCACACTTTTTATTACCACAATGCATCGCTTGAACTTCATCTCACCTAAAGGGAAGGGACGATAGAAACACACTTTATCCAGAATTAGCAACTACTGAGGCACTAACCGTTGGAACACAATAATGATATTTATCCATAAAAGTTAAAAGATCATTCCTATCACACCATACGGAAACAGGCTATTGAATTAAGGTAGATTAACATTAATTGAGCCTTTTAAGTTCTCTCTCGCTCTTTATATTGTTAGAAATAGAGAGAAGGGTACTACATTTGCAACGCCTAGACAAACCACTCAGGTTTTAAGGCGCCAAGTAGTTTAAGATATATTGTATTCTTTATTCAATAAATAAATAAATAAAATAATAAGAATAAATGAATTTACTGAAGCAGCACAGTCACACGTAAACCATACTCTAAGCGCCAACCTCCATGAAGTATTAATGCCAACCTCATTACGCTTATGTAAAGTAAAGACGATGTTACTTCCAACAGATGTTGGTTATTTCGAAATCATATTGCTATTGATTTCTGAGTAACCTCACGCGCGATTATGGCAGTCACGCCATTCAATTTAGCGGGAGATGCGCGCAGAGATACCGAGGCTAATACCGTATGACATAAATATGACGATTGCATTAATCCTCTGCCAACAAAGGATTACTGAGGGGCTCTATGTTGAAATTGGTATGTTTCAATTAAACTTGAAACGCGTGTAGGTATTTGAATGTTGAGGTCAGAAAGATTATCCCATATTAAATTACGAAATAAACCAGTAGGATATTGTATACATTTGAAAAATGTGTCTGTGTTATGGAGGAATAGACTGAATCACATACTTAAGCTTTGTTGATTGATCAATACGATACAAATACGATAATAAATGAAATAAAAGGATAACAATAAAAAAATATATAAAAAAAACAATATAACCAATAATTAAAAATGATTTACGTACTTACGTACTTTTGTTCTTATACAATATTTATTTTTTAAAACATCATATTCTCTTTTAATTAGGTATTTATAGTATTGGCTAGATATTTCTACTTTTACGTGTAGTCTTCGGCTTTTTCTGTTGACAATACTGTGTTTTTATAAAACTGGATAGGATCAATAAGTGGATGAAGCAATGCTCAACAGATAAGCATAATTATATTGACTGGCGATAGAGATATCACAGCACGTTATTAATAAAATTATTTGTTGTATACTTTAAAGTCATTAAGTCGATCAATATAGCTTATTTAAGTGATTATTTGCTTATTTGTTTTTATAAGGAATAACAATACAGCTTATATTAGTAATAATGTTACAATATTTTGCAGTGTCTTCTAAAGCCAACTACAGTTTATATGTACCTACATAATGTGCAGTTGGATGTACAATTTCTGCCCTAAAGCGAATCTGTCTTAAAGCGAATCTGTCGTAAAGCGAACAATCGAGTTTATCCACGTTAAGTTAAATAATCTTAATCAAGTTAGCCTGACGATAATTCAAAAACCGCTTTATAAATGAGATCTCGTTTTACTAAAATGTTCACACTGCCAAAAATATTGACCAGAGTTACATTGATTGAACACATTCTACCAACAATTTGATGAAGCAGACCGAATCTATCATTACTAATAGTAATCCTTTTAGAAAAGATTGATTACAGCGCTCAATCTAGCACTTGAACTAAATGGAAAATTGATCTGATTTAAAAGTACCTTTTTAGTGAGAGCTGCAGATTGAATAATCATTACCCAAAACATTTTCAAGAATGAAGTACAATGATACAACATTACCTACCTCAGAGGTCCATGGTTCGATTCCCAGCAGCTAGGGAACTGCAGCACAAGTCAGATGCCTTTTCCTAGTTTTTGATGCTAATCAAATTTATATATATTCTATTCTGTTAGGTACCATTAGGTTTGGTTGATGGTAATGCTTGCTTAATACACGATACACCCAGCAGTGAACCTATTGACTGTTGATTATAAAAGCTTGTTAAAGCTAACATCTGCTTTCACCCAAACTATTTACCAGCGTACTCGAAGAAGTATTTCGGAAAGTCAACCTCATGGGCGGTTAAGGGTATCGGATTTGCCGGTGACATTGTCCTTTTCGCTCCGTCAGCTCTGGAACTACAAACGATGATTCAAGAACTAAGTACGTCAAGTTTCGAGGTGGGACTTACAATGAATAGGTCAAAAACTCAATGACCAACATCTCAAAACGCAGGGTTGAGATAGATGGGCAAGAGATACACTATGTTTATTTATATAATATTTTATAGTAGGTAGGTATCTGTATTGTCAGTTTATGAAATTTATTTTTCACTCCTCTTGCTCCAAAAGACCGTCATTGTAGCGTTCCAGACTCGGACCAAAATATTTGGTCCGAGGTTCCAGAGCGAGGCTAAAATAGCTTTTCTTGCCCTAGGGGAAAAAATATATTTTTTTTAAATTTTTGACTGTCACATGACAATGAGCCTACAAAAACGAAAAAGTCTTTAGTCATAAGTAGAATAATCATGAATAAAGACTCGACTTATTACTGTTTACTTAAATCAACAACTTTTTTGAGATAGATATTATTAAAATTTATGGTAAAATTAGTAATCATTTGAAATTGAATTGAAATTGAAATTGGAAAACGTTTATTGACATCACACAACAAGCACACAAATGAACAATTTGAATCTATGGACAACACAGACCACGCCCACACAGTCCAAGCTTCAGCAAGAAACAACTGCACAGCCTGCACATGTGCTTAGGTGGTGAGCCGTTAGCCCGTTAGTCGCTTTTACGACACCCAAGGGAAGAGAGGGGTTGGTAGTATTATAATAATGACCCCATCGCCGCTCTATGCTGTTGGATGTATATGCAGTCATTAGTCCGTTAGTCGCCTTTTAGGACACCCAAGGGAAGGAAGGGGTTGGTAGTATTATTTTGATGAGCCCATCGCCGCTCTATGCTGTTGGATTTATGTGCAGTATTTATTTAGTCCGTTAGTCGCCTTTTACGACACCGAAGGGAAGAGAGAGGTTATGATGAGCTCATTGCCGCTCTATGCTGTTGAATGTATGTGCAGTCTTTAGTCCGTTAGTCGCCTTTTACAACACCCTAGGGAAGAAAGGGGTTGGTAGTGAGCCCATCGCCGCTCTATGCTGTTGGATGTATGTGCAGTATTTAGTCCGTTAGTCGCTTTTACGACACCCAAGGGAAGAGAGGTGTTGGTAGTATTATAATAATAAGCCCATCGCCGCTCTATGCTGTTGGATGTATGTGCAGTCATTAGTCCCTTAGTCGCCTTTTAGGACACCCAAGGGAAGGAAGGGGTTGGTAGTATTATTTTGATGAGCTCATCGCCGCTCTATGCTGTAGGATGTATGTGCAGTCTTTAGTCCGTTAGTCGCCTTTTACGACACCAAAGGGAGGAGATGGAAAGACTGTACATACTATCCAACAGCATAGAGCGGCGATGGGCTCATCAATATAATACTACCAACCCCTCTCTTCCCTTGGGTGTCGTAAAAACCACTAACGGGTTAATTTTTAATAAAATAAACAAATTCATATTGTATTAAGTAGATTGCTTTATTTTCTCGCATTCGTAGTGAAAAGCAGAGTGTAACACACGGCGCTAAAAACCCATTATAACTCGGTTTCTATTTACTCCCTCGCTAAATGATGGGTCATTTTAGCCCCTTGTATAACAATCTACTTTTTATATTAAGTATTTTAATTCTATTTTTTATTTTATATTTGTTGGTTTCTGGTGCACTGCTTGTCGTTCTTTTTCTGTTGTCCTATACCGCAAAGGTTGTCTCGAAGAGATAAGACCGCTTTCGCCCACATTCGTTTTAATATGCTCATTTTATGTTTTCTGTATTTTTGTGTGTGCAATAAAGCGTTTTATCTATCTATCTATCTATGTATGTCGATGAGTACGTCTACTTAGGCAAGTTATTTGCATTTAAAAACAGGCAAGAGAAGGAAAAAGCTACTGGTCCATGAAAACGCAGCTGGAGGGAGATCTTCCCATCTCCCTGAAGCGCAAACTAATTAACATGTGCATCTTGCCCATCCTAACCTACGGCACATGAGTAAAGAAACGGAACAGAGACAAAGCTTTATACAACGCGCCGTCGTGAGTCTCTCCGTTTGTCCACTGGCCGAGCGAGCGTAAATATTGTGGTAAACTGGTTTTATCCAGTGGCGGCGCATACGCGACGCAGCGGGTAGTGGACACGCACACATGCGGAGTATGCTTGTAGTAGTTGACCCCCAAGGGACCGTTTGTTATAAGCTTTGTCTCTGTTCCGTTTCTTTACTCATGTGCCTACGGTGCTCAGACCTGGTCACTGACCGATTCGCAGAAGTTTCGCCTTGGGGTTTGCCAACGAGCATTGATTATGGAGCGCAGCATCTTGGAGGCAGAAAGCCTCAAAGATAAAACCTTAGCACTTAAGTTCAACTTAGAGCTAAGCAACAAATTCGCAGAACTAGAAGACAAGGTAAACATACATGATAGTTGGGGTCAAACAACAAAAATAATCAAAGATGTGGGAATCCGTATACTGGGCAGAAGGAAACACCAAAAAAGAAAAAAGTGGTGGACTGAGAAATGCGAAACAACAATGGAGAAGAAATGGCAACCTTGACTACTAGCGGAACAAAATACCAATTAGAATGATAAGCACAAGGAGGCAAGACGAGAGTTCAGGAAACTAGTAAGGAAAGCAAAAAGAGAACATCTGACTGAAGTATTACGCAATATGGAACTATTGTTGAAAGCGAAAGACTCCAGCAAGTTTCATCAAGAACTCAGTACTAAAAGAAAGGCATACCAACTAGTAACCCAACTCTTAGAAGCGGAAGATGGAAGCCTGGTGTTGGATCCTGAAAAACAAGATAATGTGGCGCCGATACTTTCAAGAACTTCTTAACTGCCCACAGATTGCTAGCTCTACATTCACAAACCTAAGCATCACTCGGGATCATGACCAACACGAGGACCCGCCAACGTTTGATGAGGTACGCAAAGCTATCTTGAGGCTTAAAAATTATAAGTCCACAGGCATAGATAACATAGCGGGAGAATTGTGGAAATATGGAGGCATAGCATTGCAATCCCGATTACACAAAATGACCTGCAAGATTTGGGAAGAAGAAGAGCAGCCCAAGGAATGGTACGTGGGCATCATCTGCCTCATACACAAGAAGGGAAGTAGAAAGAAGTGCGAAAACTATAGAGGGATTGCGCTTCTCCCAACTGCCTACAAAGTACTCTCATATGTGCTCCTGGGCCGTCTCGAACCATACGTTAAGAAAATACTTGGCGACTAATAGTGTGGATTCCGCAAGAACCGCAGCACAGTAGATCAGATGTTACTATTGAAACAGATTATGGAAAAACGGTGGAAGTTTGCCCAAAGCGTTCATTGCCTATTTGTGGACTTCAAAAAAGCATATGACAGTATGTGACCGAGAAGTGCTTTACCAGATTTCAACATTCTTTCAGATACTAGTCAAGCTTGTCAAACTCATCAGAACAGCCACGAGTTCGAGCAAAATGCGGGTAAGAGTTGGCGGTGATCTGACCGAGGAGTTTGAAGTGGTGACTGGACTGAAGCAAGGAGATGCTCTGTTACCTATTTTGTTCAACCTGGCTCTGGAGTACGTCATCCGAAATGTTTTACTGATTGACGGAGGATTAGAGTTGAATGGAAAACACAAAATCATAGGGTATGCTGATGATCTTGCAAGACTTGGACAGAGAAAAGAAGAGGTCACGTGTATGGCGCAGGTCCTAGAGGAGGAAGGAAAGCAAGTAGGTCTCAGAATCAATCGGGAGAAGTCTGAATACCTTCACATGAAGAGATACAAAGACCGAAAATCCAAACGAGAGGAACTTCATGTGAATGGCACAACCTACAAAGGTGTGGAAAATTTTAAATATCTTGGGTGCACTATTACCGATACTAATCAAAGGGAAGATGAAATTGATATCCGCACAATCAACACACTAAGATGCTCCGCATCTCTTCACAAGGTATTGGTGTCCAAATTGATAAGCCGAAACACTAAAATACAGGTCTATAAAACCGTCATCAGACCAATTTTAATGTACGGGTGTGAAACATGGACACTTACGCTAAAGGAAGAAATTAAGCTCTTAGTAGCAGAGCGAAAGATTCTACGAAGGATTCTGGGACCAACAAGAGGAGAGGACGGGGAGTGGAGGCAAAGACACAACCTGGAGATAGAAGAGCTGGTAGCCGAACCAAGCATCATTGGAGAAACAAAAGCTGCCCGACTTCGCTGGCTTGGTCACGTTGAAAGGATGGGTCAGGATCGTGCTGCAAAAAGAGCATATCTTGGGCGACCAACTGGACGTCGCCCGGTGGGTCGCCCCAGGTATCGCTGGAAAGATGAGGTCGCTAAAGATCTGATAAAGCTTGACGTGCCCAACTGGTCCAACCTGGCACAAAATAGGAAAGAATGGCGCAATTTGTTGTCGGAGGCCAAGATCCACTTCGGGTCGCTGAGCCAGCGAAGTAAGTAAGTAAGTAAGCATCTTGGAGGTAGAACGAAATGACAGAGTGCGTAATAGTACCCTGCGCTCTACAACAGGCTTAACGCGAAAAAGGGATCGGGCTGATCACGTTAGCCGCATGCATACCGACCGCTAGGCAAGGGTCACTACTCATTGAGTTCTTCGAGATGGACGACGCCGCCGAGGTCGGTCCAGAAAGAGGTAGCGAGACGATCTCTACGCACACCAAACTGACTGCCATGAGATGGCTCAGGATAGAGATAAATAAAGGCACTTGGGGGAGGTCTTTGCCCAGCAGTGGGATAGTATAGGCTAGCAAAAAAAAGCTAACATCGCTTTATCTGAGTCCATCGCCATCGCAAGAGAAGTAAGTATAAAAGTTCATCATTAGTCCATTAATGTTTCCAGGCGAAGTACGCTTTCACCCACGTTTACCACCAAGTGATGGATGCCCTCCAGACGCACATGAAGCTGTGAAATGCAGCTACAGATAAACTTAGCCAGTACAAAGTTTTAGGCTGACATGCTAAAGAAAAAAAAAACAAGAAACGATACATACAATATAATCACGACTATTAACCCCCAAGGGTAAGCCAGAGACTAGGCAATGAGAACAGCAAAGCAGTCCACTACCATAGTCCACTTTTCACCAAATAAGAACTGCACATGTGATCAGCGTGATAGGTGGTGAGCCCATCGCCGCTCTTTGCTGATGGATGTATGTGCAGTTTAGTCCGTTAGTCGCCTTTTACGACATGTCCATGTCTACAGCTTCCTCATTCGACATAGAGAAATTCTAAGCATGCACAACAAATAAATTGAAGTCTGTTATTTTGTCGAAGGCAATTGAACATTGTGAATGAGCCGTGTGGTATACCGCGTCGGTTACGTATTATATTGACAAATTTTATAATACCGAATTTCATAAGACCTATGAACGGAAGGCCGAATTTTAAAATGCCGAAAGTTAAAAATCCCGAAAGTTCCAAATCTCGAAAGTACAAAGTCACGAATGTTCAAATCCCGAATGTTCAAAATCCCGTAGATTTTTATACCTACCAGTTGATATGCCGAAGTTTAAAATCCCTAAAGTTAGATTAACCGTGTTTTTACAATGTAACTTCAATTTCTAACCTATCACTTGACCTAACAGGAGTAGGGCAGAGTATTTCTGTTGTCTCATAAACAAAACTTCGAAATTCAAGACAATCGCGAAGCGCTGCGTAGCAATAATAATTGTCTTAAAGGAGAACCGGCACTTTCCATAGAAGAAATGCTTATTTTGTATACAATTGAATTTGGTCATAAAGTAAAGCTATAATTATTTGCTACCTAAACCAAGTATTGTCTTATTTTTATCGAATCGCGGATATGAGTTAATAAGTTATTAATATTTTTTAATATAAAAACACTGAGTCTTAAAATGGCAGACATGTTACTTTAAAAATGTCTAACATGGCTGCATAAACTATAATTCTTTTGCTTTAAAAAAAGTGAAATGTCAATAATGCTGTCAAGTAATGTTTGATATAACAGCTAGCGGCTGTACAACTCTCAGAACAATAACTAAAACTAGTTATTAGTTAGTTATTGTTCTGAGGTACAACTGTCATTTGTTGACAGATATTGCCAGATAGATAATGAATTACAGATTAAAAAATTAAAAAAGTATACAACTTAAGCATAAAACGCCGGGTCTCCTTTCTAACTTATCACGTGACCTACAGGTGTAGGGCAGCTAGTGTTTCTGATGTGTAATAAAAATACATAAACATATTATTATTCAAAATACCGAATTTTATAAGGTCTTTTGAAATTCGGTATTTTGAATTTTCGGAATTTTGAACTTTCGGTACTTATTTCGAACTTTCGAGATTTTGAACTTTCGGTTATTTGAAAATCGACATATTAAACTTCGGTATATCGGGCATAGCTATTTCATACATTCGGTAATTTGATTTTCGATGTTTTAAACGTATAGTGCGACATAAAAGAGTAGAAATTAAATAATCCAGAACTAAATTCACTCATTTTTTGGCAACATTGATTATCTGTCATTAATGTCAAGTGGTTGTTCAACTCTGTCCGTGGTTACGATATAAATTGTTGTTTTAGTGATATTTCTACATTCCTGGATTTAAAACACTGATAACATGATTATGACCATCCGTGGCAGTTCTCGTAACATAATATATAAGGTTTTTTTTGCGAAGTTTGGCAGAATTTCAATACGGAACTTTGTTACGTAATCTGGAGGATATTTACCAATATTTACCAACGTACAGCAGATTATACTGGTAAGTAAGTTATAAAAGATGTTGAAAGTATAATTATCTAAAATATGCCTATGCGCAATCGGCTAAATTCAGTGAAAATAATCAGTATTTTTAAATATTTTTAAAAGTTTTGGGGTTATGATATTACAAACAAAAATGTTGGTTATTATAGTTCGACTCGAGAATCTTGAACTTTTGAATTTATTGGGACATTTTATCAAGTGTTAAGGGGTAGAATGTGGTAAGTATAGTAAGTTATGTGGGTTGGCTTTTAAATCGAGTCGCCTGAATTTGAAGAAACTAACACTGTGGGGGGGTCTTAGGGGTTCTTAAATAAAGGTTTTTTAACATTTTAGCTGCCGCTGTTGCGTTTAAATATTTAAAAAACCACTTGAAAGTTTTGCCAAAATCGGCTATAATCACGAAAAATTACACGTTTTTAGGTAATACAATACCATATTAACAGAACCGAAGTGTGGGGACGGGGGGGGGGGGGGGGGGGGGCTCGGGGGGCGAAGCCCCCCGCCATGAAAAAAATCTAAAGAGTTAATTAGGTTAGGTTAGTAAGTATGTTGACCAAAACGCGCGAGCCGAGCGAGCGAAGCGAGCGTGCCGCGGGAGTGGCCGGCGAAGCGCCAGAAATGAGGTTTTTGTAAATTTCCATATTTTTAAAAAAGAAACATAACTTAAAAATTACTTGTCTGCGGCAGGAGGGGTAAATGGGGGCGTACTCCTCCCCCCCACTCCTTACCTTCACCCCCCCCACCCCGATTCAGGCGACTCGATTCAAAAGTTTTACCAATTATGTTTATAACTCAGTCCATGGGACTGAACAATTTTGGTTTTGTTATTTTTTATGCATATATGTTTTTATTGTTCTAGGTGTGTCTGAAAGTACTGTGCGGAGAATAGCTAAACAAGGCTCCGAAAATGGAGGAAAATTTTCGACTCCCGCTAAACACAGAAAGGGTCGACTTGCAAAGGAACTCGATGACTTTGATATGTGTGCAATCCGTCAGAAAATGATTTTTTTTAAACTGTAAAAAAAGAAGTACCAACAATATGCAAATTAATAGCTCAATTAAGGCAACTTATTTGATATGATGGAAGCCGCGAGCATTTGCGAAACTTGAAGAGTATCTGGACTTTAATTTATTAGTTTTATATCTAAATAAAAATAAGTTATATGTACAATGGCTGTTTTCATTAAGTACTACATACAAACTACTCAAATTAATTATTTTAACGACCTCCTTATCTGAGAGGCGAGCACCCCGGACTTGGCTTCGCCATCTCTGAGGTCCCGGGTTCGATTCCCGGTTGGGTTAATGTAGAAAACCAATTTTTTATATTGTCTCGGATCTGGGTGTTGTGGTACGTCGTTGTTTCTGATTTCTATAACATAAGTGCCTTAGCTACTTCCTTTATATCAGAGCAATGTGTAAGTGATGTTTTCCAATTATATAAAAATATTAAATAAAAACAAGTATCAAGACCAATTTGCTCGACCTATCAGGGTTGCTATGTTAACGACAACAGCGCCCTCATTTAATTTCTACTCTTTTATGTCGCACTGTACCTTTCGATCACGTATTACACACATTATTACTGTCCAAGCTCTATACATAATGGCATTAGAGGTACGACTTATAAGCTATTAGAAAGCTATCTTAATAACCGAAAACAGTATACAGCTATAACAAAATTATGTAGGAAAACTAAAACTAAAAAAGAGTACCTATCGTCATGTAGAGTTGTAGAGTCGGGTTCCTCAAGG
Source organism: Scoparia ambigualis (assembly GCA_963921215.1). Lineage (NCBI taxonomy): Eukaryota > Metazoa > Arthropoda > Insecta > Lepidoptera > Crambidae > Scoparia > Scoparia ambigualis. The sequence goes on along the minus strand of OY992511.1, from coordinate 7,083,739 downwards.
AAGCATTATAGGGCCCTTGCCGTTCAATAAAATGACCTTCCAAAATCAATTGACTATCCTATAATATTATTTGCAGATGACAGTACAGCGTTAATTAAATGTAATAATATATTGGCATATGAAAATAAATTAATAACCTATTACTTAATCTCAAAAAAAAAACAGAGCACTTTCGGCAAAATACTTCCATCCCGAATGTAACGCTCAAGTGGCGGGAAGAAACTAAAGAAACTGTTGCAATAACCAAATTTCTTGGATTGTTAATTGATTACCAAACTAACTGGAAGCCCCATACAGTGAATCTGTGTAGTAGAATAAACAGTTTCATTTTTGCTCTAAGTAAGCTCTATAAAGTTACCAGCGCGGGAATTGTAATAACGGCTTACCGTGGTCATGTAGAGTGTATTATGCGATACGGAATCATCTTCTAGGGTAATTCGACAAATAATTATACTATTTAAGACCCAGAAGAGATGTATCAGAATTATGAAAGGGCTCAAATCAACTGATAGCTGTAAGCCATTCTTTAAACAAATGAACATACTAACCTTACCGTGCTTGTATATGAAGTAGCATTATATGTATATCATAATAAACATCGGTATGTTACTTTTTCCGAGAGAAACAGTGAAAGAAATTACAGACACGGAAATAGAATATGCGCAGTATCTTGCTGAACCGGACTATTCAATGGTAGCTTGTTTGGTATGGCACATAGAATATTCAACAAATTTCCAGATGGATTGAAGACTCTGCCAGTGAAGTCTTTTAAAAAACGTCTATCATTATTGCTCAACGATAAATCATACTACTCGGTTACAAAATTTCTAAATAACAAAGCCTTGTAGTTAGACATTTACTTAGTTTTAGAGTTTATAATTATTTATAAGTCTTAAATTTATTTATTAGTTATAAATTTGTAAGTGGACATGTTTAATTTTAGATTTTCATAATTGTTTTTTTTTTATTCGTAATTATTTTGTATTTGGACAATTCATTGTGTAATTAATTATTATTATTAGATTTTTTGTATGCCAAATAATTAGATATTTGTATGCCTTGACGAAGGTGGAAATGTAGTGAAACTAAAATAAGTTTAACACCTATGATATTGTAACTAACCTGCATTTCACAAATAAATACTATTCTATTCTATTCTATTCTTGGTAATTTAGAACTGATATTATTTTCCATTATCGATTTACTATCAAAATGTACCTACGCGGGATTAGGACAAAAGCTGTTGGTATAATTCTATATTAAGTAATAATTTTGATATAATTGGTCTCTGTGAAACGATTCTCTTAAAAAACAACTCACATTGATTTTCAGTTGTTTGTGTGCAAGCTTCGATCAACAATACCAACTAGATGTCAGGTCAGCGCAATGTAAACACGTTCACAATGCCGCAATGTGTACCTATTTAAAAGTTGCAAAAATATAGCCCGAAAAAGCAATTTAACGGCCGGAGTACTTTCGATAAGTACATGTAGAATAAATATTTTAAGCTTTTTACTAACAAATAATATTAAATCTTGAACACAATTAGGTACTGATTTTAACCCACGCTACAAATGTTTGGCCAACGTTGACCAATAGACGTGCCAACATTTGTGTAACAGAACAGTGTATGCTATGCTAGAAGCTTTGTGCTTACAAGATTAATATTGTGACTTAATTACTGGGTGCCATGGTTGTTTTTAGGTAGAACTTAAAACTGTTTTATAACTTTTGTCTCAGTTCGTTAGTAAATTAATATAGCTATATATTCACGTGGACTGAATTTAGCTTTGATTTTGTACGTGACGCGTTGGTATTGTTGATCGAAGTGTGCGAGCCATAGACGCGTAGGTAGACAGAGGATTCTCGGTCTACGCATGGACGTAATATTACGTCCATGGTGCGAGCTGACTCAAAGACTGTCAATAATGCAGAGGCCACAGTAATCTGATGTACGCTGATGACGACCACAAGGTACTCAGGACGTATAGTTTTTTTTTATATAAGAAGGAGGCAAACGAGCAGAAGGGGGGGGGGGGGAAGGGGCCTCCGGAACTCTCACCAAGTGCCATTATTTCACGCCGGATATTAGTGAGAGGGTGGTATTACTCCGGGCGGGCCGGCCCAATGTGTGCTGCAACGCAGCGACCCACTCAGTCAGTGTTACTCATTTAGCACCACCCAGGGGTCACGTGTAAACCTACGGACGCGAGTAACTTTAACCCCCAACAAATAGTGGGTTGATGGGTAAAATAAAAACAGTGTGGATAAGTTTGTTGTTCTTAAATCGTGCATCAACTTACCCTAGTTTAACTCTGATATTCTTAACTAACATCAGCGGCGTTGCATAAGCCAACTTGTATTATTCCAGAGCTCCAGCTGCTATCCATCTTATGTTAACTCCGTTTCTTCAGACGCAACTTTTTAAAAATAAAGCGTAGGTACTAAGTGATGTTGTTGTTAGAGCTTCGAACGAAACGCATTAATTCATGGCAAGTGCATAACTGTGTCGCGTAGCGGTGAAAGAATACTACCACCCCCTCTCTTCTCTTGGGTGTCGTAAAAGGCGACTAACGGACTAAAGACTGCACATACATCCAACAGCATAGTGCGACTATGGGCTCACTACCTGTCACGCTGAGCATATGAGCAGTCGTTATTTAGTGAAAAATGGACTAAGGCAAATGACCTTTGGATTGCCGGTCCACTGCTCTAACCGCTGAGCTACCGAGACCCCAGAATACTCGCTGGTCCATTCGAGCTTCCTGAGACTGGTTGATTTTTTTCTAGTAAACATTTTATCCTATATCTATATAGCATTGTGAATGCAAAATTTCAAAAAATAAAGATATTAATAAGCAATTATGTCTTTATCGATTGTTAAAAACTTGCAATAGTATTTCGTTCAACTATGAGGGTAGACTTCACAGTGACGTAATACCGCTGGCGTGCAGCGTAAATCAAACTACTAGGAAAAATTCAGCGAGTCTTCTGGGGTCTCGGAAGCTCAGCGGTTAGAGCAGTGGACCGGCAATCCAAAGGTCGTGGGTTCGAATCCCATTCGAGCTTCCTGAGATTGGTTGATTTTTTTCTAGTAAACATTTTATCCTATATCTATATAGCATTGTGAATGCAAAATTTCAAAAAATAAAGATATTTATAAGCAATTACGTCTTTATCGATTGTTAAATACTTGCAATAGTATTTCTTTCGACTGTAAGGGTGGACTTAACAGTGACGTAATACTGCTGGCTTGCAGCGTAAATCAAACTACTAGGAAAAATTCAGCGTGTCTTCTGGGGTCTCGGTAGATCAGCGGTTAGAGCAGTGAACCGGCAATCCAAAGGTCGTGGGTTCGAATCTCATTCGAGCTTCCTGAGATTGGTTGATTTTTTTCTAGTAAACATTTTATCCTATATCTATATAGCATTGTGAATGCAAAATTTCAAAAAATAAAGATATTTATAAGCAATTACGTCTTTATCGATTGTTAAATACTTGCAATAGTATTTCTTTCGACTGTAAGGGTGGACTTAACAGTGACGTAATACTGCTGGCTTGCAGCGTAAATCAAACTACTAGGAAAAATTCAGCGTGTCTTCTGGGGTCTCGGTAGCTCAGCGGTTAGAGCAGTGAACCGGCAATCCAAAGGTCGTGGGTTCGAATCTCTTTCGAGCTTCCTGAGACTGGTTGATTTTTTTTCTAGTAAAGATTTTATCCTATATTTATACCTATAGCATTGTAAATGCAAAATTTCAAAAAATAAAGTCTTTAGATCTCTTAAAACCCCCAACCCGCGTGGCCAGAGTGGAGCGTACATACGTTGTCATGAGGTTATCATTTGAAGGGTTTGGGTGTCGTCAAAGACACTAACGGAGTAAAGACTGCACATAAATCCAACAGCATAGGGCGGCGATGGTCTGACCACCTGTCACGCTGCGCCCAGCATGACGTGCAGTCACTTTTTGGTGAAAAGTAGAGGATGGTAGAGAACTGCTTTTGCTGTCATCCTTGCCTAGTCTCTGACTAACCCTTCGGGGATAACTCAGCATTGCCAAAGTTGTTTCACTGGCATGATCGCAAATTAACCGAACGTCTGAAGAAGAAGTATGTCTATAAACAAATCACTGTTATTTCAATGCGCAGACATCTAGTTCCACTCGCATTTTTACTATTTTTGAAAGAAAAACGCCATTGTTGTTATTTCCACTACGCCAAATCTATTTGGTGAAAAGGAAAAAAGTTAAATATGGAGACGCTAAATGATTTAAAATTCATTTAACTTACTATTGCATTAGCACATCTGCAGACACAATATATTCCCTTAGGATGGCTTAGTATTAAAGAGTATTGTGACATTACACCAAAACAGGAATGTTTCATTGAGTATTACGAAAAACAACGGCTCAAAAACAGTATGTGTTCATTGATAAGCTGTCATGGTGAAAACCACCGTACTATCAATGCCATTGAAAGTTGGCACAGGAAAATTAATAAAGTTCTGGGCACAACCAATAATTCGCTATTTTAGGTCATTTCCGAATTAAAAAATTAAGCTCAAAAAATGATTTTAAAATTGAACGAGTCCGACGGTGTGTGGAGCCGCCAAAAAGATAAAGAAAACAAATAAATATTAAAGATAAAAAGATTTCCATATGACTTTGAAAAGGGCGATAAAGAATGTTTAAATGAGTTTAGAGCGGTTACCTTCGTAAATGGTGGGGCGAGTTACAAAGATGAAAATTGTTGCTGTTGTTATATGAGAGAGAAGAGAATACTGTACAATGTATTAACCGATGTCTTGTAGGAGTTAATTTTTTTTTCGTGGAATTTGTTATTCATCAATCTGTTATCATTATTAAATACAAGCGAATGCACATTTTTATTATTTTTTACCTCTTGTATCAGTAATCCGATTATTTAGTCCAATGATCGGACTGATGAGACTTTATAGTCTCATTAGTATGATTATCGGTCTACGGGTTTTTAAAATATCAATTATCATAAACATTTGTGATATTTTACTAATTGCTAACGAAATGCGAATTTGTACCAACCTTTAGATTGTACAAACTAAGAAAATCACCAATTGCTATATCAAAAAAAATATAATTAAAAACATTCGTTAACATTTTATATAAATGATAACGAATTATAATTGTACCAACCTATAAATTGTACAAATTAAGAAAATGCACCAATTGCTATCTTACCAAAAACCAGCAAAAGCAATAATTTTATACAAGTTGAGAGTATTTCTAAACTTAGAATGTATGAATTGCTAAATCAGAAATAGAATACTTTGTACGAAATGCGAATCTGCACCAACCCCGCTACACTCTTTTTTGAGTGTGGCGGGTTGGTCTTACTGACACTAGATATTTACGACTTGACGACTTCTGTGGTCGAGCGGTTAGTACGCCGGGCCTGGCGTCGCGCCATCTGAGGTCCCGCGTTCAATTCCCGGTCATGTCAATTTAGAGAAAAACTTTTTCTTAATTGATTTCGGGTCTGGTTGTTTTTTTCTATGTTTATGTTTATTTATCCGTTATCTTACCATATTATCGAGTTTCAAAAGAATACTCATCTTGGTGTAGATATATTGAATTTGCACAAAGAAATGACAATAATTTGTATAAGAACATTTTTTATTGAATTTAGCCGTAGTACAGTATACAAAAACAGGTCTACTCAAGCGTTACTTTATTGTTGTAGCAGTCTTACGGAAGCTTGCACTAAAATGTTAAATCTAGATTAAACATTATTCACCTTTTATTATGATTGTACTACTGTCTGTCTGTTATAAAATAAGTAAAAGTAGGACGGACGTGACGTTATAATCGTTTACGCTCAGAATGCCAACTTCGCAAAATGCCAACCGCTCGCAAATAGCCAACTTCGCAAAACGTCAACTTCGCGAAATGCCAACTTCGCGAAAGGCCAACTTCGCGAAATGCCAATTTCGCGAAATGTCAACTTACAATTATAATTAAATGCAGGAGCAGTGAATGCTACCCCAAAAAATTAAAAGATCCTTAAACAATATCGTAATATCTTTATTTGTTACTACATAAAAATGCCATGTATTTATTAATAATGTATTTATTTTAATCTTACCAACCCTTAGATTAAAACAAAAAGGGAAGATACGGCATGCTCCTACTTGTAGTCATTCAAAATATAGTCCTACTCAACTACCTAAGCAAACACTCACACACGCACACCTATAAAGTGTAAATCGAGCGAACGAGACAAAGCGGTAAGTTTCAACGTCAGCGCGAGGGAGTCAGCGAGTAGCGCGTTGACGTCTCGGTCGCTTCGCAACAGACGAGTACGTACGACCGATTCCGACGCCACTGCGGAGTAGCGTCTTTCTCTTTTTCACACAGTGTGCGATGTAGCCTGTACGCTCGGCAAATTGTGACTGAAGTGAAATTGTGCCTTTAGGCCTAATTTTGGCGGCTCACTCACGAGACGCCAATGCCGTATCTTCCCTTTTTGTTTTAATCTAAGTACCAACCATAAATATCTTCCTTTTGACCAGTTAGATCTGTTTGACAGGATGACGAATAGGAACAGATTTGTAGTGTGACCAGTAGCTACAAAATTACAACGTGTTCTAGTAGAAATAAATCAACTTGTGACGGGTTGAAACAAATAATACTGCTTTTAGCGGTATGACCGGTTAGAACAAAATGTTGGTGTGACGAGTTGATGCCTCAATAATTGATGATTGCGATGCGATATTGTATATGGATTTTTTAATTATTTTTATTATGTGGAAGCATTCACTGCTCCTGAATTTCATTATAATTGTAAGTTGGCATTTCGCGAAGTTGGCATTTCGCGAAGTTGGCGTTTTGCGAAGTTGGCATTATGAGAAGTTGGCTATTTGCGAGCGGTTGGCATTTTGCGAAGTTGGCATTCTGAGCGTAAACGGTTATAATAAGCAGGATTTAGTTAGATCTAGATTCAAACTTTTCGTGCAAAAAGCATTTAACCCGTGAGAAGGCGCGCCTAATTTTCTTACACGAGGAGGCGCGCGCGAGCAAATTGCTCACACAATCATAAATGTTCATATTTTTAGTTTTTCTATATTTATTGGCTTATAATGTATTTAAATAAATAACACAAGGTTTGGTAAGTAAGAAAACAAGTATTTTAATCAAAACTATTAAACATAATAGCAACTTTTAACGCAAATTACAAAACAACCTAGTATTAATTAAATTTTTTGGCACGTTTCATAAAAATCACAATAAAAACTGTTACATAACAAAAACTAAAAAGTGTTATTCATCCATTAAATCTACACTAATGTGCCTCTCGAAACATACTGAACACATGTATTTTACATGGTCGGTGCAAAGTAATTGCTGAGGCGCGTGATGAGCAAATTGCCGCACGTTGGTACACGGCCTCCACAAACGCCTTGCTGCGCGGTCGCAACGCCACTGAGCGGATCGAGAATTGCGTCAGGAGAGAGGGGGTGAATATTTAGGAAGGTACTTAAGTGCTTGAATTGGTGTGGCAAGGGAAAGACAAAAAATTTTTGAATTAAATTTATGTGTGAGCAAATTGCTCATAGCGCGCCTTCTCACGGGTTAAAGACAGTTGCACAAATCAGCTTAAAGTATTTATTACGTTTTGAGTGTCATTATTATTACGTTTTAGATGTTAATCAGGTACGCGTATGGAATTTATCTTTTATACTTTTTAATTGAATAATTTAATGTATGCGGCGTAGTGCCACTAACTTTTGTTTTAAAACAATACCTTATTGATTTTTTAAGATTTTTATAGTATTGTAAATAAACTTTAAGAGCGTTTGGGCTCTTGAAGTTTATTTAGTTCTTAAAAAATGGCATTACGCGGCCAGCCGGCGCGGCCAGATGCCATTCCGTATCAAACACCATCCTCTACACAAAACACGTGTGGCCGCGGCGACAAGTGCGCGCACGCACACTGATCGCTTTCATACCAAATGGTGGACCTCGTTGGTCACTCGTGGGTCGCGATATTCCTGCAGGCCACGTAATACTCTGGGGCTCTAAAGGTAAAAAATTACATGCCATGGAGCTGGTTTACAAAAATATAAAAATATCTACCCACTGCTTATTCATTGTTAACTGTAAAGAACAACAATAACCAAAGCTGTGGAGAAATCAACCAAAATCCTTACTGTTCTTATTAATTTTGTGTTTAATCCGTTCAGTATAAGTTGCGACTCAGATTTTTGGACCTCGTTGGTCGCTCGTGGGTCGCGATATTCCTGCAGGCCGCGTAATACTCTGGGGCTCTAAAGGTAAAAAATTACATGCCATGGAGCTGGTTTACAAAAATATAAAAATATCTACCCACTGCTTATTCATTGTTAACTGTAAAGAACAACAATAACCAAAGCTGTGGAGAAATCAACCAAAATCCTTACTGTTCTTATTAATTTTGTGTTTAATCCGTTCAGTATAAGTTGCGACTCAGATTTTTGGACCTCGTTGGTCGCTCGTGGGTCGCGATATTCCTGCAGGCCGCGTAATACTCTGGGGCTCTAAAGGTAAAAAATTACATGCCATGGAGCTGGTTTACAAAAATATAAAAATATCTACCCACTGCTTATTCATTGTTAACTGTAAAGAACAACAATAACCAAAGCTGTGGAGAAATCAACCAAAATCCTTACTGTTCTTATTAGTTTTGTGTTTAATCCGTTCAGTGTAAGTTGCGACTCAGATTTTTGGACCTCGTTGGTCGCTCGTGGGTCGCGATATTCCTGAAGGCCGCGTAATACTCTGGGGCTCTAAAGGTAAAAAATTACATGCCATGAAGCTGGTTTATAAAATATAAAAATATCTACACTTATTCATTGTTAATTGTAAAGAACAACAATAACCAAAGCTGTGGAGAAATCAACCAAAATCCTTACTGTTCTTATTAATTTTGTGTTTAATCTGTTCAGTGTAAGTTGCGACTTAGATTTTGTCAACCAAGTTTCATGTTAACAACAAGAAACTACAATTATTGTTATACTGGTAACAATATAAGTACATAATTAATACGATTAAAAAGAACAAAGCGAAACAGATAAAACTTGATAAATAATATAATATAATATAATAATAGCATTAAAAGGAGCAACAACCATTAAAAAAGGAAATCAGGCCACGCTCAAGTCCTTCCTGCTCTTATTAATTTTGCGTTTGATCCGTTCAGTGTAAGCCGCGACGATGTTAGACAGCAACGGTAGCGAAGCAGACTTTTCATCGTCCCTCACCCCGACCTCCGTGCACAAGTCACTCCTGCGCTTCTTGTCTTTGGGCAGAGCTGCTTCTGACGCCATCACAGCGGCAGTGTACAGGTAGCCGTTCCACTCCAAGTATTCTCTGACGAGGTCGTTCACCAGCAGAACCTCTTCGCTAGGTGGGGGAGGACTCAGCTTCTTGTCACCGCCATGTATTTTCAGTTGACGGTCTTGAAGGACCTCGGTGACTTTGGCTCGCATCTGTGAATCAAAATAATGGTGATTAGCGGTCAGTAAAATGTGTGAGCTGAGAGCGAATTATGTCATGTTACGTCAGCTATGTGTTTGCCTCAAACCAAAATGTTGATATTGTTTGTCATTAATTAATTATTTATTTATTTATTTATTTATTTAGGACAACCAACAAGACAAACATAAATTCAAGCAATAATTAGGTGGAACATGTGGACTTAAAACTAAGTGTCGTCTCAAATAGAGGCTGCCACGGCATGCAACTTGGTTTAAAGTATTTTTATTTTATTAAACTACAAAAAAAACTAGTAATTATACTAGTACTTACTTACTACTGTTTGTGGATATCAATACTATATTCGACTATGGCAAAAAGATAACTATAATTTACTGTAATAATTAATTTTAACTGTATGAAAGTTACTAATGTGATTTTAGGCAAAGCTGATAAATTAAACAGCATTTATTTATTTATCGCTCTTTCATTGTATTTTGCAAATACAGCAGATTATTAATTTATTAATTAGTTGTTAACGGTACCAATAAGCATAATAATAAAAAAAAGTTTTTTAGTTATCATTAATATTATTTTTTATTTATACAATGTAGGTACAAGTCAGCCTTTAGTGATATATTACAAGCTAATAAAAAATGTTGTTACAATTTGATGGTCAATTAACCCTTTTGTTGCCCAATTCAAGCTTATAATCCACCTTAATTAAGAGGATCCTGCACGAAATTGTGAAAATTTACGTATTTTAAGTCACTTGTACTATTCGCTGAATTAGTTAAATACATTGAAAGAACTTATGAAAGTTAGCCTAATCATTGCACAAGGTCATGGCATTGCTGAAATTTGAAACAAATTCTTTAAACCACAATATTTAGTTTAAAGGTCACATTAAAAAAGTACAAATAAAAATTAAACAATCTAAATTATTTGTAACATCAAGCAAAGAATAGCTAATTGCATTAGTCACATCTCACTGCTTCTTCATTAAAACAACTGCCTATGCTCTTTAACAATGAGCTCACAATTGTTCACTAAATTTAAATTAGTATAAGACCTTCTAGTTTCTAGTAAACTTTTGTCATCACTGCGGATATTTGGCAGGCAGTCTGTGTGTTTGTCATGTACCATTGTTTCTGGGCCGTGTGGCCTACATTCCTTCCCGCTTTGGTATTGTTTCTTTTGAACCGACTGTTACTTATTTCTGTGTTATGTAAATTTCACAAACTCTGTTAGATTGAGTTGGAAGAGCGTTTATTGCGACATGCCGTGTGCACGAAGCATAATACTCTATTGACTTGTTAAGTCAAAGCCAACGGATAAATGCTCGGGTTAAACGTAGTTAAATCCCCATAGCTCCGTTAAGCTTTGGTCTCTTGATCGTAACGCACAACGCTGCGGTATGCGGTTTAAACTTAGTTAGAATAGAATAGAATAGAATATTATTTTGTGAAATGCTGGTTAGGTACAATGTCATAGGTGTTAAAATATAAATTACACATGTCTTAAATCAAAACTTAATAATTAATAAATTCAAAATTGATAAACAATAAATTCTAAAATCAATTAGCAGTTTAATATAAACGAAAATACGACTGACAATACAATTACAATTTAGTAACGAACGCTCGGATGCATGATAATAATATGATAATAGAATAATAGTAATAATAATTAAATCATTTTTAAATTACACTGTGCCATAATAAATTCAGAAATAAATAAGTCAAATAACAATAACAATTGAGATCATTTTACTTCAAAGATAATACAATTATGTCATTTAGAAATTCAGTGGTCGAGGAATATGCTTTATTAATTAATAGATTCCTTAAATGTTTTTTAAAAATATTAATTGGCAGGTTCTTAAATACAGTGTCACGATGCAGCGTTTACCGTCTATGCGGAGAAGTAGTCAGTTGATTTTGCCGCGTAAATAAGCAAGCCGAGAAACATGTTTTTACAACGGAGGGGTGAAGGTTGTTTGGAAACTTTAATAAAAAGGCATTTAATTGATTGTGAAGAAAAGTTCATTGAAATTCTATTAAATTATCTTTAAAAAATTCCATTGTCAACCCGCGACGCACACCGCAGCGAATCAAACAGGAACGACGCCGCGCAGTGTGGGATACCCACTCCCCACTTCACCGCGCTTGCCCTTCGCCGCTGACGCATACTGCGACGGAACAAGAGACCATACTAGACGTTTTTCATACAATTATGTGTCGGGCACTGCATGCCGCATACCGCAGCGTTGTGCGTTACGATCAAGAGACCAAAGCTTTAGACTACCGACGTGAACCCACTCCTACACCGTCGTTTTAGATTTCTGGATGAGTGTTAATCTTATTTGTTTTAAAGTATTTAGATATCATTCTCTTTTTACACCGGTGAAGCCGTTTGACTTTATTTCACTTGTCTGATAGTGACTATAAGGCCGAAAGTAGAAGCGCTCTTTCATCAGGTTCTTAACACGGGTGTCCACGCAGACGTAGTTGCGGAAGGAACGTGAATGAAAGAATGCAGGTTAGTGATCACGAAAACCAGGCCTCAAAACTGCTATTTTGCTGCGATCTTTTTTTGTCATTTTGCTCATTTGCGCAAACGAAGGTACTTTCTGTTGCCGACACTGAACCAGTCTTAAGAAAATGCGGCGCGTTCAATTCTGCTACCGGACACAGTGAATGTAAATGTCAAAACAACATCGCTGAAAACTTTTGAATACAAACCAGGTTAAGCTCTTGGGCTACTCTACCGAGGCGATAGTTATACTAGAGATACAAGATAAACGAACTGAAAAACAAATAAAGCTTTCAAATTGAAACTCATCGCACGTAACGAGTTTTAAGCCCGCGATCCCTTTGTTCCCCTAACTAAACGTTACGTTAAAATGGCTGTCAATAGCTGCCAACAAGAGCTAAAACATGTTGCAGTAATTGCAGAAGTACTTCTTTTATTATTTGATTGTAGAAAAACAATTCTAATAAACTTTAAAAAAAATGAATAAATACAGTAAAATAGAAACTATAGGTAGGGGTCGGCCACCTCTGGCGTTGCAAACTTGATATCAGGCGGGTGTGTGTCTCATTGTACATACATACATAGATACATACATCCTACTAATATTATAAACGCGAAAGTTTGTAAGTATGGATGGATGTTTGTTACTCTTTCACGTAAAAACTACTGAATGGATTTCGATGAAATTCAGCATACAGATAGTCTATAAACTGGATTAACACATAGGATACTTTTTATCCCGATATTCCCACGGGAACGGGAAACACGCGGGTGAAACCGCGAGCGGCCGCTAGTACATTTATAATTACAACTATTATCCCCGAAGGGTTAGTCAGAGGCTAGGCAATGAGGACCGCAAAAGCAGCTATGCGATTCTCTAAGCGACACATCAACGCTGCGCGCATGGCTATGATCTGCTGTCTCTTTTCAATTCTATGAATATGAAAGAGACAGAGTCAATTCTCAGCGCTGCAGCAGCCGCTGCTACCAAGGCTTTTACTTAGAGAATCGCACTGCTGTAGCACATACTCATGTGGCTGTAGTCTACTAATAGTCTTTACACAAAATGCGACTGCACATGTCCTCAGCGTGACAGGTGGTGATACCATCGCCGCTTTATGCTGTTGGTTGTATGAGCAGTCTTTAGTCCGTTAGTCGCCTTTTATGACACCCAAGGGAAGAGAGGGGGGGGTAGTATTCTTTCACCGATACGCGACACGGGTATACCTCATAACCTACATAAAAAAAATCGATTGCCATGATCTTTTGATGATCTTCTCATTTTCTTTTTCTAACTCTTTTTGCTGGTTGACTGGTAGATAATGGTTTTAGCATTAAGTCCGCCATTTGTCAACACTCGATTTTGTGCAACAAAGTATAAACAAATAAATGAAATGAATGCATGTTCGGGCATCACTTGAGAACGGCTTCACCTATCTGGCTTATTCTTGTTTTATTGTGTTCGTAATTATTATTGTCAGGACGAGAAATGCGTCACAGGATACGGGGCGTGGGGCGTTCGGAAGTAGGCGCGGGTGGGCCGGTAGTATGTACAAAAATAATAGTGGCCCCAGATTGTCCTCATCAGAGGTACTGCATCCAGATAGACCATGACAAAGACTTATGATAGTTTTATATTGAATGATATTTTAATATTAAGGCAAAAATGTAGTCTATGCGGATAGAGTCGCGGGCATAGTTTAATGTATGCAGGCGGTTTGAGCATCCATGAGATATGTAAATTCTGACCTATACGAAAAAAAAAGTGATCTGACGAAAGTGGAATCTGACGGACGTTTTCTAAATCGCAGCAAGCATTGCCTTGATGTGTAAGTAGAAGACGAGGGCTTCGATGCAGGGCCGGTAGTATGTACAAAAAAATTAGTGGCCCCAGATTGTCCTCATCAGGCAGAGATACTGCACAGCATTGCCTTGCTGTGTAAGTAGAGAACGAGAGCTTCGATGGCGAAGCGGCTAAGGCCCTTCGTACACAAGGCTACGCAAATCTGCGATACTAATGTTGTATATATAGGCAAGGATATTTCTCCACCTCAGAAACAAATTTAATATTTAATGATTGCTCTGCCATCTTGGAAATCGCCGCGACTTAAGTAGCGAAGATCTCGACTGGCAGGTAGCGCGCGACTGGCACGACGCGAGTCGCGAGACAAATGTCAGCAACGCGACTAGTGTACGAACCTCAATGGATTTGTATGGCGGTAGTCGCATGGAGACTAAAATCGTCGAGTATCGGAGATTTGTGTAGCCGTGTGTACGAAGGGGCTAAGGCTTTCCTTTGGTTTGCGATCTTGCCAGCTAAGCAACTTTTGCTATGCCTTGTCACTGGATGGTAACCACATTCAAAACTTCTCGAGCTCCTCCGTGCTTCGGAGCACGTAAAGCTGTTGATCCCGGTTGTTGTTGAAGATGTCATACATACATGCAATCACTACTATTATCCCTGAAGGGTTAGTCAGAGACTGGCAATGAGGACCGCAAAAGCAGTCCTCTGCCATAGTCCACTTTTCACCAAATAGCGACTGCACACGTGCTGTTGGATGATCCAATCACGGCCCACGGTCAACGTTTATCCAACGTTTGTCCATAACTCGCTATCCAGTAAAGCTCATTGTCTAGTGGCAATGAGGACTGCAGAAGTAGTCCTCTGCCATATTCCACGTATCACCAAATTATAACTACACATGTGCTCAGCGTGGTAAGTGGTGAGCCCATCGCCACAAGGGAAGAAAGGGGTAGGAAGTATTCTTTTTGATAGCCGCTTCACCACACAGTTCTTGGTGAGCGTCCACACGGCTGAATTTTTGGATGCAGTAAGTAAAACCTTACCTCAGCCTGTAGCTTGTTCAAATGGCCGCTCTTTTTCAACAGCTCTTTTATTGAAACCAGGAGTTCGGCTTCAGAAGTTGCTTTAGTTTCATTCATTTTGGAGACCCTTTATTGAAATGTTTCATTTGCATGGAGTATAAAATTAGACAACTGCGTTTGACTGCATCAAAATGACAGGTCATGACAAAAAGGTTTATTCGTATTTTTATATTTTCTATGAACTGTAGCGACCTCAAAACTGTCAGAACTCTCTAGAGTTTCCATTGTCTTTTTTTACCATATTCTGAATAATTAAGCTATATAAGCTCAATGGTCTGATTCGACCACAGACGTATTTATTATAGGAGCTCTTTGACCTCATCCCTCCCTCTCCTTTCCTTTCCAGATCGACGCGTGCAGGTCTTAGAAGCCACCCTCATACCGTGCTGACCATCAAGACACGTACCAAAAAGTTTGGACAATCGTTCTTTTGCCGAACTGCCCGTATGTGGAATGCGCTTCCCGCACACGTGTTTCCTTCCTCTTTATCTCCCGGGTTATTTAAGCGGGGCGTGAAAAAGCATTTATGCAGGCCGCCATAGTATGAGCGTTCGGCATAGCGTGGTAGCGCTGTGATGAATGCTTTCACTTCTTGGGCTTCACTGGCTGCTTTTCATCAGGCAGAGTGAAACCATTATGGCGTGCCACAATAAAAAAAAAAGTCTGTGGATTGGACTAATTTAAGCATAATCTATAGTTTAAGTTTAATACTGTCTGTAATGCCAAAATGGCCTAATGTTTACCCTGGGTACCTTGTTAATATAATATGCTACAGTCTACTAGTTCACTAATAAGGTATGTTTTCGAAGTCAAACATCGCAGCTCACTAACTTTAGGGCTACCGACATTATACAGGTTGTTAAGAGAAGGGTTTAACAATCAGAAAGTGAATGAAACAACCCGTCAGTATTAGCAAATTTTACTATGGGACTAGGGAGAGCACGGGATCGTAAAAGTTAAGCTACTTTCGCAATGGTGGGTCACCGGATGGGTGACCAAACTAAAATGTATGCTCAAGACTTCCGTCCCAATTGTTGTTGTTGGATGTCGTGTTTGTTGGAAACGTTTATAGGTTAATGATAATAATTACGTCGTATAATCGGAAGAATAACAATCGTGAGCTTGCGTGTTGATCTGGAATGACCTTGCTCTTATTGCTTCCTTACTGTTGTCTTTAATAAATATATAAATTTAACTTCCCATACATCTTTATTATTGAAATTTTTGCATTCACAATACTATATAGATATAGGATTCATACATGTAGGACCAATACATCGATGAAAATCTGTATGGTAAAGAAAATTAAAATATATTTAACAAACAAGCAAAACCCTTGAGGAGTTTGATGTCGCAGTGGATAGTTTGCGATTTTGCCAGCCACAAGCAATTCAATATTTGGTATCTTTTGGTAACTAAAACATACAACTTACAAGAGCAGTAAATAAGGCAGACTAGTATTATTTCCAAATCGTTCAGATTTAAGTATTATAATATAAGCAAATTGGGTCTTAAAGGACATTCTCTAAATTTAGAAGTTCGTATCAAAGACAATAAGGTTTTGCTAAAAGACACGAAGATATCGCGTGCAACAAACGATGAAGCCAAATTGCCAGCAACGGCCTATATTTCAAAATCAAATTGGCTCGAAACGGCGCCGATTTAAAGTAATAAATTGGATGAAGAACTTCAAACGGATAGACGTTTACTCAAAGTTTATATTTTTTCTTCTTCAAATATTCACAAAGCGTCGCTTAAACGACATTTCTCCGCAGGAAAAAGATAAACGATTCTTTTAGCATTTGACTGTTGGAAAGATTAGGTCTTTAAGTCGTATACGATTTGTCTACTCGCATCAAGCGACGACAAAAATGGCTAATTTGCCAATAATTTTTCTAGTAAGATTCAAATTATTGACTTAATACAAAATTCGGGGAGCTTGATGGCGCAGCGGCTAGCGGCTAGCTCGGCCTGCGATCTTGCCCGCTAAACAACTTTCGCAATGCCGGATCGCCGGATGGGTAAGCAAATTCAAATCATCTCGAGCTGCTCCGTACTTCGGAAGGCACGTCAAGCCGTTGGTCCCGGTTGTTGTCGTAAGATGACATTCGTTGAAACCCGCCGACCCGCATGTGGCAAGCAGGTGGGTTATGGCCCAATATCCCCACGTGCTATTGTTCACGTGGGGGGCCTGTGCCCAGCAGTGGGACGTTTATAAGCTGATGATGATGATGATTGTAATACAAAATTATAATCATTATTATTATTATGACTATAACTATGTTAGAAAACTTTTGCTTTAAGTAGAATTATTCAAACTTTTTAGACCTTACCTACTTTGTCTACAATGTTGAAGGCGATTTTTATTGTTTTATCAGGAATTTATAGCGATGATTTGATTCCATTGTCTTGCAGTCGTACACTAAAGGCAATATTGACGATCTCCTTGGTCGAGTGGTTTGTACACCGGTTTTCATGGTGTCGCCATCTCTGAGGTCCTGGGTTCGATCCCCGGTCGGGTCAATTTAGAAATTATTGTTTTTCTAAATTGTCTCGCGTCTGGGTGTTTTCTAGGTATAATAAGTATGTATTTAAGTATTTTAAGTATGCTTATCCGTTGTCTAGCAACCATTTAACGAGTTTCTTCGAAGCTTCTCTTGGGCTAGATAATTGGTGTGATTGTAGGAAAGACTTATTATTATTTTTTTTTTTTATATTAATTTACTATACTCTACCTTTTTGTAAGGTTTGCCAAATTTTTATAAGCAACTTAACAATGCATAGCGTATAAATATAAAAACGATTAATATTTTAAACTTTCATGGTCACCACAATTATTTTTTATGAAAAAACGGGATTTATACCATGTCTGAGTTGTTGATTTTGAGTCCCCGATATTTCGGCGCATGGTAAAAATCCCGTTTTTTCATAAAAATAAAAACGATTAAGTACTTACTTAAGTAAATTAATGGAGAGTTTATAATAAATACAACATTTCAGTTATAATTTTCAATGCCAATACGTCTTATATACTCGACTTAATCCGTAAACTAATTTTACAAAGGAACATTGTAACTAAAAAGCTACGAAACTTTATTATCTTAATGAATGTTCACAAAAGAGCGTTTTGATAAAATTATAATGAAAAGAACCTGACTTTGTAAAAAATCGAATCTAGTTCAAAAGGAACTTTACTTAAAGACCCGTCTGACCAAACTGTCTGAACCGGTGCCCATTCGAACATGAAACATTGTTCGGAATTCTTCTGATCAACTTTAAGAATTTATCGGTGCTCTCATTCGCGACTTCTCCGCGATTACGTTTGACTAATGATGTAATTAGGTACCCAAAAGTCTATAAAGCTTCTCGAAGTAATCGAACGGCGGTTCACCCATGAGCTGTTTAAAGAATTCCTTTTATTTAGCATCTTCACTATTAATTAGTTTGTACAGATCTTTTATTTTATTTTAATTTACGACGGGGAAGCGCTTAGCTTTCATCTCACCTGATGGTAAGTGACGATAAGCCCGATTCACCCGGAATCCTTAACCACTAAAAAACTGGCTATATTTTCTCTAAACTGTCGGAATACAACAATGCCATATAAATTGTTGTTATGGTGCCAAACTTTGAATAAGGTAGTAGTAGCTAGTCACACAGACTTAATAAGCCCTACCACAAACTAAATCAAGTACGCAAAGATTTACCCCCGCTCGGAATCGAACCCAGGACCTCTGGGTCTAACACAGTTGGCATATCCACTAGAACACAGAGGCGGTTCAGATTTACTTATCATCATCAATCTGTGAACGACTTACTGTTGGGTGTGCTATGCCCTGTCGTCCTTCCCACAATGAAGACCGCAAAAGTATTCCGCTGCCATAGACCACGTTTCACCCAATGTTAAAAAATGTGTTCAGCGTCATACGTGGTGAGCCCATCGCCGCTATGCTGTGAGATGTATGAGCAGTTTTTGCAGTTTTGCCTTTTATGATACCCAAGGAAAGAGATTGGATGGTGCACAGCACAGCCATAATCCACTTTGCTGATCTAATGTTCATCGATGGATGTGTTGATATTAATTTTGTTGTAGAGTTGAAGTTATGTAGGGGAGCGGATGATATGGAGAATCACCTCAGGGTTACCACTGCAGGAAAACCAAAGGGAAGATCTTCCTCCATGCTGGGTGGTATAGCTCGTAGACCGAAGTCCAACGGATTTTAGTTGGAGGTGCTATATACAACGTTAGTCGGAAAGTGGCTAAGCCGCGGACAACTGGAAGTGCTACTATCAACTGTTATATTGCAAATATAAACTTTGCGAAAAACATTCATATTTTATGCATATTTATATTTAAAAAATATACAACGCTGAACAGGGGCGGGGCTAACGCCCCTTGTTAACCCCGGTAATGAACTCAATGAACTCAAATCAGTCTCTCTCTCAAAACAGCTGACTGCCAGGGCTACCACATCGTCATTTCTTATGAAATCTTAAAACAGCTGTTAATCTAAAAATATATTTTTTTTTGGGAAAAGTTATTAGACAAAAGTTATTTAGCATCATGTATACTTTACCCTCCTTTCGGCTTAGTACCCCCTTTCCGACTGACGTTGTATAGCGAAGGTGATGGTTAAACTTCCCTACCCCGATGCAGGCTTCCCATACTATTGACTGTCGTAGTATGGAGATGTCGTTGGGTTAGCTTTTGTGGCGCCATCTGTTGACACGGTTGAGAAGGTGTTCGTGTCAAACTATGTGCGGCGTCATGCAGGTAGGAGGCGCAGCCACAGAGTTGTCACAGCGCATACGGCTCGAGCCACAATTAACGTCTGTCCGTTCGTCCGAGAGACTTTCAGCAAGTCGTTTAATCTCGAGATTTTTAACATTTCACTGGTCCGCTCATTGCCCAGATCTAACAGCGCCAGATTATTTTATCTGGGGTTATTTAAAAGACAAGGACAATCGAGCAGCTGAAGGCCAACATCCGAGCTAAAATACGGTTGCTAACTTCTCATGTTCTAAGGAAGGTAATGAGAAGTTCTCTCAAAAGAGCCCGTCTTTGTGAGGCTGAAAATGGTGATCATTTACGAGATGTAGACAAGATCAGAAAGAGGGCAAGTGCCGAATAGACCGTACAAAGTCTTAATAAGTGTTTTTTTATTATCTCATAATAATTAAGATGAATTTAAAAAAAATAAAAAGTTCTAACCAGTTACAACCCTGTCGAGACTTTTGCGCCACTCAGTATAAAAGAGCAGCACAGTGCAGTATACTGTACATAAACCAAGAGACAAAGCTTAGCGAGACTCCTGCAATAGTTTTTAAAAATAAATTACAGTTTTAGCACATTACATTAAGCACACGTGCCATTTTTCACTTTTTGGGTGAAACTGTGCTAAATCTTCATATAAAACATTTTTAATAGCGGCACTCGGGGCAAATTTTGCTAACTTACTCTATGAATAACGGTTGTTACAACATTTAAATGTTTTCTACTATTATCCGTATAAGAGTATGAAATAAAATATAATTAAAATATAGAGGAACTTGAGGATAAATCAAATATAAAAATGATCTTCTTTAGTTGATCTCACAAAAATCGGGAATATGATTATAGTATTGAAAAAGTGCGTCATGGTATGAGTGGTTGTTGATTAAAAATATGTGTATTTACTTTATCCTCCCTAATAAAATAACGTGTTTAGATGATCGAAGAAAACTACGCATAATATGTACTACTGAATGAATCTTGAAGCTTCGTACTGATTCTCAAGACAATTTATGTATCGTTGCGTGCTACGTGCGTAGCGAAGATGCTACGGCGGCGCTACGGGATACTCCAGTGTTTTAATTTTTATTTCTTGTACATTATGAAAGAAATCGTTTATCGTTTAATAAAGAAAATATTAGAAGCATAATGCTACAAAGGCATTTTATCCTTTAAATGCTACTTTTCTCTGTGTTAAGTCACTGAATCTCGATGGAGTAGAGGTCAAAGTGTTTTGGTCATGATCATGAATATTAAGTAACTTTTTCAATACTTCGGTGTCCCTGAACTGAATTGAATTATCATGGGTTCCTTCGTGCTTTAGCAGGCGCGTTTAGCTATTGGTCCCCGACAGACTGGTGAAAGATCATTAGACCCCATGGGTCGCTCATGTGGAATGCAAACGTTTCTTTTTATTTATTTTTTTATTAGATCACCAACAAGAATACATCCAAACAAGATACAGTTAGACAATTATAGGGATACAATTGAAAATGTCAGCTTAATTATAGGCGACAATTGCATGCAAATAAGGTCAACAGCGATGACAAAAAAACTATAAAACTACAACGGTAAATAAAATGATAAACTATTTTACTTAACCATTAGGTAACTATTATAAATTAGGTGGCTTGTATAAGGACAATGATTTATTTTATGTTACTAAACCAGCGTAATGGGGCTGTATGATGGCTGCTCATTATAATATTACTAACAACCCATCTCTTCCCTTGGATGTCGTTATAGGCGACTTTCGGACTGAACACATACACCTAACAGCATAAAGTGTCTCCACCTTCGTCAACTTTCGGCGTTGCGAGTGCGGTTGACTGCGTAGCATTCCTGATAAAGTCGATCCAACAAGTCAGGAACCTGCCGCGTGGTCTCTTCCCATCTGTATGGCCTTGTACCACTAGATCTTAATAGACCTTAGTAGACCTTCAACATCATCTACATCAGCCTATAAACGGATATTGAGCCATAACCCACCACGCTGGCTCAATGCGGGTTGGTGGGTTTTAACGACTGCCATCTTACGACAACAACCGGGACGAACGGCTTAACGTGCCTTTCGAAGCACGGAAGACAATCAGCCTGTATAAAAGTGTAATATTTAAATTTAATTTATTAAAGTGCAATAATTTAAATACCGGGGCCCACCAGACCAGGTAACAGCTATGCTTACGGTGAAAAATAGTCTACGGACTGTCCTACTGCTGGGTAAAGGCCTCATTAATTAATTATTTAATTAAAAAGAAGTGTTCGCTACAATTGATCGGTATTGACTTAATCGCCGTACTAAAATTCGGGTTGGTGATCACAACCCGGGTTAGGCATCGAAAAATAAGAAACACATTTGACCTGACCTGGGAATTGTACCCGCGACCTCCAGATACCGAGTCATGCGCTTTTCTACTTGAAATCGTAATCGAAATGCGTACAGACGCGTCGGTGACCGATTTTCTAAAATAAATAAAAAAACGGTCAGATTGTAGGGTATGGGTTAATGAACTAAATTACTTATTTACACAAAAACATTGTTACATATACCACCTATTTACGAAAACTCAAAATAAAATTAACAGTATTGTAGCATCGTAGCACTGTAGCGCCTACACTACGCTACGATTCGTAGCGTGACTACGAAAAATAATGACATAATGTGAACTACGAAGTTTCATTCATGTAAATGTTCATTTGCTAAGTATACGAGTACATAATTTTATTTGAAAAGATAGAGCAGATTATAAAACAGTAAGTATGAATGTGGAAAGTATCACATGTGTTTATACAGGAATTTTCACTATTGTCACTAACACAGATGTTTGTTATACGTACCTACGTGTACTAGAAGAACTATTTAAAATCATTATCATTTAAATAATTTAAAGTCATTACAAATCATAATCCATTCCATAGTAGTAGACATCAAACAGTTGAACGTCAAACAAACGCAAAAAGCTTTTGCGTATGACGAAAGCTGCCGGGGCCAACAGCTTCCGCGCCTCTCTCACTACGGATCTCGGAGTTTCCGAACTTCTTCCAATACAAAAGTGCTTCCACAATAAGATGTACATACCAAACAGGCTGTAATGCAAAATATGTGTAACTGCACCCGACGACGGTTGCCGAGGCATACCGAACGAGCCGGCACTGGCGAGCTTCGAAGCTCAGTCTCGCTCCGAAAGCTGGTGAGGGAAGACGTGTTTGTCTCCGGCAGCTCCGCGCGATCGGTAGTGTTGGTGTGAGTGATCGGACATGAGTGTTTTACGTTTTTCACGATATTCTTAGGATATTAGCAGGTTAGTGACATATTATATTTGTAGTTACAATAATTTGATGAGCTACGTTTTTATTTTTTTTTGTTTTTTGGGTGAAAAATTTTGTCTAACTTATTTTTTAATACACTTACTTAAACTTTTTTTTGAACAGACGAAACCTCTCGAAAAATTATAATGTTGGTTTTTATAAAACACTATTGTTCTATTGCGAGAACAAAGTGTAAAATTATAAATTTTAAGACAGTTATGTCAGTTATTGCTTTTAGTAGGTATAATTATTTTATCTGGAAACTTATACGGGTAGGTTTATCAGATTAAATATTTTTCAATAAAATTTTGTTAGTACACTATAATATTAATTCTTATTTTTGAACTACGTAATATTTGACTGCATAATAAGTGACCGTCGAGTAATCGTATTCTTCTTGCTTAGCTGATCAGGCAGTTAAACGTATCAATTATGAATGTAGTTGTACCAATCATTATTTTAGACAATAATATTCATAGTATAATCATTATTTTTCTTAGGCTCTTCATGGTACATTCAACTATTTCACATAGATATTAATTTTTAGATATTAGTTTCATAGATAGCCTTTTCACTGTGGTGTCTATTAACTATAATCGGGTATTATAATATAATTACATTTTAATAATGAGTATGTCTTATAGAAATAAATTTAACTATAAATGTTTTTTTTCTGATAATGCTATAACAAATGTTAACCTATCCAGGAGGAAAAAATATTGTTTGCTGACCTTTTTATGGTGATCTCGATCTCGATGATGCCTTATCTGCTGGTCTCGCGTGTCCGATTTATGCAGTAGTTCACGACGATTCCTGATGCATCCGGCGCTGAAGGTCCACAATTATGTTGATGGTGAATGTTTGTGAATAATTTAGACCGCTTCTTCGTATAGCTTCTTTATTTTATGAATTTTGAATAACATGAATTTAATATACAAATGACGTGTACGTGCTGTGACGCGTGCGAATTGTCAATGTCGTGCCGCCGCGCAGACCCCACCATCTCTCTCCCGTGCCATCTGTGACGTCACGCGCAAATATTGGTAGCCGGTGGTAGATGCGTAGACAATCTTTATTCATGTAAAACGGAGCAACAGGACAACAGCGTTTTTCCACAGATATAACTGTAGATCCTAAGAAATTTTATTTGCACATAACATTCATCTGACTACGCATTGGGTGAAATTGATCTTTATCGAATGAGATGCTCTTGAGTTATTTCGAGAACTGGCTGAAAACAGCTACCGTCCGTTACATCACCCGTTTGCGTTTTAATAATTGCTTAGGCACCAACCAATTATTCACAATTTCCGGTGCATAATTATATCCGGTGTCACTCGATTTATTAATGTTTCTTGAGAAAAAGAGACCATTGTTAGTTGTTCTTTCATTAATCTTTCTCAAGAAACAGCAAAATTCCGAGAGACATTAAAAAAATCTTAATCACATTTTGCCCTAGTATTAGGTTGAGATCCTTGTGCGAGGTCTTTGTCCAGCAGAGGACGTCTTTCGTCTGATGATTATGATAGTTAGTGCGACGATATAACTGTTTGGACAGTAAGGTAACTGGTTGGACAGTAAGACTCGAAAATAAAGGTTCAGTGGTATGCGTTGAGAGAGGCCTATGTCCAGTAGTGGACAGATACAGGCTGATTAAGAGGATCATGGTAATAAACTTCTTACTCTATAATTTTAACTGCTAAATTGACGATTTCATGCTTCTAATAAAATATTCACCTGAAAGAATTTGATAAAAAAGTAGTATGCAATCGCGGTTTGCTTTGCGCGTCGTGGTAAAAGCCGACTTTTTGAAACACTTTCATAAACTTTTATGCTGTCGTAGATTGTAGATTGTCTTTTCCTTTCTGCGCTAACATTTAATTTAGGCTGTGGATAGAGTGCCACAAGCGGCATTCTTGTACGATCGGTTACGATGCCGTAATTACGGCATCCTATTTCTAGTACAAAGTGTAGGCAGTGCATAGAGTGCCACAAGCAGCAACATAGTACGATCGGATACGATGCCGTAATTACGGCATCCTAGTACAAAGTGTATAGAGTGCCACAAGCGGCATTGTATCTCAACCGGTTTGTAAGGAGTTACTTAGATTTCTGTTGTCTAATAAAAAAATAACCTCGAAGTTCAAGACAATCGCTACGCTGCGCTTTGCGATTGTCTTAAATTTCCAACCTATCACGTGACCTACAGGAGTAGGGCAGCTAGTATTTCTGTTGTATAATAAAAATCTTTACGGCAGATTAGGCGGCGTCACTAACATACCGCAAAACTTACGGTTCCCGAACCGATTGAGGTAGAGTGCCGCTTGTGGCACAGTATATCCTTTAATTTATCACTTTCTAACCGAGTATAGAGTCTGCTCATTTTATTTTTGCATTATCATCATCAGCCTTTGGATGTCCCACTGCTGGGCACAGATCTTCCCACGTGGACAAAAGCCCATTGGAAGTTGGGCCATCTTACTACAACAACCGGGACAAACGGCTTCACGTGCCTTCCGAAGCACGGAGAAAGGCCTTGGATGAAATGTAACGATATTTTTAATGTTTTATATTTTGGAAGCCTCATTAATTACACAAGCAATCGCCCGCAGTTTCATTCTTTAGAAACTTTTATGTTAACGCAGAATGCGGAGGCGAAACAAAAAGAATAGTTTAATTACAAATTCTCTGTTAGGAATGAATATTTTATCAGGACACATTAATCTAAACATTAATTCAGCGTTTACGACGCAAAGGTACCAGCTCAATATAACAGAATGAGGTTTAGAAATTATATACCTAGCTAGTTAGATTATTATATACTTATTACCAGTAAAGAAATTAAGCATTTAGAAATAGAAAATGTTTACAAGTTATAATTATACTTATAGCGAGCGTAGTTTGTCTCGAATAATAATAACTTTGAATATGTTATGTTATTTTTTTTAGTTTACACAGTAGTAGCACATTATATAGTATTTTTTTTTTAAATATAATTATAAGTATATATTATTATTTCATTTCTATATTTATTATTATTTTGCGTAATATATTTTTCTTATGTTACGTATTCTATGTATTTATTTATTATTTTATATTATATCTTAATCATGATTTATATATATTTGTCTACAAATAATTTGGTTTTTGGTCTAGTCTTTTTTTGCAAGTTTGTTTTTCTCTAGACACCCTTACTGGTCGACTGGCAGATAATGCCTCAGGGCATTAAGTCCGCCTTTTGCTGTAATTTTGCAAAAAGAATAAATAAATAAATAAATAAATTACAGCTAAGGAACTGACTATCTAACCATAGGATCAAAACAATGCAATGTAACTATTGTTTAATAGATCTAAACCATGCAAAGTTAATTATCTAAAAATGGCTTATTCTATCTATATTAATAAAAAAAACAATTGATTTTTAACTGTCTTTATTTTTAACTTCAGAACGGCTGGACCGAGTTAGTTGATTTTTTTTATTGTGGCACGCCATAATGGCCTCACTCTGCCTGATGAGAAGGCATCTTTTTCAAATACCTGTTACACTTGCAGCAAAGCGAAAACATGTAACTGGTCATCACATAACATAAAAAATAGAACATAATTATAAAATATAAATAACATAATTTACCAAAACAAAAATGATGGACAGCAAACTAAACAACACAAATAAAAAAAAAAATTCTTATGGGATAAAAAGCAACCAGTCTCAGGAAGGTCGAATGGGATTCGAACCCATGACCTTTGGAATGCCGTCCACTGCTCTAACCACTAAGCTACCGAGATATGTTGATTTTTTATTTCTAGTGGGTACACATTTTATCCTATATCTATAATAGCATTGTGAATGCAATATTTCAATAATAAAAATATTTTTTCTTATTAATTATCTTTTGTAGTGTTCTTAATAAGTTGTCAGGACTAGGTGTGTGTGAAAGAAAATGTTTTTAAATTTGTCACGGGATATAGGGCTGTTCACGCGGACGAAGTTGCGGGCACGCCGCTTGTATAGTAAATAAAAAGCATTTTATATGTTAGCTTTTTTAATACAATTTTATTGGGTACTTGACAGTTTTCGGAAATGTATTTAAAAAATTACAGACACTTATTTATATCTCTTACAATATTTTTTTTCTCGAAAAAGCTTTATTTAACAGAAAAAAAACATATTATTCTTCTTTAATTTCCAATTTCGCGCGAAAACGGTTGGTCACGTGATATTTTTTCCTGTGACGTAACACTTCATTAAACAATCAAAGGACATAATTTTTTTTGGGCCTCTTCTGAAAGTGCCGGCCAACAAAAAAAATGGTACGTATTGTTAGAACTAGCCATTTGGAGAAATATTTAATATGGCACAAAAGTTGTAAGATTGCTCCGAGCCAAGTTATAAAGTTCGAAGATTCATCATTTTCATCAATTTTTTTGATTCCTAATTTTTTTTTGTATTAACAGAATTTGATGATTACCCCATAGCTTTTGCGCTGCATTGACAATTGCTTCAGATCAATAGTTCTAGCAATATCTATCATTATTTTATGTTTCCCAGTCCCCAGCACTTTCAGAAATCAATAAAAATTTTGAAAATGATGATACATCAAACTTGTATAACTTGGCTCAAAGCAATCCTACTACTTTTGTGCCATATTAACTATTACTCCAAATAGCTAGTTCTAACAATACGTAATTTTTTTTTTGTTGGCCGGCACTTTCATAAATGGCTCAAAAATGTATGGAGCCCGAATGATTTCCTTTTATCTTGAAACCTGACAGATAGTTTTGGGTTATTTTGTGAAATGTGACGTCACACAAAGCTCAATCATGGCCGCCCGTGTTTCGGGTTTTGTAATCCACAGATAAAAAAGCGCTAATTTATTTTGTAAAAATAAAATATTTACAAATTATCTTAATGAAATAAACTATTTGATAATTATTATTGTTAAATTATAAACTACCATATCCGACATATTTCATATTTTATTGTTACAACTGTCAAATAGCCAATTCATAAATAATTATGAAACTGAAAAACCATTAGCGGTCGACACGTTTTGTCTTAAACAAATATTTTCTTCTAAATTCCTAAATACATTTATTTACACGTTGAAAAAAAAAACGTAAATGTAAAAGGTTACGTTTACTTAATGTAATGTTTATATAATATGTGGCACGGTCAACGCAATCGCCCGGATTTTGAAGGCAGTAGGTTCGATTCAAATCTGAGGCAGTAATTTGTTTCAACTGTTCAATATCGTAAAGTATTTTTGAGCGTTATTAATGCAAAATATATAGGACTTTATATACAATGTGATAGAGGTGGTACTTCTAACCCGTTAAGGCTAAGTACTACATCTAAATTCATCGACAAAAAAATAATATGGGTGGTCCTACCCCCTCTCCCTATAATTTATGACCATTTTTACTTTATGCGATATCAAAGGTTTCATACGTCGGAGAAACATAAAAAAAAATGTTAAACGTTATCTAATGACACTGGCTATCTAATAAATTACTTTGTTTTGTATATTTGAGATTATTTTGGTGAGAAAAAAAATAATTACTTAATTATTTTGTGATTTAAAATCACTTTTTTTTAAGTCCATATTTTTTTTGTCGATGAATTTAGATGTAGTACTTAGCCTTAACAGGTTAGGCTAAGTACTACATCTAACCCCTATCACATTGTATATATGCATACATACATATAATCACGTCTATTATCCCCGAAGGATTAGTCAGAGACTAGGCAATGAGGACCGCAAAAGCAGCCCTCTACCATAGTCCACTTTTCACCAAATAGCGACTGCGCACGTGCTCAGCGTGACAGGTGGTGAACCCATTGCCGCGCTATGGTGTTGGACGTATGTGCAGTCTTTAGTCCGTCAGTCACCTTTTACGACACCCAAGGGAATCGACACCAGAGGGCGTGGTAGTATTCTTTCACCGCTACGAGACACGGTTAATAACGCGGTTACTTTAAAATATGCTATTCTAAATTACCTTAAAACAAACATGAAATACGAGATATACTAAAATTTAAAATCACTGCACGAATCAAAAATGTTTGGCACTAAATTCAGAGCTGCAATGCGCGAACAGGGACTTAACTTTAAAGCTTTCTGGCGTTCTCGCCGGCCACCACCTCGACTTTACTATCGATAAATCCATAAAACAGCAAATAACCGTTAAGCTGTTTGTCGCGAGTAATCTAACGTCGAATTTCGGTAATAATTTTAAAACAACGCCCGTTTTGGCACGCTGGCTCGCTATCGGAGCGCATAACTTGCCGATATCTCGGTGGTTGTCGTAAATCCCAATACCGGCGCGGACACTCGTCACCCAAATATGTGGGTAGCGTGAAATAAGATTTTGACGCCTACATTCCAAAGGGACCCCTCAGGCCCCAAGCGGTCGCATGAGACCGCACCTACAAAAACACACTTGACCTTGTACCGTGTTTTCATAAACTTACAATATAAACTAGTTTGATTATTTCGGTTCTGTGGTACATCTTATGACGATAGCAAAATATCGCATAGTCTATGCTCGATTCTGTCAAATTTGACGTTGACAGTTGCGCTCATTTTTTTGTTAGAAAAGTGCCACGAGTGAGTGGTTAATTGAAACTGTGAAAGGTAGTAAATCTATTTTGTATCTACCTTAATTACTAGCTTTTGCAAATCAATAAAGTCATAACGCAGTCTTACTCGTATCTACTAAAATACATTCATTCATACATAATCACGACTATTATCCCCGAAGGGTTAGTCAGAGACTAGGCAATGAGAACAGCAAAAACAGTACTCTGCCATAGTTAATTTTTCACTAATAGCGACTGCACATGTGCTCAGCATGTCAGGTGGTAAACCCATTGCCGTTCTATGCTGTTGGATGCATGTGCAGTCTTTAGCCCGATAGTCGCCTTTTACGACACTCAAGGGAAGAGAGGGGGTGGTAGTATTCTTACACCGCTACGCGACACAGTCTTAGTAAAACGATAGAACAAACTCAAAAATTAGCCAAATAAGTGCAGCCTTTTTACATACATTCGGCAACTTATCCTACTATAATATCCTACTAATCCTACTAATATTATAAACGCGAAAGTTTTTAATTATGGATGGATGTTTGTTACTCTTTCACGTAAAAACTACTGAATGGATTTGCATGAATTTCGGCATACATATAGTATACAACCTGGATTAACACATAGGATACTTTTTATCTCGATATTCCCACGCGAACGGGAACCGTGGGTGGAAACCGCGAGCGGCCGCTAGTAGATTTATATTTGCATGAACCACAACGATACAATAAAATCATGGTGAAAGAGTCTGTAGAATTAACAGTGTCAAGATGATGTAGGACTTTGGTAAAGCTATTTAGAAGTAAATCACCGAGAAGTTTTGGACGTCAATGGTTTAATGGAGAACGATCAATAAATTTGTGCGTAATACAAAATTTGCTATGCTCGGTAGGATTACTTTGGGCGGGTATTTCAAGTTCCTACTGCATTATTTATCACTTTGGGAAGGAACAGCAAAGGCTGAACGGAGTTTAAACCTCGTTCAAATGAAATTGTCGTCATCACCTGCTTGCTGTCTGGTAGTTAGCATTGGGTCAGTACATCTTGTTGTAACAAAACGACAGATTTGACGACTTCATTTTTAGCTAACTAAGCGTGGATTCGACCAAACTGGAATAAGACTTACTCCGAGATTAGTCCATACAAATTAGGCGTTTAATCTAGGTATAAGACCTTATTCCAGTTTGGTCGAATCCACCCTAAGTAGAAAGAAACTTAAACTTGTAACAAAATCTCTTTCGTAGGTGTCCATACGAAAAAAATAATAATTTCATTTAATTCACCTGCCATGGCGTCATCTGATAGAAAGCCTTGTTTCTTACTTATTATTTGTACCTAAAAGAAAATCTACGAGTATTTAAAGATGATTTTTAAAGCATGATTTTGTAAACATGTGAAGTCGCTATTTGGTGAAAAGTGGACTATGGTAGAGGACTGTTTGTGCTATCTTCATTGCCTAGTCTCGGACTAACCCTTCGGGGATAATAATCGTGATGATATGTATGTACGAGTATGTATGTATTTTGTAAAAACATTATAAAAGATTTCAATCGGAGAGATTAGTTAAAGTTTTTGATCGGCAACGCGTGTCTGATGCCTATTGTTTGTTTTTCGAGTCACATATTTGTAACCTTCTTTAATAGTCATATAAATAGTCATCAGGCACAGGGTGTAAACCTGATTATTAAATTAGTGGTCAAAATAATTGAATGTTTACCATGTAAATAGCCTAACGACGAATTTAATAATAAAAAATATGAGAGGAAATTACAAAAATGTATTTTGATGAAAACAAGGTTATTATAGCCCAGCTGATTTGTGACCTTATTGTTGGCAAACCTTGCCTCCTAAGCCTTTGCCCAAAAACCCTATTGCGAGAAGGTGAGGAGAATTTTTTTATGGCTAGGTGAAGACAAAAATTTTACTCGCTCAAGAAACTACTTAAATTTTTTTCTGTATTAAAGTTACAACTACTCGTATAACACTAAATAATATTTTAAACGAATTAAATTTTCTACTAAAGATTTAAACGTACAATTTTTCTCTTAAAATATCCGAACTGCTAACTTTTCGCTTCAATAGCATTATAACAGACCGGGCTAGCTGGAGTTATGGTTCCGATAATGGACTAGATGGAATGAAATGTCAAACTTTTTGAGTTATTTCATCTATAGCATACGCATTGAACGGAAGATACCTTTTTGTTATGTTCTGTGAGGTCGATGGCGCAGCGGCTAGCGCGTTCGGCTTGCGATCTTGCCCTATAAGCAACTTTCGCAATGCCGGGTTGCCTGATGGGTGACTAATTAAAAACATCTGGAGCTCCTCCTTGTATCGGAAGGCACGTTAAGCTTTGGTCACGGTTGTTGTCGTAAGATGGCAGTCGTTAAAACCCACCAATCCGCATTGGGCCAGCGTGTGGGCTATGGCCCAATATCCCCACGTGCTATTGTTCACGTGGGAGGCTTGTGCAAAGCAGTAGGACAATGATAATAATATTATATACAACAGATATGTTATAAGCGCGCGCGATGTGAAGACTCAAATACGTCCTAATTGGGACGTCTTGTGTTTAGTCTGCGTCGAACACAATCACGAGCGTGTCGCACCGTAGTTCCCGTGTCCTTACCAAAATAAATCAAAAATGCCATCGTATGTGTTTCGAAAGTGCACCAATTATGACTCTAAAGTAAACAAAATGAAAGGGTTCGCTTACCACATATGAATATGCAAATATAGATTATTTAGTATATTTCAATTATTTTTCCGAACAATCTATTAACTGACGCAAAGACGCCATGTTCAGGTGAAGAAAGAGAGATCAATCTAGTTTTGACGCTAGAGCGATAAGAGAGTGAGAGAAAGAGATGTGGAGAGCCGGTCTTGCCGCGTTGCGTATCTACTTGTCAGTGTGTGTAGTTTTGGATTGCTCGGAACAGATTTTAAACGCAAATTACTATGAACGTAACGTATCTATAGTTTATAATATCATTGCAGTAGGACGTTTATAGGCTGATGATGATGATGATGTTCTGTGAGCGGAGTGAGTCCCTAGTTTTAGACTTCATAAAACAGGTGACTCTTTCTTGGGTAAATGTGTAACGTTTTATAACACACTTCCACTAAATATTACTGAAATGCCTTTTCAAAAGGCCATTATTTTTTTTAATTATAGAGTAACTTAATCTAGAGCTACAGATTTATCTATATTTTTTTAGTGGAAAATAAATAAACTAAAGTTGATTAAACATATCCACAAAAATACCGTTAATCATGGTCTATCAACCAGGGCCGCGCAATTGAACTCTGACACATTAATACCACAGGATACCTAGGTTAGGTTACTTACGTTATACTTTATTGTGCCGGACAAATTAAATAAATAATAAATTAATTTAAAAAAAAATATGTCTATTAACGTTAGGTACCTACTGAATGATATAAAAAAGTGCACATATAAAAAAAATCCTGTAAGTATATTAATTGTGTTATGGAAAACACGTTACTACGTTTGTCAGAGTTTAAGCCTTCCGGAACACGGAGGAGCACGACAAAATGAATTAGGTCACCCATCCGCTTACCAGGCATTGTAAATCTTACTCAACTTGTTAGATCGTAAAGCGAACACGTAAGCCTTCGTGCTTCTTTAATTATACACTTAAGATATCTTAGAGAGCGGTTTTAATAAAATTTTCATAAAATTATCTTTTAGTTATTTCGAAGTTATATTATAAACTTCGATCAACAATACCAACTAGATAACGCGTCACGTACAAAATCAAAGCTAAATTCTTTCCACGTGAATAAATACTTTTTCAAGCAATAAATTACTCCTGTCATTTAAAAAAGAAAAGACGTCATTAACATTTAGTGGTGAAATCAACCTTAAGGGGCAACAAATAAAGTACTTTTCCTGTTATGCCTTGCGAGAAAATAAAAGCTTACTTTTCAAGTGCGCTCTTATTTACCAAGACACGTTTTTAGCGCCGACCTGACTTCTAGTTGTATTGTTGATCAAAGATTATAAACGACAAAATTTCACTTTAACCGTCAGCACTGCGCACCATGAAAAGTTGAAATGGAATATTACATCTTTAATTACCTACATTTATTTTTATATCAAACTTTGTGTCGAATTGATTGGAATCATGTTGCTCGCTGAGTTTGCTTTTAACATTGCTTAATAACTTTCTTATATTTGTTTAGATTATTATTTTGGAAAAATGTATTTATGTATTGATTTCATACAATTTGTATTATACACAAATCTAATTTAGGCTTTAAGCTTTTATGGTTAAAGTTGCATTTACAAATAAATTAAAATATCGAAACTGGTAACAAATCTTGATAAAGGCAATTTTCTTTTGTAAAGCGTTGTTTTCAATTTATATAGTAGTATCTTACACCTTTATGTCGCACAATAACAATATATTGATTATCTTTACTTTAACAAAGTAAAAGTAATTTGTGTATTGTATTTTTGTAAACCACTTTGCTAAAAAGTCCTTTTCCATACGCCAACTTCAATACACGCAGGAATATATTGAAATCTTTTGATACAAAGGTCGCCATTTTGCCATCGACCGCCGCGAGCTATGTTAAGTAGCAAACTGCATAAATGTAATTAATTAATTCCTGATAATAATCCAAGGTTATAACGTGGTCAGAAACAGCTGTTAAAAATAAATAACATTACTCTTCTCGTGATTTATTACTAGCACTAGCTACTTTTCGTATTCTAAGCAAATGATATAATATTCAGCTTTTGAAACCAATTAGCTAATAACATGTGGCTGGTAACTCGTAACTATTCCATACACCTACTTCAATACACTCAGGAATCGTTGATGTCTTTCGAGGTGGGTGTACATAATCATAAAAATTAATGGCCACCCCCCTAGTAAGGGAGTGGGCATTAATTATTTGTCTCGTAATCCAAGTTTGGCCATCAGGCACCGCAACTGCCGTGTGAACCCGCAACTATGATAAACATTTCCTGGTGTACAGTTGAGGAAGTTGCCGGTCGACTTCGACGTCGGTTGTTTGTATATGTCGTTGCTTTTGTGCGCTGTGGTTTCCTGCGCCCATTCTTTGCCACAGTTAAAAAAATATGTCCTGAATGGGTGGTAAGTTAAAAAAGATTTGGACAAATTAAAAGTACTTATTAATTGAGTTTATTGAATAAATATATTTTGACTTTGACTTTGACTTTGACTACTTTCCGGCGAAATTCGCTTGCACACTATCTACGCACACGTTACAGAGGGCCTACTCTCTTTCTCCGAAACGAAATTTCGGCCAGTTTTCGTTTTCTATAGCGCTTACCAATATTTTTGAAATTTCAAACTATTTTCCAAAATAACATTTTAAACTTTCATGGTCACTACAGTTATTTTTATGAAAAAAACGGTGTTACTCGGTGTTACGGTGTTACTTAACCAAGTTACTCCGTGATCATGGTGTATGCAACTGCGCCGAAATAGCGGGGACTCGAAAACAACAACTCAAACATGGTAAAAATCCCATTTTTTTCATAATAATAATTTTCTAAAAATTAATAATCTACAATGTGATAGGGGTGGTACTTCTAACCTGTTAAGGCTAAGTACTACATCTAAATTCATCGACAAAAAAATAATATGGACTTAAAAAAAAGTGATTTTAAATCACAAAATAATTAAGTACTTAATGTTTTTTTTCTTCGCTAGAATGATGTGCATTCATTCGTTTAAAGTTTAAAGGACTTCTTGGTCACCTAATTGTGTTAGTCTTTGTAACTTAATATCGGTTTGTATACATATAGCGTTATTTAACGGCCTCCATTTTTAGTCAACTAACCTCTAGAACGCAGTTTGTGTTAAATTTTGCGTTCACGATGCATAAAATGTACGAGTACCACAGAACCGAAATAATCGACCTTGTTCATTCTAAATTAGTGTATCAAAACACGGTACAAAGTCAAGTGGAGAGCGCGGCCATATATGGCCTAACGTCTGACGGAATTGTGAGTTTTTTAGGTGCGACCATATTTGGCCGCTTGGGGCTTGAGGGGCTTAATAATAAGACAGCTAATTATTTTTTTCGTCTTATTTTTAATTTTTTTTTATATTATCGATTTATGTGCTACTGTGTTTTTCTCTTATAATTAGGTACGTGATATCTAATTATAATATAATTATTATCGTTACCAATAGCACTTAAACTCTGCGAGATAGGTACTCGTATATTTGTTTTTAAGCAAACAACAGGTAGTTCAAAAAATAAAATGACTGCCAACCGCTATGAGGTTTGAATTTAAATGTAAAATTAAAGGTGCTTATAATCCCAAAAATATCGCTAGTTCTCACGCGGACACGCTGTATATAGTCCAAGGCCGTTTCGTGTTTAGGGAGTGATTGTAATTAATTCTGTTTATGTAGGTACGGGTTAAAGGTGTTCGGTTACAAAACAAATGTCAGATTGTTTGTTAAAAGTTTATCTTTTAAGATTAATTAGTATAGGTACTAATGACGGCGGTATGAAAGTAACAAAGGAAATTATTTAAGTAGGTACGTTAAAATACTTAGCTATGTTTCAAATGGACATCTTATCTTAACCGCCTCCGTGGTCTAGTGGCTAAGCTACCGGTTTCAGACCCAGAGGTCCCGGGTTCGATTCCCAGCGGGGGGTACATCTTTGTGTGCTCGGTTTGGTTGGTCGTAGGGCTGTTAAGTCCGCCTGGCTAGCTACCACCATCTTATCTAAGTCTGTCGCCATAACAACGATGTTTATAGCATTGTTGTGTTCCGACAGTTTGAGATAAGATAGCCAGTTCCTCAGTGGTTGAGGATTCCGGGTGAAGCGTGCTTCCACCTTCGGCCTTATCGTCACTTACCATCAGGTGAGATGAAGGCCAAGCGCTTACCCGTTACCCGTAAAAAAAAATACATACATTCATATAATCACGACTATTATCCCCGAAGGGTTAGTCAGAGACTAGGCAATGAGGACAGCAAAAGCAGTCTTTTACCATAGTCCACATTTCGCCAACTAGCGATTGCACATGTGCTCAGCGTGACGGTGGTGAGCCCATCGCCGCTCTATGCTGTTGGATGTATGTGTAGTCTTTAGTCCGTTAGTCGCCTTTTACGACACCCATGGGAAGAGAGGGGGTGGTAGTATTTTTTCACCGCTATGCGACACGGTTATCTTTCAAAAGAACTTTTATCATTATCATCTTTTTTTTTTTTTTTTTTTTTTTTTTTTTTTTTTTTTTTTTTTTTTAATAGCAGAAGTAGGCAAACGAGCAAGCGGGACACCTGATGGAAAGTAATCACCGCCGCCCATGGACACCCGCAAAACCAGAGGAATCGCAGGCGCGTTGCCGGCCTTTAAGGGAGGAATAGGCTCGTTTCTTGAAGATCCCTAAGTCGTAACGGTCCGGAAATACCGCCGCCGAGAGCTGGTTCCATCTTCCTGCCTTTATCCCACAGTTAGAGTCGGCATAATACGTTACACAACTGTTACTAGAAGTCTGGTCAACGGAAGCTGAACCAGGAAAAACGCGGCAATTTAAAAAAAAATCATGACAGGTTAACACAGGGTCACTACAGCTGCAATTTCTCTAATAAAATTTCAATTTGACATACGACATGACACCTCAGACAGACACACATAGAGACAAAGTGTTTCCAATCAAATAACTACGAGGCTCAACTTTCGTTGGCCAGACTCTATCAATGCTATTGTATGCCAATATAATAAATAAATAAATAAATGTTGCTTCCTTTTTTATACTGTTTTGAGTGTTTTCAGTTTCTCCACATTCGACTCAGAAACTTTGTAACAGTTTAGCGCCAAGACAATAATCATCCTGGTATAATAATATCTTGGCTACAAACAAAGTGTATGCCATGTGTCGAGATGTGGATATATTTTCGAAAAATTCAAAATCATTTATTCAATTTAGGCTACAATAATTGAGCACTTATGAATGTCGCTATGCCATCAGTTCGTAAATCCTTACTATGGGGCGGAAGTCTTGTACTGAGAAGAACCGGCAAGAAACTCAGCTAGGGCATTTCTTTTCTACATTTCTTTTACAGCGTCAATACAAATTGGAAAATGCCTTCCCTATCATAGAACATTTTCCATTACAACTTAATACGATTACAAGACAACACAACACATACAAAAGAATATCCAATTAAAAAAGAGGTATTGCTCAATTTAAAATAAAATGAACAACGTCTTACAGTATCTTTGAAACAAGAAAAGAAAAGACTATTTCTACTACAAATAAAAATAAGATTGCAAGAGCAGACCAGCCTCCACAGGCGGCACCCGTTCACGAGTATGAGATGTGAATCAGCCATCTCTTCGCGATTCGCGATTTATAGGTGTTAATAGATTTTACAAATAGTACTTATAGTTCTGCCATATTCCGTCTTACTGTCACTTGCTGCATGAGGATGGTCATGCATCCTCGAGTATAACATATATATTTTTTTTTATATAAAAAAGGAGGAAAACGAGCAGGCGGGTCACCTGATGGAGAGTAATCACCGCCGCTCATGGACACCCGCAAAACCAGAGAAATCGCAGGCGCGTTGCCGTCCTTTATGGAAGGAATAGGGTTAGGGAAGTAATAGGAATTGTGTGGGGGGGGGGGGGGGTATGGGCCTCCGGAAACCTCACTGGCCGGACGAAACACAACAGCACCAAGTGCCAATAAATAATATTTAAGTACAACATAATATGTCAAAATACAGAACATTACAGTGAAAATAATTAAATTAAAATACAAAACATGTCTTAAGCTATACAAAATACCAGTATGTCTAAATAGATATGTACTAATGTTATTCCATTTATGATAATTTATCCTTTAAATATGCGTCAACCGTATAGTATGCCTTTTTTACTAATAGTTTTGATGGTAGCAATTTCTTTTAAACTGTCTGGCAAATGATTACATAGTCGCGGTGCCATACCGAATATACTTTTATTAAACAAAGCAGTTCTAATGGAAGGAAAGCAGATATTCTTTCTATGTTTTATGCTTCTAAACCTATGGAACATGTCTATATTTTATTTAACAAAGACTGCTACCTCATATAATGTACAAAGAAGGTAAGGTCATAATTTTAATATTTTTTAAAAATGATACTCACTCATATCACTACATTTTAATTTACAAATCGCTCTAATATATATTTCTTTAGCTTTAAAAACAGTGTATTTCTCCACAGAATTACCCCAAAACACAATACCATACCTAAAAATCGAATCAACATGATTAAGATAGGCAATTAATTAACAATTTTACTTAATCGGTATAATGCATACCAAAATTGGTTGATACGAGAACATACCTACATAATCAACATGGGTCTTAAAATACAGTTTATGATCAATATCAACGTCCACTTTTTAGATTTGTTGGTTTCTGTAGTTAACTTCATTGTTCTTTTTAGAATTATTGTTATTATTAGAAAACGTCATATAATTAGTTTTGTCGATATTCATACAGAGCTTATTACTATTTAACCCTGACAATATTGCTTAAAGTATTATTTATTTTATTTATAAGGCTACTGGTATTTTTGTCAATGAATATAGCCGTGCTGTCATCTGAGAAGAGTACAATTCTTTAATTTATTGCTTTTGGTAAATCATTTATGTAGGCATATTAGGAAGAGTAAAGGTCCCAGAACGTTCGTCAAATATGATGCAATTAATTTCAGAACGTTTCCTCTAATGACATATTGTACTAATTTATGAAGAACACCAACTTCCTTAAAAATATTTCTCAAAGAAGTTCGTGATCCCAGTCTATAAATTGTTTTTATTGCTCGTTTCTGTAAAATAAATATAGTTTTAACATCAGCCGCTGTTCCCCACAAAAGGACGCCATACGACATGACACTGTGAAAATAACTAAAGTAAACAGTTTTAGCAAATTCATCATCTGCTATTTGTCTAATTTTTCTAATCGCGTAAGCTACTGAATTGAGTTTGCCAGCCAAATTCGATATAATGCGGATTCCATTGGAGTTTTGAGTCAATGGTTATCCCTAGGAAAACTGTCGAGTCTACCGAATCTAATTTATCACCATTCACTCTAACATCGGTTTGTTCGGTCTTGACATTTGTAGTGTAAATTTAATACATTTCATATTTTTAGCGTTTGATATTGTACATGTCTATATACTTTATGTTAATATACATGTATGTATAATATATCCACATCTCGATCACTTACAGTTTTGAGCGTAAAGCAGAGGTTAACTTTCCAACTATCATTATGACGCATCCAACAATACGAACTCCAGTTATTAATAGAAGTCACTAACATTATACTCGTTCGTATTACTTCGAGGATGTTATCGCGATCCGAAATCCATTTGGTGTGAAAGTTTTAATCGAATTTCTG
Organism: Scoparia ambigualis; assembly: GCA_963921215.1. Taxonomy (NCBI): domain Eukaryota; kingdom Metazoa; phylum Arthropoda; class Insecta; order Lepidoptera; family Crambidae; genus Scoparia; species Scoparia ambigualis. The sequence continues at coordinate 7,043,753 of OY992511.1, read as the reverse complement.
TAACAATACGTCAGCGGTAAGTAATTTCGCTTTGAGACGAAGTTTAGGCGTTGTTCCGACACCGCAATGTTATGTTTTATATAGATATCATAACTTGTAACACTTGAAATGAGCACATAGTTTTGAATTTAACAAACGATAGCACGAAACGTTTTTCATACATACATAATATTATTATTACACGTCACGTCGTGCCCATTTTTTGAAGGGTAGACAGACAGAAAATACCTAAGGCATTAAGTCCGTCTTTGTACAAACGTGCATAAAGTGTTAAATAAATAAATAAATAAATACCACAGCTCTTCCATTTGCTACAATCCTCACACTTGTTTTGCATCATTAACTCTATTAGATTCGAAGATAATGAAACGTAAAAAAAAAAGTTTAAAAGGTCAACCGTGTCGCGTAGCGGTGAAAAAATACCACCCCCTCTCTTCCCTTGGGTATCGTAAAAGACGACTAACGGACTAAAGACTGCACATACATCCAACAGCATAGAGCGGCGATGGCCTCTCCACTTGTCACGCTGAGCACAAGTGCAGTCGCTATTGGGTGAATAGTGGACTTTGGCAGAAGACTGCTTTTGCTGTCTTCATTGCCTAGTCTCTGACTAACTTCGGACATAATAGTCGTAATTATATGTTTGTATGTATGTAAAAAAAAAGCTTTGATATTTTCAAGTTTATTTGGGCGTTATTAGAGCAAAAAAACTAAACTTATGAATCTTTTAGCCATTACTACCTTAGTTTGGTTATAGCTAGATGTGTTTATTCTCTGGTCCGTAAAACTTAAGAATGGTTGTTCAAAACAAGCTTCTTAGAGACCTCTCCTATTATCCTCCTCCTATCTCTTAGAGTAGTGCAGTAACAATCTTAGTCAAGTTTAATTATAGTTTGTAAGTTACAAAGTAATCAAAATACAAGTTTTCAAAGAATTTTAAAAATAAATCATATTGCTAATTGAACGTAGCTCGACTATAACGTACTCATTTGTGTTTCTTACAGATGCAACAAGAATGTATTACTTAAATATAATGTTACAGAACAATATCTTATAAAGAATTTTTCAACTAGGTATTCTCTGGAATAACCACTCAAAGAGTTCGTATTAAAATATTACGCTTAAAGTCAGTATTCCCACAAAATAAGCGTCTCCTATCGACTCGCCCTAGTAATGCGTATTCACGCTCAATCCATTAATCAGAGGAACGTGTTTCCCCTGTAGATTTTTTAGGGGGCCTTGTACAAACGCAGATAAAGGCGTTATAAATTTTTTAATCGTAAACTACAAAGTGGTAGCAAAGATGTAACTGAACGAGGCTTATTTGTAAGTTTTTAGTTTTGTAGTTCTCTGATTCACAAGTAATCAATAGGTATTGAAACTATGAGATAAAATTACGAAAAAACAAAAGTAAATTTCAAAAACAAAACAAATTATATTTGTATTTTGTGATATTTTTATCAGCCGTAAAATAAAATACACGTTCAGAAAAATGTATCCAGCGAAACTTTTGTTTCTTTTTCTTTCGAAACAAAAGAAAACGGGAAAAAATCTTTGGAAAATTAACTTAGCAGCCGAAAGTTAGATATTTTAACACAAAAACATTTTCGTCGAATCATTTTGGCACAGGGAGAAAATATGTAATTTTGCTTCCATTTCTTTGAAACAGAAGTGTCATTTGGGATTGGATACAATTCTAACCACTTTGTGATAGATGTGAACTGATCAAAACTTTTATTGTATCGCGCGTTGGATCTGGCGACGAAACTTCTGCGCCATAATCATTTCAGATAGAAACGGTTTTATCATAGATGAATCAGACAAGAGACATTGAACTTACCTACAACTGCGATTTTGTAATAAACTACCGATGAACCTTGTTGTTTGATTCACATAAAGTAAATGGTAATCTTCGAAATATATCAACAATACTGATCATTAAAACTATTTTAACGAGACCTAACACGATTAATTTTTGTATTAGTTCGAACTATTAGTTCGCTTGTGACCATGGCCGCAGCATTGCGGCCGAAACGTCAAGCAGTAAGTAGATATGTAGGTACTTACTTACACAAATTAATCGTGTTAGGTCCCGTTAAAATAGTTTTAGTGTAATGCAACGCGATAGTTTAAAATACTGATCACATTACTGATAAGCAGAAGACTTTTAATGATGGTAGCTAGCTAGATAATGGAAACTCTCCAAGCCCTCCTCTGACGAAAGAAGAGATTTAGAATACGCTTCCTGAACTCTTTAACGAAACCACAAAAGAACAACCGGGGCATGCAGACTTTACCTGCCTTTTTAAGGAGGAGCTCCAGAGGTTTTCTTTTTAATTTGGTAATCCGTCCAGCGACCCCGCATTGCAAAAGCAGCTTAACAACTGTCAAGGTCGCATACCGAACACCTTATACACTGCGCCTCGAGCTCCTTAACCTTATTACAAGGAAATCTAGTTTAAAATATGGCGTCCAACAATCAGACAGAGCCTTATTATAATTAAGGGTTAAAAACTAATAGCAGATAGGCTACCAGAGATATCTGAATACAATAGTGCGGCTAAGAAGAAATTAACCGAGCAATTAACTCGCAGTCTTTACCATACAGACACATTCATATAGTACTATGCATACAATAGACAAACTTCTCTCATTGAAATCAAGTCATCGCTACATTTAACAAGTACAGGCTTGCCAGGCTGTGTATCCGGAAAGCACTTAACCTGACCTGATTTTTTTTTTAATTTTATGTACCTAGAAATTAATTCGAGGACGAGCCGTGTGATATAGCGGCTCACTAGAAGAATACCCCCTCTCTTCCCTTCGGTGTCCTAAAATGCGACTAACGGACTAAAGACTGCATATACATCCAACAGCATAGAGCGGCGATAGGCTCACCATCTAGCACGCTGAGCGCATGTTTAGTTGTAATTTGGTAAAAGGTGGACTATGGAAGTGGACTGCTTCTGCGGTCCCCATTGTCTTTGACTAACCCTTTGGGGATAATGGTCGTGAATATATATATATATATATATATATATATATATTTACATCCAGCTACGCATTTGGCGTCATGCATGCTGTGCATCATTACGACGTCCTCCAGTTCAGCTTACAATTTAGATCATCTCTCTGCGAATGTTTCTTAGTTTTTTGATGCCTTTCTCCGTAGGATATTTTATTTTGCGATTATTTTAATTGTGGCAATATTCTTCTTGCAGTCATGCCCAAACATTTATGAACTCCATTTCATGGTGATAAATTTTTGGCTTCCTGGATATACTGATTATCATTTACTTAATGCGCTGACATTTTCACGTCCTCCTGATTTTGTAAAAGCGACGTTGCCAGCAATGCGTTACCTATCTCTTTCTTTCACCGAATATTTTAATGTTGGGTCCAATTTGACAGATGTCTTTAAAATTGTTAACCAAAGTTTTTTTTTATTTAAGAGGGTTTACACATTTCGGTTTCCCATACAATCTTCTAAGTCGAAATTTTTAAGGACCATTAAGCCATATTTTATGAAACTTTGCATGCTAAAGTAAAACACAGAGATCCAATCGTTTATTTGGCTGAGTTATTGAGATTTAAAATCGCAATAACTCAGTTAAATAAAGGTTTTTTAAAAATGTTTTCAACAAACTATCTAGATCTCTATATTTTACCTCAGCATGCCGAGTTTCTTAATTAAAATTTTTGCGGAAGGTGCGTAGTTCGATTCCCGCCTGAGGTTGCCGTCTTTTTTCAATGTTTAAAATTTTACTTAAGTATATTTAAGTGTTAATAAAACGCCAAAACATAAAAACATTAATCTATAAACGCAGCTTCATCTTAACCGAATGTTCAAATATTTGTAAAAATATTTCTTTCGAATCTCAGAGGTGAAAACTTCTAAGATTTGATGAAGCAATGTTGACTAAAAACCATAAGCATCAAGCACTGACAAATTTCGACGTTTGAAAGCCAGACCTCGGTAGCCAAGTGGTTAAGGCAGTCGCCCGGAATGCGGAAGGTGCGTGGTTCGATTCCCGCCTGAGGTTGTCGTCTTTTTTCAGTGTTTAAAATTTTACTTAAGTATATTTAAGCGTTAATAAAAAGCTAAAATATAAAAACATTAATGCAGAGTTTCATCAAAAATGGCCTAATGGTTTTTAAAAATTTCAACTTGCAAATTTGTATGGGAAACTGAAATGCGATAACGCTCTTAACTTTATTAAAGAAACTGACATCAGTTTTGGGTTCATCAATGTGATGCCTTAAGGTTTGATCTCGATCTAATTAAAAGTGCAGTGGCCATCATAAATAGCCGCTGCACTGAAGTACACAATTTATTATTTAGCTATAAGGGTCAATATCGATTCGAGAAAATTGACAGTTTTGGGTAAGTGGTTCTGCTTGCATTCCTTGGGTTCTGATTTCCTAAATAAGTACTTATATTCTCTTTTTCCTTTAAAGATGATGTTCTACTAACTATCCAAGCCCTAATCTGAGGAGCTACCGTACGCCCGTATATTGATATCTGGCGTCCGTTGTTGGCATCTGGCATCCGTATATTCATGTCTGGCGTCCGTATATTGGATATCTGGCGTCCGTATATTGCTATTTGACATTTCACGCCAGCTCTAATAACATCTTGAGCATAATATGAGACAAGTCGGACAGTCCTATTTACAAATTCATATTGCGTAAATGCCTCGGGTTCTGGCTTCCTAACTTAATTATCTTTATAGTTTGAAATACCTAGGCCCTTTGTTGAGGAGCTACCGTGCGTCTGTATATTGTTATCTGGCGTCCGTATATTGACATGTGGCGTCCGTATATTGATGTCTGGCGTCCGTATATTGCTATTAGACTTTTTGACGCCAGCTCTAACAAACATCCTGAGCATAATTATGTAACAAGAGAAAAAAAGACAAAAACCGTACCGAAATGCTGGAAGCTTGGCAATGTGCAGCCAGTACCCTAAAAGGGAAATCTCATGCTGACCCATGCAACTACCGACCGATCGCTATCAATTCCATACTCTGTAAGGTCATGGAAAGAGTTCTAAACAGTAAGTTGGTATGAGGAGCTGAGGAGGTCATTAACTTATAGGTATGTACCTATAAGTTAATGACCTCCTCAGTGACTGTCAATATGGCTTCCGCCGAGGAAGCCGGGGATTTCGACTGGGGATCTTCTAGTTTATGTGACGCACTACTGGGGTGGGGCCCTCGAGATGCACGGCGAAGCACTTGCCGTATCACTGGACATCTCGAAGGCTTTTGAAAGGGTCTGGCACGCAAGTCTGCTGCGCAAGCTTCCTGCGTATGGTGTCCCCGCTGTAGATATTATTATATGTACTTTTGTAGTTGGATAGCTGATTTTCTGACGGAACGATCGATCAGAGTAGTCATCGATGGCTGGTCCTCTGACTCAGTGGCTATTGATGCCGGAGTTCCTCAGGGGTCTCTCTGTGACGCTTTTCCTGTTGCACATCAATGACCTGTTGATACCAGGAATTGTTGGGTATGCAGATGACAGTACTGTCGTAGAGAGATACCTTTCGGATGCAAACTGCAGTCAAAAAGCTGGGCGTCCTAAATAAGGTCAAGTGATATTTCACACCGGGATAGCTTTAAACTCTCTTTAAAGCTGAAGTCCGATCTTGTATGGAATATTGCAGTCACCTATGGGACGGCTCAGCGAAATACTACTTGTACTTTGCATCTGTGTATATTGATAGTGACAGTAAAGCGTCTCAAAATTATGAAATTAGTGATTTTTTGAAAAACAAAGATTACTACAGTGAACATCTATCGCTGATCGAATCGATCTATCGTGAATATTTGTATTTCTTGTTACTTTTTTAGATTATTATTGTTTAAAAATTATTATCCTAAACTTGAAAGAGTCCTAACATATTGTATTTACCTGTAAGTGTTTGTTACACTTAAATAATATTACAAACTTAATTAAGTAATTTAATGTATCAGTGTAAACAAACGTTGGTGAATTATATATAAAAAAATACCAACTAACTGCACTGGACACGATTCAACGCAGAGTTGAGAGGCTAATTGGCGACAAAGAACTGGTGAAGAGCAAGTTTCACACCCTAGCTCACCGCCGCAAAGTTGCCTTTCTGTCAGTCTTTTACAGACCTGGAACTCCATGAGCTCATACCGCCATCCCCTTTCTTCCATCGGACATCCAGACGCACTGCGGGCTACCACCCTTTCTTGGAGGATATTTCTAAATGTCGCACAAAGCGCTACTCAACATCGTTTATACTGTGCACAGAAAAAGAGTTGAACTCCCTCCCTGCGTCTGTGTTTCCGAGTACTTATCTTAAGTATCTTCAAAGCAAGAGTGAATAGACACCTTCTGGGTTAGCTCGCTCCATCGTGAATCGGCTTGATTGGGATCAAGAGCAAACCCATTTACAGAAAAAAAAACTAGTCGGACAGTCCGATATACGTATTCATATTGCGTAAATGCCTTGGGTTCTGGCTTCCTAACTTAATTGTCCTTATAGTTTGAAAGGCCTAGGCCCTTTTTTACCGTGCGTCTGTCTATTGTTATCTGGCGTCCGTATATTGATAACTGGCATCCGTATATTGACATCTGGTGTCCGTATATTGACATCTTGCGTCCGTATATTGATGACTGGCGTCCGTATATCGGATATTGCTATTTGACATTTCACGCCAGCTCTAACAACATCCTGAGCATAATATGTGACAAGTCGGACAATCCGATATACGAATTCATATTGCGCCTCGGATAGTGGCTTCCTAACTTAATTGTCTTTATAGTTGAAAGGCGTAGGCCCTTTGTTGAGGAGTTATTATATTGTTATCTGGCGCCCGTATATTGCTATTTCACAGTTTGCGCCAGCTCTAAGAGCATTCTGAACACAATATGCGACAGGTGGGATGATGAAAGAACATGTACACACGCCAGCACATCAACCTACCTACCACAAAATGTCCAATTTTCTTCAACAGACTTTGAACTTTATGCCTTAAACATATGGTTAAAAATGTATTAAAGAAATTTTACAGTTTTGGATAGGTTGCAGGTGTCTGTACATTTACATTTTTTATTAATTATTTATTAGTTTTATGGCTGATTATTCAATCATTGGATAAAACTTATCCTTCTGATAAAGCGTTACGCAATCAAGCTAAAATGTCACCTGTTTAAAAAAAAGTCATTTATGACAATACATTTTTTAATAAGTAAGTATAATAGATTACGATTTATGATAATAACTAGCGACCGCTCGCGGTTTTACCCGCGTGGTTCCCGTTCCCGTGGGAATATCGGGATAAAAAGTATCCTATGTGTTAATCCAGGTTATAAACTATCTGTATGCCGAATTTCATTCAAATACATTCAGTAGTTTTTACGTGAAGAAGTAACAAACATACACACTCACAAACTTTCGCCTTTATAATATTAGTGTGATATTGTATTTTAGTAGGCACCAAACATTGAGTAAGCTGGCAACGTCGCATTAGCGGACGCCAAATTTATATGAATACGTCAGAAAAGAAGCGCGTTTAATACGGCTGTGGATATACGCACGACAGTAGCGCCGCACCTCTGCTGAGATTTTTTTGGGAACTATCTAGTATTTTTTTGCAGCCATTACAATAATTTTTTGGCTTCCATCGATTTTTGTTCTACGGCTAGCTTGATCTTAGAGGCGCCAAGTGTCATCGATTAAAAAAGTGGCGTCCGGTATGCGGACGTCCAATAGCGGTGGACGCCATTTTAAATGTAATTTCGCCTTCAGTGGACGGATGTTTGCTTGTGGGATATATATATATATATATATATATATATATATATACATATATATATATATATATATATTCAACCTCTGGTTTAAACTGAGGTCTAAGACAAAAGCCAAATCCACATACATTAATTTTGTTCATCAAAACATTCAGGGTTTGGCTGGCAAAGACTTAGAATTGGAATTATTTGCAAAGAGTCAGGATATTCATATATTTTGTATAACTGAGCATTGGCTAAGAAGTCATGACACATCATTCCATGTTAATAATTTTCAACTAGGAAGCACGTACGTGCGTAGTACAGCTTTTCACGGTGGTTCTCTAATACTAGTAAGAAATAATATTAGATAAAAAGAACGAAACGATATTGTAGGCCTTTCAGTGGAGCGTACCATTGAGCTATCATGTATAGAGTGCAATAACTTTGTAATAGTGTGTGTATACCGACCCCCATCCGGCAGTTTCGGTGTATTCGAATCAGTAATGGAAGACGTACTTCAGAGAATAAAATTGAAAAATAAATTTGTTTTAGTATGTGGGGATTTTAATATAAATATTCTAGAAAACACTCCAGGGAGTGTTCGTCTACTTGCTTTATTTAAATGTTTTAATCTAAGAAATCTATTTCTTGAACCCACTAGAATAACTTCACATTCGGCCACTTGTCTCGATAATGTTTTTACAGACTATAACCCTGTGTCTAAGTCAGTTATTAGTAGTCTTACGTCTGACCATTGCGGTTTGAAGGTGACCTACGATTTTGATCTCCAAAACTGTAACATGTAAACCAGTTACAAAAAAGCGAATGGAGTGTTTTAAAACCAATGTAGCTTGTAAAATCGATACTTTGCCCTTTGTACACAATGATCCGGATGTACTATATGGTAATCTCTTTGATTTAATAAAGACAGAATACAATCAAGTGTTTACCTCTAAAACAATAAAGTTTTCACAAAAACTTAAGTTCTGTGACTGGGCCACGACTGGTATTTATAAAAGTAGAAATAAACTGTATGAGTTATATAATTTAAGACCATAAAACCATAATTTAAATTTTACAGAATATGTAAAAAATTACTCCAAATTGTTTAAGAAAGTGTGCATACTAGCAAAATCTAATTTCATTAAAGATAAAATTAAAAAATCTAATAATAAAATAAAAGCCACTTGGGATATCATCAACCGTGAAACTGGTAAATTAAAACCACGGGACAACACTTTCACTCACTTTTCAAGTTAAAAAAAACCTTATCAATTCAGATGCACAAATTGCTAATATTTTTGATGATTTCTTTATAAATATACCTGTGGTAACAACTTCAAATTTAAATTCATCACCAGTGGCGGCACAATCTTTTCTCGAACAACATGTACCCAAATGTAATGTTTCTTTTAATTTTCAATATATTGACGCTAAAAATATTATTAAAACTTTCAAATCACTAAAAATGAAAAACACAGGTGATTTGTGGGGCATGTCCATAAAGATAATTAAGAATATTATATATTCTATTGCACCCCATCTTGCTGACATATTTAATAGCTGTATTGATAAAGGAATCTTTTCTGATCTTATGAAGTTTAGTAAGGTTATACCTTTATTTAAATCGGGAAATAAATAGGACCCCAGTAATTATCGACTAATTTCTATACTACCAGCACTTAGTAAGATTTATGAAAAAATTATTCTCCAACAGTTAGTGGAATACTTTAATTTAAATAATCTTTTACATAGTTAAGCAATTCGGTTTTACTAAGGGTCGTTCCACTACTGATGCAGGTGTTGCTCTAGTAAAACATATATTTGATGCCTGGGAGGAGTCTCATAACGCTCTTGGAGTTTTCTGCGACCTGTCCAAGGCTTTCGATTGCGTTGAGCACCGGACATTGGTGATGAAGTTAAATTACTATGGTCTCAAAGGTTTTGCGCTTGATTTGATAAAGTCTTATCTCAGTTCTAGAACACAAACTGACGATGTCAATGGAACTAAGTCATCTGGTTCTTATGTAAAAATGGGAGTTCCACAAGGGTCAATCTTAGGCCCTTTCTTATTTTTGATATATATTAATGACCTTCCATTCTTTGTAGAAAACTTCTGTGATATTGTATTGTTTGCAGATGATACTTTACTCATTTTTAATGTGACTTGGTCTAAGAAAAATTATGACGATGTTTACAATGCTCTCTCAGAGGTACTCAGTTGGCTTACTGTTAATAATTTAGAGCTAAATGCTAAAAAAACCAAATGCATTAATTTTACCCTACCAAATGTTAAGACCGAACATACTGATGTAAGGATAAACGGTGATAAATTAGATTTGGTAGACTCGGCTGTTTTTCTAGGGATAACCCTTGACTCAAAACTTCAATGGAATCCTCATATATCGAAATTGGCCGGCAAACTCAGTTCTGCTGCTTACGCCATTAGAAAAATTAGGCAGTTAACCGACGTTGAAACTGCTAAAACGGTTTACTTTAGTTATTTTCACAGTGTCATGTCATATGGCGCGCTACTGTGGGGAACAGCGGCTGATGTTGAAATTCATTTTACAGAAACGGGCAATAAGAACCATTTATAGACTAAGCTCACGAACTTCTTTAAGAGATATTTTTAAAGAAGTTGGTGTTCTTACAGCTGCATCTCAATATATTTATAATTGTATAGTTTTTGTGCGTTGCAATATTAACTCATTCACTAAACACGGTGACGTACACAATTTCAATACTAGAAATAAGTCAAAACTTATGATGCCCCTGTTCAGGTTACAGAAGGTTCTCGGCTCTTTCTTGGGGCAAGGTATACACTATTATAATAAAATACCAAGTACTGTACTAGAATTACCTTTAGATAAGTTTAAAAATCATGTAAAATCTTGTTTACTTAAGAAAGGTTATTATACAGTTAAAGAATATTTAGAAGACAAAACAGCCTGGTAATGATAAAATAATCACATTATATTTTCTTATGTCCATTTTATTTGTAACTAGCTCATTTTACCCTGGTATGATAGCCTTTATCAGCAGTGTCTTACAGACAAGAGGTACCTACTCAAAACTTATGTTGCGTAAAACGTTGCCTAAATGTTTTCTTGCTTGCTTCATTGGAGTTGCTCGTGTGTCATGCTCTCTTAAATGTCTCTGCGGTGGTGGCATGTGCGTCGGGTCGTTACGTTCCCTAAAACATGGTTGAGCGAAGCGATGGCTGATTCACATGTCATACTCGTGAACGGGTGCCGCCTGTGGAGGCTGGTCTGCTCTTGCTTACTTATTTTTATTATTAGTATATTAGTAGTTGTAGTCTTACTTTTATTTTTCTGTACTGTAAGACATTGACAACATTGATAATTTTATATTGATGAATACCTGAACTTTTTATTTTTATGTCTTGTAGTAGTTTTGTTTTTATTATTGTAATGGAAAGTGCCCTTCTATGATAGGGAGGGCATTTTTCAATTCTAATTGACGCTGTAAAAGAAAGGGAGAAAAGAAATGCCCTTGTTGAGTTTCTTGCCGGTTCTTCTCAGTACAAGGCTCCCGCCCCATAGCTAGACTTACGAACCGATGGCATAAATGACATTCATATGTGCTGTAACCTAAACATGGCCTAACCTGTATAAATGATATTGAATCTTGAATCTATGTACCTCCTGATACCGAGCCAAGCGATCTCTTCTTGGCCACCGATCAACAAAGACCGATGAACTCATAAAGTCGAAGCTTTCATCGTCGAAGGGAAAAAAGCGGAAACAAATGTCGATCGTCTTTGAATGACGTACACGCCGGCTGAATGACGGACAAGCCCCATTGTCCGTCAGCGGAGCATCCGAAGAGGAATTGGCGACCCATTAAAAGTTTCTAAAATGCCGTTCAAGAGTTCGCTTTATTAAATTGAGCGTCATTACCGACGCCCGACCTTATTACGGGCACGGCGTGCCTCGTAAAACTTTGATGTTCCCGTAATGCACTTACATTTATCAACGTGGGGGCACCAAATGAATAATAAATAGGCGAGACACCGAAACTTCGATGGGCTGATGTATTGGAGAAATTCAATTTGGAATCTCTAATGGAAAAAACTTAGTAAAAGTTTTATTACTTTTCAACATTTTATACCCGCACTTTTACATATTTGAAATTTCGTTTAGAGGCATAAGGCTCTAAACGCTAATGTTAAAATTAAAAATGTCAAACGATATTACCATAATTTAGTTTTAATCTTTTCTTTGTCCTATGAATAAATTGCTATAATTCTTGAACAGCTAACCAGTTAAATATGGGTGAATTTCAACAGCTCCGCTTCAGCTCAGCTTCTAAAATCTTCATTTTCGTGGATCTTTAAGTTTTTTAAAGAAAAAATTCACTTTTATTAAAGTTTTTGATAATGTATGTATTCTTAATTAATATCTGGTAGATAACTTAAAAAACTAACGAGATATACAAGATCAAAAATTTCGTGCCACGGCAATGAAACATGCGTGCACGGCAATGAAACAAGCGTCCACGGCAATGAAAGAACTGTATTACAGGTAAAGATGTTTTCTTTGCCTAATCATACAGGTGCGTATCATTTCATATAATAACAAATGAACTAATTTCAAAGGACATAACGTTCATTGGATATAATTTTTACTTGTTTTAAATACACTTACTATAACAACATCACGTATATTATTCATTTGATATAATACTCATATTCTATAACTTCATTTGATATATTTTAGCTTATAAATAAAAATTGCATATTAACCCTTAATTGATTTCAAATATTGTTATAATAACCGACTCCACGTAGAGTTGTCTGCCCAACGCTAGAGTGTAATTTAAGCCCGGGTGGGATTGCTAGAGTCCTGCAGCACTGGAGCCGTGACAGAAACCATTCCTGCCTGCATGCTGCATTCCTGCCTGCATCTTGCATGCATGCTGCATTTTTGCTTGTATCCACTTGATTGCTTCGCGGTACTATAGCACCGCGAACAAAAGACGGTCGTTTGTCGCGCGGTGCTACAGAACCGGGTCGATCGCTCTTCGATTTCTACCCATTCGGCAGGTTTTTTTATATACAGCCACGCCAAAACCTCTTGGGTAATTTTGATTATAAATTTGGCAACACTAATATTTTAAAAAAAGTAGAAAAGGCCTGTGATTGGTTGAATAAATAATTTTGAAGAATTTATGTTAGTTCACGCCATACTTTTTTTTTTGTGTGTTAACATAATTGCTTTCAAATCATAAAAAGTTTAATGGGATATTATTCTAGTTTTAAATAATGTAAAAAAACACTAGTTATTGATTTAGATTTAATACTATAAATCAATTCCTATTACAAGTCGGAATTTTCTCTTAAGCAAAATTCCCGAATTTCTTATAAATTATTTTACCATTACAGGTACTAGTTTTTTCAAATACTCAGCTTCATCCATAAGCTATACGAAATAGAATATCATTTGTTCGTATACAAAAGGATCGTGTCATAAAAACAGTTTTAACGCAGCTGTTCAAGTGCACTACGGTAACGCAAAACTGCGTGACAAACAAGGTAAATTGAGCGCCGGTCGCGAAACAAACGAGTGGGTATGCTGCATGCTTGCTTGCATGCTGATGCTTGCATGCTGCTTGCTCGCATGCTGCTTGCTTATTACATGAATAAGGTTTTATATCATTAGTTTATTTTAATGTATATTATATCATAAGTACATTATATCAAAAAAATTTATAGAATCTAAAATTAAATTAAATGTTTATTTTATTATTAAGTCAGTTTTTATATTAAATGAAATTTCATATAGAAATGAAATTATATTATCTGAACGTTAAACCATAAGTATTATATCAAATATTACACACGCAATCATACCATGGCGATGAAAACATAATTCACGGAAATGAAACACCTGGCCACGGCAATGAAACTAAACTGTTTTACAAGGCATGGTAATATTTTTTTTTTATTTCCGTGTCTTTTTTTTCATTGCCATAACAAATTTTGGCCACGGAGACGGAAACGGAAATGAAAGCACGGCGATGAAAATCAAGGCAAAAATATAAAATAACAAAAAAACTATTAATTATTCGAAGTAATAAACACTTCACAAACAAACATAAGAGAAATGGTGTTCTATCGAATGCTTAACCAAGAGGACAAACTTATTCAAATAGAAGTTATACCTATCCACGGAGATGAAAGAAAAAGTGTCCAGTAACATAATAAATGGAATACTTAATTTATGGCGCGAAAACGCAGGCACGTGTGGATGTCCTTCCACGTCGAGCACTTAGGCGGCACTGATATGCAACGTTTAGCGCACAGGGGGGAGGACGCAAGTCGTTAGATAAAACAATATTCTTAAACATGTTTAGGACACGGCGATGAAAGGTAGTTCTGGGACAAATGAATTTTTATTAACCATTCGTTGTGTTATTTAAATATTTTAATAAATGTATTCCGTAACAATACTTTTACTATTCGCGTATCAAATAAAAATAGGTTTTAATATAAATAACCAGTAGATTTTTATCAATGAGGTATAAATACACATCAAGGTGACATGTGGACAAACACGGAAATGAAAAATTTCGAAGTTTAATTTATTTTTTTGGAGTACCTATTAATCCCATTAATAAAGTATTTAGTGCCACACATAGATAACTATTTCACCTAACCAGTAAAAAATGATAGAACATTATAACTATGTTTTTTAGTACCGATTTCATCGATGCCACGCAATTTTTGGTCCCGGGAAATTCACCCATAAGCTAAAACGAATGGATCACAAAAAGAAAATTAAACATTATGCAAAAATAATTAGCTACTATTGTGTGCTGTATGTACCTTAATATTTAAGTATTTTTTTTAAATATAACTTTACACTTTTTAGGAATCCGTACCAGTTTTAAAGAAAAGTACTATATTTGTGATGTTGTGATGACAATTGTTAACCAATGTGGTAATTAGACTCCTATAAAAGATTTTCAAAGAACTACTAAAGTGAAATAAAAGGTTACACAGTGCTTCGTGAAACTTTGATGTTCCCGTAACTTTCTTACATCCATCAGAGAAAGAAGATACACCGAATGAATAACAATATATTTAGTTGAGAGGCAGGAGGTATCTACATCGAGTTATGTGCTTGGTTGAAGTGGTTCTAAAATGTTAGATAGATAGATAGAATATTCTTTATTGTACACTAAAAACAAAAAACTCGGAAAATATAAAATATTTAATGTTATATAAGTTAATGTTTGGACTTCATGAGAGTTATAATGGATTTTGAAACATAATGTTTTTTTAATTATGCCAATACTTTAATGTACTCTAAACTGCTGAATGTTGAATGGTAAACGAACTAAAAAAATGGATTGCAAAAAACTATATTCGAGTACCTACTTACGTCATATCTCTCTTTCAACGTGTCAAACGAGAAAGATCCTAAAAATACTTCTACGGCTAACTTTAAAGCTATTTTACTTAAAAGGTACTTTCTACATCATACATTCGATACATCGCCATCGTCACAGATCTCCCGGATTTGTCCCATAAAATGAAATTGCTTGGCATTCGTATTACTGAACCAGTAAAATGCTGCATTATGGAAGCCACTTGGAATGTCGAATTATAAAAAAGTGTAATTTCCATCAGTGAACGGTTAGCTTGTTTATGTTTGGAACGCTTTTAATGGCTGCTTAATGCAAAAGCGCTTCTAACTACACTGATATTATAAAGTGGTAGAGTTTGTAAGTTTGGATGTAGGAGGTAATCTCCTAACTATTTCAAAAAAGATTTCACTAATGTTTAGAATGTACCTTTAGCCCGGTTTAGAAGTTAAGCTTTAACAAGAAACGTGTTTTATTGGTTTGCTAGATAAAGGATAAACATACATAAATACAAATACAATCGGTAGCGAGACAATTTAGAAAAACAGTTATTTCTAAATTTACCTAAACGGGAATTGAACCCTGGAACTCAGAGAGCAACGCACGGCACCGGCGTACTGTCTACATGGTAACCACGCAGGTTGCCGAAAAAGCCATTGCATACGTGTATAAAAAATAACAATGTGAATAGAAAGTCACAGTGTACTTTATATTTTACTAGCGGCCGCTCGCGGTTTCACCCGCGTGGTTCCCGTTCTCGTGGGAATATCGGGATAAAAAGTATTTTATGTGTTAATCCAGGTTATAAACTATCTGTAATCCGAATTTCATCCAAATCTATTCAGTAGTTTTTACGTGAAAGAGTAACAAACATCCATCAATACTTACAAACTTTCGCGTTTATAATATTAGTAGGATTTTTATACTGGTTTTAGAAATAAAAACCATAAAAAAGTTTTGCACATTATATAAGACCATTTTCAACAGACATGAAGGAAATATAACTCGATAAGTGTTATAACTGCTTAAGAAACTTTTGTAATGGTTGCATAAATATATGATCACGACAGTATCCTTCAAGAGGCAAAATACATGCTTAAAGCGACATAACTGCTGCAATAAGGGATGTCAATTTACATTGATTTTTACCAGTATGGTCGAAATAACTAAAATCTGATGGCTGAGACACGATGGACAACGTTTTAAAATAGCATAATCGAGGCACAACAGTTGAATTTGATTTCGAAAAACCGTTTCATCGTTGTTTTTAAAATCTGTAAACATATTGTACCTACTACAAGCGTCCTCTTCAAGTAAGTATATAACTCTATCGTTTTCCGAAATTCCGTCTGAGTGAACGTCGTTTGCAAACAATTAGTTCGCGTCACAAAACAAATGAATTTTATTTTTTTATATTATTTTATATTTTAGAAAAGCTTCCAGAGAAATTTCTTATAAATTAACGACTTAATTTCCATATTGCTAATTACAAGCCTTCATATATAGTTAAATTAATCAACGTGTTCATAAGTCATGATGATTTTAGAGTAAATCTTTAACTGCAATCACCGAGATGCGTATACGCCAAGACAACAATGACAAAAGAATTTAAAAGGAAAAACCATTCAATTTAAACCATTAATATTTTTTAAACTCTTTCATAAAATAATATAAGACATATGTATTTGGTTTTACTTAGCACTATTTTATACGTCATAGTTTCATCATTATTCATATGTTTTCATATGTATTCATATTATTCATATGTATATTTATTCATACATTATTCAATAGAAACAAAACATGATTAACTAAATAATGCTTAAATAGTGTTTCTAATTAATGCTGTAAATGTGGAAGTTATTTACAAAGCCAACCGAGCCATTATTTAAAAACAAACTAAACAGTATCTACTATAAGTCCTCTTGAAGTAAACAGCGTAATAACTCTATCGTTTTCTGAAATTCCGTCTGGGCGAATGTCGTTTGCAAACAAATAGTTTGCGTCACAGCCGG
Organism: Scoparia ambigualis; assembly: GCA_963921215.1. NCBI lineage: Eukaryota > Metazoa > Arthropoda > Insecta > Lepidoptera > Crambidae > Scoparia > Scoparia ambigualis. The sequence continues at coordinate 7,026,576 of OY992511.1, read as the reverse complement.
ACGCGAACGCTGGCCGAATCCAATTTCCTGTATAAAAATCTCTGTAATAGAATGCGACCAAATCGAATAAACGACGTATTGACCGAGCGTTTTACATAAGATTACTGCAGGAACGAATGAGAGATAAAAGAAAAAGCCTTTTATCTGGTTGGTGGTACGGGACCTCTATTTTTGCATACGTTTAAATGGATGTGAGATAAAATCTGACTAAAGTTTTCTGGGAAAGAGGTTATTTGCACTATAATATGGCCGTATTGGAAACTTCTTTTTTTACATCTGTAGGTTCAGTGTCATAAAAAAAGCTTTAAGCTTTATCTGCGTTTGGAATTGAAACCGATATTTCTGTTTGTATGACCGATTTCAGGACCTATAAATTAGAGTGGTGAATATAAACGAATGCACTCGCATTAATTATAAGCTTTTAGTTTTAATACCAAATAAAGAAAACTATTTTCGCGTCATTGTGCTTTAAAGATTTTCAAAAAGCAAAGTAGAGAGCACTCTACATTTAATATTCTGTTTCGTTTGTTTCACATTTTAAGATGTTCTAAAATTGCTAATATTATTATATATAAAGAGAAAAATGCTACTGATACTTTCTTTTAGGTTTACTACGGATTAGTTAAAGACTAGGCAATGAGGACCGCAAAGCTAGACTGCTTTATCTTTATATAATAATATTAGCTATTTTAGAACATCTTAAAATGTGAAACACATCGTGCTGTTTGTTATGTTTTAGGTTTATATCATTTATATTAGGTACAATAATCCGTGTCGCGTAGCTCATTAAAAGAATACTACTACCCCCTCTCTTCCCTTGGTGCGTAGCGTAAAAGGCGACTAACGGACTAAATACTGCACGTATACGTCCAACACCATAGAGCGGCGATGACCTCTCAACCTGTCACGCTGCGCACATTGCAGTCGCTATTTGGTTAGAAGTAGACTAAGGTAGAGGACTGCTTTTGCTGTCCTCATTGCCTATATAGTCTCTGACTCATCATTATCAGCCTATAAACGTCCCACTGCTGAGCACAGGTCTTCCACGTGAACAATAACACGTGGGGATATGGACCGTAACCCTCCACGCTGGCCCAATGCGGGTTGGTGGGTTTTAACGACTGTCATCTTACGACAACAACCGGGACCAACGGCTAAACGTGCCTTCGGAAGCAGAACCTTTTGACTAACCCTTCGGGAATAATAGTCGTGTTTATATGTATGTATGTGTAATGGCATACACTGAGCTGTTAAGGGGAGGTATTTCGAGCGCTTCTCTCTCGCTCTCTCGCCGGTACGACGGTAAGGGACGGGACATAACGGGATATAACAGCGAAACGGCGCGAATAATCGCGTTTTATAATTAAAAAAAAATGATGTATGTAATAAAAAAAAACGATCGGTTATAATCCCTCAAGTAATCTATGAAATTCTTTTTGGTAAATCACTCATATAATATCAAATCACTTATTTTAAGAATTAAACCTAGAAAAGAAGATAAAATGACACAAAAATATGTAACTTTGTGAATTTATTCCATCGAGCCAACTTAATCAAATCGTGTTTCCATCGGGTATATTTCACAGAATAACGCTTCAACAATATTTCATAATTGTCGCAGATTTTAATTTTACTGTTTACTACTTCAAAAATTAATTCTAAGAACGTGTTATTTTAATTTTTCACTAACAAATAGCCTTAAGTGGCGGCCACGGTTAGTAGTATTAAAAGAATACTACCAACCATTTCTTCTCTTTGGTGAAAGGTGACTGACAGACTGAACACTGCCCATACACCCAACAGCATAAGCAGCGCTGGCTCACCACCTACATGTTGAGCACGTGTACAGTTATTTTTTGGTAAAACATAGACTTTGGCCAGCGCTTTGGTGGGCCTTATTGCCTAGGATCTGATATAATAACCCTTTGGATAAATAACCGTAATATACAACTGACCATTAGCTAAATAATACGACTCATAGTTTCAATTGTGATAGGCTATATCAACGCTGATGTTTCGACATATCGAAAAGCTATTTGCCCCGCTATGCGTGTTGACATAAGTCTTTGTTTTCACTGCCAGTCGCATCCGTTGACATAAACTTTTATTGAAAACTGGTCGCCCCGTTATGTCCATCAATACGGATGCTTGTATGCCTTGCATGCACGTCAAATGTTATTATTATTTTGAAACTAGACTTCGACCGCGGCTTCGTTTATATATCATTCTGTCAGATTTTTTATGGTTTTGCTTTCGCAACCCAGTTACATTCAAAAATCTTGATTTGAACTTTGAAAAGTACTTGAAGCCGTTGGACCCCGCAGTTATCATGATATTAGGGTAGCTGTGTCGTTGTTGACACCCACTAGACCGCATTGCGACAACGTGGTGCGTGTTAACCCGATCTTCTCTTATAACAATAAGTACTAGTAAATAAGGTAAAAACTTATCAGCAAATAAAAAGCTGAAAAGTTAGAATTAAAATAAGTTAGAATAAGTAAAAATGTAATAGAGTAAGAATTATTTAGAAAGTACTTACAATAAAAACAAAAGTGTTATATTTATTTACCGTGTAGCATGTAGCATAGGGCATAACAAAGCGGAACAGGAATGAATGGTGATGGATGACTGTGTGGGATGCGGCATGAAAGTGCGAGAAGGATCAAAGTGAGAACTGGGATGACAAAGAAAATAAGAGTACATCAGGGCTCCGACGACTGTATTTGGAGGTCGATTTAAAAAAAAAAACCCGATTTTCCTATAGGAAGACTTGAACTCCAGTGATAAAAACGTAGTTATGATTTTGATTGACATAACAAGCAATAGTCCACTTAATACATATACTCGTATTTGCTCGATGGTGCGATGTTCGATTTGTGACCTTTAGGCAAGAGTGTGTCCAGCAGTCAAAGTCAAAGTCAAAGTCAAATTATTTCAAAGTCGTCGGGACGTTTATAGGCTCATGATGATATTATTGTAATAATACATTTATGTAAAACTAATATACTAATAGATTAATGTAACAATAATAGTTAAGCCTCATTCAAAACTGTCTCATTTTTGTTACAAATTACAAACATTGGCATTGTTATAAGCAAGTTTAATCAATATTTTTCTACAGAATCTAATTTAACGCCTCAAGTTTCTGTTGTCAGAATGGGAAATTGGAGCAAACATCTATGGCGTCGCGTAGGAAATTTAATTTGCGGTAGAAAACACGTTTCACACACGCGGGGAAGCTCTAGTTGTGACGAACTTCAGTGCCAATGAAAACGAGAACCAAATAACATTTACAATTAACAACGCCAGTACTTGTGGTGATTCTCCAGCCTGATTTCATTTGAATGTCAATGTGAAACATACATATAATGACGACTATTACCCCCGAAGGGCTAGTCAGAGGCTAGGCAATAAAGACTGCAAAAGCAGTTCTCTACCATAGTCCACTTTTCACCAAATATCGACTGCACATGTGCTCAGCGTTATAGGTGGTGAGCCGCTCTATGTTGTTTGATGCATGTGCAGTCTTTAGTCCGTTAGTCGCCTTTTAGGACACCCAACGGAAGAGATGGGGTGGTAGAATTCCTTAAATGTGAATGTGATGTGATGGAAAAGATTAAACTTTTGTAAGTAGGTACATAACGTGGGCTGGGTTACCTACCATAAATTCGAAATTTACCTGTACGAAATTTTTTTGGCCAAAAACGATTTGTAATTTTTTGTTTTCTATAATTTTCTTTTTATTGAAAACACGATTGACAAAGTGTTGAAAAGCCGATTATCGATTGTTATTTTTTTAAATATATTTATGTTTAGAACTCCCTCTCAACGTTTGGCTATTATTAATGCTAGATGATTAATTTTCCAAAAACACGTTCCAATATTATAAAAATACAACATTTCCAAAAATTCAAATCCATAATATCATCGAACAACTTGTAATCATAGTAACGTTAAAGCATGCAAGCAAGCATGCAGCATGCAACCAGGCATGCAGCATCATCCAAACACGCAGCATGCAGCAGGCATGTTTTCTGTCACGCTCCGGCGCTGGGAGGCTCCGGCGCGGCGGCGGTCCCACGCGAACTTCGATAAGTTCAACAGTCGTCACAGATGGCTTTCGCTCACCGCTGCTCTGCTTGCTGCTCCTCAGCTCGCGGGCCGCCTCGGCCCTCCGCGCCAACGCGACGATAGAGTGAAATTCCAGCCCTCGGGCTCGAATTTACACTCTAGCGCAGGGCAGACAAGACTACGTGGACTCGGTTTTGCCGCGATTCATTTCTGTCACTGACTTTTGTAGCACAACCTTACCGAAAACACAAAGTATTAACTTTTTAAGATATTTTAGATTATTTACATAATAATATGAACATATGAAAAACAAAAATAACGAAAATCTCGGTATGTTATTTTAGAGAAAAAGTTACTTCGAATTTTAATACTTCCAGATATAAAATTTATTGTAAGCAAAACATCTTTCAAAAGAAAAAAACTAGTTTAGATAATCGGCTAAGACTTTTTCTGAAAAATGAAACGTATGTATGATAAGTTTATGGATTAACAAAATGATGTAAAAGCAAAAATCTGGTATTTAAAATAAAACTTACCGTTTTCGAACAATTGACAATTCGTACAGCGGGCCGATCGCCGTAATGTTATGCAGCGCGTCTTGACTGCGTTTGCGTCATAGCGTTTGATTTCGTATTGCCGTAATTAAATAATGACGCACACGTCACGCTCACCTCAACGCAGCGCACCGGCCGTATTGTCATATTAGAACCTTACTTAAGCGTTTTTTGTATCGCGCAAAAACGGTATCGCGCTAAATTTAGACGTTTCATAAATGTCAAATGAAATGTCACTTTGCAGTGTTTATTACTTGTTCATCGAGTGTTGGTAACGCATTGCAGAAGTGTATGGATTGTTAACTTTGCAAATCTCGTAAGTAACTTTTATGTCATTTCCTACAGATATATAGTAAAAAACAGCATCATACACAATTACCGAGTAATGTACTTACCTACCTTATAATGTCATACCTATCTACTTAATTTTTCAGCCACAAAATTTGAGCAAGAACCATTGGCGTTGGCAAATGTTGGATTTGGCAGATCAAGAAGATTTGAGATTGTAGCATAATTTTGTTTCTCCCACAGTAACCACTCGATGGATCTTATTAGTTAGTTAGTTATTAGATGAAGTAGCTTATTTGTTGATCAAGCGCGTGATCCATCTTACATAAATAAATTTACATCCAAATCTGTTTAGCTGTGAATGTAAATCTTATTTTTTAGATATTTGTTGTCTGCGAGGATGCTTCACTATGATCCAGTATTTGCTGGGCAAATCGTGAATACATGTGCTGTGGCTGCACAACATGGCTTTACGTGCCCAAATTCCTGCTCCTCAACTTAATTTACAAGAACGCAAGCGTGAGGCTTTAAATCAAGTCCGCAGGGTGGCTGCTGAGGCAGAGTTAAGAAGAGTGGCTCTAGTACCACAAAATATTGATAGGCGTGTAAATATCGAGTTAATGTAGGAGAGGGCAATCCAACAGGCTCTTATTCAAAGGCTTTGGAACGAGAGAAACCTTATGTAATAAAAACAAATATAAAATTTAATAAAAAATTGTTTATTATTGTCACAATATCTCAAATCCTTAAATTCTACACATAGGTACTTATATTAGGGGAAGTCCTTAGTTAGCTCATCATCAGAACGACGACAGCAGCAACGTTTATTCTGTAAGCAAAATATACATTTTTAAAAAGCAGTATTCTATCTTTACTCGTTAGTTGAGTTCGATGGCGCAGCGGCTAGCGCGTTCGGCTTGCGATCTTGCCCGCTAAGCAACTTTGGCAATGCCGGGTCGCTGGATGGATGACCAAATTAAAAAGATCTCGTGCTTCGGAAGGCACGTTAAGCCGTTGGTCCCGGGTTGTTGTCGTAAGATGACAGTCGTTAAAACCCACCAACCCGCATTGGGCCAGCGTGGTGGGTTATGGCCCAATATCCCCACGTACCATTGACCACGTGGGAGGCATGTGCCCAGCAGTGGGACGTTTATAGGCTGATGATGATGATGATGATTCTATCTTCACATCTCAAAAACTCTTTTTCTTTTCGCATCCCTGACTTAAAATTAAAAAAGGATAGTTCACCTTTTCTAACCGCATGGATTGTGGAAGCTCCTTAGTGGCCTCTGCATTTTAGTTAATATAAAGCAAATGAACACACAAATATTATCACTACCAAAATGCTCAGTAAATACCTCTTCAATTTTATGCTAGCGAACACAGATTGACCATGAAATGAACAAAAATACACAAATAATTTATAAACATGGAAAGTAAAAAGTATCACAAAGGTCATTGCATTGGATAATGAGTTGTGTATTAGTAAAGCAAACCCAACACAGAAAAAGCAAACTGTGAGAAACGTCAATGGCGAGGTCCCGGTGGTTCTCGAGAAACTCCACCAATACTTACCTCAATTTGTCTCAGAGACGATTTCTTTTCTGGGTGTTGCCAATGATGTCGCCATCAAAAATTGAACCGTAAATCTACAAAGTAAAAACTTGTCATAATCTCATATTATCTTTGTAACTACTGCCGGCAAACCAATTAAATGCCAACTTACTTTTACAATAGTTACACAATACCTTACCTTATCAAGTAAAATAACTCCGAGCGAAATACAAATAAATTCAATTATTTTAATGGTTTACTATTGTTTAACAAAAAACGTATGACAAAAGATAATTTTACAAACAACGTTTGAAAAACTAATCATTTGACAAACTCTCTTTTCGCAAACATATTACTTTAAAAATAATCATTTGACATAATACAGATTTCGCAAATGTTTTTCTTAGGAAATATTTCTACTGTTAAAATCTTATTATAATAATATTCACTTGACTAAATAATTCGTTTGCCAAATTGGTGATTTTACAAAAAGTATGGTATATTATGTATGATATATTATATAAGCAAGGATGTAAGCAATTTCAATTTTTCAATACCTACAGGAGTAGGGCAGCTAGTATTTCTGTTGTCTAATAAAAAAATAACCTCGAAATTTAAGACAATCGCTACGCTGCGCTTCGCGATTGTCTTAAATTTCTAACCTATCACGTGACCTACTGGAGTAGGGCAGCTAGTATTTGTTAAATGTTATTTATGCTTTACATTGTTTTGCCAACTAACATGTTTAAAAAATAATCAATTTGTGAAATAATGTTTTAGCATAATGAATTTTTGGAACGAAGTTCCTTATCGCGCGTTGTGAAAGGGGGCTAGACGGAAAAAATTCTTACGAAAAGTTGTCACGACACTTTTTGCTATAGTAAGCTATTGTAAGCTGTGCGGCGTCGCATGTTTCTCTGTCTGACTCTCTCTCTCTTATAGAAAGCAAGCCAGATATTTTCATTTCTATTTCGCATTGAACAGTGTGGTGTCGCGACGATTATTTTTGTTGAGTGTATACAGGTTTTTTGTAAATAAAAAATAATAAAAAATAATAATAATAATGAATCCTGACAGTGTTTCTGCACAAGTTCCGGATATTGCTGATGGAGTTAGGTAAGTAGAGATTATATACAGATAATAATAATACCTGCAAGCTAAGCTATCATCTAATTATCTCTGAGTGGTTAAAAAAAAAAATTTGGTTTGAAAAATAGAATCCCAAACAAATGTTTCCTACTTCAGTTACCACAAGCCAATTATTACGAAAATTGAGCCTACTGATTAAGTTTATATAACATTATATTTGTTAATAATAAAAAAAATATTATTATAACTTAAATAAAATTTTATTACAATTCCTTCACTAATTAATCGAAAGGAACTTCGTTCCATCCGGGTGTCCCTTGACACCTCTCAAGTTTTTTTTTTTAGTAAATAGGTATATTGTCTAATGAGTAGTTTATTAAACAATAGTTTGTAAAATGATACATTTATCAAGTATAATTTTTCAAATGAAAATTTGGTATTTGTTTTTTGGATAAAATATTTGGACGTTTCAAAGTACTTATTAATTGAGTTTATTGAATAAATATATTTTGACTATTGACTATTGACTATTGACTATTGTCAAATGATTGGACACCTACTTTAATATTTAAACCTAACGTCAACCCAACTGTCAATCAGAACCAACAGTGCTTTTTTCTTCATGGGAGGGTATGCAAAGGGATACATCCATATTTTGTGTTCAATATCTCCGTTTTAATACCATTTTTACTATGCTTAGAACAAAATCAAGTGTTATGTTTGTGTATAACCTTAGAAACTAGATTATTAGGCGTGATGTAGCCCTGTAACAACAACTTTATTCGTGGACATAATCGATTACATAACGAATAATCGATATAGAATTATCAAAACTTGCGTACGGCAACACACACTGGTTTCACGCGTAGGTGAAGTAGACGTGCAGTGCAGGTGACGATGACGCGTAGTTTTATTTTAGGGCAATACGGACGGTTGTTTTCGTTTAAGGTGTACTTCACGTATGCGTGAATTGCACGTACACTCGACCAATGCGTCATAAAATTACGGCGATCGGCCCGCAGGAAAGTTTCAAATTTATGATAGGTTACCCGTAGGCTGATTTTTTAGGGTACGACAACTTCCTACAAAATGAATTAGAAGTTTTTGACGTCTCAACGATTAAGATGTGTGGATTATGTTTTTGGTTAGTGATGATATCGCGTTAGGGTTCCATAAGTATAAAGGTTCGTATAGTTTTCGTAAGCAAGATTGAGTTTTTATCCTGTAAAAACTTTCCAATTTAAAATCGGACAGCGTAACATTTTTGCACATTAAAACAAACACAAGCAATTAATTGAAATAAAACGAAAATAGAGCTTTGTAATTTCATTTTGAATAGCATTCGTTGCGAAAATATCATGAAAGCTATATTATTATCTTGATTACCTTAATGTCGAGCAATATTGAATAGTCATATAAACTGCAATTCACATGTTTAGGAATACTCAACGTATACAAAATACATGCAAACCAATTTTAATGAAGTCACGGCACAAATCGCTTCGACTTTCATGGTATTTAAATTACAACGCTGATTTTTTTTTAAATAGGCACAGCTCAAGTTTAAAAGTTAAGTGCCTACATGCTATCCCACTGCTGGGCAAAGGCCTCAATGAAATAAGGTCTTCGCTGCAATTGATGTTTAATCACTTCACATGCCAAATGCGAGACATGTCAAGTCAAGTCAAAATATATTTATTCAATAAACTCAATTAATAAGTACTTTGAATCGTCCAAATCTTTTTTAACCTACCACCCATTCAGGACATAATTTTTTTACTGTGGCAAAGAATGGGCGCAAGAAACCACAGCGCACAAAAGCAACGACATTTACAAACAAAAAAAAGAGTATGTCGTTACCAGGTCAATACAAAATATGAATTTAAAAATATAAAAAAAATGATGCAATATAAAATTACAATACAATGTAGTATCAATTAAATAAAGACAATTAAAAATAGCTGTTGGAGTGCTTGGAGCATTTCAGATCCAAGCTGTTTTGTCTTCTGTGTAATCTGACACTTTATAATAAGCTTTTTTATAAAGCTTTTCTTTGATTTTGATTTTAAATTTTTCAAGATCTAATTTCTGAATATCATTTGGTACTTTGTTGTAAAATCTTACACACAGACCCCTAAAAGAATTATTTATTTTATGGAGCCTAGTATAAGGTACTGCTAATTTGTTCTTACTTCTAGTGTTTACATTGTGAATATCACTGTTTTTTGAAAACATTTCAGTATTTTTATGAACATAAATCAAATTTTCATAAATGTATTGTGATGCAACTGTCATTATATTTATATTCTTAAATCTCTCTCTGAGAGAGTCGCCAGCCTTTAGGTTATAGCTTGCTCGAATAGCCCTCTTCTGCAGTACAAAGATAGTTTGAATGTCGGCAGCATTTCCCCACAGTAAAATGCCGTACGACATTACACTATGAAAGTAACTGAAATAAACTAATCTGGATGTATCAACGTCAGTTAACTGACGGATCTTCATTACTGCATAAGCCGCAGAGCTAAGTCTATTCGACAATTTAGCTATATGTGGGCCCCACTTGGCATCTAACGTGATGCCTAGAAACACAGTGGTGTCCACAGGATTCACATTCCTATCTTTAATTTGTACACTAGTTGTTACTTGCTTAACATTAGGCAATACAAATCTTACACATTTGGTTTTTCCCTCGTTTAATAGCAAGTTATTTACACTAAACCAGTGAACAATCTTTGAGATCGCATTATTCACATCGTCATAATTTGGGTGTCGTCGTTTCACTTTGAATAAAAGTGAAGTATCATCAGCAAACAATACTATCTCATGACTGTCTTCTACAAAATAAGGTAAGTCATTAATATAAACCAAAAACAAGAATGGACCTAGTATTGAACCCTGCGGAACTCCCATTGTAACCACTGATCCCGGAGATCTTTTACCGTTAATGTCGACCTTCTGAATCCTGTTACTCAAATATGAGATTAGAAGGCTCAAAGAAGCATCCCTAATTCCATAGTGGTTAAGCTTCCTGACCAAAGTTTCATGTAAAACACAATCGAAAGCCTTGGATAAATCACAAAATACCCCTAGGGCATCCTGTGATTCCTCCCAGGTATCAAATATTTGGATTAAAAGCTCAACACCGGCGTCAGTTGTTGAGCGACCCCTAGTAAAACCATACTGTTTACAATGTAAAAGTTTATTTCTATGAAAATGAATTTGAATTTGGTCTAGCATCAACTTTTCAAAAATTTTACTAAATGTGGGTAGCACAGAAATAGGTCTAAAATTAGAGGGGTCAGAAGTGCTACCTGATTTAAACAATGGAATTAATTTACTATGTTTCATTAGGTCAGGAAAAACACCACAGTCAATGCATTCGTTAAATATGCAAGCTAAAACTGGAGCTATTGTCATAATTACTGATTTAGCGACATCCACGGAATTACCCCACAGATCAGCAGTTTTTTTTTTATTGAGAGTGTTAAATGTTTTTATTATATCTATAACACAATTTTTTTGAAAACTGAAATTACTTTCACAATCTTTAACATTCTCCTTCAAAACAGATTCAGCTACAGTGGGGGAGGAAATCAAGGCTTTTGTAGTTGAAACTGGAATGTCAGTAAAAAACCTCTCAAATGCTGCAGCAACATCAGCATCAGAAGTCAAGGTTTTATTATTACAATTTAAATTGTACTCATTATTACGACTTCTGACCTTTCCTGTTTCACTATTGATAATATTCCATGTCATTTTTATTTTGTCATTACTATTCTTAATCTTAGAACTCAGATAGTTGGCTTTGGCTAATCGGCATATTCTTTTAAATAACTTTGAATAATTTTTAACATATAATTTGAAGTCGTCGCTGGTGTTATAGTTGCGTTCATCATAAAGTTCATAAAGGCGTTTCCTACTTTTATGAATACCAATTGTAGCCCATTCATTAAAAGATGCAGTACCACTAACCGAGATCTTTTTTGGAACAAAAGATTTATTAAATTCTGAACAATATATGTTAAAAAAATCATTATAAAAGACATCAGGGTTGTCATTGTATTCTAAATAATTTAATTTTGTATCTAGATTGCTTTTAAAGCGTTCCAGCCGACCTGCAGTTTTTGGCACAACAGTGATATTCTTTTTCATCACTTGCTTACGCTGGTGTGGAAAGCTGACCATTTGGCCACAATGATCAGAGTCCAGGTTATTAATAATTTGCTTAGCCAGTGGTTTTACATTTGTATATATGTTATCAATACAGGTGGCCGAAGTGGCAGTTATTCTTGTCGGCTCCAAAAATAAATTATTCAAATTGTATGATAGAAATAAGTTTTTAATTTTAGTTGACAATGTGGAGTTTTCTAGTAAATTTATATTAAAATCACCGCAAACAATTATTGTTTTACCTACATTGCGGACCTTACGCAATGTCTCATCCATAACTTTTTCAAAAAGATCATACAATGCTGAAGGAGGTCTGTATACACTTATCACAACAAACTGCTCCAACTCCACAGAAGCTATTTCTATTGTTCGCTCAACCGAGAGGCTCACTATGTCTTTGCGTTCTTTTAATTTAAACTTTTTACTAACAATAATTAAGGAGCCACCATGTATTGCATTTCCTCGACTGAACGAACTTCCTACCAAATGATTCTTAAAATTGAACATGAACTGATGGTCTCTAAGCCAGTGCTCGGTAATGCAAAGAATATCAATATATTACAGTTCATGAACAATTCAATCTCTAAATCTTTGCCCATCATTCCTTGGATGTTCTGGTGAACAATGTTCAAAGATTCTACATTTTTTAAATTTAATGATTGACCGGGGCTTTTTATAAAGCTATTTTTACATTGATTTAATTTCATTTTATTTGCAAACATTTTGCAAGAGAGTTCCTCTTTTGTCTTATAATTTAATTCCAATAATTTGCTAGAGGTGTCCTCTATTGTCTTATAATCTAATTTAAATTATTTGTAACATATTCCAAAGTCTGAATTGGCATGTCAGTATGTTGCAGCTCAATAGAAGCCGCTGAGCTAGCCATGTTATTGGCTAAATACTTAAAATAAAATGAAAGCGAATTTGCTATCTGTCGCTAAAAATAAGTCTTAAGATAATATTTATCTTTTGTCAATATAAAATTATTATCTAATAATTTATTTATGTCTATTAATTCTACTTTCTTTTCATAGAAAGCCATTGTATTCAATGTCAAATTAAGCTTAAATCTATAATTATTTTCTTCGTGTGGCAAGTTTTTACTGTATGCATCGAAAAATCCGAAAACACTTTCTCTGACCAAGGAATTGCACCTTCGATTATCGAGCCGAGCGCCACACGGCCACCGAGGTGTCAAGGTAACTGTTTAAAATATTGCGATATACACAAACTAAATACTAGAAATAAGTATTAACTTGTAATTCCTAAATTTCGACTTCAGAAAGTTTATGGATCATTTATGGGACCAAGTGTCATAATGTACAATAAGATCCCAAACGATGTTATAATTTTGCCCTTTGACAAAAAGACACATGTTAAGGACAAACTTTTAGATAAGGGCTATTACACTGTAAGCGATTACATCAATGACAAAAATGCATGGAATTAACATTCCTCTAGTTTCGCACACATTGTTCTAATGCGTTCATAGTGCCCGAGTAAAACTTTTAGATTCACTTTTGTTTTTATCTTTTATTTTATTATATAATTGTTTTATGATTATTGATTGTATAATTTGGTAACGACCTATTGTTTTGTAAATGTCGTTACTTCTATGTTATTATAAAGCTGTGGAGTTTCTTGTGCCCGTTCTTCTCCACAGCTAAAAGACTTCCTGAATGGGTGGGGTGGGTTCCTATGCCTGTCCATCCATCCATAAAAAAATAATCAGTGGGGTGGGTTCCTATGCCTGTCCATCCATCCATAAAAAAATAAATTTAGACGATTCAAAATGCTTATTTTAAGCTTACTGAATAAAGATATTTTGATTTGATTTGATTTGATTTAAATGTTTAAAAAAAATACTTTATTTTATTAGCCTCGTCGTACAATTTTCGTATAACCACTAAAAAAGAGCAAAACCCAAGCAAAACTCAAGCAAAACCACATTGTACAACTTTTCCTTTTCTATGTGACGTGCCCCACTATTTTACTATCTATTACAGAAAAAAAGGAGCCGCATCACCCGTCAAAATGTCAACTGATAACTTGGGAACTTTCTGTCTGCATATTTCAGGACCCTAGTAATAGTCTGCGATAGTATCTAAAGAGATTGAAAAGCCTTGACAGGGCCATTATGGAGGGATGTGAGCCGGGCAATGTTGAAGTAATAATAGTTCGTTCGGGTCTAAATCTTAAACCCTTTCTGCAGTACATTTTTGGGCAGAAGCCTAGCAGGTCGGTTTCGGAACATTCGAACGATTTTATTGCGGTCACACGTCGGAAAGGTGAAATAAAGTGTTGACGTTTAATTTACGTTTTCTCAATTTCGTTTGGATGAATGGTTAGTTATGGAACCAATAAATACTCGATAGACTATGCAAACTAATATTCGGTTTTTGAGAAGCTTTTGTTGTTAACGGGTTACAGTTAAAATGTTACAAATAAGGTAACTTCCGCAATACCGCATTATGTAAGCAATAACAAAATATGTAAAAAGCATGGTAAACTTTTGTAGTACTCTGTCAATATATTGGATTGTAATTTCAACTTCACTACTTTGACACTAAGTTTGAAAATCAACTATGAATTTTTTATATAGCTATCGATATAATTCATCAACCCGCTTTGGGCCAGTGCGGGGGGTACTGTCGTTGTGCTCGCGTTCAGGCAGTAATTCACCCAATGTTTAAGTCATTAAATTAACTATGCGCTCAAACTATATGTGCAACATTATTACCTTGATTGTGCAAAATAATATATTTCATTACTTATAAATCTGAATCATATTCAATGACCTGCATTTACATTTACCGCAAACGTATACATTTCAACCGAACCAAAAAACCAATTTCCACTACAATTTGCTCTAAAAAGGTTTTAATTCTCTTTTTTCTGCTGCACCGTGTCTTTTTTCGCCAGAATAATGGCAATAGCGACGGAAGCAGTGGCAAGACATTTAGGGAGGTTTATTTTAATTGCCTTCACGCAGTCTTTTAGGGTCGTTCTAGCGGTAAATGCTCGCCGCTTAACATCTTAAAATAAATAAAAGAACCAGCTTCTTGCTCGTGAATCCGTTCCAGCTTTACATTTAGCGGGAAAGCTTGAGCTCACGACAAAATATACGGATCGTTAGTGTGGAAATAAACAAATTAGTTATTTGTCGTATTCGTGGTACGACAAATAGCTTTATCTCTGTATTCAGCGAAACCAAAAGATCTCTTTTGATAATAGCAACTTCTTAGGCGGGACTATCTTCGGGAATGGAGCTCGGTGCTTGCTGTTCATGGTTCCGAGCTATCCCCGTAGCACAGAAGGGATATGGTACTAGATTTTTAGTAAATGGGCCAACGCTCTCCCCGTCGAGCTTATTCTAGCTGGGCGGGGGAAGGGAAGGACTGTAGTACCACATAACTCGAGGTCGCCCCTAGCCTCGGTGTATGCGTAAGAAGCATTATATCTAGTTAAAAAAGAGGGACCTTTTACGACCTTTAACAACCTGGGCATGTGGCACATCAGATGATATACAGCATGTACTATTGGAATGTATAAAGTTACAAACCGAAAGAGTTCTCATAAACAATATTGTTAAAACAAATTTAGATGTAGGCATATTACGGAGCATCCTAGCGCAGCAAGTTTCGAGGCCCGCTATGATCTTGCTTCAAAATATAAATAGGTTTAAGTTTATAAGGTTCGATGGGAATGGCATGTTTTCAAAAACCAAAGTCCATTAATAAAATGTAGATTTTAAAAAAACCTGAGCAACAGCTCTTTCAATGGTCGCTGAGACAGTGCTTACCCTCTTTTACTAAGGAAAATGTTTTTTGTGCATACATGGTGTTTGGTAATAGGTGTAATAATACTGCAACTGGGCCTTCCTATTGAGTGAAAAGAACTACTATTGTACGAGAGCAATACTGACGTTGCGAATAAAAAAACAGGTGGACTTCTTGGCGGGAAAGTGAAGCTACATGTCTGCAGATTTATTTTAATTTCTATAATTTGTGTTTTGTCAAATATTAATGTGAAATAATAGTGGATTATTTACTGTTAAGTGTTCGTGAACGTGCATGAGTGTTGGCAAATAAAACAAAACAGTGCAACTTCACTTTTTAAATTCTTTTAAGAAGTCCGTGCGAGATCTCAGTAAAGTCCCACATCTTTACTGGTACTCAAGGGTTTGGGGGGAATATCATTTAGCATAAAACGTTCATCACTAATCATTGTTATCAGTTGAAGCATGGTATTACAGCTGTTCCATACATTTGGGTGGAATAGTATTTGCAGTTTTGTATGGAACAAACAGAACGGAACTACATCGCAAAATCTGTCTTTAACCCACCACTAGTCCGATGCGTAGGTATAGGAAATAATAAATGTATAGGTACCTATGTCACTTAAAAAAAAGAGCACCAATTAATGTAATAGGTACATTTTTCGTTTTACCAATTTCAAAGTACCCTGCGCCTAAAAAAAATAAATCACATTTCATTCAATAGATGTTGTTAGGCAGTGAACCTCCGGTGTTTCAAAACTCATCAATACTTTTTATTTTGAAATCGTTCGAAAAAGGTTTTTCATGACCCCGTTTCTCCGTATTGTAATTGTAAAAGCACTCCATTATTTTTCTCTGAATAATGAAGTACTATTGTTAAACGAATATACCAAGAAACTTGTTTCCGTAATGAGCACATAATTATAGTTGTGACACCCACCAATAAGGCTTAGCGTCGTTTTTATATTATGACATTAAGTCTTCGATAGTTTATCGATGTATATTGGTAGTGTAACATACGTATGATATTCCAACATACATACATAATCAACTATTATCCCCGAAGGGTTAGTCAGAGACTAGGCAACGAGGACCGCAAAAGCAATCCTCTGCCATAGTCCACTTTTCACCAAATAGCGACTACACAAGTGCTCAGCTTAATAGGTGGTGAGCTCATCGCCGCACTAAGCTGTTGGATGTATGTGCAGTCTTTAGTCCGTTAGTCGCCTTTTACGACACCCAAGGGAAGAGTGGGGGAGGTACTATTCTTTCACCGATATGCGTCATGGTTATTACAATGTAAACAATTTCAACGCCAACGATTTATCGAGCCACCGCCGCTCATAGGAAATTAACGGTAAAATCATTCAGAGGAGCGCAAGTATTATTTCGGGAACGCCGCGCGGTAAGTGACAGGATATATTTTCTGGCCGTCAACTGGATGATGTGTCATTTCCGCGACTGGCATCGCCTTGCCAACGTGTGACGTCACGTGTCATTTCCGCTACCCGAAAAGTGTATTCACAAACGGTTTTGATATTCGTGGAATTGATTCAAGCAGGAAGGGTTGGGACTGCTGAATAGAGCAATTAGTAATGTTAGAAAATAATAAGTATACCTCATATTTCCAATAAATGTGTCAAATCAACCTCATGTACTTAATTAAAAAAAATTGTTTAAATTATGTCTAAAAGCCTTAGAGAGATGTGGGATTATTGGCGGTAAAGAAAAGGGTTAGAAAGGTGTTTTGCTTAGTGTTATATACTAACTTCTCTGTGTAAATAAGTTAATAACTGTTTTATCGGCTCCTTATTGCACTCGTAATATCCAATCCGTTTTTCTCGCAGTGTCTACCTCTAGCTTCGTACCGTAGTGCGCAAAGGAGACTAAGCATACATCTTTACATAGTACACTACACTTAGCTATCAGAAACCGAAACTTTACCTTTATTACAATCAGTTCTACATAATCCACCAACCCATGACCCACCGGATATGGCCAATTTTTCTTCTAATTATTATGTAAAAGTTCATCATTCCTCTCACACATAATTGAACTACCTTAAATTTTCGACAAATTCATTTCGAAATGTCTGAATAAAATAATTACACACACACATACCTACATAATAATATAATCACGACTTTTATCCCCGAAGGGTTAGTCAGCGACAAGGCAATGACTACCGCAGAAGCAGTCCTCTGATATTGTACACTTTTCATCAAATAGCGACTGCACATGTGCTCAGCTTGACAGGTGGTGAGCCCATCGCCGTTCTATGCTGTTGGAAGTTTGTGCAGAGTTTAGTCCGTTAGTCGCCTTTTACGACACCCTAGGAAGAAAGAGGGGCCTAAATAAAATAATGGGTACAAAAAAAGGAAACAGATTCGTCTAAAACGTTTCATTTCAAGTAACAACTAAACATAAGATTATACTTGTAGTGCAACCGTTATTTGGAAAAGGGAAAACGCAAAATCGCTGCTTAGCCACAGCAGCGTCGTACGAAACAAAAACAGACGAAAAGAGGTCGCGTACGTAGACAGAATGAGCGTGTCTGTCCGTATTATCTTCACGCCTTGTTTTGTTGGGACGATTCCAAATATTACGTGATTTTCTTGTTTAAATATTTCACAACGAAACTTTTAAAACCTTCTGTGGAAATGGCAGTAGCTCTTTTCATGGGGGCAATCGCAGCTGATTTTTTTTATTGTTAAGCTAGCTCAAAACATATCTAATAAGTGAAGCCCTTCTGGAATTTGGAAGTGGTATGTACAATTGTGTTATGCTATGTATTTTATGTTTGTTCACGTAGCCCACGAAACTGATATTAAAAGTATTTACATGGTGTCTTCTAGATGCTAACCACGCATGCATTTAACAATAGCAAATTACAGTTAAGTCGTAGTCTCATAATCTTACAAATAATTTAAAAAACGAAAATTGTTTAAGTATATTTGAGCGTTAATAAAACGCTAAAATATATAAAAACATCAATCTATAAACGCAGCTTCATCTTAACCGAATGTTCAGATATTTGTAAAAATATTTCTTTCGGATCTCAGAGGTGAAAACTTCTAAGATTTGATGAAGCAATGTTGACTAAAAAACATAAGCATCAAGCACTGACAAATTTCGACGGGTGAAAACCAGACCTCGGTAGCCTAGTGGTTAAGGCAGCCGCCCGGAATGCGGAAGGTGCGTGGTTCGATTTCCGCCTGAGGTTGTTGTCTTTTTTCAGTGTTTAAAATTTTACTTAAATAATTTTAGATTCACTTAAATAAGGGCACGTCATATGACGTCACAAGAGAGAGAGAGAAAGTAAAATACATATTCTAAAGTGACCGTGTCGCATGTAGATATTGTAAGGTATAACGGTATTCAAAGATAACGAAACATTGAAAAAATGTGTACAATAAAATAATTATTTAAAAAAATCAACCAGACTTGTTGAGCTACGAGTATTATTACTACGTATAGATAATACACCGCTCACAACTGCTGTGTTCCGTTCAAGTGCGGCCAGCTCAGCGATTCTCTAAGTTAAAGCACATGAGTAAAGAAACGGACAGAGACAAAGCTTCATACAACCGCGCCGTCTCGAGTCAACTACTACAAGCATACGGCGCATGTGTGCATGTCCACTAGCCGCTACGTCGCGTATGCGCCGCCACTGGATAAAACCGGTTTACCACAGTATTTACGCTCACTCGGCCAGTGGACAAAAGGAGTGACTCGCGACGGCGCGTTGTATGAAGCTTTGTCTCTGTTCCGTTTCTTTACTCATGTGGTTAAAGTCTCTTTCATACTCATAGAATTGGAAAGAGACAGCAGATTACAGCCATGCGCGCATCTATACGTCGCTTAGAGAATCGCATAGCTACCGGCCGCACTTTCGCTGCAAACGCCTCAGTGATTGCGCGTGATTCAAGCGATTGTCGACCTTGCGGCTGCACCTTAGTTGCGCACAAACTTGCTTCGCGGTGTCTTCTCTAGTTTATTGTACCTCAATGACCAGACTCAGGAAATCTCGAATGGGCTCTTATTCGAGTTTTCCTGAGACTGGTTGATTTTCTTCTTTTATCCTTTATCTATACAATGTGATAGGGGTAGTACTTCTAACCTGTTAGGGCTAAGTACTACATCTAAATTCAACGACAAAAAATAATATGGACTTATAAAAAAGTGATTTTAAATCACAAAATAATTAAGTAATGATTTTTTTTCTTACCAAAATAATCTAAAACATTAGAAACAAAGTAATGTATTAGTAAGCCAGTGTCATTAGCTACCGTTTGCCATTTTTTCATGTTTCTCCGACGTATGAAACCCTTGATATCACATAAAGTTAAAATGGTCATAAATTATAGGGGGAGGGGGTTAGACCGCCCATATTATTTTTTTTATCACATTGTATAGCATTGTGAATGCAAAAATTTCAATAATAAAGATAAAAATATCAACCTCAGGCGGGAATAGAACCCGCGTCCTCCGCTACCCGGGCAGCTGCGTTGACCACTCCGCCACCGAGGTATTGGTTAGACTTGACGAAATTTTTCAACCGTTTTGACTTTATGTTTGTATGTCTTTTTTCAACTTTTCGTTATCTTTGAGTTTATTAAGCGTTATTAACGCCAATAATCAAATATTACGAATAAAACGGTATTGTTAGATATTAATATGTGTAACTATCATTATAATATTACTATCTCATCTAAGTCTGTCCCCATAACAACAATGTTAGTAGCAATGATGTGTTCCGACACATCCGGCAGTTAGAGATAAGGATAGAGAGTTCCTCGGAGGTTGTTAATTCCAGGTGAAGTAACGCTTTCATCTTTGACCTTTAATCACGTGATATTTATCGGATCCTCTTTTCCGTATAAAATAAATGTGGTGAGACAAAAAATGTAGTAGGATTGCCTAGAATCCGACAAAAAAGGCGACCATTCAATACTTATTTCTGAAGGCAAGCAAGGTTGTTGATTGCTGTGTTTAGGTTTAAATGATACTAGATGGAGGAGTCGATGGGCGGCGCAGCGGTTAAGACGTTCGTTTTACGATTATTTAAAAATAAATACGTAAATTTTAATAATTTAAATAATATAAATTTAATTTGATACATTGTGAATTCGTAAATATTAAGTTTTAAATTGATAATGGTCAACATTATGAATTTGAATTTGGTATTTTTAATTTTTAGTTTTAAATTTATAATGTTGACATGAATTTGAATATGGTATTTTTAATTTTTAACTTTAAATTTATAATGTTGACATGAATTTGATTTTGGTAAGTGTATTTTAAAAATTCAACTGTCCCTATGATTTTTAATTTTTATTATCAGTTGTATTTTGTTTCCAATTTTATATTTTTATTTCATTTTAGAATTTAAATTGTGATTAACTGTAAAACCGTATTGTAATTTTAATATTTTATTCTGAATCCGTGACATATTTTACTAACATAGTTTTAAGAAATTTTGTAACTAACACATTATGGATGTATACCCGCAATAAATAATTTGATTTGATTGATTTGGTTACGTTCGTCGTCACTAAGCAACTTTCGCAATGCCGGGTAACTAGATGGGTGACCAAATTAAAAAAAACATCTCGAGCTCCTCCGTGCTTTGGAAGGCACGTTAAGCCGTTGGTCCCGGTTGTTGTCTTAAGATGGCAGTCGTCAAAACCCATCAACCCGCATTGGGCCAGCGTAGTGGGTTCTGGCATAATATCCCATGCTATTGGCCACGTGGGAGGCCTGTGCTTAGCGGTGGGACGTACATAAGCTGATGATGATGATACTAGATACAGTAAAAACTCATCACGCTGATCACATGTGCAGTTTTTTTAACCCTTAGTGCCTTACAAATAAACAGAGAAAAAGGTCGGAATAGTAATGTATTAATTAATAACTAGCGGCCCGCCGGCGCCTTCGTCCACGCTAACTTAGAAAGACCGTCATAGTTCAGCCATTTAAATAAATATATCTTTAAGATATAAACAAAAACTATCCTCAGTTAACGCTTTATCTTTTAGTGAAAACCGCATAAAAATCCATTTGGTGGTTTAGGAGAATAGTGCGTTGCTACAAACAGAGGAAAACGACGACTTTACTTTATAATATGTAATTATTTGGCAGATCAACAGCTTATATACATAATAAAAACTTAAAATTATTCCGTGTTATTCCGTGTCTTGTCTTTTTTACTCTAATTTAAAATTACGTTTGCATGACAGGAACAAATTTAAGACTTAGTCCGAGATTAGTCTATACAAATTCGGCGTTTAATCTAGGTATAATACCTTATTTCAGTTTGGTCGAATCAACCCTTAGTGCTTTACAAATAAACCGAGAATAAGGTTAGAATAGTTATTCCGTGTTTTGTCTCTTTTACTCTAATTAGAAATTATGTTTACATGACAGGAACAAAACACGGAATAACTATTCGTAGCTTATTCCTTGTTTATTTGTGAGGCACTAAAGTTTTAAGGTTGGCAGCGCGCGCAAGATACCCTGGGTACCGTCGTCCATGGGCTGCGGTGGCTACTACACTGACGGCTCAGTCACATTTAAAAATAATAGATACTTTCGCTAGTGAACCGTTGCGGCGTCGGAATGCCGCCTCGCCCTTAGATTAATGTACCATCGAGTAGACAAATCGAATGACATAATTTATTAACTTACGACCATTCGTCTTGTGACAATGCGATTTACGAGGTTTTTTGTTGGTTTCCGTGTTTCGTGAAAATACTAATTTGAAAGACGTCGGCATAAAAATGGAACATTTTATTACTACTCAACCCACTGCTAGGCTTAAGGCTATCCAGGTATGGGAGGTCGTAAGGTAGGCTTTAACGATTGACGTCTTAAGACAACTGATACAATACGCTTTAACTTAACTTGGGAAATTAGCATAATTGCTTGACATGCTAAGCAAATTTCACAATTTCCAGTTCCCATTATAGTGTCCATATAAGCAAAATATTTGGACAGGGATTAACGTTAACTATTTAGTAAAGGTATCCTACACATACCTATTTATTGGTGACGTTTCGACAGAGTTTAACCGCGTTCAAATATTCTGTTTATAATACTCGGTAAAATGCTGAGCGGCTACTGTACAATACTGGACATACATGCAGAGACGTGGTAAGCCGAATCTGCGGCGCTGCCGCGCTTACCGCACCAATCAGGAACGCTCCATTTAAATATACGGTATGGTACGGTACGGTTCGGCGCTCGGTAAGGTTTCGGTACCGCGTATACCGAGCGTGATGATATCGCACCGCTGCTGTACCGACAAATCAGAAAAGGGCCGTGAACATTAATCTATTTATTTTCATACTCAAAAAGATTATGCAGTCAACGCTTATATTGTTAATATGTTATTTGCGGATAATCCAGGATAAGTGTACATAGCATGTTAATAAATCTATCATTCAAAACGTTATGTTACTAAATCTATCTATAGTTCAAAAGTGTACATAGCGGCTGTTGCCATAAAACATTAAACCGACGCTGTTGTTGACCAGCAGTAATTTTGAAAATTATTTTTGGTGATTTTGATTTATTTTGTGTTTTTAATAATTGAAAAAGACAGAGTAGAAAAAATTTTTTTTTTACACCAGCAGGATTTGAACCCGCACCCTTCTGGCAATCCGGGCCAGGCGCTCTTTCCAGTTGAGCTACCGTGGAACTTATCCAGCCCGCCGAAATTAATCAACGCCATCTTTATTTTTTACATGGAAAGTCAAAGGCGTCTTTCAATGTCAACAATGACCGTAAACTTTTATGACATTAAGATTTTTTTAAATAAAGGACATAACATAATTGATATTGTGGGAACACTATTCTATTCTCAATTCACTACCCTGATATTCAATTTACAGTTTAATTTTTTAATTTAATTTTAATATACCTAATCATTTTTCAATATTTTAATTAATTCAATGGAAATTGTAACAATGTCGTAATGTATTTACATGTTTAATAATTAGGCGAATCATGATGTACACACGGCGGCAGATCAACCTACCCAAAACCGTCAAATATCTACAATCAATTTTGGACTTTACTGTTTGGTTATAAGTATCAATATTCATTGGAGAAATTTGACAGATTTGGGTAGGTTGATCTGCCGCCGACTGTACGTTAATATTGCTACCATCTTAATTACCATGTATTCTAGCAAATAAAGAAATTATGAATTACGAATTAACCAATTACGTTATCAACATCCGATCCTAATATTTTTACAAACATTAGATCAGCTAAGAAATAGGCAAGCTATGTATATAATGTTATTGTTTATATGACTTTAACGCAAATTTTGTTTCTAACAAATTAAAAATTGAAAAATATGGTGTCGAAAAAAGATCACCTGGCCCGGATTGCCAGAAGGGTGCGGGTTCGAATCCTGCTCGTGGAAATTTTTTCGACACTGTCATTATCAATTTGTGATTTGTTTGCAACAAAATTTGCGTTAAAAACAAAAATATTTAATGTCATTATGTTTTTGGTTTGTCTGTCATGCGGTTTTTCTGCTTTTAGATTGTTTTGTTAATAAATTATATTACCCATATTTAGTGTCTATTACATAAATAGTTTCCTGATGATACATTTTATCAGTATTTAATTTTAACAGTCATCCATCCGCTCTATCGTTATCAGTTGCCATATTTTCTACATCGTATATTATTTGATTCATCGAGTTAATATCTATTTCGGGTGCCTACTGGCTATACAGGTAATAATAATAAAGAACGCTAATTCCATTAATTAAATATATCTCTAAGCGACTCACTAAACGAAAACTATCAACCCCTCTCTTCCATTGGGTGCCGTAAAAGGCGACTAACGGACTTAAGGCTGCACAAACATCCAACAGCATAGAGCGAGAGAGACTCTGAACAGCAGTGCGAGTTAAAGCCTTGGTAGCAGCGGCTGCCACAGCACTGAAAATTAACTCTATCTCTTTCGTATTCATATAATTGGAAAGAGACAGCAGATCACAGCCATGCGTGCAGCGTCTATGTGCCATAGAGAATAGCATAGCTGATGTACAGTTGTAATTTGTTGAAACGTGGACTATGGCAGAGGACTACTCCTGCGGTCCTCATTGTCTAGTCTCTGACTAACCCTTTGGGGATAATAGTCTTTGATCTATGTATCATACATACATATCTATATCTAAATATCTCTTTTCTTTTTCAGATAACCGTGAGTTCGAAGACAGTGAAAATGCGAGTTACTTGAAGTGTTCTGTGATCAAAATGGAGATCGCTAATCTAGTGTTGACACTAATGTGTGTCATCTCGTTCACATGCACGCACGCAAAAATAGGTAAGCTACTTACTTAGTTTAAAATTTAAAATTATTATGTTTCGTTACACAAAGGCCGCATGTCAAACGAAAGATGGGCGAAACGAATTACCGAATTGGTCCCATTGAATGCTAGACGACATCGCGGCAGACCAAGGCGAAGATGGCGTTACGAGCTGGACTCCTACAGAAAAAATTAGCCCCTAGTAGCAGAAGCCAGAGTTGTGTGGATGAAGGAGAGGGAGGTCTTTGCCCTGCAGTGGGACATATTAACTAATGTTGGCAAAAGCGGTCTTATCGCTTGAAGCGATCTCTTCCAGATAACCTTTGAGGTAATTAAAGGACAACAGAAATAATATTTCAACTTGATAGGGATGCGCGATCCGGGTCGTCGATCCGATTTTTCGGATCGTAACGCCACGATCCAATCCGCGGATCGGATCGCATGCCGTCGATCCGATCTTCAGGAAATCGATCCGGATCGAATGCAAATAAGTAAGACACTATTAATTTAAAATTTTTATTGGGTATTCCTATGTAAACCTTGTAAATAAGTATTCTTGTGACTGGATACACACATTTTATGCTTATATACCTACCCACAACAATTGTTTATAACAATTTAACAGCTATTATCAATCTAACTACAAAGGTTGCCGCACAAAATCAAAATTGTAAACAAAGATAGAACACGTACGTAACAAATAAACTTAAGTATGTACCCAATTTTTTTTAAACCAACCGCGTTTTTATGCATACGATCAAGCGATCCGATCTTTCAAGTTTTGTATCGATCAGGCAAAAAATCGTATGCCCTCGATCCGATCCGAAAATCGCTGGATCGTATGTCTGCCGATCCGATCTTTCAAAGGATCGGATCGGCAGACATACGATCCCCAGATATCATCCGTGGTATTGCACAGTGTTTTGAGAAACGGTGCCGACAATGCAACGTTGGGAAAGCAGCGCGTAAACAAATTTGTAACTTCAAAGCGGAACTGCGTCACAATAACGAAAAGCTCTCAGTTTTTTTGCATATACTACCTATAGGTACCCGTAGAAGTATATGCAAAAAACAAACCAAAACTACAAATAGAGTTGGCCGGGCCATTTATGCGTGTCCACATTGCGATGGGTTGCTTTTTTCTAGATATTTCCGTTATCTACCAAGTTTTTTTTTAATGGTACTAAGCCGGTAAGCGAGCATGCGGCCTGATGGAATGCGGTTACCGTATTCATGGACTGGCACGACACCAAGAAAGGGTGCGTGCTTCCGCCAAAAAGCTTCAGTTCATTTGCCTATATGCCCTGTAATTTTACTGGATCTACTACTACAAATTGGAACGCAGATATGCAACACATGACTTCTTTGCGGGAAAGTGAAGCGACATAAGCAGTTTTGTATTATATTTAATTTTTTTTTTGTTATCGAATTAGTGTTGGATTATTAACCGTTAAAGTGTTCGTGAAAGTGCATGAAAAAGTGCGACACTGCACTGTTTTCATGCAACTTTTAAAATTATCTCAAGAATTCCGCGTAAGATCTCAGTAAAACTCCACATCTTTACTGAAATTGAAAGGGTTTGAGAAATACTATTATAAATATAGTTGATAGTATTAACGTTTAAAGGTTTAATACCTCTAAATACAACGCAACTACGCACTACGTACTCTAAGAATAGAAAATATTTCATTATCTCTCTAACATGACACAGGCTGACCGCATCGAGATCTTATATTAGATAAAAAAATGTAAAACAATGCTGCTTGACGGCAAAAATAGGAATTAGGGTGGTCGCCATCCAGTCCGACTCTTGGCAAGATCCTACCACCATGCAAACGTACGACGTTGTATACCAGATATTTTATTTCTGATTAAATTCGTTGCGTGTTCCGAGACACATTAAATTTCCCTCGGGACCGCGTCCCTTATACCTGTTTCAATTTGTGGTCGCCACGGTGCCTGCCGACGCACAAGAACGAATCTCTGTGCCGTCACTTGCAATACGATAAAATTAGAAGACTTATTTTCTTCGCAGTCTAGGTTTGGGCCAAACGTGTCTCTTATTTTGGAGTGTTATGAAATTTGAGACGATCAACACCGTCAAACAATTTCTCGTTTCTAGGTGTAAAAAAGGAATAAGGCACAGGCAGGATAAAATTTTATCTAAATAGATCGCGAACAAACCCGTATAAAGTGTTACATTCCATCAAACTGGCTAAACAAGTAAATTCTTAACATCAAGCCTAAACGTTAGCAACATTCAAAGAATCCATGGAATCTTTATACCCCCCACACAGTGTACCATCAGTCAAGCTGTCAAGAAACCGGTCTAAGTTCGATTGCCGGGTGAGATTAGAATGCCTATGTTCACTTTAGCCCGTCAAGCAAACTGTGCGTGACCTGAATTGAGCAACTACTACAAAACAGCCTCTATAATTTAGGAAACAATAATAATTATGGAACCCTCAAGGAGTTTCATAGCGCATCAGCTAGCCACTATTAGCCGCTAGCGCGCTTGGCTTGCTAACTTGAAAGTTTGCAACTTTGGCAACACATTCATTTTATCATTCTTTATGGACTTCTTGGCGGGAAAGTAAAGCGTCTGTAGTTTGACTTGTTTTCTAAAATTTGTGTTTTGTCGAATTTAATGTGAAATAATGGTGGATTATTAACCGTTAAGTGTTCGTGAACGTGCACGAGTGTTGGCAAATAAAACAAAACAGTGCATCACTTTTCAAATTGTCTCAAAAAGTCCGTGTTAAGCTTTGGTCTCTTGATCGTAACGTACAACGCTGCGGTATGCGGCATGCGGTTCCCGACACATAATGGACTTGGGAAAAATGAAAAAAAAGTTCATTTTTACTTTATACCATTATAGAAGTCGTTATTTTAAAACCAATAGTTTTTATTTCACTTCGATACGAGAAGTATTTACAAAGTTATTGTATATAAATAATTGCATAAAACACTACTACCTCGCTTAGTTCGCTGGCACTCGACTGACGTGACGTGACGTCATCGTATCCGATAGCTCCCGCCCCCGCTCTCGTCGTGCGATTACATCACTTAACTATTTGCACAATTAGTTATTAAGTAATCTGTGGCACAACTGCACTGGTTCAGAGCAGACATATTAATAAAACGAAGTCGCGCGAGTCGCGCCACCCGTGCGAGAGAATGGAATCCGATGACGTCACGCCGCGGGTTTCGCACGTATTTTGATTGTCACAAAAACAATAGCGCGTGAAGTATTTTGAAGGGCTACAGAAAAAAAATTAATGTCATATTTTAGGTTAAAATGTAAATATTTAAAAAAATAAAAAATAAATATACTTTTCCCAAGCTCATTGTATGAAAAACGTCTAGTATGGTCTCTTGTTCCGTCGTAGTATGGGTCAGCGGCGAAGGGCAAGCGCGGTGAAGTAATTTAATAGAAGATAAATGAACTTTGCTTCACAATTAATTAAATGCCTTTTTATTAAAGTTTCCAAACAACCTTTACCCCTCCGTCGTAAAAACATGTTTTCCGGCCTGCTTCTTTGTCGTCTACTTTGGTAGCTGCGGAAAAATCAACTGACCACTTCTTCGCAGAGACGGTAAACGCTGCGTCGTGACGCTGCGTTTGAACCGCATACCGCAGCGTTGTGCGTTACAATCAAGAGACTAAAGTTTAAGATCTCAGTAAAGTCCCACATCTTTACTGAAGCTCAAGGGTTTTGGAGGGAATACCATTTAACATTGAACGTTCATGTTATCATCACTCATTATCATCTACTTTAAGCATTACTACGACTCTATTATTACGACTGAAGGACTTGTATCCATGGTCATGAAATTTAATAAAAAAAAACATTTTTTAATTAATTCTTTCAATTGTTCACTGGTTCTTTCATTTATAAATACATATACACGTTCATTCTTAATTATTTCATTACGACAAAAATTTTACTAGAAAAAAACAACCAGTCTCAGGAAAGCTCGAATGGGAATCGAACTCATGACCTTCTTCATTAAATCTTTGATCAGTAATTTTTTTTTTCTCATTCATTCATATATTCATTCATTATCTTCTTTTTTTCATTTATTATTTATTCATTCAAATGTTTTAGTATGGTAGGTGTATGACGTCAACAATATTTTCATATTATTGTTGTATTTGATAAAGACTCTCCAATACCCATACTTCAAATGTCCGTATCAGCGCATACTCGTATATTAAGAATTCCAACCGAAACATGCAAGCATGTTTCAAAAAGCACTTCAAGCAGAAAATTGCTGCAAAGTTTTAAGCATCTATTTAAACGAAACCACAGGCTTCCTGCA
This sequence comes from Scoparia ambigualis, assembly GCA_963921215.1. NCBI lineage: Eukaryota > Metazoa > Arthropoda > Insecta > Lepidoptera > Crambidae > Scoparia > Scoparia ambigualis. The sequence continues at coordinate 6,997,421 of OY992511.1, read as the reverse complement.
TACGAGTATCCTGTAACTCAATTAAATAGTTAACAGTAGTTTAACTTGTATGTGCAGGCGTTTAATGGGGACAGGTAAATTACAAAGTATTTTAGTTCGAGACTCACTTAGTAGCGGCGATAGAACATATTGGGTAATATAATAATAAACTGATATATTTAGCAACATTGGCTTCCTTTTTTTTTTTTTTTTTTTTTTTTTCCCGGGAGAAATGCGTTACGCATACCACCGCGCCGGGGCAACGCGGTGGTTATGTGGGACTCCCCTCCTCGAAGATGGTAAGTGAGGAGGGTTTACCCACTAAAACTCCCGGGCTCTCTCCGTCTTCCGCATACGCCAGAACATGGTTGTTGCAGTTGCAGCAGTCCACGAACCAGCACGGGGTCCTATCGGACACAGACTTGCAAGTAAACTTGCTCGGACGGCAACTCCCGCACCTCAGGTGTGTGGGGTGGGTGTTGCCGTTTTTCCCTACGGAGAGGCCTGGCGGGGGATTATTGGGAAGCTCCGGTTCCCTCCCCCGCATCAGGACTAGGACGGGTGCAGCTGTCCGTGCACGCGTCTCCTTCTTCCAGTGCGCCGGCGGCGTGAAGCGCCGGATAAGGGATCGTCCTCCCTCGCACGTTCGTCGGCCTCCTTACGAGTGATAGTGATCTCGCAAAAGGAGGCGACCGCATCCCACGACCTTTTGTTGGAGACCATAGCCTTGACTATGGTCTCGAGAGACAGGTCATCGCCAATCACAGCCCGCAGGTCTTGGCGCGGCTGCTCAAACTCCCTACACGTCATCAGTGTGTGCTGCACGGTGTCATTAGCTGCGCCACATTGATGGCAAATTGTGGTCGGCTCACGTCCGATCTTACACAGGTAGTTGCCGAAGCAACCGTGACCAGTAAATACCTGTGTAAGCCGAAACGTGAGCGACCCCTCCTTGCGACAAACCCACTGCTGGAATACGGGCCTAATCGCACCAATGGTCATCAGACCGAACTTTGCAGACTGAAGTCTCTCCTGCCAGAGGCGCGTCGCTGATGTTTGCGCGCGCTCTCGCCATCTTAATACTTGCTCAGGCATGGGTCTGTTACCCAAGCTCCTGGCTTCTGCAACCTGCCCATACACTGCATTCAGAACATCCGCCTCCAGGTCCCACGGAGGGGATCTCGCCAACAAACAGGCCGCCTCATATGATATGGTGCGATATCCACGTATGGCCCTGATAGCCATGACCCGCTGTGGTCTTCGTAGTAGGTCTCTGTTCCTGGCTTTCAGGGCGTCCATCCACACCGGAGCCCCATAAAGAGCCATCGAGCGTACGATTGATGCGTACAGCCTCCTCACATTACCGCTAGGACCACCCAAGTTTGGTAGTACACTACATAAAGCGCCCGCGGCCTTGATCAATTTCGGTGATTGGCGAGCAAAATGCTCACCGAAATCCCACTTGCTGTCCAGTGTAAGACCAAGGTATCGCATACACGGACTAATCTCTACCCGGACACCACTGATGACTAAATGGGCGCCCGGGGGTGGCCTCCTGCGAGCTCCGTAGAAATAAAGAGCCTCGGTCTTCTCCAGGGCAACTTGTAACCCCAGCATGCCAATTCTGTGGACCATTAACGAGACCCCCGCAGTAGCTAGCCTGTTGGCCTCTCGGAAGTCTCCTGCCCGAGCCGTCACAAGGGTGTCATCTGCGTAGCAGATAACGTTTAGCCCTCTAAGCAGAGCTCCTCTGAGCGCCCAATCATAGCCAATATTCCACAGGAGTGGCCCGAGTACCGACCACTGTGGAACACCGCAAGACACCGATCTGCTGTGAACGGAACCGTCACGAACCTGATATACAACTCGCCTCCCCCTGATGTAATCGTTGATGATTCGGAGAATGTAGTTAGGCACTCCGTGGAATCGAAGCGCCTGCCCTATAGACTCAAAGGGGAGAGAGTTGAACGCATTGGCGATGTCCAGGGACACCGCCAAAACCACATCTCCTTGCGCTGTGGCCTCTTGCGAGAGCGCTTTAACTTGCAAGATTGCATCCACTGTTGAACGCCCCTCCCTAAACCCATACTGGGAATGAGCCAAGTCTGGGCCCACCGCCTTAAGATGGCGATTGATGCGGTTAGACAGGACGCGCTCAAAAAGTTTCCCGGCCTCATCCAAAAGAACGATAGGCCGGTATGCCGAAGGCGAGTCTGCAGGACGTCCCTCCTTTTTTAATAGGACCAATCGTCCAGTCTTCCACTTTGTGGGGAATTGCCCGGACGAAAGGCACACATCTAGAAGGTGTCGGAATTTTCCCTCTAAAACCTTCTCTGCAATCACATATGCACGACCTGGGATGCCATCCGGCCCAGGTGCAGTCTTCTTAGCTCTCAAACGCAGAAATGCGGCCCCCAGCTCATCAGACGTCACAGGTGGAATGTTGACGTCATCATGCGAGACAATCTGAGGGGGGACCATTCTGGGAGGCTCAAATGCGGCACGCTCCGGAAAAAGGGATGCGACGACAGACTCCAAAAGAGCCGGGTCGAGTGACTCAGTCAGGGGAGGGCCCAGTGTTACGCAGTTTGCCACGTATCGAGCGATACGGGCGCCCCCATGGGTCACGGTTGAGCTCCTCGAGCCATTCTTCCCAGGCACGATCTTTGGCCTCACATATCGCAGCACCTACTGCTTTCTTGGCCTCTTTGTAGGCGGCATGGAGCTCACGTTCCAGGACCTCATTTCGTCTCCGCTTCCTGCGCTGCCGCGTGTATGCGTACCTAGCCACAGTGCATGCTTCGCGCAAGTCTGCTATCTCTTGCGACCACCAATAGACTTGCCTTCTGGGTGGAAGTCGCTTGACCCTAGGCATAGCCGCCTCGCATGCCTCCGTCATTGCTCCTGCAAACCATTGCGCACCATCGTCAGCGTGGCCAGTTGATTTGCTGGCATCAACCAACACTGAACAATAGCCGCTTCGACCATTAGCTCACGGTCCATCTTCCCTATAGCCCAACGTGGAAAGGGCATGTTCAGAGAAGAAGAACGGTCGATTCTAACGGCTGACTGGGGAGGGGAGATGTCAAATCGGATGTAGAGATGATCTGACAATGTCTCTACCTTCTCCAGGACCGCCCATCCAGACACCCTCAAGGCGATGGCAGGGGAGGCGAAAGATAGATCGACGATGGATCCGCCCTGAAGGCGGACACATGTGTTCGCGTTGCCTCGGTTTAGGAGGCAAAGGCCAGATGCCATTTCATCTGGTAAGCTTTGCCCAGCTTTGTTAAGCCCACTCCTCTACAGCATCGCCCTTTGAGTTGGAGGCAGGACAGCCCCACGCCGTCGATTTGGCGTTGAAATCGCCCAAGACCATAACCTTAGAGGGTGAGGCACGCCCGACCGCAGCACCGAGGCAGCCTAAAAACCTCTCAAATTCCGCCAGGGTCTTGTTGGGGGAAAAATACACTCCAAAGAGGGTTATTTCCTCCCATTTTACCCCAACAAAACCCGAACCCCTTTCGACAGGTGAAAATACCGATGTCGGCGTAGACCCACTGACAACCGCTACCACACCATCTAGATCCGCCGCCCAATTATTACGTGCAGGAATAACATAGGGCTCGGAAGCCACCGCGATCTCGATACCCCACTGCGCCAGTGCCTGCACAAACAGATCTTGTGCACCGGCAGCATGGTTGAGATTTATTTGGAGAATTTTGGACATAGCGGTGTCAGGCATTGTTGATCTCCATTTGAACCTCTTGTAGTGCTTGCTGGGCACTCGCAGAAGGGGCTGCCGCTGGTATGGCAGTCGTCCTTCTCCTCCTCGGTGGGGAGCAAGATTTACTCCCCACTATATGGTCTGCGGGCCGTTTGGCCTCTGCGCAGACGGGGCAGTGGTGCTTTGCCGAACAATGTGCAGCTATGTGGCCAGCCTTACCGCAGCGGTAGCAAAGCCCGCTGCGATCGATCTGACCCGTGCACCGCGCACGAGTGTGCCCCTTTTCTAAGCACCTGAAGCATCGGAGAGGTCGCCGGTCTAAGAGCCGTACTTGACCAACACACCACCCGATGAAAATCTGACCGGCATCAATCAGCACCTTGGCAGCGACCACAGGGCACTGCACGTAAATAGTACCCATGCCACCTGGGCCAGGCCTTATCTCGCCTACCCTAACCTGGTCTGCTAAGCATTTCCCAGTTTTTGCAACTGCCTCTTGGACAGCTGAAGGAGAAATGGCGTCGTTTAGGCCCGAAATGCGCAAATCTACCCGCTTAGTTGGGCGAGAAATGTTTGCGACATCTCCTAGGGCTTCTCTAAGCTTGTCAGCGAAAAGATCAGCCTGTTCAGGCGTTGCCGTATTCGGAAAGTGCAGGATACGAGCACCGGTTACCGCCTGCCGGAAACGAAAGTGTTCCACACCACAGTCGGTAGGAACCACACACTCCTGAGCCTTAAGCATAATGCTGGCGTAGGTAACGCCCCGATCCTTAGCCTCAGGTTGGACGGTTATGACCACTGCCTCTGAACGAGGAGCCTTAAGCTTCGGCTTCTTCTTGATCTTCTTCTTAGACTTAGCCTGCGGCTGAGAAGCTGCCGCTTTTCTCCTTGCCTTTCGGCCGCCGGTCACTTCAGTCCACCCCTCCTCCTCAGATGTTTGTGAGGTGGTTGGTTTAGGAGTTACACCCTTCTTTTTGCCCTTGCGCTTGACAGATGTCCAGCTCTCCTCAGTGGCCTGCGGTTGTGGCAGTGCAGATGTTGACGCAGGTAATGGGGCAGAAGGGATTTCAGGGAGAGAGGCCGGATTTTGTTGGCCTGCACCTTTCCCTTTCTTCCCTGTACTAGCGACTTGTTTAAGAGGAGCCTTCTCCCTAGCCTTGCCCTTGGTGGGGCGGTCTGCCGAAGCAGCCTTCGCCTTCGGACGTCCAGGGACATTCTTTGGCTTCTTTGGCTCAGGGCCAGCCGCTTTGCTGACCTTGGGAATTCCCTGCGATTGGTCTTCAGGTGCTGAAGCAGGGGGACCCAGCCGAGCGTCCAGCATTTGTCCCACCTTTTGTAGGACCGTGTCCAGTATGGACTCTGGCTCTGGTAGCGGCACAGTTGGTCATGCCGTTCCAAGTGTAGCGTATCTCCTGCGCTGCGGGCTGGTAGTTCTACCGTAGAACACTGCGATTTGACAGAGCAAGGAGCTAGTGGCGCCGGGGGGACGGTCTCAAGTGAGGCTCGCAGTTCTGCCATCTCCCTTCTCAATTCTGCTAGCTGGGCGTGCAGGTGGTTATTGTCCGCCTGCAGATCGTCGACCAGCTCTCTAAGCGTGCGGTTGTCGTACCGTAGGCCGCCATTCTCTTCCCGCAACGCTAGGCACTCATCAGCGTTAGGGAGTTTTCTGAACTCCTCCGAGGCCAATTTGTAGATTTCAACGGCCTCGTTAAGAGACCGTTGAAAGGTCCCTTTTAGGTTGCCGGACTTGCTGGCGACGAAGGACACAATGTCGCCAGCATCAACATTGGCTTCCTACGCTAACTCCTTTTTTTTATTATCTAACGGGTAAGCACATGTATATATATGTATAGTACGTTATGGTAAGTGACGATAAGGCCAAAGGCGCGCTTCACCCAGAATCCTTAATCTCTGAGGAATTGGCTATCTTATCTCTAAACTGTCGCAACACAACAAAGCTTACCTTGTTGTTATGACGCCAGATTTTAGATAATATGGTGGTAGCTAGCCAGGCGGACTTAACCAAACAAAGTACACAAAGATGTACCCCCTGCTGGGAATCGAACCCGGGGCCTCTGGGTCTAAGACGGTGTCTTAGCCACTAGACCACAGAGGCCGTTATCATTAGGTGGCATCACAGAAACATCTTGATATATTTCTGTGGGTGGCATTCTTGTTCGAATATTTTAAGTACTAGTCATGTGCCATGCATGGACGCAAGCATGAAAAAAGTGTCCCAAGATTGCTAACTTATTCTAATGTAATAAATATATTACTACTTCTAAAAGAGTTCATCAGTTCTCAGAGTACATGTTTTATCCAGAATTGCGTCTGTAGTTTACCTACGCAACGATTCATAGGAAATTCTCAACAAATACATCTACTGTTCCGCAATACCGTGTAAACATAATATTGTTTGTTCCAGTCAAGTTTGCTTGACCTTTTCGTGATGGGTCAAAGTACAAAGCACTTATACATTTACCAGCTAACTCTGGTACGAGTACTATACTTCATTATAAACTATTGGCATTTATATTGCTCCTATTCTGATAATACTATACTTTTATTGTTACGTAAAAATGGCGTCAACGGTGAAGTGCATTACGTGCAATATAGTAATCGACGAGTTACTTGCTTACGTGCAAAACAAAATATCCGTTATGGATGAGGACAGTCTAGTGAAAATATGTGTGTCGTCTTTTAAAAGTGAAGAAATAACGCGATCGAAGTCGTTACTGTTTGAATCGTTGCCGAGTGAGAAACGTAAAATCATGCGCAAACGACATGGAAAAGAAAATCGGGACATGGAGGATATCATTTCGCTTTTTAAAGGGACTGATCCTGAAATCATACCCGTTTTCGTGGCTCGAGAACTAGAAAAGTTGCCGCCGATTACTTGGGATCACTTGGATGCGACTAAAATCTTAAAAGATTTATTAATTCTCCAGAACGAATTGAAAGAAATTAAATCTAATTATGTCACTTCTGAACAACTAAATGAGTTGAAAGATGCAGTGAAAGACAAAATTTCATCTTCAAATCAGTCGACACCGAATGGTTTTCGAAATATACGAATAAATACAAAGCGTGGCGCGTGTGTGGATAGTGGACCGATCGGACTTTCGCATATAGATATGACTGTGGCCGACTACGATCATGCTAATTTGTCGAATTTATCCAATTCGGTTAGTTGCAACAACCAACGCAAATCGCATGTCTACCCTCCATTAACAAGAACGTCGAGGGGAGTTGGCGGCGCCGCCGGCAGCGCCAGGCTGTCTACGTTGGCCGGGCCCGATACCTGCTTACCGAGCGAGCCGGCTGCGACCGCGCATCAGCTGTGCAATACATCTACACCTATACATAATGCAACCACTGCTTGTCGCGATAACAAATCTCCGAACAACTACGTTAAGCCGCAAAAGTCTACCTTTGCTGATACTCTAAGGGCCGACGGCGAGTGGAAATTGGTACAGCGACGGAAAACCAAAATGAATTATCGTTACCACGGTACAACTGGAGTTTCACAAGATAACGAAGGAAACTTCAAAGCCGCAGTTAAGAAAGTGCCGATATTCATAACAAAAGTGCATTTAGACACGACTGACGCCGACATAATGGATTATGTATATAAGAAAACGAAAGAGAAGATAATATTGGAAAGAATTTCATTTAAAACAGAGAAAGGGCACAAAGCATTTAAGTTCCTTGTATCTGAACAGAAACTGTCAGTGTTTCTTGACAGTAATTTGTGGCCCCAGGGTATAATTTTTAGACGTTTTGTGCATTTTAAGCCAAAGAAATCGAACAGTGCTCATACTGTGCCCGGCACTGCTACTAATAGTAATAATAATAATTATAATGACCAGTAATTCAACACATAGATTAGTAAGTTTTAACTGTAAGAATGTTAAACGCTCAATAGAATATGTGAAATCATTGTGCCGAACTTCAAGTATAGTAGCATTGCAAGAAACTTGGCTTATGCCGGATGACCTTCAGTTTCTCAGCGCTATTGACCAGAACTTCGGGTGGACGGGTACGTCAGCGGTGGACACGGCGGCGGGCATGCTGCGCGGCAGGCCCTACGGTGGGGTAGCATTGCTGTGGGACAAACGCATTTTCCAAAGCGTGTCGGTAGTGAAATGTGATAACCCGAGAGTATGTGCAGTAAAGATGTGTATTAGTGAAAGATCATTCTTAGTTTGTAGTGTATATATGCCTACAGATAAAGTGGAAAATTTAAACGAATTTACGGATTGTCTCAGCTTGGTAAGTGCTATTATAAGTAATGAGAATGTTGAGTCAGTGTACGTACTTGGGGACTTTAATGCTCATCCGAGTGAAAAGTTTTTTGACGAGCTTACTTGTTTTTGTAATGAACAGGAATGGGTATGTGCGGATATAAATGTGTTGGGATTGAACTCGGGTGCATACACTTACATAAGCGAAGCACATGGATGTAGACGATGGTTAGACCACTGTGTAGTCACCAATTCGTCTGTGCCATCTATTAAAAATGTATTTATCGATTATGATGTTCAATGGTCGGATCATTTTCCATTAATTTTAGAATGTAATTTTGACATAATAAAACCTAAAATGTTATCTGATCAATTTAATGTTATTAATAAAGTATTGTGGGGTGACCGCAATCCCGAACAAGTAGAATTGTATAGTAAATTATGCAATGAAAAATTAAGATTAATAGATTTTCCTACTGAGTTGACGTGTTGTTGTGACCATATATGTAATAATTTTGACCATAGATTTGTTATTGACAATATGTACCGTGAAATTGTAAACGCATTGAGACAGGCAGCTGTCGCTGGAAATATTGACTTGATTGTAAATCGAAAAAGAAAAAGGCCTGTTCTGGGGTGGAACAGGCATGTGCGGGATGCTCACAGGGAGGCTAGGTGTAAATTTAACATATGGATCTTACATGGAAAACCCAAAACCGGTCGCGTTTATGATGAGATGGTTGAAAGTAGAAAGATCTTTAAGTCTCGTTTAAAGTGGTGTCAAAACCATAGCGAACAATTAAAAATGGACTTTTTATCGTCTAAGCATTCAAAACATGACTTTCGCAACTTTTGGAAGGCCACAAATAAATTAAATGGCAAGCCGAGCCTTCCTGTGAGTGTCGACGGGGTTAATGACCCCAAAGGCATAGCTGACATGTTTAGAGAGCACTTTACCATCAAATCATCCTTGGGTTCGTCTCGGTCGGCGAGTGATGCGGGTCCTTGTGGCCGGGAGCTCAGTACTAGGTTTTTAGCTAAAGATGTTAGGAAGGTTATACAATCAATGTCACGTGGCAAGTCCCCTGGCCACGACGGGCTCAGCATCGAGCACTTAAAGCATGCGGGCCCCCATCTGCCTAGGGTGCTAGCGATGCTCTATTCTTTTTGTGTAGGGCACTCGTACTTGCCGGCTGATATGATGAAGACTGTGGTAGTGCCAATTGTTAAAAATAAAACTGGTGACGTGGGCGATAAATCTAATTATAGGCCTATTTCGCTGGCCACTGTTATATCTAAAGTTTTTGACAGTTTGCTTGATACTCAGCTAGGCGGTTATCTAAATTTAAATGATAATCAGTTCGGCTTTAGGCCAGGACTCTCCACAGATACGGCTATCTTGAGTTTAAAGCAGACTGTTAAGTATTACACAGACCGCCGTACACCCGTATATGCCTGTTTCCTCGACCTCTCCAAAGCTTTTGACCTGGTTTGTTATGATATCCTATGGCAGAAGTTAAGCGATATCAAGGTGCCATTAGAACTTAACAACATCTTCAAATATTGGTATCAAAATCAGGTCAATGTTGTGAGATGGTCGAGTGCCTTGTCGGAACCGTATAGGATGGAGTGCGGGGTGAGGCAGGGAGGGCTGACCTCGCCGAAGCTGTTCAACCTGTACGTTGATGCCCTGATAGGTGAGCTCAGCGGCAGCCGTGTCGGCTGTCATATAGACGGGGTACCAGTAAATAATATAAATTATGCTGATGACATGGTCTTGCTGAGTGCATCGGTCTGTGGTATCACAAAAATGTTAAAAATATGTGAAAGGTATACCCGCGAACACGGCCTAGTATACAATGTAAAAAAGAGTGAATGCATGGTCTTTCGGGCCGGAGGGAAATGTCCGACCTCCATCCCTCCCATAAAATTGTACGGAACGCCACTGCAGTGCGTGAACCAATTTAAATACCTTGGTCATATTCTTACCTCCGACCTGAAAGATGATGCAGACATAGAAAGGGAGCGTAGGGCGCTGTCTGTAAGAGCGAACATGGTGGCCCGTAGGTTTGCGCGTAGCTCAGCAGAGGTTAAACGAACTCTTTTTCGAGCTTACTGCACTAATTTCTACACGTGCAGCCTGTGGGCAAATCATACGCAAAAACAGTACAGTGCCTTACGTGTTCAGTATAATAACGCTTTCAGGATGCTGATGGGGCTGCCCCGATTCTGTAGTGCATCAGGGATGTTCGCGGATGCACAGGTGGACTGCTTCTACACCATAATGCGGAAGCGGTGTACATCGCTGGTGCGCAGGGTTCGGGCCAGCTCCAACCGCATCCTAAGTGTGTTTGCAAACAGGTTCGATTGCCAATACATGCGTCATTGCTGTATGGTGCATGCGCTGACTAACAACAAATATTAGTTATTATTATTATTATTTTGATTTTAATGTAATTTGATTATTTTGTAATAATTGTAATTTAATTGTTAATAATGTTAATGAATTTAATCCAAAATGTTTAATAATAATGTAATTATGTTGCATTCATTAATATTTTATTATTATTTTGAAATTGATTTGATTTGTTAGGTATGTTTTATTATTTTATTGATGTAAAATTGACATTTTGTTTTAAGTGGAAATGGGCTATTTTGCCTGAAATAAATGATTTTTATTTTATTTATTTATACTGTGTCGTAGAAAGAAGCAAATATGATCGTAGCAAACCTGCTACGACTCTATACTACGATTACGTAGCTTCATCTAATTAGTTTCATGAAGCGTTAAGAAAGCACATCATTTCGCGAGTTGAGTTTGTGATCTTAAGTAAATTATATCATACTATATAACCTTATTTTTTTTTTAAACATTTTTATAAAAAAACTTATAAACATTTTTTAATTGGCACCAGATCTTAACCATTTGATTGGGCAAAGTACCCAGCTGGCTAGCGAAATTACCTCACTGGACGGCAAGACAAACTTACTGCTTTACATATTTCACATTTATTTGGTAAAAAAACTACTTATTTATTTTTCAAAAATAATATTTAAGCATTATTTAGTTAAACATTGTTTTGTTTACGTCACACAAACGTAATTTTAAATTTGAACAAAATAAATAAATAAATAAAATAAATAAATCTTTCCTACAATCACACCAATTATCTAGCCCAAGAGAAGCTTCGAAAAAACTCGTTAAATGGTTACTAGACAACGGATAAACGTACTTAAAATACTTAAATACATACTTATTATACATAGAAAACACCCAGACCCGAGACAATTTAGAAAAACAATAATTTCTAAATTGACCCGACCGGGGATCGAACCCGGGACCTCAGAGATGGCGACACCATGAAAACCGGTGTACAAACCACTCGACCAAGGAGGTCGTCAAACAAAAGAGACGAAACACTGTTAAACTAAATAATGCTCAAGTAGTGTTCATAAGTAAGAATGTTTTGTACACCACACATACGTATAATCACGACTATTATCCCCGAAGGGTTAGTCTCAGAGACTAAGCAATGGAGTACAAATAAAACTTGGTGAATAAGGAGAGGGGATGTCCTCATTGCCTAGTCTCTGCATAACCCTTCGGGGATAATGGTCGTGATTATGTGTACAGTCACGAGCAGAAATATGTGAACAATTGTAACTCCTAATACAATGGAATAAGAGCCAAAGTGTATAGGGGAAGTCAGCTTAATGCGTAGGAGGCAAAGCGGCCACACCAAATTTCCCGCTAACTAAAAACGATAGCACGACGTTGCCCTTCTGCCATATGTCTAACCTCCCGCCCCACACCGCAGGCAGTCGTTCGGTTGCGATCGGAGCAAACGCGTGGCCGCGGCGACATGTACAAGGGATTTGTGCATTTTATTAAAAAAATCCAGGGTATGTTCAACCTGTTTTGATCAAACCTCTTTAGAATTCAATCTTTTTATTACACGTCTTTTGTTATATATCTAATTGGCTTTGAGTGTGTAACATTTGTTCCGACATGAGATAAATAATGTAAGCTGTGTTTATTTTTAAAACAAAATTGTGGAAAAGGCAAAGCGGTGCGAGCAAAGTGGCCAAGTGACCACTTTGTCACTTTTATTCAATAAGTGAACCGTGATGATGGCAAAGCGGGCAGTTAGCCGCTTATAATAATATACGTTTTTGTATTATTATGATTAGAATGTTTTATTTAACTATTATTTTTTTAGATGGTCAACAACTACAAAAGAAAAACTAGGCAGGGGGAACTTTTGGTACATAGATTTAAGTAAGAAAACATTAAGACTGAAATGATTGTTCCATTTGAAACTTTATTGGTTACTAGGTATTTAATTTTACCTTAAATATATTTTTTTTAAATTTAAGGTGTTTTTTTTAAAATGAATTTCTTGTAATATTTAGGCATGGCCACTTTGCCCTTACCCCCATGGCCGCTTTAGGCGCCAACTGGGGCAAAGCGGTTTTTTGGCTAGTCTTCGTAATTTACAAATTAAAATAAACTGTTCAAGTTTTTGCAAAATGTGCCTCCACTTTATGAAAGCTTATTAAGTTTCCTTTCATTTGATATATATTTATTTTAAATATCGTTTCTATAGTGGCATTTTTTAAAGCAAAGTTAAGGTGGCCGCTCTGAGCTGACCTCCCCTACATATTGGTGTTTGAGACTGTACGTATGTACGTGTGTGTATGTGTAATAAGTGAGGTGGACCCAACATGCTTCCAGAGGCGGTTTGATGTGTTTTTGGAACAGCCCAATGCGGCTTGTCGTGGTGGGCTATGAACTAATATCCTCATGTGCTCTTGTCCTTAAAAAAAGGCCTGTGCCCAGCAGTGGGACATTTAAAGGCTGATGATGACGTGGGATAGCCTGAGCAGTAAGACGTTTATTGGTCAATGACGATATAATTTAAGGATATTAGTAAAGTGATAACAATAAACCGTGTTGCGCAGCGTTGAAAGAATACTACCACCCCCTCTCTTCCCTTGAGTGTCGTAAAAGTTGACTAACGGACTAAAGACTGCACATATATCCAACTGCATAGAGCAGCGATGGGCTCACCAGCTGTCACGCTGAACACATGTGCAGTTGTTACTGGTTGAAACGTGGACTATGGGAGTGGGTTTCGGCGGTCCCCATTGCTTAGTCTCTGACTAATCCTTTGGGGTTTATAGTCGGGAATCTATGATGATATAAACTATTGGAAAATGCATAAAAGTTCACGATTTTTATGTTTTCGTTTCGATCGCTCGTCGTCGCAGTAATAAAACCATAAAATTTTATGTGCCTTTCATCGAAAGTGCCTTCAATCAAAATGTCGATTAATTAAGTGGTAATTAGAGTTCTGTTGAACTAGTATTGATTCAAAACACGGAAGCTTTAATTATACTGATGACATTTTATATAATTAAAGAAAGATAGGGCATTTTTCTGTTCTTAAAGGTTAAATTGTGTTAGGAAATGACACAGTCTATTACATAATAGACCCCTTGTAACGCCGTTTACATTAATATTTTAGTCTTTAACTGTCATTTGGCTTGTTTAATTTAGGATTAATCATACAGGAATCGAATGTTTGCGGTGATTTCATTTGCCTTAACCGAAAAACCATCTTTAATAAAGAAACATAACAACAACAAATACCTAAATCTCAACAATAATAGCACCATGAAAAATAATAATTTACTTAATTTAAAGAAATTAAACTCGGTACCCTAGCTCTGAAACCAGTGGGATTAAGCGACAACCATCACTGCAAAAGCGTTACTGACTCTCAGCTTGTTTCTAATATTAAGTTTGATAATTTTGTCTACATTTATCGAGGAGCTCGATGGCGCAGCGGCTAGCACGTTCGGCTTCCGAATTCACGATCACTTCTCGATCCTGCTCGCTAAGCAACTTTTGCCGGGTCGCTGGATGGGTGACCAAATTAAAAACATCTCGATTTCCTCCGTGCTTCGGAAGGCACGTTAAGCCGTTGGACCCGGTTGTTGTCGTAGATGGCAGTCGTTAAAACCCTCCAACCCGCATTGGGCCAGCGTGGTGGGTGATGGCCTAATTCCCCACGTGCTATTATCTACGTGTGAGGCCTGTGCCCAGCAGTGGGACGTTTATAGGCTGATGATTTGACGATTCGCGGTCGAGTGGTTAGCACGCCGGGTCTGGCGTCGCACCATTTCTGAGGTCCGGGTTCAATTTCCGGTCGGGTCAATTTAGAGAAAAGTTGTTTTTCTAAATTAATTTCGGGTCTGGTGTTTTTTATGTTTATGTAGGTATATTTATCCTTTATCTTACCATATTAACGAGTTTCAAAAGAATATGAAGGTCTAGATAATTGGTGTGAGTGTAAACAAATTTAAAATAATTTAATGATGATGAATATTGTCTACATTTATTGTTTTATAAATGTTTTGTATACATACATCATATAAATAAAACTCTTCATCTGTCTAAGTCTTGATTCAGATTTTAGCATCGAATCACGATCCGTTTATCTCCAACACAAAGGCCAGGAAACGGCTTATCGATTCTGTATAAGTGAGCTCATGCCATGTCCGTTAGCTCCTTTTTACCTCTCATCCGTAGAACCGGCATTGCGAAAGTTACCGCCTACAACTTCAATGTATTTGGAATTAATGCTTGGGCCCCATTCGAATCGGAAACCCGTCTGCTACAACTTTTCTTTGCACTTTTAGGCGATTCTTAAGTTAAGTGCAATCGGGTATGACGACTTTCTTGTTATAGGGTTTTTTATTTCCAAATTACACAGAAACGCTTACCGTTTTTTATTTTATTTGTTTTGGTTTTACTATTGAATCAGCCACAAATACTTTGAAGCTGAAATCCATCGAGCCGTTCAGGCCGCAGAGCTAAACAAGTTTGATTCACAATATCAGTGAAGTCACGGTTCCGGCACAGTTCCGGCACAGTGCGAAATATTCTTTCATACATTCTCTATGAACGCACTAAAAGCACTGTGTCGTCTGACAAGTGAGGATGCGCTCATACAGAATGAATGAAAGAATATTTCGGCACACATATCAGTCGCTTCACACATGAAGCGACCTTAATGCATACATACCTACATACTCTCGAAAAACATAACCCTCCTTCTGGCGCAGCCGGGTAAAAAGGGGCAATTACGCCAGTCTTTTGGATAGGTATCTTAGGTACCTAGCCTGGTGTAAGAAAGAGATGTTTTTAAAATCGCAATTACGATAAATTTATTTCTGGTTACATTATAATTATTATGTATAAGTCCATATTGATAAAAAACATACTATACGAAACACAAATTACCCGACTTTAATTAAGAATCAAACGAACTTACCTTGTGAAGTTTGATTCCAATTATGCGAGGGTCTCAACCGAAGACGATTACTTATTACATGCAGCAGTACATGAGATGGTGCTATCTTCTTCACACTTTTAGATATATCCTAAAAAGAAATATCTTATTTCCGTTCCCTGCACTGCCAACCCCGCGTCACGAGACGTCATTATTTCAGAGAATTTTGTGTTATCCTCCACAATTTTTTTATTTTATTTTTGGGTTGGGAGGGATGGGTTGACGTAATCGTCTTCGGTTGAGACCCTCGCATAATTGGAATCAAACTTCACAAGGTAAGTTCGTTTGATTCTTAATTATACTTCGGGTCTCAACCGAAGACGATTACTTATTACATGCAGATGTTCAGAGCATTGTAATGTTAACACAATAAAAATAAAAAATTATGTCAATTTAAACTTTACAATATATAGGTAGTTTTTTATAAGTGCTTAAGCCTCCTTTAAACCTTAATAGATGCATTTAATGGCTATCGATGCATTGGTCGTTTTCTAAACAATGACTTTAACAATTTCATTTATTTATTTGCTTTAGTATTATTATTTTGTTGTGTAAATACTGCATTGACAAATTCATTCTGATTTGTACCTAAACATTTTTCCAACAGTATTAACAAATACATTTAAGTGACTCAGCCCACAACAACTCTGCGAAACACCTCCAGACTAGATCTGTGAGCAGTGTGAGCAGTAAATGCCGAGAGTATTGTGACTGTGAGCTCCAAATAGACAGACAAATATCGGTATCGGCATGTCGTCCACTGTCTTGGAATCCTTTTTATCATTATTATTATTTTTTTATCTGCAACAAATGTTTTTGACCGCCTTTTTATGAGGTTGGCACAACCAGCAACAAATAACTGGGATTCTTACAAATATTGGACAATCTGATAGCGGTTGCCAAACGCGGGTCCTGAAGTCTAAATGAAGTCGGTAATTTCAATCACAATCACATAATTTTGTATTGATATATTATTTTTGATTAAACTAATAGACTTCGTTTTTTGAGCAGAAACAATAGAAAATATAGTGTAAGAATCATAAGTGACAAATTAATGATTATGATCTGATTCTAAGGATAGTCCTGAAAATATGGTTTAATTAACATGACATTTGTGTCCCATGTTGAATTGTATTTTTGATTTGGAGCAATAAATCTTAGTTAGTGTACACTTAACAAAACTGTGTTAAACACAGTCATTTATGTAAAGTAAATTACTTCCCTTAGATGACAGGTAAAGTGGACCTATGCGTATTAAAACAACATAGAACCTTCCTCAAACTTTTTGGTTAGAAATAATAACTTTATAACTATTAGCTTTGAAAAGATTCAAGTTATTATTTTTCGAATAAAGCTACCAAGATATTATCAAATACAGTATTGATTTAATGTTACTGATTTTGTTGCAAGAGATGTAAACATATATCTCAAGATGCTCGTGGTATACCATGTCTGGTCAACGATTCACTAATAATTTGGCGCCACCTGGATAAGGCTATCTAGAAGTGGATGGCTCGCCTTGAAAGTAAATTAGGTATAACAAATATTATTTAGGGCCGAAGAACATTTTTTCTTGGACAACAAGTTTGGGCCACATTGTATACCAAGGATATTAATTAAATTAGGTATAACAAATATTATTTAGGGCCGAAGAACATTTTTTCTTGGACAACAAGTTGGGGCCACATTGTATACCAAGGATATTAATTAAATTAGGTATAACAAATATTATTTAGGGCCGAAGAACATTTTTTCTTGGACAACAAGTTTGGGCCACATTGTATACCAAGGATGTAAATTCTAATCTGTACCACAACAATACCTTCTGCTTTATCAAATTTATATAAAATGTAAGTGTTTTTTTTTTGTTATGGCTTGGTCAGGATTTTGTGATGCATTCTGCGTTTGTAAAGGTTTGTAAGGTCAAATTATGGCTTTGCCAATAAACTAATAATATGTGAAAATGCATGGTAGGAGAGTTACCTACTCCGTATCTAAGTATATCCGTATAATGTTTTCACAAGACTGGATGTAGGATGCCAATACAAAAAAGTTTCTGAATCAATTAATGCTAAGAACTTCTCTTTTTCAAACAACTTGGTGTAGGTAGGAAATTCAAACCGCAACGGCCCTGTGCATGCTGTAGTCAATATTCCTGAATTCATCTAAATCCCTCATTATACATTTATGTATAAAAACAAGTTCTATTGCTCGGTTTTTTAGTAATGCTTTTGTAAGTGTTTGTGACAAACCCTATGACTCCAAAAAGGTGCTTGTACTCGTAGTTTTATTATTCAATACACACTCGTCTTTTGAGCTTATTTTTCGTGCGTAGGTACAAAACATAAACTAAACAATTATTGTAGAAAATTCAAATATTATGCGCAATTGTTCTAGAACCGGTTCCAGTAATTTCGCAAACACAAATAAGCCGAACAGAAGAACATTAATTTCAACTGAGGCCTCAAAGTAAACCTTAACTTTTTCCGACAGCTTTAATTGCAGTAGATACTTAATTAAAAATAAGCATCTTGAATATCAATTGTTGACAATAGTAGTTGTGATTTAATAATTTAAGGACAGTTCGATACTTTTAAATATAATTATTTTGAAGCTGCTTTAAATTTTAAGTGAATCTGTGAGATCCTTTACCTTTTTTTTTTGTAAACTTTTCCTAACCTTTATAAACACAACAAAAGAGAATCAGACAAATCAGTCGAGCCGTTTTCGTGCGCTTAGAAACACATTTGGCGATTCATTTTTATCTACATAGATTGAGATAGTAAGTAACAGACATGGTTTTGGGGTAAGTATAGTTGTTTTGTATAGGTTTGCCGGGATAATGAATAATTCATTTACGAATCCAATGCAAAACATTACGATCCCTAGTGAGCTCACACTTTCTGTCATTCAATCATAAAAATAGATCAAGCGACTGCAGGAGCTCTGATTCCAACGTCTCCCTGTCAGATATCCGGCGGAACCTCGGCAGTCCCTCGGCGGTGTGAATGGTGCAGGTGGGCTTGATCGCAGCTCGATAGCTGATGATACTACTACGCGCAGTGGCGCCCCCCCTAGAGTTTAAAGAACCTCGAAGTTGATCACAACTTCAGCCCGGGCATCAGCCCGAGACTCTGTACAGAGCGTTGGATTTTTGTTTTCTTTCCGAATCAAACTTGGTTATGGTATTAGGAGTCTTAATATTATTATGCTCAGAAAGTGAAGTTTTAAAACTTTTATTCATATTTACCTCCAACAGAGCTTATTATTATTATTATTTTTTCAATTTCCTAATTTAGTTTTGGAGCTTCGAGGCTTATGTACATTATTACCATTTTTTTTATTATTATTATTTTTTCATTTATTTAAGTAGGTAAGTAAGTACTTATTATTATTATATATTTTTTTAAATTATTATTATGAGTAACCTTTTATTTTTTATGAGGTTCTTCTCTGAGAAATTGTAAAATCTATGGGTGTTCAATGAAAGCAGGCTATCGTCGGACTGACCTGTCGGTCATATACGGCGACAGATCGAAGATCCTAATGGCGCAGCTGGCACGGGCACAGGCGCTAGCGCTGCAAGCAGCGCGAATGGCCAAGCTTCGTTTCTCCCGCTACTGGTTGAGTCATTGTAAACATCAATGACATAGTTTAAGATGTCTTCACCAAATCATTATTGATAAGTAAACCCGAAGATAACGAAACGTTGAAAACATGTCCACTTCCGGTGGAAATCGAACCCACGTCCTCAACGATGTTGCGACTCTGCTTTGTTCCACGGAGGACGTAGAAACGTGAAACTGTTAGGGTGAAATAGGTATGGCCTCTCACGGTTAATATGGAGTAAACAATCCTCAACACAGTTCAAGTGGAGTTAGAAACTATGAAATCGCTAGCGTGGAGTAAAATAAAGCCTCAACACTGTTAAAATGTACTAAGTACATATTCCCGAAACGGCTTGCTTGAAATAAAATATAGCCTCACTCAACCCTGGTAGAGTGGAGTGAGTATCTTCGACACGGCTTGTGTAGCCGCTGTGTCGCGGAGTAAGTCTAATTATTATTCTAATACAATTAATAAGTATATATAATGCTGAGGTCTGACCTGAAAACCGCGTGGCCCCTTTGCTTCCAATCCAGAGGGGCTCCTTGGAATTTTCTTTCTTGATGTATCCACCAATTGACAACATCAATATAGCCTCAACACTCTTAAAGTGGAGTGAGTATCTTCGACACGGCTTGCTTGGAGTAAGATACAGCCTCAACACTGTTAAAGTATCCTCGAAACTGCCTGCATGCAGCCTCAACAGTGTTAAAGTGGAGTAAGTATCCTTGACACGGCTTACGTGGCGCCTCAACACTGTTGAAGTGGAGTAAGTATCCTCGACACGGTTTGCGTGGAGCCTCAACACTGTTAAAGTGAAGTAAGTATCCTCGACAAGGCTTGCGTGCAGCCTCAACACTGTTAAAGTGGAGTAAGTAACCTCGACACGGCTAGCGTGGAGCCTCAACACTGTTAAAGTGGAGTAAATATCCTCGACACGGCATGCCTGGAGCCTCAACTCTGTTAAAGTGGAGTAAGTTACCCTGACACGACTTGCGTGGTGTAAAATAGAACCTCAGCACTGTCTAATTGGTGTAAGTAACCTCGATACGGCTTGTATGGAGTAGAATCAATGACATTCAATGTCATTGAGTAAAATAAAGCATCAACACTGTTGAGCAGTTATATATCCTCGACACATCATACGTTTAGTAAGTTAAACACTGTCACAATGGTGTCTAAGTAAATAGTTTTGCATTTAAAGAATTTCTTGTTGTAAATGGCTTTTAATTTTGTTACAATCATTATTTTAGAACCCAAGAAAAACCAATAAAAATGAGGGTAGATAATTTGAATGATAAATGATCTTAGTTCCTTACAACTATGATGCATTCTTAACTTAATAGTTAATTTTCCAGGTAAATTAGCGTTATGTTCCAATACCTGCGTGTCGTAACATCGTTGATACGACATTTATCACTATTCACCGACACCGATGATGATAAACGTTTATTAATTAAAAATGATTTCTTTACTTTACGAAGAATACCAAAATGGTCACTGTCTCTCAACACATTTTCCCATCATATTAAATACAAATTTAATTTCGTTACGAAAAGTACGTGTGATTCCGATAACACAAAAACACGTAATGACGTCTCGTGACGCGGGGTTGGCAGTGCAGGGAACGGAAATAACATATTTCTTTTTAGGATATATCTAAAAGTGTGAAGAAGATAGCACCATCTCATGTACTGCTGCATGTAATAAGTAATCGTCTTCGGTTGAGACCCGAAGTATAATTCCAGATATTGGGATACTTTGCCACTCCGTAACTGAAGCGACAGCACAATAACGTAACTTAAATTCATATTCAAGATATCATATCGAAATCGAACACGAAAAAATCATAAAAGTTGAATGCGCGTACTTGGCCTAATAATTGAGTCGCATCAATAAAGCGGGTGGTTGGATTTCGAGGCGGCACCGAGAGCCTATAAGCACGTATCGTACAAACCAATAAAATTGGGGAGCGGAATTGTAGATTTTTGTTTTTTACATAACCTTAACTTGTGACTTGTGACTAAAAGAGATTTTCATTTGTTTTGTAAAGAAATCCAAACGCTACAATAATGAGATCTAGAAATTCTTTCAAATAGAGACAAAATATAATAAATGGTTTCGCAGTTGCTGCCAAGGGGTAATACATTATAATAGTGTTAAAAAAAAATTGATGACTACTAGAGATTTAGTCATTTAGCCTGTTATTCCAAGTCATTTCATTAAATATATATAAGAAAAATCTGCATTCCATTTTCAAGCGTAAGTAAATACACGAAAAGGCTCTGAAAGTGTCAGGGAAGTTCGAACTACGAGATGTTCCTAAGGCGCCAGAAAATTTCACAAGCTATGTACGAGGCACGATTGTATAAAATACCTAAAATAGTTATTTATTTATCGTGCATTCAGCTGTGATTGTTTTCAGAATTTATTAAATTAGACTTTTTTACTTTTCGTTTCTTTAATTGAGTTTTATACTGTGTATTTTATTGAATGCGTTTTATTCTTATTGAAATTAGTTTATTTTGGGCTACCTGATAACTTTAAGGTAAAGGTACAGGGTGACACTATTTTTTTTTGGATTCCTGACATCCAGGTGTACCCGGAAATATCCCATGTATGTTCCGCGATATTTGTAGTTTTCGATTTTTTTTTAACTTTGTGAATTTTCGACTTGATCGACTTAAATAAATTTTTTAGAGTAATATTTTTTTTTGCAAAAGGCGGCAATAGTGACGTCATCCGCAATTGCAAAAAAAATATGGCGCACCTGCTGTCAATATTTTTGACATTTAAATTCCAAGACAAGGCAAGACAAGTGTCAGACAAGTCGCAAATTCTTAAAATTAAAAAAAAACAATTAGTTTGTGATTTTTGACGTTTTGCTTTTAATTTAACTTGTCTAATAGAAAACAATTATATTTTTTGAAAAAAAAAAGCTGATGCAATTTACATGCGAACCTCTCGAGTCATTGTATGTGCCCTTAGATTAAAACAAAAAGGGAAGATACGGCATTAGCGTCTCGTGAATGAGCCGTCAAAATTAATCCTAAAGGCACAATTTTACTTCAGTCACAATTTGCCGAGCGAACAGGCTACATCGCACTATTGCAGATATTCTATTGTGTGAAAAAGAGAAAGACGCTACTCCGCAGTGGCGTCGGAATCGGTCGTACGTACTCGTCTGTTGCGAAGCGACCGAGACGTCAACGCGCTACTCGCTGACTCCCTCGCGCTGACGTTGAAACTTACCGCTTTGTCTCGCTCGCTCGATTTACACTTTATAGGTGTGCGTATGTGAGTGTTTGCTTATGTAGTTGAGTAGGACTATATTTTGAATGACTACAAGTAGGAGCATGCCGTATCTTCCCTTTTTGTTTTAATCTAAGTATCTGCCTTACCTTAAATTATAATAAAATCACAAATATCTTTATTATGGAAATTTTGCATTCACAATGCTATTTAGATAAAGTATAAAATGTTTACTAGAAAAAAAAATCAACCAGTCTCAGGAAGCTCGAGTGGAAGTTTTTTTTTTGTAAACATTTTATACTATATCTATATAGCATTGTGAATGCAAAATTTCTATAATAAAGATATTTATAAGCAATTACATCTTTATCGATTGTTAAATACTTGCAATAGTATTTCTTTCGAATGTGAGGGTAGACTTCACAGTGACGTAATACCGCTGGCTTGCAGCGTAAATCAAACTATTGGGAAGAATTCAACGAGTCTTCTGGGGTCTCGGTAGCTCAGCGGTTAGAGCAGTGGACCGGCAATCCAAAGGTCGTTGGTTCGAATCCCACTCGAGCTTCCTGAGACTGGTTGATTTTTTTTTCCAAAAATCTCAAATGATGTTAAGTATATAATTACCAAGAAAAACAATGCATAAACGACCCTTTAACGTTAAAATGAAGGGCCATAATATTAAAATATTATAAACCTCGTTGTTTCACTGTTTCCACAGGCACAGATAAGCAAGAAAAGATTCACCAAATAATTTACTTATCTCCCAACCCCAGTTCAATGTCATTGTCGAACCAATAAAATTTACATTACGAAGTTTTTCCATTAACATAACACGTTTTTGAACGCTGTCCAATTTACAAGGGCCACCCCAAGGGAATACTTTTGGCACATTCCTTCCCACTTATTGCCATTTATTAGGGCAACTGTGTTGTCTGTCATCGACTTAGAGTCAACAGTTATGATTTTGTATAATACTCGTATTATTGTTTTATAAAAAAGTTTTATAACTATCATAAACGCATGTTACTTTGTTTAAAATCTGATCAATCAATCAAAGTTTCTTTATTCAGTAAGCATATTATAATAAGCATTTTGAATCGTCTAAATTTAATTTTACTTTTATGGATGGATGGATAAGCATAGGACCCAAATTCAGGACGTCTTTTAGCTGTGGAGAAGAACTGGCACTGGCACTTCAATATTATTATAAAACGGGCACAGTTTTATAATAATATTGAAGTAACGACATTTACAAAACAATATGTCGTTACCAAATTATACAATCAATAATCATAAAACAATTAGGTAAAATAAAAGATAAAAACAAAAGTGAATCTAAAAGTTTTACTCGGGCACTATGAACGCATTAGAACAATGTGTGCGAAACTAGAGGAATGTTAATTCCATGCATTTTTGTCATTGATGTAATCGCTTACAGTGTAAGTGATGTTATTGAACATTTGCTCCCGGGTTCGATTTCCAGTGAGAGTACCCTTCCAATTTCAGTCATATATTCATTAATCATAATGCGAGATGAAGGCCTAGTTTTCCGCTTGATGAAGGTAAACAGGAAAATAGTAATAGCATTTAGAGCCGCCACTACTACTATTTATTTATTATTTATTTATTTAGTTACTACACGAAATATTTGAGTTTGTGAAGATAAAAGCTTACGAATTATGTTGTTATAAAGTGAACCTGTCTGGCCACTTTATTAGTAAAGGTCGCGGGTAGCCTCTGGACGCGAGCAGCACAAGACCGGACGTACCTAGTGGAAATCATTGACAGAGGCCTTTGTCCAATAGATGACGTCTCTCGGATGATGATGATATAATATTATATTGAACATACCTACTCGAATATTAAAAGCCTTTTTTAAACTCAATATTGATAAACAAACTCGTGTTCAATTTTACATTATAATTTTATCCAAATAGTTACAGTGTTAAGGTTACAAAAATAAATGTTATTTGACTAGAGAATAAATAATCAAAACCCTATCGTGTTTGGAGCAAATATTTCAAAAACAAAAATTGCTCCCACCATGTCCTGCAAAATCATTCTACACCACATGCGCCGGTAGATAATTTCAACGTGCTAATCACGGGTAAATAAACAAAACCCTATCCTATCGTGTTTGGAGCAAATATTTTAAAAACAAAAAATGCTCCCACAATGTCCTGCCAAATCATTCTACACCACATGCGCCAGTAGATAATTTCAACGTGCTAATCTCGGGTAGGTACATAAACAAAACACTATCCTATCGTGTTTGGAGCAAATATTCCTAAAACCGCTAATGCTCCCACTATGTCCTGCCAAATCATTCTACACCACATGCGCCAGTAGATAATTTCAACGTGCTAATCACGGGTACATAAACAAAACACTATCCTATCGTGTTTGGAGCAAATATTTCAAAAACAAAAAAATGCTCCCACCATGTCCTGCCACATCATTCTTAACCACATGCGCCGGTAGATAATTTCAACGTGCTAATCACGGGTACATAAACAAAACACTATCCTATCGTGTTTGGAGCAAATATTTCAAAAACAAAAAAATGCTCCCACCATGTCCTGCCACATCATTCTACACCACATGCGCCGGTAGATAATTTCAACGTGCTAATTCACAGGCTACCGTTCCCTTTGTTAGAGGGTACGCTTGATTGATGATCTGACTTTGGCGATGCGGAGTTAATCTTTAACGCACGACGAGGATAGAAAAGCCGACACAGTAAACAATGCGTGTAGGAGGGGGATTTCGGAACCGGTCATATTATTTCACAATAATGATTTTTATACATTTAACATTTCACAATTAATGTTTTTAAGGAGCTGTGTGGTGCAACCCATCTCTTCTTTCTTTACATACATACATAAATCACGACTATTATCCCCGAAGGGTTATTCAGAGACTAGGCAATGAGTACAGCAAAAGCAATCCTCTGCCATAGTCCACTTTTCACAAAACAGCGACTGCACATGTGCTCAGCGTGACAGGTGGTGAGTCCATCGCCGCTCTATGCTGTTGGAAGCATGTGAAGTCTTCAGTCCGTTAGTCACTTTTTACGACACCCAAAGGAAGCGAGGTGCGAGGTGGTGGTATTCTTTCACCGCTATGCTACACGGTTGTTCTTCCTTTGGTTGACATAAAAGGCGAATAACGGAGTAAAGGGTAGACATACATCCAACAGCTTATAGCGGCATAGGATCACCACGTAGCATGTGAAAACAAAAAAAAAAATTAATTGACGAACTCCGTGGTCGAGTGGTTAGCAAGCCGGGTCTGGCGTCGCGATATGTTTGAGGCCCTGGGTTCAATTTCCGGTCAAGTAAATTAAAAAAAAAAACGGTTTTTCTAAATTGTTTTCGGTTCTGGGTGTTTTTACTATGTATATATTACCATATTTATAAGTTTCAAAAATAATACTTAGCTTGGGCTTGGTGTGAGCCTAAAGAAATTTAATAAACTTAATAGGCACGTCTAAAATTTAGCCAAATATTCAGGACGTATTTTTTTTTACTGTACAACTTTTTAAAATGCGAGCAACAACTGGGTTGTCCTACCATTCGTGCCGTTCACTACGATTGGGTATACCGTTTTCTAATGGAGGCTTTTTGCATTAACCTGTCAGGAGTTTAGCATAGTTGCGAAGGTTATTTGACACGTGAGCAATACATTGTTGTCAAATATGGGTCTCGGTTGTTGGGGCTGGAGTGAATGTGTGGAATAGTTGTTGTCTTATCTGTGGCGGCCAGCCTTTAGATTGTTTATTTATATATTTTGTTACGAATACGTTTATTGAATAGAATTTTATAAGTTCTACAGTGATCATAGAAAACATTTCAGTATTCACTAAGTTACTAAAAAGTAAGTAAAGTAAAAATAACGTACTTATGACCTATACTGTCCTTTTTGATCTAATCCCGCCCTATCCTTTCCTGTCGCGGACTACATGTGCTGGTCTTAGGAACCACCATCACTGTGCACTGTTGCAATAAAAGGGTTATCTAATCTAATCTAAAATGTTTACAAGAAAAAAACAACCAGTCTCAGGAAAGCTCGAACAGGATTCGAACCCGTGACCTTTGGATTGCCGGTCCAATGCTAAATGCTAATGCTGGTTGGTGGTCACAAACTCAGGCTATGCATCGAACAAACCGAAAACACACTTTGCACGACCTGCGAATCGAAGCCGGGACCTCCGGATATCGAGCGATTGACCGCTCGGCCACAGAGGCGTTCGTTATGACATACTCGTTTAACAAAATAATCATGTAACAATGCAAAGCCATGAAACAGGAATCACAGATCGTTACCAAAACCCGTAAACGAAATGGCAATACAACATCGTCACATTGTTCCAAAGTCGTATTATTGCGACACAGAAAAATTCGGACGCCATCACAAAAAGTTCCCTCGTGATATGAATGCCAAGTGACGCCATCTTCCACAGCAGCTGTTGCCACTTTTTGTCGATGGATGTCCGGAATTTCGCGTTCTTATAGGCAACTTTAGTTACGTATGAGATAACGTAGTGTCCGCTTACTTACGACGCGAGATATATCTCTCGCTCGTTTGACAAGGCTTGAGATATAGACATACTAGAATATAAATAAAAAAATAAGACATGTTCCTTTAATAAATAAATAAATAATAAATAAACTTTCCTACACTCACGCCAATTATCTAGCCCAAGAGAAGCTTCGTTATGAAACTCGTTAAATGGTTACTAGACAACGGATAAACATAATTAAAATACTTAAATACATACTTATTGTACATAGAAAACACCCAGACCCGAGACAATTTAGAAAAACAATAATTTCTAAATTGACCCGACCGGGGATCGAACCCGGGACCTCTGAGATGGCGACATCATGAAAACCGGTGTACAAACCACTCGACCAAGGAGGACGTCAAATAGTCCTTTGTAATTTATATGTTTTTATTTTGTAATAAAAAGTATTCTTCCGTATTATTATAGAAGGAGACTTTCCATTATTCAATTTGTTTTAGGAAATTGAAAATGCCCTCCATAAGGAAGGCATTTTCCAATTTTTATTTAATGCTGTAAAAGAAAGGGAGAAAAGAAATGCGCTTACTGGGTGTTTTGCTGGCTCTTCTCGAACTTATGGCGTAGCGACAAAAGCGCTCAAATAATAGCCTAAATCCTACTAATATTATAAACGCGAAAGTTTGTAAGTATGGATGGATGTTTGTTACTCTTTCACGTAAGAACTACTGAATGGATTTGGATAAAATTCGGCACACAGATAGTTTATAACCTGGATTAACACATAGGATACTTTTTATCCCGATATTCCCACGGGAACAGGAACCACGCGGGTGAAACCGTGAGCGGCCGCTAGTTTAAAATAAAATTTTGTATCTTGAATTTTGTTTGTGATCCAACCTGCTTTAGAAAACGTGCTGAATAAGACAATACTCATACCTAAGCTATATTATGCTAATAGCGATGCCTTGATTTCTATAATGGAGGCCTCGGCCTAGCAGTGTAAAATTATACAGGACTTTTTTTATATCTGCACTTTTTTATATCATTCAGTAACGTTAATAGACATCATTTTAATTTTTAATTTTTTTATTTTCATTATTTATTTTAATTGTCTGGCAAAATAAATAAATAATTAACTCGTGGATACCGGGTAAACGAAAGGTCACGTGTAACGTAAAGGTAACCTAACCTAGGTATCCTGTGGTATCGTAATGTGTCAGAGTCCTGGTCGATTGACCAAGATCAACGGTACTTTTTTAGATTATGTTTGATCAATTTTAGTTTCTTTATTTAACACTTAAAAAAATTAAAATGAAATCTGTAGC
This sequence comes from Scoparia ambigualis, assembly GCA_963921215.1. Lineage (NCBI taxonomy): Eukaryota > Metazoa > Arthropoda > Insecta > Lepidoptera > Crambidae > Scoparia > Scoparia ambigualis. Next base: position 6,969,405 of record OY992511.1, on the reverse strand, counting down.
TCTAGATTAAGTTACTCCATAGTTTAAAAAACGATTTACACAGATAAAAAACCTGTATATTCGTAATGTACTATTATTACGTATGTTTGTAATATATTATTATAAGCTACACTTTACTTCACTTGTTTCTTCTTAGTTAAAAGTAGTAAACGCATGACAAAGAACCGATACTTTAAAGAAATCTAATTTTTTAATAAAAAAATTCTTTAACGAAAAGCAGAGAAAAGACAAGATTGATTTATAGAAACTTAACAAATGGAATGGGGCTCCGTTAGCGAAGGCATTTCTGCAGGCAGTTCTTTAATGCAAAAGTTGATCGATTGAGGGAGGTAAGATTGATGAAAGTGTATAAAGTTAATGTTTATGTGGTTGGTGAAATAAAGCGGTTTCTACTAAGGAGAAAGAGGCACAAAATAAAACAGATTATTGCGATGTCAAACCGAGCGAGTCACCATATACGCGTGTATACTTTGGGAAGCTGACGCAAAGTGACGTAGCAAGAAGCTGAGTCAATTGAAAAGATTCCATTAGAGCCAGCCGCTTTTTTCTTTTTTTTTGTAATAGGCTTTGTGAATCATTGGGAAAGGTATTCAATTTGTGATTTTCTTTTTTAGTATGATAGGCTAGAGACTGATTTATTAATTACTAGCGGCCCGCCCGCGCTTTCGTCCACGTTAACTTATAAATTTTGTACAAAATATCTACAAAATATAAACAAAAACTATTCTCAGTTAACGTTCTATCTTTTAGTGAAAACCGCATAAAAATCCAATGCGTGGTTTAGAAGAATAGTGCGGTGCTACAGACACAGGAAAACGGCGACTTAACTATAATGTAATGTAGTACTAGCGGACAGCACGCGATTTCGTAAGCTTGAACACACGTATTCCGTTATATACCTACAGTATAATGTATAGCCTATGTCCACCCTGAAAATCCATTATATATATTGATGAAAGTATTTTGAAATCGGATGAGAAGTTTAGATTACTTCCTACATCCAATCTTAGAGGCTTTACCTCTTTATAATACATATGACAGTAGATATGGAAACTGTCTGTATACACTATGTATAATCGATATACTTCTCGCAGGACCACTTTTCATCGACATTCGCTTGCGCACTATTCCAACCGCGCGTACTTATGGCTGGTTTACACGTTGCGAGTTGCTGGCCTGACAGTAGCCAGCTGCTCGCATTTTAAACTCGCATGCTAGAAGCTCGGCTCGCCTTTGCTGTCTACACGACACCTGTGCTGCTGTCCAGTCTTGCGAGTTGCCGCGATGTCGAGTGAACGTCTTATAAAAAAAACGGTGATACGCTCAATATTATTATCGAAATAATAAATAATAGTTATTATCGAAACAATTTCATAGGTTTTCTTGCTCTTTATATAATTTCATGAATGAAATTATCCGAAGACCATCTATCCGTCGCCATTTTGAATTCGGTACACCGTACGTAGGCGCAGCACACAAAAAAACACGGGTTCCGCTCACGACTATCCCGCTCGCATTGACTAGTTGACTACTGGCGAGCTACTGCCGAACGCGTCTATGGCTAGTTTACACAGTGCGAGCTAGCGTACGAGTCAGCCTACCGAGTAGCTGCACTGCAGTAACTCGCACTGTTTGGACGTCACTAACGAGTAACTCGCACGTGCACGTGGACAGTAGCTCGCATCCGAGTTACTTCAACATTTTTTGTTTTCACTCGCTTGCTCGTGCGCACATGATAGCAGCTTGGCCGTCGCTCGCATTGTTTAGACGCGTTCGGCAGTAGCTCGCCAGTAGTCAGTGCGAGCGTCGTGAGCGGAACCCGGGTTTTTTTTGTGTGCTGCGCCTACGTACTAGTGTATCGAATTCAAAATGGCGACGGATAGACGGTCTTCGGGTAATAATATTTCATTCATGAAATTATACAGAGCGCAAGATAACCTATGGAATTGTTTCGATAATAACTATTATTTATTATTTCGACAATAATATTGTTGCATTAGAGCGTATCACCGTTTTTTTATAAGACGTTCACTCGACATCGCGGCAACTCGCAATACTGGACAGCAGCAGCACAGGTGTCGTGTAGACAGCAAAGGCGAGCCGAGCTACTAGCATAATAGTTTAAAATGCGAGCAGCTGCTTACTGTTAGGCCAGCAACTCGCAACGTGTAAACCAGCCATAAACAATGCTAGCGACGGCCAAGCTGCTGTCATGTGCGAGTTGCTGGCGCACGAGCAAGCGAGTGAAAACAAAAAATGTTGAAGTAACTCGGATGCAAGCTACTGTTCACGTGTACGTACGAGTTACTCGTTAGTGACGTCCAAACAGTGCGAGTTACTGCAGTGCAGCTACTCGGTAGGCTGACTCGTACGCTAGCTCGCACTGTGTAAACTAGCCATTATTTACGAATATAGTAGCGTGCGCGTAGATTAGGACGAGTACTTTCGGGCGCTTACTTCTCTCTCTCTCGACGGTACAACGACGGTACGGGACGGGAGTAACAGCGAAGCGGCGCAAATAGGCGCGTTTTATAGGATTTTATAGGGATTTTGCCTATATACACTTCATAGGATTTAATGAATTAGCGGGTCTGTAGTACTTCAAAATAAATATTTACATGTAAAAAATTACGTTGAAAATTTAAAGAAAATGTAATAAATCAACCGTTTTAGACTTTTATTTTGACCTGTGTTCGGGATTTTTTATAATCTAGTAAAGTGCATCTAATCGCGTAACAAATAAGCACATTTTTTAGGCAATATTCTTTAGTGTATTACATATCCTACTATATTATAAACGCGAAAGTTTGTAAGTATGGATAGATGTTTGTTACTCTTTCACGTAAAAACCACTGAAGGATTTGAATCAAATCGGCATACAGATAGTTTATAACCTGGATTAACACATAGGATTCTTTTTATCCCGATATTCACACGGGAACTGGAACCACACGGGTGAAACCACGAGCGGCCGCTAGCTTTTTTATAAAAGCGTCATTTAATAGTAAATACATAAACCATTTCATTTCATGATCTAGCAAAACAGTTTTGCCCACATATCCTTGGTGCGGTGACTCGCCTTAAGTGTGCAAGCGAATATCGCTGAAAAGTGGGCAACCAGCCATACACAAATTGTGCTGTCTTTTGTTAGATGGGCTTTGAGAACATTCCGGTAGCGCAGGTATTATGGTTTTCTAGTTTTGAAATTGACACGACATGCCATTGACACGACCATCACATTGCGACACGATTTTTACATTACCGTAATGAAACGAAAACCCTTTATTTAAATGTACGGCGGTAAATTAGAAGTTGTTAAGAACAAACAAAATATAGCTACAGACGCCAGTAATGTAGATAATACTACCACAAAATACTAAATTTCCTTAATAAATTTTGATTGTTTGGATATAAGTATCAATATTACTGAAATTTTACTGTTTTGGGTAGGTTGATCTGCTGGCGTGTGTATATTATAAATAATAAGTGCACTTTTTGATGAACAATAAGATGGATTTAACGCGATTCTACCGCTGTTTGGATTATTGTTTCCGTTCATTGACCCAAAAAACTTATTCTGGCATTTACATGACATTGGCCTGGCGACAATAAAATTGTGTTTTACAATAACGTACATAGTGTAAAGACGATTTATCATAACATCAAAAAGTCTGTACACCCATTTGACTCTGTCAGTGATCCCAATCTAAAAAATAACGGTATTTGAATTCTTTATGACACTACAACATTATGGCTGAATTAATAGTAGCGTTCTGAAAGCGTCGTGTTGTTTTCCGTGACCACACTCATTTGGTCCGATAGCATCGTTGCTAACTGGGAAATTCTAATTGTCGGTGTGCTAGCTAGCGTTCGGGGTGCAGGGTAATTAAATGTCTCCCTGTTTATGATTGCTCTTTATTTATGAACAGTTTTAACGACTCCTCTTTGTAGTTACCACTTTTAAACGTACATGCTGTACCTAGAATAGTTAAAAACTCTTTCTTATGTAAGTATCTCATGCTCGCATTGTGTTGTTTCCCCGAAAAACCCATCACTATGTTTTTCAAATGACAGTTACCTACATTTTGTCGTGGTTACGAAGTCATATTATTTACTTTTCCGCAGAAGTTTGTACCGAATGATTTATTTTTTTTCAACTCATATTTCAGCAACTTTGTTTATAAAATATAATGCAACTTTCAATGGTATTTTTTGTATATTGAAATAATATTTACGACCCATAAAAAACAAAAAAATTAAAACCAATGTAAAAATTAGACCAATAGCGACATAGTCGTATCGAGAAATAGGCAATGTGAGATATATTCCAATAGCGACATAGTCGTATCGCGAAGTGGGCAATGTGAGATATAGACCAAACGCTTATTTGAAATAACGTTTAGGCATAACGCGACTTAGGCACACTGCGTTATAGGCATACAGAGAGCAAAGGATCCTCATTATAATTAATTGTAGCGATGACTCATTTTCGGTGATGGAGGTTCTTGCCTAGCAGTGGAACGAGTGTGGCGATGACTTTCCGAAAATCAAATTTTACTGCAAGCGATTTTTGCATTCGCATAATTTCCCAATCGAATCGTTTCCTGATAAGTATATATATTTTTTTCAGTGGTTAATTTCTTTAATGCTTTTTTCTTTTCGCATTATTTCCCAATCTAATCTTTTTTTGATAGTTTTTTTTCCGGACGTTGATAAAAAAAAATATTATTATTAAGTTTTTTTATGTAACCTCCTTTTTTTAAAAATAACATAGAAATTAGATAGGAAAAATTGCTTATAGTAATATTTCCTAGTGATCACATTTGAGAATGGATAATTAATATACAATATTATAGTAATCTTTAAGTTAAAAAAATATTCAGAAATTTACCCTCCGGGAAAAAACGCACAGAAAATAAAAAAATTGGGAAATTATATATGCGAATGCAAAAAACGCTGACAGTAAAATTCGATTTTCGGAAAGTCATCGCCACATATCAGTGGAACAGTATCTAAGCTAACCACCAAAAATTTCCGAAATAAAAATTATTATTATTAATGATTGTTCATTCTGTGCTTACAACGCCTCGGTGGCCGAGTGGTCATGCGCATGGCTCGAAATGCAGAGGTCCCTGGTTCAATTCCCAGTTCAGACAAAGTGTGTTTTAAAGATAAGATAAGATAAATATACTTTATTGTACACCACAAGAAAACATTTTTGACATGAAAAAAATCAGTTATATAAAAGTAGACGTACAAATGGCGGTCTTATTACTAAAAAGTGATCTCTTCCAGACAACCTATGTCCATCCAAATGGACAAGATTGATTTAAAATTAAAAGTGGGCTTGTAGTGCACCATGGATATCATATAAGTAATAAATAATAGGAAGACTTTTTAAACTACTTAAATTAATATATAACACATTAACATATTAAATAAACATAAACATACAGAATAGACATAAACATAAACATCTAAACTACATAATGAAGTAAAAAAACTATAAACTTTCCTACACTCACACCAATTATCAAGCCCAAGAGAAGCTTCGTTAAGAAACTCGTTAAATGGTTACTAGAGAACGGATATACATACTTAAAATACATAAAGCCATACTTATTATACATAGAAAACACCCAGACCCGAGACAATTTAGAAAAACAATAATTTCTAAATTGACCCGACCGGGGATCGAACCCGTAACCTCAGAGATGGCGACACCATGAAAACCGGTGTACAAACCACTCGACCATGGAGGTCGTCGGTAGTAGTAGTAGTATGTAGTTTTCGGATATTTCGATGCATAGCCCGGGTTTGTGATCACCGACCTTTATTTGGCACGCGCGGTGATTATGCCATCATCATCATCATCATCCACAACCCCTCTCCTCAATTCACTAAGTTTTATTTGTACTGGCACCTCGAGACCAACCGTTAGGTTATGCAAAAAGTGCCAGACGTCCTTGCGCCAGTAGAACACTCGCGCAGGAGACCATCTGCGTTAGGTCTTGACGCCAAATCAGTGCCCGCCGAAGCGCGCTCTTCATTCGGTACTCATAAGACTAGTGTCTCGGGAGAGTTTCCCCGTGTACACGAGTAGTTCACTGCCTATTGTAAAGATAGGTAACCGGAGCTGTCAAGCTCGCTCACTTTTCGTTGCACGAAGGGCACAACTCGCAGTTGCCACTGCCATCATCATCCACAGCCTGACTTCATCCACTGCTAGGTATAGGCCTCTCTTTGTATGTGCCACTGTTGGCGGTCCCGTGCCAATCTCATCCAGGTCTTGCCCGCAATGTTCGCCACATCGTCTGCCCATCTTGCCGCAGGACGACCGACGTTTCTGTGTCCAATTCTTGGACGCCATTCAGTTAGCGCCTTACTCCACCTGTCATCACCTCGCCTTGCCAGGTGTCCTGCTCAGCTGCATTTTAGTTCCGTTATACGATTCCTAACATCTTTGACCTTTGTTTGACTTTGAACAGATCATGACATTACCCATTAATTGTAGAGATAACTTTGCCGAGACAGTAGACATACAGGCTGTACTTAACTGTACTTTACCTAAGCTTGCTAAAATGTAAACATGTCTATATTATTGAAATTTTGCATTCACAATGCTATATAGATATTAGATAAAATGTTTACTAGAAAAAAAATCAACCAGTCTCAGGAAGCTCGAATGGGATTCCAACCCATGACCTTTGGATTTTTTTTTTATAGCATAAGGAGGCAAACGAGCAAGCGGGACACCTGATGGAAAGTAATCACCGCCGCCCATGGACACCCGCAAAACCAGAGGAATCGCAGGCGCGTTGCCAGCCTTTAAGGAAGGAATAGGCTCGTTTCTTGAAGATCCCTGAGTCGTAACGGTCCGGAAATACCGCCGCCGAGAGCTGGTTCCACAACACTGTAGTTCGAGGCAAGAAATTTCTTGAAAAACGCACAGTAGTAGACCGCCATCCATCAAGGTGATGTGGATGGAATGACAGTCGATTGCGTGTAGTGCGGTGAAGGAAATTAGCGGCAGGGATCAAGCCGAACAATTCCTCAGAACACTCCCCATGATATATACGGTACAATACACAGAGAGACGCAACGTCTCTCCGAAGAGCCAGTGGATCGAGCCGACCTGAAATAACCACGTCGCCGACAATTCGAGCAGCTCTACGTTGAATGCGGTCAAATGGAAGGAGTTGGTATTGGGGTGCTCCAGCCCAGAGATGGGAGCAGTATTCCATATGCGGCCTGACCTGTGCTTTATACAGTTGTAAACGGTGGGCCGGCGTGAAATACTGACCCGCTCTATTAAGCACACCCAGCTTTTTCGAAGCTAATTTAGCTTTACCTTCCAAATGACCACGAAACTGAACGTCACTCGAAATATCGACGCCAAGGATTCCAATAATCGGATTGGTATCAAGGGGAGCTCCCTCAAAGTTCAGAGGTACGACGAAGGGATGTTTTTCGCGGTAAATGCGCAAACTTGTGTTTTGGAGGGGTTAAAGCGGACTAGGTTATGTCGGCCCCAATCCGAGACATGACTTAACATGTTCTCGGTGTCAGTCACAAGTTTATTCCGGCTCTCGATGACGCTTTCCAGAGAAATATTAGCTCGCCCGGTGTAGAGCGTATCCCCAGTACTGTCATCCGCATAGCAATGAATGCTGTTGTTATGCAGCATGTCATTGATATGCAGAAGAAACAAAGTAGGGGACAACACACACCCCTGCGGGACTCCAGCATTCACGGGCTTCATGTCGGAGCACGAACCGTCGACTGCGACTCTGATGCTACGCCCAGTAAGAAAGCTGGCAACCCATGAACACAATATCTCAGGAAGCCCGTATGATGGAAGTTTAGAGAAAAGAGCCCTGTGCCATACCCTGTCAAAAGCTTTCGCTACGTCCAAGCTAACTGCCAGTTCCTCCCCTTTACTCTCGACTGCCTCCGCCCATCGGTGAGTAAGGTACACTAAAAGATCACCAGCCGATCGACCGCGACGAAAACCATACTGGCGATCACTTAGTAGCTGGTTCTCTTCTAGGTACCTTAAGAGCTGGCGGTTTATAATGGACTCCATTACTTTGGAGAGTAAAGAGGTAATAGCTATTGGCCTGTAGTGAGACGGATCTGAGCGATCGCCTTTTTTTGGAATCGGGTGGACAAGGGCTGTCTTCCAAGAGCTCGGGACGACGCCAGTGGTGTAAGAGAGCTGGAAAAGGCGCGTTAGAACTGGTGCCAATTCAGGAGCACACGTCCGAAGCACAATGGGTGGAACTGCATCAGGCCCACTTACTACTTACTTACTCGCCTTATGGATATCAAGGGAAAAAAGAGCCTTACGAACTGACCTTTGCAGGAACTGAACGTTTGGCATTGTACAAGCGCAAAGCGGTATGGTTGGTGGAGAGTTTTCCCCATCGTCCAAGGTCGAGTTTGATGCGAAAAGAGAGCCCAAGAGATCGGCTTTCTTCTTTGCAGTATAGGCCAGGCAGTCATCGGTCTTGTGCAATGGTGGTAGGGACGGCTGACAAAAATTCCCTAAGATAGCTTTGGCGAGAGACCAGAACGCACGCGTCCCCGAAGGAAGACGCACTAGCCTCTCGCCAATTCTACCTATGAATGATGACTTCGCCTTGGCAATGTCCTTCTTAAAGGATCTGGCAGCAAAGTTGTACTTCTTTCTGAGCGCACTGGTGTTTGGATCCTTTGATGACACCGCATTAGCCCAGGCTTGGTAATGCTGTCGCTTTTGGCGAGACGCCATTTTGCAGCAACGACCAAACCATGGTTGGGACTTGCCGCCAATGGGAACTACAGAGTTTGGAATGAAAAGTTCCATTCCCTGCAGTATCACATCAACGACAGAGTCAGCGGCGACATCAGGATCATCCAGCGAGAAGCAAACTCGCCACCACGGGTAGGACGCAAAGAAGCTTCGCATCCCATCCCAGTCCGCCGACCTATAATGCCAGACTCGACGGCTAGCCGCTGGTTGCGGTTTTGAAGTTTCTGTGAGAGGCACAGAGCTGCGAATCAGACAGTGGTCTGATGAGCCTAGTGGTGCATCAACAGAAACTTGATAGCCGTCTGGGTGCGAGGTCAGCAGAAGGTCCAATAAAGAAGGTGCATGGCCCTCCACATCTGGAACCCGTGTTGGCTCGGTTAGCAATTGGGACAGACTGTAGGCCAAAGCGAAGTCATGAACGGCTCTACCCGCGTGGTCAGTTGTGCGTGAACCAAGCCATTCGACGTGGTGGGCATTGAAGTCTCCCAATACCACAATCTCGGCCGAGGGGATCCGTTGGAGAAGGGAGTCTGTCGCTGTTTGGACGGTCTCGATGAGTTGGTCAGTTCCGATGTTACCGCTGTGGGACCTATACAGGCACGCGTAGACGCGAGGATGACGTCCGCAGTCGACGTGCAGCCATAAGATGGAGAGGTCCCTATCTTCAAGATTGCCAAGGCGACGAACGCACATATCCTCCCTGACATAGGCACAAACACCGGCTCGTGGCACAAATGCATGTTCCAGGTTGTATCCCGGGTAGCGTAAGTACGAGATGTCAGGAGGGGGGGATATCTGCGTCTCGGTGAGGAAGAGCAAGGCCGGTTTCGCCGTCTCGAGGTGGTAATGGACGGCGCTCAAGTTAGAGTGGATTCCCCTGATATTTCAGAAGTCCACGCGAAGCGTAGGAGGGGGTGCCAATTGTCCCGCCTTTCTCCTGCCTGCAGCATGCCTTGGCACGGGCGAACTTTTGCCCTCCCTAGAATACGTAGGGCAGCCTGAGCGAGAACGCTCAGGGGGGGATTCTCCGACACTGGATGTGTCGGTACCCCCCTGGGGTAAATCTAGATTACAGTTCGCTGCCATATCAATTGTGAGGGGTGGGGGGGGGGGGGAGGGGTTTCCGGAACCCTCACTCGCCGGACGAAACACAACAGCACAGAGTGCCATTGTTTCACGCCGAAAATTCGTGAGGGGGTGGTATTACGCCGGGCGAGCCGACCCAATGCGTGCTGCAACGCAGCGTGGCTCTACCACTCAGTTGGTGTCACTCATTTAGCACCACCCAGGGGTCACGTGTAGGGTCTCAAGGGTAAACCTACGGACGCGAGCAACTTAACTCCCAAAAAAAATTGCCGGTCCACTGCTCTAACTCTAGCTCTTTTGTTTTCTAGTAAACATTATATCCTATGTAAACTTGTATTCGTTGTTATTGTTATTCGTTGTAGCTGGCAATGCGATAGAAAATACTCTGTATAAAATAACCTGCGTCCCTATGCTATGGTAACCGGAAACGCTCTAATTAACGAACTGCACTTAAACAGGTTGTAATCACGACTCTGTTTGCTGAAACGAATTAAAATAAATATTGGGCAGGTTTTTGATAAGATTTCGTATTTTTCGTATTTACTACCTTTTTCTTTTCATCGTATTTGTTTATGAAAACGTTATGACAATGGCAATAATATTTTTGTTAACAATCAAAATTTTCTTTAAGTACGAGTATTTGAACGATCTACTTATTTAGGTACTTATACAATGTCATAGGGGTGGTACTTCTTACCCGTTAAGGCTAAGTACTACATCTAAATTCATCGACAAAAAAATAATATGGGGGGTCCTACCCCCTCCCCCTATAATTTATGACCATTTTTACTTTGTGCAATATCAAAGGTTTCATACGTCGGAGAAACATGAAAAAATGGCAAACGGTAGCTAATGACACTGGCTAACTAATAAATTACTTTGTTTCGTATGTTTGAGACTATTTTGGTGAGAATAAAAATCATTACCAAATTATTTTATGATTTAAAAATCACTTTTTTAAAAGTCCATATTTTTTTTTTTGTCGATGAATTTAGATGTAGTACTTAGCCTTAACAGGTTAGAAGTACCATTGTATATTGATTATTAGTATTAGTGGCTCTTATTAAAAAAAATCCTTTTCCACCTCTGCTGGTAATCTGGTGATCTATGTTTAATTACTACATTGGTGGTACAAAAAAAACCAGGCAAGCATGCAACATGCTATTCAGCATGTAGCATGCAAATAGCATGAACGTAAGCTTATGACTTCCGTCACGGTTATGGCACTGCGGGTCAACAGTACCTAGATTTGGTTTTTATGATGATTGACGAGCTCGATGGCGCAGCGGTTAGCGCGTTCGGCTTGAGATCTTGCCTGCTAAGCAACTTTCGCAATGCATGCCGCCTGATGGGTGACCAATTAAAAACATCTCGAGCTCGTCCGTGCTTCGGAAGGCACGTTAAGCTGTTAATCTCGGTTGTTGTCGTAAGATGGCAGTCGTTTAAACCCATCAACACGCATTGGGCCAGCGTGGTAGGTTATGGCCCAATATCCCCACGTGTTATTGTTCACGTGGGAGGCCTGTGCCCAGCAGTGGGACGTTTATAGGCTGATGATGATGATGATGATGGTTAAGATTTTCACAATATAACCACGACTATTATCCCCAAAGGGTTAGATAGAGACTAGCCAATGAGGACCGCAGAAGCAGTCCACTGTCATAGTCTACGTTTCACCAAATTACAACTGCACATGTGCTCAGCTTGATAGGTGGTGAGCCCATCGCTGCTCTATGCTGTTGGATGTATGTACAGTCTTTAGTTTGTTAGTCACCTTTTACTCACCCCGCAGTCCGCAGTGTACGCGTGTTGTAAGTTGCCAGGGCCAAAGTTCGTTGTTGGCAGTAGGCAGGTCTCTGCCGGAGATTCTTAGTACCCCCTGCTCCGTCATTGCCTTGGCCACTTCCGTACCTAGGGCGAGCGGGGCAGCGGGAGACTAGGGGCCGAAGTTTAGTGCTATCGTTAATTGGGGGAAAAGTTGCCATAATCGCCACGCTTGGCAGGCGGGTTGGCGATCGCAGTGTGACGGTGGTAATCTCAGAGGATGCTGCTGCCCATCCTCTGGGTTGATCCCTCAGTCGCCTTCTACGACTCCCACGGGAAGATAGGGGGTGTTCACCGATGCCGACACGGTTACATGGTTACATGTATTTGCATTTGCACGGTAGATGTATTTGCAGTCCATTGGTCAATTTTTACTAACCCAAGGGAAGAGACGGAGTGGTAGTTGGTATTCTTTCACTGCTACGCGATACGGTTAAAGTTATAGTAATATAAAATGTTTAAAATGACTTCTTGGCGGAAAAGAGAATGTTGGTAGTTTTGTTTTAATTTTTCAACCATGTGCTTTGTCGACTATTTATGTGAAACAAAGGAGGATTATTCACCGAGAAGTGTTCGTGAACTTGCATGAGTATTGACAAACGAAACAAAAGTCCGTGACAGATCACAGCGTAAAGTAACTTTACCGAAACTCAACGAAGTTAGGGCCAAATAAGATTTAATATTTATATATATACCCATAGTTTCATCACCATCATCAGCCACATGAACAACAGCAGGGAGATGGGCCACAACCCATCACGCTGGCCGCATTAGCGGTTGGTACGTTATTAACAACTGCCATGATACTACAAGGACCGGGACCAATGGATTTACGTGCTTTGAAGCATTGATTTGACACTGAACCCAGTTAGTTTAGAAATTTACGAAAGTTTAGTTGCAATTCAAGAACTACTTAGGTATTAGTTAATTTTATTTTTTCTTACACTAATTTAAGAAACTCCATATTCTAAATAACTTTAACCCCTTGAGGATCGTAAAACCAGACACAATTAAAAATCAGTTGTTTCGCGATCGGCGGTCTTATGATCCTTGACCTATTAAAACTAGATATTAGATTTTAACAGCCTCTATTTATGTATTCAATTTCTTCGCAATAAAGTTACGAATCTCCATACCCAAAATACATTTATATCTCCTTTTGATTTATTCAAAAATCTTGCGTCTACTATAATTCAAAGCCGCAGAGGTACTAAATTTTGTAGAAATTTATTAAAATGGAACGTGCCATTTCCTTGTCTACGTGTAAGAAGCTCGGAATGGTGATATTATAAACGGCGCCACAGTACATATTATATCATAAAAGGAGCTGTAAAATTGCATGCTGCTATTTCTTTTTACTTAAATACCTACTGTACAGTTCTGTACTTGTTGGTACTATAAGCACATGAGTCTATAAGGCTTCAGTCATCTTACTGCTGGTGCGTCGATTTTGCTTTTTTACATAGGTACTCGTACATATATACATACATATAATCCTGACTTTTATCCCCGAAGGGTTAGTCAGAGACTAGGCAATGACGACAGCAAAAGCAATCCTCTACCATAGTCCACTTTTCACCAAATAGCGGCACACATGGTGGTGAGCCCATCGCCACTCTATGCTGTTAGAAGTTTGACTGTGCAGTTTTTAGTCTGTTAGTCGCCTTTTACGAAACCCAAGTGAAGAGTGTAGTGGTAGAATTCTTTCACCGTTACGCGATACGCTACACGACAAATTCTCAAAATTGTATCCATTGGTCAAGTTTTAATATTTTTCCCGCATTCCAAAATTTTAAATTATTGCACTGAGACATAATGATTGGCTAGCACTGAAATATATTTTTTTTACATATTTACCTACGACAATGTACTTACTCTGTCAAGAAAGTTCCGGGAAAAGATCAATAATACACAAAATGTTAGTTATTCATCTAAATTTATTTTATCGCCTTCAAAGTATGCTCCTTCAAAAACGATACACTTACACCAACGAATAATCCAATCATCAAAACATTTTTAAACGCTTTTTCCGGAATTGAGTTCAGTTCTCGCCGCGAATTCTCCTACTTATAAGTTTTCTACCGAATTAAAAAGGGTGTCACGAAGAGGTAATATGAGTTTAGGAAAAAAAATGAAGTCGGCTGGAGCCATATCTGGTGAATAACATGGTTGCTCGAAGGTATTTGTCGAGTTTTTGGTCAAAAATTTGTTCACAATGATAGCCTTGTGCGAAAGCGCATTATCGTGGTACAAAATCCAAGAATTTTCTTTTTACAAATTTGGCCTTTTTCGTCGAATTTGCTCTCTTAAACGCCTCATAACGCTCAAATAATATTCTTTATTTACCATTTGACCTTTCGGCAGGAATTCTGAGTGCACAACACCGCGATAGTCAAAGAAAACAGTCGACATGACTTTGACTTTTGATCGACTTTGGCGTGGTTTTTTTGGTTTCGGTTTTGTCGGAAGGCGCCACTCCGAAGCTTGTTGACTAGTTTGCATGTCAAACTCGTAAACCCACGTCTCGTCACCAGTAACATTGCGTTGCATGAATGTTGGGTCGGAATTGACTCGCTCTAGCATGTCCTCAGCGACTCTTATACGATTGAGTTTTTGGAAAAATTTAGGACTTTTGGGACTAGCTCAGCGGCAACATGTTTCATACCTAAGTGATTATTTAAAATGGTACGGATCGACTCGTGAGACACAGAAAGTTCAGCGGCTATCTCTCTCAAACTTGAATGAAGATTTTCAGTCACCATTTCCTTCACTTTTGCGATGTTAACTTCAGTTGAAGACGTTGATGGCCTACCACAGCGAAGCAAATTTTCCATCATATCTCGACCGCTTTTGAACGCTTTGTACCACTCATAATCACGTTTTTTTGATAAAGTCGATTCACTTAGCCTTCTGTAACATTTTCAGTGACTCCAAACACCAAATTCCATTGGCGACGCAAAATTTAAGACAAACTCTCTGTTCGATGTTTTTATCCATTACGAAATTTGCAATACACACTAGATATAAACTAACTAAAAACAGCACTTTATTTAATTTAAATAACAGATGTAACTTAAAATCCGCGCCAAAATGAAGTGGATAACAGTTGTGCCAATCTAATAACAAAAAAAAACAAAACTCTGAATTTGGAACCAAAAACAAATCATCCGTTCTCGAAACTTTTTTGACAGAATGTACACTAACATGTAAAAGCAAGTTAGTTGAACTGCGGTTAGTAATGTCCGTGTCCGCCATAATAAGTCAAGCTTTTACATTAATGCATCCGCCAAACTCGATTACAAGCGTAATTTAATAAATTAAGACAATTTAATCCGCGGGTGGGTTGTACAAATAGCTTGCACCATTTATCTCGTTGCTGAATTGGTCTGGATTTGCAAACTTTCGCTCCCACTGGGTCGGGTTCCTAATATATGTAGGTATTAAACAGGTTCTACAAATGCGAATAGGTTATGGTGATAAATGGACTACGAGAAATACGATAAAACAGTTTTAATTAATTATGAACGTATAAACTTCCTAGAAGAATATTATGAGGGTAAATGTATCAAAGCATGTGACAGATATATATCCATACATATAATCACGACTACTATCCCCGTAGGGTTAGTCAGAGACTAGGCAATGAGGACCGCAAAAGCCCTCTGCCATATACCACTTTTCACCAAATAGCGACTGCACATTTTTTTTACTTTTTATAAAAAAAAGAGGCAAACGAACAAGCGGGTCACCTGATGGAGAGTAATCACCGCCGCCCATAAACAGCGGCAAAACCAGAGGAATCGCAGACGCGTTGCCGGCGCATGTGCTCAGCGTGACAGGAGGTGAGCCCATCGCCGCTCTAAGCTGTTGGATGTATGTGCAGTATTTAGTCCGTTAGTCGCCTTTTAGAAGTCTACAACCACCAACCACTACAATATTTTAATTTGGTCAACAACCAAATACGAAGTTGGAAAGCGTTCAAGATCCTCGAGCTCTCCTTTATTTTCGCCAGTTAGATGCAAATTAGCCAGTTTATTAGTGTTTGTAGATTCAGCTTTAATCTACGGCACCTTTCCTAAGTAACTATCGAGGAATAATGAAATAGAGATGATAAAGAAATAGAAGTGCCCCAAAGGTTTAAAAATCAACTATCTAGTCTATACACATAGCGTCAGGTTCGATGTTTAATAACAGATTCATACTTTAGTGCCCTATTCTCAAACTGACAAAGTTGAAAATGGCACAGCTTAATGACATGCTGCCGTCAATACTAAACAAAGGCAGTGTCGACTGTAAACTTGAATGTTAAACTGCTATTACTGTCTTCAGCCTTTGTGAAATGTAAAATATCACTGATTTCACTAGCCTTTAGCACGCAATGCTTATGGAAAATGCTGATTTGCGTTTACACGTATTCTGGTGAAAAATTGCACGAGTTTTTTAAGAGAACTAAAATGAACATTTCAAGATATAAAAAAAATAGTGCATTATGTTCAACAGTAGGGTAATTTGGGTTTTGAATGATGGTGATCACGACAAACCTTATATTATTAAAAAAAAATAAAGGATGAATAGGTTTGTATCAATTAATACCAATATATTGCGACGATACGCAAAACATTTTGTTTTTTTTAATACTAAGACGACCGTTTTTTGTTTAAGTTGTTTCCAAAACTTTATTAGATGACGTAGGTATTCTAATTTAAAATTAAAGGAGAAGCGAACAAAATGGTCTACATGAACAATAACGAGCACACATTTTATTTCATAAGTATTTTTAACACCCGCCGCGCCGCAAAAAGAGGGGTGTTTTAGTTTTAACGTATCTGTCTGTGATATCGTAGCTCCTCAATGAATAGACCTATATTATGATGCGGTTTTCAAGTTTAAAAGTTGACGTGATCTAAATGGTTCTGAGCTACAATTTATAAAGATCTGTTACGGCTTTTCAAGGTCATTAGCTCTATATAGTTATTTTTGTCATGGGTTACTTAATTTAATTTATTACATAATACAATGTATTATTATATTATAATATACTGCAGTTCTCTGGTGGCCTATTCCAAATTGTTGTGTGATAAATGTTATGGCGATGTTTCGTAGGTGAGGTGTTATGAAATATCTCGGAGCAAACGGTCCGAAACTAAGTTGCGATTCCAGAAGAGCCATACCTGGGATTTCAGGAACCCCGCAGAAAACTTATGACATACATAAGACTATACATTTACGATTATTATCCCCGAAGGGCTAGTGAGAGACTAGGCAGTGAGGACAGCAAAAGCAGTCCTCTACCATAGTCCACTTTTCATCAAACAGCGAATGCACATGTGCTCAGCATGACAGGTGGTGAGCAAATCACCGCTGTATGCTGTTGGATGTATGTGCAGTCTTTAGTCCGTTAGTCGCCTTTTACGACACCCAAGGGAAGAGACGGGGTGGTAGTATTCTTTCACCGCTACGCGACATTAGTGTAGAATGATGATTACCATGTGTGTCCAACGATTTCGATTCTCTATTTACAAAGACAGAAATATTATTCTAAAATTAAATCTTTCGAAATGTGTTTGACCTTCTTAAATAATTCAGTCTATGACATAGTGTTTAGACTACTAATCGTTTTCTAATAAAAGCTATTCGATTTAACATACTATTGTCACGCAAATTGCGTGTTTCTCTTGTCGTTTCGTTTTGCTCGATCAAGTCAATTATTTCTATTAGAATTTTGCGTGCTATTAAAGGATAGCCGAATTAAAATTATTAATCATTTTAGTCAATCAGTTTAAGTTTTAATTATTCCAACAATAGAGTCTACTTAAGTTGTATGACTAGCCTGTTTGATTTGCGGCTTTATTAAGTTGATATAAAACATTAAATAAAAATTATGCTGTGGTGCTTCGTGTAAATAATTTTGTTTTAATAAACAGTTGTTAACTAGTTATTGAAAAGAGTTTATAATTATGAAAATAAAACTCTTGTCGGTACTTTAATTAAAATGAATAACTTTATATGTATACTCAACCGCGTCGCGTAGCAGTGAAATAATACTACCACCCTTTCTCTCCCCTTGGGTGTCATAAAAGGCGACTAAGGGACTAAAGACTGCACATAACTCCAACAGCACAGAGCGGCAATGCGCTCACCATCTGTCACGGTGAGCACATGTTCAGTCGCTATTTGGTGAAAAGTATCGGAAACTAAACTAAACTAAACTAAACTATCGGAATTACATACTCACTTTCCGCTGCTCGCCAACTCGTTTCTAGTTCTAGCTCGACTCGCTTCTCGTTCATCGTCGGCGGCGGCGGTGGGACAACTGCCTATAGGCTGTACTCTTTATCTAAACTCTAAACTGACTTAGCTCTGAAGTGGGACAGTTAATAGGCTGTACTACATATCTAAACAGACGTTTCGAACTATTTACGAGCCTTATGATCACTGGGAGACAGTCTCCCTTTGATCTACAAAATGAGCGTTAGCTTCTATTCAATGTTGTTTTGACCTCAGAAAAATGTTGTAAAACTTTGATGTTCACAAATTGGGTCTTATTTAGCAAAAGCAACGCCTCAAAACAATCGGAACACACCCACCACTTACTCACATTGTTTATTACGTCACGAAGTCTTCCCAAACACGGCGGAAAGGTCAAAGGCAATATTTGAATACGCGACATATTCATCAGCTTTGAAGGCTTTAATGAAGTTCCTTGGTTACCCGATGCGAAGGTTGGTGTGAAGTATATAGAGGGTAGGGCTAAAAGTGACGGATATACATATTGTACAGGATGTAAGTATACATAATATACACACATCAACAGAATCTCGGGATATTTTATATTTCATCAAATATCTAAAAATCTACGAAGAAGTTTCTGATATAGGAAAAAGAAGAATGAGAGGTTATTTTAAGGTCTTTAATAAAAAATAAAAAACTTTCGTGATTTTTATGTTTTAAATAAAAATGTTAATTTTTTAATCGCCGTAGAAAACTAGTATGGTAAAAAAATTAGGTAACTCTTCATAAAGTATTAAATATAATTAAAATTGTTTTTTTTTTTAAATCTAATTAATAATAATCAGTGTTGCCACCTCTTACATTCATTACACATCGACATCGATTGTTCATACTTAAAATTAAATTGTCAATGTCTTGCTACGGTATGAGGTCCCAGCATGTTCTTTGCAAGTGTTCGTAAATTTGTTGTTCCGATGTCAAATTTGGCGTGAAATCTCTCAAAGCTTTTCGTTACAACATGTCCCAGGCATGCTCAATAGGATTTAAGTCGGGCGACTGTGCAGGCCAATCCAAAACTTAAAGATCGTGGTCTCGGAGAGCGGCCGACACCAGCTTCCCAGCGCCTTATGGGAAGGAGCATTATAGTGTATGAGTACAAATTCCTGGCCCATTTGGATTCTGTGTGGGACAATAAGAGGCTCTACTACCTCTTCGTTGTATTTTTGTGCAATCATGCTGCCTTGGATTCAAACGAGCTGGGTTCGTCCGCCAAGACGAATTCCTGCCCACACCATGATTGTTCCGCCTTGGTATGAGTAGACCTCCTGAGGGTGCCGTAAACCGCTTACTCTCATTGGAGTTCTCCAAATGCGTGTTCTTCGTGAATCCGGATGAAACCTAAACCGACTCATCGTACTCATCGGTGAACAGCACCAAAGACTATTGTTTGTCACTCCATGGTAAATGATCCCGAGCCCACGAAAGCCGCCGACCGCGATTGTCGCGTCGCAATGCTGGAGCACGTAGCGGTCTTCGAGCATGAAGATTTACTTCATGCAACCTCCTTCGCACGGTTTGGTCGCTTACCAGTAGCTGGTGGTCCTCCTGGAGCCTTTGTACTAAAGTAGTTGCATCACTGTGATATTGGTTTGTCTTCTGGCGGTCATTTGGAGAAATCGATCCTGTCTCTGCGTAGTTTTTTTTTTTTTTTTTTGCTGGCTGCTCCCGCTTTTTGGCAGGTTTTTGGTTTTCAGTTTTGTTCTTTTGTTTTTTAGGGCTTTTGGGCTTTTTTAATGAAACTAGAGCTTGAAGAGCTCGACTCTATTTTCTTTTCTTTCTTTTCTCTTTTCTTTTCTTTTCTTTTTTTATTTCTCTCTTTTTTTTCTCTCTTTTATTATTTTTATATACATAAATTCTTAATACTAATACATTTTTTAACTTATATTAATTTACAATTTATCTTATGTACTAGTATAATTTCCCTACTTAAAACATTATTACATTATTTTCTTTTACTTTAGTTTCTAGTTATTACATTTCTTATTTCCTAGTATTTTTACAATTTCTTTTGTTTCTTTTTTTTTTAATTTCTTATATTTATTAAGCATGTATATATTTATACTTCTATTTTGAGAGATTTTCTTTCTTTAATTTTAATTACAATTGCTACTTCTCTTCCATCCCTTTCTTTACACCTGCCACAATGTGGTCTTGCTTTTTAATACTACTTATTGCTAACTCTTTATGTCCTTATTTCTTTTGTTTACAATGTTAACAATCTTTCCAGCATATTCCATGAATAGCTTTCTTTCTTTTTTGTTACTAAATATCTCCTTTAGGGTATCTTTGCTTAAATGTGTATCGAGTTTTTGTTGCAGAGTGTACCTAGTGTTAGTGTGTATTGGGCAATCGAGTAGGATGTGGAAGATGTCCTCGTCCATGGTCGGGTCACAGGCACACGAGGGGCTGTCCCTGCACTTAAACCTGTGCAAGTATGCACAGAATCCCCCATGCCCTGTCAAAATTTGCGACGCCGTTCGGTCGATGGACATCTTCCTCACCGTGTTGTATGCGTCCACCCCATTCGGAAAGAAGACCTTGGTGGTCGCGGCTGTGGCTTCGGTCCTATACCTGCAGTCCCACTGCTCGATCGTTTCCGCCCGTAAATGACGTTTAACGAACGAGATGGGGCTGCAGTCATAGTCCGCTCTGGTCTTCAGTTTGAGGGCGGCTTCCTTCGCTAATTCATCCGCTCTCTCGTTCCCTTTCACTCCGACGTGGGCCCGTATCCAATAGAGAGAGACTAGTTGGTGGTTGTCTCTCAGGAATTCTAGGTTACCCTGTATCGCCTTTGTGATTGGGTGCGAGGAGTCTGGATCCATCAGCGTCTGGAGAGCCGACCTCGAGTCGCTCAGGATAGCCGCTTTTTCAAATTTTTTGCCAATAATAATTTCAGTCGCTTGGAGGATAGCGTATAGCTCGGCTTGAAAGACCGTACAGTACGGTTCCAGTCTGAATTTTCGGGTACACGTCTCAACAGACCCCTCCCAACAGGTCAGGGCTGCTCCGACTTTCCCCTCCAGCTTACTACCGTCAGTGTAGATCTTAGGCAAGCCTTCTGCCACCTCGCTATCCTCTTCCGCGTTTTCCAAACAGGTAAATTTTGAATTTAGTATCCTACTGGGGTGGGTGTTCTCGATGAAGGGTACGCGCTGCTCAACCCTCCTGCCACTCAATACTGCCTGGGGTTTCCCGCGCTTTGCTTCAAAAAGCCGGGATGCTTCTTGGATCCGAAGATCCAGCGGAAGCAGCCCCGACAGTATTAAAGCAGCGTTGAGGGAAACTGTCCTATTACATCTAATTATCTTCTGCGCGAAGCCTCTCAATACTACATCGAGGGCTTTCCTGGAGACTATCTTTTTCGCTTCCGCGGACCAGACGCTTGCTGCGTACAAGAGTACAAGTCTCTGCGTAGTTACACGATATCTACCCACGTGCCGTTCAGCCACATCCCCAGTACTGCGATAACGTGACCACAATCTTGATATCACGTTTTGGCAGGTGTGTAGGGCCTCGGCAACGACGCGTTGAATGGCACCATTTTTTAACATGCCCACGGCTCGTAACGTTTCATCTCGACTCAAATGACGACGTGACATGACTCTTAAAGCTCACACGGCACTTTTAATTATAAAACAAAAAAATTCTTAGCCCTTTTCATTAATTAATATTAATAAAACAATTTTAATTTTCTTTGACGTAACGAATTACCAACTAACAATTTTGCCGCCGTATTTTGTTTTTTCTTTTGTTTTTTTATTAACATTTTTAAATTTTTCAATCTGTATATAAATTTTTAATGGAAACTGTTTGTGTACATATAATCACGAGATTATTATCCTCGAAGGGTTATTCAGAGACTAGGCAATGAGGACCGCAAAAGCAGTCCCCTGCCATAGTTCACTTTTTTCAGATTTACGTGGGAATTACACGGGGGACTGGGCATCCCATATAAAACATATTTTAAACTGTTTAACTTTCCATAGTAGACTTTATTGAAATCACATAAATTTAGCTGAATAAAAGTTATTTTTAATGTTTTTTGATAACTATTAAGATCTCAACCGTGTCGCGTAGCGGTGAAAGAATACTATCTACCCCTTCTCTTCCCTTGGGTGTCGTAATAGGCGACTAACGGACTAAATACTGCACATACTACCTACAGCATAGAGCGGCGATGGGTTCACCACCTGTCACGTTGAGCACATTTGTGCAGTCGCTTGTTGGTGATTTGGTGAAAAGTGGACTATGGTAGAGGACTGCTTTTGCTGTCCTCATTGCCTAGTCTCTGACTAACGCTTCGGGGATAAATAGTCGTGATTATAATATGTATGTTTGTATTAAGATCTCTGTTTATTCCTTTGGCATGCAAAGTTATTAAAACTGCCTTACTTTTTGTAAAAATTTTAGTTTTTATTATTGTATGGGATATCGAAAGGTATAAACCCTCCTAAATAGGTTTTCTTTACTATTTCTTAGTGTATTCATGTTATTAAGTTTGCTAAATTCAATTTGTTCTTTCTTCCCACATATCGTTGTTTCCCTAATAACTGGTACTTAGGAGTATATTTTATTATTTTTATACAAAAGTAATAGCTATTGATTTAATGTGTTTTATAATCCTTTTTCAGTTTTCTTGGTACTTATTAAGCCCTTTATCATTAAGTCCTTCATTATCAACATGTACTCTTTTTAAACAGATAATTATATCCATTTTGTGTAGCAGCCAAGTTTTAAAAAAAATTAACAAAAAGGGCGTTTAAATAGATTTCGAAGAGAATGAAACATCCATTAATATCCACGCCGATCTAGTAACTAACAGACGTAACATAAAAAGAAACTATACAAAATACCTACAACAGTAAAACTCTTAATCCGACTCGGCGGCAAATGGACCTACCAACCTCTGGGTCACTAATGTTTTGCCAAACAACATTTTTTCAACACTTTTTAAGGATTGTAATTTGTTTGCAACATAGTTTGCGCTGCACTAGAAAACCTACTACTACTAAGTACTAAACTACTAGAACGGTTTGTTTGGAAGTGCGGAATTCATTAAAAAAACATTAAATTTAACCATAAACTTTTGTTATTGTTTACTTAACTATTTCTTAAGATGTATTAGTACATTACGTGATACTTTACATAATTAAATCATTATTTTTGTTATTTTAACTACGCCTGAAAAAAACTCCAAGAAGCCTTAATTTTTGAATTAGTGCGCTACCAAGCTACCGACCGCCCGGCCCCGCTCTCGTTGTCTTCGTGGGCGTTTTTTCAAAATGCTATTTTTTTTTTTATACTTAGCCCGGCAAATGACCCCACTCCACCTGATGTTAAGTGGAAATGAGGTCCAGGCGCGAGGACAACTGGTGCAGCGTAAGAGACGTAGCATCAGTCATCCTCACTCTGCCGGCCCACAAAGTGCTTCTTCACGCCTCGTTTGAAGGACCCTATGTCATAGGTAGGAGGGAATACGTGTGCTGGTAGACTATTCCATCTTTTGGAAGTGCGGCAAAGAAACGAGTCACCAAATTTCTTTGTGCGAGATGGAATGTTAGAGACTGTAAATTGGTGACTCCGCAGAGCAGCACGCGTACTCCTATGGAGGAAGGGAGAAGGAGGGATGAGGTCAAAGAGTTCTTCAGAGCACTCGCCATGGTATAAACGGTAAAAGACGCTGAGTAACGCAATATCTCTACGCAATTGCAAAGGCTTGAGAGTTTTAGTGACCTCTGCATTGCTATGCTTTTCTTTACGTTGCGCCCCGCCCCAGCCGCCGCCTGCCGCTTGCCGCCACCGTTCTACGCCGCTCTGCAGTTCGTTCGTTTTAGATTCAATATAGTTTATACAGATGAAGAAAAATGTTGTTTTTTTTTACGGGTAACGGATAAGCGCTTGGCCTTCATCTCACCTGATGATAAGTGACGATAAGGCCGAAGGTGGAAGCGCGTTTCACCCGGAATCTTCAACCACTGAGGAACTGGCTATCTTATCTCTAAATGTCGGAACACAACTATGCTATAAACATCGTTGTTATGGCGACAGACTTAGATAAGATGGTGATAGCTAGCCAGGCGGACTTAACAGCCCTACCACCAACCAAACCGAGCACACAAAGATGTACCCCCCGCTGGGAATCGAACCCGGGACCTCTGGGTCTGAATCCGGTGGCTTAGCCACTAGACCACGGAGGCGGTTTTTATAATTGTTATGGTAACATACGATGGTATGTACGGTCAGCCCCAGAAGAAGCTTAATACTTTAGTAACGTACCTTAAACTATAATACTGCGTTCATACACAATGGTTGCACGAGCTGTCTACCGTTCCGTGCTTCGGAAGGCATGTAAAGTTGTTGATCCCGGTTGTCCCTATAACATGGCAGTCGTTAAAACTTACCAACCCGCATAATGGTTCGGTGGGTTATGGCCCAGTCTCCCTATGTGGGAAATCTTCTGCCCAGCAGTGGGACATTTATAGACTGATGACGACCATGATTATGATTAGCTCTTCCCAGTCGCCATCGCTCGATGGCGCAGCGGCTGGCGCGTTCGGCTTGCGATCTTGCCCGCGCTAAGCAACTTTCACAATGCCAGGTCGCTGGATGGGTGACCAAATTAAAAACATCTCGAGCTCCTCCGTACTTCGGAACGGCTTATTAAACCGTTGGTGCCGGTTGTTATCGTAAGATGACAGTCGTTAGAACCCACCAACCCGCATTGGGCAAGCATGGTGGGTTTTGGTCCAATATCCCCACGTACTATTGTCTACGAGGGAGGCCTGTGCCCAGCAGTGGGACGTTTATAGGCTGATAATGATGATGATGATGATGATTAGCCGTTAAATTTGTGCCTACCGCCTTAAGGCGACATAAGGTTATTTTTCCTACTCCTACAATAATTCATTTTTGTTTTGTTGCAGGTTACTTCTGGCACATCACGGACTTCCACTACGACCCACTCTACACATCACAGGGCGACACTAGAAGACGTAGGTACAAAATACATGTTACATAACATAAGTAGTATTGCAAAACGGACTATCGACATTTCATGTTTTTTCATGTGTTTGAGTGCCTATCCGATATTTCAGCACTGTAATTACTAACAATCCTGATAATGAAAACTTTAAACTTTAATGTTATCTAAGCCCCAGAGGTCCCGGGTTCGATTCCCGGCGGGGGTACATCTTTGTGTACTTGGTTTGGTTGGTGGTACGGCTATCTTATCTAACGTCTGCCGTCATAACAACAATGCTAATAACATCGTTGCTTTAAGATAAGATAGACAACTCCTTAGTGGTCGAAGATTCCGGGTGAAGCGCACTTCACTTCACCCGGAATCTTCGACTACCGACCACGGATTGACCACGGGTAGTGGATAAAAAAGCGGTTACCGTAGTCTATGGACGATTGCAACAACGTATGCAATCTCTCGTTATAAAAAGGTTGATTTCAGTCCAAAAATTTACTTTGTCGAATTTGTACAAACAAATGAGACCTAGGTAAAATAGTCTCCTTCTAATTCCTATGGTTTTAGATTTCCTTATGCCAGTCCATATCCTTGTCCCAGTTAAAAAACACAATGTATAACAACACTAGACGACGGCGTTTAAGTTATTACCCGATAACGGAGTACAGAAAAAACAGCCCCTTCGGTCTATATCTCTTTTAGCTTTACCAAATAACTCTTGTGGCAATTGCACCCCCATAACTTGTAAGAACTGAAGATAGTACTTAAGCAGATTAAAAGCTAATAGCATTAAAGCAGCGGCAGAAACGACTTATACTAGCAAATGGAATAAAATACGAGCTCGTTCATATTGAACATCGAGTAGAGTAACTTTGGCAAGAGAAATAAAGTAACGCTATATATTTATGGTCTGTAAGTGTTTTCATTGCAAACGTATTACAACTGGGGAAATGTGTGTGTATTTTGTTATTAAATATGAGAGCTTGGTAGCGTTGTGATCTTTCAAGCTAAGTAGTTTTCATAATGTCGGGTCTCGGGATGGGTGACAAAATAAAAAAAAATTGAGCTTTTTCTTTGCTTCGGAAGACACAGTCCCGGTTGTTGTGATAAGATGGTAGTGTTTAGTCCGCTAGTCGCCTTTTACGACACCCAAGGGAAGAGAGGGGGTGGTATTTTTCACCGCCACGCGACACGGTCATGGTTCTCATGCAATTTAGTAAAAAAAGATTCATCATCATAAGTCTATATAATATAGGATTATAGGCTACAATCTTCATAAAGCTGGGCACCATGGACAACAGTACAGTGGAAATTGGCCCAACCATTTGAGCACGAATTGGGCTAGGTCGCCCGGCCTAATAACACCCCCTCACTTAATATCGGCGTGAAACAATAGCACTCGTTACTGTTGTGTTTCATCCGGTAAGTAAAAAGTACTGGAGTCCCATCTATCTCCCCCCCTTCCACAACTCCTTCCTCAAAGCCGGCAACGCATCTGCGACTCCTCGCCCATCTATCTCCCCCCCCCCCACAAGTCCTTGCTCAAAGCCGGCAACGCATCTGCGACTCCTCTCTCATCTGTCTCCCCCCCCCCCCTCCTCCACAACTCCTTCCTCAAAGCCGGCAACGCATCTGCGACTCCTCGCCCATCTATCCATCTATCCCCCCCCCCCCCCTACAACTCCTTCCTCAAAGCCGGCAACGCATCTGCGACTCCTCGCCCATCTATCTCCCCCCCCCACAACTCCTTCCTCAAAACCGGCAACGCATCTCCGACTCCTCTGACTTTGCGGGTGTCTAAGGGCGGCGGTGATTACTTCCGGGTGACTCATCAGATAGGATAAAATGTAAAAAAAACAACCAGTCTCAGGAATCCCATTCGAGCATTCAGATCAGCTGCTTACTTTTGTAAGCAGCTGATCTGAATGTCTCTTGTGTAAAATTTGATATTTAATTTAATTTAATATTTACTCATTTTACGCCCATTATCCAATTCAATCATTAAGTTAAGTTGTGTTTTAGTGGTGAGCGTTTCGCTTTTAGAGTATTTCATGTGCAAAATCAAAAATTAAAGTAAAA
Source organism: Scoparia ambigualis (assembly GCA_963921215.1). Taxonomy (NCBI): domain Eukaryota; kingdom Metazoa; phylum Arthropoda; class Insecta; order Lepidoptera; family Crambidae; genus Scoparia; species Scoparia ambigualis. The sequence continues at coordinate 6,942,358 of OY992511.1, read as the reverse complement.
CTGTTTAGTAGCAGTTACCGGCATCTATGCCAACCGTTGTCATCTTCAAGGTACCCTTATTTCACATATTAAAATCATAAAAATTTGCATAAATTGACAATTTGTTAATTATTATCGACGACCTCCTTCGTCGAGTGGTTTGTACACCGGTTTTCATGGTATCGCCATCTCTGAGGTCCCGGGTTCGATCCCCGGTCGGGTCAATTTAAAAATTATTGTTTTTCTAAATTGTCTCGAGTCTGGGTGTTTTCTATGTATAATAAGTATGTATTTAAGTATTTAAAGTATGTTTATCCGTTGTCTAGTAACCATTTAACGAGTTTCTTCGAAGCTTCTCTTGGGCTAGATAATTGGTGTGATTGTAGGAAAGATTTGTTTATTATTTTATTTATTATACGTATCTTGTCTCAACCACTTTAATTGTGACTAACATACGTAAACATAACCTCTGTTTGTTGGTTACGCGACTACTTGTACAGCTGTTTACTTGTTACCTACATAGTATTTAAAAATTAGTATTTCTCTTTTATACGGTTCAATTTTTAAGTTTTCCCTAATGATGACTCGCAAGGCCTTGTCTCGTCAGGGGGAGTCCAAACTCAACTGACATTACATGAATTGAAGGCTTCGAAAGAGTTGTGTGATCAACTAAACAGAGAGCAAGATGACAACGAAAGGGAACTTTTGGAATCGTTAGACAGGCATCAAAAGTTAAAAAATTAGTTGGTACAGTTAAATGACCGTTATATAGATGCTATTGATGCCCGGGACAGGCTCCAAAACATTGTGGACAGGTTCGACCAATACAGTTTAGCATATGACTAGGCTTTGAACTGCATAAATGAGTTGAAAAAATAATTGCATGAGGCTAATAATAAAATTACTTTGTTGGAAACATCTAAACTTAATATGACTGCCTCATTAAATCAAAGCTTGTTCGATGAGTTGGTAGTCTGTGCCCCTTCCATGGTTTCTGCGACAGCTAGCAGGCAGCCCACTGTCACTATAGATCTTACATGTGAGGAAAATAAAAATAACAACCGCTCAGTGAAGATTGCTGGCTGTAGCAAAAACAAACTAAAAAAATATATTAAAATTAACAAGTACATAACTAAAACGCAAAAATTAGTTAAGAAGCACAAATTTTTTATTAAAAATGTAAAATTAAATAGGGAAAGATTGTACTTAATTGACAAATTGGATAAATACTCATCACAATTACATAACAAGAATTTAAAATACAATAATGATACACAGATTCTACAAACAAAAATTGCACAATTAGAGGAGTCACTTATTTCTATTACTAAGCAATATGATCTTTCACAAAGTCAAATAAAAGAACACATGTTGGCCATGAATGAACTGGTAGTCCTATGTAATAGTAACAATGAAAGGTCTGATTCACTCACAAGTAACCATACTTGTAAATGTAAACAGTTACCAGGCCGTTCACCAATCCCATGTGATTTTTCCTCTGTTGAATTGATTGATGTTCCTCCCAAAGGTTCCATTAAACAGTGCACAAATAAAAATGTACCACAACTCATACCAACCAACCAGATTCCATGTACGACAGATTGTAATAGTGACTTGCTAATAATTAGTGATGAATTTGGTAAAAACATGGGTCGGTTGTTATTTGACTTGGGACATTCAGTAATCAATTATTGTATACCGGGTGCTTCTTATCAACATATTTTGAAGAGAGCTGTAGAATATAAAAATAACCCTGATAGCACCTTATTAATATTTGTTGGTAATTGAGAGGTAAGTTGAACAAAACAAGCCTTATAAAATATTTAGAAAGTTTGAATAAGTTAATTGTAAAGAAAATTATATTGTTCACATTACCCTATTGTAGTAGTTTGCCACAGGAGGAAAATTCTATTCTCTAGATATAAGCTTAACATGACATTAGATTTATTTTGCAAAAATGACATAATGCATTTAATTGACACTAAGTCTAACAATTATGTTAGTAATTTTTATTTGACTAGAGATAGTTATTATCTGCTAAATTATTATAAGCGACAAATAGCTTTATCGCTATCATATTGTATTTTAACGTCAGCCAAAAACTTGGCTAAACAAGTCGCTTCTAATGAGCAATGTATATTTGACATAGACGTCAGTAGTGCTTCTACTGACATTCCAATTAATTATTTAAATTAAATTATAAGACAAAAGAGGAACACTCTTGCAAATTGTTTGATAATACAATTAAATTAAATGAATGTAAAAATAGCCTTAGGAAAAGCCCCTGTCACTCATTAAATTTAAAAAAATGTACAACCTATGAACAATATTCACCAGAACATCCAAGGAATGATGGGCAAAGATTTAGAGATTGAATTGTTCATGAACTGTATTAAAATTGATATTCTTTGCATAACCGAACACTGGCTTAGGGACCACCAGTTTATGTTCAATTTTAAAAATCATTTGGTAGGAAGTTCGTTCAGTCGAGGAAATGCTATACATGGTGGCTCCTTAATTACTGTTAATAAGAAGTTTAAATTAAATTTATTTATTTATATACGGTACACAGCACAGATTATAGCCAAAACATGGACAGTATACATAGCAATATAACTATAAAGTATTTTGTTAAACTACAATCCGATAATGAGTGCACACATCATAACTTAAATATCCAAACTATAAAAAGGTGCTTCCTATGTTACAATTTAAACTATATCAATATAAAACTAAAACTAAATTACAGTAGAAGGTTTTATCGAGACTTTTAAGCAATTTTGGAATTCTGAAAGACTAAGTTGGAAAATATCTACACCCGAGTTATTGCTTTTATTAATGAGGTCATTATATAGACGGCACATGCGAACCATAGGGTTAAAGAAAGACGTATTGTTTTTGCAGACTTGAAGTACAAAAGTGTGTGGATCCTTGTCACGAGAACGAAATTTAATTTTGAAATTTAAAAGGGCCAGTAAACTAGAAGAATCGATGTGGGAATGAACTATTTTATATAAGTATGAAAGCGCGGTGTAATTGCGTCTGTTTTCCAGGGTATCTATCTTAAATTTAACCAGTCGGTCTTTATACGATTTTATTTTGAGATTCAATCCAAACCTGAAGCACAGTTGATTAAGAATTTTTTTCTGAAATGAACGCCAAAATATAGTGAGCCTCTCGGTTGAGCGAACAATAGAAATAGCTTGTGTGGAGTTGGAGCAGTTTGTTGTATTAAGTGTATACAGACCTCCTTTAGCCATAAATGATTTTTTTTTTAAAGTTATAGATGAGGCATTACGTAAGGTCCGCAATGTACGTAAAACCATAATTGTTTGCTGTGATTTTTATATAAATTTATTAGAAAATTCCACGTTGTCAATTAAAATTAAAAACTTATTCCTTTTATACAATTTGAATCATTTATTTTTGGAGCCGACAAGAATAACTGCCACATCGGCCACCTGTATTGATAACATATATACTAATGTAATACCACTGGCTAAGCAAATTATTAATAACCTGGACTCTGATCATTGTGGCCAAATGGTCAGCTTTTCACACCAGCGTAAGCAGGTGATGAAAAAAAATATCACTGTTGTGCCAGAAACTGTAGGTCGGCTGGAACGCTTCAAAAGCAATCTAGACACAAAATTAAATAATTTAGAATACAGTGAGAACCCTAATGTATTTTATAATGATTTCTTTAACACATATTGTTCAGAATTTAATAAATGTTTTGCTCCGAAAAAGATCTCAGTTAGTGGTACTGTAACTTTTAATGAGTGGGCTACAATTGGTATTCACAAAAGTAGAAAACGCCTTTATGAACTTTATGGTGAACGCAACTTAACACCAGTGACGATTTCGATGATAAAAATTATTCAAAGTTATTCAAAAGAGTATGTTGATTAGCTAAGGCAAACTATCTGAGTTCTAAGATTAAGAATAGTAATAACAAAATAAAAATGACATGGAATATTATAAATAGTGAAACAGGAAATGTCAAAAGTCGTAATAATGAGTACAATTTGAATTGGGATAATAAAACCTTGACTTCTGATTCTGATGTTGCTGCAGCATTTGAGAGGTTTTTTACTGACATTCCAGTTTCAACTACAAAAGCTTTGATTTTCTCCCCCACTGTAGCCGAATCTGTTTTGAAGGAGAATGTTAAAGTTAATGAAAGTAATTTTAGTTTAAAAAAAATTTGCTCTGCAGATATATTAAAGACATTTAACACTCTCAATAAAAAGAAGACCGCTGATCTGTAGGGTAATTCCGTGGACGTCGCTAAATCAGTAAATATGACAATAGCTCCAGTTTTAGCATGCATATTTAATGAATGCATTGACTGTGGTGTTTTTCCTGACCTAATGAAACATATTAAAATAATTCCATTGTTTAAATCAGGTAGCACTTCTGACCCCACTAATTTTAGATCTATTTATGTGCTACCCACTTTTACTAATATTTTTAAAAAGTTGATGCTAGTTTTTATAGAAATAAACTTTTACATTCTAAACAGTATGGTTTTACCAGGGGTCGCTCAACCACTGACGCCGGTGTTGAGCTTTTATTTCAAATATTTGATGCCTGGGAGGATTCACAGGATGTCCTAGGGGTATTTTGTAATTTATCCAAGGCTTTCGATTGTGTTTTACATGAAACATTGGTCAGGAAGCTTAACCCCTATGGAATTAGAGATACTTCTTTGAGTCTTCTTATCTCATACTTAAGTAACAGGATTCAGAAGGTCGACATTAACGGTAAAAGATCTCCGGGATCAGTGGTAAAAATGGGAGTTCCGCAGGGTTCAATACTTGGTCCATTCTTGTTTTTGGTTTATATTAATGACTTACCTTTTTTTGTAAAAAATAGTCATGAGAAACTATTGTTTGCTGACGATACTCCACTTTTGTTCAAAGTGAAACGACGACACCCAAATTATGACGATGTGAATAATACGGTCTCACAGATTGTTCACTGGTTTAGTGTAAATAACTTGCTATTAAATGAGGGAAAATGTATAAGATTTGTATTGCCTAATGTTAAGCAGGTAATAACTAGTGTACAAATTAAAGATAAGAATGTGAATCCTGTGGACACCACTGTGTTTCTAGGCATCACGTTGGATGCCAAGCTTCAGTTGGGCCCACAAATAGCTAAATTGTCGAATAGGCTTTAGCTCTGCAGATTATGCAGTAATGAAGATCCGTCAATTAACTGACGTTGATACAGCTAGATTAGTTTATTTTAGTTACTTTCATAGTGTAATGTAGTACGGCATTTTACAGTGGGGAAATGCTGCCGACATTCAAACTATCTTTGTGCTGCAGAAGAGGGCTATTCGAGCAATATATAACCTAAAGGCTGGTGACTCTCTCAGAGAGAGATTTAAGGATATAAGTATAATGACAGTTGCATCACAATACATTTATGAAAAGCTCATGTATATTCATAAAAATATTGATAGGTTTTCAAAAAACAGTGTTATTCACAATTTAAATACTAGAAGTAAAAACAAATTAGCAGTACCTTATACTAGGCTTCATAAAATAAATAATTCTTATAAGGGTCTGTGTGTACGATTTTACAAAAAAGTACTAATTGATATTCATAAATTAGATCTTGATAAATTTAAAATCCATATCAAAGAAAATCTTTATAAAAAAGCTTATTATAAAGTGTCAGATTACACAGAAGACAAAACAGCTTGGCCAGAGCCAAGCTGTTTTGTTCAGAAATTGAAATGCTCCAAGTACTCCAAAAGCTATTTCAAATTTGTATATATTTAAATTATTGTACCGTATATTTTTCATTCAAAATATTATTTTGTATTTTATGACCTGGTAACGACATATCTTTTTTTTTGTAAATGTCGTTGCTTCTGTGCGCTGTGGTTTCTTGCGCCCGTTCTTTGTCACAGTTAAAAAATAACGTCCTGAATGGATGGTAGGTTAAAAATTTGGACGATTCAAAGTACTTATTAATTGAGTTTATTGAATAAATATATTTTGAGTTTGAGTTTGAGCTTTCCTAAGACTAGTTGTTATTTTTCTAGTGAATATTTTATCCTAATTATTTATCAATAGTAAAGCTTATCAGATATGACTGATTTTTTTAATAAAAAAAGGAAAAGACAACCCACCACGCTGTAACTGCGCTTTGGTGGGTTATGACGACTGTCATCTTATAAGACCGGAAAAAATTTCACATGCCTTGCAAATCTCGGTAGAGACTCAATATATTTTAATTGGGTCACTTATCCAGAGGCCTGGCATCGCGAAAGTTGCTTGTAAAATACAAACCTCTTCGCAAGCTTCACAAAAATGTAAATAATTTATAATTATGAGAAGAAAACAAAGGATTCCTATTAATTTACTTCAAAGAATTTTTTGCTATGTGCCCTTTAATTGCTACAGAGAACGATTTGTTTTTTGGAAAGAATGTGTTTTGTGCCGTTGTGCTATCTACGGCGAGACAAGGTTTATGGGTTTGGTAATAATAATAATTAATAAATAATTTATTTTTTTATGTATAAAACTTAGTCTAAATACATCAAAACTTGAAAACATCATTCGTCCACATAATAAAAATAATGCATAACAAGAGTACCGCTATCATTGTAAGGGTGGATTCGACCAAACTGGAATAAGACTTACTCCGAGATTAGTCTATACAAATTTGGCGTTTAATCTAGGTATGAGACCTTATTCCAGTTTGGTCGAATCCACCCTAAGTAATTTAAAATTAAGGTTAGTATTGCAAAATAATCGAAATGATACCTAAGCTAAGTAAACTAGTTTACCCGTCTTTTAGACATCTGTGTGTCTGGTGATTTCCCCAAACCGTTTTGCAACTGGGCTATGCATCGAGAAATCTGAAACACATTAAAACGAAACAACGGTTTCTCATTTAGACTCCTAAAATTATGAGGAACCCACTAGCACCAGTACCCTTAGACTTAGATGGTAGCTAATTTATTATTATTTTTAATTAATTAAAGTAATTTGTTTTAGACTGTCGAAGAGCGGACGAGAGAGGCAGTTCCGGCCACCATAGAGCCTTGGGCCGCTTCGGCGACTACTCCTGCGACAGCTCTCTCGAGCTGATCGAGTCTGCTGCGCGGTACATGCGCACGCGACACTCGGAGAACGTCGAGTTCGTGCTGTGGACGGGGTACTCATAACATTTTTTTATTATTGTGCAGGGTATTTGGTAATAGGTACCCAAGTAGCATTGAGAGTCCTGTAGGGGTTGACTAATGGTATACATTTATTCTTTAAGCTGTCTATGTAAGATGCACAAGAGCTGTATAGCATGCTATACAGCCCTTGTACCACCGATTTAGGCATAAATTATTCAGCTTAAAGTTAATTATAATTGTTCAGCCTAGAGGATAACAGTGAACCTCATGAACAAATAAACTGCTATCAGTGCTACTAGTTATCAAATATCGCTTCATAAAAGGTTTTATTAACAGCTTTGGGCTGCAATAATGTTGAAACTATAATGCCAGCAATCTAACACCGTACATGTGAACCTCTTAATAGCGCATGCCGAATTTTACTTCTCCAAAAAGGCTCTTGTTCAGCTTTGAAAATGAAAGCTGACTAGAAGAGTAATGTTGTTCTTCCAAAACGCCAATAGTTACATAAAAGGCTACATTTACACTCCTATACATACCTTATACGGGTATAGGTGGACATGTTCACTGTAATACAGCCGATAAACCACGAGTGACCACTGTCAATGCTAAGAGATCACCAGTGAACTAAATGTGGTTGGGTATAATATTTAGAGCTGTGTAGTGGCGGCTTAAGATTAAAGGAATATTACCAACACATCTCTTCTCTTAGTTAATGTAATCCGGGACGTGCAAGACGTTAATGGTTGGATGATATCAACAATAAACTTGGCTATCGTCAGTAAAAATCTGCTTCGCGGTACGGCCATATTTATTTTTTATTTTTTCTTTAACAACGGGTAAGCGCTTGGCCTTCAATTCACCTGATAGTAAGTGACGATAAGGCTGAAGGTGGAAGCGCGCTTCACCCGGAATCCTCAACCACTGATCTTATCTCTATCTAGGCTATCTTATCTCAAAATGTCGGAACACAACAATGCTAAAAACATCGTTTTAATGGCGAGAGACTTAGATAAGGTGGTGGTAGCTAGCCAGGCGGACTAAGCAACCCTACCACCTACCAAAACTGACCTCCTAACTTCATTTTGAAGATGATGATGAAGAAGATGCACCCAATGATGATAAAAGGGTATTTGGTAATAGGTATTATACCTAGAGCTGTGTAAAGGTGGCTCATTATTAAAGGAATACTACAAACACTCTTCTCTTGGGTGTTTTAATAGGCGACTAAGGGACTAATGCACACACATCTAACGGCATAAAGCGGCGATGGGCAGTTGTTGTTTAGTAAACCAGGACAGTGTCAGTGGACTGTTTTTGTGGTCCACATTGCCTAGTCTCTGACTAGTAATAGTCTATGGAAGTATGTACCTAGATTTTTTTAAATCCCGCATCCGGGTCTTCCTATTATGTGAAAGTAACAACTATTTGTATGAGAGCAACTCTGAAATTTCAAAACAGAAAACAATGTTTTTGTTAACATTGAAAGAATCCTACCACCACCAGGCAATAATTTGAAAGCACCCTGCTGTAAATGTGGACCTTCCTTTATTTACTTGTACTTTTCCCCTTTATAAAGGATAAGATCCTAAGCTAATAGCCAAAGCACTTTATGGAAGTCACAAAAAACAACAGGAAAACAGACTTCTATAAGGGAAAGTGACGAGCCGTTAAATGTATGTTTTGTACGAAACTTAGAATTGTGGATTATTGTTAGGTGTTTGAGACCATACATGAGGAGGTAGCTTTTCAAAAAACCCTCTTTCCTCAATGAATCTTGTAAAATCACACATCTTCAGTCAAACTCAATAAGATCAGGTGAATTACCTTTATCAATTATCTTAAATAAAAAAACTATTAAAAACCAAAGGTGACATACAACCAAATTAGCAAAAGTAATACTTACAAAAATAACAGGAATGGACTGCCAATAATAAAAAAGTGTAGGAGTAACTTCTAGCTCCCTAAGCGGCTTGAGTTTATATAAGCATTATGGAAGGTGTTTGGTAATTCTAACTAATAATAAAAATGCGAAATTAAAGTTTGTTTGTTACACATTCACGCTTAAACCGCTTAACTGATTTTTGATGAACTTTGGTATAGAGAATAGATGGGATCCGGGGTCTACTGGATCCAATCTATATCTATAATTTACCCGTCCTTCTATCTATTCTCTAGAGCGTACCTGTTTACGTGAAAAGTAGCCTATAAGCGTCTGCATGAGCATTAATAATTTTCATTTTATTTCCATAGAGGTCGTCGACAATTTGTGCTTCCGACATTGCCGTTTGCTTTCGAATAAGCTCGATTATTATAGGCCGTTACTCGTAGAAGCATCGCAATTACCATTGGCATAGGTTAATGGCAGAAAGAGATTACCCGCGTTTAATTCGTGTAATATCATCGACACAGTTGGTAATTTCCTTAAGTCCTTTTATGGTTGTTCCATACAAAATTAGCTTAATCTACGACTTGATGGTTTTGTTTGTGTTAAAGGATTAGTAGCACTACGAGTATTGTTATAATTTCCGAAAAATGCTTTCACCTCAGAAGGGATCCTTATCTAAGTTGGTACTAAACTCACTCTAACATAATTATTACTTAACGATACGATATACGGTATGAAAGATATGGATATTATAATGACATACCTATTATTAATAATTTTAATATAAAAAAATCTTACAGCCTTATTTTAAAGTTGCTGTAATAATAATTTGTGTAATACAATTTCAATGACGCAGCGTATCTTTTTAGCGACATCATAGCTGCTCGCTACACCGGGAACGAAGATGACAAGTACCAGGCGATCAGGAACATGACGGAGCTCCTGAGCAGAACGTTCAGCTCTCACTTCGTGTTCCCAGTGCTGGGCCACTTGGACCCGGCGCCGTCCGCGAGCCTCACCAACTTGTGGATGCACTGGCTGCCTTTAGAAGCTCTGCAGACTTTTCAAAATGGTAAATATATGAAACTTCTTCTCATATTCATACATATATAATATTAATAAATAATAATAATATTATAGCTTTTATATTTATTAAAATATTTTTTTAAACTTTATTAATAACTTAATATTCTTCTCCTTGTTTTCTTTAGCTTTTTTAATAGTCTGTCTTTTGACATAGGCCTCTTCCAAGGCTCTCCACTCGGTCCGGTTCCTTGCTACTTGCATCCACATTTTTCTTGCTGCTATCTTAATGTCGTCTTTCCATCTTGTACATTGCCGTCCTCTTTTCCTTTTGCTTCCTCTTGGATACCACTCTGTTACAACTCTTGTCCATTTGGGTGTGCTGTCTCTAATCATGTGAACGCATACCATGCTTGTGTGAGTGTGAGATCGGGGGTGGGGGCGCATTCAGCGGGAGGCAGGGAGGGGCCACACTGTACGTAGTAGGTACGTGATAGTACTCAATAATATACTGTGCCATAACCCATCACGCTCTCCCAATACGGGTAGCTAGGTTTTAATATACATAATTACTGTGCTGGATGCCGTCTGCGAAGCTCCTCAACTCGTGAATGCAGTGACTTTTATTAGAATGATAAATATTTTGATTTTGGCAAGTCAAGGGTACCCTAGATCTGTAATAAAACTAATGTACTAAAATATACCAACCAACATATTGGCACAGAAACAATGTCGCCCAGTTTTTTAAGTAAGATTGAACAATAATAATATATTATGTACCATTACGTAAATGCGTCGCACAATAACGCGCGCTATTACATTGTTAACGGAAAATGCGAAGGAGTGACTGGAATCTTTGTTATTTATGGATACAAAAAGAAAAATACTTTGCATAATTATGTCGTTAACCCTCCGCCCACCGAGTGACCCCAAAAACACATATAATGACAGGGGACCAAAAACGCAATTACGGATAATTATAATGCGAACAGCGATGTCGGACATGATACAATTAATAACAAATGTTGCTTAAAACATTGCACCATTAAAACACACCCCTTTTAATTCTTACGGCAGCTCGCATTGAAATCTTAAATGCAGATTTACCCTGCAATAATATGTCGGTCATTACAAAAACACATGATCGGGTTTTCGCAAAATTTTGATTTACGGTTTTGGTGCAAACCCCCCCTTTAGAATCCCCCTTTAGAATAACATATTTTGTTCGTTTGTTGTTTATATATTTTTGATTCTCAGTTGTGATCAAGACTCAATTTTAAATTAAATTATTGCTAATTCTGCAGTTGCTAAATGACTCTAAAATAAATTATATACCTACTACAATATAACTTTAGGTAGGTACTATCTCACAAGAAATCCGCACCTCTTTAATGAAAGCCTTTAATAAAGTATAACAATATTTTACTTGTAGAGATTTCGTTTCAAACTATTTTAAAAAGGGCAATAAATAAAATATTGCCTCTATTCAAAAAGTTAATAAAATTGCCTCTTACAATTTTTCTAACACGAAAAGTATTTTCTTTTTACTAACCACTTTAGATGATTATCTATTCATATTCATATAGAATTCATATTCTTTGTCCACAGGTGGATATTACACCATAGAGCAGTCGTATAGCAAGTTAAGGATAGTAGCACTTAACACGAATCTGTTTAGTGGGCGCGAAACGGACAGTGTCCAAGCGAAGCGCCAGTGGGAGTGGCTCGATGCTGTGTTGGATAAGGCCACAGCTAACAAGGAGATGGTAAGTCTCATCACCATCATTAACAAAATCATCATTATCATAATCTCTATCATCATCATCATTCGCATTCCAACAGCTGGGATCAGGACTTATGACATTAACAATACCGAATTGAAACCGATCATCTGTCTTCTTTTTTGAATGTCAAACATATCGGACTATTTCTCTTTTGGGGTAGGGCAGAGAGCCAGCAGTTAAACTTTAGTCAGCTGGTGATGGTAGTGATAATTAATTTGTACGAGTATCATTGTCTACAGACAGTTGCTACAGAGTATCTAGTACTAGTAATGGTCACCTTTTTGATCGCGTTTATGGATACAAGAATTTTGAATAGCATTTTAGTAGCGCCGCTTGCATGTCGACTCGATCGTAAGTACGCGCTGCGCTAACTTCGACTTCACCGACCGTTTCAACGTACGTTCGTTCCAATCAAAAGTGGCCATTGTGACGTAGATTGGAGAAGTGATTAGTCATGTTGTGTTTGCCTATAATTGTTGTTGCATTGTAACTACCTATTCATTATTCACATTATCATTTTAGATGTGCTTCAATATAACGAAGTTGGCAGAACTAATAAAATAAAACTTGCGCTCAGCCAGAGCCTAGCAACAGTTCGTGATAACAGTCGATGCCGATAACCGCACATTAAAATATCATTAGTTATTCATATAAGACATAACGAGGGTAACAATGTCGGCTCTGTAATTTTGGTACTATGTCATTACGGCGTTCAATTATCGCAATCATATAATAATGATAGATAATTCTATATTGAATTAATACGCACTTACGACATTGTGTGATTGTATAATTATAAATTCTAAAATCAGTAGTACCTAATAGGTAGGTACTTCTTTTATAATTTTAATTGAAGTTGACATTGAAACTATTTGTTAATTGACGTTAGGTACTTATTGAAATGATTTTGTATTTAGGTAACCATTGTTTAAGTTTTAAAGTAATTGGACTTAGGTACGTACTTTTAGGAGTGGGTACGTATGTGTAATTTTATATTAATAATTTTTAGCACGTCTAACCTTCGTATTTTATGTCAACACAATAAAGTAATAAGACGCTTCTGTCCCTACACATTGTGTTATAATAATATCCTTTAAACGAGGTGGCGCAAAAGTAATGTCATAATGTGAATGGGCCTTAATTTTTGCAAATTGTGTAAAATTCTATTGTGCTTCGACATATTATTTGTTGTAGATATAGGGTAAGTGCACCAGTAAATGAACAGTTAAGGAATTCCAGAACTTTAAAAATATGAATAACATACTTCTGGGTATCTTAGATGAAACAATAATATTGTATGGTATTCCGAATTTATTGAAGAAGAATATAATTTCTCCGTTTTTAACTAAAACTCTTATTTTTAGAGATTTTGGATAATTTATGCAAAAAGACCCCAAAACCACCAGTGAATTAACGAAAATCTTCAGTAAATGAACCACCTGAATTCCAATAAATGAACTACCAGCCAAATTAAGTTATCTTTAAAATATGGCTAATTTCGATAGAAAATAATGTATTTCCGTTCTAAAGTGGTTTATTTATAACTTTCCTAAATAGAAATACTTTAATCTTATTACATAAATTAAGGTAAGTATAAAAAAATAATTGAGTAATTATGTACACTTTTAAAGTCTTAAAATTAGTATTGTTTTTAAACGATTAAGAAAAAAAATACCAGTAATAGTCAGTCAATTAATCAATTAATAAATATCTTTATTCATTTATCCTTCAGGATGTATAGTTGACCGGCTAAATGCCTTTAACCGCGTGCATTCACACGTCACCCTGGGCAGTAATATTCTAACGTCTAAATTGAAATAGTCTTAGAAAAAATAATGGATACCTTACAAAAGATTTTAAAACATAATTTAAAAAATAATGGCTTACGAATAATAATAAAGCAGATTTAAGTATCAAATTTTAATTAAGTGGCAGCTCTAAATCACATACTATTATATAATTACCTACCAGTGTTTATTCACTGCATTTACGTAACCAATAAACGAACGTAGTAATCAACGTTAGAGTTCATACAAACCAAAAAATATCAGCAAAATAATACCTAGTTCGAACATTAGCCTACAATAAGCTAACCGTTAATTACGGCTTTGTACAGAAAACGACCCAATTTGAATAGCAATAACATATAAATTTGTTAGATTTTGAAAAATTACAAGCCTCCTATGAATGAACCACATGTTCATTCACTGGATTTTGCTTGTTTTCGTGGTCATATATTCGAACTCCCTAAATTTTTTTATATTAAATGCATGAAATTTTACAAAATCTTATGTCTATTAGATAAAGCAACCGTTCTACTATCCTGTGGCATAATTTTATTTTCACTAGCAAACATATAACGTCTACAAAGTTAATATCAAAACACTATGACTTACCCGACTCCTTATTACGGACCCCATACAAACCACAAAACACCATCGAGCGTCCGGTTTGGACCTTCACCATTTTAGAACTACGGATCTCAGGATGATTCCTGTGTGACTAGTTGACGTAAAAAAGTGTAGTAATTTAAAAAAAAAATAGCGAGTTTAGTTTAAAAACGCGGATTTCTTATTATTTGGAAAAACCGACGTTTTGTTCATTCATTGGATTGGTTCATTCACTGGTGCACTTACCCTATAGAGAATTAGTTGACAACAAGCCAAGGAGCAATACACACTTAAAGAATGCTAATTATTGTTACACACCAATTTCCGGGCCGTGTAGGGTGAGTATCTCTCGTTTCGAAGTTTAAACTGGCCGTGCAGATAGCCAGATCTTTGGCCATCGGATCAAAAGTCCAAGGTCCCTGGTTCTATTTTAGCGGGGGTACAATTTTACCATTCAATGTATTTAGTCTGGTTGCACCTAGGGCTTGTTTAATATCTATCTGGCTAGCAACCACTGTTTAATCTAAGATTACAATACCACAATGTTTCTAGTATCACTGTGTTTCGATAGCTAGAGTAAACACTAGCCACAAAGTAAACTCTAGCGACGTAGAATAGGCCACGTTACTTACCGTCTAGTGAAACGAAAGTACGGGATGAAGACATTAAAACATTAATATCTTTATTATTGAAATTTTTGCATTCACAATGCTATATAGATATAGGATAAAATGTTTACTAGAAAAAATCAGTCAGTCTCAGGAAGCACGAATGGGATTCGAACCCACGACCTTTGGATTGCCGGTCCACTGCTCTAACCGCTGAGCTACCGAGACCCCAGAAGACTCGTTAAATTAAGCCAAGCCAAGCAAAAAATATACCAAAGGGTCGACGTGCTGCTTCGAGAGGGAGACATCTGCAGGCCCCACTAAGATGAGATAAGACCAAGCGCAACCTTCCTCGCTGTAAAAAAAAGTAAAACATCAAAAAAAAGCAAATGAAAAAGATCATTCATTTCATGAAGAATGTCATAGGTGGACATCCAAAAAAACGTATTTCATCAACAATCTTGAACACAATGATTTTCGAACATGGAACTCGCAAATGTTTGCCTTTACAAGTGGACAATAGCAACGCGGTAAGTCTCATAACAACGCCGCCGGAACAGGGCGCGGAAGTCCGGCAGCGCTGCCACAATAAATTTCAGATTAGAACCTCCGTGCACATTCCCACTTTCAACTAGTGAGCGTTCAACGTGTAATCTGTAATTACACGTTTTGGCGAGTATAGCTTTCGCTTCGACTGCTTTGGACATTTGCGTTGGATTTTCATCGTTTTGTTTTTCTTGTCGAACGGTTGTTTAATGTTTTTTGTGGTAGGACTATTTTCAAGAATATAATTTCGTTTTGGCAAGGAGTTATTTCAGTTTAGGTATCTCCTTTCAATATCTAAATACTCTTTTGTCATTAACGTAAAGTAATTTATGTTACTTACATTTATATTTTGTAGTTTTTAAACACACTGAAAGGAAGTGAACGTTAGCAAAATCACTGTTAAACGTAACAAATATATAATAAGAATGGATTACCAGGAAAAATTTAAAACGTTTTAAACTTCCGCCATTTTTTATACCTTAAATATAATTATAATAAAACAAGATATTTAAACGTGAATTAACGCTGACTGCGAAGGTTACGATAAACTACTAACTTTTTAATATTTTGTTTATAATGAAATGCGAAAATTTATTAATTACTTTGATTTATTTGATAACAAACAGATATTCATAATCAAAAATCATAACAATAATAATAATACAAAATAAACTTAAACAGACAGGGAGTTTTATTAACGTAAAAAAGGTTTTGAACTAACCACAGTAACCGTGACGCGTAGCGGTAAATGAATACTATCACCCCCCCTCTGCCCTTGGATATCGTAAAAGGCGACTAACGGACTACAGACTGCACATACATCCAACAGAATAGAGCGGCGATGGGCTCACCACCTGTCACGCTAAGCACATGTGCAGTCGCTATTTGGTGAAAAGTGGACTAATGGCCGAGCGGTCCTCATTGCCTAGTCTCTGACTAACCCTTCGGGGATAATAGTCGTGATATATTATTATGTATGTATGTACAGTAAACAACAGTATTATAAATACTGTTATGAATTAAAACTCTTTATTTTTTCCTTATTTTTTATTGCAATAGAAAACAAGACAATTCACCCACACAATTACTCGTTTATTGATACGAGTACGTCCACAATAAAACACGGTTCGCCTCAAAATCTTTTCTATTTATACGCGGCTGCCGGTCTCATAACTACGTTGCCGGAACGGAGCCAAGGATGTCCGGCAACGCCACCGTAATAAATTACAGATTAGAAACTCGTTAATCTAATCGCCTCCTCGAAATTGCAGGGAAAAGTAAATTTTAAAGAGCCTGCTTTGGACAGCCTGAATATTTCGTTTGACTTGTGCTTTTACTGTGTGTGGCATGTTAATACATACATACATATCACAACTGTTATCCCCGAAGGGTTTGTCAGAGACAGGCAATGATGACAGCAAAATTAGTCCCCTACCATAGTCCATTTTTCACTAAATAGCGATTGCACATGTGATCAGCGTGAAAGATGATGAGCCCATCGCCGCTTGTTTCTGTTGGATGTATTTGCAATCTTTAGTCCGTTAGTCGCCTTTCACGACACTCAAGGTAAGAGAGGGGGTAGTAGTATTCTTTCACCGCTACGCAACACGGTTAATACAGACAATAAAATAAAAAAGTAAATTTTGAAGAGTCTGCCTTGGACAGCCTAAATATTTCGTTTGAATTGTGCTTTATCTATGTGTGGTCAATGTTATAATATTACATGTAACAATGTAAGTGTTGATCATCATCAATCATCATCAATCATCATCATCAGCCTATGAACGGCCCTCTGCTGGGCACAGGCCTTCCAGCATGGACAACGCACGTAGGAAGTTTGGGCGATAACTGGCTACATGGCTCAAAGTGGGTACCAATCCGGGTTTTAACGACTGCCATTTTACGACAATAACGGGGACCCACGGCATATGAGTAAAGAAACGGAACAGAGACAAAGCTTTTAGGGAGCGTACGAAAATTCTTACCTATTTTAGTAGGGTTGGCAAAAAAGAATAAAATAAAATAAACAAACTAGTATGACCTGTAATCTCCCCACCCCCCTATAATTTCTATACCTAAATCTAATGCCTTTCACACCTATATGCCTAGTCTACCTTATAATACATACACACATCCTCGCCGCTTTCACCTTAACTTAACTTATTATCTAATTCTTAAAACTAATTAACCTAATTTATCTACAATCTAATGGTTGTGTTTGGAGTTTTTGTTTAGTGCGTATTGTTTGTATGATGATGAAACCTTAGCATAGCTTAATTCTATTTGCAGTGAATTTCAGTCAAGCAATGTAATATTATAATAACTACTATTTTGGCCAGATCGTCTAGTGAACCCTCCGTTGTTAACCGCATTTAAGTAACTCAAGTTCTTTCGTGAAAATTTAGTAATTGGCTTATCCCTGTGTTAAATTATTTACTCCTGACCTAATTACCTACCAGTCTATAGATCATAACATAGATATGTGTAGCCTAGCAATGACTCCGTCTGAACTGTGACCTAAATCCTTCACTGCAGCTGCGGGGAAGATTTGTAACCACTCAAAGGTAATCAGATGATAGCTTAGCTTACAGGTATTATTATTTATTAAAAGTAGCATGATACATAAGAAGTCTTGTGCAATTTACATGACATATTAGAGGATTCTGGTAATTTAATAGACCCTCCCCGCTATTAGCATGCCGATCAGCTCATTGTATTATATCAGCCCTGACCAGATTGAATTTAACTTTAATCATTAGCTTGTGCCTTTAATTCTTTAAACTGAGAATTTACATCTCTCCTCAGAATTTAATTTCATTTTACATTATGAACTATGTGTTAGCAATTTAAATTCTTATTATTCCACATAAATCAATAGAGTTTATCTCAAGGCTTGCTATCATCCAAATATCCTTTTCACATTAAGAACTTAATGATTCAATGCAATAACTTATATTCAGTTCCGTAAAGGATGGATAATTTAATCAAACGCCACTTCAGGCGGTGGCTAAAGTAGAATGCTATTAATACAGGTAAAATTACTTTTATTTACTCTTAGTATTTATTATACAGGTCTTATAAAGTTCCAATATAACTACATTGGATTGGCTGCATTGGCAGATTATCACATCTTAAGTTTATTAAAGGATGTTTCATTCATTCAATATCCTTGACTTTTAGGAAGTGAACTAAAATAGAATACTATCATTTGAAGTAAATTACTTTGGGTTACTCTTAGTGTTCATTATACAGATTTATAAAGTATAAGTACATCTCAAGTTTATTGAAAGATGTTTAATTTATTCAACATCCTTGACTTTTAGGAAGTGAACTTAAATAGAATACTATCATTTGAAGTAAATTACTTTGGGTTACTCTTAGTGTTCATTATACAGATTTATAAAGTATAAGTACATCTCAAGTTTATTGAAAGATGTTTAATTTATTCAATATCCTTGACTTTTAGGAAGTGAACTTAAATAGAATACTATCATTTGAAGTAAATTACTTTGGGTTACTCTTAGAGTTTATTATACAGATTTATAAAGTATAAGTACATCTCAAGTTTATTGAAAGATGTTTAATTTATTCAATATCCTTGACTTTTAGGAAGTGAACTTAAGTTAATTATTTTTCCATTAACTTCCACCCCTGTCTCTCAGACTGAGTGGTTAATTTGATAGACTACTAAATCATAGTTAGTATACTTTTAGTAGGTAGTAAATTAGGTAGTTAATTATCCCTGTTAATCATTAAATCAATTACATTTAGAAGTTATCTTTTACTTACTTTAATAAGTATAAATTAGACTGTACTAGGTATTAGTCTGATTGATTAGATTGTTCCCATCAAATATTTCTATGTTTCATATTATTAGAAGTAAGTACTTACATATCTTAAGAGGTCTATTCAAATGGTATTAGTAGACCATTGTCAGGCTAATTAGCTGGTTGTTATCAATCAATTATTTCTATGTTTCAGATTATTAGAAGCTCATAGCTTGCAATGTCTTCTTTCAACGACTTATCCTAGGTTCTAAACTGGTTTTAGTTGTTCAGTTTGTATCAGCTTATTTTTGCTAATAGGTATCGGATGTAAAATTTTCCATACCTTGAAGAGTGTAGCAATGTGAGATCGTATCGCATCCCAGGGAAAGCTAAAAAATGCCTGTTTGGTCATTTCAGTATTAGAAATCAAACATCACAGTACGGCTAAGCTTATTTGCTATAACTTTTTAGTATTTTTCTTGTAATAGGAAACCAGTTTAGACTTTTAGGTATTCCAAGTAATGATGGTACAATATTATCATACTTCTGTTAATTATTTAAAATGAATAATTAATTGGTAACAACTTTAGGAAAACAATTAGAATTTTATCGGCCTGCGGTAACAGATTACTTGCCTAGCTAGGACCCACATCACTTCATCATAATTTTATTTAGCGCCGTAACTTAATTATCCCTACCTTATTAGTCTGAATTAATCCGGCCTGGCCTTGCGGCTCAAGCACCCATCCTATGTACGCACTGCGTGCAAATACCTTGCCTCCCATAACTAACCATATATATATCCGCCTACCTATAGATTCCTACAACTTTCCTCACTTGAAAATGCCTATATTTTGTCGAACTAACAGTCCCTTTTTGTGTACCTTGCAATCTAGGCCCGAGCCACATTTAATTTAAATTCGTGATGTGTTGTGAGAGTCGCATTGCCCCTGAAAGCAACTAACTCCTAAATGTTCTATCAGTCGAGCCAGTATACTCAGTGTGTTATTTTCCTATCACTACACTGTATGTACGGAGGTAGACTCGAAATTGGACTGGGTCATACGGGTCTACCTCCAGCTAAATGGTGTCTGACCTATCTTCAACTTTCACTAGGGAGACAACTGTCTCTCCCCCATTACTCCGTCGAAGATAGTGTATTGTTTAGCGTAATGATGTAAAACGCCGATCTTATTAAATACAATCAAAGATCATCCAGACCAAAGTCTGTTGAAAGGTACATAGGTTTTCGTTGCCACCGTTACGCGTTTCCGCCGATGTACCCCGGAATACTTCATTCCGTTAACGGATTCGAGTTGCGACCGCAATAGTTTTACTTTATTAATCACTTTCAATTTCACAAATCTTAATTAATATCGCAGCTCGAATATCACTTAGCGCACTATCAAAGCTCGGACACTATTTTCCCCGTATGAGTAGTACCGCACTCTTAAGTTGGACCGCACCGCCGACGTCCCAAAATTGAATGTCCGCTAATTTTCCGCCCTTTTCCCAAGCATCTTAACTTTCGCGCCATGCGCACTTAACATTCGCCCGCGCGAGTCCGCTTTTTTTCCCTTCAACCAATCGCTAGTTGTTTCCCCGATGCCCCTCGCCTTCGCGTCGCGCCACGTGGAGCTATCATCCGACCTCTCTTTCTGTCTTTTTCTCAACCTCTCGCTCGCTCATTGCCGCTTTCGCCGCGCAATTCAAAAATTTTTCCATAATCTAACCAAATCTCGTCCGACAGCCAATATTTCATCTTTGAATATCTAAATGTAGCCTTCTATTAACAATTCCCTCTCAATAATCCTCCACTTAAGCCAATAATTCTATATTTTGGGAAATTATCAAAGGTTCCGTATTCCGACCATAGATGGCGTCCGCCCGTAGGTGAACCACTTTCCCGACCCCAGAGCAGTCCCCGCGAAATACAAAATAAAAAATACGGTCCTAGTCAAGCTCACAACCTTATGACTCCCGCTAGACGCCGCCTACGTCGCAAGGGACGCGCAGAGCAGTCCCCGCGAAATTCAAAATAAAGAAGTCAAACTAGCAACCTTATGCAAAGCTCAAGTAAATAACTCACGCTAGATGGCGCTTATGTCGCAAGGAGCACACAGAGCAGTCCCCGCGAAGTTCAAACTAGAGATAAAGCGTTAGACCACGGACCATTATTCTGAACTAGTTTATTATTCCCTTTTTCATGCTTATTATATTAATGGTGCTACGCATTAATATTTATTTTAGTGCTACTCCCACACATTTCTTACTAACGGACGGATACCATTCATTCTGTACCGTTACAGACCTTTTTATTAAATAGATAGATAGATAGATAGACAATACTTTTATTATAACATAATAACACAAAATTTACAATGCATTTATATAAAAAAAAGAAAAACAACTTTACAATTTGGCGGTTTTATCGTTTTAAGCTTAGGTATGTAGACAAGATAAGGTATGGTAAGTATATTCACAGAATGCTTACTCTAAGTATATTTTTTTTTTATAATTTTTGGCTACATACATACCTACATAACATAAGAGGTGTGTGCGACCTACTTAAACATATCGTTTTTAAATAGGTATAATCTGGTTTTCATTTACTTACTTAATAGACTCCTTGGAATAATTGAAATATGAAATATCTTTTTTTCTAGTAGGTATTATTCATACAAACGGTACAGTTAACAACCATTTTACAAATCCAGAACTAATAATTTACACTTTTGTAACTATTTGAGGAGGCTAGGATCAAAACTGCAACAAAAAATATTTACTTATAACATTTTTTATTTTATTTTTACTCTAAACTCTAAAATGTACCCCCTAAGAAAGTCAGTTAATTCAAAACAGCACGTTTTCCATAGAAAAACGATGTTTAAATATCAAAGTTTTGTTTAAAACCTGAATATATTTTTGAAGTTGATTAAAAACCACACCTTATCCTACAAATATGTTACTATGGTTGCGCTGGTGCAAACCCATGGACTTAAAATATGATGTTAGCTAGTAAGGTAAGCTAAGAACCGCCATTCACGTGTGATTATGTAAAAAGTATGCTAACGAGCCGTCACCTAATGGGAGTAATCACCGCCGCCCATGGACACCCGCAAAACCAGAGGAATCGCAGATGCGATGCCGGCCTTTATGGAAGGAATAGGACCTTTAAGGAAGGAGTGGGAATCATATTGACCTAGAAGAGATAGACAAGAACGTTCATACAAACTATTTGTTCAAATTCTGGAATGATAGACCTAAAGTTCGCTGCAGCCCTACATATTCGGCGAATATTGCCGATCGTGTGATCGCCTATATTCGCCACGATCACCGGCACGATCATCGTGCAAGCACACATTCGTCTGTAGTAGTCGTCGAACTAGTCATGAGAAATTTAGCTCTTTGAAGAGATAACAGCCGTTTAGCTCTTTACCCAGTCAAGAGCTATATAGCTCTTCTAGCTCAGTAGCTCAGTAGCTCATTTAGCTCAGTAAGTAGTTCATGAAAATAGAAGGCTCTTGAGTCGTTTAAGTGTACTGTTCAGGAAATAGCGCGAAGCGCAGCGTAGCGATTGTCTTGAATTTCGATGTATTTTCTTTTATTATAAAACGGAAATCTAGCTTCGTACAAAATTTAGATAAAGTTTTTTAATTTTTTTTACTAAAATTTTTTTTTTTTTTAATTAAGTACATCGGATACTGCTCAGGTTCCTGCGGGGTTTTACAGGGGGACCAAAATTTCGTTAAATTTTAGCTACGACGCACCGTTTTCGAGATATTCGCGTTTTTATAAAAAGTTACCTTAATTTTTTTCTGAGTTTTTATGTTTTAAGGCTCCATGTAAAAATCAACAGAAAATTTTGTCCTGCACTCCCTTTGCGACATCCTAACCCTTTTGTATATCGAGGCGAGCCGCTTTCAATTACGAGTCGACATATTCCGATGAAACACTAAGCTAATTGAGCTAAAATGAACACTGAGCTAAATTGAACGGGAGTGAGCTAGAGATACGTTGAGCTAGAATAGGTGAGCCGGCTCTTTTAAACAACTCGCTCGCGAGCTACTCATCGCTACGTCGAACGGCAAGCGTACAAGATGGACGTAGAGTGTGTTGCTGCTGCTACCATTTATTTAATAGCGGCATACAACCACTACGTCAATGTGGTTCAATGAAAATTTGTGAAAAAAAAACCGGCCAAGTGCGAGTCGGACTCGCCCATGAAGGGTTCCGTAGCAGCAAGTAACATCATATAAAAGTTCTTGTAGTTCGTTGTAACTTTGATGGATGTTTTATTTTTGTGTATTTTTTTTAAAATTAATTAATTTATGACATGAAAAAAACTACTTACTAGATCTCGTTCTAACCAATTTTCGGTGGAATTTATGGTAATGTACATCATATATTTTTTTCAGTTTTATCATTCTCTTATTTTAGAAGTTACAAGGGGGAGGGGGGACACACATTTTACCACTTTGGAAGTGTCTGTAGCGCAAACTATTCAGTTTAGAAAAAAAATATGTTAGAAATCTCAATATCATTTTTGACGACCTATCCATAGATACCCCACACGGTTAGATGAAAAAAAATTATTGAGTTTCAGTTCTAAGTACCTATGGGGAACCTTATTGTTTTTTTTGCGTGAAAATCTTAATGCGTTTCACAAAATACATCTACTTACCAAGTTTCAACAGCATAGTTCTTATAGTTTCGGAAAAAAGTGGCTGTGACATACGGACGCACAGACAGACAGACATGACGAATCCATAAGGGTTCCGTTTTTTGCCATTTGGCTACGGAATCCTAAAAAATGCTTTTGCGGTCCTCATTGCCTAGTCTCATACATACATATAATCACTATTATCCCCGAGAGTTAGTTAGAGACTGGGCAATGAGGATCGCAAAAGCAGCCCTCTGCTATAGTCCACTTTTCACCAAATAGCGACTGCACATGTACTCAGCGTGACATGTGGTGAGCCCATCGCCGCTGTATGCTGCCTAATGTACCTATATACAGTCTTTAAACTATCAGTCGCCTTTTACGACACCCAAGGGAAGGGAGGGGGTGGTAGTATTCTTTCACTTTTACGCGACACGGTATAATAGTCCTAACTATATTTATATGTATGTATGAAAGCATTATGTGCTGAACCTGCAGTTGAGTTTGCTTTTACATATTCTTCCTACTAAATAAAAGGTGAATTGGGAAGTTCCTGGGTATAAAAAAATCTTATTATGATTAATCTTATATGTGTGGTTAAAGAACTTTATTCTCATAAGAAATTTACATTTCACTTACAATGATATACTTATATTAACAATAGTAATTGTACTACATTAAGCACCGATGCTTGCTGCTGCTATATGTAACTTAAGTTTATTTTTGAAAACACTTAAACTATCACAATCCTTCAATTCGTTTGGCAAACTGTTAAATTGCTGTGCTCCCTCAAATAATACCGTCTTTGTTCCAAAGTTAGTCCTTGGTATTATAGTTTTAAGTTTAAACTTATTTCTAAGATTATGTGTATTACGTTTTATGTTTAGTTCTATCTTAGTTTTAATAGTGCCAGTTATTATTTTTTTAATCAACATGCATGTGTTATATTTGTATAGTTGTGATAAATTAAATAGTTTAACTTTTGTGTTTAGTTCTTTAGTTGGCGTGTGGAAAGGATAATGGAACAAAACTTTAATAATTTTATTTTGAGTTCTCTGTAAGGGATTAAGATTGATTGGTGCAGTAGATCTTCAAATTTTAATGAGATAATCTAAGTGGGGTTTGACTAGGGAGTTGTAAATAGTGTATTTAATCTGTTTTGGTATACAGTGTGTGACTTTTTGAAGTGCTCCTAGTAAACGCGTTAGATTAGTTTTAATAAGTTCTATGTGCGGTTCCCAAGTTAATTTATCATCAATGAGTAATCCCAAGTATTTTTCCTGATGGGATATTTTGATAGATTTGTTATTTATTTTCAAAGGCTCATATTCGGGTATCACTTTGTTTTTTGCAGATAAAATCATGTACGATGTTTTTTCTGTGTTTATTGTTAGCAAATTCTGCAAGAACTATTTATTATTTATTTAAATTAGGTACGCAGACAGATAACAGTCAATTACACAGTCATGAAAATTTAACAATATAGTAAGACTAGACTGTAATCCATAAATTGCATACACAGCATGAATTGCAATTCATTTAGCAAGTCTAAGTCTTTTTGAGCATCATTCTTGAGTTGATTGACCAAAATAAAATAGGCATGTGTCATCGGCATAAAGTGTGAGATATCCGGTTAGTCCTATTTTGTTGATGTTATTTACATAGACTAAAAACAGTAATGGCCCAGGTATGGATCCTTGGGGTATTCCGAACGAAACACTTTGAGAGTTGCTCATGAAATTGTCAATTTGAACAATCTGACGTCTATTTTGCAGATACGATTCAAATATATTTAGTGCTTTGTCTTGGATACCTGTCGCTTAATTTTAGAAGTAACTTTTGGTGACACACAGTATCAAACGCCTTTTTCAAGTCAATAAATATACCTTTTGTAATATCTTTTTTATCTATGTGTCTTTTAATTTTAGTTATTAGGTCTATGGAGCTGTTAAAGTACTAGATTTTGGGTGAAACCCATATTGTTCTTCAATTAGAAATTGCTTTTCAGTTAAATAGTTACTAAGCCGATTGTATAATAGTTTTTCAAATATTTTTGATATGACGGGTAATATTGCTTGAGTCGGTTTTAGGGCTAGATTTATATAGGCCTTTCCTTGGCTAATTCAGAGTCAGGAAAGATACCTAACTCAAAACAAGTATTTATTGAAGAAACTAACTTTTCGACAATGAGACTTTTTACACATTTAATTGCTTTAGTAGAGATTCCATCCAAGCCGGTACTCGTGTTTGTATTTAGGTTATCTATTATCTTGCTTTCTTCGTCTATACAACAAGGTCTGATTTAATTTAGTGTTATGTCATGTGAGTAATTATTATTGTGTCCATAGGTTATAATAGTTTCTGTGCAAATGTGATAATTGTGAGGTTTTTTACTAGCTAGGTCTGCACCAATTGAAGAGAAAAAGGAGTTAAATAAATTGCATATTTCTGTACTGTTAGTTACAAGTCTCGAATCAGATGTCAGGTTTGGGGAAGCAAGGCTACTTTTTGTTTTGTTTGCTGCTGATTATGTTTTTCATGAAATAAGCTACGATGGTAACTTTCCTTATTGGTCTTGATCATTTTTTGGACCTTGTCTTGTTCGTTTAAAAACATTTCTGCAGTTCTTCAGCTTTTGGATTTTTTATAGTTTCCTTCCATAAGTGATTTCTTGAATTTATCATATTAAGGTTTTTATTTATCCAGTCCTGTGGTGGGTTTTGCATTTTTGTTTTTTCAACCTTGCTTATCTCTATATTTTGTAATATACATAGTTCTAAAGCATAGTAGTTGTCTTCTACGCTATCTAATGCTTCTGATAAGCTCTTATACAGTTTATCGTAATCCAGCGCTGAATAATTAATTTTTACTCTTTTTCTTGGTGCTAGTTTCCCAACTTCAAGGTACAACTGCTTAAGAGAGATGATTCTATGATTGATAGATTGAAGGAATGGTTACTAATGTTTATACTAACATGGTCTATTATTGTCTTTGTGGTATTTGTTTCTCGCGTGCAGTAAATAGGGTTGATATTATTTAAAATTTCATATCCACATTCCTTCATCTCGTTAATATATTTCTTTACGTGTGAGTCTTTGTTGAGCAAATCTATGTTGAAATCGCCAAAGACGATAGTCCGATTCCGCTGTTCCAATTGGGATGAGTAGATGTCTAGAAAACTGTCTATATTATAATCCCCATCTGGCTTAAATATAACTCCGATATTTGTGACAATTTTTTCATGTATATCCATTAATAATGATTACCGTTTTCAATCAAATCTTCTGTTATATTGAACTTTATTGTATCGTGGATATAAATAGAAACGCCACCACTCCTACTGTTACTCCGATAGTTATAAATGTGTGTGTAATCAGAGATTAGATAAAATCTAGCATCCTCTTCAGATACTATCCATGTTTCTGTAAATATTAATAAGTGTGTAGTCTTAGGTATACTTCTTAGTATGCACTTTATTTCATCAAATTTGCCCTCAGTACGAATACTACGTAGGTTCGTGTAAAAGAATCGCAGGGATGATGGTGCGACCGGAATGTCCTTATATTTATTAACAAAGTGATGGCCCTGTTTTTTTGTACATTTTTTGTCCAGTAGTGGGGCAGGACTCAGTTTTTTTGAATAGTTTTGCTTTTGACAATCAGGGGTATTCCTTTTGCATATTTTAGAGTTAAATCCACTTCGCCATTTTCCAAGCGTTTGCTTCACTCATTTTTAATAGACTGTAGGTAGGTACTGTTTTTGTGCTGGGGTTTGATCAGAGTAAATCTTTACGTTTGCTGGGAATTTTGTCCTGTTTTGTAGTATGACTTTGGCGGTTTCGCTGTTATGGTAACAAATTTTTAATGAACGGTCTTTACTGTTAACGTATTTCCCGAGTCGTATTCCTTTTATCGGTTTTGAACAATTATTCAGTAGTGGAATAGTTAGTTTCGAGAATTCTTCGATATCAAAAGTACGGCGAGCATTACAATTTTTGTCGTTTTTTCGGGTATTCCTACGATTACAATGTTCTTCTCGCGTTCGGAACGTTCCTTTAGCTCAAGGAAAAGGTTTTCGTGGCTAAGAATAGGCGATTTAGAAGTCGTGTGATCCGTGGCATATGTTTTTAATTGTGATATTTTATTTTCTTACTTTTTTATCTGTTGTTGTGGTACTGTGTTGTCAGATTTTATATTTTTTATAGAATTATTTACTTGTTTTAATTGTTGTGCAAAATTTTCAGTTATTAATTTTATTCCTTTGATTTTATTTTTGATCTCACTCATTTCAGCCATAATAGTCGAAAGATTTACAATTTGGGTTTCGGCAAATTTTTTAAAAAACGTCACTATTTCTGTGCGAAAATTTGCTAAATCATTTTTGTATTCCTCCTGTTCTGAACGCTCCTTTCGTTTTCTCGTGTTAACATGGATAATCGAATCATCTTCACAAATAAGTAGTTTTGGTACTTACCCGCTGCCGCTTCCGCTTCCTCTTGTCAATGTCGAGTGAGGCGGTGTTCACGGCAAGTTCATTGTATCTACGCGCCTGCGCTTTCGCAATCGTTCGGCTAATTTCGGATCAACTCGGGCGCACGGGTCGATGCACGGATTCCTGCGACCTTATGTGAGGTAGGTCAGGGATGCGATCGGATCGAATCCCTTTGATGCGTGCCCGAAAAACCGACAATTCACGGGTCGCAGGCGAATGCAGGCGAATACGGCGAGTATGCCCTCGACACAATCGCCGATCACAGACGATTACGGGCATTCGTCTGAGTTCGGCGATTGTGAAGAGGAGCCATAACGTATACATCGCTGGTGGGAATACCTACTCAGTGATCTAATCACTAGACCAGACCTAAGCTCAGTTACTTAATATCTATCTAGGTTCAGTTCCGTGTTTTACATAGAGTTTAGTTGTACGCCACGGAAACTCATACCGAGTTTCCGCATCGACAATTATGAATCATTTCAATAGAGGGCGATAATTCAACCTAGCAAATGGTCGAGGAATTCTGAAGGCTACAGAGTACACTAAACCAGTAGAGCCATTACTGATTTAAACTAAAACATCTTTTTTATTTTGTTACGACATCACTTTAGCTATGCATATATTATTATTGTACTTTCACCTCTTTTAATATACACGGAGTAGTAAAGGAAAGAAGAATTATTTTTATTCTTCGGTAACTCTCTTTTTTTCAATAGCAAATTATAATTTGACGGCAAAAGTTAAAATATGGTATAACGAATCATAATGCCGCGTTTACTGTTTATATTTACGTCTATCTGTGGATAGACTATTAGGTTAGACCACCAGTCTTATACCAACATGTCCCAAATTCAATCTCAATGCCTAATATGTAACTATTGTACTCTGTTTGATTGGTACTAAGTACTAAGAGATAGTCCTATGTCTGTCACTGTTAATGACTACCTCCTATCGTAATTTGGTTCATGTGGAGGTCTGCCTAGCATTGGTACGGTGTGCCTCAGAAGTGCTTAACACGTTAGTGGCATATCTTACCAACTCATTAAGAACTTGGAGAGCATACAAAAAATATTCCTATGGCATCTTTCGTACCAGTGTGGTCTTGCTAGACGGCTGACATCGTATGCGGATAGATTGTTCAGCTTTAGAATGGTCAGCTTAAAAAATATCAGAAAGCTTGGGTTTGTGTTTTTACACAAATTGTTGAGAGGTGACCTAGATTGCCCTGAATTACTGAAGCAATTAAACTTCAATGTATCTCTAAAAACACCTCGACGCTGTAAATATGTTCTTTTTTTATTAAAGGGTTCGAAAAGCAATTTAGGTCATAACACCATTTGCTAAATAGACTGCAACGACAATACAATACATTGTCAAAAGTATCAAAAATGGACGCCTTCTCTGATAGTCAGTATAAGTTTAAGAAGTCTGTTTTAAAGTCTTTCAACGACTTTTAAAGTCGAAGAATTGTATAGTTTGTTTTTATTATTAACAACACTCACATTGCATGTCGTGGCAGCCTTTTATTAAGTTAAGCGCTAAGCATAGAACTATAGATGTATGAGAAAACTGTGAAATTATTGAGGTCTTGTTGGCTGTCCTATATAAATAAATAAATAAACTCGCTTTTTCAACTAGTATTGTATATATCGTACGCATATTTCTACGGAATAGTTGGTATGACATGGTACTAAAAGTATTTAGCTACTTCCGAAGCCCGAGATTGTATTGCCTATGGGCTCATACACGTTTATAGGCTAAGGATGATGACAATATCGTAAATACCTATTTTTGGTATTCGAACTCAACTTACTTTCATACTCTGTGGCATTGCCCACGGAAATAATGTAATTTGATACGGCTAAAAGCACAATAGCTAGGCAGCGGGCTGCGTGTTCCTTATTCCGAATTAACAATGCATTCTTACGTAACAAATCTTATACATCATTCGTAAAGAAGCAACATTTGTGAGAGATTGCGTCGGTCTTTTCATGAATACTAAATCGGTGGAGTACGCATTTGCGCATCTTTCTCAATGGGCGGATTCAATTGAATTTAAAATACCACTTGTGAATTTAACGTTCTCATTTCGTGAATTTTGCAGCAGCTCAGCGGCAGAACGTGATTCGAATCGTTGTGTACAATCGTTCGGACACTCAGATGTAGTGATTTAGGAGTTGGGCTAACTCTCTTGGAATTCAAAAGTGTATTTGCGCAGTTAGATTAAAACAAACGCTGTTGAAGTCGCGAGTGTACGGTCTAATTAAATGTAATGCAGACAATTTTGTTTTGGTTGTTTTGGAAAAAAACATTCAGAACGCACAATAAAGATAGAACGGCAATTACTTATGTTTCCCCTTTTAATATTAATTTAATTAATTTAAATTTTATTAAGACGCTGACAGCCTATTAATTAAAAATAGATGTGAAAGCTACACTCCATATGATGCCAAGAAAAATGGAGATTTATTTCATTATTGTTTCAAAACCCAGCAAATATAATTTAAAATAAATTGTAATCATTCGGGTTGTGCATAAGTCCAGCGGTATCGAAAGTAAGTACTAGAAAGTTTAAACAATTTAAAAGGCCTTATACAAAAATTTTACTGGCCTTGTCGTAGTCTCACTGGAATCTGAACATGGTATTTTAAAATATGCTGCGTACTTCATTGGTCTTAAGAGAAATTTGAAGTATCAATTGTTTCGTAATATCAAGGTTAGTCATTTAATTATAATACGAGATAATAATATCGACGGTTGAAAAGCTAATAGATCCAAGCGACATTTTGTAAAACTTGCAGGAGAACGAATTAAAGTTTTTGTTTTTAGAAAAAAAAATCATAAATAGACACCTATCTAATAGACTTTGATTTATTTAATACAGTGTATCTCTAAATAAGTAAGGAAGATTTTAAGCTATTATAACTGTTGGTAATTGTGTATTACTTTAGAAAATTTATGTCGGTTAACCCAAAATGCATCGAATTTAATAATTTTTTGAGAAAGGCAAAATGGTTCAAGTGCCAACCGTTTGTAAAATAGCTGAACGTAAACTGGCTTAAGCATCAACTTAGAATAAAATAATACGAGAGAAAATTAATTAAACGCCAAGTTAACTAACAGTTGAATATGCCCATTCCCCAAAGTTGCGCCAGAGTGAAGTAGATTGATGCAGATGCCCATTAAGATGAAACAAAATGAACCCTTACTAGATTATAGTAGATATTGATGCTTAGGCCATCATTATTCAGCAACTCCCAATGTCCATAAGATATTTGTGAGCGACACAGTTTTCTAATTTAGTTGAATGCAAAATAGGCCAAACGACAAAGCTTATTGTTTTGGTTTAATGCAAAATAGACCAAACGATAAAACCACAACCTTGGCGAAAAAATGCCTTAATCGACACATGTTATGAAACTTCGAAAAATCAAAATAGCTTAAGTCATCGAGTCCTCAAATTTGTCTAATTTTGTGTCGTATAGAACAATAAGCTTAGAAATGAGGCTTGTTTTGTTCTGGGTGCTAAGCGTCAAAAAAGTAGTCAAAAAATATCGAAACGTGACTCAAACGACGGAGAATAATTTGCGGATTCCGAATATGTATTAAACTCAAAAGCCTTTCAACCGTCGATATGATGCTAAAAAATAGCACTAAATATTATTTCACCTTCTTCTTGTACTCGTATTTACAAAGAAACCATAAATTTATTGAAGACGCTGCGTCCGTTCATCCATTGTGAATTGTTCCTTACTCTGTACTCGCTGGAACAGTTTGATTAAGCGATTTTAAAGATTGAGTGCTTTCATTGAGGGGAGAGGTTTGTCCTCTCTACTCTAAAGTATGAATGTCTCTTGTCATTATACTCACACATTAATGTCCCACGGCTGGAACAAAAATGAGAGAGAGAGAGAGGAATCGGGACAAAACCCACCACGCTGACAGTTGGTGTTCTTTTTATTGACTAAGATTTTGAGAGCTCAGCTGTCGTAATGCAGACACGTAATGCAGACATAATATAAATTCAACTGTTTGACAACCTCTAGGAGTCTTCGTGACAAGGCATCAAATGGTGCTATAACCGAGTCGCGTAACGGTGAAAGAATACTACCACCTCTCTTCCTTTAGGTGTCGTAAAAGGCGACTAACGGTCTAAAGACTGCATATACATCCAACAACATAGAGCGGCAATGGACTCACCACCTGTCACGCTGAGCACATGTGCAGTCGCTATTTGGTGAAAAGTGGACTATGGTATAGGACTGCTTTTGCTGTCCTCATTACCTGTCTCTGACTAACCCTTCGGGGATGATAGTCGTGATTATATGGAAGTAGACCCCTCAATTGTTCTCATGTAGGTAGGTAATAAACACTACCCTATGTAGTTTCTGTCCCACTACTGAGAAAAGGCTTTATAATTGATATCCTGGTGCTAAATGAGTGACACTGACCGAGTGGTAGAGCCACGCTGCGTTGCAACACGCATTAGGCCGGCTCGCCCGGGGCAATAATGTCACTTGGTGTTGTTGTGTTTCGTCCGGCCAGTAAGGGTTCCGGAGGCCCTTCCCCCTCCCCCCTCCTTACAATTCCAATTCTATACTTAAAGGCCAGCAAACGCGTCTGCGATTCCTCTGGTTTTGCGGGTGTCCATGGGCGGCAGTGATTACTCTCCATGGTGACACGCCTGTTCGTTGGCCTCCTTCTTTTATAAAAAAAAATATACATATCAAACGCATGCTAAATGCGGGGCTGGTTGGACTATGTATCAGAAAATCCAAAACACAGCCCGACTCGGTAATTGAGCGCTTTGCTCATCAATTTATTGAAACCTGGGCTTCGGATATCGACCAAAGCGCTTTAATATTCGGCCACCGAGGCGTTGTATAGCAAAAACTATAAAGCAGCTCTATCAAATTAAGTAAATACACTGGCCTGCAAAAATAAGTATCACACTTTCAAAATTTCATTTTTTTCTAAACCATAGAAGTTAGATATTTAAAAAAAACGTTTTATAGCAATTTTATCAGGTTTCTTTGAAACTATAGTAAACTATACAATAGTAACATTTTTATGTCTTGGTGTCTTGTTTATCTTGTGTACTTTAAAAATTATTACAATTTTAAAAGTGTGATACTTATTTGCAGGCTAGAATGCTTTTGTCTCATAGCCGGAAACGGGCGTGACGTGTTTATGTAGGAGTGGGTCTAAATAATTTACACTGATTACTGTTTAAGATTTGTTTTAATTTTCTATAATAATTTTCTTTAACTTTTTAGTTTTAGTGTAGGTATCTATGGAAGATCAGCGTTGTGTCATTTCTAAGATGCTACGACACAATGCTGAGTGGATCCCTTTTCAGTGTCACGTAATATTGTTATTTGTAATTTTTATGTTGTGTTTTTATATGCTGAATAAAATTTCTTTATAATTAATTCGTTTGACAAAACTTTTTCAAATTTGCTATCAATGACGCCGAGAGAGTGAAACGACTCTAGACATCCTACTACCTCATTCATGTTTCGTTCACAAGCACAAGACCTAAAATTATAAATCCTACATGTATGTACAAATTGTCTTTATCTGCAGGTGTACATAGTAGGCCACGCCGCACCCGGCTCGGACTCCCGCCACTCCTACGACGTGTCGTCGGACGCCAACGCCAAATACCTCCGGACAGTCCGGAAGCACGCGCGCATTATCGCCGGGCAGTTCTTCGGACACCTGCACGCGGACACTTTCCGCGTCATTTATGACAACGGTTAGTATGTCTTGGAATGAATCCTACACCTATTCTCCCATTTTTCTTATAAGAATGTGGCCAAGAGCAAGCCCATTATTTTATTTTTAAAAAAGTAGTCCAAATGTCAAATTCCGGCTACTGAGAATGAATACTAAATTATAATGATATTTTGTCTAACTAAAGTCCACCCTTTTTTTTTATCCGCGCTGCAGTAAGCCTATTAGTTATTAAGAGATTATCTCGCCATCTTCGCCTGGGTCTGCGGAGTCGCCTTCCTGCGTAAGAATTAAGACGACGTATATTTTTTTTTGCTTTAGTGTTTTCTTGCTACAGCAAAGAAAACACATCCTGAGACGAAGGACAAGCGCTTCCCCTCTGTGAAATAAAACAAAAGAATACGTTACAGCACGTCCAATGTTGTGATATGTTTATATTTGCACAGATCGACCTGTCTCCTGGGCGCTGTTGGCGCCGTCTGTGAGTCCCCACCGCGACCCTGTGGGTTCATCGAACCCCGGCTTAAGACTTTACAAGTTCGAGACCAGCAACGGAAAGGTGAGATTATTCGTATTAATCTATATCTACCAAACAATGTGTTTTGGAATGGCAGTCACATTCAAAGTAGGATATAACTTTGTTCATGAAGTTACACACAATTATTAGGTTATCTATTGATTGAAAACTACCCACTTACTACTCATATCAATTTCTCAGAATATTGTATATTTATTGAGACACACCGAATATATGCGCAGCTATTAAAAACTATGCTAACTAAGCTATTAAAGTTGCCTGTAATAAATTTGTTTAATGTTTTAATCGATAAAGCTGAGTATTCTACAGCAAGCGTCAAATTGACTGTTAATAATTATTATTCAAATAGAAGCATGCTTGAAATTTACGCGATACAACTTATATTATTTGGGGTAAATCTTTTTAATGAAGATTGAGTTTACAATTTTATGCCGACTGCTACGTGCGCGTACCAAACCAACCTTAAATCTGCTGTCTCAGTTCAGATATCATCATACAACTCAACGTCAACGTTTCGCAACATAAAACAAAATGATCGTGCACAAAAATTATATCTCATTTCAACTGTTAAAACGAATATGGTTAATAAAAATTGTTTAGGAATATTGGCCTATAACAAAACTATTATTGATGGAAACATTAAGTCGGTGTTTATCAAATCACGGAATGGCTAACTGTTACTTGATGCCATCTATACCTATACACACGTTATAATTACGACTATTATCCCCGAAGGGTTAGTCAGGGACTAGGCAATGAGGACAGCAAAAGCAGTCCTCTGCCATACTCCACTTTTCACCAAATAGCGACTGCACATGTGCTCAGCGTGACAGATGGTGAGCCAATCGCCATCCTATACTGTTGGAATTATGTGCAGTCTTTAGTCCGATAGTCGCCTTTTACGACACCTAATTTCAGCCCCCATTGCCTATTCTCTGACTAACCCTTCGTTGACAACAGTCGTGAGTATGTATAAATGTATATTTTAATGGTTTTTATTGTCAACCCAATTAGGTGCTGGACTACACCCAGTATTATCTAGACCTGGCTGCAGCCAATCGCAACGCCGGCGCAGCAGCCGAGTGGACACCTGAATACAACTTGACGCAATACTACGGCTTGCACGAGGTCTCCGCGAGCTCACTGCACAACTTAGCTGATAAGCTTCGCATAGGTACTCCTCAGGAGACGACAGTATTTTACAAGTGAGTGGACGATTGTCGAAATTTAGTAGAGCAGTAGTTAAGATTAATGCGACATCTAGAAAGGCGTCCATTATACCTAAAAGTTTTATTCTTAATAGTTTTTTGTTTCTTTAAATTAAGTTTAATCGGAATAATTTACCATTTGTTTTTCTAAGGATATTCTACAAAAAAATTTATCCCTCAATTAGCGGTGACTTTAGTTTGTTCCCGTTTAAGAATGCAGTGACGTCATACTTGTCCGCCGGCCTAGCCACGCCCCCTAACCAATCGAATAGTTCCTTATTGAAAAATCAAGTTCACAGTCGTGACTGGTTGAACGCATACTTTCGAACACAACTGTTGTGTCCTGTGTTATTTTATATTATTATTATTTTCTTTTACTTCACCTATTCGTAGAAATAAAAGCGGTTTGGTAATTCATAGCGGAAAAGGAAAGTAATTTATAACATTTTTAAGTACTTTAAACAGTGTGATTTAAATAGACTCTGGGCCTTTACTGCATGCGGTGTGTTCGAGAGAACAGTTTATAATATTAAAATAAAAAAAATATATATTGAATAGGTATTTAAATTTATTATATATTAATGACTTTATTTTGAATTTAGACAGTTAAGTGTATTTTTATAAATCCATTAAAATTAATATTGAAAAATAATTTGTTTGTATTATGAACACTACGGTGAATACCTACACTTCTACCCTGCAGTTCACTGATGACGTCACTGCATTCATAACGCGAATGTAGACAAAGGTACCAACAAGACTACTTTAACACTGCACTGTAGTAGGCATCAATTGAAACAATGATTTTGTTGTCTGCTTGCTGTGATTTCGTGTCTCTCGAAAAGATGAACTGGTTTTAATGCGATAAAATGTTTAAAAAATTTAATTTTAATGCGGTTTATTTATTTTATTTATTTCAATCTTGAGGAACAGTATATTCACAGTACAGGATGTCACAGTAGGTAGGTATTTAAAACAAAATTTGAAGGCAGTCAATCTTTCAAATGCTCCATATTTCTCCTGTTTCGTTCATATTTAGACATACCTCTACTAGCCATCGTTATCCTTCACCAGGTATCTCCGAGCCTACAGCGTCCGCCACGACAGTTCAGAGAACTGTGACGGCGCCTGCGCACACCAGCACTTCTGCGCCATCACGTGTCTGGAACACCTCGCCTACAGACAGTGCGTCGAGGCAGCCGCGAGCGCGCTCGCCGCCGCAGGTGATTCCGCTCCGCTAATCGCGTCGCTTGTGGCTAAGTTAATGGCCTTAGTGTCTCTTGTAATAGCTGTCGATATGTAATTGTTTTTGAATAAAGGACCACATGTAAGTGTAACTTAAGGGATTTTGATAATGAATATAGATTATCTTGATGGATCAGTACAGAAAATAATGTTGTTAATTTAATTTTTGTAATGCATTGGATTTTTTTGTTATTAGGATAACAACGGTATGAGTTTGATGTAACTTATCGTTACTTTCAAATTTTGTAAGTACTACTTAAAGTTCAGTTGCGGATTAGGAATATTCTCTTAATAACCCTTCTACCCTTATGTATCAATCGCTCCGCTCTGATAACAAGTATTGTACGAAATTCTTCCTGTTCCGCGATCGGACATTCTGTCAAACATGACTGTATGCATTAGTGATAAGATATTATTATTAGGCATGTGTGACTTATAAAAAAATTAAACAAGTCTGACAACTTGTTTTACTAGATGTTTATTATAATTTTGTTAAAAACTCTCAGCTCTACTTCTTATTATGACATCGGTGGGAGTTAAGACTGTGACCAAATTACTGCTCTTTTTGTCACACTTAAAGTGGAAATAGTCTTACCCTACACCGCCGCCATCACTAAATGGATTAGAATGTAAGATGTATAAATCGTGTATAATATTCAATCAACTTTTGTATTTATCTAGTACAACTAGAATCCTATTTTTAGAATAATAAATTTTGTGCTTCAATTAATGTAATATAGAAAGATAAAAAGTATGTTATGAGCTCTGTAAGGCATTTGTGATATTGCTAGCTACTGATACGTAGATAAACGGCAGTTGTATATAACAGCCAAGCAAATAAGGGCAAACGCAATTATGATGTACTTCCTTTCTTTAAAAATAGGTATTCAATTATCAAATATGTTACCTTTATTGGAGTCATTATTGCTAAATGTTTTGTTCTCTTTTAGTATCTGATAATATTGTATACACAGTTGTATGCCTTATAATATCGGATTCTTAGAGACATCAAACAAGTAATAATTAATCTGATGTTAGTGACTAAAATAGTTAAAATTTCTATGTTACCTTTATTTACTTATTGAAGTAAATATCTAAAAAACATTTATTAGTTTAAAAAATGTTGCTGTCCACTAGAAATGTTTATAGAAAATTATTTCGTTTAGATATTTGTTTAGCTTTCTTTTGTAAGCATTCGTATATGAAATGTGATTTGATATAAAAAAGGAAAAAATTGTTATTTGCTGTAAACTGAAAACTATTCTGTAATAAAACTATTATAGGTAACTTACAAGTAACCTTAGCGCGTAAAGACGTTTGTAAATAATAACAATTGTACTCTAGATTTCAAATTGTAAATGAGGAACAATTAGTAACTAAGCAATTTACTTGCTTTTTGTGTTGTTTACGTTTTTGTGAGACCAACTTAATTATTGTGTATTACATTAAAGTTCAGCCGATGTAAAATACAATACAAGTGAACAATGTAATCACTCCCATTTTTATCATTTGTACATCTAAGCAAATTGAAATGGAATGTTTTTCGCTCAATTCCAGCCGGCACTAAGATTGTGTTAAATTTTTAATTCAGACTGCATTATAAATGTATCATAGAAATGGATGTCTCTTTTCATTTTTAATAAAGAGTTGTATTTCGATTTGTTGTATAATTTTTAGATGGTTTTTGTCCTTTAAGTTTAGTGACTACAAATTTACCACTTATTATTTTCTATAAAAAGCCTACTTCTTAATATATTTGTAACAGATATTCTTTAAGCTTTGGCCTCCACTGAAAATATGTACTGCATTTAAGCAATAGTGCAAAAATAAATCGGATGTGGTTAGTTCATATCTGTAGATGTGTACTAATACCACAGAATAACTAATAGTACTAGGTCTAATACTCGTATTATACAAGCTATTTTATCCAGAGGTGGGCGTTGGTGGCTACGCTGCAGCTATAGCAGACACTTACTACTTATTATTATGAACATAAGTAGGTAGGTACAATCCATTGTTCTCCAAAACTAATATTTTTATACACTGATTCCCACGAGTTCCGAAGGTTGAGAAGATTCTATTTACATTCAATTTTATCCATGGATCTATTAGAGCGTTTGACCGATAGTTAGACAAAAAGACTAAAGTGCCAGTTTCGGATTTGTTTCATTTACTTATTATTTTCTAGATCTTGACGTATATTTTTCTCGGGAAAAAGAACCTTAAAACCGTTTTTAGGGCGCCATCTACCTATCTCTATACCAAAATTAGTCAAAATCAATCAGTCTTTTTTCAATTTTCTTTTCTCTCTTTCTCCAGTAATATTTATCTAGGTCTTTTTCTTTTTGCTTTTCGGGTAACGTTTCGGGTAATTTTTTTTTTCTCGCCGCAATATTGTTTCGTTAGCCTTTGTATCTATATTCTCTTCTCTGTTGCTTTACTTTGGCATGCTGAAAAATATATATGAAATTTATAATAAGTTCTGCACACAATTATTGAGGACTCTACTACGTAAACAATTCATATAAATATGTATTTAAGTTGATATACTTAGGCATCAATTAGATATTTCTCGACATAAAATGGCGTCTATTAAGCTCGGATAAACGAAGTCTACTCCGGCATACATACTTAGTACGTGACTTTAGGCGAAAGTGTCGGATTTGTTTGTGATGTAGAACATCAATAGTGTTTACATGGCATAAAGGTCTTATCGTAAATATTGGACTGGCCAACGACCTTGTGATTAGACTGCCCATCTCAGATTCAGAAGTACATTTTGTTGGGTTCATTCATCACCTACACCTGAGCACATGTGCAGTTCTAACCCTTTGGGGATGATAGTCGTGATCAATGTATAAATAAATAAATAAATAAACTTTCCTACACTTACACCAATTATCTAGCCCAAGAGAAGCTTCCTTATGAAACACGTTAAATGGTTACTATATATGGTATAAACATACTTACAATACTTAAATACATACTTATTATACATAGAAAACACCCAGACCCAAGACAATTTAGAAAAACAATAGTTTCTAAATTGACCCGACCGGGGATCGAACCGAGAAATCGAGCTCAGAGATGGCGACACCATGAAAAGCGGTGTTCAAACCACTCGACCAAGGAGGTCGTCAAATGTATGTATGATAACAAGGTAGGGCTTATTGATTTTTAAGGTTTTTTTTTAATGAAACACTTTTTTCGAACCTAACTCGCGTGGTCACAGAGATACTCCCTGTGACCACGGACCCTGTAAAGGCTTCGAAACGTCAGGACTAAAATCAAAACCCCAAAATGTAATAATCGTGAGTTAGATCCGAAAAAATGTTTTATTTCAAAGGTAGGGCTTGTTATTATTTCACCTGGCTAACTTCCACCACCTTCCTCATATGTGTTAGAATCTGGCTAACGAAAGCTGAACCAGGAAAAACGAGGCAAATTAAAAAAATCATGACTGGGTAACACAGGGTCACTCATACAGCTGCAATTTTCTTAGAAAAAATTCAATTTGACATACGACATGACACCTCAGATAGACACACATATAGAGACCAAGTGTTGCCAATCAAATAACTACGAGGTCCAGCTTTCGTTAGCCAGACAATAGTAGCATTGTTGTGTTCCTACTTTATCATTAGTTTAGATCATAAAGTTACTATACCTAGCGGAATAGAGCAACAAACATTACCTGTCAAACGAAACCGATATATGATGGCATTTGTGTGTGTAAAGAATGCGTTCAGTGATTTTACGTCATGTCGCTTTTCACATTAACAACGATATCGATTATATTAATTACTAAAAGTAATAGTATTAATAGAACTAAAATAGGATGGGATGGGAAAATATCCAAGATTTCACGTAAAATCCGAAAAATTCGCAAAACCCAAATTCTCAGCGTGCTGATAAGTGCTGACAAACAGTAGCCAAAAACAGTTCTGTGACGTCGCATCACGCATCTCTTTTTATCCCACAGTGTTGTTGCTAGTGGCATCCTGCTCGCTCAGCCCTTTGTTTCTCTATTCCGCTAGGTATAGTAA
This sequence comes from Scoparia ambigualis, assembly GCA_963921215.1. Classification (NCBI taxonomy): domain Eukaryota; kingdom Metazoa; phylum Arthropoda; class Insecta; order Lepidoptera; family Crambidae; genus Scoparia; species Scoparia ambigualis. The sequence continues at coordinate 6,901,296 of OY992511.1, read as the reverse complement.
CTTTATGGTTTAGACACGGCCCACTGCTGGGCTTTCTATATGGACAACAGCACACATGGGAGGTTAGGCCTACCACGTTTAGGGTTGCCGCCTTTTGTTAGGACAAATATATTTATTTAAAATTTTGTTAGAACAAAAACATAGCATAAAAAAGAGTATTTATTTATTTGTCCAAAAAAACGTATTTTTGTTGCTCTTTGTGACATTTAGGTACCTACATAGTTTTACGTAAAAGACAAATATTTGATAAATGTCGTAAATAGTTTTACGTAAATAGCGTATTTTAGCGTACTTTATTGGTGTCGTAGATTATAAAATACGCCTACATGAAAAAAGAGGACAATACTCTAATTTAGAGTACCTACAAGTGGCAACCCTACACGCTGGCTTATTACGGGTTGGTGGGTTTTAAAAACTGCAATCTTACCGCAAAAACCAGGACCAACGGCGTCAAGTACTTTCGAAGCACGGAGGAGCTCGAGATGTTTTTAATTTGGTCATCCACGAAGTTCCGTGCCAAGATCGCAAACCGAACGCACAAACCTTGTTTTTGCTTAATACTTACCCATTCAGGACATCAGCGTCGTTTAGCTGTGAAAAAGGTTAAGATTATGTTTATACACGAAGACTTTTTATCGGTGATCAGGACCTACTGATGCCAACTAAGTAATTATGGCCATTGCAATAATAATAAAACTTACAAATCAGCGTTCTATTTTTTATTTTTTGTCTAGGAAGAAAAGTTGATAACTATGAATATTAAAATCATGTCGTCCTAGTCATCCTTGTTACAAATAAAACCTATTCGAAAGTACAGGTACAGCTTTCGATCAAAAGTACCAACTAGATAACGCGTCACGTACAAAATCAAAGCTAAATTCTGTCCACGTGAATAAATACTTTTTCAAAGCAATAAATTACTCCTGTCACTTAAAAATGAAAAGACGTCAATAACATTTAGTGGTGAAATCAACTTTAAGGGGCACAAATAAAGTACTTTTTCCTGTAATTGCCTTAGGAGAATATAAGAGCTCACTTCTCAAGTGCGCTCTTATTTACCGAGACACATTTTTAGCGCCGACCTGACATCTAGTTGTATTGTTGATCGAAGCGTACAGCGATGATAATAGCGTAGGAAGACCATACATTCAAATTATTTTAGTTGTCTAATTAAAAATATAAAATTAAATTTATAAAAAGAAAACATGTAACTACTATTATTATTGCAATGGCCATCATTTACTTAGTCGGAATCAGCAGGTCCTGATCACTGATAAAAAGTCTTCGTATATAGGTAAGTATTTATAAGTACAGTCTGCGTAAACTCATAGTAGAGCCGCAGACGAGACGGCTTTGTAGTAAACGTGACATTCTCCCTTGGCCCTAGATTTAGCCGCCACCTGTACCAACAGTCGACGTAAGCCGTAGATCAGAATATTAGGGTTATTTTGATGATGTTCTAGCGCAGTAAGCAAAAGTTCATTTGCTAAAAGTAGATACATACTTTATACCTTATAAAATTAGATCAAAAGTCAAAAATATTTTTACAATAAACCTTTTTAAAGAGCTTTTGAATTGTATATTTTTTTTGCTTACTACCCATTCAGGACGTCTTTTAGCTGTGGGGAAAAATCTCCACAGGTTTATATAGAGGTAACGACATCTACTAAATAATATGTCGTTACCAAATCAAAATGATAATCAAAATGGTTATCAAATCGTTACAATGAACAATATTAAAATTTAGGCACATTTATATAAAAAACGAGATATAAAATTAAATGAATCTTTACATTTTTACTTGGGCTGTGCAAAGCGTTATAAAAAAAGTTAAGTTTTGCATGTCCCACACATTTGCAGTCGAGCAAATACCTACTTTATTGAAATCAAATCTTCTCTATACAACTGATGGGTATTTAAATTGGTTGCCACTCGTCGTGACAAGGACTCCTAGAGCTCGACAACAATATAAATTCTATTGTGTCTGGTATTTCAACAGGTGATCTAATAACGACACTTGCATAAGCATCGGATAATCCGAAACACGCTAGAACAATGCAAATAATGCAGTTCCTGATACAGATAATATTATTATCATCATCAGTATATAACCGTAACATTTCTGCTCTGAAGCCTTCTTTTTATCAACGATGAGGAAGCGCAAGGCCTTCTCACTGATAGTAGGTGACGATTGGGCCTAGAGGTGAAAGCGCGCTTCGCCCGGAACTCTAAATTGTCGGAACAAAACAATGCCATTAACATTGTTGTGTGGCGACAGACATGAAATGAGATTAAATGAAATGAGTATTCATTATTTAAAAAGAAGTCATACAACGGGCGGCCTTATCACTAAAAGCGATATCTTCCAGGCAACCTAGGGATGGACTTGGAGCTTGGTATGAAAAACAGATGGAGGCGTTGATGTAGTGTACAGTGTTAAAGTATAATAATAATATTTAATTACTTATATATTTATACCTAAATATAAAACAAGATAATATTTAAAATAAATACATTCATACAACATACACAATAGATAAGTTCGTACCATATGAACATATGACATTGACACAATATCTTAATAAATACATTAAATAATGAGAATGTATACACAGTGGAATTATTTTAACAAGTAGTGAACTTTGACAAGTTTTTTAAAGGTTGCAGGGATTTTGCTTGTCTTACGGTTACGGGTAGAGCATTCCACAGACGAGCAGCATGAACTGTGGAAGATTTATCGTAGAATGTAGTAGATGTATTGGAATTTGCAAAGACAAGTTCTCTGATGATGAGTTATAAATAACATGGTGGTAGCTAGCCAGGTACTTATCAAGTCCTACCACCAACCAAACCAAGTACCTACGACCGATATGTCTTTTAATGGCTATTAAGGCTATATAGCTATATAGAGCGACAGCAAAGGCTGCATAGTAAGCAATAGCATTTATTAATATCAAGCTTTTACTTAACACTGTGGCTAAACGTGGGTAAGTTGCTGCTGCTGAACGTAAGCCTCCCCCAATGAGCGCCGACTATCCCGGTCCTCATTTCATTACATATTATAAAGTAAAGTCGCCGTTTTCCTCTGTCTGTGGCACCGCACTATACAATGTGATAAGGGTGGTACGTCTAACCTGTTAAGGCTAAGTACTACATCTAATTTCATCGACAAAAAAATAATATGGACATAAAAAAAGTGATTTTAGATCACAAAATAAGTAATGATTTTTTTCTCAGCAAAATAATCTCAAACATACGAAAAAAAAGTAATTTATTAGTTAGCCAGTGTCATTAGCTACCGTTTGCCATTTTTTTCAAGTGTCTCCGACGTATGAAACCTTTGATATCGCATAAAGTAAAAAAGGTCATAAATTATAGGGGGAGGGGGTTGGCCAGTGTGACGTAGGGATATATTAAATGATACAACCCTTACGGTCATACAAATTTATTTAAACTTGGTCTCAGGGCGTGGAGTACATAAAGGCCTAGCTGGGTAGTTTGCTCTCGTCCCTGACTTAGCTTGGGGAACGCCGAGGTGTTGCGAGGCGCGTCGCTGTACAGGAGCTGCGAGCTGCGTGGTGTGTCCACAAAATGGCGGCCGCGTCGAAATGCGAAGACGGTCGCGTAGAACTCCAAACGTAGAACGTGGAACGTGGAATGTAGGACTCCAATCCAAGCGTTGAACTCCAAACATGGAAATCCAAGCGTTGAACTCCAAACGTGGAACGTGGAACCCCCATATTATGTTATTTGTCGATGAATTTAGGAGTAGTACTTAGCCTTAGCGGGTTAGAAGTACCACCCTTATCACATTGTATAGTGCGGTGCCACAGACAGAGGAAATCGGCGACTTTACTTTATAATATGTAATGAAATGAGGACCGGGATAGTCGGCGCTCATTGGGGGAGGCTTACGTTCATCAGTAGACGGCAATAGGCTCAAAAGAAAAATGAAATAATGATGATGATGGTTAAAACCCACTTACCCACGTTTAGCCACAGTGTTAATAAGTAAAAGCTTGATATTAATTATAACTGCACATGTACTCAGCGTGATAGGAGGTGCGCCCATCGCCGCCTCATGCTGTTGGATGTAAGTGCAGTCTTTAATCCGTTATCCTTATTATTGAAATTTTGCATTCACAATGCAATGCAATACACCATGTTTTTTTATTCGTTTTAATGAAATTAAGGGTGAGTTCCACCCATGAAACTGAACAACTTTGACCAAGAAACATTTGTGCAAAAATGACAAAAAAATTTCGTTCTGACAAAACTGTCCGATCAGCTGACGACAATAGGGATAATGGGAGGTCGATTTTTTTTTGTTATTTTTGCACATAAGTAGGTTACTTGGGGAAAGTTGTTCAGTTTCATGGGTGGAACTCACCCTTAATTTCATTAAAACGAATAAAATATGAGGGTGTACTTGAAGGATAAAATGTTTACTAGAACAAAATCAACCAGTCTCAATTCAATAATTCAATTTCAATAATAAAGATATTTATAAGCAATTACAACTTTATCGATTTATTTCTTTCGACTGTGAGGGTAGGTAAACCTTCACAGTGACGTAATACCGCTGGCTCTCAGCGTAAATCATCAACTACTAGAAAGAATTCTACGAGTCTTCTGGGGTCTCGGTAGCTTAGCCGGCAATCCAAAGGTCATGACTACGAATCCTATTCGAGCTTCCTGAGACTGGTTCATTTTTTTCTAGTAAACATTTTTTCCTTAATCCGTTAGTCGCCTTTTACGATACTCAAAGGAAGAGAAGGGTTGGTACGTAGTATTCTTTTAGTAAGCCGCTATACCACACGGCAAGGTTTAATTTAACTTGACGACAACAACACGGGTAACAGTGTCGCGAAACCGTGAAAGAATACTACCACCCTCTCTCTTCCATTGGGTGTCATAAAATGCGACTAACGGACTAAATACTGGACATACATCCAACAGCATAGAGCGGCGATTGGTTTACCACCAGTCGCTATTTGGTGAAAAGTGGACTATGGCAGAGGTCTACGGTCCTCATTGCCTATATAGTCTCTGACTAACGCTTTCGGGATAATAGTCGTCATAATGTATGACTCTACTTGTAATGTGGTATGCAGTAAATGATTTGTAGCCGCATTAAATATTGCAAAATGATAATTAAATAGAAATGGACGCAGTTCTTTGCAAATGTAAACGGCAACGAAATATTTTTATATTTAATATTCAACAGAATGTTTGCGTGTCTGTTCACAACGATATACAGTAACGCAATGACCCAAATAAATTTAATATATCGCATTTACATAAGTTAATCTGATTGAAACTTTCAGCTTAATATAAATAACAATTAATCTGTCAACAGTGAAATTAATTTTGTACCCATTTTTGCAAACATCCGATTTGTTTTCAAAGTTCAAATCCTTTTAATGGAATTACAACGATTATCTAGGAGTTTAATCGGTTATTATCACTATTATAATAAAGTATTCGAAGCCAACCCGCCCAAGCATTTGCCTAAATAAATTATGCCTTCGACGTTATTGGACGAGTTTTTTAATAAATGTATGCCTTATCGTTTAGGTGATAAGAGCCCTATTAGTCTGCCGCCACTTAAATGGCCTACAAAGATTTATTTTTTCTCCCCTTTCGGATAGATACCGTCGTGACATTATACTCGTGTTATTTCCGCAGAATGCTTGATAAATTTTATGATACATGGCTGTGTAATGTAGCAGAGGGCGTATCATGTTTTCCGCATAAACAAGTGGTATAGGTACGGTTATGAAACAAAGTGGTTTGGCATTTTTCGTTAAGAACTGATAACGTAATCTTTTACCAATTAACCCTCTACAGCGTTATTTGTTAAGTGATATAATATATGTGTATCTAAATTTATTATTTAGGAAATATAGTCATTACAGAAATGTATAACTTTTAAAGTCGAGGTCCTTGTGTGTGAGTTGTGTGACCAATCAGAACAATTTAGCGAGGTGACGAATCGCAACTAAGTTGTGACTTGATCAAACGATACTAAAACATGATATGACGAATTGGAACTTAATTAAAGTTTGACCAATTAAAACAAATTTAAGAGATTTTCGCAAAATTACGAATTAGAACTTGTTATCGATGTGACCAGTTGTACCCTAAATCATCTTTTTGGGACAGCACTTTCTGCTGACATATACAGTGTAATTGAGAGTGCTCTTGACTGACCCTTGACTCGAAACTTGGTGGATCTTTAACTTAGGAAAATTACTAGGAGCTGGCATCACATGGTATATAGGTGTGTTTCCGCAAACCTTACAGTTTCTCTAGATAGTAAGTAGTGCCACGTTTATTGTCTTAGCGTTATTGGTTTAGGACGCATAAAATAATAACTTAACGGTTATTATGGTATCTATTTGTAGGTTTATCTTAACTGATAATTCGTGTTAGTTACAACTACATTTCACAAGCTGCTTAGCTTCACGCAAGAGCTATTATAATATACAAAGTTTTAATTAAATAGTTCATAACCTGTCTTATTTTTTTTATAAAAGAATTGTTAATTAAAAAAAAATATTTTGTCTTAGATTTTTTTAAGAAGATATTTGCTTTTTACATTTCTTGAAAATTAGAAACTCCATGGTAACTACGCGCGATTTAAGCATGCGATGCTTTAAGTATATTATTATAGAGTTAAGTAAATTAAAAAAGCGGCGTAGCCAACTATTTTCATTTTATAAAATGTGACCCATATTTTTTATTCGTGGAATAGATTCTACTCTAGATTCTGAACAAACTAATTTCCGGTTTTGAGCAATTTAATTAACACGTCGTATAACTCTAAGAGTGATATTTTACTTTTAATTAATTATTCTGCTGAAAAAACTGCGCTGATTGGCAGCTTCAACAACAGATCGACGAATTAGTACTGAGTTAGTTTTAGGGTTTGAGAGTGCCACAGGTTTTCTATCCCGGTAAAATACATACCTTAAAGGTTTTTGTTACAGACTGAATTAATAAGCTTTGTAACCTTGCAACTAATATAATTAATTACCAAAATGTTGAGTTGTTAATGGTCCAAAGAATCTGTGCTGATTATTTGTTTGGAAGAGAGATTGGTCCATGACTGACTCTGAATGAAAGACGTATGTTTATTTTTTTAAGACGAGGCTTTGCCTTCACCTCCTCTGATGATGTTAAGTGCCGAAGGCTGAAAGTGCAAACGCACTTCCCATGGAATTCTCAGAAAACTGAGGAACTGGTTATATATTTGATAATATAATTCATCAAACTGGAACATAACACTTAAATGCAAATAAGATTGTGGTGGACTTAAAATATGTCCTACCACTCGCTCCCAACTAAACCGAGTAACATTCACTTCTCGCTGGGAATCAAACACGGGCCTACTGGGTTTGAGATCGGTGGGCTAACCAGTAGACCACAGAAGCGGTTCAACGAGAAATAATGATGATTATAATGAAGATTGTGATATTATTTGTCGATTGACAAGTAATCATAATCACAATCATTCCCCGTTCCGGGGTTCGATTCCCAGCGGGAATTCCCTACATGTTACTCGGTTTGGTTGGGAGCGACGTAGTAGGACTTATTTTAAGTCTGGACTGTTTAAAGTTCACCACAATTTTAGCTAAACATCTCACGTTAGTTACGCCAAGTCAAACTCTAAATCCTATAAGTACCTAATGTACTCGTATATAAATAGTATTTATGCTGTTGTGCATTATAGCTATTCATTATTGTTCTAGCTTTGATTGTTAATCGGACTATAATTGTCAATTTGTCCTGTTAAACATCTTGAGTGTTCGCCATTGAATTACTGTGTCAATTCATGGTGAACAGTCTAAATCTAATTATGTTAGGAATGTGCGCGAAATTTGGTCTGAAACATAAGTTTTACCGCGTGCCTAAAAGACAATCATATTTGATCCGGCGAAATAATTTATTTAGCAAACTACCTCCGTTAAACCAAACAAAATGCTCATTTAAAATTAGAATTTTCATAATCATACATTTTAAAATTTAGAGTTTCTGCCTTTTATTTTTAAATATCAACAGAACATGATTAAGTTTTAGAAATTACCTAATTAATTATGTTTAATAATTCAATAGAATTTTCACACAGGCAGCATATAGACCACAATCATGGCCGAAAGGTCGTTTTATTTAAAAAGGGACACCACACTATAATATATTTCATTAATTGTACAATTTGTCTTAAAGCCCATTTCATTACTTGATTTTTATTTTGGATAAACAAGAAGTCTGTGCCTAGCAGTGGATTATAAGAAAGGATAATCGAATAGTGATAAAGGTTGTAAGATAATTTCAAGAGTCACCAACTTTAGTTTTAGTATATTCTTTACTATACTCATACATTATACTGAACAATAACAAACGAAGTAGCGCTTCAATTCCCGGTTGGGTCAATTTAGAGAAAAACTGTTTTTCAAAATTGATTTCGGGTCTGGGTGTTTTTATATGTTTAAATATATTCATCCGTTATCTTACCATATTAACAAGTTGCAAAGTAATACTTGGTCTACATAATTAGTGTGAGCGTAAACACATTAAATTAAATTAAATTAATAGGTGAAAAGAGAATTGTAAACATCAATTGAAAGTATGAGCTTATATAATTGTTCATAATATACAAAATCAGTTTTGTATTGGAATGATAAGAATGTCACGCCTTTTAAATTAATATTAAACAAACATTTTAATTAAATCGCAAAATGTGTTCAAATATGCCATTAAAATATTTTATAGCATGGTTTTACATTATCTTATTTCAGTGTACGCAACTTTATTCGAGTTCAGCATATTTATCGACACGGCGGCGCTGCAGACCATAACTTCACTCTCTTGATATCAGCTTCAACGGAAAATATCTCTGTATTTAAAAAAAACTGCCCTCCTAAGTCTTGTAAATTGGTATTACTGTTTCGTTCAATTTCTTTAAAGGTCCTAAGAGCAAGATTAAATTTAGATAACGACTGATAAAGGACTTTGCGGGTTCACTGTACATCTTCCCATGCAAATTTATGCAAAGCACGAAAGTCGATACGCGGTCTCTTGATAATACAGGACTAGCATCTTGCTCGGTATATACATATAGTTGTTTATGTCGCGGATAAATTGAAAATATAGACTTTTTGATAATTTTGTAGTGACATGCCATGACAGCTTTTTTTAGCCTATCAACTCGCATTGGCTTAGCGTGGTGGGCTGTTATGGCCCAATCTCTTCTGTGCTGGCTGACAAAGGCGGATCCAGGATTTTTTTCTGGAGGGAGGGGGGGAAGGGGCGAGCACAAGGGGCGGATGGGCAAAAAGTCAACAATAACTGTTAGAAATATACAAATTCAAGTATGTGTAAGTACCTATAGGTAGGAAAGTTTATGAAAGTGTTAAAACAATAGATAAAATCACAGATTTCGCAGTAAATGAATACAATATTTTACGAAAAAAAAATTGAATAACACGTTACAATACAAGTTGAATATTAAAATATTTTTATTGAGATATACTTCCGTAAATAGCTCATTCGCAAAATGTCTATTTCGCAAAATGTCTACCGTTCGCAAAACGTCTCTTTAATATTTTCGTAGAATCTCGCTTTCGCAGAATATCACTTTCGCAAAATGTCGCAAATATACCTACTTAGAATAAAATTTCGAATTTTAAAGAAAATCATTTATGTATTGAAGTTATAGGTAAGTAATGTAAACAAACCCTAAATGTCTTCATCGCTGAAACGGAATTATTAATTTTTTTGTAATAACTAATTATGGTTATTTACATTATAACTGTAATAAATGATTTTCCTTTAAAATCGAAATTTTATTTTAAGTATACTTAATTGCGACATTTTGCGAAAGTGACATTCTGCGAAAATCATTCATCTAAATCCGCCCTTGCTGGCTGAGGACAGTGTTTCCGTGCTATGAAGGGTTTTCGGCTGCTGTGTCTTCATATAACAGTTGTAAATCCTATTGGGCTTATTAGGCATGTAGGTTTTGGCTAGATAGTTTTGGAGATGCCTGGACCCAAACCCAAACATTAATATGACTTGACATAACAGGTTTGTTGAGTTCATATTAAAACAGCCGATTCGTGCCGGGTACATAGCAATCAAAATAGAAAATTGAATCTCAACTTTTTTAACATTCTGTTTTTAAACTTGGAAATTGTAAAAAAGTTGGAGCCGTCCCAAGTAGGACTAAGCATTATTTTGCAATACGTCCAGGATCGTATCAGGATCGGCGGATCGGCGACTCGCTTGCGGCGAGATGCCATCCCCCACCGGAAACCCTCTGGGGAATTTTGACTATCACGGCTTGAGGAACCTTTAAGTTTCTCGCTGCCCCCAAACAAGCCCGGTAAAGTTGTAAAGGTCATCTGCGACCGACAGCACTCACACTCATAAAAAAAAACCCGTTGGACCTTGGTCCCCGAGCTATAACATCTCGGAAGAAGATTTTCCCTTTGCCTTCCTCAATGTGGCATCCATTCTTCCTACCCACCATCGGCTTCCTACAGTGGTATCTCTGCCTACCCCCTGGAAAACGTATCTATGTATTGATTTTTGATTGATTGTAAAACTTGTTTCCCGAGAATTTTTCCAACACACGAATTTAGCAATATCACTCCGACGGCAACGTCTCCGTCGTACGAGAGAGTACAGTAAGCAGTTTTAATACCCAACGAACCCACTTGAAAGTCAACCACTTATTTATGAGTCAGCGTAAATCGCGCACCGACCTACGCGCTGGTAACGAACAGTAACTAGCTCTTTGCCCGGCCAACTTCAGAGGAGATGGTTATTAGTTGGAACTAGCTAGGTGGATGCAAGCGAAACGTTGATGTTCCGAATTTGGGTAGTTTTTTATTTAGAAATTACGGGTTTCTATTAAGAGTATAAAATTTTTAATTTTATTAGATGTATGCCAATCAAAATTCGCTTTTTAAAGTTTTAAATTTAAGTCTTCTAATATATTTTTTAAAGTACCGTTTTATTGATACACCACAATAATTTTAAAATTATATTAAAATTTACAAAAATAAAATTTATAAATAAAACTCCTAGTACATAGGTAGTACCAAGTCTACGGTAACCTCTTACCCGCTTATCGCTTAGTGTACTAAAATAATTGTTTTCTAAGTTTTAAATTACGTGTACTAACCACTCACTCGTGGCACTTTTCTAACAAAAAATTGGCGCAACTGTCAACGTCAAATTTGACAGAATTGAGCATAGATTATGCGATAATTTTCGATAACAATGCATAAGATGTACCACAGAACCGAAATAACCAAACTTGTTCATACTAAAGTAGTCTGTACTGTAAGTCTATGAAAACACGGTACAAAGTCAAGCGTGTTTTTGTAGGTGCGGTCTCATGCGACCGCTTGGGGCCTGAGGGGTATAATTACGAACAATTCTCATATTTTTTTTGCTATTGCTACATTGAAGAATACTTGAATACCACTATTTATATAACTGTGTAAAACATGGCAATTGCAAGGATGAACCACTAGACATTCAAACATAATTAAGATAAGATGAAACAGCTAAGTATTATTTCTTGCATTAATTTCATGTACTACGGTAAGGTGTATGACGAAGACAAATTATTTCGATTCTCGTAAATGTCCTTCACAATATTTCATAATGTATACATTTTCCTTGAGCCTTGTGTCCCAAGTTAAATGTGAGTTAAACAGTTTAATATCAGCGCTTACATAGCAATCTGACGTCATGTGGGTATGACGTCACAACCTTTGCATAAGAAAAAGTTTGCAAGCGTTCCCGGCGCGATTATTGAATACCCGTGAAGTTTCCGAGTGTGAAGCGTGTCTCGGCGGAGTTCGCTTTGCGTTTAGCCGATGTTCACATCATAACTTTGCGAGACTGCTATGTGTGAGTTAAATAAAAAAAGGGCATAGACAACGCCGCGTCTGTCACTCGTACTTTTTGTGTACGAGTGACATACGGATGTGTATTTACCTATTTAATAAAAATGAACCCTGGTTAGGCACCGAAAAATTCTTAACACGCTTTGCAAGACCTGGGAATTGAACGCGTTACCTCCAGATATCGAGCTGACCGTTTGACCACTCGGCTACCCTAACGTTTTTATATTAAACTAGCGGCCGCTCGGGGTTCACCCGCATGGTTCCTGTTCCCATGGGAATATCGGGTAAGGTGAAAAAGTATTATATGTGTTAATCCAGGTTATAAACTATCTGTATGCCGAATTTCATCCAAATACATTCAGTAGTTTTTACGTGAAAGAGTAACAAACATCCATCCATACTTACAAACTTTCGAGTTTATAATATAAGTAGGAAGTAGGATATAATACATACAAAATTATGTAAAAGGAAAATTGTCCAATAAATATTATAGTGACCATCGCCACCACAGAACAGAACGAACCTATCTTTTCTGTTCTGTGACCGCAACATAGCAAAATAAATCAGCTGTTAGATACAGGATGCGTTGTAAAATCCCGAAAATTCATAATACCTACAACTAAAATATCTACGTTTAAAACATCGAAAATCAAAATACCAAATGTATGAAATACCTATGCCCGATATACAAAACTCAATATGTCAATTTTCAAATAACCGAAAGTTCAAAATCCCGAAAGTTTGAAATACCGAAAGTTTAAAATCCCGAAAATTCAAAATACCGAATTTATAAGACCTGATTTCGAGGTTATGTTTTTTATTAGACAACATAAATACTAGCAGCTCTAATCATAATCATCATAATCATATTCGGCATATCAACTGTAGGTATATAAATCTTCGGGATTTTAAACATTCGGGATTTAAACTTTCGGGGTTTTAAACTTTCGGGATTTGACACTTTCGGGATTTTGAACTTTCGGCATTTTAATATTCGGCATTCCGTTCATAGGTCTTATGAAATTCGGTACTTTAAAATTCGGCATTATATTACGTACGTACCCTTCGATACAACAACGAAAAGCTGATATTTTTTGAGCAATTTCAGAGTTCCAAAAATTTTCTTTTTGTAAATGATTTTCACTGAAGTCATGTAGGTACCTAACTGTTTAACCCCTTATGATTCATGGTACAGCTTTATGATGCCTAAATAACAAATACGTCGTAAATTAAAAGCTTCAAACATGTATTGTTGAACCCAGTGCGTATTAATCACGCTTATATTTGGCAAAACCGAACTAATTGCGTATGTTCTATCCATGTTGTATGTTTAAAAATTTGTTTATTAATAAAGAAAGAATATTGTTTTTCATGATGAAAAACACTGACATTTCACAGTTTTTTTTTTAATAAGAAAGGTAACAATTATGACGATCTCCATGGTTGAGTGGCTAGCACGCTGGTTGTGGCGTCGCGCTATCTCTATGGTCCCGGGTTCAAATCATCAATCAATCATCATTCAGTTTTCGGGTCTAGGTGTTTTCTATGTTTATCTTTTATCTAGTTAACCATTTAAACAAGTTTCAAAAGAAGCTTTACTTAGTTAGATAATTGGTGTAAGCATAGTAAGTTATTTTATTTTATTATGATTAATTCTTGAGTTTTATGAGTATATCTGTCAGCAGCAACAGGTTTATTTGAAGCCAGTGACCTCTTGCGGCAATGCAAAAACCCCATTCGATATTAAAACATTTTTATCTGACGAAAGAACGTTTCACCAGCGATATTAATTAAGATATGTAAATAAGATTCATTGTAGACTTAAATACTGCACGTAACGATCGCATCGGTATCACGTTTATTTCTCGGCGAATATAAGTAATTCGATCAAGAGAAAACAATATTATTATCGCACAAAACATTTTTTGTGAAAGACAAATTTACCTGTCACGTCCTAAAATAAGAATAAAATCTAATCCATTTGCCTTCTATTTTCGTTACATTGGTTGTTCTATAAAAGGTAAATACTATAAATATTTAGATAACTGAAATCGTTATCAAAATCTGTTTATGGCTAGTATGACACATTGTTACGTTGCTCAAATTGAATCCAGACTGATTTGTGTTTGCTATATAATTAGATAGTAATAACTTGCACTGGTTGGATACAAAGTGGATATAACCACTATAGCAATAGCAGCTCACTCATAAAATACTTCCAACCCCTCTCTTTCTTCAGGTGTCGTAAAAGGTGACTAACGGACTAAAGACTGCATCCTACAACATAGAGCGGCGATGGGCTCACCACCACATGGGCACACACAGCACATGGGCAGTCGCTGTTCGGTGAAAAGTGGACTATGGTAGAGGACTGCTTTTGCTGTCCTCATTGCCTAGTCTCTGATTAACCCTTCGGGGATAATAGTCGTGATTATATGTATGTAAAGATTACCTGCCGCGTTTACTAGATGTGGCTGACTGTGACGGCACATATTTGGTGACAATGTGGGGGCCACGGAATAAATAAATACAGTTATGTGATGAAGAAGTTTATTAAATAATGTATGATGAACTGAATTTGATTGAATCTAAATGACGAGCTGAAACGGATTGAACTGTTGTTATACTCAAGTTGGTCATCATCATCATCAGCCGAAGGATGTCCACTGCTGGACAAAGGCCTTCCCAAGGATCTCCATCACGACCGGTCTTGTGCTGCTCGCATCCGGAGGCTTTAAACCCACGACCACTACCAGATCGTTGGACCACCTTGTTGGAGGCCTGCCTACACTGCGTTTTCCGGTACGTGGTTGGCCAATTTGGGATAAAAACAAATATTTTTATTTAAGTAGTAGTTTAAGTCTTGCGGAAATGTTCTTACGATCATATAACAATTTTGAAAATGTTGAAATTTGTTGTTGCCTATAAATGTTGGGGTTGGGCTTTTCATGTGATTTTCCAATACGCTGGCCCAGTTCGGGTCGAAATAATAGTCATTTTTGTGAATGATAATGTACATTTCTTATTTAATTCTTCTATTTGTAGTAGTATTAAATCATTTTTACATTCGAACAATAATCTCTTTAAACTGAAAATGTATAGCAGCGGAATGAATGTGTCGATACTAAACAATTGCTATCATCACCGTTAGCTATAAACAAATCTGTCGTGTACCATTTACCCCGGAGAAGTAATGGCTTCCCTACAAACGATATAAATCGGACACCATAAGGAGAAATGAAATACTATGTAAAGGAATAAAAATAATATGTTTGTTTAGGATACTTACGTGCAAGTATTTTACTATATTTTATGAAATACTGGCGGCCTCCATTCCCCGTTATGAATTTCCAAATATTTTACTTTACTTCAATTTTATTGACAGTTGGAAAATTGAACGTAACCCTCAATTTTTTTCAACACAAACTCTTCATCGAATCACACACGTATAAAGGCACGGCCCGTTTAACAAAAACGTTCACAAATTTTGCGTACACACCAAAATTGTTGCGTCAACTTGTGCATTCACACCCCACACTCCCCATCACATAAACCTATTAATCCGGCCGTTGGAAAATAAAATTGGGTTAAGTTAATACAGAAACAGCAGCAGCCGCAGATGGAGCTAGGGCACACGGTTCGGGAATTCAAATTTGTTTTATTCAAATTCAACTGAGCGGGCTCGGCCAAGTGACCACGGGCGCAATTAACGCAGCGACGTGCTCTACGAAACGCGTGCACCTTTTAATCTTTCTGAAATAAGGTTTCGCTGTGAATACGACCTCTTTGAATGCGCACGTAAGAATGCTAACGTGGTACCCTACCGTGAGCTTACGAATGGTGTCCAGTGTTCCACACTAAAGAAGTTTTAAAAGTATAGGTATAAAGAAGGACAACGTTGCCAGCCATTTATGAACTTCGCGTCACGACAGCGGTAAAGATATTTTTTATTTATAAGGTATTTTTAGGTTTTTAAGTTATTTAGTTTTAATTTATGTATCATGTATTGTTGTTTTCTTGTCTTGGATATGGATAAATAATTATGTACAGTCACCAGCATTAAGATGTGATGATGCAAAAATATCTGATCATTGGTGGAAGGCATCATTGGTTAACGCTGGTGACTGTACCTACAGGATGTTTGGCAATTGGTATTAAATCCCGCAACTGAGGGCTTACTCTCTTTCTCCGAAATGAAATTTCGGTCGATATTCGTTTGCTATTTACAGCGGTTTCCATTCTTTGCGATATTTCGTTCATACAAAATAGGATTGGCATTTTGATTATTAATTTTTGGAAAATTGTTTTAAAGGACCATGGGGGATTTTGTATGAACCCCGTCCCCACCCTACAACAGTCATGGAATACGAGTCAATTTGTTCATTGGGACCCAAAGAAGCCTAAAGTACTTGTGTTAGTTGCAAAAAGTATTGGGTTTATTAAAAAAAAAAAAATATTGTTTTCTTGCTTTAGTTGGAGTTGCTCGAGTGTGTCATGCTGTCTCAAAGTGTCTCTGCGGTGGTGGCATGTGCGTCGAGTCATTACGTTCCCTAAAACATGGTTGAGCGAAGCGATGGCTGATTCACATGTCATACTCGTGAACGGGTGCCGCCTGTGGAGTCTGGTCTGCTCTTGCAATCTTATTTTGTTAGAAAAAGAAATAAAATATTCAAAAACAATATATTTTTATAACCTAAATCCCGGGGATTTTTAAGAACGTCGCCATAGTAAAAAAATATCTATCCTACTAGACCCTTCAAATGACACTAATTTCAAATCTGTTAAATGGTAGGGACAAAATTTCCCATGGTCCTTTCAAAAATTAAAAGCAAACGAAAATCGGCCGAAATTTCGTTTCGGAGAAAGTGAGTAGGCCCTCTGGGCCATCTTACTAAGTGCGAAGAACAACTACTTGTGTGGGAGGAAACCTGAAAAAGCGAAAAAATCAGCAGTTCCATACATTAGATCCAAGAGTAGTTGGAGTAATTGTTAGTTAATTGTGGCGTACACAACAAGCGCTCTTTACCTAGCGATAACCATCTGTGATCCGTAGTAGGGCCTGTAACTTGTGAGCGCGACTTAAGGCTAGGTAGGCCACGCTTTGAGTTTTTCAAACCATCTGAGACATAGAAAATTATGGTTTAACCCCTAAGTCTTGGAATTTAAATGTCAAAAATAAAGACAGCAGGTGCGACATATTTTTTTTGAATTTGCGGATGACGTCACAATTCCCGCCTTTTGCAAAAAAACATTTTACTCTAAAATCAAACCATATTTTTATACTAACTGATATATTTCCTATCCATCAGGTATCAAAATAAAATGATGATTTTATTTGTCAAATAGTATTTCTCTAAAAATCACTCGGAAATCGGTAACATACCTACGGACTTTACACGCTTTATCTAGTAGTAATAACGATGTATTTCTTACAACTTATTATCTAAATACGATCATTATATGCTCAGTAATCATTTTCTAATAAGAAACAGTTCTTACATTAGTTAAATCCAATAAAAATAGCACACAAAACTCAGCGACTTATTCACTCCGACACAGAAATTGGCGCAACTGTCAACGTCGAATTTGACAGAATCGAGCACAGACTATGCGATATTTTGCGATCACGATGCATAAAATGTACCACAAAACCGATAATTGACCTTATTTATACTAAAGTAGTCTGTAAGTCTATGGAAACACGGTACAAAGTCAAGTGGGAGAGAGCGATCTCATGCGACCGCTTGGGGTTTGACGGAATGGCGCGAACTGTCAGTGCGGTCGCATGCGAACGCTTGGGGGCTTAGAGGTATTCTAGAAAAAGTATGTATTAGTTAAGGATCTAATCTAGTCAAAGTCGCATTCAGTTACAAGACTTAATAAACTTCATTCAAAAGAAAAATATCGCAAAGTTACCCCTTCTTTGTAATGTTTTTTTCAATAATATGACTAAACTACTGATATTTTACATTAAATTTTTGTACTCAACTAAAGACACAAATATTTTGCAGATAAATTCGCACAGTATCCTTTATAGACTATAGATATAGGCAAAAAACCTATGAAACGCGCCTATTTGCGACGCTTTGCTGTTACACCTGTCCCGTACCGTCGTCGTCGTACCGTCGTCGTCGGTCGGTCGGCGTCGAGAGAACGAGAGAGAAGCGCTCGAAATACCTCGCCTTAAGCTAGCGTGCAAAAAAGTGCTCAGGTCCACTTTTTGTTCTTAGTTTGTTTTTCCACGCACACTGGCCGGCTTTTTATCCACCGTTTTTGTTATTTTCATCTCACAAGCAAATACCTTTTCTTTGATCATTTGGGGTCGACGCTTTATTGTTCACCTGGAATTCTCAACTAACGAGGAAGTGGAGCAGAGAAACTTAGGTAACTTAATGTCGGAACACAACAATTTAATGAAATAGACAGGCTTGTAAGATACTGGTGCTGGCAGGATTAGACTTCAAGCAAGCTTTAGCACCAGTGTAACACCTAAATATGCCTCCGGGGAAATCACGATCTGAGACTGATAAAACTACTAAGCCACAAAGACGATCTGTGAATAATGGTGTTGTTTATCCACAAAACCCAAAGCTAGATTTACAAGTAGATACATGTGAAGAAATATAGCTAAAGAGCTCAATAGCGCAGCGATTTTGTTTTTGTTTTTTAGTAGATTATTTTTAGGCGTTATTTCTATGAACTGTTTAGCCTCTTCCATGCTACTAATATAAAGAGAATATAGCTAAAAAGACAAAAATTTCCAGTGGACATATCCAGTAAACTAGCATGCTTGCTTTATAAATGGGTTCACGTATAGTCCAGCGGAGATATAAGGACTGAACCACAATTTCTTGCTTTTAAAAAGAGCTTCTATCCGTTCAATTACCCAAATATCTTGAGGTCCTTCGTGCTTTGGAAGGCACGGTAAGCCGTTGTCGGTGTCGGGCCGTAATATAGTAGTAATTAAAATTAAAAACACACCAAATATTGGGCCACTGTGGTCAGTAATGATCTGATCTACCCGAGTCCAACTGTTTATGTGGTGCCTGAGCCCAGCAGTAAGATGCCCATAATACACTTTTCACTAGATAGCGACTGCACATGACGTGCTCAGCGTGACAGGTGGTGAGCCCATCGCCGCTCTAAGACTGATATCGATGACAATGGTAATGATTATGACTTTGATGACTAGAGCTCAGTGTATTTATGTATCAAACTCAATGACTTTTGTTTATTTAATGTTATTGATAAAACTACTTTAAAAATTATCATAGTAGGTAGTTGTTCATCGAACATTAAAAATACCGTACACAATAAAAACTCCTGTAGTTGGGAAACTACAGAGCCACATGTCATCAGACTCATGAGGGACCAGAGAGGTAGCAGAGACACCAGAGTTGGCACCTATCCGCCTCTAGTGAAACAAACCTCAAACAGTAATGTTTTGTACGCGTCAGAGTCTTGAACACAACACGATTAAAACGGGCTTAGTCTTATGAGTAAGTGTAGCTGCGTAATGGCATTTCGATTAATTTCAAAGTAAAAAAAAACGGAGAGCAGAATAAAATTTCCTGAATGCCGAAGTAAAATAACATCGCAATTCATCATTCTTAATTCTCGGGGACAGGCGAGTCAAAAGGATTTTTTTAGGGAAGTTAGGGACGTTTCGTTATTTCTCTATTCTCGACGATAACATAATAATAGCAAAACGTTTTTCATGGTAGTATTGGTAAAAGGATCACTGATAATGTTCTGGTGAATAGTTTTATTCTGACTGTTACTTACTTCCCTTAAACTGCAAAACATAGGGTTAATTTCCTATTTCAAAATTAAAGACGCATAGACCTTGTTCATGATTAAAGATAATGTAATCAGTAGTTTTTATTATAATACTAACGGCCCGCTCATGTTTTCGTCTGCGTGGACCCCGTACCCCGTGAAGAATATCCATTTTTTTTTCACACTAACGGAATGGACGTTCGAAGCAATATACTTTAAAGCTTACTGGGCATAACAGGAACTAGACCTAAGATCCCGAAAGGGTCCTGACAATTACAAATACAACGAAAAAGAAATAGCCATATAGGTGCAGCCGTTCTGAAGTAATGAGGGTACAAACATTTCGGCAATAATTGATTTGTGAACAAATTAGTTTTTTTTAAAACGTCTATTCTATTTCATTAGTTTTGATATCATTTTGACTAAAACCCTTACGTTTACAAGCTTGTATTACTCGAGCACTGTAGTGGCCTTCAGACACATTTCGCACAGTACACCAAACGCCAATATTTGTCCATTAAACAGCGTAAACAAAGCCACGGTACCCATGTTTCCTGTTTGAATAATCGTACTAAGCTGGAGGTTGTCAAACTTTGCGTTATAAATTTAATTACATAAATAACAAATGGGTTAGGTTGGGCACTAGTTAGTGTCATTGAAACCCAGCTGGCTTACTGTCGCTGGGCGTATTGGAGATCTTTGCATCGCTGGGCGTATTGGAGATCTTTGCATCAACGGGTCGACATAAGAATAATTATAGTCATAGATTTTCAAAATATAAAACTTTGTTTTGATATTAATTAGCATCAATAACGTATTTACCATGTTCATAGTTTGAAAATTTATGTTTCTAATTTATCTAAATCCACGCTTGGCAACAAGCTGACTGATGCACTATATTGTCTATATTACAAAGTGTTTTTCTTTCATGTTTATTTTTTGTTGTTTTTCGTTTGTTTCTCAATTTAATGCATGTGGTGTTTACCTTCAAAGATTGTTGCACTAGGTTATAAGAATGCTAGCTGTAAATATTAAATGTAATAGTGTAGCAAACACTGGTGAACCAAATAAATAAATAAAAATAAAAATAAAATAAACTTCCCTGTCTATTTCATTTCACTTGATAACAATGTTTAATTATTTTTGCTGATATGACAAAGACATAAATAAAAATGTTTCGTGTAATATGAAACTATTTATTGGTAGTAATTGCAATTTCATTTTTGGATTTGACCAGTCGATTTCTGTGCTTATAATGCCATCTAGTAAGTGTTGCTAAACTATTTTTCTATTAGAGAAATCTGCCCCTTATTGATGCCTTAGTTATAATTTTATGTTCGAAGTTTTAGAACCATGTCGAACGGATCTCACTTGTCTTGATAATGTTCTGGCTAAAGGATTAGGATGTTACATTAGACACATTCATAATGTTAATTCCGTCCCACACTATCGTTAGAACATAACGTAGTAAAGATCTTGGCTTATCACATTAGTTTTGATGAGAAGTTATTATAAGTTTATATACTGTGTCGCTTGTGGTGATTGATAAATAAACTTTTTATGAAAATATGTAGTAGGTATACATTTTTTTTATATTCCACTATTTACACACCATTAACACTAAAGCCCGATTTACATTTCAATAAGTACAGTAGCGAGTTAAGAAAGTAGTCAGTTAAGTACTAAGTAGTCAGTAGACAGTAGCGTTCAAATTTAAGCAAGTGAGTCGTCATAAGTTGCCGATCCGAGAAGACGACTAGTCGCGTCAACGGTTGTTTTACTCTACTCAAAAAGGATCTTCGCCTCCTAAACGGTTGTTTTAATCCAGGAAAATGGACTTTGAATTACCTAACACCAATATTTACGTGCAATAATCAAAGAAAGAACACTCTTTCTTATGCTATATATACCTACTTGTAGAACACTTTGAAAATGAAATATTAATAGAAATGAACAGACCCAAACGCATAATAATATGGGATTTCTACAAGAAATAAACGTGGTGTCAGTAATAACCTTCTGACGCAATTGTCTGAAGAAGACACAGTTGAATACAGATATTATGCTTTTCGAATGGGTGAGCTTTCATTTTTATTTGTAAGACAAAATTGCGCCTGCTGTTCAGAAACAAACACTCATGTTTGAGGTAGGTACTCTTGTACAAGGGGTGTGCGTTGGGTGACCTCCACGTGGTGCACCCTGGAAACGGGCAGCCTCAACATCCTCCTCCAAGAGGGGAGGGTGCCTTGAGACTGGCCGGCTAACAACCCAGCATAGGCAGGACCCCTTCTGGGCCTGCACCCCCCTTCTAAATTCGCGTCCCTTCTGGACCGCACAGTGGGTCCACTCTGGACCTGCGGGGGGGGTCTCCATGTGCGCGCCCAGTCTGGGCCGCATACTCGCCGCTCCTTCTGAGCGGCTTTGAGGGGAGATTTGACGGCGCCCCTTCTGGGCGCTGTTACACGGGGGGGAATGGGGTAGTCCGGCGCCCCTTCTGGGCGTCGTTTCTGCAAAGGCTTCGTCGTTGGGCAACGTGGCGACGGGCGCCCTTCTTCGGAGGGGTTGGTGGGCGGCAATACAGCCCACCCGCTAGCGACCATGGGGGGGAATGGGGAGCGCCCCGAAAGGGGTGTACCAGGGGCCTCACGCCAGCCCCTGAGCATCGTAGTCCCCGACCTGGGCAGCAATGATCCCACTCGAGGCGTCTGTGGGGGAGCTGTTCAGGGAGGGGGGCGAGGGCTTGCCTTAGCCGGCCGGCCGCGACAAGAAAAAGTCTGTAACACCCGGGAGGAAAGCCGTTAAAACCTTCGGATACCACCCGACCTCCGTCGTATATAGGGTAGCCCGCGTACAGGGGGCCTCTGCGCGGGTGGTCCACGTTGTCCCCCACTCCTAGGAATCATATGGAAACGAAAAAACCCAAATTCTTGACGCCACTCCGGAGCCTTGTACTAGGTACGGAGTGGACGGCGGGCCTGGCGACGGGCGGAAGGGTCGTGGGAAGAAGGCAGCCAGTTCTGGCGCCAAACCAAGCGGAAGTGGGGCTGAAGAGCCGAGACCGCTCGAGGGTAGGTCCAAGATGGACGGCAAATATGCCGGAGACGCGACCAGGGAAGCGTCTGCCCGAGCTAATGGCTTGGGCGGCGTGGAACTGGCGGTGTCCGGTGAGGAGGTCGACGGTGTCAACCGCTCGGAAGTGGAGACGGAGAAGGCAGCGTCCGACTGTGACGATTGTTCTTGTGGGGATGTGGGCGAGATTCTGTTCTCGGGCTGCAAATTGCATCGTGGAGGCTTCGGTGCTGCTCCTGCGGCGGATAGGGACAAATCCAAGTCCACTGGGGAATTGGAGGCTATGGAGGCCGTGGAGGGGAGCCGCAAAAGGCCGCGCGATGAGTCGGAGCAAGAGGAGATCGCCACCCAGACGGCGTTGGGCGCGACTCCGAAGGTCACGACCGCGAGGCGCGGTAAAACGCACTCATTTGGGCTGCCGAGGGCGACAAGCGATCTCCGGCGATGGGCGTCGCAGGCGGACTTCCGCAACGCGGAGACAGAGGCTGAATCGTGGCGAAAGACAAAGGCTATGCCCCCGCCCCCCCTTACGAGGTCGAAGGGATCGTCCGGGCTCCAGCTGCGAATTCCGCTGATGGCTCCCGAACCGGTGGCTCCTGAACCGGAGACTCCTGAACCGGTGGCTTCTAAGCCGAAGGCTCTCAAGCCGGCGGACTGCGTGCCGAGGGATATGCAGACCGGCGTTGCGCAGGTATATACAGCCTGTGAAAGCCTCAAGGAGGTTGTAGCCAAGAGCAGGAACCTGAAGGGCACGTGCCGAGGGGAAATGAATAATCACGTGGTGAGGATCCAAGGGGCGATGGAATACATGGCGTCGGCGACACTGAGCGAGGAGACCAGGCGTCTCCGCGCCGACAACAGCAGGCTAAATGATAGGGTGAAGCAGCTAGAGGAAGAGGTCGGGGCGCTCCGGCGCGCGTTTTCCGAGCGGGCGCCCTCGCACGACCCCAGACCGAAGTCACCGATTCTGGGCCCTTCGGCACAGCAGGAAGGGGAAGGGGCAGCCCTGGATGCTTTCCACGCCCGTATCGCCGCCACGTTCAGCAGAATGCTGAGCGCCCGCCTGGAGGGGTTGGAGAATCGACTGCTTCCTGCGCCGCCGCCTGTGGCCAATGAAAGGATGGAGGAGGCCCCGCCGGCTCCGCCGGCCCCGCCGCCGACCAAAAAGAAGCCGGCAAAAAAGGCAACCAAGACCGCCCGCCCAGCAGATAGGTCCGGGGCCAGTACGCCCACGGATGATGCCCCCCCTCCCAAGCGAGGGAGCCAGAAGAGGGCCAATCTCGTGGCAGACCCGCTGCCGCAAAATGTGGCGGGCAATGAACGGGTGAACCCCCAGCCGGGAACGAGCGGCGCTCCGGTGGCCCCACAGGATTGGGTAACGGTGGCCAAACGCGGCAAGGGACCGAAAGCCCCGAAGGCCCCGCGTGCCCCCCCACCTGCTAAAAAGGCCAATGCGGCGAAAAAGAGAGGGCCCACCCTCTCCCCCCCGAAGACGGCAGCGGTCACGGTGACACTGCTCCCCGAAGCCGTGGACCGGGGCATGACATACGCCGAGGTCATAGCCAGTGCGAAGTCTGCCATCAGTCTGACCGAGCTGGAAGGGGGAGTGCGCATCAAGGTGGCGGCGACTGGCGCCAGGATGTTCGAGGTGTCGGGGGCTGGTAGCGCCGAGAAGGCTGATGCGCTAGCAGGAAAGCTGCGGGTGGCACTTGAGGGGATCGCCAAGGTGGCGAGACCCTGTAAAATGGCGGGAATGAGGGTGGTCGGTCTGGACGATTCCGTCCAGCCGACAGAGGTGGCGACGGCCCTGGCCACGGCGGGGGGCTGCTCAGTGGACGATGTGCGTGCGGGGGCGGTGTCGTTCAGGCCGGGGGGAAATGGCTCCTGCCTCGTCAAAGTCCCGGTGGTGGCGGCCAAGAGAATCCTGGGGACAGGGAAGCTGCTGGTGGGGTGGAGCGCTGCCAGGGTGGTGGCCCTCGAATTGGAGCCCATGCGCTGCTTTAAGTGCATGGGCCTCGGGCACACAAGGCAGCGCTGCCCGATGGAGGAGGACCGCTCCGAGGAGTGCTACAGATGCGGGGTGAAAGGGCACAAGGCGGCAACATGCACCGCGAAGGAGCTGCGGTGCTCGATCTGTGCGAAGGCTCAGAGGACGTCGTCCTCTCACTACATGGGAGGCAGCAACTGCTGCCCCCCCACCATAAAGCCGAAGGCCGACCCCCCGGGGAGAGCTCGGCAGGTGACAGGCGCCCCCCCTGGGGACATGGAGGTTGACACAAGGGCCCCAAATGTGTAGTACACCCCACAAAGTGCTACAGGGCAACTTAAATCACTCCGCAGCTGCACAAGACTTGCTTGTGCAGCACATTGCGGAGTGGGGAGTTGGGGCCGCAGTAGTCGCGGAGCCCTATTCGGTGCCCCCGTCGCCGAACTGGGCAGGAGACCGCGACGGATCGGTTGCGGTGATGATTCCCTCGGGTGCTGCGCGCATTCCCCCCTCTCCGTGCGTGAAAGGGGCTCGGGTTATGTAGCGGTCTGTTGGGGGGATGTGATAATAGTGGGGGTGTATTTCTCCCCCAACAGAGGACTCGCCGCACTGGAGGCGTGGCTGGAGGAGCTGTGCGGAGTAGTGCGGCGGATGGCGCCCGCGCAGATTATCGTGGCCGGGGACTTTAATTCGAAGTCCACGATGTGGGGCTCCCCGGCCACGGACGTGAAGGGGAGAGCGGTCGAGCTGTGGGCCGTGTCGACTGGGCTCTCGCTACTTAACAGTGGCAGTGTGTGGACGTGTGTGCGGCATAACGGGGGCTCAATAGTGGACCTAACGTTCGCTACCCCCGCCATCGCCGCACGCATTACAGGGTGGTAGGTGCTAGAGGAGGCCGAAACTCTCAGTGACCACTGGTACATCCAGTTCGAGGTTTCCCCCTCGGGGAGGGGAGTAGGTACCGGTGGTGGAGAGGCGCGACGGGGTCGTCAGTTCGCGTTCCCACGGTGGGCGTTGTCCCGGTTGCGGGCGGATCGCCTGGAGGAGGCTGTGCTCACGGCCGAGTGGTGTGACACGCCCGAGGAGGACCTGGACGTTGAGGAGAGAGCTCGACGCCTCCGCCAGGTCCTGATAGGGCTGTGCGACTTCTGCATGCCCAGGGCCAGAGCCGCCGGAGCCAGGCGAAAGGTGTACTGGTGGACGGAGGAGCTTGCAGTCCTCCGCACCAGGAGCATCTGCGCGCGCCGGGCCTATCAGAGGTGCCGCCGTAGGAGGCACGAAGAGGAGGAGGAAGCGACCCTACTGGCTGCCTACCACGAGGCCAGGGGCAACCTGAAAGTGGCCATCTTTCAGGCGAAGGAGACTGCCAGGGCGGAATTCTTGTTGGAGCTGGACAGGGACCCGTGGGGCAGACCCTATCGGATGATCAGGGGGAGATTGCACGGTCAGGCACCCCCCCTAGAGTCGTTCGATCCGGGTCTCCTGGACCGGATTTTGGAGGTTTTATTCCCGCGCGGTAGACGCTTCGTCCCGTTGCGGGCTACCCTGCCGCTGGCGGAAGAGGTGGCAGTAAGTCCGGAGGACGTCCCCCCGGTCTCAGAGGACGAGCTAGGTACGGCGGTCGGGAGGCTGACCCGCAGGAAGGCGCCGGGGCCTGACGGAGTTCCGGGCACAGTTCTGCGCCTTGCTGCGGGACGGCTTGGCGAGCGTTGGAGAGCAGTGTTCTCCGCGAGCCTGCGGCTGGGAAAGCTTCCAAGCATCTGGAAGGAGGGGCGGCTCGTTCTTCTGGCCAAGAAGGGTCGCTCCGGGGATGGCCCGGCGGGCTATCGCCCGATTGTCCTGCTGGACGAGGTGGCCAAGCTACTGGAGAGGGTGGTGGCGGACCGCATCGTCCAGCATCTGGAGGAGGTGGGCCCAGACCTGTGCGACAGGCAATATGGCTTCCGTCGAGGCCGCTCGACGGTTGACGCCGTCATGCGGCTGAAGTGGTTCTCCGACGGGGCGACGGGGCGAGGGCAATGGGCGGTAGCGGTGTCCCTAGATATCGCCAACGCTTTTGGCACCCTTCCTTTCACGACCATCATAGAGGCCCTCGAATATCATGGGGTTCCTCTCTACCTCCGGATCTGGGTCTCCGATTATCTTCGGGGCCGGAGTGTGGCTTTCGTCGGGAAGGACGGGTGTCGGGCGGTGAGGCCGGTCCGTGCTGGTGTTCCACAGGGGTCCGTCTTGGGGCCCCTGTTGTAGAACATTGGTTTCGACTGGGTGCTGCGGGGGGACCTGATGGCCCGGACCGAGTGTATCTGTTACGCGGACGATACCCTCGTTGTGGTCCGGGACAACGACTTCGGGGATGCGTGCCTGCGGGCTGCGGCCATGTCCACATGTGTGGTGGACCGGATTCGCCGACTGGGGTTGGAAGTCGCCCTGGGCAAAACTGAGGCCATGGTTTTTCATGGGCCTCGTCGGCGTCCTCCGGCAGATGCTCACGTGGCTGTCTCTGGTGAACAGGTGAGGGTCGGGTCATGCATGACCTACCTGGGTCTCACCCTTGACAGCCGATAGAACTTCGGGAACACTTCAGGAGGCTGTCGCCTCGTCTTCTCGGCTTGGCCTCGGCGCTCGGTCGTCTTCTCCCCAATCTGGGGGGGCCGAGCGCCCTCTGTAGGAGACTGTTCATGAGGACCGTGGGCTCCATGGCCCTATACGGCTGCCCTGTGTGGGAGGGAGCCATGAGAAGGAGTACGGAGATCCGGGCCCTTTTGCGCCGACCCCAAAAGGTCATGGCGCTCAGGGTGATCCGGGGATACCGTACGGTGTCGTACACGGCGGCCTGCGCGCTCGCTGGCGCCCCCCCGTGGGAGTTGGAGGCGGGGGTGCTAGCGGAGATGTACGAGCGCCGGGCCGCGGCGAACGTACGAGGGATACGCCTATCTGCCGAAGAGGCGCTAAGCGTCAGGCGCGAGCTTGACAGCGCCCTAAGGGAGAGGTGGAGGTCCTCCCTGGACAATCCGCCGTATGGCAGGCGCACGGTGAGTGCGATCTACCCGCTGCTAGACCAATGGGTGGACCGACCACACGGTGCCCTCTCCTTCCGACTTGTGCAGGTGCTGACCGGGCATGGGTGCTTCGGTGGGTACCTGCACGAGAGGGCGAGGAGAGAAGTGACGGGAGCTTGCCACGAGTGTGGGGCTGCGGAGGACACACCCTTGAGGTGTGCGGCGCGTGGGCTGCGCAGCGCCACACTCTGGTGAGCGCAATCGGGCAGGACCTGTCCCTGCCCGCAGTGGTCTAAGCCATGCTCGGGAGTGAGGCGGCTTGGCGGGCGGTGGCTTCCTTTTGCGAGATCGTGATCTCACACAAGGAAGCGGAGGAGAGGGTACGCGAAGACAATGTCCTCGCGGACCCGATACGGCGCAGGCGGAGGGGGGGTCGAAGGCGGCGGCACAATGCCGCTGCAATCCTCTTCCCCCCCTAGGGAGGGCCGCGGCCTAGCGTAGAGGAGCGCTAGGCTGCATTGCACCAGTCCTCCACCCGTCTGGGAGCGGTCTGTACCTACCAGACTGCTCCCCCTGGCGCAGGGGACCCAGGTCTAACTGGGTCCGTAGCGGGCGGCGTCTCGCGGGGCGTGTCATACGGTACCGCGGCGCCGTGTCGCGCTCCTGAAGGTAGGTGTCGGTTCTTTTACCGGGTCGGGCCTGTGTGTCCTTACTCACCCGTTTCCCCCACGGGGGGGCGGGTGGGGACACATGGGTTCCAGCCCCGGACAGTGCATGGGGTGTCTCACGCTCCTCTCGAGGCCTCATGCCAGTGCAGAGAAGCATTTTCTCCGACTAAAACAAAGAAAAAAAGGTACTCTTGTACAACGCAAAGGTAGTATTATCAGACAACTTCATTTTTACACTAAAAAAATTACACGTGTTCGCGCCCACTGTTTACAAACTTATGCACTGTACTAAACTCGCCTGTTTACACATCTGTCAATTAAGTTAGCGGGGGTGCGGGAGACGTGAGAGAGGGGGTTACTTCGCACTTGACTCGCTAAAAAATAGGACAGCAGTCTATTCAACTAAACTTGCTACTTAACTTGTTACTTAATTCGCTTGCACCGTTCAAACGACAATAACAACTTAACTCGCCGATGACGCAAGTTAACTCGCTACTGTACTTACTGAAGTGTAAATCGGGCTTAAGGGTGGATTCGACCAAACTGGAATAAGACTTATTCCGAGATTAGTCTTTACAAATTTGTCGCTTAATCTAGGTTTAAGACCTTATTCCAGTTTGGTTGAATCCACCCTTAATAAACTAACAACAACAACAACATAAAACTAACAAAAAAACACGTTTAACAATTTATGTCGCCGAACACCTTAGTGACCGAGTGACTAGGCGCACGGCCCGAAACCAGAGGGTTCGATTCGAAGGTCGGATGAAGTGTGATTCGGATTTTTTCAATTAATTGGTTATGCTCACCACATCCTAAGCTGTGTGTTGTACTGGGGGGTGATCATGCTAAATAATCTCAACCAAACCACAATTGAACCGCAGCCGTTCTGCCGACTTTGTATAGCGCTATCGCGTGTGTCAAACTCCGACAGCTTTATAAAAGTACGTCTAACAGCTGAGGTTCAGTTAAGGTTTGGTTTAGATTATTTGAGGCTATCAGCGCAAAAGTGGTGTAACCTCAGACTACCTACTTCATTAGGAAGATATGAGGAATTAAAATTACTCTTACACCGCTCTAAAAAGAGATGTTTTCAACCCCATCTATTGATGAATACTGTTCCATCGAGCGTAGTATGCGAGGTTGTGATGATGGAGGGTTCCATGGCGACGCTAAATAACGACTGCGTCTCTTTATGTGATGTTGTGTATTCACAGTGACTACATTGTGACTAACTTATTATCTAAACCTTACAAGACTATTTATACAATAATAACTACGTAGATGTTGGAGGGATAATGCCGTGTCATATCTTTATCGGATCTACACGCGTTTAGGAATGCGCTTACAAACTCTTATATAATATTGTTGGTTACACCACTTTTGCGCTAATAGCCACATTTAGCGTGATCGCCCTCTTGGTTGTGCAGCAAAGCTTCTGATGGGGCTATCCACTTTACTAGTTTTTTTAAAGCCCGGTCTTGTGATCACCGACCCGCGTTTAGCAAGCATGGTGATTAAAAGCCAACAGGTACCCATAATTTGTGGTAGACTTGATTTCAATGATAGAGCCGTTTGCCCAACAGTAGGACAGTATCTGTGCTATACTTTACTTTTAAAAGGGTTTGCGCATTTCGGTTTCCCATACGAATTTACAATTCGAAATTATTAAAAATCAAAAAGCAATTTTCATGAAACTTTGCATGCTAGAGTAAAATACAGAGATCTAAATACATAGTTTCTATATATATTTTAGAAGTTAGTATATTCGTAAAAACAAACCAACATCAATTTATAAAGAACAGATGCAACAAAAAGACATTTGCGTGCTCAATATCAAAACTTAGTAGTTACTGGTGGATATAGCACAGCACTGTTAAAAAAGAGCGTATTTGGTATGGCACCAGTTATTTATAATAAGATACCAAATAATATTCGGGCATTGCCATTGTCACTCTTTAAGAAGACATTAAAGTCCATCTTGTTGGACAAATGTTATTTATCTGTTAGTGACTGTTTAAAATGATGACTTATAATGTTTTAATTTAGCTATTTTTTCTTTTTTATATAAATTCAATGTAATTAATATATCCAATCAAATCTTTTATATATTAATTTATTTATTTTATTATTTTAAACATGCATGACAAATATATTTAAACTATTTAATTTTGTTATGATTATATGTTTTAATTGTATTAACTTTTAATTTCTAAACATTTCTACGCTGTTTTACGGCAAAAATATGTGATATTGAAATTTTTACTGATCCATCTTATTTATGTTACCATATTTTATTAGAAATAAATTATGAATTATGAATTTTGAATTTGTTGAAACCATTTTTATAAAACGTTTATTTAACTGAGTTTTTGCGATTTTAAACATTCTATGGTGGACTTTAAATCGCAATAACTCAGCTAAATCAACGTTTTATAAAAATATTGTCAACAAACTATTTAGATCCCTGTATTTTAGTTAAGCATGCAAAGTTTTATTAAAATTGGTTAATCGGTTTTAAAAATTTCGACTTGGAAGTTTGTATGGGAAACTGAAATACTTAATCCCTCTTAAAACCTTCTGTACAACCGTGTAGCGTAAAGGTGAAATAATACTACCACCCCCTCTTTTCCCTTGGGTGTCGTAAAAGGCGACTAACGGACTAAAGACTGCCTGTTACGCTGAGCACATGTGAGTCGCTATTTGTGAAAAGTGGACTATGGCAGAGGACTGCTAGTGCGGTTATTGCGTAGTCTCTGACCAACCCTTGGGAGATAATAGTCGTGATTATTATGTACTATTACTTTACCTACTTACGTTCTTCCCCAACACTTTTAAGTTTCATTCATTCTCTTCAATGTGAAGTCTCAAAGTTGACATTTAGCCTCCTTTTCAAACAGTGCCTTAGGTAATTAGTCAATCAAAGTCAAAATCATAATTTAATTTATTTGCACGCATTATCTTTCCACGTAATAAGAAATGTCTTAGCATTACTTACTTTAATATTAGTCTAGTTGAATGTCTTTAACTTATAATTACTGTCTTTGTTGTTAGAACGTGTCTAATAATTACTATACCTTTATGTTCGTGCAGAGATTTAATGGCACTTTTTAATTTGCAGCCATAAGTGCCGAGTTCGTTAATATAATCATAGTTCGTTAATATATCAAATCTCATTAAGTCATTAACGAAGCTTGTTTTTGGACAGTGTATTATTATGACTCTGTAATAACTTTACAGATTTGACATTGACACTGAATACCGTAGATTGGAATTACCTTGACTGGAGGGGTTACATTGATCAGAACTTCTCTCTGCCAATAAAATATTATTTTTGTGAAAACTAAACGCAATGGCAAATTTCTTTTTCAAGCATTTACAACACAGATAGTCGGCTATTTTTCGCTCAGAAGAACAAGTGTGTACTTCGGTTAATTTCAACAAAAATAATAAAACTGTAAGTTAATAGTTATTTATGCTTTTTAAAGTCCTGCAAAACTTCACCTGTGACAGATTAACTATTGATTCTAATCGATTGTATTGCATAATACATTGAGAGAAATGTGGTAAGGTTTACTATTGTTTAACAAAAAACGTATAACAAAAGATCATTTTACAAACAAAGTTTGAAAAACTAATCATTTGACAAACTTTCTTTTCGCAAACATATTACTTTAAAAATAATCATTTGACATAATACAGGTTTCGCAAATGTTTTACTTAGGAAATATTTCTACTGTTAAAATATTATTTTATTAGTATTCCATTGACTAAGTTATTCGTTTGTCAAATTGGTGATTTTACAAAAATTATAGTATAATAATATTAGGTATGATATATTATAAAAGCAAGGATGTAAACAATTTTAATTTTTCAATTTCAAGTGACCTACCGGAGTAGGGCAGCTAGTATTTGTTAAATGTTATTTATGCTTTACGTTGTTTTGCCAACTAACATGTTTAAAAAAATAATCAATTTGTGAAATAATGCTTTAGCATAATGATTTTTTTTTAGTAAATATATTGTCTAATGAGTAGTTTATTAAACAATAGTTTGTAAAATGATAAATTTATCAAGTATAATTTTGTCAAATATTATTTTTCAAATGAAAATTTGTTATTTGTTTTTGTCCAAATGATTGGACACCGTTTAAGATCTATGAAAAAAATAATGTGACTTCCTAACCTAAAAATCGGCCGCATGGTTAATAAAAAATTTACAGGGGGTGTCATTGATCAACCTTCGGGGTGAGATTGATCAATGATCAAAGTAACCCCACGATGTGCCACTTACCTGTCAGGTGAGTTTGACTGCTATTTGATCTCAAATCATAATATTTTCTTAAGCATTAATGCTATTTTATTATATTATTGATAGATAAAGTAAAGACTAAAAAAAATCTTTTATTTGCCAGATCAAAGTAACCTTTTTTTTTATTAAATTTTACTGATCATCATTGCTGGCTTAATTCATTTAAAAAATATGGGTGATCAAAAATACCCCACTCGCGGTTTAACTTTGATCACACGGTTTTTATTTTTTATTTCTTTAACTATTTAATATTCACTTTTAATAATTAGCTCAGTCTAAAGTATATAAAAAACCGATTATTATATTATTTTTTGATAATTTTAACTCTTTATTTAAAGATTTCACAGCTATCTAAAGTCAAAAATTTATCAAAGTAACCCCAATCTACGGTACCTATTATTGGACTACCTCTCTTCCCTTGAGTGTCGTAAAAGGCGACTAACGGACTAAAAACTGCACATACATCCAACTGCATAGAGCGGCTATGAGCTCACCACCTGTCACGCTGAGCACATGTGCAGTCGCTATTTGGTAAAAAGTGGACTATAGCAGAGGACTGCTTTTGCGGTCCTCATTGCCTAGTCTCTGACTAACCCTTCGGGGATAATAGTCGTGATTATATGTACATATGTATGTATCTATATTCATGGCAGCAGCAGTGCGATTCTCTTAATTAAAAAGCCTTGGTAGCAGTGGCTGCCGCAGCGCTGAAAATTGACTCTGTCTCTTTCATATTCATAGAAATAGAAAGAGACAGCAGATCACAGCCGTGCGCGCAGCGTCTATGTGTCGCTTAGAGAATCGTATAGCTGGATTGCTTTATGATTCACAAATAGTACATAGGTACCGTATTCGTCTTAGGCTCTGATCAGTTAAGCACAATTTTCTAACTAAGGTAACTGGATGGGTGACCAAATTAAAAACATCCCAGGCATGGCACCAACCCGCATCGGGCCAGCATGATGGGTTATGACCCAATCTCTTCACGTGCTCTTGTTGATGTGGGAAGCTTTGTGCCCAGCAGTGGGACGTTTAAAGGCTGATGATGGTGATATAGGTAGCTACTTTGTACTTGATGTATAGACACGAGAAATCCTTTGTTTTTTGTTTTAATCAGATATAACTTGTGATGGGTCGAGGCAAGCTGAAAAACATTATGGCAACCCAAAACCTACCTATATAAAAGCGAGCATTTTCAATAGTGTGTATCTACCGAGAAAGTGTACCTTAGGGGAATAAACCATACCTTCAAGGTATCAAGAGAATCTAAGTCAGAGGCCAAGAGTGTAGTGAATGGAATACGATCCGGTTGGTAACGATTATAATGTTTTAATTTGCCTTTATTACATTTACTGGCACGTTGAAAACTTTAAAATGCATTGGCGTAAACTTTATGCGAGCTCTTCGAATAAATATAAAAGATGGAGTTCAATGAACCGATTCTCTTGACGCATCTTAGGATGCACTCGTGGACTCGTGGCGTTTGCGTTTTACGGGAATGCCTCTCAGTGCGGTCCCGCAACGACCGCAGTGCATGCCAGTTACACTTAGTAAGTCTTTTTGTAGCAGATGAATAAATGCTTTTAAAATTGCCCAATAATCCGAAGTGTTATTAAAAAAGTGGTTTTTGTTGGGTGTAACACAATCACATTCGCATTACACACTTAAAAAAAATTTGATTCTTTTTTATATTGATTTTATTTTTGTATAAAATATTGAATTTAATGACTGGACAAACATTATAAAATCATTAATAAGAAGGACAAATCATTATTGTGCTCTAGCACTGTTTTATAATCAGATGCTCTAATAAGATAGAGCTAGAAAAGTGTAGCTGAGTTATTTGCTTGTTATTCTCGGTGCACAACAATCTATCAAAGTCAAAGTCAAAATATATTTATTCAATAACTCAATTAATAAGTACTTACTTTGAATCGTCCAAATCTTTTTAACCTACCACCCAATTTAAGGACTTCATTATTTAACTGTGGCAAATAACGTGCGCAAGAAACCACAGCGCACAGAAGCAAGGACAATTACAAAAAAAAGAATATGTCGTTACCAGGTCATAAAATACAAAATATGAATTTAAAAAATAATAAATATCTAAAACTACAATACATATCTAAGAAGGGTAAAGAAACTAGCAAGGCGAAATACGAATAGCGCACACTACCCTTCAATGCCGTGTACAATTCGTACTCCCCGCTGGGAATCAAACCTAGGTGTTCTGTAGTCTGTGACAGGTAAGTACCATTAGGTTAGTTTTTTAGAATCACGTGACTACATTATTCATAATAATATCAGAAAATGACAATAATACTATAAGACAAATGAATAATTTAATTGTTATAGTCAAAATGACCAGTCAAAACTAAATAAAAACGACTAGTAAAACGACCGTACTTTCTCACCATAAAACTCATTTTCGCACAACTCGCAATCAACTATGCCACCTACTGTGGCATGCGGCATGTAACTGCAAACGATGGTTCGTCCCACGTCACTCATTGCCGCATTTTGTTCACATATATTCCAGCAATTGAGGTATTATAGAATAGAGACGACACACCGCGAAGCAATTCGTTGCGCGCTGATTTGCAGCCACAAGGTCCAAAAACGCTTTGGATCACGCGCAATCACTGAGGCGTTTGGAGCCCATGAGCTGCAACTCAGTGCGGAAAAATCTGAGTGGTAAAGCCACGCTGAATTTTTGCAACACGCATTGGGTCGGCTCGCCCGGCGTAATACCACCCTCTCACGAATATCCGGCGTGAAATAACAGCACCTGGTGCTGTTGTGTTTCGTCCGGCTAGTGAGGGTTCCGGAGGCCCATCCCCCCCAAAGAATTCCTATTCCTTCCGTAAGTTAAGGCCGGCAACGCTCGTTTGCCTCCTTCTACGTATCGTCTCTAGTCTATTATACCTCAATGATTCCAGCGGTATAGTTAAGAGGGTTATGCGAAGAGTTACATTTTAATTGCGACCATCAAACCGAGCCACGAGTGCACTTAAACTCATGACCTGTGAATTTGTTCAAACGTTTTTAATAAATCCGTATGTATACGAAACACTGTTGTTATAACACTAGTAATACTAAAAAACAAAATCAGTTAAATTAATCTTAGACAAAACTCTTACAATTTTTTTTTTTCCGTTTTGTGCCCCCAGTGGCAGATCTAGGGGCACAGGGCGGAATATTAGAGATTTGGCCACCTGATGTAATAGTTTTTTTTCCAACTTTACCTGTATTGTAGATCTAAGATGTTTAGTTTTCATTTTATAATATCTACATTATTTGATTTTAATAAGAGTTCATAAAGATTAAAGTAGAACAAGAGACAGTACAGAACAGTTATTCTATTCGTGAGTATTGTACGTACACACGGCGTCAGATCAACCTACCCTAAACTGTCAAATTTCTCCAATGAATATTGATCCTTAGAGCCACAGAAAAAAGATCAAAATTGATTGTAGAAATTTGACAGTTTTGGGTAGGTTGATCTGACGCCGTGTGTACATCTAATGAGCGTTATTAACGCAAAAACATGAAATGACAAACGGTTGATGGTTATTTTTTTAAAAACGATTTAGAAACAAGTTTAGTGTTAATCAAAATTGTAATAACATTTTCTTGTACGATAGGTCATACATTTTGTGAAACTTTACTTAGGCTGCTTCTGAATGTGGATGTGGCTAAGAGCAAGTTCATCTACACTCGGCGTCAAAAAAATCGCACCTCTTAGAAAATCACTTTCAAATGTCATTTACTCTTGATATGCACATGCAGTCGCATTAATTATGATTTTATTTACAAGGTTACTTAATTAACTTAATAAAAAACATTACTTTTCATTATCAAATAAAACCTAATGCAACAAATAAAGTGTCACAAAAATTCGATGCAAATTTTGCTACCCGTGAGAGTTGCTAGTTGCGCTTCCTTTGTGGGTATAAAACGGTCAACACGGGTTCAATGTGGGTCATTCGCTATTCAACCGTTGAAGAGGACACATGCACAGATTTTGATGGATACCACAGCTGATAAAGCCGCTCAAGTGGTTGCACTACTGCAATCAGGGGTGCGGCAGTGTGATGTCGCCCGGCAACTGAACCTGAGCCGTTATTCCGTTCGAAGAGTGTACCAGCGCTTCATAGAGACCGGTGGCTATATCCGCAGACACGGTTCGGGTAGACGTCGCTGCACTTCGGAAAGAGACGACCGGTTCGTTGTGTCGAACTCTTTGAGAAATCGTTTCTCCAACGCTGTTGAGTTGCAACAGCAGCTCCAGGCAGTTCGCAGACGCACCGTAAGCGTATCTACGGTTAGAAGAAGATTGAAGGAGAAGAAGATAGCGGCCCACAGAGCTGCTACGGGTCCAAAATTGACTGCAGCGCATCGGCGAGCCCGCTTGCAGTTTGCTCGTGACCACGTCGATTGGACCCTTGAGCAGTGGAGAGCTGTTCTCTTCTCAGACGAGACGCGAGTGTGTCTTTTCTGCAACGACCGACGGAGAAGAGTATACCGGAGGCAGGGTGAACGTTTCGCCCAAGCCTGCATCCAGGAGACGGTGGAATATGGTGGCGGATCCTGCATGTTCTGGGGCGGTATGTCTGCTGCCGGCAAAACCGACCTTGTCTGCGTCTCCCGGACTGGAGGTGCTCGCGGACAAGGGTCGCTGACTGCTCGCCGCTATGTCACTGAGGTCCTGGAAGTGCATGTGGTCCCCTTTGCCGAATCTTTTGGCGAGGGGTTCACATTAATGCACGACAACGCTCGCGCTCACACTGCAGGCATCGTGAGCGACTTCTTGCAGAGGTCCCAAATCTCTGTGATGCAGTGGCCAGCGCGAAGTCCGGATCTGAATCCTATAGAGCACCTCTGGGACCATCTTAAACGTAAGGTTCGATCTCGGGATCCAGCTCCTTCGACTCTACAGGAGCTCCAAGACGCGGTGATTGAAGAATGGGGGCTTATCCCTCAAGAAGAGCTCCTGAAGTTGGTGAGGTCCATGAGGGACCGTATGGAAGCCGTGATCAGGGCAAGGGGGGGTAACACTAGATTTTAAGTTAGTTTTAAGACACTTTTTGTACATTTTTCTTTGTAAATTATCTGTTGTTAATTAGGACTTAATTAAGGATTTTTATTATTTTATTAATTTTAATGTTGTTTGTATAATTATAATTAAACAGAAAGTTAAATTTAATTGTTTTTTGATACTCCTTTTTGTTACCTTTCTAATGATACCCAACACTATCCTCTACATAAGGTTTAAGAATTTTTAAAGATGATTTTTAAAAGGTGCGATTTTTTTGACGCCGAGTGTATTATAAAAAATGAAAATAAAACGTTTTTTTTTAGAGATGTGCTAATGAGGATTACACTGCCACAGTCCACGTTTACCCCAACAACAACAGCACATTATTCTCACAGCGTGGCAGGTGGTGAACCTGTCGCCGCTCTATGCTGTTCGATGTATGTGTTCAGCCAGTTAGTCGCCTTTTATAACACCGAAAAGAAGAGATGGTTGGTACTAGCTATATGTTTATATATTTATTAATTATTATTTGTTTCTTGTTATTAATACTTTGTTGTAATTGTCGTTATTGCTATAGTGTTTATAAAGGATGTATGTAGCGCTGTCTATCCTCCAACCCGCTTTCTCCTGAAAACCAGCGCCATGGCTCCGGCTGTGACATTAAGCTGAGGAGAATCCGTTTTGGCATTTTAATTTTTTGTGCGGTTTTATTTAGTTTTAATGTTTTTTATTAATTTTCTGAAATGTCAAATAAACGTTTCTTTCTTTCTTACTACTATTTTATTAATGAGTCACCACCACACAACTCTACATATTATTGTCATGTGACAATGTATGTACATGTACATATAATCACGACTACTATCCCCAAAGGGTTAGTCAGAGACTAGGCAATGAGGACAGTAAAAGCAGTCCTCTGCCATAGTCCACTTTTCACCAAATATCGATTGCAAATTTGGTCAGCGTGACAGGTGGTGAGCCCATCATCGCTCTATGCCGTTGGATGTATGTGCAGTCTTTAGTCCGTTACTCGCCTTTTACGACACCCAAGGGAAGAGAGGGGGTGGTAGTATTCTTACACCGCATCGCGACACGGTTGCCATTATTGTTAGCGTTGCATATATTATCCCTTTACTGTGTCCGCGAGATCTTGCCCGTTAAGCAACATTCGCAATGCCGGGTCGCCTGATGGGTTACCAATTAAAAACATCTCGAGCTCCTCCGTGCTTTCGAAAGGCACGTTAAGCCGTTGGTCCCGGTTGTTGTCGTAAGATGGCAGTCGTTAAAACCCACCAACACGCATTGGGCCAGAGCGGTGGGTTATGGCCCAATATCGATCAATGCTATTGTCCACGTGGGAGGCCTGTGCCCAGCAGTGGGACTTTTATAGGCTGATGATGATGACTGGGTCCGTGGCAACACAGACTTAATTGTTTTAATCATTAAAATTTTAAGCGAACACATTAAAATTTAATGTGTAGATAGTTAAGGTGCATTGCACAATCGTGTCATTAAATTTTAATATGTAATCTATAGTTATTTGTGTCAACCAATCTAGAAGAAAATGCCTTAATAAGAGGCCGCATTAATTTGCATCATGTAAGATAGTATAATTATGTCTATTATAATAAATAAATAATAAATCTTTCCTACAATCACACCAATTATCTAGCCCAAGAGAAGCTTCGAAGAAACTCGTTAAATGGTTACTAGACAACGGATAAACATACTTAAAATACTTAAATACATACTTATTATACATAGAAAACACCCAGACCCGAGACAATTTAGAAAAACAATAATTTCTAAATTGACACGACCGGGGATCGAACCCGGGACCTCAGAGATGGTGACACCATGAAAACCGGTGTACAAACCACTCGACCAAGGAGGTCGTCGAACGAAATTATGTATGATGCAAGAGAAAATGGCAGAAAGGCTATTGATATCACTCAGTATTATTGTCAGTACTGTTTGACATTTTAATGTACCCATTGCCGTACTTAATATTGAATACTAATTGATATTACATTAATTGACATAAAATAATGATTTAAAGATTACTGAAGACATTTAACGCTATTTAGATATTAATGGAGGGCCAGACTCCGCATATCTCATTCAGTTTAGGCCTCCAACGGACCTCGGCATTGAATCGAATCAGCTGAGATCAGTATTAACTCGTCCTTTCCAAGGCGGCTTTATTTACAAATCAGGTCTTTTTGTAAAGCGAGTTTGAATCTGCGCAGACCTTTGTAACGTCGTTTGAGACGATTTACTTAGGCTTTATATATGTAATTCTGAATAAAGCCTACTTTTCTTGGTACTCAACTTTTTTTGCCTGAAATATAATGTGAAGGTTTTATTTAGCAATGACTGAGCACTTTCGTTTTAATGTTCTTAACCCTTAGTCAGGCAGTAATCTTATAGCGACCACCATATTTTGAACTTTATTCCCTGAAAATAAGATCGAAAACAAATAAAAAAAATTAACTAAGACGTTCAGTTTGCGATCTTGCCAGTAAGCAACTTCCACGATGCCGGGTTACTGTATGGGTGACCAATATAAATACATCTCGAGGTCCTACGTGCTTTGAAGCCAAATAAAGTCGTTGCTCCCTGCTGTTGTCGTGAGATAGCAGTCGTTAAAACTCAGCAACGCGTATTAGGCCCTTTTGATGAGTTATCCTGTCAGCTGTTGATAGAGCTCTAGGAGCTCTGTTTTAAAAAACCGTCGTCCGTCAACAAAGCTCCTGTTATGCGATTCTCTATGCGACACATAGTAACTGCGCGCATGGCTGTGATCTGCTGTCTCTTTTCAATTCTATGAATATGAAAGAGACAGAGTCAATTTTCAGCGCTGCGGCAGCCGCTGCTACCAAGGCTTTAACTTAGAGAATCGCACTGCTGGAGCTCGATTACGTATCGACCCTTTCCTTTTTACCGTAGAATGTCGTAAACTGTATCTTTCCTCCTCTAACTTGCACAAAGTGTAGGGAAAAGAACAAGGACGGCAGAAACCAATGTTTTTAAATTATTTGTTACAATCCTGACACACACATTTGTTTATTTTACTCTCATTACATTCTTCATACATGCTCGTAATACATAATATATAACAATAGGAACTTATAAATGAATAAGGATACTTTACCGTATATAAATCGTGAATAAGTAATTCTACAAACTTATCGGATTCGCTACCACAACTAAGCTTCTTACCGCAGAGGAAATCGTGTGAATCCACAACTTACGGTATTGGATACGTTTAATCTTATTATTTCTTAATTCCATAACGCCTCGGTAGCTCTATGACAAAGATCTTGGCCTGATATTCGGAGGTTCAATTTCCAGTCGGTCAGAGCGTGTTCCATACTGTCTTGAAATTAAAAAAAAACATTTATTGAGATCACACAACAAACACACAAACAACAACAACAACAACAAACTTTTCGGTGTTTAGCCCAGCCCCCTTACTCTTGAAACTGATACAGATCGATCGAGATTGGTATTGTGAAGTTTCGTACTCCAAATTACGATACCAGAGCTAATATGAATTCATATTGCGCGGATATTGAGTGAAAAAAATACAATAATCAATGCCATTTAGTTCACCCAATATGAAACCAAATTAGCGCTGGTGTTGTAACTTAAATAGAACGAAATATCACATTACCAGTCCGATCCAGTACCGATCGATTTCAAGAGTAAGGGGGCAGGTTTGTGATAGCCAGCTCACATTTGGCAGCCAATTATAACCCATCATCTGTAGCGGTGACTTAGGATATGCCTTTGACAAGCAGTGTGACAGTCTATACAGGCTGTAATATCCTT
Source organism: Scoparia ambigualis (assembly GCA_963921215.1). Lineage (NCBI taxonomy): Eukaryota > Metazoa > Arthropoda > Insecta > Lepidoptera > Crambidae > Scoparia > Scoparia ambigualis. Next base: position 6,859,687 of record OY992511.1, on the reverse strand, counting down.
TTCTTTACATTTGCTTCATTAGATATTGTTTTTTTGGTGTTTCTAATAAAAAGTATCACTCTGTTATAGTTGTAAAAATATAAATACATACATATAATTACGACCATTATCCCTGAATGGTTTGTCAGAGACTAGGCAATGAGGACAGTAAAATCAGTTCTCTAGCATAGTCCACTCATCACCCAATATCGACTGCACATGTGCTAAGCGTGACAGGTGGTTAGCCCATCGCCTCTCTGTGCTGTTGGATGTATGTGCAGTTTTTAGTCCGTTAGTCGCCTTTTACGACACCCAAGGGAAGAGAGTAGTATTCTTTCACCGCTACGGGAAACGGTTACGCTGTAAGAACGAAAGCCGAATTAGCGTTGGAAAGTATTCTCGTGAGTAAATTCGCTTTTAATATCACCACCTACTTGCCGTGAATCGAATGAAGGCAATCTGTCAGATTTGCCAGCACCGCGTAAGCCTCACGGCTGAGCACGCCTACTGCTACCCGATAAGCCTAATAAGTATGTCTTTGGTAAGCCGCAACACCTGTGTCGCGACTGACACATTTCCGCCTGTGCCTGACGAGTTGAAACGATTCGCCGGTTCGTGTTGTCAATTTGGTCAGGGACAGGATCACAGAAATTTAATATATTTCTGTGGACAGGATACATAATATAAGGATATGTAAGTTACCAACAAAAAAAGATTGGAAATGGAGAAAAATATTCGTCGAACAAGAGTCGAACCTGCACGTTCAGCATTAGGGCTACGCTGAAAGAAGAAATGATGTAGTAATAGGGGTAGTAAATAATATAGCTTGCTAGAATTAATAATAGAAATAACAAGTCGTTATGCTTGGTTCATATTTTGCAAATAGTATGTCACTGAATCGGGAATGTACCTAGATAACTACTTGCAACTTGTAAATATAGTGATAAATAAGTAAGTAGTTACTGAAAGTGAATATCATTGTTACACAAAATTAGCTGCGCTGCGCCAACAGGTAATCTTTTTTATAGTGTAAATAATCATCATATTTATCCCATTTTAAGTCAACTGTATGTATGTTCTTATGCGAAATAACTGTCTTTAAATCTAAATAACAAAAAAATATAATAAGTATAATTTTAGAAGTGTTTTCTTTGAAATTGCTACGGCTGCCTTTAGAGCGTTACCCATTGAGATACCTCAAGCAGTCAAACAGTTACTTTTTTTTTTAAATTTATTTATAGAACCACAAACATGTTCACCATTATAGCTTAAGCTAAACTAACTTAATAGTACAATTTATTACTTACTGTAAACTCAACTGCAATGGTTACTTTTATGTATAAAACTAATATAAATGGGGAACTCAAATTATAGAACATAATATTTTATTTGAAGTACAATTTTAATGTTAACGCTAGAACTAAGATGTGCTAAACACAATCTAGTGTGTGTGTAGTGTAACTATTAAATAATTCGTCTATTTATCACTGTGCTTTGACCTGTGTGTGCATAAATATATACATACAAATAAATAAATAATAAATAAGTAAATACATATAGTATACCTATATACCCATAAATAATGATATTCCATATTTTATGTGTACCTATACACAATTTTAACTTTAAGTAAAATGGAATATAAAATAATAAGGCATTTAACAATAACTCAAGTATCTGTCTATTGTATGAACCAGTACCTACTACAAGAAAATAGGTCTACTGTATTAAATTTTTTATTGTATGTGTCGACCTTGCGATGCAAAGGGGATCGAATGCCAGCGAATGAATTGAAAATGATAATTTTTTTAGGACAATTGTCACTGATTAATGGCACGTTTGGCTTTCAAAGTATCAGTGTTGATATTGTCGATAAATGTTGGCTGTACAAAGTCAGTTCGTAGTACACTTAACCTAGAATATCAATGAAGTTCATCTTGAAATCCTGTTGGTAGTAAACTATTTAACATTTTTCAAATTATAATTTAACCTTGTCGCATAGAGGTGAAAGAATACTACTAACCCTCTCTGTCGTAAAAGGCGACTAATGGACTAAAAAGTGTACATTCTAACAGCATGGAGCGGCGATGGGCTCACCACCTGTCATGCTGAGCACGTGGGCTGTCCCTTTTTGGTGAAATGAGGACTATGATAGAGTACTGCCGTCCTCATTGCCTAGTCTCTAACTAACCCTTCGGGAATAAAAGTCGTGATTTTAAGTATGTAAGTATAATTTGCTCGCAACATAATTTGCGTTAAATTATTATAATAATGTGAACGCCTCGGTGATCTTGTGGTTAAGCGCTCGGCTCAATATCCGGGCTCAATTCCCAGGTGAGGTATATTGTTTTCGGATTTCCCGATGCATAGCCAGGGTTTGTGACCACCTGTCACGGAGCGGAGGAACGGAGGAGTGGCACGATGAGGAGGAGTTGGATGATAATAAATGCACGAGTTCAGAAATATATTAATTAAACAAATGGTTAGATAATAATAGTTATAAAAGTTTATGCACTATGTTTGTGACTAGGAGGTTCAGGTTATTTATTGTTATCAGTATTCATACCGGGAACTGTCTTTATAATAATGCACTATTCACTAATAACAATATTTTCGTAAGGATAACAATAATTAGAAGGAGCTCATTCTAGCTCCGCGGATGAATCTGAACTGGCTTTATCATGAAAACAGAGGCTAGCAAAGAAGACAAGTATGCCCGCCTTCCACTAGAGCGGAGCGGGCTCCGTACGGACTCCGTTTACCTTGCAACGGCAATCTTCATGGATGGCACTTCTATGAAGATTGGCGTTGTGAGTTAAACGGAGTCCGTACGAAGCCCGCTCCGCTCTTAGTGGAAGGCGGGCATTAATATTTGAATTTTGAATTTAAAACTAGATACAAACAAACGTAAAAGAGGTCAGAAAACCAAAAAGACTTTAGCTGCCTCGTTACATACCAAATTGCTTTTAGCATGCGTGGTGGTAAAGTCAATCCCTATCAATTATAGCTATGACTTGATTTCAATGATGGAGGTCTTTGCCCAGCAGTGGTGTGTTTAAAAGCAAAGTGCAGCCTGTCTGTCGATAGGCAGTACCTTACTTTTTTTTTATTTAATATGAAAATATTTGATACCTGCGCTCCCAAACGCAAATTGCAGATGTGGCTCTGAAAGCAGCTCAACTGAAGTGGGATTGGGCTGGTCACGTCTGCCGCATGCCAGAAATGTCGTGGAAGCCAAACACAACATGACGACGCCGCGGCAGACCGAGATAAAAATGGCGGAACGAACTTGATGCATTTCAGCAAAATTGGATACAGTTGGTTCACGACCGCGATCAGTGGAAGAAATGGAGGAAGGCCTCTGCGCAGCAGTAGGACAGTGAGGGCTAATATAATAATAATAATGAAAATATTTAAAAGTAACACACTTGCTTTATATCCCATTAGTTCTGCCATTTCCGCGGTAATTGTCACATGTGAGTTACAGGCGGCAGGGTCTGAGATAAGGGCATGTCACAATTCTCAACTGCCACCGACGGAATATTATTGTACGTTACAAATAAATGTTCAGCGTACTATTACACGTCGCAATTTTATAACATAATTAAGGGAAATTTTGGTAACAGTCTTATTTATGGCCTTATTTTATGGCTGGAAAGCACTTGTTTGATGTTTTTTTATAAAATACTGATAAATAACTTTCTTATCTTAAACTACTAATATTGATGTTATGGTTACAAACTCAGATAACATGATAGATAGCAAGGCGAATTTAAAACCAAGTAAGAATTATCTAAATCGGTTCTGTCTGAGTAATCGACAAAAATACAATTGAGAACCTCCTTCTTTTACTTGAAGTCGGATAAAACGAAGCAAAACTACCACATTGTAACTATCTTGTATATTGTGTATTCACATTGATTGATTAACTCTTTTTAGCAATTAATCATCTTTCTAATCGTTCCTTCACTGCTGAGGATCGTGACTCCGATTCATCCGTTCAACCAACTGTCTTCATCGGCTGCGCTCAGTCGCTTGATGGAGTCCGGCGCTGACAGGCATCTCCAGTTGTTCTGGGATCTGGTCTGACCAACGTTTAGGGCTCCGGCCTCTTGGTCTTTTACCTTCTAATTTCCCCGTTACCATCAGACGCACCTCTTCGTGCAACGTGACCGAAATAACGCACCACCCGTTGCATGCAGATCGAAGACAGACGCTGTGCATTTGCAATTAATCATAATAGTATATAAAAAACCGAGTCACGAAAAAAAATCATAAGGTTAGTAGAGCTAAACTATAATAAGTGTAACCGAGTCGGGTAGCGGTGAAAAAATAACTACCACCCACTCTTTTCCCTTGGGTGTCGTAAAAGGTGACTAACGGACTAAAGACTGCACATACATCCAACAGCATAGAGCGGGGATGGGCTCACCACCTGTCGCGCTGAGCACATGTGCAGTTGCTATTTGGTGAATAGTGGACTAATTTTGCTGTCCTCATTGCCTAATCTCTGACTAACCCTTCAGGGATAATTATTCGTGATTATATTAGTATGTGTGTATGTTGTAGAGCTATGAGCAAAGGCGAACTTAACCTCCAAAGCATAAGTTTCTTAATGTTTATTTATAACACATTTGCTCGTAAAGTGGCCCTAATTACACCGATTTCAGCATCGTAATATAGCTTATTACACACTAGTGCGGTAATGTTGTTTAAAAATAGAATCTCGACCAGAGCGAAGAATTAATAGCATTTCTTCTACAAGGAAAAATAGTTTTTTTTTTAAAGGATCTCTATCGGATCGCTTAATTTTTTGTACGCCTAATTTGCAATGGCACCCAAACGAAAAGCCTAAAATTTTTTCGCCTAATTTCACTCTTCAGAATCGTGTTTGCCCTAATTTCACTTCGCCTAACTTTTTATCGCCACATTGTCATTTACCAAATGCGTCATTTGGCAGAACAATTCGTAATCCCTAAAGTTTACAATTCCTAAATATTAATTCGCACAAAATTAAAAATCATAAAGTACAAAACGCCTACTCATTTTTATAAGGCAAAATAACTTGGCAAAAGAAACATGTGTTTTTTTTCATTTATGTATTAGATAATATTTATTAATCTTAACATAGCAAGCAAACATGCAGCATGCATGCAAACATGCAGCATAACATGCAGCATGCATGCAGACATGCAGCATGCAAGCAGAAACACAGCATGCGTGCAGCATGCATGCAGATATGCAGCATGCGTGCAGGCATGCAGCATGTAAGCATGCAAGCACGCATGCAGCATGCGTGCAGGCATGCAGCATGTAAGCGTGCAAGCAGGCATGCAGCATGCAAGCAGGCATGCAGCATGCATGTAGGCATGCAGCATGCATAGTTTCCGTCACGGCTTCGGCGCTGCGGGGCTCCGGCGGTCCCACGCGAGCTTTTCGTCGCAGATGGTTTTCGCTCACCACCGAGGCTTCGGCTTGCTGGCCGGCTTTGCCGGCCAGCCTCAGCCCCGTCGGCGAGCACTACCCACCTGTTCCTTAGCTCGCGAGCCGCCTCGCCCCTCCACGCCTACGCGGGCTTATATTGCACTCTAGGGTAGGGCAGACAAGACTACTTGGAGTCGGGTTTGCAGCGATTCGCTTCTGTCAATTTATTTTCTCATTAAAATTCTATGCTTTTATTCCAATACATTATTGGCACATTTAATTTTAGATATGCTAAAATTAGAGCTTTTATAAATTTTGCGAAATAATCGTTATGCCAAAATAAAGTTATGCCAATATAGTTTAGGCTATTTTACATTAGACATTCTAAAATTAGGCCTTTCAATTCTTAGGCCAAACTATAATGGTGGCAAAACAATTTTTAGGCGAACCTAAGGGCACCCTTTTTAAATTTTTGCCTGCCAAATGACAATGAGCCTACAAGACTCGACTTATTACTGTTTACATAAATCAACAACATTTTTGAGATATTTATTTAAAGTTTATGATAAAATTAGTAATAATTTGAATCTATATGGACCACACAGACCACGCCTACACAGTCCACGCTTCAGCAAGAAACAACTGCACAGTCTGCATAAGTGCTTAGATGGTGAGCCTTTAGCCCGTTAGTCGCTTCTACACGACACCCAATGGAAGGAAGGGGTTGGTAGTATTATTTTGATGAGTCCATCGTCTCTCTATGCCTTTGGATGTATGTGTAGTCTTTAGTCCGTTAGTCGCCTTTTACGACACAGAAGAGAAAAGAGGGGTTTGTAGTATTATTTTGATGAGCCCATCGCCGTTCTATGCTGTTGAATGTATGTGCTGTCTTTAGTCCGTTAGTCGCCTTTTACGACACCGAAGGAAAGGGAGGGATTGGTAGTATTATTTTGATGAGTCTATCGCCGCTCTATGCTGTTGGATGTATGTGCAGTCTTTAGTCCGTTAGTCGCCTTTTACGACATTGGTAGTATTATTTTGATGAGCCCATTGCCGCTCTATGCTGTAGGATGTATTTGCAGTCTTTAGTTCGTTAGTCGCCATTTATGACACCCAAGGGATTGGATGGAAAGATTTCCTACCTTTCACATACCTATATTTTGTCGATTCAAACAGCGGCTTCTTGTTCAATACTTATTACTTTGAAAGTTTAAAAATAAATATGTCTAGTTTTAGTAATGGAGAACTAAATTGACAGTCTAGACCACCTGAACTAATAAGTGAAGCACAAAAACTTATTGACAGCCTTTACTAAGTTCAGGGAAAAATACATGTTGGCTTACCAAAGATTTATACACTAGAAAAACAACAAAGACAAGCAGTCATTTTCAGAAAATGTGTTTTCCTCGCAAATATGTTATAAAACGTTGCATGACATACTATTACGTGCGCTTTGATATTACAGCCTCTGCTTTCTTGTAGCCCGAGCCGTCTCGGCTGTAATTTTCAACTTACCGCACTTATATCATATTGTACTATTACGTACAAGAATTTACAACTAACGTTAGGCATAGGCCAATTAATAATGCAATATTATAATACTGTTGCGTGAATGTACGTGATTACATTACAATTACAAATTATTAGAATGATTAATAAAAGTTACATTAAGCTATTTGAAACTTGCTTCGGAACGCACATAAAACCGATGGTCCCGGTTGTTGTCATAAGATGGCAGTCGTTAAAACCTAAATACCCACCTCAGAATAATAACTAGAGCATAGAAGGAGTGCTGAACACTCAAATGTCATACATTTGAGTGTTCACTCCGTTTGGTCACCATTCGAATTACATTTGTCTATGTCGCTTTTGAATTCGGTATCATAAATGGTGACCGGTTTTCTTTTCACTTTACATTTGACGTTTTTAGCATCTTATTTTGTCTCTTTTCTTTCAATGTTTAAGGCCCATTTGAAAAAATAGGACAACTATATACCATCTCTCTCTCTCTCTCACAAGGACTCCTTCTATGCTTTAGTTTTTATTCTATGTTTTCCACACAAGCGGGCCCCGCTTTGCTGGTTATGGCCCAATCTCCCTATGTGGTATTTCAATCGCCTCTGTGGTCTAGTGGCTAAGCCACGGTTCCAGACCCAGAGGACCCGGGTTCGATTCCCAGCGGGGGCACATCTTTGTGTGCTCGGTTTGGTTGGTGGTAGGGCTGTTAAGTCCGCCTGGCTGGCTACCACCATCTTATCTAAGTCTGTCGCCATAACAACGATGTTTATAGCATTGTTGTGTTCCGTACAGTTTGAGATAAGATAGCCGAACTGGCCTCAGTGGTTGAGGATTCCGGATGATGAGCGCTTCCACCTTCGGTCTTAACGTCACTTATCATCAGGTGAGATGAAGGCCAAGCATTTACCCGTTGAAGATAATAAAAAAAAAATGTGGGAAGGTTATACCCACAGTCTATTTACGACACCATATGGATGAGAAGGGATGGTAGTATTTATTCACCGCTACCCGACACGGTTAATATTTTTTTATTTTTTACAAAAAAACTCTTATCAATGTTACAATGTTCTCCATAGTGACTGGACTTTCGATCACGTATAAAAACTGGATTCGCAATAAATGCTTTCAAAACGTCTGCTCAAAAAGAGTAGGTAGGAGTACACACAGCGTCAGATCAACCTACCCTAAACTGTAAAATTTCTCCAATGAATATTGATCCTAAAAACCAAATAATAATGTTCAAAATTGATTGTAGACATTTGACAGTTTTAGGTAGGTTGATCTGACGCCGTGTGTACCTAGCGTAGCGATATATACGTTACACTAGATAGCACTATGATCCACTCATTAGTGTGGCTTTGACATTCGCACGTGCGGAGCGGAGAACATAATTCTTGTTTTTTTTTCAAAGTGTACACCTAAACGTTTACTACAATTCAGTTGTCAAGTAAGTGAAATTAATTGTTATTCAAGTTATTAACAAGTAGTTATAACGTATTATTAGAATAGAAAAGATATTTTTTCAAGTAATGTTATTGACAATCTATTTATCTATTCTATCTATATTGATACACACTACGTTGTCTTTGACCGATCTGGCGCTGCGGTGCTGCGATGTCTGTCTGTTGATTAGACGACATTTTAATGTTTAAGCGCTACAGCGGCTGCAGCGAACTTTGGTCTCTCATTCCAGAATTTGAACAAATGGTTTGTATGAACGTTTTTGTCTATACTTCTAGGTCAATGACCTAGCGAGATTTACTGGTAAGTACTCATTTATATAAGTAATGTGCGAGCTATGTCTCAACACGACAAAGACTTCCCTAAAACATTGCAATTCTGCTAAAATACATATGTGTCAAATGTACAGGAATTTTTTTATCTGTGCTCATATTTTTTTAAATTATAGAGTAACTTAATCTAGATCTACAGATTTCATTTTCATTTTTATAAGTGAAAAATAAAGAAACTAAAATTGATCAAATCCACAAAAATACCGTCATCATGGTCAATCGACCGGGACCGCGCAATTGAACTCTGACACATTACGATACCACAGGATACCTAGGTTAGGTTAGGTTAGGTTAGTCTGTCTTTTTATTGTGCCGGACAAATGAAATAAATAATGAATACCTAATAAATACATTTAAATAAATGAAAATGATATATAATAACGTTAGGTACTGAATGATATAAAAAAAATATGTACAGTCACGAGCACCAATATGTATACACTTTGAATCATATTCCATTGTATTAAGAGTTACAATTGTTTACATATTTTTGCTCGTGACTGTACACATATAAAAAAACTGCCACTATTTCGCTAAGATTTGGTTTAGGATTGTGTATATAATAGTTTTTCTATGTCGATCGAAGCTCGGTAAGCTTAGGTTTCTCTACGCTATGCGTTGACAACACAAGTAATCAGCAAAGCTTGCGATTGGCTGACTTTTGTTTGACGAAGTTATTATCGCGTTACACAAAGGGCCAGGATCGGCGCGGCCCATATAACCCGATACCCAAATAAGACCCATGAAATTCGGTAACGTTACCAAAGACAATTCGTTGTTGTTTTGTTTCCGTTTTTCCGCCTATGTGACTAGATTTCAGACCAGCGATTTTTCGACGCTTATGAGATTTTTTGAATACGAGCATATACCTACGCGCGTAAAAAAACGATGGTCTGAAACCGCCCTAAGTGGTCATATCTCAGGGCAATTTTAGAACTGCGATCAGAGAGATATCAGAAGGTATAAAAATGTTAATTTGACAAGTGTAAGTCTAGTCTAGGTTTGTAAGTAATTGTAGTTAAGTTACAGGATAAAGTTATACATACATAATCATGACTTATATCCCCGGAGAGTTAGTCAGAGACTAGGCAATGAGGACAGCAAACCACTTTTCACAAAATAGCGACTGCACATGTGCTCAGCGTGACAGGTGGTGAGCCCATCGCCGCTCTGAGCTGTTGGATGTATGTGCAGTCTTTTTACGACACCTAAGGGAAGAGATGGGGTGGTAGTATTCTTTCACCGCGACACCGTTTTAATAAAAACATAACTAGTTTACACGCCAGTTTATTTAGTATAAAGACAATAGTAAAGTAAGATAGTAACCAAGTAAAGCCATAGCACAGAATAATAATGAGTACTATACGTACAGTATGGCCACTCCCTGCCTCCCGCTGAATGCGCCCCCACCCCCGATCAGTTACCTCACAGTTACCGAGTGAATGAAAATGCATATCTTATCTCACTCACACAAGCATGGTACGCATTCACCTGCACGAGCATAATATGAATGTGTGCGTAATAGGTTATTAGAACCATTTACCTAGAAGTATAGACAAGAATGTTTATACAAACGATTTGTTCAAATTCTGGAATGAGAGACCTTATGTTCGCTGCAGCTGCTGCAGCGCTTAAACATTTATGTCGTCTAATCAACAGACAGACATCGCAGCGTCGGAGCGCCAGATCGGTCAAAGGCAACGTAGTGTTGTGGAACCAGCTCTCGGCGGCGGTATTTCCGGACCGTTACGACTTAGGGATCTTCAAGAAACGAGCCTATTCCTTCCTTAAAGGCCGGCAACGCGCCTGCGATTCCTCTGGTTTTGCGGGTGTCCATGGGCGGCGGTGATTACTTTCCATCAGGTGACCCGCTTGCTCGTTTGCCTCCTTCTGCTATAAAAAAAAAAAAAAAAAAGTAGTGTGAATCAAGATAGCGTCCCAAATAGATTGTCATTAACAATAATTGAAAAAATATCTTTTATAATTTAATAATACGATAACTACATAATAATGGCTTGAATAACAATTAATTTCACTTACTTGACAACTGAATTGTAGTAAACGTCTAGGTGTACACTTAGAAAAGAAATAAAGAATTATTTTCTCCGCTCCGCACGCGCGAATGTCAAAGCCACACTAAATCAAGGTGCCGAGTCGACTGCGCAGATGAGTGGAACGTAGTGCGTGTTCGGAACGGCCTATCTAGTGTAACGTATATATCGCTGATTAGAACGCGTTTGTTTCATACATTTTGTCGCGAGTGTCCGAGGTGTGGCCATACTGTCCCATCGCAGGGCAAAGGGCAAAGGCACAGCCTTACTGTGGCAAAGGCCTGGTGGCCTTGTAGCGATAACTTGATTTCAATGATGGTTCATTGAAATCAATTCATCGCTACAATAGTTGATGAGTATTGGCATACATACATATAATGCACAATGCACATACTAACTATAGACGGAATTGTTATCTAAACCGAGTTTCAAATAATTTCAATCGTAACCAATCTATGCATGTCGATCTTTTTACTGCAAGTTCTAATTATTTTCACAATAAAATAAATACTGATTTCTTTGAAAAGTAAGTTGCAATATTATAAATATGGCTTACCATTACATTTTATCGTATAACTACATTTTTTTTAACTGTTTGTTTTTGTGCTCTCATGTAAATTAAACTTTATTGTAAAATTCAATTCGATTTCCTAATCGATTGGAAAGATTAACTTGTTTATTATGAATATCTTCGATGCTATATGTGAAAACTGATAAAGGCATGTTTGGACTACATTAGTTATGTTCTACTTGATTTAAAATTGTATGCTGTTTGTTTTCCATGAAAATAAAATAAAATAATCATGACTATTATCCCGAAGGGTTAGTCAGAGACTAGGCAATCAGGACAGCAACAGCAGTCCTCAGCCATAGACAACTTTTCACCAAATTACTACTGCACCGTTATCGTGTCGCGTAGCGGCGAAAGAATCTACCACCCCCTCTCTTCCCTTGGGTGTCGTAAAAGGCGACTAACGGACTAAAGACTGCACATAATTCCAACAGCATAGAGCGGCGATGGGCTCACCACCTGAGCTAAATTAGTACGCTTGCCAAATGCAGGTTGGTGGACATAAACCCGGGCTATGCATCGAAAATTACGAAAGCACACTTGCCCGACCCGGGAATTGAACCGGGGACCTCCGGCTATCGAGCCGAGTTCTTGACTACTCGCCCACCGAGGCCTTGATAAAGACAGTAAAATTTGTTGAAATTTCACTACGGATAGTTAATTGAGGCAACAAAACTCTATAAACCGAAGGAAGACAAGACAATTCCAAAAGATGGAATAGTCTACCAGCACACGTATTCCCTCCTACCTATGACATAGGGTCGTTCAAACGAGGCGTGAAGAAGCACTTTGTGGGCCGGCAGAGTGAGGGTGACTGATGCTACGTCTCTTACGCTGCACCAGTTGTCCTCGGGCCTGGACTTCATTTCCACTTAACATCAGGTGGAGTGGGGTCATTTGCCAGGCTTAGCATAAAAAAAAAGACACAGAATTCGCACAGTCTCTATCTTTGTAAAACGTTCGAATAATAAAACAAAACGCATCAAATTCGTTTTTCATTGGTTTGAAAGCTACGATACTACAGACACGGCGTCAAACTAAAAGAGGAAGTTATTTTTTTTTCATCGGGGGCAGAAACAGTTTTGATGAATGTCTCTTTCCATGTACACACCTCAATCGAAACTGGACAATCCTTTAACAAGTTTTTTAGGTGCGTCCATATTTGGACACTTGGGGGCTGAGAGGTTAAAAAGGAAACCGACTGCCGCTGGTAAGTCCGCTTAAAAGCAAGCTACGCTTGAATTCTGGGCGATAGCATATTCATAATTACGCTTTAGTTTCCCTGAAGAAGGTCAAATTACATCCTACAAATACTATAAACGCGAAAGTTTGTAAGTATGGATGGATGTTTGTTACTCTTTCACGTAAAAACTACTAAATGGATTTGGATGAAATTCGCCAAACAGATAGTTTATAACCTGGATTAACACATAAGATACGTTTTATCCCTATATTCCCACGGGAACCACTCGGGTGAAGCGCGAGCGGCCGCTAGTACTAACATAATTATATTCACGACCATGCCTAAAGGGTTAGTCAGAGACCAGGCAATGAGGACCGCAAAAGCAGTCCACTGCCACTGTCCACGTTTCACCAAATGATAACTGCACATGTGCTCAGCATGACAGGTGGTGAGCCCATCGCCGCTCTATGCTGTTTGACGACACCCAAGGGAAGAGATGGGACGATAGTATTCTTTAATGAGCCTCTATCAGCACAGCACAAGATCACTGTGGAATAAGCTGCCATCCGAGGTTTTCCCATTAAATTACTACATGGACTCTTTTAAAAGGGGAGTAAAGTGGTTTTTCTCAGGTCGGCAAAGCAAAAGCAACACCTCTGATGTTGCTGATGTCCATGGGCGGCGGTGACCGCTCACCATCAGGCGACCCGCCTGCTCGTTAGGAGACCAATATTATAAAAAATATAAAATAACTGTTAATCTTAATAAATTGTTAAACACTTGAAACAATTTTAATTCTGGTTAATCATCATCATCAGCCTATAAAGAATATACACAGGAGCCTGCAGCCTATCAAGGAGGAGCTCGAGATGTTTCTAATTTGGTCACCTAACCGATGACCCAGCAGTGCTAATGTTGCTTAACTGACAAGATAGCAAACCGGTGAATGAAACCGACGCGTTAGCTGTTGTGCCATCTAGCACCTTCCTTGTCGTAACACCTAAAGGTTGACGATACGCTGGCTAATTTTAAAAAAGAAAACCAATGTAGCTAAGTAGCTATAGAATCTGGGCAACAGCGTTCGGATCGCTTCGTGGATTCAAGTCCCAGGTGTGTCTTCTTTTAAATGCAATTGAAGTTTCGATAACAAAATAGCGTTTTAAATGCAAAAAAAACATTTAAAACTTTACAGTACATAATGGTGGGCTCTAAATACCACAAGGCAATTTGTATGACTCAACCAGTAAAGATGTCCAGAACAAATTAAGGAGACAACACAACACAAAAAACGAGGAAAATTCACAACTTCAAGGAAAAAGTATATTACGAGACGAGCTTCATCAACTTTATTATCTTTAAACGCAAGTCTCAAAACATACTTAACTTCCTAAAATATTTCGCTTGCGAAAAAGAAGCTGGAGAAACAAGGTTTTTAAAAATTTCCTTGAATCCTGTTTATGGGTTAGGCCTTACGGCATACAAAGTTAGAAAAATAAACTTCCTCCAAATTGTTGAGGCAATCCTAGTTGAATTTGTTACGCATTTAGAATATGCTACATAGAAAATGTAATTTTATCACAGTCTGATGAATATTACATTTTCTATGTAAAAATTTAAATCGCGTGAAATAATGTTCAATGTTATTAAATTGGCCAGCCATTTAGGGACTCTGTCGCGCGGCAGACAGCGGTACGCTTAAAGTTTTATTTTTATTTTTAAGTTCTTTTTAAGTTTTAAGTTATTTAGTTTTAGTTTTAAATCCGTTATTATTGTTGTTTTGTTTTATGTAAATATTTTTTTTACAAACTTAAAGAAAATTATCAAATGTCTGTTATTTTATATTGCTTATGGGTCACTAGAATCTTTATTATATTCTTCTTTCAACGTAGCAAGTCAGAAGTCAGAAACAATGAAGTTTCTGACTCTTGACTCTAAGTTACTTTTTTTTCAAATATGCCAATTGTAGAAAATGCTAAAAAACACATAAACGGAGTAACTTTTTAATATACTTTTTTTCCTGACGACACGATTCGAATCCAATGAGATCCCTATTATGACCTCGGACCCTGTAAGAGGTTTGGAACAAGTTTGTGTTCGTGTTAATTTTAGATAACTTAAAACTTTTCAAGTTACAAAAATAAAGTCTTTACATAAACAACATTAAGATGCTTATTAAGCTCAGTTGCACCGCATGACGCTGCATGATTTATAAAGTGTATGTGCGCTATAATTCATCACCGTGCGGACAGAATGTAATGGAAAGCGTGTAGCGAGCACCAAGATGCATTTGCCGCCTTGTAAAAACTGCTGGAAATAGCTTTTAAATAATAAGGTTGTCGAGAGAGGAACGAGTAAACGAGTGCCTCCACCGAAAATGAATTCACTGCGACGACGTTTTAAAGACAGCAAATGAGATTCGGTGTCATGCAACAGCCGTATGCAGTCGCGACCGGCATACTTTATATTATTGACGGTAAATGAGGCAAAATAAGTGTGTCAAAGTTTCCCGAAGGCGTAAGTTACGTGTAGGTAGGACCCAGAGGTCACGTATTCGATTCCCAGCGCGGGAATATCTTACATCTCTGTGAACTTGGTTTGGTTAGTACCTAGTAGGGCTTGTTAAGTCCACCTTTTTTTTTTAGACTGGAGGAAATACTTTACGCATACCCGGGGCCTTCTCGTGGGGGCCCGCCCGGGTTATGTGGGACTCTCCCCCCAACTTCCGCTCCCCCGTCCAGGCCCTGCGGCCTCGGTGAGGGTTCGGAAGAAAGGGGGCATACCCACTAAAACCTCCAGTGCTCTCCAGCAGGATTCGGGGGAAAGTCGAGGCGGGAACACCGTTTGGCAATCGGCCGCCCCGACTCTTTAGGCCATTGGTTCGTGGGAACCCCCGAACCAAATGCACCCCTTGTGCAACGAGGCCCTCTGAGGCCACCCTCTCAGGATTCGACCGGCAGCTCCTCAGCTGTCGAAGTCGAAGTCTGCCTCGCTGCTGCTGGAGAGGCGACTCCGCGCTCTGATGGTCTGAACGCTCGCCGCATCATCAAACTCATCCGCATCGCTCGGCAAACTCATCCGCATCGCTCGGCCCGGTATCTCTCTCGCGAGACATTGGGGCCTAGGATGGGAGAGATTCCTTCGTTGCGCCTGGACATTGGGGCTGGACTCGCGCTTGGGTTCACGGCCTCCAACATTTCGGCTTCCTCGACGATAGCCGCTAGTATCGGCTCCCTCCGTTCGGTATCCGCCCGGACGTCATGGGAAGCGCGATCTCTCACCCTCTTTAGGAGAGGATCATACCTCCTGCTTCCCATGATGTGGCCATGGGCTCTACCCGCGTCCCTGCATACTGCGCAGAACGGCTCGGAACGGCGGAGGCATGTCTCATGCATGCCTCCGCCTTGTGACCGGGCAGGCCGCAGCGGAAACAAATCCCGCTGCGGTCCACGCGCGACTCGCACCTTGCGCGCGCGTGACCGACGCCATTGCACCGGAAACAGCGCAGTGGGCGCCGGTCAAGCACGGTCACAGCGGCCGTTGTCCACAATAGTGGCAGCCTCCTCCGTCGATCCAGCGCCCTAGCGGCCACGGTGGGGCACCGCACCAGCGCCGAAAACGAGCCGTTGGGGCCAGCTCGCAACGCCCCAACCTTCACCCTGTCTTGGGAGCAGCCTCCCCTCCTAGACACGGCCTCCGCTATGTTCTGGGCTGTGATGGTGTCGTCGAAGTCCGAGACGCGGATGTCCGCGCACTTCTCGGGCCTGACGACCGTCACCACGTCGCCCACCTCAGACCTCAGCCGCTCGGCAAGGCCATCAGCCGCCTCCGCGCTGTTCGCCCCGGGGACCTCAAAGAGTCGGGCTCCACTCTGCGCAATTTGCGTACGGAACTCGAAACCTTTCCCTACATCTTCGAGCGCGATCTTCTCGCGCGCCCTCTTAATGACGTCAGGGTACGTCACGCCCTATTCCACCGCCTCCGGGGTCAGCTGGATGACCACAGCTGTTGAGCCGGGTCGCTTCGGCCTCTTCCTCCGGTTAGCGGGGGGTATCCTCTGAGGGGCAGGCACGCGAGCGACATCCGCTGCAGGCGGCCCACGTCGTCCGTCGTCGGCGTCTCCGCCGACGGCGAGTCGCCGTCGTCACTTCCCCGTCCCTGACAAGGGGTGCCGGGGCCCGGCTGATGGTCTGCCGGGCGGGTGACCTAGCAAATGGATTGCCGTTCGTTCAAGCCGCTGTACGGGGAGCATGCCGCATTGTCCGCCCCGGTGCTGGCGTCAGGAGAGGGGGGAATTCCTTACTACTCACTCTCCCTCGCTCTGACACCGAGGGCGGACGCGCCCTCTGGAGCTGCGCGTTCAGCCTCTGCTCTAGTCCGTCGAGTCGATCATTCACCAACTCGATGGTGCTGGACAGGACTGTCTGCATCTCCTGCACGTAGCCTGTCAGCACAGTCATATCCGGTGTAGGAGGGGGGGGGGGGGGAGCAATGGGGGCCACCTTCCCTCCGAAGTTAACCTCTGCCTTGAAGGAGACTACTTCATTCCGGAGACCACGGTTCCGGGCTTCCAGGCGGTCCATCTCGTTTTCCGGGCATCTGGATGAGAGGTTCGAAACTGCTCGATCCAGGTTTGCGCAGGCTTTGTTTATTGTCCGCTGCAGCGTCCCCTTGATGTGTCTAGACCTCCTGGACACATCTGGGATATCCTTGGTGTAAACGGGCGACTCTCTTATAAATTTCGTCCATGGTAGGGCCGTTTCGTTCCGCATTCCAAGGAATGTGGTCCCCCACGGCTCCACCAAAGACGTCCTCCTCCAGTGACGACCTGCGAGCCCTGTGCTCAGCATCGGTCGACCTGCCAGTATCGGCGGTGCGTGCAGCCCGGCGATCGTCCGCCCTTGGTGCGCGCCTCTCCTTGCTGGGGCCTTGCATGTTCGCGCCATGATTGTCGGCAGCGGACCCCTCTTCCCGCACGCGGATTTCCCGATGAACTGCATTGTCCCTTCGCGTCTCCTCCGCAAGTTCAGTGTCCGTGAGGGCGTCTAACCTCGCCAGCTCCCTTCTTCGAGCCTCCTCAAATGACGTCCCGGGTTTGGAGCCTGGACGTCCTCTCAAAAAAGAACCACGAACCACAAGAACAAAAATGTTAAAGGGGGTGTCGTGACAGCCATCACGATGTACCGTATTAAGTCAGACGACCGACTTGTCTATGGTCAGTAGTTTTTCTGAGCTGGCACCATTATTTGGAGCGGACAGCATTAGTAATGAGGGAAGTCTCAATAAATATGGCGGTGGAGCCATGAGCGTGCTTATTTCATTGTCTGAAGTGGTTCAGTGAAGTGCTCTGGAGACTGGTGTGCTGAGATGCAGCCCTACGTGTGCCGAGATGCTGCCCCACGTGTGCAGAGATGCTGCCCACATGTCAGCATGAAAGTTAAGTGGTTTTAATATTTCCTTTCTGACGGCACTCTATTGTATTTTCTTGATGTTACTATTATAAACTGACTGAGCTAATAATATGAAAGTTAAGTGGTTTAAATCTTTCCATTCTGACGGCACTATTATTGTATTCTCTTGATGTTACTTTTACAAACTAACTGAGCTTATAATATGAAAGTTAAGAGGTCAATGTTTCTATTCTGATGGCACTCTATTTTATACTCTTATTTGTTACTTGTGTTAACTGAACTAATGATCATGTGCATAACCCCTTTATTCTACGGCGGTAGTCAGCTTAGTGGACCATCTGACTGAGAGTATCCGCCGTAGTACTCTGCAATTGTGAGACTGACGAAAGGGGGTTATATCGGCTGTCCTTTACTCTCCTTAGAGTAAGTGGAATTGCTCCGCTTCTTGAGCTTCACGACTCCTCGCTCCACAGGAGGGCCCAAGGTAGCGTACGTGAGCGAGGAGGAGGCGCAGTCCTGTTTAGGACTATCCGAGGGAGTCACACCCGTTTTTGATGCCCTCGGTGCTGGTAGTCGGAAGGAGAGGAGCTACGTGACCGTTGGATGAGAAGCGTGCAGTCTGAAAGGCCAAACCAGTACTGGTGCAGCAGCTCCTCCTTTGGCCTTGGTCACTGTGTTTACGGTAGACCCGGGCCACTGTGTATTCAGTGGCCGCTGATTGGAGGGTGGTCACTGTTTTTACAGTGGCCACTAATTGGTTGGTGGACCGGGGTAGACGTATAGGATAAATTATGAGAAAAAAGACATTTCAGTAATTGCACATAAATTTTACATTTCTAATACTAAATTTAGCTGGTCCAATTTGTCACTCTATAAGTATTGTAAAACATGTCCCCTGATGACTGGAGAGATTGAACCACTTATTGACAGTTAAGTCATAGACCCCTTTTACGTTATAGACGGGAATCTGGGGTCCCAAAAGAACTCGCCACAGTCTGCTGCCGCCACCCAATCCTGCGTCGCCTCAGCCGCGGGTCGCCTCAGTCACCAATGCCTCAGTCTTTATGTGTTTAATTTTCGCATCTCAGAATATACAACTAAGCAAAGCAGATACTCTTATGTTTTTTGTTATATTTGTTTAATACCGTAACGAGCAATGTATATTAAATTAACATGTAACAACACATAGATATTCCGGGGTCGCGACAGGTGGTTAGGCGGTCTGCGAAAATTCCGGGCCCTCGTGGGTGTTGCGCGGTGCGGGATCCGCGGTAATTCGTAAGCGCCATTCATATTTTTGTCAAAAAGTTAATAAAAATTTTTAGTTTATTGGAAATCCAAATCAGTCAAAAAATCGAAAAGGTAAATACCTATGTGTTTATGATTTTATAGGAATTCTTATTGTAAAACACGGTCGTAATGTGCATTTATATAAAATTTTAAAGTAAACTCAGGATTTTTTTTCTATCGAGCAAAATGTTTTCAATCCTGTTTTGGAAACAGTCATCTCCTCGCACATACGTTCTGTAATACATATCAAAAATTTCAGTGCAAAATATGTTGATGGTTGGTGGTAGAGCTAAGACAGTACGACGGCGGAAGGTGGGGGCGATAACTGGCGTAACGAACGTCGGACGTTGGAGATGGGTTGAGGACATTACCTGCATTGTGTCCTGTCGGCGATTAATTCTAATTCTTATTTTTACAAGCGAGAAATTTTGCAAATTACTTATTACTGGGACAAATTCAACTTTGTGAAAACTCTTAATTTTATTGATTCTTAATTTGCCGAATGCCTCATTTTCCAAATAATTTCAAGTACGAATTTGATTTTTTTAAGAAGTATACTATATACCTATTTTATTTATTTTGTGTAATTTTATTGTAGATAATTATATCTTTTTTTTGACAAAATCTATAACAGGTAAGTTACATTATGTAGTTAACATGATGTACCTATTATAGTGTCTTTTATACCCTTATTTTTGAATCTCTTTTTTTTTCACAAAAATTCTTTTGTTGTACTGATAGCAAAAGAACGTTAATTCATTCCTGCGGTAGTCATATCTACTGGGATATGACTAGCGCAGGACTGAAGGGGTTGGCTCGAGTACACGGAGGACTATTTTGCATAGACATCCTTTGTCCCTAAGCCTGCTAGGTAGCAATGGGTTAAGTTGGGCTATGCGTGATAATAATGTGGCTTTTACTGGACACGATCTTTTTAATAACGCTGTAGGTACGTACGTAGGTAAAAATCTTATTGTAATTTTTATAATCCATACATAATGTATGTAGGTAAATGTACCTACGTCTATTATCCCCAAAGGGTTAGCCAGAAATCAGGCAATGAGGACCGCAAAAAAGCAGTCTACTGCCACAGTCCACATTTCATCAAATGATTACTGCACATGTACTCATCGTGACAAGTGGTGAGCACATCGTCCCTCTATGCTGTTGAATGTATGTGCAGTATTTGATCCGTTAGTCGCCTAGTCGATACACAAGGGAAGCGATGGGTCGGTAGTATTCTATGAAAGGGCCGCTACCAGCACAGATTATTCTACTTAGAATATTACTAGCAGCCCGCCCGCGCCTTCGTCCACGCTAACTTAGAAAGACAGTCATAGTTCAGCCATTAAAAAAAATATATCTACAAAATATAAACAAAACTATCTTCAGTTAACGGTCTATCTTTTAGTGAAAACCGCATAAAAATCCATTGCGTGGTTTAGGAGAAGAGTGCGGTGCCACAGACAGAAGAAATCGGCGACTTTACTTTATAATACGTAATGAAAAGCAATTACAGTTTGCCACTTTGTTTGCTACACTGTCACTTGAAGGCGCTTAAATAGTGGTCGTTTTTTATTAGCATGGTTTTTGACCACTTTTGCCTCAACGATGAATGTGATGATGACGTCACTGAAGTGGTAATTAAGCCATGACCTATCATGATACCTGGATTTTAATAATGGCCCACACCCAGAAATATTATTTTATTTTTTTTGGAAAAAAAAATTAAGTAATCTGTGTTTATATTGTAATGTTATCTTCTAAACATGGTTTTTGTAGTGTATGGGGGTAGGTTATCAAATCGGACATGTGTGACGATGCACGACTGCATAACGATTTAGGTTGTGGAGTTAGCAGTATTAATTATGATTTACTTCAAGAAGTGGCATTTTTACAGTTTCAGTAAAGCGGTATGCCTGTAAACATCTAGGAGGCAAATTTCGACCGTTATCCTGCAGCAGAGACGTATAGCCACGTTTGCGTTTGGCGAGTAATTTATGGTCGAATACCTAGCGAATACATCGCTTCGCTAAATTGATATTTTTTTTATAAATTTGTTTACGCTTTAAATACATCCAACAGCTTAAAGCGGCGATATTCTAACCACCTGTCACGCTGAGCACATGTGCAGTCGCTATTTGGTGAAAAGTTGACTATGGCAGAGGAATGCTTTTGCTGTCCTCATTGCCTAGTCTCTGACTAACCCATCGGAGATAATAGTCGTGATTATATATATGAATGTTGTTTACGATCACACTAATTATCTCGCCCAAGTATATAATGTATATGTATTCTTTTGAAACTCGATAATATGGTGAGATAATGGACAAATACACATAAACATAGGAAAAACACCCAGACCCGAAGTCAATTCAGAAAAACAGTTTTGCTCTAAATGGACCCGACCGGGAATTGAACCCGGGACCTCAGAGATGGCGCGACACCAGACCCGGCGTGCTAACCACTCGACCAAGGAGGTCGTCAAATAAAATAATAAAAATTAATTTTGAACGAGTAAAGTTTTGAAGTAATATAGGTACTTGCTACTTGATTAAATAACTAGCTAAGTAAGGCTTAAGTCATGACATTTAACAAACAATAAGTAGGACTTTACATTTAAAAAGGTAACTAAAACAATTTGTAGTAGAACTTACTGTGATAGGGCCACGCTGCGTTGCAGCACGCATTGGGCCGGCTCGCCCGGGGTAATACCACCCTCTCACGAATATCCGGTGTGAAATAATGGCACTTGGTGCTGTTGTGTTTCGTCCGGCCAGTGAAAGTTCCGGAGGCTTCCTTCCTCAACCCTATTCCTTTCTTAAAGGCCGGCAATGCGTCTGCGATTCTCTGGTTTTGCTTGTGTCTATGGGCGGCGGTGATTGCTCTCCATCAGGTGACCCACCTGCTCGTTTGCTTCCTTCTTAAAAAAAATAAAAAAAGTAACATTTACCATATTAAAAAAATGTGAGTGAACTTATAGCTCTTCGCTACATTTTGCTCTCGAGGTGATTAAGATACAACTTCCACGTTTAATCTTGAGCACGAGTGTTATCACATTAGACTAAGTACTAATCAATGCACATTACAATTATTGTATTTCAACGCCTTGTCATCTCCAATCATGTCACAACGATGTCATCAAAATAGTGCATGCTATTAATCGTATAGAGTAATCGTGTGAAGCGCATGCCTCGTGTGTCTAATGCCCCCTCTTCACGTCGGCCGACGTGTAGCGGGGTGATTTGCGCGTCTGTGGTAGGTATTTAACGTCTGCTGCGTTTGCAGACGTTAAATACCGCAATTTTTTGCGCAAATTATCCCCCTACACGTCGGCCGACGCATCCGCATGCGATGCGTCGGACGATGACGTCTGCGGATGCGTCTGCCGATGTGAAGAGGGGGGCATAAGAACTGGCGCCTTTTTCTATATATTGGAACTCTATCACATCTAACATACATACA
Source organism: Scoparia ambigualis (assembly GCA_963921215.1). Lineage (NCBI taxonomy): Eukaryota > Metazoa > Arthropoda > Insecta > Lepidoptera > Crambidae > Scoparia > Scoparia ambigualis. The sequence goes on along the minus strand of OY992511.1, from coordinate 6,837,005 downwards.
TATAATCACGACTAATATCCCTGAACAGTTAGTCAGAGACTAGGCAATAGAAACACCAAAAGCAGTCTTCAACCATAGTCCACTTTTCATCAAATAGCCACTGCACATGTGCTCAGCGTGACAGGTAGTGTGCCCATCGCCGCTTTATGCTGTTGGATGTATGTGTAGTCTTTAGTTTGTTTATCACCTTTTACGACACCTAAGGGAAGAGAGGGGGTCGTAAAATGTAGTACTCTTTCACCGCTTCGCGACACGGTTATTCCATCGCGTCTAACGCCCTTAACAAAATATTTAAATGAAACAATAAAAAAATGCTAAAGAATATTAAGTCAAGCATGACTGTGATTTCTAAATGAGGTTGATGTGGTTTCGAAGAGTATTTCTATACAAATATACAAAATTCCTCTAACAAGAGAACTACAAAACTTATGCAAGAACAAGACGCCTGTTTGGAATAAATAGCAGAACTGTAGGAACCTGATAACTATATGCGAATAACTTACTAGAATCTGTTCAACGAAAGCTAAACATCGTTGTTATTTGATTGGCAACACTTTGTCTCTATGTGTGTCTATCTGAGGTGTCTTGTCGTATGTCATATTGAAATTTTATCTGTGAAAATTGCAGCTGTGTGAATGACCCTGTTATACCCTGTCATGTTTTTTTAAATTGCCGCTTTTTTTCTAGTTCAGCTTTCGTTGGCCAGACTCCATCATCTGTTATTTTCGGGGATCCCATCTTACAGGTTATTACATCCTAGTCCACATTTCTAGATAAAAACAGATTGAGATAAACTCCGATATATTAGGTACGTACCTACTTACATTAGAAATAGTGCCATACATTCTGTTCACCGGAAATGTAACTATATCGTCTACTTTTTACAATTGCATGCGCTCCGCTTCACGCTAAATTAACTAACAATAACCTCTACGAAATACATATAAAAATAAAGTAACAGACAATGATACAGCAACAAACACGAGCGCTGAAAATGGGTAACAAAACATTCTCACATCTCGAGAACTATCCAGACTAATCGATATGGATCCAGTCTAGAATACCTATCAGACATTACAAAGAAAATGTCGGTCACGATACAATCATATCTCGGGCGACGGGCGTGCGATCTCCTTGCGGCGTAGGGCCATTAGGTTATCTGTGAATTAAGATTGAAACAGACTTCTACGGCACGGCAGACTTCGCCCTGGGCCCTGATTCTGTATCGCAATCTATAGATTCCACACCTAAACCTTACCCCGCACAAACGTCAAACGCATACATTTTTGGGAAGAAATCGTAGCTTTTTAAGGAATTAACGTGGTTTTGAAACAAGGAATTGTTACAGAATAAGCTCCCTGAGCGAATCAAGTCACTCACAACACTATTTTTTATGGAAGATTTGGTAAACGAGTCAGTTACCTGATGTAAACCAATCAATGCCTCATGGACACCACAAATGTCTGAGTAATCGAACACTCGTGCCGGTCTTTGAGGAAAGAGTAGGCTCGCTTTTTAAAGTTCCCTAAGTAGTAACAGTCTGGGGACACTGTCTCTGTAAGCTAATAATGGAAGCTTATAAATTATCAAGACGGAGCTGCCAAAGGCTTAAAGAAAAAATCATCGAAACACACGTAACCTCAAACGCTGTCAATGGCTGCTGATCCTTTGACTGTCGGGAAAACAAATAACCAACCACGGACCTCTGGGATTACAGCTTAGTCACTAGACCACGGGGGAGGGGGAGTAGTGGGGGTGAAAGTTTTTTTAGCACCTGCACCATAATGCCTATATCTGCCACCAAATAACAGTAAATTGCCACCAAATAACAGTAAAAAAAGTGTTCTAGTTTGAAAGGTACACTTAAAACACAGGGCATAGAATTTAAGCTTCAGGGTTGACAATGTTCTTGCGAATACACCAGATACCCTTGGTATTTCTTGGTATTTAAAGCGTTCATGGGTTCTGATGGCCGCAGCAGCATCTATCCTCTCAGTATGAGAAGGGCCTACTCTTTCCTATAAAGCCGATAACGTATCTTTGATTCCTCTGGTATTGCAATGTCCGTGTAAAACGGCTATAGCTTCGCATCAGGTCGACGCCCAACGACCTTGCTCGTTTGCCACTTCGTACCTACATTAAAAATATGTTTAAAAACATTATAATTACTTATGATAATTGGGCAAATCGTTCACACAATATTAGGTTATCTCATAACCAATATCTTGCCCCTCCACGCGTTTGCCCGTGCACAGTATGTCAACCAGACGCTTTATCTACAAAACTGGTTATAAGTAGTAAATAGTCCCCAGATCCGAACTCTAACCCCGGCCGTATCAGTTAATGTGTTAGTATGATACGATGATTCCAGCATATTTGTAAATAAAAAAGATTTATAGGTAGTTCGTTAATAAAAACGTACGAGTACCTATGCATGATAAATTGTTGATAAAAACTTTACCATTTTAACCGACTTCCCAAAAAGAGAAGCGGAATGAATTCGATTTTAAATATTTGTAACAAGTGTAACTAATGGGAATTCTTAACTTTTTTTTAAAGTTACATTTGTTCTTTCATTTGCTTACCTTACTTTACCATTTGCTACGCTTTTGTACTGGACAAGACAAGGCAAACACATTATAATTCTAGCTTCAATAAAACCACTTCTAAGGTATGGCTTTCAAAAAATGTCAATAAATAATGGTCCTTTGAAGTCTAGGCAGTGGCCTCGAAAACGACTCATAAGGAATGATACTTTGCAGTAAGTGTACAGATTTTAACGTTTACTAGTTTTCCAAAGACCTGCTTATTTAGAAATGCTGTCTGTCTTCTGGCAAGCGATCGCCATTTTAGAATTCTGACCCAACACCATAGAGATTAACTCTGACAGTGCCTTATTGCTAACATTAAGGAATTTTATTTGTATCTAAGCATGTGTGTGTTTTTGATGCAAATAAATGTTTTATCTATCACCTATCTATCTAACACGTTCGTTCAAAGAAGTGAGTGCTGCCAATCCGCCATAAGTTTGGAAAAAAAACACTTTTGAAAAAACTGATATATTATAATTCTCATTTACTATTCTTTTTTATATTTATATGTCTATTCGTCTCATCTGATATTAAGCGGTGACAAGAAAGAAGATGGAATCGCACTTCGACACTCAATGACTTGGGAACTGGCTAACTCATCGTCCAACCGCCGGAACACAACATTGCTACAAACATCGATGTCGTGCGATATATTTAGATAAGACGGTGGTAGCTAGCATGGTAGCTTTTATATCTAGTTTTAAATTTAAAATTCAAATATAACTTGTCTTCTCTGTCTAGCCTCTGCATTCATGAAAACGCCAGTTCAGATTCATCCGCGGAGCTAGAAAGAGCTCATTCTAAATTATTGTTATCCTTCCGAAACATTTTTATAAGTGAATAGTGCATAATTATAACTGGGCAGTTCCAGGCATACGTCCTGATAATAATAATTATAACCTAAACCTACACATAGTCGCAAGCATAGTGCATTAACCTTTTATAAGAAACCTTATAATAACTAACCATTTGTTTAAAAAATATACTTCTGATTGAAATCGTAGTACTTTTATCTTCCAACTCCTCATCATCAGGTCACTCCTCCGTTCCTCCGCTCATTAACAGGATACCTGTTGGGTCGGAATGCTAAAGTTGCCACAGCTCGCTTACCAAAATACAGGTACAGCGTACAGCTATAATGATATAATAAATATAAATAAATAAAGTCATTTATTTTAGACCATTATGGATCCATGGATTATAAATAACTTAAGACTTCAAACTATGTTAGTAACAGTTTTAGAGTATTGCAGGTCTCTGTTAATATACAATAGTTTGTATAATCGACAGTAGGTTCTCTTGAATATGTTATTTAACAAATTAACTAAGGTGATTTGCTAACATTTAATTGTTCATTCAAATATTTAAGGAATATCGACGGCAATTAGGTAATGTTTGAGTTTTATCAACTGATAAGCAACTGTACGAATGACCTTCTAGTGTAAGATAATGGAAACTTTTAAATTTTTGTTTCGAACTTTTAACCACTCAGTCTTGGAATTTAAATGTCAAAAATAATGACAGCAGGTACGCCATATTTTTTTTAAATTTGCACATGACTCCACAATTCCCGCCTTTTGGAAAAAAACATATTACTCTAAAATCAAACCAGATTTTGTCGTTTTGTAAACAAAAACATACTAACTGATATATTTCCTAGCCATCAGGTATCAAAATAAAGTGATCAACCGTTTATTTGTCTAATAGTATTTCTCTAAAAATCTCTCGGAAATCGGTAACATGCTAACGGACTTTACACGCTTTATCTAATAGTAATAACGATGTATTTCTTACAACTTATTAACTAAATACGATCATTATAGTCTCAATAATAATTTTCTAATAAGAAACAGTACTTACTTTAGATAAATCTAATAAAAATAGCACACAAAACTCAGCGACTAATTCACTCCGACACAGAAATTGGCGCAACTGTCCACGTCGAAAATGACAGAATCGAGCACAGACTATGCGATATTTTGCGATCACGATTCATAAAATGTACCACAGAACCGAAATAATCGACCTTGTTCATACTAAAGTAGTCTGTAAGTCTATGAAAACACGGTACAAAGTCAAGCGGGAGAGAGAGAGAGTGGTCTCATGCGACCGCTTGGGGTTTGACGGAATGGCGCGAACTGTCAGTGCGGTCTCATGCGACCGCTTGGGGTTCTAGAGGCTAATGATATTATTATAACTATAATAATAAACTAAACCACCTCTGTCTTAACTGGTTCAACTACCCGTTTCAGATTTAGAGGTCCTTGTTTAGCGTGGTTTCTATTATATTAATTAATTTTTACGGTATATGAACGTATTTAGTGATAATAACCACCTTTTAACCTGTTCTGTAATTATAACAAACAATTTATTACGGCTTTACTTTCTTTTTAAATTTAATTTAATTGGAATGGTAGAAAAATGTGGTTTATTTGTAAAAATACATGTTTTGCCGGACAGTTAGTCATAATGGTGGAATATTTAAATCTTAACTTTTGAAATAAACTGACCAGCGATATACAATCTCTCAAGTAATCAGTGGGCGGTCTTAGTAAAGTCCCACATCTTTACTGAAATACGAGTACAAGGGCATCGGGGAAATACTTTTCGACAGTCGTTATCAATAAAAAATAACATTATAGGTACTAATGACAAAAAACAAATTTAAAAGCTGCAATAGTATGCCAAAAGTAAAGCACAGACCTGTGGCCTAAAATTAACAAGATTACTACTTAAATATCTAAATTTAAAAATTTAAAAAAAATTATTAACCCATAGTGTCCCACTGCTAGGCAAAGGTTTTCCCCTACTTTCTTCCAAAAAAAAAAAATAATAAGCAAAATATTTTGTGGTTCTCTACTATCTCATTTTCTATCTTTACCTCTCCCTATTCCTGATTTTTATTGAATTGTTTGCCTAGTCAGTTTTTTCATCGGTAAAATTATATAAGAAAGTGTGCATGCATTTCTGTCGTGCGAGATGCCATTGAGTCATACTGATGCAGTACCACACAGCGGAAGCATGTTGATGTATTGTAAATCCGGTTTCAACAAGTAGTTCGTAAAACACATAAATAATTGTTTGTGGAATGCGTTGCCTACAAATATAAAGGGGCATTATTGTTATTTGGCAAAAGGTGGACTATGGCAGTGGACTACTTTGCCTAGTCTCTGACTGGCTAATAAATAAATAAAATAAATGAGCTCGAAATGGGATTGAACCATGATTTTTTTTTTGCATTCAACTCGAGCTACTTCTTCGACTAACGTCATCACTTTTATAATTATTACAATAGAACTCTAACATTAAGGAATGTACATGAAATAAAACAACTAAAGTATGACATTCAGAATGGAAGAACAATTTTACTACAAACATAAAAAATATTCCAGTAAGTGTGTTTTTATTACATTTCGTTAAGAATTGAAGGTCATGCAGGCATTGTCCTTTTTTCCATGGACGAAGTATACTGTACCTAACTTTGTTTCTTCTGACATTATGTTTTTTGTTGGCTTCATGTTTCAGAAATATGTGAGTAAGTTAATTAGAATTCGAGGCTTCTGTAAAACATTTTTTTTATACTTTATAAGCAACAAACTTCACGCAATTATATATAATTACTTAAGCTGTACATATAATAATATAATTATCAAGTTTACTTAGCTTCTGTCTTTGTGGTTGTCTATTATATCCTGTACTTTCACTAGATCTAATATCCTTTAACACAGCAATGCAGAACAATTACATTAGTTTAGCGGTAGAAATTCTAGACAGAACCCTACTACAAATTTAAAACGAAATGAAAACTTGTCAAATAATAATCTTGCTAACACAAATTAGGTCAAGAGAGTCTCCATGGCCGTCATCCCAATAAACCCGATAAGATTCGTATTACGACGTACAGTTCTTGTCATCCGAATATCAATGTCAAAGTCATGATCCATCTCATAATCAAATGACCTACCTCTCGTGCCTTCGAGAGCCTTATTGGATTGATATATCGGTGCAGAGTACGTAACCGAAAACCGACTGTTTCCATGCCTGTCACCTTAACAGATGGCGGTCTACTACTGTCCGATTTCGGCGAAACTTCTTACCACAATCGACAGTTCTGTGGAACCAGCTTACAACGGCGGTATTCCCAGACGGTTACGACTTAGGGACCTAAGAAAATAGCTTACTCCTTCCTCGAATGCTGGCAATGATTAAGTACTCTGGTATTCAAAGGTGGCGGTGATAGTTTTCTATAAGATGATCTGCGGGCCAATTGTTTTACTTCAACACCCATTAAAGAATATTGTTTTGTTAGTTTGCTAATATAAAACTAATTTTAAAATTATCATACTAGCAAACAATGTTCTTCTACCTGAAAGGTATCGCGAAAAACGTTGAAAACGCTCTGAAAAAACCTCTTGCGTAAAAAAACTCGGGCTAAGAACATTTAGTAATTCTGGCTGTATCCAGTTTCCAATACCTAACTTAGTAATAATAATTGTCATCGATTGTTTTAATATAAACATTTAATAAGACAGTCATTCATCCGATTCTTCGGTTAAGTCGTAGTTAACGATAACGTTTTTTTTAACCTTTAATGAACTAAACGATTACAATTAAGTGTAAGTTTATGTAACTTACACGCTATTGCTGCGTAAGTGAAGGTGACTCGGCGAGTGAACACTACCACCCCATCTCTTTCCTTGAGTGTCGTAAAAAGCGACTAACGGACTAAAGACTGCATCTACATCTAACAGCATAGAGCGGCTATAGGCTCACCACCTGTCACGCTGAGCACATTTGTGCAGTCGCTATTTGGTGAAAAGTGGACTATGGTAGAAAACTGTTTTTGCAATCCTCATTGCCTAGTCTCTGACTAACCCTTCGGGGATAATAGCCGTGAATATATGCATGTTTGTATTATTTTTATGATATACGTAAATAAATAAATGTGATGAATAATTGAAAAGAATGAAACACTTTTAAGAATGAAAATACAGGGAGAGTATAGTGTTGTTCGTCTCGCATGTAGTTAATTATTGTAACTTGCGCGTCGATTGTTCTTATAGAGTGAGTTTTTTAAACAGTTCATTTAAAAAAGTTAATAATTATAAAGTTATTTCATAAAAACATTTGCTATAAACTCGCTTTTCCGTTCGTTTGATTTATTTTTTTATAAAAAAGTATGGTATTGTAGCAGCCAATAAAAATTACTATTTATTTACAAAATTAATATAAATAAAACATACCGTTCAAATATAATAAAATTTTAGGAATATATTTGTAACTAGCGGCCGCTTGCGGTTTCACCCGCGTGGTTCCCGTTCCCGTAAGAATATCGGGTTAAAAGTATTCTATGTGTTAATCCAGGTTATAAACTATTTGTATGCCGAATTTTATCGAAATCCATTTAGTAGTTTTACGTGAAACAGTAACAAACATCCATCCATACTTACAAACTTTCGCGTTTATAATATTAGTAGGATATAAAAAAATTCTGCCCTCTATGCTTTCCCATAACTTTTCATTAAAATCTCTTAGAGTCTCATCAATTAAATTAAATGTAAGCAAATTTCACTTTGTACATTACAAATAGCTTGTAAAGTTGTCAACTCATGTCTGTCTGTGGCCAACTAATTAGCAATAACCGCAACACAACTCATGATTTGATGAGCTGAATATCCTGTAGGCAGAACACATTTGCGGTGTATGTGAAAGGGCATGTAATGACCGTTTAATGAGTAACACAGTTATTAAAGCACACACATTATAATATAAATATTAATAGTTCAGTGGTTTTTTTCTTTAATTTCAAAAAGTTTACGCTAAAAAGCTGTGGCTTTGTGTACGTAACAATGAAACTAAAAAGGCAAGAACACGTCATTTTCAAAGCCATGCTAGCCATTCTGTATGATTAAAATTTTACAAAAATTCCCATTCCACCATTCTGGATTTGTATCCAACTCGTTTACCCTCACTGCAATACGACTCTGGAACGCCTTGCCCTTGCACATTAAAAAAGCTACCAGTAAAAATATGTTCAAGAGCACTTCGAACACTTCTTTAAATCTCTGCATTAATTTCTTAGTCTGACATTATATAGTATTTTTTTTATATATATTATTGTAAGTAAGTTTATATATTATTATCTATTTCTATATTTATTTATTGTTTTATAAGTATTATATCTTAATCATGTATTATATATATATATATATATATATATATATATTTGTCTACAAATAATTAGGTTTTTAGTCTAGTCTTTTTTTTTGCAAGCTTGTTTTTCTCTAGACACCCTTACTGGTCGACTGGCAGAGAATGCCTCAGGGCATTAAGTCCGCCTTTTGCTGTAATTTTGCAATAAAGAATAAATAAATAAATAAATAAATAAAAATAACCTAAATGATTATAAAATATTAAGTTCTTTATTGTTGAAATTTTGCATTTACAATGCTATATAGTTATAGGATAAAATGTTTACTAGAAAAAAATATTAAGTTATAATAGTTCGACTATTAAAGTAGTACCTACCTACATAAGTTAGTGAAAAGATAATTTCCAAAGCATTGAATTTGTAGAATATTATGAGAGCAAGCGAAGCAAAGGATTTGCTTTGCCGACCTCCGTGGTCGAGTAGTTAGCACGCCGGGTCTGGCGTCGCGCCATCTCTGAGGTCCCGGGTTCAATTCCCGGTCGGGTCAATTTAGAGATAAACTGTTTTTCTAAATTGATTTCGGGTCTGGGAGTTTTTCCTATGTTTATGTCTATTTATCCGTTATCTTACCATATTAACGAGTTTCAAAAGAATGCTTATCTTGGTCTAGATAATTGGTGTGAGCGTAAACCAATTTAATATTATTTTTTTAAAGGATGTGCGTCAGGATAGTAACAGATGGAAAGCTGTGGTCAAACTCAAACTCAAAACTCAATAAACTCAATTAATAAGTACTTACTTTGTATCGTCCAAAATTTTTAACCTACCACCCATTCAGTACGTCATTTTTTAACTGTGGCGAAGAACGGGCGCAAGAAACCACAGCACACAGAAGCAACGACATTTAAAAAAAAAAACATTTACAAAAAAGGTCTTTGCTCTTCTTTCGCGAAACGAGCTTGATGTGTTTTTATAATATACTAGCTGACCCGACAGACGTTGTCCTGTCTTACATTATGAATATATAAAAAAAAACATTTTTAATTTTTTCTTTCATAAGAACCTTCTCCTGACAATAACAAACAAAACAAAAAAACAATTAGCGTAATCGGTCCAGCCGTTTACGCGTGATGGCGTGACCGAGGGAAATAGGGATTAATTTTTTTATATATATATAAATTAAGATTATGTATGTACGCCCAAATACGCACTATTTTGTAAACTTGCGTTCAAAATTATACTAAGTTATAGTTATAGTTTTAAATGCTTACTTACTTACATTCATACAACTATTATCCCCGAAGGGTTAGTCAGGGACTAGGCAATAAGGACAGCAAAAGCAGTCCTCTACCATAGTCCTCTTTTCACCAACAAACGACTGCACATGTGCTCAGCGTGACAGGTGGTAAGCCCATCGCCGCTCTATGCTGTTGGATGTATGTGCAGTCTTTAGTCCGTTAGTCGCCTTTTACGACACCCAAGGGAAGAGAGGGGGTGGTACCTGTATTAATTCACCGCCACGCGACACGGTTGTACTAAGTTATAGTTATAGTTTTATATGCTTCATAACTATTATATCTTTAGTAAAATTTCAAACACTGAAAAAAGCAGCTTCAAATTAACCGAATGTTCAAATATTTTTAAAAATATTTCGTTTGCATCTCAGAGGTGAAAATTTCTAAGATTTGATGAAGCAATGTTGACTAAAAACATAAGCATCAAGCACTGACAAATTTCGACAGGTGAAAACCAGACCTCGGTAGCTAAGTGGTTAGTGGCAGCCGCCCGGAATGCGGAAAGTACGTGGTTCGATTCCCGCCTGAGATTGTCGTCTTTTTTTCAGTGTTTAAAATTTTCCTTAAATATATTTAAGCGTTAATGTTGGGTATTTGGTGTGGTCGGTGAATAAAACGTCGTGCGATTTCTAATTAAAAAGTGTTAATTTATTGGGAGCACACGCGGCTGTTACATGGCGGATTATCGAGAGAGCGACAGAGCAATAGTCATGACTTAATAAGAAGCTACGTTCGGATACATCATACATACATCTATTACATTTGTTGTATTAAACAGTTAATAAAACGCTAAAATATATAAAAAAAACATTAAAATTATAATTTTACTCTACAGTTCTGTTACAGTCTAAGTGCTATATAAGAATGATTGACACAAAAAGGCTGTTGAGTTTCCTAAGAAGTAAACGAATGAAAAAAAAGTATATCCTGTCCAGCGCAGACATCGAAAATGAGCCTATTCAAGTTATTTTTAAACGGGTCGCCGCAAAAAGCATGCACTAGTGTCGCGTAAAGCCATTATTATTGTTATTATCAGTATCAACACGGTTTAGTATAAAAGGGAGCAAGAGCTACAAGATAAGTTAGTCTCCGTGCAACTTACACGTTACACTTGGGATATCTATCATACTGTTTAAATAAATACAGGCGGTTTGCGTAAATTGAAAATGATTGAAAAGAAGGCACCCGCTTTCACAGATCTCAGCGAGTTCGCGAGTTTAAGTGTAAGTTATCGAAACGTTTAATGCTGTTTTGGTCTGGATCTAGGGATTTCTAGGGACTTCGAAGGGTTTGTATCATAGAAGGGGTACAAAACTGTACTCGGTTTGGTTATTGGTAAGGTTTGTTTTAAGTCTGCCTGGTTTACATTCAGTTCCTTGGTCTATACATTTTCGGTCTTGTTGTCTCTTACCATCAGGTGAGACAAAGACAAAAATCATACGATAGGTAGACAAGCTTTTGATTTTGATCGGAAAACCTAAACAACTCTTTTTATTACTGATCCGCCGGATGGGTGACCAATCTTAATAATTAGCAATTTTTAATAGTATGAGGTGAATCAATTTAATTTTCAAAATTTCATATTGATACTCGTGTTTTCAAACGATAATAATATTATTTATGAAAAGTAATCAAAGAGATTTTTAAATTGTTAATTTTATAAGAGTAAAAGAGCTGTTTTTAAACAGTATTTTTAGATCTGCAAGTGTACAAAAATAAAATAAAAAACTTAAAAAAATAAGTAAAAAAATATATTAAATTTTTTTATCTTTTTACAGGCGGGTGGGAAAGTAGCTTTCGCTACTGACGACTTCTTCGCGCCATGCGAAAATATGCTGTTGGACACAGAACCAATCTTCTTAACGGACAAATACACCGAGTTCGGGAAGTGGATGGACGGCTGGGAGACCAGACGCAAGAGGATAACTGGGCATGACTGGTGTATACTGAAGCTCGCTACCAAATGCGTTGTTAGAGGTAGGTCCTTTACATACATAATAATCATGACTATTTATCCCCGAAGGGTTAGTCAGAGACTAGACAATGAGGATCACAAAAGCAGTCCTCTACCATAGTCAACTTTTCACCAAATAACGACTATAGGATCATATATTTTTAATAAAGTATAGTGATTCTAGTAGAGACTCGCTATAGTCGATTTAGAAAATTAGGTAAAGGATTATGACAATATTTTCTTTTTTATAGGATTGTTGGTCGACACAGCTTTCTTCACGGGAAACTATGCACCCAAATACTCCATTCAAGCAGCTTGTTTGACATTTGAAGGTAAGTTCTAAGATAAACTTAGCTAAAAGAGCATAATACTAATACAAAATTTACAAAATAATATTTTGCATTGACGATGCTATATTGACATCGAGATGAATTGTCATAATTAAACTAGAGAGAAAATAACAATCGCTCGTTTTGCGAAAGGTCATGAGTTCATGTGCTACCTATTTGAACCTTTTTTATAGTAATAATAATGGTATAATTAAAAAATCTTTTATCATTTTTAAAGCATTAAGATTTTAACAGAACTGTTTGAATAAAATTCTTAGCAATATTCATATATCTTATTTTCTTATTTTTAAATATCGTATTTTTCACAAATAACGTTGAAGAGTGCCTTTAGCAGTTCGAAACATTTTAAACCCCAGCTTTCAGTTTGCTTACATGTTAAACTGGACAAACTCGACCGGAGAGAATCAAATTCCCATCGAGCCATTTATTCACACAAACAGCCCCCCCGAGCAAAGCAGATAAGCATACTAATAAATTTCAATTTCTAAAACTAACAGAGGAAGCGCTGATGCCGGAGAGAGATACAAAAATGGGCTCAGCTTGCAGCCGATGCGAGCTTGTCCAGATCGAACGCCTTAAGTCTGACAAATGGGAAGAGATAGTGCCTGTTACAGCGTTGCGACCGGGATATGAAGAGACCAGGCTCAACTTCCAAAAGGTGGGTAATCTTAAAACGCAATTATGGTGACAGTTTATACTTGTATTTTGAGCGAGGAACTTGTGGATATAGATAATATTATAATAGTGTATTTGCAGTACCTATTAATAGGATGTTACGGCAATAATTTGGCAACTATTTAAAATATAAACTACGTTTTTAAGCTTATTTCAATTCCTTTTCAATTAGGTATTTTTATTAGATATTTATTTAAGCACCCATCGTTAAAAAGTGTATAATAAGGATTTAGTCTTCAGATACAACATAGAAAAGAATCATTTTCTAGAGTTGTATCTCCCTCTTACTGCTCCCACAGAAAATCAGTGTCACGGCAAATCAATGTCACGACATAAAGCAGAGTGGAGACAATTTCAGTTGATATGTAGTTAAAACATGGATAAATATTTAACGTGTCATAAGCTCCAAAAAAATATGTTTTCACTTTTCTTTCCCTTTGTGGCGTCATGTATCTACGTGTTAACGGGTGTGAGAGGTGACAGACACAAATGTGTTGTCTTATAAGGGTTCAGCCAGTTTCCCTAGTTAGGTATGACCCAAACCTTTTTCTATTAAATCTAAAAATTTTGTTCGACAGTTCCTTTGAATTTCTTTTGTTCTTTATTGTTACAAGCGACATCCAATGCTACGATGTTTGTGTTGTTATCAGTGCAAATGAAACTAATGACTTGTTATTATTTATTTTGTTGTTTCTCTTGGGATAATTTAGTTTAATTATAGGAAGCAACGTAATAAACGACAATGTCAAAGTGCATTTCCGATTTTTTGTTCTAAATTAAGGACTCATTTAAATACATAATACTGATTGGAATAAAACTTTCATCAGTAATAACACCTTTAGGGATGATTTATATTAGAGCGGGACGTGCACGGAGCGTGCCCCGTCCGGGCCGTTAGGGCCCAGACGGGACACGGATCATGCACGGTGTAATATGAACTGCTTCATACAAAATGTATGCAACGTCTCAAATCAGTGGTGCCGTCCAGGCCCCGTGCGGGCCCGGATGGGGCACGCTCCGTGCACGTCCCGCTCTAATATAAATCTTCCCTTATACTGCATACCTATCAATTGGAATAACTAATGATAGGTGAGAGGAGCATTGATAAATCAATTCATGCTTGCGATCCTTTTCATTAATTAAAAACATGAAAAGCATCAAGTGCAGCATTACTCGTCTGTGAGATAGTAACTTAACGATGTTTGAAATATTGTTCATAGCATTTTTAGTTCATTGCATTTAATTACCAGTCTCGGTGTTGGTTTAATAGTAAATATCGAACTCTGACGATCAAACTGTGTCGAACATATAAAATAGAATATTAATTATTGTAGTTTCCTAGTTTAGAACCATTATGAGATAATGATGCTTCCAATATAATGACAGCAATATTCTTACTATTTGCACACAGGTTGTCAGCGATGAAGCGTGGACACATATCCGCATCAACATATATCCTGATGGAGGGATAGCCAGGTTCAGGGTTTTCGGAGAAGCCCGCCCGGAGCCACCACCACAAGACGTCGAAGTAGACTTGGTCTCCCTATTGAGTGGTGCCACATGTCAAGGTAAGCTTTTGAAATATAACTTTTACATAACTTTTTCTTGTAAAAAATTAGGGTATTCGAGACTCTGCTACTCTCTCCCCGACCAGTTACAAAGAGATATACCAGCTGGGAAATAGGAAATATGTACTTAAAACTCCGGAATCACGAATGGCAAACATCGAGTTTAAGGAGTACAGGACCTCTGTGCAGCATAGTGGTCCATTAGGTTTCGAACCCAGAAATCCCAGTGCGGAGACATTATTGTATTTGTTTTGATAGATGGTAGGCTATTTCCATGTCAATGAAATTTAAGCTAATGAAATTATTTATCACACCAGAGAACTATCAATGACTGTAGACGCCAAAAAGGGTCTCATTCGTTTTAATTATATAAGATCCCTTTGAAACAAATATTGCCTATAGACTGTGGAGATTCCTCATTTTGTTTGTGACTAGATTACGGCTATGACCGCTTACTTAAAATTTGATTTGAGAAAAATCTGTCTTTTTTATAGGTTATTGTTTTAAAAGTTTTGTTAACCTCGTTAGAAACCTTTTACGCTTGAGTTATGCAGGTGTTTACTTCAGTAACTGTCTCTAACGGAGCTATTAGGGATTGAATTACGTTTTTACGAATATCTATTCGTTTGGTTCCACCGCTGTAGTTTGAGTACTCATCTCGCCTGTCACTCACCAGGCGAGATGAGTACTCAAACTCTTTACATGTAGACCACTAGAAAAATGTAAAAAAACTTTAAAATTTTCTGTAATATTGCTTCAGGTTACTCCAACGCTCACTACGGTCATCCCCGCAATATGATCAAGCCCTGCAACAGTCTGTCCATGGCGGACGGATGGGAGACGGCTCGAAGGCTGGACAGGCCAGATGTCTTAGAAGCCAATGACGATGGGACGTTAAAGGTTCCAGGTAAATTAATTTCTTTCTTTTCATGACTATACTTCCTGGCATGATTAATTACAAATAGTTCATTCAAATTTTGATATCCTATCGTTGTTAATTACAAAGAGTTTGAATACTTAAAATAAATAAAACACTTTTCAATACCTATAATGTAAAAGGAGTATTTTTATATTTTCTAATTATGAACTAAAATAGAATTGCTGGCAACTCACCCGAAATAAGTCTCATTAACCTTAACAGAATAAAATCTTCCTACGTATGTTGATTCACGCTTTTGTTTTTTTAGGTCAGGAATGGGCAATATTCAAGCTCGGCTTTCCCGGGAGGATCCAAAGGATTTGCGTGGACACAGCCCATTTCAAGGGCAACTTCCCCGACTCCGTCAAAATCGAGGGCACGTACTTAGGGTGCGCGGACTGGTGCCCAGAATCGAAATACACGTGGACTGATATTTTGAAACCCAGTAAGGTAATAAACGACTTGTGTACAAATTTTTTTGGAGCTTTACCTGATTTTACAAAAGTATTGACAAAATGCCAAATAAAAACTGTCGTGTGGCTAATGCGACGTACGATAATCATATCATAAAAACACCTCTGATACATAATACGCTTGTGAGGTTCCATACTTATTAAAACCTTTTTTAAAGGTTTCACTTCTCTCTTTTTTTTATGTTTTTATACTTTTTACAGTTATCTGCACACAGGGAGCATTGGTTCGACTGCGATTCTGACGTGATAACACACATCAGAGTAACAATGGCCCCCGACGGTGGAATCAGCAGAATAAGAACCTTCGGATATATCGAGTCCAGGCTTACGTAATTCTAGACTCCTCCTAAGATTAAGTTTATAATCGCAGAAACTTTTGTATGCTTCAGGAAATTGACGGCTCACGAAAATAACAAATTAAAAATGTACCTGTGATAGGAAATAAAATTGTATGAAGGAGAGATCTTATTATGTTAAGATAGGATTAACATTTCGAAAGTATTATTAATTAATAAATTTTTTTTTGATCTATGCCTGCTATTTTTATTTCGACTATTAATCATTGAAACATATGATAATAAAAAGCTAAATATATATATATATATATATATATAAATATATATATATAATGGTAGACGATAACATTTTATTAATTTAGACTACATACCTATATACCTAATTACAAAACTGACTTCAAAACTGCAGCGAAAAGTAATAGTTTTTTACTATAAAACTTCAATACTGTTATATTCTCATCTGCGTACAATATCCGGGGCTAAAGTTTGTCACATGTACAGTCACCAGCATTAAGATGTGACTATCGACGGCCTGCAAAAATGTCTGATCATTGGCTTATATATATATAGGCATATTTATGCCTTCCACCAATGATCAGATATTTTTGCAAATCACTTCTTAATGCTGGTGACTGTACCTACAGTTGTGGAAGTTCCCGTAGACCACTTTTCGGTGATATTCGCTTGCGCTCAGGGCTTGAAATACGGGTATTTTCAATTACCGGTACCTTTGACTTAAATAAAGTACCGGTATCGATTTGATACCGGTATTCACAATACAGTTTAACCAATGAGTACCGGTAAGTAGGATTGTAGTAGTACCGGTATTATACAGCTATAGATACCAATTAACCTAATTCATTAGTGCGAACGAGAGATACCGAGTAGATAAATAAGTGGCGCTTGGATTGGCTAACTGCACTGCATTTCGCACAGCTGCAGCTCTATAGAGGCCGCAGGAAGTGCACAGAGTGCACTGCAAATCACGTGACAAACAGATTGGCAACGTCGCAGATAGATACTGGTACTTTTGAGGTACTATCACTCATGGAAGAATCGGTATCCATGAACCGAAATGGAAAATACCGGTACCTACCGCGATAATACCTGTATTTTTGGTACCGTTCCAAGCCCTACTTGCGCTATATTCCGACTGCGCGTGCGTACAGTAGCGATAGCGTGCGTGTAGATAATGTAAGTACAAGCTAATATCGCTGTACACTGTACAATCTACCCACCTACGAGTACGTAATCTCTTTCTTTTTTATTTTTTTTTATTTAGGCCGAAAAACAATTACACAATTGGTACATTTATAAAAGTAAATACATCAAGTAGGGTTAATTGTGCAACCAGCAACATTGTTCACAACAGAGGTAATTATAAAATGTTTGTGATAGGCACCAGTACACTACACTACAACACACATGGGAAAACATGACTTAACAAATATAACAAAACAAATAAAACATGTTCCTTAGGACATAAATGTAGCAAAGTGCCAAAAATTAAACATGTAGTAAAATTAAACATGTAGAAAAAGTCAAGGATCTTATTTTTTAATTACCTACTTAGTTACTTGTGAGAGAGAATTTGTAAAATCTTCTTACCGTTATCCTCTGCATTATAGTTTTAAATGCAAAGCTGATAGTAAATAATATAATATACCTACTATTCATTGTCCATTATGTTCAATACTCAACCGTACATACATACATTATAATCACGACCATTATCCCCGAAGGGTAAGTCAGAGACCAGGCAATGAGGACCGCAGTCCTCTGCTTCTCACCAAATCTTTTCCTCAAATAGCGACTGCACATGTGCTCAGCGTGACAGGTGGTGAGCTCATCGCCGCTCTATTCAGTTGGATGTATGTGCAGTCTTTAGTCCGTAAGTCGCCTTTTACGACACCCAAGGGAAGAGAGGGGGTGGTAGTATTCTTAAACACCATATAATTACAATGTAACACAAATAATGCATTTAGTAACTTTAAGATACATTTAAACTTGTTGATATGATTATTATAGAACAGAGTAAACCTGTTGCTCAAGTCATGAAACAGTTTTCAAATCAAATCAAATCGAGAACAATATAATGTACCTACCTATCTCATTGGGTGTCGGATCCGGGACCCTTGGATCTGAGATCGGTGGTCTAACCACTAAGGTACTAGACGTCAGTGGCAGTCCAAGTATTTACTTACTTTTCACATTAGCTTTTTTATTTTATTTTGTTTTGTTTTATTTATAAGATTAAGTCAGAAACTTTGTATGAGCCTGATCCTGGGTACGAGTATGAGCACTTGTTTTCAACTGGACATGTCTTTTCTTATAATCCTGTCAGGTCATACTTTATAAAAAAATTGCTGTTCTCTTTACTTTACTGGCAACTTGTCCGTCCAGTGGCAGAAAGCAACATAAAAATGGCGAAACAAACCAAAACAACATAAACTATACTGACGTCATTTGTATTTTTTTAATAATTCTCTAGCAAAAATACTAACTAGAACTGAATAGGTACCTATGATCTAAAACTTTTCGTGCGCGTTATAATTGTCTTTGTTAAACTTTCCAGACCACAATATAATTACAACTTGCCCAAATTGCAACTGAGTGAGATAAGTCAATTTCGTTAATAAAACAAACTTCAGATGCGCTTGCTTCTCAACAGCTCATAACTGTGTAGAATGTAGACGCATTGTTTAAGTTCTGCACAAAGGCTTTTGTAGTATTTGTATATTATCCCCGAAGGGTTAGTCAGAGACAAGGCAACGAGGACGGCAAAAGTAGTCCTCTGCCATAGTCTACTTTTCACCAAATAGCGACTGCACATGTGCTCAGCGTGACAGGGGTGAGCCCAACGCCGCTTTATGCGGTTGCATGTGTGTGCAGCCTTTAGTCCGTTAGTCGCTCTTTGCGACACCCAAGGGAAGAGAGGGGTAGTATTTACAGACCGATTAGTATGTCGTGCCTTCCACACTCCTGCGTTTCGAGGTAGCTTTCGATACCTTCTACAAAGTGTTGGAACCTATTAGAAATAGGTTTTCAGTTTATACTTTCAAATTAAAACTAAAGAGATACTTATTGGACCTACAAAAGTTAGACCTCCTCTACGAGTAATACTCAAAAGTATAAACAATGTTAACATTAATGTTGCCGTTGCTGTGACTGAAATGTTTGTTTAAAATAGAATATTTTTTGTTATTCTTATCGCCAGTGCATATTGTCTTTGATTATTGTAAAATATAGGCATCCGCAGAAAACCAGTTTCGGTACACGTCTTCGTGTCACGGCTTAAGCTGAGCGAAGACCTTTTTGGTACAAAATGTGTTCTATTGTTAGTTAAGGTATTTTGTTGTGTATTGTTTTTTTTGTATCAAATAAAAAATTTTCTATTCTATTCTATTCTTTCACCGCTACGCGACATGGTTAAGGCTTTTGTATCTCATAACACAGACACTTGCACTTTGCCGATGGCAGAATCGATTCCACGCCGCGAATAAGGTGTGCCTGAACGTACACAGACAGAGTGATGTAACGTGACAACAGATCGATTCGGTGTATTCCCAACGGCCCCGTTAAAGTGGACCCGTGTTAGACAGACTTTGGGAAATTTATTTCCAGATTTCTCTCTTCAGTTTCTCAGTTTCGCATGAATCGCCCAACTAAAACTCCTTGTTAATACGCCAATAAAGACTCTCATCAAAAATTTGTTACAACATAAACTGAATTTCCAAAAGGGTTCATTACGTAGATTGACATTATGAACACATAAAAAATCAAGTAAATGTAGTAATGCGACCTAATGTGTGCTGACTTTCCTCCGAACTTCCTGTAATGAAGAGGCACTCTAAGAAGGAGAAATATATGCGATGGTAGTCGTACGTGCCAAGGGTTACACAGGGAAGAAAATTCCCAGAAGTTGCGTGACGGGACAACTAAGCGGGACTGGTTGGGAATGCACCATCGATTTGCCTATCACACTCACGAACATCAGCATGATATTAATATTCTTTACTCTACATGACACGGTAATGGCTTGAATCAATGGTTTTATTTTGCAAACAATTGGCCACGAGCCATCTTAATACGAATGTATTTGTATAAATTAAAATCAATATATGTTCACGCATTACTTTAGAACAGCTAAAAATTTAAGAAAGCAAACGCAGCATATTTCCTTGACTAACTAGTAAACTGATTTCTATGTTTCCATTTTTGCAGAAAATTATTACCTATAGCTAGTAGAGCTGTATAGTGGCATTTGAACAGAAGGAGTACATGTGCAGTTGAGGAGTGATTTTCCAAAAGGACTTATTTCCATGATAAGCAAAATTTCAGTAATAGAGAAAAACCAGTAGAGCCTGTATTACAGTGAGTTATGATTTTTATTTATTTCCTGTGTCATAGTATATATCTAATCCTGATACATTTAAAGTTTGTATTCTAATAGTATTAGCTAAAAAAAACATTTTAGCCCTTTTGGTGTAAACTTTTGAAAAAGCCCATTTGTTATGAAACCTTTTGGAAATAAGCCTATTTGTTATGAAAATTATGGAAATAAGGTCCTTTGTAGTAAAATCTCTTAATAACTTTATCTAAATTAAACCATATAAATAAAAGATACAGAAAATGAAATTTATTAGTAGGTACTTACCCATTTAATACAAAAAAAGTTTCGACATAAGGGTTCGATAGAACGATATTCGTGGTTAAAGAGATTTAAAGATTTGTATCGAAACTTAGTTTTCTCACTTTTGTGGCAGCAAGGAGTTCTATAATTTAATTCCAAGGGATTCATAATGCTTGTACCTACCTAAAAAGATAAGACAATCATAATTAGCAAAAATATATCATTAGAGTCATAATAACGAAACACACTGTATTAAAACAAAGACTTAACTTCTTGATTACTTACTCTTTCCTCGGTCTTGAATTTTGTTTTTTTTCTTTTACCACTATTTATTTCACGGACAGTCTTTTCAGCCATTTTGCTATCAAAATAATATCGAAAATAATTGTGAAAAGTGTAACTAGAAATCTATTTAGCATCTACGAAAACTTTATTGCGGTTGGCGGTTGGTATGTTTTCACCTCAGCATAATAAAGGAACAGCGTATTCTTACTTTCCTATTGTTGGTTGCACAGAAACGCTTCGAGATCACGCCGAAGGCGCTCAAATAAAGATTTTTCTATTCTATTCTATTTTATATATTCATGTTCTAGTTATTATTCTATGCAGTGTATAGCTAACTAAAAAAACATAAAATGATCAAAAAAGTGCGTCCCTAACCATAACCGACACGGTAAGTCGAAATCCTTTAATTATGTGGAAATTATGTCCTATTTGTTATAAAATAATAAAGATTTATTAAGCGACTATAGGAAATGCGTCTTTTTGTTTCAAACTCTAAAAGCGTCTAAGCATAACAAAGAACTCAGATGGAAATGTGTCGTCTTGACCGAAATTGTGATTTTTAATCTTATATTTCCGAAGGAAATGTACATGCACCTTTTGTAATGGATTCTAACCTCGAGAATAGCCTTTTAACATGACTTTGACGATGGCATTCATATTTTTCTTCCGGGGCTAAAGTGGAAATAAGTTCTTTTGAAAAATCACTCCTCAGTTGTTATTTGCTGAAACGTGAAATGAGAAGCTCCATGGCGCAGCGGCTAGAGCGTTCGATTTGCGATCTTGCCCGCTAAGCAACTTTCGCAATGCCCGGTCGCCTGATGGGTGACCAATAAAAAACATCTCGAGCTCCTCCGTGCTTCGGAAGGCACGTTAAGCCGTTGGTCCCTGTTGTTGTCGTAAGATGGCAGTCGTTAAGATCCACCAACCCGCATTGGGCCAGCGTGGTGGATTACGGCCCAATATCCCCACGTGCTATTGTCCACGTGGGAGGCCTGTGCCCAGCAGTGGGACGTTTATAGGATGATAATTAACTGTGGCAAAGGACTGATTTTGCGGTCCTCATTGCCTAGCCTCTAACTAACCCTCAAGGTAGATTAGTCGCGAGTGTATATATGTAAGAGAAACTCGAGATAATTGAAATTTGTTTATACCTACTTCACAACGGAGAAGCGCTTGGCTCTCATCTTACCAGATAATATTATTATGGCTATGAACTATTGATAACAGCCAAGACCTGTTTGAGTGGTAGAGCCACGCTGCGTTGCAGCACGCATTGGGCCGGCTCGCCCGGGGTAATACCACCCCTCTCACGAATATCCGGCGTGAAATAATGGCACTTGGTGCTGTTGTGTTTCGTCCGGCCAGTGAGGGTTCCGGAGGCCCTTCCCCCCCCCCGCCCTCTCTCACAATTACTATTCCTTCCTTAACCCTATTCCTTTCTTAAAGGACGGCAACGCTCCTGCGATTCCTCTGGTTTTGCGGGTGTCCATGGGCGGCGGTGATTACTCTCCATCAGGTGACCCGCCTGCTCGTTTGCCTCCTTCTTGTATAAAAAAAACATTTGTATTTTGAGAAAAGAGAGATTATATGAGACATATCTTAAGATTCCGTATGGATTGTGCTTCCTTCTCTTTCCTCAACGTCACATTAGGCGAGATGAAAAACTAGCGCTTCTCCGTTGCAGAATGCAACAAAAACGTTTTAACTTTCAACAAACTTCACGAAACACTAACAGGCCAATTAAAGTTTAAAAAGCTATCACACCCAATGGCCTTGTGAGCGGAGGTATCGAGATAGCCGACCGTATAATGCAACAGTATGTAGGCACGTGTCAACAAAGTGCTGATTACACCGACCCCCGAACCGCAGATAGCGTGCACCGGTCGCTTCCCGGCTCCAACCGGTTACGGACCGATCGTTACGAATCATAGAAACTTCCATTCGTAATTATCGCGCAGTTCCCATTTGGTCGCTGCTCATTAGTTATTCGGTGTCTCTAAATAGTAATAGTACCTAAATCGTGTAGTTAAATAGGTACTATAGTACATTAATAAACGACCTCCGTGGTCAAGTGGTTAGGCTGGTCTGGCGTCGCGCCATATCTGAGGTCCCGGGTTCAATTCCCGGTCGGATCAATTTAGAGAAAAACTGTTTCTCTAAATTGATTGATGTACTTATATTTATTCGTTATCTTACAATTTTAACGTGTTTCAAAAGAATACTTATATTGGTCTAGATAATTGGTGTGATCGTAAACAAATTTAATTTTGATTAATTTTAATATGTTCATTTTGGTAAAGCGTAGAACTAATGGTGTTTATTACCATTGCAAATACAACCTAGAAGGTCTTATAAACAATTGTTTAAATAAAGTAGAATCGCACCTGGCAGAAATAGGACTTTCATTGAACTTTGATAAAACAAAGATACCAGAGAGCGGAACTACCTCTTAGAATATCCCGACAGCGACCGACGAGCGACAGATCGAGGAAGTTAAATCTTTTAAACTGCTTGGACTTACCATGGACTCGAATCTGTCATGGAAGCAACACGTAGAGTCTGTGGTTAATAAGCTTAGTAGTTTTACATACGCATTGCGTGAACTACGTAAAAGCACGAACGAGGATTGCGCTCTCACCGCTTACCACAGCCATGCCGCCGCCTAGATACGATACGGCATCATCTTTTGGGGCAACTCGACTGATGTACATGCAGTATCAGTCGCACAAAAAATGATCTCTCAGAATAATAACATTAACAGCACCAAGAGTCTCGTGTAGAATGCTATTTGCAAAATTGAATATACTGACCGTTACATGCGTGTATATTTATGAATAGTGCCGATTTGTGAGAGTACACAGTAAATATTTTCAACGCATCGGTGACATGTCGAAACGTTATGCATCGCGGCGCGAAAATGATCTTGTCCTACCCACACCGCATCTCACTCTGTTTATAAGCGGCGCTTACTATATGGCTGTTATCATCTACAACCACTTGCCTAACTCCATAAAGGCCCTCCATGGTAGAGAGTATGAGTGTGAACTAAATAAGTTTTTAAAAAGAAATACCTTTTATAGCTTAAAAGAATACTTTAATAAAAGTTATTAATTTTAAGTTGATGTTTATTTTTTTATAAATAAAATGTTTATTTAATTTAATTGTTATGATTATAATTTTTTTATGTATTTTTTTAAGTAATTGAATATTGTTTGTGTTTGCAATACCCTAACTGGGTCATGTACTTTACCTAAGACATCACTTTGTAACATCTTTTATATTTTTGTACATGATAGCAACATATGAATAAATGAATAAATAAAAAAATAGTGATACGTTTCTGTAAGGTTAATATTATTAGGTATGCCATGATTTGTTTCTAAAAATAAACATTAAACTGCTTGTTTTAGGTCATTCCATAACATGAGAAATTAGTAAACTTGCAAATTGAACCTACCTTAATATCCCAATACGAATAGGTGAGTTTTTTTAAGGCATAAACCGGGACCAAGAAATTAACGTGCCTTCCCTATGTACGGATAAGCTTAAGATATTTTAATTTGGCGACCTGACATAGCGAACGTAACTTAATTTTGGGGTCGCAACTGGAACACAAA
The DNA here is from genome assembly GCA_963921215.1 of Scoparia ambigualis. NCBI lineage: Eukaryota > Metazoa > Arthropoda > Insecta > Lepidoptera > Crambidae > Scoparia > Scoparia ambigualis. Next base: position 6,812,198 of record OY992511.1, on the reverse strand, counting down.
AGCGGCACGACAATGAACTCATGATTTTGTTACTCTTAATAAATAATAATAGTAACAAAATATCTGTTAAAACTGAAACAGAATATAATGCCAATGAGACACCTCAAAACACATTCTGATAGGTGCCAAGTTTGGAAAGCAGAGCTAGTTAGTGAGTTTGTTTTTGAACACATGCGTAACGCAAATAACTTTCTAATGGATCGCATTAGTTTATTAGAACGTCTAATTATAATTAACAATATTAACTTATCAAAGTACTACACGTGTATTCAACAGATTTGCGCTGTGAAAACATAGTTAACTAATTTGTTTTAGTTCCAAAACACATTATGTTTGAATTGGAGAGACGCGCTCAGAACTGTATCTACTCATCTACCTACCGGCAACTAAATGTCAATAGTTCAGCGTTCAGTTCTGCTTTACAATGTGAATTAATTCTCTTTGCTGAAGGTTATATCAACAATGCTAAAAATACTGAAACAGTCAACGCGTACACTACTTATGATGTTAACCAATATCATATAGATCCTGTAGATCAGTTCATATTATGAACTGATCTACAGGCGTGTGGTACTCAATGGAATCATAAATCATAAATCATTTATTTGCCGAATATCATGTACACAACATTGAGATGTAAGACAATGATTTAAAGTATCAACAATATTCTGCCATAAGTATGTAGGCATGCAAATATCCATAATTGTAACTACATCGATTGACTTTTTGTCTGAAATTAATTATTAATGTTACCTAGTATCTTTGCAATTTATACAAACAATACAATTAAATTGCAATTCATTTAAATGTCATAATTATTAAAAATTAATATTATTGCAAATTACGAGAAACAATACAATTAAATTACAATACATTCTAATGTCATAATTATTAAAAATCAATATTATTGCAAATTACGAGAAACAATACAATCAAATTACAATATATTTAAATGTCATAATTATTAAAGATTAATATTATTGCAAATTAAAAGTTAATGATAATGTCAAAATGTCTGTACAATTTATACAAACAATACAATTAAATTATAATTCATTAAAATGTCACAATTATTAAAAATCAATATTATTTATGATAATGTCAATGATAATTAAAAGCAAGATGTTACATTATTTCCAAATATTCCTTGACGGAGTAGAAATTGTGCTTTAGGAGCCATTGTAATAAACTATTTTTAAATCTATTTCTTTCTAACGGGAGATTCATCATGTCTAACGGTAATTTATTAAATATTTTTATGGCCATGTAAAATACGTTTTTCTGGAATAAGGCTAAATTACATTTAGGTATAGCCAATTTATTTTTTCTTGAATCCCGTAAATTTATTTTGATGTCTTTATTTTTCACAAAATATTCTGGGTATTTCTTAACCAATAGACACATTTCTAGTATGTACATACAGGGTAGAGGGAGTATTTTATGTTTTGTAAATAGGGGTTTACATGAATCTGTTTGTTTGATTCCACAAATCGCACGAATGCATTTTTTCTGAGCTCTAAATACCCTTTCGATGTCAACGCTATTACCCCACATTACCACACCGTAACGCAGCAGAGAAGATACGTATCCGTGGTACGCTTGAAGGGCTACTTGAAATGACGCAATATTTTTGACTCTATATAGTGCAAATACAAACCTATTTATTTTTGCGCACAAGATGTCTATGTGTGCTTTCCAATTGCAATTTTCGTCCAAAGTTATACCTAAAAATACTGTGCTATTTACGATGTCAATTTTATTATTATTGTATTGTATGTCAATATTATGTTTTTTCGCTTTATATGTATGAAATTGTATTGCTTTAGTCTTAGATATATTAATTTTCAGGTTATTTTTATTTAACCATTCAATTACATCAGAGAGGCTATTATTAATGTCATTTCTAATTATGTCAATATTTTTATTTTGAAACAATAGTGTACAGTCATCAGCAAATAAGAAGCAATCATTGCTAGTCACATCTGGGAGGTCATTAACATATAAAAGAAACAGCAGTGGTCCCAAGATACTGCCTTGAAGCACTCCATTGCTTATTTGACGATATTTAGATCGGACATATTCTTTGGTTTTATTAACTGTTTGCGTTATTACGGCACACTGCTGTCTATTCGCTAGGTAACTGGCGAACCATTGATTTGCTATTCCTCTAATACCGTAATCATGGAGCTTCTGTAGAAGTACGTCATGGCTTACACAGTCAAAAGCTTTAGACATATCTAGAAATAGTGCTACAGTTGGTATTTTATCATTAATTGATTCTGTGATTTTTTTGAGTAATGAGAAACATGCTAATGAAGTGGATTTACCCTCCTGAAAACCGAATTGTTGCTTGTTTATAATATTGTGTTTGTTAATAAAGTCATGTAGTCGTATGGCGATAACTTTTTCAAAAATCTTTGATATGATTGGTATTAATGCGATGTGTCTGTAATTTCCCATATCGCTTTCATCTCCTTTCTTAAATAAAGGTTTAACTACAGTTAATTTTAATTTTGCTGGAAAAGTACCATTTTCCATAGAAAGGTTTATTATGTAGGCTAAAGGAATACTGATCACTGGAGAACATAATTTAATAATATCAGTACTAATTTCGTCATAACCTACTGATATTGTGTTTTTTAAGTTCATAATTATTTTTTGTATTTCATTTTTATTTGTTGGGTACAAAAATATGCTATTATTTATTTGTTTTTTATTTGTATTTACTAATCTATTTCTTGTATTCTGGGCTATTTCAATAAAATAGTCATTAAATAATTTAGATATGTCGTTCTTATTATAAATAATGTCGTTTTTATGTCTTATTAATTTTATTTCATTGCATGTTGGATTTTCGTTAATGTTATTATTAATTATTCTCCAGGACGCCTTACATTTGTTTTTTGCGTTAAGTATGTACTTAGAATTGTTGGTTTTTTGTGCAGCATTTATACATATCTGTAATAACTTTGTGTATTTTATATATTTCTTTTTATTTTCATCTTTCTTTATTTTATGTGAGTGTATATAATTATAATATAGTTTACGTTTTTTCACACAGCTTTTTTTTAGACCTTTGGTAAGCCATTTCAGTTTCTTAAAATTATGATCTTTTCTTACTTTAATAATAGGGAAGCAAAGATTATAAAGAAGGGAAAGACTGTCATGAAAAGTGTTAAACACTTCATCAGTGTTTGTTTGTTCTAATACTTCATTAAATGTCAGGGAGTTGATATGTCCGATAAATTTTGCCTTATTTTCAACGTGGTAATCTCTTTGTAGTTCATACCAGTATATTTTTTTACTATAGTTTTCTATATGGGCAGATAAAACTTGGCATTTAGTATGGTCAGATAATGATAACTCTTTTGTAAATCCATTTGCTTCGTCTAAATTGGTAGCTATCAAGTCTAAACAGGCGTTTTTTCTAGTTGGTGTTTTTATTAGTATATCTAGATTATAGTTCTGGAGGATACCGATTAAAGTTTGAGTATTTTTGTTTATTTTTAGGATATCAATGTTCCAGTCCCCACAGATTATGATTTTTCTTGGTTTTTTGTTGATTTTGCTTAAAAGTTGTTCTAATTTATCGAAAAATACAGATATATTTGAAGATGGGGTTCTGTATACACAAATTACGAATAAATTTATACCTTTTATAATTATACCGCAACATTCAAAATTGTTTTTTTCAGACAGTGTATCTGCTAATTGTAGCTTTATGCAGTTAATATGATTGGCTACCAAAATACAAGTACCCCCTCTTTTTTCATAGTCGCGTGACCATGAAGATCCCATTTTATAATTAGTCACTATTAAGTTTTTTTCATGTCCCCTTTTGATAAAAGTTTCTGAGAAACAGATTATGTCCATGGATTTGCAGCTTTTTTTAAAATTGTTGAGGGCAATTTCTAATTCATCCTTTTTTTTTAGAATACTGCAAATGTTTTGATGAAAGCAAAAGAAATTATGTTTTTTGGTTTTCACGAAAAAAAGTGTTTTTGTTGGTTACTGTTGGAAGATGATTATTTTTAAAGTAGTACGGAATTGTTCCCTTTTTTTGGTTTTGTGAACGCGGTTCTGGTGTGTTTACGTCACGGGACTTGGTAATTTGTAACATTATTTTATTTTCTTGTTTTTTAAAATAATATGGAATTGTTCCTTTTTTTTGTTTTACCACATCGATATTCATTTTACTTATATTTTTTTCTGAGATGCATTGTTTTAGATTTTTCATAGATTTTTTATAGTAATCAATAGTATCAAATTCTAATTTTATTTTATAGCTTATATCTTTTAATGACACTTTTTGCTTGATTTGGTTTAATGATATAAATTTACAATTATTGTAGTTTCTGCTTATTAATTTAAGTTGATTATTGAGTGCGTTTGTATTTAAATAATTGGTTTCTATTGCTTGAATTAATAGTATTTGTGTGTTTTTGCATTTAGCCAAAAATACAGATAAATCGCAAAATAATTTAGTGGGTATTCTATCATTTGCACCAATTAATAGAATCAAAAAGTCGTCACTAGTTAATGTCTCATGTAATTCAGTATTAAGAACATCAAAACTGCTGGCGTTAGGCTTAATAAATGAGGTAATTATGCGACTATCGTTGTTATATATTTTGTTTAAATACTCTGACAGGTTAAGGGCTTGTTGGTCTCCCAAAATTAATACATTATTTTTCAGACATTTTTCAGTAGATTTTTCGTAATTGATTAATCTTAAGGTCAAATTATCCTGCAAAGCGCCATCTAGTGGTAGTACGGTGAAACGGTCAGTATTTTGACGATGCTTTGAGGATTCGATTGAGTTTGTCATGGCTAAGTCCTCACGGGAGCAGCAACGAGTATAATCAATAGGTGGCTCTGAACATATTTCATTTGACGTTGTCATTAATTGTGGGTCATCTTGACAATGTAATGTCGATTTCGTGGGTAGATGTTGTGCGTATTTCTGTAACTCCGCTCTGAGTTTGTTATTATCTAGTTTTAATGTTCCTATTTCTCTATTCGCTGAGCATAGTTGTGTTTTTAGTTCGTCTAGTTTTAATTTTAATTCAGTTGTCATACTTTCGTCTAAGGAAGAATCATTAGTCAAACTTTTCATTGTTGTGTCAAAAATAGTAGTGTCATCGAAGTCCCGTTCTAAGCTGGAATTGTAGAATCTAGATCTGTCTATTGACTTGGACCTTAGTGTACGGCGTCTTTGTGTTACGTTCTCTTGTGAATTATCCATTTGAATTATAGGTTGATTTCCAACCAAACAGGAAAAAACAGTAGTGTAGTGTAGCAATCTGATGGTGTGCGTGTGCGGTGATATCAGTTGTTCCTTTAATTATCGCAAGATGTCGTTACTAGTGATGAAGGAGTTGTTACAGCTGATCGATACGTAAGTCGGTTGATGTTTGTTTGTATTTGAACTTTTGTACAACGGAAATTCTGATGATTAACTTAATTTTAGTTTTATGGCTGTTTTTTTTACTCACTGCGCTATTATTAGTCCAGTTGATATTCTCCTCACTCGCAATAGTCCATAAATATCGGTTATACAATTAATATGCTTGTTTCTGATCTTCACAACAGTTGATAGTTTCTGTTATGCGTTATTTTCACACACACTTGATATATTTAAGAGATAACTTTTATGCGAAATATTTAGATACGACACTTTCTAACACTGGAATATATAAAGATAATAACTCATAGGATTTTTTTTAAATAAAATTTTTAGTACGGAGCAGATGTTTAGCCTGGCAAAGCAGCGCCCTCTCTCAAAATACTACCAACCCTTCCTTTTTCTTGGGTATCGTAAAAGGCGACTAACGGACTAAAGACTGCACATACTATATCCAACAGCATAGAGCGGCGATGGGCTCACCACCTATTATACTGACCCCATGTGCATTTCACACCGCCTCTGTGGTCTAGTGGCTAAGACACCGGTTTCAGACCCAGAGGTCTCAGGTTCGATTCCCAGCGGGGGGTACACGTTTGTGTGCTCGGTTTGGTTGGTGGTAGGGCTTTTAAGTCCGCCTGGCTAGCTATCACCATCTTATCTAAGTCTTCCGCCATAACAACGATGTTTATGGCATTGTTGTGTACGACAGTTTGAGATAAGAAAGCCAGTTCCTCAGTGGTTGAGGATTCCGGGTGAAGCGCGCTTCCACCTTCGGCCTTATCGTCACTTACCATCAGGTGAGATGAAGGCTAAACGTTTACCCGTTGTCAAATAAAAAAATATATATATTTATTTTTAATTTGGTGAAACGTGGACTATGGCAGTGGAATACCTCATTGCCTAGTCTCTGGCTAACCCACTATTGATAATAATAATATAATAGTCGTAAACCTCTGTGTTAGTGGTTAGACTACCCGTAACAGACTTGGACTTTCTCCACCTTTCATCCAAAAAACGATAAATTACCTATAAGTTTTAACCGTTTGTGTCGCTAGGGGAGACACTTGCCCGCCATTTTTGTCTCGTACCAGGATACGTTTGTTTACACAGAATTCTATCGCCACGGCTTATATTTTGGTTCGACTCGATTCTGTTTCGGCGTGCAGTGGTACTGGGGGAGCGATGCCCGTTTGTCTGGCACAGACTATAGTTAGTTAGTTAGATTAGTTGTTAAGTTTTAAGTACAAGTTAGTTAACTGTTTTTTTTATTATTGGTATTGACGTCAATAAGTGCCTGTAAAGGTTTACATTGAATTAATAATTTGACTTTGACTTTGGAGACACGTCTTAGATTAGTGGGGTACCGTTATATACCTTTTAAAATTAATTCTACCGTACAAAACTTAATGTAGGTACTTTTATAAGCCATATCACTTTAAATTGGCTTAGTGCGTAATCAGCGAAGCCATTTCTTAAGATATAACATAACATTATAGAACACTACAGCACAGACTTGTTGTTGGCAGTAGTTTCTTGTTGGACCATAATCTTTGAGGTTCTAAAGGTAATACTCCTTTTTCATTCAAATCAGGTGCAGAGGAGTCACTTGCCGGACTGATTATAAAAAAAAAACTAAAACATAATTATGAATAACTATATAGTTATCTATTGTATATTCAATGTTTACAGGATTCAAACGTGCTTTTTATATGAATAAAAACCATTTTACTTTTAATTAAACTTTGAAACTGGAACAGAGGAATGATTTAAAGAATATTTGTTGTCGAATAAAGAGATAACAATTCGTTTTAAACTTTTGTGTTCTAGCAAAAAATGTAAGTTTAATAGAGTTAAACGCAAACGTCACATTTCTTTTTATGGTTGATGTTATCAACTGATACAATCAACATACAAAAAAGAGGAAGCACAACAAAGAATTTCAAAAGTCACGCCTTTAGCGACGGCCCCTAGATACGTTAAAGGGGAAAATATTGACACTATCGAAAACGGCGAAGTCCCGCAAAGGTCTATTGATAAAGCGAAATTTCTGGAAAATATTTCTAAGCAAATAGCACCGGTTGAGGAGGGTGTGACAAGAGGGCCTTGAGTGCCAATTATAATAGCGCGAACTGCGCCAACGCACCTGTAAGTATTCTATTATCAACCGTGAAGCTTTCCCTCAACAATGTTTTGCATATTGCCGTGATACCTTGGTACGGTTTTCCTCGACATGCAAAATAGATTACGGGGCAAAATATAACCCACGTTTCGAAATATTTACTGAACAGGTTTTTAATTTGACAACGCTTGAGCGGTTCCCTGCTTGGTTTTCAAGTGACGATAAGGCCAAGGAATGGAAAGGTGGAAGAGCAGTTCATGGAATCTTTAACTTCTATATTATCTCGAAATGTTGGAAAAGAATAATGTAACTAACATTATTATTATGGTAAGGGACTTAAATAAGATGGCGGTAACTAACGTGCACTTAAAACAATCCAACTAAGATAGTATAGCGTTTATTGCGTCAATTGGTACATTAAAGCTCTTAGGCTAGATTCGACCAAACTGGAATAAGACTTACTCCGAGATTAGTCTATACAAATTAGGCGTTTAATCTAGGTAGGTATAAGAATTTATTTTCCAGTTTGGTCGAATCCACCCTTAGGCAGTTGTACCACCAATGGCGAGTAAATAACTAACTATTTTCTCTCTCAAGAAACGTACAATAGATAACATTCCGTGTAAACAAAAGAGATACATGTATAAATAATTGATCACTGATTGTTCACACGGCCGGCGAGGACTCGCTCCACTAGTTCATCGCTGAGCAACAAGAGCTATCAAAGATAATTCACGCTTAACGATACTCGCTCAGCTATGAACACACGCCGAAGGACCAACCAGCGGCAACGGTCATTTCCCGCCAAGAGGACTGCTTTGCGAAGCTCTAGCACATGAGTAACTCTAGTCTAAGCGACACATGACGCAGTGCTCTGTGATCTGCTGTCTCCTTCCAATTCTATGAATATGAAAGAGACAGAGTCAATTCTCAGCGCTGCGGCGGCAGCCGCTGCTACCAAGGCTTAACTAAGAGAATCACACTGCTGGGCTTAGCCCATAGATAAAGGTAATACTGTAGCCGCTGCGAGCGAGTGGCGCGAGTAATCGCCTGTCTCACTAGTACACTCGCTTAAAGCCCAGCGACAAAACTATCGGAACTACACACTTGCTTTCCTCTGCTCGCCAACTCGTTTCTAGTTCTAGCTTGACTCGCTTCTCGTTTATCGTCGGCGGCCTTAAAGTTATACATACATGAAACCCGAACATACGAGGTTATATTTTTATTTTTACTTACTAATTAATAAATAAAATTACAATACAAATTTTCACCTACATAATATTACCTACTAAATTTAAAAAAATATGTAAGTATCCAGATGGGAATTGAACCAGGGACCTCGTACACATTACATTTATCTTGGTATAGGCCTTCCTAGTGACATGGGGACCTCAGCCATTACCGCCACGTAGAGATCGAATGCAGGTTTCGAACGATCCGTCCAAAGTATGGTGCAAATCAAAATATTTCAATTAGGTCATGCATCTGGTGACCCATTTTAAAGTTGCTTAACTTGCACGATTGCAACCCGAACACGCTGGAACTGCGCCTGGTTGAAGTAGCTACGAGTTATTCTGTTGTTTCATTATTTTCTTTTATCAAGGATAGCCATTAGCTTCTCATCATCTTTATTCAGGAAAAAAATGAGTATTGACGTGAAGCCTCATCAACGTTATACCTTTGGGGTACAAAATTAACCCCTGTCAACTCTTGTCCTTTGTTTGACAAAATATTATCGGTCCCTTTAGGTCAGGAAGAGCAAAACATCCGGGTGACCGACAGGGGAATTTATCTTTATCAGGAACGTTCCAATGAAAATTTCAGAAAAGGTACAATATAATATAATATTTTGTGTCATTTCATCTTACAAAGAAGCACTTTTAAGGTCTCAATGATAAATTGGTGAATTTGGTAGGTGTGATTATTGCGTTTTATTTATTGTGAAATTGTATGTTATGTTTTTTAAATCTTCAATGGTAAGCACTTGGCCTTGAACTCACCTGATGGTAAGTGACGATAAGGCCGAAGGTATGGAAGCGCGCTTCACCGGAATCCTCATCCACTGAGGACCTGGCTATCATATCTCTAAACTGTCGGAACCAAGGAGCTTATAAGTTCCATGGTCGGAACACAATAATGCTATAAACATCTTTGTTATGGCGACAGACTTAGATAAGATCGTGGTAGCTAGCCAGGCGGACTTGACAAGCCCTACTACTAACCAAATCAAGTTCACAAAGAAGATGTACCCTCCGCCGGGAATCGAACCCGGACTTCTGACTCTGATAACGGTGGCATAGCCAAAAGACCACAGAGCTGAATTAAAAATGTAGGTATGTGATACTTAATACAAAAATTCTGTATAAAAAAGGACCGACTCGAACCCACGACTTTTAGAAATCCAGGCGACTTCTCTACCTGATGATCTACAAAGTCACTGCTATAATAATGAAATTTTTATTTGTTTTATTTATTAGACATAACTTTTTTTATCTACTTATACAAGTTGACCTCATTTTATGTCAATAAATACTAACTTACTGCATTAAAAGTCTGGCCAACGAAAACTGGACCTCGTAGTTATTTGATTGGCAACACTTTGTCTCTATGTGTGTCTATCTGAGGTGTCATGTCGTATGTCAAATTGAAATTTTTCTTAAAAAATTGCAGCTGTGTGAGTGACCTTGGGTTACCCAGTCATAGGTTTTTTTTAATTTGCCGCGTTTTTCCTGGTTCAGCTTTCGTTAGCCAGACTCTACGTCATGGGGTGACAGTGCTAAAATTTCATTACAACCATCGATAGTGCCGATGGTACAGAAAAATTATGAATTGTCTTAAAATAAATTTAGTTCTTATCCTACCTACACTTTCCTAGTACTTAAGCATGGAATGAATATTGTTAAATTTATAAATTAAATAGCTTTAGTTTTTAAATTAATCTTGCTTTGTTATAAAATTATTGTATTTTATATTGATTAAGATTTAAATAAGTCCTTTTCTTTTGCCTGGAAAACAGGAAATCCCTATTTCCAGGCACTTGTTTATTTTGTATTTACTTAGTTTGTTTAGAATTCTTGTAATAATATTGGAAAATAAGTTTTTTAATACTAATAAAAGATTTTATTATTTATTTAATACTTTTTGAACAAGAAATTATACACTTTGACACAGGTTACACAGGACATATACAAAGGTGAGCTTATCTCTAGAAGAGATATCATCCAGCCAACCCTAGCTGTGGTGCAAAAAAGATATATGCGGGACTAATTGTGCTATACTTATATACGTACTTGAAATACATTGTTCAATATAGGTATATATAAAACAAATAATACATACATACTTAAAAATAGACAACACAATATAATATATACAAATATAAGTTACTGATAAAAGATTTAGTGCGATAGATAGTGCTCTTTTATTATTATTATTTTAACTTAATGTCTAGTTCTCGGACAAAATACAGTCGAATTACCTAAAGAACGGACCTTGAATATCTGATATATACATTATAACATTTTTTTATAATGACGTTGCTATAATACTTTGAAGACGGCGGCGCGGCATCTCAACGAAATTGCCAACGAATTTGTGTAAGCATCGCGTGCCTTCGTTGCAACACCCAAGCACTATTACATACATATACCTGTACCTATAGCGTTTTTGTATACTGGTTTCTCGGTGAATCTCGGTCCAATATCACCGTTGGAATTACACCCACTGCCCTCGTGGAGATACATTATTGGAACTATGAACACAGTATCGTAACATTTTGTGTAGGTGCAGGAAATCTTAGTGATCGTAGAGATAAGTTATTATACCGTTTTATAGTGCTTTTCGTTTATTTAAAGCGTAGGTATTTTAGAACTTTTTTTTAAATAGTTTAGGGTGGATTCGACTAAAGTGGAATAAGGTGTTTTACCTAGATTAAACGCCGAATTTGTATATACTAATCTAGGAGTAAGTCTTATTCCAGTTTGGTCAAATCCACCCATAGAGATATTGTAACAATTTGGATTAAAAATAATGTATTCCTGTCAATATTTTAATATAATTAGGCCAGCGTGGTAGGTTATGGCCAAATCTCCCCGTGTGCTATTGTCCAAGTGGTCCAAGTGGTCCTTGTGTTTAGCAGTAGGACGTTTAAAGGATGATTTTTTTGGAGTGTGCTTACTGTCGGTCGCAGATAACCTTTATAGCTTAACAGGGCTTGTTTAGGGGCGACGAGAAACTTAAAGATTTCTCAAGCCGTGAGACCGAAATTCCCATAGAGAGTTTCTGGCGGGGGATGGCATCTCGCGGCAAGCGTGTCTCCGATCCCCCCCAGATTCTATTGGGGGTTGGAGTCGGTTCGAGAGCTGGAAAGCCGAGGGCGCCTATAAGAGGCACGGTACCTCGGCTCGGGTTAACCGTGTTGGGGGGGGGGGGGGGGGAATGGGGGGGGGACTCGCGAGAACCAGGTACAGTTATAGGATGATGATGTTGATTATCTGTATATACCATATTTATACATATTATGCTAGTTTATGGCAGGTGTCATCTATCTGTTGTATTTACCTACTACAGTAATAAATTTGACATAGTTTATAGGGAGCTTATGTCAAATTTCTAAGTCTAGTGAGCAAAACAAGAGATAAAAAGATTATTAATATCGGGTGTTTAGCGGAAGGCCCCAAGGTTAATATATATATTACACAACTGTTTAAGACGAATGTTCGCCGCCGAATATTGGTGTAAATTAGCCAGGTTACGAACTGGCGGCGAACTGGCACGGGGCCCAATGGACCGAAGATGGTCGGACGGACGCCACCGTTTTATGACTCCCGGGTACTTGGGACCACATCCAGTTCACGTGTTCAGTCAGCGTGAAGGGATAATAACAGAATCTATATTATTATGTCAATGTGGAAGTGTCTGATCTGATCAAAGGGCCTAGCCAAGGAATAGATTGATAAATGTATGGGATTTGACGTATGCCAACGCTCGTCATTTACTCTAATTTATGTTACATGATTCTATATTACAAACGGTTCTATGATAGCCATTGACTAGAGTAGGTAAGCATTCGCAAACTATCTGTAAACTTGTCTATAAATAGAACTATAACGACTAGAGAGGGAACGTTTGCCTATTTTCATTTTTTCAAAGTTTTTAATTGAGCACATAATATCTTGCTACGCCATCGGCTCGTTAGTCTATAGTGCGGGACACCTAGTACTGAGAAGAGCCGGCAAAAACTAAACAAGGGCATTTCTTTTCGCCTTTTTATTTAAAGTGTATGCCTTATCATAGAAATACACTTTCCATTCCAAAATAAACTATATAATACAAAAGACAACCACAATAACATGCAAAGGAATGTCTCGTTAAAATTTCCAGGTACTCATTAATTCGAAATAGGTAACGGATTTTGAATAAACGCGAAAGTGTTTTTGCGTCTCTACATAATAAATTATAACAAGCACTAAAAATTTATGTATTGGGGTGGTTGTGGCATAAAGTACAGCAGATCTGACAAGATAGTACTTTTTTTTCCAATGAATCACTACTCCCAGAAGGGAGGCAAGGTTATGTGGGGCTCCATCCGTCCCCTTTTCACACTGAAAGCGTATAATCAATCAGGGATGAGAGGGAGAGAAGTTTACCCACTAAACACTGGAGAACAGCAAATGCGAATAGAGGCCGCGGGACCTGTCCACTAGGGAATTGAACGACGGGATCCACCCTGACGCCCGTATGCCCATCTGTGGACGGCTACACTCATAACCTGCAAGAGCGAACTTCACCATCCACGCACTAGCATGCAGACGATCCTCGCGACACGAAAAATCGTGTATTAAATTATTCTAAATACTTTTACTGATCTATCCTTGGATCCATCCTCCACCTTTGGGTTAAATTCACAAACAGCTACGGCGGTTGTAGGTCCTCACGGGCCCGATCAGCCTGTTCCTTCAGTCTCATGACTTCGAAGCAGAACCGAACCATGGCTTTCCAGATGAAGTCTCTCGCCACCATCGCCTTCACGACGATTGGCAGCGATATACTCCAAACTCCCCCTATTGCCTCCTCCAGAGCCCTGCGCTGCGGAGCGAACGCGCCGCATATCTCAAGGGTATGTTACGCGATATCTTCGCCAGCTCCGCACTCATGGCAGGTGGCCGTCTCTTCCCTTCCATTCTGATGCGGATACTTAACAAAGCATTCATTCCCAGTAAGCATCTGCGTTAGGTGGTAGTCCAATCCCCTATAGAGCCTATAGCCATGCAGGTAGGATGGGGCGAATTGCGTCAACTGTACGCACATCGGCTTCGGGGACTCGTTGGTCCTCCCAGAGCCATAGTGTGCATGCAAATCGCCTCTCTCCTTCAATCTCTGCGGCCGCAGAGTGTTCTAAACTTTGGTAAGAACTTTAGCTTCGAGGTCCCACGGAACCGTTCCCGCCAGAACGGTGACCGTCGCAAACGATACCGTTCGGTACCCACGTATCACTCTCACCGCATCCAGTCTTTGCGGCCTTCGCAGAAGGGCTACGTTTTTGCGGGAGAGCACGTCCGACTAAACGGGTGCCCCGTAAAGCGCCATACTTTGCAGCACATTGCCGTACAATCTGCGGCACCCATCGCCCGGGCCTTCCACATTAGGCAGCAGGCGTGCCAGCGCCATCGCCGCACCTACCACACGAGGCGCCATTCCAGCAAAGCTTATAAATAAGTATCTACATTTTATATATCTATGGCTTCTAAGTAAATAATCGTACTCGTATGTGCAAAAATGTAATTTTACACCAGAACATTTTAAAGACATTATCAATCATAATTACTTTAATTTTAGTACTATAACTTTGAAATTTACATATTGTGTACATAACAAATGGCGCCTCAGTATGGTTCTAAAAGAAAATCTGAAATTAGTTTACTTTTCGAAATAATGTTGTTAAAAACGATGGCGAACGTGCTACTATTCACTCAGAGATGCCGCCGCCGCGCTAGTAACATGACAATTGAACATATCAACGAGGCCGAGCGCCTACTAACCATTGAATCGCAACGAGAGAGCTTCGCAGACCACATCGACCGCCTCATAGCATCCCGCAAACTACGCGCGGGCAGCAGTCTCACATCAGTAATTGAATATTTTTAAAATCTTAAGTGACGTAAGTGTCACTAACTATACCATACAACTATATAACTTACGTTGAATTATATTTGCAAAATATATCGTATATTTGGCATACAATTTTATACGTTGATATTTTGTAACTCTATTTACACGCAAGTAGCACATACCATTTTTAACTACGTAAATAATTTATAGTTACTATAGTATCTCATAGTTAGTAACCTATAAAATAGTTTTTTAGAATCTTATTGTAGAATAAATTGTTTAATGAGTTATTATTTCCAAGTATTTCTACTTTAAATGGTCTAGTAACACGAAATTTACCAAATCAACAATATAATTAGATTAAATATTGGTTTATGTACAAAGTAAGAAAACTACGAAATATTATTTATATTTTTATTAAATTATTGAACATTTAAAACAAAGTTATTAAGCCTATTAATTATCAACAGCAATTAAAAAATAATATTACTGCAATAACTTACCAACTTAATTTTTACAATTGAGTACCTATTACAAAAATATTAAAGAATTTCAAAGAATATTACAAAATATTAAAGTACTAGCACACTAAATAACCAATTTCGTACATACCTACATAATTCCTACATAATTATGGTATGCACTTTAATAAGAAATCAACAATAGGAACAACAGGTAAGTAAGTACATGATTTAAACTTATTAAAGAAATTAAATGAACAAAACTAGCTTATAATATACAGTCTTTTTATAGAGATTTCGTTGATTAACACATAAAGCACCATGGCAGACACCGGTGACCGACAAAGAATTAAACTTTATTGTGGTTGGTTGTGTGGCAGTTAATGTGTTAACAAACATACATTCATACCTAAATCACGCCCGCTTTCTGGAGGGGTAGGCAGAGATCACAGCTTTCCATTTGCTACGATCCTAATAAACATCCTTTGCTTCACTTACTCTCTTAACGTTTTTCATTTTCATGCTCGTCGGTTTAGGGTACTCTTGACCTGACCTTTAACGAGAACGTTACCTCTGAGGTCTTCCCCTTCTAACTATCCCATTATCTCTTGCCTCATGCTCCTTATTTGTTATTCCTTTTTATCCATCCTGTCTACATAACCAAACCATCTTACTGACTTTCATGTTTCTTCTGCCACAACTAATTTCACTTCCGTACATATTAATGTCGGCACTAAGACTCCTCCATGCACAGCCAGTCATTTTTTGGGATACTTTCCGGCTGCAGTCTTAAAGGCGATAAGACTATACTCCCAGCATTCACTCACTTTTCAATATCTTTATTATACTTTACATGTCTAGTAAACATCGTGCCTAGGTACACAAACTCTTTCATTTGCTCCACTTTTTCTTCTTTAGTCAATATCACACTCTCTCATACACTCGTCTCTATCAAGCATCATAACTTTCGTCTTGTAACATTCCTTTTCATTCTTTCACTCATTTTTAACTGACTTCAAAAGAATGAGGAGATTCTTAATTCACTCAATTCTCAATTCTCAATTCATTCAGTTGTATGTATTTTTTTTATGTTTGTTACTTCAGAACTCAGTCATTTATCCACCGATTTAGAAAATTCTTTTTTTATTTGAAAGGATATACTTCGAGATTGGTCCCATTTTTATCAAAATCCAGTTCTTATGATGGAATCCTTTAGAAATTGAGGGAACTCCTCAAATATTGTAGGCATACCTATAGGGATTTTGGTATTTTCAGCAATAAGTCAAGCATTTGCATTCAGAAAGTATCATTTGATGATGTAGAACTGATGAAGTAGACCACAGAATGCCATTGGAACTCCTCAATGATAAGTATTTCACGGGTGGCGATAAGATATCTCGATTAAGATAGTTAGGCGACTCTGACGAAGCAAAAGAAGGCAGGTACCGGAACTCAGTTCTGATAGTGGGATCCTTGAGGAATTGAGAGAACTCCTTAAATATTGTAGGCATACCTATAGCGATTTTGGTATTTTCAGCCATAAGTCAAATGAGATCCACTCCGGCAATAAATCCTTCCTAACTAATATTGTAAATGCAAAAACGTGTTTGTTTGTTTGTTTGTCCATCTCTCACTTGCTCATCGACCTGATTTTGCACATAGATAGTTGAAGGACAAATACAAATAGTGACATAGGCCACTTTTTATCACTCCTTCCGAAACATTTCTGTTAGGATTTAAAAATACACTATTCACACTATTCATTCTGTCACTTCTTTTCTAAATTCTTCGAACTTGCCGTCTGTTTTGGATGTAGATTTCCTAGTTTGTGATAGGCGTTCCTCGTTTTCTTCGCTTGTCGCATTTCAACGGCGCTGTCTCATACGAGCAGCGCGTCTTGTAGGTTTACCAATATTCGCTTTCGATAAATAGATCGGAACGATTCACTAAAAAGCGATAAATAAACAAAAATTTTAACAAAAAAAACCGACTCCAAAAAGTTTTACTGAAATAAATGCACTAAAACGAAAAAAATAATTGCGTAGTTCAGTTTGTTTACTTAATTTGCAATATTAACATTTATTCTACTCAATCTTATAATCTTAAAAAATATTTTTGGAGTCGGTGCCATCCTAATACGACAATGTAGCAATACATAATAAAATCTATTTACTAATGAACACGACAACTGTTAAAGGCTATTTAAACATATTTACAAATAAAAACGACAATTGGGTTAAACGGCAGCACGGCCGACCTAGACGGAGGTGGAGAGATGAGCTTGATGCTTACGCGAAGGATTGGCCAACACACGCAAAAGACCGCGAATATTGAAAGGGGGGGAGGGAGGCCTTTGCCCAGCAATTGGACAATATGGGCTAATATAATAATAATTAATATGTTGTTTAATGTTTAGGTTTACCTTGGCCGGCACCGACTCCAAAATATTTTTTAAGATTATAAGATTAAATAGAATAAATGTTTATATTGCAAATTAATTGAACAAACTAAACTACGCAATTATTTTTTAAGTTTTAGTGCATTTATTTTAGTAAAACCTTTTGGAGTCGGTTTTTTTTTTGTTATAATTTTCCTTTTACAGATCTTTGCATACCATCTCCTGTAAGTCCATAGGTGACGATGCAAGTAGTACCTGATCATCTCCACAGAGAAGACATTAGACGAGTAACTCATTCATTTTTAATCTACACTCATCATCTTTCAGATTTTGCAAACAACTATCTATGTATAGATTTAACAGCCACGGGACAGTGACAAAACACATCCCTGTGTAACATCCTTTTTGATGCACTCTGCTTTTAAAACCACTTAGTGTACGATCAGTGAAATATATGAGAATTACAGTGGTAATCACTATTCGATAATCAGTGCCTAAAACACCTGGCTCTTTATCAGATCAATTTCCTTCTAATATTACCTTTGTCGTCTCTAACCTTTTTAGTATTAGATCTGGGGGACAGAGTGTCAATGGAAAAGGTTGACGGTGTATTAGCGTGTTGAACAGCCGGAAAAATCCGACTGATAATCATGGTTTAGGTTACCTACTAACAAAGTACGGGCAAAAATCAATTATGCAATCCCTAAATGATTTTTAGACGTACTTAATAAAGTAAAGTAAAGTAGAATTACTGCATTGTCACGGAACCCTAAAAGTATAAGTACCTATGATTAAGACTAAATTGTTTCTTTTATTTTCCTATAAGTTTTAAGTTCAAGAGTTACAATTGAAATTGACCATTATGAAAAGTCGACAATAGCGGTGGTGTTTCGGAAAAACTGTTTCCTAAAAGTTCAGAAAGGCCTAAAATTTTTACTAAATCAGTCCCAGATGGTAGTGGCGACACTGAAATAAAAAAAATGTAACTTAAGACATCACTTTTTCCCGTAATTGCAACGTAAACTATCTTATTTTGTAGATACAATAGGCCATTTCGCATAGTAAATAATTGTATGTGTCAAATCCGATATTAGACACATTGTCAATTACAACGTAATTAATCGTATGTGGTACAAGCGATTAAATATAGAATTTTCTTAACGACGTAAAAAATCGTAAATTTTACATACGATATTTTTTTTAATACAATTAACAACGTGCACAATAGTACCTGTCACATACAATAGTCTTATGTAAATATATATAAAAAAAAACAGGATAAAGCGTCAACCATATTCAAATTAAAGTAAACTATTAAAATTACTTACTTATCAATCTGTTTTCTATGACATTTTCAATTATTGCGTACAGGTTTTCTTCTAGGGATAATAATGCAAAAACATCGATTTCTTTCTGTGTCGAACCACATGATTTTTTGTGCGCGTAAGTATATTGTCACGAGTTGTTATTTTTATGATAGTCACTCACTATTAAAAACTTATAAAGTAAGACCAACAAAACCAAAAAAATCCCAACAAAATTAAAACGCACGGACGCGCGCGCCCTGCCCGCGTATATTCTCGCAACAGTCAGATACAACAATTTACGCGGCATGAATACTTACCATGATTTATGTGAAAAAAATCCTTGTTTTTTAAGATTATTTACTTTTTGTTTTTGGAATTGATAGCAACCAATTACATAGTTTCAAATAGCTTAAAACATGAAAATAGCCAAATTGTTAGATACGATTATTTACGTAGGAGCCATCGATATAAACGAAATGTCATGATTATAATAATATGGCATTGCAATTAGAACAACTATATACTGTTCACATGATTTTATCAATTCAACTAGAAAAGTGTTTTAAATCACTTGGCACAGTATATTTTATTTTACAGTGTTCGCATCCATTTATATAGAATCAAAAAATTTCACAGTTTTGGCACGGTAATATAATATTAATGTGATAATGGTTTAACATAAGATTAGTTTGTTAAAAACAATAACAACAGCCAATCAACTGATAAGTATCACATGTGAGTCTTGTAACACAGAAATAGGATAACACCCAGAACATACTACACGTTTAAAATAACAATATCGTAAAATGCCTCAGACAAAGGTAGTTATTATTTACCCAGTACGAGTATTATCTTATATAGACTTCCGTCTAGCCAGTGGTGGTATTATCAAGCCTTTTACTAAGGCATCATGTGGGTGGGGATCACAATTTAATTTAACTCTGTGTAAAGAAAAACGCTCCGCAGACGCATAGAGTCTGCGAGAGTAAAAGCTTATGGGATCCTCTGTCTGCACTAACTTGAGAGGGTTCGTCATATTATCAACTATGAAAGATTAAATTTATTTTTTATAAGTACTTATCTACTTTTATATTGTGGCGGTGGACAAAAATAAGTGGAAAGACGGAAGCCTTTGCCCTGCAGTGGGAAAAAATAGGCTGAAAATAGCAATATCGTAAGGAAATAGCAAGAAACTTGATAATATCTTCCCCAACAAACATTTAGGCGCTAAGATAAGAGTTTTAAGAGATCTATTATTATGTCGTTGACTATAACTCAAAGGAAGTGTTAAGAGCTACAAGGGAGTTATTGCATGCACTAATACTCCTGTACCCCCGGATTGGGCAGAACAATATTTATGGAAGACATGAGTATGTGTTAACATATGAGATATTTCAGAGCTACTAAGTCGACAACAAACTCTAAAAGAGCTAGCTCTTTGATCGGTAGTAGGAGTGCATATGCCACTGCTGTGATGGCAAACCGTACTTATTTTAAATATTATTTTAAAGAGCTCTGACTTTTTTCGAATACAATTCCTTATAAGTAGTGTGGGTCAGCCATATTGTGAAAAATATAATGTGTTCGATAATTAAAAGCTGGATACGACCTCCACTGTTGTAATAATTATTACGAAGCTAATTTTACTATGAATAATTATACATGTGGGTGAATTTCAACAGGTCCATTTAAATCTTCATTTCCGTGGATTTTATTATTTTTAAGTTTTAAAATAAATATCGTTTAGTTATTAAAGTTTTTGGTAATGTTTTATCGTATTCTTGTTTAATATCTGGCAGATAACTTATATAATAAATATAAAACTAACGAGATAAAACTAACGAGTTACACAAGATTAAAAATTTCGTGTCACGGCGATGAAACATGCGTGCACGGCAATGAAACAAGCGTTCAAGGCAATATGAAAACATAAGTCACGGAAATGAAACACCTGGCCACGGCAATGAAACTAAACTGTTTTACAAGGCACAGTAATGAAATGTAATGAAAATATTTAGTGCTACACATAGATTACATAAAATGTTAAATCATTATAAGTATGTTTTTTAATACCGATTTCATAGATGCCACGCAATTTTTGGTCCCGGGAAATTCACCCATGTACATTTTTACATACTTACATACATAATAATCACGACTATTATCCCCGATGGGTTAGTCAGAGACTAGACAATAAGGACATCCTCTCTCCTTACTTCACTAAGTTTTATTTGTACTGGCACCTCGAGACCAACCATTAGGTTATGCAAGAAGTGCCACATGTCGCTGCGCCAGTAAACGAACTCGCGCAGGAGACCATATGCGTTAGGTCTTGATGCCAAATCAATGCCCGCCGAAGCGCGCTCTTCATTTGCTACTCATAAGACTAGTGCCTCGGGAGAGAATAAGGACATCCCCTCTCCTTACATCACTAAATTTTATTTGTACTGCACCTCGAGACCAACCGTTAGGTTATTGCAAGAAGTGCCAGACGTTTCTGCGCCAGTAGAACACTCGCGCAGGAAACCATCTGCGTTAGATCTTGACGCCAAATCAGTGCCCGCCGCAGCGCGTTCTTCATTCGGTACTCATAAGACTAGTGTCTCGTGAGAGTCTTCCTGTGAACACGTGTAGTTCACTGCCTATTGTCCAGATAGGTAACCGGAGCTGTCGAGCTCGCTCACTTCTCGTTGCATGAAGGGCACAACTCGCAGTTGCCACTGCTAGGGTCGTCGACTCTAAAGTCGACTCCCAAGTGTCCACCTTGGTAGCGGAGTAGTAAGCACACTCACTTCTCGGAACCCATCCAGGCGCCTAGCCAGTTCCCACGTCCTACGCGGCTGGCTGGACCGGAGGCTACGGCCTCTACTAGTTATCCAGACTAGTACCGGAGATGTCAACACCAATGTCCAATGAGAACCACCAGACAAAGCTGCCAACTATAAGGGAAACTCACGTTCCCCGCAGGACTTTTCGCTTCTGGCCCCTCAGAGACCGCTACTAGGCCCCGCTCGCTGTGCGCGAGTTTGGAAGTCCTGGCACACAATACCAGGACAAACGAACATTCCCAAGCTCTACAGCTAACCACGAGCCACTACGAGTCCAACCCACGTCCGGGTTCCGCCGGAGGCGCCGGTTAAGGCACAACCAGCGGGGGGCTTGAACCGGAACCCCGTAGTACCCCTAAAAACACAACCTGACCCGTAGTTCCAGTTGAGGTATCCTATCTATCGGGGTCAGTAGATAGGGACAGTAGATAGGGACATAGAGAATAAGGACATCAGGAATGCAGTCCTCTGCCATAGTCCACTTTTCACCAAATAGCGACTGAACATGTGCTCAGCGTGACAGGTGGTGATCCCATCGCCGCTCAATTCCGTTGGATGTATGTGCAGTCTTTAGTCCGTTAGTCGCTTTTTACGACACCCAAGGGAAGAGACGGGTATGATTGTAGTATTCTTTCACCGCTCCGCGACACGGTTGTAAATCTTTACGATTAACCGATATGATGGTTATTAGCCAATAATGATGGCTCTACACAATCGTCTAACACTTCAACAGCTTGTATTATGAAAGATTGTGTGAGTACACATCAATTTAGGTAATAATTAATTGAGCCTGTTCGGCCCAATGTAATGGCAGACAGAAAATGTGGATAAATGGAATGGAGACACTAGGCCTTGCCCAGCAGGCCTATTCGTTGAGCTCTTCTTGCCATCTTTACCTCGGTCTACCGCTTCAGAGGGCTTACGCATTTCGGTTTCCCATACAAACTTCCAAGTCGAAATTTTTTACAAACCGTTAATTCAATTTCAATAAAACTTTACATGCTAAAGTAACATACAGAGATCTAAATTGTTTGTTGAAAACATTTTTAAAAAACGTTTAAATAACTGAGTTAATGCGATTTTCAACTTTCTATAGTGGGCTTTAAATCGCAATAACTCAGCTAAATAAACCTTTTTAAAAATGTTTTCAACAAACTATTTAGATCCCTGTGTTTTACTTTAGCATACAAAGTCTCATCAAAATTGGTTAAACGGTTTTTAAAAATTACGACTTGGAAGTTTGTATGGGAAACCGAAATGCGTAAACCCTCTTCACCTTAGTACGGAAGAGAGAAGGTGGTAGTATCATTTTCCCGCTACAAATCAAATCAAATAGTTTATTGCACTCATGTAATGTAAAGATGGTAGGACATATCATTTTCGAAACTTAAACATAATTTATATTTATTTACTTAAACAAAATTTTCCCATTAAAAAAAAGGAAAGTGTTATTTCTATTATTACGATACATAATTAGTATTATTATTACAAATTAATTAAAATAGGTTCCATACAACTCGATTCCCACCGGCTTCCCTTCAGAAGTTTAGAACACAACCATTCTCTACTTAAATTGAGAAATGGCTCAATCAGTAATTAAAAAAGTAAATATATGAAAGAAACATTACAAATTGCCTACACTATGGACATTAAATCAACAAAATTTGCTTTTTAACAACATATTGCTTTAAAATAAGCCGCAGGCGCGATCGGCTTTTAGGCAGTTAAACTTCCATACAAAATAAACGTCATGACGTCACATAAAGGTCAATAAACCCACCCGCGTATTTAGCAGCCGGTAAGCCGTCTTTATCCGAGTTACTTGATAGAGACAGTTATACAATTTGCGTACGCGTGAGTGGGACGGAGGATCGTTTTCGGTTTGTGTTCTGTTGACAGATAATTTGACGTAATTGCAATTCATCATTGAATGCATGACTGTGTTTTATTAGTATTTGAATTTATTAGTTAGTTTCACCTATTAGAATGATTAGTATTGTAGTTGGACTTTGTTTATTTGTGTTGTGTGTAGAAAGTAGTTACGAAGACGTACGTTATAATTAGGTATTTGCGGTAAGTAGATATTGTAATAAGTTGAAATTACGTATTTAGAGTAAGTAGATTTGCAAAGTAATCGGTAGAATTGTAAGATGTCGGCATTAATAGCTTTAGATTCTTCCCGGCTTTTATGATAATGTCTTAGCGCACTTTGTTAGAAAGAATAGACGAATAGCTTTAGAGTATAAGTAGTATTATTAGTACTTAGTCGATTAAGTTATGTTTAATTTACATCATATCATCATTTCACCACAAACGGCTTTTATCAAAGCCACTTCTATTATGCTTGCAAGACACTGTTTCAATATCTCAGTGCTTACACGTATAGTAAAAGTGGACTGAAGATACATCTGCCTATAGAAGACTGAAGCCAGGATGCCAATCACAGATTTTCGGTAAGGACTCAAGACTGCGTGCCCGCGCTCGGAGTAGGTAAGCATTTTTTTTGCTCCGGCTTACCTCTCTCAATATTTCACGCTTCGCCACTGGTAGGCACTAAATAAATTAGCATTAGTTTAATCATTATTACAAAATAATTGACATACACAGTAAAATAAAAAAATAAAACCAAAGAAAACATTCGGTAGGTCGTTATTCGCCATAGTTATACATCCTGATGTTTATTTGAAGGGTATCTTTAAGTATTCACCGACGTAATAATAGCACTTTTCAAGGAGAAACATTTTCAATATATTTAAGTACGCAACACAGTTACACAGTTGATTTATCATCTATTTGTTAAAGTTTAATATTATTTTATATATTGGGTCTAACAATATCAATAAGCGAACGTTTAAGGGGAGCATATATACATTACACTGAGCATGCTCACCAAATTTGGTCAAAAACTACAGGCTCGTTACCGAGATAATCAAGAAAACATTATCTTATTTCACCAAAATATACACCCTCTCCAAACCCGTACAGCTGGTACTACACGCATACAAAGATAGCCGAACATGCACACCAAACTCGGAGCATAGTGTGCTATCTTTTTATTAACGCTTGAGTGCGTCTTAATAAAGATACAGCATGTTTCATGATGTGCATTTTTTTTATTGATTTAGTTTGTTAGAAAACATTACTTTGAAAAATCACTGTATAAAACTGGAGCCCATTTTTGTCATTGTGTTCAGAATGATGTATAGATACCGCCCTTAAACGTACGCTTATTGATGTGTAACGACATCCTCTATAAGGACATGAGAAATGTTACGTAACCACAAACGACAATTTTTCCATTCTTGTTTTGGAGTATTGTAGTATATTGAATTATGTATGTTCTAACAAAATACTTTAAAATACCTGCTTTTGGACCTATATATTTATTTGTTTTATATAATTCAATTTTATTTGACCTCTTTGGTCGAGTGGTTTGTAGGGTTCGATCCCCAGTCGGGTCAATTTAGAAATTATTGTTTTTCTAAATTGTCTCGAGTCTGGGTATTTTCTACGTATAATAAGTATGTATTTAAGTATTTTATGTATGTTTATCCATTGTCTAGTATCCATTTAACGAGTTTCACAACAAAGCTTCTCTTGGGCACGATAATTGGTGTGAGTGTAGGAAAGTTTAAGTTTAAGTATTAATAATGGAGGTTAAGCCTCTATATCCAAGCGTATTAAATTTCTTAACCTATAGTGCCGTGTCAATTAGAGATCTTACGCATCTTACACATCCATATAAGAGTGATATAAGGGAGAATATAGACTTCGCCTTCGAAATAGAATTCAAGCGTCCAGTTCTATAAGAGATCTCCTTAGCACATTTTAACTCTTTGAGTGATTCATGAGTAATTGTCGTCTTTTTTTTCAAGATTTAAGTGTTTTAAATTTTCCTTAAGTATATTCAAGCGTTAAAAAAACGCTTAAATTTATAAAAAAACATTAATCTATAAACGCAGCTTCATCTTCACGGAATGTTAAAATATTTGTAAAAATATTTCTTTCGGATCTCAGATTTCTAAGATTTGATGAAGCAATGTTGACTAAAAAACATAAGCATCAAGCACTGACAAATTTCGACGGGTGAAAACCAGACCTCGGTAGCAAAATGGTTAGGGCAGCCGCCCGGAATGCGGAAGGTGCGTGGTTCGATTCCCGCCTGAGGTTGTCGTCTTTTTCAGTGTTTACAATTTTACTTAAGTATGTTTAAGCGTTAATAAAACGTATACAAAAAAACTTTAATCATGAGTGATTTTTGTAGACTGATAGAACATTTTGCAGTTAATAATATTCAGTTATATGCTGTATATATAGCTCTTAAAGCTATAAGATTTACCTAAAGCTAAGAGCATTTGTTTATATATAAGAGCTAATAATGACTACACTACGCCTTAAAGATCATACTCTTATCTGATAATATCATACTCTTAACGTCATAATAGATTTCTTCTATATTCTAAAGAAATACGATGCATAATTAATTCTATTGTATCACTTTACGATTTATTATCGCCATTTTGCCGCTTTAATTTATATAATAAGAGTTACCTGACACCAAAATGTTTGTTTGGGGTTTACCTTGTAAATAAGAAACAAAACATAAGGAGGCCAAAAAAACAACGAAGTTGGTTAGTTAGTGAATGTTGGTTAGTCATAAACTTTACTGATTAATTTGGTACATTAAAGATTTAAGAATTTTTTAATGAGTCGCATAATTTTATATCAAAAATGAAAAAAAAATTCAACAAAAAAAAACAAAGGAGGAATATTGTTCCAAAAATAGATTCGGAACGAGATGTAACAAGATCTTTAAAAATTCCTGATGCTCAATTATTAACAATCCCTTATTCCATCGCAATTAAGCAACTTAAAAAGTAAGGCCAAATAATTTGACTAAGAAACAAAGGGAAAGACGTAAGACGTTTAGAGTCGCATTTACTCAGTAATTCGAGTGACAGCATCGTAAAAGTGGGATTAAATTGCTCCGACCCCATGCTAGGAAAAATGTATGAGGCGGGGATCAGGGGGGTGTTGGGGGGGGGGGGTAGGGTAGGCAATTAGCGGGGAGATACGCCCTTACCCGGATAAGCTTTGGATATGATTCCGCATCCCACATTCAGTCGGCTGAAAGAAACTCGGATAAACCAAAGCTCGTTTCACTAAAAATAGGCTAGGATTATGGAGTTTTTGCGTAAGTGTCGACTTAATGAAGGCTTTTCTTAATCCCATTTTATAAGTAATCTGATCTTACAGCCTATAAATATTACTCTGGGCGTAGGGCTACTGACATAAAAATAAGATATAACGCGCGCGATGCCATCACTGAAATATATTAATCTACCAACGCCTAAATTGGGTTTTGACTAATCTACTGAATAGATTCAAGTCAATAGCGATAAACCAGTTGGTCGGATTTTAGAAGATCCTACAACCGAGATAAGCTGGCAAGAAAATCTTGCCGCTTTTTGGCTGTTATATTCCCTTATACTTGTTTAATAAGAAAACCAGAGCCCAGAATTTAGACGTTATTTCCTTAAAGATGATTATGGTGATATTATTCATGCCGCGTTCTTAAAACTGTGTTGAAAGCTAATTAACACATTTCCTTAAGTCAATCACCCTTAATTCTTGTTAAGCATTTCGCCAGCTTACTCTTGTTTAAAGTTAACGAATCAGTCCATTATCTGAAGTTCAAATAGACAAACAATTCTCTCGTAATTAGATAGGTCAACATCGACAACAACTTTGAACGAGCCGACCCCAAGTAAAGTAATTCTGCTTCATTTTAGGAAACCAAACAAAGTCGAGCTCATCCTTTAACGTAAGGTGCTCAGGGATGTGACGGTAAAACTTTAATGTTTTATATGTTAGAACATAGGAAACATTCATAAATAAATAATCAAAGTGAAACCAGTAAAATAAAACAAATTAAGAAAACATACAAGGATAACAGTTTTAAACAGTTTTGGTAAATCATCTTAATTTGCAACGCTACTACAATTTAAGAACATTAATATTTTGGTTGGAATGTATTCGCATCATCACCTGCGAGAACAAAATGTACCTACTGTAAGCTCATTTTGCGTTTTACGGACGGAAAGGAACGCGCCCGATTAAAAATAATTGACGATTGCAAGTTACATGTATTAATTTTGAGACACCCAACACCTTACACTGTGTTGTGACTACGGACAACAAATTAAGACCGGAAAAAAGAAATATACATTTTTTGGTGAGTTCCTTAGAAATACCGCGCCGGGGCGGACAACGGTTATCTCCTGATGTTATGGGGGGTCTACATGTTTCATGTAACCAGTTTCATGCTAGTTCCACATAGTAGGTACACAGTCGTTGGTCACCGGTCGATTTTTGACCTCTATCGTAGCGACGTGACAATTCAGTGCTGTTAAGAAGTTGTATGTTTAGGTAGAAATCTTACCAAATAAATTCTCTTTACAGTATTTACGAATAGATTTTGTATATTATCATAACTTTTAGTTGTGGAATGGGTTTGTTTGATGTTCGAAATTAAAAATGTAGCATTTAAAACAGCTTGCTCGCAATTCAGGTATACTCATCCACCATGATAATAAGTTTAATTTTTAACAAAGACTTGTTTGAGTTGTTGAAGCGCACTTGAAAGACGCTTGCTTCTAACAAGTTGTCTCTCGCGGGAGAAAGTTGGAATCTTACTGAGTCATTAAGAAAAACACTTTCTTGTTTATCCACTTTATTTAGACAGGGCGAATGCAATAAAAAGCTTTATATTTTATTCAGTTTGTATCAAATTAAATAATTTTCATATCTACTTTGAAATGTCGGTAGCGAACTTTATAGATGTTTAGGTTGAATGCGAGAAATAGTAGCACATTTCCCAGCACAGCTCCGTTATGTTACTGAAGTGAATAACGCATGTTACATTATCTTAAAAATATGAACAAATGCACTAAAATGGACAACAGAAAAGAGAAATGACATTAGTTTTTAAAGTATTAATAAACAGACTTACATATATGTTTTCAAACGTGTGTTACTTTATTGTCACGAGAAAATGTTTAGGCTGATTACTTAGGAAAAAAATTAACTAGAAAATAAAAGTAACAAACTATTAAGTCTTTATAACATTTTTACTATTAAATAATATTAAAATGTGTACCTAAACTCAAAGAATATTTAGGGAAATGGTAAAACATCGATTCTTCCATTGGTCCTAACTCTAAATGAGCGTCCAGAGGGCACTGCCCAACAGTATATGGCTACCGCCCGTGCTGAACTTAACATCGCTATTAAAAGTAGAAAGGACTCTCGGTGGTCCTATTTTACTGGCTTTCCTTAACGTGTGTGCAATAAGCATCTCGGTTGGCGAAGCGAGTTTCATTTAGCCACTAGCAGAGATGAAATAGTATTACCATTTTCTCTACTGCGACCAATGAAAGTGAATGATTCTAATGTTTTAATTCACGTTAAATATTGCCAATCGGTCTTCTAAAATGACGAAATAATAATAATTATAAATTTCCTACACTCACACCGGTTTCTTCACAATTATCTGGCACATATTTCATTCCAACTTTTTAGTGGTTAAATTACGTAGGTAACAGTTATGATTATACTTATTATACTCACAGAGACGCAAGAACCGAGAACGACAATTATTTTTAAATTTACTCGACCTGGCGTCGCAATCTGTAGATGGCATCGCTGCTGTATCCAGCTGCAACATCCAGCGTGCTGACGACTCGACCTCGGAGATCGTGTTGGCACCCTCAACAAACTATTTTTTCGAGTCTATGTGTATTATGGTGAAGCGGAAGACCGAGGTAAACATGGCAAGACCAGCTCAACGCATAGGCCTGCAGGGCAAGGCCTAGTTTCTCCATTCCTTTTATCCACATTTTTCTGTCTGCCATTACAGTGGGCCGAACTACGATCGTGTAGAGCCATCATTATTTGTTAATAACCATCATATCGGTAATTGTAAAGATTTACAACCGTGTCGCGTAGCGGTGAAAGAATACTACCATCACCCCCTCTCTTCCCTTGGGTGTCGTAAAAGGCGACTAACGGACTAAAGACTGCACATACATCGAAATGCATAGAACGGCGAACGGGCTCAACACCTGTCATGTTAAGCACATGTGCGGACTAAATGGCAGAGAGAGATTTGGTGAACAGTGGACTATGACAGAGCTTTTGCGGTCCTCATTGCCTAGTCTCTAACTAACCCTTCGGGGATAATAGTCGTGACTATATGTATATGTATGTATAAACGAGTATGATCAATGTAAAGTATAAATGGGTGCCTGGAACAAGACCGCAATAGCCATAGTAGCAGTTTTCCGATTAAGCCATTTTCGTATTCTATGGACCCTATTACACCTTGTGATTTTTTTTCCAAATTTGTTTTTTTTTTATGCTTAGCTCGGCAAATGACCCCACTCCATCTGATGTTAAGTGGAAATGAAGTCCAGGCGCGAGGACAACTGGTGCAGCGTAAGAGACGTAGCATCAGTCACCCTCACTCTGCCGGCCCACAAAGTGCCTCTTCACGCCTCGTTTGAAGGACCCTATGTCATAGGTAGGAGGGAATACGTGTGCTGGTAGACTATTCCATCTTTTGGAAGTGCGACAAAGAAACGAGTCACCAAATTTCTTTGTGCGTGATGGAATGTTAGAGACTGTAAATTCTTCTTCTTCAGAGCACTCGCCATGGTATAAACGGTAAAAGACGCTGAGTGACGCAATATCTCTACGCAATTGCAAAGGCTCGAGAGTTTTAGTGACCTCGGCATTGCCGATAATGCGCACAGCGCGGCGCTGCAATCTGTCCAAGGCATCGAGAAGGTACTTTGCGGAGCCGTCCCAAAGGTGAGAGCAATACTCCACGCAAGACCGCACCTGTGTCTTGTATAATAGACACAACTGATCAGGCGTGAAGAATCGCCGCACCTTGTTCAGGACACCGAGTTTACGTGAGGCATTTTTAATCACGGTTTCGATGTAGTCCTTTTGGTTCAGATCGCAGCGGATACTCATACCGAGCATGTTAATACTGCTCTGCAGGCCTAGAGATGTACCCTGAAGAGAGGGAAGGGGAAGGAATGGCGACTTTTTCGCTGTGAACGCGCACACCTGTGTGATCTTGGCATTGAACTCCACCAGATTATCGGAGCCCCATTTAGAAATGAGGTCCAACACCCGATCAAGCTCAATGACAAGATTTGCTCGCTTCATTTCGGTGTCTACCCGCCCAGCCGTTGGGTGACCGTTATATCCCCCATGCACTGTGCTATCATCTGCATAGCAATTAATGTTTCCAAGAGGAAGCATGTCATTAATATGCAGAAGGAACAGCGTGGGGGATAGAACGGAGCCTTGAGGAACACCAGCGTTCACTGACATGAACCGCGAAGCGCATCCATCCGAAAGGACACGGATTCTGCGCTCATGCAGGAAGCTAGCAATCCAGGTACAGAACTGAGCGGGCAAACCGTATGCTGGGAGCTTGGAGAGAAGAGCTTTGTGCTAGACCCGATCAAAAGCCTTGGCTGTGTCAAGGCTAACTGCCAGTGACTCGACACGCTTTTCAATAGCCTCACCCCAGAGATGTGTGACATACGCTAGAAGATCACCCGTTGACCGTTTTGGCCGAAACCCATATTGACGATCGTGAATTAGGGAGTGATCTTCTAGGTATCGAATAAGCTGTTTGTTCAATATTCGTTCTAGGATCTTACACAACACTGAAGTTACGGCTATAGGGCGGTAATTAGTCGGATCTGACCGATCTCCTTTTTTAGGGATCGGTTGCACATTAGCTTCTCTCCAAGATTCCGGCACACCACCCGAAGAGAGCGAAAGACGGTACAGACGCGTTAACACAGGGGACAACTCCGCTGCACACATTTTCAGGCTGGGATGCCATCAGGACCGTTAGCTTTCCGGACATCGATTGACTGCATTTCCGCACGGACATCACACTGCCTGATTTTAATATCAGACATTGTGTGACCACAGTGAGGAATTGAGGGTGGTTGTGCATTACAGTCATCGATCCGGGAGTTAGCCGCAAAGAGTTTGGCCAGGAGATCGACCTTTTCCTGCGGCTTGTGAGCTAAAGTTCCGTCAGGACATCTCAGTGGTGGCAGCGAGGGTTGGCAGAAGATGGATTGCACGGCTTTGGCCAGACGCCAGTAGCTACGGCTGCCCGTAGGATGCGTCAGGAGTTCTTGGCCTACTCGTGCAACGCGCTGGGCATCCGCTCTAATGTAGGCCCTCTTACACGACTTGGTGGCATTATTATAGGCTGCTTTTAGCGAGCGAGTTTCGGGATCCCCATGAGCTTTACCTCTGATCCAAGCGCGGTATGCCGTCTGCTTGATACTGAAAGATGCCTGATTTAGCAAAATCATTATGGGTATTGCTTTATTATTCCTCGTTCATCACTCGAATTTTGTTTACCGGAATAATCATCCTATGTGCAATGATTAAAGTTTTATTCAATCTTCTACAAGTATTGGCCCTTGTAACTGTGTTCCCCGAAATAAACTTTGTAAAAAGATTTACAATAAACATAGCTGTACAAATATTTTAAACATTCACTATATAGTTATTATGGTTTTCTTCCATGAAATTAAATCTATGTCGATTGATTTTCAATACATACCTAAACAATAGCAACCTACTGAGAACCTCAAAATGGGTGGCTTTGCACCAAGTAACATCAAGAGGTGCCACAGATTGGGGCGTTCAGTTGCCACAAGGGATAAACCTCGCCCTATCATAGCAAAATTTCAAGATGTCACTACTCGCGATAAGGTCTGGTTCGGCAAAACTAATTTGAAGGGCACAGGTACGACGTTATCCGAGTTTTTAACACAATCCCGGCACAGCGCATTCATGGCGGCGAGAGAGAAATTCGGTGTCAGCAAGTGTTGGACTTCGGAGGGCGTCATACATATCCTCGGTCCAAACAACACTCGTACTCGTGTAACAAGCATCGCGGAGGTTCATTCGTTGGAGATCGGGTCTACAAGGTCGGCGCCGTCGACAGTCATTTCAAAGACTGCTCCGAAGACAAGGCGGGCTGCAGCCGCCAAGAAGTGATTGGTTCACAGACGAAGTCAATAGCAAGCCGGTTGTTGTTTCTCTTCGGCGTGCATCGAAGTTCTGCTACCTTTTAATTTTTATTTTATTAATTATTTTGATTGTACCGTACTGTTCGTTTAGTTTTGTTTACGTATTTTTAATCGTCTGTCATACTCATGTCTTAATGTCACCTTGTCACGAATGTCAATAGTCAAGTCAATTGTCAAAATTATTCTGCACATAGAACTTTTAGAGTAGGCTAAGGAACCGTAGCTCATACAGCCATGTAATATTTTTGTTTTATTTATTCTTGTAAAATAATATAATTGTAACTTTTAAATGTTTATTAGGTAATTGTTAATTTTTAGCCGGCTGTGTTCCGTTTTACTTATTTATTTCTATTTTCATTTAATTTTTTTTTTGTTTTTGTTAAGTTTTCGGTTGTGTACCCGTGTTGTACATGTTTTTGTTACATGTGTAAAGTTTAATTTATTAAGCGCTAGCGGGTGGTTAGTATGGTGTTATTTTATTTATATTTGTATATATTTTAGTTTGTTATTATTATTATTATTTTTATTTTATTTTATAAATTATTTATATTATTTTATCATGCTTTTCTCGAAAGGAAATAGTGATTCTGATAGTTTTGTCTCGGCAAGTGGTAGTGATAGTGATAATGACAGTTTTGTCAGTATTCTTTCTCTCTCTGACTCTCTTATCTCATGTTTCTCCGATGTATCCAAGAACTTTAACGTAGTTCACATAAATGCCCAAAGTATTCCGGCTCATTTTTCTGATATGCTGGCCAGTTTTGACTGTGAGAATATTCATGCTATCCTCGTCTCTGAGTCTTGGCTCAAACCATGTCTCCCTTCCACTTCCTACTCTTTGCCGGGCTTTAATCTAATAAGAAATGATCGCACGGTTGGCGGTGGCGGTGGTGTAGCCATATACCTTCGTACACAAATTCCTTTCACAGTAGTGGATATGTCACCGCAGCCGCCGCCGTCAAACAGCGGCGAGCATATCTTCTTGGAGGTTAGCCTGCGACACTCAAAAGTACTGCTCGGTGTATTCTACTGTCCCTCTTCTCGAATCAACTTCTTTTCTTCCCTTGAATACAAGTTAGAACTTCTCTGTCCTTCTTACAGTCATACTATTTTAATGGAAGATTTCAACACCTGTCTTCTTAAAAACGACTCCCGTTCGGCAAATTTTCGTTCCCTCCTTCTGTCTAGCAACTTATATCTACCGCCGTTAAATGCGACTCATAATTTTCCTAATTGTTCACCCTCCCTTCTTGACCTTATTATTGTCTCTTCTTCTCAACATATCGCCAAACATGGGCAATTCTCAGCTGAAGCCTTCTCTTACCATGACCTGATTTACGTCTCGTTTAAATCTCGTCCTCCTAAGGCTAAGCCCAAAATTCTTCTGCAGCGCAATTTTAGTGGCATTAATCTTGAAAGTATTTGTGAGGATGCTGCTAGTATGGACTGGTCCCATGTCCTGAACTGCGACTCAATCGACAGGAAATTAGAACTTTTTGTCTCAACCCTGGTCAAGCTGTACGATGTTCATGCTCCAGTGCGTCCTGTCAAAATGAAACATCGTCCATCTCCATGGCTCACGGAAAACATTAAGACGATATGTGAACGCAAAAATGCCGCTAAATGTAGGTATAAGTGTAAGCCTACCCCATGGAACTGGGAGAAATACGTGAAAGCTCGCAATCACTGCAATAAGGTGTGTAGAAATGCACAACGCCAATATATCCACAACTCTGTTGAAAACGAAGATCCAGCGAAAGTTTGGAAATTCCTAAGATCCCTGGGCATTGGGAAACAACGTCAGACTTCTTCTTTTAAAGATCTAGACATAAATCTCCTGAACAAACACTTCTGTGCTTCTCATCACTTCGATTCAACGAGAAAAGTTGATACTCTAAATTTTCTTTCATCTCTCCCACGCCCATACTACTCGTCATTTTCTTTCCGTCAATTCACCGACTGTGATGTTAAGAAGAGCATTATGTCAATAACCTCTAGTGCTGTTGGCAATGACTGTGTCAGTCGCAAAATGATCTTGCTTATACTTGACGAAATCCTTCCCATCATCTCCCATATCCTTAACTACTCCATTGATTCAGGTGTCTTTCCATGTGCTTGGAAAGATGCTCAAGTCACTCCACTTCCCAAAAACTCTAAACCGTCATCCTTTTCGGACTATAGGCCAATATCCATTCTACCATTCCTTTCGAAAATTCTGGAACGCCTTGTCCATACCCAATTATCCACCTTCCTCCTTAAAAACCGACTCCTCAATCCATACCAATCAGGGTTTCGTACAGGCCACAGTACCACCACAGCACTAGTGAATGTCACTGACGATATCAGATCAGGCATGGAAAAAGGTGAAGTATCAGTTCTTGTCTTGCTAGATTTTAGCAATGCTTTTAACTCTGTCGACTATGATGTACTGCTTGGCATACTCCGCTCTATTAACATATCTCCAGCGGTGATTGACTGGTTTCATAGTTACCTGTCTGGACGCCGGCAGCGGATTCGCCTTGAGGATTCCTTGTCCACTTGGTGTGACATTTCTGCTGGGGTGCCGCAGGGTGGCGTTTTATCTCCTTTACTTTTCGCTATTTTTATCAATTCCATTTCCTCTCAATTAGCCTCGTCCTACCACCTTTATGCAGATGATTTGCAAATTTACACTAAAACTACAGTTGACCAGCTTCCTCAGGCCATTACCATCATTAACAACGACTTGAGCATGATTTGCGAGTGGAGTAGATCATATGGTTTGAGAGTAAATCCCTCGAAGACACAAATCATCGTCATAGGCAGTTCCACAATGACAAACAGAATTGACTGGTCGCATTTACCTGCAATTACTTTTGATGGCGTCTCTTTATCTCCTAGCGACAGTGTTAAAAACCTGGGCGTGGTGCTTGACAAAAATTTAACTTGGGGACCGCAGCTACAACAGGTGAGTCGGAAAATGTTTGCCACAGCCGGATCCTTAAAACGTTTACGCAATTTTCTCCCTATGGCCACTAAAACTGCGCTAGCACAATCTCTTCTTCTACCCGTCTTGGACTATGCCGACGTCAGCTATCTAGACCTCACTGAAGAGCAACTGAATAAGCTTGAGCGTCTTCAGAACTTTAGCATTAGATTCATATTTGGACTACGCAAATATGATCATGTATCCGAATTTCGTACTAAGCTCAAGTGGTTGCCAATTCGCCTTCGCCGGAATTTACATATTGTCTCCCTGCTTTACAGTATTCTGTTCAATCCCTTTTCGCCACCTTACCTCAAGGAACGCTTTAACTTCCTTAATGACACGCATTATCGTGTATTGAGATCGTCGGAGAACTTGAGTTTGGCGATACCAATGCACTCCACTAGATTTTTTGATAAGTCTTTTACTGTTCAAGCTGCCCGTCTGTGGAATGCATTGCCGACAGAAATAAAGCATGCACAATCTTTGGACAGCTTTAAACGACATGTTAGAGAGCACTATCTGTCACTGTCGATGTCTCTATGATTAATTTACCTATTAATTTATTTCCTTATTTTATTTGTCTTTTCCTAAGATAGAGAAAGTTTTGTATTTATTTATGTAGTTATGTATTATTTTATATAAGTATGTAAATATGTATATGTGTATTTTGATTATATGAGTAAGTATATGTATAATTTATGTATAAGTTTGTACATAAGTATGAATAATATAATACTTTTACTTATATAAAACACCATGACTGCCCTATCAATTTTATTAACTATTTCTTCTATCCAGTCCAACATGGTTGCCTGGAAGAAATTGCTTTTTAGCGATAAGGCCGCCAATTGTATGTACTATGTGTTTGTGTTTTTATATGTTTCTGTGGTGTACAATAAAGCATATTTTATCTTTATCTTTATCTTTATCTACTGTAAGTATGTAACTTACCTACAATAATTTTACATTAATTTGTAAATAATAATTAAATATTCGAGCTAGAGCTAGTTCTTTAGGAGCTAGTTCGATGAAACGTTTTAATCATGTGAAGACTGAGTAATTGTTTTGAAAAATAGGTAAGTTTATTAGTAATGGTAAGTGCGTTCTTATGACTTAGTTATAAAAAAGACTAAGTAAAAATAACATAGTGTAATAATTATTGTTTTTTTAGTAAATAAACAAATTGACTTTGTTGATTGCAATTTTTTTTAATAAATACATGGCCAACAAGAAGTACTTACCTACCAGTGACGAAGGTTCCATACAACTCGATTCCCACCGGCTTCCCTTCAGAAGTTTAGAACACAACCACTCTCTACTTGAATTGAGAAATGGCACAATCAGTAATTAAAAAAGTAAATATATAAAAGAAACATTACAAATTGCCTACACTATGGACATTAAATCAACAAAATTTGCTTTTTAACAACATATTGCTTTAAAATAAGCCGCAGGCGCGATCGGCTTTTAGGCAGTTAAACTTCCATACAAAATAAACGTCATGACGTCACATAAAGGTCAATAAACCCACCCGCGTATTAGCAGCCGGTAAGCCGTCTTTATCCGAGTTACTTGATAGAGACAGTTATACAATTTGCGTACGCGTGAGCGGGATGGAGGAATATCGCTTTCGGTTTGTGTTCTGTTGACAGATAATTTGACGTAATTGCAATTCATCATTGAATGCATGACTGTGTTTTATTAGTATTTGAATTTATTAGTTAGTTTCACCTATTATAATGATTAGTATTGTAGTTGGACTTTGTTTATTTGTGTTGTGTGTAGAAAGTAGTTACGAAGACGTACGTTGTAATTAGGTATTTGCGGTATGTAGATATTGTAATAAGTTGAAATTACGTATTTAGAGTAAGTAGATTTGCAAAGTAATCGGTAGAATTGTAAGATGTCGGCATTAATAGCTTTAGATTCTTCCCGGCTTTTATGATAATGTCTTAGCGCACTTTGTTAGAAAGAATAGACGAATAGCTTTAGAGTATAAGTAGTATTATTAGTACTAAGTCGATTAAGTTTTGTTTAATTTACATCATATCATCATTTCACCACAAACGGCTTTTATCAAAGCCACTTCTATTATGCTTGCAAGACACTGTTTCAATATCTCAGTGCTTACACGTATAGTAAAAGTGGACTGAAGATACATCTGCCTATACAAGACTGAAGCCAGGATGCCAATCACAGATTTTCGGTAAGGACTCAAGACTGCGTGCTCGCGCTTGGAGTAGGTAAGCATTTTTTTTTGCTCCGGCTTACATCTCTCAATATTTCACGCTTCGCCACTGTTACCTACATTAATAATAACACAACAGTATACATGAGTGAATAAAATACTTAAAACAATAAATATCATCATCATCATCATCAGCCAGAAGACGTCCACTGCAGGACAAAAGCCAACCCCAAGGATCTCCACGACGACCGGTCATGTGCTGCTCGCATCCAGCTGCTACTCGCGACCTTCACCAGATCGTCGGACCACCTTGTTGGAGGCCTGCCCACACTGCGTCTTCTTGTGCGCGGTCGCCACTCGAGAACCGTTCTGCCATAACGTCCATCGGTTCTACGGGCGATGTGCCTGCCCATTGCCACTTGAGCTTGGCGACTCTTTGGGCTATGTCGGTTACTTTAGTTCTTACGAATCTCCTAATTTCTGATTCGATCACGTAGAGAAACCTCGAGCATAGCCCTTTCCATTGCTCTTTGCGTGACTTTGAGTAAGACTATTTAGGCCCGTAGTGAGCGACCACGTTTCGGTACCGTATGTCATCACTGGCAACACACACTGGTTGAAACTTTCGTCTTCAGACACTGCGGTATTTTGGACGAGAAGATATTTCGTAGCTTACCGAGCGCTGCCCAGCCGAGTTGGATACGACGATTGACCTCTTTCTTAAAGTTGGACCTACCTAACTGGACCGTTTGTCCCAGGTATACATATTCGTCAACAACATCAAGAACAGAGTCTCCAACCTTCAGAGAAATGGGTACGACACGTGAGTTAGAGATGATTTTCGTCGTCTCCATGTTCATTTTAAGGCCCACTTGTTGAAAGACTCTTGAGATCATCGAACATTGTGCCTAGGTCCTCCAAGGTCTCAGCCATGACTACTATAGCGTCGGCAAATCGAAGGTGACTTATGTACACGCCGTTAATATTGATGCCGAGTCCTCTCCAGTCCAGAAATTTAAACACGTCCTCCAGTGCAGCAGTGAAGAGCTTCGGATATATGACGTCTTCATGTCGCACTCCACGCTGTAGCCGGACTGGCTTTGAGCTCTGGTCTGCGAACTGTCATAGTAGCGTTTGCGTACAAACACTTCAATACTACGATGTACCGGTAGTCAATTTGGCACCGCTGGAGAGACTGTAGCATGGCCCATGTTTCGATCGAATCAAAGGCTTTCTCATAGTCCACAAACGCTAAGCAAAGTGGCCGGTTATACTCTTCGGTATTCGGTGGTCTACAGTTTGTGATGATGAAAACTTTTTGAAATCTGGCTTGTTCGATTGGCTGGAAACCCTTTTTGTTTTAATCTAAGACTAGAAGTCATCAATCCTGCGTGCGAGACCATTAGTTATAACTCTCGAGAACAGCTTATAAACGTGACTTAGAAGTGATATGGGTCTGTAGTTCCTCAGTAGGGTCTTGTTGCCCTTCATTAAGAACAACACAACCACAATTTCAAGCCACGCTTCTGGCGTTCTAGCTCCGAGTACGACGGAATTAAATAGGTTCTGAAGAGCTGCGAGTACCGGTCTTCCGCCTGCTTTCAAAAGCTCAGCCGTAATTCCGTCAGCACCCGATGCCTTGCTGTTCTTATGCTGCTTGAGAG
Source organism: Scoparia ambigualis (assembly GCA_963921215.1). Lineage (NCBI taxonomy): Eukaryota > Metazoa > Arthropoda > Insecta > Lepidoptera > Crambidae > Scoparia > Scoparia ambigualis. The sequence goes on along the minus strand of OY992511.1, from coordinate 6,772,607 downwards.
CCATACCAATCTCGTACAGGCTGATATCCGGGATATCTTCGGTGTAGTGTCGGGTTAGCTTAGCTCTCTAGGGTCTGTAGCTAAGCTATGTACAGGTGGCCGCGTTAATGTGTATAGGTAGCTGTCCATAAAATAATATAATACTATTATGATTATTTACAAAGAAATTCCACTACATTATTCATTATATTTTCGTGATGCTCTAATATTATTACATTTTGTAGTCCTTCCAATACAACCATAATATATACGATGCACACAGTATTCGCCAGTACATTTTCCAACAACATTCACTATTTCCTGTAACATCATTGCAATACGCTATTACTGTATGCGCCATACATCTTTCAAATCAACGCACAACGCTGCAATATGCTATTGCTGTCTGATTTATTTCGCACTTTTTACCGGAATAAAACCTCAATGGAGTCTTACGGAAACCGCTTTCGATGTTTTAAGTGGCAATATCTTTTTTTTACTATTTTAATTAATTCCTAAGTACTACTAAGCTAGTGTATACTTTATGTCACCCCAGAAAAAATAACGCAATGTTTGATATACAAACCGTTATGATACGCCTCGTAGTTTAACAATTATTCAAGATTTTCACTAAATCTCTTTTCCTGTAAAATTGCGTTTTGTCGATTGCGGCTTTGTTCCAATAACCCATCGAATATGCTCGTAGGAGTTGAAGTCTCTAAGAACTTTGTAAATTGGAAATTAATGTAACTGTTTTCGTAGGTGAGTCGCTATTGCGTTTTATATAAATAAGCTCTTTTTAAAATCCTGACCTACCTTACAACCTTCTAAGCGTGTTTCCCTATAGACAAATAAAGGTTTCTACATTCTTGTGGTAAGACCACACCGGTCTCAGACGGTAGGTCCGGGATTAATCTCTAGCAGGTTCACTATAGAACAGTCACCAGCATAAGATGTCATGTGCAAAAATATCTGATCATTGGTGGAAGGCATACGTATAGGCATATAAATATTTTCACTTTGACTTTGTCTTATCAACATTGTTGTTAGGTATGTAAAAAGACACGCGGACTTAAATTAAACATTACCACCAAGTAAACCTTGTACTGTCACCAGCATTAAGCTGTGATATGAAATAATATCTGATCATTAGTGGGAAGGCATATATGCCTATATATAATGCCTTCCACCAATAAGGCTTATTTTAGTCCGCGTATATACTTACATACCTAACAACAATGTTGATAAGTTAAATTCAAAGTCAAAATATATTTATTCAATAAACCATCCAAATCTTTTTTAGCCTACCACCCATTCAGGAGGTCATTTTTTAACTGTGGCAAAGAACGGGCGCAAGAAACAACAGCGCACAGAAGCAACGACATTTACAAAAAAAAATATGTCGTTACCATGTCATAAAATACAAAATAAGAATTTAAAAAATAATAAATGATGCAATATAAAACTACAGTATAATGTATCAATTAATTAAAGACAATTAGAAATAGCTGTTGGAGTACCTAGGTATGTACTTAAAGCATTTTTAGATCCAAGCTGTTTTGTCTTCTGTGTAATCTGAAACTTAATAATTAGCTTTTTTATAAAGCTTTTCTATGATTTTGAATTTAAATTTATTAAGATCTAATTAATTTCTGAATATTATTTGGTACTTTGTTGTAAAATCTTACACACAGACCCTCAAATGAATTATTTCTTTTATGGAGCCTAGTTAAGGTACTGCAAATTTTAGTATAGCCACTTCTAATTTCACCTTCAGCATTAAGAGGCCTATTACATATTGACTGTGATTTTTGCGTAAAATGGCCAACTTTGGCGTTATGGATCTCAGAAACGAAAATACATTAACAATTATAACTTATTGAATAGTATAGAACAGCTATTGGAATAGTGCGTAGCGGCCTCGTTTTTTGTAAATTTTGCTTAACTTTTTAGTTAAACCCAAAATTGCAGAGAAATATTTTCATAAAGTGCGCGAAGGCACTTTTTTGAGCTCATCGATTGAACTACTGTTCTAAACAAATGAAATAAAAAAATTATAATGTTATCTCTTATATAGTCGAATAATGCGTAGTGGTCTCGGAATTTTTAGATATCATTGATTTTATATAGGAAAAAAATCTTATTCTAAACCAAAAAACTTCGAAAATTGCTATAAATTAACTGAGAATATCTCCTATCTGCGATAATATTATTGAGCAAAATTTATACCACAGTAACTGTTACTTCATGAGGAATAAAGATTTTATAATGAATTTATTATCCTATTTCGATAAAAACGATAAATACAACTGCAAAATTACTACAAAATGCGATGCGCCGGCCGTCCGAATTCAACTTACTCGTATGGTCACAGAATGGATATTTGTAATAATATGCACAAATTTATTATCCTATTTCGATAAAAACGATAAATACAACTGCAAAATTACTACAAAATGCGAAAATAGGCATTTTACGCAAAAATCACATTCGAGATGTAATAGGCCTCTTAACTTGATTTACCATCAGGTTAAGGTAAAGGGTTTATGTTGTTATAAAATGAGAACTTCCTCCTCTTTTTGTTCTAGAAAATTGTAGGTACATATTCATTTGAGTACGCTACAGAAGGAGGCTTTCTGCCATAAATTCGTGTTAGAGCATAAAGTCGACACTTCCTAAAGTGATGGTAGTGCACTCTGGCGTATTCCCGAAGCGAGAGTAAGTGATAAGGGAATACGCGAACCTAAACATAGTCTGCTGTTGATGTCAATCGAATATTCAATATAGTTTGGACAGCAGCGGATCCATTTGCTTCCACCCGTGGAGACTTGAAGTTTCAATTGGTGACGGTTGAAATGCGGTGACGACTTTTTAAAGTGTTTAGTTTTTAAACTACGCTGAAACGCTATCGAAAGCAGATGCTCGCACTGTTTAATTCGATCACAAATAAAACACATTCCATAGTAAGTATAATTTTAGATAGAGATACTTACACCATTTAAACATTCTTTTTATAATTGTTTGTATTTAGGATAGAATGTGTACTAAAAAAATCAACCAGTCTCAGGAAGCTCGAATGGGATTCGAACCCACGACCTTTGGATTGCCGGTCCACTGCTCCTTTTTTTCTAGTACACATTTTATCCTATATTTATATAGCATTGTGAATGCAAAATTTCAACAATAAAGATGTTTGTATTTAATTCTATTAGTTATTGTAATAGATTCTTCATGTTTTGACATTTTGCACAATAATGTAATTATAAGTTGACATAATTGTAATGTTGGTAATTATTAATTAATATCTATTTTTAGTATGTTTGAATTTAATTTGTAACAAAATGTAATAATTAGTCTGCTGGCGTCTTGGCCCAAGCTGTAAGCCAGCAGACTCGCATGCTTATATAATTTAAAATAAATAAATAAAAAAAACACGCAGAACTTGGGGAGATTGGTCCTTAGCCCACCATACATACATATTATAATCACGACTGTTATCCCCGAAGAGTTAGTCAGAGACTAGGCAATGAGGACAGCAAACGCAGTCCTCTGCCATTGTCCACTTTTCACCAAATAGCAACTGCACATGTGCTCAGCGTGTCAGATGGTGAGCTCATCGCCGCTCTATGCCGTTAGATGTATGTGCAGTCCTTTAAAAAATAAAAATCATTTTGGACAGGGTCCATTATAGTAGGTCCTTAATCCGTTAGTCGCCTTTTACGACACCCAAGGGAAGAGAGGGGGTGGTAGTATTCTTTTACCGCTACCCGACACGGTTAATAATTTTTTAATATTTACAAAAAAACGAATAACAATGTAACAATGTTTTCCATAGTGACTGGACATTCAGTAAGTGGGTTTTAACGACTGCTATCTTATGACAACAACCAGGTCCAATAACTTTACATGCCTTCCGAAGCACGGAGAAGCTCAAGATGTTTTTTTTTAATTTGGTCATTTTAATTTCTGGTAAGATTACTAGGTTAAGTCTGGCGATTAGGCTTGGTTTGCGGCACTCGATAACAAGAGACAGTGGCGACATCAAACAGCTCTACTATGACCAAACTTTTTCTTACATGCTTGTGGTAGTCTACTACAAGCTTGTTAGAAAAAGTTTGGTGGTGATGACAGTGATGAGAGAGCGGCATGGTCTACCAGGTAGACCTGGTCTATTTCGAATTATTATATAAATATATTATTTCTATTTTAGCCATCGAAAGCGAATAAAAAAAGGTGAATGATTGTTTAAGTTTATTTATTAATTTAAAGGTAACAGTACCAAATGCCAAATTCCCTATCAATGTTTGAAATCTTGACAGGTAATCCGGTAGCGCAGCGTATAATTGAATGCCAAAGAGCGCATCGCACCGAGGGAATATCTTTATTGAAACACGTCATTATTAATTGTTTCACGAAGCCTCGTTACTATTCCAGTGATTAAAACGATCTCCATATACGTAGATCTGCCTGATGTCGAATATTTTGCACGGTGTCGTCGACATCTGCACATGGAGAGAGGTTTCATGCAGCGAGTAGACTGTAAGCACATGAGTAAAAGTGCAGTATTTTCAATAAATAATGTGTAATGGCATGCACTATACAAGCTTTAGAGGTGGATTCTAAGCTCAAATACATATAATAAAAAATATAATAAAATAGTAGAATTTACGTGGTAAATTGTTTACTATGTGTTTTTTTCGTCATTTTTGGGGCTGATAACCTATACATTTGTTTTTTTTTCTACTAATGTTCGAACTTTTGACCACTTTACTGATTGTTATTCACTTGCGACTAGTTTCAGCTTTTTTATAAATCTTTTTTTAATGAATTTTATTTTAAGTTTTTGTGATATTGCTTTTTTAATACACATACGCAAAAATGAAAGTTAAAAAATTATAAAAGGCTGCCATTTCTAAACCATTGAGTCGAGAACTTTGTATGTTTAATGTTTTATTGTGTATATTTGTGTGAAGAATCCACCTCTAAAGTTTGTACAGTACATGCCAATACACATTGTATAAGCGGACAGTTTGTTACATTTGAGATTTTGTCCCTTTTGGGGAAAAGGAAGAAAATCCCAAATGCAAGCTTCAGTGGGTTGTTATCAAATAAAACCATAAAATGTTCAACAGCTAGGCAGTATATTGTAAAAGAACACACAAATATTTTGTCCAACAACAATAAAATAAAATTATAAATTTTATTTCATTCTTATTATTTAAAAGAGGGGGGTTAGTCACAATTTTATCTTATATTATGTTAGGTACAATTCATCTACGTTACTCCTTTTAATTTATTTAGCCGAAATACTCAAATAAAAACTATCAGTCGAAATTGACCCTAGGGTCAATCTCAAATGAAAGTTCAACAAACTTTCTATTAATTTTGCCAACTATAATTTACTGTTTAAAGTAATCTAAACCTTATTCCAAAGCTATATCACCCCCTAAAACACACTAAAATCCTAAGAGTCAAAAGTGACCAAGCGGGTCGGTGATAATTTTAATTTAAAATAAATTTTATAATACTGTTCCTACTACTGCCTAACCAGCCAGCTAATATCTCAGTCGTACGAGCTATGGTCGTGAGTGGGGGTCGGGATAAAGCCAATACCGTTCGGAGTATGAAGTTGAAATTAAAATTAAATTACTCCGTCTATAAAAATATTACATTAAATGTTTTAAACCGTTTAACCGTATCAAAACTGTCACACGTTTAAAGCCGATACTCTAGAGAACCGTGGGGTTATACCGATATTAAATAAATATTTATGGACGCCAGGATCGTATAGTCGATCCGAATCTGGAGACGATGTCACCATACAACTTCACACAGGTCGAACTCGCAGATCCTCAAAGGTTTCACAACTTCACCAACGCTTGGTGTAGTTGGATATAAAAGAAAATACTATGTTAAGGTTTCGAAACCCTAATGTAAAAATATGTTCCTGAATAACGAACGATTAAACCCAGAGTGGGGGTACAAAAAACCGTCAACGCCTGTGCGGCGACAGCTCGCTGGCAGCAGGTGGCCGCTGGTGCCCCGAAGAGGCAGGTCTCGCGTCCAGGCTTTAGGGCCCAGCTCTAAATCCTGGCGGCGAGACGGGCCTCTCGAAGCATCTGAAATTATCAACACGGGGCCTATTTATAACACTACACGCCTAGTTCAGAACGGTTACATAAATTAGGGTCCCGCAGTCTGCTATCTGTGTATCTGGGGCTGCAACCTATCATAACCAGGGACTCGCAGCGCCATGGGTTATCAAAAGCTTCCCAACGCTGTTGCACAACTAAAAACTCACACTCCAACACTAACATTTAACACCATGTTTTAATTTTAGCTTTGTTTCACATTTAACTAGTACACAAGGCACTACACGGCTACGATATTCCAATAAACATAACTAAACAATGCCAGACTACTGTTGGATGGGGCAATATCCACTTAATAAAGGGGTTTGACACGTCTGCCACATGGCCAAGAGCCTTGCGTCGCCTGGCGACAAGGCAGGATTCAGACACCATGAAATATCGATTTGCTTTCCTAGTATGACGGCTTATTATATTTAAACAATGCTATTGAGATACTCACGCGTTGGGATATCCTAGATTTACGCGTGGCTGCCAGCGGCGTCACGACCGGTTGGTTGTGGCACGGATTCCTGTAAATAAACCACACACTTGTTGACTATATTCTCAAGCTAATTACGCTTCAAATCCACTACATTATTACGACCTCATATTAACACAAAAGGTGACTACGACGGCTCATGCCTACCTGAGTGCATTGATCTCAACTCCTCGCACCACGTCACACCAGAGATTGAACTCGGTTCGGCGTCGCAACTCGGCAGCTCTCCTTTCGCCGGAAACACTTATAAATCGAAGGCCAGCTTATAATTTATACTCCCATTGTCGGGTAATTCATAAGAAATTGTTCTTTTAAAATTTTCCTTCAAACTAACAAAACATCAAATATGACGTCTGTCACAACTCGCCCTCTGCTAACAGAACTTGCCAACAATAACAACACACGACCTAAAAAAAAATTAACGTTTAGCAATGGGAAATGCATTTTTCTTTAATTTAAAATTGTGTTTTGTGATATTTAACTCACTAATTACCCTGTCTTAATATTAAGGAGTATTAGTTTCCTCTCTGGTAACCCCTACGGGCAGAGACAATATCCATATAAAAAATATTACTCCCGTTCGAATGTTCTAGATAAAAGTCCTTATAGAAAAAAATAGTTCTATTTCCGGATTTGCTTGAATTAAATTTAATTACTTAAAGTAATTATTATACATATTAATTTATTATGTAATTTATTATTAGAACTGTTTCGACTATTTTTTTAAAATTGAATCTTTTATGTGAAATTAAAAGCTGACAGCTACTTCGCCCCGCTACCGCTAGGCGTCGCTACGGTGGCTGTCATTTTGTCTATGGTGTTATGTCAAATACAAAACGTAAACACGGAATAAAATCTCTTTAGATGTAAGTTTAAGTCTTACTAAAACTGATTTAGAAATATGTTTTAATTGAAAATGCAAGAAAAGTGTGTCTTGTAATGTGTCAGCCAAGGCTCCATGTCTTTAATGTGAAGAAAAATGGATTTAATTCAAACAAGCTACACGGACTAATGTTTTTGGACATTTGATCATTCTAACGCAATGGTTTCAGGTAAGTACTATTCAACCATTGCGAACTTCTTTTGTAGATAAGTAAAGGCAGACAGGGCCCTGAATTTACAACGTAACAGTACCTCCCCAACCACCAGAGATTTGACCGACCAGGGCAAATCTCGACGCTGGCCCTCCAGCGTCACACTACACTTCAAACAACCAAGCAAGCACAAACAACCAAAAGAAATCTACCCGTGTAGCTGCACTACACAATAACTTAAAACTTTCCTGTAAATAGCTATACAATATGCTATGACAGTAAAAAAAAACAACAAAACGCAGTCTTGTGTACGACAATTCTTCATATATATATATATATATATATTTAAATATACAAATATCCCATATATATATAGTTTGTATATCCCAACAAATATACAAACTTCTATATGAATATAAACTAATGTACATAATAAATATAATAATATCAATTATAATATACTCTTACATAAATCTAAAAACTTGGTGGCTATGCAGTTAACATATTATCACAGTGTCACCAACCGCACTGTTGCCTCGCGTTAAGGCTTTTGGTACCAGTCACTGATCCGCTGGGGTGTATGGCTTAATTTTTTAACAATACTGGTTACTGAAAAGTCACCACAATAGACTCACAAAGTGAGTCTGATCCATTAAGCAATATAGAAAAGACAAACCTTTATGAGTTCAATATGAATATTACCAAAATACTAGATTATAAATGATTGATTACTTTATATATATTAAATACACTAATTTTGGTTATAATGATATTATTACATAAACATAAAAACTGGTGGCTATACAGTTAACCTATTATTACAGTGTCACCAGCCGCACTGACGCCTCGCGTTAAGGCTTTTGGTACCAGTCACTAATCCGCTGGGGTGAATGGCTTATTTAACTATACAGGTTACTGAAATAGACCTACAGTTATCCCACTGGGTAAGTCTGATCCATTAAGCAATATGGAAAAGACGAAGCCCAGAGAGGCACAAAATAATAAATATATACACCAAACGTCTATATATGTTCTACAGGTTAGGTCTGATCCATTTACAAACATGGAAAAGACGAAACCCAAAGAGCTATAAAATAATAAATACCTACATGTAAGAATCGTCTACACGTCCAAGTCTACCCTTCCTAACAAACGATACCTCCTCAATACACAAACATCTAAATGCTCCTACCAGTAAGCACATATTTAAAGTAATGCCCAGTAAACTTCTTACACGGCTGGGCAGCCGTAAACCAAAAAAAAAAACCCACAACCCAAACCAACAAATATTCACCACCACCTAAAAGTTTGGCTTACCGCCCCTAAATAAATCCAACTAAAAAAAAAACCGAATTCCATCAAAGCAGCCTACACGCCCGCCAATAAATGGCCACCTTCTTCAGGACTATCATCACGCTGCCTAACCAGCGGTCCGGAGATTGAGGTTTGGCTAACCGCCCACAAAGAAAATCCAACATAAACTTATTCCGTCAAAGCAGCCTACACGCCCGCCAATAAATGGCCACCTTCCTCAGGACTATCACCACGTTGCCTTACTAACGGTCCGGAGATTAAACCCTTCCATTAAGGTATCTAACCTATAATATTAAAATATATAAAAAAAAGGAATTAAAACATTCCAACTTAACAAATAGAATGTCGTCATGCCAAAAGTCGAAACTTTCCAATGCGCAAAAACACAACCACAAACATCAAGCTCCTCTTAAAAGAGCTTCCAGCGCCGCGGCATATACAGCCACAAACGCCCAAAGTGCAGTGACTTAAAGGCATATACAGCCCTCCTTCGTCACTTTTAAACCATCTAGCAACCAAAATAAACCACATAACGAATTCCAGCACCGTGGCATATACAGCCACCAATGCCAACAACAGCAGCGACTACAGGGCATATACAGCCCTCCTTTGTCACTTTTCAACCGCTCACAACAAGCAAAACATTGTACCATGATACAATGATCGATAAATTACTAAAACTAATACATCTTAGTCTTCCCATGAAGACTTAAAGTCCTTGATGTGCCATTCACCAAGGTTTTTACCGGAACTACAGCCTTCTAATTCATACACTAGGGGGGAAAGTTTTTTCCTAACAAAACATTTTTCATATTTAGGAGCTAATTTAGCCATAAAAAATTTGGAGGCGTCACTCTGTGGATATGTCTTTTTCCACACAGTGTCACCCACCTCAAATTCTAAGGGCCTCCTCCCATTGTTATAATGACGAGCACTACGGTCATGTGATTTAATAAGCGCGCCTTTCACTTTATTAAAAATTTCCTCTAAGACGCCTAACTGGTCCGCATATACACCGCGAGAAGCGCACGCCAGGGTGAGCGGTCCATCGGTATTATTGCCGAAAACCTCTCCGCAACTAACTGCCTCCCTACCATGTACTAGGAAGAATGGGGTAAAACGTGTTACTTCATTAGTGGAAGTGTTTATTGCATACTGAATTTTCGAAATATTAACATCCCACGATCTATGGTCATCTTCCACAAGAATTGATACGGCGGTCATAATCGTACGGTTATAACGTTCAACTGTGTTCACGCTGGGGCAATAGCGAGGTGTAAAGTGAACCTGAGGTACCTTGTACCTCTCCAACAAAGATTTAATTTCATTGCCCGTGAACTGCGTTCCGTTGTCCGCTATCACCGTACGGGGTATCCCGTGAACCAAGAAAACGCCATCTTCAAGTTTCTGCGCTATAGCCTTACCCACAGCTCTTCGTAAAGGAAAGAGCAAACAATATTTCGTAAAACAGCATACGACCACAAAGAGATATGTGAAGCCCGCTCTAGACCGTGGCAAGGGACCAACGAGGTCAAAACTTATTGTTTCAAACGGTTTAGAGCAGTCTTTCGCGCTACCTAAGAGACCAGGGGTTGGCAATTGTGAGTGTTTATATGCGGCGCACGTATCACATTTCCCCACGTAGTTAGTTACATCCTTATACATGTTAGGCCAGTAGTAACGTAGTGCAAGTCGTTTATAAGTTTTAAATACTCCAAAATGTGGAGATAATTCACCACTATGGTGATTCTTTAAAAGTTCCAGACGATTTCCCTCCGGTACTACTTGTTTCCAATCATAATCACTCGCCACACCGAATTTATTTTTTGAAAAACGAAAAAGTTTATTGTCTCTAATAATAAAGTTAGGACACGACCTAGGAGTACTAACACCCTTGTCCCACAACTTTTGGAACCAAGTGTCTGCGTCAGGCACCTTTATTTCGAGCACCGGAACGGCACGCGATAGTGCATCTGGAACTACGTTGTCCTTGCCCTTGCGGTGCTCAATAACAAAGTTGTAAGGCGATAACCGACAACCCCAACGAGCTAATCGACCCGTAGGATTGGTTAAATTAAAGAACCACTTCAGGCTCGAGTGGTCGGTTATCACCTTAAACGCAGGACCTCCCTCCACATAAGGACGAAAGTGTTCTACAGCAAAAACCACCGCTAGGGCCTCTCGCTCCGTCGCCGAATAATTGCGTTCTGCCGAATTCAGTGAACGACTACAATATGCTATTGGATGCTCCTCTCCCTTTATAAACTGAGTCAGAGTGCCCGCTATCCCAAAACTGGATGCGTCACAATGAATCTCAAATGGCTGTGAATCAATGAATCAAAAATCGGGACAAGCCAATACTGGTGCAGAGACCAACGCTGTTTTTAAAGTAGTAAACGCGGTTTCTGCCTCAGCAGTCCACTTAAAAGGCGGGGCTTTTTTGCTAGTACTCGTAAGTGCATTTAAAGGTGCCGCTATAGAACTGAAATTTTTAATGAAACGTCTATAATACGACGCTGTTCCAAGAAAATTTTCACCTCCTTCCGGGTGGTAGGTGTGGGAAAGTTGACTATTGACTGAACTTTCGACGGATCAGTGTGTAAACCATGTTCATCTACCCTGTAACCTAGATATTTTAACTCCCGACGAAAGAAACAGGATTTTTGTAAGTTAATTGTTAACTTAGCCTGTCGTAACTTTTCTAAAACCCGTTTAAGAAGCGAAATGTGTTCCTCGAATGTCGATGAGCATATTATAATGTCATCCAAGTAAACAAACACTTTATTATTAAACTCAGGACCAAACAGTATGTCCATTAACCGTTGCTGGGTGGCTGGTGCCCCCGTCAACCCAAAGCACATAACCTTAAAATGGAAAAGACCTCGTCCGGGAACCGTGAATGCGGTTTTTTCCTTAGATGAAGCGGAGTCAAGCTCAATTTGCCAAAATGCAGATTTTAAATCAATTGACGAAAGGTATCGAGCGTCACGTAACTGATCTAAGATGTGAGAGACGTAGGGAAGCGGATAAGCATCTTGTTTGCTGACTGCATTCAATTTTCGGCTGTCAAGGCAAAATCGCCATTCTCCGTTTGGTTTAGGAGCTAATAGGACTGGGTTATTCCACGCGCTATTGCTAGGCTCTACTACTCCCATCTCTAACATCTCATCCAGCTGGCGGTTAAGTTCCTTAAGGCGTTCAGGTGATAGTGGATAATAACGCTGTTTGATAGGAGAAACATCACCCGTGTCTATCTTATGACGCAACAGTTGGGTACGACCTAACCCTTTAACCTCAAAAGACACCTTCTTAAATTCATTTATTAATGACTCCGCTTTCAACCTCTGAACGGGTGTTAATTCATCAAACGGCTGCAAATGCCTAACCTCCGATACGCAAGTACGGTGTTTAGAGTTTTGAAAATACTTAAAAGGCAATCTATTAAAAATTTCAGGAGCTAAATTAAAAGCCTTCCAAAAATCAACGCCAAAAATTAACGGTGTGGTGATATCAGGAATAATATAAAATTTAATAACTTGAGTCACTCCCACAAGAGTAACTGGTAAATATAAATAACCTTTCACGGTTGCACGCGAGTCATTGGCTGTTACGATGTTGCCCAAGCACCCATCATAGTGTAAGGTTGCACCAGCTTTTATGAACTGTTGGCCAACATCGGAACCCAATACTGAAATGCATGAACCCGAGTCAAGTAAACCGTAATAATCCGCATTATATATAGAAACGGTTAAATGCGGCCGACCATCCTCCCTAGTCTTATAACGTACTGAATCTACTCTTAAAGAGTTTAAAAAAACTTGTAACCATTTTAAATAGTTGTCCCAATCGGACTTAATAAAATTATGGCTGTAGTTCCGGGAAATTAATTTTTTGAATTGCAGTTCTGACAGGATTGACCTTTAGTCCCGACTGCTCTTTTATTGCAGTTGGGGCACGAAGGTGTCCTCACACCCTTCTTACCGCAACGAAAACAAACTACTTCTGTGGATTTGCAAGTAGATAATGAGTGGCTCCTTACCCTACAACGAACACAATACATAGCAGGATTAGCTTGCACGGCCTCGATTCTCAAAGAACCCCTCGGAGCTTGGTAAGCCAAGTCTGGTGCAACAAAAGAAGCGGTAGGTTTCGGCGGTTCGCGGAACTGTGCCTTGCTAACAAAACCTAGCTCGAGTTGCCTACACTTCTCCTTTAATTCCTCCAGGGTATTGACCGCCAACATTGACAACGCCGTCGCGTATTCCGGTCGCATGTTGAACTTAATCCGTGCCAAACGCTCAGGTTCCGCTACTCTATAAGAGAGCCTGTTGAAGAGGTTCTCCATGACCGCTATGTAAATACAGGACAATTCAGTTTGCCCCTGAGTCCTATTAGTAATTTCTGAAATGAGACGCATATCGTAGTCTGGCGGAGCGAACGCTGTGAGTAAATGTCTTTTTAGTTCCGACCAACTACCAACCGACGCTTTTATACCACGGTACCACAACAAAGCACCATCAGAAAACAAGTCCAGAGCTGATTTATGTAACGAAGATTCGCTTATACCCCTAGCTTCGCAAAGTTCCTCGAGACGCTCTATGAAAGCTTTCACGCAACCGGTACCATTAAATTTACAGTCGAGAGATCTGACTGTTGCATCCTTCTTACTATAATATACGACTTCGGGCGTAGGTTCAACTTCAAGGACGTTCGGTGTCTCTGGTGCCGATGTAAACGACGCATGGAAACTCGCGTTAATATTATCAACTTTTGACAAATAACCGTTAAACTCTTTGTCAATAGTCTGATATACGGAATCAAGTTCAGGAGGGGGAGTTACCCTGCCCAAGCGATGAAAAAGGTGGGAACTTAAAGCCTTTATACGGTTAAATTTTTTAAAATTTGAAGGATCTTTTCCTATTACTTCGGCGACCTCTGCCAATTTGGCTTTAATAATTTGTAATTCTACTTTAGGATCCCGAGTAGTCTCTACGATATCGTCTGAGCAAACTAGTTTACTAAGTTCCCTAATCTGAACTCGTAATCCCTCTACCGTTGTCGCCGGTGCTGCGTCTCGAATCTCCACCTCATACGTAAGCTCGTCTTTATGAAGCAAATTAAACGAAATTGGGCGTTCCATTTTGGATTAAAAAAAAAACTACTAAAATATAAGCTGACTTCCTCAATAGGCAGTTTCAACCTAAGTATACAGTTACAATCCACAGAAAATAGTAGTAAACCACCACAAACACAGTATTATAATAATAATACTAAAAACACTTGCATTAAAAAAAACACTTATTTTCAAATAAAAATTGTGTCAACTATAACCTATTGTGTCATAAAATAATACTTTAGTTCAGCTGAGTACAATAATTAAATAATTAACACTTGTATACATATAAAAAAATGTTTTGAACGTTTAATAAAAAATGCACTATTAATACATTATTTTAAAATAATAACGAATAAAAATTCGTTATTAAAATAAAATGGGAGGAATCCGTGCCAATGCACGCGTGACGGTTTTTCTTAAAATTAATAATCCCCACGGTTCTAGAACGCTATCGGTATTCTGGCTTTTTAGTTACAGCATAAGACATAACCACTATCCCTAACCAAAACACACGTTGAGTGCGCCACTGTTACATTTGAGATTTTGTCCCTTTTGGGGAAAAGGAAGAAAATCCCAAATGCAAGCTTCAGTGGGTTGTTATCAAATAAAACCATAAAATGTTCAACAGCTAGGCAGTATATTGTAAAAGAACACACAAATATTTTGTCCAACAACAATAAAATAAAATTATAAATTTTATTTCATTCTTATTATTTAAAAGAGGGGGGTTAGTCACAATTTTATCTTATATTATGTTAGGTACAATTCATCTACGTTACTCCTTTTAATTTATTTAGCCGAAAATCTCAAATAAAAACTATCAGTCGAAATTGACCCTAGGGTCAATCTCAAATGAAAGTTCAACAAACTTTCTATTAATTTTGCCAACTATAATTTACTGTTTAAAGTAATCTAAACCTTATTCCAAAGCTATATCACCCCCTAAAACACACTAAAATCCTAAGAGTCAAAAGTGACCAAGCGGGTCGGTGATAATTTTAATTTAAAATAAATTTTATAATACTGTTCCTACTACTGCCTACCCAGCCAGCTAATATCTCAGTCGTACGAGCTATGGTCGTGAGTGGGGGTCGGGATAAAGCCAATACCGTTCGGAGTATGAAGTTGAAATTAAAATTAAATTACTCCGTCTATAAAAATATTACATTAAATGTTTTAAACCGTTTAACCGTATCAAAACTGTCACACGTTTAAAGCCGATACTCTAGAGAACCGTGGGGTTATACCGATATTAAATAAATATTTATGGACGCCAGGATCGTATAGTCGATCCGAATCTGGAGACGATGTCACCATACAACTTCACACAGGTCGAACTCGCAGATCCTCAAAGGTTTCACAACTTCACCAACGCTTGGTGTAGTTGGATATAAAAGAAAATACTATGTTAAGGTTTCGAAACCCTAATGTAAAAATATGTTCCTGAATAACGAACGATTAAACCCAGAGTGGGGGTACAAAAAACCGTCAACGCCTGTGCGGCGACAGCTCGCTGGCAGCAGGTGGCCGCTGGTGCCCCGAAGAGGCAGGTCTCGCGTCCAGGCTTTAGGGCCCAGCTCTAAATCCTGGCGGCGAGACGGGCCTCTCGAAGCATCTGAAATTATCAACACGGGGCCTATTTATAACACTACACGCCTAGTTCAGAACGGTTACATAAATTAGGGTCCCGCAGTCTGCTATCTGTGTATCTGGGGCTGCAACCTATCATAACCAGGGACTCGCAGCGCCATGGGTTATCAAAAGCTTCCCAACGCTGTTGCACAACTAAAAACTCACACTCCAACACTAACATTTAACACCATGTTTTAATTTTAGCTTTGTTTCACATTTAACTAGTACACAAGGCACTACACGGCTACGATATTCCAATAAACATAACTAAACAATGCCAGACTACTGTTGGATGGGGCAATATCCACTTAATAAAGGGGTTTGACACGTCTGCCACATGGCCAAGAGCCTTGCGTCGCCTGGCGACAAGGCAGGATTCAGACACCATGAAATATCGATTTGCTTTCCTAGTATGACGGCTTATTATATTTAAACAATGCTATTGAGATACTCACGCGTTGGGATATCCTAGATTTACGCGTGGCTGCCAGCGGCGTCACGACCGGTTGGTTGTGGCACGGATTCCTGTAAATAAACCACACACTTGTTGACTATATTCTCAAGCTAATTACGCTTCAAATCCACTACATTATTACGACCTCATATTAACACAAAAGGTGACTACGACGGCTCATGCCTACCTGAGTGCATTGATCTCAACTCCTCGCACCATGTCACACCAGAGATTGAACTCGGTTCGGCGTCGCAACTCGGCAGCTCTCCTTTCGCCGGAAACACTTATAAATCGAAGGCCAGCTTATAATTTATACTCCCATTGTCGGGTAATTCATAAGAAATTGTTCTTTTAAAATTTTCCTTCAAACTAACAAAACATCAAATATGACGTCTGTCACAACTCGCCCTCTGCTAACAGAACTTGCCAACAATAACAACACACGACCTAAAAAAAAATTAACGTTTAGCAATGGGAAATGCATTTTTCTTTAATTTAAAATTGTGTTTTGTGATATTTAACTCACTAATTACCCTGTCTTAATATTAAGGAGTATTAGTTTCCTCTCTGGTAACCCCTACGGGCAGAGACAATATCCATATAAAAAATATTACTCCCGTTCGAATGTTCTAGATAAAAGTCCTTATAGAAAAAATTAGTTCTATTTCCGGATTTGCTTGAATTAAATTTAATTACTTAAAGTAATTATTATACATATTAATTTATTATGTAATTTATTATTAGAACTGTTTCGACTATTTTTTTAAAATTGAATCTTTTATGTGAAATTAAAAGCTGACAGCTACTTCGCCCCGCTACCGCTAGGCGTCGCTACGGTGGCTGTCATTTTGTCTATGGTGTTATGTCAAATACAAAACGTAAACACGGAATAAAATCTCTTTAGATGTAAGTTTAAGTCTTACTAAAACTGATTTAGAAATATGTTATAATTGAAAATGCAAGAAAAGTGTGTCTTGTAATGTGTCAGCCAAGGCTCCATGTCTTTAATGTGAAGAAAAATGGATTTAATTCAAACAAGCTACACGGACTAATGTTTTTGGACATTTGATCATTCTAACGCAATGGTTTCAGGTAAGTACTATTCAACCATTGCGAACTTCTTTTGTAGATAAGTAAAGGCAGACAGGGCCCTGAATTTACAACGTAACATAGAAACGTAGAAAGTTACATTCCTTTATACGCACGCATTAACACCGGCGCTGGCGTAGTACCACCCTTTCACGGAATATCGGCGTGTTACGTTATTGTTGTGTTACGTCCGGTGAGTGATATTCTCCCTCCACAATTCTCACATATTCCTGGAAGCTCCTTCCTCAAGGTAGGCAATGCATCTGAGACTCCTTTGGTTTTGCGGGTGCCCATATAACTGAGGTATTCCCCTCCACAATTCTTACATATTGCTGAAAGCCCTTACTCTTTACTCAAGGTCAGCAATGCATCTGAGACTCCTTTGGTTTTGCGGGTGCCCATATAACTGAGGTATTCCCCCTCCACAATTCTTACATATTGCTGAAAGCCCCTACTTCTTCCTCATGGTCGGCAATGCATCTGCGACTCCTTTGGCTTTGCGGGTGCCCATATAACTGAAGTATTCCCCCTCCACAATTATTCTTACATATTGCAGAAAGTCCCTACTTCTTACTCAAGGTCGGCAATGCATCTTCGACTGCTTTGGTTTCGCGGGTGCCCATATAACTGAGGTATTCCCCCTCCACAATTCTTACATATTTCTGAAAGCCCTTACTCCTTCCTCAAGGTCGGCAACGCACCTGAGACTCCTTTGGTGTTATTGTCCATGGGCGGCGGTAATTACTTTCTATAAGGTGACCCGCCTATTCGCGTGCCTCCTTAGCCCAAAAAAAAATATTGGGATTTTTTTTAAATTACTAATTACCTCCACTATGAAGACCGGAGTTATTTTCTACTTGATATACTGGGAGTATTACATGAACAAGGCTATATATTAAACCGCAATTAACACTTTTGTTGAGTAACAGCGTATTCGTTTCTTCTTCTTTTCTTTCTTCTTCCTTTCTTTCATTCTTTAGTCCGTTAGTCGCCTTTTGAGACACCCAAGGAAACAGATGTGTTGGTAGACAGCTCTAATTCTCGGTTTATAATATATCTTTATATTTGTTCCTTTACCAATGATAAGTTTATTGACTAAGATAAGACTAACAAAATCATACAGTGAGTAAGCACCTGTTATTTTTCTATTTAATTTAAATCAATCAATGCAATTAATCTTAATCAATTTGACATTTTATTTTATTTTATTGTGATATATTTTTTATATACTTACTTAAATCAATAAGTTCCTCTTTATTTATATGATATCCATTCATAGGTTCTAATTTTATTTAATTTTTTATTGTTATTTTATTGTTCCTTATAAGGAAAATGTGTTTCCATGGCCTAGCGAGTTTTCTGGGCAAAAACTGAAAACCAGTGCATTGCTCTATGAGCAAGGGTATTACTGAGTTTTTGCCCTTTTGCATCGCTGCGGCACACATGCTACCAAACAACATGTTGTTTAAATGTTTTTTTGATGCAAATAAATATTTTAACTATCTATTATTTTGACTTCAACATACAATGAATAAACCCTAGCACTATAATGGTTACTGAGTAAGGCAGAAATAGAAATATGACTTACCTACGTTACGTGACAAATATCATGGAACGTATACACGTCTCGCATGATCGAGTAACGGGTCTATAGGAATTTTATTGCTCTATCATTGACATGGGCAAGATATTGCAAATAAAGGTAAATTGATTGTGATGTGGGAATAAACGAATGAACTATTTATGAATATTGGGTGGAACAGAAGAAGTTTCACTCTTCATTACCAAGTCACACCAACTCGCTTGAAACAATCACGCTCGTGCAACCATTATGTAGTTTTCACAGTTACCTAGTTCGGTATGTATGACTAAATAAAGTGTTAAGCTAATATAAGGCCGCCTGAACACTGTAGGTACATTGTTACAAACATAGTTATGACAATCCGGCTATGTTACCCTGGCTTTTTCAAGGATAACTATTTTAACAAGGCTTACCACCAACCGAAGGTTGCTTGGAACTAAATGTAACAATTAATAACATATATCACAGCATGCTAATAACTAAGGACATTTTTAAACACTATTAACTTAACCGGAGGCCCCTTCCCCCCCCCCCCCCTCCCAATTCCTATTCCTTCCTTAAACCTATTCCTCCCTAAAGGCCGGCAACGCGTCTGCGATTCCCCTTGTTTTGCGGGTGTCCATGGGTGGCGGTGATTACTCTCCATCAGGTGACCCGCCTGCTCGTTTGCCTCCCTCTTTTATAAAAAAAAAACATTTACAAGAAAATTTATAATCTAACTTTATATTTAAGCGTTAATAAAACGCTAAAATATATAAAAAAAACATTAATCTATAAACGCAGCTTCATCTTAACCGAATGCTCAAATATTTGTTAAAATATTTCTTTCGGATCTCAGAGGTGAAAACTTCTAAGATTTGATGAAGCAATGTTGACTATAAAGATAAGCATCAAGCACTGACAAATTTCGACGGGTGAAAACCAGAACTTGGTAGCCTAGTGGTTAAGGCAGCCTCCCGGAATGTGGAAGGTGCGTGGTTCGATTCCCGCCTGAGGTTGTCGTCTTTTTCTGTGTTTAAAAATATTATCACAAGTTTTGTTATGCATGAAACAATCCGAAACACACTTTGCCCGACCAGGGACCTTTTTTTTTATAAAACAGGGAGGCAACCGAGCAGGCGGGTTACCTGATGGAGAGTAATCACCGCCGCCCATGGACACCCGCAAAGCCAGAGGAATCGCAGACGCGTTGCCGGCCTTTAAGGGAGGAATAGGTTTAAGGAAGGAATAGGAATTGGGAACAGGGGGGGGGGGGCTCCGGAACCCTCACTGGTCGGACGAAACACAACAGCACCAAGTGCCATACATAGTGCCATTATTTCACGCCGAATATTCGTGAGAGGGTGGTATTACGCCGGGCGAGCCGGCCCAATGCGTGCTACAACGCAGCGTGGCTCTACCACTCAGTCAGTGTCACTCATTTAGCACCACCCAGGGGTCACGTGTAGGGTCTCAAGGGTAACCCTACGGACGCGAGTAACTTTAAGCCTCAAAACCTTACTTTACTTTAGTCTTACTACGTAAATTTCTATACCTGTTGAATTTGGATTTGAATGAACAACGGCGTTGTCATTGTGGGCACGTGGCCTGTGTATGACAGACGTGCATCTCTGTCTTAGTAGACAATGAGTGTCATTCTATTGCAGGCCCCATTCACTATATCCCTATTACTGTGTCAATCTCATAAGACAGTTGTTTACCTGTGCCTACAATAAACTAACGCATCGATAACCGAGTGGCACAGCGCGCGGATAGATATACAGATATCCCGGCTTCAATTCTCAGGTGGGGTAAACTGTGTTTCTGGTTTTTCGATGCGAAGCCCAAGTTTTCGATCACCGAACCGCATTTAGCTAGCGTGTTCTACTAGGTACCGGAAAGCACTTGGCCTTCATCTCACCTGATGGTAAATGACGAGAGGTCAAAGGTTCCCCAGAATTCTCAATCATTGAGGAACTGGGTCTTATCTTATCTCTAAATTGTCAGACCACAACAATGCTATTAACTTTGTTATTATGGCGCCTTACTATAAAAGAAATAATCTTTTTTATATCCCCTGAACATATTATGCAGTCGCTATTTGGTGAAAAGTGGACTATGGTAGTGGATTGCTTTTGCTGTCCTCATTGCCTAGTCTCTGATAACCATTCGGGCACCTAACCACTCAAATTTCAAATTTCAATGTCATT
Organism: Scoparia ambigualis; assembly: GCA_963921215.1. Classification (NCBI taxonomy): domain Eukaryota; kingdom Metazoa; phylum Arthropoda; class Insecta; order Lepidoptera; family Crambidae; genus Scoparia; species Scoparia ambigualis. The sequence goes on along the minus strand of OY992511.1, from coordinate 6,751,588 downwards.
TTTTTCAATTTAGGCTACAAATTGAGTACTTATAAATGTCGCTATGCCATCGGTTCGCAAGTTCTATGGGGCCGGAGCCTTGTACTGAAGAAACCGGCAAGAAACTTAGGAAGGGCATTTCTTTTACAGCGTCAATACAAATTGGAAAATGCCCTCCCTATCATACAAGGACATTTTCCATTACAACAGAAAACATTTATTACACAAGACAACACAACACATACAAAAGAATATCCAACAAAAATCTAGTAATATTAAAAATAAGATTGCAAGAGCAGACCAGCCTCCACAGGCGGCACCCACCCGTACACGAGTATGACATGTGAATTAGCCATCGCTTCGCTCAACCATATTTTAGGGAACATAACGATACGACATGGTTAAAACTCAAATACTCACCAATTGTAGCGATAACTTGATTACAACGATGGATGCCTTTGTCCAGCAGTGGGACAGTATATGAGCTATTACTAAATGGTAAAAAATAATAATAATAATTTTAAAACACTAAGAAACACTAAGATTTTCAACAACTGCCGTAATTTCACTCATACACTGAACGAACTCTACTAAATTTTCAGGCATGTACACCGAAAACACGAGTATTGAATGTCCCGAAACAAGTACGTTGATAGCAATAATCCTATCACTTACACAGGGAACCACAGAAACTCTGCTAAACTTGGCGCTATTCCACAACAGCGCCACATCATCGTACGGCCGCCCGCGCAGTATACCCTTTGAGGTGTCAACCGCCGATTTTCCACAAAAACCAAGTTCGCTATTCACTTTACTCAGCTCAGTTATTTCGTGAGGCAACAGCCAAGTCTCTTGCAATGCGATAATATCTGCCTTTTCACTCAGCATTTTCACACAATTCATAGATATTTAAAAAGATTTACAATTAAAACTAATAAAACTTGTGGTTTCCGGTGTACTATCCATTATAATTTATCAATAAGTCAAATCAATCAAATTAAATAATAAAATAATCAATTCAATCAAAAAATGAAAATAAAAATCAGCATAATAATTGATACAAATCAAATTAAAAGAAATAACAATTCAAAGAAATAAAAGTTCAATATCAAATTTAAATTAATCAATAAGTCAAATCAATCAAAATATGACACAAATCGAAATATAATAATCAAATAAACCAAATAAAAATTAAAATCAAATAAATAAAATTTCAATCTCAAATTAAAATCAACAAATAAATCAAATCTGATTTAATTTTTTTTCAATTTTAATATTATTAAGTTTATGACTGAACTGTTATGTATGAATTCAATTGAAATTAACGGGTGCAAAAAGAAACGTCGAAGTAAATGTCTTCCTTCAGGTTTACACTAAAAATATGAAAGACTCACAGTAAATCTCTTTTATTTAATAGTTGCGCTTTGGAAAGGAAAAGTTTTTAACTGAACTTATGCATTAAACTATAAAACTAAGCAATGACTTTCTCCACTCCCGTAATCAAAGTTACACAAAGAGGCAGAAAAAAATAACAATTTCACTCAAAGTTGCAACAATAAAACCCGTTTTATATGCTCAAGTTGTGCTGCAAATATTTTTCTTGGAATTGTAGCGCTGATGCTGTAGAGAATTCTGTGGAGAACCGCAGACGTATAATGTTGGGATATTAAAGTTTTTAAATTAAACGCTGTTCAGTTGCTTACTATCAAAATAAAGTGATTTTATCTTACCCTATGGCTTGTCACAATTCAGGTTCGTCGTAGTGTGGTTTGAATTTTGGCATGTATTATTATCCGGTAAATTGGTAATGTTAGGTACTTTAATTTTCTGGCAATTGTGTTATGTTTTTATGTCAATAAAGATACCTATTATATTATTTTAAAGTTTTTATTTTCAGCTAAATATCGAAAGGGCTCAACACGTTCGTGTAGTGTGTGTACGCCATATAGTTACACACATGCATCTCCACCCAGTATGTAAGCAATAACTTGCATTAAAAAAGGTGCATTATATCTGGAATCATCTTTTATTCGTTGCGCCGAACCTCCCGCCTTTGCATGGTGACCCTGCCAGTGCTACCTGTCGGTAGCTCTGAGCAGATGGTTTTTGTATAGATAAAAGATGTTTAAGTAACTATTGAGAAATACTAAATAAACAACGAAAGTGTGCGGTTTGAAAAAAATAAGAAACAGTGACTTTTTAATAAATAATAATGTTATAGACAATTAAGTAAATATGTGAAAAGAAACAATAATGTGAGAGAACAGGAGCGAAATAGTGTTAAATAATCATAAAAAATACTTATTATAAAAAATAATATACGTTGCGTAATAAAATAAAAAAGTTCTGAAGCAAAATGAATTTTTCGTAAAATATCTAAATAATTCAAATAAAAGGACAATTAATTATTTGGTGAGAATGTAGAGAATCCGCTTTGCTGGCTGTAGACATGATCGACGATGGAACAGTAAAAAGCAGGGTGCCGGGAGTAGATGGTGTCGGATGAGGATACAGCCGGGAGATGTTGGTGTCCGATGGAATTTGGTGATGGCATGGACAAGGAAGGAAACAACGTGAAGAAAGTGATCGGACTATCTATTTTTTTTCCAAGAAAAGAACTTTTGATTTTATCAATTAATTATTCTATGTGTGTTTTTTATTAGATCTACAAGCAGTAAGTAGTTAAAATTTTTTTAGATAAAAGATTTATGTTTGAAATGATGATATTTTATTGTAATTCGAAAAAATAATAATAGACTTGTTGACGATAAGATAAAAAAATATTTATAAATGTGTAACACTGATTTTAAATTGTTTAAAAAATGTTGATGTTTACTTAGGAATGTTTTTTTCATAATGTTTCCATAGAGTGTTCCTAATTAATTACAGTGAAATTATTGGTAAAATATTGCGAAATTGTAGAGTTTGTCTGTTAGGATTATTTTTCGACAAAAGTGAAAAGAATCAGTAGTAATTTCTGTTTAGTATTATTTTGTTTGTGTAAATCTTACGGTGAAATATAGTTGAATGAATGAAATTGATTAGAAAAGGTTTTAAATTAATGTTCTAAAAATTTTTTTTAGATTTTTGAGTGGCAGAGCCACGCTGCGTTGCAGCACGCATTGGGCCGGCTCGCCCGGCGTAATACCACTCTCACGAATATTCGGCGTGAAATAATGGCACTTGGTGTTGTTGTGTTTCGTCCGACCAGTGAGGGTACCGGAGGCCCCTGCCCCCCCCCCCCCCTCCTCCCAATTCCTATTCCCTCCTTAAACCTATTCCTCCCTTAAAGGCCGGCAACGCGTCTGCGATTCCTCTGGTTTTGCGGGTGTCCATGGGCGGCGGTGATTACTCTCCATCAAGTGACCCGCCTGCTCGTTTGCCTCCCTCTTTTATAAAAAAAAATAGATTTCTATATTAGGTCGCGTTTTACAGAAGACCACACAAGAGCTCTTGGTCACTTTGTTTTGCATTACGTTGTGTCAGCGTAAAGCAATGCGCTCGTCGTTCGCGCACTTCAGGTGCTTTTAAGGTATTCATGTAGAAAGATCTATAGCTTGCTTGGTAACAATAATATGAATCAGGATCGAATTAAATTGTTGTTGGAATTAACTCATGTTGTCACTACTTACAAGTGTCTATTATTCTTTTGTTACTAGGTAGATGTGTGTGTCTACTTTTAAATTTTCTATTTAAAATGGGGGACTCTACTAATATTTGAACATGTCTTTTATTTTTTTTAAGTATATATTTTCTCTATGTTATAAGCTACAAGCAATTAATGAATTTTATTGGGTTTAGTGAAGACAATTAAATAATATCGGATACTACAAATATGAATACGGAAAATGTTTCTCTGATTTGACTAACTTCAAAATAATTATGACGAAATACTAAAAGTTGAGTTAAAGATAAATGTGTGTTGTTTTTTACAGGAAGTTGGAATTTACGATGAATCGTGTAATTAAAATATGAGAGTTAGAATTGATAAGTGGTTTAGATTGTTTATGATTAGTTTAGTAATGTTTAATAAATGTAGAAAATGTTGATTAATCGGATTCTCACTTTGGACTGATCATCCAAAATCTGAGTTTTTGAGTAATTAATATTAAAGAATGTAAGTATGGTTTTGTTTTGATTTGGATCGATGAAGGATAAGTAAAATAATAAATAAAGAAAAAATATTTTATGTAATGAATGGTACAATGTAAGGAGACGTATCCTTCATTCGATCATGGTAGGAACGAGCTTCCTCCATGAGAATTGTTGGAGGCAACTCATGACGAAGGTGCGCGAGTACGCAGCGTTAGAGTAAGTCCTTAAAATTGATGTCCCTTAGAAACAAATAAATAAAAGTAAAAGTGTACGTCCTCCGTGCTTCGGAAGGCACGTTAAGCCGTTGGTCCCGGTTGTTGTCGTAAGATGACAGTCGTTAAAACCCACCAACCCGCATTGGGCCAGCGTGGTGGGTTATGGCCCAATATCCCCACGTGCTATTGTCCAGTGGGAGGCCTGTGCCCAGTAGTGGGACGTTAATAGGCTGATGATGATGATGAAAAGTGTACGAGTATACACGTACATTAAAGAAAGTACCAGTGAAAAAGAAATGAAATGTATTAAAATAAATGATGAATGTTAAGAGTCCACTATAAATCAATAATTGTTGATATGAAATAAATGTAATAAAATGAGATAAAGAGACGACTTTATGGTTATTAAAATTTACATACTATTAAATAACAAAGTGGACAGGCCACTGCACTAATTTCTATTTTGACTATTACCGATTTTGAGAGGTATACATGATATGATAACACTAATACATAGATTACAATGAAGTGACAGATTTGTTTTGTTAGAGATTTTTTTATTGACTTATCTTTTATTTTTATAATTTTTATTAGTGTTATACATTACCTTACTCGTATTTTATGTTTGTTGTTTTTAACGACTGGTAGTTTTTTTTGGTAGTTTATGTTCGTTATTATTTTATAGAATTTGTAATAATATGCTACTTAATATAGTAGGTATAATATGTAACATTTATTCGTATTTTACAAAAAACAAAATTGTAGATATAAGTTTTGTTTTTTTATTATTTACGGGGGAGGTGTAGTGTGTGTACGCCATATAGTTACACACATGCATCTCCACCCAGTATATAAGCAATAACTTGCATTAAAAAAGGTGCATTATATCTGGAATCATCTTTTATTCGTTGCGCCGAACCTCCCGCCTTTGCACACGATTATTGCTTAGAATATTTTATCTCTATTTCTTAGATAAATTGAGGTGACGGTGACTCATCCTGACTGTGAGCCCTACTCATTCCGCGGAGTCACTGAGGGGGAGGTTAAGAAGAATATCCTATTCATAACTTCCAGGGCCGTGGGTGAGGATGGTATTTGTCGTGATATGCTGATGCCTATCTTGGAAGATGTTGTACCCATAATCATACATATGTTAAACCATTTACTGGCAACCAACGTCTTCCCTTCCAATTGGAAATTAGCCCACGTCATTCCTATTCCTAAATCCGCTTCCCCTACTGCTTTCTCTGAATTCCGTCTATTTCTATCCTACCATTCCTGTCCAAAGTCCTGGAAAGCGCTATTCAAAAACAACTATTTTCATATGTATCTCAGCACAAGCTAATAGGTCCGTACAAATCTGGTTTTCGTCCTGGCCATAGCACAGTAACAGCCTTGTTGTCACAGATGATATCCGCCACGCCATGGACAACCGGTTGTTTACGATTCTTATTCTACTGGATTTCAGCAGCGATTTCAATTCTGTTGACCAAGACATCCTTCTTGCCATTCTCCATTCTCTTTACCTTACCCCTGCGGTACTCGGTTGTTTCTCGGACTATCTACGCAATCCCTGCCAGAGGATCAGGAGTGGGGACTCGCTCTCAGATTGGTCTCCCCTTACAGCGGGAGTGCCACAAGGTGGGGTACTTTCACCTCTCCTCTTTTCAATTTTAAGTAATGAGCTCACTAAAGTTCTATCTTGTCCGTACCACCTTTATGCGGATGACCTACAGATGTATAGACATTTCGATGTATCCAACACTCACACTACAATCGAAACAATTAATAAGGATCTCCTCACGTTGAAGGCTTGGGCGAGTGCTTTTGGATTGCTGGTGAACCCTACCAAATCACAAGCTATTATTATTGGTATCAATAGGCTGTACGACAGGTTGTATTTAGATGGACTCCCCACCCTAATAGCATTTGGCGTTGGCTTCCATTCGCCAACTGTTGGCAGATGGTTAGTTTACGTGCCAACTTAAATTCAAAATAGGCCCAATGGTTTTAACTTGCGCAATTTAACCAACGGAAAGCTTACCACGGGTCTGATGTTATTTTATTACAGTTGGGCAATTTTTGTGGGGATAAAATATAAGTTAACAACATTGCGCCAACAAAAAAAAACTTTATCTATTACTACAATGTTATTCCTACCGTCGGGAAATTACTGTAGGCATTTCAACAAAATAATGTTGGGATTTTTCGAATGCGGCGCTGAGACTTTAAGATTTCGATGAGTTAGTTAGCTGTGCGCCTGAAATAGTTTCTGCTTCATTTAATATTAATCCTTTGGTAACAATTGACTTAACAAAGGAGGATAGTATTTATTCCAGTGCCACTATCCAGCCTGTTAAATGTAGCAGGAATAAATTAAAAAGATATATTAAATTAAATAAATGTATTAAGAAAACTCAACTTTTAATGAAAAAAAAAGTCTATATGAAGAAAAATGTAACATTAATTAAAGAAAGATTACAATTAGTTAATAAATTAAATGAGTTTTCATCATTATTAGAAAACAATAAATTAAAATATGACATTGAAATTAAAAAATTAAATTATAAGTTAACTAGTTTGCAGGAGTCATTAACAAGTATGACTACTAGATATGAGACCTCAAAGAAGGAGATTGGGGAATACATACTGGCCCTAAATAACCTTTTGGATAGTTCTCGGACTGAGAACTTTGATAATGAGTCTAGGCAATCCCTGGCGGCAGGCCTGGCTGCCTCGGAGCATTCCATGTCCATACCAGTGTGTGATCCCTCACCTCCTAAGCAGCTATGCCATGGTTTGTCCAGTTTGAATTCCAATATTTCTTACCAAAAAGACAATAAATGTACTAAAAGTAGCACTCTAATGTTTAGTGATGAAATTGGAAGAGGGTTGGGTCAATTATTAAACACTGAGGGGCAAACTGTCTTAAATTATTGTATGCCTGGTTTGACATACCATGATATAATGGAAAAATTGATTTCACATGACCTTAGTAATGTAGGAACTGTTATTATTTTAATTGGGAAAAGGGGAAATGTGAACAAAAAAGTATTAGTTAACTTTTATGAAAAATTACTTTCTTTAAATATTCCAAAAATTATAATGTTCACACTTCCTTACAGTAAAAACTTGCCACACGAAGAAAATAATTTTATATTTAAGCTTAATTTGACATTGAATACAATGGCTTTCTATCGCTCCTGACGGACGTCAAATCGATATCGAGTCGGCTGTGCTTATCGGAATATGAACGCTCAGGTCACGAGATAGGTTTCAGTTTCGCGTGGGGGTCGTTGGAGAGTGAACCTTCTGTACGGTAGTAGTATTAGTTATTCTGTGCTTGTACCAAGACGAAAAACGAAACAATTTTAAAACACACAAGTTTATGCTTATTAATTTTTGACGTTTTTTTATGCTTAAGTTTTTATAAAAAAAGATATTTGAATGATTAAAAATGTCAACCTTATTGGTTAGGTACTAATATTTTCCAAAACTCATTTCAGCCGCTACTTTATTTTACTTCAAAAACTCTCCAATTTATATTACTTACCACAGTATCAATACGATAATTGGAAATCATATTACACAATTCTATGACCACGGCTTATATTTCGGTTCGACGCGATTCTGTTTCGGCGTGCAGTGGTACTGGGGGTAGCAATGCGCATTTGTCTGGCTTAGACTATAATAGCTCGTTAGATTAGTTATTAAGTCTTTTTAAATAATAATATTAAATAGTAAACTATAAGTTAGTTAACTATTTTTTTATTATTATTAGTATTGACGTCAATAAGTGCCTGTAAAGGTTTACATTGAATAAATAATTTGACTTTGACTTTGACTTTGACTTAAAAGAAAGTAGAAATAATAGACATAAATAAATTATTAGATAATAATTTTATATTTACAAAAGATAAATATTATCTTAAGACTTATTTTAAGCGACAGATAGCAAATTCGCTATCATTTTATTTTAAGTATTTAGCCAATAACATGGCTAGCTCAGCGCCTTCTATTGAGCTGCAACATACTGACATGCCAATTCAGACTTTGGAATATGTTCCAAATAATTTAAATTAGATTATAAGACAATAGAGGACACCTCTAGCAAATTATTGGAATTAAATTATAAGACAAAAGAGGAACTCTCTTGCAAAAATTTTGGCAATAAAATGAAATTAAATCAATGTAAAAATAGCTTTATAAAAAGCCCCGGTCAATCATTAAATTTAAAAAATGTAGAATCTTTGAACATTGTTCACCAGAACATCCACGGAATGATGGGCAAAGATTTAGAGATTGAATTGTTCATGAACTGTAATAATATTGATATTCTTTGCATTACCGAGCACTGGCTTAGAGACCATCAGTTCATGTTCAATTTTAAGAATCATTTGGTAGGAAGTTCGTTCAGTCAAGGAAATGCAATACATAGTGGCTCCTTAATTATTGTTAATTAAATTAATTAAACAATAGAAATAGCTTGTGTGGAGTTGGAACAGTTTGTTGTGATAAGTGTATACAGACCTCCTTCAGCATTGTATGATCTTTTTGAAAAAGTTATGGATGAGACATTGCGTAAGGTCCGCAATGTAGGTAAAACAATAATTATTTGCGGTGATTTTAATATAAATTTGATAGAAAACTCCACATTGTCAACTAAAATTAAAAACTTATTTCTACCATACAATTTGAATAATTTATTTTTGGAGCCGACAAGAATAACTGCCACTTCGGCCACCTGTATTGATAACATATATACAAATGTAAAACCACTGGCTAAGCAAATTATTAATAACCTGGACTCTGATCATTGTGGCCAAATGGTCAGCTTTCCACACCAGCGTAAGCAAGTGATGAAAAAGAATATCACTGTTGTGCCAAAAACTGCAGGTCGGCTGGAACGCTTTAAAAGCGATCTAGATACAAAATTAAATTATTAAGAATATAATGACAACCCTGATGTCTTTTATAATGATTTTTTTAACATATATTGTTCAGAATTTAATAAATCTTTTGTTCCAAGAAAGATCTTGGTTAGAAATAATAATAATAATAATAATAATTTTAAAAATGAGAAAATCAACAATAACAAATTTGAAGAATGGTGACGTATGTCAACACAATATGCCATACAAAAATTGATCAAACATACAATCACGGACCTGAAACAATAAACATAATGTACTAAAATAAAAATGAAAGTATGATACTACGAAGAGCAAGACGAAGCGCACGCCCTCCATCATCGCCCGCTCCGCCGACCGTAAGCTCCTCGTCTGATGATTTTACCAGAGACGAGTCGAGCAGCGTGATCGCCGTCTCCGCCGCCACAACGACCTGCGCGACGTGGACGACCACCGCTGCCGGCACGCTTGGGATCAGTGGGGCAATCTGCCCCGCGTACGACCCCCGCTACCGGTGGTGTAGTGCGCCGCATGCGATGGACTCAACAAATAAATGAGAACTGCATGCGCGCCTACAACAGGGCAACAGAGGGAGGAACTAACCTTACTGCGTATCGTGTTAGGATGCTGTCTTTGTTTCAGGCCCTTGAACCGACCATAGACGTGTCTGCCCAACGATTGTCGGATCAAGTGCGGGTGATCCAGCGTAACAACTTGCTGGATCAGTCAGCACTTGATCGGCTACGCCTGGAGTCACAACGTATTTGTGCGGCTTCTTCTTCGGTGCAGGATCGCCCTGCCCCACAATTACCGGCCGTGACGCCGGTTTTGGTGGCGCGAGTAGATCCGGTACCCGACGATGAAGATTTCATAAATACATAAATGAGGAGCGCTTTGAACGATGCTATTCTACAGTATCGTGACACGCGTAACTCTAGGCCGCGTATACCTTGTTTGCCCACGAATAGACATAATTTGGCGTTAATGAGTGCCTTGAACGATTTACTGGTTCCTTATCTTGGAACCAGTGAAAATTTAATTGATACCCACTTGATCCTTTATTGTGGGGCCATCACGGTGTGTCGCGTTGCTCGTGTCAAATTCCAGGATTCTGACCGAGTACCGCGGCGAACCGGGACTGCCCCTGCTTGGCAATTGAGGATCGAGGGGCGTATTAATAAGTTCAGGACACTCATTGCAAAGCTAATTTGCTTCAGAAATGGCAATAATCGACCTCGCGTCATGCGATTCGTCACACAAGCCTTTGTTGGGACTGATGTTCGTCCAGAAAACTATATGGCTTGTGTGACGGAACGTATTGACTTTCTGAAGCAAAAAGTCTATGCGTGGGCAAACCGTATACGTCGCTACAGAGTGCGTGTGGACCGATACCAACAAAATCGCCTCTTTCAAAGTGACCAAAGGAAAGTATACAGACGTTGGGAAGGAGCTGATCAACGTGTGAGCGACGGACAGCTACCAGATGTTGATGCCATGACTAATTTCTGGCGCAGCATTTGGTCGGTGTCCGTCGAGCACACGGAAGGTGAATGGATGAGTGTTGTCAGTGACGCGTGTGAACCTATCGAGACCATGCAGCCTATAAATATAAGTACAGCTGACGTAAGTTGTGCAATCCGTACGGCCCAAAATTGGAAATGCCCAGGACCGGACGGATTGCACAACTTCTGGATCAAATGGTTTCGATGTTCACACGAGTTACTGGCAACGCAATTCCAAGAAGCCATAGAGCTCGGCTCACTCCCAAGTTTGTTGACTACTGGTGTCACTTTTCTGCTCCATAAATCAGGTAGTACCACGGAACCGAAAAATTATAGACCCATCACGTGCTTACCTACTTTATACAAGCTCCTTACATCCATTCTGAGAACAAAAATTAATACGCACATTGTTGCAAACAATATTTTGGACATGACTCAGAATGGATGTAGGGTTGGGTCCCGTGGTACTAAGGAGCTTCTCCTCATTGACATGACCATATGCCAGAAGGTCCGGCGTGGCAGAGGGACTCTCTCTACAGCCTGGATTGACTATAAGAAGGCCTATGATTCGGTGCCGCATTCATGGTTGGTGAGGATTTTAGAGTTATATAAAATTGATATAACTTTAAAATCCTTTTTGATATCATGTATGCGGCAGTGGACCACGGTCTTGTGTCAACCAGGATGTCGAGATAGTGTTTCTGCCACGCAGGATCTTATAAGGATAGAGCGTGGCATATTCCAGGGCGACAGTCTGAGTCCTTTATGGTTTTGCCTAGCTTTGAATTCTCTCAGTACTTTGTTGAGAAATTCAAAGTTAGGCTGTCAACTGCGGAGAGGGGGTGAAGTTATATCGCACTTGTTGTACATGGATGACCTCAAGCTTTTCGCACCAAACCGCCAAGACTTGGTGAAACTGCTGAAAATTACTGAGACTTTCAGCAGTGCCATCAAGATGGAGTTTGGTGTGGATAAGTGTGCGGTTATGCATGTACAGCGTGGGAGAGTAGTAAATTCAACCAATTTACAACTCTCCGAAACGATAAACTTCAGATCTCTCTCCGAAGTTGAAACATATAAATATCTTGGTATGTCACAGTCTTTGGGTGTTGTGGATGGGGACATAAAACAGTCATTACGGGAGCGATTTTTTTGCTGTCTAAGAAAAGTACTTAACAGTCTTTTATCGGGTGGCAATAAGACGCGTGCTTTTAATGGCTGGGTTATGCCTCTACTCACATACTCCTTTGGCATACTAAGATGGACTCAGACCGAATTGGACGCCTTGGAAAGAAGAGTCCGTCAAATGCTCACGACTTCCAGAATGTTACACCCGCGCTCATCTGTTATGAGGCTGTACATCCCGCGGAGATGTGGGGGTCGCGGCTTTTTAAATGCCAAGGACCTACATAACCGTGAGGTGTGCAGTCTCAGGGATTATTTCCTTAACAGTGAGTGCGGGATGCATTTGGATGTCGTGGCAGTTGATAGACACTTTACGCCGCTCTCCTTGGCAACAGAAAACTGGCGCAAACCAGTGGTGCTAAGCACTCTCGATCGCAAGGACATATGGAAGAGCAAGGTGCTACACGGGCGCTACTATCGAGCTCTAACTGGGCCTGATGTAGATTTGCCTGCCTCGGTGAACTGGCTACGTTTCGGTGACCTCTTTGGGGAAACCGAAGGTTTTGTCTGTGCTATTGAAGATGAAGTTATCAAGACGAATAACTACCGGAAATATATTATGAGGGACGGTACGGTCGACATCTGTCGGGCATGCCGCCGTCCGGGAGAATCACTCCGACATATTATTTCCGGTTGTTCTCATCTTGCTAACGGAGAGTATTTGCACAGACACAACCAAGTAGCCAGAATAATTCACCAGCAACTTGCTCTTCGATATGGCCTTGTTGAATCAGAGGTGCCGTACTATAAGTACGTACCTGCGCCAGTTCTCGAAAATGGTCATGCAACGCTCTACTGGGATCGCTCTATCATCACGGACAGGACTATTGCCGCTAATAAGCCTGATATCGTGGTGATCGACCGATCTCAGCGCCAAGCAATATTGGTTGATATCACCATACCTCATGACGAGAACCTCGTGAAAGCCGAGAAGGACAAGCTCAGTAAGTACCTTGACTTGGCTCACGAGGTTACCGCCATGTGGGATGTGGATTCAACCATTATTGTACCGATAGTCGTTTCGGCACACGGCCTTATAGCGAAGAGCCTCGATCAACACCTAGAGAGGCTCTCGCTGAAAGGTTGGGTCAAGGGTCAGATGCAAAAGGCAGTACTCCTTGACACGGCACGTATTGTCAGGAGGTTCCTCACTCTGCAGCCCTAACCACCGATAGCTTGGGTCTATTCCCGCTGCCGGTGGCAACCTAGGTTAAGTTTTTTATAATATTTTATATTGTAAATAGGTTTTTATATAAAATATTGTAAAAAATTAAACTTAAGAATTATGTTAAATAAAGAGGATAATAATAATAATAATCAACACCTAGAGAGGCTCTCGCTGAAAGGTTGGGTCAAGGGTCAGATGCAAAAGGCAGTACTCCTTGACACGGCACGTATTGTCAGGAGGTTCCTCACTCTGCAGCCCTAACCACCGATAGCTTGGGTCTATCCCCGCTGCCGGTGGCAACCTAGGTTAAGTTTTTTATAATATTTTATATTGTAAATAGGTTTTTATATAAAATATTGTAAAAAATTAAACTTAAGAATTATGTTAAATAAAGAGGATAATAATAATAAATTTTCTTACACTCACACCAATTATCTAGCCCAAGAGAAGCTTCGTTATGAAACTCGTTAAATGGTTACTAGACAACGGATAAACATACATAAAATACATAAATACATACTTATTAAACATTGAAAACACCCAAACCCGAGACAATTTAGAAAAACAATAATTTCTAAATTGACCCGACCGGGGATCGAACCCGGGACCTCAGAGATGGCGACACCATGAAAACCGGTGTACAAACCACTCGACCAAGGAGGTCGTCGTGGTGGTAGTGGTACTGCATCTTTTAATGAATGGGCTACAATTGGTATTCACAAAAGTAGGAAACGCCTTTATGAATTTTATGGTGAACGCAACTATAACACCAGCGACGACTTCAAATTATATGTTAAAAATTATTCAAAGTTATTTAAAAGAGTATGCCGATTAGCCAAGGCCAACTATCTGAGTTTTAAGATTAAGAATAGTAATGACAAAATAAAAATGACATGGAATATTATAAATAGTGAAACAGGAAAGGTCAGAAGTCGTAATAAAGAGTACAATTTAAATTGTGATAATAAAACCTTGACTTCTGATGCTGATGTTGCTGCAGCATTTGAGAGGTTTTTTACTGACATTCCAGTTTCAACTACAAAAGCCTTGATTTACTCCCCCACTGTAGCTGAATCTGTTTTGAAGAAGAATGTTAAAGATTGTGAAAGTAACTTCAGTTTTCAAAAAATTTGTGTTATAGATATATTAAAAACATTTAACACTCTCAATAAAAAGAAAACTGCTGATCTGTGGGGTAATTCCGTAAATATCGCTAAATCAGTAATTATGACAATAGCTCCAGTTTAGCTTGCATATTTAACGAATGCATTGACTGTGGTGTTTTTCCTGACCTAATGAAACATAGTAAATTAATTCCATTGTTTAAATCAGGTAGCACTTCTGACCCCTCTAATATTAGACCTATTTTTGTGCTACCCACATTTAGTAAAATTTTTGAAAAGTTGATGCTAGACCAAATTCAAATTCATTTTCATAGAAATAAACTTTTACATTGTAAACAGTATGGTTTTACTAGGGGTCGCTCAACAACTGACGCCGGTGTTGAGCTTTTAATCCAAATATTTGATACCTGGGAGGAATCACAGGATGCCCTAGGGGTATTTTGTGATTTATCCAAGGCTTTCGATTGTGTTTTACATGAAACTTTGGTCAGGAAGCTTAACCACTATGGAATTAGGGTTGCTTCTTTGAGCCTTCTAATCTCATACTTGAGTAAAAGGATTCAGAAGGTCGACATTAACGGTAAAAGATCTCCGGGATCAGTGGTTACAATGGGAGTTCCGCAGGGTTCAATACTAGGTCCCTTCTTGTTTTTGATATATATTAATGACTTACCTTATTTTGTAAAAGACAGTCATGAGATAGTATTGTTTGCTGATGATACTTCACTTTTATTCAAAGTGAAACGGCGACACCCAAATTACGACGATGTGAATAATGCGATCTCAAAGATTGTTCACTGGTTTAATGTAAATAACTTGCTATTAAACGAGGGAAAAACCAAATGTGTAAGATTTGTATTGCCTAATGTTAAGCAAGTAACAACTAGTGTACAAATTAAAGATAGGAATGTGAATCCTGTGGACACCACTGTGTTTCTAGGCATCACGTTAGATGCCAAGCTTCAGTGGGGCCCACATATAGCTAAATTGTCGAATAGACTTAGCTCTGCAGCTTATGCAGTAATGAAGATCCGTCAGTTAACTAACGTTGATACATCTAGATTAGTTTATTTCAGTTACTTTCATAGTGTAATGTCGTACGCCATTTTACTGTGGGGAAATGCTGCCGACATTCAAACTATCTTTGTGCTGCAGAAGAGGGCTATTCGAGCAATCTATAACCTAAAGGCTGGCGACTCTCTCAGATAGAGATTTAAGAATATAAATTTAATGACAGTTGCATCACAATACATTTATGAAAAGCTCATGTATATTCATAAAAATATTGACAGGTTTTCAAAAAACAGTGATATTCACAATTTAAATACAAGAAGTAAGAACAAATTAGCAGTACCTTATACTAGGCTTCATAAAATAAATAATTCTTATAAGGGTCTGTGTGTACGATTTGACAACAAAGTACAAATTGATATTCATAAATTAGATCTTGATAAATTTAAAATCCATATCAAAGAAAATCTTTATAAAAAAGCTTATTATAAAGTGTCAGATTACACAGAAGACAAAACAGCTTGGATCTGAAATGCTCCAAGCACTCCAACAGCTATTTCTAATTGTCTTTATTTAATTGATACTACATTGTATTGTAATTTTGTATTGCATCATTTTTTTATTTTTTAAATTCATATTTTGTATTGACCTGGTAACGACATACTCTTTTTTTTGTTTGTAAATGTCGTTGCTTTTGTGCGCTGTGGTTTCTTGCGCCCATTCTTTGCCACAGTTAAAAAAATATGTCCTGAATGGGTGGTAGGTTAAAAAAGATTTGGACGATTCAAAGTACTTATTAATTGAGTTTATTGAATAAATATATTTTGACTTGACTTGACTAAGGGGTGTGATGCAGGGGGAGGGGAGGGGAGAGGGGCGGTTAGCTGGGGACAACATTTAAAAAGTTAGATACTAAGTTCTTTAAATGTATTTAGTTCCGATATTTCTTCATAGATGGCGCTGTACTGTTTTATACCATTTCTGAATCGCGGTGACGAGATTTTTGTGGCCTTAGACAGTAATATACCCATGGTAACATTCGAGTTGTCAAGTGTCGCTGGACTCTGGACTGTTGCATCTGGGTGTCGCGTCAATTGGAAAGGCAGCAGCTCAGCTCAGGAGTCGGAAGTGTCGGGAGGACTTCCTTTCTTTCTACTTTAAGTTTACGATCTCTCTTTTTGAGGACTGCATCCGTCGCCGTCGTCCTTCACTCCATCTTTTTTGGGAAGTGGCCGTTCGTTGGGTGAGACAGAACCTACTAGCGATGGGTCATACCATTCGCACTAGGTGAATTTGATACTCGATTGACCATAAGTTGGCCTAAATAGGCAAGTCCATCGTTGGCCCTACTGATAGTTGGTTGGGCCTTTGTAGGTAATCTTACTTTGGCCATCAGTTATGGGCCCAAAGCGTGAACTGCGCGCCAATTATACTTGTAGGCCAATAAACCGAAGGTACGTGGGCCAACTTAATGCCAACAAAAGATGCTATTAGGGCAAGGTTACGTATGATGGAGTGAATCTTGCTTATTCATAGAAAACCAAAAATCTTGGCCTCGTTATTGATCGCACTTTGTCCTGGAGATCACAGGTAAATGAAGTGAGTAGGCGCATGCATTATTCTTATCATTCTCTCAAGCGACTCCAGTTTTTCCTACCATACAACACCAAAATTATGCTCGCTCAGTCCCTTCTTCTCCCTCTTCTCGACTATGTCGATGTTTGTTATTTAGATGCGACTGAAGAGCTGCTTAACAAACTGGAGCGCCTGCAAAATTTGGTCATTCGGTTTATATTCGGTTTGAAAAAATATAACCATATTTCCGAGTTCCGGTCGTGGTTAAAGTGACTCCCTATACGCCTTCGCCGAGATATGCACATCCTATGCCTCCTTTACAAAATCCTTCACTACCCCCAGCTACCTCATTACCTACTTTCCCGTTTAACCCTCTTATCCGCTTCTTCCCACCCTAAACGGTCTTGTGATACAAGAACCCTATCTTATCCACAATCGAACTCCAAATTTTTCCACAATTCATTCACTGTTTATGAAGCTAGATTGTGGAACAAACTACCGGCTAGCATTCGTGAGAGGTCATCGGTAGAGTCGTTTAAACATCATCTCAAAGAGCACTACCTATCAAACTTAAGTGATAATCAGTAACATAATAATAATATAATAAGTAAGTATTAATAATTTGTTTATTATAATATCTTATATGTGTATGTCTATTTATTTAAATAAATATATTTAATTTATGTATGTATATAAGTTTAACGCATTATGTCCCGCATATTAAATTTTTATCACCACAGCTAGAGTTGGCTGGAAGGGATCTCTTCTAGAGATAAGCTCGCCTTTGTATATGTCCTGTGTAACGTGTGACTTTATGTAATTTATTTGTGCAATAAAGTATTATTATTATAAGTTCCTGCCCTCAAATTTCCTGCTCTCACACCAATTATCTAGCAAAAGCTAAGTTTCTTTCGAAACAAGTTAGACAACGGGAAACATACTTAAATACATACTTGTTATACCTGGAATACACCCAGACCTGTAACCGAAACCCGAAATCAATTAAGAAAACCAAAAAAGTATTGTTAAATTGACCCGTACGGTAATCGAACCCGTGACGTCAGAAATGCGACGCCAGAACCGGTGCGGCGAGGCCTCACCGCTCGGCTAAGGAGGTCGCCATAAGGAAGAGATATGTCTACACAAGTATATTATGAAACTGATCACTTCGCGATGTATAGTGTCAACTGCGTTGAAAAAATTACTACCTCAGCCTGTCATTTTTTCCAACGTTTCGTTATTTTCGAGTATATAAGATCACTGTTAGAAACCACGAGAAACTTCAAGGTCTGGTCAGGTCAAGTTTTTAAACATGGCAAAAATTATAAAAAAGCAATTTGTGTTTTTTTTATTTTTTATTTAGTAAATAATTCATTTTGTGAATTTTAACTGGATAGTCTTTGAGTACCTAATTTATTTTAAAGCAATTTATTAAAAAAATAAAATAAAAACAATTAAAAATAACAATTATTTACAACGCGCGGGCAACGGCCGGCCGGCCGTTGACCCGTCAACGTAGATACTGACGCGGACGGGTCAACAGTCGGCCGGCCATTGACCCGTCAACATAGGTACTGACGCGGACGGGTCAACAGTCGGCCGGCCATTGACCCGTCAACGTAGGTACTGACGCGGACGGGTCAACCCCTTGCCCGCGTGTTGTAAATAATCGTTATTTTTATTGTTTTCATTTTAATTTTCTTAAGATATTACTATTGAATATGATATGATATTGAAAAAAAAACGAATTCCTTTTAGTCATTTTTGTCATGTTTAAAACAATTGACGTGACCAGCCCTTGAAGCTTCTTGCGGTTTCTAGCAGTAACCTTATATTTAAGCATTATTAACGCAAACAATCAAATATTACGATTACTAAGTGTGTTTGGTAAAAGATACATTTATAATTTTTTTAATTTTTTTATTTAGGAAGGAGGCAAATGAGCTGGCGGGTCACCTGATGGAGAGCAATCACCGCCGCCCATGGACACCCTCAAAACCAGAGGCGTCGCTGATGCGTTGCCGATCTTTAGGAAAGGAATAGGGTTAAGGAAGGAATAGGAATTGTGAGGGGGAGGGGGGAGGGGCCTCCGGAACTCTCACTGGCCGGACGAAACGAAACACAACAGTACCAAGTGCCATTATTTCACGCCGGATATTCGTGAGAAGGTGGTATTACCCCGGGCGAGCCGGCCCAATGCGTGCTGCAACGCAGCGTATATACCTGCAACTGGGCCATCCTTTTATGTGCATACATACTAAATAATCACGACTATTACCTCCGAAGGGTTAGTCAAAGACTCAAAATAATTCACTGCTAGACATACTTAGGACTTTTTATGTAAAAAAAATGTGACTTACTTATAAATTACAATTAAATAGTAAGCATTGTTTAGTCAAACATGGTTTTGTCTCTTTTTCTCAAATTTAAAATGACGTTTGTGTGACTCTTTATGAGGACATCCCCTCTCCTTAATTCACTAAGTTTATTTGTACTGGCACCTCGAGACCAACCGTTAGGTTATGCAAGAAGTGCCAGACGTCCCTGCGCCAGTAGAACACTCGCGCAGGAGACCACCAACGTTAGGTCTTGACGCCAAATTAGTGCCCGCCGCAGCGCGCTCTTCATTCGGTACTCATAAGACTAGTGTCTCGGGAGAGTATCCCCGTGAACACGTGTAGTTCACTGCCTATTGTCCAGATAGGTAGCCGGAGCTGTCGAGCTCGCTCACTTCTCGTTGCACGAAGGGCACAACTCGCAGTTGCCACTGCTAGGGTCGTCGACTCTAAAGTCGACTCCCAAGTGTCCACCTTGGTAGCGGAGTAGTAAGCACACTCACTTCTCGGAACCCATCCGGGAGCCTAGCCAGTTCCCACGTCCTACGCGGCTGGCTGGACCGGAGACCTACGGCATCTAGGAGGCCGTCTCTACTAGTTATCCAGACTAGTACCGGAGATGTCAACACCAATGTCCAATGAAAACCACCGGACAAAGCTGCCAACTATAAGGGAAACTCACGTTCCCCGCAGGACTTTTCGCTTCTGGCCCCTCAGAGACCGCTACTAGGCCCCGCTCGCTGTGCACGAGTTTGGAAGTCCTGGCACACAATACCAGGACAAACGAACATTCCCAAGCTCTACAGCTAACCACATGCCACTACGAGTCCAACCCATGTCCGGATCCCGCCGGAGGCGCCTGGTTAAAGGCACGACCAGCGGGGGGCTTGAACCGGAACCCCGTAGTACCTCTGAAAACACAACCGGACCCGTAGTTCCAGTTGCGATACCCTATCTATTGAGGTCGGTAGATAGGGACAGCAAAAGTAGTCCTCCACCATAGTCCACTTTTCACCAATTAGCGACTGCACATTATGCTCAGCGTGATAGGTGGTGAGCCCATGGCCGCTATATGCTGTTGGATGTATGTGCAGTCTTTAGTCCGTTAGTCGCCTTTCACGATACACAAGGGAAGAGAGGGGGTGGTAGTATTTTTCTCCGCTAAGCGACACGGTTAAAGTTTTAAGTACAAGAACAACTATTTATACTTACATATAAGAGTAACTCCGAAATTACGAAAAGCAAATTAGCTGTTCCGTTCAAAACACCCAAAAAAGCGTTCGTTTAAAAAAAATACATACATATTATAATCACGACTTTTATCCCGGAAGGGTTAGTCAGAGACTAAGCAAAAAAATATTACGTCTATCCTAACTAAACTATGTAGGTATTTAGGGTGGGAACGGACAGTTTTTCCACCGGTATCATTTTAACTAACACAATTATGTTACTGAAGTACCAGTATTATAACTCAGCAACTGCTTGCAATAAAACTATTCTCCCTTCCCGGGCCACAAGAAATATTTTTCTAACAGCGAGTAAAAGTTAACCGTCACATTTGGTTGGAGTAGTTCGCGGTAGTTTCTATTACAAGCCCCGAGGGAACGCGGGCTGGCGATTCTGGTACTATATTCTGAAGTTTAGTTTAGACTTGTTCGTGTTTCTAAGGTGCCAAATCAAATCAAATAATTTATTTGCTCAAATATTGTGTACAATCAAGATGTAATATTCGTTAAATTAATAGATCTACAAGAGCGATTGTAAATTAAGTAAATACGGCGGCCGCGCCGAGTGTATGGTGTTAAATTCTATGAGCAAAGTTCGACGGTTTTGTTGCAATCCTATGCAAGCTAGCGGTTATTACCGTAGGTGTGCAAATATTTAAATTATAATTGTCGACTCTAAACTCTAAACGCAAATAAATTAAAATAAAAAAAATGTGTTTCAATTTGTTTTTACAATTTCTATTCGCCATTGAGGTTTTTATTATGCATAAACTGAGATCTGCTAATTCAATTAGTTGGTATACATGTCAACATGGTACTTATATAAAGAAAAAATTACATGTCAATATAGGATTAAGTTAATTATAAAAGAAAATAATTATCAAATCATAATAATTAAAATAATACAAAAGTATCAAAAGTCAACTAATGATATTTATCAATAAATAACAATTTGAATTATACATACTTTTAATAGTTTGATAATAACCTTAAAAATTAAAGAATAAATAAAATATATCACATTACAATTTGTCATTTAGAAGTTCATTAATCGAATAATATCCGCGTTCCAGCAGCCAACGACACAGGGATTTATAAAAGAGTTTTTGTCAGATGAACGATTTCTAATATCAGCTGGCAACTTATTGTATATCTTAACTGCCGAACTTCTTGGCGGGAAAGTGAAGCGTCGTGTCTGTAGTTTTGTCTTATTTTCTAAAATTTGTGTTTTGTCAAATATTAATGTGAAATAATGGTGGATTATTAACCGTTAAGTGTTCGTGAACGTGCATGAGTGTTGGCAAATAGAACAAAACAGTGCAACATCACTTTTCAAATTCTCTCAAGTCCGTGTGAGTTTCAGTAAAGTCCCACATCTTTACTAGAACTCAAGGGATTTCGGGGGAATATCATTTAGCTTATTATCATCTTTTAAGCATAATAAATGAACTTTATTATTTCGACTGAAGGACTAGTATCCATGGTCACGAAACAAATTACCAAAAAAAAATGTTACCGTCATACATAACACATTTTTATTAAAAAGCGTTAGATTGCTTTTAGGTAAGCATAATTTATTTTTCCTGGAATCACGAGCATTTGGATTAATTTGACTGTGTGTGAAGAAGTAGTCGGGATATCTTACAAAAAGACATATTTCCACTATATACATACATGGTACCTGTAAGAATTTCATATTGTTTGACTAAAAGCTTACATGATTGCCAACTACAAATCCTACACACACAGTGCCCTAACACACCTTTTCTGCTTTAAATGCTTGTTCTATGTCAACGCTATTTCCCCAGATTATTAGGCCAGAGCGTAAGACAGCGGCAACATAATCATGGTATGCCTGTATCGCAATATCAAGCGAGGCGATTCTCTTAATTCTACCAAGTGCAAAGACAAATTTGTTAATCTTTTTACATACACTATCAATATTATGATTTTTCCAGTTGCAGCGTTCGTCAAGAGTGATTCCAAGAAAACAAGTGGAATCTACTACGTCAATTTTTTCATTATTATGATTGGTGTCAATGTTAATATTGTTAGCTTTGTAAGTATGAAATTGTATAGCTTTAGTTTTATTTATATTAATTTGCAAATTATTGCTATTCATCCAATTGAAAATGTCAGAGATTGTATTGTTAATGTCAATTTGTAATTTGTCAATATCTTGATTTTTAAATAACAAAGTATAGTCGTCAGCAAAGAGAAAGCATTTGTTTGATGATACTTTAGGTAGGTCATTTATATAATATAATAAAAATAATACCTATATTATACCTAATATATTTCCCTGTGGAACTCCATTTTTCGTATCTCTATAATTTGATCTGACTGATATCTTAGCATTATATTCAAGCCTAGTAATCTCTGTGCATTGTTTACGAATTTTTAAGTAGCTATCGAGCCAGTCAGCCGCTCGACCCCTTAAACCGTATTCGGAAGCTTTCTGAAGTAATATATTGTGCTTTACGTGATGGAAAGCTTTCGACATATCTAGAAACAGTGCTAGATTAGGTATTCTTTAATTAATATTTTCTGTACCTTCCATAATTAGGTTGAAGCAAGCCAAAGAACTTGTTAATCTGATAGAGTAACTGTTTTTATTAAAAAGAGAATATAAAAATTTGAGCTCCACCATACCTACTTTATCTAAAATTTATAAACTAGAGACTACTCAGAACTGTCAATTACTTTTAAAACTATGACTACAATTTAAAGATCTGCAATAAATTGGTTTTTTTTCATGTTTCTGTCTGTGCAAGTACTCACTATCACACCCATATAATAAATATAATTAAGTTTAATAATTTAATGGTAAAACTATGTTTCTGGTAAGTATAGTATATTAATTTAATTAGTAATAATAATATAATGTACAAAAAACAAATGAAGCTCTTTCAATACGATTATGTAAAGATAGAAAAATATGACATTTGTTTTAAAGTACGTCAGTAAACGACTTATAAACTGTTTAAACGTAAAATAACAAGTTATTAAAAAAAAATTTATATAGCTTAAAACAGCGCAAAAAAAAAACAAAACACTTACTATTAATAAAAACGTATACCGCCGAGTTACCTAACGAAGAATCGTTTCAAAGCAACCCATTGGGAATTCTAAACAATGCACTCATTAGACAACTCCGACAAATAAATAACGTTCATACATCGCGGTTGGAAAATAAAATAGTCTGCAGTTAGAAACAAAGGGTTGGCGACAATGGGCTGCATTTGACCAACTTTTAATATCGCTGGGGCGGAATGAAAGCGAAGCACCTCCGGAGCTTATTTGGAGAAATTATGCGAGTGCATTGCGAAGGAACAAAGGCGTGCCATAAGAGGGTCATGTAATTTTGAAGGCATTTAATTATATTTAGGAAGTAAGTGCTTGTCTTGCATCTGCTAACCTGATGGTAAAACCATGATGTAGGCGTTTGCAAAGCAGTGAAACAGTATAGGTTTCACAGTACAGAAGAGGGATAGCCTTCTTTATCAAGAAGTAGTTAAATTAACTAATATAATGAAAATTAAAAAAGAAATCAGTTTGCCACAGGATTTTACATAAATAATCTTTTAACCTCAAACTCCATCATCATCATCATCATCATCACCATCATCAGCCTATACTCGTTCACTGCTAGACGTAGGCCTCTCCAAGAACACGCCAATGAGAACGATCCGCAGCCACTCTCACCCAGCTCTTGCCAGCCACCTTGGGAAGATCTTCGCTCACGTCCTACACTACGCTTGCCAATACGCGGTCTCCACTCCAGAACTCGTCTACCCCCACGGTCATCGGTTCTGCGACTGATATAGTCAGCCTAAAAAGGGGGTATATGTCGGTGTGCGGTGCCCGTGACTAACCTGGGCACTCGGGTTAGGTTCGATGATGGAATTACAGAAACCAGAATCCAGAATTAAAATTATATGTATTTTCACGACCAACTCTCTTGACAGACAACAAACTTCAAAAAATATAAAAGATAAACAACATAGAGCAAATAGGTCAGCATATAAAAATACACCATGAAGTACGTGTCTACCGACATACGAACTCCTTCATCCTCCCACCTTTGCCACCAGGCAAACGGTTCACAAGTCTAAACGTCTAGGAATCTTCACTTCAGTAATCGTCCACTTTTCGAAGTGCGGGTACTTCAATTGCACTCTCAATCGGAACTTCTACTGTGGCGTCTTCTGGGCTGATCTCCAAAGGGTACAAGCGTTGTACTGGCCTAGTGCGTATACCATCAGTAGTCTTCACTTTTGCTACTCGGCATTGACCATCTCTGCCCGCATAGACTTCTAACACAATGCCTAACGGCCAATTCCCCCGTTTAGCATCAGTCTCAATTATGACGACATCACCTTTCTGGACTGTTCTGTTGCCCATCTGTCTACGGCTCACTAGAAGAGGCAGATACTCATTTCGGAATCGTTGCCTCAGATCTGTCCTTAGTCTTTGTACATACTTCTGTCGGGCATTCAGGCTATTTTCATCTATGGCATCTAAATCTGGAACTTCTGTGCCTTGTAGACTAAGAAGGAAACTCTCGGGTGTCAGTGGACCAAGTGTGTCATTCTCAGCAACATAAGTCAATGGCCTCGAATTAATCACGCTCTCTATATCGCAAAGCAATGTTTCTAGCTTAACTAAAGTGAGTGATGCTTTTCCGAGGTTCTGCCTTAGCAGTTCCTTGACTATTCTGATCATTCTCTCCCACCAACACAAAGCTTATATGGCTTCTTCCTTTGTCTTTCTTTTCAAGATCTTGTCCTTCGGTTCTTCAATCTCTAGTACTTCCAAATTCCATAAACAACTGATATCTTGGCTGTGCAAATCCACCGTGGCAATGATTGTATCATTTCTCGGAGCGACAATGCCTAAGAGCGTCCATCCAAGTTTAGTTTGAATGGCGAAGAGATCTTCATTCAACGGTATGACGTCACCAGTCATGATCCTGCCAGCATAGTCTGCTCCTATTAGGAGACCTATTTCTGGTGTATTGTCACCAATATCAGTCAGACTGAGTTTATGCTGTTTAAGCTTCTGGCTGATAGATGCTTCATGACGTATACGTGACACGTAACCGCAGATCTTCTCCTTGCTCAATGCTGTCATATTGAGAGTAACTCTCTCAGTCATGTTCTTCACGGTTAGATTGAAAACTTGATGCGACTCTTCCTTTGTTTCTACTCCCCCGTACAAGCAATTAGCTTTTCTTCGCCATCAGGGACTAATTTGAGTCGTGAGATGATATCTCTTCTGATGTACGACCTTTGAGCTCCTGTGTCGATGAAGGCTCTCACTGTTTCATTGCCGATCTTGACGTTGAGTGTTTGAAGAAGTGTCGTCCCGTTGGTTTTGCTAGCCAACATTAGTTCAGAATTGTCAGAGCTCGTTGAACCCGTCGCCTTGATCTCTGGGCACAGAAGGACAGCATGTTTCTTCTGACAAATTATACATTTGGAGTAAGATTTACACTTCTCACCTACATGTCCCGGTTTTAAACATAGCGTACATGCCTTCTTTTTATTTATCATCTCATTTATCGCTTCTAGTGTCATTTTCTGCGCCTTGTAGCACTCTAGACTGCTGTGAGATGTTTTATCACACCAGACACACGTTGTCGTAATATTAGATAATGATTTAGATGTGGCCTTTACATCTCTAGCAACTAAGCAAGCTGCCGTGGGTATTCTTGTCTGCTTGTTCTCGTCGTCTACGTTCAGGCTGGTTCTCGCGATTTGTATACGTTCTTCACTCTCAACTTCGACTCTTACGAACTCAAGTAAGTCTTTGAGAGTATCTGTACCTGCGTCTTTGCCCCTCTGACGTTCCCAGACTCTCAGCATCTCTTCAAGAAGTGCCGATTCGACTAGTGGGTAGAGCATGGCGGCATACTTGTCACTTGTGACTCCGAGGACTACTAAAGCTCTGAGCTGCGTTTTAAGTTTATCATATAACGAAGAAATACTCCTGGAGGTTTTCTCTTTCCGCTGAAGCACCAACAATAACAGCTCCCTGACATAAATCTCGATGAGCAGCTCGTCCCGTGCGTACCTTGATTTAAGCTTGTCAATTGCTTGAGAGTAATTTTCACGGCACGGTGGAAAGTTCTTGACTAGCTCGTAAGCTGGGGACTCTAGAGTCATGCTTTGTATAAGATAGGCCATCTTATCGTCATCGTCTATGGACTGGTCTGCGTGTATTTTTTTAAATGGGCTCCAAAAACCAAGCCAATTTTTCGCTTTTCCATCGAACTTCACCAATTCCAGCTTAGGCAGTCGTCGAAGATGTTTTGCGTTGTCACTGACTGACGCGTTTTCAAATTTCGAACCGGAATCTTCATTGTGAATTTTCTAGAATTTAAATTTTAGCTTGAAGAATTCTTGCTTGTATGCATCTGCTGTCTCACTGTCCCGCACTATTTCCACCTCGTTACATTTAGCTTCCTGCAGCCACTGCTCTTGTATGCGCTCATCTACGCCGAACAGCGTTTGGGCTTTCTCGGAAAATATTTCGTTACTTGAGTGGATTTCGGGATAATCTTTATGATTGAGGGTCTCTAAGAGTTTATTTTTGGCTATCGTGAAAATGGATCTGGCTATGGACCGTTCCCTTTGAAGTTTTTCCATTATTTCCTACGGTCGCCAAATAAAAAGGGATATATGTCGGTGTGCGGTGCCCGTGACTTACCTGGGCACTCGGGTTAGGTTCGATGATGGAATTACAGAAACCAGAATCCAGAATTAAAATTATATGTATTTTCACGACCAACTCTCTTGACAGACAACAAACTTCAAAAAATATAAAAGGTAAACAACATAGAGCAAATAGGTCAGCCTTAAAGCATTTAACCAACAGGAGACGACACGCGCACTAATTTCTATGCAAAAAAGTCTGTCATTTCCTGCGGGGGGAAGAAAACACACATAGAAATTGTTAACACACTAATGCATTTTTGAATGACGTCGCTACGCACGCAAACGACAACATTGTTGAACACTACCATAAAATAGACGCACACTATTAAATTCACACACAGAGATTACCTGTCCGTGCACAAGTCTAACGTCATATCTAAGTAAACGTCTATAGAGGTTGACACTATCGATTATTTTTTTTCGATAAGTTAAAGACAAAGATAAAGACAAAGACAAAGATGTCAATAAAAACAAAAAAGTATTTTTTAGAATATTATTTATTACGCAAATGCCAAATGAATCTTTATCTACCTGCTTTAGTGCATGATATTAAAGCACTCTTAATAGACAATTAAAGTATATGTAGTACCTATATAAAACATAAACTATTCATCCTTCCAAAATACGTATTAATTAAGATGATTATTAATAATATTACAATGAAGGGTTTTTTGTCGTGTTTTATTTAAGGTCTTAACCTATCTAAATAAACTCATAGGAAGAGAAAACTTAAAAACAATTGGAATACAAAAGTAAAAAGATCAAGAGATTGCAAGCAAGAAATTGATATTTAAAGAACAAGGTAAATGATTTAACTGAACTGTGAAACGATTTGAGTAAAAATTTTTAATAAAATAGGAATAACGAAGAATTTTAGAAAACACTGGAGTGGGAGAGCATGAACAATTAAAGAGACAAGTGTAAATGAAAGATAGCGATAAACTTCTTCGAACAAAGTATACGCCTACATTAAGGTGTTTCGCACTTAACTTAGATTATTACACTCCAAAAGCGTATAAATAATCTACGTACAACCTTTGGAGCGTGCTTACCCCTCCCACAGGCTCTGTCAAAGTGGTACGGCAATATCGACGGTAAACCAGGTTTTACAAAAGAAGCTCTGAATGCTCTAAAAATTACAGCCGAAAAAGTCCTGACAAAATTTTCTAACAAACTTTCTCCTTTTAGATATTGGCGTTTTTGTTAATTCTGTTTCAGACTCTTCGCAAGGGTCAGCCTAAAAAAATGTGTTAGTATAACAGCGTTAGGAAGATGATTATTTGCATATTCTCTCATCTACAAATTATCATGTTTCTGAATGATCGCACGTGTATCGTCATACCCAACAACATTGCCCGCTTTTTTCACTTTTTCGATCACCGACAAAGACGTACGGTAAACAAACAGCACCTAGGTCAATATTAGTTTCGAAAACAAATTTATGGACCAAAATATATGCTGTATATATATATTTAACTTAAAGAAAACAAAGATATCTCTTTGTTTTCTTTAAAGTTTCTCTAAAAATGAAGAAGGAAGACGCGGGCAAAGTAAAGTGAAATAGTACCCATCTTTGCCACCTTTAAATTGCTAAGCCATTTTAAGATTTATGTTACGAATTTTGGAGCCAACATTTATAACTGGGCAAAGATGCGAACGTGATACTAAAAATGATCAAACATTTAGTACCGTCGCGTCGTGAGTTAGGTGGGCAAAGTTAGGTAGACTATTTTTAGAAATTTCATTCAAAAATATTTGGGAAACAGGCCTGACACAAATGTAATTAAATTTTAGATTTAATTAATTAATTTTAATATATTATGTAAATTTCGAACATTCTTATGAAATTTAATATTTAAGTAGGTACCTAATTGTTTTGTTCTTACCGACTCAAGTTATATTTCTAACATTTCAGCTCACTCACTCACATTCACTTTAGAATACTAGGAAAATACACTATGTTTGCTGGATATCCAGTACCAAATTGTTTAAGCCTTCCTACCTACCTTAGCTTATCTACGGAACCACAATAGGTAGATAAGTACACACGCCAGCAGGTCAACCTAGCCAAAACTGTCAAATTTCTCTAATCGATATTGATTGATTCACAACGCCAGAGGTAGGTTGAGTTACTGGCGTCTGTCTGACTATAACGAAAAGTAACGCTAATGACTTGAATAATAATGTCAAATACTTAATAAATTTTCAACAATGTAGCCCTAGCACTCAAATCCCGTTGAGTAATGTTGGCACTGCTGGTTTCGCGCGACACTACCTAAAATTGCCAAAGAACATAACTAGAAAAATAAAAGACATTTTTTTGACTGAAATCAACAAATATTCATTATTTCAAATAGTTTTTCCTATGCTGCCAGTCATAATCACGTACCTTAAGTAGTTTCGGCTCCTTCAGAGAAGTTTTTAGCCAGTAAAATTTGCACTACTTTTACACACCCTACTTTGACGTCGCCGGTTTACTTAATGAAATAGGTTAGAATCATTTGACATAGGTACCAGAGCGTTGCCTGTATAAATACAGTAGATTACTAGCAAAGAGTAAACAAGTCTATTGACATAGAACTTTCTTTAAAACTTCAATTTAAAGTTATTTTTGGGCAGTGGTCAAAGTTAGGACGGAAGCGCAAAGATGGAGGATATAACGGTAAAACTTTTGAAGTAAAATACTTCTAAAGTTACAGTTATTTTTCCAATTGATCTCCGTTCAGTAAAGTATATATTATGTATTAATTGGAAGGCCGCCGGCCGCCGGCGGCTCATCGTCAACAATGTCCAAGGTAAAATCTAGTAGGTATACACAATAAAATTCACCTTTGATAATTTCAAAGTTGGCACGACACCCCGTTTTAAAATCCTCTTGTTATTGAGTTGTAATATAAAAGAAGCATTAGGAAAATGCTGTGAACAAATTGTGCTCAGGAGCCCACGAAACATGTTTTCCACAGGCTCGGATCCAAATATCTCTAATATTTGCATCTTTTGGAAATCTGAAAAATTTATAGCATGAATAAACATTACTACTATGATAAGTCGATATCGATATTTTATACTGTCGTATCTCTAATTAAGTTGCAGTGTGCCAATGTAATGAAATAAAATTTTCCTAATTTCGAGAAAAGTAACGGGCTGTAAATATAAATAAATAGTAGACCGATCATAAACATACAGTCATAAAGTAATGATAATTTTTAAAGCAATTTGCTAAAAAATATTTAAGAAAATAAAAATAAGTAACAATTTATAAATAGTGATTTATCATTCAGTTAATAAGCATCTATAGTGAAAAATAGTTTTAACAATAACGAATGTGCTGTTTTACTGAGTGGTAGAGCCACGCTGCGTTGCAGCAAGCATTGGGCCGGCTCGCCCGGCGTAATACCACCCTCTCACTAATATTCGGCGTGAAATAATGGCGCTTGGTGCTATTGTGTTTCGTCCGACCAGTGAGGGTTCCGGAGGCCCCTTCCCCCCCCCCCCCTCCTCCCAATTTCTATTCCTTCCTTAAACCTATTCCTCCCTAAAAGGCCGGCAACGCGTCTGCGATTCCTCTGGTTTTGCGGGTGTCCATGGGCTGCGGTGATTACTCTCGATCAGGTGACCCGCCTGCTCGTTTGCCTCCCTCTTTTATAAAAAAAAAAAATAGGTTAGTTTTTTTGTTGGCATTCTTCTTTGAAAGTTACGCAAAGTTGTAGCTTGTTGTTTTAGTGGCAACACTTTTTGATTGACAATTTTATTCAGTTTTTTGCAAATTTAGTGCATTATTCATTATTATAAAGACAAAATAATACTAACCGATGAAAAGTAACGCTATCCTTTTGTAAATTTGAATTTTCTGAACGCTTTTTGCACGAAAATACGCTGCAATTTGGCATTATTAGCTCCCGTCGTGACGCGTCAAATGTGATTTGCAAATGGTGCAGAGACACGCGGAAACTAGTTTTATAAAACGGGTATGACCATTGGGCATACCCTTTTGGCAGAGGGGAACGCCTGCCAGTGGCGTCTCCTGTTGGTTGAATGCTCTAAGAGGTCAGCATATAAAAATACACCATGAAGTACGTGTCTACCGACATACGAACTCCTTCACAGCCCACTGCTACTTCAGCTTGCTAATCCGGTGGGCTCTGTCGATGTCCTTGGTTCTTTCCCGGATCACCTCGTTTCGAATCCGATCCCTCAGAGAAACTCCGAGCATAGCCCTTTCCATAGCCCGCTTCGTGACTTTAAACTTGTGAATATGAATTATATACAATATACAATTATTATTAATGTTTTTATGAAACTTCATGCTGAAAACATTATAAGTGTGAGTGAGTGAGTATCTGTGTGTGTGTGTGTGTGTGTGTGTGTGTGTGTGTGTGTGTGTGTGTGTGTGTGTGTGTGTGTGTGTGTGTGGGTTGGTATTATTATTGGGTTATTCACAAGTTTTCGGTTTCGGTGTAAGATAAGGTTAAAAGCCACTTCAGAACCTTAGATTAAAACAAAAAGGGAAGATACGGCATTAGCGTCTCGTGAGTAAGCCGCTAAAATTAGGCCTAAAGGCACAATTTCACTTCAGTCGCAATTTGCCGAGCGTACAGGCTACATCGTACTATTGCGGACATTCTGCTGTGATAAAAAGAGAAAGACGCTACTCCGCAGTGGCGTCGGAATCGGTCGTACGTACTCGTCTGTTGCGAAGCGACCGAGACGTCAACGCGCTACTCGCTGACTCCCTCGCGCTGACGTTGAAACTTACTGCTCTGTCTCGGTCGCTCGATTTACACTTTTATAGGTGTGCGTATGAGTGTTTGCATATGTAGTTGAGTAGGACTATATTTTGATTGACTACAAGTAGGAGCATGCCGTATCTTCCATTTTTGTTTTAATCTAAGTTCAGAACCCTTTTTTTAGCCTCAGTTACTGAACACGTATTTATTATTACAGCCTCGTGCAATCACATTGTAAATATATGGTAATTTAAAAGAAAGATCAAAATGTTTATTTGATTTACTTAATACTTATGTATTTTTTTTAAAAATACATCTTTTATATTTATGTTTAATAAATTACTTTTATCACACAGTTATTTAGCTGGTTTATTTATTTATTTGAAAGAACAGACACAATCCTTACAGACTAAACCTAATCTGATGGTGTAGTTATTTACAATGTAGTTACTATGCTAAAAGCTAATTCCTGAGCTCGCTCAGCGTACAAGAAAATAAATAATTTTGATCAGCCATAGCGTTGAGCACACGCAGCGCGCGCACGAATGGGTAATGGAATAAAGCCTTAAATATGTCTTATACACTTTTAAACTTTTGCGATCCATTATAAACAAACATTTAGACGGGGATCCAGCCCGTGACAACATCACAACCGGTGCAACTCGGCCGAAACGTCGGGTATAAAAAAGTATACGTAGAATGCCTTTAATAAGTAGTTAGCATTAACCCCGTCAAATGCATCCGCATAGTCTCAAAATCACCGCACCATTTTTAGCACTTTGAGTTTTATTATGTATCATTTTATTCTTAGAGCAACTCACATTAACACTGGCAAACATTTTAGGAGGATTCGTACCAAAATTGCAGTTCACCGTACCACGTCTGACTCAATGCTGGAAAGTACAGCGCCCTGTTGCATAAATTACATGAAAACCCGAAAAGGACGCGAATAGGATGCGTTCCCTGAAGGTTCTGTTACCATTATGATTGCATGTATTGTAATATCGTCACTCAACAAATTACTATGTAAAGACCTTTATAAAAAAACCTATTCAGTGACCCGACATTGCTATTGCTTAACTAACTAAATTGCAAACCGCAAGCATTCACCTCTGCGCCATCGAGGTCGTCATTTTTTTTTACCTTTTTATTAAATTCACCCAATCTACCCAAAGTTTGCAGCTTGCTAATAAAAAAGTATTATGAAACTAACTTGAAACCGTTACATACTGTTCTGGTTTTGTTCAAAGCTAAGATAATATATCTTTTTCACTTCCCTTTTGATCCCTTCCAAACTTTCGATTCTGCCTTTCCTCATGAGATGGTTTCTGATTAAAGTACAAGAAACCCCGTATCGAACGGAAACAGCATACAATTAAAACTATGCGGTGCTAATTTTAAATCTGCGAGCCGAACCACGTTTTAGCTGAGCTCGGAACAGTAAAACTATTTTGCGGCAACTTTTAAACTTACGGTTTTGTGCAGTTTTCTTTCGAGCAGATGGTGGCCTTTCTTCTATATATAGGATGTTGTTTTGGTGCATAATTAACAATTATTGTTATTATTATTGCGAAAAACGGACAAGTAGTAATCGTCGATTACAAATTGTCCGTTTTTGCTCTCGGTTTCCTAGTAGGAAACCTTCATCTTCAATCCAGCAGTGACTAAATTGAGTCAACAGTAGCGCTGGTTTTAAGTCCGCCTGGATAGATAACGAAATCAATCACTTTCCCACACTAAACTAAATTTCCCACACTCACACCAATTATCTAGCCCAAATTGAGTTTCATTGAGACTTGTTTAAATAGTTAACTATGTAAACAACACTTACCTACTATTCATAGAAAACACTAAGACCTGTAACAACTTCGAAAAACAGTTATTTCTAAATTAAGCCCGAGACTTCAGAGATGGCGACAACGACGGCGACGCCAGAAACGGCGCGGCGTGCTTGCCACTCAACCACGGAAGTCATTAAACACCAATGTTAAATTTATACCGTGTTGCGTAGCAGTGAAAGGTGATATACTACCACCCCCTCTCTTCCCTTGGGTATCGTAAAAGGCGACTCACGGACTAATGAGTGCACATTATCTAACAGCATAGAGCGGCGATGGGCTCACCACCTGTCACGCTGAGGACATGTGCCGTCGCTATTTGGTGAAAAGTATACTATGGTAGAGGACTGCATTTGCTGTTCACATTGTCTAGTCTCTAACTAACCTTTCGGGAATAATAGTCGTGATTTTAAGTATGTATGAATGTTAAATTTATTGGTCAATTTCCAAATCTTAAAGCATTATTACATACATACATTTTTACGCCCAGGCACGAGGACAACTGGTGCAGCGTAAGAGACGTACCCATCAGTCACCCTCACTCTACCGGCCCACAAAGTGCTTCTTCACGCATCGTTTGAAGGATCCTATGTCATAGGTAGGAGGGAATACGTGTGCTGGTAGACTATTCCATGTTTTGGAGGTGCGACAAAGAAAAGAGTCACCAAATTTCTTAGTGCGTGATGGAATATTAGAGACTGAAATTGGTGACTCCGTAAGTAAAGGCCCAGATCCATAGTGGTTGAGGATTACTGTTGCACCGTAAGCTGTGCCATCTTCTATAACTCACCATCAACCAAGCAAGCAGAAGGAAAAAACAATAAAAAGGTGATTTCTCCATCCTACAAATGTTTTAAAACAAATGGAAACCTGGAGAGGATGTAATAGCTTAACGTTCGCCGGTTAAACGATGGGAAATCCCGGATGCAATTGCTTTCGTACATGCAGCCAAATGGTGTCCCAGATTTAGCGTGTTAACAGCCGTAATGTACGGGTGGATATATCTTGCGGTTTTACTAACGGTGTATAATACCTTATATATAGTATGGTTATAATAATAATAAAATAATATATTTATCTGACTATTAAGAAATTTACTTAAGGCTAAGACTTAATGAGGAGAAGCGTTAAAGCGTACAGTATATCTCAGTAGACGTATACCTCAGGATATCTCAATAATTACAGTATACCTGACAGTATTTAATTCTGACGTTAGAACTCATAATTGTAAAGTGTGAACATTAGAAGTAGATTAGTTTGATTATGGCGATGAAGGTCAGATTCCAAGTAGGTCAGATTTCAAGTAAGTCAGATTCTAAGTAGGTCAGATTTTGAGTTAGTAATGGTTTTTGGTACACTTACTCACATTATAATCATCGCACCACGTCTGCGAGACTTCTCTGGGTAGCACGGCATATTTCAGCGGTCTCGAAAAACCCACTTTTTACATTCCATAACCTTATTTTTTATTTAAGCCTGTCTTTTGATAAACTTCTCCCAGTTCTCTGCACAAGTATTTAAAAAAAAACTAAGCTCGATATTATACAAATTCAGAGTCGTAAAAGTTAGAACTCATAATAATATAAAAATAAAATAATTGTTACTT
Source organism: Scoparia ambigualis (assembly GCA_963921215.1). Lineage (NCBI taxonomy): Eukaryota > Metazoa > Arthropoda > Insecta > Lepidoptera > Crambidae > Scoparia > Scoparia ambigualis. Next base: position 6,716,372 of record OY992511.1, on the reverse strand, counting down.
AAGATCATATATTATTATAAAAACGCAAATACGAGTATTATAATAATGTAAAAATTATATTAGCCGTTGTCGTTTAGAATGTCCTGGCTAAGGTTCTTTGGCGATGGGTCCCGGCGCATGTTCTGGTTGTTCCATCGTCAGCGTCAGGGGTCGTTCAAAATAAAAGAGGTGATGAGAAAACGACTTGTGATCATTTCTCAAGGATTGCAAAATAGATTGTGAGATTAAACATACCTTCCGCATTGTGCTGAGGTTCTTCGATGGCATCAGGTCCTGGCTCAGGTGCTGATATAAATAGGTACCTTACCCTTTATTTCATGTCGGAAAATTATGACACTGACTGTATTGTACATGACCAACTCAAAATCTGACCTAGTTGGAATCTGTCCTACTTGGAATCTGACTTACTTGGAATCTGACTTACTTGGAATCTGACCTACTTGGAATCTGACCTTCATCGCTATAATAGTGGCGTCATCTAGTAATCCTTTACCATACAAAAAGTGGACGTGGAAAGGGGACGTGCGACCGCGCGCTGGCGCATAGGTAAATATATCGATTTTAATTATTGAGAATATCATGTAATTCCTTTGTTGTTATATCATAACATGCTAACTTGTAATGTAACTAATGAAAAATGGTCATATGTTCAAACAATTGTACAATATGAGGATGTTAAAAACTTCAAATGTTTATGTTCAGGGGTAGGAATCACGTTAGTTGTTCATAACTTTTTGTTCACTTTATGTCTCGTATACAGGAACAGTGTTGTCAAAACACACCTTGATCCTTGATGATTACCTTGATCTCAAAAAGAAATTGATTTATTAATAAAAACATTTGAAAACCACGACCATTTTGCTTATTAATTTATAAAATTACTGACTTATTCCTAAGCACATATTGTTTATTTTAAAAACCCACCTGAAAATAGATAGTAGGTCCTATGTGCACTTAAAACATTATACTACCAAATATGTCGTTTCATTGGTTGTTACATATGCACAAAAAACCTTATTTGACAAAAGCAATCACGACCTATATGTTTGTATAACAATATTCTACGTAAATGCGGATAAATGCGGATCATCGTAATGTTTTTAAAAGGTTTTATTTTACTTACAATGTATGTAGTACGTGTGTTTAGGAGGAATCTTGCAACCCCCGGGGACGGGTGTTATCTGCTATGCAGATGACACCCTAGTCACCGCAAGGAGCGGTAACTACGAGGACGCCGTGCGACTTGCTACCATAGCCGCCAACATGACCGTTCGGAAAATCCGGTTGCTAGGGTTAGAGGTGGCTTTGTGTGTGTCTTTGACAGAGGCGATGGTGTTCCATGGGCCTCGGTGCAGACCTCGCAATTTAGCCCACGTCATGGTGGATGGCGTTCCAATAACAGTAAGCTCCCAGATGAAATACCTGGGGCTCACTCTGGACAGCCGGTGATGCTTTTACCCCCATTTCATGCATGGAGCTGTACGGGGCACCTGTCTAGTCTTACGCCCTGTCTAGGAGAAAAATGGCCCTCTTACGAAGACCGCAGAGAGTGGCGGTGGTAACGGTGGTCAAGGAATACCGGACGGTGTCGTTTGCGGCTGCTACCGCCTTGGCAGGGATGATTCCGTGGGAGCTGGAAGCCAAGGTTCAGACCGAGGTTTACGAGTTCCGTACGGAATAGAAGGAGAATGGGGAACGGCCAGCTATCGAGGAAGTAGAAGGAGAACGGCGTCAAGCTCGAGAAGTTACAATCTGGCATTGGTAGACTCAGATGGAGGCCCCAGAAGCCGGAGTACGCACTATCGAGGCCATACGCCCAGTCCTCTTAGCATGGCTGGAGAGGACCCATGCGGGGAATGTGTTACCACCTGACACAGATACTTACCGGGCATGGATGCTTCGGTAAGTATCTGCATCGAATTGGTAGTGAGGAGGAGCCGGCCTGCCACGAGTGCGGGGCAGCAGAGGACAATGCACAACATACCCTGGAGATATGCGGAGCGTTTGCCTCGCAGCGTCAAACTCTGGAGGACGAGTTGGGGGGGATAAGGAGTCTCTCGCTGCCAGTCGTCGTAGAGGCGATGGTGGCGAGTGATAGTGCGTGGAAGGCGGTGGCCCGGTTCTGCTCAGTCGTCATGCGCCTGAAGGAGGAAGCGGAGAGGGTCCGTGAGGACGCTGTGAACGCAGCTCCGACACGTCGTAGAAGGAGGGGGAGACGGCGGCGACGCTATGCGGACCTTAAAAAGCCGTAGTGCAGGTCCTCCTGCTGTATCCTGCGATGGTGGCTGTAAAAATTCACAAATCAAACATCACAAGGTAAGTTCGTTTGATTCTTAACCCTTAATTACTCGCGTGGGGTCCGCTTGGACCCCAGTGCAAATTGAAACGTCTGTTACTTCTCGATTTTTTATGTTCGACCCACCACGTGCCCAGTAGCTTCCTAAAACACTAATCGCTTCTTAGAACAGTTGCAGGCGTGACCCGGTGCCGAGTAGTATTGTCGCTATAGTGTATCTGGGGTCCACACGGACCCCACGCGAGTACTAACGTTATTTTTTTTGCCAAGGTATGATTTTAATTATTTAATTATTATTCTTATTTTATTGTTTTAAAACGAAGTAAACAGGTACTTTTTATTTTGTAATAGTTTATAATACCATTCAAAATGAGTTTCACTAACTACCTTCCGCTAAATGGCATGCAAATTGTGGATTGTTTGGAGGAGGAGGAAGAAGTCTTTGATGGTCCTTCTGAGATCGAAGGAGAAGAAGTAATCTTTAGCATAAATCATGACTCGGAGACTTCTCAAAGCGTAGTTAGTCAGTGGAGTAGTGATGAAGAACTGCAGCTGAGGAATGAAAATATGAATAGGATAAATTCTGCTTACGTTGGAAAAAACAAAATTACCAAATGGTCTAAAGTTCCACCAGACGCTAGTGTAAGAACTCGTAGTCATAACATAGTAAGAGACGCCGCTGGACCTAAAGGACAGGCTAGGGAGGTTTCAACATTCTTAGAAGCATTCTTGACTATATTTTCTAAAGACGTGATGACCTGAATTTGAAGTTTACCAGCATGTACATACAGTCGATGCAAGAACATTTTCAGCGCGACTGAGACTGCAAGGTGTTATCTTCAGAAGAACTATTGGCTTTTTTTGGTTTTTTATTCATATCTGGGGTTCTACGTTCTTCGCACTTGAATTACAAAGACTTGTGGGCTGCGGATGGTACTGGAATAGATTTTTTATTACAAATTTGCCTCGACCACTCCAAAGACGCCATAGAGAAGATGAGGATATTGAGCGCCCTGGCCCATCTGCACCATTGATACCCTCGACTTCAAATGGCAGATATATCGTGTGTCCAAGGTCCAAAGATAGGAAAATAAGATCCAAATGCAATAAATGTGTAAAACACGATTGGTCCCATGACCATTTGGTCACGGTCTAGAAAAAAAACATCTCCTAATTAGCAAGTTGTAATGTGATTACTTATTATTTGATTTAGATTTCGTTGTTACTTAATGTTTACTTATATATTGATTTACAAGGTCTTTAATAAAAAAACTTTGATATCATTAAAGAACATGTTTTATTTTAACTTTAAAAATGGGGTCCATACGGACCCCACGCGAGTGATTGCGTAAGTTTTTAGGCGCGAGTAATTAAGGGTTAATTATTCTATGGTTTGTACGGTTTGTTCTCTGCGATGTCCGCACTCACTTATGAGGTATTGTGTGAGTAGGTGGTAATGTTTGTTGCGTCGCGAGCTCGCGAGTCACGTCCGTGTGCTGGTGCGTGGATGGTTGTACAAACTTGTACGTGTGTGTACAACCATCCATAGGCAGGCGCATGGGCGTCAGGTTGGATCCCGTGGTTTAATTCCCTAGTGGACAGGTCCCACGGCTTCCACTTTTCTCGAATTACTGTTCCCCAGTGTTTAGTGAGACTTAAGGAACTTCCCGTAAACGTTCTGGTCGATTGACTATGATTAACGGTATTTTTGTGGATATGTTTGATCAATTTTAGTTTCTTTATTTTTCACCTAAAAAAATTAAATTAAATCTGTAGCTCTAGATGAAGTAACTCAATAATTTAAAAAAAATATGTGGACAAATAAAAAAACCTGTATATATACATATAGACAGATTGTCATATTTCAGCCATTTTGTACAAAATATCTATAATTTATATACCAAAACCCATCGTCCTTTATCGATCTTTCTATTAGTCAAAACGGCGCAAAAATTTAATGCGTGGTTTAAAAGGAAAAAGCGTAGCCACAGACACAGCAAAGCGGCGACTTTACTTTATTTAAGTATGTAATGATGAACTAATGATTTGTGGTGTGTCCGTTTTTGTCTCGTGACTATGGACGCTCTAATAATGTTTTGAACATCAAAAATAATGTTACTAAAAACGACATGACATGCGACATTGACACGATGTTAGCGAAAAGATTTGTGACGTTTTTCCTTTTTTATTTTTGTTGTTCGTGTTAGCATTTTGTTTGTGCTTTTTGAAAGCCAAGCGCAGTTGACAGTTTTATTTTTTTTATGTTTAATAGAGGCTAGCTTAAAATTGTACAACACGAGTATGAATAAAATTTATGTAAAGAATTGTAACTCTTATTATAATGGAATAAGAGTCAAAGGTACCTATTTAAACTTCTTTTCTCGCGACTGTACGTCTCATACGTTTATATAAAAATAGACCCCTGTATTAGATTGGGTTTCATCACTTTATGGTATTGTGTTTTTGTAATAAACGAATAAAAGAAAAAAAATTACAGATTGCAATAATACTGCAAAAAGCGGACTTAACAATCTCGAGGCATTCTCTAAAAGTCTACCAATAAGGGTGTCCAGAGAAAAACTCAATTTGAAAAAATAAACTCTACTAAAACCACAGTCTAACCACAGGATAAACCTAATCAATTGTTATCTATTACAACAAATACCGTATTTTTTTTTACTTACCCGTATTAAAAGTAATTTGTTCGCAACAAAATTTGCGTAAAACTTACGTACGCACACCAATATTTATGCTAAAGTATTTATATTAATAAAGCTACGTTATCCCAGTATTCTTCGCAACAACATTTGCACAGCGCAATCAACATATCAAAATCAGCAAATGCGGCCACGAAACTTTTCAGGATGCCCCAGGACGCTATGGCAACGCTCATAACTTTGTTGATGGCGTAAAGGATTGTTTACGACAGTATAATTTTACATACATAACTATGTTTATATTAACTTTTTAACCTTACAATGTTTGCTAGTTAGTCCCAGTAGAAATCGTAGTGATCGAGCTACATTGACAAGAAGGTAAAATAAAACATATACAGGACTAGCGGCCACTCGCGGTTTCACCCGCGTGGTTCCCGTTCCCGTGGGAATATCAGTATTAAAAGTATCCTATGTGTTAATCCAGGTTATAACTATCTGTATGCCGAATTTGATCCAAATCCATTTAGTGGTTTTTACGTAAAAGAGTAACAAACATCGCAAAAGTTTGTAAGTATGGATGGATGTAACAAACATCCATACTTATAAACTTTCGAGTTTATTATATTAGTAGGATGTAAAAATACCCTTAACGAAGCCGAAATGTACGCATGATGTACATCAAAATGAGTCACAGTGAGAAGAATCAATTGAAGAAAACTTTAATTTTTAGAAATTAAAAACAGTTGTTTCTACAACTTGAAATTTTTGTTTTGTTACTACGACAGAAGTGGCAACCACGACCACTTAGCCAAGAGTATATTTCCGGATTGTTACGACTTAGGGAACTTCAAAAAACGATTATACTCTTTCCTCAAAGGCCGGTAACTCATCTGTGTTGCCTCTGGTATTGCAAATGTCCATGGGTGGAGATTACTGTTAACCCGCTTGCCATCAACGAAGAAGTAGGTATAATAACTAACTTGAAGTATAATTTAATGTCGTCATCATCAGACGATGGTGGGCAGACGCCCATAAACGTCCAACTGCTGGGCACAGACGTTTCCATATAGATAAAGACATAGGGAGATTAGGTCATGACCCAATGGGTTTGTGGGTGTGTTTAACGACTACCGTCTTATGACAAAAAGGGACCAACGACTTTACACGCCTTCCCAAGCATGGCATAACTGACTTACTATCGAAACATCAGTTTACGTGCCTTCCTAAGCTTAACTAACTATCAAAAAATCAAGACGCCATCGAGAATAACGCAAGCAAGTTATGCAGTGGGAATGTTTCGCAATAAAACGCAGTGGAGCTTCCAGACGAAGTTCAGGGGCTGCAGCAACAAATCTAAAAATAAAATAAAAGAGCCTTTATCACAACGAGTGAAAGGCTATTCCCGGGCGAGGCGAAACTTTGCCTTTTAATTTGTACGCCTTGTCTTGTTTCGCTACAAGCTGATAATTAGAGAAATCCTCGTTAATATTGAAGCGTTCGGTTCGTAGTGTATTTTGTGAAACTTTAGATTATTGCACTTACAGCAATATTAATATTTTTCACAATGTGTTAATTTGTTGAGAAAAACTACTACAATGTTCCAAAGTGTAAAAGTTTATTTATTCTACCGAATCAGCGTTTTTCTAAAATAAAATTTAATAGTTTTTACACAAATACATCAAACAGGTTTCAAGGTCTCCATCTAAAATCTCATCCATCACGAGGCGAATGGACGTGAAATGTAAATGTATATTTAAAATTCCCAAATGGAAAATATCAAAATGTTGTTACTTTGCTCGGTTAAATTAGTTTTTAAACAACAGTAATATTTGAAATATGTTATCATTAGTAGGATTTACACGTACTTTAGCTACTCTTACTGCGATTAATAAAATAATATTTTTTTTAATTGTTATCAGTATAAAACAAGAAAATGATGGTGTTCACTAACGTCTTGTCAATACGATATCTATTCTAGGTTAAGCTGGGATGTGGGTCGAGCTTAAAGTTTCTACCCGTACCCTTGCTGGTAAACCAGTGAAATGTCATTCGGTAATATCAGCTGGTGGTAAAAGTAAAAGAAATACGAGAAATTAACAAAAGCAAAGTTCAGCCTATATTGTTCTTTTGCAGGGCAAAGGCACAATATATATTTATTTTATATACAGGATGCCCCAGAAATCAAAATGTGTTATAAAACCTTGTGTTTAAAAAATCATATCTTAAGGAATCTAACAACTGAATTTTATTTTTTTCCCCAATTAAGAAGTAGCAATTAGTAAATGTCATACTATTTTAGAATACAGACTAAACGTGCCATCTTTTAATGTTACTTGCCAAAACAGTATAGTACCTACATTTTTTTTAAAGAAAAGTCAGTTAAATTTGGTTGATGTAATTATTTTGAATCATTGTTGGGCACAAATCTAATATTTTATTTAAAACTGAACCAGTTTTGTTTTAACTTTTAACTGTAATTTACAGAAGGGTTATTCATGGTTACATCACACAAAAAAAACTGACGAAAAGTTAATATTTGTAGTCACAGGACTTAAAAGATCATCACAGGGTGTCAATTTTTATCATTTATTTTTAATTCCTTTAAATTTGAGAAGTAAGTATGAGAAAAATATTTTTTTTTCATATTTTTCTAATAACTTACACAACTTGGCCTATTGCCCATTTTTGACTTGACTTTGATTTCTGAGACATCCTGTATATACTGTGGCATAGGCCTCCAACATTGAAATCAAGTCATCGTTCCAATTGATGGACATTTGCAAAGTTTTTTGTGCTTGTAGTACAAATTAAGTATTTCTGAAACGGAGCATTCTATTTAAAAACGATAGTAATTAAAGTTTCAAGGATTCTACACAAAAAAAGCCATTCTACCTGACAAATGAGAATGGCGCGGCCTAAATAGCTATAATTGTATTATCTTACCCGGTGCCGCCGCCGTGCTTAAACGTATAAAGTGCAGTGTCAGTTCGGCGTACCGAATGCCTATATTCGTACATTTTTGCGGATCATATTTGAGGAGTGTCTGTTCAAAAGGTCATATTTCCCTGTAGAAAGAAATTGTTTTTTATTTTTTTTCCCTAAACTGTTACATATATCCTATCCATATTTGATAAAATTCTGATCGAAAAACACGTATTTCCAATATAAAATAAATCTTTAACTTTGACATTCCGACCAAAATGGGCTTATTTCTGTTTATAAAACATATTTCGATCAAAAAGTCTTATTTCTCAAACAAAAATGTGTTTTATGAAACAATTTTGTTCAAAAGGTAATTAAATCTTGCCATACATTATTGCCTGCCGAAAATCGAGTTTGTTCGATTAATAAAATCGATGTTTTGGATGTATGTATACTCTAAATAGCCATTGCTTTATTGATTGTCAACTGTGAAAGAAAAATAAATGAGATTTAGTAGAAGTTTATTGGTATGTGGAACATTTTAACATTAAGATTTTTTTGTTTTGGGTGTATTATTTGAAAATACAGAGTTAAATCGCTTATTTTTTTTTAAATGGATGAAGGTTATGGAATTGTACATACATTAAATATGGGAACTAGAACAAAGAAGCGTAAAGACTGTTCTATAAAAGGTCGTATTTCTGGAATATTCTGATCAAAAAGACTTATTTCTGGAATATTCTGACCAAAAAGACTTCTTTTTGGTAATTCCGATCATAAAGTCGTATTTCCAAATGAAAATTATTTATAAAAAAAGAAATACAGTAACAAACTAAAATTAAAATGAACATGTATAACAAAAAGTCTAATTTGCGTTTAATACAATAATAACAATTACCATTATATTTCAATAAAAAATTAAAATACTTTTAGTTGTTTCTTGTAAAATTTGTTTATCATGGAATTATGACCTTTTGAACAGACACTCCTCATTTAGAAAGTATATTTTTGCCAATGCTAAATCTTTAGCAATAAGTTTCTAAATTAGAGTCTTCCCAAATAACACCCAAAACCCATTTTAACTATGATTTATTAGAATTACTGAGCATAAAAACATAAACATAGCTTTTAGGTTCAGCAAAGCAAACTCAAGGTGTGACAATTTTTTGTGTCACAACGGGGACGCGCTTAGCAATAATCCCACCTGGTGGTTGTTTTTGATAAAGATAAAAATATTCTTTATTGTACACCATTTTAACAACAAAAGGACAAACACAAAGTAACATACAATTGGCGGCCTTATCGCTAAAAAGAACTTTCTTCCAGGACACCGTTGGACTGGATAGAAAGTGAAATTTTAAAGGGCAAGTTATGGTTACGGTGAAATTTTAAAGGTCTGTTAAATATATTCGTTTGTATATCAGACTTTGACTAGACCTAGTATAAATTACTGTTTTGGCGGATTTAGAACAAGCTGGGAATTGAAGCCGCTTAATCTGAATCTGAGACCACTTATTCTGACCATCAAAACACAAATTCAGACACATCCAAAAACCACTTTCCGTTTGTATTGTGAACAAGCTTTCATGCCTTGCTGCCATTAAACTTGACGCTTTTATACTGGCAAGCCGTGTAGCTATGCCATTATCTTTCAAACAGCTGGCTTTTGCCCTGTGCAGGGGGCACGTAAGAACCGACACATACCATGCAGTTTTTGGTAACCAGTGTCCATAAGGACAATTACCATTAACTCAAGCTTCAGAGTCGGTAGTCAGTTGCGGTAGCCGCTTCTAGGTAGACCGCATGCTAGTTTCTTAGGACCTTAAAAAAAATCAAAAAGCAGGGTTTATCAAAATACGTGATATGGTCTGCAATCACAGAATAATTCGTACGAAGAGAAACTAAAACGGACTCTCTGGTGGCCAGTATCCGTCTGGAGGCTTACCACGGTAAAAGAAAAAAGGTCCGTAGTCACAGCCTAACCCGTATAAAGAAAAATAATGTTCATATGAAAACGGACTTTTCTAGCGTGTAATTAAATGCTTCATAACTGAAAGTGGAACACATAAACAAAGTAGAGCGGACGGTCGCTGATCTGTCGCTTGCGTTGCAAAACCGAATCTTTGGGAGGACGCCCAAAGATTCGGTTTTCGGAGGACTGTGGGAGATTTAAAAAGAAAAATAGTATGTACTACATATTAAAATGTGGACTGCAAATTAATTATATTTTAAAGAAAAATGTTCTAGTGTATAAGTACTTGTTAAAATACTAAAGGAAAAAATTAAATACAACTATAATTCATACTTTGACATTAAATCCTAATTGTGTGTTCATTAAGAACTCGTAGTGTGGCGAAACGCCTTGGTAGCCCGAAATCAGAAGTTTCTGACTTAAAATCACATTTCATGCAAAGTGTGTTATTAAAAAAAATGATTTTGGATGTTCACGTACTCGTATTAATTAAGGGCACTTATCGAAACGAAAGCCATTTTAACTTTTCACAGTTTCATTCTGCTAAAAAACAATTTAATGATGCCGATGTCACTGTCACATGTAAGTAACACGTGATGTTGTAGGCGTTTTCATTGTTCAGACGGGTCGACTCTGGTTTTTGGAAATAGGCCATTTAATGAACAGTCGTCGAGAGAGCCGAACCTGTAAAATTGCTCTTCATTACTAAATCAAAAATACTTTTAGCTAATCCCTAGGAATATAAATACACCTCGGTAATCTAGTGGCTAAGCTCTCGAACGGGAAGTTCATGGTTCAATTTCCAGGTGAGTCGAAGTATGTATGTATATATCTTTTTGATCCAACCAGACCCTGACCTACCAGGTCAGCGATCAAGGCCTGCTTGGAATTAGCTACGCTTCGCAGCGTTAATGTTTTAACTAAACTTAAATACTACACTCACCGAATGATGAAGGTTGACCCGCCTTGCAACCTGAGGAGAGGACAGGGGGGGGGGAGGAAACGAAGGATGTTGCAGTTCAGCTGCTGTGATGCGGTGTGACGCCTGCCTCTTGGTAGCGTACCTCGCCTGCCGAATCCTCGTAGGCCAGTCCAAATCACACACGCACACATCCGTTGCACCCCGGCCAATTTATTTATTTATTTATTTATTTATTCAACATGCCTTAAAAGCTAACAGAATTTTAAGTCCAAAGCGCTTATAAGGTTAGATAATTTACAAAACAATGTCTTATTTAAATTCTTAACTGAACACTTACGGATAACCAACAATAACATTTAATAGTAATAAGTAATTAGTAATTCAAGTCAATAGTATGAATTTATAAAATTTTAAAGATTACATTATGTCAAACATGAATAAATGTCAAAAAAAATTTCAAAAACTACGCATGAGTACAAAAAATAAAATAATATCAATAAAGTCCAATCACATAAAAAATATAAAAAATAATTCAAGCAAATGTCTAGCTAGGTCAAATAAACAATAAACTTACTAATAGATAAAATTAATTTTAATATAAGTAAATTAAAATAATTATAATTAAGCAAAAATTGCAATTGGAATTAAGTAATGTCAGATAAAATTTTCCGAAATTGATTACAAAGCTGTCCTAGACCATCGGCAAACAAGTCAATTTCGTAGTGCTGAGCAAGTATGTCCCCGATAGAACGCAGTGCACGATTAGTAGGCGAGTGCCTACCATACTCTGTCCGAGCGGCAGGCAGCGCCAGGAGGCGCTGTCGGCGGCGCGGCGCCACCAGACCCGCCGCGTCCCAAGAGATGTTTGTAGGAACCAAAATATGGAATCTTTCTAGTATTTGTGGACTGTCGATCCCCTGGTGCAGTATCGAGAGATAATGTACTATCAAAAACATGACTCTTCTAAGTTTCAGAGTCTCCATTTCAGTCATACCGGAAACGAATAAAGATGGATATAAAAAGGGATAGTATCCGTAGAGTTTTTTATAGAGCCATCGAGCAAACTTGCGTTGTATTTTCTCGAGCATCAGTACATACTTTTCCTCATAGGGATTCCAAACAGCTGCAGCGTATTCAAGCTTGCTGCGGATGTATGCAGCATACAGTACCTTTGCTACTGTCGCAGATTCAAATTGTGATGCTATTCTTATAACAAAACCTAACATCCTGTGTGCCCTCTTGCAAATATTTATTATGTGCTTGTGAAAATCTAGTTTAGAATCTAATATTAATCCTAAGTCTTTAATGTCACATATTCTTTCCAGTGGAGCGTCAGATAAATTATAATTATAGATTATTGGTCGCAACTTGCGCGAAAAAGTTATTATTCTACATTTGTCACTATTAAAAGGGAGATTGTTGTCTTGGCTCCATTGAGACACGGCATCAATATCCCTCTGCAAAAGTACTACATCTGCTACAGTTTCAATACCCAGACTCAACTTTAGGTCATCAGCGAAAAGAAGACATTCAGAGGCAGATACCATTCCCGGCAAATCGTTAATAAATATGAGGAAAAGAGTCGGTCCTAACGTACTACCCTGACTTATTCCTGACCTCGTGAAGTAGTCACCCGAATCATACCCCTTCAGACGAACGTATTGACAGCGATTACTAAGGTAGCATGAAAAAAATTTAAGGAGTGTTGGCGTGAAACCAATTGTTGCTAATTTCTGTAAAAGTTTGTCATTGTCAACCAGATCGAAAGCCTTTTTAAAATCGAAGTAGGCTGCGTCCACTTGCCTACCATTATCCATTTGAGAGTGGATATAGTCCACATGCGTAACTAAATTTGTGGTAGTAGAACGGGCTCGCCGAAATCCATGTTGGCTATTGTGCAACAGATGACCAATTTGGTTATATAAATGATTATTCAGGATTGCCTCAAAAATCTTGGCAAAAACTGATAATACTGCGATCGGTCTAAAAGATGAAACGTCCGTTCCTCCATCTCCTTTCGGGACGGGGGTGACCCTAGATAGTTTCCAGCTTTTGGGATATCTAGATTGAGCTAGAGACAAATTAAAGAGGTATAAGAGGGGCGCAACTAGAGCCGATATACAATCCTTAGCCAGAAACACTGGAATGTTATCAGGCCCGCCAGATGACCGAGGTTTAAGGCGTCTGACAGCCTTCTTTATATGTGTCTCTTCGACTGCCTCAATAGAGACCGAGGTTGCGTCAAGACATACATGCGCAGTCTGGGCTGCCTGGGCAGGGTCCAACAAAGGTATGTCCACGTGAAACACAGAGGCAAAATAACGTGCAAAGGCGTCAGCTGCGGCCTGACCTTCTATCTCAGTATTCATATATGTGTAACTGTCTACACGCCTTCTATCATTCTTTTTATCTTTAAATGTACTTCCAGAACTCAGCCGGATCATCAATGATTTTTCGCTGCACCAATTCAACATATTGCCGATATTCATGGTCAATCAGCTTTTTAACCCGTTCTCTATAATAGATGAACATCTCCTTATTAAATTCTTTGCCTTCTTTTTTAAACCGCTTGTGATGAAAGAATTTGATTTTAATATTTTTTATTATTTCAGCGGTGTACCATTTAGGATATACATACTTCTGACTATGCAAAGAAGGATTTTTAACGGGTACAAAAATTCTAAAGCAGTCGTAGAGTTTGTCGTAGAATAACTGTATAGCACAGTCGATGTCAGTAGCTGATAGCACATCGGACCAGTCCATATCAAATAGGGCAGCGTACAATCCCTGGAAATCCGCCCTCCGCCAGTTCCAATCGGGACTGGCTCCTTGGCTTAGAGAAGGTTGCTGCGATAATGAAGATTTAGCAGTTACCTCAGTGTATGGAAGCTTGATCATCACATCAAGCGCAGGGTGATAGGGATCAATCTGCACCAGGGGATCCACACTCTTAGTTACCGCTAACTGCTCAAGTTCGAAATTACTCAGCACTAGATCTAATATGCCCCCATGATCATTAGGAACAGTGTTATGTTGGCAAAGCGAACAGAAATCACAAAAAAAATCTAAATGGGTTCTCACGTTGACACTACACGAATTCAAATTAAAGTCGCCTATAATTAATACATTCATGTCAGAGTGAGAACAGATTACATTCTCTATACACGTCAAAACATTAAGATATTGAACGTCACTATAATTTGGAGGTAGATACACAACACAACACAGAATTTTTACACGTTTACAAGTCACAATAGCAAAAAATATCTCTTTGTCAACAGTCATATTAAGAACGTCTTTAACTTTACGGACATTATAACAATCTCGAACAGCGAGCAATACTCCTCCCCAACCAACGTCACCAGCTCTATCCTTTCGCATGACAGTATATCCAGGAGGAAAGAGCTCCCCATTCGTAACAGAACTATTAAGAAAAGTCTCGGTTAATGCTATTATATCGTGGCCATTTTGTGTAACGTTATTGAGAAATGTATGAGTTTTGGAGCGTAGCCCGCGAACATTCTGATAAAATACATTCACGTCACGTAATCGGGGACGATGTGCTTTTGGCTTTAGCACGAAAGTTCTGCCGCCATGGCTTTACACATATGCCTTCTGCCCAGTTTTCAGATGACATGATACTTTCAACATTTTTTGATGGAACTCCTAGCTTGAACGATGCGTAGCGTCCACGAGATTTCAGCTCCTCTACCGTACACACGTCCTTTCCACAAATGGATTTCAGTTGGTTACGGACTTGTTCAATAGAGGTGCCTTCTTGGACATATAAAAGGTGTAAATAACTCCACCGCTCCGAAGCTTGTAGTAGCGTAGACCCAGGCGCCGCGGTACCCCTTAGTACGCCGGGAAGTGAGACACGTGACCGTTTGCGCCTTACCTCCTCCCAGCCGTCTTTATCTGAACCTTGGTCCTTGGTTGGCAATTCCGCCTGTACAGTTTTTTTGGCATAAGAGGCAGATGCCACTGACGAACCAATAGGCTTCCCTTTAACTACGACAGGCTTGGGTTTCGCTTGAGGTTTACTTTTCAAAGCTTTATCTTCAGTAGTTGGAACTATGCTGTTTAAGTTTCCCTTGGTCTGCGTAGGTTTATTAGCAATGCATTGCCAGCTCGAACTTTAAGTTGTTCTTCTAACTGCAGAACTTTGCTCGTCATTAGGTTGATTTTATCAAAAAATTCCGTTTTAAACGAAACGAAGTGTTCGGCTATCAAATTATTAATTTTATTGATAAGCTGCGCTTCAAAATCGACCTGCATTTTTTTCAATTCATTTATAACAGATTCCCTGATATCATGTAGGGCACTTTCCTGCGCAAGATTTTGGCTGGAAGCTTGAGCTAATCGCTCCCCCGTCCGTAATGTAACAAATTCAGGACTGTGCATAGAAATATCAGGGCAATCACTAGTCATACTCAGGTCTTGGACATGTTGTTGGCGCACTGGGGTGTGCGAATTATCTCCTTTAGGTAGTTTGCAGCGACATTCCTCACACACCCAAGATTTCTTAAAATCAGGAGAAAACTTACCAAACATATCTGCACTGACATTAGCACAAATCAAATCATAAATCTGCCTACATCTCATGCATCTCATATAAGCGCCGTCTTCACTTACTACCGCGTTACATCCCGCACAAGACGCTTTCCTCGGTGACATCTTTGCGCTGCGGTCCACAGTACTTCAAGCCGCGCGCAGCGTTGACTGGCGGCCGGCGGCGGACGCGCGCGATGATTCACAGCAGCAGCGGGCGATCGGCGTCTTGCCGGAGGGTAGGTCAGCGATCGAAACAATTTTGCAAAATGTTTTAAAGTGTTTTTGCATAAATCTCCGGAACTACTTGTTGGAATGTTATTTAAATTACACCACCAGAAACGTGAGATTAAATACTTTAAAATTCTTCCTAACACAACTTTAAAATACAACTTTAGCAACTGATTATGATAATTTATTTTTTCAAAATTAACACAGTGTTATCTCGTTAACGCTTAGCGGATGTATGATGACAATTACACATAGGAGCCTCCGCTGGTTGTTCGCAAGGCGATTAGTACGATATAAGCCGATTAACTGTTAATTCACCATTAATGCACGTAGGCATGTACCGACACAAACAACTTCTGCCGAACTATCGCGAGCGCGTATCCGACCGAGAGGACTATTTAATGCGCGCACCTTAATCGCAGTTGTTTTTACACCGAACATTTGAGGCTGTTTCACCGATAGAATTCAAACCAGCAAACCGTAAGCAGACCGCCGTCCGCTATTCCGTGCCGAACCGATACCGAAGTTGAACTGACATACGAATGTCAATGTCAACTGACAGTTTTGTTTTTATATATCCGTCAATGTGGGTAGGCAAAGTACCACCCGTATGGCCTTAATTTGATTTTAAACAATGGGGGATTTTGTATGAACCCCTTTCCCACCCTACAACAGTCATGGGATACGTGTCAATTTGTTCATTGAGACCCAAAGAAGCCTTAAGTACCTGTGTTAGTTGCAAAAAGTATTGGGTTTATTTATAATAAAAAAAACTTTTATTGTTTTATTGCTTTAGTTGGAGTTGCTCGAGTGTGTCATGCTCTCTCAAAGTGTCTCTGCGCTGGTGGCATGTGCGTCGGGTCGTTACGTTCCCTAAAACATGGTTGAGCGAAGCGATGGCTGATTCACATGTCATACTCGTGAACGGGTGCCGCCTGTGGAGTCTGGTCTGCTCTTGCTCTTCAATCTTATTTTGTTGGAAAAAAAAATTCAAAAACAATATATTTTTATAACCTAAATCCCGCGTATTTGAAGAACGTCGCCATAGTAAAAAAATATCTATCCTACTAGACCCTTCAAATGGCACTAATTTCAAATCTGTTGGATAGTGGGGACAAAATTTCCCATAGCCTTTTGGTAACACCATATTGTTTTGTAAATGTCGTTACTTCTATATTATTATAAAGCTGTGGAGTTTCTTGCGCCCGTTCTTCTCCACAGCTAAAAGATACGTCCTGAATAGGTTGGGTGGGTGCCCACCCATCCATCCATATAGAATGTAAACTTAAACTTAAATTTATGACGATTCTAAATGCTTATTTTAAGCTTACTAAATAAAGAAATTTTGATTTTTGATTTTTTTATGTTTCTAAATGTTCGATGCATTTTCCTAATATAAAATAAAAGTAAAAGTTACGAGCCTCGTAGCCTGGGTTTATGACTAACCCGTATTAGGCAAGCGGTGATTAAGCCGATACCAATCTATTGTAGCGATGACTTGATTTTAATGGTGGAAGCCTTTGCCCTGCTGTGAGACAGTATGTGTTATACTTAAATTCTACTTATTTGATGATATTTTTATTATTATTAAATGTATGTAGATAGATAAAACATTTATTTGCATCAAAAATACACATGCTTAGGTACAAATAAAAAACATTCAAATAACATGTTGGTAGTAAGATTATAATAGAATAGAATAGACATTTATTTTAGACATTTATAGTTGGTAGCATGTGTGCCGCAGCGATAAAAAGAGCAAAAACTCATGATGCCTTTGCTCAGAGAGCAAAGCACTGCTTTTCAGTTTTTGCCCAGAAAACCCGCTAGACCACGGAAACGGATTTTTCTTTTAATGGAAAATAAATTATCAATAAAAAATTGATATGCGTAGAAGGTAAAAAACGTTTGGAGTTTGAAGACAGTGCAATGCACTAACCTTAGACATAGTTTTGAAGTACGGCTCAGATAGTTTCAGTAGAGTTAGCTTATTAAAATATTGAACTTTAAGGTTTAATATGGGACATCGTAATGTGAAAGGCCACTTCACAAAAGCGTCGATACACACACCCACGTACATACAAAGGAGGCCAATTCTGCGCACGACTGCTTGGAAAAATACAAACGCGCAAATTGAGCTGACGGATCGACCATGCACGGTTTTTACAATTTCAAATTGGGATAAAAACCGCCTCTTTTATAGAAGCGGTTTAAATAAACCGCTTCTATACATCATATCAAGGTTAATCATTTTGGTTGAATAGTTACGTAATTTTTGCAATTCCTGCGTAAATATCTCAATTAGCTAAATTGCACCTGTATGTCACACTTACTAACTTGTGCTAATAAATATTAAGAATTATTGAAGTTACTGCAACATAGTCAAACAATCTACACCAATGAAATCAGTTGCCTAGTTACCAAGATCAGGTGGCTTTTTATATTATTATTGCTAATTATTGTTAATTCGTATATCATGGTAAATTTTAACATGATAAGTTTCTAGTTTAAAAAACACATAAGTTAAAAGTACCCAATAAATCATTCTTAATCCGCAACAGTGTTTATTTTGTATTAATATTAAATCAAACTTAATATGTACATACTCTACGCAATCTTACTACTAGACCGACCGATCTATATTAATATGAATTGCCACATGTATGACGAAACATCCTACTAATATTATAAACGCGAAAGTTTGTAAGTATGGATGAATGTTTGTTACTCTTTCACGTAAAAACTACTGAATGGATTTGAATGAAATTCGGCATACAGATAGTACATAACCTGGATTAATACATAGAATACTTTTTATCCCGATATTCCCACGAGAACTGGGACCACGCGGGTGAAACCGCGAGCGGCCGCTAGTCACTTATAAATGGCTAGACCAGTTAGACTGATTTATTTTACATGACTTTTGTAATTGTCAGAACAATGTTAAATTATGAAGTTTCGATATTCATAGTAAAACAAGGCATACTTTGTTGGGATGCCGTAAACCCGTTTTGATTTTATAAAACTAACACGAAATATAAGTAATCATGAGGAAGTCGTGGGGCAGGCGGCTAGTTTTTAATATACTAGAAAAGCGGGCAAGAGCGTTTTATATGTTCGTGTGTTTAAAGACGAATGAACACAGCCGCTGCCGAAACACAAATTACAATAAACTAATTTCGTACATTTGTGCAAATGAAATCCATCCCTAAATCAGTGTTCCAATTGACGCGGGAACATTGTTTTTTTATGGCTAATTCCCTTTTTGCGAACGTTATTTGGGGATGGTGAGTGAATAATAATATCCGTGGTGATTTGCAATTTCATTCATGTCTCTCTTTGCGGATAAAGTGGTCTTTTGACGATGTTTTCTCCCACGTAACCTATTTATGGGTTTAAATATTATAAATGCGAAAGTATATTTGTAACGATAACACGTAATGAGTTAGGAGGTTTTCCTAAAAGGTCGTGAAAAGATTTTACCGGGGCGGCAACGCGTGACTGATGTTTGAGACGCTCGTAGACTGCAGTGACAGCTTACTATCATTCCACGAATCATTTTTCTCATGGTTGTCGTTAAAATGCGACTAACGGACTAAAAACTGGATATACATCCAACAACAGCACGGCTCAGCACCTATCATGCTGAGCACATGTGCAGTTGTAATTTGGTGAAACGTGGACTATGGCAGTGGACTGCTTCGTCTGTCCTCATTGCCCAGATAATTATTGGGATAATAGTCTAATTTTTAAAACTTCGGTCAGTATGACGTGAGTTCTTAAGTGGGAACCGTGACGTCTTGGCAAACACCGTGTTGAACGCCCTCTGACCAGATGGACTGAGGATCTGTAACTGAATGTGGAGAAGCGAAAGCCGTGTTCAGTGGCGCGTCATGAAGAGTGCTTATGCCCAGCACTAAATATAGTACCGTTCTTTAGCACAAAAAGGTAGCAGCAATGATAAACAGCGGCGGCGACGTCTCGTACATTTCCGTGTAAAGGCCGCCTGCCGTATAACCGGTCTTAGACTTGGAGGTCCCGGGTTCGGTTCTAATCGTGGGCTAGTTAAGTCCGCCTGGCTAGCTATCTACCAATATCTAATAAGTCTGTCGCCATAACAACAACGTTAATAACATTGTTGTGTTACGACAGTTTAGAGATAAGATAGCCAGCTCCTCTGTAGTTGAGGATTCCGGGTGAAGCGCGTTTCCTCCTTTGGCCTTATCGTCACTTACCATCAGGTGAGGTGAAGGCCAAGCGATTCCCCGTTGTTGCTGAAATAGGTGTAAAAGAGCTACTCTCGTTTGGGAAGCCCTTGCTTGGTGCTTTCTGCTGTTCTTGTGCTCACCACACGGCATCAGTGGTATATCCGCCTGAAGTCTTGCTATGGGGTACTTCTTCTTAGTTGCTACACTCTTGGTAGAGTGGTCGTGGTCGTCACTTCAGCGGTAGTAACCCGCGTTACAGCGCGTCGCCATTCATCTCTGGCAGCCGCCTTCCTAATGCACAGATACAAGCTGCTATAACCCATTATTTTTGAAATTATAATAATTATTGTAAAAAATTCATATAATAAACATTGATGTAATTTTAAAATAACTATGTAATATTTGCACGCCTGCATACATTGTCTTGAATTTATTTTTAAGAACTTTATTCTATGTATGAATTCGAGCAAATAAACAATTGATTATGATTATGATTTAATAAATTTCAAACAATTTTCCAGAAATTAATAATTTAAATGCCAAACCTATTTTGAATGAACCAAATTTCAGAAGGAATGGAAACCGCTGTAAATAACAAACAAAAATCGGCCGAAATTTCGATTTAGAGAAAGAGAGTAGGGGCCCTCTGGTCTGTCCAATGGTGGAACACTCGTAGCATTTTTAGCTGTTGTTGGTTGTGGAGCTAGTTCATTGGGACCACCAATCAAGCCGAGTCTCGCACTTCGCCGATCGATGTCGTTCTCTTGCCTTTCATGTGTGTACTCTGATATTGTAAGATATGGCTGCGATAAGCCGATGATGATTACAGGGACATAACTACGGGATGGCCGCAAGTTTTCAATAACTATTTATGATAATTACAATAATAGAGTATTTTACAACAACCACCAAAAGCGCGGTAGCTCAACTGTCAAACTTTGACAACTAGTGTTGAGGTACCTACGGTCACATAGGGACGGTGCTATTCGATTGATCTAATTTTCGTCTAATAGTACTTATTATATACTTCGTCTCATCATACTAAACATACATCATACTAAACAGTCTATAAACGTCCCACTGCTGGGTACAGGCCTCCCACGTGGGGATATTGGGCCATAACCCACCACGCTGGCCCAATGCGGGTTGGCGGGTTTTAACGACTGCCATCTTACGACAACAACCGAGACCAACGGCTTAACATGCCTTTCGAATCACGGAGGAAGTTCGAGATGTTTTTAATTGGTCACCCATCAGGCGACCAGGCATTGCAAAAGTTGCTTAGTGCGCAAGATCGCAAGCCGAACGCGCTAGCCGCGCCATCGAGCTCCTCTCCAAACTTCGTCTAATATACTTATATACAATATTTACCTTACAGTAAAAATATACACTATTGATACTCTAGATTTTTTTTTCTTTTTTTTTTTAATGTTTATACCTCTTATATGGACCGGAGCCGTTTTTTACTTAATTTCTCTTTCATTATAGTTCTCGCTTGTATACCTCTCGTACTTTTATACTTCATACCACACTTACATACATAACGCTTTTGCTCTATCTGCGGTTGGGATTTCCACCTACACCTATGTGCTGTTTCATCTTACTTTCTAATCTTATGTTACTTTGAAAATAAGTTTCTTCAGAGACACTTCTTTTCTTTTTACATTTATCTTTCTCTTTCTAACATTTCATATCATATCTACTACTTTACGCTATTTCTTAATCTATTACATTAACATTAACTGTATGATTTCTAATCGTTACATGCTTTATATTTCACTATTTCACTATCTTATGTTCTATTTCCTAGACTATTACATTTTTACATTTCTTGCGTACCACTTTCCGCTTTACATTTAGTCCAGCTTATTTTCTATACCTTATTTATATATTTCTTATCTGTGCTAATTTTATGGGTGCTACATTTTATACAAAACATTTTATATAATTTAGCTCCTGACTATTTCTTATTTATCTACATTGCTTACTTAGTTTGTTTAGTTTCTATTGTTTGCCTTTTTAACAATCTTTGTGCAATAACATAAAAATATATTTCTGGACTTGTTACTCTAGATATTAACAAATACTGAATTAGCTTTCAATTTCGCAAACAACAGCCTCGGACATGAGCTCTTGATCCGTTGGAACTCTGATCTCCGGGAAACAAAAGAGCTATCCTCTCACGCTTTGAACGATCACGTCTGCGGGTTCTTCCGATGACAATTGTCGAATTTCCTCCATTACCCTTACCATGAGCTTTTTATCGATATCGAAACATTAAAAAATCTATTTATTTTATTTTAGTATTTTAACTTAGTTACATTTTTACATTGCATATTTTATTTTTTTATACGAAACTGGGCAAGCATTATTGACACCAACCTGCTTGATGAGCCTATTCACTCTTGCCTTAAAATTACCAAGGTTTTTGTAGTGATCGGGAAACACATAAGCAGGCAGCGCGTTCTATTCTTTGGCGGTGCGTAAGAAACGAACCAGCAAAACGCTTGGTACAGACAGGTGGAATGTCAACTATGTAGGGGTGGTAGACAAGCCTGCTTAGTGTTAATTGTACCGATGGTGGAATGGGTCTGGAGAAACAAGATCGTTTATTCCTTCGCACAGTCTTCAGAGTGTATTCTGTAAAACACCGATAAATTAGCAACTTTACGGCTCTGAAGTTCACTCGTAGCTAGTTTCGTTATCTCTATTGTAATACTTACCGTATATAATGTACAACTATTGGGCAAAAGCCTCTTTTAAATTATTTAAATTTGTTTAAACTCGTTAATATCGTAAAATAACGGATAAATATCCATAAATATATAAAAACGCCCAAACCCGAAATCAATTCAGAAAAACAGTTTTTCTCCAAAATGAACCTGACCGGGAATCGAAACTGGGACCTCAAAGATGGCGCGACGATAGACCCGGCGTGCTAACCACGGAGGTCGTCACTTGTAATACTTACCGTATAATACTGTACCACTAAAGCCGTTGCTACATTGCATATTAAATTTGTATACTACATGATTCATCAGTGTGGGTTGGTGACCACAAATCCGGACTATGCACAGAAAATCTGGAACACACTTTGACCTGGGAATTGAACCAGGGACCGCCGGATGTCGCTTTGCTACTCGGCTACTAAGGCGTCTTCAAATTTCGGTGTTGTTATGCAAACTAATTCAAACCACTTATGTCGCTAGCGAGCCCTTGCCGAATACGTAAATTCGTAGTAGGGTCCACATCGGTATATAGATGGTTAACTAGTACGATCAACTTGCACTATGCTTGTTACATTGACCGCGAGAGAGATTATCAAACGTATATGGTCCCCTACTCGATCGAGATTTATGTTATAGAGCAAGACTGTGGTGTTAATATGGTCAATAGACGAGAGAGATTAGTACTTGTGGAATTTGCCTAGAAACGTCCCACTGCTATGCAAAGGCTTCTGTTATTGAAATGAAGTCATAGCTACAATTTATCGATAATATTGTATTACTTGCATACAGAGTGCCCTAAACCGACGAGCATGTACGAGGAAGGTACTGAGAGTGAAGTGAAGTGTGATAGGATCGTACAGTAAATGTACGATTTTTTACAATATTTTATATAAAAAAAATATATTTACAATAAAAAATATTATAAAAAACTTAACCTAGTCTGCCACCGGCAGCGGGGATAGACCCAAGCTGTCAGTGGTTAGGGCTGCAGAGTGAGGAACCTCCTGACAATACGTGCCGTGTCCCTTGACACTGCCTTCTGTATCTGACCCTTGACCCAACCTTTTAGCGAGAGCCTCTCTAGATGTTGATCGAGGCTCTTAGCTACTCGTATAAGATCGTTTGCCGAAACGACTATTGGTACATAATGGGTTAATTATTATTATTATGTATTGCAATGCTTTGACTGCTCAGCAAAAGTCCAGGCTCGGGGTATGCCAGCGAGCGATGGAGCGCAGTATTCTGGGAGTCAGATTGTCAGACCGCGTCATAAGCACAATACTGCGCTCCGAAACACAAATCGCTGATGTTGGACAAAAGGCCGCCAGTCTGAAGTGGAACTGGGCAGGACACATCTGTCGCATGTCGGGCGAGATGTGGGCGAAAACAACGACTATGTGGATGCCACGCGATGCCAGGGGACGACGCGGCAGGCCCAGAAGGAAATGGCCGGACGAGCTAGACTCCTACTGCAAAGACTGGCCATCAAGAGCCCTTAATTACGAAGATTGGAAAAAGGGAAGAAAGGCCTTTGCCCTGCAGTGGGACGACCATGGCTGAAATAATAAAGAATAATAAAAATAATATTGCAATGCTGACGTTTGCAGATTACACCTACCACCACCCCCTGCACATTCAAGAAAATAATTCCACATTATATAATAATAATAATAAGAATAAGAATAGAATAAAAATAATTAATTGCTTTTTCACACAAAAAATAATAATGCAACACTTAACAATAAACAACACTGTAACATAAATATTAAGCAATAAAAAAAAGGTTACACACATTTTAAAGTGGAAGCGATTGGAGGTGGCTCAGCATATATATGCTTACAAGAAGATGCTCCCAGTAAGCGCTGGTTTTCAGCCACTCCTATTTCTCTTAGCTGTTAGGTGAGAATGGGTCATGAGGGTTATTCATCTACAAGTTACTACAAACAAATCATCGAAATAAATTTTAACAAAAACAATAACAAAAGTGAGAGCTAGGTGCGTGTCAGTTAAGGTGAAAATGAAATAACCTAAAATAAAATTAATATACAAAAAAAAGAAGGACACTAATACTATTGTTAATAAATATTGTGTGAGATTATGATTTAAGTTATGTAAACTTATCTACCCAGTTTAATAACTGGGAAGTAAAATTGCATGTGTTTCAGAAAGTTCTTTCATTTCAGTGACTTTAAGGTTATCAATTTTATTTTTGCATGGATCAACCCTAGCTTCTCTCTCACTCGCTTAGAATTTACCTACCAGTGCTGCTTAAGTGCTTATAGTGGAAAGACGTCCGCCGCTTGCGCCGTGTTCCCGCCAAAAACGTAAGTATGTCACATCGGTGTGATGTGACAAAATTCTTTTCATTTCCATGTATAGATAGGTATAACTTGTCTTCCAATCAACGAGTATATTAAATAAAGTAGTCGTGAGGTGCTTAATGTAATACGGTTATTTGTGTAGTATTCATTCAATCTTTTATTAAATAGTTTTTTAGTAAATGCACATTTGTGCTCTCATTTCTAAGTTTTCATTTCGGTTGATTCGGTGTACCAAACTGTCAACGGAAATGACAAAAACTCACCGAAATGATAAAAAACATAATTTCAGTGAGTTCTATAAATTTCAGTGTATAATAGTTTCATTTCAGTTCATTGTTTTATCATTTCGGTTGGTTATCATTTAATTTCTGAGTAAATCACAATGAAGAATGGTGGACATAACCTTTCTTTAGGTGCTAGCCACCTTTGTTTCATTTTTGTGGCCAGTTCTTTCATTTCGGTGAACAGCTGTTTCATTTCGGTGGCACCAAAATTTTACACACTTGAATCTCTTAAGTTTATTAAGATATTTTCATAGCATTACGTATGAGGATAAAACATACCAAGAAGTATAAAAAACTGCATTTTAAATTTGAAAAAACCAGATAATAAAAAAAGAAGTGAAATTTTAAAAGCATGTCGATGATCGATCATTTAGATGATCAAAGAGTACAACACATTTAAATAATACAAAATTTGAAATATTTGTTAACCGTGGTCGCGTAGCGGTGTTAGAATACTACCACCCCGTTTCTTCCCTTGGGTGTCGTAAAAGGCGAATAACGGACTAAAGACTGCACATACATCCAACAGCATAGCGCGGCGATGGGCTCACCACCTGTCACGCTTAGTTCATGTGCGGTCGCTATTGAGTGAAAAGTGGACTACGGCAGAGGACAGCTCTTGCTGTCCTCATTGCTTTGTCTCTCTCTCTCTCTCTCTCTCTCTCTCTCTCTCTTCTTAATAACCCCGGATAATAGTCGTGATTATATGTATGTATGAAATAGGTAGTTGTTGAAGTGGTTGAAGTATTTGAAACCCTTGAATTTGGAAATCTAGAATATGGAAATTTTGTAACAGCACCTAACATACATAAACTCTCCTCAGTAATATATTAAAGCTCAGCACATAACCAACTCCTTTGGCGCTATCCTACCCTATGTGAGATGGAAAAGACCTAATTTTAGAACAACTGGCGATCTGACCGTACTCAAGTCACGTCCTGTGCGGTTTCCGTCGACGTTGCATTGTCAATATATTCTGACTTATCAGCCATAGACGTCGACTGAGGGACTCTAAGGGCTACATGTATCTTTGCGTTATGGAAATTGGTTTGTTCCGTTTACATGACTGTATTGAGAAATCTTTATAATTGAAATTTTGCATTCACAATGCTATATAGATAAAGGATTAAATGTTTACTTGAAAAAAATCAACCAGTCTCAGGTTAGAGCAGTGGACCGGCATTCTAAAGGTCATGGGTTCGAATTCCATTCAAGCTTCCTGAGACTGGTCGACTTTTTTCTAGTAAACATTTTATCCTTTAGTCCCAAAGTTTTTAATGGTGTAGTTAAATTGTTTAAAAAAAATGGGAAGAGGTAATTTTAATTACACAATTATTTGCTATTAACTTATTAATACCTATCCTAAAATCCGAAAGATATTAGGATAGGTATTAATAAGTTAATAGCAAACTAATTAAGTTAGTTAATTATATAAATGTAAATGAAATAAACATTTATATAATTAACTAACTTATTAAGGATTAATTAACTAATGTGAATAATCGAATTTCGCGTTCGACTACACAAACGCGATTCTTCTTGTTCATGATTCCCATACAATATGGATTCCACACAACTGCAGTTCACAATACCAGCATAACTTTAAATATAACCTGCAAATTTAACGTTGGTAGACAAAGTGAAACAAAATAATAATGATTTAAGTTTCCAAAAGATACCAACATTTTAAATGAAACAAGTTCAGACAACGCATGTCATAAAGTTTTTGATAGATTTTACAGACTTTTGCACGTCACAAAACGTAACGATCTATTTTTGCTTATAACCAATAAAGTCACATATTATTATAACAAATGACACGCAATATCGCAGCATTATAAGTAAGTTAGTACGTAAACTGGATAACACACAATTATGATGAAACATAGATGTGTATAGAGAACAGCGCTCACACACAAAAGGAATGCCAAGTAAATGTTTTATACTCATTTGTACAAAAAGGGCGTCGCATGTCGGAGACTAGCAGTCTAGTCTTTTACGCAGAATATAAAAAATAGTTGGTTGGTGCTAGAACGACCTAATAAAACAGTCAACATATTATCTTACTTTTCAGCTTAGGTTAAAAAAAAGATACTAAAATGTTATTTTAGCTATTAAATAGTAGTGTTAAATGCTTCTATATTATCTTAACTAAAATTTTAAAAACCACTAAATATTTTTAATTTAACTCTACGCAAAGTATATAGTGCTTACTATGAAATACTTATTACCTATGGATAAACTCAGTTGCCCTACGACAAGTGACACTGTAACGCTGCAAAGAGTTAGAAACGTCAGGATAGATACCTATCTAATAAGTAGACCGTATATAAAATACAAAACGCACGTAGTCTGAACAAAAAGTTTCCTAAAAACACTACATTTCTACAGCACCAAAACCTAAAACATAAATTTCACTGTTAAAACTTATTCTATGAATAATTTCCGAAAGCCAATATTTAGTTCGAAAAGTTCCGTGCAAAGTTCAAAGATTTGCTGGACAAAAACCACGAATGCAGAATCGGCGAACGCTTCGAAATTAGTTTAGGCGCTGTCCCTTTCTCTCTTCACGGGCGTTGCATGACTGCATCCTTCTCTTATTTGCATCCAAGCATTGCTTCAGCATCTTAGATCATTCTTTGCATTCACAGCCCCGATGCCGGTGTGTCGAAACGTGACAATTTTACCGGATACATCACGATAAATCTCCGCCGATTGTGTTAAAAAGTCCAAATTTTGCAAGACTAAACTTGTGAAGTGCGTACGTGATGAGAAAGCTCAACGAGGTCGAGTAAACACCTTTGTTTTTGGGGCTGGACCTATTTCTTTCGTAGTGGTTATCCGATTCGGGATCCCTTTTTAGTTTCGTAATTCTTATACGGTTTTATTGGAGGTCACATTTTACTTGCAGATTTGATGGAGGCGCAAAGTAAATTTAAAAACAAGATTTCGGAGATACAACTAAAGGAAAAATATCCGAACATGGCCCAAGTTTATAAAATGTGACCTTTCAATTATTAAGAAAATAAAACTTTAAGTTCACGGTAGACCCATAATGACTACGTAATAAACATTTTACACAATTCCCGTTACTTGAATTAGACACCTTATTTACTTGACTGATTACCAATAGCAGAATTCAAGTTGCAAATTAATTACCTATTCGAAACTAGAACATCCAACCTCAATGTAAGGAAGCCTTTACTAAGTCAATATAATAATAATAGGATGATTATTATACCATCAATAACGTAAAACAAACAAGTGAATATACATTAAATTCACATAGTTAAATTTGAGAGAGATTATTATAATTGATAGAGGCACGTTAATTAAACGTTAGATTTACTTGATTTGTCGTGATTATATAAATACAATGGTTAATGTTAATAGTTTCTTAAAGTTTCAGTTATAGTATACTTATAAAAGTTACAACGAATGCACATATCTATTTACTTACATTTGTTTTAAAATTAGTTATCTTGAAATAAAACACTCTTTACGGAGTCGTGGTCCACGGACGCTGTAAAGGGTTCGAAACGTCAGGAAATTAAAAAACTATGTAATGTAGTAAAACTAAACGCGAGTTAATCCGTAAAAAGTGTTTCATTTCAATGTGTAGGTATTGCTCGCTTAACATTAGACAATTAATTATCTTCTTCCTATGAAGAAGTAAATTCCCACTTTATCCTACATCTCTGGCGATAAATATTATGATTTCGAGAATTTACGTAATACCGTGAAAAACTCACACTCATATCATTCAGGTCGATATATTGTTATATGTCGCTATTCTACTTGTACCACGTATTTTAACTAAATTCTAACTCAATCCAACAGCGAAGTCTAGGTGGAAATGTTAAAATGTTTTATTCTTAATAATTTAATTTAATATCGCGTTAGTAAAATGGTGACAAAAAAAAATTTGCCGCAATGCGACTGTGACAAATAACATTAGTTCAAACAGGACTTATTTGTTCTAAACATATAGTTACATAAGTCAATAATCATTTACAATTATATATTTTTTACAGTGATCATAGCTGTTAGGCGCCTCTAGCCAGACCTACCCAATGCTTCACTAAGACGTTTCTCAAACCAGCGGAATAGAAACAAAAAGACGAGTTAGAAAGCATCTCACACAGCTCCAACTTTTTCCTCAGCTCAAATACTTAGTTGTCGCGGCATGAGTGTGAGACACAAACAGTGTTTTGTGTTACAAATAAAGTTACTGCTAGCGCTTGCTAGCTACGTAATGCAGTTTGGGTTCAAGGGTCGACAACAGAATGGGAGAATCCGGAGATATTTGTAAACATGCCACAGCTTAGTCGAGTGGTGCACAAAACGACGAGCCATTGGCACGATGTCCATCCATAAAAGAGACTAGCACGAATGTCTGTTGAATTCGAGTGTGTTTTGTAAGCTGTGATCTCTGCTTACCCCTGAGAGAAATGGGTGTGATATAAGTATAGTTAGTAGTATAGTTTAGGTTTTTTTTTATCATATAAATAACATTACAAATAAATTTGGTGTTTAATTATAAAATTATGAGTCTTTACAAAATTAAGGTATTTAACAAAACTGTTGTGACACTTAATCACAGCTCACACTACATGTTACATTTTTAATAAAGTAGGACTTAAGTTTTCATTTTAAGGTATCTGGCACCTTTCTTTTTTTGTAAATGTCGTTGCTTCTGTGTGCTGTGGTTTCTTGGGCCCGTTTTTTGCCACAGTTAAAAGATGATGTTCTGAAGGTTAAAAAAGATTTAGACAATTCAAAGTACTTATTAATTGAGTTTATTAAATAAATATATTTTGACTATTGACTTTTTTGACATATCGTCAATATCAATAAAACGTAGTTCGTCGGGTAGTAGATTTAAAAGTCGCGGAACTAGCTATAGTCCGTTGTACGTTTGCCGTTTTTATCTGAATATATAAAAAAAGCTGCATTCTTTGCAATTTCAGAGTTGCTTCCATACAAATACTTGTTATTTGCAATTAATAGGATTACCAAACACCCAGTATAAATACCCATATATTTTGTAAGTAAGTACTTACACAAAAATAATTAACTGGAACAAAATAAGGTAAAGGAAAACAAAATCGGCAGCGCCTATTTTGGGATAAAATTACCACCAGCAGCGGCAAAAGGTCTTCATAAATTATTATAATCTAATTTGTTTAACCTAGCCGTGCATACACGTCAAGGAAAATAAAAATAACCATCAAAGAAAGTCAAGACATAATAATTTAAATAAGTGATAACGATATTTGTAGAAAGTCTTTCTTTATTTTAGGAGCGTCGTCAAATTTCTATTTTTGCTAGCGGCCCGCTTGTGACTTCGTCCGTGTTAACTCCGTGTTGGTTTCACGGTGATTTTTCAAAAAAACATACATACATATATTCAGAACTGTTATACCCAAAGGGTTAGTCAGAGACTAGGCAATGAGGACAGCAAAAGCGGTCCTCTGTCATAGTCTACTTTTCACCAAATAGCGACTGCACATATTTTTTCTAAAATCGGATTTCAATATGTATATTTGTTAATATAATTTGTCATATGAAGTACCTTTGTTAACGGAGAGGGCACTGGCCTCTGTCACTCAGGTGATAAACCTAAAATAGAGGTCAGGGACTTAATCACAAATATGTAACAATATTATGTGACAATAAATATTTCTTATTCTTCTTATTTCTTACATGTGCTTAGCGTGACAGGTGGCCCATTGCCGCTCTATGCTGTTGGATGTATGTGCAATATTTAGTCCGTTAGTCGCCTTTTACGACCCCAAGGGAATAGAGGGGGTGGTAGTATTCTTTCACCGCTACGCGACATGGTTAAGAACTGCACCATAACTCACCATGTTAGCTCCATGCGGACTTTTAATGATTGCCATCTTACGACAACTGCAACGGCTGTACGAGCATGTGTGTGTGCAGCACGGAGAAGCTGGAATGTTTTTAATTGGTCACCCATCCAGTATCTAATCTTATCTTAGTGGGTCCCGCAGAGGTCTCCCTCTCGCAGCAGCATGTCGACCCATTGGGATCTTTTGTGCAACCCCGTCCTATCACTCTGTCTCCTCACTGAAAATAACTGCCATAAGCTCGGCAATGTCTCTGAGGGCGAAGAACACTGTCTCCTCAGTGACATGACTGCCATAAGCTTGGCAATGTCTCTGAGGGCGAAGAACACTCTGTCTCCTCAGTGACAATTACTCCCATAAGCTTGGCAATGTCTCTGAGGGCGAAGAACACTCTGTCTCCTCAGTGACAATGACTGCTATAAGCTTGGCAATGTCTCTGAGGGCGAAGAACACTCTGTCTCCTCAGTGACAATGACTGCTGTATATCTCCACCCATCTAGTAACGCAGCATTGTGAAAGTTGCTTTACTGCCAAGATCGCAATTTGAACGCTACTTCGCCGCCGTTGAGCCCTAAGCCGAGTCATCAAACAAGACGTTTATAATAATATATTAACACCGATTCGGTGACGAAATAGCTCAAGCACAAGAGCTTTGAGCAACATTGTACAACCATTGACTCGATTAGCAGCTGCTGTCTAGCTAAATTAAGCAATACAGGATATTATATTGATAGTCTGCAGCTCAGAATTGATTATTATTTAGTTTAGTTTATTTAGTAAAAGGCGACTAATGGACTAAAGACTGCACATACATCCAACAGCATAGAACGGCGATGGGCTCACCACCTGTCATGCTGAGCACATGTGCAGTTGCTATTTGGTGAAAAGTGGACTATGGTGTAGGACTGATTTTGCTGTCCTTATTGCCTAGTATCTCATTAACCCTTCGGGGATAATAGCCGTGATTATATGTGTGTACGAGTATGTATATAATTCGTTTATTTATATGATGGCCAGTACATATTATTATATTTAGATAAAGTTCTAATTTAAAGTATGTGTAAAATTAACACACTGGCCATAAATGAAGAAAAAATTCAAACTCAAACTCAAAATTTCTTAGTTCAATAAACTTACTTATATATAAGCATTTTGAATCGTCTAAATTTATTTGGATGGATGTGCACCCGCCCACCCACCCATTCAGGAAGTCTTTTAACGGGCGCATGAATCTCCACAGCTTTAAAATAAAATAATAATATTATTTTATAAAAAGAGCCACGATAGCATAATTGGTAGTGCACCTGACCCGGAATGTCGAAAGGGTGCGGGTTCAAATCCTGCTCGTGGAAATGTTTTCAGACATTTTCAAAAAAATTACTTATTAATAAAAGTTTTCTATAAAGTAGGTGTACCTGTATGTGCAAAATATTGATTTTCACACAAACCAAAAAAAATGTAAACAATAATCGATATAATGACAAATCGGAAATCTATTCTATTCTTAAATTCACTTACAAAGACAGCAACGAAACCAAGAAACCCACAATCAAACTCACAACAAGACGTCAAACGGCAGTATAGAAGGCAATACACAATTCACGTCACCGGCATTATTAATTGGTTTACCACCAACAATGCGAGGATTTGGTTAGCAAAATGTATTGAAACGTGCGCACTGTCAAAACTGCCCTTTATATCTTGATGTGTAAAGCTGGTTTTCGTAAGAGGGCATTAAATCAGTGTAATAAGGGTCTAGCCAGACATGCCGGAGTGACAAACAGCCACATAGAAACACGGTCCGGACAGTGACCGACATAGGACATCCATCCGTTTAACGTACCGTAAAGCTCGCTATCGACCCTTAGGTCGAGGCGTAGTACGCCAGACTGTAGTTAAGCTCAGTGCTACAGTTATAGAGGTACAACCGTTACTATTAACTACATCCAATGTGGACTGTTTTAACTGTGTCAGGATCTTGCGATATACGCTTGGACGTGAATAAGGATTTTGAACGGCGTAAAGAGTTTGTAAGGTTTTTGATACTGTCTGTTACGTCGCGTCGTTCAAAATTGGTAAAGAAAAATTTACAAAAGCAACAAGACAAAAAATATTTATTTATTTATACTTTTTGCATGCGTCTGCCTTTGTTTTTCAGAAAGCTCGTTATGCCATTGGTGCCGGTTTTGTCGTAAGCTTTCGCAGTCTTTAAAACTTATTACCCCGCATTAAGACAGCATGGTGGACTTATGATTCAATGTCGACATCTTTCATTGATCGTGTGAGATGGGCTTAGCCTTGCAAAGGGGTAAAAATAGACTAACGATGATTGTTGCACCAACTTGATCTATAGCTTGTATCTACACCACCCGTTACAGCTCAAGGGTACAACTTGTACTGTAGAAACTGTAATAACGGATAAATAATACGCAACAGCCACTATTATGCAACGTGAGTACGTTACGAGTAACTCGAGTGAGTTCATCACAGAATCTCATAAATATCGTTGTCGGAAATAGTATCTTAGGGCCGTATGCCGGGTCGTAAGGCTACTCCTAATGAAACGTCCTCTTGGTCTACAAGGATAACTAAGGACTTGCCCTCGCCATGTACAAATTTGCTTTGTTTTAACGATCGTCATCTAGCCACTACCTTCGCCATCAAGCTTCTCCTTAGTCCTGATCCCGCATAAACCTTGAGCCATTGATTAAGAACATGTAAACACCTTCCCTTATGTACTTTACGGAATTATCGGGAGCCGTGCGTGAACGGCAGCTTGACTACGTAGAAAGTAACCGGTTATGAAAATGTCGTGCCACTGAATGACCGAATGAGCGATCGATCACCGTTCCAGAATTGAAAATGTCTACTTTAATATATGATATGACGGAAATACCTTAAGCTTTCATGTTTTTTGTTGTTGTTGTTGTTGTACCTTCGAGAGACTACGAAACCTACTTACAAATTGAAATTCGAACAAGCAGCTTATTGTAACACTGAATTACTGAATTGGAAAACACGCATATAAATAACAAACCGCCAGTTTGGATTGTGGTAGATCTAGATCTAGACCACTATAATAATGTTAGAAGCACTGTTGTATTGTAGAATAAAGTAACCTACTGTAAAGATATAATATTTAATTAGAGGTTTCTACCAATTTACCTTCTCGTGAAATGTAGTTGTAGAATTAATTTAAAAAAATAGACTTGGGTCGATTGTTGGTCAACCCTTCTGTCGTGCGCTTATGATCCACGAACTAACTTCAAATCAGATAAAGCTAATGTTTCAATTATTGCTAAATAAAGGTGAACAATGGGTTGTGATCAATATTAGTACTGGTCAATTTGTATATTCGTTGTTTCTATGTGAGGGATTATTAGTTTGGAATTTTAAATAGAAACTAAAATTTACAATCGGTTGCTTGTTTCATAGTTAAGAAGCGGGGCTTTAATGGAACCAAATCAGGAATTAGGGACTTGTTGACTCTGCAAATTGAACGATGGAAAACAAAGTCAAGTTTTATGTGCTGGGGTATTTCGTGAGTGCGCTTGATGGAAAACGGTTGCAAAATATTTTGAATTTTGAGATCAATCAAGAGAAATCCTTTAAAAAACTTTGAAAAACATGTAGTTGATTTTAATTTACTCATGATGTTAATTTAATATGCTTAAATGAATTGTTACGCTATGAGCTGGTAAAAAATGGTGCAGTCTTATAAGGTGACTAAGGAACTGTAAATACGTTTTTAGTTATCATCTCTAAGCCGCGACCTTGACCTAACCTGGCACGTTAGATGCATTTTTAACTTGAAATATAGTTAAGGTTATTCGAATTAAGTTTAATAGCTCTGCTTCCTTAAAACCAGACACAACAGAAACCTAATTGTTAGTAACCTCTAGGAGTCTTCGTGACAGAAAAGGGGATATAATAATATAAGAGTTTTTTTAAAGTTACTCGCGTCCGTAGGTTTACCCTTGAGACCCTACACGTGACCCCTGGGTGGTGCTAAATGAGTAACACTGACTGAGTGGTAGAGCCACGCTGCGTTGCAACACGCATTGGGCCGGCTCGCCCGGGGTAATACCACCCTCTCACTAATATCCGGCGTGAAATAATGGCACCTGGTTTGGTGCTGTTGTGTTTCGTCCGGCCAGTGAGAGTTCCGGAGGCCCCCCCCTCCTTACAATACACAATTCCTATTCCTTACTTTGAAGGTCGGCAGCCATCTGCGACTCCTCTGGTTTTGCGGGTTTCCATGGGCGGCGGTGATTGCTCTCCATCAGGTGACCCGCCTGCTTGTTTGCCTCCTTCTTATATAAAAAAATAATAATAAGAAATAAGAATAAGAAACATTTATTCTTATTCTTATAATATTATTCCCCTCTCATAATATGATAGTTAACTGAGCGCACATACTCCCACGTCACTTGCCTAGTTTTGGTGTACCCCTTTCAGGATATTGCCGAAAGTATTTGCTGTTATGTAAGTAGGTAAGTAGCCAAATAGTCTCAATACTGGACAAAGACCTCCTACTTTCAAATCGCTAAAATTATCCATAGGTGTTGATTTAATGGCCACGCTTGAAAAAAGCGAAGTGGTGATCAGTGATCTCAAACAGAAAAATGTCGAAAAAAATAATGAATCATAGTCTGTTAGCAAGTTTGCGTTCAATAAACTGGTCTAATAACAGATCCTACTGAAAAGCATTAACTGTAATAAACCTCTTTTAATCTGAAGCATAAACCGGAAATCGAAATAGGAAATTTCTTCGCAGAATGCACTGCACATCTGGTGCAGTCATAGAACCAATTTAGTGTGCTCCATTCGTTAATTCTGCGAAATGGGAAAGCCTTTACGGAGCTCAGTGTTTGCGATTGGAGTCCTTTTGTGGTATACACGACGCATTGAAGTAAGGCGTAGCATCGTGATAGACATTTTGAGGATCAAGGTAAACTACCTTAAGGGTACATTACCAGAATACAGTCATCAGAGGAATAAAACAATGTTAAAGAAACGCAGTCATTTTTCGTACACTGTTACTGCAGTGTCGTTAGCACACAGACGCATACTTCTTATAGTCTAAGATCCGAGTATAGAACGACCTTCACCGAGAAGGTTAATGGATAAAAAGTATTTCATATCAAATTTAATAAGTTAAATAATATATCGCGAGTGGGTTGGCTGAAAAATTTCAGTCCAGAACCATTAATGATTAATTTAATATTAAAAAAATGTATTTTTTTTTACATTGCACTTGTTTGGTGTGTGTGTGTTTGTAATGAGCTTATCTTTATATAAACATAAATTTTATTTATTTAAACAGACGGTTGCAAATTACTAATATTGACTTTCCTGTTTACACCTGCCTACCCAATGTTATGACAGGAAAAAAATAG
The DNA here is from genome assembly GCA_963921215.1 of Scoparia ambigualis. NCBI lineage: Eukaryota > Metazoa > Arthropoda > Insecta > Lepidoptera > Crambidae > Scoparia > Scoparia ambigualis. The sequence goes on along the minus strand of OY992511.1, from coordinate 6,680,007 downwards.
TCAACTTAACGTTTGCATATCCTATAGGATTCATACTTTCGATTGGTACCTTTATAATTTATCTATTATCGAAACAAGTGCAATATTTAAAAAAATATATTTTTAAATATTTAATTAATCATATACTGGAATGAAACTTTTCAGCCAACCCACTCGCAATATATTTTTTAACACATTAAATTTCATATAAAATACTTTTCATCCATTAACCGCTCGGTGAAGGTCGTTGTATACTCGGATCCTCTACTATTATTAGATAAACGTCTATGCGTTAGCAGTTTGGATTAGAACAGTGTAACGGAAGGTGTCAATTTTGTATTTTTAAAATGTATGGCGGCGCTGTATCCGTCCTTAACGGCTGTCAGTGTCACTTTTGCTTTTGGTTTTGCGACGTGCGAACGGCGACGGCTTGGCCATATTCATTAAATTAACTTTGCAAGTGGTAACCGGGCCCAATTAATAGTTAAATGTAGAGCCTTTTTTACACGGCTACGGTTAAAACACACTTCTTTTTCTTAATTTACTCGGCTAGATTCTAACATCGAAATTATTTTTTGTAACTCCATCTCGTACGAACATGAAAGAAACATCTAACTGTTTCATGCGCACCCGAAACTACACAATATCATAATAACCAACACACTAGGTGGCACTTACTGGCATATAGACAGACAAAGTTGTATGTTAGCTATGCATCAAACATTGTCCATTAGCGTTTAACGAAGTTTGGCAGCTAATTTCGAACAGCGACTGGCGACATGAATACTTACTTAGTTCTATTTGATGTATTGTTTTTGATAGACCAGAGAGCTATTTTGGCTTTATGCATTTGGTAGTGATGTGTTATGTATTTCCATCTTTTATGTTACTGAAACGAGCATACGAAAAGCGAGCCCATTCACTCTTGCAACACTAAACATCCAACAGCATAGAGCGGCGATGGGCTCACCACCTATCATGCTGAGCACATGTGCAGTTATGATTTGGTGAAACGTGGACTGGTCTTCATTGCCTATAGCCTTCGACTAACCGTTAGGAGATGATGGTCGTCAATCTATATATGTATGCAATAATGATCATTAATTCTTTCTGTACCATATAATAAAATACTAGCGGCCGCTCACGGTTTCACCCGTGTGGTGTCCGTTCCCGTAAGAATATCGGAATAAAAGTATTCTATGTTCTAATCCAGGATATAAACTATCTGTATGCCGAATTTCATCCATATCGATTTAGGGTGGATTCGACCAAACTGGAATAAGGTCTTATACCTAGATTAAACGCCGAATTTGTATGGACTATTCTCGGAGTAAGTCTTATTCCAGTTTGGTCGAATCTACCCTTAGTAGTTTTTACGTGAAAGAGTAACAAACATCCATCCATACTTACAAACTTTGGCATTTATAGTATTAATAGGATGAGTTAATTAATTTTAATTTGTATAAATTTTGATTGTGCTAATTTAATGTTGAACTACTTTTGAGGGACCTCACAAGTTTTATTAGGTGGAAACTGAAAATCAGGTTTTTTTTTATAATGACACGTCATAGTGACTGCATCCTGCCTGATGGTAAGCAGCCGATGCAGTCCAAAATAATGAGAGCGCTCCCCACCGTGGAATAAGCACGATAAAGCGCACCCATTCATGAAGGCCTGCATAAATGCCGTTTCACGTATTTGCTATTCGTAGAGCTTGGAATGATATATACATAGATAAATGATTTAATTGCACCAAAACATGCACACATTAAAACATTATTATTACTTAAATAAAATCGTAAAAAAGTAAAACAAAAAGACAAAATAATAAATGAACTTCAAGTTTACTCACTGAGTAAATATCTCGAAGTTCATTTATTATTTTGTCTTTTTATTTTACTTTTTTACGATTTTATTTCACAATGTTTTAATGTGTGCCTGATTTTGGTGCAAATAAATCATTTATCTATCCATCTATCTATCATTTCAAGCTCTACGAATTATAACAAGCAAAGGGTGATCGATTACATGGGTTGGAAAAGAAACACAACTCTATTAGCCCTATACTAGATTGCTTAGGACCATCAGTAGCAGCTTATTGAATCTGAGCTCGGTGCTGATTTACAATGCGGCACTGGCATGGCACAGGTCGCCACATAGCAATGACGTCATTCACACTAGACCCAACCATGACGTAAGGCCGTTATTTATTTATTAACCTATTTATCTTCATCATTAGCATATAAAACCCACAGTGGGCTCAGGCTTTTACACACTATCGGAACCGATGGCTTTACGTGCCTTCTGATACATAGAGGTGCTCAAAATGTTTCAATTTGGTCACCCTTCAAGTGACTCGGCAAAGATTAGTTGTTGTTCCTGACTTCATAACTAACGTATGATTATTTTAACTATAAACGGCTGCAATTAATGCGGAGAACCTCAAACGGCGCAAGTATGAGAATCTCACTGGAGATTCATATTTGAGCCGTTTGGGGTAGAGACGTTAGGACCGTGGGGTTTGGGTGCCCACCAGCTCTTTAGAGATATTTCTGAAAAACTGGTGGAAGCCACCCGAGACCCCAGAGCCAGCAGCTATCTGGGTCAACGCCTAAGCCTCGCCATCCAGCGCGGCAATGCGGCTAGTATTCTGGGTACTCTGTCCGATGAAGATGATCTGGGTGAATTCTTTTATTTATAGTTTTCTATTTATCTTTTTAAGTTGTAATTATTTTAATTTTAATGTTAGATGTTACTTTAGTTATTTTTTTATAATAATATCTCCTTATCTCATAACTTGTAATAAATTAAATAGAATAAATACCTACCTAGGTAATATCAATTTTAACTATAGACGGCGCTTTTCAGATTTGCTACACATTCGTAACATTCTAAATCAATCAATGCCCCCAAATCCGTCCAGCATTTCATATTGAATTGGAATACAACCGCAGAATGGCACAATCACTCATTTCGTTGTGCGCAATTACAGTTGTAAACATTAGTTCACCGCCCGCCAACGAGCTTTCGTTGATTTGTATTCATTTAAATATCACGCGTTAGCTAAAATGTTTCAATATATTTAATTATATTTCAATGGAAAGCTGTGGTCGCCTCCGGGAAACGGGCATTATGTATTTTTATTTTGGTTGCTTCATCAAGTTTGAACATAATAAAATACATTTTTTTTTATAACAGAAGGAGGCAAATGAGCAAGCGGGTCACCTGATGGAAAGTAATTACCGCCGCCCATGGACACCCGCAAAACCAGAGGAATTGCAAACGCGTTGCCGGCCTTACATTAAATACATATAAACACGACTATTATCCCCGAAGGGTTAGTCAGAGACTAGGCAATGAGGACCGCAAAAGCAGTCCTTTGCCATAGTCCACTTTCCACCAAATAGCGACTGCACATGTGCTCAGCGTGACAGGTGGTGAGCCCATCGCCGCTCTATGCTGTTAGATGTACCTATGTGCTGTCTTTAGTCCGTTAGTCGCCTTTTAAGACACTCAAGAGAGGGGTGGTAGTATTCTTTCACCGCTACGCGACTAGGCTCTGGGATAAATAGTCGTGGGTATAATACGTATACCGATGACTCTAAAAGTTATACTGAAAGCAAACTGAAAGGAAGACACGTGAACCTATAGTTTCTAGTATAGGTTCATGCCGTTACATGCCCCACTAGAGTAAGACAAGAGATCGTAAAAACGAAAATTGTTGTAAAAACAAAAAACAACATTCCCCGTTGTATTCAAAAACATCTCCCGTTCCCACATCCACATCGTGCGGCCATAAATCGCAGCCGGCCGCGATCGATGGCCCACTTATGATACATAGTTTCCTGCACCGGACTCTCACGATAAAACCTTGATTTGTGATCTCCGTATGGAAAACGGTCCGTTTCAATCTAGCCGAGAAACCGATACCGTGTCCTGAATTAATGTGTGCCGTGTAGGTTTAATGCGAAAACGGACCTCACAAATGGGGGTTATGCGAACACTTTTCATGAATCTTCCTGCGTAAATGATAGTAGCATACACAGTGTGAGACTATAATGAGGACCGGAAAACCGTTACCGTTTTCTATCAATGCAAACGTGCGTGCGTAATTAGGCGTAAATAAAAACTTTACGTTCTGGATCAGTAAAGCCTATGATAAAAAAAAAAACAAATGAATTAATTTAAAAACTGTTTTGCCGCTGCATCCCTACCATGTGTTATTTACACACAACTCGCTTGCAACGAGGTGAAGCGAGTAAGTTATGGAAACAAAACTACTTTATCCAAGTTACTTAGATTCAAAAATACAGTGGTACCCTCATATTAGCACCCTTGCGGGGAGACTTAGTTCAGCTGCTTATGCTGTTAGGAAAATTAGGCATTTTACAGACGTGGAAACTGCTCGATTAGTCTATTTTAGTTACTTTCACAGTGTTATGTCCTATGGTATACTACTTTGGGGTAAAGCAGCAGATATAGAAACCATTTTCATTTTACAGAAAAGAGCAATAAGGTCCATATATAACCTAGGATCACGTGACTCCCTTAAGGAGCTGTTTAAAGAAATAAATATTCTTACAGTTGCATCACAATTTATTTATAACTGTATTGTTTACGTGCGTCAAAACATTACTCATTTCAAAAAAAATTGCGATATACACAAACTAAATACTAGAAATAAGAATAAACTTGTAATTCCTAAATTTCGACTTCAGAAAGTTTATGGATCATTTATGGGACAAAGTGTCATAATTTACAATAAAATCCCGAACGATGTTATAATTTTGCCCTTTGACAAATTTAAGACACATGTTAAGGACAGACTTTTAGAAAAGGGCTATTACACTGTAAGCGATTACATCAATGACAAAAATGCATGGAATTAACATTCCTCTAGTTTCGCATACATTGTTCTAATGCGTTCATAGTGCCCGAGTAAAACTTGTAGATTCACTTTTGTTTTTATCTTTTATTTTATATAATTGTTTTATGACTATTGACTGTATAATTTGGTAACGACATATTGTTTTGTAAATGTCGTTACCTCTATATTATTATAAAGCTGTGGAGTTTGTTGTGCCCGTTCTTCTTCACAGCTAAAAGACTTCCTAAATGGGTGGGGTGGGTGGGTGGGTTCCTGTGCCTATCCATCCATCCATATAAAAAAAAAAAATTGACGATTCAAAACGCTTAATTTAAGCTTACTGAATAAAGTTATTTTGATTTTGATTTTGATTTTTACTTCAGTTCATTAAACCCATTTGCTATTGGTTGACGCTGGGCAAAATCAAAAGGGACAGACAACATAACATAATTGTTCCATCGATGTGAAAGTACGGCTTCTGGAGTTCTTTGACTTTTTTCCACAGCATAATAATCCTATTTTTGTTATTTTAAGCCCGGCAAATAACTCCACTCCATCTGATGTTATGTGGAAGTGGAGTTCAGGTACGAGGACAACTGGTGCATCGTAAAGAAACGTAGCATCAGTCACCCTCACTCTGCCGGCCCACAAAATGCCTTTCACGCCTCTTTCGAAGACCCCACGTCGCTCGACAACCTAACGCCCCCTCAAACCCCAAGCGGTCGCATGAGACCGCACCTACAAAAACACTTTTGACTTTGTACCGTGTTTTCATAGACTTAGAGACTACTTTAGTATGAACAAGTTTGGTTATTTCGGTTCTGTGGTTCATCTTATGTATTGTTATCGCACAATATCGCATAGTCTATGCTCCATTCTGTCTAATTTGACGTTGACAGTTACTGTCAAAAAAGTGTAAAAAAAATCCAAGAGTGAGTGGTTAAAAGCAGAAGGCGTCGTTAATGTTGGCTTGACGCTTCCGAGTAGCTTGCGTAAACTTATGGTAGTGCTAGTTCACGATCTTTCTCAGTGAAAGAATCTACAGTATTTGTGACTTGCCGACGTGTGAATTCGTTCCGACTTGAATATTTACTAAGCCTGGACAGTCGGAAGAGGGTCGCAAAAACTCTGGCAACAATTTAAATTTTCCTCTAGAGAGAACATTTATACGTTTCGGTGATGTATTTTGTTCTATGTAAGTAAGTAGTTCAAATATCCTCGGGGATGAGATAATACTAGGTACGAATTCTTTTTTCTTGCTATACATTGACATATTCGTCGGTCGTCTGTATGTACTTATGACTACAATGTCGTAAAAATTGCAAGTTAAACAGATTCAGTTTTCATGAGTTGTTATTGAAACAGGAACTTAAAAAAGCTATAATAACAAATTTACTTCAGCTTTCCTATTTACAAAATCAATTTCTACAACAGCGAATATAAACTTACATACTTTTAAAGTTTTGTAAAAACCATTTTATAATACAATAAACTAAAACTATGCTAGTCTTAGTACAACCTAAGCTTATCATTATTATAAGAATAAAAAGTAAAACACAAATTAAAAAAAAAAAGGTCAAACCAACAATTAACTTTATTCAGTTGAAGTTATAATTTCTTCACACCCTAAAGAACATAATTACTTTAGCGTTTTCCCATTTCAAAAGCGAATGACATTATCGTGCAGTCTGTTAAATGTTGGAAAGCATTTAAAGCCAATCAGTATTTAAAAATACACGGAACTTAATCTCGTTTTAAAGTATTTGTCACGCCATTCCCACCATGCGTCACGAGAGCCATTTTTAAACGCGATTTAAAAACAAAAGGCTTACAATTGAGGCGTACTGCGGAGCCATTTAGAAAATATAATACTCTAAAGCAGACGCTCAGAAACAACGCTGAATTAACCTTAGCTTATCAACCATTAACTCATTTGGCGGGGAGCCAAATTTTCCGTTATGCCCCCAAGATTTGGAACTACGGCTGTCTTACTCCAAGACGCGGCTTGGCGTAAGAACGTTTTATTAAAGTGCTACATTTCGATTCGTTTTTGATGCCAATTATTCTGTTACTGTAAAAGAGAATTGCAATACCAACAAAGGAGAAGAGATATGGCTTGCAGTATAGTTTAATTGTCGCAGCTGGGTGATTGTGTATGAGTTTTTTGTAAACTTGCGTTATTATAGATTGTCTGTAGGTAATAATGTTATTTCGAATCGCATAAAACTTGTATGTCGCAAACACATATTTTTATAATATACCTATATCTTTATAATATATTTGCGATATATAAGTTTTATGCGATTCGAAATAACGTTATTACCTTCTTCTTCTAATTATGTTATTTCGAATCGCATAAAACTTGTATATCGCAAATATATATCTTTATAATAGTAGTAGGTACAGCAGCTGGTAGGTTAGTTAAGGAAAAATACTAATTTACAATGTGGATACAGTGTTTGAGATATTTCCTTCTATTAATTTGTGTGTGCACCTGTACCATTTTCGGTTTTTGACAATCTGTCATTTTGAGAATCTGTCTTTTTAAGGATCTGTCCCTAAGAGAATGACCAAAGACTACGGCAGAGGACTGCTTTTGATTTCCTCATGGCCTAATCTCTGACTAACCCTTCGGGGATAATAGTCGTGATTATGCATGTATGTATGTTCTCGTGAAATAAACTCCAATTATAAAATACATTACTGCACGGAATACCTAACATGATGTCAGAGTAATTAAATTACCTGAACAGGCGCAATACTTTGTGTAGGTATAAAGTCATTGCAGCAATAAGCCCTATTTGTGTAATTAATTTACGGCCATGCTACGCAGAACTTTAAAATCAGTTTAATAAGTCATACTTTTATTTTTGTAATATTATTATCGTTAATTTGTAAAGCAGGTAGGGATAGCAACTGATGACATTTTAATTGAAATAAAAAATATTGTCACTTTTCTCACCATTGATAAGTTTCTAACAATATCTTATATAATATTCAAAGATTTTTAATTTAATCGTTAGTCTTGCTGACTTTCTATTCGATGCACAAATGCTTGGCAATAGATCTCTTTTGGAAAATAATTTACCTTTGTATATATGTATTTTGCAACGTATGTTTCAATATGTGTTTTCAATGTCTGTACAATAAAGGATTAATAAATTTTAGTAAAGTTCACACGAACTCATGGCACGGTGCACGGTGATAAAATGTCTGTACCGAATCTGACTGGAATGCGTCAACTCTTGTCCCTATATTTAGGCAATGCGAAAAGAAGGCACTGAAAAGGTGTGGGGGCGTTTTTAAATTATAACACCCTTATCTTAGTAACATTCTTTATTTATATTTCTAATTACATATTACAAAAATACGTTAATACAAAACAACATGGTAAGTCATCCATGTTTGCACTTCAGATCGATCTCCATAACTATATACAACCCGTTTGACATTCTAATTCTTTTCATGATTTCAAATTATGTTTTATTCATATATTATTGCATCGTAGAACCTGCCAGTGCACTAACATAGCATAGACTCCACAGGACCATTGTTTACATTACTACTTTCCTGATTGAACAATACGCAGTGCGATTCTCTAAGTTAAAGCCGTAGCAGCGGCTGCCGCAGCGCTGAGACTTGGTTCTGTGTCTTTCATATTCATAGAATTGGAAAGAGACAGCAGATTACAGCCATGCGCGCAGCATTTATGTGTCGCTTAGAGAATCGCATAGCTGAGGCAAAGGAACTAAAGCTTCAGGCACAGACTAATAGGTCTTCTTCAGGGTGCGCTGCGTGTGCACCCTGAAGAAGACTTCTGATTCGAATACGTAGAGAAACCCCGAGCATAGCCCTCTCCATTGCTATAGAGGTATATGAACTAGAGCTTCAGGCACAGACTAAAGGTCTTCTTCAGGGTGCGCTGGGCGTGGATGATACCCTCGCGTGTGGCGCGCGTTCATAGGCTGCGGTGGCCGCGTACCTTCAGGCGAGCCGTATGCACGTTTGCCGGTTCTGAAGCATAAAGTATAGCCTACGTACTGTCCCACTGCTGGGCAAAGGTCTACATCATTGAAATCAAGTCTTCACTGCAATAGACGGGAATTGTGACGCTTTCCAATACTTAATTACAATTAGTAATTAAACAATTTGTAATAAATGTAAGAAATAAGGGTGATGTAAATAAATGTTGTATAGAAATAAGATAGTGATAGGAATAGTATTAAGAGATAGTGCAATAATGCAATGAAAATGGAACCGGGTAACCGGCGCAGTAGACATAAGAGAAAAAATAGGAAAAACTAGCGAGTAGGGCATCATGAATGAATGCAATAAAAATGTATTAGAATAAGTTTATGAGTAGGTAGGGCACGTACGTACAAGGAAAATGGCATTAGTATTGTTTTGGAAATTATATAGAGATAGAACTAGGGATAGACAATTAGACAGTAGAATAGGGCACACTAGTGCCAAGAAAATGTACGCATAAAGCCATTGTTTAGAAGTAGGAGCTGCTATAGAGCGGCATTAGAAATTAATAATTATTAAGCAATAGTACATAAAATCTCCGACATGACCCACGTCGGGGGACAAGATATTTAAAAAAAAACTTAATTACACCAACAGAACAGACATCAATAAAAAATAGTAAAATTCTCTACTTGGTACATGATTCCAGCACCTTCCTTCTAAATGCTGACAATGAGTCGCCCGCAATACTGCGGGTAGGTGATTACAAACCTACGTATGTATGTTCTTTCGGTAGAATTCGCGCTCATCGGAAGACTGGAGCAAGGAGTTCGTCACGTCAGAAAGCAATGTTGATGTGAGTTGGTTCGTAAGAAGTATTTCATTTTATTAATTGTATTAATTGTAGAAGCGGTATCGTGGCAGCTCATGAACAAAACAATACTACCAACAAATCTCTTTTTTAGCAAAAAGCGTAAAAAAGCGACTAACGGACTAATCCAACACTTTTGGTAAAACGTGGAGTGGGGCAGTAGACTGCTCTTGCGGTCCAAATTATAATTTAATTATTTGTGATTATTTGTGTGCAAATATCAAATGATTAGTCTCTGACAAACCCTTCGGGAATAATAGTCGTGATTGTACGTAGAATATAATAGAATACACTTTATTTGCGTCGTACATGGTATGAAGGTTTTGATCAATTTAAGTTGTTCTCATGTTTAGCTATTTTCAAAACGCTTCCATATTTTTTTGCATACAATTATAGTTACGCACAATATTGATTAGGCATAACTTTTTAGGCACATTTTTTTAAGCATAACTACTATTAGCATAAACATACTATTGTAAAGCCTAAATTCGCTTACGCATAATGATATTGAAACATAATTTTGTTAGGCATAACTCGTAATTATATAGAGAAAACGTAAGTTTTGGAAACTTTGTGTTTGCATTTAATAAAATAGGTAGGTACTTTTCGTATATAAAATAAACATGTTGGCGACTTAAAGGTGGCCCAAGGGCCACCCCCACCGCACCCAAACCTACTAATACACTACGGTATCCAATTTATATTTGATATACCTAATACCTGTACTTTTGGTTTTTCAGATTAAAATAGCTATCAATAAAATAAAAAATATTGCAATGACAAACCCTGATAAAATACCAATCCAAATTACAGCGGATATTGAAACTGTAACCTCACCTTCTGTTTTGCCTAATCTACCAGACTATCTTTATACCTAATAACTATTAGACGAATAAAAAATATGCCTTATAACTTTATGCAAATCAAAATAAGGGCAAAAGACATTAGCTTAAATCATATTTATGCTTACTGAAATAGTATGCAAAAAAACATATATGTCAAAATATTATTATGACAAAAAATATATGCCTAATTAAATTAGGACAAAAAGATTAGGCGAAAAAAAAGGATCCCTTTCAAAACAGCATGCAAATCACAATATTTTAAAATTACATTTACACTAATAAACTGAGTCATAAAACTACCAATTACACATTCACGTACTTATGCATGTATGTTTATATTAATACCTGCACTGCCGTGCTAGCGAGCCGCCGAACAAACTGAGCTATGGCTTATACCGCAAACGTCAACCGGAGTGAGACCGAACACGCTGTTTACAATGGCCGGTTTTAGCAAAACAAATTTGCACAAAGTTTCAATGCAAACAGTGGTCCACAAATGAAAATAGTGCCACAGTCGAGTTTCCAGTTAAAAAATCAACGGCAAGCATTTTCAATTCCCACGGCGTAATGAAACGGTGTTCGTGGCTCGAACTCGATCTTTTTATATTTAGGGTTCGGCGCGGAGTTACTCGTCGCCAGCACGGCGGTGGCGAGACCGCTTCAGCTCACAAAACAAAGGAAATAAACAAATGAAAAAACAAATTAATGTCAACATAAAAAATTCTAGAAGTAACGCGAACACTACAATGTCCATGATGAGACAACGGACTCATTAAAAAGATCTAAACATGAGGATAAAGTACAATTACATAGAATTGGTTTATTCACCACGCCTGTCAAGATTTGCACACATACCCGAGCCGATTCATAAAAAAACACTTTGCTCAACCTCAGAATGGAACCCAGGACATTCGGATATTACGCTAACGAATCAATTTTTTTTTTATAGCAGAAGGAGGCAAACGAGCAGGCGGGACACCTGATGGAGAGTAATCACCGCCGCCCATGGACACCATGGTTAAGGAAGGAATAATAACAATTTTTTATATGCGCACTGAAGCTTTACTTATTTTAGATGGCTGATCCGAAAACATATTTTATATTTAATTTCCAATCATTTTACTCATTTATTATTTACGTTAACTGTGCCCAGGACCAGACACCGAAAAAAGTCATAAATAAAAATTTTACTGCTAAGTACTACCAGCTTCGCGTCTCTGTCAAATAAAACAGCAGTGAATGATTATCTGAGTAATAAAAAAGCCATCAGAGCCCAAGCAATCTAAGTCATATTGAGTTAATAAACATTATATTTGAGAGAGTCACTTTGAGAGACACTGTACGAGAGTAGAGATAAAAATTGGTTGCCTGTAAAGTCGGTATACGGGCGAAAGTTTTACGTGACAACGACTTTGAGTGGTAAAATAATTTTAATGTGAATATTCATTCGTATAGTAGGAAGAAGGATGAAATAACTGTGCTCGAGTGGAAGGGACGCGTGCCTTTCACTTTTTATGTCTGTCTCTCTCGCTCTTAGGCGGGCTAACCATGCCCGAGTGGAAGGGACGCGTGCCTCTCACTCGCTCTCATTGTGAGCGCATAACGTGAGCGGAGCGTAACGCAGTTTCTTGAAGTGTCACCCGGCAAACCAATTTATAAGACGTTGTCACGTCAATAATTATGTGTAAAACCACTTTACTGATTGTAGCAATTATGTTTGCGTTTTACTTGTATTTAATGCTGTGTATACACGTCTTTCATCTTCTTTAGGCACAGACTTCTTCTTTTTTTTCTTTCGTCTTTCTTACTTTTGTGGTTATTTATATATATATATCTTTAGACGGATATCTAATGTGTAAAAGGTAACAAAGTGTTAACAGTATCTAGTTGGTATGGACAAAGAGCGCCTTGCAGTTTTTATACAATTACGCTAAGCCAAGCTTAGCATTCTCGAATTTTAAAGAATATTTCGTCATATCTCTTGCCTACTCTAACAAAAAGGACCTTCCGGCTAAACTTTAGCGTTCTAAGTTCAGTGATTTGGGCTGTATAATGTCGATCGTTCTTTCATCAGTCAGAACTTCTACTTTTATGAATTTTTGTATATATTGTAAGGTTAAATCCAAGTAATGATTAAATATTTTCAAGAATAATATTTCTTTATTTCAGATAACAAGCAATTATCAAGATGGTAAAAATACAGGGAGGTAGCCTTATAGGCTTATAATAAAAATCTTACAGACATACAGCAAATTCAAATATGGGGTAAAAAAAAGGAATCAAAAAATAATTAACGAAAAAATAAAAAATGTTTTCTTTTTTTTAATACACTTTTTCGCCTGCTTTTTATTTGCTGTTTGCGCAGGTGCCCACACAATCGCCGATCATTCATTCGCCTTTGGACAGTGAAGCGTTGCACACGTCCGTAATATACTTAAAAATACGCACTAAAATGGCTAGTGGGTGGTGTAATGAATGAAGAGACTTTAATATAATTTATTAAGCACGTCCCGACGACCTCCTTGGTCGAGCGGTTAGCACGCCGGGTCTGGCGTCGGTCGCGCCATCTCTGAGGTCCCGGGTATAATTCCCGGTCGGATCAATTTAGAGAAAACTTTTTTTCTAAATTGATTTATCCGTTATTTTATTCCGTTATCTTACCATATAAACGCCTTTCAAGAGAAGCTTTTCTTACGTACATATATATAATCACAACTACTACCCCCTAAGGGTTAGTCAGAGACTATATAGCTAACATCAAATAGTGACTGCGCATGTGCTCAGCGTGACAGGTTGAGTTGGATGTATGTGCAGTCTTTAGTCCGTTAGTCGCCTTTTACAACACCCAAGGGAAGAGAGAGAGGGGGAGGTAGCATTCTTTCACCGCTACGCGACATGGTTATCTTGGTTTAGATAATTGGTGTAAGCGTAAACAAATTTTATATATTATTTATTTATTAATATAATTTAATAAATTTTAGCAGCAGCAACACACTCCACGTCCATCTTGTACGCTTGCCGTTCGACGACTACTACAGACGAATGTGTAGACGCTTGCACGATGATCGTGCCGGTGATCGTGGCGAATATAGACGATCACGATCGGCGATACTCGCCTACTGTGAAGTGGCGGCATAAGGCTGAGTCCTCAGTCACAGCGCATCGCGCAAGCGGATTGCGGAGCGTAGGAATAAAGTATGAAGGCGTGCCCGCTCGCAGTTCGGACAGGTACTTACAGGTCGAGTATTTGATTCGTGCGCAGCGGATTCCGCTTGCGCGATACGCTGTGCCTTAGAACTCAGCCTTAGTAGGTACGTTCGCAAAGGTCTTCCCCTTCCAACTATCCATTTTGTTAGTAAAATTTACAACATACTTACATTTTGTTTACAAATTTTACAAAAAAAATGGATAGTTGGAAGGGAAAGACCTTCGTTAACGTACTTAGATCTGATCGATGACTCTCATACGACATAGAAAATTTCTTAACGTTTACTAAAATAGTTTTATTTATAATATTAAAACTAAAACTATTTTGGTAAATGTTAGGATATTTTTAATACCTATTTAATATTAAAACTAAAACTATTTTAGCAAATGTTAGGGCATTTTCTATGTCGTGTCCACAGACCCACCACCTTTACCACTCCCTTTGGCTTGAAGTCTTCCTTCATGTAGGCGTCCAACTTTGTATGTAACTTTGTATTGTAATTTGATTTTGCCCTGCGATTAGAAGGAACATAGGTTGTAGGTACATGCCTCAAGCTAAACCAAGTTGTTTGGCGGCAGAAATAGAAATTAGGGCGGTCATTATCTAGTCAATTCCAGGCAAAATCCTACATCCACTACACAGTGAATAAATAAAAAAAAATATGCCCCACGAATCGAAGCGTTCGATTAAAAATCGTTGTCGTAAACATGATAAAAACATTATTTGAGACGACCAACACCTAAGTTACGAGGGAAGCCCTAGAACAGCAGTGAGACTTTTAAGGCTAGGTGTTAGTGAAAAATTAAAATAACACGTTCTTAGAATTACTTTTTGAAGTAGTAAACAGTAAAATTATAATCTGCGGAAATTATCAAATATTGTTGAGGCTTTATTCTGTAAAATACACCCGATGGAAACACGATTTGATAAAGTTGGCTCGATAGAATAAATTCACAAAGTTACATATTTTTGTGTCATTTTTATCTTCTTTTCCAGGTTTTATTCTTAAAATAAGTGATTTGGTATTATGAGTCATTTACCAAAATGAAGCTCGTAAATAACTTGAGTTTTTATAACCGATGGTTTTTTGTTTGTTACATCTATCAATTTTTTAAAATATAAAACGCGATTATTCGCGCCGCTTCGCTGTTATACCCATCCCTTACCGTTGTACCGTCGAGAGAACGAGAGGGAAGCGCTCGAAATACCTCCCCTTAAGCTGTTTTTTATAGAGAAACCAACAAAAACAAAACTTATACATTTAACAAAAGTAAAGATTACAATTTATTGATTGACTTAAAACTAAATGCGGTTTTACGGATGAAACAAAACACTTCGGAACAAAACAGACTTGAAAGGAAAAAAAAAAGAAAAAAGCTATGAAGTAGATGATATAAAATTAAGGAAGGTGTAAGGTCAACGGGTAGCTGCCTCAGCGATGGTTTGTATGAACAAATTACTTTGACGGTTCATTATGTTGTCGCTCAGTCACTCGTACAACAACTAACAGCAAAGCTAGCTAACCTAAAGACCTAGACAAGTATATGCCAACTATCGTCCAAAATATGAAATTAATCTATATGTTATTTTTAGTAAAACCGGATTTTTAACATGTTTGAGTCGTTGATTTTGAATCTCCGATATTTCGGCGCAGTTGCATGCACCATGCTCCCGTGACCATGGTGCACTCCGTAGTCAGTTACTCCGTGACCATGGTGCATCTTTTCTATTCGACCATTGTGACAGTGACCATGAAAGTTTAAAATTAATGTTAATGTATCTGTTGTTATTCTTACTAGATGTAAACATTTGAATCAAATAAATTATTTGCTCAATAATTGAGCATCATGAAAGGTCTTTCATTCCAAATTATATATCCTGTAGTAGCTATATAGAGTGACCATTCACCAAGTATCTGTAAACTTGTCTACTGATTTACTACCGAGAACGCTAAAGCGTTAGCGTTAAACTTAATAATAGACGAGGATTTTGACGACGTACATTTGTTTCCGTATTTTTTTCGTTCAACATTTTTAAGGCAGAAGCTACAGGGTCTGATCGCGCGAGCTCCTCTCACCCTTGACCTTCTTATTAATATAAGCAATATCGTAAACGGAACCGTCCCCGTTTGAACTCTATTCTGCTTCGAGTTTTTCATTTCTTACACAAATAAGCGCCCGGCTCGCGATCGCGGGCGGTCATGTGGAATGTGTACGTCCCTCCTTTGATGAACATCGAGAGATTTCGAATTCACGGAGTGTTAGCTGATTGGATTTTAAATCTTGTTCATTCTAATGATTTTTTTCAATTCAGTTTGCAAGCTATGGATACAAATAAACTACGATAGCGGTCGACGTGTTCGTTGGTAGGAAAGGAAGGCGAACGCTTCTAGAAAAGCTCCGATAGTTTCTCCTAAGGTCTAAGGTAATTTTTACCATGCCTTAGCTCTACTTTAATGTTGTACAACTCCTATTTTTTATAAAAGAGGCAAACAAGCCATCATATGAGCGGGACATAAGTACCTACTAAAAAAAAGAACAAAACTAAACTGGTATTTTATTCCTTCTTAAATTCGAGTGACAAAACTTAACTTGTCATCCCTATCGCTTTTCTGCTTTGCTGTACATTATGAAAGTGGATCTATAAGGAATAAAGGCGAAATTTTTCAAAAATGTATCTCCGAGGTAAGTGTACCTACGAGGAATAATTCATAATAACAAAGAAAAAACATGCCAATACCTTGTAAGTTAAAGTTACGACGTGCGTGACTGTATCTATATGCTATGCAAGCTATTATGCTGTTAGCTCTACCACAGTGGCGTCATATTGACAACGCATTTCCATTATTCATCACAATTTTATAATAATACCATTGAAATTCTCTCACTCCTGTCAACTTTCCGTTTACTGTCATTGTAGGCATGCGCAAACCTTTGCGCAAATTAAATTTCAAATGAATTCTTTGAAAGTGTAATTTAAATCAACGAAGGCTTCTTTAATTATCATTACTTATGACTGAGTTACCAGAATTCCATTTCCTCTTTTGTTTTAATTTGATATACGCAATTAGCCTAATGGATAGATCGTGTTTTTAATTAATTAGTGAATGTCCATTATCATCTTCTACTTCTTGTAATATCTACTTAGTAGTGGTTAAGGTTGAAAGTTTCTGTTTTCAATTTAATTATTATTGAGGGCTGTAATTGTTACTATGAGGCTTTCTTGCTGAAAATATTTTTAATTTTTCTTCTGAGGATGTGTGCGTGCTGTGTGCGTCAGTAATACATTGGCTTTTAGTCTAAAACGTAGTGATTTTGATTTTTTCTTATTATCTGTTAAATATATTAATTCACATTAAAAAGCATAATTACTTTCACAGCTTAAGACCCTTAACCCTGTGCAAAGTTAATCCAACTTTTAGCGTTTGCAATGGCAAGTGTATATACTAACTTAGGATCGAGATAAGAACTCCGATGTTCGACTCTCTGTAAGTAGGTACATATATTAAGAGTATTATTATATTTATATAAGACAGAATATGTGTTTTACAATGTCATGCAAATAAAACAAATCGTCAGAATATCTGTTTCACAGGTTGTATTTTTTCCTATTCGCATCTTCACTTTGCTTCAGCTTGACATTAAGTGGAGCATACAATCACACTTATATATAATATAATATATACCTTTAATATAATCACATCACACTAGTACTATAAAAGCGAAAGTTTGTGAGTGTGTATATTTGTCACATCTTCACGTAAAAACTACTGAATGGATTTGGATGAAATTCGGCATACAGATAGTTTATAACCTAGATTAACACGTAGGATACTTTTTATGCAGATATTCCCACGGGAACGGAAACCACGCGGGTGAAACCGCGAGCGGCCGCTAGTAATATATAAACTAACAAATTGTACAGTTTACTTAAAATCTTGTTGTAAAACTTATGTTTAGAAGAAAGATGTGTTCAAAATTAGTTACTAGTACAAAAAACTGTATCGTTCATTAGGACGAACGTACCAAAACCCTGGCAATTAATAACGTTAACAAAGAGCACGGCAGTGCCGGGAATTATTTCGTATATTCAGAGCGGAATACCGAAGGGAAAATATCGTTTATCGCCGCGTGAGGCGACAAAGGCACGCCTTAATTCGGTAGTTATCCGACTGCTGCCAGCGCTCCAAGTGACAGTTTCGTTGCCTTTTATTGTTCCACATGCGTTCCGCTGTGTGTTTTTATTTTATTTGTAGAGCTGGCCTGTAGGTTTGTAGAAGAATCAGCTTGTTCGTGGAATGACTAGCCCGATTATTGAACGGCTACAATTTAGGTTATTTGGTGTTCGACATTTAAAAAAAAATACCGTTTTATTTAAATACTAGCGGCCCGCCCGCGCCTTCGTATACGCTAACTTAGAAAAACCGTCATAGTTCAGCCATTTAAAAAAATATATCTATAAAATACAATCAAAAACCATCCTCAGTTAACGTTCTATCTTTAGTGAAGACCGCATAAAAATCCATTGCGTGATTTAGGAGAATAGTGCGGTGCTACAGACACAGGAAAACGGCGACTTTACTTTATAAATTGTAATGATGATGATTAGGAAAAGAAGAAGAACGTTAAGAGAGTAAGTGAAGCAAAGGATGTATGTCAGGATAGTAGCAGATGGAAAGTGGTCTCTCTGGCCACCCATCCGAGAAACTGGCGTGATGTATGTTTGTGTTTCAAATCAAAATCAAATCAAATCAAATTTATTTATTACTTCAAAGGCTTGTGCAGTGGTGCACACCTCGACTGTGATTTTTGCGTAAAATGGCCAATTTTGGCGTTATGGATCTCAGAAACAAAATTATAAAATAATACTTTAATACATTTACAATTATGACATATTGAATAGTGTAGAATAGCTATTGGAATAGTGCGTAACGACCTCGCTTTTTGTGAGTTTTGCTTAACTTTTTAATTAAACCTAAAATTACAGAGAAAATTTGTCATACAGTGCGCGAAGGCACTTTTTTGAGCTCATCGATTGAACTACTGTTCTAAACAAGTGAAATAAAAAAATTAAGATGTTATCTCTTATATAGTCGAATAGTGAGTAGCGGCCTCGGAATTTTTATCATTAATTTTATATAGGAAAAAAATCTTATTCTAAACCAAAAAACTTTGAATATCGCTATATGTTAACTGTGAATATCTCCTATCTACGATAATATTATTGAGCAAAATTTATATCAGACTAATTGGTACTTCATGAGGAATAAAGATTTAAAAATGAATTTTTGTATCCTATTTTGATAAAAACGATAAATACAACTGCAAAATTACTATAAAATGCGATGTGCCGGCCGTCCGAATTCAACTTATGCTCACAGAATGGAGATTTGTAATATTATGCACAAATTTATAATCCTATTTCGATTAAAACGATAAATACAACTGCAAAATTACTACAAAATGCGAAAATGGGCATTTTACGCAAAAATCACATTTGAGATGTAATTGGCCTCATACGAGTAAGTACTTAATTAGGTCACTTACATTAATTTTTAAGTTCACTACATTCATACTACTTAACACTTATTCATATTAACCGTTTTTGAAACTACAAACATATTGTAAGAAGAACCACTGCAAGCAAGCATTAGGAGTCTCAATTTTAGGAGATTTAAATACTAGTTACGACAATACTAATAACAACAGACATACGTTATTCAGACCGGCTGATAGAAAGACCAAAGCTAGCCTACGGATGTTAACTTATGTTCTTAATGGATACATCAAACAGTTATTGTGTCATCTTTCCACTGAAACGCTATTAAGAGTATAACAAAAAACAAAAAATCATCAGAGGGGATCCTCGCGGACAGTTCGTTTGCAAAAACTTGAGAACTCGCCACACCGTCGGTATACCTTATCTGCCGCTGTAAAAGGTGAAAATGTCATTAGCACTAACGAGCGTGGCCCTCACATCTCAATGGGTGTCGCTGCGTAGTACTTTTCCGTGGGGGAAACAGACGAATTGCTGAAAATTTTGTTTGTTAACTTTTCTTGCTTACTTTGAATAATATAGTTATAGTATTCAAAACAAATATAATGGGAAATAAAGAATGAAAACGAAGAATATTTTTAATCACTCATTGACTTTATAATTTAGTGTCACTTGTAGGTGACAGAAGAATCTTTCAGTTTAACTTAGGTTGGTTGGACCAACCATGCCCATGCTGAGTTTCTTGCCGGTTCTTCTCAGTACAATTACCGCCTTATAGGTAGACTTACGAAGAGATAGCATAGCGACAATTATAAGTGTTCAATGATTGTAGAATTTGAACCTGTTTAGTATATAAAAGAGAAAACAATGATAATTCTTTAATTGAGAGCATAAAGGACAAAATTTCCATTGCTAAAGCCATAACTAGGACATGGGGAAATTGGACTGTAACTCACCACGATGTCTAACATGAGTAGGTTTGTTTGAACTATATCATCGTAATACAACAACCGAGATATAACGAGGCTTATCGTATTTTCCGATAATACGGAGGATCTCGTGATAATTATTTCTTTTCGGTCATCCATCTGGTGATCTGGCATTGCAAAGGTTAATGAAATTGCTCCTCATGTTTCATGTTGAATAGGATGTTATTGCCTTTTTCTAAACCACCGGCAAACCAGGTGATTCACTAACGCAATATCTCGGTTCTCCGTACACCACCGCTCCAATGAGGCCAGGTTTTAATATTGTGAAGACACCGCCCCGTGAAGTATAAATGGGCTAAAGAGCTCAGGCCAATTCTCCAATCATAAGGCTCTAATCCAGTTACCACAAACTCTTCGCTTCGAAGCGGAGCATTTTTCATTTGAGAAACGGACGCCCCGCGGTTACCACGTTAATAAAGTCGCATCAAAGCCTCTTTTGACGTGGGGCGTTCATTTATAAACGTCATGTGCTCGCACGTTGCTGAGTATGAAGCTGAAATTAAGGACAGTTCAGCGGTATGCTTCTACTCGTTTAAGAATGACTTCGAAGGGGTTCAATTTTAGATCCAACAAATCAGATAGTATGTTAATATTGTTTTTACAAAGTTGTCAAATCTGACTTCATTTTTTTACTTCTTATGTTGAGTTTTTTTTAATAGCTCTGGTTTGGAGTTTAGTTTCTACAATTAAAGTTTTAATTTACAATTAAGTTTTAATATAATGCAACGCGATAGTTTAAAGTCTTATAGTTTTTACAATTTCTTGAAACATCTTCCTAAAAAGATAACAAATCATGAATAACAAGTCTTGAAACATCTTCCTAAAAAGATAACAAATCATGAATAACAAGTCTTGAAAGATCTTCCTAAAAAGATAGCAAGTTATCAAGTCATTCTCCACCTACGAGTACTTTTTGCGTAAACGCAATTTTATTGTGCCGCGAGCACATTCTAATAGAATTTTAATTGCAAAACTTTTCGATGATATATAATTAATTTTAATTCAAGCATATTAGCGCACACGATCGAGTTTCCAAGAGGAAATTGAAGAGTTCCTTCTAATTATGAAAATATCGACTCCCAAGCGGTTGAGGTGCCCTGGAATCGAAAATTTTGTATCGGAAAAAGTTTTTACACGCCAAAGGCATAAAATTACGGTAAAGTTACCTTGAGTTTCATTTTGAGCGGAATATTGAGTAACTGACCTGATTATGTACGAAAACACGTCTCCCAGCCTGCCGAGATAAGAAATTCAAATGTTTGCGATTTATGTCATATGAAAATGTTTATTATAATATGTATAATAAGGACGTCTACGATTGGAAACCATTTTATCTATACGATAAGGGCCTGGTTATGATATTGTGTTAACGGACAGGTGTTTATTTGTGGTAACCTAAAATTATTCTGTATATTTTACATTATTTGAAGTGAAGACATACTTTTTATCTTATTTTTTTCTTTAAATACATCTGTATTTTGAAATGGTAAAGTTTTAATAAAATGCTTGAATTCCTTATTAGTTAAATTCCAACAAAACATTTCCTCGTGTTACCAAAAGTAAGAATTACTTTTCCGCTTTGTTTGTTTCTCAAATAAAATATTTTTGTTAATCCAGACCCATATACATATCTCAAATTTTGTTTACGATATGATCAATATCGGTTTTTTAGTTATAGATAGACAAAACGCTTTATTGCACCCACAAAAAATACAGAAAACATGGAGTAGGTAAGCATTTTAAAAAAGCTAATGTGGGCAAAAGCGGTCTTATCGCTTAAAGCAATCTCTTGATTCGGTTTTTTATTCACTTTACAAGCAAATCTGAATAAATGGTTGCTTCGGAAGGCACAGGAAGCCGTTGGTCCAGGTTGTAGTCATAAGATGACAGACGTTAAAACCCACCAACCCGCATTGGGCCAGCGTGGTGGATTGCCCACTCTCTATGTACTATGCGCCTATTTGGTAAAGCCTTTGCCCAGCAGTGGGACATTTAGAGGCTGATGACTATTATGAGTAAATATAGCTTCAACAGAAACCAGCATAGACAAACTGAGTATAAGCTGATTTTTTAATTTTGTCTCACGAAGGAACAATAGTTATGGCAGTTAATGTAGAACTTATAGAACAATATTTTTATATAAACCATAAAAAATTAGGGGAATCGTAGAAAAGCAAAAACTTTTAAGAGGGTTCACGCATTTCGGTTTCCCATACAAACTTCCAAGTCGATTTTTTTAAAAACCAATAAGCCAATTTTAATGATACTTTGCATGCTGAAGGAAAACGCAGGGATCTAAACATTTTGTTGAAAACATTAAAAAGAAATGTTTATTTAACTGAGATATTGCGATTTTTAACTTTCTATAGTGGACTTTAAATCGCAATACCTCAGCTAAAAAAATATTTTTAAAAAATGTTTTCAACAAACTATTTAGATCCCTGTGTTTTATTTTAGCATGCAAAGTTCCATAATAATTGGCTTATTAGTTTAAAAAAAATTCGACTTAGAAGTTTGTATGGAAAACGGAAATGCGTAAACCGTCTTAAACACAAGAGATCAGCTCAGTTCAGACAGAACTACGACAGTATAGACTACTATGGTATAGACAGAACAGCGGCGTCGGTAGTCAAACATGTTCGGGACCGCCATTCGAGAGCCACTCAACTGGAGCGCGTTCGCGCCTCACCGCCGCGCTGATTTGTTACTTCGGTTAAGCGTTTTAAGCAAATAGGTTCTAATGAACAGTAGTTTTGGTTCAAAAAGAGTAAAGAATGTCGTATTGTGTGTGCATTTTTTAGTATAGTAACTTGCAATTTTGCCCACGCTCAAGAGGCAAATTGGTTTTGTAAGAATTAACCTTGGGGGATTCGAGGTCACTCGCGTCTGTAGGTTTACCCTTAATGTTTACCCTTAATTTTAGCGTTTTAATAACGCTTAAATATAGTTACTTAAGTAAAATTTTAAACACTGAAAAAAGAATATAATAAAAACCAGACCTCGGTAGCTAAGTGGTTAAGACAGCCGCCCGGAATACGGAAGGTGCGTGGTTCGATTCCCACCTGAGGGTGTCATCTTTTTTTAGTGTTTAAAATTGTACTTAAGTATATTTAAGCGTTAATAAAACTCTAAAATATATAAAAACATTAATCTATAAACGCAGCTTCATCTTAACCGAATGTTCAAATATTTGTAAAAATATTTCTTTCGGATCAGAGGTGAAAACTTCTAAGATTTGATGAAGCAATGTTGACTAAAAAAAACATAAGCATCAAACACTGACAAATTTCGACGGGTGAAAACCAGACCTCGGTAGCCAAGTGGTTTAGGCAGCCGCCCAGAATGCGGAAGGTGCGTGGTTCGATTCCCGCCTGAGGCCATCGTC
This sequence comes from Scoparia ambigualis, assembly GCA_963921215.1. NCBI lineage: Eukaryota > Metazoa > Arthropoda > Insecta > Lepidoptera > Crambidae > Scoparia > Scoparia ambigualis. The sequence goes on along the minus strand of OY992511.1, from coordinate 6,656,398 downwards.
CTTTTTCAGTGTTTAAAATTTTACTTAGGTTTACCCTTGAAAATCTACATGTGACCCCTGGGGCTAAATGAGTGACACTGTCTGAGTGGTACAGCCACGCTGCGTTGCAGCACGAATGAACCGGCTTGCTTAGCGTAATACAACCCTCTCATAGAATATCGGCGTGAAACAATAGTTAAACACTCGTTGTTGTTGTCTTTCGTCCGGTTAGTGAACCTATCAAGTCTCCCCCTTCCGCTCCTACAATACCTATTCCTTCCTTAAAGGTCATACTATTTCTCAAGGCCGGCAACGCAGGAAACGCTAGAAAACTAATATTAGTTAATACTAAAATTTTCATTATTAAGTATATAAAATATGAAAATGCGAGTTCAAATCACCTACACGATATTGTGTCTATTTTAAATACCTTCACGGTACTACCTTTTGGCATGAAAAAGAAATAAACTAAACAAACCAATTTCGTTTTATTTATAGGTACTTAAGTATTTACAATACAAGCCCATTTGCCATTTTAATAGATTTAGTAAAGCCCATATGCCCCTATCTAGGCCCGGGCTATACTACGAACTTTTCAAAGTGGCGGAAAAATTAACATAAAATCACAAATAACTAAATAATCGGTAAACTTACCATTGTGTTCTAACCTCTAGTTTTGCGGGTGTCCATGGGCAGCAATGATTACTTTTCGTCTGGTGACCCTTCTGCTCGTTGGCCTCCTTTTCACATTAAAAAAAGGAACTAAACCTCAACAGCGTATTTCAACGTAAGTATGTTACTACTACAAAACATTGTACTTAATGACTTTGTTTCACATGGATGGTGCGTAATATTACAAAAATAAATTGTAAATAAACATTACATACTTACTATAAACGAGATAATATGTTCTATATTCCCTTGTTGCACCTTCCGGTGTACTTTCATAAAGATTTTTGTGTACAATTTCGAAATTGTATCTACAATCCGAACAATATAAAGTTAAACTAAAAACACAAAACCGACGTAAAGCTTCCAGCCCAACCACCTGGCGCATTTATAAACTAGTTAAAAGTTCAACTTAGTCTGTTTTGCAGGTTAATGCTCGCTTACATTATTCGCAGTAACATACTGCATAGTAAAAGAATAAACTTAAAAAAACCACGAGCATAATGCGAACCTACACTCTCTGGTCAGGTGCACTACCAGCAGAACTGCTGACGACAAACCTTCCCACATACATAGAAAAGAGCACATGGAGACCATGTCCGAATGAATGACGAAAATGACGTTGGCCGAATGCGAATTGGTTTGTATCGGCCATCATACGTTGACAACCGCAAACAACGGCTTTACGTGCCTCCCAAAGCAAGGAAAAGATCATGACGTTTTTGTTTAATTTTGTCTTTTATCCTGTGACCCAGTGCAAAAGTAGCCTACCTGGCAAGATCGCAAACCGAACATCTTCACCGATGCACTATCGAGCTCCTCAATAGTGTTACAGTGCTTACATGGCTCTGTCTAAAAAAACTTTCTTTTTTCAATGCTTATTGTCACTTTCGGATTTGTAAATATTCGCGACTTCGTCCGCGTGAACCCATGGCCCCGTAGCTTAGATCGTCGCCGTAGCGTAGCCCGTGAACCCCCGACCCCGTAGCTAAGGTCGTCGCCGTAGCGTAGCCTTTGAACCCCCGACCACGTAGCTAAGGTCGTCACCGTAGCGTAGCGCGTGAACCCCCGACCACGTAGCTAAGGTCGTCGCCGTAGCGCAGCCCGTGAACCCCCGACCCCGTAGCTAAGGTCGTCGCCGTAGCGTAGCGCGTGAACCCCCGAACCCGTAGCTAAGGTCGTCGCCGTAGCGTAGCCCGTGAACCCCCGACCCCGTAGCTAAGGTCGTCGCCGTAGCGTAGCGCGTGAATCCCCGGCCCCGTAGCTTAAATAAGTCGTCGCCATAGCGTAGCGCGTGAACCAACGGCCCCGTAGCTTAAATAAGTCGTCGCCGTAGCGTAGCGCGTGAACCAACGGCCCCGTAGCACATGAGTAAAGAAACGGAACAGAGACAAAGCTTCACACAACCGCGCCGTCGCGAGTCAACTACTACAAGCAGACGGCGCATGTATGCTTGTCCACTAGCCGCTGCGTCGCGTATGCGCCGCCGCTGGATAAAACCGGTATAGCACAGTATTTACGCTTGCTCGGCCAGTGGACAAACGGAGAGACTCGCGACGGCGCGGCGCGTTGTATAAAGCTTTGTCTCTGTTCCGTTTCTTTACTCATGTGCCCGTAGCTTCGGTCGTCACCGTAGTGTAGCGCGTGAACCCCCGGACCCGTAGCCTAGGTTGTCACCGTAGCGTAAATTTGTGTATATAAAAAAAGTTTTTATACAAATCTTGTCTTCACATTACAATCACAACAAAAAAATAATTAGCCAAATAATCGTTTCGAAGTGATGCATCACACATTGGTGGCAAATGATTTTTATTTATATAAATATAGATTACTGACGCATATTTATACAAAATAATGTCACACTATAAATCTGATTTTTCAGTAAAAAAATAATAATACAACGTATCATCGGATCCGCCCTTACAAGCTGTAAATTAAATGCATGATCCAAGGAGTAACTTTATTACGAACACCGCATAATTCCCAACGTCTCGAAACTGGAACGTTTCCAAGTGGTTGTATAAAACGAATTCAAAAGTTGAAGTAGATATTATCTCACCTGCTTTCAAATGAGGCTGTCTTGAGAAATCTTCTGGTATTTTAAGCGTCCGTGCGAGGGTAGTTCCAGATTCTTTATAACTATGCCATTCGCGGTGGCAATGTTCCTCATAAAATAAAAGTAGGTGGTTTTGATTCGGTTGCTGTAAAAACTATGAGATTGACAATTTTAGAGTGTTATTTTGCATTTATAAAAGAAATACAGAATTGGTTAGATGGTAGACACGACGCATCAATCGAGACATAATGTCTACATATGTTGACATTTTGCATATCGAGACATTATATCTTGTCATTTATTTACTGCCGCCGTGTAACGGCTCACTACCATTCCCTCTCCATTGGGTGTCGTTAAAGGCGACTGACAGACTAAATGTTGCACATACATCCAACAGCATAGAGCGGCGATGGGCTCACCACCTATCACGCTGAGCATATGTGCAGTTGCAATTTGGAGAAACGTGCACTATGGCAGTGGGCTGATTCTGCGGTCCTCACTGCCTAGTCTCTGGCTGTTAGGGATAAAAGTAGTGAATCTAATTCTCATTTTTATTTGCGTTTATTTCATTAATTAATAATTACCTATAGTACTCCGGGGTAAACAATATTCGTAGATTCTTTATTCAAGCTTACTATTATTACGACTTAGACAATTTAAAAGTTTAAAAATTGAATTAAATTTAAGGAACATGATAATTGGACAGGCGATTCTGAAACAACACCAAACTTGCAGATAGCTTAATCAGCGAGCTTCTTGAAACTTTCAAGTTCCCTGTAAGTTGGAACTATAGTTAATGTTAACTACAGTCCGATAACCATTTTATTGTCCTTATTATAATTTAAGGTAGGTACTATGTATTCAAATAAAAGTCTATGAGTATTAGTAGGTAATCATGAACAGACGCCAGTTAAAATGAGTATTAGTAGGTAATCATGAACAGACGCCAGTTAAAATGAGTATTAGTAGGTAATCATGAACAGACGCCAGTTAAAATGAGTATTAGTAGGTAATCATGAACAGACGCCAGTTAAAATGAGTATTAGTAGGTAATCATGAACAGACGCCAGTTAAAATGAGTATTAGTAGGTAATCATGAACAGACGCCAGTTAAAATGAGTATTAGTAGGTAATCATGAACAGACGCCAGTTAAAATGAGTATTAGTAGGTAATCATGAACAGACGCCAGTTAAAATGAGTATTAGTAGGTAATCATGAACAGACGCCAGTTAAAATGAGTATTAGTAGGTAATCATGAACAGACGCCAGTTAAAATGAAAACAATTAATAAAAAAGCGACCAACTAGGATAATAGTTGAAAAACAACATAACCAATCAAATAAAATTAAAAAAAACATTATAATCTTGAAATTGAAACTATGAAATAAAAATTGCAATAAAAAAATAAAAAAAAACTAAAATTACATAATATTTTTATAATCAAAAATTGAAAATAAAATATTTAAAATAAATAAATACAAAAAAAAATACAAGATCAAAAATACAAAATTAAAATTATAAAAATATAAAATCACTTTAAAATCAAAACAAAATTGACTTCACCTAACAAGCACAGTAGTCCAGTGGTGGCTGATAGGACACCCGCACTTACCTCCTTAGTTATAGGTAAACCTACCAAAAATAACTTTTTATACAAGAAATCAAGTATTTTATTTACGTTATATAAAAGTTGTCACTTTGTACTTAACCTTTACTAATGTTATTGATAGATTACTATGTTCGTACCTAATTAAATTACATCCTTGATACAATTTAATATCAACAGTGCTAATTTGCTGTATAATGACATGACAATAACGGTACATAATTATGTAGAACTAATTATACTAAAGCCAATCTTACAACAGCTCATTTGACATTCTCTTTAATCAAACCAACGGCACGTAGCTTTTTATAACCAGCTCTGACTGAATCTTAGTCTTTCAAAGCACTTCGTAGTAACTTCAAACATTTCAAACTAAACTTTATAAAGCCACTTTCCGGTCACAGAAAAAAAAAATTACGTTGTTTTTTACGTTTTGTATCCACAGTTAGCTTGACAGTTAGCGATAAATTGAACGATGTAAACCAAATTGTCAAATAAAAGTTTTTTCACGTTTAAGAGCCCTGTTACATCTCGACTGTGATTTTTGCTAAAAATGGCCAATTTTAGGGTTCTTGATCTCAGAAACAAAAATACATTAACTGTTTTGACTTATGACAGACGTAAAATACCTACAACAGACGCGCAAATCACCCCCCCTACACGTCCGCCGACGCATCTGCAGATGACGTCTGCGGGACATACAGACGCTGCGCGCATGGCTGTGATCTGCTGTCTCTTTCTAATAATATGAATATGAAAGAGACAGAGTCAATTCTCAGCGCTGCGGCAGCCGTTGCTACCATGGCTTTAACTTATAGAATCATTTATGCGATTCTCTAAGCGACACATAGACGCTGCGCGCATGGGTATTATATGGGGCGCATGGATATAAGGGTATTGCTTTAAATTCTGCTTTTATTATATAGCAATAATCATTTGTTTTTGTGCTTTGTCGTTATTAATACTAAGCTTCTTTCTGCTTGTAAGCCAACTTAGCTTAGACATACTTGACTTGCTCGAGACTCCTTTGTATAACACACATTTTAACACTCTTTTATACTCATCACTACTTACTCTCACATACTTACACACACACAGTTCCAAGTTTTTAACAAAAGTTTTTGTAATTTTTGTACTAATTTATATTTTTAATTATCAATCTAAAATAATTTTACATAATAATTCTACTGTTATTCAAATGAAAATAATATTAAAGTTTGAATTTAATTTTTTAATTAATCTTAATTATCGTAGCAAAATATATGATTCTAATATTATTCATGCGTTTATTAATTTACAAATAATGTCAGACTATATTGCAACGTGCTTAATAACTTTAATAAAAAATAGATAACACAACTCTAAATACACTGCAAGAAATAGATAGGATTGAAGTTGCAAGCTCCACTCTTTGCGATAGTAACGAGGTCACTAAATACATAAAAATAAACAAAAATGATCTTACCATTATAGCACAGAACATAAGAAGTATTTATTGCAATTTCGATGATTTTACACTAACCTTACATAACCTCTCTTTTAAAACTGATATTATAATACTTACCGAATGTAGACTTGATCCGAAAAAAGAAATACCACATCTAAACAACTACTGCCACTATTTTACTACTTCTTCATTAAACCAAAACGATGGGGTGGTAATATACATAAAAGATTATCTAAAACACACAATCAAAGAAATCAAGTTAGCTCATGCATCTTGTCTTCAGTTGGAGACTCTAGATACTTTTATTTTGGGTATATACCGATCTCCCTCTAATACTAACGCGTCAGTATTTATAGAGTCCCTATGTGAACACATAGAATCATTAAACACTAAAAATAGTGTGGTGGTAGCTGGTGATATAAACATTAGTATTGCTCCTAAACAAGAAGAGCGGTCTCAAGAGTACCAAAATCGCATACAGTATCTAAATAAGCTATCAGTACTGGGTATTCTGGCTGGGCATACATTACCAACGAGGGAAAAAAGTTGCTTAGATCATTTTATGATTAAAATGAATACTAAGAAGCTCAAGGCTTCTATTGCTATTCTTACTACTTCTACTACTGATCACTTTTCCACGTTTCTTGCTATATCAAAACTAAAAAATCGACCTAGTATAAAAAAGACTAAAACTAAAATTGATTTTGAAGGTGCTCTAAAATGTCTCCAACAAAAGAATCTATCTAAATTGCTCTATTGTCATGACCCGAATGTAGTAATAAATCGATTGATAAAAAAGTAAGAAGTAGCATTAAAGAAAATTCCGAGGTCATTACATATTCTAATAGAAAAACCATTCTAAAACCCTGGATTACTGAAGGTATATTGCGCTGCATCAAAAATAGAAATAAGCTCCAAAAAAAATGTCAAAAAGATCCACATAATGAAACAAACAAAGTGACGTTCAGAAGGTATAGAAATTTCTGCAATAAATTATTAAAAAAACTGAAAAGACAATACGACAGGGATTTATTAGCTAAATCTGTGTCAAATAATAAAACATTATGGAAAAGTATAAAACGTATTACGTATACAAATAAAACTAGCAACTCTAATATGGAACTCCTGCATACAAAATCGGACCCCCTTGAATCTGTAAACTCAATAAACAGCTATTTCGTAAACGTTGCTAAAGAGCTCTCATCTGCCTTGGTGCGTCCACCTGAAGTAGTGTCAAGAGAAAATATTCGTCATAATATCGCCCAACAATCAAATTCATTTGTGTTGCTTCCAACAGACTGTGACGAGGTTAACAGGATTTTGATGAACTTAAAAAATAATAGCGCACCAGGGTGGGACAACATCCACACAAGTTTCCTCAAAGTAGCTAAGAATGAAGTAGTTCCAATTATAACTCACCTTGCTAACCTGTGTTTTGACAAAGGAATATTTCCTTCTGCACTGAAACAGGCTGTTATAACACCTGTGTACAAGAGTGGGGATAGGGTGGATGTCGGCAATTATAGACCTATCTCGGTACTCCCGGCGATCTCCAAGATTATAGAAAAACTGCTTAACTCAAGACTTCTTAGTTATTTAAATAAATTTAACATAATATCCGCATCACAGTTCGGTTTCCAGCAAGGAAAGTCCACTGAGGATGCAGTGAGTGCACTTAGTTCGCTGGTAGTAGAACAACTAGACAAGAGTAAACAGTGTCTCGGAGTCTTCCTGGATCTAAAAAAGGCGTTTGACACAGTCTCTGTCCCCATCCTTGTGCGAAAGTTGGAGAGAATTGGTGTTAGAGGAACATGTCTTGCCTTATTCCAAAGCTACCTGACTGATAGGAAGCAAAGAGTAAAGATTGAAGATGTTATAAGTGAGGAAGCTGATATATCACATGGAGTGCCGCAGGGTAGTGTCTTAGGGCCTACCCTTTTTCTTATATATATCAACGATTTATGCAATGCTCAGATACTTCACGCTCATATCTTTTCTTATGCAGACGACACCGCTATAATTTTTACAGCTGATACATGGGATGACGTTAAGACATACACCGAACAAGGTCTGAGCTTAATCGCTGAGTGGCTAAGTTCCAACCGTCTAACACTTAACATTCAGAAAACAAAATTTATTTGCTTTGGCATTAGAAATAGTACACATCTAAACGACATTATAAACATCAAAATACATGATTGTCAGGGCCCAATCTACTACAATACTTGTACTTGCAAATCCATTGAGAAAGTCATTCAACTAAAATATTTAGGAGTTATGCTTGACAATAGACTGTCATGGTACCCTCACCTTGCATACATGAGTAACAAAATTAGAAAGCTAGTCTGGATCTTTAAAACTTTGCGACATGTGATTCCACAAGCTAATGGAAATAGTCATACTTCACCAAACAGTCTGTTAAATACTATATACATAGCTCTTGCACAGTCTATTTTAACTTACTGCATGACTGTGTGGGGAGGTGCTGGTAAAACTAAATTCTTGGAGCTAGAGCGAGCGCAAAGATGTCTCTTGAAGGTAATGTATTTCAAAAAATCGCGGTTTTCAACTGAAAGACTTTACGAATTGAGTGACGTGCTTTCGGTTAGGAAGTTATATATAATGCAAAGTATCCTCAAACTACACAAATCTTTACCATATAACCCGGATATAAGGAATAAAAGAAGGAAAGATATAGCAGTCCATGCCCCAATGGTCAGGACAAAATTTGCACAAATACAATACACTGTTCAATCTGGTCACATATATAACATCGCTAACAGAGAATTATTTATTTATAACAAAACACATAACGAGACAAAAAAACTGTTAACTAAATGGCTACAAAATAAAACTTGGGAAGAGACAGAATCACTCCTCAAAGTCATTACTTAAAACATAACACAAACACTCACACATACACCCACCCACTCGCAAACACACCCACATACACACCCCCACGCACACACACACACACACACACACACACACGTACACACTGGTTTCTAAGAGTCATAGTTGGTAAACAATAGTTGGTAAAATAATAATGCTTTTTACTTTTCTTATTTTGCTATTTTATTAATTATACTTATCTATTAATTAGTATCATTAAGGAGGAGCGGGGTTTCTCACAACAGGCCCTTAAGCTTAAAGAGATACCCCAACCCATAGCTTTTGATGTATAATATTGTTACTGAAAATAAATAATTTTAATTTTTAATTTAATTTAATTTAATTTAATTTTTAATTTAATTTAATTTAATGGGTGTGATCTGCTGTCTCTTTCCAATTCTATGGATATGAAAGAGACAGAGTCAATTCTCAGCGCTGCGGCAGCCGCTGCTATCATGACTTAGAGAATCGCACTGCAGTAGCGTATGTGCACTACTTTGGCGGTCCTTATTGCCTAATCTCTGATTAACCCTTTGATGAGTCCTGAGTATGTATGATAAGTATGATTGAGAGTCTAATGTACCAAATACAAATTGATGTTCAATGTTCTTACATGTTGGTCTGGAATAAGCTTTTAGACGTAATTACTAATAAAAGCCCATTACGTCACTCATAATGGCTGTCGAATGTGCGCATTGTGCAGAACAATATTATCAGAAATCATTTACAAACAACTCCGAGGGCCTATTAAATTTCCAGTTTGAAATATTAGGGAATCCTTTATTATTCTGTACTGCTCTTACTCATAATAAATTGCCTGTCTTTTGTTTCTTTACTCCAATCAAACTGACACTGGGGCCACGAGATAATTTTGTTATTTTTAAAATGTTTCTATTTTCTTTACCAGTTAGGTGAGGTTTGCATATTTACATTTTACATTGGCAAGGTAAGGTAGACACAATATCGTGTAGGTGATTTGAACTCGCATTTTCATATTTTATATACTGAATAATGAAAATTTTAGTATTAACTAATATTAGTTTTCTAGCGTTTCCTGCGTTGCCGGCCTTGAGAAATAGTATGACCTTTAAGGAAGGAATAGGTATTGTAGGAGCGTTAGTTGCCTTTTACGACACCCATGGGAAGAGACCATCCAAAAAGCTGTTATACTGAACATCGTTTCCCAAGATTCTTAATCTTAAATATTTCAGCCCCCCTGAAATACCGGCAAGAAAAATAAAAAACAAATTATATTGTAACGGTTTAACGCAAAACTATTTAGAGGAGGCATAGCTACGCTTCTTATATACATTAAATAAGTAATTAAACAATTTTGACAGGGCTAACCAATAACTCGGTGGCGGTGAGATTACGCAGCCGCCCGATATGCGAAAGTCGTGGGTTCAAGTGCCATCGAAGGTAGTCTTTTTTTTACGTTTCTTTAATCTTTTTGAATAAAACATTTGGAATTAACTGGTTAAAATAAAATCCAAAATTTGTAGTAAGCATCCGGTAAAATTAAGTGATTTGTAAATATTGTTACACAAATCGCGTTTCTCATAGCTCACTTCTGAGGGATGAAGCAACGTTTTGACTTTAATTATTGCTAACTCAAGTTGAGGTTATTCTAAGAGTTTGTCCATTTTCCGTGTTGAAGCTCCAAACATTGTGAAGGAATACAAGGTCTGATTCGAATCTTACCCAAATGAGTTTAATTATTTTCCAATACAAACAAACTGGGTTATTAATTAGTTTCGTGTTACAAATTGGCTTAACAATATTATCAGATTGTTATATGATTTATTCTCGCCTTGGTGGCTGAGTGGCATTGCAGAGGAAGAGACTGCCTGAGTCGGACCTGAGTTCAACTTTTAGATAAAAAAGCGTTTTGAATTTTTTGGACATAAGCGCGTGTTTGTGAAAACCATCACCTCCTATAAATAATAGCGATGACTCTAAAAATATGGATATGGACATGGGCTTCATTTGACATTTGAAACCCATATTTTGTAATTATATGGGCGGCATATTATGGGCTTCAAATATCAAATGAAGCCCATGTCCGTATTTATATTTTTTAGACGATACAGGGGCTGATCTTTCACGAGAACGTCTCCGATCCGGTCGAAATACGTTTCCCTTTTAATTCCAACGGTTTCAATTCACTCTCGTCTCGTACACTATTTATGTTAGTTTTTTTATACCTCTCTCTACATGATCCAATCATAACTTTCTCAATTTTTTTACTACACCTTTATTCAAACATGTATTTTATCACTCTTCAATAACTTTGTTTCGACTGCTCCTACGTAATAGTGCATGTGCAAAAGCACAACATCACAGGAGAACGATGTAAAGGTCCTACTGATTATAACTTTGACATATCGCAACATAAATATTTGAAATTTTGAAATGTTATACTTAGACATCATTGAAAAAAGACTGCATACTTAATTTTTAAACTTTTTGCCAAACTTCAGGAAATAGCTTCATTTGCATTTCTTTATCATGTTTTCCATAAAAATTGCAACACGTAAAGTGGTGTAAGTGGCCAGTTATAACAATTTATAGGGTATATTTTTTGAACATTAAAAAATAATAATTTCAAAAATTACTTTTAAAATAAATGCATTTTTGTGTATATTGATAGATTTTTGAAACTTGTTGACAAATATGACAAATGTGCTTAACTTTTATCAAATGAAAAATTAAAGTGGAACTCATCGCAGTTATACCCCCTCAGGCTGAGAACGTCAACTTCCTAAAATGACAAGTTCCGAAAACTACAACTTCCTAAAACGTCTATTCCAAAATAGTCAATTTCCGAAAATGACGAATTCCGAAAATATCAAATTCCGAAAATGTGAAATTCCGAAAATGACAAATTCCGTAAATGACAACTTACTAATAAGAGGGGGTAGGTACTTATTATAGGATGTGAATTTCGACCCTCAGTTGTTAAATGTCAAATTTATACGTATTAGATCGTAGCGTATGGTCATAAGTGTTCCGTAGTAGCAAGTAATATTTGACTGGATGTTTGTGTACCAGTGTCGCACGTCCTCGCTGTAATGGCGCCGCGCATACTAGTGTGACGATCACTTGCACTCACGTGCCGCGATGTTCGCAATTACCTACATACTGGTGCAACTAGCTGTAAGCTACAGCTAAAGCTAAGGCTCAGTGTTGATAGTTGCTTAGCTAAAAATAATGTCACTTGCATCAATTTACGAATTTTTTACGAATTGTATCCTCGAAACTCGTTCTCCGAAAAAAATCGTTTTCGTCATTTTGCTGCTTGCATTCGTATACGTTGGACATATCGGTTTGTTCTCTCAACCCTAGTTCGTGATGGTGATCGACCATCACAACGCTCCCATTTAGAAAAATTTTGCATACCTTTCTCAATTTAACTAAATCTTCATTAATTCCGCACTTTTCCCTTTGAATTTTAAAGACACGCTCTTGACGATGTAGCAGAAATCTCTCTTATGATACTTAAAATAACCTCATTTGATTCTCTCAACCCTAGTCCGTGATGGTGATCGTCCATCACAACGGCCCCATTCATAAAGGAAGCGCCATCTGCGCGACTCGTGTCGCCGATTGATCACTACACCATCTATTTTGAGAGAGTTATTCTGCGCGATTTGTAAGTCTGTTGTAGCTATGAAAATTTTAGAACGTCACATTTAAGTAATGGTTGCGCTAAGTGATAATAATGAAGCTCAGACTAATCATCTAGCCTAAGTTAAGCTTCTTTTATAACTTATTTTTAATGAACACATAACGATTAGCACAATTATCGTACATAGGAAACAATAAGACACAAGACAGTTTAAAGATGCAGGTATTTCGAAATTCACCCGACCGGGAATCCTCAGAGATGGCGACGACGCCAGAACCGGCGTGCTTACGACTCGACCACGGAGGCTGTTAGAAATGAGGTCATTGGTACAGTGGTACGAAACTAGTAAAGATATAAAATGTTTGCATACCAAAAATTAATAAACATTAATAATATAATAAATTAAAAAAGTGATCTATGCTCACACCAATTATCTTGACAAGTTAAGTTTCACACTTATTTAAAAGGGTTACCAGATAACGGATAAACATACACAAGTATAGAAAGCACCCAGACCCTAAAACAATTTAGAATTATCTAAACTGACCCGACCGGGAATTGAACCCGGGAACTCAGAGATATCACGACGCTAGAATCGGTGTGCTAACCACGCGTTGTGATAAATACATAAGTACATACATCACGCCGTTTCCCAGAGAGGTACAGCAGGGACTACCGCTTTCCATTTGCTACGACTCTGCATTATCTAGTCCGTGTTTTGCTTTATTTACTCTCATAACATTTTCTCTATATAAAAAAAATTGTTAACACTTAAAATATAGTTTTGAATGTTTTTTGTTTCTAATCGTTTTTCATGAAAATATATGAACTTAAAAAAAATGTCCGGGAAATTCTCGGCTCGGCATCTCCCCCACTTATTAAGAAAACTTCTTATAGTTGTCAACATTAATGTAGAATAAGTTTTCGATTTGTTTTATTATACTACATTATATGTATATCATCAGTTTTTAATTGAATATTAGTTTTAGATTAGATAAACTTCAACAGGGACGCTTATTAGTAATCGTGCTATGTACACATGTTTTCTTAGAGCATTAAACCAACTTAATGCTCTAAGCATGTTTTAGAAAGGAATTTAGCTCTTATACAATTTGTGATGCTTTTTTATTATTTTTTAATTTATACCTGTTTTGTGTACCTAATAAATAAATAAATAAATTCTACTTCTGGTTAGTTGCGAATGTTTTAAGTTGCGAATCTGGTGAATTAAGAATCTGGTAAACTGCTTCTAAATTATCAATTTGCATGAATCGCAACATTTATATCACATCTCTGTTGCTGCAGTATCCTTTTCCTAAAAAATGAAACAATAAAGTATTAAAAGTAATCAATGTTTATTTTTCAGGTCTTTTTTACAGATTATCTAGACCAAAATTATTATTTTTTAAATTTCGTTAATTACAAACATAGAAAAGACATCAATCAATTGAGCCGACCGGGAATTGAACCCGGTCGGGTCAGTTTAGAGAACGGAAACTCAGAGATGGCGCGACGCCAGAACCGGCGTGCACTCGTGCACGGAGGTCGTCAAACATAAATATATTATAATACATATTTTAATGAACATTTCTTATTACGTCCCAATATAACATTATACAAATGACAAAGAGATTCTAATACCTACACATTACGCTGTTATTGAAGCTGTATTCAATTCCAAGTATAATAATTCAATTTGTATAATATGAAAATATTTATGTGTCTTGTGGTGTGATATATCGGCCACTAACCTTCGCGTATTTTCCTGTTATACAAAACAATAAAAACAATTTATGTATTTTTATTAGCACTTCCCATCTAACTGTGAAATTGGGTTGCGATCTTGTAAGTTATGCAACTATCGCAATGACAATTATCAGATTGTTCAATTGTTCGAAAAGTTCGTTTAGCATCTCAAATTGTAATATAAACATACATACATACATATATACATACATACATATAATCACGTCTATTATCCCCGAACGGTTAGTCAGAGACTATAGGCAATGAAGACAGCAAAAGCAGTCCTCTACCATAGTCTACTTTTCAACAAATGGCGACTGCACATTTGCTTAGCGTGACAGGTCGTGAGCCCATCGCCGCTCTATGCTGTTGGAAGTATGTGCAGTCTTTAGTCCGTTAGTCGCCTTTTACGACAACTAACGGAAGAGAGGGTAGTATTCCTTCACCGCTACGCTACACGCTATGACTATTGAGACGTTACGGTACGACTTGACTATTGTGTGTGTACGAAATAAATAAATATAGGATTCCACTTTTGTCAGAAAAATACAGCCAACATTTTTTCTGACGAAAGCGGAATCCGACCAAGAGGTCGTTTTCGTCAGAAAAAAAATAGCCTTTGATTTAGTCTGATGAAAAAGGAATCTGACGAATGTGTCCTAGTTCAAACCTATTAACCAGCTGGCTCAGCGTGGTGACTTATGGCTTAATTCACCCACGTGTTCATATAAGAAAAACCAGGCCAAGTAGTGGGAAGTTCTTGCAAACAAATTCTTATATAAACTAATTAAAGATTTATAAATAGAGACCGCAGACTTTTTTTTACTAAGGCATACGACCCGCCTGATTGTAAGCGGTCACCGTACTCTAATGGACGTTTGAAATACCACAGAGGTATCACACACACTAAGATCTAGATTTACATAGATAGATAGGTAGATTAATTCTTTATTGCACAAAAATGTGAAAAAACTTTACAAAACAAAACTTTAATCAAGTATGAGTAAAGGCAGCGCTGAAAGCGATCTCTTCCAGACAACCTTTGTTTTTTGGACCCAAGAATGAGAAAAAGGAAGTGCGAAAGTACAGTTAAATAGAATTACATGATAGAATGAATAAAAACATTTTTTTTTAAATTAGCCGTACATATTATAATATGATAGATATAAATAACATACATACATATATACATATATATTAAATAAACTATTACATGCTACTAGAGATTTAGTGGAACGACAAGGTATAGAAGCATGAGAATTAAATGATCAGGGTCGGCAGCGCACGCTTTATTCGTACATGGACTAAGATGGCTATTTTCCATCAGGCCAACAAAAGAAAGATACAATCCACTTATAGCTCTAAAAAAATGTAAAAAAAAAATGTTTTTAATACATTGAAACACATCACAAACGCGTCCTCCAACATAAAGAAACAGTCATTGTTATTTCAACTAATTAAAAGTTATCGGTCCCAAATCTAGGGTGGAGTCATTTAAGCCGACACCCCGGACAAGGCGTTTGGGATAAATTAAAAACGCCGATGAAGTAAATTGCAATGTCAATCAGACGGTAGCAACGTCACTGTGCCGGATAATCAATCTTCATGAGCCGAAGAAGTGCTCGAGGCCAGGGGATGTGCTTCAATTTATAGTTAATAGAGATATAGGAAGCGCAATTGAGAGAGAGTTTAGTTACAAGTAAGTAAGATAGATAGATATACACTTTAGAATAGATACTAGCGCTGAAGATGTACTTATAGATTTAAACCTTTGCAACATTAGACTAATAATAAGAATAACAACGGGCAAACAAAGAGAAGTGTAGGAACCCGCGTAAAAGAACATATAGCCGACGTCAAGCATAGGCGCGAAAATAAGTCTGCAGTGTGTGAACATGCTCTCGAGGGACCCAACCATTACATCAGACAAACCTCAAATACTCGCCAAGGAACAACGATTCATCCCTAGGATGATACGCGAGGCTATTGAAATTAAAAAACATCGTAATTTCAATAGAGAGGATGGTTGGAATTTACCACCTGCCTGGGACCCCATCATACAGGTCATCAAATCCCAGCCCCAACAGCAACACATTGCCAGACCTAAAAATATTGTTAGCTCGTATTGTGTAAACTTGAACGCACCCGGTAAAATATAAAAATTATTGACGGTAGGCAAATAACTTCTGACAATGAGACGACCAACACCTCAGTCTCCCTGTGACCACGGACCCTGTAAAGGGTTCGAAACGTCAGGATAATATAAAAACTATGTAAATAGTAAATTAAACGCGAGTTAATCCGTAAAAAGTGTTTCATTTCAAGAATAACAACTTTCTAATTATAATTTAGCGCTCACACCAATTAAAGAGAAAGTTAAGCTTCTTTTGAAACTTACCTGAATTAACCGTGTCGCGAAGCGGTGAAAGAATACGAAAGATAAAGAGTACCACCCCACTCTTTCCTTGGGTGTTGTAAAAGGCGACTAACGGACTAAAGACTGCACATACATCTAATAGCATGCATAGAGCGGCGATGGTCTCACCACCTGTCACGCTGAGCACATGTGCAGTCACTATTTGGTGAAAAGTGTACTATGGCAGAGGACTGCTTTTGCGGTCCTAATTATTAGTCAGACTAACCCTTCGAGCATAATAGTCGTGATTATAAATATAATTAATTATTAACTAGATAACGGATGTCCGTACATACAATAATGTACATACAATAATTACTTACATACTTATAAATAGAAACCAACAAATCAAAAAAGAACACAGTTTTTCCTAAAATGACGCAACTAGGAATTGAACCCGGCCACAGAGATGGCAACGCCAAATCCAGCGTGCTTACCACTTGAATACAGAAATCGTCAAAATATAATCGTGTCAAAAGTAAAACATGGTCAACTTGAAACAGTCGTGCTTTAACCGCCTCTGTGGTCTAGTGGCTAAGCTACCGGTTTCAGACCCAGAGGTCCCGGGTTCGATTCCCAGCGGGTGGTACATCTTTGTATGCTCGGTTTGGTTGGTGGTAGGGCTGTTAAGTCCGCCTGGCTAGCTACCACCATCTTATCTAAATCTGTCGCCATAACAACGAAGTTTATAGCATTGTTGTGTTCCGGCAGTTTGAGATAAGATAGCCAGTTCCTCAGTGGTTGAAGATTCCGGGTGCAGCGCGCTTCCACCTTCGGCCTTATCGTCACTTACTATCAGGTGAAATGAAAGCCAAGCGCTTGCCCGTTGCCCATAAAATAAAATAAAAAAGTACATGACGAGACTTCTGGAAATTTTCTGCTCAGTAGTCTCTGCTTATCAATGGAACCAACCTATGGGAAGAATTTTATTTCCAACTGCACAATGTTTGTGTAAACTTTAGATAACAAAAATAATCTTAAGTTAACCCTCTTTACGACATTGCTTAGCCCTTAGTCTATGTAGCCTTTAAGAAAAATAAATTGCTTCCGACGTCACACGGTTAGGGAGATAAAGTTACAATATGAGTGTAAGCTTAGAACGCGAACGGCGCGTCACGTCTGTCCATAAACACGTACATTAATAAAGAGGCATTACCAGATCCAAATAAAGGAGAATCGACCTTATTTACATTAGTAGAATTTGTCAAAGGGTGTTAAGGGGTTTATCTTCCTGGAATCGTGAGTTGTTTTAGTGCTGCTGCTTTTATTTCCTCTTTTAAAGATACCCACACAATTTTAAATAAGTTTATACTTTTTTATTTCATATTGAAATTATTTAATAAACATATTTTGTTCACAACTATTCTAATATACATCATCATCATCAGCCTATGAACATCCCACTGCTGTGTATTACAAAATTAGTTTCCTTTAAGAAAATCAGCCTCTTTTCGGGCCACTTCGCTCTTCTATACATAAAGAAAAAACATGGAAAGATCGGGTTATCTTATTTTTATCCCATCACGCTGGCAACGCCGGCTATTATACTATATTATAACGACTGCTATCTTACGAAAAAAACCAGGACCAAAGACTGATCGTCCTTTCTTTAGCACGGTGGTATTCTATATAAGGTGAACCGAGGCAAGTGTGACGAAAAATTTATTGACGCCGTAGTTTTCATGAAAGAAACCCTACTTTTTGTTGGTAAAACACCAGTAGGTTTATTTGTAAACCTGTATTAGGTAACGGTAGTTTGATTGATCGTGCTAATTAATGCCTTTATCATTATCATAAGTAAAAAAATCAATTTTACCTCATGAAGATAGCTAGCTGTCACACTTGCCCCTATCTGGGGTAAGTGTAACATTCTCGAATATCGTCGCAGTTAACTGTTGTTATTTGCAGTTCCTACCAAAATATAACAAGATGTGTGTAAGTATCATTGTAATTCATGCTCTACTTAAACGCATTATGGTTGGTTCTCACGTGAAGATAATTTTTTAGTTTAATGGGGCAAGTGTGACATTATTATTATAAAATAGTGATGTCATTAATTTTATCGATTGTCACACTTAACCCATGTCATTATTTTATCGACAGTCTAAGTACTAAATAAAAAAATAAAACATAGTAAATTAAAAATAGGTACGTTTATTAGAAAAATAAATTATGTACTTATAAGATTGTTTACTTATGTAATATTGCCCAACTAAAGCTCTCACTTCACGTTGAGACAAACCAAAACCACTTCGTTACATAGCATTGAAGCTATATTTTTTTCTAAATCTGGTTTAAACGCTGTAGGTCTTTCATGAGTTTTCGATTTCACACCTCGATCACCTTTTTTATATGCAATTATTGTTGATCTAGGAAAACCAAAGACTAGTGCAGCCTGTGTCGGCGTCATGTTCTCTTCCTGTACAACTTTCTTTTGTATCGCCTAACCATCTACAACAAACAATACAAAATAAACGTTAGTGTCCCATCACTATATATGTTGCTCTCTTATAAGATGGCTGGGGTTACTGTGACGCGTCACACTTGCCCCACCTAAGTTTTATCTGGGGAAAGTGTGACGATACGCACATCTCCGTAAATAATGAACTTAACGGCACTGAAATATGTATATCACACTGTAAGTTCCAATACTATTAAGCATAACTCACCTGGATTCCTGTTGATTCAGCTCGCCAAACTCACAGAATTACAAAAAACACGGACCTCAAAAATATGCGGTTAATTTTTTTACGGAGGCCATTTTGAAAATAGCTTCGGTCGGTAAAACAGTCAAGGCTATGCGCGCCGGTGACAAACAAAACAATAGTCTAATAGTTCGTGCAACGTTTGATAGATGGTGGATTAAGGTATAATTAGGTTATGCGGTGTTATTCGCAAGAGTCACACTTACCCCCGTGTCACACTTGCCTCGGGTCACCTTATTCTGTACACCCATCCCGTTAACAGCATTGTAAAGTATCTTATCTTGCAAGAATGCAAACCAGAAAGCAACAGCTGACGCCATTCGAAAGCACACAAGGTTTAACTCTACACTATAAGGTTTAAGCCATTAGAATTTTACATCAAAAAGACTTCGTATAGAGTTAGTCTTGAGTAGGTACGACAATTTTTTAAATATACAACATCACCCTTCACATACATCACACACCTTTCCATTTGTTGACACATTTATTTTTAATTTTTTTTTGTGACCTTTGTTAATAGAGAAACCCTTTAGAAACTACAACAATAAAAAAGTTAAATACCAATCATCTTAAACAAACCGTGTTGCGGCAAAGTTACTGTTTTTAAAATCCTTGGAAAGGCCCACAAAATACCCTAAAAAAAGGAAGATAACCCACTGCTACGTACTCAAACACTTAATAATGTTACTTTAGACTGTTATAGATCAAAGTGCTGGAGCGTTTTAATTAAGCTCCACTGAATCCGACGCACAGAAGCGTAAAGTTTCCCATTAAAACTTTTTTGTATAAACTTAAATATCAAAAAGTAATTTGTTGCAATAAGCGCTCGTTTTACTGTTAAGTAATTAAATGTTTCAGACATGTTGTAATTTCAGCAACTCCGCTGCATCGGAATTTCTTTTTGAAACTAAAGTGGTGTAGCGAGTGATCCTGTTTTCGCAATGCGTTTTATAACTGAGCCTTTATCATACTTAATATTTAATGAAGCTCGATGGTGCAACTGGCGCGTTTGGATTGTAATCTTGAATATTAAGCTAGATAAACGAGATCTTCATAAAATCTCTGCCGCATAAACGTAAAAAAATAAAAAATAAATCAGAGAATGATGTGTTTTTTTTAAATCAAAATTAAATCTACCTAAACCACCTACATAACCA
This sequence comes from Scoparia ambigualis, assembly GCA_963921215.1. Classification (NCBI taxonomy): domain Eukaryota; kingdom Metazoa; phylum Arthropoda; class Insecta; order Lepidoptera; family Crambidae; genus Scoparia; species Scoparia ambigualis. The sequence goes on along the minus strand of OY992511.1, from coordinate 6,636,096 downwards.
AGAAATTGATGCTTACACACTGGTAATAAGTTTGAAAACAACGTGCTCTGTCTGGTGAAAGGTTAAAAACACCTGTCACTTATAAAATAACTAGCATAACATCAACTATGTCAGCATAATAATTATAGACTTGAATTAAGTCTTCATAAGAACGTTATAATTAATATGTCAAACTATACCTACATTCTTATTTTTTTTTATATGCTTGAGTCAAAGATAAGGAAACGTTGAAAAAAATACTACTTTAGGTGGGAATCGAACCCACATCCTACAAACAAATGATTGTGCCATTTTCTTTACGTTTCGCTATCTATGAGTTTTTTAAGCGTTATACAAAATAAAATAATCGTTTAAATAAAAATAAGCAAAAAATAAATATTCTAGTGCTTGGGTCGTTTTTTCTGAGAAATCTGGTTGCTGGCGGATCACTATAAATCGCTGTAGAAATCTTGGTTTGATAGAAATGAATGTTTTGATATATTTTAGCGTTTTATTACCGCTTAAATATACTTGGGTAAAATTTTTAACACTAAAAAAAGACGACAACCTCAGGCGGGAATCGAACCACGCACCTTCCGCATTCCGGGCGGCTGCCTTAACCACTTGGCTACAGAGGTCTGGTTTTCACCCGTCGAAATTTGTCAGTGCTTGATGCTTATGTTTTTAGTCAACATTGCTTCATCAAATCTTAGACGTTTTCACTTCTGAGATCCGAAAGAAATATTTTTACAAATATTTGAACATTCGGTTAAGATGAAGCTGCGTTTATAGTGAATGTTTTTATATATTTTGATAGACATTTATTAAAAACACCTCTATTGTTTGTTGGTAATCGATATGTCGCAGGCAAATTGTATTATTCGGCATTTTGCAAACAACGCCGTCCGTTTGCAAACGCCCGCTGCTTTATAAAATGCCGAAGGCAAATTAGTGAACGTATTCATGTGGCCAACAGTAATATATTAGAGTAGCCATGGTTTACAAATGTAGTAACCTAACTACCTAAACTACCTAAACGGACCTAACCATGATTACCTGTAGGCTGCCGTCAAACTAGATAATATAATAAACTACATAATATAATTTCCATTGTTAGTAGCGTAGATCTATGCTCCTGTCATATAAAATAGCTGTCAACATTATGACATCATCCGGTATTTTATTCACATGAAAATTAACATTCTACAAAATCAAAACAAATGTTAAGGTTTGGTTAGGTTATGTTAGAACAGTGATCAATGAAGCCAGAAGTTAGTCGTTTTTTTAAGATCCTCTTTCCGACACTCCGATTGTCTTCCCCTGCTTAGAGGGTCTATATTGTACATAATTTCCGTTCTGTTTACAAACAAATAATTTATTCCAGCAATATTTATTGTATATTATTTTGCATATCAATAATACTCCGCAGGAGTCCGACGACCGCCAGTTTTCATGGACACTTTGGCATTTTTTACGTGTCGATGATAACCTCAAAAACTTTTTCTTGTCAACAATCATTTTCAATTCCCGCCGGGATTAGGAAATTTTATTTGATTCTCTATAGTAAAAGGTATTTAGTTGTCACTCGTTTCTTGCATTATACCACACCGCTTCCACTTTTACTTTCATAGACACTTGCATTGCACGACACCATTTTTATTGTTTTGATTAGCAGCGCCCTAAGTGGTAGAAAATGTAAGTAGGTAGTTATTATGATTTGGCGCGGCATTTATAAAGGGCGTTCAAATTGTCTTTTAGGTTTCGTGGATTTTGTTCAGTTCAGTTCACAATTTGCCTTCGGCATTTTACAAAATAGCGAGCTTTTGCAAACAGACGACGCCCTTTGTAAAATGCTGAATTATACAATCTTGTGACAGATATACTAGAATGTTTTTATGGCTTATCTAATAGTTATGTAACGATTTCCAACTATGTCTATTAATTTCGTACTAAATAATGCGGCAGCGGCAAGCGCGCGGCGCGTCGCAGCGTCGAGAACGGGCCAGTTCTACCGCTTAGCCACCGCTCCTCATCATCCAGTTTTCAGTCTTAAGTCGTCAATACGAGACACTTATTTATACCAAAAAGTCGAATGCGTAAGTAATCGTTAATTATAATTGACGTATTTAAGTGCGACAGTGAGATACCTTGGTAATATGACACAGGTGTATGTTGTAGTGGGATTATGTGAAATCATTACTTTGTCAGCCCATTAGTGACTAAATACTGTAGCAGCGTATATGGGGTAAACACGAAAATTATTTTCATTAATTACATCAACAATCGCTTATAATGTGCGACGGGAAAATCGATAGCCATTAGTCAGAAGTTGTGAAGTAGACATTTGCTTTGTACATTATGGTAAACATTTCTGTTACATTTCAATAACTACACACACACTGTTTAAATAACAGATAGGGTTGTCTTCATCACTTCATTAATATTCCACTAACCATACTGCATTTCCGACAGAAGCTAAAATGTATAGAGATTGCCACCCACAAAGCTATGCGTTAAAAACTGTTGTCGTTCCAAAAGAGGTTCAAATATTTCTATGGATCATCAATCCGCGAAGCATAGCACTGCAAAAGTTGCTTAATGTGCACAATTGTATACTGGTGAGATAAATTGTTAATAAATTTTATAATGCTAGGCTTATAAAGATTTTTAAATGTACCAATATTATTATAGATAGTTAGAGTGCCCTTAAATTAAATTACAGTTGTAAATATGATACAACATAAATTTCAAAAAACTTGCGATAAAACCCAGAGACTCCTAGTACAACATATTTTAAAATAAACACTTTTTACGAATGACCTCGCGTTTATCTCTCCCTCCTACCCAAGTCCCACGAACCATGCAAAGAGTTCAAAACGTCAGGACCTAAAATAAAACTACTTATAGAGGTAATTAATAACCATGTCGCGTAGCGGTGAAAGAATACTAGGCGTAGGCGACTAACGGACTAAAACTGCACATACATCCAACAGCATAGAGCGGCCATGGCCTCACCAAACGCTACGCTACGCTGAGCACGTGTGCTGTCTATTTTGTGCTATTTTGTGAGAAGTGGACTATGGTAGAGGACTGCCTTTGCTGTCCTCATTGTATAGTCTATGGCAAACCCTTCGGGGATAATAGTCGTGATTTATGTATGTTTTATGTCGTCAGTAAAAAGTGTTTCATGTTCAAGTGCTTCTATGAGAAGTGTTCACCTGCACAGCTTAGAAACAATAGGCTTTACCTGCAAACTATGTTTCTTTCTAATCCATTCTGCCATATAAGCGGGATCAAAAAACAAACATACAAACATCCATACTGCACATACAGATTAATAATGACAAAACAGCAAAAGGTTTCACTTAAAAACTTTCGCACTAAATAAATACTAAGATCGTTAAAACCATTATCAGCTGCATTTACACCGGAAACATCCTAACCGTGTTTAAAAGTACAACCTAAAAGTCTACTAGCACGTCACAAAGGGCTGGGAATTGAGGGAATTATTGTTTTTATCAGGTCGCGTGACACGGCACAGTAAAATAACGTAGTTATTAAAGCCGACAGCGCTCGGTTCAGTTAAAAGTTTACCTTTAAAATCAACACAACCATTCATAATATCACGTAGCCCGCTACAAACTTGTTAGAAGTAGTTTGAACACGATCCGCTTTTAACTACAAGTAACGGAAGGATCGATCAACCTTACTTAACTACACTGGCCTGCAAAAATCAGTATCACCCTTTTAAAATTTCATTTTTTTCTAAACTATAGAAGTTTGAGATATAAAAAAAACGTTTTATAGCAATTTTATCAGCTTTCTTTGAAACTATAGTAAGTTATACAATAGTAACATTTTTAAGTCTTGTATGTCTTGTTTATCTTGTGTACTTTAATAGTACATTATGATATTAGTGCGGTAAGATGAAAATTACAGCCGAGGCGATATTGCTAGCCCGAGCCATAGGCGAGGGCTACAAGATAGCAGAGGCTGTAATTATCAAAGCGCACGTATGCCATACGACGTTTTATAACATATTTGTGAGGAAAAAAAAATCCGATTATGACTGCGTTTTTTTGTTGTTTATAATATATATATATATATATTTCTTTGTCCAACGGCATAGAGCGTAGATGGGCTCATCAAAATAATACCACCAACCCCTCTCTTTCTTTGGTGTCGTAAAAGGCGACTAACGGACTAAAGACTGCACATACATTCAACAGCATAGAGCGGCGATGGGCTCATCAAAATAATACTACCAACCCCTGTCTTTCCTTGGGTGTCGTAAAAGGCGACTAACGGACTAAAGACTACACATACATCCAACAGCATAGAGCGGCGATGGGCTCATCAAAATAATACTACAAACCCCTCTCTTCCCTTCGGTGTCGTAAAAGGCGACTAACGGACTAAAGACTGCACATACATCCAACAGCATAGAGCGGCGATGGGCTCATCAAAATAATACTACCAACCCCTCTCTTCCCTTGGTTGTCGTAAAAGGAGACTAACGGACTAAAGACTGCACATACATCCAACAGCATAGAGCGGCGATGGGCTCATCAAAATAATACTACCAACCCCTCTCTTCCCGTGGGTGTCGTAAAAGCTACTAACGGGCTAAAGGCCTATGTTGTCCATAGATTCAAATGATTACTAATTTTTAAATTACATTACCGCACTAGTGCGAAACTTATTACATTACGATACTGAAATCGGTGTAATAAGAGCTTCTTTACGAGCAAATGTGTTATAATAGTACATTATGATATAAGTGCGGTAAGATGAAAATTACAGCCGAGGCGATATTGCTGGCCGGAGCCGTAGGCGAGGGCTACAAGAAAGCAGAGGCTGTAATTATCAAAGCGCACGTATGCCATACGACGTTTTATAACATATTTGTGAGGAAAAAAAGTCCGAAAAGGCGACTAACGGACTAAAGATTGCACATACATCCAACAGCATAGAGCGGCGATGGGCTCATCAAAATAACACTACCAACCCCTTTCTTCCCTTGGTTGTCGTAAAAGGCGACTAACGGACTAAATACTGCATATACATCCAACAGCATAGAGCGGCGATGGGCTCATCAAAATAATACCACAAACCCCTCTCTTCCCTTCGGTGTCGTAAAAGGCGACTAACGGACTAAAGACTGCACATACATCCAACAGCATAGAGCGGCGATGGGCTCATCAAAATAATACTACCAACCCCTCTCTTCCCTTGGGTGTCGTAAAAGGAGACTAACGGACTAAAGACTGCACATACATCCAACAGCATAGAGCGGCGATGGGCTCATCAAAATAATACTACCAACCCCTCTCTTCCCTTGGGTGTCGTAAAAGGAGACTAACGGACTAAAGACTGCACATACATCCAACAGCATAGAGTGGCGATGGGCTCATCAAAATAATACTACCAACCCCTCTCTTCCCTTGGTTTTAACGGGCTAAAGGCCTATGTTGTCCATAGATTCAAATGATAACTAATTTTCAAATTACATTACCGCACTAGTGCGAAACTTATTACATTACGATACTGAAATCGGTGTAATAAGAGCTTCTTTACGAGCAAATGTGTTATAATAGTAGATTGTTATACAAGGGGCTAAAATGACCCATTATATACGAGGTAGTTTTACTCCCGAGCTTTAGCGAGGGAGTAAATAGAAACCGAGTTTTAATGGGTTTTTAGCGCCGAGTGTTACACTCTGCTTTTCACTACGCATGCGAGAAAATAAAACAATCCAATACAAAATGAATTGGTTTATTTTATCTAAAATTAACCCATTAGTTGCTTTAACGACACCCAAGGGAAGAGAATGGTTGGTAGTATTATTTTGATGAGCCCATCGCCGCTCTATGCTGTTGGATAGTAGATATGTGCAGCCTTTCATCTCTTCCCTTGGGTGTCGTCAAAGGCGACTAACGGACTAAAGACTGCACATACATCCAACAGCATAGAGCGGCGATGGGCTCATCAAAATATTATTACCAACCCTTCACTTTTCTTCGATTTGGTAAAAGAGGACTAAAGGACTAAAGACTGCTCATACATCCAACAGCATAGAGCGGCAATGGGCTTATCAAAATAATATTACCAACCTTTCACTTTTCTTCGATTTGGTAAAAGGGGACTAACGGACTAAAGACTGCACATACATCCAACAGCATAGAGCGGCGATGGGCCCATCAAAATAATATTACCAACCCTTCACTTTTCTTCGATTTGGTAAAAGGGGACTAATGGACTAAAGACTGCTCATACATCCAACAGCATAGAGCGGCGATGGGCTCATCAAAATAATACTACCAACCCCTCCCTTCCCTTGGGTCTCATAAAAGGCGACTAATAGACTAAAGACCGCACATACATACAACAGCATAGAGCGGCGATGGGCTCATCAAAATAATACTACCAACCGTGTCGTAAAAGCGACTAACGGGCTAAAGGCTCACCACCTAAGCACATGTGCAGACTGTGCAGTTTTTTATTGCAGAAGCGTGGTCTGTGTTATCTTAAAAAAGTTGTTGATCTAAGTAAACAGTAATAAGTCGAGTCTTATTATTCTACATAAGACTAAATACTTTTTCGTTTTTGTAGGCGCATTGTCATGCGACAGACAAAAATTTAAAAAAAAAATTCTTTTTCCCCTAGGGCGAGAAAAGCTATTTTAGCCCCGCTCTAGAACGCTACAATGACGGTCTTTTTGAGCAAGAGGAGTGAAAAAGTTATTACAATTTTAAAAGTGTGATACTTATTTTTGCAGGCCAGTGTAGTTTAAATGGTAAGGACAGAAGAACTAGCATTAGCCGTGTCGCGATGCGGTGTAAGAATACTACCACCCCCTCTCTTCCCTTAAGTGTCGTATAAGGCGACTAATCGACTAAAAACTGCACATGCAGCAGCATAGAGCGCAGATGGGCTCACCACCTGTCACGCTGAGCACATTGCAGTCGCTATTTGGTGAAATGTGGATTATGGCAAAGGACGGCTTTTGCGGTCCTCATTGCCTAGTCTCTGACTAACCCTTCGGGGATAAATAGTCGTGATTGTTATGTATTTATGTATGTGGGTGATGCGTTCTTCGTGTCAGAGCCGTGGCTTTTATTTTTTCTTATGACTGGTGAAAACAAAAGTTACATGGCAAAAGAAGGTTTAAAAACGAGTCCGTCTATCAATAAGGCACGGTAATTATGCTCAGAAATTAATTTTCATAGAATATGTGGCCAAATCCACAGCCGATAAAACAGTTCCCTGGCTTAAATCTACGAATTTTACAGCTATGGATCTGACGCCAATTTAAAAAGGAAGCTATTTATATATAACTATAAATAAAATCGTATTCATTTTGATTTCAATACCTACTCAGTGATGAATGCAACCAAGTTCTCGGTATAGTTAAGTGTATCTATTCTTAATTTAGTAGCAAAACAAGACACGTGCTCTACTCATCTACCGAACTAAAGTTTTATGAATTTGAAAGAACTTAAAAATAAAGCATTTGCGCAAAAGCTAGCGCCACGTCCTTCCTGACGAAGTGCTGCAGCACAACTGGCGATGGTTTAGACCAATCACGAGACTCTTACCACGTATTCAATGAAGTAGATAAACATAATTTCGGCGCGCGATTCAATCTTTGCCCACCGCATGACATTTTGTTGAACGACTACAGACACAATGGTTTTGATTATAATAAAACAATGAATAGGTACATGATTTGATAGAGGCACCCTTTTCATATTCAGTAAAGTATTAATTAACGCAGTCTCATAAATGTAAAAAATATAATACACAATATCACACCGAGCGCCGCGCGTGTGACATGTAAAAAGCTTGTCAAATCACCCCACGTTTCGGTTTCAAATGAAAGTTTATGCAATTCATTCTGTAAAATATTGGTTTCAGATGATATGATTCAATACTACATAAGTTAAGTAAACTTCTAAGTGCTAATTTGATTCAGTGTGTTGTATGTTATAATTTATATTATGCTGTGACCCTCAAAATCAAGTGTCCCAGGATGACCCCTGTACTATTATGGAACAATACAATATTAGTAGGTATGTAGTGCGACGACCTAAGTGGTCGAGTAGTTAGCACGCCTAAGGGCCTACTCTCTTTCTCCGAACTCCTTTCCGCCGATTTTTGTTTTCTATTTACAGCGGTTTCCATTCCTTCCGAAATTTCGTTCATACAAAATAGGTTTGGCATTTAGATTATTTTTTTAGAAAATTTATTGAAATTCCAAAAAGTCAGCCGAAATTTCGTTTCGGAGAATGAGGGGCCCATAGTTCTGGCTTTGCGCACTAAACATACCAACCTGAATTAGGTCAGAGCAGTGTGTTATGACCCAATATTCCCATGTACTGTTGTTCATGTGGGAAGGTCTTAGCTTAGCAATAGGACGTTTGAAGGCTGATTATGATGACTTATCAGGTTGAGAAGATAATTTGTAAGTCTATAAATATACTAAGGAAAGTGTATAAATTACTGTACTATATAGTAGGAAAAAGAATAAAAAAGATGCCACGCAATCTGTTCACGTAACCTTTATATCCAGCTAAAAAGAGAATACACACCGAAAATATTCCACCAAGAAAGTACATAACTCCTCAGTTTATCCCGGCTATCCTAGCATTTTATTTATGGCTCGCTTAGTGACGTCCGTTGAGGTCACAGAATTAATGTTGCTCTACTCTGAATAATTACACTTTTTTTTCTCCTTTTAAGGAGGTTTGTAAAAAAAGTACTACTCTCCGCCAGCCAGTAATAAAGTGTTACGTAGTGCTATAAACTTCTTTATTAAAACTTTGACAGCGCACCGAATAAAATGTTGCTAACGCTAAAAATTACAATTAAGCAATTTCGACGCGAAAAGTTTAGGAATTAAAATTTTAATGACGTTTACAAGGGTCGCGAGCTCGCAATCAGTCCGTGCCAATAATTCCGACTGATTTATCTCAAAAATGTTAGAACCTACATATTATAAGAGTACCTATTAAAGTATTACATTGTCGTACATTTATGTGCTTTGGGCTTATGTAAAGCAGTCATATTAAGTACCTAATCAGCCTATACACTGCAATGACCCATCATTGAACTCAATTTGCGGCAAGAAATAAAGCGGACATATCGGTTTAATCACCGGATCCTCCGTGTCATCGAAACACAATTATGCGGTTTTTTTTAAAACGGTGGCCTTACATTGATGCCTTGATAATGCGATAGCTTATTACTACAACTTTTTTGTTCAATCTATACATTGAACAGAGGGGTTACTCTTGAACGCAAACTCAATCTCAATACAATTCCAATGCGATTAATATGTATCGATATTGGGATAAGTAAAAATAATTCCGGAACGCCATCTCGATAATAATTTATTCAATCAATTTCCACGCAATTTAATTCCAATGTGGCGCTATTGTCGCTTACAAAAGAGCCATTTGACATTTTTTAGATTTGTGATTGGAAATTAATTAATGCAATTGTGTTTCAAGAGTAAGCCCAGATCAGAATCTGATCTGATGTTTTATACAGTGTCAGATGTTACATTACAGAAATATGTGATCAGTACATTTTTTTTTACAAAACAATGACAACACCACAACACCTAAGATTGCAATGGGAATGACCAACAAAAAGAAAACATTATCAAGACAGCAATGTAAAGTCATCATTATTAAAAAAAACAAAGAATAGGGTAACCCTATCACGACGCTGCTAGTCAAAAATGCGGTTGGAGATTACAAATGAAATAAAAAATATTGGAAACACCCAATTTTGAAAAGAATTAAGGAGGGAGAGACTCTTTAACGGTAACTTGAAGTATCAGGTTCGCAATTATGTTTCGATTTCTATTCGATTCTGTCATAATTACGAGAAGCCTATACAATAGCTTGTTAAAACTTGCTTTTAGTATTATGTTTCAATTGTGTCAATTAATTATTATCTTTATTAAAAAAATACAAAAAGTATCAATTATTTCTACGAACCCTTGTTTTAGGCCAAAACGAACTTGTTTGTCGCATCTGAATGGTTTCCAGTAAGTTAAATCAAGTTCCATTCATTCAGAGCGGAGTCGGTCCGACTTTAATTACATTCTCATTCAATATGGTCGGAAAATTATTCATAGCACTTCGTCGGAATTATTAAAATCCCTTGACCATGACGGGGGAACTTTAAATTTGTTAAAACTTGATTGGAATCTCTATGAAACCGATCGCCCTTCGTTTGACATATGAAATACTTTTTTAATGGCTTTGGGCGGTTTGTACGATCGGCTTCGGCAGTAGCTTAATCCTTTATTGGTTTAATTTGTTTACTCTCACACCAATTATCTAGACCAAGGTGACTATGCTTTTGAAACTTGTTAATATGGTAAGATAATGGTTAAATATACATACTTAAACATAGAAAAAACACCCACACCCGAAATCAATTTCGAAAAGCAGTTTTTCTCTAAATCGACCCAACCGGGAATTAACCCGGGATCTTAGATGGCGCGTCGCCAGACCCGGCGTAGTAACCACTCGACCATGGAGGTCGTAATTTTCGTCGTCGTCATGTCGTCATTCAGGTTTAATAGCATGTCATACAAATTACGGGTGTGGTATAACGGCTAACTAAAAGCTTAATACTACCAACCTCTCTCTTCCCTTGGGTGAGGCGACTACCGGACTAAAGTCTGCACATACATCCAAAAGCATAGAGCGGCAAAGAGCTCACCATCTATCACATGCTGAGCACATGTACAGTTGTAATTTGGTGAAACGTGGACTATGGCAGTGCACTGCTGCTGGGGTAATCTGTTAAATATGAAAAACACACAATAATAAACGAGTATTATGATGATGATGGTATTTTTCAGGTGAACCTCTTTGTTTTTATCCAAATAGCAAAGACACAAGTTTCGAAAAAGAAACAGAATATATCTTTTGAACATTTAATGCTACTCAGACTCGTCCCACATGATAAGATATCAGATTAGGTGGTGGCATATACATCACGCTGGCCCTATATAGGTAGGCCCAGCGTAGTATAAGTCAAGTTAAATTGCACTCAATAAATTATGTAGCAAAGAACAGTAATTAAACTACTTCATATTACAGCCTATACTTTTCCTACATATAGCCCAACCATCAAGTTGAAATAATCCAAAGATAGCCAAGCGTCTATCATCTCGAAATAACGAGAGCCAACAAACGTCCGCGCGGCTAAGCATTAGGGGATTTTCCTATTTTCGAAATCAATATTTGAGAGCAGCTACGAAAGAATCCCGCGGCATCAAAGGTTATGATAGAGCGACCGGTGGGTTTGATACTTGCGTTTTTTTATGATAGTGAGTCGACAAACGTGCAAACGACCTGCCTGATGAAAAGTAGCCACTGGTTGCCTTCGACACTAAGAGATATTTGCTGATGCTTTGGTTCCTAAGTGTTCATGCCCTGTAACTTTATTGGATCTGCCCTTTAAACTAGAACATAGCATTGTAAATCGTACATTTCTTTCTTAAGGTAAGTCTAAATCAAAATGATTTTATTCAGCTTTGGTTCCAAGAATGTCACTATATCAAGCTTATGATAGCACTGTGTAAAACCAGCAAGATTAGAGTTAAATTAAAAAAACATGTTTTTTACAGATAAAAGCATAATAAATTAACTATCAACAAATTTTAAATGAAAACGAAAAAAACAATTTCGAGTAAACATTCGGTTCGAGTAACAAAACCAAAATGGATCTACATTATTGTGCCTAATGCAAAGAATCCAGACATCGAAACATGAGACTCGGAATATTTTGAAAAATAGCAGCCTCCCAGTTGCTGCGCGTCAAACGTAAATAGAGCAAGCCGAGTATTGGAGCTCGAACCTTTATTAATGTCAGATCGGCAGACGGTACAAAGGAAACGAAAGCTGCGCTAGCGAAAATTAGTTAAAAAAGTGTCAAAAGCGGAATGCTTAATGAGAGGACCTCATTTCTGGGAGCGAGCCAGCGTGTATTAACTTTTATTTTTGAAGTGTCCATCTATTCGGAGCTTTGATTATATACATGTCTAGATAGAGCCTGGCCGTAAAAAAATGTAGAAAAATTTATAGGCCAAAATTGGCCTATCGCGCAATTCTGGCGGTCAGTGTCATTGTGCCGTCAAGCAGTGTTTACCTCCCGCGTTTCGGTGAAATTGTTCGCAAAATGACCGTTTGCTCAGTGAAATTCTGTCGAAACTACAAAAGAATTTTTTTTTCGAAAAGGAAAGTCACGTTTCTTCTGTAAGTATCGATAAATTTTAATGAAAATTTAAAGTTTAACAATAATAACGGCCATGTATGCGTAGTGTTGCTGGTATCAAAATGTAGAATTCCCATTATTGGTGGCAGAATATAAAAGGAGGTTTAAATATAATAAGTATGATAAAAAATACTCAGTCCTGTAAGTTAGTATTTATACGTGGTCTTGTTGTAAAGTAAAGTAAATACATTAAATATAATTATTATTGGAACGCTTTCAAAGTTTTTCTTTTTTTTTACTGATGTCTGATATATAAGAGCGTGAATAAATGTCACGGTTCCTATTCGATGCCGAATGTTTGTAAACATATTACTGTCATTTGTGCAAATGTCTACTTTCACTAGAATTTTTACTGTTTTTTGAAAGAAAGACACAATACTTAACTGTTTTCTTGTGAATGTCTCTAAGAAAAAGTAAGTTCCTCGAATTTGGCTTTCATACACCCGCACTTTCTCAACATCGTCATCATCATCAGCCTATAAACGTCCCACTGCTGGGCGCAGGCTTCCCACGTGGAGATAGCACGTAGGGATATTGGGCCATATCCCACCACGCTGGTCCAATGCGTGTTGGTGGGTTTTAACAACTTTCATCTTACGACAACAAACAGGACCAACGGCTTAACGTGCCTTTCGAAGCACGGAGGAGCTCGAGATGTTTTAAATTTGGTCACCCATCCAGTGACCCGGCATTGCGAAAGTTGCTTAGCGGGCAAGATCGCAAGCCGAACGTGCTAGCCGATGCGCCATCAAGCTCTGTAGCATACATACTACCATCCCCTACATACATATACTTAAACACACACTTCTTACATAAATACTTACGTACATTCCATTTCATTTCGAATATCGATACCATACCACAATAACAATTTATAATAATAGTAGTTTCGGGGCCTATTAAATGTGAACAAACAAACAATAAAATCTTTCCTCTTTATAATATTGGTATAGATATACATTATGTTAAAACTTTACTGTATACACAGTGACTGTGCATGATAACAGTTCGGATGTATAATTAAATAATCACGAGAGACTAGGCAATGAGGACATCAAAAGCAGTCCTTTACCATAGTCAACTTTTCACCAAATATCGAAAATACATAACAAATGTTTTATACAACTTATGTATTTTTGCTATTTTGTAAAAGTGGACTATGGTAGTGGACTGCTTTTGCTGTCCTCATTGCCTAGTCTCTGACTAACCCTTCGGAAATAATAGTCGTGATTACATGTTTGTATTTTATTTATAAAAGATAAGTGAAGAAGACGAGAATGTAAAAATAAGCAACATAATATATTTTACGAAAGTTACTCATTTACTCATTGAAGTATAACTTTATTCCAATATCTTCATGTTTAATTGTATCCTGAAAATCTAAACCAATTGCATGGGTCCCACAAGGGGAGTCTGAGTTCATACGATGATCCTGTCGTCTTGAAGACTAAAATATATAAGCTCCTTTTTTTACCCGAAGCAGAAACCACCATCCTAAAAATCAAATTACAATCAGCGGTAGTGTTATATGTCCCGCAGTTGGGAATAAAACCGCTCCGTTCACTTGGATCCACTGCATGGATCCATTGATGGATCCAGGTACACACACTGCTAAAAACAGTTTATTTAACTTTGCAAACGCGATTGACAATGTATGAAGGCGAACATTTAAGGCTACAAAAACGGTATGTGCAGCTAGTGCGGATGGTCGCAGACTACCGCGGCGTACGATTCGCACCAGTGACAAAGCAAAATCACAAATGTGTGGATACCTACATTAACGCTTACAAAATATAATAAAAATAGGAATGGATAGGAGCGCGTCGCTAACAGGTAGCATGATCGAAATATTTGTAAGTTTTACTTATAACACATTTTAACACGTAATATATATTTGTTTAATCTCTCTCCACAATGATCTAGCACGAGAAAGTTAACAATAAAAGGCGAGCTCTAATTAATAACACAAATCACAGAAGTTCCCTTGCCGAAATATCCCCTAGTCATGGAACTGTCGACATAAATAATGAAAAGAAACTCCCAAGTTTCCGAGTTCCGCGCCGATCTCTGCGATTGGGCGATCTCATTGGGCGTTTAGGGCCAGTCAGTCACAGGTGCTGTGCCCATTGCGATTTGGATTGATTTAGAACGTTCCGGAACTTTCGGTTTCACACCTCGCATGTCAGATTCGATATTCTCATTTAGTTTGTCTGATTAACATTTTGTAAGTACATAGGCTGCACTAAAAGTATCGGGAATGGAATATTTCCATTGTTTCTGGCATAATAAAGTGTGTATAATCAAAAACTCCTTGGTTTTATTAATCGAATACCATTTATTTATTTAAAAAAAAAGACGCGGTCTTGTCACAAGGTGTTGTCGGTATTATGACTTTCGAAGTGGTTCAACACAAAAACAGTGAGTAAATCGGTTGCTTTCTGCATTCAGTTATGAAGCCCCATCTAAAACCACAATTTATCGCTGGTTTGCGGTATTTCAACGTGGACGTGTCAAGCTGTGTGACGATTCCCGTCAAGGTCGCCCAAAAACTGCAATAACCCAAGTTAACGTTGATACCGTGTGTAAGCTGATTGACAAAGATCGACATGTGACATATCGCGAAATTCAGGCAACTTTAGACATTGGCATGAGTCAAATACAAATAATCTTGCATGAACAATGAAATGTAAAAAAGTTGTTTTCCAGATGGATCCCGCATTCGCTCTATGAGGAGCAAAAAGCGGCTCGCGTTACTTGGTGCGTCAGAACTTTCGAGAGATTCTACGGAGGATCTTCAAATGCTGTATACAGCGTTGTATTAGGGACAAATCCTGAATATACGCATACGAACCCGAAACAAAAACCAGTCACGAGTTTGGGTGTTCGAAAATGAGTTGAAGCCATTAAAAGTTGTTTGTTCACGGAGCGTTGCAAAAAAAATAGTGGCCACGTTTGTCTCCAAAACCGGCCATGTTGCGACTATTCTTCTTGAAAGACAAAGAACGGTCAATGCAGAATGGTATGCTTTCATTTGTTTGCCGCAGGTCGTTTCTGAACTCTGTAAAGAGAACTGCAACCGCCGCATCATCCTCCATCACAACAATGCGAGCTCTCATACCGCCCACAGAACAAGAGTTTTTGGAGCAAGAAAACATTGAGTTATTATACCATCCGCCATACAGCCCTGACCTAAGACCAAATGATTTTTATACTTTCCCCAAAATAAAGAACAAATTGCGTGGTCAACGATTTTTGTCACCTGAAGAAGCTGTAGACGCCTACAAAACGACCATTTGAATACCCCAACTTCAGAATGGAATGAATGCTTTATTTATTGGTTCCATCGAATCGATAACTGTGTTAAGTTTCAAGGACAATACTTCGAAAAACAATGAATATCTTTTCCACTAACAATGTTGTATCACTCCCTCGATTCCCTAAATTTTCAGGAAAAAACTATCTACGCTCACATAAATTATCTAGCCCAGTTAGGCTTCTTTTGAAACTTGTATTAACATCTGTACTCGTATTTACTTATTAAAAATTGTGGCTCATTTGTTTCAGTAAAATTAATGCTAAACCTACATTATATCTGCGTTACCACTATTTTTATTTAGTCCTTGCTACTCTCTACCGTTACACTTAATTTTCGAAAGACAAAAGAAGATCACTCACTCGTGCTATGACGATGATAAAAACAAAAATGTGCGTTCATCTGCGGTTCTATTCCATGTGGCGAGCATTTCTCTAAAGTTTGCGCGAACACAAAACAAAAGAAATCAACTTTATATTTCTTACGTAAGGGAAATAAAACAACAGATAAAATGTTTCTGCAACACCGTACCGTGAGGTATTACGTAAGGCACGGCCCGCCAACATTTTATTTCAGAGGTGTTTCTAGAGACCTAATTTCACGGAGAAAATGCTGTTAAACGATGTCAAGAAAAGCTTTCTCCTTTTCTTTCCAGCTTCCGGTGGAAGTTGAAACACTGAATTCTGTTACTATAGGCATGGCGTGTTTCCCTAAATCGTTTGTATCTTGAAAATGATTATTTTGTACAAATCGGTTTCTTAGAAAAAACAAGGCTCTCTATAAAGACACTAAAGGCTCTCAACTCGATCAAATAATGAACGCACTACACACACTGTCTAGGTAAAGTCTGGCTAACGAAAGCTGAACCAGGAAAAACGCGGTAAATTAAAAAAAATCATGACTGGGTAACACAGGGTCTTTCACACAGCTGCAATTTTTTCAGAAAAATTTCAATTTGACATACGACATAACTTCTCAGATAGACACACATAGAGACCAAGTATTGCCAATCAAATAACTACGAGGTTCAGCTTTCGTTAGCCAGACTCTACTGTCAAACGTCGATTAATTAATCACATACAGTATGTAGTATAATATAATGGTAAATTTGAGTACTCACAATCTTTCTTATTTTAATTAATTACTGTGAGTAATGAGCTCTACACACAGTAGACAAAGGTAGTATAAAAGAAATTGAATTCTGTTGACAATACAATAATAGTACAATGATACAAGTGTGCTAAGTTGGTAATTACAATCGAGGCGCGTTATGAGCCGGATTGTAATTACCTATGCTCACACGTTTCATACGACGTTTTTCAACACACTTGTGAGGAAAACACATTTTCTGAAAATGACTGTGTGTTTATGTTGTTTTTCTAGTGTATAAATTATTATACTTATCAAAGGATAAGCCAACATATATTTTTCTTTGGACTTAGATGGTAATAGGTAGGCTGTCAATAACATTTTGTGCTTCACTTAATAATTCCAGCAGTGTAGACTGTAAATTTAGTTCTTCATTATTAGAACTAAACATATTTATAAAGTAATATTGAACAAGAAGCCGCTGTATGAATCAACAAAATATGTGTAGGTAAACATAAGGGAGACGGCAAATTTTATTACGCACGTTCTGTTTTTTGCGCGCAAGTAAAACTAATAATAAGGCAAAGGACAACACAGCCAAACAGCCTATAGATATTGAAAAAATAAACTCAACAATAATGTCACGACATAAGGTTAATTTATTGACAAAATAAATAATTTGGCTAAATTACTCCGTGTTTATTCATCTGAAACTGTTTATTTATTCATATTTTAATCAAAGTAGTTAATTTATTCACAAAAATGTTTGCCTCTTTCAACGCCAATGACTGATATATCAGACAAACCATTGCCGTGGCCCCCACGCCAACTACTGATATAATATATCTGATATTATCAGACAAAAAACAGTAAAAACTAATATTTTTTTAAAGAATTCGTGAAAGAATTATTAAAGTTTGTGTATGTATTCTCAAACATTTAATAACTAAAACCATGGCGTCATGGGTACGACTTTCGGAAAAATACGTAGCGTGTAAAGGGTTAAAAAAATTCTAGATATAAAAACTCTGTCGAGATTCTATTTTTTTTAAACTACATTACCCCACTAGTGTCTAATAAGCTACATTACGATGCTGAAATCGGTGTAATAAGAGGCACTTTACGAGCTAGTGTGTAGAAAATATATATTTCTAAAGAGGCATTTGATTTTTGATTTGTAATTTCATATTATTTTAAAAGATTTATTTACAAAACCATGTCATCTGGAGAAATAATTGCAATTGCCCTTTCCAGAGGGTGTTTTAACAGAAACAATGAAACAGCAAGTTATTTCTACGACATCTAAAATAATAGAACTGGTTACATACGCAAAAGTTCATAAAGAATCCTGCTAAAGTAATTCATTGTGTAAAGTACCATTGTTCTGGCAGTAACAGAACGCATAAGAAGGTCAAATGAAGTTAAATGGAAGTGCTATTAAATGAACCCAACGAAAGATTGCCCGCTGTATGTATTTATTTAAGTACTAGCTATTCCACATAAACCTGTTGCCAGGATAAACAGTATCCTATGTCTTAGTCCAGGTAATGGTCTATCTAAATTGCAAAAATCAGTCAATCAAACAGTACATACATACCTACTTTAAAAAATCACGACTATTAACCCCGAAGGGTCCCGCTCTATGCTGTTGGATGTATGTGCAGTCTTTAGTCTGTTAATCGCCTTTTACGCCACCAGAGGAAAGAGAGGGGGTTGTAGTATTCTTTCACCGCTACGCGAGTTAATCAAACAGTGCATCCAAAGGAGAATGACCAAACCAGCCTATTCGATATCTATTGCGTCTTAATCATTCACATATCAAAAGTGTTCTCTTAAGTTATAATGATTACTGTTAAAAAAGGTTTTCTATAGAACGCCGCGTTAAGAGTCAAGTTATAAATAAATGCTAAACTGAACTGATAGTCATACGATAACAGTGGTCATAACCTCAAAATACCTTAAAAGTCGTAAGCTAAAAATGAAGATAGCTTCAAACTCCCGCATGATATTGTAATGTATTTTTTTCTTCATAATTCAGAGCATTGCTGCTATTGATTACTATTTATTCCATTAAAGCGTTGTGTTACGCTAGCTAGCTAAAAAACTAGCCTAACTCCCATAGTAAAAAGGTCATCTCCTGTAAAGTTGGGAAACCGTAATGCGTTAACCCTCTTCACAAAGCCACGCATTCAGTCCATGATCACGAACATTTTATTGTACCGGGCCGTATGGCCCGGTACAATAAAATGTGGTGGCCCGGTGGGGCTATTGAGCACATGTGCTCAGCATAATAGGCGGTGAGCCCATCGTTGCTCTATGCTGTTGGATGTATGTATATTATATGGATGACGAATACCACAATTGTCATCAAGTAATCACTTGAAAATTTCGTGAGTTCGAGTTACTATTAGCCAGCTCATCTTTTTTCAAGTTCCATTTTCAGTTTCGACAAACACACACATACACATACCGATGGTAGCGAAGAATAACGTCATATATGCAATACAACTATCTTTCAGATATGACGTTGTTCTTCAGGACGGTCGAGGAAGTTTCCTTTCAACCACTTTACGGCGATATTCGCTTGCACACAATCTATGTAAGCGCGGTCGGACATATTGGCCAGTGTAGCGGGTTAAGGGGAAATCTCCTTATCTCTCTCCCACCGCCTACACTTTACTAGAATTTGCTGTTCTCCAGTGTAATTAGTGGGTAAACTTCCCTCCCTCTCATCCTTGATTGATTATTACGCTTTCAGTGTGAAAAGGGGGATGGATCTAGCTCCACATAACCTTGCCTCACTTCTTTTTAGGGTTCTGTAGCCAAATGGAAAAAAACAACACCCTTATAGATTCGTCATGTCTGTCTGTCCGTCCGTATGTCACAGCCACTTTTTTCCGAAACTATAAGAACTATACAGTTGAAACTTGGTAAGTTTCTTTTCTGTGAACTGCATTAAGATTTTCACACAAAAATAGAAAAAAAACAATTACTTTTGGGGGTTCCCCATACTTAGAACTGAAACTCAAAATATGATGTACATTACCATGCAAACTTCCAACGAAAATTGGTTTGAACAAGATCTAGTAAGTAGGTTTTTTTAATACGTTATAAATTAATTAATTTAAAAAAAAATACACTATTATCAAAACATCGATCAAAGTTACAACGAACTACAAGAACTTTTATATTATGATGTTACTTGCTGCTACGGAACCCTTCATGGACGAGTCCGACTCGCACTTGGCCGGTTTTGTTTATAAAAGAAGGAGACAAACGAGCAGACGGGTCACCTGATGGAGAGTAACCATCGCCGCCCATGGACACCCGCAAACCAGAGGAATCGCAGACGCGTTGCCGGCCTTAAAGGAAGAAATAGGTTTAAGGAAGGAATAGGAATTGTGAGGGGGAGAAGGGCTTCCGTAACCCTCACTGGCTGGACGAAACGCAACAGCACCAAGTGCCATTATTTCACGCCGAATATTCGTGACAGGGTGGTATTACCCCGGGCGAGCCGGCCCAATGCGTGCTGCAACGCAACGGCTCCACCACTCAGTCAACTCTCTGTCTCTTTGTTCTTCTGAAGGTAAGGGTATCCATAATGTGGATTCACTGAAAAAAGGCCCAATCTCCTTACGTGCTTTTATCCATGTGGACACAGCAATGGGAGGTTTATAGACTGATGATGAGCCGTAAGATCATATACGGGCTCTACAACAATTGGGCACCAGCTAGCACAAGGCGAGCAGGTATTTAAAGCGTAAACAATTCCTAAACATACATTCAATATATTCACGACTATTATCCCCGAAGGGTTAAGAGACCAGGCAATGAGGACCGCAAAAGCAGTCCACTGCCACTGTCCACGTTTCACCAAATGATAACTGCACATGTGCTCAGCGTAACAGGCGGCGTTAGTCGCCTTTTACGACACCCAAGGGAAGGGATGAGACGGTTGTATTCTATTTTTTTATACATTTGTTTACCAATACCAATTGTATAGACCAAGATGAGTATTCTTTTGAAACTCGTTAATATGATATAGAAAAAACAAACAGACCCAAAATAAATTAAGAAAAAAAAAATAACTATTACTAACTATTTACTTTTTAAATATTTAGATTAGAAAATGTTTTTTTTTTTTTTTTTTTTTTTTTATTGGCAACGGGTAAGCGCTTGGCCTTCATCTCACCTGATGGTAAGTGACGATAAGGCCGAAGGTGGAAGCGCGCTTCACCCGGAATCCTCAACCACTGAGGAACTGGCTATCTTATCTCAAACTGCCGGAACACAACAATGCTATAAACATCGTTGTTATGGCGACAGACTTAGATAAGATGGTGGTAGCTAGCCAGGCGGACTTAACAGCCCTACCACCAACCAAACCGAGCACACAAAGATGTACCCCCCGCTGGGAATCGAACCCGGGACCTCTGGGTCTGAAACAGGTAGCTTAGCCACTAGACCACAGAGGCGGTTAAAATTTAAGTTTCACCTACTAATTAAAAGAATAAGTAGTGCCGCTCAATATTACCTTTCATTTAGAAAACCAGTTTTTCTCTAAATCGACCCGACCGGGAAACGAACCCGGGACCTCAGAGATGGCGCGACGCTGGACCCGGCGTGCTAACCACTCGACCACAAAGGTCGTCGCACAGCTACAGTAATTCTTAAAACATACTCGCTAAACGCTTAAATGAAACGAGACACAGTCGAATTAAATTACGGGTAAGAATGAAACGGGCGGAGCAAATAGGAGTGCTCTTAAAATTAATTTTGTAAAAGCATCCCGCTACATTTATTTAAGGATTAGCACTTCTCCAAATTAGTTACGGCTCAGTTTCGCTGAATCCAAGTAATTTATTTTGTATGCTTTCGAATTCGTTACCCATAGCACGTTCTTAATATTTATCATCGCTGTGTTCTGAATTAAACTCTGTAATTATGCTGTTTTGGCAAATACTGAACAAAAAAAACAAAAAAAAATATTTAATTATTGCCTCATATTTATTATTGCTATTCTAATAATCCTGTTAATAATTACTTCAAATAATGCGTCAATTATTATGTCATTCTCTTTTCTTGTCAATCTTTAATCATCCACAACGCATCCTCTAAAACAATAAAACAATAACATACCAACTCTCGTATTCCAAAACATAATAAGTACTAAATAAATATCTGCTTTAAAACTGCCGTTGCATTATTCTGATTTTATTATGAAAAAACGTGTTAAAAATGGAACCAGTTATTTTTTTTAAACATGTTAGAAATATACAAGATGTACGGTTTAACACGTAAATAGATAGGTGGGGCCCTCTGCTACATGACCTGCCTAAAAATTTGACCTAGGTCCCACGTATAATGAGTTATGAAGTTAGGCTTTACGTGTTTTTAAATTTCTTTTTGTACTTTGAGGGGTCATAACTATTTTTCTGGTAATCATTTTAAGAATCTGCATTAGTGTAGATAAAAATAACCAAAAAGTGTTGCCAGTATTTATATTATTGAAATGTTGCGTTCATAATGTTATACAGGGTGTAATCATTAAGTGTGCACAGGCGATTATTCCGAAACTATGAGAGATATTAAAAAACTTAAAACTGATAACGAAAGTACGTTATCTAATGCGTAAAATGACATCAATAACTTTTTAAAAATCAAACGAGAAGTATCCAAAATTTTGACATTAAACACCCCCATACATTTAGTATGAGATTAGTAGAAAGGTCTAAATTCTAAATCTTGATCGCGGGTTGGAATTTAGAATTTAGAACGAATAACAAAATGTTACTTTTTTGGTATTTTTGTAGTGTGTTGCTTTTCAGCCAGTTCAAATTAATGCGATATTGAAACAAGGTTTATTATTCGTTTGAAGTGGTAAGATACCATATTAATCTACACATGTATCTACTTCAAAAACATAATTATCATATCATACGTAATCATCAAATATGATTAAGGTAAAATTAATACTAGACCACTTAAAACAAGGAACCTAAAATCTTTCTACTAATCTCATACTAAATGTATGGGAGTGTTTAATGTCAAAATTTTGGATACTTCTCGTTTGATTTTAAAAAAGTTATTGATGCCATTTTTCCCATTAGATAACTTACTTTCGTTATCAGTTTTAAGTTTTTTGATATCTCTCATAGTTTCGGTATAATCGCCTGTGCACACTCAACGATTACACCCTGTAAAGATTATAGTATAAAATGTTTACTAAAAAAATGAATGTTTGCCAGTATTATTAACCAATATAAAATTTATTTAAAAAAAACCGTGGGGGACCGAGGTCAAATTTTTAGGGCAGAGCATGTAGCAGAGAGCCCTACCTATCCCCCATTTTCGTATGTTCAACCGCCTACCGAACACCCTGTATATATTCCGGAGCCAAAAACTAGAATGCCATGGGTACACCAGCATAGATATTTGTTACATGCACTTCAGCTTTCATTATGTTTGCGTACGCCTTTCACGTCCCGCAGTCAGTTTTCGCTACTATTTTAACAATACTTGTGAATTTTAACTTTCCATACATGTAGCCAGCAACCATTGTACCCTCTAAAATATTGCAGCGTCGTGTCTTGTAGCTGATGTTCACAAGTTTTATTTCGCAAACATTATTCTGGTACACTTTTCTGCAAGTAAGACACTGCGCGTTGGTACTTCGCATATTTTGTCTGGTGGTAGGTAGAATTCTGCCCCATAACAGACAGCAATGAGACCACCTAATACATAAATACATAACATAACCCATATTTTTATTTATTTATTGAATCTTCTTTACATAATAAACTCCAAAAGGCGGACTTAACACCACAAGGCATTCTCTACCAGTCAAGCGGTAAGGATGTGTGAGACTTGAAGTTAGGCGATATTCAATACAGTTAGATTAATAATAACAATTACAAACAGCATAATAAAAGAATATACAGGGCTTACAGAAAATACTAACAAATATACTTATATAAATACAGCAAAATACTAATATACATATAATACATACATAAATAAATACATACTAACAAAAAAAATCAGATAGCAATGTAGGTACTTGTTTATGTTTGAATCGTATCGTCGGCAAAGATACACAGTAAGCGGAAAATGGAAACATTTTAAACGTTTACCAACAACTGATTCCAAATAGGAGATGCCTCGCTAAACAGGAATATTTTCCTGTACTGAAATATGAGGACAACTTATGAATTTCAAATTCTGCATTTGTAAATATAATTCTTACGAGTTCTGAATTTATTTTTCCTCTAATTCCTCATTTGGGTGGGAAGTTAAATATTTTAATTTGCAAATTGTTGGGCAAAGTTGTTAGAAATATTATAATTTATTGATCACAAAAATTGAAATGAGTTTGTTTGAATTTGAATGAGGAAAGCTAATTTTTTTAGTAGCTATGAAATCTTTTCTTTCTGTTGAAAGAATCAATGCCACATCCCTATTTGTCATAAAAAACAGTACTTACCAAAATTTGGCTTAAACTTTTTAGCAACATAATTAGGTAAATAAACAAATAAATTATAATAAAGACAATTTTCAGTGCGTTCTAAAAAGGTACTGTTGCCAGCATTCTGCAATGATCTTATGGTTGGAGAATATTATATTTTAATGTTTTCTTGTCATCATCATCATCACCATCATCATCATCAGCCTGTAAACGTCCCACTGCTGGGCACAGGCCTCCCACGTGGACACTAGCACGATGGGGATTTTGGGCCATAACCAACAACGCTGGACCAATGCGGGTTGGTGGGTGTTTTCTTGTACAGCTATTAAATTTTTAATTTGCTTCTATTGTATTCTAATTTATTAAAAAATAGATAGCGCAGCGATTGTAGTTCTTCGATCTTGCCGGTTAAGCAACTTTTGCAATGACTACACTAAAAAGAACATCTCTAGCTCCCCAGTGTTACGGAAGGCACGTGAAGCCGTTACTAGTCCCGGTTGTCGTGGTTAACTGACAGTCGTTTAAACTTACCAACTCGCATTGGGCCCTCGCATTGGGCCATACTGTTGTCCATGTGGGAAGGCCTGTGTCAAGTATTGAAGCGTTAAGAGTTCTAGTAGAGTTCTAATTCAAAGTTAAATCATATTACCTACTTGTAAATAATATTACCCACTGAATCACAATCTCATTCAAAGAACATATTTTTTTACTAATAAAAAAAAATGTGATTTGGTGCTAATTTCCAAAGTCTTTTAACGCCAATGTATAAATACTTGATGAATAAATTTTGCCAACATATTTATAACCGTATTATTAATTTGAAGAACTCGGTTTTTTCATATAAATTCTAAACCAACTTTGATTTCTACTCGAACAGGGCAACATTATATCTTAATTGTAACACTTTAAGTTATTAAAAAAGTGACGCTTGTCTGACGTTCTTTAGGTCAATACGCATCGTAGACAGATGGCAGAATATCAGCCACCAGACGATTCCCGTCCGCGCTTTCGTTGTGTTAGTTGTGTGTATCGTTGCTAAATACTATTATGTGCGAAAAAGATAACTGTGATAACGATATCGTTTCTACATTACCATAGACCTCATAGACTTACCTACTTAATAACCCTGCGTTCGTTAACATTAAAAAAACCGGAACTTTCGTTCAGAAACGTACAAAACTTATAAAAATACAGCATTCCCTAACGGAGGTAATTAAAAATCTAAAAAATAAACAGAATGATAGCAATTAGCCTCTTGAACAAGGAAGTAAGTATATAAATTGTGGCAGTAAATTTTGACGTGACAACGTCTTATAAATTGGTTTGCCGGGTGACACTTCAAGAAACTGCGTTACGCTCCGCTCACGTTATGCGCTCACAATGAGAGCGAGTGAGAGGCACGCGTCCCTTCCACTCGGGCATGGTTAGCCCGCCTAAGAGCGAGAGAGACAGACATAAAAAGTGAAAGGCACGCGTCCCTTCCACTCGAGCACAGTTAGCCCGCCTAAGAGCGAGAGAGACAGAGCGAGAGAGATTTCATCCTTCTTCCTACTATACGAATGAATATTCACATTAAAATTATTTTACCACTCAAAGTCGTTGTCACGTAAAACTTTCGCCCGTATACCGACTTTACAGGCAACCAATTTTTTCTTTTATTTTGGTACCAAAAATAATAATGTTCTTTGTAGATTTGAACTTACAAGTTGATACTCGTCATCACCCTATAAACGTCTTACAGATTAATGTGTTTGTCAATAAATATATTTATGTCTTTTCTTTCTTTATTTTCTTTCACTGCTGGGCAAAAGTGATATAACAAGCAATACGTTACCAACAAAATTGAATAGACTATTTAGCTCACTACAAACCGAATTATCCAATACAGGTGTACAGACAAACGGGTCGTAGTAAATTGGCTCATAACGCACGTTGCCCAATGGTATGATGGAACAGTTAGTGACTATTGTCTATCCCATCCACTAAATTGAACTGTCCCAATGGGCCTATTCGCGCTCCAGACGCCGCGTTTGCAGTATTATTGTGTAACATTAAACAGTTTCTTTACCGTTCCGTTTTCGATGGTAACCTATCTTTCGATACCTATCGGTACGAATTTGATTTGATCGAAAACGGAAATACCAGATTGTTGCTTTTACATAATTTTGAGAAAAACTATTAGCCGATTATCAAAACCACTTTTTTTTCTTTTGGAGGATGTTATGCTTACAAGAAAGTTGAGTGGAATTTCAAAACAAAGATTTTGAAAAAAAATATCAATTGATAATCGGCATTTCAAAACTTTGTCAATTGTGTTTACGGTAAAATGAATATTTAGGAAAACAAAAAATTACAAAACATTTTCGTTCAAATAAAATTCGTACAGGAAAATTTCGAATTTAAGATAGTTAACCATTTTCGATGTATGGGAACTTTGTGTTAGCCAAAGTTTTTGTTATCTAAAATTTTTTATTTTCGGAACGTTTTATTATCAGCTAGCGGCTCGAAAAATCAAATCATAACGCAAGGTGCTCAGCGTGACAGGTGGTGAGCCCATCGCCGCTATAAGCTGTTGGATGTATGTGCAGTCTTTGGTCACCTTCTAAGACACCCAAGTAAATAGGTGGGTGGTAGTATTCTATTTATGGCACTGCTCTACAAACGTACAAAATAAAATATAACAATAATGAAAAAAATAAAAAAATTCAAATTAAGTTATCCTACTCCTTGAAAAAGAAGAAATTGTGTATCAACTCTCAAATCCTTTATGAGAAAGAGCCCGAGCTCGCGCCCTGCTAACGGGCAATCAAAAGTATTCGACGGAAGGTTACACCAACGCCGATGCGTACGCAGATGGTGTCTCAACGCAATTGCCTGTATTATTCTTATTGGACAAGCTGTTAGACGGGCGGTTTTGTAATGACTGTTTCAACATAGTTACACATAATATAATATATATATTCACGACTACTATCCCCAAAGGGTTTTTCAGAGACCTATGCCAGGAGAGCCAGAAAAAGCATCAACGATGACAACCTTTTTGACGCCAAGCTGCAGAGCTTAGAACATCGGCGCCAGGTCGCATGTTATCAGTTTTTTATAGGATACACTTCGGAGGGTGTGCCATGGAAATATTCGATTTAATTCCTTCATCCCCTTTCTACCATAGGACAACCAGACAAACAGAGCGACGTCATAGATTCACTGTGGAGATTCCGCATACGCGTACGAAGCGCTTTGCGTCTACTTTCATCATTCGTACTGCAAAGATGTGGAACTCCCTGCCAGAGTTGGTGTTTCCTATAAGGTACAATATTGGGGTCTTCAAATTACGAGTGAACAGGTTACTTCTAGGCAAGCATGTTCCACCGTAGGCCACATCATCACTTACCATCAGGTGGGATAGTGGCCAAATGCAAGCTTAACACAGAATAAAAAAAATATTACGGCAAAAGCAGACCACTGCCGAAGTCCAGGTTTCACCAAATGATAACACATGTGCTCAGCGTGACAGGTGCTGAGCCCATCGCCGCTATAAGCTGTTCGATGTATGTGCAGCCTTTAGTCCGTTAGTCGCCTTTTAAGACACCCAAGGGTAGATATGGGGCAGTAGTGTTCAATTAACACAACATTATTCGACGGAAGGTTACATCAACGAGCCGTACGCAGATGGTGTCTCAACGCAATTGCCCGTATTATTCTTATTGGACGAGCTGTTAGTATCACCTTAGTTGATGATTGAACTGTTTCCCCTGTTACGGGATTATGCTAATCACGTTTTATTTAAGCATTTTATCTTACTTTCATATCTATCGCCAATACCTTTCAAATAGAAGTACATTGCTTACCTACTTTTTTAATTTTTTTTTGAATTACATTGTAATAAGCAAACCAGCAAAGCAATGTACTTGTACTTCAAAGGTATTGCAATAGGTGTTGAAGTTAGACAATTAGCCCCCTGTTTGCTTACAATTTTTTTCTGGGTTAAAAAATACATGTACCTTTCTGTGCTCTAATGCAAAATTTTGTAATGATCGGTTTAGTGGTTTATGCGTGACAAACAAATAAACAAAGTCACTCATTATTCAACACTCTTTATTATAGGTACTTCCCTCGTATGCAATCGTGTTTATTTTATAATATAATGACGTAAATAACCACCTTGTGTAATATGCAACTGCGGCTGCGCACAAATCAGTGCTCAACAAATAATATTTATATTGTATCCAGTGGCGCCGCGTTCCAAATGTTCATAATTATGTTAGTTTTTAAGAACTTTTTAACATTGAATTTTTTTTTTAACCACCACTGTATGTAATTAATTTCAAATAAAGTTTGATTATGGTAGTTAGTAGATATAATTTTTAAATTATCCTTATTACTGAAATTTTGCATTCGCAATGCTATAAAGAAAAAGAATAAAATGTTTACTAAAAAAACATCAGCCAGTCTCAGGAAAGTCGAGAGTGGGATTCGAAACCCACGACCTTTGGATTGCTGGTCCACTGCTCTAACCGCTGAGCTACCGAGACCCCAGAAGACTCGCTCAATTTTTGCTAGTAGTTTGATTTACGCTGCAAGCCAGCGGTATTACGTCACTGTGAAGTCTACCCTCACGTAAAGAAATACTATTGCAAGTATTTAACAATCGATAAAGACGTAATTGCTTTTTTAAAATATCTTCCTGAGACTTGTTGATTTTTTTTAGTAAACATTTTATCTTAGTAGATATGAGTTGTAACTTGATTATAAAGAAACGAAACGTAACCAGTTATTCCGATATCGTCACCTGTTTTGAAACTTTTGGCTATAGGTACTATTTTTGTAACCAGTTATTTTTACAAGGGCTTTGACATTGAGCTTATCCTAACAGCCTGACTAGTGACACCAACCGACCTATCACTCATCATGAGTATGCTGTAGCTAGCTACCGTTATTTAGTTATCAGGATTTAGTTACAAATTAAACAAGTTTTATATCATTATTGTAGATTAAGCAAGCATTGATCTAAAGAACTTTCTAAATTATGTAATACAGGCGTATTTAAAAGTTCATTCTATACAATGATATGAAATAAATACAATATTTTATTTTATATTTTTAGTTATTTACACATTTTCAAATAAAGGATTTAAAAGTTATTTAAAGTTGAATCGTTTCTGCTCACCGGATCATTGTTCAAGCCGAAATTAGTGATTCCGTTACAGGCTGCATAATCTGTTACTGAAACTGATTACGTTAAATAACGCCCATACCTAGTAGCTAGTACTGCAACCGTAAAGAAAAGTTCATGTAAAAAGCAATTTATAAAGTGCGGCATAAATTAAAGAATGTTTATTAAAAAAAATGGAAGAAAGATAAACGGGTAAGAGTTACGGCGGTGCGATAACTCCACCCTTGGACACTAACTAGTCTTCAGCTAAAACGTAATTCAATTCAAAAGAATAATGTTACTTTATTTATCTTGCACCATGTTTAATTTATTATTGCGTGTTTTCTTTGTGAAGAAAGATATTTTAAAGACGGCTCTATTGGTGTGTGACCTCATGTATCTCTTGTCCATGTTCGATGTTTTTACAGATTGATTATCTTATAGAAACTTAAGTAAAAAGATTTGATTTTATGAACGGAAGACCTCTTTATTTATTAAGCTATTAATCTGCACCGTGTTGCGTAGCGGTGAAAGAATACTATTACCCCCTCTCTTCTCTTGGGAGTCGTAAGAGGCGACTAACGGACTAAAGACTGCACATACATCCAACAGCATAGAGCGGCCTTTCGCTCACCTCCTACCACGCTGAGCACATGTGCAGTCGCTATTTGGTGAAAAGTGGACTATGGCAGAGGACTGCTTCTGCGGTCCTCATGGCCTATAGTCTCTGACTTACCCTTCGGGGATAATATTCGTGATTGTATATATGTACCTATGATAAATCACCCATCGACATAGGCCGAAATTGATAATAACCAATATATGTTATTGTTTTGCTTTGCTACAGTTAAAAAAATACATTATTTGTATGGAGCTTATGTAACATTTCGAACTCAAGCTAGTAAAAAAAGCATTGATTGATTTATTCATGTCAAACCGACTGTGATTTTGAGGACATATGACTACGCTCCACCTGATAATAAGATAAACAAAGACCAGCTGCGAAAACAGGAAGTAAACCAAAATTACAATACTAGCCGCTTTCACCTTGCCGACCTAAGAATAAGAGGAATAATTTATTAAAACAAGTAACAAGTAACATTACAACAGCATATGTAAAACTATGAAACAGTAAAAACAGATAAACTTGTAACTTGGCTATGCAAAAGTAAAGCAAAAAAGTGAATCCCACACTAGGAAATCCTGAATAGTGGGCTTCCTAAGCCATAAAGCTAACGGTAAGCGACAAAACAAAGCAGATTTTTATATAAAATTAAATAATCCTAAAACCAGATAGATTAGGTACACTGTTAGAAAAAATGTGATTTTACAAGCAAAAATTTTACATAAATCTGTAAATTTAACAAAAATAATTGGGAAAACTACAGAAAATCAGTAGATGTACATAATTTTCGGTAATTTCACACAAATTTCGTAAATTTCACATAGTTTACGAAAATTTTACAGAAATTATGTTATTTTATTAAATTATTACATAAAATATGAGTTTTCACATGATAATTGGGTTTTAATTACATAAAATCTGTAAAATGTATTATTTGTATCTGTGATTTCACATGTTGTGATGGAAGTATTACTAAAAGTGGCGTACATTTACATAAGTTCGGTAATAATACATTTTTTGTGACAATTTACAGTTGAACGTATACTGATTTTACATAAAAAAAAGTAAATTTACCGACTCTTGAGGTAATAAAAATTTTACCTATAATTTCACAGAATTTTATGTATTTTTTAAATTTTAATTACATTATTACATGTTAAAAGTTGTTTTTACCCTATATCATATTTACATTTTACCTATTTATTAAGTATATTCACAGGTTACTGTAAAAACAGGTTAGATTCTGTGATTTCACGGAACAGTATGGTAAACTACATTTTCGATTGTTTTTTTGTACCTCCTTATGTTAGCTATTTTGTATTTTACTTAGTTTTTATCAATATTTTGTGATAGTACATCCTTCATATTAAAAATGTCTGCAATTTGTATAAATTTCAATAAATAATAAGGATTATTTCAAAGTTTTATGTAACTTCCAACTTTAAACAGTAAAAACACAAAACTGACCGGTATTTTTACATAAATAATAAACTGTTTAGTGTATTTACAATTATGTTATGTAATTTTAAACTATTATTTGTGATTTTACATCTCTCAAAATGAAAAATTCATCCAAGATGTGTAAATTCATAAAAATAATAAGGATTATTCTAAAGTTTTATATAATTTCACAAGTTCAAATAGTAAAAATACAAATATGATAGGTATTTTTATATAAATACTAAACTGTTAAGTGTATTTACAGTAATTTTATGTAATTTTAAACTATGTTTGTAATTTTCTATCTCTCAAAATGAAAAATACCTCCGAGATGTGTAAATTCATAAAAATAATAAGGATTATTCTAAAGTTTTATATAATTTCACAAGTTCAAATAGTAAAAATACAAATATGATAGGTATTTTTATATAAATACTAAACTGTTAAGTGTATTTACAGTAATTTTATGTAATTTTAAACTATGTTTGTAATTTCATATCTCTCAAAATGAAAAATACCTCCGAGATGTGTAAATTCACATAAATAAAAAAGATTATTGTGAAGTTTACGCGAACACTACCAACATAGCGAACACACTCAAAATGAAAAATACCTCCGAGATGTGTAAATTCATAAAAATAATAAGGATTATTCTAAAGTTTTATATAATTTCACAAGTTCAAATAGTAAAAATACAAATATGATAGGTATTTTTATATAAATACTAAACTGTTAAGTGTATTTACAGTAATTTTATGTAATTTTAAACTATGTTTGTAATTTCATATCTCTCAAAATGAAAAATACCTCCGAGATGTGTAAATTCATAAAAATAATAAGGATTATTCTAAAGTTTTATATAATTTCACAAGTTCAAATAGTAAAAATACAAATATGATAGGTATTTTTATATAAATACTAAACTGTTAAGTGTATTTACAGTAATTTTATGTACTTTTAAACCATGTTTGTAATTTTCTATCTCTCAAAATGAAAAATACCTCCGAGATGTGTAAATTCATAAAAATAATAAGGATTATTCTAAAGTTTTATATAATTTCACAAGTTCAAATAGTAAAAATACAAATATGATAGGTATTTTTATATAAATACTAAACTGTTAAGTGTATTTACAGTAATTTTATGTAATTTTAAACTATGTTTGTAATTTCATATCTCTCAAAATGAAAAATACCTCCGAGATGTGTAAATTCACATAAATAAAAAAGATTATTGTGAAGTTTACGCGAACACTACACATTGAAATGAAGCACGTTTTACGTATTAACTCGCGTTTAATGTTATCCAGTACGGACTGGAAATAACCAAATTATGAGACGACCAACATCTCAGTCTCCCTGTGTCCACGTCCAAACGTCAGGATAAAAATAAAATATGTAGTTATTAAACGCGAGTTAATCTGTAAAAAGTGTTTCATTTTGATTATACAGTTATTTTGTGTAATTTAAAATTATGATTGTCCCTCCTCCTCTGATTTATGTAAATATTATGTGTTCGCGCCACAGCGCGACGGATAACCGTCTCTGCGCCGGTCAATTAAGGTGCATATTGGTGCAACGACTGGGCAACGAATGATCGGCCAATCACAGCGAGTTGACAATTATACTCGACGAAGTGTTCGCCGGCGCCGCGCAACGGCAATGTGCTCCGACCTTTCAGAGAGAATCCACGCGCGCGCGCGACCTAGAACTCAGCCCGTGATCATCGTCATCTGTGTGCAGTGTGTGTGCAGTGACCTAGAGCTAGGACCACCAGCTCACCTCTCCCTAAAACGCCTACGACCAGTGCCCCTGAGTGAACTGTGTTGTGTGTTGCTGCCTTCAAGCCCGCGCCCCCGCGCCTGCCTTCAGCTCCAACCAGCTCCAGAACCCGAACCAGGTAAGCCCCAGAAATTCCCTTACCTCCTGCCTAACCCATATTCCGTCGCTGTTACGGCGAACGCCTTTCGCCGTAACATTTTTGATCCTACGAGCCGGATACATACAGTCCACTAGTTTTTAAACCCTACCGTACACATTTCACTTTTGCCTCAACTCGTGCCGCCACCCATACACGTCTACACAACTGCACACAACACCCACACAATGCACGCCAGCCCAAACACCCCTTACTGCCCTTACTGTAGGATTAGGGGGCACAGATTAATAGCGTGCGCTACCTACAATGCCCAGCCGACGCAGGGCCGGTGGGATTTTGTGGTGTCGCGCGAGCGCTGTCCCCGCTGTCTCGGACCACATTACCCGGACGAATGTAAGTCGGTGAAGGCATGCAGAGTGTGTGGCATCGCAGATCACCACACATCCCTTCACCGACCGGACGATGCCACACAGCATTACCAGCCGGAATCGGCGGCGCGGTGGCTTCCGCCCGCGCTGCGGGAAACTCCGGCAAAGCGACCCAGCGACAGAACGCTGCATGTGTCCTCGCATGCACAGCGGTCGCATGAGGGGTCGCAGGAGTAGGTACATGTTACGGTAGACATTCAGCCCCACATTATTAATACAGTCCACTATTATATATATATAGGATAACTATTTCAGCCCATTAACGATTTCATTACATGTTGGTCATTCGACCCGTTAAAATAATATTTACTCATATTTCGTAGTTATCACGTAACTTAATTTTAATTTCTGATTTTTAAATCTTATCGCGTAACATTCCTAATTTCATTACCTTATATGACCCTTTCTGCACGATAGACGTTGCAAAGTGCATTGCGAAATATTATTAACCTACCTACAAAAATAAATTAAGAACGTGTTCAAAGAACAGTGTTCGATTCGTGTTATATTTTTTCTTACTAATTAGATTGCACATATAACTTTAGTTAAGTATAACACACCCGCGTCTAGACGACGATATTGTTGTTTTTCCCGTTTTATTTTGTAATGAAATTTTTATGGTCTTGCCTTGGCAATCGACTCAATCTCGTGCGTGCTCACCACAAGAGCATAGTACTTCTACACACGTGCACCCACACATCAGCCTGCAGCACACAAACACATGTAGTCAGCCCGCACCTATACGGTGCATGACATCAGCACGCGCCCTCTGCGCCCCCGCGCCCCCACGCCTTTGCGTTGACGCGGCCCTTTGCGCTTACGCGCCCCCGGCGCCCTCTGCGCCCCCGCGCCCCCACGCCTTTGCGTTGACGCGGCCCTTGCGCTTACGCGCCCCCGGCGCCCTCTGCGCCCCCGCGCCCCCACGCCTTTGCGTTGACGCGGCCCTTTGCGCTTACGCGCCCCCGGCGCCCTCTGCGCCCCCGCGCCCCCACGCCTTTGCGTTGACGCGGCCCTTTGCGCTTACGCGCCCCCGGCGCCCTCTGCGCCCCCGCGCCCCCACGCCTTTGCGTTGACGCGGCCCTTGCGCTTACGCGCCCCCGGCGCCCTCTGCGCCCCCGCGCCCCCACGCCTTTGCGTTGACGCGGCTCTTTGCGCTTACGCGCCCCCGGCGCCCTCTGCGCCCCCGCGCCCCCACGCCTTTGCGTTGACGCGGCCCTTTGCGCTTACGCGCCCCCGGCGCCCTCTGCGCCCCCGCGCCCCCACGCCTCTGCGCTTACGCGCCCCGTGCGCCTATGCGCCTTCGGCGCTTCGCGCCCCCGCGCCCCCTGTGCTTCGTGACACAGGCTTTCAGCCCTCATACAATTGTACTCATACAGTCACACACGTGCATTCCTCCCAGCTCATCATATACACACCCACTCGACATTAACTCAACACAGCACGAATCGGGGCTGTAGTTCCCCTTTAACTTCCATTCCTTCCCCCCCCCTCCTACCCTCTGGGGCCCGGGAAGATGTTCGCGCCACAGCGCGACGGATAACCGTCTCTGCGCCGGTCAATTAAGGTGCATATTGGTGCAACGACTGGGCAACGAATGATCGGCCAATCACAGCGAGTTGACAATTATACTCGACGAAGTGTTCGCCGGCGCCGCGCAACGGCAATGTGCTCCGACCTTTCAGAGAGAATCCACGCGCGCGCGAGACCTAGAACTCAGCCCGTGATCATCGTCATCTGTGTGCAGTGTGTGTGCAGTGACCTAGAGCTAGGACCACCAGCTCACCTCTCCCTAAAACGCCTACGACCAGTGCCCCTGAGTGAACTGTGTTGTGTGTTGCTGCCTTCAAGCCCGCGCCCCCGCGCCTGCCTTCAGCTCCAACCAGCTCCAGCCCGAACCAGGTAAGCCCCAGAAATTCCCTTACCTCCTGCCTAACCCATATTCCGTCGCTGTTACGGCGAACGCCTTTCGCCGTAACATTATGGAATAATCTAAAGTTTTATGTAATTTTATGTATTTTTGTGACTTTTACCATTGTTTTGTAATTATACATCCGCCAGAACGAATAATATTTACGAGACGTGTAAATTAACATAAATAATAAGGATAATTCAAAAGTTTTATTTAATGTCACAAGTTGAAGTAGTAAAAATACAAAACTAATTAGAATTTTTACATAACTATTGAATTGCGTCAAACAGCGCCATCTATCGCCGTACGTTAACACTATCATATTATAAATCACGCTTGCTTCTTGGCCACCACGCCAGTATGATTGACTATTGTTTGTATATTTATAAACACATTTGCTCGTTAAGTGACTCTTATTACACCGATTTCAGCATCGTAATGTAAGCTACACACTAGTGCGGTAATGTAATTTAAAAAATAGTTCCTAATCGTTTGAATCTATGGACAACATAGGCTTTTAGCCCGTTAGTCGCTTTTACGACACCCAAGGAAAAAGAGGGGTTGGTAGTATTATTTTGATGAGCCCATCGCCGCTCTATGTTGTTGGATGTATGTGCAGTCTTTAGTCCGTTAGTCACCTTTTACGACACCGAAGGTAAGAGAGGGGTTTGTAGTAATATATTGATGAGCCCATCGCCGCTCTATGCTGTTCGATGTATGTGCAGACTTTAGTCCGTTAGTCGCCTTTTACGACACCCAAGAAAAGAAAGGGGTTGGTAGTATTATTTTGATGAGTCCATCGCCGCTCTATGCTATTGGAGGTATGTGCAGTCTTTAGTTGTTTTTTGTTTAGTCCGTTAGTCGCCTTTTACCTTGAAAGTTTAAAAATAAATATGTCTAGTTTTAGTAATGAAGAACTAAATTTACAGTCTACACCACCGGAAATAATATGTGAAGCACAAAATGTTATTGACAGCCTATTACCATCTAAGTCCGAAGAACGCACACCGGTTCGTCATTCACCTACTTAGTTAGTTAGGTACTTAGACCACAGAATAAATAATAGTACTACAATAGCCGGACACCTGGCAAGCCTATTTAAACTCCATTTAATTCAGTTCAATTTGCTTTTCATGTCTTAAGTTTCTAACCTATCACGTGACCTACAGGAGTAGGGCAATTTATGTTCTACTAGCGGCCGCTCGCGGTTTCACCCGCGCGGTTCCCGTTCCCGTGGGAATATCGGGATTAAAAGTATCCTATGGTTTAATCCAGATTATAAACTATCAGTATGCCAAATTTCATCAAAATCCATTCAGCAGTTTTTACGTGAAAGAGTAACAAACATACACACTCACAAATTTTCGCCTTTATAATATTAGTGTGATTGGTGATTTTTGAGATCAATTTTACAGTACTACACTTACTAATTATTATAATTATGCATGTAATTACAAATAAACGACGTTTAAAATACCAACGAAAAGTCCTAACTCGAACGCAATAGGTTAACGTTTGCACTTAGTTAGGTATAACACGTTCCGTTATTGTATAAATATTATAAAGCTCTAATTTTAATGTTGGTAACTGTCGCGCGTCGACGCGTCGCAACTTGCAGAGCGAGCTACAAATTTTAGTTTGGCACTACTTATGCCGTGGCCATACTTAGGTATCGCGATTCGAAGATTCGCGTTGTCGCAATATGTCTGGTCAAACCAATGACATATCATTGGGTCAAACACTTCTCGTTATCGCAATACAACATCGCGCTAACGCGCCGCTGTCGGTAAATTGCCGCACATCAAAAATTTTTATCGCGATAAAGTTCGTGCGGTATAGGGTAAGTGCACCAGAGAATGAACCAATCCAATGAATGAACAAAACGTCGATTTTTCTATGTAATAAGAAATCCGCGCTTTACAACTAAACTCACTATTTTTTTTTAATTGCAACACTTTTTACGTTAACTAGTCACACAGGAATCATCCTGAGTCCGTAGTTCTAAAATGGAGAAGGTCCTAACCGGACGCTCGATGGTGTTTTGTGGTTTGTATGGGGTCCGTAATAAGGAGTCAGGTAAGTCATAGTGTTTGATATTAACTTTGTAGACATTATATGTGTGCTAGTGAAAATAAAATTATGCCACAGGACAGTAGAACGGTTGCTTCATCTAATAGATATGAGATTTTGTAGAACTTCATGCATTATTAAAAAATTTAGGGAGTTCGAATATATGACCACAAAAACAAGCAAAATCCAGTGAATGAACATGTGGTACATTCATAGGAGGCTTGTGATTTTTCAAAATATGTTATTGCTATTAATCATTTAAACACAATACTAATTTCGGTACTGTGAAAGTGTACATACTATTTTTTTATATATACCTTGACTTATATAATAATTAAAGTATTTCTATTTAGGAAAGTTATAAATAAACCACTTCAAAGTCAAAGTCAAAAGATATTTATTCAATAAACTCAATTAATAAGTACAGTAGTTAATTACAGTAGAATATTATTATTTAATTGTAATTAAATTTGTATATCTCATTCGAATCGAATATAGTATTGATACCCACAAACAATAGTAGTAAGTAAGTAGTAATTTTTATTTAAAAAACTGTGATCCACGTTGCATGCCGTGGCAGCCTCTAATTGAGACGACACTTAGCTAAGTCCATATTATGTTCTACCTCATTATTACTTGTATTTGTGTTTGTCTTGTTGGTTGTCCTTAAATAAATAAATAAATAAAGTACTTAGAATCGTCCAAATCTTTTTTTACCCAACCACAAGAAACCACAGCGCACAGAAGCACAGACAATTACAAAAAAAAAATGTCGTTACCAGGTCATGAAATCCAAAATATGAATTTGAATGTAAATTATGTAAATAGTACTCCATATAAACTAATTATACTTACTTGTACTTGGAGCATTTCCGACCCAAGCTGTTTTGTCATCTGTGTAATCTGACACTTTATAATAAGCTTTTTTATAAAGTTTTTCTTTGATTTTGATTTTTGCATAAATTATCCAAAATCTCTAAAAGTAAGAGTTTCATTCAAAAACGGAGAAATTATATTCTTCTTCAACAAATTCGGAATACCATACAATAATATTGTTTTATCTAGGATTATTTATATTTTTAAAGTTCTTAAATTTCTTAACTGTTCATTTACTGGTGCACTTACCCTACTAGAATTTTATCGCGATAGTCTGGCCACTTCGTGCAGTATATTTGTCATTAGGTCAGTGTGACGGCGCCCCGCAACCCGCGTTCTTTCCATTGTCGCTCAACACAGGCAATTAGGGATGTCCACGCAATTGCATTGAACGAACTAATATCAACAAAAATAGTAGGTAATATTAATTTTTAAGGTATATCGAAGTGTTGAAATGTTTGTATAGAAACGCTACTATGTCGATCCGATTACAAGACGAGAGTACGAAACCAATCCAATTGCAGAAAGGTGTGAGACAGGGAGACGTCATATCTCCGAAACTGTTCACAAATGCGTTGGAGGACGTTTTCAAGCTCTTGAATTGGAACGGATTCGGCATCAACATTAATGGCGAATACATCACTCACCTTCGTTTTGCCGATGATATAGTCATAATGGCGGAGTCGCTGGAGAACCTCAACACCATGCTCAGCGACCTCAATATCGTATCCCAACAGGTGGGTCTTAAAATGAACATGGACAAGACGAAGATCATGTCGAATGTCCATGTTGAACCCGTACCGGTAATTGTTGGGAGCGATACTATCGAAGTTGTCGACCACTACACCTACTTAGGACAGATTGTCCAGTTAGGTAGGTCCAACCTCGACAAAGAGGTCGCCCGGAGAATCCAACTCGGATGGGCAGCGTTCGGGAAATTACGAGATATCTTTGCATCGAAGATTCCGCAGTGCCTAAAGACAAAGGTCTTTAACCAATGTGTGTTGCCGGTGATGACATATGGCACCGAAACGTGGTTCTTAACTGTTGGCCTTTTAGAAAAGCTCAGAGTCACACAGCGAGCAATGGAGAGAGCTATGCTCGGAGTTTCTTTGCGCGATAGAATCCGAAACGAGGATATTCGCCAAAGAACCGGAGTTGCCGACATAGCTCGTAAGATTTGCAAGCTGAAGTGGCAATGGGCAGGCCACATCGCTCGACGAACCGACAACCGTTGGGGAAGAAAGGTTCTCGAGTGGAGACCACGCACTGGAAGACGCAGTGTTGGTAGGCCTCCCACTAGGTGGACCGACGACATCGTGAGAGTCGCAGGCAACCGGTGGATGCGAGTGGCGAGTTGTCGGTCAGGATGGAGGTCAAAGGGGGAGGCCTATGTTCAGCAGTGGACGTCTTCAGGCTGGTGATGATGATGATGATTAATTTGTTGTAGCCAGAGATTTAAATCGTTGGATGCGCCTTGCACTTTCAAAAACTGTCCACGTTTTATGGCTGTATGCGGAACGGCAATACTTACTGTAATTATGCTATTGAGGGCGGAATATTAAAGGTAGGTACGTAAAGTAGGTACTAATAAAAAATATTAGTTATACATTTTTATTAGCATACATGCAGTATCGCATCTCACTGTCTGTATTTTATGTAACCAGAAAGCGATGATTATGACATGTGCTAAACAAAATTACATTATCGCAGCATACTGTTTTTAAGACTAGACCCTTCGATCAACAATACCAACTAGATAACGCGTCACGTACAAAATCAAAGCTCAGTTACAAAAGTTATCAAACAGGTTTAAGTTCAACCTAATTACAACCATGGCACCATAGCGAAAGTAATATACTCCGGCCGTTAAATTGCTTTCTCGGGCATTATTTATGCAACTTTTAAATACACATTGCGGCGTTGTGAACGTGTTTACATTGGCCGTGTTTTAAGCAAACTAAACAAAATAAACGCTCACTTCTCAAGTGTGCTGTTATTTACCGAGACACAATTTTAGCGCCGACGTGATATCTAGTTGGTATTGTTGATCGAAGACTAGACCACTCATTTAGTCAATTTTGGAAAACTGCTTAAGATCTAAACAGTATATCTTCTTAGTGTTTATTTGCTCGGGTCATGTCCATTTTTTAAACAGTAAATTACTTAACATATTAGTGGTATAGATATGATATAGATCATACTGTAGTATTGCCGAGAGACTCTGAATAAGAACTTTTGCAGTAAGTGTACTCACTGTGATCATGCTTGGTAATATAAAAAAATGCTCGACTTACTGCAAAGTTTTAATAGTAAACTTTGTTTATTTACATTTCGCTCGAGCGAGAATTTGAAAATAGCTAGTTAGTTAGTTGTATTTTATCATCTCATTTGTGTGACCGAATACGTGGTGGGAAAGTGAGAAAGTTACGTGATCTCTATGTAATATTCTTAAAAAAACCAGTTGAGGAAATTTGTTCCTCTTTTGATAGGTTGATAAGATGTTGTTGACACGGCGAACTAAATTGAACTACAGATACAGTCAGAACGGTGCTGAACGAAAGATGCATTGATGCGCGCACATCCCTAGCGGCAAACGCACAGCCAAGCCAGCCAGCCACACAACACAGCCAGTGACTTAGCGAGTCTCCGTGAGTGCAGTTGGATGCTGGCTCCACTGTTACCTACCAGCACATCAGGGCGGGCAGGGCAGTTTAAATACGTGCTTTGGCCAGAACAACGTGAATTTGGTAAGATGTGTACATTTTTTAACTAACAGATAAGATAGTTAGTACCTATAGGTCGGACTGTATTTGAGCGGCACTGCAATGAGTCTCACTCGCAGCATACCTATAGTTGCCTCCTATGGATTCATTCAGTTCTAGGTTTAACAAACGCAAAAAATTAATACTTACTGCTTTATAGCTACGTAAATGTTGATAACTTCCTGTCTCAAAAAATAATTCTGGCAATTATCGATAAATCTATGGCTATAAAGCAGCTAAGAACTTTTAGCCGCCATTTAGTCCTGCACAAATGAAACGATCTTTAAAATTTTTCAAGGTTAGAAAGGAAAATATGTAGGTATGTATTTAGTTACATGAATATCATTATTTAACAAAATCAACCAATTTCATATTTAAGTTGAAATAAAGCCTGATTTTTCTTATCATATTCTGTAAAAACTGTAAAACTGTAATATTCTATTGCTTGAGTGAAGTCATCATCATCATCGTCAGCCTATAAACGTCCCACTGCTGGGCACAGGCCTACCACGTGGATAATAGCACGTTGGGATATTAGGCCATAACATGACCCACCACGTTGGCCCAATGCGGGTTGGTGGGTTTTAACGACTGCCATCTTACGACAACAACCGGGACCAACGGCTTAGCGTGCCTTTCGAAGCACGTAGGACGTAGCGATGGTCGATTTAAACCATAAATAGTGCAATCGCGTAGGTTTGGCAACGTCGCGTAGGTATTACCGCGCATAACCCACAACATCTAAATAATTATTTTAAGCGCCTTATGTGTGGGGATTAAAGTTATAGATATTAAATGTCTCAAAATTAGATTAGCAGTTTTGCATAACAAATTTAGACCTTAGGATGATCTATTTAAAATAGATTTGTTTAAGTATTTTTATGACTTTTGACCGCAGCGCTTTTTTCTCATTATTCCTCTTGCTTTCGTGACGAGTGTATACAAAAAATGTCTCGCGCGAACTCAAGTGTTATTTGTATTTACTTTAAAAAAACTAATGTCTACCTACATAATATTCCATAACTTATCTAAAACATCCGATAAACAGGTATCATGAATTTACCAACACCGTATCAATTAACTAGTTATTTCGGTGCTGTTAGATTGGCAATACCGTACCTACATCTCCGATAAATAGTTTCAAAAATAAATAGTTTTGAAAACCGTTATCGAAAACCAATACATAGTTTCAGTTTCGGTACGCGAAAAACCCGTTATTACCCATTACTACGGAGGACCTCGAGATGTTTTAAATTTGGTCACCCATCCAGCGACCCGGCATTGCGAAAGTTGCTTATCGGGCAAGATCGCGAGCCGAACGCGCTAACCGCTGCGCCATCGTTTGAAAAAGTAGGCATTTCGCTACTATGTCATTACGCGATTTAGTCATAATACGAAGTAGGGAATATGAGATATGGATTATTTGCTACGTGTAGGTTTTTTGCATTGTAGGTATTGACAGCCGGACCCAGAGTAGGTATGGTCTGCATAGTTAGTTTTCTTTACTTACCTATGTATAGGTAAGTACTTATTTACTTGAAAGTATACAATCTTTTTCTTACAATTTTAAGATTTAACAAAATCTTATAAGTAGGAGTACTTACCAAGATAGGTAAAATGGCACTTAATAGGCGACACTCTGACCCTATAGCTTGCCTTATACCTACATCTCTGAATTCATAATCTGAATGCGTATTATTCATTCTTAAAGCCAGGAATTCTGGGATTTATGAATGAATAATACGCATTCAGATTATGAATTCAGAGATGTTTATGGGATGATTTATATTAGAGCGGGTCGTGCACGGAGCGTGCCCCGTCCGGGCCCGGACGGCGCCACTGATTTGAGACGTTGCATACATTTTGTATTTATATTAGAGCGGGCCGTGCCCGGGACACACCCCTTGCACGACCCGCTATAATATAAATCATCCCTTAGGCCAGACGTGGGCCAGCCTAATAAGTAATTAATCTAATAAGTTTTTTGTAGATTTTTATTAAACCCCTTAAAATCACTTAAAGCCAACTAGATTTTGAAAATTAAAAAATCATCAAACCTGGCCTGATTTGGTAATGATTTGCCTCCGGTTCACTCTACTGTTGTTTTGTTTGACAGACCAGAATCAGGATGCCATTTTTAAAAGTGTGGTCTGTGGACTGCGCAGAAGAAAAGGCTGTATGCATCAATGATCTGTCTATCGAGCAGTTATTGGAAAAGGGTAAAATTTTAGCAAACTAGTAGTGATTAGGGTCAACTTTTTTTAGCTAGAAAGTAGAACAGTTTATCAGATTATGTAGATATACCTACCTACATATTATGTATTATTTATTAAAATTATGTGACTCAAATAAATATATTATAGGCTTAGATTAAAACAAAAAGGGTAATTGTTTGTTTTAATTTAAGATTATAGGTTAATAAAAATAAAAATAATAATATTGATTTGCTGTGTACTTAGATGAATATAGTGTGTAACGTATTTCAGAATGGCTATTTTTATGAATACCCTTTCTGAAAATATAGAAATCCGAAAAAGATGACAAAGAAAGGTGCATACAAATTGTAATCATTATTGTAGTAGGTACTTAAATAAAATTCTGAGGTTAACGTTGTCGTGAATCGTGAAAATCTTGGAATATTTAAAATTACTTACAGTAGCATGAGCGTAAAGGGAGAACAAAACTCCTTCTTTGTTAAATTCGTACAAGCAACAGTATATTGTAAAAAGTGCTTTATTATAGCACTTTTTAGAATATACTGTTTCTTCCTTCTTATAAGTATATTAAAGAGTATAATGTTCTTTGCACGAATTTGGCAAAGCAGTTTTGTTGTCGTTCTACTTTAACGGGCCCGTACTTATAAAAAAGCAGCAGAGTAGTATTCGGTATAATTTTAAAATTAAAATATTTTTTACAAAGTTTGGCCAGATAATAATAACACTTCGTGAAAGTACCTTTTCTTTAGTGGCATTGTTTACTGCAAGTAGTAGTTATTGAAAAAAATAAAATGCACATGTTTACT
This sequence comes from Scoparia ambigualis, assembly GCA_963921215.1. Lineage (NCBI taxonomy): Eukaryota > Metazoa > Arthropoda > Insecta > Lepidoptera > Crambidae > Scoparia > Scoparia ambigualis. Next base: position 6,591,785 of record OY992511.1, on the reverse strand, counting down.
GTTTTATTTTCTTGCAGCCAATGCTAAAGGAATTAAAGGAAACAAGGTCTTTTTAATTGACGGAACCGAAATCGACGAAAACGAAGCTTTATCAGAATATAAGGAAAGCCCATTCCTTATCGGAGATGAATATACATACACAAAAAGGAGACATTCCATCGATAGTTGCAGCACGAACACATTAGGCAGCAATTTCCCAGGGTCACCATCATCTGTCAAAAGTGACAGCGGCAGTTCTGATGTTAATACTGCATTCATCATCCCCTATGATAAAGCATCAAATTCATTGTTGACTAAGCTCATTGGAGATTTGCCTATAGAAAATGTAGATCTGAATGCACTTGTCAGGATTGTGGCACAGGAGTTGATCCATGATAACCCTCATCCTACTAGATCAATGTATAGAGTAATAGCTCAAGAATTATGTGAACGGTACCCGTGTTTATATGATAGAGATGACGATACCAAAGCACTGATTGGATCCGGCTACAGTACTGTGTTTAAGAAGATTGAGGAAAGAATACATTATCTTCAGAGACCAAACAAGTCAGCAGGAAATATTACAACCTCTAAGAAAAAGATTAAACATATAAAAAATTTAAGTGCAGGATGTAAAGATTGGGAGCCAGCTTTACCAAAAGAAGAAACTGCAGAGAGTCTACGTGATAAACAGTCGTGGCTTGCAACATATGCAACCATTAAAGAAAGAGATGAAGAAACTGTAGAGCATTTCATGGAGGTCACATATTCACGTACAAGACAATTTCTTAACACAACCCCGACCATATCAGCTGTTATTGTAGAATGGCCTATACTAATGGAACCCAAATATATGTTAAAACACTTCGAAAGGCTGTGTTGCATAAACACCTCGAAGTGCATGAGCACATTTCTGGAAAAAATTACGAAGGCAATTGAAAAAATTCAAAAAATTGTCAAAAACACTCCAGCGGCTGACGAAAAGGATGATGACCTGCCAAAATTTTTAAAACTAGTTGGGACCTATTTCAAAGAAGACATTACCTTTATTCTCCAAAACTTAACTCAGGTATGTTATTATTAACTTAAGTATTAATTTACATAGGAGACTTTTAGTTTTATCGTCAGATTATAGTTACTGAAAATTTAAAAAAAATACCTTGATTGTGCGAGCTCGACTAGCTCTTGGCCGTTTTTTTACACTTTTTCTTAACTATGAATAGAATAGAATTATTTAGAATTACTTATTTGCTAAGAATATGGTTGGTTACAATTAGCTGGTCATATTTTTATAGGCTCACATATTCTGCCATGTAGACATGCAAAATTTTACAAAATAAATTTTAATTAATTAATTATACAAAAAACTTTGACATTGTTGCCATCATGTGTTTATGTGTGTCTTATTATGTGTTTATTACATTTACAGGAATTGACAAAATCAGATTTATGCCAATTATCGAAAACTCCATCACCAAGCATTATTTCAACTAATATCGGAGGTGAGGTTTTTATATATACTTATTTATTTTTATTTTTTTCGGGTTCGAGTGCCGCTGTTTTGATTTTTGGGTCTCATTTTAATTAAACTAGTAACTTTGTTATTTGAAATTTTGCACATTTTTTAACATTAACTTGTATCCATTTTCGCAGATACTCATGAAATCTACTATTTAGTAGTTGAACAACAAATCATCAGCGAAGTCTCAAATTTTAGTGATGCTTTGAAATTGTTGTGTGCTGCGTACTACGTGTTCAATTTGGCTTACCCTCAAGAAGTACAAAGTGTTCTGGAGTTCATACAGCGATATATTTTTAAAATAAACCCTACAGAAGGAAGTAAAGTAACGAAGACAACTAAGCAGCTCATAAGAGGTAGCATTCTCTCGAAGGTATTGTCCTTAATCACAAAATTAAGAAATTAATTAAGTACATTTGAAATCGAGAAAAGTTAAGCTTTGCCATCATGGTATTTACTTGTAGTTATTGTAGTAAAAAAAATTCTTTTGTTTCTAGTTATAATGTACACCTAAAAAGTCACAGATTTTGCAAGAATGTTAAATACGTGTGTGCCTTATCTAGTTGCAAAAGAGTTTATGAAACTTACGAGTCATTTAGAAGTCATAACTTTAGGTTACATACGTCAGAAAGCTTTAAGCTTAAAACAACTAATAATGACAATAATTGCGATACATCATTTGTACAATGTGTTATATGTAACAATCGAATCCTTTCACGCAATGTAAAATACCATAAAGCACTACATGATATAGTATCGGCAAAAAGTGTTCCTTGTCCTCAACCTGCAGAATGTCCAAAAACATTTAATAGTGCAAAATCATTGAAAAGTCATGTGTATCGTTATCATTTTTCACGGATGGATACTTCAACTGAAAACAATCTTGATTATGTACCACAAAGATACAATTCTAATTTTGAAACTGCAAATCCGGACGAATTATGTATAGATCCTACTCAGTTTAAATCAGAATCTCAGCTTTTCCATATAAAAGAACTATTACTCGTTTTGGTCAAATTGGAATCAAAAAATTTACTGTCACAAGATGCAATATTCAGCTTAGTTGAAAGTTTTGCAGACATACATGAAAATGTTCTCAAAAATATTAAAGATATGTGTTTATATACTTTTAATGATTTTATTGACTCTGTAAACAGATTAGAACGGGATGTTTTCAACATGCACTATACTGAGAGTATGAAATGTACTTGGCGTAAGGCTTTGACTGGCAGATACACTAGATTTGCAATGTACAGGGAATATTTGCCAGTAGTCTTTTCCGTTACAATAAAATTAGGTAGAAACAATTTCCATAAAATTTGTAATTTTCAGTATGTTTCAATATTAGAAACTATACAGTCTATGTTTCAGGATAAGTCTTTTGTTGAACAGTTTAATACCCCTTACAATAAAGTTAATGGTTTGCTGAGAGATATATCTTGTGGTTCAAGGTGTTCGCAAGATAATTTTTTCAACAATAATGCCACGTTGAAAATAATATTATTTCAAGATGCGTTCGAAATTTGCAATCCTTTGGGATCTTCTAAAACTAAACACAAAATGTTAGGAGTTTACATGACTTTTGCAAATCTCTTACCTCATAACAGATCTAAAGTAGATAATATACAATTAGTGTTGTTGTGTAAGGAAAAATATTTAAAAGAGTTTGATCAAGATAAAATATTTAAAAGCTTAATTGACGATATTAAAATTTTGGAAACTAGTGGAGTTTTTATTGAAAGTCTTGATAAAGTAATATATGGATCTCTTTTAACTTTAATCGGTGATAATTTGGGAAGTCATAACGTTGGCGGTTTTGTGGAAAATTTTAATGCAACCCATTATTGTAGATTTTGTTTATTAGAAAAGGTAAATTTTGAAAAAGATCCTACAGATTTCTATAATAAAGATTAAGTTTTTTTGACAAATTGAATTTTTGAAGAATTGAAGGGGAAACTAAACACGTACCTAATCTCAGCATACTCACCAAAAAATTCCGCTATTTCATGTATGAAAAAATTGTGCCCAAAATAGTGCTAAATGTACGAAAGCACGTTACCTGAGTAAAATGACATCAATAACTTCGAGAAATATCCATATTTTGACATTTAACACTCGCATACATTTAATATGAGCTTAGATAATTTTAGATAATTTTACTGATTTTAAGGAAACTGTTAATAACCTAATAGTAATAAAACTATACTTTAATTGAATAAAACCAAAATTATGTTTATTTCTAAGTAGGTACAAAATAAGTACAACATTTTGTATTCAAAGAAGTTGTTCGAAGTGCAGCGTTTGTGTAGGTTCTTAAAAGATTTAAAGTGTTTTTTTATAATCGTGCCACTAATCGTGTCACTAATTTCGTCGATTCTCGTGGATTATCTACTACGTAATTAATAATATTGTTATTTAAATCATCATCAAACACAACAGCTCGTGTTTCTCTATTTCGTGCATTCATTGAAGGCACTGTTTTATTGAGATATAAATTGTGTCTGTAGCTTCTTCAGTTTTCGCGTAGATTTGAGGATGCTGGAGAGAGAATCTCTCTCCAGCATACTCACTTACGGACTGGTACTTTTTATCACTATTTCTATTATATGCTACTATTTCGGGCACTATTTTTGGCAAACATGAAATAGCGGGATTCTTTGGTGAGTATGCTGGGGTAACGAAACTTATTTTAGACTTTTTGAAAAAAATAAGCGATAGCAATGTAATTTCTCATTTAAAAAACCAGTTAGGTGTATTATAATATGCAAATAAGAGTAAAAAACAGTTTCTCATACATTTTCTATAGCATCATTCCTAATAGATATATATAATCGATTAAACCAAACTTGTTGAGTAATTACATTTTTATCGCTATTGACTTTAAACAAAATGCAAGTACTTATGAGAAACTTTTTTTTTACATTTATTAGCATAATTAATTAAACCAACTGTTTTTCCGCTATCTTCTTGAGAAATTACATTTTATCGCTATCTTTTTTAAAAATCCATAAATTATGTTTGTTTTCTTCTCACATACTTATAATAAATAAAAATTCGCATAAATCTTCAAAAATAATACAATTATTCTTACAACAAAACTTGATAATTACAAAAGAAACCGTACTTCCTCTTCATGCCTCTAAGTTATGCGGCAAGTTGTCCCTTTTTTAGTTGTATCTCTTTCGATAAATATCCCTTTTGCAGAATGCCTCTTTCGCAAAAGTTGTTGTCTTGCCCGTTGCCGTAGGTAGATGACTAAATCATCTCTTAAATATTTGTTTACTATTTCACAGCATCCCGAGCGTTGGCAAGCCGAATATTGTGAAACCAAGTGGTTGCTTTTTAATATGGCAGAATAGGTCGCCTTGCCAGCTACTCAGTGGGATAGCCCTAGATGTGCCCCTTCTAGGGGCACCTTAAAGTCGACTCTTAAAAATAAGACATCGCTAATTAGGTAGATATTTAATTATGCATTATGCCCTGTTTCACAGAATCTCGAGCGGTGGCAAGCCTTATCGTTTTTTTTTTTTTTAATCCAAAAATTAAGTTTGTTTTATTCTTACATACATAAATTAAATAAAAATTCTAATAAATCTTCAATAATAACCAAATTTTTCTTACAACAAAACTTGCTAATTATAAAAGAAACCGTACTTCCTCTTCATGCCTCGTAAGTTTTGCGGCAAGTTTTCTCTTTCTCGTTGTATCTCTTTCGATAAATATCCTTTTTGCAGAATGCCTCTTTCGCAAAAGTTGTTGTCTTGCCCGTTGCCGTAGGTAGATGACTAAATCATCTCTTAAATATTTGTTCACTATTTCACAGCATCCCGAGCGTTGGCAAGCCGAATATTGTGGAACCAAGTGGTTGCTTTTTAATATAGCAGAATAGGTCGCCTTGCCAGCTACTCAGTGGGATAGCCCATGTTGTGCCCCTCTTCTAGGGGCACCTTAAAGTCGACTCTTAAAAATAAGATGTCGCAAATTAGGTAAATATTTAATTGTGCATTATGCCAAGCTCAAATCAGAGCAACAGCGAAGTCAAGCTAATAAAGGACATTATCCATTTTGGTCCAAATTTGAAAAGGCCGGATAAACAATAAACGTACTGTATTTCAATAGAACTTGTCCCTTTGAGCATTTCGTGTTAGGGCACCAAAGCTGTAGCACCGCTGTAAGTACTTGGTTTGATTTAGGTTTAAAAGTCTTTTCATACATTTTTTTAAAGGGTGGGGGGGGGGGGGGGGGGTTGACTTAAAACAAATTAAATGATTTGTCATGGACCTATCGTTTGTGTTTGGGGAGATTCTAAGAAAACATAAACATTGTGTAGGTATCTTATGATTATATATCAAGTTTTAAGATTACATCTAATGTGTATGCACCAGCGGTATTTTTTGTGGGTGTATACTGTATAACAATAAGTTCTGTTGTTATTTTGGTTTACAAAAATCAAAACAACATGGCAAGATAGTTTTTGTAGTAAATTCATTTATCAGAATATGTATGAAAGTAACGCCTTTTGAACTCAAATAAAACCAGCAAGTACAGTACCTATAGTGCTACAGCTTTGGTGCACTAATAAAACGCTAAGAGGAACAAGTTCTATCCGAATAGGTGCAGCACTTTTTTGCCCTTTCACATTTGGACCAAAAACGTATGAAGATGATATCCTTTATACAGTTAGTCATCAGCATACCTGTCAGTGGAAGCTGCTTCTTTGTAGTACTATACATATCACTATTCTTCTTATGCTTAAATTTGCGTTTTCGATAGTTCTGTATGTTATTTGCTGTCATTGTTTAATTGTATGATTAACAGCATTCTTTGTAAGTTTATCTGATTTTGTATTGTGAAACAGTTATTATATTGCTATTCTAATTATGTTTGATTATTTTCTTCAATATTAGGACATTTCATTAGAATAAATTTTGTGTTCGATTATTTTAGTATTACATGATTAAATAAGTTTAAGTTACATACCTATCTTGTACATACATATATCCTATTTTGGCAATATACCTGCTATGTTTGTTCATACTTAATTGTTTTCATTTTAATTATTCATAATTAACGGAATATTGTAAATAAAAGCGTTCTAGAAATGGGAAGTTTTTAGTTACCTACACTGTTGGTATATTCACAACCAAACTGTAATCAATATTTGTTCAACCAGTAAATTACAGGCATATCGATCCTATGAGCAATTAGTATAAAATACTAAAAATCATCTTAAACTATAGTAATGCTGAAAGCCCATAGAATGGGACCAAAATGCCTGTAATTTACTGGTAGAATGAATATTACTGTTTGAATGTGAATTTACCGCTATTATTATGATTGACAGCATTCTTTCTAAGTTAATCTGATGTTGTATTGTGAATTAAACAGTTATTATATTGCTATTATAATTATGTTTGATTATTTTCTTTAATATTAGGACATTTTATTAGAATAATTTTTGTGTTCGATTATTTTAGTATTACATGATTAAATAAGTTTTAGTTACATACCTATCTTGTACCTATATACATATTATTTAACCTATTTTGACTATATACCTGGTATGTATGTTCATACTTAATGGTTTCATTTAAATAATTAAATCATTCATAGTTAACAGAATATTGTAAAGTAAAGCGTTCTAGAAATGAGAAGTTTTTAGTTAGAAGAAGAACCTACACTGTTGGTATATTCACAACCAAACTGTAACTAATATTTGTTCAACCAGTAAATTACAGGCATATCGATCCTATGAGCAATTAGTATAAAATACTAAAAATCACCTTATATTATAGTAATGCTGAAAGCCCATGGAATGGGACCAAAATGCCTGTAATTTACTGGTAGACTGAATATTACTGTTTGAATGTGAATTTACCGCTATTATCATGATTGACAGCATTCTTTCTAAGTTAATCTGATGTTGTATTGTGATTTAAACAGTTCCTATTATATTGAAATTATAATTATGTTTGATTATTATCTTCAATATTAGGACATTTCATTAGAATAATTTTTGTGTTCGATTATTTTAGTATTATATGATTAAATAAGTTTAAGTTACATACCTATCTTGTACCTATATACATATTTTGAAAATATACCTGCTATGTTTGTTTATACTTAATTGGTTTCATTTAAATTATTCATAGTTAACAGAATATTGTAAATGAAAGCGTTCTAGAAATGGGAAGTTTTTAGTTAGAAGAAGAACCTACACTGTTGGTATATTCACAACCAAACTGTAATTAATATTTGTTCAACCAGTAAATTACAGGCATATCGATCCTATGGGCAATTAGTATAAAATACTAAAAATCACCTTATATTATAGTAATGCTGAAAGCCCATGGAATGGGACCAAAATGCCTGTAATTTACTGGTAGAATGAATATTACTGTTTGAATGTGAATTTACCGCTATTATAGGTACACTCACATATAAATAGTGGGTTTTTCCATTCATATTAGGGAATTTTCCCTATTTTGTATGTGATTTATATCACCAACAAATTATTGAATTTCACATAAACTGTTTATTTTCACATACAATATTCTGTAAAATTCCCCCAAGAGCGTAGAATATTACATAAATTTATGTAATGATATTTACATGAATACATGTGATATCTTACATTATTATGTAGATTTACATACCAAGTATTTAATAAATATTACATAAACGTATGCCAAAATACAGATATTTTTATGTAGATTTACATTACGTTAATGTATAACTACATAACAGTAGGTAATAAAAAATACACATTTTTATGTAGATTTATCTACACATTATGTAAATCTACTTAAGTTTAAGTAAACAAAATACATAATTTTGTGTAGATTTACCTATGTATTGAGTAAATCTACGTAAATTTATGTTAACAAAACACAAATTTTTATGTAGCTTTACCTACTTATTATGTAAATCTACTTAAGTTTATGTAAACAAAATACATAATTTTGTGTAGATTTACTTATGTATTGAGTAAATCTACGTAAATTTATGTTATCAAAACACACATTTTTATGTAGCTTTACCTACTTATTATGTAAATCTACTTAAATTTATGTTAACAAAACACACATTTCTATTTAGATTTACCTACATATTAAGTAAATCTACTGAAGTTTATGTAAACCAAATACAGTTGTTAAGTAGATTTAGCAACGTTTTATGTAAATGTACGAAGACGTATGTAATAAAAATTACACAGTTTACCGTAGATTTACTTGCATATCATGTAAAGCTACATGTTATGATGTAATTTTATTACATAAAGTTTAGGGAAATTTTTTCACATAATTTATCTGTAAATTCATATCACATATTTTTTGTAAACTCACATCACACGTGACTTATGTAAAATTACATTACATAATTTTATGTAATAACAAACTACATAAGTTTATGTAAAATGACATTACAGAATTCTTATGTAAAATTAATTTACATACTTGTATGTAATTACAAATTACATTTTTTTATGTGAAATATTATTACATAATTGTTATGCAATATCACAATACATAAATTTATGTGATAATATTCCCATGTAAATTAGTTTATGTAAATTTACATAATTGGAATTACATAAACGTTCTTTACATTTTATGTAAAAAGTTGAGATGTAAATTTACATCCGACTTTGAAAACTACATGGACATGTAGTTTTACATAAAAGTGAGGGCTACGAGAGTGGCCCTAACTTTTATGTAATAATTTTTAACAGTGTACTATGGTTTACATAAATAAACTAGAAAAAGTTAGTTGTGTGTGTGTGTATGTGTGTGGGGTGTGTGCGTGTGTGTGTGTGTGTCGGGGTGTGTGCGTGTGTGTAAGGTATTGCGTGCTTGCATGCGTGTGTATGTGAGAGCTGATTATACGAGTGGTGTGACCAGCTTTTCCGTTTCCCGGTAAGTCATGGTAAGGAGTTGGAGGGTAATAATATAATATAATATAATATTTCTTTTTTCCATGTGTATGAGTGTATGTTTGTGTGTATGAGTTGTGTGTGTGTGTGTGTGTGTGTGTGTGTGTGTGTGTGTGTGTGTGTGTGTGCGCCAGCCTGAATATGTCCTGTGCGGGGTACTGGTTGCCGTAGAATACGCCGTACTGGTGATGACACGCCTAGGCGCGCGGGAGTCCTGGAAAGAGACAGAGGGTCAGTCCCACCACACCGTAAGCATTGCTATGACCCTAAAAATTAAAACACGTCTGCTTTAAAGGACATTAGGATAGGTTGCTTACCCTGTCTTGTAGGCCTTCGTTCTACTTCAGGTTCTGCGTCAATTTTGCGTTAATTTTGTAGTAAAAAACAGGCTGAAAAGATGATATAAAAATATGATATAAAATGGAATTACATACAATGTAGAGCGGGCGGGTAGTAGGTACACTTTGCTTTTATTAATAGTGATTTGAATCTGCAAAATACACCAGTATTAGATATACATACCAAGTACTTACCGAATAAATATATCCCTTCACTATTTAACATCATAATTTTATTTATTTCACCATAATGTGTTTTCCACTTTTTCCTTATCTATTTGTATTTGTTATTCTGGCACAATGGTAACTCAGTTAATCAATGATATTTAATTGTAACATCATTGCAGTTAATAACAACTTTTGTGCGTCTTTGCGCGCTGTTTGTCTGCTTTGTTTGACTGTCGTCGGGCGAATCGGTGGCGAACGGCGATCCACCGTCCGCCCCCGTCGCCCGCGAGTCGCGCACTGCCATGCCGCCGCCCCGGTTGGCGTGCAATAAAGTGAAAACTGTATTGTTCCCTATTTATCTGACAAATAGGTATTACTTAAGTTTTTAGTTTTTAATTGTGAAAGTAGGTACTACATTGTAAGTCTGTTTTATATTACTTAAGTTTTTAGTTTTTAATTGAGAACCTACCTACTGTATGTACATTGTAAAGTATTGGCATCCATATGTCAAAAAATTATTGAAGGAGCCCATTGAAAACCAGCGTCAGGCTCCATCGGACCTGACAAATTGCTGAATTGGCTACCTTTTTAGCTGCGGCCGTGAGACATTGCTATTATTTTTAATAAGTGTTCTCATATTAATCTGTTCTTTTTAAATCTATATTTTGATAAACTGTGATTGTTGTAACTGTCTCGTGTGTTGTAGCTAAATAAACTAGTTTTCATTTCATTTTTTTTTTCATTTTTTCAATAAGTTTCTTGACTTGGTTAACAGTTGCAGTCCTTAAGTTGCAACACTTAGTCATTTTATTTTAGACAAAAGGTAGCAAGTATGAGGGATGACGCTGTGTGAAGGCTGTTTGCACTTTGATCTTTGGGGCTTTGAATACGCGTTTTTGTGCTATAGAATGATAGCTAGCAGATGTTAAAATTTCGCGGTGCATCAATAGCTAAGATTGTAACACGTAAAGTTGCACTAACAAGTACACTTAGGAGTTCAGCCACAGCATAGAGGGTATCGTTGGGGTATAAGTAGCTTTTACGGTACATTGTTTTCAAAACGGCACGTTGCGCTCTCTCCAGAGTGAGCATTGATTGTGACACCAGATCCTCCCCAAACAGTTATACAGTAGGTGATGAGTGACTCGCCCAGACCTCTTTAAACTAATCGCAAAGTATTCTCATCCGCTGAGTACCTGAGCAATTTCATCACATAGATCAGCTTTCTAACTCAAAATGCTGCGTACACTATGTGAGGTCTGAAAGTGAGGTTTTCATCAATGATTACGCCGAGGTATCGGATGTTTGTAACCCTCTCAATACTTTGGCACGAGCAGGGACCGCGATTACAGTCTAGGTGCAGACGTATGCTAGCCGGACTTGAAGGCGCCGATGCTTTGGTCTTGTGAAAGCAGAGGTACTTGGTCTTCGGTGCGTTTAAGGTGAGCAAATTATTATCGAGCCAGTTCTTGAGCTTCGTCATACCATTTTCTGCTTTTTGAAAAGTGTCATTTCACGATTTCCCATGGAATAAAGCCACTGTGTCATCAACGTAGCTAACTACTTCAGCTTCCAGAAGCTGAAGTAGTTAGCTACGTTACGCTACGCTACGTACCCCCAGGGGTACTACGTCGTGGATATCATTCATGAACAAAATAAAAAGGGTTGGACCGAGAACGCTACCTTGCGGTACGCCAAAAATTATGGATAGTTCGTCGCTGACAACCTCACCCATACTCACAGACTGTCGTCTATCAGACAAGTAGCTGCGGAACCAGTCTAGAGGTAAGCCTCTGATATCAACGTTCTCTAGCTTTTTTAGTAGTAGTTTGATCGGAACAGTATCAAAGGCTTTTGCCAGGCCCAGGAAACACCGACGCATTTGCTACCGTGGTCAACTTCTTTGGAAATTACCTCTACGACATTCATCACCGCTTGTTCAGTTGACTTCTCCTGTCTGAATCCAAATTGTTTAGTAGACAACAGCTTGTTCTGCTGAAGATAAAGCATGAGCCGTTTATTTACCGTTTTTTCTAGAATCTTTGAGAAGATGTTAAGTAAAGAAATGGGTCTGTAAATCTCAGGGTTATTTTTGTTTCGCTTTTATGGATTGGAACAACCATGGCTTTCTTCCACAAACGAGGGAAAATTCCAGTGGCTATACTGAGGTTGAGTATGTGCGTCAAGGGAACAAGTATCTCCGCTTTGATAGCTTTAATAAGCGACGATCCAAAACCGTCACAACCAGCAGCACTACCCGCCTTTAGCTGTGATATTACCCGGTCTACATCGAATATATCGGTGGGTTGCATAAAGAAGGAGTAGGGTACAGAATTCCTTTTTTGGTGAAATTTCTTAAATATGTTTTCTTGAGAACTGCGCATACGGTTGAACTGTTGATTCGCTAGTTTTTCACCAATGTTTGCAAAGAAATCTATATCGAGCTACCGAGACCCCAGAAAACTCGTTGAATTTTTCCTAGTAGTTTGGTTACGCTGCAAGCCAGCGGTATTACGTCACTTTTTTTGAATGCAAAATTTCAATAATAAAGATATTTTTAAGCAATTACGTTTTTATCGATTGTTAAATACTTGCAATAGTATTTCTTTCGAATGTGAGGGTAGCCTTCACAGTGACGTAATACCGCTGGCTTGCAGCGTAATCAAACTACTAGGAAAAATTCAACGAGTCTTCTGGGGTCTCGGTAGATCAGCGGTTAGAGCAGTGGACCGGCAATCCAAAGGTCGTGGGTTCGAATCCCACTCGAGCTTCCTGAGACTGGTTGATTTTTTCTAGTAAAACATTTTATCCGTTATCTATATAGCATTGTGAATGCAAAATAATAAAGATGTTTATAAGCAATTACGTCTTTATCGATTGTTAAATACTTGCAATAGTATTTCTTTCGATTGTGAGAGTAGACTTCACAGTGACGTAATACCGCTGGCTTGCAGCGTAATCAAACTACTAGGAAAAATTCAACGACTCTTCTGGGGTCTCCTTCACCTTATCAGTGGGATGTTTTTTACAGTCTAAATTAAGCCTGTCTCTATGCCACGAGCACCTCAACAAACCAGGGGTCATCCAAGACTTTAATATGCGTTTTGACTTGCTAACAATTATCTTTGTAGTATGTTTTTCGACTAGAGTGGATAATATTGCTTCAAAGTTCAAAGAAGCAGCGTCGACGTTTTCTGCCAGCATGACAGGTGACCACTCTGTTTGTTTTAGTTCCTCGACAACTGCCTTATAATTTATTTTTGATATATGTTCAGGAGCAGCTTTTTGCAAATTCCTTCTTTACAGCTCGTTTAACGGACCCAATGATGATGGCAAAGACCCCTCTTTCCTACGTATCATCTGACAAACACAAACAGTTTTAATCTTTATTACCTTTGAACATCACCATTATTTATTATCGCAATTTACGTACATACGTATAATCACGACTATTATCCCCGAAGGGTTAGTCAGAGACTAGGCAATGAGAGCAGCAAAGCAGTCTTCTACCATAGTCCATTTTTCACCAAATAGCGACTGCACAATGTGCTCAGCGTGACAGGTAGTGAGCCCATCGCCGCTCTAGCTGTTGGATTAGTGTGCAGTCTTTAGTCCGTTAGTCGCCTTTTACGACACACAAGAGAAGAGAGGGGGTGGTAGTATTCTTTCAACCCAACGCGACACGGTGGATTAACATACACTTTCTTACAAATAGTTTTTAAAACATGAATAAGTTATATTAAAAATAGTTAGTTAGTAGGCAGTAGTAGCATACTGTTAGCTCTTTATACCCTTTAACAATTCATTTGCGAATGCACTCCTTTTGTTATCACTATAACGATTTACAGGGTTGTTCCGTATTCATCCCGCGAGAACTCATCCCATGGATATATTTTTCCTTACTCAATATTTGTATTTTTAATTTCTTATTCATCCCATAACTTATCTAACCGATATCGAAATTTGAAAAAAAATTAAAAACCCCCAGTTGTGGTTACGGTCTGACTAAAAACCTAATAGTGCCTATCGTACAAGTTTTTACTACATGAAAAATATAACGTATAGGTACATATTCATTCAATTAAATCTGAACACCATAAATAGTAGGAGCTTTTATTAGGTATGTAGACAAGATAAGGTATTAGGTATTATATATTAAAAATATTATCAAAACACCACGGGAATAATATTAGAAAGTGGACTGTATGTACTAGGTATTGGAATCAAAAGAATTAAATTACATAATGCTTTCTGTATTATAATCTGCCTTGGCAACTACCCATAATATGGTAAAAACACTTACCTCGACCAGCTTTCTTAGGAGACGCTATCTGAGGCTCGTTCTGCAGTTCTTGGTTCGGTTTTATGTAGGTTTAGATTTTCAGAAGTAGTTTTATAACAGTTTTGCGGTGAACGTCACACGCGATATTATAGCAGAATATTAGATAGCTAAGTGCTAGATAGTTAGCGATGAACCTCACACGCATGATATTTTCAGCAGAAATAGTTGAAACTAAAAACACTTCACCAATTCATTTGCAAATGTATTCAGTTTCGTTATTACCACCTTTCGACATCAACGTCCCAATTTACGTACACTTTCGTAGAAATAGTTTTTACAACATAGAAAATATAACGTTTCAAAAGTTTCCACGTAGGTACCATTACGAGTTGGAGCTAGACATGAATTTGAAATTCTGTATAACACAGCTGTCTGTCTCAAACAAAGTTATCTCTTCAATAAGAATAGGAATATTATATTCGGAGACGATCTCGCGCCGTAAAGGGGTTGCTGTCCCAGCGGTATCAGATGAAGGGATGTTGTTTGTCTTCTTAGTTATTATGATAAATGTCTGTATAAATCTAATGTTCTAACATTTTAGTTATTTTTTTTTGTATTTCACCTTTGGTAACCCGGAATTTACAACTGACTGTACAATCATTAATTTATATAATCACGACTATTATCCCTTAAGGGTTAGTCAGAGACAAGGCAATGAGGACAGCAAAAGCAGTCCTCTGCCATAGACCACTTTTCACCAAATAGCAACTGGACATGTCCTTAGCGTGGCATTTGGTGAGCCCATCGCCGCTCTATCCTGTTTAGTCCGTTAGTCGCCTATAACGCACACCCAAGGTAAGAAAGGGGGTGGTAGTATTCTTTCACCGCTACGCGACACAGTGCGACATGCCTTAGGTATAAAGTGAAAAATACATAGAGACCTATATATTATATTGAGCCTGTTTCCCAAAGAGTAGGCAGAGACAACAGCTTTCATTGGCTACGATAGTAGCATACTATGTTATGTGAGGAAAGTAACAATATCTTACTAATATTATAAACGCGGAAGTTTGTAAGTATGGATGGATGTTTTTTACTCTTTCACGTAAAAACTACTGAATGGATTTGGATGAAATTCGGCATACAGATAGTTTATAACCTGGATTAATACAAGGAATACTTTTTATCCCGATATTCTTACGGGAACGAGAACCACGCTGGTGAAACCGCGAGCGGCCGCTGGTCATCAATAATTACCAATTCGACTTCGTAGGGTGGTACTTCTCTACGAAGGTTGGCGACCATCATTTCTATCTTCACTTGCTCGCGTGCTTAGATAATAATACTAGCAACAACAAAACAATTATACACAACTTTGACATACCACAAACTGAAAATGTGTCATTATAATGAAAATCTATATCTTTATGTAAATCACGTACAAGCGGCATTATGACTGTCATACAATATAAGATTCAAGATTTTGATGCAAGCGCCCTTGCTGAGTCGTAAAACATCGCAATGGCGGGGAAACTTAATGACGCTTATCATTTGTTTCCATCATTTTTTACAGCTTTAAGCTAATCTATGTCTTTATTACTAACAAATGTAGATCATTAGAATGTTGTCCTTTTTTTCTTTTACGTTGTTGCGCCGCCATGCGGCAGACTAAACATTTAGCCTTTTTCACACGAGGCGAGAAAAGTCTGTAACTGGTTGGTTTTTATTAAGAAAAGTGGTGAAACAATCATATTATAATGTTATTGTTTATATAATTTTAACGCTTATTTTGTTGCAACTAGTTACAATTTGAAAAAATTTAACAATCGTACTAGACAAAATATTACTGATTTATTAAAAATAAGTAAGTGTATTATCTATACTAGTTTTATAAAGAGGAAAGATTTGATTATTTGTTTGTTTGCTGAACCGACCCCAGAGCTTTAGCTCTGATGCTTCTACGTCCAGTTGTGTAGCGACATTGCATAGAATCAGCATTTAGTTTCGTAAATATTGCATCGTAGCAAAAATGTGCGGTAAATCGGGTTGTAAGAAGTAACGAATGAGGTTCTGTAAGATGGGTCATCTTTTATTCTTTATTATAAAATGATATGTACTTATTAACTGTCTATTGCTTGGCATATAAATACAATTATACAGAGTACATGGAAATCACTACAGTTCGAATTCTACAAGAAACAAGACGGCTGGAAACATGTAGGTCTACGACTGGCCACCGTAGCTACAGCATTTTGCTACGATGCTATGAATACGCAACTAAATAGGTACTGAATCTATGCAATGTCGCTACAAGTTACGTGACTGAATGTACGGATCAGCAGATCAACCTACCACATAATATCAAATTTCTACAATCAAATGAACTTTATGGTATGGATATAAAGGTCAATATTTACTGGAGTTTGACAGTTTTGAATAGGTTGATCGGCTGGCGTGTCTACCTACCCTTAAAACCGGATCACAACGATCCAAATCAATGCTTAAATTGATAAGATGCATCAAAAAATACGTATAAAAGTTGTCGCCATCTAGTCCATACAGTCAAATTCCATGCAACAATCAGCTCGCAAGTAATCGTTAGCACCATTCCGCAATAGCGTTGCAATATTGCGCCGCTCGTAACTATTGGATGTATTCCAAATGTCGGCGTGTGGATTTAATGTGATAAACAGAAATCGTAAAGAATGGTTTAGACTTAATAAGCGCTTGGCAGGTTTTGTCGCGAGTTCCTATTAGAAGCCTTTGCCAAGGCACCGTGATTACTACACGTTCAGATTGGGCGTACCGCAAAATATTTATTTTCTAAGAAGGAGAAGGCAATTGTGAAACTCTCTAAAATTCTTTATACATTCATCATTTTGATTGTACACTTATTTATATATTCATATAAACACACTAATGCGTAAAATTCCCAAACATTTATTATTTTAGATACAAGTTTTTTTTCTACTTTATTTTAGCCTTTTTTATTACAATAGTACATAATATTGAGTACCTAATTAAAATTTTACTTACTACCTACTTACGTACGATGACATATCATACATTAGGTATTTTTAATAAGAGATATGGGAGAGCGAAGTCTTCTGGAACTGGAAGGACTTCGTCAACTAGAGTTAAGCAATGCAAATGTATGTACAAATAAATCATTTTTAACTTTTTTCATTTTCATTTTCATCGTCATACACATACATACACTCAGGACTATTATCCCCGAAGTGTTAATCAGGGACTAGGCAATGAGGATCACAGAAGCAGTGAACTGCCACAGTCCACCTTTAACCAAATAATAAAAGCACATGTATCTACTCAGTGTAGTCACCACCCATCGCCACTTTTTGCTGTTGGATGTATGCGCAGTCTTTAGTCGCCTTTGCGACATCTAAGAGAAGAGATGGGATAGCTCTTGGTACGAGTACCGAGGATTTACTTTTACGTTTAAGATAAAAGAAATCCTAATCGCTTGACTTAACCCGCTAACTCACATGGGGCTAACGTTTTGGGTTATGACACAATCTTTCCATATTGTCTTCTAAGGTGTGTGAATATACGAAAATACTCTATTCAATTGTATCTATTGATTATACCATACGATTACTTTGTGTAACATCACTATTTTTGTATTAGTCACTCAAACAACTTTTCATATAAAACCGTTGTGTCAGCGGACTCGCACTCACTTTAATAAAAGCATTCGTTCTGACAACTACGAAGTTTTACTTTGCCGTCACTGCGTCCCTGCCAACATAAGGTTCAAGCCGAGCAGTACACATTGAAATGAAACACATGTTACGGATCAAAACTTGCGTTTAATTTACTACATTATAATCACAGGGAGACTGACTGACCACGGACCCTGTAAACGGTTCAAAACGTCAGGAAAATAATAAAAAACTATGTAATGTAGCACGAAATTTAAAAAGTATTAAAAAGGAAGGAGTGATCAACAGCACCGGGAAAGGCGGTATCACAGAAATTAAACACTTTAAAGAAAAATGAAACATGTGTCGGCGCCTGTAAAGAACGCCAAGCATACGACGACGAATGGGAAAAGGAAATGAAGAACTTACGTGTGCTCATCTGGATGAACGGCAGGCAATCTTTAAGATGGCGGCTTTTACTACGAGCCGACGATGCGTCAGTGGCAAGAGGTGGATGCGTGCGCGCGCGCGGGATCCTTAACGCCGCGGTCCCACGGCCTGATTTTTGGCAGGCCAAAGAGCGCCCGACTGGGCCAACAGGCCGTGGGAATTAACGCATTCGATGAAGCCTGCCGCGGCGTGTCGTCGCCTGTCCGATTCATCGGTAGTCGGTAAATATCAAAGGTGCGGCGCGACGCGACGGCGCCTGTCGGGACCTGCACGGACTCGTGTGCGCATCGCTATTCACTAAATTTCCACAATTCATTTCTTTGCGGCCGTACGTACGTATACACGCGCACATAATAGGTCGCCTGTGGAAATACCAGACACAATAGAATTTCTATTGTTATCGAGCTCTAGGAGTCCTTGCCACAGACGAGGGGAGGGGACATAATGGAGTGGACGAATTAAATAACATTTGATTTTTTATATCTTTACGAAAATTAACCAGGGCGACTTGATGTGCCGTATTGGGCCGACTCGCGCCGTGGCGCGCTGTGGCACTCCGCGCCAGGCCTTGCCGGTCCCACGGCCCTTTTGTGGACGGGCTGCGCCGGGCGTAGCAATTAACGTTCCCACGGCGCGGGTCGACCTGGCCCGGCGCGGCTTGTCGTCAAGCGGGCCGTGGGACCCCGCCACAAGTTTGTCTGTGTCATTCTTCTAATGAGCTAAAGGTCTCGGTCTCGGCCTCGACCGAATAAACGTCCCATTCTTTGCAACTTCACTCGTCGCCGTGTAGGCGCGAACAACATAGATGACTGTTAAGAAACCGAACAATGATCAAAAGCTACTGGACACTAAATTAAACGAGAGTTTTGATCCGTAAAAAGTGTTTCACAATCTTCCCATGTTCTGTTGTCCATGTGCGAGAACCTCCGCGCAGCCGTGGGACGTTTATATGTGAAGTTTATATGAATCGCTTGCTGTGAACACATACCACTCTCGCGGCTGACGCAAGAGGTTCGTTATGGCAGCTTATTTAACTGTAACCAGTCTGCCCTTAATAAATTGCACAACACCATCTAAGCTGTATAAAAAAATATACTTACATACGTAAAACAACGACTGTTATCCCCGAAGGGTTAGTCAAAGACTAGGCAATGAGGACAGCAAAAGCTGTCCTCTGCCATAGTCCACTTTTCATCAAATAGCGACTGCACATGTGCTCAGCGTGATGTGCGTCAGGTGGTGAGCCCATCATCGTCGTTGTATGCTGTTGGATGTATGTACAGTCTTTAGTCTGTTAGTCACCTTTGACGATACCAAAGGAAAGAGAGGGGGTGGTAGTATTCTTTCACCGCTACGGGGCACGGATAAAACCGACAACTATTTTATTGAGTTAAAAAATTATGACAGAATGCGTAAAGGAGAATGACCAAACCAGCCTTTCGATTCGATTCGATATCTATTGTGTCTTAAATATTAAAAGTGTTCTCTTAAGTTATAATGATTACTGTTAAAAAAGATTTTCTATAGAACGCCGCGTTAAGAGTCAAGTGATGATAAATAAATGCTGAACTAAACTAATAGTCATACGATAACAGTTGTCATAACCTCAAAATACCTAAAAAGTCTTAAGCTAAAAATGAAGATAGCTTCAAACTCCCGCATAGTTTTGTAATGTATTTTTTTCCACATAATTCAGAGCATTGCTGCTATTGATTACTATTTATTTCATTAAAGCGCTGTGTTACGCTAGCTAACTAAAAAACTAGCCCAACTCCTATAGTAAATGGTCATTCTCCTTTGAAATTCCTTGAGTATTCAGGAGGTATAATAGTAAAGCAACTTTCGCAATGTCACTGGATGGGTGACCAAATAAAAAACGTCACGAGCTCCTCCGTGCTTCGAAAGGTGCGTTATAGCCCAACTTTCCCATGTGGGTAGTGCTTTTTGGCCTGTGCCCAGCAGCGTGATGTTTAAAGGATAATGAACACAAAATAAATCTTTTTATTGAAACAGGTTAGCAAGCAATTTTATTAAGGATCTATTTTTTAGAGTTGGGCAACGCTTTTTCATGACCTGTCATTAGAACGAAATTTTTATTAGAAGTTTCCAACTCTTTACAGGATCAGGAGCTCACAAGAGGGATGTAGACACGGCGTCATATCAAGCCACCCTAAACTGTCAAATTTCTCCAATGAATATTTATCCTTAGAACCAAACAATAAAGTTTAAAATTGATTGTAGAAATTTGACAGCTTTGGGTAGGTTGATCTGACGCCGTGTGTACAAGTTATTTAAAGAAGTATGGGCGTTTTTGTATGAAAGCCGTCCGACCCCTTGTAAGTTCCCGCATGGTAAGTTTCGAAATAAATAGTGTATTTTGTTGTAATGACAGCAAGTATGAACGAGCGAATGAATGAATAAAAAAAAAAATGAAAAAAAAATGAGGGTGTATAGTTAAATTCAAGAAAAAAATCTGGACTTCAATTTTATATTATCGTTATTAATGTTTGTGTTATTATGTTACAATATAAGTATTATCTATTTATCTATCTATTATCATTTATAATTTTAATTTTCTTCTTCTCAATAACTTTTTTCTCCAATACCTACCTGACAGATTTGCTGTCATACAATAAAATGTTTCACTTTTCAAGTACTTTTATTTGATGCATAGATGTAAGTGTTACAAGGGGGGGAAGGACGTTTAGCCCATTCTTCTTTATATATTTCTTATATTTAATTTACATTCCTTAACAGAGAACTGCTTTTGAAATAAATGTATAGCTGTTCTAATCTCTTTAGACTTTGAACCAATGGTTCGTTTTCTATCCGATGAGTTGCGAACAACAAAGTTCTGTTGTTTGTTACAGAGACATCTAACGAATTCTCTGAACAGAGGGCGGTTGTAGTTCAAAATTAAAGTTTGAAGTTTGGCAACCGTGTTAGTTTGAGATGGCTAACAACATTGCTATGTATGCTTGTGGTGCTTATCTTGTGATCTTTGCTGTTCTGCATTAAATAGGTCACGAAACAAAATGCGAAAAGGTTTTAATATTATTACATACCTTTCATTATTATTTTAAAACATCTCGGTGGCTGAGTGGAGCAATTCCCATGCCAGGAAATGTGTTTCGAATTTTTCGAACCATATCTGGGACCGGGTTTGTGATCACCAACCCCTATGCGGCATCATCAGCCTATAAACGTCCCACTACTGGGCACAGGCTTGCCACGTGGACAATAGCACGTGGGGATATTAGGCCATAACCCACCATGCTGGCCAATGCGGGTTGATGGGTTTTAACGACTGTCATCTTACGACAACAGCCGAGACCAACGGCTTAACGTGCCTTCCGCAGCACTGAGTGCTGACGGTCGCAGATGACCCTTATAGCTTTACCGGGCTTTTTTGGGGGCGGCGAGAAACCTAAAGCTTCCTCAAGCCGTGAGGTTGAAATTTCCCGGGGATTTTTTTTTTTTGCGGGAAACCTGAGGGCACCTCTAAGTGGCACGGTACCTCGGCTCGGGTTTACTGTGTCGTGGGGGTCCGAAGCACGGAGGAGGTCGAGATGTTTTTAATTTGGTCACCCATCCAGCGACCCGGCATTGCGAAAGTTGCTTAGCAAACAAGATCGCAAGCCGAACGCGCTAGCCGCTGCGCCATTGAGCTCTTCGACCGCATGCGGCAAGCGTGATGATTAAGAAAATAATTATTATTTGTAGCGAACACTTGATTTCAATATTGGATGCTCTTGCCCAGCTAGGTAAGAGCATCCGTGATGTATTTATTCAGTTAACACAAATGTTTAATTTTACATTTCAAAATGTATTTTATTTGGTAATAATCTGACTTGTTACATTTAAAGGTATTTTAGACAGTATCAAAACAAATACAAAATCAATCTTTCAGTAGTCATGGAGTAACAGCGTAACAAACAAACAAACTCACTTCCGCATTTATTTATTTTATTTTATTAAAGTCAGACAACAATGGCCCATTTTTACAATAAAGACAGACTAACATACTTATCCAATAATTATTAGAATTTATAATTCCCATTTCAGTAGTTGCTTTTGTTATAAAAATATATTTAAAAAATACGAGTATAAATATATTTAAAAATAATCAATGTTTCAGGTTGTAGGCACGTTACAAATTATATAGAACATTTTTAATTACAATTAATAACCGGAATATTTTACTGTTGTTAGCTTCGCATTTTAAAGGACAAGATCGCAAAACGAATACTTTATCCGCTGCGCCAACGCGCTTCTTTCTTATACGTAATTATGGAATAAGGAAAAAGTGTTGAAACAATGCACACGTGCGCGATTTCAAACCGCACTTTTTGATGAGGATATAGATAACAACAATTTCTTGATTACGACTCACGTCTACTTACTTATGAAAAGGAAAAAGTTTTTTTTCCTTATTTAAATTGTTATTCTCGGAATTTTAATGTCACCGCCTACAAAAAATTATGTACATCTTCTCTGGTTGACTTTTAGAGAATGCCTTATGGCATTAAGTCCGCCGTTTGTTGTATTTTTGGCAATAAAGTTTAAATAAATAAGTAAATAAATAAATAAATAATGTTATCTTTGAGATTTTGTCCCTTTTGGGGAAAAGGAAGAAAATCCCAAACGCAAGCGTCAGTGGGATGTTATCAAATAAAACCATAAAATGTTTTACAGCTAGGCAGTATATTGTAAAAGAACAAACACTAAAATTTTGTCCAACAACAATAAAATAAAATTATAAATTTTATTTCACTCTTATTATTTAAAAGAGGGACTTGTGACTAACCACAATATTTCCTTATATTAGGTTAGGTACTAATCATCTACGTTACTCCTTTTAATTTATTGAGCCGAAAATAACAAAAAAAAACTATCAGTCGAAATTGACCCTAGGGTCAATCTCAAATGAAAGTCCAACAAACTTTCTATTAATTTTGCCAACTATAATTTACTGCTTAAAGTACTCTAAACCTTATTATCAAGCTATATCACCCCCTAAAACACACTAAAATCCTAAGAGTCAAAAGTGACCAAGCGGGTCGGTGATAATTTTAATTTCAAATAAATTTTATAATTCCGTTTCTACTACTACCTAACCAGCCAGCTAATATTTCAGTGGTACGAGCTATGGTCGTGTGGTGGTAGGGATAAAACCAGTACCGTTCGAGTATGAAGTTGAAATTAAAATTAAATTACTCCGTCTATAAAAATATTAAATTAAATGTTTTAATCCGTTTAACTGTATCAAAACTATCACACGTTTAAAGCTAATATACTAGAGAACCGTGGGGTTACACCGATATAAAATTAATATTAAAGGGCGCCAGGATCTAAATGTAGACCCGAATCTGGAGACGATGTCACCATACAACTTCACCCAGGTCGAACTCGCAGATCCTCAAATGTTTCACAACTTCCCCAACGCTGGGGGTCGTTGGATGTAAAAAAAAAAGAATAATGGTTAAGGTGTCGAAACCTTAATTTTAAAAAATGTTACCAAATAAAAACAAGTATCCCAGTGGGCTGGGTAACAAAAAAAAACCGTCGGCGCCTGCTCATCCGCTAGGCGGCGACAGCTCGACTGGCAGCAGGTGGCCGCTGGTATCCCGAGGAAGCAGGTCTCGCGTCCAGGCTTTAGGGCCCAGCTCTAAATCCTGGCGGCGAAACGGGCCTCTCGAAGCATCTGAAATTATCAACACGGGGCCTATTTATAACACTACAGGCCTAGTTCAGATCTGTTACATAAATTGGGGTCCCGCAGTCTGCTATATTTGTATCTGGGGCTGCAACCTAACATAATCAGGGACTCGCAGCGCTAAGGGTTATCAAAAGCTTCCCAACGCTGTTGCACAACCATAAACTAACCCCTTATCACTAATATTTAACACCATGTTTTGATTTTAGTGTTGTTTCACATTTAACTAGTACACAAGGCACTACACGGCTACGATATTCCAATAAACAAAACCAAACAATGCTAGAATATTGTGGGATAATGCAATATCCACTCCTAAAGGGATTTAATACGTCTGCCACATGGCCAAGGGCCTTGCGTCGCCTGGCGACAAGGCATGATTCGGACACCATGAAAAATCGATTTGAATTCCTAGGATGACTTATTATACTTAACAATGTTACATTTGGGATACTTACGCGCTGGGAGATTTTAACTGTGCGCGTGGCTGCCAGCGACCGGAACTTCGTTTCGGGCACGGATCCCTGTAAATAAACCACACACTTGTTGACTATATTCTCAAGCTAATGACGCCTCAAATCCACTACATTATTACGACCTCAGATTAAAACAAAAGGTTACCAGCCAGGACTCATGCCTACCTTAGTGAATTGATCTCAACACATCACACCACGTCACGCCAGGGATTGAAATCGTTTCGACGTCATCAGACCCGGCTGCTTTCCTTCGCCGGAAGTCTTATAAATCGAAGGCCAGCTTATGACTTCAACTCGTAAAGTGGGGTAATCTCTAACAACGCAGTTCCTTTAGAATTTTTCCTTCAAACTATCAAAACGTCAAATATGACGTCTGTCACAACTCGCCCTCTGCTAACAGAATTTGCCAACAATTACAACACAAGACCTAGAAAAAAAATTAACGTTTAGCAATGTGAAATGCGTTTTTCTTTAATTTAAAATTAAGTTTTGTGATATTTAACTCACTAATTACCCTATCTTAATATTAAGGAGTATTAGTTTCCTCTCTGGTAACCCCTACGGGCAGAGACAATATCCATATAAAAAATATTTCTCCCGTTCGAATGTTCTAGCTAAAAGTCCTTATAAAAAAAAATAGTTCTATTTCCGGATTTGCTTGAATTACATTTAATTACTCAAATTAATTATTATACATATTAATTTATTATGTAATTTATTATTGGAACTGTTTCGGCAATTTTTAGAATTGCATCTTTTATGTGAAACTTAAAAGCTGACAGCCACTTCGCCCCGCTACCGCTAGGCGTCGCTACGGTGGCTGTCATTTTGTCTATGGTGTTATGTCAAATACTAAACGTAAACAATCTTTATTTTCTTTCAAATCTAACGCAAAGTCTTGCTAAAACTGATTTAGAAATATGTATTAATTGAAAATGCAAGAAAAGTGTGTCTTGTAATGTGTCAGCCAAGGCTCCATGTCTTTAATGTGAAGAAAAAATGGATTATAGTCTAACAAGCCACAATGATTACTATTTTTGGAAACCCGATCATTCAAAAACAATGATTTCAGGTAAGTACTATTCAACCATTGCAAACCCCTTTTGTAGATTAGTAAAGGCAGACAGGGCCCTGAATTTACAACGTAACAATAAAAAGATAATATTGACTAAATGTGAATGGGTCAGATACAGAAGCGGCAGATAGAATTAATATGCTAAATCTGCACCCTTAATTTTTGTAATTTTTGCACATAGGTTTCTTGGAGAAAGTTGTTCAATGCATGGGTGGAACTCACCCTTAATTTCATTAAAACGAATATTAGGGGTGTACTTATATTAAGAAAAATCAATTGCTCCGAATGTTTGTACGCGCATCGCTTCAAAACGGCTGCACCAATTGGGCTAATCCTTTTTTTGTTGTGTTTATAATGAGCTTGGGAAACGATTTTTTTTTTTTTTTTTAAATATTTACATTTTAACTTAATATATGACATTAAATTTTTTTCTGTAGCCCTTCAAAATACTTCACAATATTTTTTTAAAGATTCATAAAAAACATTTTTGTGACATTCAAAATACGCGCGAAACCCGCGGCGTGACGTCATCGAATTCCATTCTCTCGCACGGGTGGTCACGTGGCACGCGACTTCGTTTTATTATTACGTCTGCTCTGAACCAGTACAGTTGTGCCACAGATTACTTAATAATAAATTGTGCAAATAGTTAAGTAATGTAATCGGACGCCCGCCGGGTGCGGGCGTCCGATTACATTACTTAACTATTGAGAGCGGCGGCGGGGGCTATCGGATACGATGACGTCACGTCACGTCAGTCGAATGCCAGCGAACAAAGCGTGGTAGTAGTGTTTTATGAAATTATTTATGTACAATAACTTTGTAAATACTTCTCGTATCAAAGTCAAATAAAACTATTGGTTTTAGAATAACGACTTCTATAATGGTATAAAGTAAAAATTAACTTTTTTTTAATTTTTCCCAAATTCATTGCCAGGACAAGGTTTCTGTAAAAGACAAATTTTGGAAATTCATCACGGGGTACGGGGACGGCGGCTCACGCGATCTGAACAGTGGCGGGGGCGCTATTTGGTGATAAAATTTATATTAAAAACTTCTCGTTCTATTCAGAACCTTTGTTAACTTGTAAATCTTAGATTTAACGAAGTTTAACGTAAACAGCTTAGTAAAGGCATTGCAGTACCTTAAGTAGTTAAGCATTAAACATCGTTTAAATATAAGGCAGATTTGTATCCTTTTAAATACTCGTAAAGAACAACGAACCGTATGTCGCATAGCGGTGAAAGAATACTACTACTCCCTCTCTTCCCTTTGGGTGTCGTAAAAAGCGACTAACGGACTAAAAACTCCACATACATCCAACAGCATAGAGCGTAGCGATGTGTAACTCAAGAGTGACAAACGCAAAAGATATAGTATCCCAGGCAAGGAGTGATAACTCCGTATATCCCTATGTCTCCAATTATATCTTTATATCCATGAAGCTAAGATGTATTTTGGTCAAAACTCATTGCGGAGAATAGAAAGAAACAGAGATGTTTCTAGGTTGTGAGTAAAAAGAGATAGAATATTTCGCCCGCGCATGCGTAGTGAGAGTTATATTATACGGTACCTAGTTTTGCTAAGGTAAATAAATCTTTCACGCAATAAGGAACAATTTCGCTGATAGGGAATTTGTAAATTCAGTTTGTTTAAAGAATAACAAATACATTTTACACAAACATCAGTTAACTTTCCACCAATAGTAATAATTAATTGCGTAACAGCTAAATAAATTATCGAACAAAGAGAGTAAGTAAGTACAGACGTAACAACTAGCATGAAAAAAAAATCCAAACACCTACAAATAAAATTAAAAAACTCACTTGCTTCTTAAATTGAGAAGCAGAGGTGTGGAAAATATCTATGGTTGTTCTAATTCTCTTTCTTGTCGTACGCAAATTCAACTAAGTTAATCTTTAACTCCCTAGCTCATTTCGTTCATATCTGAGCCAGGGAGTTAAAGAGTTAAAGATATAAAAGAGTGATATGAATCTTTGGATATAAAAGATGTAATCACTCTTTTCTTATCGGTGAGTTATTCTGCGCATCGCTAATAGAGCGGCGTTGGGCTCACCACCTGTCACGCTGTGCACTTGAGCAGTCGCTATTCGGTGAAAAGTGGACTATGGCAGGCGACTGCTTTTGCGATCCTCATTGCCTAGTCTCTCACTAACCCTTCCGGGATAAGTCGTGATTATATTTATCTATGTATGTAAAATAAAGAAAATATAAAATACACATTATGCCTAGGCAATCATAGCTTTTTATACTCAGCAGCGTTTTACCGAGTCGTCCATTGTCACGAGACGGGCGAGTGGTATTATTATTTATTTGTTTATATACCTACTTATTAAAAAAAAACATGATTAAATTGAAACTGCTGCCGTCCGCAGATGAGATGGACAGATGGCGTCAGAATGGTAGCGTGCCAAAACTGGATACTGACATTATTTTTATGAAATAACGGGATTTTTACCATTTCTGAGTTGTTGGTTTTGAGTCCACGATGGTAAAAATCCATAAAAATATAAAAATAAATGTAGTGACCATGAAAGTTTAAAATGTTATTTGGATACTGACAGTCCAAAATAAAAAAGCGTAAAGCGTAAGGTTTTGAGGTGCCCTACACCAAAATGTCGGAAGAAGGCGATTTGGTTGAGATGATTATGATGAGACAATTTCTCACATTAATCTCATTGTTACGGCACAGAGCATAAACGAATTAGTGATTGCTTAGCGCTCTCTCAACCGTTTATACTGGAATTAATTTAGTGGATACATGTAGTTGAGTTTACAAGCCGCACCGCTTGCTTAAGAGCGAGCTGTTAGCTTTGAGGTTTCCGAGAATAATGTCTCAGTACATTCTGGCAAGAGTATCAAATCTAGACTGAAAACATTTGTAGGGCTGAGCAAAATAATTTACAAAATTTAAGTTTAATAGGCATACATACATACTCGCATTTATGTTGTAAGTCCGAAATTCATACACGTACACACGGCGTCAGATCAACCTACCCAAAACTGTCATATTTCTACATTCAATTTTGAACTTTATTGTTTGGCTCTTAGGATCAATATTCATTGGAGAAATTTGACAGTTTAGGGTAGGTTGATCTGACGCCGTGTGTACATATAATCACGACTATTATCCCCGAAGGATTAGTCAGAAACAATGAGGATAGCAAAAGCAGTCCTCTACCATAGTCCACTTTTCACCAAATTCTCTGAGTGTTAGAGCCACGCTGCGTTGCAGCACGCATTGGGCCGGCTCGCCCGGCGTAATACCACCCTCTTACGAATATTCGGCGTGAAACAATGGCACTCGGTGCTGTTGTATTTCGTCCAGCAAGTGAGGGTTTCGGAGCCCCCCCCCCCTCGCAATTCCTATTCCTTCCTTAAACCTATTCCTTCCTCAAAGGCCAGCAACGGGCCTGCGATTCCTCTGGTTTTGCGGGTGTCCATGGGCAGCGGTGATTACTCACCATCAGGTGTCCCGCCTGAAAAAAAAAATATAATTAAATATTTGTTTAATATTTTTTAATCAAACCGCCATAATATTGAAGATAATTTATCTAGGAATCCAACGATATACAATATGTGTGGTGTTTAAAAAAGGAAGGCCACAAAAACCACTTAACACTACTCAAGTACCTGTATCAAATTACGCCGCGTCATACCCAAATCAAAGAAGGACTTGCGCGCGCGCTGACGTCATCAGGTGAGGGGATAACAAAAATAGCGACTGCATATGTGCTCAGCGTGACAGGTGGTGAGCCCATCGCCGCGCTATGCTGTCGGATGTATGTGCAGTCTTTAGTCCGTTAGATGCCTTTTACGACACCCAAGGGAAGAGAGGGAGTGGTATTATTCTTTCACCTCTACGCGACACGGATAGATAGATATAATTTTATATATACCTAGATGGAGATAAAGAGTAGTTAATAACGAAGGTAGCTATAATTAGGCCGCCATAATTGTAGCAACTCGATTCTGAGTAACCTTTAATACTGGAATTCACATAATGCCTTAGAAGTGAATCGAGAATTATTAATTCCGAGAATATCATTGAACTGTGAAATAATAAATACGAGTATCGTTCCGTTTGATCTTGAAGAGAGAGTTAGTGTGACCAAGATTCTTGTCATTCCACAGTAGGTACAGCCAGCAACAGAAGTGGATACACATATTTGACAGTTTGTGGTTCTTATTCCAAAAGACATAACGGTGAAATAGCTGTCCAAAGTGTGTATCTACTTTTGTTGCTGACAGTATTTTGCTTTTCTGAGAAAATTGACGGCTTCAAAATGGTTTATTTTAACTGTAATAGCAAGATCAGATAGCATCATGAATTAAAATTAAAACATTGCGTCAGTACTTAATAAAAAAAATATAGCAATACAATCGGTTCATGCGACTAAAAGCTGACAGGCGACAGGTCTCTCAATTATCCATTTGTAAAATTTTTCGTTACAGCCATTCAAACTCAAACTCAAAATTTCTTTATTTAATAAACTTAAAATAAGCATTTTGAATCGTCTAAATTTATCTTAATGGATGGGCACCCGCCCACCCAACTCACCCATTCAGGAAGTCTTTTAGCTGTGGAGAAGAACGGGCGCAAGAAACTCCACAGCTTTAAAATAATATAGTAGTAACGACATAATTTACAAAACAACATGTCGCTACCAAATTATACAATTAGTTTTATAGATAACGGATTAAGAAAAAATAATGTAAATATATTATTATAACCAGGCTGTTTTGTCTTCTAAATATTCCTTGACTGTGTAATAACCTTTCCTAAGTAAACAAGATTTAACATGATTCTTAAACTTATCTAAAAAAGATAAATGATAATGGATTAAGATAAAATAATGTAAATATATTATTATAACCAGGCTGTTTTGTCTTCTAAACATTCCTTGACTGTGTAATAACCTTTCCTAAGTAAACAAGATTTTACATGATTCTTAAACTTATCTAAAGGTAAATCTAGTATAGTACTTGGTATTTTATTATAATAGTGTATACCTTGCCCCAAGAAAGAACCGAGAACCTTTTGTAACCTAAACAGTGGCATTACTAGTTTTGACATATTTCTAGTATTCAAATTTTTATTGTGATTGACATTGATTTCCTGAACTATGTGCTCATAAATAAATGTGTATTAATTACAAACCGGTCTGTGGTATTAATATAATTTCTGGCATTATAATGATAATTCTGGTCACCCTCTGCAGACGTGAAAGTAATAAAAGTCTTTTTTAATAAGGTGTTGCCGTTTGCCGCCCATGTAATAGATAGGATATGATTTATGCGTATAAGCCGGCAAGTTGCTTGCTAGATCCACCAGCATTGAAAACCTTTGCAACATCAGGGTTATTTAATAATTACCTGTTGTGTACGCAAATATAGTAAATAAATAAATAACGTAACGTATTTCGTAGTGGTGAAAGAAGACTACCCTCTCTTCCCTTGGGTGTCATAAAAGGCAACTAAAGATTGCACATACATCCAACAGCGTAGAGCGGCGATAGGGTCACCACCTGTCACGCTGAGCACATTTTCAGTCGCTATATGGTGAAAAGTGGACTATGGCAGAGGACTGCTTTTGCGGTTTTCATTGCCTAGTCTCTGTCTAACCCTTCGGGGATAATAGTCGTGATTACATTTGTATTTAAAAACAAAGTGAGAGATGGGCATTTGTTCACCGGACGAAACACAACAGCAAGGAGTGCCATTGTTTCACGCCAATATTTCGTGAGAGGGTGGTATTACGCCAGGCGAGCCTGTCCAATTCGGGCTGTAACGCAGCGTGGCTCTATCACTCATACAGTGTCACTCATTTAGCACCGCTCAGGAGTCAGGTGTATGGTATCAAGGGTAACTTTTCACTCCCGAGCAGCGCTATTTGCTGTACAAGTCTCAGGTGCGATCGAGTCTGGAGTATTGTCTCTCTCTTCATCATCATCTCTTATGGGACGACTCTGCTTAATACCTCCTCGATGCACTTGATAGACTGCAAAGGCGAGCGGTGCGCATTATTGGAGATGCTGAGACATTGCTTATCTCAGTGTCGTCTACCGGATTTTTTACGGAGAGTGTTCTGAAGAAGTTTTTGATCTAATCCCGCCCTCTCTTTACCTCTCCCGGACTACACGTGCTGGTCTTAGGAACCACCATCATACTGTGCAGATTATCAGCACTCGTACCAAAAAATTTGCCAAGTCGTTCCTCTGTAATTCCATTCGGTTTAGGAATTCTTTTCGAGCGCATGTGTTTTCCAGCTCCTATAGTCCCGGGCTTTTTAAGCGGTGCGTGAAACGGCATTTCTGCAGGCCGTCATGAATGGGTACGCTTGTTACCGTGCTTGTTCCACGGTGAGGAGCGCTCTCATTATATTGGACAGCATCGGTTGCTTACCATAAGGCAGGATGTGGTTGCAATGACAAGTCACATAAAAAAACACCTGCGGACGTGAAAGACCTTTACCCCTAAAATGACCCCTAAGATGACCTTGATGTATGGCGAGTTAAGAGAAGATGGTGGTAGCTGGCCAGGCAGTCTTAAAACAAACCCTGCCACTAACCAATCTGAGTACAAACTGAACCCCGGCTAGGAATCGAAGCCGGGACCACTGGGTCTGAGACTGGTGGCCTTACGACAAGACTACAAATTTGGTTAAAACTTTAACTTACTTATATTCCAGTCTAAGATGAAGTAAATAACTGATTGTGTTGAATTCGTATTTAATTATGTTTATTCTTTGTATCAATAACCAAACTCCATAAATTTACTTCTTATAATATTGTTTCTATAAAATATAAACAATAAACTGTCGTTATAACATGGGCAGAGGTAAATGATGTTTGTATTTTACTAATAAGCTTTTATGCATACATAATTTTAAATTCGTTTAATGTGTAATTAAAACCAATGTGACATCGTACTGTCAGTTCACACATTAATTACTGTTAGCTGCAATACATTATTTGCAAATGATCTAAACTAAATTTATTTGCGTATCACTGCAATCGCATTTAACTGCTAAAACTAAAACAGTTTACGAAAAATACAACTGCGTTTTTGGACGAAATCCAAATGGTTTCGAAGTATTATCCTACATTATTATTCGTGTAAGCTTGCTTTTGTATAGACACCAATTATAACGGTTCGACATAACTGGATTAAATAATTTGCTAGCGATTAAGCTTTGATTATGTTGAAAGCTATTATGCTACATAATACAAGTCAAATAGATCCCTGTTAAAGAAATGAAGACAACATTTTAAAGTAAGGATTACCTACTAGGCCTTTTACTATTAACACTTAGAACGCGGTGCCTCCAGACACAATATTCATTCATCAAGAAATTATATCTATATATTATATAATAAATTACATTATATTATTATTCTATCACTAATAATGAAAAAAAAAAACATTGCGGAAATGGAAAAAAATCGAACGCAGTTCATGTTAAATTTTGCGTTTATGATGCATAAAATGTACCATAGAACCGAAATCATCGACCTTGTTCATACTAAAGTAGTCTCAGTGTATCAAAACACGGTACAAAGTCAAGTGGAGAGCGCGGCCTTAAATGGCCGCTTGGGGTCACGGAATAGCGAGTTTTTTAGGTGCGACCATATTTGGTCGCTTGGGGCTTGAGTGGATTGTAAGAAGAGAGCCGTTACAGCGGCTAATTAATAGAATACTACCACCACCACTCTTCCCTTGGGTGTCGTAAAAGGCGACTAACGGGCTGAAGAGTGCACATACATCCAACAGCATAGAGCGTTATGTATGTGTGTATGTATGTAAGAAATTCTTTGCATTGAGCACTTATCAGTGCGCGGGCGCAGTTGAATGGTAATAACCACTTACTTCACTTATAACAAAGTTTCACAGCTAGGTAAATAACATTTATGACTCTAATTAAAACTACAATTAGATACGATTTGATGCAATTTTTCATGACAAGGAAATTTACAAAAGAGTGCTGTTGGTATTAGGTTAAATCTTAAACTGAGTAAGAACTGGCAAAGGTGCAGGTTCGAATCCTTCTCGTGGAAATTTCTTCAACATTTTCCAATTTGTAATTTGCTCGAAACAAAATTTTCGATACGTAAGAAGTTGTCGTATATCGTAGTTGGCTATTTCTGCTTGTCAAATCAACCATTCAACGTAGGACTTTGTTGTTTGAACAAGCGGTAATAAAATCTTCATGCACCGAATGTTTTTTGTTTGTTTTCTGACTAATTCGAAAGCAACATTCGCTTACATTCCGTTTTACATAATGAAAAAAAAACGATTGTGCACTAACTCGTATTCTACTATCGAAAACGGGCGCATTTGCTTTTCATTTTCTAAAATCGCAGCGAAACTTCAGCGGCAGCTTTGTTAGGGTGAATTTTGCATTCGAAAGCTGACTTCAAACTTCTCGTCGAGTTTCACGAAATTTTATTCCAGTTTTCGTGTTGCCGCGCTTTTTTTTGCCTTTGTTCCCACCCAGGTCCCATTCAAATGGATGTAGGTACCAAAACTATTGTGTTACAAGGGCCGTTTCAACAGCGCTATTGGTTCGCTACTTTTTGTCATCCCTACGATGTTGGAGTTTGGATTAATTAAAGAGTTGGATAGATTTTCTGTTGGCAACGTTCTGTTGTTGGTGTTGATTTATAAACGTAAGCTTGCAAGGTATAGAAGACATTCTTTCTAAATATTATTTTGGTAAAACAATAAATTATAATTAATAAATCAATAGGTAGGCATATTTTTAAATACGCGATAAGCTAATTTGATGCATCAACGATAGTTTGCTATCAAAAGATTCAAAGTGCAAAACGACCGATTGGTAATGATGATAATATTACGTTTAGGAAACAAATATGACGTTTCATCATTCATTGACACTATCCGTACTACTTTAGTTATTGTTCTGAGATACGAACCCCCTCTTAATTTACAAATTTTGCTCATAAAAAGGTTTTGCTGTAAAATACTTTCTGCCACATTAACGTTATTTTGTTGCCCTTGAATAACGAGTATATAGTCTTCATTCTTTTCAGCCCCAGTATCAAAGAGTCGTTTAATGAAAATTCCATTAAAAAAAAGACTTAAACATTGCAAGGGGACGTTTCGTAGCGGCAAGCAGCCGAATACTTTGTAAACGTACAAAGTACAGAGAATCGGTCCAGACGTCAAGCTCTGAATCTGCATTCCAAATTCAGCAATTGACATGCTTGGACCGAGGATGCAATTACACCGAAGCACAAACTACTTTATCTTTTTCATACAAACATTTTCCAGTATCTATTAGCTGCTTGTTAACATTACTTACCTCCATACAACTAACTAACAACCGATGATCTAATAAAGGTCACAAGTAGCTGCTGGATGCCAGCAACACAACACCAGACGTGTTTCGGCTGACGGTGATACATCTCTTGCTATATAATCAGATGCACTAATTTTTAAAGGTAATGAAGTCCTTTGCCGCTTCTCAATTCTGCCGCCACAACAGCAGTATAATTAACAATTTGTTCCAACAGGTTGAGAGGTATTCCTAAGTTGTAATGAATTCCAGGAACTGCCTGTATCTAAATTAGGTATATTGCATAATGAAGGCGGAGGAGAGCTGGACGGCCAAACTAGTCCCAATTCGTCGATACTTTGACTGAGTCTGAATCTTCAAAATAAAAACTAACTAGTCTTTCTTGATCGTAGTTTAATGCTATTTTGTAATTACAATTAACTAATTCGGTAATAATGGCCGGATGCAAACCGATTTAGAAACGCAATGAGTTATATCCGCACTTTTCAACTATACTCATGTTCAAATGTGTCGAGTCTGAATATGTTACACCAATACTGACGGCTTGCGTAACGGTAGAGCAGTGTTTTCGCCCTTTTTTGAGTACGTGACCCTTTTGGCCAAAAGGCCAAACGCATCCATCTGTCCTAAGACGAATTACGTAGTAAAATTACGTAGCTTTCATTCGGTGTGACACACAACCACTCAAAGGGAGCCAGACTATAAATATCTGTTCCTTACAAATAGTTACAGGGATTGCACCTGAGAGCTGTCTTAGTAGCGTCTTAGTCTAAACTTGGACTCGGATAAATCCCTCACAAGTTTACTGCGCCGAGAAACGACAAATTGAGTTATCAACTTGGGGAATACCGAGACATCATTTTTCTTCTGTCGCAAAATGAAAAACTATGCGGGCCTGTCTCAATATATTTGGATTTGGCGTGCATTGAACAGAATGGAGGGCGAAAAATAACACTGTGAAAATAAAATATTGGACGCGTTTTAGGCAATTCACATTGTCACACAGGTATATTCGCATATTTTAGTTGGGATGTGTGTATTGTGGAGTTTATGAAAAGCTTCGAATTCCATTAAAATGGTTTTATTACCCGAATGCAGAAAATAAGCGTGACGAACAATGCAAAGTTATATTTATGACATGTACGGGATATGGGTAATGATACTTATATGGGAAATTTATAGAGGAATAATAACAAAAAAAATATCAACTTACTCCGCTTCGCACACGACCCTTCTAAAAGCTAAATGTGAAATGTCACATTTTCTAGACACTGTTTTTATAGTTAGCTGGTGGAGTTTCACCTAAAAACAAGGTGTTCTTTCTCAATGTTCTTCTTTTTATGTTATTTTTTATTTTATTTAATAATGTTACCTTTAATCAAGGTATGGTAAGTATATGTATGTTATGTATGTATAGGTCGGGGAGGAGACGCAGACATTACACGGACCTGCATCCGTCGTAGTTGTCTGTGAATCCAACCCAAGGGTGGAAGATGGATCCTAGTTGGATTATTGTTTGTGATGGTAATACACGTAGTTTTCGTGTCGTGAGGAACGTCTGTATGCTAGTACTGGCGTGGATGGTAAAGCAACTCGAGCCGGTTTATGAGATAGAGTTTTAGAATGATACTACATGTTCGTTCGGGGTGTAGCCGTCCACAGATGGATATACTAGCGTCAGGGTGGATCCCGTGGTTTGATTCGAGTGGACTTGGGTGGAGTGGTGGATTTGAGTGGACAGGTCCCGCGGCCTCCACTTAACTCTAATTTGCTGTTCTCCAGTGTTCGAAAGATTAACTTCCGTCCCTCTCATCCCTGATTGATTGTTACGCTTTCAGTGTGAAAAGGGGGATGGATAGAACCCCTTATAACCTTGCCTCCTTTCTGGGGGTGGGATATCCATAAGGCGGATTCAATGAGTAAATAAAAAGAAAAAGTTATATTAGGTACCTCCGATACTTATAAAAAAGGAAAACGATTTTTTTTTCATTCTTCGTCATAAATCGAAATCTGATGTATAATTATAAAAATAATTAAAAACCTGTTTAAGCTTGTGCCAATGAAGCACTTTCATACGATACCACTTTCACATGACACGGTTAACTCAATTCAAAATGTGGACCGCCGTTCCTGGCAAAAGACCCTGTTTCTTAATGATTTAATTACAAATGTATAGTTTTCAGATTTTTCCCTATACTTATAGTATAAGACGGTAATACTTGCCATATTTCATAGTTCTAGGTCAACGGAAAATACCCTATAAATTTTGATTCCCTTCAGAGTGTCGAAATATACGTTTATTGCGGCCGTACCTTTTTTACGTTAACTTAGGAGTTTGATTTTTTCACAGCTTCAAGAGACTGTAGATCTGAAACTTTTTAATTTTAACTCGATACCTTCACGCGTTCTCGAGATAAAGGGTGTTGACAGACAGACAGACGGACAACAAAGTGATCCTATAAGGGTTCCGTTTTTTCTTATTGAGGTACGGAACCCTTAAAAAGAAGAATGGATTCAGGTGAAACTCCACCAGCAAAGTATAAAAGCAGCGTCAAGAAATGACGTTTCACATTCATGACTATGAAGCAATAACCACAGAAGGGTTAACAACGATATATTGTTTCACTCGGGAGATATTACACATCCTTACGTATTACACCAACTTATTTGAAACGGGTCCCGAGCATTGTTATTCCATTTTGGAAATAGCTCGTAAATTAGAGTGGATGTATGAAGAATGGCTTCTGTAATGGAAAACTCGATGAAAGTACTTATCTCAAATGCTCGCAAACTTATTGCACAACTTTGGATGTTTAAGTGTAGGTAATATTTTTAAGTGGCTTGTCTGAATAACATCTGAGCAGTTTTCTTTTACAAACGATTATGTTTAATAAATAATGAGATGAATAATCACACGAATTTATTTAGATTAATTTTACACTAGCGACCTGTTACCAATTACTATTTCATGTATAATCGGGTGAATAGTTTCGGAAATTAACTTTTACCCCCAACGTTTCAAACTGTGAACCTTTATTATATAGCACAAGTGAAGATGTTATTTTATTCTGGATGGCGGCGTATTGAACCTTTGCAAGGATAGTGATCGAAGGAAGACTTAGGTGCACAGCTTTGAGTCTCAGAATAAGCAAACTTATGTAATGTCTATGGTTTCAGGTCCCGCTCCATAACCCTATTTATATCTTTTTCATCATCACCCTAATAACATCTCCCTGATGAACATAGGCCTTCCCACGTGGAAACATTGAGCGCCATTGGGAAATAACCCACCACGCTGGTCCAATGCAGCCTGAAGGGTTGAATAACTTTGATCTTAAACAACAACCGGGACCAACGGTTTTGCGTGGCACGGACCTAGGCCGTACGTGTAAGTGTAGTGTAAGTATATCGCCACGTGTTATTGTTCACGTGGGAGGCCTGTGCCCAGCAGTGGGACGTTTATAGGCTGATGATGAACCCTAAGAAGATTTAATATAATATTTATGTATTGAAGACATATAAGGTGACTGCTAGAAACCGCAAGAAACTTCAACGGCTGGTCAGGTCATGTGTTTTAAACATGACGAAAATGACAAAAAAGGAATTCGTGTTTTTTTCATTTTTAATGAAATAATTCATTTTGTGAATTTTAATTGGATAGTCTTTGAGTATCTAATTTATTTTAAGCATTCGGCGGTCTGTTGACCCGTCCGCGTCAACGGGGCGATAAGTACCTACGTTGACGGGTCAACAGATGGCCGGTCGGCCGGCCGTTGCCCCCGTCAGCTGGGCGATAAGTACCTACGAAAAAACACGAATTCCTTTTTTGACATTTTTGTCATGTATAAAACACTTGACCTGACCAGCCCTTAAAGTTTCTTGCGGTTTCTAGCAGTCATCTTATATATATGCTATAGTACGTATAGTCTAACAATTCAAGAACAATATATAAATGAAGTGCCATTCTACTGGTTATATGAAACTAGAAATAAAGTTCTGAAATATTTTAGCGCTAAAATTGCTACCTTCAACGCAGATCCGATACACAAGAGGGATCGTTTGAAACTTCTATCGACTCGACAAGGACTTAAAATATTAATGCACTTGACCTGTCGTGACACTACTTCGACTTTATGACATAATATTTATCGTCTTTTGTTGGAGAATTTTGTAATAAACTTCAGAGAAGGTTATGTAATGTAGAGTAAGTATGTCACAAGTAATGGATCCTAACTCCCATCTTAATTTATTAAAATTACATGTTAAATAATTAACAAAGGATCTTTCTTCATCTTCACAGTACATAGTGTGTTAATAAGAATTTAATAATTATCAGCTGTAAACAAAAAAGGTATATTATGGAAAATTCCACGGAACAGAATAACTACGAAATAACCAGTACGTTTTCCAGAGTATATCGACATTTTATTATTTCCCAAGTGGCCTTTACATATTTCGATAATAAATATCGTATATACGGTCCAGTTCATTAAGACCATAATGTTATAGTAGAAAACAGAAACAGAAGCTTATCAACAGTTTTGCGGTTAAAAAAAAAGAAAATCAATTTGTAGGTATGTATTACAATAATTGCTACTGAATAGGGAAGATAGTAATATCTATTTAATAACATCTGCATTTTTTTTTCTTGTGAAGATTTTTGACACTATAATATAAGTATAATAATAAACATCTTTATTAATCTTAAACATTAAAATGGCCTTAAAATAGTTTGCTTAAGTACTGCTATTCTTGACAACCACGCATGTTTAGTCACAGACATATCGTATACTAAAGCTTACGAAATCATAACAAGTTGAAATTAATAACTTTTCTTGTATTTACAGATAGCAAGTGACAAATTTATTATGAGACGACCAACAACTCAGTCTTCCTGTGACCAGTAACCACCCCTGTAAAAGGTTCAAAACGTCTTCGATCACATTTAAAAACCGTAGTACAATCAAAACTCGTATAGAATCGTATACAATCACATACAGTAGTAAACAATAGTAGTAAGTAAGCAAAGTAAGTTGTCACCTTAGATGAATAATTCATCTAAGGTTGTCACGTAGCGGGGAACGGAGGAGTGGCACGACGAGGAGGAGTTGGATGAAGATAAAAGCACAATGAGTTCAGAAGTATATTTCGATAATAAAAAGGTTAGTTATATGAAGCACAATTTGAACGTTAGTACACTATACACTGTGACTAAAGATTTGAAATATTAATATTATTATCAGGAAGTTTGGAACTGTCTATAAATAATACACTATTCCCTAGTAACAATGTTTTCGTAAGGATAACAATAAAAAAAAAGCTCATTCTAGCGCTGCGGATGAATCTGAACTGCTTTTTACATGAAAAGAGAGGCTAGCAGAAAAGACAAGTAAAATATGAATTTTAGATTTAAAACTATAGACAGAGTCTGGGCAGCCAAAGCTGAACCTGGAAAAACGCGGCAGTTTCAAAATAACATGACAGGGTAACCACAGACCACCAGGGTAACACAGGGTCACTTACACAGCTGCAATTTTCTCAGATAAAATTTCAATTTGACATACCATGACACCTCAGATAGACACACAGAGACAAAGTGTTGCCAATCAAATAACTACGAGGTTCAACTTTGGTTTTTTGAAAGCGGAAGGGCGCTTCACCCGGAATCCTCAACCACTGAGGAACTGGCTATCTTATCTCTAACTGTCGAAACACAACTATACTATAAACATCGTTGTTATGGCGACAGACTTAGATAAGATGGTGGTAGCTAGCCAGGCGGACTTATCAGCCCTACTACCAATCAAACCGAGCACACAAAGATGTACCCCCCGCTGGGAATCGAACCCGGGACCTCTGGGTCTGAGACCGGTGGCATAGCCACTAGACCACAGAGGCGGCTTAAGCTGCCTCGTT
This sequence comes from Scoparia ambigualis, assembly GCA_963921215.1. Classification (NCBI taxonomy): domain Eukaryota; kingdom Metazoa; phylum Arthropoda; class Insecta; order Lepidoptera; family Crambidae; genus Scoparia; species Scoparia ambigualis. The sequence goes on along the minus strand of OY992511.1, from coordinate 6,550,931 downwards.
ACAAAGTAGCCTGACACTGTTCCACTGCAAGATAAAGGCCTCTAATATTGAAATCAAATCATTTCTACATTGATGGGTAGTGTACAATAGTATACAATAAAGAAATATACAAAGTAAAAATAAACTATCAGGTTAAATTCTTAAAAGCGAAAATATTTTTGAGAATATTCTCGCTTAGAAGAATTTAACCTCAGGAAAGACAATAATTTAAATTTTCCATGTGAAATATTTATAAATAAAGCAGAAATACAATCGCAGTTCCATTAGTTTCAATAGATAATTGAGATAGCCATCCAATTTATAAATTCTCTTAAATTCTCTTCCAAAAGAATATTCTCGAGAACTTAACAGCAAAGTTCTCACTGAAAGAATATTCTCGGGAATTTCCCATCACTAGTTACAAAGTAGCCTGACACTGTCCCACTGCAGGGCAAAGGCCTCTAATATTGAAATCAAGTAATTTCTACATTGATGGGTAGTGTACAATTGTATACAATAAAAAAATATACAAAGTATAAATAAACTATCAGATTCGCAAAAAAGCGTTTCATTCCTCCAGTCGCTAAGCGGCCATCGCTGTAGTGCACTTCAGCCATTTCAATATTCACAGAGGCGTACGTAATCTAATACAGCTATGCCACACCACGCGCCCGAAACGGAATATTTTTGACCTGAGCAGCGAGCAACTAACCGAATTGTGCCCTAAATATGTTATCAGTCGAGCCGTCACGCGCAGAAAAAAAAACGCGTCGGCTTACCGAACTTCGCCGTAATCCAATAAGAAAAGGTTGGCCACACACCCTGCGGGAGCGATAGCCCAGGAGTCACGCCCGACAATTTGATGAGATTTACTAAAGAAATCGAACTTAGCCGCGGGGAAAATAAGGTGCAATTTGTGTAAATAAAAATAGAATATAGTTTAGATCTTTTGTAAACATTTGAAGAGATGAATGAAAATGCAGTTACAAAAATTGAGAAAGGTATGTTTAGATGTCATGAAAAGAGGTAAGAGTGGATGGGACAGTTGAAAGGGAAATTCAATTTAAATTTATTTGCAATCCAAAATTTTTATTTATTTATTTATTTATTTGAAACAACAAAACTTAATACTATCATTACAGAAAAAAAAATCCAATGCGATAGTACAAGCACTTATAAAACTTTCTAACCTAACCTATTTACAAACGAATATTTTTTATTTATCTATTTACAAACTTACTATTACTATAAAATATTCAGGACACATTCAGTAAAGTAAGTAACTACACTGTGTATTTACTTACTTTTTAGCTACTTCTGTAACAAAGAACAAACAATGTGACTTTTGTGAATTCATTCAGAGAGCAGTTAAATATGTCAACATCATTAGCTACCCTATTAATAGTACGCAAGGCTCGGGTAAATGGCGCTTCTTTTAAAATATTAGTCCGCGCCCTTGGCACCTCGAGCAGTGGTGGCCGACGCCTGCGCCACACGTACCGGTCCGGCACACACAGCTTTATACATTGCAATACTCCTTGGTTAAACAAATACCCACGTAACAGTTTTATTACATATATAGCCAGCCCTAACTCTCTTCGGACTTCCAATTTATTGTAGCCCACCATGCCGAGAACAAATAATGTCGGATACATTAATGGGTAAAAGGGATATACTCCATATAATTTGAAATAAAGAAATCTTGTGAATTTGTTTTGTATTCGCTCCAACATTAATTTATATTTCGCCTCATGAGGACTCCAAATAAATGCATTGCATTCCAAGTGGCTTTTTACCAACGCTTCATACAAAGCTCTAATTGCATTTAAATTTGTAAATCCCTCACACTGACGTAACATAAATCCCAAGTTACGGTATGCTTTCTTGCAAACCTTAATTACATGCTCTCTAAAAGACAGATTGGTAGTAAAATGGATTCCAAGGTCTCTCACCTTCGTCACCCGCTGCAAAGGAGCACCATCTAAGCAATATTGGAAACGAACTGGGTCCCGTGACAAAGTGAATGACATTACTGAGCATTTTGAAAAATTGAAGCTCAGCCGGTTCCTACGACTCCAATCCGCCACCCTGTCAATATCCGCCTGCATTTTTACGCAGTCGGAAGCATACTTTATTTCCAATACCAGCTTTAGATCATCAGCAAAAAGAAGGCAAGTTGAATCTAAGGTGACACCCGGTAAGTCATTTACCATTAAAACAAATCCAAGAGGTCCTAAATTACTCCCTTGACTGACTCCCGATCTAGTATAATACTGTTCCGAGTTATGGCCGTCCCAGTTGACATACTGACGTCTGTTCTTCATGTAACTGGCAAAAAATGAGAGCGTTTTCGGCGTGCAGCCCACATGAGCCAGTTTCATGAGCAGGATATCATTGTCGACTGTATCGAATGCCTTTCGATAATCGAAATATATGACATCCACCTGACTACCTCTGTCCACCGCTGGTGCCACCTGCATCATCAGCTGGAGTAGATTCCCCGTAGTACTACGCCCGGGACGAAAGCCGTGCTGCTCGTCAGATAACTGAGCTTTAACTTGTGAGTACAAAGAATGATGTATCGCTGACTCGAAAACCTTCGCTGCTGTGCTCAGGACTGCCACCGGCCTATAGTCACTTGATTCCGTACCACTATTCTTGGGCACCGGGACAACTCTAGTCAACTTCCATCGGTCGGGAAAAACTGCACAATTGAGACAAACATTATAGATGTGTACGAGCGGAGCAGCAAGTACCTCACGACAATCTCTAAACACAAAAGGTGGTATACCGTCCGGGCCCGTGGAGTGTTTTGGCTTAAGCTTCAACAGCGCGCGGCACACGTCTGCTTCCCGCAGCTCGTGCACCTGAACGCGCGCGCTGCTGGCACCCGCCGAAGCAACGGCAGCGTCTACGTCCAGCACCGCGGGCACAGGGTTGTACACGGAGCAAAAAAATTTTGACAGTTCATGCGCCCCCTCAAACGCAGATAAAACACGTCCCTTTTGCGTTAGTTTTTGTTTTTGCGAATTATTTCTTTTACTTTTTACAAAGTTCCAAAACGCCTTAGGATCTTGTGCCAGATTTCTATGCACCCGATCCATATAACAATCATGCGCGAGTTTCACCGCCCTCTTAACTCGTGCCCTGCACCGAGAAAACTCGTTATAGTCCTCACTTGATCGACTCGCCTTATACCGCTTATGTAGTCTGTACTTCACCTGTATGTCACGAATTATCTCGGCCGTGTACCACTCAGGGTAGCAATACCTCGAGTTTTCATGCTTTGGCTTTTTTACTGGAACACAATCGTCAATTAATCTATTAAAAGTGTTATAAAAATAGTTTAACAATTCCACAGGATCTTTAATACTGTATAGTTCACTCCAATCTATGCATGAAATATTAAAATACAATAAAAGAAGATCGGCTTTAGCGAAATTCCATTTTCTGTCACGCGAATAGTTTAACCGGTCACCCTGCGAACTGTGCATGCCGATGCCGGAGTCAGCACTTCCAACCCAGATGGCGAGCGGCGGATGGTAACTGTCCACGGGCTGCAAGCCTTCGGCCTCGCTAACTGACACCGCGCCGCTAACCCCGCCCCCGCTCAAAACAAGATCTAACTGCCTACCATTGCAATTTGGTACACTATTTTGCTGAATGAATTCACAAAATGACATTAAATATTCATAATAATTACAGACATCAATACTAGCCGAAAATAAATTAAAATCTCCTAATACTATAACATTACTTTTGTATTTACTACATATTTTTTCAATAATACTAAACATTATCATATAGTTATCAGTATCTGCTTTTGGCGGAATATATACCACGCAGCATGCAAATAACATTTTGTTTTTTATATGTATGGTAGCACAAACCATTTCAAATGCACAAGTATCCAAGTTAACATTGTCCGGAGTGGGTATTTGTCGCAACTCGAACCGCGGTGTGGCCACTAAACAAACACCTCCATGCTTACGGCCATCAACTCGATCACAGCGTAATATTTCATAGCCCGGTAGGACAAACTCGGCATTATGAATTGATGCATTGCAGCTAGTCTCTGTAATTGCAAATAAATCGGAACCAGCAGATTCAAGTAAAGATAAAAATTTCGTGGTTTTTGTTCTTAGACCGCGAACGTTCTGATAAAATATTTCAGTTATTCTAGCTTTCTTCTTTTGCTTCATTTCTAGATCTCCGAAACCAAATCCATTCACTAAATTCGACTCCTTGAGGCCATATACTTGGCTGATTTAATTTTTCAAACATTCCTTCCGGGACGCCGACAATGAATGACGTATAGTCCCTGGTAGTCTTATGTTTTATCTTTTCGACTTTAACATCAACTCCTGGCCCACAGACCTTTACAACGTGTGTCTGTATTTGTTCCTCCGTTGTACTCGGCAACAAACGCCATATATGAAGATGTTTTTTCCGCTGCACAGCTTGCAAATACAATGTTGAGCTTTCTCCCATAAGCACCTTTTTGGTTTCTAATTTCTTTTTATTATTATTCTTGACCATTGTTCTCCAACCATTTTTGTATGCTCGGTCATCATCATCACTTGTATCTTCTTTTCGTTCTTGATTTGAAGAATTCACTGACACTCTAGCGAGCCTTGCAGAGCGTGGCGCTGGCGCTGGCGGCGGCGACGTTTCAATACGTTTTGTGGCCCCACACTCGTCGATATTGCCCTCACTCGTACAGCTACGCACCGTCGTCGTCGTCGTCACAGGCCGCGCATAATTTGCGCGGGCGGCGTCCGAGTATGAGTATGTGCTTGCAGTGGGTTTTAAAGATTCAGTAAGTGACTGTAGTTGCTCCGATAAGACGAGATTATGAGTGGCCAGTTCATGTACTTTAATTTCTAAGCTCTCAAGTGTGTTTACCTTATTTTCGAGGACCTTAATTTTCTTCTGAGCATCGGCTAACTCGTTCCTGGTTTTAGAAAGAACGTTACAAAATTGTGTGAACTGTTGAGCCTGTTCATCAAAGCGCAATGTTATTTCCGATCGGAAGTCTTGGATTTCCGCCAGTACGTCACATTCGCTGTCCCCTCTTGGTATAGGTTGAGTCGGCCGGCGACTCCCGCGCTGGGTGGTCACGAAGGTGCTAGGGCTTGGATTTGAATCACAACCGCTGCATTTTGTTGACATTCTTTCGAATTAAAAACACAATGTAAGCGATTAAAATAATAAACTAAAATAAATTTTAACAAGATGATATTCAAACACGTCAGAACGGGACAGCTGTCAACTTCAACTTCAATGTTACATAGTAGTTAGTGTTATAATAATTATTAACACAACAGACACATTTTTTTTTAAATCCATTATCTTTGTCTCTTGTCGTCTTTAGGAACGTTGGTGAACGTCTCCGTTCTCGTCTCGTAGTTAAATGAAGAAAAAAAGCGAAACAATATCGTAGCTGGAAACCAGTGGTGGTCTGTTCTACCCCTCTGAAAAGCAGGAGAGACGTTTGTTAGCATAAATTTTATTTCTGCAGCAACCCTTCTGCCTTTGTGTTGTATTAGTAAGACCACCAGTTGCGCACTCTGGGTATCCGGGTTCGTTTCTTCGTTGAACGGCCACCGCACCCACGGACTTGCGCGACACCAAGGGCACCAACACGAGCTGCTGACCCTGAAGTTTGAGTTATAATGCCTCATTTCATCTAGCACATAATCACTTCAAACTGGAACGTAGCAATGCAAAACAATGTTGTTTAGTGGTAGAAATAGGTATGAAGGTGTGAAGACTCTCATGTATCTTTATAGAAATTAGCATGATAAAGAAAAGCTGACTTTCCGGCATACTATTGCTTGAGAAAGCCTTTATACCAAACAGTCAACATTAACACTTTACTCAGAGAAATCAAGTATGTTTATCTGTCAAGATTAAAAATCGGTACAATCGTAATTTTCTTACATACGCATCGGTGGCCGTGTGGCAAAGCGCTCGGCTCGATATTCGGAGGTCCTAGGTACAATTCCCAGGTCGGACGAAGTGTTTCAGATTAAGCCTGGATTTGTAATTACAAACCAAATCCACATTTGGCAAGTGTGCTGATTAAGATAATATCCGTCTATTTTTTTTAAATTTATTTACTCCATTTACTTATACCATTTATCTCGCCCAAGATAAGTGTTCTTTTGAAACTTGTTAAGATGGTAAGATAACGGATAAATATACATAAACATAAGAAAAACACCTAGACCCGAAATCAATTTAGAAAAGTAGTTTTTCCGGGACTGGAACCGGGAATTGAACCTCAGAGATGGCGCGACGCCAGACCCCGGCGTGCTAACTACTCGACCACGGAGGTCCTCAAAACTATTGTTGCGACACAGTACTTTGCTTTACAATCATAATTTATGTTGCACCACTAAATGCCAAAGATCTCTATGGCGGCTAAGGCACGTTGACAAGTAAAGTCGTTTGTTTCAGACACCCATAGATCTATCTGCCCCCTTACTCTTGAAACCGATCGCTATTGGATGGAATTGGTATTGTGAATTTTCGTACTCCTAAGCTACGACACCAGAGCTAATATGGATTCATATTGCGTGAATATTGAGTGAAAAAATACAAAACTCAATGCAATTTAGTTAACCCAATATGAATCCAAATTAGCGCTGGTGTCGTAACTTAAAAATACGAAAATTCACAATACCAATCCGATCCAATAGCGATCGGATTCGAGAGTAAGGTGGCAGGTCACCGTGCATGGGTTGCCTGTTGCGTTACGCATCTTAAATTTGTTACTTAAAATTACAAACTTATGGTCTAAGTACTTACTGGTGGCCATGTTTCGTTCGTCTCGCAACCCAAGGAAAGGCTGTCAGGTGTAGGGAGGGTAACAGGATTGGGTCGCAGCGCAGCCGCCGGTGATGTAATGCCTAGCCCCGGAGGCGTGATACGCTTGCCGAACCCAAAAGGCTGGTCCAAAACGCTCACAGCACACGTACATTCACCGAGCACTCACTTCCTTCACGATATCAAGGGAAACCGACTCCCAATAACAATCAAGCAATGCCTTCCTCGAGGTGACAACGCCTACCAAGCGCGAGGAATACTATCCGCGAGGTAACAAAGCTTACAAAAACGCGAGACATTTTTAATAATCTAAGCTGTCGTTCAGCGTTAGTTCGGTTCCATCTAATTACATTCACAATAGCCTCCGATGGCAATTTACAAATTGGATTCAACTAATTACCGTATTACGTGACAAAACTATCTCACGCGGTGGCCGACATTTTTTCAACGAGAGATCTGACAAATCGCTTTATAGGTATAATTTTTTTCTATCTTTTGTTGAGGCAAAGGGACCACAAGCATACTGCCTCGGTTTTCAACACCTTTGGTCTCGGTTGTTGTCGTAAGATGGCAGTCGTTTAAACCAACAAACCCACGTTGGGCCCGAGTGGTGGATTATGGCCCAATGTTCATGTCCATGTTTGTGTCATGCAGTGGGATGATAAAACCACGACGATGAGTAAACGCCAAACATAGAGAGTAAAAAAACTACATCGGGTAACTAAAGTTTTACGTAATTCAATAAGAAAATGTTAGCTACTCCCACCGGGGGCGATAGCCCTGCAGTCATACCCAACAAATTGATGAGATTTATAGAAGAGATTCCCGCGAAGTTAGCCGAAGGGAAATTAAGTTGGGCAAACTTTTAGCTTGTTCCCAATGCGCCCTTATCGTTTTACAGTTAGCGAAAGTGGTTTGTAATTTTTCCGAGTGTGATTTTTTTCGGGCACAGCTTTTGGCTGTCTCCATTTCGGTTACAAACTTCGACCTTATCAGGGCAATATCTGGAAATCTTTCATTATTTCTGTCTCTCTGAGATTTAGATTTATATGTGAACAATTTTGTTTATTTATTTATTAAAGTACAGAGGCGGACTTAATGCCTTAGGCATTCTCTACTATTTACTATATTAAAATATTTTAAACCTAATTACTGGTTTAAATGAAACACTTTTTTACGGAATAACTCGCGTTTAGTTTACTATTTACATAGTTTTTTATGCTTAAATTAATTACTGGAACAAACCTGCTTACAAAAAACTCTTAAAAAACAAGAGTAGGGGAGAGAGGGGCTAGTTGTAACATTTTTTCCTTCTTTCGATGAAGTGACTAAACTATTGAGTATTTTATTAATAAAGGCTTTAAAATGAGTAATCATATATTTGAAAACATATTTCCACAATATTTTTTTCTAAATCTATTAGATTTTTTTATTTATAGCACTTTTTGTGGAAAAAGTCGCTTGTTACAACTTACCCCGTTCCTGGGGCAAGTTGTAACTAGGGTGGGGCAAGTAGTAACGTCATATTAAAACAACAGGTTTCATTATTTAAGGCTTATATTTATAAAATAAACAAACAAAAAAATACAAAATTATATTTCTTACGCACTAATGAAGTGAATACTTATCGTTTTCTCTAACAACAATAGTCTATTTTGACTTACATAGCATAGTTTTAGGTTAATAATAAACTCAATCATCAGTGAAAATAATTTGCACCAATAATCGACAAAATATTTTTGTTTATAACAATTCTTAATATTTTTGTATTTAACTTAACTATCACGATCAGTGTGGCAAGCTACATGAGCTTCGAAAAATGAAAAGAAACTAATCGAACATTATATTTGGTCAAAAGTTTAACGAAATGATCTCAATTAACTAACTTCATTAGCCTTGGCTGCTTAACTAAACTTAACTAAACACATAACTATATCACAATAAGCAAGATTGACTAGCTTCTTATAAAAGTATAACAATATAATAATAAATCAGTCGTCATCAGAGTCACAGTTAATAAAAATGTACGAAACAGGATCACCCACCTCATACACGTTTAACGTGTGACTATAATTTACAGATCATCTTTTCGACCCAATCTTCTTTGCCTGATTTACTATATTCTTCTCCGCAAATCAAACATGACCACTCTTCTTCTGAGTTTGAGTATTCATTGAAAATTTTTTTCTTCACTTTATCAATCTTGGTTTTTTCAGCTCTATTCAACTGCTTTCCTTTGCCCTTTCCTGTCCTTTGTTTTTTGATTTAGCTTCTTCTGACTTCCTTTTGTAATTCCGCATCCCGAAATACAACAATGAACGTGACAAATAACATGTTAAGTATAACCATTAAAGTAATAGAGAATTAAAAAAACATTGATTGCAAGCTTAGGGCAATTGTTAACAGGTTACAACTTGCCCCAAAATTTTGTTACAACTAGCCTCAAACCGAAATTACTAACATTTTTGTTTATAAAAAAATATTTATTGGCTTGGGTTATGTGAAAGTAAAATCATACGATTGTTTAATAAATGCATACCAACAATGAATATAAACATTTTGCAATTAGACACTGTTTAATCTTGAAATCAAATTTTACTAACTAATATTTTTTAGGTTACGTGACAAAAAACAGTACTACTGCTGACAACCGGTCGTGCCGCCCTCCCGCGCTGTATTGGCTGCGCTTACGTCGTAGGCCCTAACTTACAGAGCATATTGAGTTCAAAATCGAAACAAAATATTAGGAACCGACTGAGTTATGAAGCTGTTACTACTTACCCCCGTTACAACAAGCCCCTCCCTCCCATACTATTAAAAAAAATTACGTCATAATAAAAATAAATTGCTGAAATGTTTGTACGCGCATCACTTTAGAAGGGCTGCACCAATTTGGCTAATTCTTTTTTGTTGTGTTCGTAATTAGGACTAGGTATGTGTAAAAAAAATTTTTCGAAAATTCGTCACGGCATCCGACGGTGTTCAAGTAGACGAATTTGCAGGCGGGCCGCTAGTAAAAGATAAAATTTGTTTCTGTTTTATTTAGAGTTTCGTTTAAACTAATTTAGAATTTTTATTATTAAAATTTTGCATTCACAATACTATATAGATAAAGGATAAAATGTTTACTACAAAAAACTGTGTGATGAGTGAGTGTAGACTTCACAGTGACGTATACCCGCTGGCTTGCAGCGTAAATCAAACTACTATAGAAAATTCAACGAGTCTTCTGAGGTCTCAGTAGCTTAGCAGTTAGAGCAGTGGACGCGCAATCCAAAGATCATGGGTTCGAATCCCATTCGCGCTTCCTGAGACTGGTTCATTTTTTTTCTAGTGAACATTTTATTCTTATTAAGAATTTATTGTTAATTATTAACAAGTTCGATACCTACCTACTTTGTGCAATAAATTTTCTTTACAATTAAATCAAAACACAAAATTTTAAAAGATCGAAGCACATAAATCAAAGAAAGGACTACAATAATAGGGTACAACCCGAGTAATAAAGGCAAAACAAATATATTTTTATTCTAATTATAAAAATACATTCCCAATATACAATTAAGCAATTTTATTACAGATAACTTCTAATTCTAGAAACGTGTGAAACACGGATGCGGTTATTCCATATTATACATCATGGCAAAAAAGTTTTGGAAACGGATGATTTGTTTAAGATTCCAAATTCAATTTTTTGTTTTTTTTTGTTTTCCATTTTCTGTTATCCATTTTGGCGCGGAGTTTGACTTCCATCTGGTAATAAGATTAAATACAGTGCTGTTCTTAGTTAGTTTATATCTAGCGTGTATTGCGAATGTCATAATGGATAAAAACATCGAACAAAGAGTTTGTCTTAAATTTTGCGTCGCCAATGGAATTTCGTGTTCGGAGTCACTGAAAATGTTACAGAAGGCTTACGGTGAATCGACTTTATTAAAAACACGTGTTTATGAGTGGTACAAAACGTTAAAAAGCGGTTGAGATGTGATGGAAGATTTGCTTCGCTCTGGAAGGCCATCAACGTCTTCAACTGAAGTTAACATCGCAAAAGTGAAGGAAATGGTGACTGAAAATCCTCATTCAAGTTTTAGATTGATAGCCGCTGAACTTTCTGTGTCTCACGAGTCGATCCGTACCATTTTAAATTATCTCTTGGGTATGAAACATGTTATCGCTCGGCTAGTCTCAGAAGACCTGAATTTTCTCCAAAAACTCAATCGCATAAGAGTCGCTGAGGACATGCTAGAACAAGTCATTTCCGACCCAACATTCATGCAACGCATTGTAACTGGTGACGAGACGTGAGTTTACGAGTTTGACATGCAAACTAGTCAACAAGCTTCGGAGTGGCGCCTTCCGACTGAACCGAAACCGAAAAAACCACGCCTATGTCGATCAAAAGTCAAAGTCATGTGGACTGTTTTCTTTGACTATCGCGGTGTTGTGCACGCGGAATTTTTGCCGGAAGGTCAAACGGTAAATAAAGATTATTTGAGCGTTATGCGGCGTTTAAGAGAGCAAATTCGACGAGAAAGGCCAAGTTTGTGGAAAGAAAATTCATGGATATTGCACCACGATAATGCGCCTTCGCACAAGGGCATCATTGTGAACGAATTTATGACCAAAAACTCAACAAATACCATCACAAGGGCATCATTGTGAACGAATTTATGACCAAAAACTCAACAAATAGCATCGATCAACTAACTACCTTATTCACCAGATATGGCTCGGAGAATTCGCGGCGAGAACTGAACTTAATTCCGGAAAATACCTGATGTTTGAAAAAAAAATGTTTTGATGATTGGATTATTCTTTGGCGTAAGTGTATCGTTTCTGAAGGAGTATACTTTGAAGGTGATAAAATAAATTTGGATGAATAACAAACATTTTCTGTATTTTTGTTCTGTTCCCGGTACTTTCTTGACAGAATAGTACATACTTTAATAAGGCCATTTTACTGAAAATAGCATACTATTTTTATTCTTACTTATTATTCGTAATATTTGATCGTTTGCGTTAAAAAACGCTCAAATAAACTAAAAGATAACGAAACGTTAAAGAAATTGTCTACCTTAAGTGATGTGACGTAGTTTCGATTCCCATTTGACGTAGACATTTTTTAAACGTTTCGATATTTTCGTAAATGTCCTTACTTTATTTAATAGCGGTTTTGAGCTGCACATTTTTAGATTATTCAAAAAACTTAACAAAATTTTAGGGTTCGGCAAACAGTTAGCATCTCTCAAACAAACGAACCGGATCAATCAAAGTTAGTCGCAAGGATCACTTTTAAATTACCAGGTTATGTACGGATAAGAGCGGGTCAGACCATGGACTTAATATATTAAACCATCAGACATATCTACAACGTCAAAATTCTGCAATCAAGTTTGAAGCTCGAAGAACACCCAACAGATAAAGCAGAAAATCAAAAAAGACGACAGTTTTGTACATGGACGACGCCGCCAGTATGAAGCGAGTTTTATCGACTATAATTTGCGAAAACCTATGGAAAATCGGCAAATAGTTAGTTCTCACCACGTTCTTACCAAGTATTGTTGCTAATAAATGGTTTTACACATTAAAACAATTCAGTGTACAATAGCGTCACCCGCTTGTTATCTAACAACTTGCCGGTTAACTAAATTACATACGTTCTGAACTCCCATGTCAACTGAACCACATCAATAGGTCGCAAATACCACTTTAAAACAAAACCGCAATGAGTACAATTACAGCGCCACCCGCCGGTATTGAATCAGCGCCATGCGGAGTATCTCATTATCTGTGGAAAAAATGTAAATAGTTCTAATTCAATAGTTAGTAATAGTTCGACAAAAATTTCTTATTAGTTAAATTGAGTGGTTTTACTCATTATAACAATTCAGTGTAGGTACAATACCAGTTAGCTAAATTACACACATTCTAAACTCGCATGTCAACCGAGCTCATCAATCAAAGTAGGTCGCAAACCCACACTTTAAAACAAAACCGGGATGAGTACAATTACAGCGCCACCCGCCGGTATCGACGCAGCGCCGCGCGGAGATATCTCATTTGTTTCGCTTATCATTGCCCCGGGAACGAGTATCGTCAACACGACGACCATTTCTTACTGTGCGGCCACGTGGTTGGCGATTTACTTTGTTTAATTTTCAGTTGACATCGTCATTGGCCTAAAACGTTTGCAGTACCGTACGTATACAGTATGCAGTAAGTATGCATATGCAGTACAATACAGTACAGTACGTTTGCAGTTTTTTTTGCAGTACCTACCTGGAGTCCTACTATCACCTCAAATAGCACTATTACTTACTAAGCAAAATTTCTATGGGAATCTTCATTGTAAGATTAAAGTAATACTGCTTTAAGAGTTGATGAAATGGCCCCTTGACTGTACTCTGGCTGCCCTTCTCAGTTCGGATCATAACTTGCTATGTTAGTACATTGCGTGTTGGTGAGTGATTTTTTAAACAACCAAGACCAACGGTTTGATTTGCCTTCCAAAACACGGAGACAAAAATGATATTAAAACAAGTAATAACTCAACAAAAAACACCAAAAGATATTTTAAGTTTCATTTAATACAAACTGTATTTAAATCTATATCCTAAATAATATACTATCTGAGTTAAGCTTGTGGATTTATTATGACCCGGACTAGAACAAAGAAATAGTTTTCATCACGGTAAAAGGTTAATGTGGGATAGTGTAGTCCTCGCGAATGATGTCGCGGACAACAGCTAGTGATAAATAAAGTTCTCTTGTGATAAACATTAACTATAGTCTTTCTTGGATTCACTTGACCTACGGTGCTAAGAATTCTGTGGTGTGTCATGATTGGATCACACTCTAAGATCGAGTTCCCAACACCGAAATCCGTAGGCGGACCAAAGTCCAGGATGTTAGTGAGCGGATATTGAGGCTCAAGTAGAGTTTGGCAATACTCTTTACCAGACTAAGTGACGATATATGGACCCAAACGCTGACCATGTGGTGGCTGAGAGATAGGTAAAACAATAGGGGACATCCACTGGCTAGACAGATGGGTCGACGATAGAAAAATAACGGTGGGTTGCACATGGCCCAGGCTAGCACTGGACCGCGGCGGATGGCATAAACAGAATGAGATCCAGCAGTGCGTTGGGAAATACTGAAAATTATAATAATTATTATTATGAAAAGACAGGGGCGGAATACTGTCATAATTTTCAAGACAAAAACTTATTTATTGAAATAAAATATTAATATTATATTGTAAATTAAATTCCGCTAACTTTATAGCCACACCGCCACCCGCCCAACCATTTTCAGTGGAGAGCGGGGTGATGCAATGCGAAATAAAAGGTGCAGAAGACAAAATGAACAAAAGTTGAGATGTTGACACTATCATTTTGTATTTGCACTGATTTCGGTGTACCGTTTTTAGGGTACCGTAATAAATCAGGAACCTATGCTGTTTTCTCTGGTCACTTTTTATGTCACCGCAAATTACTATCTGGCTATCAGATGTATGTATAAAAATAAATCGTTCTTATAATTTATAGATATTAATCACGACCAGTCTAAAACATCATGACAGGAATTTAATAGGTTTATAGTCATTTGTAAAAGCATTAAATATGAATGAGGGAATTGTCCACAAAATTTTACAAAGCGCAAATTCCAAAATCACCTAGCATCTAGTAAGAAAGGATCAGAAATGTTTCCTTGCCTATTGAATTATTTTTTAATTGTTAAAATAAATAAAGTCTTAAAAAAACATCACGAACTAATTTTTATACAAGAATAAATAAGTTTAAACTGCTAACCTTTAAAAATTAAGCAAAAGATACTTCACCAATCCTCGGTAACTTAACTTTACTCTACAGAACCATTTACTGTACAAATACTACCCACACTAGGTCGACCCACCCAACATTTTGTTGAAAATTTTTATGAATAAGCATGATGAGCTGTATTGTGCAGTATACGCGAACAGTACACATTGAAATGAAACATATAACAAGTCACATTTCATTTTAGCCTGGCCTAACGTTTCGTGTCAACTTTAGAAGTCAATACCTATTTACTGTATAGGTTAACAAATTAAGTATTAAACGTTACGACTATTATCCCGAAAGGGTTAGTCACAGACTAGGAAATGACCACATAAGCAGTCCTCAGCCATAGTCCACTTTTCACCAAATAGTGTGCCCAGCGTGACAGGTGGTGAGCCCGTCGCCGGTCTACGCTGTTGAGTATATGTATTTAGTCCGCTAGTCGCCTTTTACGACACCCAAGGGAAGAGAGGGGTGGTAGTATTATTTCACCGCTACGCGACACGGTGAAGCTGATGACGGTAATAAAAACAATTTCAAATCATATGCCAATCCTAACCAAACTTTTATCTGCCTGAACATTAAAAAAAACGTTTATTTAACTGTATTTATGTAAAAACAGTTAAATAAACGATAGAAAAATATATGGTAGACGACCTCCCTGGTCGAGTGGTTTGCACACCGGTTTTCTTGGTGTCGCCATCTCTGAGGTCCCGGGTTCGATCCCCGGTCGGGTCAATTTAGAAATTATTGTTTTTCTAAATTGTCTCGGGTCTGGGTTTTTTCTATGTATAATAAGTATGTATTTAAGTATTTTAAGAATGTTTATCCGTTGTCTAGTAACCATTTAACGAGTTTCTTCGAAGATTCTCTTGGGCTAGATAATTGGTGTGACTGTAGGAAAGTTTAATTTTAATTAATTAATTTAATTTAGTTTAATTAAGAAATGGACTCCATATTGGACGTTATTTGCACGTTGGTCCTCAGCATCCGTTTCACGTTATACTCCAGGGCGAGACTAACGTAAGCTAGATAAATTTAATAAGCATGAAAAAAATGTAGATAATATGTATATTATTATAATTGTAGACCCAATTAAAAAAAATGTATATCAATAGTTTCGTTGTAATATTTAAAACAAAGTGGGCGCGCTGGAGAGCATACTCGCCAGCAAGTCGTGAATTGGTATAGACTAAATATCGAATTGATGATAGTATAGATTGATATACATTTAATATACATTTTAATGGTGTCATAAACAAATTTGAAAAGACTGAAGTAACGGAATTATCCTTGTGGACTCGCTGGCGAGTATGCTCTCCAGCGCGCCCACTTTGTTTTAAATATTACAACAAAACTATTGATATACATTTTTTTTTATTGGGTCTACAATTATATACATTTTATCTCCATTATTTTCATGCTTATTAAATTTACCCAGCTTAAGTTGGTCTCGCCCCGGAGCATCACGTTCCGTTTCTTATCCAATGAGGTACACAACAGCACTTTAAGCTAACAACAAAACTGTAGAAATTCTCCAATTAACTTTTAACTTTAGCTTTAGTGTTCAGGGGCCCTTCTGTCAACTCTTACAGCAGTATTATTTTAAGGAAGCGTATACAGTGCCACAAGCGGCACTGTATCTCAATCGGTTCGGGAACCGTAAGTTTTGCGGTATAATAGTGACGCCGCCTAATCTGCCGTAAAGTTTCTATTAGACAACAGAAATACTAGCTGCCCTACTCCTGTAGGTCACGTGATAGGTAGACGATTAGACGTTATACTCTTGTTATATTCTAAATGTTAACATTATGGTATTCTATTTGTATGACTGTCAATAAGCGAAGCGCAGCATAGCGATTGCCTTGAATTTCGAGGTTATTTTTTTTATTAGACAACAAAAATATAACTCCATATAAAAATATCTTTTGAATATTATGTCTTCTGAATATTATGGCAAATAAAATATATGATACGGTTCCCGAACCGATCGTATTATAATGCCGCTTGTGGCACGCTATCCCCAGCCTTATTTTAATCTTACTATGCAAAAATACGTATAGGAATAAGATTATAACATTGAGCTATAGGTTATAAAGCTCAATGGGTTATATAATACTGCTCTAATAGTTGATGGTAAGGCCCCAGTTTTAAAAACTTCAAAAATCTTTTATATTTAGACGTTTTGGACTAGTGTGTCGGGTTGTGGTCCGTATTATAATAATTGTTATTATGAGATATACCTAGTTGCAAAATTATTGCACATAGCTAAGCATTTTCCTGTTTCACATTAATATAATAATAAGATAGTCACTAAAATAAGCCAGTTGCATAATTATATCTTTTACTCTAATCGTTTTCCTGTATTATTCAAAATTTTCACTCGACACGTCATAAACCTAATTAAATGTAAAACGCTAATGTGGTTGTTATGAAGACTAGACCTTGTCTGATTAGATAACACTATTATCTAAAATAAAAATCACAGATTTTAAATATCAGCTATTGCCCGTGATAAAAATAATAAATCAATTATACACAATTAGGTCTATTTCAAGGAGAAACGTCACAAAAGGATCAACTCTTTCTTTAGTTCTTTTAGGCTAAAGTTACGAACTCCCTCCAGGTTCCGGGGGTCACAAGAAGAGTAAAATGTGGTGTGGTGTTGCGACAGGGATTTAATATGATGGATGATCAAAACTATTACTTTAGTTATTATAAGAAACAGTTGGAAACCCCTGAAGCTTTGTTAAATAAAATGAAAATAAAGGCAATGGCCCAAAAAAACTCAGCCCATGCGCAAAAGATTTATATCTCATCTTTTAGAAGATATTTAACCCTTAATTGTGGACGTGAAAAAAACTAACGTAGATATGGACGTGGGTCCATGGGACCCAAGTATTTTGCAGGATTAATAAAATTAGAACAAATTACAATTCGAACATACTTTTTATTCCTACTATTATAGCCTTTCTTGTATATATATATATACATATATATATATATATATATATGTATATATATAAATAAATATATATACATATATATATATATATATATATGTATATATATAAATAAATATATATATATATATATATATATATATATATATATATATATATATATTTACATCCAGCTACGCATTTGGCGTCATGCATGCTGTGCATCATTACGACGTCCTCCAGTTCAGCTTACAATTTAGATCATCTCTCTGCGAATGTTTCTTAGTTTTTTGATGCCTTTCTCCATAGGATATTTTATTTTGCGATTATTTTAATTGTGGCAATATTCTTCTTGCAGTCGTGCCCAAACATTTATGAACTCCATTTCATGGTGATAAATTTTTGGCTTCCTGGATATACTGATTATCATTTACTTGATGCGCTGACATTTTCACGTCCTCCTGATTTTGTAAATGCGACGTTGCCAGCAATGCGTTACCTATCTCTTTCTTTCACCGAATATTTTAATGTTGGGTCCAATTTGACAGATGTCTTTAAAATTGTTAACCAAAGTTTTTTTTTATTTAAGAGGGTTTACACATTTCGGTTTTCCATACAATCTTCCAAGTAGAAATTTTTAAAGACCATTAAGCCATATTTTATGAAACTTTGCATGCTAAAGTAAAACACAGGGATCCAATCGTTTATTTGGCTGAGTTATTGAGATTTTCAAATCGCAATAACTCAGTTAAATAAAGGTTTTTTAAAAATGTTTTCAACAAACTATTTAGATCTCTATATTTTACCTCAGCATGCCGTGATTCTTAAGTAAAATTTTTGCGGAAGGTGCGTAGTTCGATTCCCGCCTGAGGTTGTCGTCTTTTTTCAATGTTTAAAATTTTACTTAAGTATATTTAAGTGTTAATAAAACGCTAAAACATAAAAACATTAATCTATAAACGCAGCTTCATCTTAACAGAATGTTCAAATATTTGTAAAAATATTTCTTCCGGATCTCAGAGGTGAAAACTTCTAAGATTTGATGAAGCAATGTTGACTAAAAACATAAGCATCAAGCACTGACAAATTTCGACGTTTGAAAGCCAGACCTCGGTAGCCAAGTAGTTAAGGCAGTCGCCCGGAATGCGGAAGGTGCGTGGTTCGATTCCCGCCTGAGGTTGTCGTCTTTTTTCAGTGTTTAAATTTTTTTTAAGTATATTTAAGCGTTAATAAAACGCTAAAATATAAAAACATTAATGCCGAGTTTCATCAAAAATGGCCTAATGGTTTTTCAAAATTTCAACTTGGAAATTTGTATGGGAAACTGAAATGCGATAACGCTTCACATTAAAGAAACTGACATCAGTTTTGGGTTCATCAATGTGATGCCTTAAGGTTTGATCTCGATCTAAATAAAAGTGCAGCGGCCATCATAAATAGCCGCTGCACTGAAGTACACAATTTATTATTTAGCTATAAGGGTCAATATCGATTCGAGAAAATTGACAGTTTTGGGTAAGTGGTTCTGCTTGCATTCCTTGGGTTCTGATTTCCTAAATAAGTACTTATATTCTCTTTTTCCTTTAAAGATGATGTTCTACTAACTATCCAAGCCCTAAGCTGAGGAGCTACCGTACGCCCCTATATTGATATCTGGCGTCCGTTGTTGGCATCTGGCATCCGTATATTCATGTCTGGCGTCCGTATATTGGATATCTGGCGTCCGTATATTGCTATTTGACATTTCACGCCAGCTCTTATAACATCTTGAGCATAATATGTGACAAGTCGGACAGTCCTATTTACAAATTCATATTGCGTAAATGCCTCGGGTTCTGGCTTCCTAACTTAATTATCTTTATAGTTTGAAATACCTAGGCCCTTTGTTGAGGAGCTACCGTGCGTCTGTATATTGTTATCTGGCGTCCGTATATTGACATGTGGCGTCCGTATATTGATGTCTGGCGTCCGTATATTGCTATTTGACATTTTGACGCCAGCTCTAACAAACATCCTGAGCATAATTATGTAACAAGAGAAAAAAAAGACAAAAACCGTACCGAAATGCTGGAAGCTTGGCAATGTGCAGCCAGTACCCTAAAATGGAAGTCTCATGCTGACCCATGCAACTACCGACCGATCGCTATCAATTCCATACTCTGTAAGGTCATGGAAAGAGTTCTAAACAGTAAGTTGGTATGAGGAGCTGAGGAGGTCATTAACTTATAGGTACTTGTACCTATAAGTTAATGACCTCCTCAGTGACTGTCAATATGGCTTCCGCCGAGGAAGCCGGGGATTTCGACTGGGGATCTTCTAGTTTATGTGACGCACTACTGGGGTGGGGCCCTCGAGATGCACGGCGTAGCACTTGCCGTATCACTGGACATCTGGAAGGCTTTTGAAAGGGTCTGGTACGCAAGTCTGCTGCGCAACCTTTCTGCGTATGGTGTCCCCGCTGTAGATATTATTATATGTACTTTTGTAGTTGGATAGCTGATTTTCTGACGGAACGATCGATCAGAGTAGTCATCGATGGCTGGTCCTCTGACTCAGTGGCTATTGATGCCAGAGTTCCTCAGGGGTCTCTCTGCGACGCTTTTCCTGTTGCACATCAATGACCTGTTGATACCAGGAATTGTTGGGTATGCAGATGACAGTACTGTCGTAGAGAGATACCTTTCGGATGCAAACTGCAGTCAAAAAGCTGGGCGTCCTAAATAAGGTCAAGTGATATTTCACGCCGGGATAGCTTTAAACTCTCTTTAAAGCTGAAGTCCGATCTTGTATGGAATATTGCAGTCACCTATGGGACGGCTCAGCGAAATATTACTTGTACTTTGCATCTGTGTATATTGATAGTGACAGTAAAGCGTCTCAAAACTATGAAATTAGTGATTTTTTGAAAACAAAGATTACTACAGTGAACATCTATCGCTGATCGAATCGATCTATCGTGAATATTTGTATTTCTTGTTACTTTTTTAGATTATTATTGTTTAAAAATTATTATCCTAAACATGAAGGAGTCCTACCATATTGTATTTACCTGTAAGTGTTTGTTACACTTAAATAATGTTACAAACTTAATTAAGTAATTTAATGTATCAGTGTAAACAAACGTTGGTGAATTATATAAAAAAAAATACCAAGTAACTGCACTGGACACGATTCAACGCAGAGTTGAGAGGCTAATTGGCGACAAAGAACTGGTGAAGAGCAAGTTTCACACTCTAGCTCACCGCCGCAAAGTTGCCTTTCTGTCGGTCTTTTACAGACCTGGAACTCCATGAGCTCATACGGCCATCCCCTTTCTTCCATCGGACATCCAGACGCACTGCGGGCTACCACCCTTTCTTGGAGGATATTTCTAAATGTCGCACAAAGCACTACTCAACATCGTTTATACTGTGCACAGAAAAGGAGTTGAACTCCCTCCCTGCGTCTGTGTTTCCGAGTACTTATCTTAAGTATCTTCAAAGCAAGAGTGAATAGACACCTTCTGGGTTAGCTCGCTCCATCGTGAATCGGCTTGATTGGGATCAAGAGCAAACCCATTTACAGAAAAAAAAACTAGTCGGACAGTCCGATTTACGTATTCATATTGCGTAAATGCCTTGGGTTCTGGCTTCCTAACTTAATTGTCCTTATAGTTTGAAAGGCCTAGGCCCTTTTTTACCGTGCGTCTGTCTATTGTTATCTGGCGTCCGTATATTGTTATCTGGCATCCGTATATTGACATCTGGCGTCCGTATATTGACATCTAGCGTCCGTATATTGATGACTGGCGTCCGTATATCGGATATTGCTATTTGACATTTCACGCCAGCTCTAACAACATCCTGAGCATAATATGTGACAAGTCGGACAATCCGATATACGAATTCATATTGCGCCTCGGATAGTGGCTTCCTAACTTAATTGTCTTTATAGTTGAAAGGCGTAGGCCCTTTGTTGAGGAGTTATTATATTGTTATCTGGCGCCCGTATATTGCTATTTCACAGTTTGCGCCAGCTCTAAGAGCATTCTGAACACAATATGCGACAGGTGGGATGATGAAAGAACATGTACACACGCCAGCACATCAACCAACCTACCACAAAATGTCCAATTTTCTTCAATAGACTTTGAACTTTATGCCTTAAATATATGGTTAAAAATGTATTAAAGAAATTTTACAGTTTTGGATAGGTTGCAGGCGTCTGTACATTTTAATTTTTTATTAATTATTTATTAGTTTTATGGCTGATTATTCAATCATTGGATAAAACTTATCCTTCTGAAAAAGCATTACGCAATCAAGCTAAAATGTCACCTGTTTAAAAAAAAAGTCATTTATGACAATACATTTTTAATAAGTAAGTATAATAGATTACGATTTATGATAATAACTAGCGGCCGCTCGCGGTTTTACCCGCGTGGTTCCCGTTCCCGTGGGAATATCGGGATAAAAAGTATCCTATGTGTTAATTCAGGTTATAAACTATCTGTATGCCGAATTTCATTCAAATCCATTCAGTAGTTTTTACGTGAAGAAGTAACAAACATACACACTCACAAACTTTCGCCTTTATAATATTAGTGTGATATTGTATTTTAGTAGGCACCAAACATTGAGTAAGCTGGCAACGTCGCATTAGCGGACGCCAAATTTATATGAATACGTCAGAAAAGAAGCGCGTTTAATACGGCTGTGGATATACGCACGACACTAGCGCCGCACCTCTGCTGAGATTTTTTTGGGAACTATCCAGTATTTATTTGCAGCCATTACAATAAATTTTTGGCTTCCATCGATTTTTGTTCTACGGCTAGCTTGATCTTAGAGGCGCCAAGTGTCATCGATTAAAAAAGTGGCGTCCGGTATGCGGACGTCAAATAGCGGTGGACGCCATTTTAAATGTAATTTCGCCTTCAGTGGACGGAAGTTTGCTTGTGGGATATATATATATATATATATTTATTTATTTATTACTAGCATCACATCAGTGGGGACTGTAACAATCTTAATTCGTATTTTTTAAAACTATTAAACTTTTTCTTAGGTATAAACTAAAAAATTAAAAATAAGTAAGTGGAAAAATTAACAAAAACAAAAAACAAATCACTTCTTTTGTAACAAAATAAACATTTCTATAAACGATAACTGACAATTGACTTAGATGCCTAACAATTACAAGCAATTTTTTAGAATGTCCCTCTTGTATCTTCATCCGATTCTGAATTATCCACCTCATCTTCAGATCGTCATCGATTTCCAAATTCGTATTATGATCACTAGCTACAGTATTATTTTCTTCGACATCCGAAAACTCATTTTCTGAAGCGGTAG
Organism: Scoparia ambigualis; assembly: GCA_963921215.1. Taxonomy (NCBI): domain Eukaryota; kingdom Metazoa; phylum Arthropoda; class Insecta; order Lepidoptera; family Crambidae; genus Scoparia; species Scoparia ambigualis. The sequence continues at coordinate 6,528,023 of OY992511.1, read as the reverse complement.
CCCGATTAGTTGGTTGCGAAATTTGTAGTTCGTAATTTTCGTCTTCTTCTTGGTCCAATTCAGTCTTTAACCAATTTTCTATAATGTCCGATTGGTCGACGGAAACACTGGGCACATTACTTCTATCAGTCATGGTGAGATACTGCAAAATAAAACATAATTTATAAAAAGTACTAGGACAAAAAATCTTTTGTTTTTGGAAGTGGATGGTGGAATCTTTAGTTTTTGGAGTGGTTTGGGTCCACAGGACCCAAACCACTCCAAAAACCTACCTACACAGTGATACGCCAAATGCTTCCGTCCGCCAGCGTGCGCATTGGCCAACTGCAGGAAGGTACCGGGAAGCGGACTATTTTCACGGATTTTATTCACGTTTTAAGATTTTGGTTGGGTCCCACGTCCACAATTAAGAGTTAAAGGTAATTTATAAAATTATCACTACCTCTAGCGAATGGCTAACATATTTTTTTTGCTCAAGAAGTTTTGTAGGCGTTCTTAACTTAATCATTAATTCTCGACTAAAATATTTTTATCCTTTTATTTATTAATTGTTTACAAACAAGCTTACTGGTATAAAACCAAGCAAATAATAATCATACCTTCAGGTTATTAAAATTATATACAATATCACACTGATAAAATCTTATTCTTTTTTTGCTCAAGAAGCTTTGTAGGCATTCTTATTAAAACTCATTAATTCTCGACTAAAATATTTTTATCCTTTTAATTAATGTTAATCCATATCTATTTTGTTCCAGATGTATTTTGAACAAATAAATACTTTTATTACTATATTTGTATTCATTTATATAAATAAAAAAGATACATATCTCGGGGTAGATATATATCTACCCCTATGGTTTTGTAATAATCTTGAATTTGATTGAGATTACTGAATAATTACAAAAAATAATAAGTATTTTAGTCGTTATATAAGGTTAGGAACGCCTACAAAACCTTTAGAGCAAAAAAAAATTTTTGCCACCCGATAGAGATAGTGACAGTTCAAAATGTTATTTTTAAATATCCTCTAAAATCTGAGATACAAACCTTTAGCGCCGGGTCTGGCTTTTTTTTTGTATGGGATTTGGGCCAACTCCTTTCAAGTCCGTAACGTATGGTCCGGTTTATAAATGGTCCAAAATTATATAGTAAATAATCGAACTTATCGTAATTCGTTTTTATTTAAAACAAGTTAGTATGCTTTTTATCATAAGGAGAAAATTCTAAATAATATTAGACATACTGGGTTTCACCTTGCTTATTGGTAAGAAACCGTAATGCCGACGATGGAAGCGAAATTCACTCAGAACCCTTGACCATTAAGGAACAGCTGGCTATCTTATTTCTAAATATTGACCAGCCAGCCAGGCGGATTTAAAACCACTACAACCTACCTAACTTTCAATCAAAATAAAGTTATAAACGATCAGTTCGCAACATCCACTGATCTATTATCAAGGTGAAAAATCGCAACAACTCCGATAATATTTCATATTCCCGTGCCAGTTAACAATTACTTAAAGCGCAGGATATCCGAACATTTATCTAAGCAACGCGGTCTTTTAATTTCCCCTCGCAATCTTTCAAAGTAACAAGACGGAATCTTTTCTCCCCCGCTGGTCGGCCGTAACAAATGGGGGGAAATTGGCCCAATAAACCAACTTCTTTGGTCCCCAAATGGCTATTAGCCCCTGACCGCAGGTTCGCGCATCCCAACCATTCTCACATTAATTATTTAAATGGACACAACTCGCTCCCTCGGAGACTATGCTGTTAATAATTTTGTTGTGTTGATATTATGCTTCTTAAGGGATTACGACGGTGGCGTTTTGTTTCATCATATTTCGTTGCGGTTACGGATATTGTATGAGAAAAGAATGTCGCTTTTGTGAAATACCCCCCAATGAGAGTGGGGTTTTATGAATATTTTAAATTTAATCGTCAGCGTTTTGTGCACGTTTGAGGGATTATGATGCTTAACAAAAAAATTATTTTTGTTTTGTAGTAGATTAATTAATCGTTCCATTAAAATAAAATATGTTTTTTTTAAACAGGTGTTCTCGTTACGAACGAACGCGAGCCCCTCGTGTTATTGTAGTTCCTGACATTATAGATATACGGGTCGAGTCCTTATCGTTTTTAAAATAAATTATCAAACAATAACTGATAAGAGACTGCAATAGACAAGAGAAAGTGGCGAGTGCTTGTATCAGGGACCAAGACTCACTTTGGGTCCTTCATCATCAGCCCATCGCAGTCCACTGCTGGACATAGGCCTCTCCCAAGGCGCGCCACTGGGCCCGGTCTTCGGATCTTCGCATCCAGCTGCTGCCAGCCGCCCTGCGCAGATCGTCGCTCTTTCTGGTCAGGGGGCGGTCCACACTGTGTTTGCTGATTCGCGGTCTCCACTCTAGAACTCGTTTACCCCAACGGCAAAGGTTATCGGTTCTACGACAGATGTGACCAGCCTATTGCTACTTTTGCTTGCTAATGGCATGAGCTATGTCGGGTACTTTGGCTCTCTGTCAAATCTCCTTGTTTCGAATGCGATCCAACAAAGAAACTCCGAGCATAGCTCTTTCCATTGCCCGCTGAGCGACCTTGAACTTGTGGACTAGTCGCACTGTTAGTGTTCACGTCTCGGCTCCGTAGGTTATATATAATGAGTGGAATGCACTGGTTGAACACTGGTCTTTAAGCATTGTATTATGGGCGACGAGAAAATATGGCGCAACTTTTCAAATGCTGCCTAGCCCAGCTGAATTCTTCGGTCGGCCTCTTTCTCGAAGTTGTTTCTACCCAATTGCACGATTTGCCCAAGGTAGGTGTACTTATTAACAACTTCGAGAGGAGTACCATCGACGACTATCGGTTCCGGGGCGACATGATCACTGAACATGACTTTAGTCTTGTCCAAGGTCATCCCAAATCCGACACGCCGAGAAGCAACACTGAGAGAGTCCAGCATCATTGGGTCCTTGCGCCAATGGAACAAGTAAGTAAGTAAACAATAACCAAAAATGTTTTATTAGTATTCCGCTTCAAAACTTAAACTTAATTTCTCTTGTCAATAAAAATACGCATAGTTACGTCTTCAATTTAAATGTACAATGTACAGTATAAAAATGTCATTATTATCCATTTCAAAGTCTGAGAAAGAGCGCCTCGTATCGATGAGCACACTATAAATAACAATCTAGTCAGTGATGGCGGACAGATCCGATACTTATCTCCTAATGAACCCGCGGGAAGGATCGGCTGACTATCTTTTATTGTCCACATGAATTACATTTCCAGTTCAACCAATCGTTAGTGTTGTACGTGACAAAACTTGATCAATGAAAATGTCGATAAATATTTCTTGGTTAACGTTTTAATGTACTTACAATATTTTTTTGTAATTATTGTGTTAATGTTTGCTATTCTTTTTCAGAGAGGCTACTATATCGGTAAAGATGAGATAACAAAATGGTATCTAAAGGAACCTGCGCAAAATGTTAGAACTCGGAGCCACAATATAATACGCGAAGTCCAAGTCAACCAGTAAGTACTAAGTAAAACTACGCATGATTAAAAAAAAATGTTTATTTAATAAATAATTGTCTTTGCATACCATTACCTGTTTTATTTAAGAGTAATAATATTATATAAATAAAATATATTCATCAACATTCAGCAGTTTTGGATATGTCACACAATATAATTTGGGTCCAGCGGACCCGGTAGCGACTCTTCGCGTCACTCATGGGGGCACAAATCCTTAAGTGTTATTTTTGAGTAGACCAAACTGTCTTCCCTCATCATTATTTAAAAAAACCATTTTGAACCAGTTAAGTCCAGCGTCTGTTTTAAGCAAATTGTTGACAAACTTAAAAAAAATAAGAACACATAAATTTAAAACTAAGTAAGTCATACTTATCGGAAAGGAATGGATTAGATTGGCACACTTATACTCAGCAGTGAGTAGATGTAGGCTGATTAGATAAATAGAATAGCAGTCAAATTCCATGCAATATCGATAACGATGTCCCAACACTGAAACACGCAGCGTATAATGTCCGCGAACGAGACGATACTCGCAGACAATGCTAAGAGACAATAATGACGTTTCACAACGATGACGCTCCTTCAACTGCTGATCAACAACAAGCTGATCGCATAGCTCGATTGCCTGACTGGAAAGAGTGGGACAGCAAACGGGGGATAGCGGTTTTCTGCCTATCGTATGAAGCGTCTAGTTTAATATGAGTTCAGCTTCCGTAAAATAAGACACATGAAAAATTCAATTGTTAGTAAGCTCTTGGACTCTTCGTGACAGACAAGGGGATAATATACATACATACGTATAGTAGGCTTACTCTTGAAACACAATTACATTAGTCAAAATCACAAACCTAAAAAATGTCAAATGGCACTTTTGTAAGCGAAAATAGCGCCATATTGGAATTAAATTGCGTGGAAATTGATTGAACAAATTATTATCGAGATGGCGTTCCGGAATTATCTTTACTTATCCCAATATCGATACATACTAATGGCATTGGAATTATATTGAGATTGAGTTTGCGTTCAAGAGTAACCCCATACATTCGTACAGTTCGATTCAATTAGGTTGGCGGTTCTGAATTTAGCTGCAAGTGCCAATTAGGGATGGAAATGATTGCTATTTAGAAATCATAATCATATGATGATTTTTTTATCACAGTGATTTCACCTGCTATTTTTCACACCTGCTATTTTTCATTGAGAGTGATTTTCCTACTATTTATCATTGCAAATAATGAAATGAAATGACATGATAATGATTATGATGTAACAGGACATGAATATATGTCACAGAACAACGCGCACGTGCTTATGACTGACGAGGACGACCGGCGACCGCCCGCACAGGTGAAATGTCATTTCATTTTAAACTGCGACTGCGACTGCGACCCGGGTCACAGGTCATCCCCTCTCCTTATTTCACTAAGTTTATTTGTACTGGCACCTCGAGACCAACCGTTACGTTATGCAAGAAGTGCCAGACGTCCCTGCGCCAGTAGAACACTCGCGCAGGAGACCACCAACGTTAGGTCTTGACGCCAAATTAGTGCCTGCCGCAGCGCGCTCTTCATTCGGTACTCATAAGACTAGTGTCTCAGGAGAGTATCCCCGTGAACACGTGTAGTTCACTGCCTATTGTCCAGATAGGTAACCGGAGCTGTCAAGCTCGCTCACTTCTCGTTGCACGAAGGGCACAACTCGCAGTTGCCACTGCTAGGGTCGTCGACTCTAAAGTCGACTCCCAAGTGTCCACCTTGGTAGCGGAGTAGTAAGCACACTCACTTCTCGGAACCCATCCGGGCGCCTAGCCAGTTCCCACGTCCTACGCGGCTGGCTGGACCGGAGGCTACGGCATCTAGGAGGCCGCCTCTACTAGTTCTCCAGACTAGTACCGGAGATGTCAACACCAATGTCAAATGAAAACCACCGGACAAAGCTGCCAACTATAAGGGAAACTCACGTTCCCCGCAGGACTTTTCGCTTCTGGCCCCTCAGAGACCGCTACTAGCTACGGGTCACAGGTCATCCCCTCTCCTTAATTCACTAAGTTTATTTGTACTGGCACCTCGAGACCAACCGTTAGGTTATGCAAGAAGTGCCAGACGTCCCTGCGCCAGTAGAACACTCGCGCAGGAGACCACCAACGTTAGGTCTTGACGCCAAATTAGTGCCCGCCGCAGCGCGCTCTTCATTCGGTACTCATAAGACTAGTGTCTCGGGAGAGTATCCCCGTGAACACGTGTAGTTCACTGCCTATTGTCCAGATAGGTAGCCGGAGCTGTCGAGCTCGCTCACTTCTCGTTGCACGAAGGGCACAACTCGCAGTTGCCACTGCTAGGGTCGTCGACTCTAAAGTCGACTCCCAAGTGTCCACCTTGGTAGCGGAGTAGTAAGCACACTCACTTCTCGGAACCCATCCGGGAGCCTAGCCAGTTCCCACGTCCTACGCGGCTGGCTGGACCGGAGACCTACGGCATCTAGGAGGCCGTCTCTACTAGTTATCCAGACTAGTACCGGAGATGTCAACACCAATGTCCAATGAAAACCACCGGACAAAGCTGCCAACTATAAGGGAAACTCACGTTCCCCGCAGGACTTTTCGCTTCTGGCCCCTCAGAGACCGCTACTAGGCCCCGCTCGCTGTGCACGAGTTTGGAAGTCCTGGCACACAATACCAGGACAAACGAACATTCCCAAGCTCTACAGCTAACCACATGCCACTACGAGTCCAACCCATGTCCGGATCCCGCCGGAGGCGCCTGGTTAAAGGCACGACCAGCGGGGGGCTAGAACCGGAACCCCGTAGTACCTCTGAAAACACAACCGGACCCGTAGTTCCAGTTGCGATACCCTATCTATTGAGGTCGGTAGATAGGGACGGGTCACAGGTCAATCGGACGCACTACTCGCACGCAGGGATTGCTTGAGTAGATGCGTCCCGCTCACACCTCGCTCGTATGATTGTCGTGCATGCTCGCCGCGGTCGCTCCGCGCGATTTCATCCGATCATTCATACACGCACGCACTAGTGAGAAATCATAATCGCTGCGATTGCGAATGACAATAGCAGTTATGTCATATGAAAAACTAAATCATATGATTTTTCACTGCTATCAATGATTTGTTCCATCTTTAGTGCCAATGCGCGCAGGTACATCCCGTGCCCGAGCGGCGGGAGGGCCATCGCGGGTTGAGGTCTGCTAGCGGGGGGGTGCATTGCCCTCCCCGCGCTGTAACGCCCCGCTGACACCTAAAATTAGCTACTGCGATGCGACTTGTGACTAACTTCACGGACGCCATTCTATTTAAATGGGACTGTACCAGTGAAAACGACAAAAAAAAATTAATTTGGAAACCCTGTGTTATTAATAGCTGACGACTATTATAAATCACGTAAATATAAAATTTCAGCCTTCTACTCACATATTTTCAGGTGGCGCAGGAGACTAAAAGTTTTGGAAAAATAAAAAAATAATGATTAAAAAAAATGCTTTTTATTATTTTGTACTAATATTAAGAATTATTCTAACAAAATAGGAGCTCATTTATTTATATTTGGCGTAAAAAAGAAGAATATAAATGTTTTTAATATAAGTAAGTGGCATTATAAATCACTGTTTTGAAGGAAAATATTGAATTTTTGTTTCGAAAAGAGGTAGCACTTTTCTTGCTTTTATTTGTGCCCTTATAAAACCATCTCGTGCATCTGGTCCACAAACGGATGCTGCTGCCTCTGTTACCATTTTAACAGTCCGCTCCACAGCTTGAGTGTGGCATGGAAACTTCTCAAAGTCTATAATTATTTCACCTGACGAAATCATGTTTTTTACTTCTGTACTGTTGTAGCCCAAAATAATAGGTGGCTCAGATATTTTAATGCTGCATGCATGCATGCAATGCAGCATGAAAATTAAGTTTTGGTATTTGGAATATCTGTACTTTCTTGCCTTTGTTCTGTTCCATAGCTTTTAAAATTCTTCTCAAAGCAAGTTCCCGAATATGCGATTTTTCGTCTTGTAACATGGCAAATAAAATGTTTTCGGGGTGAGCAAAAAAAGCATTTCTTTGAATATTGGTTAACACAGTGCGTTTATGGTCTTCATTGAGAAACATACACCTTTTTACCATGTTCAAAATATGGATCGGGCCGTATTTACATGACGCTTTAGTTTTTATGTCGAACCATGTTGAAGCATAGACTTTTACGACAAATTGGGTCCGAACTTTTAAATTGGTTGATGGTTTTTCGGTTCCAACATATAATCGAAGGATACGGTTAGCACATGTAAGCAAACGTGAGTGTGCTAAAGTGCCAGGTTCCTTGCTTGCCAAAGAAGGTGAAATGATTCCATTACAAAACGCTGAACACATTTCAAACAAATATTTCTGATCAGTGCTAAGTATTGCTGTATCAAGGTTTGGGTAATCGAATTCAATTGTCTCGAAGGTGACGACTTTTAATTGTGTGCAATTAACTAGTGCCTTCCCTTGTAGTACCGTCTAAACTGGAAAACAAATGACGCAAAGGTAATTCGTTTGCATGCAACAAACACACGAACCATTGTAAGGGACGATTGAGATGATTCTCTAGTAGGGCAATGATGCCGTTTTTGTATCCTGTGTTGACTGCAGTACCATCACAGCCAATTGATGTAAGAGAGGAGCGATATTCGAAATGCTGATTAATAAAATTCACTATTGCTTTTTGTATATCAACTGCTTTTCCGGACGAAACAGTTATGTGGCCGATGTATTCAGATGCAGGTTCAGAAATAAGGGAAATGTGTTCCTCTGTTATAGTTTGGCGATGGGAAGTGCCAGCAATTTTGTTTATTGTTAATGTTTTGTCTTTACGGCCATCAAAATAGAGAGCAGTTATTTTTTTTTTGAACACAATCCTTGAGAGCGTAAAATGTTTCGCACTTTCTTACGTTCACGTCTTAATTTGCTTCGGTCAATCACCTTTGAAGAATCGTCACAAGTAATGATGTTGAGATCTTGCAATGCAGCATTTACAACCATTGCAGCGGATCTATCTGAAATTCCAGTCCTGTCACATGCTTCAGCTAGGTTATTTAACCCACATCTCATTTGTTGCTCGGTAGAAGTTTTCTTTTGTTTGCAAGCTGGTTCAACAAAAGGCTCATCAACACTCGAAAAGTCATCGCTATTAGGTTCAGAAGAAAAGCTAGAGTTCTCTGACAAATCAATTGACGCAGCACTACTAGAGGGAACCGGGTTTTACAAATATTTTTGGTACTTTTCTTTTCTAGACTCTTTTTGAGCGTTACTTTTCGTTGTTACCTTATCAACAGGACCGATATACATTTTGCGTTCTATTCGTTGGTCAGTTAAGAAGTAAAATTCGTTATTAGGTATTTTTATTTTACATTTACACTTATCTCTTGAAACGCATTTACAAACAGCTAAATCAAACAGTTTTTTTGTAGCTTCTAGGTGAAATTCTTGTTTGGTGACCACATTTCGAATTTTCTTAAGATTCTTATACTTTTTGTAGTATGCAGTTAATTTGGCAATAACTTGTTGATGATTTATCATCGGAATTGATGCTTTTCTCCATAAGTTTTCAATGTCTAGAGACACAACTTCGCATATTTCCCTAATAGAAGGGTCCTTTCCATTGTATTGCCAAGCTAAGTCATTTCTCACCCACAAATAATGTTTTATAATATCAGAATGAGTTGGTAGCACATTATCCTTTAATTTTACCGGCTCACCAAACACAATGCAATGCAGATCTTTTCTTGTTTTAGGCATTTTACTCACAAAAACTCACTGCACTTATACAGGTTTTCACTAATTAACGTGTCGTCGGGTAGATCTGAATTATCTGTACATATGAAAGAAAAAAGTTTATAACTGCATAAAATGGACATATAGTAACATGAGGCGACATTATAATAAGTAGTAGATTTAAATTTAATCGAAAGAGAACTTTTACACTTTAACAAAAGACAGTAGAAAATTGACCTTTTCTACTATTATTGACCACTGCTGCGCCACCTTAAGATGAAAAGATATGGTTTTGATATTTTGCATAAATACTACGTATATAATTAGTCAACTAATAAACATACAGCGTTCATGAAATTAAAAAAAAAAAAATCGCTCCATCCTACTGTACCTACATCAATCACGCCCGTTTCCCGGCGGGGTAGGCTTTCCATTTGCTGCGATCCTGACTGTCTATGGTTAATTTATTTACATACATACATACATACATACATACATACATACATACATACATACATACATACATACATACATACATACATACATATAATCACGAATACTATTCCCGAAGGGTTAGTCAGAGATTAGACAATGAGGACCGCAAAAGCAGTCCGCTACCATAGTCCACCAAATAGCGACTGCACATGTGCTCAGCGTGACAGATGATGAGCCCATCGCCTATCTATGCTGTTGGAAGTATGTGCAGTCTTTAGTCCGTTAGTCGCCTTTCACGACACCCAAGGGAAGAGAGGGGGTAGTAGTATTTTTTCACCCCTATGCGACACGATTGATTTACATTTTTTATTTACACACATAACGCTAACGCTAATGATAACGCCGAGAGTGATTCTCTTATGATGAATATCATAATATTGTATTGATCATATTTGTATTATTTTAGAAAGTTACGACGCAGTTACGTTATTCATTAGTATTTGGTTTTTAGAAACATAAAAAGACAATTTTTTTTTTTAGATTTATAAGATTAACTGCTGTAGTCAATAAGAGGCCTATTACATCTCGACTGTGATTTTTGCGTAAAATGGCCAATTTTGGCGTTATGGATCTCAGAAACAAAACTACATTAACAATTATGACTTATTGAATAGTGTAGAATAGCTATTGGAATAGTGCGTAGTGGCCTCGCTTTTTGTAAATTTTGCTTAACTTTTTAATTAAACCCAAAATTGCAGAGAAAGATTTTCATAAAGTGCGCGAAGGCACTTTTTTGAGCTCATCGATTGAACTACTTTTGTAGAGAAGTGAAATAAAAAAATTATAATGTTATCTATTATATAGTCGAATAGTGCGTAGTGGCCTCGGAATTTTTAGATATCATTGATTTTATATAGGAAAAAAATCTTATTCTAAACCAAAAAACTTCGAAAATCGCTATAAGTTAACTGTGAATTTCTCCTATCTACGATAATATTATTGAGCAAAATTTATACCAGAGTAATTGTTACTTCATGAGGAATAAAGATTTTATAATGAATTTATTATCCTATTTCGATGAAAACGATAAATACAACAGCAAAATTCCTACAAAATGCGATGCGCCGGCCGTCCGAATTCAACTTATGCTCACAAAATGGAGATTTGTAATATTAAGCACAAATTTATTATCCTATTTCGATAACAACGATAAATACAACTGCAAAATTACTACAAAATGCGAAAATGGGCATTTTACGCAAAAATCACATTCAAAATGTAATAGGCCTCTTAATGTAGCCCCAATACTAATAAATAAAAAAATGTAAAAAAAAAAATTTACGCTCTTTCTCTTTCTAGTTTTTGAGACTCGTAATATAATAAGAAAACTGATAAATATACATAAACAGAGAAAAAACACCCAGACCCGAAATCAATTTAGATAAAACAGGTTTTTTCTCAATTGACCCGACCGGGAATAAATAGGTTACCGTACAATTATCTTTTAATGACACCTTTAAATATATTTAATACAGTGTGAGAGTGAGATAAAAGAGTAAATTAAGCAAAAGTCTACTACCAACCCATCTTTTTCCCTGGGTGTCGTAAAAGGCCACTAATGGACTAAATACTGCACATACATCCAAATCATAGAGCGACCACGGGCTCACTATTCATCGCTCTGAACACATGTGCAGCTGTTATTAGTTTAGTTAGTTATCATCGTCATCCTCATCATCAGCCTATAAACGTCCCAGTGCTGGGCACAGGCCTCCCACGTGGGGATATTAGGCCACACTGAGAAAAATGGATTGAAGTCGACGTAGTAAAATATGTGCAAACATTCTATAATACCCAGCTTACCACTAATAAAACAGTGCGCAACTTTAAGCACCAATAAGTATAGTGCAAACGCACATAATAGTGTAATGATACGGAACTATAAGTAATCGCAATGCATTATAATATAAAATGCCGTCATTAAAGTGTTTTGAAGCAGTGCAGTCTATTTTATAGTGCGAGCTGCAAATAAGGTTGTGACGTCACTAAATTACGGTTGAACCATAATTTAACGTGCACCGTCGGCAGCGTAACTTAACGTGCTTGCACAATTGGTCAATAACGACTACGTTTACGACAACAACCAGGACTAACGGCTTAGCGAGCCTTTCGAAGCACGGAGAAGTTCGAGATGTTCTTGATTCGGTCACCCATCCAGCGACTAGGCATTGTGAAAGTTGCTTAGCGAGCAACATCGCAAGCCGAACGCGCTAACCGCAGTGCCATCGAGCTCCTCGAGTTTAGTTAGTTGCAGGTGAAACGTAAACTGTGGCAGTGCACTGCTTTGGGGGTTCCCATTATCTTGTCTCTGACTTACTGTAGAGATAACATTCGTGAATTATATGTATGTATGTATGTCATCATTATGATATAATCACGACTATTATCCCCAAAGGGTTAGTCAGAGACTAGGCAATGGGGAGATCCCCTCTCCTTATATCACTAAGTTTTATTTGTACTGGCAACTCGAGACCAACCGTTAGGTTATGCAAGAAGTGCCAGACGTCCCTGCGCCAGCAAAATACGAGTACTCGCTCAGGAGACCATCTGCGTTAGGTCTTGACGCCTAATCAGTGCACGCCGAAGCGCGCTCTTCAATCGGTACTCATAAGACTAGTGTCTCGGGAGAGTTTCTCCGTGAACACGTGTAGTTAACTGCCCATTGTCCAGATAGGTAACCGGAGCTGTCAAGCTCGCTCACTTCTCGTTGCACGAAGGGCACAACTAGCAGCTGCCGCTGCTGCAATGAGGACAGCAAGACTGCAGTCCTCTGCCATAGTTCACTTTTCATCAAATAGCGACTGCATATGTGCTCAGTGTGACAGTTGGTGAGCCCTTCGTCGCTCTATTCTGTTGGATGTATGTGCAGTATATAGTCCGTTAGTCGCGTTTTACGACACCCAAGGGGAGGGAGGGGGTGGTACTATTCTTTCACCGCTACGCGACCCGATTAACGCTACATGTATGTATTTAGAAAACATAAATAAGGTAAATGTAAATATTGTTTGCCGCTACAACTCCAACTCCTATATCATCACTGGCACACGCTCATAACAGTAATATATTAATAGAAGGGGAAAGCAATGAATTAATAATTGTCAGTGGATGGGGCCTGGCGTGCAACCGGTAGGTAGGAAAGAGCTGCGACCAAGATTTATACCTCTAGTCCAAAATACTGGGAAACGGTAGGAGGTGTAAGTTAAGAAAGTAAAGCGGAAAACTACGGCCAAGAAATATTGTCATAATAATTATGAAATGTTAGTGTTATTATTTTAGATCATTAAAACCCCTTGGTGGCCGAGTGGTTTAGCACTCGGTCTGGTTAGGCATAGGGTAGGTATTTCGTGTTTTTAACCGACGTCAAAAAAAGGAGGAGGTTTCTTCAGTCGTCTGATTTTTTTATGTATGTTACTCGATAGCTCCGCCAATTGGGAATCGATTTCGATCATTATTCTTTTATATGATAGACCAAAGTTTCAATTTGTTCCCATGAAAAATTTATTTACAGTAGACGGTTTAGAAGTTTTTTTCAGAATCCTAAAAAACACATTGTTGTCGACTGATTGTTCCTGCTTTACGCGTCAACTCCTACCAATTTCAATTATTCTTTTTTATTTTAAAGAGTATACTCCTGAGGTGGTCCCATTGTAACCAAGTTTAGATTTGATGGTAGAATCCAAGGGGAAATTGAGGATATTCCAGAAATTTCATAAAATCTGATTACTATGCCGTGGAGTACGTCCCTCCTCACTCTCATGCGACAAACGATAAAAGGCGTAATAGTCTGTTCTCACTCTCATGCGACAAACGATAAAAGGCGTAATAGTCTGTTCTCACGCTCTCTGGACTATTGTTCTCAAGGGCAAGATTTCAAAATTCATTATGAAAATTATTTTTTTGTTTATATACATAAATACTGTTTTCTGTTATTTCTGATAGTGTAGATTTAGAATAATAATTAGTTTTAAGTCTTATTTTTAATTTGTTGGATTTATTCATGATTTATTTATTCATTTTAATATTTATTTTAACTGTGTGGATATTATTAATTTTTTACTTTTTAGTGATTAAGTTTATTTACTTCTTTTTGATTTTAGTTTACCTGTTTTTTTAAGTCGGTTTTGTTTTTTGATTATTCAATGCCCCTAAATTGTAGCGAAGACTTGATTAAAATTACAGAGGCTTTTAAACAGCAATGCGACAGTTATACATCTTATAATAGTTTTACCTATTTATTACATTTATACATATCTTATTACAGTTATGATGTGTGCACTCATTATCGGATTGTAGTTTAACAAAATACTTTATATATTGCTATGTATCCTGTTCATGTTTTGGCTATAATCTGTGATGTGTACCGTATATAAATAAATAAACATTTTAACCCCAGAAGTTTGATGAGGGCAGGCAGATGCTATAAGTTGCGTTTTGGTTGCTGACCTGAAAAACTTTTTTTTATTGCATGCATGCATTTACCCAGCGTGGTGGGTCATGACCCAATCTCCTCTTGGGCTTTTATACATGTGGGAAGGCCTTTGACCAGCCAGTATGACCTAAGCTAATGCTCAAGACTTTTTCGCATATAATTGTTTTACATAGCTTACCCAAAATCTAATTCGCTCCAACATTACATCTTAAACGAGAGGCCAACACGGAACGGGATTCATTAATTAGTACCATCTCGGTATACACGCTTCGTTTTAATATACAAATGTAAACAGGTGGCGACGCTGTGCGTACAACGAGCATTGTCAATGCTGTACCGAGCTGATGTGATTACATTGGTTCCTGTGGAAGCTAAACGTCGTCACCGGTGGTCTCAATAATTAAATTGGATTTGTTGGAATAGGCACGGTACTGGCACGTCTGGCGTTAGGCCGTTGATGGAGCTGCGATCATAGTACTTAAAGTGCCTACGGACAACGTCAAAGTTAAATTCTTTTTTTATATATGACACAGCCAATGATGTATTAAAAGTTCTTTGGACACAGCAGGCGGGTCACTTGATGGAAAGCAATCGAGTAACGAGTACCATTCTACAAATTTACTTACTCAAATACGAGTTACAATGAATTTTGGACACTATCAAAGGGCGCTACTTATTTCTGTTTGAAATAATATATTCCTTCCTTTTTTGCAAAGATATAACTTTACGAACTTGTTATTTTTATACAGATTAATGAATTCTGTAAAAATGGTACAAAGGACCCTTTTTTTTGGTAAAGTCTTAGAAAATATATACTTATGATTTAACTATTAATGCCTAGGTACTACCTACTCTTGAGACTGAAATAGAATTTATAAAAAAATACCCAAAGGGAAAGTCAGAGACTAGGCAATGAGGACAGCAAAAGCAGCCCTCTGCCATAGTCCATTTTTCACCAAATAGCGACTGCACATGTGCTCAGCGTGGCAGGTGGTGAGCCCATCGCCGCTATATGCATTATTTTATAAAAGAAGCAGGCCAACGAGCAGGCTGGTCACCTGATGGAGAGCAATCACCGCCGCCCATGGACACCCGCAAAACCAGAGGAATCGCAGACGCGCAGGCCTTAAAGGCCGGCAGCCTTTAAGGAAGGAATAGGAATTGAGAGGGAGGGGGGAGGGGCTTTCGGAACCCTCACAGGTCGGACGAAACACAACAGCACCAAGTGCCATTATTTCACGCCGAATATTCGTGAGAGGGTGGTATTACCCCGGGCGAGCCGACCCAAAGCTTGCTGCAACGCAGCGTGGTTCAACCACTCAGTCAGTGTCACTCATTTAGCACCACCCAGGGGTCACGTGTAGGGTCTCAAGGGTAAACCTACGGACGCGAGTAACTTTAACCCTCAAAATTGGATTTATGTGCAGTCTTTAGTCCGTTAGTCGCCTTCTACGACACCCAAGAGAAGAGAGGGGTGGTAGTATTCTTTCACCGCTACGCAACACGGTTATAAAAACCATACTCCACGAAAAATGGCTCTCCAAATATACTTATGTAAATATATTACAATAAGTCGTAAAATAATATCTTATAATTTCATAATTGCCAATTTAGCCGAAAGGTTTACTTACATTGTTAGTAATGTGAGCGGATTTCCTTCAATTTATTTTAATTTAACCCAATGTAAAGAGAAAAGAAATTTACTGTAACTGTAGTTCTAAAGGAGAGTTATAACCCTTCAAGGATCATTACACCGCCGGTGGTCGCAAAACAATAGGTTTTCAATTGTGTCTGGTTCCACGTTCCTTGAGGAATTAGATGACTGAAAATCGAATGACTGATTTCAATTTGTTAATAAAAGTTGATACTATTAGGCCAATTGAGTATACATATAAACCAGAACATTTATTGTTTCTTAAACAAAAGCCACTCGATTTTATAAGCAATAATACTCGTATAATTCTAAAAACCCCACGCTGTTGCAAGTTGTATTAACAAAAAACAACTGAACCAGTTAGATTAACGTGAAAAGCAAACCGAACTAAAACAAATACTATCACAACTAAAACAAAAATAGAACTACTCAAAAAAATTACCGAATTTAAAAAGCGAGGATCCGCCAGACCAGAGGTCCTATACAAGTAGCATGAACTGTTGTAGAATAGGATTATGAATGTATGATGAGATTTGACATAAGCCAACGGTAGGTAAGTAAATTTTAGACCTCTAGATTGGCACGTAATATCATTCTTTATTTATTTACTAGCTACCGCTTGCGTATACGTCTGCGTGGACAACGTACCTACCACATATCGAATTACCAAAAAAAATCTTTCAAATCAATCTTGTCCTGACAATTACAAACAAAACAAAAAAAGAATTAGCCAAATAACATTCGTGGCAAATTGATATTTATTTATATAGATTCTACGAATATATTCAACTGCTTATTCTATGGTAGCGATCGAATAAAGTAAGCAATCGCTAAATATCGATAAATTTGTCAACCAAAATCACAATTGACATACGCTATCGAATCTATATGGAACGCGTAACACTTGTCTGGGGGGTCTGTGTCTATGTTATTTTAAGAAGTCTATAAACGTGACTTAAGCTAGGTATCTGATTTTGAAATTTTTCTTATAGTCTAGTTCTCAAAATCAAATCGCTGAGACGTTTAAAAAATACAGAATTGAGGCGCAAGCAGCCACGAATGAATATACTAACCGGTTCAAAACTTAAAAACTATGTAGAAATAATTATGGAGGTACCTCCCTAAAAATTGAACCGTAGAACCCATAGATCTGAGACCCCGCGGTGATCTAACCGTTAGACCGCAAACGCGGTTAAAAGTTGATGTGAGTTAATAGTGAGTTTAAATCAAATTACTATGGACACAATATAAAAAAAATTGTCGCTTGTGAATAACGAGAAGCTTTGTCGTAATAAATTTGCAGATCCCTGAGCACATCCCGCCGCATTCTTGCAATCGGCTTTTGTTAGCCGGCTTATGGAAATAAAACTAATTTGCCTCGGGAGTCCTGTAAAGCTCGGTACGGGACAACGGGGCGTGTTTTTATTATTCGACCATGAACAACAATTCGTTGATTGGAACAATATCTTTTGTGTGGCTCTTTCCTTTTGCAATTATTGTACCGGTACCGTGTGACGTCGTTAAATTCCAGTACGTGATGTCAATTTGCAGAATAAAAAGCGTGTGAGCGAGTGAATGGGTGAGATTTAGCGTTTTTAGTGCGAGTTTATAAATCATTCATACATTCACAACATTGAAGTAGCGCCTCCTGGGGGCCTCCCTAACTTAGCTGACAGTTAAAATGATGAACAGCCAAAGAAATTTGCCGTACATTGCACGCGCGCTCTGTATTTTTCACTAGCAATTGGCACAGTACGAATACAGAGGATATATCGATAGAATATAGAGGATAGGCCCTCTATCTCGACTGACAGTTAAAGTGATGAACACCCAAGAAAATTCGTCGTACACTGTATTCGTACTGGTGGTAAAAGCGATTAGTTGCAGTCTGGTTGAACAATTTTTTTATGTGAGTAGATGATAAGCATAATACTGCAATAATTTATTTATACAAAGTAAACCATGTGCATTCAAATCAACTATCATAAATCCACAAAGGCAAATAACACTCGCGCTCAACCCAGGTGTGTTTTTATTATTTGAATTTGTTGATTTGAATAAAATGTTTTGCCTTAAAAGCTTTTACTAGCTGTTATTAACTTTAATAAGAACTACGTTATTTTTCTCCAATAAATTAAGGGATTTCAAATTATAACTTATAATTTGAAATGAAATACTTACAATTAAAACAAAGTAAGTACAAACTTTTAACAATCTGTAGTAAAGTAAATACATAAAATTTGCAATATTCATGAATTAAATTAAATCCTCTAAATCTATGTTAAATAATGTATTTAATCCTTCATTCTTTAAATATACTGTTATAATATGTATAGTTATAGTTCAAAGTCAAAGTCAAAGTCAAATTATTTATTCAATGTAAACCTTTACAGGCACTTATTGACGTCAATACTAATAATAATAATAAAACAGTTAACTAACTTATAGTTAAGACTTAACAACTAATCTAACCAGTTATAGTCTGTGCCAGACAAATGCGCATGCATCGCTACCCCCCGTACCACTGCACGCAGAAACAGAATCGTGTCGAACCGAAATATAAGCCGTGGTCATAGAATTGTGTAAACATACGTATCCTGGTACGAGAAAAAATAGCGGGCAAGTGTCTCTCCCCTAGCGACACAAACGGCTAAAATTTATAGGTAATTTATCGTTTTTTTGGGATGAAAGGTGAAAAATGATAAATCTTAATGAATTGTTAACTTAAGTTATTACTTAATGGACTAAAATTAAAAATGATTTCCAATTATCGTATTGATACTGTGGTAAGTAATAGAAGGAAGGAAGGAAGGAAAAAAAACCCCTAAAGTAAATTAGCAGAGAATCTTATAAAGTCTATAAATATAGGCAATAAAATTATATATACTATATACTATATAAAACGCCCGCTTCGCTGTTATACCCATCCCGTACCGTCGTACCATCGAGGGAGCGAGAGAGAAATACCTGGCCTTAAGAGGAAACACCACGCCGAAGCGGCACGCAAAATTCCCACACAAAACACAGAAAAACGACGCCTCGCAGACCCTCCACGTCTGTATGCTTGATTTTTTTTTATAAACCAGCCACATAATGTTTCTGAAGACGCCTTAAAACGGAGTGATTTCGCTAAATTTTGAAGGCTTCTGGTTATTAAATAAATGACTTATTGCAAAAAAATCAAACATACAGACACAGGAAATCCCCCTCCCCAACCGACCCCAAAAAAGCAATAAAAACCGGTCCAGCTCCGAAGGATGAAACAGGGGACGGTTTAGGCGCAGAATGTCCAATTCGCAAAATGTCCAGCGGTCGCAAAAAGTTCAATTCGTCATTATTTATTTAATTTGTCCGGCACAATAAAAATAACTCGTGGATACCGTTTTATTGTGCCGGACAAATTAAATAAATAATGACGACTTGAACTTTTTGCGACCGCTGGACATTTTGCGAATTGGACATTCTGCGCCTAAACGCAGGGGACCACGAAACGTCGCCCCGCCGTGCCCCGCATGAGAACTCCGCACGCCACATCGACGCAGTGTTTCCTCTTAAGCGACGACGCGCGACGCGGAGCGTGCGAGCCGAGCGGCAACCTTTACTGTCATACGCCTAGGCGACCTTCCTGGGAGGCACGCCGGCCGAACGTACCTAAACTGCAGTACCCCACTGGTACAAGTGGGGTAAATGACCCTTCATGCACATCTAGCTGGCACAGACCATAACCTACTCTACCTACCCAATCTACCTATCTAACCAATCTACCACCAGTTCGGATTTTGGGAGAGCCTTCGACCGAGAAGAGCTGGCAAGAAACTCAGGAGGCCTTACTTTTTTCTCCCTCTAAGTAACAATGTTACTTTACAGTGTCATAGATCTAATAAAGTAGGTACAAATTATTAAACATAATTAAGTACAATTTGTACGCATCAATAAAATTAATAATAACTAAACTAAATAATTTCAACAATTCATAATAATTGAATGAAAGAATAGTTAATAATAGACTAAAAATACTAATAATAAACACTAGTACAGAGTAGACTTATTTCCATGCATTTTTGTCTGCAACATAGTCATTGATCTTATAATAAGCTTTCGCAATTAACACACGTTTAATGTGCGTTTTGAATTTGTTGTCTGTCAATGCAGTGATGTCGTCAGGTATTTTGTTATAAAAACGAATTGAGTTGCATATAAAAGATTTACTACTTTTGCTAAGTCTGAACTTCGGAGCACACAGTTTGTTCCTGTTCCTTGTGTTATATCCGTAAACCTCATTGTTTCTGGTATAAAGGTGTAGAGTTTTACGAGCGTACATAATATTTACAAATTTGTACAAGAACGGTAAAGTAATGATATCTATATCTTTAAATAATTCCTTCAACGAATCACGTGCTTTTAACCGATATATAAACCGAACTGCTCTTTTCTGGAGAATGAAAATTCTACTAACGTCTGCTGCCGTTCCCCATAGTAGTAATCCATATGACATAACGAATCTAATTCAATATTTAAATGATTAAGCCGTGTATTAGGTGGAGAAAATTTAAGAAATTTAGTTTTATTAGCATTAAGTGCTAAGTTATTAACAGAAAACCATTGTGATACTCTGTTAAGTGTTTCGTTAATTTTTCATTCTCCAACCTTTGGGTCTTTCCTATCTAAAGATAATATTAAAGAAGTATCGTCAGCGAATAACGCTATTTCCGACATTTCCTTAACCATAAATGGAAGGTCATTAAGATAAACAAGAAACAGAAAGGGACCGAGAATAGATCCCTGGGGTACCCCCATTTTGACTATCGAACCTCCTGATACTACATTATTTACACCTACTTTCTGACTTCTATTGTGCAGATAAGATTTTATCAATTTTAGTGCATTACCACGAACGCCATATTGAAATAATTTACCAACTAAAGTTGAATGATCAACACAATCAAAGGCTTTAGAGAGGTCGCAGAAAATACCTACTGTATCCTGCGAAGATTCCCAAGTATCAAGTATGTTTTTGACCAGTTTTGCTCCAGCATCTATAGTTGACCGTCCCTTCGTGAAACCAAACTGATCACTGTGTAAAATTTTATTCATTCTAAAGTGTGCATTCATTTGCGTATAGATTATAGATTCGAACATTTTACTAAGTGCCGGAAGAACAGAAACCGGTCTATAGTTGGCAGCGTTAAATTTATTACCTGATTTAAAAATGGGAGTTACTTTACTATTTTTCATTAAATCTGGAAATGAACCTACTTCGATACATTTATTAAATATTCCTGCTAAAAACGGTGCGATTACTTCTATAATAGGCTCCAAAACTGTCACAGAGAGACCCCATAAATCTTCCGTCAAGCTTTTGTACGTTTTTATTATGTCTAAATATGTTATATCTCTAAAATTAAAGATCGGTACTTTTTTATTAAAATTAAGTTTTAATAAACTTTGTGCTACAGTAGAGGACGATTCTAAATGTCTAGTTGTTTCAATAGGTATATTGGCAAAAAAAGGAATCAAAAATGTCAGCAACTTTAAGATTATCTTTAATAATCTCATCATTTAACTTAAGCAGAAAGCCTGACTGATTTTCACTCACTTTGCCAGTCTCTGAATTAAAAAAATTCCAAGTAGTCTTGACTTTATCTTTAGACTTTATAATTTTGTTGCTTATAAATTTAGACTGCAATAAAACATACATTTTTAAATATTTTGGAATATCGTCTAACATAATCATGAAATGCTGGATTAGAATTGAAAGATTTCTTGTCATACAGATCATAACAAAAATCCCTACTTTTTCTTATTCCCTTCGTAGCCCAGTGACTAAACACTGTCTTTTCCTTTACATTAACTTTTTTTTTGTATATATTTTGTCAAATTCTTTAGTAATCACAACAAATAATTTATTGTAATATTTATTTGGTTCGTTAACATTGCAATCAAATAACGAGAGTCTCTCAATAATTTTATCTTTAAATATTGCAGATCTACTACAAGTTAAGGGCCTATAAGTAATTACTTTATTTTTCGACAATTTTTCCTTGCAAATAACTCTATCTTTTGAGCTTTATGGTCAGAGGGTACCCCATTTATGAGTTCCTTACTTTTGATTTTACAATTTACAAAAATATTATCAATACATGTCTCTGATTGAGGTGTGATTCGAGTTGGCTCATTGAAAACATAATTTAAGTCATAACATTTTAGCAATGAAATAAAGTTTTCCTTATCCCCAGACTCATCAAGTAAATCTATGTTAAAATCTCCACATACAACAATGGATTTATTGCAGGCAAATATCTTGTCAAGTAAATTTTCTAATATTCTAATGAAAGACATTAAATTGCCTGAAGGCGGTCGGATAAATACATACTATAAGAAAAGCGTCTATTTCTGCACTAGCTATCTCGCAAACGCGTTCAACGGAATAACTTGCTATATCTTTTCGTTCTTTACATTTAATGGAGTCATTGGCCAGAATTATGCAACCACCCCCCATAGCAGAGTTTCTGTTGAACACACTAGCGACTTTACAATTATTTACTGAAAAGCACATAGTTTCAGATTTCAACCAGGTTTCTGTTAAACATAATATGTCCACATTATATTTGTCTAGCATTAATTCAACATGTAATATTTTGCCAGAGAAGCGATTTACATTTTGGTGAACAAAAGTAAAATTATTATTACACTTCTCTTTAGTCAACCTTACATTCCTAAAAAAGAGTTTGCCTCAGTGCCTTTAGTGGTACTACTATTGGTCACTGTCTTGTCCTTGCATTCTATGTTGATATTATTTGCTAATAGAGTAGCTATATTATGTTTACATCGTCTAGACAGATACATATTATTATTTTTTTTTTTTTTTATTTAAACAAAGGCAATACAATTTTACAATTACTTTGTGTCCAAAAACCCGGTTAGGGTTTGACTAGACACTGCACATTCATTATAACATAATAAAAACCTTAACACATACATGATAATATTCAAAAATTATTATGAAACAAACATACACAATTTACATAAAACAAAAACTATAGTAATGAATAAAACACAATTTCCGCTACTGCGTTTATAGGTGGCGTAAAGTAAGCGTGGGTAGGCACTTTACTTATCTATCCGCGCCTACCCCACAACTATTGTGTAGGTGAATCTACAGGTTGATCATGAAGAGCGCGTCCGTTAAACACTATCTGTTGAATGTTCGTTTTTTTGAAAAATTTGTTTTAATTTTATTTTAGCATTTTTTTCGTGCAATATATTTTTTACGTTAATAGGTAATTTATTTATAATTGTTGGTAACATACTACTTAATTTTCTATCTCCGTTGAAATTTCTGGAAATAGCCCTTTTTAACTTTTTATTTGTAACCTGCCTCGTATGTATTTTATGATTGACCATTGGTAACGATGGTATTGCATGGAGCTGCTCAGTGAGTAGTGTATAATTGACTTTTTCTGTTACCGGGATTATTTTGCAGTACCTAAAGAGATCTCTGTCGTTATATTTGTATTTTTCTCGATTTTTTCTACCGACTATCTGTTTAATTATCCGAAATTGCAATCTATAAATTTTATCTAGGTATGTTTTAAAGGTACGCCCATAGCTGGTAATACCGTACGATATTATAGGTTCCACTAGTGATTTGTACAAAGTTATCAGCACCGCAAATGGTATTTTGTGCCTCAAAATGGCAAACTTGGCTAGCAAGGCACGTAACTTCTGACAAACTGATTCTATGTGAGGTCCCCAGTTAAAGCGATTATCTATGACAAGCCACAGATACTTATGTTCGTTAACTTGTTCGATGTGTTCACAGTTGCAAATCGGATCAGTTTTATGCATACATCCGTGGTTGTGTACCGTTATGGCTATATCGTGAAACGCGTGGTTGTGACTTGAATGTACATGCAAGAGCTTAGTTTTTTGTGCATTAAGTACCAGGCCCATATCATGCGACCATTCATTAAGTAATGATAGATCATGCTGTAGTGTATTCTGTGCTGTAAGGACATTGCGATTAGCTGCTATAAGACATGTGTCATCTGCGAACTGGTAGATTGTACACGTCTTTATGATATTGTTAATGTCATTCACGTAAGCAAGGTAATGCAAAGGTCCGAGTACTGAGCCTTGAGCGGTGCCCTCCGTTACTGTTTTACTGTCACTATATGTATCTATATTATCTTTAGTCAAGAAAAAGTTTTTAATAAATAAATTGCTATCAAACAGCTGGAAGTCACCGCTGTTGTAATAGTAGAGGATCCGAGTATACAACGACCTTCACCGAGCGGTTAATGGATGAAAAGTATTTTATATCAAATTTAATGTTTTAAAAAATATATTGTGAGTGGGTTGGCTGAAAAATTTCAGTCCAGTATATGATTAAATAAATGTTTAAAAATATTTTTTTTAAATATTGCACTTGTTTTGATAATAGATAAATTACATAGGTACCAATCGAAAGTATGAAGCCTATAGAATATGCAATCGTTAGGTTGACTATTTTTTTCCTGTCATAACATTGGGTAGGCAGGTGTAAACAGGCAAGTCAATATTAGTAATTTGCAAGCGTCTGGTTAAATAAATAAAATTTATGTTTATATAAAGATAAGCTCATTACAAACACATACACCAAAGCAGTGCAATGTAAAAAAAAATATTTTTTTTAATATTAAATTAATCATTAATGGTACTGGACTGAAATTTTTCAGCCAACCCACTCGCGATATATTATTTAACATATTAAATTTGATATAAAATACTTTTCATCCATTAACCTTCGCGGTGAAGGTCGTTCTATACTCGGATCTTAGACTATAAGGACAGTCAGTTTTAAACGTCACGGTATTTTCTATTTCATCACCATCATCATCAGCCAGGGAACGTCCACTGCTGGACAAAGGCCTCCATTTAATATTTACTATGGTATTAATGTGTGTATGTATTTTGGTGATCCAAACTACAAAGGTACAGTATGGTACAACAGATATTCAGAGCTAAAATAGATTTACAACTAGAAAACGGAGTACCGAATGAAAGTGAAGCACGCCCATTGTATACGAAATAGGCGAGCAATTTTTACGATTATCCCGTCAACAGGAAGACCGGAACCATTGAATGTGAATGGGAACTGAGAAACACTGTCATCACAAAGGAGGCTGTCGGAAATATAAATGAAAATAAGAAGGCAAAAGTGGCCTTCATTATGTAAATGAAAATATCTTTTATCCATTCCCATTAGCTGGTTGTACAGAGAATTATTTGTAAGGCCGCGTCGACACTCGGGCGGGAGCGAATACTTTTAGTACTTTCACTTTTATAGTTAACCCTAACTAAATAGTAGTTATCAATAATTAGTATTATAATTATAAATTGATGTATTCATCATCATCATCAGCCTATAAACGTCCCACTGCTGGGCACAGGCCTCCTACGTGGAAACTAGCACGTGGTAACCCACCAAGCTGGCCCAATGCGGGTTGGTGGGCTTTAACGACTGCCATCTTACGACAACAACCAGGACCAACGGCTTAACGTGCTTTCCGAAGCACAGGTGATGTATGATAATGATGTATTACTATTATTATAATAATTTAGTACCAAAATTTTAAAGTAATAATTTATTATTATTATTATTGATTTTATTTCTAAGAATACCTAACAATTTCCGTTGGTTCTGTAAAAAGTTTTTTTTCTAGATTCTTCTGATCCAAACGCACGTACTAAAATAAGCCCAATTTCGGAACGCATAATACGATTCAAAATGTTGACGATTAGCACTATTGTGATTACAAAATTATAAAAATTACTACACACCTCCGTTTAAGTGTAAACACGGGCCACGTAAAGGGTGCGATATTTCAGGATAAAATAATACGTAAAATAAAAGAGAAGTTAAGCGATGTAACTCGCTTTTCACACCTAGTTACTTTAATTTACACAAAATTGACCCTAGGCATCGAAATATTTCCCTCATGTTTTCTTAAACTGGAATACGGGATATAGCGGGAATGTGGCTTTGGCCTAATACGCCAGCAGGATCTATTCCAATTTGTCCGTAGAGCTCAGTTGCTTTTCCTTTGCTAATGGGTGGATACATTTTCGCATTATACCCTGTTTCTAAGGTCGTAGCTGAAATGAGGCACGGCTTTGTTGCTTTAAAGTGAGATGACATTTTCCAAGTAGGTACAGCTAAATTATAGCAAATGGTGGCTGTCTTTTACAGGATATGTAGCGACGTGACATTTAATTTCAGTTTATTTTAAATAGATGTAAAATGTATAAATAGTAGATACTTTTGCAAAAATATCAATCACAAAGGAAAAATATCAATCACGGAGGATGATAAATTGTAAACAAAGTAGGATTCTCTGACTACAAATATATTTTGCAAAAACAATTTAATAAGTTGATGTCTTAAGATAGCTGGTCTTTTGTACAGTTGATATGAATTTGACTTTTCACTGTTTATCCAGTAATAATACTGTTGTTTTTAAGGATTTTTTGAATCGGGATTTAATCTGATCTAGTTACAAAAAAAGAATAAAAATGTTTTTATGTTCTAAAAAATACATTTCATTTCATTTTTAATTTTACAAGAAACTTCAGGTACATGTTGTGTACTGGGTTACGATGTACTTGGGCACCTTTTTTGTAGGTTCATGATTTTTGTTCATTTTGTATCCCTTCTACAACTTTACCGTTTGCAAGACAAGTTGCATAGTCATATTTTTAATATTCCTTTAGCATTGTTTCCAGTTCTTGTAACGTTAAATAATGTGTCTTATATTATTCAGTAATCGACACATTACAATACTTCTACAAAATATCTGGTGAAACTTAAGTGAAATTCTGCTACATTGTTTGCAGTAACGGATTGTGTATCCTCTGCACTGTATACATTACAATTTGCCCTGCAAACTATCGTGAATGCAATTTACACAATGTAGGATCTTCACGTCTAAACAGAGCAACAGACCTACGACAATTTTGTACAGAGGTACTAAGAGTACCTACCCGAAGTGGCTGTTTAAAGTAAATATAGTGAAGTTATTTGCAACAATCCAAATTTTCAAAGCCGAAGCCGAATCTAAGTCGCCACAACATATTATTAAGAGTAAAAGTAAGATATCAGGTCCATCAATAGTTGAGGAGTCCAGGTGAAGTGTTTTTATCTATGTAGATTTGGAAAAAGAGCAAGCGGGTCAGCTGATGGGAATCAAACATCGCTATTTAGGCATCACCACAAGAATCGCAGATTATATATGCTTGCCTTTAGATGTTTGGCCTAAAAGCCTAGACGTTAAAACGTCACTATCCAAAGTCAGTACAGTTGTATCAACCACCTACGCTATACACATGATAGGAGGTTAGGATCAAAACCACAACATATCCACTGTTTTCAGCAAGGCAGAAATAAAAAAAAAACTTTATAAATTATGAACACATACTTTAGTTTTAAGTATGCCATGATCACTTTATTAGTCATTAAAAATTCACAGATTTCGCAGTCCCCGCAAGAATCGGAGCATTGAAAATGAATATAAAAAAATATTTTCGAAAAATAATTTATTTTATTTTAAATAACACAATACTTACAAGTTGAGTAATAAGAATTTTTTATTGAGATATGCATATTTTCCTAAAATTACACAACTACATTAATTACAAGTCACTTAGATTTTCGAAATTCCAACTCGAATGCACTTCTCGCCTGCATCCGCATCTTTTAACACCATTACCATGACGATCGGTCAATAATCATAGAAGATCACTTTTATATACAGAAATACTCGTATTTTTACAATTCCAAATCTAAAGGGACCACCTACGTATGCGTTCGCCATTTTGTAGCTTAACTAATTCCCTAGTAAGTACCTGTTTTACAGGTTTTTTTGGAAATATTTCCAACTTAGTAAACAAACACACCTCAAAATTCCACAAAAAGTTACTAGCCAATTTTCAAAATTCAAACGCTTACACGTGTCTCGATAAATTCCTCAACTCTTGGTACTACTCCCATCCCGATCCTCCCAAAGGCCAAAAATACGTGTCAGGCGATTTGCATCTGATAACCATTTTCAATGGTAAAATCGTGTTTGCTATTTTGATAACTTGCGCCGCTGTCGATTAATCTGACGAAGTTATTTTGGATAAGTGCGGTTTTTTGAAGACATATCAGGATATGTGCTACTTTGTACTACATGTATAGATAAGTGCGCTAAGCTGAAAGATAAGTTTAGAAAAGTGACAACCTGTCAACGACAAATTAATGTAAAAAAATGTTGCCCGTGTAGGTACGTGGCTCAGAACAATAACTAATTATTGTTCTGAGGTACATGGCAAGAGTTTAAAGCAAAGGACTACAGATCGTTCAGCCAAAACTTATCACAAAAAAAAAAATTAAACTGTTAAAAGTGGGTTGTTGTAGTTATGTCATAATACTAGGTACACATAATAATGTACCTTGATTAATGATGACGTATATGGTTAGGAACGAGTAATTAATTGACTTAAAACTTTATGGGCTAAGCGACAGCCTCATCACCAGCCGCGTCCGTCAAGTTCATTTGAACTACTACCGCGGTCTTCCTCTACTTATGGGCTACTGGTTTAACATCCAGAAGTCAAAGGTTTCGGGTGAAATCCATTACTGTTGCTAACTTCCAGTA
Organism: Scoparia ambigualis; assembly: GCA_963921215.1. Lineage (NCBI taxonomy): Eukaryota > Metazoa > Arthropoda > Insecta > Lepidoptera > Crambidae > Scoparia > Scoparia ambigualis. Next base: position 6,499,465 of record OY992511.1, on the reverse strand, counting down.
ATCATCATCTGAATTCACACGCTGCTGGGTGGTCTCCCTTTTCTCGCTCTATTACTTCAATGTATCCTTCAGTCCTGCATAAGTCGCCTCCACTGGCGCCGACAACGATAATTATGAAAGGCAGACATAACTTAGGAAATAAAACACTTCATCAATAACTTAAAGCATGAAGGAACTCACTGAGTTTTAATAAATACTATAAAATTCCATATAAGCATTACAGATACCAAAACACAACTGCAATTTTGGACGAAATCCAAATGGCACACATATTCCTAGATCCAATACTTCTGGAGTATCGATAACAATAATATTTACATGTGAACCCTGCTCTGCCCTTGTTTATGATTTGCTTTGAGTTTGTATGTATTGAGTCCTTGTAAAGCTATTGCATGGATCTTGAATAAATCTAGTAGCGTTGTATGTGTTCCGATACGTACAGGTAAGAGACGGTCCCTCGTTTGTTGAGAATGTCTGGTGAAGTGCTCATATTCCTTATTATTAAGCGTTTCCGTCGTAGATTTTAAAATATCATTTTAAAATATGCCTTGGTGGCCGAGTGGTCAAGCGCTCGGGTCGATATCCAGAGGTCCCGGATTCAATTCTCGGGTTGGATAAAGTTTGTTTTCGTATTTTCCTATGCAAAGCCCGGGTTTGTGATCACCAACTCGGATTAGGCAAGCGTGGTGATTAAGCCGAAACCCATCTATTGTAGCGATGACTTGATTTCAATGGTGGAGGCCTTTGCCTTGCATTGGGACAGTACACAGGCTGTACTTTTATGTTTCGTGGTTGACTTATAGAAATAAATAATGAAGAATGAAATGTGAAATGAACCACGGTTTCGAGCTTCAAACGGTTTCGTCTATTCGATTACCTTGAAATTGAATTTTATTGAGATCGCAGTTAAACACAACTAGGAAAATAACACAATAATGCTACAACCCTATAGCAAGAGCAATATAGCCTCAAATTCCTCTCGGGATTTGTATATTGCGGATAAGATAGCTATATTGTAATAATGATTCATTACGTTCGCGTTTATTAACTTTTTATCTTCGTCGGTTATAAAAATGTAGGTGTATATTGTTGTTGGATTTGTGATTATAATATGTTCACTTTGTAACCACGTGATAGAATTTGTCAATAACTCATAAGACCGACAGACACTGTGTCTACATTTTTTATCATCATCAGACGGGAAAGACTAAGGAAGCGAAAACTCATCCCATAATCCATCAGTAATCCAATTATATTGTTTGCAGATGATACTGTACAGTTGTTGTAATCAACAAAGAAAATATTGTAAACTTTGGACTCAAGCTAATATTCGGGTGATTGGATAATAACGATAGAAAAAACCAAAATAAGAAATTTAAACAAAGATCCAATACCAAACAAACCAATCAAATAGAATACAATGGCAATTGGCAGTCTCATTGAACCTATCTTTGAACCGACCAAAGCCACCAAATTCCTTGGCTTAAACATTTATCTAAGTATATAAATAACAACCAATTTCCAATTATTCGCTTATCACTTCATAACGGCTGCACTTATTTGGCTTATTCTTTTTTGTGTTTTATAAAATTGTCAGGACAAGGTTTGAAAAAAATGTTTGTGTGATGTTCTTCTGGCTTCCTTTCTTCTGCTTTTGACTTCTGATTTTTATAGTCGAATGACCTCCTTGGTCGAGTGGTTTGTACACCGGTTTTCATGGTGTCGCAATCTCTATGGTCCCGGGTTCGATCCCCGGTCGGGTCAATTTAGAAATTATTGTTTTTTTAAATTGTCTCGGGTCTGGGTGTTTTCTATGTATAATAAGTATGTATTTAAGTATTTTAAGTATGTTTATCCGTTGTCTAGTAACCATTTAACGAGTTTTATAACGAAGCTTCTCTTGGGCTAGATAATTGGTGTGAGTCTAGGAAAATTTATATATTTATTTATTTTATTTATAGTTCATTGCACGCGGCATCTATGTGAATTGCATTGCTCTATCCGCTTTTACTTCTTGCTCTATTTAAAAATTACCATTCATCTACTTTTGAAATTTTTATACTTCATCACTAGGCATCGATGCGAATTACATTGCCCTATTTGGGATTACTCCTACTTTATTTTGTTATAACTACGTTACAGACTTTAACGTGTATCCTTTGTGATTATATGTATATATGTATCACACTAATATTATAAAGGCGAAAGTTTGTAAGTATGGATGGATGTTTGTTACTCTTTCACGTAAAAACGACTGAATGGATTTGGATGAAATTCAGCATACAGATAGTTTATAACCTGGATTAACACATAGTATACTTTTTATCCCGATATTTCCACAGGAACGGGAACCACGCGGGTGAAACCGCGAGCTGCCGCTAGTACATACATATAATCACGACTTTTTTCCCCGAAGGGTTAGTCAGACTAGGCAATGAGGACCGCAAAAGCAGGCCACTGCCATAGTCCACTTTTCACCAAATAGCGACTGCCCATGTGCTCAGCGTGACGGGTGGTGAGCCCATCGCCGCTCTATGCTGTTGGATGTATGTGCAGTGTTTAGTCCGTTAGGCGCCTTTTACGACAGCCAAGGGAAGAGAGGGGGTGGTAGTATTCTTTCACCGCTACGCGACATGGTTTACGTTTAACCTATGTCTCACTATATCACACTATTAGGTGTGCAAATCTATTTAATTAAGTGAGATTTCTCTACGTGCTTATTATTGATGAAGGTAAATATGGCTCCACCAGTGGAATGTTTGTAGGTTGATGACCTGATCATCATCAGATCAGATGATGATCAGAATCAGAATCAGATGATGCTAAAATATGTATGAATACTTTAACCCGTACAGCGCAAGCTATCCCACGATCGAATTTCGCTATCAGGTTACCGTAACTAACGTTATTTGTGGTCCAAGTAAATGTAGCGGTTTGCGACTTCGACTGTTAATGTACGGTCGTATGCAGATTGAGCGGCCAACATTCCTGTATGCAGGTAATTGCATAGCAACAGTTACTGTTTATTTGCATATCTTGTACGTAGGTATGTACGAAAACCGTGTCGCGTATCGGTGAAAGAATACAACCACCCCCTCTCTTCCTTTGGGTGTCGTAAAAGGGGGCTAACGGATTGAAGACTCCACATACATCCAACATCATAGAGCGGCGCTGGGTTTACCACCTGGCAGGCAGCACATGTGCGGTTGCTAGGTATTTTGTGAAAAGTGGACTATGGTAGAGAACTGCTTTTGCGGTCCTCCTTGCCTAGTCTCTGACTTGCCCTTCGGGGATAATAGTCGTGATTATATTTATGTATGTTGTACATAGATTTAAAATGAGATTTTGGATATGAAGAGACTTGATAAAGGTTGTATAGGCTTGCCCTACAGTGAACTCACAGGGGCTGATGATTTTTTAATGAGGTTTTCATTCTTTAAAGAGTACTAGCGGCCGCTCGCGGTTTCACCCGCGTGGAATATCTGGATAAAAAGTATTTTATGTGTTAATCCAGGTTATAAACTTTCTGTATGCCGAATTTCATCCAAATCCATTTAGTAGTTTTTACGTGAAAGAGTAACAAACATCCATCCATACTTACAAACTTTCGCGTTTAAAATATTACATAAAGCGAGTAGTAGTAGGAGCGAGTGTAGGCAGTAGGATACAGCTTTCAATTTGCACATTTGCTACGACCCTCATGCGTTATAATTTGTGGTTCGAGTAAATGTTGTGATTTGCGAATTTCATTTATACATCATTTATACAAGAAGGTAAATGAGCACATAGACTGCCTGACTATAAGGGTCTATTAGACAGAGAGCGGTCACGCGTTCAAGCGTTCTGCGTTCGCAGCGTTTGCCAGTTGTATAGGCTAGACAACGCTTGACCGCGTGAACGCTTGCTTGAACGCGTGACCGCTCTCTGTCTTAGAACCATAAGCGGTCGCCGCTGCTTGTGGACATCAGCTACATCAGAAAGGTAGCTTTTGCGTTGTTGTAGGTTTTTCGAGCGATCGATCGATATAAAATAAATGGTCAATGTCATCCACATATGTCATGTATTTTGATACGTTTTAAATTCAGGGCCCTGCCTGCCTTTACTAATCTACAAAGGGGTTCGCAATAATTGAATAATACTTACCTAAAATAATTGTTTTTGAATGATCGGGTTTCCAAAAACATTGGTCATTGTGGCTTGTTAGACTATAATCCATTTTTTCTTCACATTAAACACATGGAGCCTTGGCTGACACATTACAAGACACACTTTTCTGGCATTTTCAATTAATACACCTTTCTAAATCAGTTTTAGTAAGACTTAAACTTAAATCTAAAGAGATCTTCGTAATTCCGTGTTTACGTTTTGTATTTGACATAACACCATAGACAAAATGACAGCCACCGTAGCGACGCCTAGCGGTAGCGGGGCGAAGTGGCTGTCAGCTTTCAGTTTCACATAAAATATTAAATTTTAAAAATAGCCGAAACAGTTCCGATAATAAATTACATAATTAATTAATATGTATAAAATTTACTTTAAGTAATTAAATTAAATTCAAGCACATCCGGAAATAGAACTATTTTTTTATAAGGACTTTTATCTAGAACATTCGAACGGGAGAATTATTTTTTATATGGATATTGTCTCTGCCCGTAGGGGTTACCAGAGAGGAAACTAATACTCCCTAATATTTAGACAGGGTATTTACTCGAGTGGAATTGATTTCCAAATTTAAAAAAGGACGAAATTCAGATTGCTAAACGTTAACTTGTCTCTAGTTCATGTAGTTTTATTATTAACAGATTCTTTCCGTGTCAGAACGAGAGGTGAAAACGTCATATTTGACGTTTTGATAGTTTGAAGGAAAATTCTCAAAGAACTTCGTTGTTATATATTACCCAACTTTGAGAGTAGAAGTCATAAGCTGGCCTTCGATTTATAAGACTTCCGGCGAAAAGAAAGCTGCCGAGTTGCGACGCCGAAATGATTTCATTCTCTGGCGTGAGTGGTGTGGTGATGTGTTGAGAGTCAGTTTAAAAAGGTAGGTGTTGCTTGTGAATAGATATTAGGGAAGTAACAGGTTTGTTGTTGTGGAGCGTGTTGTAATCTACCGAAATTTAATTAATTGCAGGGATCCGTGCCACAATAGACCGGTCGTGACGCCGCTGGCAGCCACGCGTAAAGATAGGATATCACAGCACGTAGGTATCACAATGTCATTGTTCCTAAATGTTTTGCTTGAGCGCTGCTAACAAATTGACTGTCCTCGAGGAATGCAGACACTAGATTTTTCATGGTGTCCGAATCATGCCTTGTCGCTAGGCGACGCAGGGCTCTTAGCCATGTGGCGGACGTGTCAGACCTCATTGGAGGGTGGATATTGCGTCATCCAACAATGGTCTGGCATTGCTTAGTTTTGTTTAGTGGAATATCGTAGCCGTGTTGTGCCTTGTGTACTAGTTAAATGTGAAGCGACACTAAAGTTAAAACATGGTGATGAATAGTATTGATATGGTGTTAGTTTATAGTTGTACCACAGCGCTGGGAAGCTTTTGTAAACCCTTGGCGCTGCGAGTCCCTGATTATGATAGGTTGCAGCCCCAGATATACAGATTGCAGACTGCGGGACCCCAATTTATGTAACATATCTGAACTAGGCGTGTAGTGTTGTAAAGAGGCCCCGTGTTGATAATTTCAAATGCTTCGAGAGGCCCGTCTCGCCGCCAGGATTTAAAGCTGGGCCCTAAAGCCTGGACGCGAGACCTGCTTCCTCGGGTCACCAGCGGCCACCTGCTGCCAGTCAAGCTGTCGCCGCCTAGCGGATGAGCAGGCGTTGACGGTTTTTTGTTTACCCAATACTATGGGATAATTGTTTTTTAAACTTGAACATTTTTTGAATTAAGGTTTCGACACCTTAAGCTTTATTTTCCTTTTACATCCAACTACACCAAGCGTTGGTGAAGTTGTGAAACATTTGAGGATCTGCGAGTTCGACCTGTGTGAAGTTGAACAGTGACGTCGTCAGCAAGTTCGGGTCTACTTTTAGATCCTGGCGCCCTTTAATATTAATTTTATATCAGTGTAACCCCACGGTTCTCTAGTGTAGTAGCTTTAAACGTTTGATGGTTTTGATACGGTTAAACTGATTAAAACATTTAATTTAATATTTTTATGTACGGAGTAATTTAATTTTAATTTCAACATCATACTCCGGACGGTACTGACTTTATCCCAACCCCCCACGACCATAGCTCTTACCACTGAAATATTAGCTGGCTGGTTAGGTAGTAGTAGGAACAGTATTATAAAATTTATTTGAAATTAAAATTATCACCGACCCGCTTGGTCACTTTTGACTCTTAGGATTTTAGTGTGTTTTAGGGGGTGATATAGCTTTGGAATAAGGTTTAGATTAATTTAAACAGTAAATTATAGTTAGCAAAATTATTAGAAAGTTTATTGGACTTTCATTTGAGATTGACCCTAGGGTCAATTTCGACTGATAGTTTTTTTTTGTTATTTTCGGCTTAATAAATTAAAAGGAGTAACGTAGATAAATAGTACCTAACATAAAATAAGGAAAATTGTGACTAACCCCCTCTTTTAAATAATAGTAGTGAAATAAAATTTATAATTTTAGTTTATTGTTGTTGAACAAAATTTTAGGGTGTGTGTTCTTTTACAATATACTGCCTAGCTGTTGAACATTTGATGGTTTTATTTTATAACAACCCACTGAAGCTTGCGTGAATTTTATTTTATTTGTACAATTTGATTTACTACGATTATTTTATTTACAACCGATAAAAAATAATGTCTGCAAACAACTATATTAAACAAAACAACAAAAATGTCTGGAAACCGAAACCTTTGTAAAACCGAAAATTATGGAAAAACATTGTGACGTTTACGTCACTTACAAGTTTGCCAGCTACAATTGTAAAAATGTTAAAAGGGCGGTGAGCGATATTACACGCTTATGTGACGAATGTGCAATTATAGCACTTCAGGAAACCTGGCTACTTCCAAATGAACTACCGTTTCTGAATAGCATAGACAGCAGATTTAGTTGTACGGGAACATCAGCTGTTGACACAACGGAGGGATTATTGCGTGGCCGACCATACGGAGGCACGGCGTTACTATGGAATACCAGTGTCTTTCCTACCGTTACGGTAATAAGTTGTGATAATCCGCGAGTGAGTGCTATTCGTGTTGATACGGCTGCGAGCCTGTTTATAGTGGTGTGCGTATATATGCCGGTTAATAAATCGGACAACTTAGCGACGTTCACGGACTGCATGAGTACTGTAAGTGCGATTAGTAATGACTATAGTAACGAACCTATTTATGTATTAGGGGATTATAATGCTCATCCTGGTGAATTATTTTTTAAGGAATTAAACAATATATGTGACGAGTATAAATGGGTAGTTTTTGACATAATAAGGTTGGGATTGACATCCGATACTTTTACATACATAGATCCAGCGTGTGGATCGAAGCGATGGTTAGATCATTGTGTGATGTCACAGTCGGCCGCGGTATCTGTGTGCAATGTTTATGTAAAGTATGATATATTATGGTCAGTTCACTTTCCTATTATTTGTGAGTGTGATTTGGGGTGTTTGACTCCTATAAAAAGTAATTATGAGGCATCTGTTAATAGGGTGGGGAGAAAGAACATTAGACCAAATTTCACATTATCGATATTAATGTCATCTACGGCTGAGAATGATTGATTTTCCAACTGAGTTTGTAAACTGTGCGGATAGGAACTGCAATGAGCCGACTCATAAATTGATTATTGATAAACTATACTCCGACATCCGACACAAAACCATCAAGACCAATTAAAGATGAATATACTCGCCGCTAAACATTGTAAGAAGGATTTCAGTGGGTTCTGGAAGAACACAAATCGTCTGACGAATAGGCCTGGTCTGCCGGTGACTGTGAACGGTACTAGTGATCCGGAAGATATTGCAAATAAATTTAAAAACAGTTTTATTGTAAAATCACCGTTGGGACCGTCATTGTTACCATTATCTGGGAGAGTTAATGATAAACATGTTAATATCAGAATAACGGCCAGCGAGGTAATGAGGGCAGTAAAATCAATTTCGAAAGGAAAATCTCCTGGACATGATGGATTGAGTGTAGAACATGTGCAGTACGCTGGTCCTCATATTTATAGGGTTTTAGCTATGCTTTACAGTCTTTGCTTGTTTCATTCTACCTCCCCGCCGACATGATGAGGACTGTGGTGGTCCCAGTGGTGAAAAATAAGGCCGGTGACTTGTCAGACATGTCTAACTATAGGCCAATCTCTCTTGCCACAATAGTTGCTCAGGTGTTTGACAGCATACTTAGTGCACAATTAAATAGTTATCTGCACTTAAATGACAGACAATTTGGGTTTCGACCGGGACTGTCTACGGAAAGTGCGATATTGTGTATGAAGAGTGCTGCCAAATACTACACTGCTAGAAAAACACCTGTCTACGCCTGTTTCCTCGACCTCTCGAAGGCCTTCGACCTTGTGTCATATGACATACTGTGGAAGAAAATGAGAGAATCCCATATGCCGGATGAACTTATAAATATCTTTCAGTATTGGTACGCGAATCAAGATAATAACGTTAAGTGGGCGGGCAAGATGTCGGATCCGTACAGGCTGGAATGTGGAGTGAGACAGGGGGGGTTGTCATCTCCTACCATTTTTAGCCTCTACGTTAACGGTCTGATTGAGGCGCTCAGCAGGCAACATATAGGTTGTCACATAGATGGCGTATGTTTTAATAACATCAGCTACGCGGACGATATGGTGCTGCTGAGCGCCTCGGTCTGTGGACTAAGAAAGCTGATGAGGATATGCGAGGTCTATGCGGCTGATCATGGTCTGCTGTACAACAGCAAAAAGAGTCAGTGTATGGTCTTTCAGAGTGGCTCACAGAATGTGACTGAAATGCCACCGGTATTACTAAACGGAACGCCGGTAACGAGGGTAAATCAGTTTAGATATTTAGGTCACTTAGTGACGCCCGCGCTGAAGGATGATGCTGATATGGAGCGGGAGCGGAGGGCGCTGTCGGTCAGGGCGAATATGGTAATTCATAGGTTTGCGAGATGTTCCACTAGGGTAAAGATTACTCTCTTTCGAGCTTACTGCACCTCTTTTTACACGTGCAGCCTGTGGACTAACTATACGCAGAAGACCTACAGCGCCCTTCGAGTCCAGTTCAATAATGCGTTCAGGGTGCTGTTGGGTCTCCCCCGGTTTTGCAGTGCGTCTACAATGTTCGCAGAAGCGCGTGTAGATTGTTTTCACACCACTATGCGCAAACGAGCCGCCTCGATGGTGCGGCGTGTGAGAGGGAGCTCCAACAGTATGCTGGCCGCACTTGCTGACAGGCTCGACAATCCCTACATTAACCATTGTTGCAAACTGCACATTTCGCACTGTAGTTGGACTGTCTGAACCTTTGTATATTTTATAATAACTGACATGATATGATATGACATGAATTAATTTAATTATAATTGAATGTATGTATTAAGTATAGAATTTTCGGAATAATAAAGTAATTAATAATTGTATGAATCATATGTACCTAATCTTATAATTTTGAATAATGTGACTGACAATGTATTAATATGTGAAATGTGATGAGTCTTGTTACTTGAATAAATGATTTTTATTATTATTATTATTTTATTATTTACACGTCAAAAATCAACATAAGAAGAAAATAATTATGAATATGTAAGATGCAAACAAGAGCAAAACGAAGCGCACGCCCTCAACCATCGCCTGCTGCGCCGACATCAAGCTCCTCGTCTTATGATGATCCCACCATGGTGTCAATATCAACTGACGAGTCAAGCAGCGCGAGCGGGCGATCGCCGTCTCCGCCGCCACAACGACCTGCGCGACGTGGACGACCACCGCTGCCGGCACGCTTGGGATCAGTGGGGCCATCTGCCCCCCGTACGACCCCCGCTACCGGTGGTGTAGTGCGCCGCATTCGATGGGCTCACCAAATAAATGAGAACTGCATGCGCGCCTACTACAGGGCAACAGAGGGAGGAACTAACCTTACTGCGTATCGTGTTAGGCTGCTGTCTTTGTTTGAGGCTCTTGAACCGACCATGGACGTGTCTGCCCAACGATTGTCGGATCAAGTGCGGGTGATCCAGCGTAACCACTTGCTGGATCAGTCAGCACTTGATCGGCTACGCCTGGAGTCACTACGTATTTGTGCGGCTTCTTCTTCGGTGCAGGATCGCCCTGCCCCACAAATACCGGCCGTGACGCCGGTTTTGGTGGCGCGAGTAGATCCGGTACCCGACGATGAAGATTTCATAATTATACGAATGTAAGTACACAGGCGAATGAGATAATTCAGCCCACTAATAGACATAATTTGGCGTTAATGAGTGCCTTGAACGATTTACTGGTTACTTATCTTGGAACCAGTGAAAATTTAATTGATACCCACTCGATCCTTTATTGTGGGGCCATCGCGGTGTGTCGCGTTGCTCGTGTCAAATTCCAGGATTCTGACCGAGTACCGTGGCAAACCGGGACTACCCCTGCTTGGCAATTGAGGATTGAGGGGCGTATTAATAGGTTCAGGACACTCATTGCAAAGCTAATTTGCTTCAGAAATGGCAATAATCGGAGTATAAACAGTATAAAATAATAAAAGCGAAATAGAACTAATAGCAAATAAATATAATAAAATAATAGTAGATACATCCAAAGAAATAATACCAAGTATAAATAAGAAAAATAAAATAAACTTACCCTGGTGGTCTGATGAGTTGGCAAAGTTGAAGAAGGCAGTCGTCACGTGGAAGCGCAGGATCCGATGGGCAGCGCAGCACCGCAGAGCTGTAGTAGTGGGGGAGTACCTGAAACACAAAGATGAGTATGAAACCGCTGTTTCAAAAGCGCAGACACAATCGTGGAAGAGGTTCTGCTCAAGACAAGAAAGAGAAACTGTCTGGGACAGTATCTATAGGGTCCTTAAGAGAAATACAAAGAGAGAGGAAGAACAAATGCTGGTGAAACATGGGGTGCAATTGGACGCAGTAGGCTCCGCAGAACATCTGGCGGACACCTTTTACTCGGAGGACCGTAGGGAGAACGACAGCCCAACGCATATAGCAACACGCATAAAAGCACAGAATGCAAATGAGGAGGAAAGTACTGATGTACTTGACCCCCCATTCACCAGCACAGAATTGCGTATGGCTGTTGAGGCTTTCAACCCTAAGAAGGCTCCGGGAGGGGATGGGTTAACAGTGGACATCTGCAGGACTGCCATTTGTGATGATCCCAACCTGTTCTTGGGCATTGCAAACAAATGTCTAGAACATGGATCTTTCCCAAGAGACTGGAAGCGGGCAACGGTAGTGGTGCTCAAGAAGCCGGGTAAGACAGATTACACGGCTTCCAAATCGTACCGTCCGATCGGCCTGCTTCCGGTGCTTGGAAAGATCTATGAAAAGATGTTGGTAGGTAGGCTGAAGTACCATCTTTTGCCCAGGTTCAGCAGGAACCAGTACGGTTTTGTGCCCCAGCGGAGCACCGAGGACTCCTTGTATTCGCTGGTAAACTACATCAGAAACAAAATAGGGAATAAGAAGATAGTTACACTAGTCTCCCTTGACATAGAGGGAGCATTTGATAGTGCGTGGTGGCCCGCCATTAAGGTGAGGCTCAAAGAAGAAGGGTGCCCGCTCAATATTAGGAAGGTGTTAGGCGACTACATGTCGGAGAGGTGTGTAACGGTCCGATACTCTGGGGAGGAGGTCCACAGGGAAACCACGAAGGGGTTTAGTCGCAGAATGTCCAATTCGCAAAATGTCCAGCGGTCGCAAAAAGTTAAATTCGTCATTATTTATTTAATTTGTCCGGCACAATAAAACGGTATCCACGAGTTATTTTTATTGTGCCGGACAAATTAAATAAATAATGACGAATTGAACTTTTTGCGACCGCTGGACATTTTGCGAATTGGACATTCTGCGACTAAACCCACGAAGGGATGTGTCCAGGGATCTATCGCTGGACCCATCCTGTGGAATCTTCTGCTGGACCCTCTCCTCAAAGAGTTAGAGAATCGAGACGTTAGGGTACAGGCGTTTGCGGATGACGTTGTGCTCACCTTTGTGGGCAATACGGCTCTCGAAATTAGCACAAAAGCAAACCCCATTCTCGCTCGTGTTGAGGAGTGGGGTCTCCAAAATAAACTAAAATTTGCAGCCCATAAGACTAACTGTCTTACTTTGACTAGAAAGCTCAAATATGATACCCCACGCCTCAATATGGGCGGAAAAGACCTAGAACATAAGCCGGAAATTAAACTCTTGGGTCTTACGAACGACAATAAACTAACGTTCAACACACATATCGCCAACACATGTAGGAAAGCAGCCGGGTTCTACCGACAACTTTCGAAAGCTGCCAGGGTCAACTGGGGACTAAACCCTGAAATCGCCAAGACAATCTACACAGCGGCAGTGGAACCCGTTGTAACATATGCAGCTGCTGCCTGGGCTCCGGCCGTGGAGAAAATCTCTGCACGCAAGCAGCTGGGTATGTTGCAGCGGGGCTTTGCACAGAAAATGTGCAAGGCATATCGCACAGTTTCACTCAACTCTGCCCTGGTTCTGTCCGGCACGCTCCCTCTGGACCTTCGAATTAAAGAGGCAGCCGCCCTTTACGAAGCCAGGAGGGGGGTCCCCCGGCCAGATCTACGGGGCAGAGACATAGAGACTCCACATTCATTCTTACACTCATCACACCCAGCAGAACACATAAACATGGACATTAAACACATTACGGAAGACACACAAATACTCGCACACACACATAACATCTACATTTACACAGACGGCAGTAAGATTGACGGTAAGGTGGGGGCGGCATTATCCTTATGGGATGGGTCTGCCGAAACCAAAGCCGTCAAACTTACTTTGCCGTCGTACGCCACAGTTTATCAAGCAGAGATACTAGCACTCAACAAGGCCTCGGAGATAGTGTCGAGTAGAAAGGAAGTATCTTTTGGAGTGTATAGCGACTCTATGGCAGCCTTGCAAACGGTCGTGAATGTCTCCTCCCTCCATCCTCTCGCAGTCAGCACAAGGGCTAACCTTAAGACGGCCTTTATGCAGGGCAAGTCTGTAGACTTGTACTGGATAAAGGCTCACGCGGGAATGGAGGGAAACGAGAGGGCCGACCAGCTTGCCAAGGAGGCCGCTTTACACTCCAAGAGAAAGCCGGACTACGACAGGTGTCCTGTCTCATTCGTCAAGCGACTCATCCGCGAGGAAACGCTCGACGAATGGAACAGGCGTTACCAGTCAGGCACTACCGCCGAGGTTACCAAACTATTCTTTCCACACATCACTGCCGCTTACAAATTCATGCGCAAATTCACCCCCACACAACACACCATACAGGTGTTCACAGGTCATGGCGGGTTTTCGGCGTACTTAAATCGCTTTAAGTGCAAAGATAGCCCGTCATGTGCCTGTGACCCAAACATACACGAAACTTTAGTACACATCCTCTCCGAGTGCCCTATACACACTCTGGAGAGGTACAACATTGAGGCGTATATGGGCACCCTTGTCCGCCCAGATAACTTCGCTGAAATATTGGCTGGCAACAACGCAAGCAAATTCATAGAGTACTGCGTCAAAATTGTTGACGCAGTCAAACTTAGAAATAAGACATAGATAATAAAAATGTAAGAGGTTATAGATTAGAAAATGGGATAACACTGATATATCTGTGTATATAGTCAGTAGTTCCCCTAGATCATAAGTTTAAAAATGTTAACAAATTAAGATAAGTTCAAATGTAATATGTATAAGTAGTAATAAGCTCAAATGTATGAAGGACCCGTGAAGGCCACCATAAACATAAAGTAAGATAGAAATAAGATAGTAATAGACCATTTGTAAAATAGACATAAGGAAAGTGTAAGATAGCTATAAAGAAAAGCTGTCACGGGAGTCCCACCCGTATAAGAATGAAAGAGAAGTATGGTTGTGAAGTGCGGAATGAAAGTGCGAGAGGAATTAATGCGAGAACTGGTATGTATGTGAATTAGTTTTAAAATAGGCTCTGATTATGTTGGAGCAGAGAGTAAAAAAAAAAAAAAAAAAAAAAAAAAAAAAAAAAAAAAAAAAAAAAATCGGCCTCGCGTCATGCGAGTCGTCACACAAGCCTTTGTTGGGACTGATGTTCGTCCAGAAAACTATACGGCTTGTGTGACGGAACGTATTAAATTTCTGAAGCAAAAAGTCTATGCGTGGGCAAACCGTATACGTCGCTACAGAGTGCGTGTGGACCGATACCAACAAAATCGCCTCTTTCAAAGTGACCAAAGAAAAGTATACAGACATTGGGAAGGAGCTGATCAACGTGTGAGCGACGGGCGGCTACCAGATGTTGATGCCATGACTAATTTCTGGCGCAGCATTTGGTTGGTGCCCGTCGAGCACACGGAAAGTGAATGGATGAGTGTTGTCAGGGAGGCGTGTGAACCTATCGAGACCATGCAGCCTATAACGATATGTACAGCTGACGTAGGTTGTGCAATCCGTACGGCCCAAAATTGGAAATGCCCAGGACCGGACGGATTGCACAATTTCTGGATTAAATGGTTTCGATGTTTACACGAGTTACTGGCAATCCAAGAAGCCATAGATCTCGGCTCACTCTTAAGTTTGTTGACTACTGGTGTGCGGGAATCTTCTTCGGCTTTGCTTCCAGGAGAGTAGAAAATGATAACAGTTTTGATTGTTAACAATATAATGTGAAATTCTGAACTTTACAAAAAAACTGTCTGTTGGTAATAATTTTAAAAAATATGGAATGCGTGCGTGCGTCCGTTGCGGTATCGATGAGGCGAGTAGAGGGGGGTCCGGGGGGCGTCCTTGTGCAGCCAGCGCAGCGTACGTTTATGAAACCGGCTTTCGGCGTAGACGCATTTCTTGCGTTAACAACTGGTATCACTTTTCTGCTCCATAAATCAGGTAGTACCACGGAACCGAAAAATTATAGACCCATCACGTGCTTACCTACTTTATACAAGCTCCTTACATCCATTCTGAGAACAAAAATTAACTCACATTGTTGCAAACAATATTTTGGACATGACTCAGAATGGATGTAGGGTTGGGTCCCGTGGTACTAAGGAGCTTCTCCTCATTGACATGACCATATGCCAAAAGGTTCGGCGTGGAAGAGGCAGTCTCTCCACAGCCTGGATTAACTACAAGAAGGCCTATGATTCGGTGCCGCATTCATGGTTATTAAGGATTTTCGAGTTACATAAAATTGATTTAACTTTAAAATCCTTTTTGATGTCATGTATGCGGCAGTGGACCACGGTCTTGTGTCAACCAGGATGTCGAGGTAGTGTATCTGCCACGCAGGATTTTATAAGGATAGAGCGTGGCATATTCCAGGGCGACAGTCTGAGTCCTTTATGGTTTTGCCTATCGTTGAATTCTCTCAGTACTTTATTGAGAAATTCAAGGTTAGGCTGTCGACTGCGGAGAGGGGGTGAAGTTATGTCGCATTTGTTGTACATGGATGACCTCAAGTTGTTCGCACTAAACCGCCAAGACTTGGTGAAACTGCTGAAAATTACTGAGACTTTCAGCAGTGCCATCAAGATGGAGTTTGGTGTGCGGTTATGCATGTACAGCGTGGGAGAGTAGTAAATTCAACCAATTTACAACTCTCCGAAACGATAAACTTCAGATCTCTCTCTGAAGTTGAAACATATAAATATCTTGGTATGTCACAGTCTTTGGGTGTTGAGGATGGGGACATAAAACAGTCATTATGGCAGCGATTCTTTTGCCGCCTGAGAAAAGTACTTAACAGTATTTTATCGGGTGGCAATAAGACGCGTGCTTTTAATGGCTGGGTTATGCCTCTGCTCACATACTCCTTTGGCATACTAAGATGGACTCAGACCGAATTGGACGCCTTGGATAGAAGAGTCCGTCAAATGCTCACGACTTCCAGAATGTTACACCCGCGCTCATCTGTTATAAGGCTGTACATTCCGCGGAGATGTGGGGGTCTCGGCTTTTTAAATGCCAAGGACCTACATAACCGTGAGGTGTGCAGTCTCAGGGATTATTTCCTTAACAGTGAGTGCGGAATGCATTTGGATGTCGTGGCAGTTGATAGACACTTTACGCCGCTCTCCTTGGCAACAGAAAACTGGCGCAAACCAGTGGTGCTAAGCACTCTCGATCGCAAGGACATATGGAAGAGCAAGGTGCTACATTGGCGCTACTATCGGGCTCTAACTGGGCCTGATGTAGATTTGCCTGCCTCGGTGAACTGGCTACGTTTTGGTGACCTTTTTGGGGAAACCGAAGGTTTTGTCTGTGTCATTGAAGATTAAGTTATCAAGACGAATAACTACCGGAAATATATTATGAAGGACGGTACGGTCGACATCTGTCGGGCATGCCGCCGTCCAGGAGAATCACTCTGACATATTATTTCCGGTTGTTCTCATCTTGCTAACGGAGAGTATTTGCACAGACACAACCAAAGCGCCAGAATAATTCACCAGCAACTTGCTCTTCAATATGGCCTTGTTGAATCAGAGGTGCCGTACTATAAGTACGCACCTGCGCCAGTTCTCGAAAATGGTCATGCAACGCTTTACTGGGATCGCTCTATCATCACGGACAGGACTATTGTCGCCAATAAGACATATCGTGGTGGTCGACCGATCTCAACGCCGGGCAATATTGGTTGATATTACCGTACCTCATGATAAGAACCTCGTGAAAGCCGAGAAGGACAAGCTCAGTAAGTACCTTGACTTGGCTCACGAGGTTACCGCCATGTGGGATGTGGATTCAACCATTATTGTACCGATAGTCGTTTCGGCACACCGCCTTATAGCTAAGAGCCTCGACCAACATCTAGAGAGGCTCTCGCTAAAAGGTTGGGTCAAAGGTCAGATACACAAGGCAGTACTCCTTGACACGGCACGTATTGTCAGGAGGTTCCTCACTCTGCAGGCTTAACCACCGATAGCTTGGGTCTATCCCCGCTGCCGGTGGCCAACTAGGTTAAGTTTTTTATAATATTTTATATTGTAAATATGTTTTTATATAAAATATTGTAAAAAAAAATTCTTAAGATATTTAAGTTAAATAAAGAGAATAAAAATAATTTATTTATTATCAGGCAACAAAGATCCATTTTTGTTAGTAACAATTTTACTTATAAATATGTTAGTACAGTATTTTTAAATTAAAAATAAAATTACAATGCAAGTACCTTTATTTTAAAATTACAATGTTCTATTAATCCATTAAATAACATTTGAAAATAGTACAAATTAATAACTTCATAATCAACAATGATTTTAACTATTTGATTGATACTAATTATATAAGTTTAATATTACGAGGGGCGTTCAAAATATTCTCGGTATTGATACGTTACAACCTCTTTTATATATATATTTGTTACTGGCCGCTAAGATTCATCCATTGACATTAAAAAAAAGTAAAATTGGAACCGAGATGTTCTTTTGTTTTTCTGCAATTGCCGAACAAACATGAACACCATGAGCGAATTAACAATTTTAACGAAATTAGAGCACCGATCCGTCATAAAATTCTTGACAAAACAGGGTAAAAATCAAAAAACCATAAAAGAGGAAATGGATTGTGTTTACCGTGAGTCTGCTCCTTCTTTATCTACTATTCAAAAATGGTCAAGCGAATTTAAGCGTGGAAGGGAGAGTATTGAAGATGACCCTAGACCTGGCCGGCCTGTAGTGGCTACCTCACAAGAAAATATTGATAAAGTGGAAAAACTTATATTGGAAGACGGCCGAGTGAAGGTAAAATCTACAGCTCAAGTAACCAATCTCTCTATTGGTACCGTACATGACATTATACATGACCATCTTAATATGTCAAAAGTAAGTGCAAGATGGGTTCCGCGAATGCTGACGCTTCTTCAAAAGGATATGCGTGTGACTTGCTGTTCAGATTTTATCGACCTGTGTGGTGAAAATCCCGATGAGGTGCTGCAAAAAATAGTTACTGGAGATGAAACCTGGGTTCATCATTATGACCCAGAGAGCAAACAGGAGTCCATGCAGTGGCACATTAAGGGTTCAGCTCATCCCAAGAAGTTCAAGGTAATCCCGTCAGCTGGCAAGGTCATGGCCACAATATTATGGGATTGTGAAGGAGTTTTGCTTATCGATTATAAAGAAAAAGGTGTAAATATCACAGGGCAGTACTACGCTAACGTTATACGTCAATTAAGAGATGCGATCAAAGAAAAGAGGCGAGGAAAGTTAACCAAAGGTGTTCTGCTTCTGCATGACAACGCCCCTGTCCATACTGCTCATATTGCCAAGGCAGCTATTGTTGAATGTGGGTTTTGGAACTGTTACTCATCCACCCTATAGTCCGGACTTAGCCCCAAGCGACTTCTTTTTGTTCCCCAATCTTAAAAAGGATCTGCGTGGAAATAAATTTTCTGACGATGAAGCGTTGAAGACGGCCGTGGAGGAGCATTTTTACACCAAAGATAAAAAATATTTTTATGAGGGATTAAAAAAAATAATTGATCGATCTTATAAGTGTATGTACATAGGGGGGGAGTATATTGAAAAATAAAAATATCAAACTTTTCGTACTTGTTTGTTTTTATCCACATACCGAGAATATTTTGAACGCCCCTCGTATGTTAAGAATGTTTCTTTAAAATAAATGATTTTCTTTAAAGCAAATCAGCTACCGATATTCCCCCATGTAATTGTACTACAGTGGTTTAGGTACTCGCCGTCAAATCTTAATTAATAATCACATAGTAACAGTTTCTGTATAATTAGTAATTGCATATCTCTTATATACGTAGACAGGTATTAATTGATCGCTATCATAATATTCTTTGTACTCTAGCACTTTGTCATGTCCGCTAGCTTTTATCTATTCGTTTCAGATCAGGGCCTACTCTCTTTCTCCGGAACGAAATTTCGGCCGATTTACGTTAGTTATTTACGTTAGTTATTTACAGCGGTTAAAAAAATAAGTTTACTAAAATATAAGCTGGCTTCCTCACTAGGTGATTTCAATTTAAGTATCATAGTAACAATCCACAGAAAATAGTAACAACCACAGAAAACACAGTATTACAATACCCCTACCCTAAAACAATGGTATTAAAATCAATTTCAGTCAATAACGTTCCAATAATATTTTAATCCTGCTGAATACAATAACACTACAATTGACACTTGTATTATAAAAAAATTGGTTGCCTGTAAAGTCGGTATACGGGCGAAAGTTTTACGTGACAACGACTTTGAGTGGTAAAATAATTTTAATGTGAATATTCATTCGTATAGTAGGAAGAAGGATGAAATAATAGTAACAATTTAAAACATTTATTTATACAAAGAATTATATGGAAGGGACGCGTGCCTTTCACTTTTTATGTCTGTCTCTCTCGCTCTTAGGCGGGCTAACCATGCCCGAGTGGAAGGGACGCGTGCCTCTCACTCGCTCTCATTGTGAGCGCATAACGTGAGCGGAGCGTAACGCAGTTTCTTGAAGTGTCACCCGGCAAACCAATTTATAAGACGTTGTCACGTCAATAAAAATTAATAAAACATTTGTATTCAAATAAAAATGGTGTCAATAACGTTTAAATAATAATTCAATTCAGCTGAGTACATTAATAAAATAATTCACACTTGTATAAAAAAATTAATATCACTTGTATTCAAATAAAAAATAATAATTCAGGCAAGTGTAATAAGCGTGGCCACATTTAAAAACAATACCTATTAAAAAAAAATATTAAAAAATAACGAATAAAAATTCGTTATAAAAAAGAGAGGATTCCGTGCATAATATTTAAAAATAAATTCTATACAAAATATAATTATCATCAGCATGGAATTCAGTGATTCGCAAATGCAAACCGCAACGTCAGTCTATAACAAGAAACTCCGATACTGTTAGTGTAGTGTGCCGGAGTCGTGTTACTGAAGATTCATTGCACTGTGACAATTTAAGTGAACATATGAGGGTGGATGAAGAAACAAATACCCGCCCGAGCCGACGACGCCGCGCACCGCCAGTTCGCTTGTGACCACGGCCGCATTATCGCGGCCGAAACGTCAAGCAGTAAGTAGATATGTACTTACTTACAAAATTAATCGTGTTTAGTCCCGTTAAAACAGTTTTAATGCAATGCAACGCGATAGTTTAAAGTCTTATCTATACAAAATAGGTTTGACTTTTAGATTAGAAATTAGAATATTCAAAAATAATGGAAAGTGTTATAAATAGCAAACATAAATCGGCCTAAATTTCGTTTCGGAGAAAAGAGTAAGCGCTTTGGTCGTTGGAGCGATTATAATCTGAATATTCGGTAGCGCGATCGCGGCCGATTCTGTAATGGGGATCGTTATAATAGGGTAAGTAAGGACATGCGGAAGGAAAAGATATTGGTTATTATGATCTAGTTAAGCGTCTCAGTCGTCTTGAAAGGGGTTGGCGGGTTACGAATTGGAAATTCAAAAGGAAAGGGTTTTGGCTAACACAAGGAAAATGTTGCTTTATAATTACCTAAGTTAAGTCAGTTACACTAAACGGGTTGAGGCTAACACAAAAATTTTAGGATTTAATGTTACAAATTCGCAACTGTCCACGGGTGACTATACTCACCCGGGACGTATGCGAAATTTTTGCGCTCGGTAACTATACTCACCTTGGACGTGACAAAGGCTATGAAAATTCTATTCATTATACCAAAACCTTATAAATAATACATTCCTAGAAAACATTAGACTTAGCTTATTGGTTCGAAAATACAGTAGTTTGAACTTTGTATGGGATAGAGAAATTTTAAAAATGAAAATAAGAGGTGAAACAATTTTGACGCGATATATTTTGAGGTTACGTTTTACGACATAGCAAAACGTATAAGTACGCTCATGAAATAGGTCTTAAAATTGTTGAAGTTGTACATATGTATGCGGTGTAACGGAAGACAGTCCGATATCGACCGGTATTATGTAAACACGCGCTAACTATAATAAATTAATTTTTCAGATTCGGAGTCCGAGTTTCCTTTGTCACCCTATGAACTAATAGTAACAGTCTAAAGTAATATCCTCTAAAGTGGTGACCTTCCAACGTTTTTAGTGCCGTGTCGAAGATTTCTGTATTCGGTCTCAAGTTCCGGTGTATAAACATTTTTTTTAAAGAAGTGAAGATAAGGAGTCAGCAACAAACTCGTCGGCTACAGGGACTGCGCAATTCTCCGAGTTGGGTCAAGTGACTGTGTCGTCCCGCATTCCAGATTTTTGGGAGGACCAGCCGCGCACGTGGTTCATCCAAATAGAATCCGTGCTCTTAAACCAAAAATTAGCTGATGTTGCCAAATTTCATCTGGTGGTCTCCAAGTTAGGAAAACAGGTGATTCAGCAAATCACAGATCTCCTGGAAAAGCCACCTGAGCAAGGAAAGTATGAGACCCTCAAGTCAACCCTGCTGGCCATCTATGAGGAGTCGGAGTCACGCCAAATCCAAAAAGTGATAGGTGAAATGGATTTGGGTGACCAGAAGCCATCTCAACTCCTCCGGCGTATGAGAGAGCTAGCGAGGGACAAGATCAACAACGACACCTTGAATATTCTTTGGCAAAATCATTTGCCTGCATCAGTACGTGCTGTCCTAGTGGTCACGGATACCAAGGACCTCAAGACCTTGGCGACCGTCGCGGATAAGGTGATGGATTCAGTTCGGCCGATCACAGTGTGCGAGGTGGAAACTTCTTCAGGCAACGCCTCAATAATCGCGGAAATAGCGAAGATTAACAAGCGGCTCGATAAGATGTCATTCCAAAGAAGATCCAGGACGCCAGCCCGTGGGAAAAGTCAAGCACGTTTCCGTTCGCATAGTCAGCGCGGCGGCGGCGCCCCGCAGCGTGCCGCACCGCGTGAGAATTGGTTGTGTTTTTACCATTTTAGGTTCAAGGACAACGCACGCAGGTGCATTCAGCCATGTGCCTGGAAAGGCGCACCCCCTTCAGGATCGACGGCCCATCATCCGGAAAACTAAGCGCCATGCAGCATGTAGCGGTGGAAAGCTGCATAGGTATCGCCAGTCATCGCTTGTGTGTTACAGATAAGTTTAGTGGTTTAAGATTTTTAGTTGACACCGGTGCCAATGTGTCTGTTTTGTCGCGAAATAAAGTGCACATAAAATATATCAATAAACAGTGCTCGGATTATAGTTTACATGCGGCAAACGGTACGCCAATTAAAACATACGGTGTTAAGACTTTAAATTTAAATTTAGGCTTAAGGAGAGATTTTCAATGGACTTTCATTATCGCGGAAGTTAAGCAGCCCATCCTGGGCGCAGATTTTCTTTCATATTATAAGTTATTAGTTGATGTTTATGCATGCAGATTAATTGACGACTTAACTAAGATAAATGTGACGGCCTCTATTGTTTGCAGTAAGGAACAATCAATTAAAACGATAGACGAGTGTCATCCATTTTATGACATTTTGGCTAAATACCCTGATATCACTAAACCCGTATCTTTTAAGGAACCGCCTAAGCATTCTGTTTTTCACTATATTGAAACTAGTGGCGCGCCCGTGCACGCGAAAGCAAGACCGCTCCCACCTCACCGATACGCTAAAGTTAAAGAAGAGTTTAGGGTTATGCAGCAGTTAGGGATTTGTAGACCGTCGAAAAGTGCCTGGGCAAGTCCTCTACACGTTGTGCCCAAGAAAGACGGGCAGTTGCGACCATGTGGCGATTATAGAGCGCTTAATGCTATCACCAAGCCGGATAGGTATCCGATACCGAGACTGCACGACTTTACATACTTATTAGAGGGTAAAAGTGTATTCACTCGGTTAGATATTAATCGCGCGTATCATTTTATAATGGTCGCACCTGACGATGTAGAGAAGACTGCCATAATAACACCCTTCGGCTTGTACGAATTTCCGCGTATGACGTTCGGTTTGCGCAACGCTGCGCAAACTTTTCAGCGGTTTATGAATCACACGGTTTTAGAGGGGTTAGATTTTGTTTATTGTTATATTGATGACCTATTGATTGCAAGTTCTGATAGGGTTTTGCATAAAAAACATTTAAACTTAATTTTCGAGCGGTTGAACAAATTTGGTTTGACTATAAACTTGAATAAATGCTCGTTCGGACAAAGTAAAGTAGATTTTTTAGGGTTTGAAGTTTCGGTTGAGGGTATTCGTCCTCTGAAGGACAAAGTCGATGCTATTTCTAGTTTCCCTAGGCCCGAAACTGTTGACCAACTACGACGATTTTGGGTATGGTTAATTTTTATATATTACACTTACCCAACGCCGTAGAACATCAAATGGAATTAAACAAGTTTTTGCAGTCTTCTAAGAAAAAAGATAAAACTAAAATTAATTGGACAGAAAAGTCGAACGAGTCATTTATTCAATGCAAAATTAGTTTACAGCGAGCGGTTACGTTATCGTACCCTAAACCCGATATTTCGTTCGCTCTTATGACGGACGCGTCGAATACGAGCGTAGGCGCAGTCTTGCAACAGCGTGGTGACAATGCTTGGATGCCACTAGGATACTTTTTCAGGAAAATGACACCTGCACAGCAGAAATATAGCACTTACGACAGGGAGTTATTAGCAATCTACCTTGCCGTTAAGTATTTTCGCAATATGATAGAGGGTCAAAACTTGGTAATTTACACGGACCACAAACCCTTAACTTTCGCTTTTTCGCAAATCGGTAGTGATAGTGAATTACCAAGGCGCATTAGACAATTACTTTTCATTAGCGAGTTCACTACGAACATTATTCACGTTGTTGGGGATAACAATGTAGTAGCGGACGCGTTATCACGTATCGAGGCCGTGAGCTGCTCGACGGAATTAGATTACTCAGCTATAAGCGATGCGCAAGCAAGCGATGAGACTTTGACCAACTTGCGAAACGATTTGAGTAATAAATGGAATTTAAAAAAAATATTGTTGCCCGGTTCTAATTTACCGGTTTGGTGCGAAATGTCCACTGATAAAGCCAGGCCTTACCTACCGGAAGCGTTTAGGCGGAGAGCTTTCGAATACGTTCACAATTTCAGTCACCCGGGAATCCGTTCCTCGCGTAAACTTTTACAGGATAGATTCTTTTGGAATAATATGAACCGAGATGTGGGAAGGTGGGCGAAAAATTGTATATCATGCCAACGTGCTAAGGTCCATAGACACGTTAAGTCGTCGCTAGGCAAGTTCCCGGGAGCAGATCGTTTTTCTCATATTCATTGCGATTTGGTCGGCCCTCTCCCGATTTCCTTACAGGACTATAGGTACCTAGTTACTATAATAGATCGGCAAACAGGTTGGCCAGAAGCGTTCCCGGTGAAGGACATTTCGGCTGAAACTGTGTCGAAGGTCATACTGGAAGGATGGGTTTCGCGATTTTGCTGCCCTGTTCAGCTCACGAGTGATCAGGGTAGGCAATTCGAGAGCAACATTTTTCAGCAGTTAATGAGGTATTTAGGCATACATAAGACCCGTACTACGCCCTACCACCCCCAAAGTAATGGGTTGGTGGAAAGGTGGCACAGATCCTTAAAAGCCGCTTTAATGGCCAGGCTAGATTCTAAAACGTGGGTGGAAGAGTTACCTATAGTTTTGTTAGGACTACGAACGGTGCCGCGGGCGGATACTGGTGTTAGCGCAGCTGAAATGACGTATGGTCAATCTTTACGGTTACCAGGAGAATTTTTTGACGGAAAAGTCCAAACTATTTTAAATTACAGCGAATATATCGAACATTTACGGAAGATAATTAGCGGGTTAAAGCCGAAACCTACGTCAGGTAAGGATGCGCGCACAGTGTTTGTTCATTCCGACCTAAGTAACTGCAGTCATGTTTTCGTACGAAGCGATCTCGTGCGAAAATCATTACAACCGCCGTGCGAAGGACCTTTTAAAGTCATAGATAGAAATAATAAGTTTTATTTAATTCAGTTGCCTCGAGGTAACGTAAATATATCTATAGATAGGTTAAAACCCGCATACACCAATGAGAATTTCCCTAAATCTAGTTGTACTAATAATACTAAGGCACCTATACAAACTTATGATAAAACAATCAATAATAGAGAAACACAGAATAGCTTAGGAGGAGCGGATAATGCAAATCCGCTCAGCCGCACTACGCGTAGCGGCCGATTAGTAAAAAAGCCCGTACGTTTTAATTTGTAGCTAAAAGTAGGTCAGATGCAATGAGATTTAATCAAGAATTTTGTCGAATATTTTCATTACATTTTTTCCTCGTGTCTAGTACATACGTATTATTAAAAAAATGGGTAACAATTTTAACAAAGAAGAAGTAAATAATACAAACAATATTGCGCAAGTTACAGAGCAAATTAGAATAGCCACCATACAATCCTACGTTGGTTGGGCTATCGTGATTATTCTCGTCGTGACTATAATAATTTATTGTGGCTGTCGTCTCGGAGTAACAAAAATACAAAAGTGGTTATTGAAGCAAGTTGGAAATGTCCAAGAGCAAGCATTGGGCATGGCGCACGCTGCCCGGGAAAGTTTTCGCAAACCGCGGGAGACGCCCAACAAGCCACCCGCGAAGATAGAAATTTTTTAAGTGTTAATTTATTATCTCTTGATTAAATCTCAAGTGCAACGAGTAGTGTTATCAGAGGTATAGTGCCGGTTATATTTTTTTTTTCTCTATGTTTTAATACGTATATAAAAATGTAATCTGTATTAATAATGTAGGTTTATGTATTTTGTAAGTTTGTAAAAAGCGAATATCGTTTTCTAAATTTACAATGTTAAAGTTGATTTTCTTCCAAATGTACAAATAATGTTTTATCTAATGTCTATTTTTATCGACCTGTTATTGCGCAATTGAATGACACAGTAATCTAATACCAATGCATACTGTAATTTTAAATTAATATGTTATTTACTTTGTGTTTGTATTTCGTAGATTCAGCAAACTTGTGAGAACTGTATTCGAGTAAATAAAAATGTTGTAACTTATATGTATAGTGATGGATTGATTACTTTGAATTTTATTAGACTACATTTGATGATTTTGTACCAAAAATATTTTTTTTGGGGGGGAATATTGTAACTACATGTATGTACATATGTATGCGGTGTAACGGAAGACAGTCCGATATCGACCGGTATTATGTAAACACGCGCTAACTATAATAAATTAATTTTTCTGATTCGGAGTCCGCGTTTCCTTTGTCACCCTATGAACTAATAGTAACAGTCTAAAGTAATATCCTCTAAAAAGTTATTAAAATATTATTAAGAGCAGCCATTTTATGTGCCTTACAGAACAATACCTGATTATTATTTAAGTGATTAAATTTTTATTAAAAAAATAATTAATACTAGAATACCCTCGATACCAGATACCAGACTACAACTACCAAATTTTTTTGACGAATATTAGGTACGTCGGACGTGCTGTAAAAGTGGTTAAATATGCTGTACAAGCCATAATCGGCCAAATGCTTAAACTTGAAGCAAGGTAGAATACCTGCCTGATGGGGATGATCTGGGTCAATTCTTTTATTTATAGTTTTCTATTTTATCTTTGTAAGTTGTAACTATTTCAATTTTAAAATTAGATATTACTTTTGTTTTTTCATTATTTTTACATTTTTATGATAATAATAATATCTTTTTCTTTACACCCTTAGCGCATTTGCTCTAAGTTATCACCATTACAAAGTTCGCTTTTGATAAAAGTTAAGGGTGTGTCTTCTTCCTTAAGACGTCAAAATTTTTAATAAATCTCTACAGCATCCCAATTCCTATGATTTTATGTCAAACATTGAATGTTGAAGCAAAGGAAGTGTGCCAGATTGTGCCGAGTGGAAGGCTATAGTCTCTGTCTTACCCTTTCGGGAAACAAGGGTAATATATGTATATAAAATAATAACTGTGTCGCGTAGCGGTGAAAAAATACTACCACCTCCTCTCTTCCTGTAAGAGGCGACTAACGGACTAAAAACTGCACATGCATCTAACAGCAAAGAGCGGCGATGGGCTTACCAACTGTCACGCTGAGCACATGTGTAGTCGCTATTTGGTGAAAAGTGAACGATGGTAGAGGACTGCTTTTGCTGTCCGCATTGCCTGTTAGTCTCTGACTAACCCTTCGGGGATAAAAGTCGTGATTATATGTATATATTAAGTATAAAGTAAAATTTAAAAAGATTTAGAAAACAGTATGGGCATATGACGTAACCCGCGCCATCTTTGAAATCTTTGTACTCACACCAAAACTTTGTACCAAACCTGAGATTCGAGCATTCCTATAGCCTTATCATTCGGCCATTACCTACCGACCATTGCTCCTATCAATTCGCTATTTACAAATTCTTTATCGACGGTCATGATATCAATCAGACGATAAGGTCGGGTATATTTCTTTTCAGTAACTACTCTGTGTTCGCACACTCATGTCAAGTTTCGCCTCAATGCTCGGTCCACCGCGCGAGTGTGTAGTGCCTATGTCCTGTACCAAAGTTATTGTCTCTAATTTTTCAAAGATTAGTCTGTTGCAGTGGTTAGTGGAGATAACACTATGAGCAAGGCAAGTATTGCAACGAACAAAGTTTATAATTAATTAATGATAGTGATTAAATACAACATAAAAATTATTGAGAGGAATTTCATATTTTTCATAATTATCACATCTACGTAAGATAATTTGGCGTTATACCAAAAATTAATACATGAACTGAATGTTTATCCTATGTACGTAACAGTTTTGTAAAGTACATGGTTTTATAGAACCTTTATCATAGAGTTTTTATTTGAAAGATAATCCTAGCATCATAATATTATTGTGAAACAAAGCGATATTAATAATAATCAACTGTATATAGTAAATATTTTTACGAAAATGTTTAACATATTCTTTATCGTTTAAGAAGACCCTTCGACATAATTACATCTTCGTCTTAAATATGATCTCATTTTGGTAAAATAATACAGTTACATGAGCTGAACTGAACTAAATAATATAATAAAACTATTACAGCCTTGCAAACAAAACTATAATTGCGCTACATCGCTTATTTTGTAAATCAAAGTTCTTTATTATTTACTTTATAAAACCTAGATACACAATCCATACCAATTCGTAGCGGAATAATGGAATTGCAATTTTTTAAGGAGCCCTTCGTCATGCTGACGCTTAACTTGCAATTGCAGTAATAAACAAATTGAGTACCTCAACATCTCTCTATGTACTCTTTTTGTGTAGACGTTATGAGAACTTTGACTGTGAAAAGTTGTGAGCAATGTCTGAACAAAGTCTAAAGCTCGTATTATAAAACCAAAGTCACACTCAAATCTCTGCTTGAGTACAGTTAGAAAGGAATGGTGCTATTCATCGCATATAACGCCATCCCTTTCTAACTGTACTCAAGCAGAGATTTGAGTGTGACTTTGGTTTTAGAAGTAAGTCACTTATGAAACGTCGTATTAAATAAAACTGAAAACGTAAGGCGTCAAGAGGATAGGTAGAACAGTTTATAATAATAATCAATTTAAACAGTACCTACACAGCGCAACTTATCTGCAGCTTAAAAAAAGATAATAATATTTAAATTAATCAACATATCCATTGCCTCATTAATTTTGTCGATTGTAAACCTCAATTATTTTTGCTACTTTTTCAATCGAAAATAAAAAATATTATTATCACTCATTTATATACATACTCGTACATACATTCCGAGACCAAAGCTTTATGGCGGCCTATCCATTTCTTAATAAAAAGATGTCATCAAAGATATTTCATTTGATACGAACCATTAATGACAC
Source organism: Scoparia ambigualis (assembly GCA_963921215.1). Lineage (NCBI taxonomy): Eukaryota > Metazoa > Arthropoda > Insecta > Lepidoptera > Crambidae > Scoparia > Scoparia ambigualis. The sequence goes on along the minus strand of OY992511.1, from coordinate 6,470,511 downwards.
AAATAAGGCTGATTGATCGGAACGTAATCATATTAAAATCAGATTTAAATTTTCGATAGCCATTACGATAACTCGGTATAATCTAAGTGTGACGCAATGATAAGACTATAACTGCAAACCTTAGAGCATGTTGAATGAACACATGAACCGTTTTCATTACTATAAAATATATCACTTAAGACAAAAAAAATTGATATTTTTATTATTATTTTATGTAAATTTTGTTTGTAGATACTTACTTATAAGTTTTAATGAGACAACACAATAAAATAATACTACATAACGTACGTAATAAAGTCGGTAAGAGAGTAGGACACCGATAATCGATATTGAAACGGTCCTACAAAAAGTCAGGCGTGTACTTGGACCTTGTTTCTTTAATCTTTGCGGATAATTCCTGCAAGCGCGAATTTTCCACGCCTCCAACTATACAATAACATCCGTCTGTTTGCGTCAAAGAGATCGCATCAAAATGATAATTTTGTTAGATTATTGTAAGTTATTTTGTTAATTTTATACAAGTTGCAAAACAACTTGTATAAATCCTATCTAGATATAAATCTAAGACAAGTGAAGTAACCAAAGTTTTTTTAAAGCAGTATTTGTCATAGTCGTCATAATTACACACCGGTCCAGAAAGTCATTCTATCAATGATAATAACGGCAAAAAACTTCTTGTTAATTTGCTTCCCATCAACAGACAGTACGATGGTTCCCGGGAGTAAATCTTCCTTAGTATGCACTATAGTTATATTTCCCAAAATATATTAGATTAGGATGATAATGATGAGATGATCTCTTAAAGTGCTAATAGTCGAGCGTACTAATTACCCTATTAAAGTGCACACGCTTCTAAACAGTTTGTTTGAACTGGCCAACAGCAACCTAAACAATTGCCCTAACAACTGAATACCTTGATAGTAATATTCTCACTAGCATTTGTGGTGTTTAGAAGCAATTTAAAACTTTACCAGTGTAGAAGGGCACAGGTGCACCCCGTATGTTCATAGAAATCAGAACAAAGTTTTATCCAACTCTGTCTGGTAGCACTGCTTAAGAAGACTACATGCACGGCACAGTGAATGGAGTTGAATAGCCTTTTCAACGTAATTGGCAACAAATATATTTTTTATTGACTACGGGTTAGCATTTGGCCTTCCTCTCACCTAAGGTTGAAGGCTGATGGTGGAAATGCACTTCACTGGGATTTCTCAACTGCTTTGCTTAAAACTCCGGCTATATGGTATCACTATACCATATAGTGGTCCAGATTCGATTCTTAAAAGGCAGCACATGTTGTCCTCGAACTTATTTTAAATTTGCATTGTACTAGCTGCCATCATTTCATCTAAGCCTTTGAGACATGACAACATTGTTTGTATGTTGTGTTCCGTCGGTTAGTGATTAGAAAGCCAATAATTTAGTTGTTTGCAATTTTATTCTGGGTCCGGGTCTTACCGTGCTTACCATCTTACTGTCAGGTGAGATGGCGGTCCCTTGATCTTGGTTGTATGATACCAAAAAAAAATACTAGCTACAATACTCCAAATCACATTAGACATAATTGTCTGAGAGTGAAGGTATCTTTAATCCGGTAACTACCAACTCTGCTACATTGAATTATTACGACGAAACTTAAAAACACTCATTATCTGGATTCTTATCATTAGATGAGCCTTATTGAGGCATAATGCGGAATAATCTTCAAATTCATGAATGAATCTCTCTATTCAAGTCACTAAATACTATTATGTTTTATCTGTTATGATGGTTTGTATTAATTTTATTGACGTCGTAAGATTCGTGTACGCCAAATAAAGATTCAAATGTTATTTTTTTATTCAATTGCAATTTCCATTTTGAATGTCAACCATAATAAACGCTAGCTAATTTGCAATGCAATGATTTCATAATAATAAAAATAAGTATAACAATTCTACGGAAGTTTGGACAGTAGCAGTCGTAGTCACGTAAAAAGTGTAACTACAAAGTTTTGTCCTAAGTTATAAAAACGGGCAACTCCATCGCTGCAGCTGCTCCGGCTCATAAACATAAAATATGTGGCTAAGAACTTGGCCTACAGTCCGCGAGTCAGCAAGACGAACTTCTGCATAATATTATTTGAATAGGGAATCGAACGAAACTCGCCGACTCCATTCTGGTCCTCGTCACAATCCCGACGAATTTACATATAAATGAGAATGATTATTTCCTTGTTTGAAGGGATTAAGTTTAACAGCACTTTCTGATTTCGTCCGAGGAAAGTTGTGTAATTAATTTATTGGCGATTACGAAACTGCTACTGTTGGTTGGTTTTAGAATACATTATACAAATGGTTGGTAAAAGCTGTTGGTACAATTATTATGTAACGGTCTTCAAACTAAAGGGCCCCACACACGATCACATGCCGGGGCGAACTGATCTTGTGTGGGGCCCTTACACTTATTATTTAATGACATTTCTGTGTTCGAAATTTAATTTACTTCGCACATTTCGTTCTTATGAAGAAAGATTAACTAGATTTTGTGTGCTGTCGTTGGATTTTTGTAGACAATACTTAAATGTAATGATTCTTTACAAAATTGTTAATTGTCAATTAGAATCACCAAAGGAGACGGAATAAAAATCCCCTAAGAAGCAGCTGGCATAATGAGACTTGTCGATTGATCGATAAAGCCTTTAAAACGTAATGTTTTTACATTAGGTATTATTTAAATTCTAAAGCTAGCCGATTTTTTTATATTTAATTTTCAAAATACTCCTCATTGCGTTAGATAACGAAGCTATTCTTGGCTTGAAGATGAGAACATAACCGATTTAAAAAAAAAGTATTTGACTGTCAATAAATGTTCATTGTCAAATTGACAATGTCAATGCATGAGTGATTCTTGTTTGGTTTGGTTTTCAAGATTATTGTTTTATTAAATGCCTGTAAAGTACGCAACGAAAGCACAATACCATCACAACATTCATAACACAACACGAAGGAAGGTGATAAAGTGAGCCAAAAGAGAGCTGGTTACAACATGTCACTTGAGTTGAATAAACATGACATTGACATAACAATTAGTTAGAGATGATCCAATTAATTCCATATTACTGAGTTGAGTATCTATTCATTACCAACCGATATTATATTATTAATTCGCGAAAAAATTCATGCTCTTAACTTAGTTTTAACAACTCAACAAAATCAATAATATTTAGGCGTTGTTTTTAATCTGTAACGAAATATCGAATGAAATACTTAACTGTTGCAAAATATCTAAAATCGTTATAATTGCCCGCGATACATATCTATACTGTATAACAACTCGACACACTGTTACTGATTGCCTCTATCTCTTCTCTACGGCTTGTGCTAGTACTGTCATAAAACTTAAACAACATGGCCGTGTAAAAAAAGAAAAAACATTTAATTTTCAAAAATTTTTTTTTGTAAAATAGGCTAGACTTAGATTTTTTTTTCAATTCATACGAGTTCTGCATATTGCATTCTTTCGATTTTCATTCATTTTGGTCCAGCTGCATTTTACTGAAGACTTTCTATGGAAAACTAGACCGTCTCCTTTATTGTCTTAACTTAATTTTAACATTAATTATCGAGTTAGGAAGCCTAAAGTATTCACTCTTAATGTGTATCTCAATGATACTTCTTACTTTAACCCTGTGAGGTGGATGTGTCGCTAATATAATATAATATAGCAGATGTGCACATATTTGACTCTAGCCTGTTACAATTGGTGTTTAAGAGGAAACTAGTTGCTAATTTATCACCGCTGAAACTTCTTCGACGGTTTGCAAGCATGCGACCCATATTATTGTGATGCAGCGACAATTATTTGCATAGTCTGTCCTATTTTGTTTGTGTACGCCATGGGTCAAATGTCCAAACAAAATGCTCAATGACTTTTAAGTTTAAGTTTATAAAATTTTGTAATACAAGTTGTTGTTTAAATTTAAATCAATGTACCAACAGATAGTAACTTAAAGCTACCGTTCTTTTTTTAGTTTGTTTTTTTATAATTTTTTGTTTGTTAAGTACTATTTTGTACATCATTAATTTAAAAAAAATAGATGACACAAAAAGGAAGAGTAAAACACACTAATCTTCATGAGACAGCATGGTGAAACTTTACGAAACCTGTATCTTGCAAGAAATAAATTTTGTTGTAGATCCCATGTATATTTTTTTAAATCGTCCGTTTGATGTGGATAACTTTCACGGAACATTATTCTCAGATTGTGAGTGTTTGTACATTCGTATTAAAAATGTATTTTTCTTTTCTTTAGTCGGAGCCAGAGGCCAATGGCAAGGTGACAGCTACCGGAGTAAATTCTTCGGATATTCCGGAACGAGCTAAATGGGGGAGTCCCCTTGAGTTTATACTTGCGTGTTTGGGGTACGCGGTGGGTTTGGGAAATGTTTGGCGGTTCCCATACCTGTGTTATAGGAATGGTGGAGGTAAAAACATTTTCTTTACGATTAAGTTATTCATCAATATAAAAATCTTGAGAACCTATTAAACATTTTTGGATTTCAAATACTTTATACATATAGCTGCTATACGAGTATATCGCTTTTTTTTGTTACAGGTGCATTCCTAATACCATTCTTTTTGATGTTGATCTTTATCGGGTTGCCGATTTTCTATTTGGAACTGTACATCGGCCAATACACTGGTTTGGGCCCACTGAAAGCGTTCAGCGCTATATCCCCATTTTTCAGTGGACTTGGATACTGTACTCTTATGGTCATTTCCATTATATCCATCTATTACATGATCATTGTGGCATGGACACTGTTCTACACTATAGTGTCCATCGCTGGAAACCTGGACTGGGGGATATGTACCAGCGAATACAATACCGATTGTAAGTATTTTGGGTTTTTTAAATAATTTTGTTAAAATTAAGCCTTTGCAAAATAAACATGACCTACTCTTAATTTTTGTAAGCCAATGGTGCCTTTTTTCAATATCAACAACTATGTCGTTATAATTTTGTCTTTTGTTTCTCGCCGAAACTTTTTTCATTTTCATATAAGTACTCTTTTTTCATTACCCACAAAATTATGTTGAAACCAGTTTGTTACAGTGGAACCTACGATGCAGAATGTAGGGCGCAAAACTTTACGGGCAGCGAAACCAGAACCTATTATCTAAGAAAATGTATAGCCATCGGTGAAATATGCACAATGACTGGATTCCAACCGCTCAACGAGACACATTGTGCGAATGCTGGTGGTGATGGCCCAGTGGCATGGTACTCCAATGTCACGAGGATTCTTGCATCTCAAGAATATTACAAGTAAGTATTTTCCCAATTAATTTTATATAATCGCCTCTGTAGTCTATGTAGTCTAGTGGCCACCGGTTTCAGACCCAGAGGTCCCGGGTTCGATTCCCAGGGGGGGGGGGGGGGGGTGGTACATCTTTGTGTGCCCGGTTTGGTTGGTGGTAGGGCTGTTAAGTCTGCCTGGCTAGCTATCACCATCTTATCTAAGTCTGTCGCCATAACAACGATGTTTATAGCATTGATGTGTTTCGTACAGTTTGAGATAAGATAGCCAATTACTCAGTGGTTGAGGATTCCGGGTGAAGCGCGCTTCCACCTTCCGCCTTATCGTCATTTAATATCAGGTGAGATGAAGGCCAAGCGCTTACCCGTTGTAGAATTTAAAATAAAAAATTATTTTCTAAGGTTTTAGAGAGCACTACGCATTGAAATGAAACGCTTTTTACGGATTAACTCGCGTTTAATTTGACTACGTCTCATAGTTTTTTAGTTTCCTGACGTTTCGGAACCTATACAGGGTGTCCGTGCTCACAGGCTATGTAATGAATCAAATTAAACGCGAGTTAATCTGTAAAAAGTGTTTCATTTCAATTATAGTTTTATTAATAATGTTTGAATAGGTTTTAATAGATTAAAATATGTGTACCAGTTTGTGCAGAGAGAATTCTATTCTAGTAGCCTACAAATTCAAGTACTATTTCTGTTGGGTTCCGTCATTTGGAAGTTAGATAGCCAGTTCCACAGTGATTTTGGAGTCAGGATAACGAATCTATTTTCGGCTTTATCCTCGCTACTATATTTGATATAAAGGATAAGCGCTTCCCCGCTGTGAAAATGTAAATGATTAATTACACGAATTAAAAATATTTCAACAAATTATATTCTACATTCGGTAATTAGCACTTATCCAAAACAAAAGCCGATGACTGATAAACTGAAGGTGGTGCTTGTGATAGTACCTATTACTTATGATAAATATAACGAAGTCATTGGAATTCAGTTCATGAACAAAATTAAGTGCAACATTGATCAAAGTACTCCATTTCAATTATTGTTGAGACGGTCGTTGAACTAATTAGTGCCATCAAGCTTAGACGCTTTCATTCCGAAACAGTGAAGTGGCTTCATCGCAAATGATGGTTAAAGATTTTAAATTAGTAGTAGACAGACTAAAATGAAGCTATGCTCGACCACAGAAACCTTGGTTATCGGAAAATATATTTACATACCCACATCTAATTGCATAGGTACATACATATAATCACGACTATTATCCCCGAAGGGATAGTCAGAGACTAGGCAATGAGGACCGCAAAAGCAGTCCTCTGCCATAATCCAATTTTCACAAAATAGCGACTGCACATGTGCTCAGCGTGACAGGTGGTGAGCCCATTGCCGCTCTAAGCTGTTGGATGTATGTGCAGTCTTTAGTAGTATTCTTTCACCGCTACGCGACACAGTTAAAGCCACATCTAATTATATATATTAAACCTACTCATATTAAACCATCATTTAATACTATACTAGCAACCCGCCCCGGCTTCGCACGGGTTACTACCCGTACCGCCCAACTAACAATATTTGGTCATATAGTTTTCGGGACAACGTTTTCGTCACAACTTATGGTCAGACTGTTTTGGTTATATAGCTGTCGTATTAACGTATATATGACGCGAAATAGGCGGAAATAATAAAACTTTCATTTGTATAGCGATCGTGTCAAGGTCGTATTAGTGGCTACTAGGAAGGCAACAGTCATATTAATGTCAGATATACGATAAATATTCGTATAGCAGTCGTGAAAGTGATTAATATTACAACCATCTTATCGTGTAGTGATCCAATAGACGTCGTATAACTTAATAAACATTGGGAAGTAGTCATTAGCATAGCCTTTACCCGGATGCTTGCTATTACAGCGCAGTTCAGTGGGAGTGAGACAACAAAAAACAAACGAAAAACAAAATAACTGTTTACAAATTGTCGCCATCTTATGTCTGCCATATTTATTACTGAATGTTGTTGACTATATTGTAGTTGGTGTTAGTAGGTAACAATATCTACTTTTCTAAGGGAAATTAAATTTCATGACGATTGTATATACAATTTTTACAAATATTTAATGCCCCCTTCGAATTATTGCAAAATAATAATAATTCATCCCATTTTATTTAAGATTTCTAGTACTTTTACAATTATACGACTTTAGGTAGTGATGATACCTATAATATGATATCTTAGGATTATAAGTCATATACTACGATTTTAATTATTTTGTCGTCCGCCATTTTTAGGGTACCGTAAATAAGTGAAAACCCGTGGGATAAACATTTTATTGAAATCACAATATAGTGATAATTGCAGATGTTGTAAAATTCTCATTTTAATTACTGTTTTCATCATAATCGTCTTGGCTTTCAAACGAATGTTCATCATTTTCATCATCATTTTGCAAATCTGCGATGATTATTTGTGGGGTAACCTATCATAAATTTGAAACTTTGCTGTACGAATTTCAATTGTTCGAAAACGGTATGACGAAGTTTTAAATACCAGATCGTTGCATTTACATAATTTTGTTAATCCACAAACTTATCATACATACGTTTCATTTTCCAGAAAAACTATTAGCCGATTATCAAAACTACTTTTTTTCTTTTGGAAGATGTTTTGTTTACAATAAATTTATTATCTAGAAGTATTAAAATTCGAAGTAACTTTTCCTCTAAAATATCATACTCATACCCAGTTTTTTTTTTGTTTTTCATATATTCATATTATTAGATGAATAATCTTAAATGTCTTAAAAAGTTAATACTTTATGTTTCCGGTAAGATTGTGTTGCAAAAGTCAGTGACAGAAACGAATCGCGGCAAAACCGACTCCACGTAGTCTGGTCTGCCCTACGCTAGAGTGTAATTCAAGCCCGCGTAGGCGCGGAGGGGCGAGGCGGCCCGCGAGCTGAGGAGCAGGTGGGTTTAACGCTCGCCACCGCGGCTGAAGTCGAAGCTGCGGTGGTGAGCGTAAGCCATCTGCGACGATAAGCTCGCGTGGGACCGCCGGAGCCTCGCAGCGCCGGAGCCGTGACAGAAACCATGCCTGCTGCATGCTTGGTTGCATGCTGCATGCTTGCTGCATACTTGCTGCATGCTTGGTTGCTTGCTGCTTGCTTGTTTGCATGATGCATGCTTGCTTGCGTGGTGCATGCTTGATTCCATGCTGCATGCTTGTTTGCATGCTTAAACGTTACTACGATTACAAGTTGTTTGATGATATTATGGATTTCAATTATTTGAAATGTTGTATTTTAATAATATTGGGAACGTGTTTCTGGAAAATGAATCGTCTAACATTAATAGCTTCGGCCAAACGTTGAGTGGGATTTCAAAATATAGAGATTTTGAAAAAAATAACAATCGATAATCGGCATTTCAGAACTTTGTAAATTGTGTTTTCGGTAAGAAAAAAATTATGGAAAACAAAAAATTACAAAATGTTTTCGGCCAAATAAAATTCGTACAGGCAAATTTCGAATTTAGGATAGGTAACCTATTTGTGGATTACTTCTTGAGCTTACTAAATTTTAAGGGAAAAAAAGATATGATAATTGGCAGGTGTTAGATATTATTACGATAAGCTACCTATTTAATATTAAGTTCGTTTTGTATATGTACATATGCGTCCTTTTTCACAAATACTATTTCTTACTACGGAACCATCTTTTGATTCTTTGACATTATCATAGCTATCATATAAAAAGCTTGCATGGTAAAAGTCACAACAACGGAAAATATACAAGTTCAGTTCGTAAAAGAGTACCACTTGAAATCATTAAATAATCAAAATGTTTATATAAGTAACTTATATAAGCATTTTAAACCCATAAGTTTTATAAGACATATAAATCTGAATATTGGGCTTTTAAACATTATATAATAGTCGTGTGAAGATAGTCAAAAATCTATAAGAGACGTGTATACAGCTGTAAGTTTTATAAGAGTTAAATTTATGGACTTTATATGATTGTCATGTAGAAATCTTATTACTGACAAAAAGCAGTGTTATGGTCGTCATTATAACCAGATTATGATAGTCATAGAAATTACTTTTAAACTACATCAAGAAGGCGTAAAGTGGTCGTAAACGAGACTAATAAACGAATGAATGTATTTTAAAGGTCACAGCTACGATCTTTATAAGATGGTCATGTAATTTGGTTGTGTAAACGTTTACAGGACTCAATTAAATGACTAAAATATTATACGACTAATCGTTCGTATTATATATTGTAACACGATTAATGGAAATTTGAGTTACAACTATATGACCTCTATATGACCAAATGTTATTTAGGCTTCATATTATATGACAAATTTGTTAGTTGGGCGGTACCCGTCCTAAACAAATTATAGCCTATAACCTTCCTCGATAAATGGGCTATCTAACACTGCAAGAATTTTTTAAATCGGACCAGTAGTAGCTTTATAATATGAGTATAGATGTATATACTCATAGGTATGTACTCATTAAGTATGTATGCGTATTCTACGCATACCTAGTTATGAGTATTAGTTCTATTTTTCTAGTTACATACTTTTAAAAACCCTTTTAAATATTTCGCCAAATAATAATATCTTTGTGTTTGTAAGTTGTGAGTTTTGATTATGTTTTTATGGTGTTGCAATAAAGTATAATATAACTATAACTATATAGACCCTTGGTGTCTAGGGAACAAACTATTAGTTTGCGGACTGAAGGATTTCTCTTGCCGACTTACCTTACCCATTGAATTGTAATATTTCTTAGTTAATTGTATAGGTGTTAACTATGTGGATGATATAAACAAAAGAACAGCTATTATATTATTAACTTGTACATTTTCTTCTTTCATTATTCTTTTAGCGAACGAGTCTTAGGCAGAGGTGACGCGACGTGGTCGAACTGGGGCAGTATGCAGTGGCATTTGGTTGGCACACTCTTCCTGTCCTGGTTCCTCGCTTTCTTATGCGTCATCAAGGTAAGGTTCATGATACAATTTCTCTGTTTTATTTCTATACAGGAAAAAAAATATCAGTGCGCATAATTTTTTATATCATTCAGTAACGATAATAGACATAATTTTCATTTTTTTAAATTTATTTATTATTAAATTTATATTTAATTTGTCCGGCACAATAAAAAATAACTCGTGGATACCGGGCGAACAAAAGGTCACGTGTCGGTACAAGTGCATTGAACCGCGCCCGGCCGCTTGGTATCGTAATATATTAGAGTTCAATTTTGCGGTCCCGGACGATTTACCATGATCAACGGTATTTTTGTGGATATGTTTGATCAATTTTAGATTCTTTATTTTTCACTTTAAAAAAATTAAATTAAACCTGTAGCTCTAGATTAACTTACTCTATAATTTAAAAAATTATGCGCACTAATAAAAAAAAATCCTTTATAGGTACATAATCACGACTATTATCCCCGAAGGGTTAATCAGAAACTAGGCAATGAGGACAGCAAAAGCAGTCCTCTACCATAGTCCACTTTTCACTAAATAGCGACTGCACATGTGCTCAGCATGACAGGTGGTGAGCCCATCGCTGCCCTATGCTGTTGAATGTAAATGCAATCTTTAGTCCGTTAGTCGCCTTTTACGACACCCAAGGGAAAAGAAGGGGTGGTAGTCATCATCATCATCAATTGGATAGCAGTTGAATATGAGGAGCCGAAGGTCTAGTGCAATTTGAAACTGTTGCATTGGAATAGACTTATGTCCAGCAATGAATTAACTAATGAAGTATCTTAACAAATGATTGCTTACCAACAGGCAAGTTAGTGCCTTCCCACACGGCGGCGTATCGTAAGCGTATCGTAATACGCGCGTAGGACGAGAGCAATACGAGCACGTATTCAAATCGCACACGAAGCGTTGCTGCAGCGAATCTTAAGGCCCCACTTCACGTAGGCAGACGCATCCGCAGACGTCATCTGCGCTTGCGTCGGCCGACGTGTAGAGGGGGTGATTTGCGCGTCTGTGGTAGGAATTTAACGTCTGCAGATGCATCTGCCTCGCATCAGACTGTTGTCGGTTTTTGTGGCACGCATCAGAGGGATTTGGCGCCAAACGTCCACACGTCTTCCGGCGCATCAGTTTGATCGGAGTTGTGATTGAGAGTGCACGCGTGCTTCTTGTGTTTTAATTCTCATCTCTACTTTTGTTTTGATGGGTGGTGAGTGGTGGTGGTTTGGTGGACGTGAATACATTTTGTATACACGTTCAGTGAGATGAACAGATGAAAAACGTGTCCAGGGATAACTAAAAAGTAAAAAATAATTTAAAAGTAAAAAACTTTTTAAAAACAAGCTTTTATTTAAATGCGCTAAAAAGAAAAATAAACTTTTACTTCAAAACTTTTACTATCAACAGTTTTTAACGTCATTAAACAATTTAATATGATATAAAAGGCTGTCGTGAGATTTACCATATTATTATGTATCAGTAAGTATGTGTAAATAAACAAGTAAATTACTTAAATAACTTGATGTGATTGATTTTAACTATTAAAATTGCGAGTGCGAGCGCGAGTTGCGTCTGCCCAAAATGAACATAGACTGATCGACCTTCAGACGTGTGGACAGCTCGTGGAAATTCATCTGCGGATACATCTGCCAATGTCAGCGGACGCATCTGCCGACGTGAAGTGGCGCCTTTAGGAGACACCGCTTCGTGTGCGGACTTGTTTGAAAATGTAAGTGCTCGTATTGCTCTCGTCCTACGCGCGTATTACGATACGCTTACGATACGATTACGATACGACGCCGTATGCGAAGGTTACTGTTCTTATATTGATAACTTACTGTTCTAATGCTTGGCTATATGTGACATCAAATCAATTTAGGATGTTTCAAGTACAGGCCATATGCCTACGCCCCTTACCTTCTATAAACTATTTGCCAAAACAGAAAACTACAAACTACTTACTAGTTTTGTAGAAGTGTTTGTTTATCTTTCTCACTCGTTTTGGTGAGTTTAGCAAAAAACTTTAATTGTTTTTTTATTCATCAATTAAAAATTTAAATCTATGGAATAAATAAATATGTTTACATGTTGGTTTTTTCCTGTAAACATTTTATCCTATATACTCGTAAAGCATTGTGAATGCAAAAATTTCAATAAAAAAGATATGTTTACATTTTTCTAGGGTGTACAATCAGCAGGGAAAGTGGTGTATTTTACTGCCCTCTTCCCATACGTGATGTTGACGGCCCTACTCATAAGAGGAGTGACATTAGAAGGTGCTGCTGACGGAATCATGTTCTACTTATCACCGAACTGGTCGACGTTGTTGGAAGCTAGAGTGTGGGGTGACGCAGCGTCCCAGGTAAGCTGCAGGCTAGGTGTTCGTAAAAAAATAAAATAACACGTTCTTAGAATTAATTTTTGAAGTAGTACCTAAACAGTAAAATAAAAATCTGCGAATATGAAATATTGTTGAGACTTTATTCTGTGGAATAGACCCGATGGAACACGATTTGATAAAATTGGCTCGATAGAATATATTCACAAAGTTAAATATTTTAGTGTCATTTTATCTACTTTTCTAGGTTTTATTCTTAAAGTAAGTGATTTGATATTATGACTAATTTACCAAAATGAAGTTCATAGATAACTTGAGGGATTATAACCGATCCTTTTTTTTTATTACATCTATCAATTTTATAAAATTGAAAACGCGATTATTCGCGCCGCTTTGCTGTTATACCCGTCCCTTACCGTCGTACCGTCGAGAGAGCGAGAGAGAAGCGCTCGAAATACCTCCCCTTAATGTTGTATGATCACCTATACAAGCAATACAAACACAATTCAACGACCTCCTTGGTCCAGTGGTTTTGCTTGGTGGTAGGGCTGTTAAGTCCGCCTGGCTAGCTACCACCATCTTATCTAAGTCGTGTCGCCTTAACAACGATGTTTATAGCACTGTTGTGTTCCGACAGTTTGAAATAAGATAGCCAGTTCCTCAGTGGTTGAGGATTCCGGGTGAAAACGCTTCCACCTTCGGCCTTATCGTCACTACCATCAGGTGAGATGAAGGCCAAGCGCTTACCCGTTGCAGAATAATAACAAAATTGTACACTGGTTTTCATGGTGTCACATCTATGAGGTCCCGGGTTCGATCCCCGGTCGGGTCAATTTACAAATTATTGTTGTTTTAAATTGTCTCGGGTCTAGGTGTTTTCTATGTATAATAAGTATGTATTTAAGTATTTTAAGTATGTTTATCCGTTGTCTAGTAACCATTTAACGAGTTTCATAACAAGCTTCTGTTGGGCTAGATAATTGGTGTGAGTGTAGGAAAGTTTATTTATTTATTTACAATATAGGAGCTCGATGCCGCAGCGGCTCGCACGTTTGGCTTGCGATCTTGCCCGCTAAGCAACTTTCGCAATGCGGGTTCTCTGGATGGGTGACCAAATTAAAAAAGCATCTCGAGCTCCTCCGTGCTTCGGAAGGCACATTAAGCCGTTGTTGCTGTCGTAAGATGACAGTCGTTAAACCTACCAACCCGAATTGGGCCAGCGTGGTGGGTTATGGCTTAATATCCCCACGTGCTTTTGTCCACGTGAGAGGCTTGTGCCCAGCAGTGGGACGTTTATAGGCTGATAATGATGACGATGTATGATCACCAGTGTTAGAAATAGATACTGCAATCAAGGGTCAACAAAATAACATACACTTGTTACTGCAAGAGAGAAGAGACCTCGGCATTCCCCACTAAGATAAGATAGGGTTACCAACCTTACGAGGATGGAACTCGGTGCTTGCAGTTCGTAGTCCCGAGCCATCCCAATAGCATAGAAGGGATGATACCAGATGTTAAGTGGGTAGGTCTCCCTTTTCCCCGGTCAAGTTTTTCTGACTAGGCGTGGAAGGGAGAGTAGAGTCTCTAGTTAAATAATGGTGTTGCGTAGCGGTGAAAGAATACTACCACCCCCTCTCTTCCCTTGGGTGTTGTAAAAGGCGACTAACGACCTACAAACTGTACATATCCAACAGCTTACAGCGGCGATGGGCTCACCAATTGTCACGCTGAGCACATGTGCAGTCTCTATTTAATGAAAAGTGAACTATGGCAGAGGACTGCTTTTGTGGTCCTCATTGCCTGTTTCTGACTAACCCTTCGAGGGTAATAGTCGTAATTGTATGTACGTTCGGGGGTCACCGTCGCTTTACCGCTTTGTAGCGATTTTCGTATGAAGCGCACCGCCCGCCCGGGTACGTGCCCGTACCAAATAGACGACGCGGTGTGCAAGGGATTTTGACCTTTAGACTGGTAAAGCAACGGAGTTCGCCATTGTACGTATGTAAAAAAAATGGTGAACCTTAAACATCTTATTATTATGAATATGTCCACTGGCTTAGTTAGATGGGGCCTGTTTAGATAAGGCCTGTGCAGGAAGTATATCAGCTGATTTCGTGTAGGAAGTATATAAGCTGATTATTTAGTTGTAATTAAAAACTTTTTTTATCATTTACTTACGTATTTTTTGCTAACAGTATCTATAAAAGGATTTCGTCATGAAATTCCGCAAGATTGCAATACTTAGGTACTACTTCTATGGCTGATGATTGCAAACGATGAGTCCAATAGTCTAGTATGAATATTCTACTAACGACCTCCGTGGTCAAGTGGTTAGCACGCTGGTTCTGGCGTCGCCATCTCTGAGGTCCCAGGTTTAATTACCGATAGGGTCAATTTAGAAATAACTGTTTTAAAAAAAATTGGTTTAGGGTCTGGGTGTTTTTACTATGTTTATCCGTTATATAACAAATAAAAACAAGTTATAACGAATTGGTGGCGGTGAAAGAATACTACCACCCCCTATGTTTCCTTGGGTGTCGTAAAAGCGACTAACGGACTAAAGCAACAGCGTGGAGCGGCGATGAGCTCATCATATGTCACGCTTAGCACATGTGCAGTTGATATTTGGTGAAAAGTGGACTATGGTGGAGAACTGCTTTTTTAGACCTCATTGCCTAATCTCTGACTAATCCTTTGTGGCTAATAGTCGTGATTATATGTATGTATCCATTTATTCCATATATTTATTTACGGCCAGTTTCAATAACCTATCTATCTGTTGTTGTGCCTACCAGAGTTAGATATTTGACTTAGGGTGGATTCGACCAAACTGGAATAAGACTTACTCCGAGATTAGTCTATACAAATTCGGCGTTTAATCTAGGTATAAGACCTTATTCCAGTTTGGTCGAATCCACCCTTAAGCTATTAAGCAAATTATGTCAAATATCTAACTGTAGTAGTCAAAACAACCGATAGATAGGTTATTGAAACCGGCCATTAGTGTAAGAGTAGAAAATATATTATTTTATTATTCGTATTCATTATTAACTTGATCCAATAGTGATAAAACTCGAACTCATCCCTGTGTAATGCCAGTTCGAAAAATGCCTTACAAAGTAAGTTGGCACCACAACGCCAGACGTACGAGTATAATAAGATACGTCTGTGGTTGGCACGCTCAGAAACCACGATAGCAAGATTTGTAAATTTATGAATGCAGTTTTACTAAACTTCAAAATTGACGACATGATTGGTTCGTCCAATTTTGCTTAATATCGTTAGGTTTCGAACTGTTCCGTACTAACCTATTTGGGTTGCTCCTCCTATGTAATTCACAGAAACGCCGCGAGGCAATTTGACGTAAACGGGAAACACACAAATAATGTATAGGTATCTGATGCATGCAGTGGTGAACCGCGACCACAACCAATCGTGTACCGGCGCCCTGATTTTGACATTTTAAGTACAAAAAACTAGTATATACATAACTAGTATATATATGTATCTAAGCTATAAAGTTTTAGCAATTCAGCAGGCAGCAGTCATCAGTCAGAGTAGATCGATTTGATGAACTAATTCGGGCTCTAATGGCGAGTATATAAATAATGCATTGCCCATTTCACTGAAAATTCAGACTTTCATTTTAGATTATACGTGAAATTAGAAAGCGTTGAACTCTTTTTATCGGAATACATACTGAATCTCAACATTGATAATCTCAACAATCAAAACATCAACACCTTAAGACCAACGATTCAAACTCTACACTTCAGAATCTTAACAGCTTAGTACGTCAACAGTTCACAAGACCAAAGTTTAAAATCTCATAATGAAAACCTTTAGGGCGGTACAGACACATATTTGACAAGGGGTACTTACCTTTTATTTGCCTATTTTATCGGTCTGACATAAGTAGGGAGATAAGTACTTAAGTAATTACACATATTATATTATCATAAGTTAATAAATGACAATTGTAAATAAAATTCCTGTTTAGTTAATTGTCCTTACGTGTAATGGTGTTCTGTTAATGGATTACTTTCGTCATCATCATCATCATCAGCCTATAAACGTCCCATTGCTGGGCACAGGCCTCCCACGTGAACAGTAGCACGTGGGGATATTGGGCCATAACCCACCACGCTAGCCCAATGCGGGTTGGTGGGTTTTAACGACTGCCATCTTACGACAACAACCGGGACCAACGGCTTAACGTGCCTTCCGAAGCACGGAAGCTCGAGCTGTTTTAATGGTCACCCATCAGGCGACCCGGCACTGCAAAATTTGCTTAGCGGGCAAGATTGCAAGTCATCGAGCTCCTCAATGGATTACTTTACGAAAGTTTTTTCTTCTGTTAGTGTTTTTAAGCTTATGCGAACACTACTACACACGGCTGTTAAATATTTTTGCTAAATGTATTTATTTTATCTCTGGGAGTTTCCCAGTAACACGGCCAATATCACCGCCAACGTCATCGCCAGACTAAAACAAAAACGCGAGTAAATCCGTATAAATTGTTTCATTGAAAATGTGATATTCCAGAACATTGTGTTGAAAACACGTTTCATGAATAGCCTTCACATAAAATAATTATTTACAATTTACTATACACTTTACTTTTATTGTAATACTGTACAGGAGAAGTAAATAGCCTTTGCTGAAATTCTCGCAGTTTCTTCTCAGTACAAGTTCTCAACCATTATAGGGTTCCCAAATCCATGGTTTACATTTTGCCGTTCAAAAAATACTGAGTTAAACACATTTTTTTTATTTCTTACAGATCTTCTACTCTTTCGGCGTTGCTTGCGGCTCCCTCATCACCCTCGCGTCGTACAACAACTTCCACAACAATTGCCACTTCGACGCCGTGTTCGTCAGCTTGGCCAACTTCCTTACATCGATCTACGCTGGCTTCGCGATTTTCTCCGTGCTCGGCTTCCAGGCCCTGCAGATGGGAGTCAGCGTCGATGGTGAGTGGTTTCTCTGTAATTTGATTATTAAGCGCTCAAGCACCCCAGTGCTTGAGCGCTTAATTTTAATTGACATTAAAAGTCCTAACTTTTAATGTCAATTAAAATAATTACTGAATTAAATGTCTAAAGACCAGTTTGTACATGCGGTACTTACTACATACATAATGCTTTACTCGCTATGGCATTGTTAGTACAGTCCGTTTTAACGAGCAAAACAGATAGTAAAAATTACGGGTGCGATAAAGTTCACCTAAATTTTCAACTCCGATAATCGGAACTCCGAAAATGTTCTTCCTAACATTTTTCATCACAATTCCTAACTACTCTGTTTCTAATGTTCATGATTCCTTATCATTCAACTTCGTATCAGTAGCAATATACATGTATTATACTATTATTTGTTTTCCTATGTTTTCTCAACATAGCCGTCTTTTACACTATTATTGAGGATACTAGCTGCCCTACTCCTGTAGGTCACCGTTGTGTTTTCTTTCAATATGAGGAAAAATATTATGGAAATTGTGTTTAGGAATAAAAGCGTTATGAAAAAAACAGTAGGAATTTAAATTATTTTCATTAGTGATAAATTACAATTTTCGGAAACATGAGTGTTATGCACATCGTCGGTACTACAAATTGTATGAATGGAAACATTAGGAAGAAAAATTTTAAGAAGAGTGATCATACGGATAACAAATCAGTAAGAAGAACAATTTCAGGTAAAGAACTTTAGGTAAGCCAATATGGACCAAAAATTAACATTTATTGCCATAGACAGGACACAAGCAACTAAGCTATTGTAACATTGCATCTCTGAAAGAACAGACCAGTCTCTAATTGCGGCACTTGTCCGCGGACAGTACATGACGCGATGCGACGCCAAGTGCAATGCTATCGCATCGCCAATACAATCCGTTTTAACGAGCAACACATGTAAATCATGTGCAAACAAGGTGCACACAAAAAGAGCGTACCAATCGCTTATTAATCGGAGTGGCTGCTAGTGTTGGCTCGCTCGAGTTGATTAATCCATGTCGGGCGCAAACACAGCGGCAGCGGCAGGCACGCGCCCTCAATAATACACGTTGTTGTTCCGACGCGGTGAATAAACTAACGTCAACGGGCTCGTGCCTCGCCCGCGGTACGCCGGTAAACAAACGAAAGGGAAGAACCTAACGTTGGGTTACATTATTGACAATTTGTTAGTGGAAACAACAAATATACTAAAACAAACTTGTGAACCTTGTTTTCAATTATTAGCCTGGAGGTGCACCAGCTGCTGAGTATAGATCTGCTAGCGGTTTTTTTAAAAGTGTGAAGTGTGTTAATTATAATGTCGCATAAATTAACTAACTACTTAGCTAGCCCTCGCCCTCGCAGCACTTCTTCGAAACCAAATATTTTTACTTCATGTAATGTAACAACTGTTTACTGTGTAGTTCATAATGTACGATTGCATATGTTAAGTTCTCAAATAAGTGACATTATGTCTTCTTGAGAAGAAAGTTCTATATACTGACCTACTTCCGAAAATCTGAGTCGGCGAATAGGTGACTGATTTCAAATATCCTGAGCTTTTCAACACTCTATCACTGTTAAAAACTATCACTATTTATTGCTGCACTTACTGACGTTAATTAACATTCAATGATATTAGGACCTGTATTTTTCATTGTAAAGAAATGGAATGGCGACATTATAAGTACCTGTTTAACACGGAGTCATCAATAAAGTTAATTGACGTCTCTAAGTGCAGCATTGACAGTTCAACATTTCACGACTCAAACCCCTCAAACCGTCGGATGATTAATAATAGGTTTTATCATGAAAAGTAATTCACCCAAAATTGTTTGGACATTAACAGAGTGTTCTGAGTATAATAAAGCTATACGCAAAGTGGGTGTTCAATTTATAGATATAGACAACAAGTTGTGTGTTATTAACTGCAATGATAGTGTTCAGTATCATAGATAACCAACCGTTTTTTTTATCGTACCCAGTAATTAATAAGATGATGAATTGTCCTGTGTTGGTTTCTATTTTGTATTCGTGTGCGGAAACGTTGGTGTGGGTAGATAAAGGGTAGATGATAACAAATATGTAATTATCGTATGATGAGACAGAGAATCTCATTGATATGCAGTTGTAATTAACTACCTATATTTTTATATAAATTAAATACAAAACGAAAAACATAAAATAAAATAAACGGAGTCCGTTCACCTTGACTCCTACTTTCCGACGTGTCTGTGTATTTAAGACCATCTCGAGCTTCTGGGTATGACACTGTCATCTACTCTGAACTTTAACTCCTTCCTGGAGTCAAGTCAAAACCTGCCTCAAAAAAGCTGGATTTCCTCTCAAAGGTGAGAAGGTACTTCACGTACTGCACACCGGGAAAACTGCTTACTTTATATAAAGCACAAGTCCGGTCGTGTATGGAGTACTGTTCTCACCTTTGGGACGGATCCGCTAAATACCAACTTGGGGCACTGGAGTCGATTGACAGGAGAGCCAGAAAACTCATCAACGATGACAACCTTTTTGACGCCAAGCTGCAGAGCTTAAAACATCGGCACCAGGTCGCATGTCTATCAGTTTTTTATAGGTTTTTTATAGTTTCTTTGAAACTATAGTAAATTATATAATAGTAACATTTTTAAGTATTGTGCATCTTGTTTATCTTGTGTACCTACTTTAAAAGTTATTGCAATTTTAAAAGTGTGATACTTATTTTTGCAGGCCAGTGTAGCATTAGTAGGCTCTATGTTGATGTAATTTGATAGTGTTATTGTTTTTTTGGTCAAATAATTTATTATTAATATTAAATTTTAATACAATTCTAAGAGCTCAGCTACCGTAAAACCAGACACAATAGAAATTCAATTGTTAGTCACCTCTATTAGTCTTCTTATAAGACAAGAGATTAATGACATTAGGTTGAAGATGGCGATGACAGTTTAAATAAAGTTGTGCGGTCCTAAAAGAACCTACAGAGAAAGAAATGCAATAAGTACTATGCTGTAGAAAAGTAGTAGTAGTAAAATTTGTAGGTAGTTTTCGTTTTTGTTTACCTGGTGTATGTATAAAACTCGCCAACAGTCCACTGTATATTTATTTGCTAATTTCCAATTCTAACCTTTAACTTTATTTTGCTCATGTATTTGGAGTAGACTGTTTTAGTACCGGCATTTGCAAATTGCTGATGATCAATTCGACAAACGATTGCATTTCAATAATTACCTACCAATTAGTTTTGTTTGAGCATTAGAATTGGAAATGTGAACAGGTTTTCAGTTAATTTACCTTTCAAATGGTAATTGATGTTATCAACGAATCAATTCGATTTACTCATAGTTATGTCATCTTCATTATCAGCATAATACGAGTAAATCTGTTACCAGCCCCCATTATTCTGTATTTCCCGGATGAGATAGACCGTGGGTACGAAATTAGCGGTTGATGAGCTATGGCGACTGCGGTGGGACCCGCGGAGCGTGACAGGCGCGGGCGGGCGGCGTAAACAAAAGAATAGCATTTTGAAGTGACACGCTCGAAATAGGCACGAAACTTGATCGCGTCGCTTCGCTGCTGTCGCCATCGCTCGAACGCCGCTGATTTCGTGCCCGCGACTTAATAGTACCTACATGGGAGATTCATACATACATATATACATTAAACACGACTATTTATTCCCGAAGGATTAGTCAGAGACTAGGCAATCATAAAAAAGCCGGACCGCAACAGCAGTCCTTTGCCATAGTCCACTTTTCACGTGTGTCAGGTGTTGAGCCCATCGCCGCTTTAAGTGCTCGGCCAGACTGCACGCGCGGGCGCGGGGCGGGCGCGGCGCGGCGTACTCAAACATAAAATATTCTTATTTGAGTGTCCATAGTGGACACGCGACGCGGGGCATATGTTTGTACGTCGCGCCGCGCCCGCGCCCGCGCCCGCGCGTGCAGTCTGGCCAAGCACTAAGCTGATGGATGTATGTGCAGTTTTTAGTCCTTTAGTCGTCTTTTACGAGACCCAAGGCTAGAGGGGGGAAATTCACTAATAGTCATCATCATCATCAGTTATAACCTTTCTACTGTGCGGCTCGAACTTTACCACATATTCAATGAGGAATTGGGGACATAGGGTAATCAAGCCCAAATCTAACATTATTTTAGTTTAAGTAAGTTTTTTTTTGTTTTGTGTTTAATCTATTTTAGTTCTACAAACTGTTTGTTTTTCTTACATTTAATAGATAAATAGCGATCATCTTTATTAAAACAACCGACAGCAGTCACATGCTTAAAATGAAAATGTATCATAACAATAATCCACTGTTTGTTTTTTATTAGTGAAAATGAGATAAAGTTGGTCTTCCTCATTGGTTTGTGTTAAAATGTATGAATCTTTTCCTTTCTCTAAAAATAGTTAGGTATAACCTATATACTGTTCCACAGACAGTATAAGACCTTCATCATCAAAAGCAAGTCAACGTAATAAATTTACAAATGTTAGGTACATTACGATACCATGACCCACCATATCCATAATGTACGGAATCAAAAATTTATTTTATGTCAACATAAAACATCGTAAGTAATCGTTTTTACTCTGCATCGAACAGCCAGCCAATCTCATAAGATTTGCAGGGTTCCCTATTTTTTGCATAAAATTTTATGTAAATAATTAAACATGCCATACTTTTTATTATCCATATTAATAGTACAAAATTAATTTGGCCTAACTTTTTAGGCACAATTTTTATAAGCATAACTACTCTAAGCATATTATATGTTAGGCATACTGTTCGAAAGCCTAAATTTGCTTATTTAAGTTAAATTTTAATAGAGATAATAATTAAATAGAGAAAAAGTAAGTTTTGGAAATGTGTTTGCATTTAATAAAATACTTTTCGTACCTATATAAACTATACATGTTGGCGGCTTAGTGGTGACCCAAGGGCCATCCCCGCGCCGTTACTTATTATTTCACTATGGTACCCAAGTTATATTTGATATAGGTATATAATACCTACTTTTAGTTTTTCAAACTAGAATAGCTATAAAAAAATGTATGCAGTCAAATCCTGCTAAAAAACCAATCCAAATTATAGCGAATTATGAAACTAATAAGTAACCTCTTCTTCTGTCTTGTCTGATCTACCAGATCTTTATGCCTAATAACTATTAGACGAATAAACAATTACCTATGTTTTTTAACTTTATGCAAATCAAAATTAGGGCAAAAACATTAGCCTAAACCAAATTCATGCTTATTGAAACAATTACGTCAAAATAATTTAATGACAAAAAAATATCCCTAACTCGTTATGTCAAATTAAATTAAAGCAAAAAAAATAGTCGAAGAAACGGGATCCCGATTTGCAGAGCCGCACTCAAACCGTGACCGGCGCCTGTAATATTTATTGTTCAATCAATCCATTATATAGCGAGCGAAATTCAAACAGACATACATCGTTACAGTGTGAATCAATAGGGAATTGAGTGGTGGTTTATTCATCTGCTTCCCTGCATATTTGATATAAAGACAATTGGATATGTTTACTTACCACCTAGTAATGTAAAGACAAAGCTTGTTCGTAACAACTGGAATAGGAGAAATAACACAAGCTTTGTAACACAAGGCTTTACTCATTTTTTAACATACATACATGTAATCACACCTATTATTTTAACAGTTTAGCACAGCATACTTTTTAAATAACATTAATTGGCCCTTGCGACGGGCGTCCTGACGGTTCAATGTTTTGACCGCAATACAGACGGAATGGAATCAGGAGATCTGTGGTGTAACAAAACATTATTGTTAGTGTTGAAATTATTTTTCAATTGAAACAATTAAGACACAACAATGAATTTTTTTTGCCGTACCTTAATTTTTTAATCTGCATGCCATCCATGTTTCCGGCTGCCTCAAATGTGTGGTTGCCGCTTTGTTGATGTGGATGGGTGCCGATATCGACTGCTTGCTTGGATTTGGCGAGTTAAACTTGTCGTCTGTAATGAATTTGTGTTACGGTTTTTAAAATGTATACTGTTTACTTCATTTATTTGCTATAAGTACCAATTCTAATACGTTTGTTAAATTTAATTATTGTATAGAAGGCCTGCCTTACCTTTTGTTGGGAACCACGTTTCATTGTTTTGTGATTCACTTATCATCATTTAATTGCCACACGTTCGTAACTCAGGGTTGGAATGCTGTAGGTACTTTAGTTGACAGATACACTGCACTATTTATTATATTATTATTTTTTTTTTTTGCTGAGTCGCGTGAGCGCGTCTGTTCCCGGTCGCAACGCATTGCCTCTGATATGACCTCTGTAGGGCTTGGTGTTGTGGCTCGGGCGGATTGGTGTGCATGTGTGTGCTTGTTGTAATGTTGCTTGTTTTTTTTTTATCTTACTGTTTAATTCAATTTGGTTTTAATGTTTAATTATGATATTTTCGGTTTTCATTTTGTTTGCT
The DNA here is from genome assembly GCA_963921215.1 of Scoparia ambigualis. NCBI lineage: Eukaryota > Metazoa > Arthropoda > Insecta > Lepidoptera > Crambidae > Scoparia > Scoparia ambigualis. The sequence continues at coordinate 6,446,399 of OY992511.1, read as the reverse complement.
ACTGTTGAATGTTATTTTAGGGAACTGTAGGTTTATTTTAATATTAATTTTAGTATACAATTATAAATTGTAAGTAACTGTTTGTTCCTGAATAAAGAGAGAAAAAAAAAAAAAAAAAAAAATTATCCCCGAAGGGTTAGTCAGAGACTAGGCAATGAGGACCGCAAAAGCAGTCCTCTGCCATAGTCCACTTTTCACCAAATAGCGACTGCATATGTGCTCAACCTGACAGGCGGTGTGTCCATCGCCGCTCTATGCTGTTGGAAGTATGTGCAGTCTTTAGTCCGTTAGTCGCCTTTTACGACACCCAAGAGAAGAGAGGGGGTGGTAGTATTCTTTCACCGCTACGCGACACGGTTATTTAACATAAATTTTATTAAGAAAATATCCAAGGGTAAATTCTCAGGTCATTCAAAGTGATCTTCGGATTTGCGATGCATAGCCCGGGTTTATGATCACCGATATAGGGTGGTGGCGTTTTTGAACTTTGACTGCTTGTAATTTTTACGGTAATAGCTTTTGCTTTCTTGCAATGCCTTATTTGGGTAGAGGGATACTGAAACTCCATTACTACATTCGCAAAATTACGAATCGTTTGTTATTTTTGATAATAAAGATGCTTTTTTCCGAGTATGCTGATTTCCCTTAATATCGGCCTCTAACACCTTAATATCCGCCGCCAGTGACCCTAATATCGGCAAACTTTTTCTGGGGTGAAGTTAGGTCAATAAAACTACTAACCAAAGTAAAAAATGATATTGTTTTATATTTCAACTCAAGTACAAATCACTTTTTTTAACTCTTATGTATCATTAATTAGTCTCAGTTTTAAAAATTAAAATAATATCTGTTATTATAAACTAAAGATCACAATGATTCAACATTATTAAGAAAAATTAAAAAAGAAACTCCAAAAACAAGTTAAAATAATTACCAAATAAAGTCAGCAAAAAACTTAACTTTACTTATAGTATCTTCAATTTAAATGCTCTAAACAGTGATGCAAAGTAAAATATATATGGGCATATGTCGCATCCAATAATTTTTGTCTTCATCTTCTTCAACATCACTAATTAGTTCTTCTTCACAGCCAGCACAAAGAATTTTCTCCTTTTCCATTATGTCTTGAGAAGGTAAATCAGTGAGGTCAGTTTCGCGATTGCTGTCCTTCAATAATCTCTTCTTTACTACTTTTGTTTTCTTTGGCTGGTTTATTTTTTTATTCTCTTTTCCAGTTATTTTCTTCTTTCTCCGCTTTATTCTCTTCAATTCTTTTTTTCTTTCCTCGCGTTGTTTGACAATATTTTCCTTTTTATTGTAAAGTTCGAGGGTAGTAGGAAAGTAGGTACCCAATACTTGGTGGCCGTTATTACGCATCGATTTCCTTTATATCGGCCGTAGCTGATAAAAATCGTTTTTAGGCGGCCGACGTTAGGATCTAGTGATCAAACTGAGCTGTTGTTTCATTTTAAACCTTATTAATGTTACTGCTAACATATAAAATAGCTCAACATGTTGTTTAACGTTTTCATCCATTTCCCCAATATCGACCACCCGGCCGATATTGAGATTTATCTAAACCCTAATCTCGACCCCACGATTATTTCATAAAAAAGACAAATAAATGTAAAACCATACTATTTAAACGGTACTTTGACTGTTTTTCTTCAAGATCAAATACAATAAAATACCATATGTGTGTTTAATTCCATTCAAATACTTACCAACGCAATGAGCCGACTCAGGGATTTGACTAAGCAATGCCACCAAACGACGCACGTCTGTACCTGCGCGTGCTCTATTGCCAATTAAGTGTTCAAATGTTGAGGCACCCGCACCAAAAACTATTATGATTTTAGGGCTACTTTTATAGTTATGTTTAATTTTCTCGAAAAGGCCGATATTAGGAGGGGGCCGATACTAGGAGACTTCACCCTACATTTATCAAGCGTGGTGACAAAGCCAATATCCATTGTAGAGATGACATGATTTCTATGAGAGCCTTTGTCTAGCAATAGGACAGTGTACTTACTTTTTAAAGTATCATAGTCACCGACATAAGAGTCACTTTTAACGGGATCATTGGATGTCATGGGATCAGTCGATATATTTTGTTGTCTGTAAGTATCTAATGGAGCTGTGTAACCATCTATTCCCTTGGGTGTCGTAAAGGTGATTAACGGAATAAAGACTGCACATACATCCAACATTAAAGCGGCGATGGACTCACCACCTGTCATACTGAGCACATGTGCAGTCGCTAATTGGTGTACAGTAGACTATGGCAGAGGTCTGCTTCTGAGGTCCTTATTGCCTAGTCTCTGACTAACCCTTCGGGGATAATAGTTGTTAATTTATGTACGTATGAGCATGAACCCTGAGTAAACTTTTGATAGTACACCACTTATCCTGCTAGTCGAAATTTTTCAACATTTTCGCTTTAGAAGGTCAAGCTACCTATGACCGATCTCCAGTAAAAAAGACGTTCCATCACTAAAACGTTGAGAGGCCAATAAAGATGTAACGGTCCAAAGGCTGATAATGAAATGTTCTTTCACCAGATGTCGCCGAGTCCGGTCCAGGGTTGGCGTTCGTCGCATACCCAGAAGCACTGCTTCAGATGCCGGTGCCCCAACTGTGGTCGATCCTATTCTTCCTGATGTTGTTCATACTCGGATTGGGATGTCAGTTCGCGGGCATTGAGGCAATCAATACAGCGATCGTAGACCAATGGCCGAACCTGAGGAAGAATTATTGGATGGTATGTGTCTCACATCTTGAAACTCACTCCTGTTTTCTTGTATTTTAAAAACAAATCACTATAATCAGCTGTTGTTTTTATCCGTTATTATGTTATTAGATATCCAGTTCTTTAATAGATGAAGATTCACTTTTTGGATTATTGTCACTTACCATCAGGTGATATACAGGACAAGAGCTTGTTCTTCTAAAAACGCTAGAAGCTAAAAACCTCTATACCCTAACAGGGCTAACTTACATACACAGACCACACACTAGTAATGAGTTTTCTTCTCTGTGTGCATTCTTCTTTGTCACTACACTCTTGGCATAGTGGTCGTAACGTCACCAGTACGTAGTGACCCGCTTCACAAAACGTCGTCATTGTCTTCGGCGCGGCGGCCGCCTTCCCAGTCTTCGCCTTGCACATATAGGTACTAGCGGCTATCCGCGGCTGGTCTGTCCATCTTGTCGGTAATGCGGTCATCTACCACACAGTCGGGTGCTCTCAACTATACCCTGTATTGTAAGCGATTGAGATGATTGAGGCACCACTGGGCCCAGACAAAAGTCCAAATATCTCTGCAAGTATGCTTGGGTTTCATCTTACCTGATATTAAGTGGTCACAAGGCCGGAGGCGCAAATGCACTTTACCCATAATCATTAAGATTCTGGAGAACCGGCTATCATATCTTCCACTTTCTGAATGTCGTTGTAATTAGCCTAAAGTAAGTTGTTAGTTAAACTAAAACTAAGAACATCCCTACCAATAACTAACGCTAGGAATGGAACCGTCTGTGGTCGTTTTTCTAACCACTACGCCAAAAAGGCGGTTGAAGTATATCCTTTAAAATTACAAAGCTGCCAAGTGGTGTCACTGTAATAATAGATGATATTACCGTGGTGATGTCCTCCTACCCCGCCGGGAAACGGGCGTTATTGTACGTACAATGTTTAATTTTTTTCAGGTGACAGCAACCACGTGTTTCGTATGTTTCATTCTCGGACTTCCCATGTGCTTCAGCGGCGGCGTATATCTGTTCACCCTGTTGGATTGGAACACCGCCTCCTGGGCCATTCTGCTGATCGGTGTGGCTGAGGTAAGTTGTCTTGGACATTTGTTAATTCATTAATATGGGTATATCATCATCATCATCCGCCTATAAACGTCCTACTGCTGCGCACAGGCCTCCCAAGTGGACAATAACACGTCAGGATATTGGGCCACAACCCACCACGCTGGCCCAATGCTGGTTGGTGGATTTTAACGACTGTCATTTTACGACAACAACCGGGATCGGGATCGAGATGTTTTTAATTCGGTCACCTATCCAGCGACCCGGCATTTCGAAAGTTGTTTAGCGAGTAACATCGCAAGCCGAACGCGCTAACCGCTGCGCTATCGAACTCCTCTATATATATGTATAAGTATATATGTTAAAGGAAACAAAATACGTACATTTTACATAAACATTACATTTTTATAAATGCGCTATTAACAAATTTATAACGTTAGTGAAATTTTTAAAAGACAGAAGCACAACAGAATGTTGAAAATGATTAGCTCCTTGATAAAACGCTACGAATTTATAAAAACAGCATGAAATTAAAATTAGGAGGATAGAGAAGAAGGGCAAGATCAGGTATAGCCCAGGGAACAGATTAAAGAGAAAATAATCGTTGTGTTTTTTTATGAAGCCAAAAAAGGCTTGCATTTTAATTAATTACTTAATGATAATGTTTGGACGAAAAAGTAGTTGTAAAAGTACTTTTAAATAAAATATTTTGACATTTAATTATATTTTCAATATCATGGTTTTATGTACCGCAACTGAGTATCAAACCCGGAACTTCGATTAAGACCACTATCGCTTATGCCTTACCGCTCTGGATTATAGCTGTTACATATTACAAATAATGATTTCCGAAGGTGTAGTTTTATCGCAATGGGGAAAATGATAGTGTAGTATCGCTTCATTACTTTCCCTTTCAATATAATACGGATTAAGCAAGTGTTAGTCACGTCGACACAATATAACATCGTTGTTTATTATGGCGCAATAAAACAATGCGTCGTTAATGTCAGGGAAGGGCAGGGCAGACACATTGTCTGCGTAGCGCGTGCCTGGCCGCAGCGTACGCATCTCTCAGCACATCCATGCATTATAAAATCTGCTCTGCTCTGCGCTGCGCGGTACTGCATCGCCTGCGTCTCAGAATACGCTTAGCCTAAATGTCCCACTGCTGAGCTTAGCTCATATTTATGAACAACAAACAGCTTATGGTGGGATGGGGCCCAAATCTATTTTTTGCTTACAATCATTCAAAAAACTAAAACCAACGGTATTTAAATTAGTATTTATTTTAATCACTAAATTTTTCTGAAAAGTAATTATCATCGAAATATTATTATAGAAATAATACTATTAAATGTTATTAATAATTAAAAATATAAAACAAGTAAAATTTTTCGGATCTCAAGAGGTGAAAACTTCTAAGATTTGATGAAGCAATGTTGACTAAAAACATAAGCATCAAGCACTGACAAATTTCGACGGTTGAGAGCCAGACCTCGGTCGGTAGCCAAATGGTTAAGGCAGCCGCCCGGAATGCGGAAGGTGCGTGGTTCGATTCCCGCCTGAGGCTGTCGTCTTTTTTCAGTGCTTAAAATTTTACTTAAGTATATTTAAGCTTTAATAAAACGCTAAAATATAAAACATTAATCTAGAAACGCAGCTTCATCTTAACCGAATGTTCAAATATTTGTAAAAATATTTCTTTCGGATCTCAAGAGGTGAAAATTTCTAAGATTTGATGAAGCAATGTTGACTAAAAACATAAGCATCAAGCACTGACAAATTTCGACGGTTGAAAGCCAGACCTCGGTAGCCAAGTGGTTAAGGCAGCCGCCCGGAATTGCGGAAGGTGCGTGGTTCGATTCCTGCCTGAGGTTGTCGTCTTTTTTCAGTGCTCAAAATTTTTCAAAATTTTCAAAATTTTACTTAAGTAAATTATATTTAAGCGTTAATAAAACGCTAAAATATAAAACATTAATATAAAACAAATTCACGCAAATTTTATTGCGAACAGATATTAATAAGTACTTCATATTATTGTTTATTTTTGCCGATTGCTATTACATATTGCTGATACCACTACTGCCGTTAACTGCCTCTGTGGTCTTGTGGCTCAAACACCCGTCTAAGAATCAGAGGTCTCGGTTTCGATTCCCAGCGGGGGTACATCTTTGTATTTGGTTTGGTCGGTGGTAGGGCTGGCTAGCTTCCACCATCTTATCTAAAGCCTGGCAATAATAATAATGTTAATATCATTGTTGTATTTCGAGAGAATAGAGATAAGATATACAGGGTGTTTGGTGCATCGTGTGCCAAACCGAATGGGGTGGTTGGAGGGGTACTGGGCTACCTCTTCAGCCCCATAAAAAAATCTTGGTCCAATTTAATTTTATATGCTGATTTAAATTTTTTTGGGTGAATATTTATAAAAAGCTACATTTAAATTTTAATCCAAAAATAAGTTAGGTCTACCTTCAATTTTTTTAAATCTTTATTTTGTAACGTTGTACGCTTCTATCGATACCAAAATTACTAACCAGCAACGTCTAGTTTTTTTTTCAGCCCCGCAAAGTTTTTTAAATAAAAAAAATTAACTTGAACGTCAACTTTCGATCTCAATTAAAAAAAAACTAAAAGTGATCTAGCTTTTCCATTTTTTTAAAAACATCTCTGGACTGTCCCCTTTCTAATGGTGTGTAATATGCCATGAAAATTAATTAGTAACATCACATATTTGCAAATTTTCTGTTCTTAGTCACAATTTTCCAATATTGAACAGGTGAAATAAAAACATAGTTTTGCGTTAATAACACTTACAAGGCAGATTACATTTTCTGTCTCTTTCATAAGGTGAATAGTAAACCGCCCGTTGTTTGTTTGAAACATGTAAAATTTGTTTTTTATCAATTTTATAAATTTTCACCCAAAAAAATTAAAAGCAGCATAAAAATTTCAGTTGGACCAAGATTTTTTTAAGGGGGCTAAAGAGGTAGCCAAAGACCCCTCCAATCCTCCCATTCGATTTGGCACACGATGCACCAAACACCCTGTATAATATAGCCAGTTCCTCAGTGGTTGAGGGTTCCGGGTGAAGCGCGCTTTCACCTTCTGCATTATCATCACTTACCATTAAATGAGATGAAGGTCAAACGCTTATCGTAGTAATTTAAAAAAAAAACTACTGAACTATGTATAATTTTATTGATTTTTTTATTTTATTCTGTTGCCAACAGTGCACTGCAGTATCTTGGAGTTACGGCATCAACCGTGCCATTAAGGACTTGGCTGCCATGAAAATGAAGTTCCATCCCATTCTGAGGTTCTATTGGAAGTCTGTGTGGACGGTCATCGTCCCTGTAGGCAGTATTGTAAGTGGCTTTTTTTGTACATTTCTAACACGTTTATCAATTTTATTTTATTTTGTTCTTTATTTATACAATAGGCACATTCCAGGAGCTTATTGTATAACTTCTACACCTATCCCATAACTTTTCAAGTGGAAGTTGCTTGGACATTGCTTAGGCGGGCCGTGTGCTCGTATGCTGACTCAGTAACAGTAATTTTTTTTAACTCAACTCAGGTTAAAATAAAACTTTTTATCACATTAACATTGAGGTAAACTGAATAAATTCGTGATCACATCGCGATAAAGAGAAACTTACTTACTTACTTACTTACTCCGCTGGCTCAGCGACCCGAAGTGGATCTTGGCCTCCGACACGAGATGACGCTACTGCTCCCTGTCTTGTGCAGCCTCTTGTACTTAGGGCGTTCGACTGGCCTTACCCACAGGGCACTACCACGTACGTGCGCTTCACCGCTCGATCCTCCAAAGAGAAGCTCGTAACCAAATTTGTGATAATTATTCTTGAATACCTACTACTTAACCTTAACTGCACAAAAAATTAGAAATTATAACACCATGACAACGGTTTTGTCTTATTAATCAATTGATTGAATGTTATCAAACGGGCAACGATTTAATATTATAAGAGAAATAGAGACAGAAAACTGTTACTGTCTGTTAAATATTTAAAATATCGTTGTTTCTATTAAACTAATTAAGAATTACAATTTTCCTGTTGGTTATATTATTATAACGATGACGATTGTTCATCGCCATTTTTTTATTACTTTGAAACGACGCTGACGACAATAACCGTATAGGAGGTAGAATTTTTTTTGTCATTTTTGCACATAGGTTTCTTGGGAAAAGTTGTTCAGTTTCATGGGTGGAACTCACCCTTAATTTCATTTAATCGAATGAAAATTAAGGGTGTACACACTCACGACTATTAGCTTTAAACGGTTAGTCAGAAACTAGGCAATGAGGACTACCAAAGCAATCCACTGCTACAGCCCACGTTCCATTAAATAACAATTGCACTTGTGCTTAGCGTGAAATGTGGTAAACCCATCACCGCTCTATGCTGTCGGATGTATGTGCAATCTTTGGTCCGTTAGTCGCTTCTTACGACACCTAAGGAAAGAGATGGGTTGATATAATTATTTTAATAACGAACCACTACCACACCGCTTATAAACCCAATTTGTTTCAATATGATTTGTACTTAATGGATAATTATTTTTTGTAGAGTATCCTGGTCTTCATATTTTCTGATTGGTCGCCACCTGCGTACGAAGACTACGTATTCCCGCTGTTTGCTGATTTACTTGGCTGGGCTGTCGGCTTTTCTACTCTTATCTTCTTCCCAGTTGGAATTTGCTGGGCATTATACCAAGGATATGTAAGTTCAAAAATTACAATTACAGTCACAAATCAAATGTCTGTTAATGTATATGTTGCTATATTTTTAGAATGAACTTTATTGTTATAATCTTTTTTGTAGAATATAGTTCGATGTATAAGAGGCCACTTAAATGTTAATTGCTTGTACTCGACACACTAATTACAATATAGAGATCTTATCATATCTTATCAATGTGGGGCCTGCCGAAGTTTTGAACGCATTAGAATCTTTTGTGATAGCTTAAATGACTTCCCTTTTATTAACTTACTAGCTCTTGGCCGCGTCTTCATACGTGAGATCCACACTATCCCACAGGAACCTGTTAGCGGGATACAAAGTATCCTAGTAGGAGCTCGATGGCGCAGCGGCTAGCGCGTTCGGCTTGCGAACTTGCCCGTTAAGCAACTTTCGCAATGCCTGGTCGCTGGATGGGTGAATTTAAAACATCTCGAGCTCCTCCGTGCTTCGGAAGGCACGTTAAGCCGTTGGTCCCGGTTGTTGTCGTAAGATGACAGTCGTTAAAACCCACCAACCCGCATCGCAATATCCCCTCGTGCATTGTCCACGTGGGAGGCCTGTGCCCAGAAGTGGGACGTTTATAGGCTGATGATGATGATGATGGGTCTTTCCTCTTCTAATGAACGGGATTTTGTTTATGAAGAAACCTGCTAGCTATATTTCGCATGTAGGGACTTTAATTATAAAAGCGAACGTTGCTGATTTGAGTCATCAGACATTTATACTTACCATGTATAAATGTTTTTTACTGTATTTAGTAATGATTTATTACATTCTTAGTTTTGATGAATTATAATTCTTTCTTAACAATTAAAAAGAGGATTATAACATTTAAAGCTGGTTGTAGAGGTGATTCGACCTTATACGTATATATTTAAAGTTTTATTCTGGTTTTTTTTCAGCGTGGAAAAGACCTATTTACACCAACAGAAGCTTGGAAACCGGCTTATAAAGCTCTAAACGCACCCCGTTCGGATTCCATCATGACAATGGACTCGGTGCATCAAGGGCCCTACGATAATGTGGGGTACATCATGTGATAACTTCGTAACTTACGTAACTACGTAACTACTACTGACAAGCTAATAATGTTACGTTAATTGCGATGAGACTGCTATGAAATAAAACAATTAAGTGTATTGCAATGATCTTTTGTTCATATTGTTGTCTGTTTAAGTGGTCATAATAACGCTGTCGACTTAAAAAAGGACTTCACTCAAACACCAGAATAGAGTAAAAGTTCGGTTTTTCTATGAAATGTTTTATTGAAATTGCCTAAACTCTTACAAAATGTTGTAATCCGGACTATGATCTCATGCAGTTTTGACTACAGTTGATATGACTTTTGAAAGACTATGATGAACACATTATAAATATAATAAAAATATATTGACGACTGTCGTGTTTTGTCAGTGAAGTATCGACCTTATTGAGCTATTGATAAGTTTCTAGTCAAGATTGTTAGTTGACCTCTTAGACGCGAGACGTTCTAGTTTTTGACTCAAGGGCTAGCTAAAGAAGTAGCTGTAAATAGGTTAATTTCTCGGATGTTCTATTAAAGATACTTTGAATGTTTTATTTAAAAACATAAACAGATAAACTTTAAAGTTTTTTTACAAAAATATCTACGCTCCTACTTTAACCCATCCAACCTGTTAGTCTTATTAAATTCTTTAAATAACAATTTTGTACTTTGAATAAATTAATTATTGATAACGAAGAGATTGAAATAAGATATATTTGTACTTTCATTGTATCAAGATAATTGAAGTTGATAATGGTTTTAGGACGATATTCATGTACCTATAAATTATGTTACTTACAAGACAAAGTATTCAACTAAATCAAGTTATTGTAATTAACTATTATTATTTATTATAAATAATTGTATTTATGTTTAAATAAATAAAATAAATGTAAATAACGGATTATGTTATGTCAGATAATGTCGCATATGACATTGGCCTAAGTATAACATTATTAATCCGATTTATAAAAATAATAGTAATTTACTGATTAATGAAAAACACAGTGTGGTAATCACTAATTTATCTAATCAAGCATTTGTGATAATACCACCGTTATCAGACCCAGAGATCCGAGTACAATTCTCAACATTATTGTGCCCGAGAACTGATTTTCCGAGCCTAGTCTCTGACTAACCCTTAGGGGATAGTAGACATAAGTGTATGTATATATGTATAGTACAGTCACGAGCACCAATATGTATACACTTTGACTCTAATTCTGTTGTATTAAGAGTTACAATTGTATACATATTTTTGCTCGTGACTGTACTAGGTATGGTTGGTGATTGGGATTTGTTGAACTTGCAACCACCATGTTCTAAGTCTGTCGCTGCAACAATAATTGCAGCACTGTTGTATTTCATCTGTAATAAGTAAGTTAGCCTGTTTACAATGGATATATTATATTTTATGAATGTTGATTATGCTATTTTACAATTTAGTTGCGAGTTCAAAATGTGTGTTTTACATAGATTTCATTTTAAACAAATTGTATATTTGTAATAGGATAATATGTTTTTATGAGACAAGTAATACAGTATACTTTTAATAATAGTAGTTACATCGTCGTAGTAAATTGTTGTAAATAAACTTAATAAAACGTATAGGTTTTTAATTTTTAACTCTTATTATACTTTTGCTGGGATTTTATTTTTTTAATACACATCTTTCTAAACGCCTCATTGCAGAGTAGCAAAGCGCTAGAGGTTCTGGGCTCAAATCCCAGGTTGAGATGTTTGTGTTGCTGATTTTTCGATGGTTTGTGTTGCTGATTTTTCGATGGTTGTGTTGCTGATTTTTCGAAGTCACGTCATGTCAAGCGTTGTGCTTGAGCCAATACCTTAGAGTATTAAACTAAGCATTAAATTAAGCTAAGGTTATTAGTAGCGATGTCTTTTAAATCAATGACGGAGATATTATACCTAGCAATGGAACAATTGGGTGAAATTCAACAAAGTCGTTTTTTTTATCATTTTTTGTATTTTTTTAGGTTGATTTTTTTATTATCTGGTTTTTTCAAATTTAAACAGCGGTTTATTATGCTTCTTGGTATGTTTTATTCGCTTACGTAATGCTATGAAAATATGTTAATAAACTTAAGAGATTTACGTGTGCAAAATTTTGGTGCCACCGAAATGAAACAGCTGTTCACCGAATTAGAAGAACTGGCCACAGAAATTAAATAACTAGCCACCTAATTAAAGGTTACGTCCACCATTCTTCACCCTGATTTACTCTGAAAAGAAAAGATAACCAACCAAAATGATAGAACAATGAACTGAAATGAAACAAATACACCGAAATTTATAGAACTCACTTAAATGATATTTTTTATCATTTCGGTGAGTTTTTGTCATTTCCGTTGACAGTTTTGTTCACCGAATCAACCAAAATGAAAACGTAGGAATGAAAAACAAGAGCAAAAATGAAAAACAAGAATAAAAAACTATTTATTAAAAAAATTTATGAATATTACACAAATAACCGTATTACAATAAGCACCTCACGACTACTTTACTAAATATACTCGTTGATTGGAAGACAAGTTATATCTATACATGGAAATGAAAAGAATTTTGTCACATCACACCGATGTGACATACTTACGTTTTTGGCGGGAACACGGAACAAGCAGCGTACGTCCTTCCACTATACCATAAGCACTTAGGCAGCACTAGTAGGTAAGTTCTAAGCGAGTGAGAGAGAAGCTAGGGTTGATCCATGCAAAAAATATAATCGATAACCTTAAAGTCACTGAAATGATAGGACTTTCTGAGACACATGTATTTTTACTTCCCAGTTATTAAACTGGCTAGATACGAATATAGAATTGGTTTGTGATAATACTTCAACTATTCACGGTTTAATTTAAAGTGTCCAACAACTTAAATAGCCGATAATTTTTGTTGTTTATGGGAAATTATACTGAAAAATGTTGTTGGGACAGCTACAGAAATGATAAAATAGGGTTTCGCTATTTTTTTTTTCCTAATTAACTGCAAGTCTCATTGAGAACTATTTATTGCCCCATATAGGTAACACCGCATCTACCAAGAAAATAATATTAGAACTGTATAGTAACGTTTTGCACATTCGATTTCATCAATGCCGCGTAAAATTTGGTGCTGGGAAACCCACCCAGTTAGTTCCTTACTTACTCCGCTGGCTCAGCGAACCGAAGTGGTGGACGAAAGGGCATGGCCTCAGGCACGAGACACCACTGCTGGAATAGTTTCGATAATATATATAATATAATATTTTTTACGTAACTACTACGCATTTTAGCGTACCAGCCTAAAATCTCATCATCTTTAAAGCGGTCGATATCTTTGGAATTTGATTTCCGCAAACTTTTATATAAACCTATAAGATAAGATTGAAAATAATAGGTCTGTGTTTAAAGTTCACACAGACCTATTATTTTCAATCTTATCTTTTACGTAGTTCTTCTAGCTCTATCACTTTGTCACGTTTTTTTGAGATAGAAGGTCTTACCTTGTATATTATTCTGTGGTTTTACTTTCAAGCTTAATAACTAAAAACGTTATAGATGAAAAGTACCTACTCCCTAATAAAACATACTGGAATATTCTTTGTTTTATTTTTTTAAGCTACCTCCGCAAAGTTTTCGTTACTGTACAATTGTTACTAAAACTTCGGTACCTTAACGACCATTTCTACCAATATTCGATGGCGTAGAAAATTATTAATGCCCAACTACGAAAGTTTCACAAATGTACGAAAGTGTGCTCGAATATGAAAGCCGGCTGCTGAAACTACACGAGAAGTCACTCACTCAAATATAAGAACTTTTAACTTCTTCAAAGTATAAATAAAGAAATCGTTAGGAACACGTAAGGTACGCTATTCAAAAACCTACAGACGGCAAAAAGATGTCAAAATAATAAGAAGGCGTAAAAAGGTTTTCACAGATCGGCAACGCGTGAGTGATACCTGATACCTCTGTTGCTGCAAACCTCCTTAGGCTACGGTAACTGATAGCCGTAAGCTTGGTGTCATAAAAATAAATCTGTGTACATTTTGGCCCAATTGGTTTGTGACCACCAACCCGCATTGGGCCAGCATCCTATCATCCTATGTGTGCTGTTGCCTTTGTGGAAAGTCCTGTGCTCAGTAGTATGACGTTAATAGGCTGATAATGATACAATATCAGCCTATTACGTCATTATACAATCCATACTCCTGTGGAACGCGCTACCTCAGGTAATAAGGATGGCTACGAGTTGTGACGCATTCAAAAAGATAGTACACATGCTCCTGTTGGATAAAACCATGGCAGAATCATCTCAGTAACGTCCTAGCTATTATGTATCATGTAGTGTATGTAGGTATATTTATATATGTGTATAATTATTTATTTATTTGTGAATTTGTATATGTATGTTTCTTTTTAGTATGTTATTTACAAGTTAAAAATTACTTTCACGCTCTCTTCCACTTTTTGTTACCGAAAATAAATGCACCTACCATGTTATCTCTGCACCACTCTTAGGTTGACTGGTAGAAAATGCCTCAGGCATTAAGTCCGCCATGTAATATTATAATGTTGCAAAAGTTTAAATAAATAAAAAATAAAATTGATGATATTATGTATTCCTAATAACAACGGTAAGTACAGTAAATATTGTGAGAAAAATAATAAAAAATTACAATTATAAGCAGAATTACAGAATAAACACCAACTCACAAAAAAATCTTGCAATTTATCACTTTCATTAAAGTTAAAGCTCTTTTACCTTACCTGAATTCGCTAACAATTCTTTTTACTATAACATTAAATAATCTTTCGCTTTGTTGATGTGAAAACAAACATCATCAAATTATAACCAGGTTTATCGGTAACGATGACGTTACTACCAGTCTGGAGCCGTTACAGCTACGTAGGGACATTGCTTCCCTTAGTGCTTTCTACCGCCTTTACCACAGTGAATGCTCTGAGGAGCTCTTTGACCTCATCCCTCCCTCTCCTTTCCTTTCCAGATCGACGCCACCCTCATACCGTGCTGACCATCAAGACACGTATCAAAAAGTTTGGACAATCGTTCTTTTGCCGAACTGCCCGTATGTGGAATGCGCTTCCCGCACACTAAAAAGCATTTATGCAGGCCGCCATAGTGTGAGCGTTCGGCATGGCATGGTAGCGCTGTGATGAACGCTTTCACTTCTTGGGCTTTACTGGCTGCTTTTCATCAGGCAAAGTGAGGCCATTATGGAGTGCCACAATAATAAAAATAAAAGGTTACCCAAGTAACACAGACGTGCTGAATAAAGATTGATTAAAAGCACTCATCAAGAGCATAAGCTGAATACTAAGCTGAATAACGCCTGAGTACCGTGTATTCAGCTGTTATTCAAGCAAAAAGGGCCCCAATTTTGAATGCTTAACGCTGAATAACATCTGAGTAACAATGGAGTAGGAGCTTAATAATGTTTCATTTAGCTTAATAACTTTTGAATAACTGCACACATTGCTTTTAAAAAGCTTTTACAACTCAGTTATTCAGCTACGTCGAATGGGTTAGAGTATTCAGAATTTATAAAGCATTTAATTTATTGTTGACATATAAGCAAGCAATATTCATAGAAATTGGGAAAAGAAGAAATAAACTGGGTTCAATAATTTAATGTCGATACCTTTATTTGACATGACGTGAACTTAAAGTTATTCGGTAAGTAAATTTTAATTTACAAGTTAGCGGTCTGTTCCATGTTAATTATTAGTGCGCAAGTAATTTTGTCGTGAATAGTACGTGTTTTGTTTTCATTTTTATGACGCGCCTCGCTAATAATCAAGATAATTAGTTGTAAATACTATTTTTATACGTACATACTAGGTCTGACAAAAGTGCTTGTGATGAATTATATAATTCTAGCAAATTTATCCAACAAAATAACATGATTTGAGTTGGAAATGTTGTAGTTGTAAGATTAATAAGCATTTTGGTGATCTCGTAAATTCCTTGTAAGAATTAATTACAAAGATTTCAATGGCGATCGATGTTTTGTTTTATAATGCTAAATAAAAGTGCACACATGTTTTGTTACTAAACTATAACTTGAAAAAGAGTAGTCTCTTTACACTTACTTATGAATAACATTTATATAGTTGACCACATTTCTATATTAGTTACTCACATTTTTAGGGTTCTCTAATCGAACGAACCAAAACCATTTATAATGTGTAACTTTCCCATCAGGCTTTCACTAAATTGATTACTTACATTTAAAATAACAGCATCTTTGTTATTTTTTTTTTCGTACTAAAGTCTTATATTAATAGTATCTATTATGTTTAAAAAAAATTGCAGGTTTTGTGTGTGTGGTGTGCACTGGGCCCTAGTTTATTTAATCTTTATTGCACAACAATAGGATGTACAAATGGCGGACTTATTATTACATTATTAATTATAATTTATATTTCGTTTCAGAAAAATGACGTTTAAAATAATTTCAACACGTTGTAAGGGTCATACAGATTTGTGTACTGTGCCGACTCAATGGGAGAACAAAGAACAACTTTGATGGCCAAGATATAATGCGGATTTATTAATTAAGTAAAGACAGCAGTGTCCAACCTCGCGCAGATTGGCTTACGATGAAACAAACAAACAACGCAAATAAAACATTTTATCGCAACGTTAATTTTATTTTCTTGTATTGCGATACCTTCTGCTAATAAAATAACCATTTCAGAAATGAAATTTTCTGTATACTTAAATTTTTTGATCTTTCGGTTTTCCAATCCCAAAATCTGTTATATTTTTTTGGGGACGGAACCCTCAACATTAAAGGGAAAACACGCTTGCTGATTGGGACCGGGTTCAGTTTTGTTTAAACTATTTTCACAAATCCTGTCATGATCATTACTGCTGATGACACTTAGACAATTACTACTGCTGATATATAAATATTCTTTTAACAATTTTCTTTCGATATGACCGGTTCTTTACGCTTTTGCCACGACTTTCGATCCATAATTCAAACAACGCATAAAATAAATACGTACAATAATATTCTAATTGCTGGTATTAAGCTATAAAGATAAAGATATATTTATTTGCAAATATGGGTACATGATTGGTGCATGGGCGGTATATCAATACAAATGTGGTCTTTAATTTGAATAAGTTAGTTGAAACTCTTTATTATACTGAAATAAGCTTATTAACGTCTGTGCCTCACTTCGACTTCGATTACGATAACGTTACGCTTCGTAAAGCTGTAGGCGCCACGTCCAAAAACAGCAGCTGTGGCTGTCTTACCCCGGACATCATTCGAGATATCATAAGGGAGGAGCTGGACAGAAAATTGAATGCTGCTATTTCTGACATCCAACTTAAACTTGATACGATCGAGGACTCCATTAGCTTCTTTAATGCTGAACAAGATAAATTTAAACTCGATTTCCAAACACATAAGGCTCAAATACAGAGCTTGGAGGCTGAAAACGAGACACTGCGCAAAACTACACGTGATCTATCCACCCGATTGCTTAATCTAAAACAACTTTCCCGTGCTAGCAATTTAGAAATCCAGTGCGTTCCGGAACATAAAAGAGAGAATCTTTATAATACTGTACAACAACTTAGCAACACCATCAAGTGCCCAATAACCGACACTGACATCCAGTATTGTAGCCGTACTGCTAAATTCAACACGAACAGTCCACGCCCGCGTTCAATATTGGTGAAGTTTAGCAGCCGACGTCTAAGAGATACTTTTTTGGCCGCCGCTATAAAATTCAACCGCAATAATCCCACCGATAAACTAAACACAACACACCTAGGTTACGGTGCAAGTAAGAAGAGTGCTGTCTACGTCTCTGAGCATCTCACTCCTGAAACTAAGTCCTTACACGCTGCAGCTCGTCTGAAGGCAAAGGAACTCAACTTCAAATTTGTTTGGGTGAGAGACGGCAAAGTGTTCGTGCGTAAAACTGATAGCTCCAGTTACATTTTAATCAAAGACGTTGACTTATTGGACAAACTAACTTAACTTAACTTAATCGAGTATTAGCCATCTTATTGTAGTTTTTAGATATAGTATATTTCCGTTATTTCCACTTTCTTCGTACGTTCTTGTTGATTGTGGGTATTATTAGTATATTTCATGTTAAAATTTTACTATCAGAATGTTAGAGGTCTAAGAACAAAAACTACAGATTTTTTTAATAACATTGTTTGTAATTCCTATGATGTAATTATTTTAAGCGAGACTTGGTTAAATTGCAGCGTTTTCGTTTCTGAGCTTTTCGATGACCGTTATGTCGTTTATAGACGGGACAGAGAGACTAGTGGCTTTCATCCCAAAAAGAATGGCGGGGGGGTACTTATCGCTGTCTCAAAGTGGATTCCTTCCGTGCGCTTGCAGAGCTTCGAATCTAAATGTGAAGACTTATGGGTCAGACTCGATTGCCTCAATGATTCTAATAAAACGGAGCATTTGTATTTGTGTGCAGTTTACTTACCACCACCTATTCAGAAACATATTCTTGACGAGTTCATCGATAATTCGGACCTTGTCATGGAGCGTGGTTGCCCTGGTAGGGTTATGTTTGTGGGAGACTTTAACTTAAGCAGTATTAAATGGAACTGTTCCAAACAATCAAAGTCATTGGCCGATTCAAGTAGTAGTGCATTGTCAACCATGCTTATTGATTTTGCTACACTTCATGATTTGAAATAGTACAATGATTCTCTGAATAGTAAGGGAAAAGTTTTGGATTTAATTCTTAGCAATACAGATATCTCTGATCTAGACATCAGTAGTGACCCCTTAATACCAATCGATCCGTTACATCCTCCGCTAGAATTTACTCTAAAATCTAATATTGTAAATCCACTACCTCAAAACAATAATATTCAATTTTGTTTCAACAAAGCAGATTACGAAAATATTGTTACGGATCTCAACGCAGTGAACTGGGAGAAAGAGTTTAAAAACTGTTCCGTGGTCGATGACATGGTCTCTGTATTTTACAGCTACATTCGCATGGCTATTCAAAAACATGTGCCTAAGTCAAATAAAAAATCAAAAAAATATCCAACTTGGTTTTCGCGTGATTTAATTCGTCTTCTTAGAGAAAAACTTAAATACCGTAACAAGATGCGCAAATTCAATAATAATCCTCTGGACAGACTCTCGTTTGAATTAATAAAAAAACGTTCCGAACATTTAATGCTGTCGTGTTATAATAAATATATTTCCGGCCTTGAGCAGAGCTTGCGCACAAATCCCAAACTTTTTTGGTCCTATATCAAAAACAAGAAATGTTATGATAAGTTTTATCCTGCCCAGATGTCTCTTGACAATGAAACCGCTGCTAATGGCCATGATATATGTAATTTATTCGCTAAAAACTTTTCTTCCGTTTATAGTCACAGTAAATGCACCACATCCACTATTTATGATGTATTATCCGCCTTGCCAACGAACAACTATCTCACTGCTATAAAATTCAAAGATGATCAGGTGTTAAAAGTTTTAAAAAGACTTGATGCTTATAAGAGTGCTGGGTCTGATGATTTACCATCATTATTTGTTACAAGATGTGCTGCTGCTTTGGCGAAACCTTTGACTCTTATTTATAACAATTCTTTAGCTACCGGCTCATTTCCATCTGAATGGAAAGTAGCACTTATTGTTCCATTATTCAAAAACGGCAATAAAGATGTTATCCAAAATTACAGACCTATTTCAATTCTGCCTGTATTTGCGAAGGTATTTGAGCAATTACTTAATCCGATTTTCTCTTGGCATTTTAAACATCTAATCGACCCAAACCAGCACGGCTTCATGAGGAACAGATCCACTGCTACCAACCTTACTTCTTTCATTAATAATATTTCCCACAAAATAGATAGTCACTCATCAGTTCACGCAATCTATACCGACTTCAGCAAGGCCTTCGATCGCGTCAATCATAATTTACTTCTCCACAAGCTCTACTCACTTGGAATCGGCGAGCCAATGCTGAGTTGGTGTCGGTCGTATTTAAAGGATAGAACTTCAAAAGTTGTAGTCAACGGTTATTCTTCTAATCCTTTTTCAGTTTCTTCTGGTGTGCCTCAAGGGTCGCATTTAGCACCCTTGCTGTTTAACGTCTTTATCAATGATATTGGCAATTGCTTTCAGTCCACTGAATATTATTTATTTGCTGACGACTTGAAAATATTTAGAATTGTAGACTCTCGTTCTGATGTTGCTATATTGCAAAATGATCTCTGCAACCTTATCAAATGGTGCGAGACTAATAAAATGGACCTTAATTCTTCCAACTGCTTTAGTATGCAATTCTCTAGAAAAAGAACTGGTTTTAAGTATCAATATAAAATTAACAATGACATTTTAAAGGACATTGACACAGTGAAGGATCTAGGAGTGTGGCTGGATAGCAAACTGAGATTCAACGTACACGTTGATGCGATCTGTTCTAGAGGTTTCAAGAATTTGGGATTTGTTTTGAGGAATTGTAAGGATTTTAAGTCTCCCAGAACTAAGATTTTACTATACAATTCATTTGTACGCAGCGGCCTGGAATATTGTAGCGTGGTTTGGAATCCGTTTTATGACGTTTATAAAAAAAGATTAGAAAGCATTCAAAAAAGATTTCTGTGGCATCTGACATTTGGTTGTAACCTAGGAAAGGTATTTTTAGACTATGAAGTGAGGTTAGATAAATTTAAAATTTGCTCTCTTTCAGATCGAAGACGCTTGCACGACTTGATATTCTTGTACAAGCTAGCGAATGGCATTCTCGATGTTCCTGAACTTTTACACTTACTTACTTTCTCAGCGCCACTCAAACTACCTCGACCTTCGAGATTTAATATACTTGCGAATCAAATGAGTAAATCTAATCTTGGTCTAAATGCTCCTTTAAACCGGTTTGTTAGAGAGTACAGAAACTTGGCCACAACAAAAGATTTGGATTTGTTCGCGGGTGGCATTCGCAGCTTTAAAAAATCATTACTGATATGAAACGGTATGTTATAAAGCGCTTCTCTTTATTTTACACAATTTAATTGTATCGATTTATTTGTAATTTAATTCAATTTTTTTTAATTTACTCAATATTTTAATAATTTTATTATATTTAATTTTTTTATGTAAAGTTTAGACATTTTTATTGCTTGTTGCTCTCAAATATATATATTTTTTGCATGTAGTCTACACCTATAAGTATAATAGCATTAAGCTTCACAACTCCATTATGTAGTCCTATCTGTAACGATGTAATGTGTATTATGTTGGTGTTCAATAAATAAATAAATAAATAAATAAAAACACAAATAATATTGTTTATTCAGCAGCTGAATAATTAGTAAAACATAGAATCTTATACAGTTTAAAGATAAAGTAAAAACAATTATTCAGTATCAAGCTGTATACCAGAATTATGTTAACAATATTATTCAGAAGGTGATACTTTATTCAGCAATTAGCTGTTTCAAACGCTACAAGCTTAGTACTGCTTTAATAATAGCAGTATAGATTATTGTTAATCAGATAAATGCTGCCGAAGGCACTGTTTTTCAGATTTAAGCCACCTGGAATGCGTAATGCTTAATAACGTCTGTCTAATAATCTTACGGAAATTGGTTATTAAGCGTAAAGAAGGAAAGGACAGAAATACAGAATTTATTAAGCGTTAAGTATTTTAAGGGTCCGTACTCAACCTTATTCAGTATATGGCTATTCCCAAAGCTCTTACACAAACCATATTCATCTTTGAACTGTTAAAAATTCTAAGTGTGTACTGTTATCTTGCTTATGTGTTACTTGGGTAGTCTGTAAACCCGCCCGCATTAGTCCAGCGTGGTGGGTTATTGCCAAACCTCTCCATGTGATGTTGTCCATGTGGGAAGGCCTGTACCCAGCAGTGGGACGTTTATAGGCTTATGATAGTCTGTAAATGGTCTGTAATGCACACTGAACAAGAAGTAATGCATGTACCTTAACAAAAAACAAAGTCACTTTGACTTAATTGAGAGATGTGCGTACTGGCGCCAGTGCAGAGACTACGTCATTAATAGAAAAAAGGAGTAATTAAAATTATTCTCCTCCAATAGTCCTTGGGTGGGTGACCCAGCATCTCTGATACCGTATCATCATCAGCCTATAAACGTCCCACTGCTGGGCACAGGCCCCCCACTTAAACTATAGCACGTGGGGATATTTGGCCATAACCCACCACGCTGGCCCAATGCGGGTTGGTAGGTTTTAACGACTGCCATCTTACGACAACAACCGGGACCAACGGCTTTACGTGCCTTCCGAAGCACGGAGGAGCTCAACATGTTTTTTTTTTATTGGTTACCCATAAGGTGAACCGGCATTACGAAACTTGTTTAGCGGGCAAGATCGCAAGCCAAACGTGCTAGCCGCTGCACCATCGAGCTCCTCACTGGTGGTGCTTTCTTTTACCAAAGAAATTGTTCCCGAAGGGTATAGTCGCCGAACAGTTTAGCCGTTGTGCTTCGATGTGGACTGTAGGATCTTCAATAAAACTCGGTTCTTGATTAGTGCTTCTTTATTCTTCTAAGTGGGCTCCGGAGAGCTGATACCGTATAAATGATTCCAAATAACTTGTTCTAAAAGTTAATACATTTTTATAGCGTAACAAAGCTTTGTGTTTTAAAACATTTGTTGAGTTAAGTCAAGTAATTCCAGAGAATAATGATAGTAACAATTCAGACGAACTATAAAATACTACCTAAAAGCTTAAATTAAAACATTAAACCTAATAACCTAGACGCGAACTAACCAAAGCAATAAAAGTCTACCACCATTTGGCGTGTTATAAACTGACTTAACTTAAACATCAATTCCAAAAGCACTTTCGTTTTCGCCAACACGCTAACCCGCAGCGTAGATACCGGTGAAATATAGGCTGAGCGTTGGCAAAAATGCAGACTGCAGCGCAAAGAAATTCTAGTGCCAAACTAGGCGCAATCTTTCGTAAGTTTACTTTGAAATCATTAAGACTTAAAGACGCTCGCAAAACAGATTAAATTAAATTAAATTAAATTTGTTTTACGCTCACACCAATAATCCGACCAAGATAAGTATTCTTTTTGAAATTCGTTAATATGTAAGATAACGGATAAATATACATAAACATAGAAAAAACACTCAGACCTGAAGTTTAGAAAAACAGTTTTTCTCTTAATTGACCCGAACAGGAATTGAACCCGGGACCTCAGAGATAGCGCGACACCAGACCCGGCTAACTCGACCACGGAGGTCGTCAAAGGAGTCTGTGCATTGAGTCTAAGTAGCACAATTGGCCATAGTATAGAGTATACTTTTTTAGAGTTGACTCTCAACGACCGATTGAATACGCAATACCAATTTTCAAAGATGGATGAAAGTCCATTACATTGCTAGCGAGATGCAATAGTGGTCAGTGGAGTAGAGTTCGGATGGAATGGCTGCCGAGTACACACACGCATGGACTTCAAGTGAAGCCCTGGCAGACCATCGACCAGATGGGTCAGTGGCATAGAACTGTTTGCTGGAAAAAATCTGAATGCGATCTTCACAAAACAGACAGAAATCACGGAAGAAGAAATGAAGGAAGCCTATGTTTAGCAGTGGGAGGATACGAGCTAAATGATGATGATGAAGACTCGAGCTATTAGACATGCACAGCGGCGCATGGGGAATGTGGTTCCAAGCCCTTAACGCTGACTCTATGTGGGTTGTTTGGTGGTTGTCACCGACTGCCATCTTTCAACATCTACCAATGGCTTAACGAGCTTGTTGTGCTACCTACCTATATGGCGATGGCATATTCACTGGCAGAATGGAAGTTACTTAACTTGCAAAATAGCAACCAGAACGTGTATACGCAACATCTACGAACTTGGTATTGTTAAATCCTTTATTTGACATTCTCATGATGTGTTAGGTACATAATTAATAATATTGTAAATATAATTTAAGCATTAACAAAAGCTTTCACAGTGTATTTTACCTTAACTATATCGATACAACAATTAATAATAAATTTGTAAAATTATACTACAAAAAAAGGACCGCATCAATTCGGGTTTTAGAAATCACAAAACTATCTTGGAATATGAGGTTCGAAGACCATTCAGTAGCACACAAACTCCTTTGTACGAAGCTTTTAAAACGTATTAAAAAATTAAACTGTAATTCCTTTTTTGACTCTTCCGTTTCAATTATAACCATTTCGCTGTCCAGAGTATTGTACACAGCATGAAGCGTTCTGACGAAGCTCATTCTCCTGAGGACCTCTTAAATTTGAGCCCTCCGTTGTTGGAAACTAGGTCTACATTTGAGTAGGGCAAAGTGGGGAAAACCACAAATGGTACCTTTGGGAGGCATAAATCGGTCGGCACCTTGTTTTATTTAATTACTGCCTTTGATAAGCTACGAGCAATCAGTTTGGGCTTAACAGTTTAGATCGTCTGATATTAAGTATCTGGAGTATGATCTGGAGGGAAATGAGAGCTGTCACAAAAGATTATTTCAATCTCACTTATCTGTTTGGTCGACCTTATTTTTTTGTTTAAGATTCCAGAACCCGTAGATCCAGGCAAAGTTTGTTGGAGATTTAATTTTACAGCTTAAGATTATCTTGTACCTAAAAACTAAATGATTGAGTATTCTAATAATATGGGTGCTCTTAATGGCAAACTATTCTTTAACTTAAAAGTCCTAAATACAAGCACAAGCAACTTCAATATTAAGAAGTGTTCTAGAATTATTTTTTTTCAAAGTCGACAGTGTTTTTATAGTATTTATTTACTTCACGACATAGAATGCTAATGCTTGTTCATGGGTGCATGCTGTTTGGCAAATGAACAATTAAATATTTATACGTATGTTATAAGCAGCGATGGGCGCACCACCTGTCACGCTGAGCACATGTGCAGTCGCTATTTCGTGAAAAGTGGACTATGGTAGAGGACTGCTTTTGCTGTCGTCATTGCCTAGTCTCTGACTAACCATTCGGGGATAAATAGTCGTGATTATATGTATGTATATACATATGTTCATGAGTGCATGTAATTAGAGATTAAACAGGAAGAGTAAAAACATATTTATTTTTCTAGACCTACCGGCACTTTCAGTTTAACATCATCTACCATCGCATTTTTACTATATAAACATTATTTTTATTAAGCAATTAATCCGCGAATTTCATCATCATAAAATATAAAGTGCGCTAAAATCGTATTATCGCATTTTACAGCGAACACTGAGTTATGTTTCAAACATAAATTACTCATAAATTTTAACAGTCCGTTATGAACGCTTAATGTCATAAAGGTAATATTTCTTTTATATTATTATGATTATGGTGCAATCGCTGTCAATTTGATAACAAAGTTTAGCAAAAGCTTCAGAAATTCAATTCGTATTAAGCACTCACGCTTTATATGAAGCAATAAACTCAATTATACAGCTAGATATATCATCAATGAATGCTAAGCAGCTTTGCAGGTTTTCACCCTAATTGTCTAACAGGAAGAATGATTTCAACTCCTGGAGGAGTGACACGTATACAGACTGTAGAAGACACGTATCTAAAGATGACGTAACTTTAAAGTTTAGACTTTATCTCTTACTAACTTTTCATTTTTAGCCGCTTTGAAGAATTATCTATAGTTCGATAATGATGAAGTAACATTTAAGTGTCCTAAGTATCATAAAGAATATTTCTCAAGCTCAAATATTCGCTACTAATAAACAAATTCTAAAAATTAAATAAAGTGTTAATAATAATATTATACTTTGTTTCAAGAGATTTAAGAAAAAAAATGGTAAGACAGTAAAAGTTTTCGTACTGTTCCACTGCTGGGGCTCTCATTATTGAAATAGTCAATACCCATAAAAGTCATCGAAACAAATTATGAGTATTGGCTTGCAAAATGTTAGTGATCTAAACCGACGAGTATACAAATACACACGCATAAGGATGTCTGTGTATTTGTATAGTAGATGAAGGCATGTACTCTCATAACGTTGTTCATACAAATGAAATACAAATGAAGAAAGTTATGAGAGTAGATGAAGGATGAGTATCAGGATCGTAGGGAATGGAAAGCTGTGGTCTCTGCCTACCCCTTCGGGAAGCCGGCGTGATGTGTGTATGTGTGTATGTTAGTGATCCCGGTAACCCGGGCTATGTGTATGCCCAGGTTATTCGGGTATCTGAAATTCCGAAGACACACTTTGCCAGAACAGGGAATCGAACTCAGAACCTCCGGGTATATCGGACTGAGCACAATGCCACTTAGCCACCGAAGGCGTAAGAAACGAAAAACCGTAAAAAAACAAAAATATGAAAATCCGGCAAAAAGAGAATTACCCGAGCCAAAGCCGAAGCCAGGGAGAAATAAGTTAAATGGGAGCCGAAGGCTGACTCTATTTCAAACTGTTACTGTTAAAGTAACAGAAAGGATAAAAATTATGGACATTGCAATAATTTCAACGTTCATGTTTACATAGCAATCACGTACAAAAGATCTCAATGGGTGGAAATGCTACTTACTATTATACGGTCTTCTTACATCGGTAACACCACTAAAATAAGTTTTGATAAGTTAAGAAATATAGCAAATGAAATTTCATTTCTTCTATCTTGACCAGACTTTACAATTTCGACAGTGGCTAGTATTCTTCTTCTTGCTGATTTTGGGCATTGGATGCATGCATGCATTTCTGATCACAGCCATGAATACTTTGAACTTAAGTATAGTTTCCCTAATGTCCTTGCCTTCAAAATCATACCTTACATGTAGAATATTTACAACTTCATAGAAAAATAGGGGATCCTGGTACGTCCACAGGGCGGCGTTTTGACAGGCTTTGCCAGTTACACCACGTTCTCTCATTCTTACAGCTGCGAAACATCAGGAGGTTTTAGGTTGTTTTTTTTTCATTTCGATTTGTTAATTTTGTTTGTTATTTATTTTTATATAGTTTTTCTTACCAGGTGCTGAAAGAATCCCTCATACCCAGCTCCAATTTTGCTAATTTAAAAACAACAACAACAAACAATTGCCAGCAGCATAATTTGGACTTTTGGTGTATGAACTCTGTTTGATGTAGATGGGAACAAAGCAACCTACAATATACATCACAATGGTGCATATATTATTCCCAGATTTAATGTTGACATCATAAAGTATTTTTAAAAGAATAGTAAAAAGGGGATTTCAATTTATTTTAAAAGCCAAAGCTTTATAAAAATATATCATATTTACAAAAGGTGATTTTCAACATCTGTCAGTTTGCAAGTATTAAGTTATTCATTCAAATGAATACATTCTCGTCAAGCCACAAATATATTGAAATCTAGTCTTTTGTGCATGGACAAAGGGGATTTCTCTCTTATTTTAAAGCTCTAATAAATTACTGCATTGTTAGCTTAGCAGTGGTACTTCAGTAAAAATATTTCTGGTTGATTATTCTATATAAAATAATACCTCCTCCACAAAATATTGCTCGTTAATTTTACTCCCAATAGATTTCTCGAGAATCCGTCGGCTCAAAGTTTAATTAAAGATGCATCCCTAAAGAAAGGTTTTGTTAAATCCCATAAGTTTTTAACAGTTGCATTCGCTGATAATACTAATTGACTTCGGAGAAGCTGCTTTAAGGCTGCGCCGATAAAATATGATGGCCTTAGCAGCTGGTCGGCGAAAAAGATAAAAGGGAAAACTTTTAAATTGTTACGTACTTTTTGTTTGGTGTTATTAAAATACATGTCGATGAGATTAGTGATGATAAGCTTCGGGAAAAACGTGAACTGACTCTGTATAAAGATGTTCAAGATTTTGTAGCAGTTCAAATCCAATTACAAAGCATCAGCTGATAATATCGTATAGAACATGTAGAGACGATTGCGTAGTGCTTTGCGTTGCTGGGGCGTCATAACTAAGATATTCTGCACTGTATTCACCTATCCACATACCTAATGGTGGACTTCATTCCTTCTTACTGGCTTGGTAAAAATATAAGACGTTTTTCCTCTTTTATCTGATATGAGTCCTTCAAACGAGGCGTAAAGGGTAAGGGCCTTGTAGGCCGGTCGGGTGTAATGACTGATGCTACGTTTTTTTAGGTTTAGGTTTCTCTCTTTCGGCATCAAGCATTGACTAGACGTTGTACGCTCTATTTGTAGTAATTACTACGAGTACATGAAATATTGTCTCGACCATTAGGCTTTTTTAACGAGTATAATAATTTAATAGTAAATTTTGTACAACATTTATTTATACAGAAGAAAAAATGTTTCAGTAAGTGTTGACCATTAGTAAACCTTTTTTGTTCAGACTTGCTTTTTTTGAATTATGTATTTTTATATACTTAAGTTTAATACGTTCCCAAGTCAGTCTAACACCGAATGATATCTGTATGAAAACATTATTATAGAAATATTAACACGCAATAGTCCAATATTACACTTCATTGAAACACTAACAATAACGTTCTATTCCTAGCATTTAATATTATATTTCACATTGTATTAGAGAACCATAGTGAATACTTGCTTCGAACATGCGCTTACTTGCTAATTGGGGATTATTTGCACAAAATAATGAGTACTGATTACTGGACTGTTCGACAAATGCTCAGTAACGCCGCTTTTAGACAAAGGCGTCAATGTCTAATTGAGTTTACGTTGTTTGAGCTGTGTGGGCTGCTCATTAATTCTCTTCTCTTCCATTGGGCAGAGAATATACACACTACCCTTGGGTGTCGTGAAAGGCGACTAACGGACTAAAGACTGCACATATATCCAATAGCATAGATCGGCGATTGGCTCACCACCTGTCTGGCTGTGACATGTGCAGTTGTTGCGTGGTCTCTAGACCAATATGAGTATTCTTTTGAAACTCACTAATATGGTACATAATATAAGGGACAAATATACATAAACATAGAAAAAACACTCAGACCCGAAATCAATTTAGAAAAACAGGTTTTCTCAAACTAACCCGACCGGGAATTGAACCCGGGACCTCAGAGCTGGCGCGACGCCAGACTCGGCGTGCTAACCAATCGACCACGGAGGTCGATAATAGTTGTGAGTATGTGTATGAATGTCTAATTTAGTTTTAAAGATTTCCACGTTTGAAATAATTAAAAAACTTTATAGGTACTCATTTAATCCTACTAATATTATAAATGCGAAAGTTTGTAAGTATGGATGGATATTTATTACTCTTCACGTAAAACTACTGAATGGATTTGGATGAAATTCGGCATACAGATAGTTTATAACCTGGATAAACACAAAGGATACTTTTTATCCCAATATTTCAACGGGAACGGGAACCACGCTGGTGAAACCGCGAGCAGCCGCTTGTTGTATAATAATTTACTGTCTGGAAGTCATTTTGAAGAGCTCTTTAATGAAAATGACTTCGAATAAGTACGGTCCCTTTATGGGCACCGCCGAGATGACTAGAAACATATTATCAAGCTCCCGTTTGTAGCCCAACAAGCTCATGAAGTTTACACAAGACGGTACTACAGAATTTATAGCGTGCAGTAAAGTATAGTTCGGAGTTTACAAATTGCGCAAACTACGCTATAACTATCGAACTGCACGTGGAAACATTTAGAACTTCCATCAGCTTATTACTGAATGTGCCATTAGTAAGCAATAAACAAATGCAAACCTACATACATAGAATCAACCAGGGGGTGTCACTCCGCAGTTTAGGTACGTTCGGCCGGCGCGCCTTCCGGGCAGGCCGCTTATACGTATGTATGGCAGTAAAGGTTGCCGATCGATTTCGGTTGCCCATACAAACTTCCAACTCATATTTTTTTAAAACCACTAAGCCTATTTTAATGAAACTTGGCATGCTAAAGTAAAATACAGGCATCTAAATAGTTTGTTAAAAACATTTTTAAAAATCGTTTATTTAAGTGAGTTATTGCGATTTTAAACTTTCTGTAGTGGACTTTAAATCGCAATAACACAGCTAAAAAAACGTTTTTTAAAATTGTTTTCAACAAACTATTTAGATCCCTGTGTATTACTTTAGCATGCAAAGTTTCATCAAAATTGGCTAAATGGTTTTTAAAAATTTCGACTTGTAAGTTTGTATGGGAAACCGAAATGCGTAAACCCTCTTAGGCCCCTTCGTACACAAGGCTACGCAAATTTTCGATACTCGACGATTTTAGTCTCCAAGCGACTACCGCCATACAAATTGGAGTCGCGAGCAAATGTCGGCGATGCGACTCGTGTACGAACCTCAATGGATTTGTATGGTGGTAGTCGCTTGGAGACTAAAATCGTCGAAGATTTGCGTAGCCTTGTGTACGAAGGTGCTAACTCGTAATCCCTGCGCGCGCGCGTAAACCCTACGCTCTGACGTCATGACGTCAAATCGATATCGAGTCAGCGTTTCTTAGCGGAATATGAACGCTCGGGTTACACGATAAGTTTTAATTTCTCGTGAAAGTCGTTAGAGAGTGAACCTTCTGTACGGTAGTACTATTAGTTATTCTGTGCTTTTATCCCCAGAGGGTTAGTCAGGGACTAGGCAATGAGGACCGCAGCAACAGTCCACTTTTCACCAAATTACAACTCCACGTTTATTCAGCTTGGTAGGTGTGAGCCCATCGCCACTCTATGCTGTTGGGGGCCGTCCATTAATCCGGGCCGGCCATCACCATAGAATATATAATAGTACAAGTACAGAAGATTCACTCCGTTAAGTCATTTAAATAAATAGAGACTCTTGCCAAGACACAACATAGTGCAATGCCTCTCTTTCTATCGCGTACTATCGCGTAGCTCTTATGTCTTCTAACGACTTCAGGGTGTCCGCGGGCGTCCGTCCGGTCAGCTACTTGTAGCTTCATACCTAAAGCGCGGAGTGCGCCAGGCCTGGTACACAAGGGGGGAGGGGGGGAGGTGTTAAAAATGCTGAAAACGTGATTAATGGACGACCCCTTGAATGTATAAGTATAATAAATCAATTCAGAAAAAAAGATTTTTCTAAATAGACCCGATTAGAAATTGAACCCGATTTTAGAGATGGTGACGCCAGAACCGGCGTGCTCACCACTCGACAACGAAGGTCGTCAAAAAGCTTATCTCGCCACCGAAGCATAGCCAAATGATATTTTTTCGTTGTCATAGTTGTTACTATAATGGATATAGTTATTGCTCGCAAATTTCGCTTTAGTGCCGGCTATAAATTTTCTTACACCGTATTGCATAAACTGTTTATGACCTGCTTATGGAATATCCACACCCACCATGTTTGAATAAAGTGTGTTACGCTTACATTATGTGTTATAAGAGATATTATCGCGACACATAAAGCTTTGTGTATATTGTATCTGAAATAACTGTGACAGTCAGAGTCGAAATATGAGTAAGTGTACTTAATGACGTGATGTGACTTATTTTGAATCTCATTGTGTGATGAACTTATTACCCTTAAAATGTTTGGGTATTAAAAACATAAAAGTTCTTTAAATTTTAAACCAATAAGCCAATAGAATAATATCGAATTAAATCTCAAATAGTTTTCAGCTTATAATAATCCACGACCTTTGAATTGTCAGACCAATGCTCTTTAGAGCAATCTAAAGGTTGTGGGTTCGAATCCCATTCGAGCTTCCTGAGACTGGTTGACTTTTTATCTAGGAAACATTTTATCCTATATCTATATACATAGCATTGTGAATGCAAAATTTCAACAATAAAGATAATAATAATCCATTCCAATAATCTATTAGATAAAATAGGAGCTCTTAATTTATTCAAAATTGCAACTATGCAGTTGCTTGCTATTTATATTTTAGAGGAGATAAAATTCTGACCCAGTGACAAAATCACAAGTTAAATATTGCATTACACAATTCAGCGTACTCTAAAAATATCAAAACAATCCGCCATTGTACAAATCCTGCCTCTCATCCAAACCGTGATATTAACACGTTCATCAGTCTCCAAGGCGAAGCTGGAGGATATGTTATTTCCAGAATATCTGGAGGCATTATATACGGCTGTTAGTGTGTCATATTACAGGACCCTCGTAACTGACTCGCTCGAGAAGTCAGGGGCACTCATTTATCAGACGGCAGGCCAGCCCTCGGGAGTTAATTCTGAGTGACAAGTGATGCCGCGACTTGTCCGGGATGATAAGGGCTTCTATATATCTGCTTTTCCTGTTTGTGTGTTACTGCGTTAGCGTTAAGATTATGCGATAAATGCGGTAAATGACAGCAGTTACTATCTTAGGACCATAGTTACTAATCTTTACGGAGAAGAAGAAGAAAAAACATTTATTTTAATAATACAGACAGACAAGCAGTCAACAGCGAAATAACAATGTAACAAAACACAAAAAAAGGACAACTTCAATAATTAAAGATGAAACACTAGCGAAAAAAACGTTACATCATAAGGTTTTTCTTCTGTAATATTTTTTTTTATAGTAAATCTTTTTTTTAAACGTGTATTTTTATTTTAAAAGCGATGTACACGCCTGTCATCATTTAAGCTGCTATATCTATCTATATTAGATATATCTGCAAAGTTTGTAAAATGCTACTGTAATCTGTTCTGTCGGTATAAGAAATCAATAAATAAGATTTCTATTAGGTAGTGATCTATGAACAAGAACATTATTAATAGTCCTGTTAACCCAATTAGAAAGTCAATACGCCTATATTGGATATGGGTTCATGTCAGTAGTCTGACAGAGCTATGAGTAAGAAACCACGATCTTTCGCATACGACGCGAGCTATCCGTTCAGCTATCGACGCCGACCTCCACCGACTACCGCCAACTTCTATACCTCCACAAAATGCAACTAGCAACCGACAACCTGTGCAGGGCATGTGGAGGGGAAACGGAGTCCATGCAGTACCTACTGTGTGACTGTAACTCTTTCGCCAGGAAAATAATTAATCTTCTATGGGATCGGCCTACCCGAAACCAGAAGATTTTCGGCTCTTTGCTCTCAAAGACATTGCCAAGCTTAAGGCCATTATCTTCACTGATGAGGCAAAGTGATAGGACGGGGTTGCACGAAAGATCACAATGTGTCTACGTGCTGCTGCGAGAAGGATACCTCTATAGACCCCACTAGATAGGATAAGATAAGATAGATAAGATAAGATACCTTGACATACATACATACGTACACTCACAACTATCCGCAAAAGGTAAGTCTTATGGCACTTTCAATTTAGCAGGACGTTGGGACACCGGGATAGATCATGTTATATTTGCTGCCCCTAGATTCACATATATAGCTGTTTACAAAAGTGTTGCCACAGAAGATAAAACTGCGATAGGGAGACCTCTGCAGGCCCCAGTAGATAGGATAAGATAAGATACCTTGACATACATACATACGTACACTCACAACTATCCGCAAAAGGTAAGTCTTATGGCACTTCCAATTTAGCAGGACGTTGGGACACCGGGATAGATCATGTTATATTTGCTGCCCCTAGATTCACATATATAGACAACACTATTGAGACACACACACGGCAGCGGTCCGTTTGTCGTACGTAGGCCAGAATACCCTGGTCGTTACTAATAAAAAGCCTGTTTCAAGTGTAACTTGAACCATGTTGGCCCTGCTCTAAACGCTTAAATTGAAAGTAGTCTGAGATTAGGCAATGAGAACCGCAAAAGCAACACATTGCCACACTTCACGGCACACCAAAGAACAACTGCACATGTGCTCAGCCTGATAGGTGAGCCACTTTATGCCGTTGAATATAGGTACTATCGCGGACTCCGTCGCTTTACCAGTCTAAAGGTCAATATCTCTTGCACACCGCGTCGGGTTACACGCATAATGACATATTTCGGCCACACGTAATGACATACGCGAAATGACATATACGCAAAACGACGTATACGCTAAATGACATATACGCGAAATGACATATACGCAAATTGACATATACGCAAAACGACATTTACCTACGCAAAATGATATATACGCAAGATTACATTATACCTACGCGCAATGATATAATGATTGATTTGAAGAACACATTAAGTCTGCCACAGAGTTAGTAGATCTGTGCAAGTACAATGCAGAACGATATGACTCTCTTTTGAACAATCAAGTAGATTTGTTGCCATCCGTAACACCCATAAAGAGTGTCATAAATGGTATCCCAGTGGTACCCTGTGCTACATTTGCTAATAATAATAATATATCGAGTGATAGAAAGTTAATAAAACGCAACCTACCTTTAGACAAAGATTCTTCTGTTGAAGGAATGTCTATAAAAACTCTTATCTTTTCTGACAAGATAGGTCAGGGTCTGGGTCCGCAGCTTAAATCTAAACTCAGCCACGAGCTTATAAACTTTTGCAATCCAGGCCAAACATTCACTAATTTAGTAAGTACATTAAGCAAGCAGGAGTTAAATCATTCAACAAATGCTCTAATACTGTGTGGTGATAGTCTCACAATAAAAAAGCGTGACCTTTTAAAAAGCATAGAGAGTTTAATTGATATACAATCTATAACTCATTGTAAAATAATAGTTTGTGCCTTTCCCTATGCCTGTAACTTATCGTGGAAACAAAACAAACAGATCTTTGATTTGAACTTACTTTTGTATAACTCCACTTATCGTCACAGTGACAGTATTGTATTTTTTGATACAAATAAATTTATATCTAGTTTTAAGTTGACTACTGATTCTATGTATTTAATATACAAAGACAGGCTACAGATAGCATCATTGCTAGCATATAATTTAAAAGACACAGTTATAAGTATTATAACAATGTCGACCCAAAATTATCGCACTGTTAGTATTTCTAATGTAAATTTAGTTGATAAGTCTTGCACAACCTCTAGTTTAAACTAAGAGGTAAGACAAAAGCCAGCCCTATCCAAATTAAAATAGTTCATCAAAACATGCAGGGCCTGGCCGGCAAAGAGTTAGAAATTGAACTTTTTTTATTACATGAAGATATAAACATTTTATGTATAACTGAGCACTGGCTTAAAGATTATCAGTTAATTTTTAATATTAAAAACTTTCAGCTTTCCAGTGCTTTTACTAGAACAAATGCAATTCGCGGCGGATCCTTAATATTTGTTAATTACAGTAAACATAAGATTACGGAACGAAAGGATGTAGTTTCCCTTTCTATTGAACGCGTTATTGAGCTGTCATGTGTCGAGTTAGAGAAATTTATAATTGTTTGTGTATATCGACCTCCTTCTGGTAATTTTAGTGTCTTCGAAGCCACTATGGAAGATGTAATTAAGAAGATTTGTAAATCTAAAAAGAAAATAGTAATTTGTGGGGATTTCAATGTAAATTTATTAGACAGTCATTCAACTAGTGTAAGATTAATCTCGTTGTTTAAATCATTTGATTTGGATTACCAATTTAGAGAACCGACTAGAATTACAGCAACCACTGCAACCTGCTTAGACAATTTTTTTTGTAACTTTGCTCCTGAGTCTAAGTTCATACTAACTAATTTATCTTCAGATCACTGTGGGCAAAAAATAGCTTTTACTGAATATGGACACCCTAACTCAGAAGAAATATCTTGTAGGCCAGTGACAGAGAAACGGGTTAAAATTTTCAAGCATAACATAACTGCTAAACTTGCATGTTTACCATTTATACAGGAAAATCCAGATGCTCTTTACAAGCATTTTTTTGATCTTATAAACGGTGAATTTAATAAAACTTTCTCTATTAAAAAGTTTAAAACTAATATTTCAATTAAATTAAAAAAAAGCTGGTTTGCATAAAAGTAGGGCTAAGTTGTATGACTTATATGAGCAGAAAAAATATAACAATAGTCCAAGTTTTCTAGAGTATATCAAAAAGTATTCGAAAACTTTTAGGAAGGCTTGTGCATGTGCCAAGTCATTATTCATTAGTGAAAAAATTAAAAAGTCTGATAACAAAATAAAGGCAACATGGAACTGCATAAACCGCGAAACTGGTAAAATAAAGCCACGTGATACTAAGTTTTCTTTAAAAATAGGCAATAGCTTTTTAAGTGAAGACAATAAAGTTGCTGATGCTTTTGAACAGTTTTTTACAAATATACCAATTGCCACAACTATGTTACTCAACTCTTCACCAAGTAATGCAGAAATTCTGCTAAAAAAGTATGTACCCATGTGTAATGAAGTGTTCAAATTTAAACACGTAAACTGTAAAGACGTACTTAAATCCTTTAAATCTTTAAAAATAAAAAACACTTGTGATTTGTGGGATATTTCAACAAAAATTATTAATAATATTATCGAGTCCATTGCGCCTTTTCTTGTAGTCATATTCAATAGCTGTGTTGACGAAGGAGTTTTCCCAGATCTCATGAAGCATAGCAAAGTTCTGCCACTTTTCAAATCGGGTTGTAAAGATGACCCGAGCAATTTCAGGCCTATTTCGATTTTACCTACTCTTAGTAAAGTTTTTGAAAAACTTATTTTAGATCAACTCAGCTCCCACTTCGCTATAAACCACCTTTTTCACAGTGAACAGTATGGTTTTACCAAGGGAAGGTCTACTACTGATGCTGGTGTAGCTCTGCTAAAACACATATTTGAGGCTTGGGAGGGATCGCAGAATGCTTTTGGAGTATTTTGTGATCTCTCCAAGGCTTTTGATTGCGTTGAATACAACACCCTTTTAATAAAGCTAAAACACTATGGAGTGTGTGGCGACTCTGGCCGCCACAGTCACTCTGATGCCTTGAAATTGATTCAATCATATCTTAGCGGCAGAATCCAAAAAGTTAGCGTGAACGGATCCATATCATCCGGATCTTCTGTGCTAATGGGGGTCCCACAAGGGTCAATACTAGGTCCATTTTTATTCTTAATTTATATTAATGATTTACCATTTTATGCGGAAAACTTTTGCAATATTGTTTTGTTTGCTGACGATACATCTTTGATATTTAAGACTGATCGAAATAAAAATAGTTTTGATGACATCAACAGTGCCCTAACAGATGTGTTGAATTGGTTTACTACTAATAATCTTCAATTAAACGCGAAGAAAACCAAATGTATAAATTTTACTCTACCTAACGTAAAGAATATTATAGGAAATAAAATTAAACTGAATGGTGAACTGTTGGACCTTGTTGATTCAACAGTTTTCTTAGGTATTACCTTAGATTCAAAAATACAGTGGTACCCTCATATTAGCACCCTTGCGGGGAGACTTAGTTCAGCTGCTTATGCTGTTAGGAAAATTAGGCATTTTACAGACGTGGAAACTGCTCGATTAGTCTATTTTAGTTACTTTCACAGTGTTATGTCCTATGGTATACTACTTTGGGGTAAAGCATCAGATATAGAAACCATTTTCATTTTACAGAAAAGAGCAATAAGGTCCATATATAACCTAGGATCACGTGACTCCCTTAAGGAGCTGTTTAAAGAAATAAATATTCTTACAGTTGCATCACAATTTATTTATAACTGTATTGTTTACGTGCGTCAAAACATTACTCATTTCAAAAAAAATTGCGATATACACAAACTAAATACTAGAAATAAGTATAAACTTGTAATTCCTAAATTTCGACTTCAGAAAGTTTATGGATCATTTATGGGACAAAGTGTCATAATTTACAATAAAATCCCGAACGATGTTATAATTTTGCCCTTTGACAAATTTAAGACACATGTTAAGGACAGACTTTTAGAAAAGGGCTATTACACTGTAAGCGATTACATCAATGACAAAAATGCATGGAATTAACATTCCTCTAGTTTCGCATACATTTTTCTAATGCGTTCATAGTGCCCGAGTAAAACTTGTAGATTCACTTTTGTTTTTATCTTTTATTTTATATAATTGTTTTATGACTATTGACTGTATAATTTGGTAACGACATATTGTTTTGTAAATGTCGTTACCTCTATATTATTATAAAGCTGTGGAGTTTGTTGTGCCCGTTCTTCTCCACAGCTAAAAGACTTCCTGAATGGGTGGGGTGGGTGGGTGGGTTCCTGTGCCTATCCATCCATCCATATAAAAAAAAAAATTGACGATTCAAAACGCTTAATTTAAGCTTACTGAATAAAGTTATTTTGATTTTGATTTTGATTTTGATTGAATCGCTTTATTTCGAGTACTATTTTCTTTTCCCATTTTTTATAATACCATGTCTCAATACCAAAGTGCGTAGCTACTTTTGATGCTGACTGTACATATAATATGTAAGCGTGGATTTTCTTTATAGTATGAAAATGTTTAATTTTTTGTTAATTATTTTAAATAAATAAATTATAAAAAAATTATCTAATTTAAATGCATCATACTCATTTTCAAACCCATTGAAATGTGTATTATGTGTTTTTATCATTATGCGTGTGTGTCATATTGCGTGTGTGTCATTATGCGTATAGGTAAACCCACCGCGTCGTCTATTTGGTACGGGCGCGCACCCGGACGGTCGGTGCGCTTCATACGACAATTTCTGCAAAATGGTAAAGCGACAGTAACCCCGGTAGTATGTGCAGTCTTCGTACCGTTAGTCGCCTTTTACGATACCCAAGGAAAGAGTAAGGTTGGTAGTGTTCTTTGAAGAATGAGCCATCACACATCTCCATTTGATACTCACACACAACATAACACATGGTTTAATCCCGCTAATACCAAATTCAAATTAATTTAAGTAACCGTTGGTCCCGGTTGTTGTCGTAAGATGACAGTCGTTAAAACCCACCAACCCGCATTGGGTCAGCGTGGTGGGTTATGGCCCAATATCTCCACGTGCTATTGTTCACGTGGGAGGCCTGTGCCCAGCAGTAGGACGTTTATGGGCTGATGATGATGATGATGATTAAGTAACCGTGTCGTGTAGCGGTGAAAGAATAATACCACCCCCCTCTCTTCTCTTTGGTTTCTACCTAACTACTACCTAGCTAAAGACTGCACATACGTTCAACATAATAGAGCTGCGATGGGCTCACCACCTGTCACGCTGAGCACATGTGCAGTCGCTATTTGGTGAAAAGTGGACTATGGCAGAGGACTGTTTTTGCTGTCCTCTTTGCCTAGTCTCTGACTAAACCTTCGGGGATAATAGTCGTGATTATACGTATGTATGTATTATATAAGTAAATTTAAATTTAATTAAATTTGTTTACGCTCACGTCAGTTATCTAGACCAAGATTAGTATTAATTTGAAACTCGTTAATATGGTAAGATAACGGATAAATATACGTAAATATAAAAAAAAACACCCAGACACGAAATCAATTTAGAAACACAGTTTTTATCTAAATTGACCCGGGAATTGAACCCGGGACCTCAGAGTTGGCGCATTGCCAGACCCGGCGTGCTAACCACTCGACCACAGATGTCGTTGAAGAGGAATATTGACTCTTATGTCAGTGACCATGATACTTTACAAAGTAACCCTGTCCCATCTCATCTTTTCCAACCAACCCTTACAGTGTTAAGTCATTTTTTTCAAGACATTTATTGAGAGCTTTTTCACTTGAAAAATGCTTGAAATTTTATCCAATCACCTTTATTCTTAAATAGTAGGTACGCACAATAATTGTATCATATCAACAAAATGTATTTTCTTCCGTATTATTTTCATTAAGAATTCACTTTATTTCCTTCCTTTTGTCTTCGGTATAAGCATAAATTAAATTCACACTTTTCCTTGTGATTAAGTCTGAATAATAAATAACATGTTTATCTACATGTAGCTTTTGTTAAATTCAAAATTAATTAAATGGTATACATAAGATGGCTGGCGGCAATTGGACAAGAAGAGCCGAAGATTGAGCTCAGTGGCATATATTGGGAGAGGCCTATTTATTATACATACTAGTACTCTATGTCAAGAAAGTACCGGGAAAAGATCAATAATACACAAAATGTTAGTTATTTATCCAAATTTATTTTATCGCCTTCAAAGTATGCTCCTTCAGAAACGATACACTTACGCCAACGAATTATCTAAACATCAAATCATTTTTTAAAGGCTTTTTGCGGAATTAAGTTCAGTTCTCGCCGCGAATTCTCCTTTATGTCTTCTACCGAATGAAAACGAGTGCCACGAAGTGGGAATTTGAGTTTAGGAAAAAGAAAGAAATCGGCTGAAGCCATATCTGGTGAATAAGGTGGTTGATCGATGGTATTTGTTGAGTTTTTGGTCATAAATTCGTTCGCAATGATAGCCATGTGCGAAGGCGCATTATCGTGGTGCAAAACCCAATAATTTTCTTTTCACAAATTTGACCTTTTTCATCGAATTTGCTCTCTTAAACGCCGCTAAACGTTCAAATAATATTCTTTATATACCGTTTGACCTTCCGGCAAAAATTTCGCGTGCACAACACCGCGATAGTCAAAGAAAACAGTCAACATAACTTTGACTTTTGATCGACTTTGGCGTGGTTTTTTCGGTTTCGGTTCTATCGGAAGGCACCACTCCAAAGCTTGTTGACTAGTTTGAATGACAAACTCGTAAACCCACGTCTCGTAACCAGTAACAATGCGTTGCATGAATGTTGTATCGGAATTGACTCGTTCTAGTATGTCTTCAGCGACTCTTATGCGATTGAGTTTTTGAAGAAAATTCAGGTCTTTTGGGACTAGGCGAGCGGCATCATGTTTCATACCCAAGTGATTATTTAAAATGGTACGGATCGACTCGTAAGACTCAGAAAGTTCAGCGGCTATTTCTTTCAAACTTGATTGAGGATTTTCAGTCACCATTTCCTTCACTTTTGCGATGTTAACTTCAGTTGAAGACGTTGATGGCCTACCAGAGTGAAGCAAATCTTCCATCACATCTCGACCGCTTTTGAACGCTTTGTA
Source organism: Scoparia ambigualis (assembly GCA_963921215.1). NCBI lineage: Eukaryota > Metazoa > Arthropoda > Insecta > Lepidoptera > Crambidae > Scoparia > Scoparia ambigualis. The sequence goes on along the minus strand of OY992511.1, from coordinate 6,405,938 downwards.
CAGTAGTACAAAGCGTTCAAAAGCATATTTATGAGCGCATAAGCACGTGTTTTTGATAAAGTCGATTCAACGTAAGCCTTCTGTAACATTTTCAGTGACTCCGAACACGAAATTCCATTGGCGACGCAAAATTTAAGACAAACTCTTTGTTCGATGTTTTTATCCAATATGAAATTCGCGATACACACTAGATATAAACTAACTAAAACAGCACTGTATTTAATCTAAATTACAATAACAGATGCTACTCAAACTCCGCGCCAAAATGGATAACAGATGTGCCAGTCTAACAATAACAAAAAAAAAACAAAAAAAATGAATTTGGAATCATAAACAAATCATCCGTTCGCGAAACTTTTTTGACAGAATGTAAGTACATACATACATATAACCACGACTACTATCCCCGAAGGGTGGTGAAAAAAATGGACTATGGTAGAGGACTGCTTTTGTTGTCCTCAATGCCTAGTCTCTGACTAACCCTTCGGGGATAAAAGTCGTGATTTTATGTATGTATGTTTATTTATTTATTTATTTAATTACAACTATGCCCAACAGTCGATTGACACGGGCTTTTGATGATGAAAAGATGATGGTGATGATGCAGTTAAAACTCAACACTTGTAACGTCAACATCGTTACTCACGACCTACTTACAAGCAACTAATTATTTTCGGGAAACACTTTCAACTCATTGACAATTTTCATTTTTCATTGCGAGCGGCGCCGCCTTTGATACCAGCTGCTTTCCCAGAAAGGGTTCGGGCACGGCTCGGACCGTGTTCTGACGCGTGACGTCATTAATCATGGTGACAAAAGTTGGCGGGCCCAGCGAAGATTGACAGAAAGCAGAAATTGTTATACGGGTCGTGTGTGGCGCTGTGTGCGCGGAATACGTGCCTCATGATTAACCTTTAATAACTTAGGCTTAAACTTACGCTTTATATATGGCGACTGCTAGATACCGCAAGAAACTTCAAGGGCTGGTCAGGTCAAGTGTTTTAGACATGACAAAAATGACAAATAAGAAATTCGTGCTTTTTTTTATTTTTCATAAAATATTCATTTTATGAATTTTAATTTGATAGTCTTTGAGTAACTAATTCATTTTAAAGCAACAACATAAGAAAAATAAAATGAAAGAATTAACTATAAAATAACGATTATTTACAACGCGCGGGCAGCGGCCGGCCGTTGACCCACCCGTCCGCGTCAGCTGGGCGATAAGTACCTACTTTAGTCTGCAATCTTTTTTGTAATTTTTGTCATGTTTAAAACACTTGACCTGACCAGCCCTTGAAGTTTCTTGCAGTTTCTAGCAGTCACCTTATATTTATAGCTGTTTCAATAAAACTTCATCATAAGCCTATTAAACGTTCCACTGCTGGGCACGGGGAGCTTACCATCAACTCTTACTGGTGACAGAAGGGCCCCTATATAGAAATTAGAAAAGAGTACCTATCTTAATAATGCAGCAGCTTGTACGATCGAGGTTATCATTATGCAAATTAAACCTGTTCTTACCCGTGGTACTACCGGTGGTCTTACTGGTAGCCACGGGTATTTTTTGCACGCAGTACAGTCAACATCAACAGTAGCTTAGCACATGAAACTTTCAAAGATTGTTACGGTTGAAATGACCAGAATTGTCTGACATAGCTGTTGAGTCAAAAGTACATGACAATTACTTTTGCATTTTATTGCCTTAACCCACTTACATGTGACTATTACTTTTGCCACCTTGTTTTTGTTCAGTTACTTTTGATGCTGACTGTACTACTATCCTGTCTGGTAGTAACCACGGGAGATTTAACATTACCCCTGGTACTATATATCAATTTATTATTCCCGACAAACGTACTTCGAGGATGCTTTAAAAATCGAGTGTTGTAGAAATCTTTTTCAAATATGTAGAGAGGTACTGGTTAGTTAGCAAAGTTTTTAATTTGTGTTTTTTTTGCGTTTATTTTTGTATTTTGTTTTTTTTTTTTGTTTTTATTTTTTTTGCATACATCGAAATACGTTTGTAGGGAATATTACATTGATATGTAGTACCAGGGGTAATGTAAAATCTCCCATGGTACTACTACCAGACGGGATAGTATAGTAATACAGGCAAAAAAAAATTACCCGTGGTACTACCAGTAAGACCATCGGTAGTACCACGGGTAAGAACAGAGTTCAAAATCAACAAAAAACAAAAATCAAAAAAAAAAAAAAAAACCTCGAGCATCTAATTAGCTCGTGACAACGGCCATAGCAATTAGGCTGGAACTCGGGCACTTAAAAACGGTTTTAACGATTGCAATCTTACGACAACAACAGGGCATTTACAGGTTTACGTGCCACGCAGCAGCAAGAGGGAGCTTGAAAATTTTCCCTTGGTCACCCATCCATCACTACTTCTGACCATTGTTGTCGCTATACAGGGGTAGGTTCTGTCCAGAATCTGATGTAGTGGCAACCACCCTAATAACTATTTCTGCCACCGAGCAGCATTCTTTGAAGAAAACTAGATCTAGTGAAATTACATGGCCTAGAGTCATAAGAACTGTCGAATAGGGTAGGCAGCGCGTATCCATGGCCTGCGGTGACCGTTTTTTATATACATACATTAATTAAGCTTGCTTTACACATATCAGTGAAGCCACAGTTCCGACACAGTACCTACCGGCGCAGTACCGGCACAGTGATAAATATTCTTTCATACATTCTGTATGAAATGTATCAGTGTCATTGACGACACAGTGCTCTCAGTGATATGTGGGGATTCGTTCATAGAGAATGTATGTAAGAATATTTTTCACTGTGCCGGTACTGCGCCAGTACTGCGTCGGAACTGTGGCTTCACTGATATGTGTGAATCAACCTTTACGCCTGTTGTCCGGAGAGGTAGAAAAATAATAAATAAATAAATTTATTTATGCTTACACTAACTATCTAGACCAAGATAAGCTTTTTTAAAACTCCTTAATATGGTTAAACTACACTGGCCTGCAAAAATAAGTATCACACTTTTAAAATTGCAATAACTTTTTTAAGTAAGTACACAAGATATACCTACTTTCGAAACAGAAAGGACTCGAAAAAGAGATTAATTTTGTACATTAAAACGTCACAGTCGGTTAAAATTGCTATAAAACGTTTTTTATTTTAAATCTCTAACTTCTATACTTAGTTTAGAAAAAAAATGTAATTTTAAAGTGTGATAAGTACTTATTTTTGCAGGCTAGTAGATACCGGATAAATATGCATAAACATAGAAAAACACCCAGACCCGAAATTAATTTAGAAAAACAGTTTTCTCTAAATTGACCCGACCGGGAATTGAACCCGGGACCTCAGAGATGGCGCGACGCCAGACCCGGCGCGTTATCCACTCGACCACAGAGGTCGTCAAAAGACAACTGCTTCTCATTTGCTGCGATCCTTTTTTTAGGGATCCATAGCCAAATGGCAAAAACGGAACCCTTATGGATTCGTCATGTCTGTCTGTCTGTCCGTCCGTATGTCACAGCCACTTTTTTCCGAAACTATAACAACTATACTTTTGAAACTTGGTAAGTAGATGTATTCTGTGAACCGCAATAAGATTTTCCCACAAAAATAGAAAAAAAAACAATAAATTTTGAGGGTTCCCTATACTAAGAACTAAAACTCACATTTTTTTTTTATCAAACCCATATGTGATGAGTATCTATTATCTATAGATCTAGTATCTATAGATAGGTCTTCAAAAACGATATTGAGGTTTCTAATATCATTTTTTTCTAAACTGAAAAGTTTGCGCGAGACACACTTTCAAAGTGGTAAAATGTGTCCCCCCCCTGTAACTTCTAAAACAAGTAAATATAATGATGTACATTACCATGCAAACTTCCATCGAAAATTGGTTTGAACGAGATCTAGTACGTAGTTTTTTTTTAATACGTCATAAATTAATTAATTAAAAAAATACACTATTATTCAAACATCGATCAAAGTAACAACAAACTACAAGAACTTATAAATGATGTTACTTGCTGCTACGGAACCCTTCATGGGCGAGTCCGACTCGCACTTGGCCGGTTTTTCAAACTTGGTAGGTAAATGTCCTCTTGCGCCAACATAGAGGCGACCTCGGCTCATGTGGGACTCTCCTCTCTCTTTCTCGCCCAGAGAAAATCTTGACAGGTAAAGGGGGGCCTACCCACTAAAAAGGCCTTGTACCACCTCTTCTATACCATGAGGATGGTAATCCACCCCCGCAACTGCTCTTCCTCCCGTCATCCGTGTTATAGTCATGTACAAACATACATTACATTAAATCACGATTATTATCCCCGAAGGGTTAGTCAGAGACTAGGCAATGAGGACTAGCAATAAAAGCAGGCCTCTACCATAGTCCACTTTTAACCAAATGTGGTGAGCCCATCGCCTCTATATGCTGTTCGATGTATGTGCAGTCTTTAGTCCGTTAGTCGCCTTTTACGACACCCAAGGGCCTTTCCCTTGGGTGGTAGTATTCTTTTACCGCTACGCGACTCGGTTAACATGTAGAAATAGAAATAGAAATAGAAATAGAAATAGAAATGATTTATTTAAATGTTACATGTCATGTAACATTTATAATTTTGTTTTTTAAAGTCTACCCATCCATCATTATTTCAGAGTAGACATGCAATCACACCGAGAGCTTTTCACTTTTCAATCAATATGAATTTGGAAGAGCCAATAAAAAAAAGAGCATCACAACATTTTTATGGCGTCGCTAACGACAATCTCGGTTTACGCGAACGCTGTGAAATTTATTAGGGCCCGTTGTAATAAGCGAGCGAAGAATCCAATCAAAAAAGAAACAGCATCTGTCAGGGCTATTAAAACGGGAAGGTTTAATATCAAAGCACATTACGGGGTTATCGCAGTACCACGCGATACACACGGCTACGGTATCACGTCAACTAGTCGTTAAATAGATAAACAAGAGGGAGAAGTTGTATTTCATTATATAGGGTCCTTCAAACGAGGCGTGAAGAGGCACTTTGTCGGCCGCCAGAGTGAGGGTGGATGCTACGTCTTTTACTTACGCTGCACCAGTTGTCCTCGCGCCTGGACTTCATTTCCACTTAACATCAGGTGGAGTGGGGTCATTTGCCGGGCTTAGTATAAAAAAATGCCGAAATAACCTTTACATCAATGTGACTAGTTTCTAAAATATATCGTGCGTTCGGTTAATGACCGTAGCAGATCAAGCTGGCTATATCTTTAAATGCCGGAACAAAACCATGCTGACATATTTAAATAAGATAGTGGTACCTAACCAGGAGGATTTAACCACCAAGCAAACTGAGTATACAAACATGTACTCCCCGCTGTCTGAAAGCGGTGGCTTAGCCACTAGACCACAGAGGCGGTTATATCAGCTCGCCTTTCCATCAGGCTGGCCGTGTGCTCGTTCGCCGGCTCACACCACGACTTAAAAAAAGAAATTAAAAAACTTACGTGTGTCACGTGAGATACAAAATTAGAGCACACCATTTTCCCCCACAAGTGTGTCTCAAAACTCACGCACAACACATCAAATGCTACGTGAAAACTGACCAATTAAACACCACCTTCAACCGTCAAAAACCGATCAAAATTGAACCTTACTGCTACGCGTTAAGAAAAACTGTTTGACTATGTAAATTTTCGCTGACTAATAAACGCGCTTGGATGGAATTATTACTCGACAAAAAAAATATTGCGTGCTTCGAGAATTATTACGTCGCCAGCTTTTTATGGTACCTACTTTTTTTATTTCACTATTATTAACGTTATAACCATTACAGTTTGTTTAGCGATATGAATGAGCGGAAAATGCACATGCAAATACAATGTCACTCTACATTTAAATGAAGGATAAAACTTTTTGAAAAAGTTTATTGGGTTACATACATCATATAGATACATTGTATTTTTATTCCGAAACGAAAGTGTTAATGGCAGTTCATCTGGTCTAATGGTAAGCAGCAATACGTTCTGAACCCTACTTCAACTACTAAGGAACTTACTAACTTACGCACTGAATAATAAGTGTAAAATTGACAAAGACATGTGTATTAAAAAATACTGAACTTTTTTCATTATTCTTTTAAAGTTGTAGAAGTTGTCGCAGAAATTATAAAGAAATCGCTAAACGATTCAGTATTCTGAAGATATTATGTACGAGTAACACCTATCTATGCTCAATTTAAAATATTATGACGTCGTTAACATAGGCAGTGAGAAGCAACACATACTTACCTAATATTAATATAAACAAATACACACGCTTATTGTGTCTGACGTGTATTGGGCACAGAAGCCCTTCCATCTTCAGGTATTAAGAGATAAGGGTGTGTTGCGTTCGATGTGATAATCCGAGAGTTGTTATTCGGGTGACCGAAACAGGAACGATATAAAGACGACTTGGAAACGTTTCGAATCTAGATTGTCATCAAGATCTAGATTAAATCTAGGCTATTAATAATGAAGTTACAATGAAATACACTTAGATGTTTCATTTTAATTAAGTAAAAAAACAAGAATTGGGCCATTGTGGTGGGTTAGCGTTAACCGTGTCTCGTAGCTTAGTAGCATCGCTTCCCTTGGGTGTCGTAAAAGGCGACTAACAGACTAAAGACTGCACAACTTCCAACAGCATAGAGCGGTGATGGGCTCACCACCTGTCACGCTGAGCACTACGTATGGTATTCTGTATTCTGTCATATTTTGGACACACAGTACGCAGAGGCGACGAAAGTCTGGAAAAACTGATTGTGGTTGGGAGCACCGAAGGCAAAAGATCGCGTGGTCGCTCACCAACAAGATGGACCGATCAAGTAAAGGACTCGTCCTCCTCCAAATTTTGCACGGTCGTAAGAGACGCGCTGGACAGGAGCCGGTGGAGGCAGATCATCCGCTCCAGATGCAACCCTGATGCTGACCACGATCCTCAGACATGAGGGACCGACAAAGATGAATGGACTACAGTAGAGGACTGCTTTTGCTGTCCTCGTTGCCTTACTCTAACTAACCTTCGGGGATAATAGTCGTGATTCTATGTATGTACCTATGTAGAACAAGAATTGGGCCAGCGTGGTGGGTTATGGCGCAATCTTCCCGTGCCGTTATGTCCATGTGGGAAGGTATGCTCAGCAGTGGGACGTTTATAGGATGATGATGATGATGAAGCAAAAGAAGTGTGTTAGGATTGTAGAAATGGTTAAAGCAAAGACATTAAACTATTACTATTTTAATCTCTTTGGGTTAGGGTAATGGTAATGGTAGTAAAGACCTACCTACCCTTCCAGGAAATAAGAGTGTTATTAATACCTACATTTAATTATGTAGTGTCATCACAAATTATTAATAACGTGGGACTTGGCGACTTGGCGAGCACATTTTAGAAACTGGGTTCGATTTAGGGTTTATGCAAAAAGTAACTACTTTAATTTTTACGATGCCTATGTAGCATAAGTTTTTGTTCGTCAACTCGCATTAGAAATACCTATCCTACTATATAATATTATAAATACGAATGTATGTAAGTATGTATGGATATTTGTTACTCTTTCACGTAAAGGCTACTGAATGGATTTGGATGAAATTTGGCATACAGATAGTTTATAACTTGGATTAACACATAGGATACTTTTTATCCCAATATTCCCACGGGAACGTATGGATGGATGTTTGTTAACGTATGGATGGATCTTTGTTACTCTTTCACGTAAAAACTACTGAATGGATTTGGATGAAATTCGGCATACAGATAGTTTATAACCTGAATTAACACATAGCATACTTTTTATCCCGATATTCCCACGGGAACGTATGGATGGATGTTTGTTAACGTATGGATGGATGTTTGTTACTCTTTCACGTAAAAACTACTGAATGGATTTGGATGAAATTCGGCAAACAGATAGTTTATTATGGATTAACACATAGAATACTTTTTATTCCGATATTCCTAAGGAAACGGGAACCACGCGGGTGAAACCGCGAGCGGCCGCTTGTCAATAATAAAATTGTAGCATGTCATTTGTTGATTTCAGTGATGGAGGCCTTTGGACAATAAGCTATACTTTTTTTCTTTTTTTTTGTGGCGCCAGCGAGCCGAGTTAGGTAGTGGTGAAAGAATACTACCACCCTCTCTCTTCCCTTAGATCTCGTAAAAGGCGACTAACAGACTAAAGACTGCACATACATCTAAGAGCACAAAGCCGCGATGGGCTCACCGCCTGTCACGCTGAGCACATGTGCAGTCTCTTTTGGTGAAAAGTGGACTATGGTAGAGGACTGCCTTTGCTGTCCTCATTGCCTAGTCTCAGATTAATTGATTATTATTTATGTATGTAAAATAATATTTTTACGTGCCAATAAGATTGTTTCTATTTTTAGTTTAAACAGCTTTCATTGTGTACGCCGGTTCAATATTTTTACTGTTGAGTTAGCTCCTTGGTTTTTAGCTTCAATGTTTTAAAATAAAAAAACATCCTTGCATTTTGAATAACAGGACAGTTATGGTCTGCTAAACACATTCGTTTGATTTCTAAACTAACTTTGCCGGTCACTACTCGCTTTTACTTGACGAGTACAACAAATTCGATTTATCTCGAAGGAAGTTGCAAAATAATACTCCGATTTCCAAGCAAGTTTGAAAAATGTAATGTTATTGACAATGAAAGATTCACGGAAAATGTTATAACATTCGGCATGTAGGTGCAATAAGTTTCCAAATGCTAAAGTAAGATTCCCAATGATAAAACGACAGAGAACAATAAATAACAACATTGTGTTTGGGGCTAATAAATTTTAATGTTTCAACTTCGTTGTCGTGCACAGTCATTTTCAATTTTCTGAAGAATGCTAGGTGCTCCTTGTGGAGACGTAAACTTTGCTTGTGTAAAAGTGTCGAAACCATGACCTTTTCAATTTTGTGTAAATGCTTATCAAGAAATAACCTAAATGTTATTAGTTATGAGGAGTCAGACACAAATAACAATATTTTTTTAGAACTTGTAGTGTAGTGTAGCATTTGAATAGATTTAAAAATGTGCTTTAGAGTATGTTGTAGCCTTAAGCTGTCTAGCTGTTTAGCTTAGTAAAGTATAGTATAAAATAGTAAATATTGTAGGATGTTAGAATAGAATACAATATGATTTCTTTATTGCTTAAACTGTGTAACAACTTCGTAAAATAACTAAATAGTATCAACAGGGCAGGGCACATTGCACGTAGAACCGATGGCCGTTTGGGGCAGATCGGTTCTCGAGTGCGACCGTGCACCGGAACACGCAGTGTAGGCAGGCCTCCAACAATGTGGTCCGACGATCTGGGGAACGTCGCGGGTAGCCGCTGGATGCGAGCCACACAAGACCGGTCGTGGTGGAGATAGGCCTTTGTCCAGCAGTGGACGTCTTCTGGCTGATGATGATGATGATGATGATCAACAGTTTGCCCATGATCGGGCATGCAATGTACACAAATAGGTACCATTTATTATTAGCATTAACATTAACAAAACTCACGTTCACGATTATGACATACCTACTAACAATTAACTGATTTCATTTCTAAATACACAATTATTTGTTATTAAACAGCGTAAATGAATACTAAAATAACAGCAATATCTTAACTCAGTAACTAGGATTTAGGTATAAAAAAAATGCTTTCTCAAAACTAATCATCAAAATCAGCCTGTAAACGTTTCATTCTGCTAAGATCAGGCCTCTCCGTATCTAACAAATATGGAGATAGAGAGACCGGGCCATAACCCATAACACATAATGCTTCCGAAGCATGAGGGACTTGAAATATTTTAACAAACCAAACCAATCCGGTCCTTCGAAGTAAGACAGATCTTGAATATTTATATTTGGTTACCCATCCAGCGAACTAACATTCTAAAAGTTGCGGAACAAAAAAACCCCGATTGCGCAAGACTACGGTATCGACTCATCTTCCTATATACAAATTAGAGCAGTTTCATTATTTTGTTCGTAACGATAGCAGGCTAAGGTTGTTTTATAGAACATAGCGTTGTTTGATGTGCCCCAATAAAAGTCGTAATAGCCCCTCGATATTAGATGCTGATCCTTGGAGCGTTAGCGGGCGCAGTGTAGCGTTAATGGGGATTTTATATCTATTGTACGAGCTTGATGGAGAACTAGCGGCTGGCGGGAAATATTAATGGCGGGAGATACTTACGTAATTATTTAGGAACGTTTCGAAGTATGAAATTTCTTTGTAGTATTCTGACCAGAATTTACACCCTAATTAATCTAATTTAAATGCATGATACTCATTTTCAAACCCATTGAGATGTTTATAATTATGTGTGTTTGTCATTATGCGTGTGTGTCATATTCTGTGTGTGTAATTATGCGTGTGAGTTATTGTGCGTGTGTGTCATTATGCGTATAGGTAAAATTGTGTACACTTGTCATTATGCGTGTTACCATCTAAAACGTGTTTCTACCTAGATCCAGTGATAATTTAAATTGAAATTAAAAAAATTGAAATTGATTGATTCGTAATCATGTCGCGTATCGGTGAAAGAATACTAACACCCCCTCTCTTCCCTTGGGTGTCGTAAAAGGCGACTAACGGACTAAAGACTGCACATACATCCAGCAGCATAGAGCGGCTATAATCTTTAATCACGACTATTATCTCCGAAGGGTTAATCAGAAACTAGGCAATGAGGACAGCAAAAGCAGTCCTCTACCATAGTCTACTTTTCACCAAACAGCGGTTGCACATGTGCTCAACTTGACAGGTGGTAAAGTGGTGGTGGTCGCCGGTTTATGCTGTCAAATTACTGAGTGGTAGAGCCACGCTGCGTTGCAGCACGCATTGGGCCGGCTCGCCCGGCGCAATACCACCCTCTCACGAATATTCGGCGTGAAATAACGGCACTTGGTGCTGTTGTGTTTCGTCCGACCAGTGAGGGTTCCGGAGGCCCTTCCCCCCCCCCCCCCTCTTCCCAATTCCTATTCCTTCCTTAAACCTATTCCTCCCTTAAAGGCCGGCAACGCATCTGCGATTCCTCTGGTTTTGCGGGTGTCCATGGGGGGCGGTGATTACTTTCCATCAGGTGACCCGCCTGCTCGTTTGCCTCCCTCTTTTATAAAAAAAAAAAAATGTATGTGCGGCCTTTAGTCCGTCAGTCGCCTTTTACGACACGAAATGAAAGAGCGGCGGTTGTAGTATTATTTCACTGCTATGCGACACTGTTAATGCATTGTATTTAAACATTAATTTATTTAAAAATATATAGCTATAAATTTGCCAAAATTTGAAAAAAAGCAATGAGCATCGATGTTTAAAAGACAGCGCTCACGAAAGGTCTATCCTAGTTATGTAAAGTAAAAAAGCTTATTTAAAATAAGTAGAATAACATGTGACAGTGAATATTAATCACAGCACACGAAATTGGATTCGACGCTTGATCCGACAGCAATCAACTTAATTGGTTATCCAATGAGAGAAATTTTACGGCCAACCGAAATTGATTACGGGAACAGGTGTGATATTAAAACTGTTGTTGGTTTTCTGGTGGTTCGCTTCTTCAGTTTACAAAAATGCTGACGTCACATTTAAAGTCAATTTTATTTGCACAAACTTAATAACGTCCAAACTATTAACATTTTAAAATAGTTTTGTAAAATCTAAACTGTTGAATCTGCGAACAGCTCGGAATTTGGGAAGGCCAACTGAGAAGAACTAACAAAAAACTCAGGAGGATTCTGTTTTTTGCTCCATCTTAGTAATTAAAATTAATTGAGCACTGATCAGTGCTCAATCAATGGAGTTTCTATTGTGTCTATTGACCAACAAAAAGATAATTCCAATATGGTATCAGAAAAAATACAACACCATAATATCTCAGACCAAAGTTACGCCAGTAAAAGTTACGGTACGCGATTTCATATCAGCGTAATTTGTTTTCCGAATATTGGTTGAAGGAATATTAAAATTTACTGCCAACCACAAAACTAAATTTGCAAATTGTTATAGGGCTTTCCATAACTTTGCTATCGTCTTACCTGTCCGTACAAAGGTCAAACAGAAATCATTTATGGTTAGCAAGTAACATTGTTTAATAATGTGTTATACAAACTTTGTACTTTAATGCTGTGTAGGGCCGGCTTGTTAATAGAATACAATTATTTTCTCTTGGGTGTCTAAAAGGCGACTAACGGGATGAAGAGTGCATATACATTCAACAGCGCGTTAAACACATTATAACATTATTCACGTTAGATTTTAAAAAACACAATTATTTGTACTGCATTTGCTACAAAAACATATTTTGATTTAATCACATGTTGTCTTTTAATGCAAAATCAGCTTCCACTAAACAATCGGTGAAGGCTAATTACCTACCACAAAAGTAATAATTGGTAAATGTAGTAGAGTCTGAAAAAAAAGCGTTAAGGCCAGTTACTACAGTTATATTTTGTAGTAAAAGCCATGCTATCTCTGCAACTATCAAAACTACATCATTTTAAGTTTTATATTAGTAAAGAACTCAAAAGTCTAAGAAAAATGGGCTTAAGTGGTGCTTATTAAAAATTAATGTTTACCGATTTTGCTTTTTGCTCGTCCTGTAAAATTGATAATTTGGCTTTTACTACATTTAATTTTGTTGTTTATAGGGTCGACATGTGCAGTTGTAATTTAGTGAAACGTGGACTATGGCAGGGGACTGCTTCTGCGGTCCTCATTGCTTAATCTTTGACTAAACTTAAATTATTTAACTGTGCAGAATAATTTCGTATACAAATATGTACATTCCGCCTTAGAATTAGCTTAAGAGGCCTATTACATCTCTGCTGTGATTTTTGCGTAAAATGGCCAATTTTGGCGTTATGGATCTCAGAAACAAAAATACATTAACAATTATGACTAATTGAATAGTGTAGAATAGCTATTGGAATAGTGAGTAGCCGCCTCGCTTTTTGTAAATTTTGTTTAACTTTTTAATTAAACCCAAAATTGCAGAGAAAAATTTTCATAAAGTGCGCGAAGGCACTTTTTTGAGCTCATCGATTGAACTACTGTTCTAAACAAGTGAAGTAGAAAAATTATAATTTTATCTCATATATAGTCGAATAGTGCGTAGCGGCCTCGGAATTTTTATATTTCATTGATTTTATATAGGAAAAAATTCTTATTCTATACCAAAAAACTTCGTAAATCGCTATGAGTTAACTGTGAATATTTCCTATCTACGATAATATTATTGAGCAAAATATAAACCAGAGTAATTGTTACTTCATGAGAAATAAAGATTTTTTAATGAATTTATTATCCTATTTCGATAAAAACGATAAATACCTACAACTGCAAAATTACTACAAAATGCGACGCGCTGGCCGTCCGAATTCAACTTATTCTCACAGAATGGAGATTTTTAATATTATGCACTTTATTGTCCTATTTCGATAAAAACGATAAATGCAACTGCAAAATTATTACAAAATGCGAAAATGGCCATTTTACGCAAAAATCACATTCGAGATGTAATAGGCCTCTTAACATTTTACTACCATGAGCCAACTACTACGTTCACACATAGGTAATGGTGGCAGAAACGCGATCGCTCGCTGTAACATGGTATTAAAGTGTTAAGCTTCTAAGGCTGAGCTTACCCAAAGCTTGCGATTCTAACAAGGAGTATCTAAGCTGCATTGATAATCTTGCAGTATCAATGTGCTCCGGAGTTCTGTCTTTAGAACGGCTTATTCGTCCGACGGACTAAATTGGCCCTTATACCGAAGGGCTCTTGACAACCGCTCCACAGACATCAGACATCAAAACCGAGGCATTACGTTATGTATCTGATGATATTGTCTGGGTACGATAAGATGCCTACGATTTATTCATTAAGTTGTACAATGTTCGTTATGATGATAAGACTTTATTCAAACTAGCTGCCTGCAAATTTGTTCTATACTGTCCCTACAGGAAACTGTTACACGAAAAAAAAGAATCCTATGTCCCGGGTAATGGTCGGTGTATGTGCAATATTTTATTTGAATCCGTTAAATAAGTATATAATGTTGAATAAGTAAGTACTACTTAATATTCATTGGTTGTCGAATGTAAACCAACAGTATTTTGCAAGACCAGACATTTAGGCTGGTTTCACAGTCACGCGTTTGACCAGCGCCGGCCACACGCGCGCGCTACACTACATAGAGTTGCGCGTTTGAACTGCGTGATGACTATGAAACGCAACTACAATCTAGTGTAATTGTAAGCGCCGCGTGTGGCCGGCGCTGGTCAAACGCGTGACTGTGAAACCAGCCTTAGAGACAGCCTTCGAACAATTGACGTGACAATCTAACAACAGATTGTGATGTAACCATTAATGATTTTCAATTAACTACGTTTACCGTGACAATAAATATGTATGTATAAACCAAATAATCGCGCGTCGAAGGTAAAACTGTATGTGTACCCGATCGTCAGCAAAAAGCCACGCGAAGTTTCCAACTTATTCACACGTCCCAGTAGGTACCCAACTGTATTATTCCCAAGACTAGCGCCGAAAAGTTGCTCGGCCGCTTCGCCCCGACACATCCCGCGGCCAAAAAAAAGCCGTGTACAGATGTACAAAAGTTTGTGACACCTCAACGCCAGGCGAAGATGGATGGCCATAATTTTTTCCCTTGTAAATAATATATTACGAGCGAGATAAAGGAAACGAAAGCCCACCTTGTTTTAAGCTTGCCGCCATAAATCCGGGCCGTCGCGAATCGAGTTAGCACACAACAACAAATGTTCGTGTCTGAAATTTTCTGAATCAACTTTTTCAGTGTCCAGCAAGGCCCCTTTGCGGGATTAATTTTTGTATTTCCGTCTGTCAGGTGTATGTCGTTGATCGATTGTAGTTTAGCTATAAGGCATGATATTTCTATTTTGAGGTGCTCGATAGCGCGGCCGCTAAGGCGTGAGGTTTGCAATCTCGCCAGTTAAGCTATTTTCGTAATGCCGGGTGTCTGGATGGGTAAATTAAAAACTTCCAAAGCTACACGTAAAGCCGTTGGTCCCAGTTGTTGTAGTAAGATGTCAGTCGTAAAAACTACCTAAAACCCAACGGCATCAGTGGCCCTGTGGTCAATTGCTTGACCCCTCTATCCAGATGTACCGGGTTTAAGTTTCGAATCCGACAGTGTGTTTCATATATATTTTTTTTTTTTATAAAAGAGGGAGGCAAACGAGCTGGCGGGTCACCTGATGGAGAGTAATCACCGCCGCCCATGGACACTTGCAAAACCAGGGGAATCGCAGACGCGTTGCCGGCCTTTAAGGGAGGAATAGGTTTAAGGAAGGAATAGGAATTGGTTGGAGGGGGGGGGGGGGGCTCCGGTACCCTCGCTGGTCGGACGAAACACAACAGCACCAAGTGCCATTATTTCACGCCAAATATTCGTGAGAGGGTGGTATTACGCCGGGCGAGCCGGCCCAATGCGTGCTGCAACGCAGCGTCGCTCTACCACTCAGTCAGTGTCACTCATTTAGCACCACCCAGGGATCACGTGTAGGGTCTCAAGGGTAAACCTACGGACGCGAGCAACTTTGACCCCCAAATTGATATTCATGCTGACTCAGCCAACAAGCTTCGCACTCTTCCTATTCCTCACAGCTTTAATACTGAATACTTGCTTTTGTTAATAGTTTTATATTTTTTTAAATTCTTTTACTTTTATTGAAATGAATTGAAATGAAATGAAATGAAATATTTAATTTGCGTTTGAGAAAGGTACATTTTTGGTCTTATTCTACTTTTCTTCTCTTTCTCAGCTGACAATGTAGCATGCAAATAACTTTAACATTTTTATTTTCTAGATAACAATGACTATTCTAATTACATACAAAATACAAAATTAATAGGTACTCCAAATTGTCAAAAACCAATTATATTAGTATTACAATAAAATACAAAATTAATATACTATAAATTAACCATAATCAATAAAATGTCAAAAATATGTCAAATCAATTTAGCAACCTAAAGTCTGTGGAGCTTATAAACTTTACTTCTCTATGGCTGTCCATTTTTGCCTTGGCTAAAGCATAAATCGTGCGCGCCATTAAACATAAAAAAAAAAATGGCAGTCCATCCATGGAGGAAAAAAGAAAAGTTTGTGAAAAGTTACACAGTTGTCAGAAGTTATTGGCAATCTAGTTATTTCCTTTTAATTGCCTACTTTTTAGTTTAAAAATTTAGTTAACAATTTACTTTTAATTAATTTAATGTTACTTCGTATTGGCTATGTTGTATTTACCTATAAGTGTCTGTTACACCTAGTTATAAGTTAAGCATGTTTTAATTTCCAAGAATTAGTGTAAACAAACGTTGGTAAATCAATAAAATAAATAATTATTTGTCAATTGATTTCCATGATAGAGCCTTTTGCCTTGCACAGGGAAAATTCGTAGGCTGTACTCTACCTTTTTTTTTTTTTTTTTTTTTTTTTTTGGATTGGGGAAAATGTGTTGAACACAGGCCATGCGCACCCAATGGGCTTGGGATGACGCATGGCTCGGAGAGGGACTCGAGGCCACATGTCCCCACCCGCACTCATTTGCTCCCCCTGAGGGGAGCAGATGAGTCGGATGAGTTAGGACTAGTGGCCCCACCCAATAAAAACCCCAATGCTTGCCCGCTGAACCGCTGGCGGAACCCGGGGCCGCGCTAGCAATCTCCGGGAATCCGCCTACGGGGCGACCAGTCTAGCCTGGTCCCCTGCGCTAGAGGGGGGGAGCCGACAAGCGGACTCCCTCCCAGGCGGAGATAGAGCTGTGCAATGCGGCTAGGTAGCCCATTACCTAGCCGCAGCTCTAACAGGGGGACTAGACGGCCGCGGCGAACCGCCTTCGTCTAGCCCCCCCTCGCCTACGCCGGAGCGGGTGCGCATGGACGTCGTCCTCGCGTTCCCGCTCCGCGGCCTCCTTGAGCGAGACAACCGTCTCGCAGAAGGTGGCCACTGCCTGCCAGGACCTGTCACTGTCCAGCATGGCCAGAACCACGCTGGGCAGGGAGAGGTCCGCGCCGATCGTCTCCACCAGAGTACGGCGCTGAGAAGCGAACGCACTGCACACCTGGAGGGTGTGCTGCGCGTCGTCCTCCGCAGCGCCGCACTCGTGGCAAGACGGGGTCGGTTCTCTCCTAGCCGTCCCGCACAAGTACCGACCGAAGCAACCATGCCCGGTCAGCACCTGCACGAGACGGTAGGAGAGGGACCCATGCGTCCGCTTCGCCCAGCGGCTCAATGCCGGGCGGAGCGCCTCCACCGTTCTTTCTCCGAACGCCGGGTCGGCCAGACTGGCCTCCCATCGCTCATATAAGAGAGCGTCCGCGGCGCGTTTCGCTGCTGCCAGCTCCGCCGCCGCTAAACTCTCGCCCTCGATCCTGGCCGCGACTTTTAGTCGGTGCATGGCCGCCAGCACTCCCGCTTCCAATTCCAACGGGGGGGTTCCGGCCAATGCGCATGCCGCGGCCCCGGAAACCGTGCGGTACCCTCTAATGCCCCTTATGGCCATCACCTTTTGGGGGCGACGTAGGAGAGCCCGGTTCTCCCTGCTGGAGAGGAGCGCCTGCTCCCAGATTGGAGCTCCATAGAGGGCCATACTCCCTATGACCCTCATATATAAGCGCCGGCACAGTGCGCTAGGGCCCCCCAGATTGGGGAGGAGACGGCCCAGACCCGCCGCGGCACCAACCAACCGAGGCGCCAGTTGTCTAAAGTGCGCCTCGAAGCGCCATCTGCTGTCGAGGGTGAGCCCGAGGTATTTCACTGTAGTAGTGATACCCACCCTAACACCCTCGACAACGATGTGCGCGCCCGCATCCGGACGACGGCGCGGCCCGTGGAAGACCACGGCCTGCGTTTTATGCAGCGCGACCTGCGCTGTACTCTACCTAACTTTACTCACAATTCATTTTCTCCTACATTATACTATGTACCCAAAGACTAATTACTATTAATTTCAGTGAATAACTCATCAATTTGAACAATTACGTAGTAAGGCGCCGCCCATAAGCTTTAACAATAGGCACTCTGTATTAAGGTTTATGGACAAAAGTTAATTCTTTAGTTACCACTGTGTACATAAGTTGGCGATAATGAGCACTTACCCTCAACTTAAGTGGCGAAAGCACGCAAATCGGCCGACGCAATATCAATCATTCCTTTGTCTGGTAACAAGTAATTTGCTTTCATACTCTTCGGTTATGGTTTTACGACGTTTTAACACATTATAAGTATTGTTGTTTAAATGCAAACTTTGACTATCAATCGTTATATAGTGTGTTCGGGATAGGGCTAGCGATATTTTAAGGTCATGTTATACAATCAATTTTGTGTAGGAAAGCATCCCCCTTTTGAGCATTTTTGACCTTCTGATAAAATGGCCGCTATTTTAAATTTCCAGGATTTTTCTTTCTGTTGCTGTAAAAAAAATCCTGAAAATTTAAAATAGCGGCCATTTTATCAAAGGGCCATAACTGCTCAAAGGGGGGATGCTTTCCTACACAAAATTGATTGTATAACATGACCTTAAAATATCGCTAGCCCTATCCTGAAGACACTGTATATACAGGGTTATTGGAAATATGTAGCGATCCCTTTAAGGGGTGATAGTGGAGATTAATAGCTATCAAATTGCTTTTGGGTAGATGGGAAAAATGTACCGATTTCGAAAAAAATATTTATAAAGAAATATTTAAAATATTAAGAAAAGTGAGTCGGGCTAAGGCAAAGTGGATTAAAAAAGAAATTTACGTATTTAATAGTTGTTTTGGGCTGGGCCATTTTCAAATTCTCTGCAGGTAACCTTGTCCTTAACCATGTTTAATTTTTTTTGGATAAATTACGAAAATACTGCAAATGCAAAGTAAATAAATGCAAAATAAACTGTTCAATTAAGTCCCTATCTACCGACCTCAATAGATAGGGTATCGCAACTGGAACTACGGGTCCGGTTGTGTTTTCAGAGGTACTACGGGGTTCCGGTTCAAGCCCCCCGCTGGTCGTGCCTTTAACCAGGCGCCTCCGGCGGGATCCGGACATGGGTTGGACTCGTAGTGGCGTGTGGTTAGCTGTAGAGATTGGGAATGTTCGTCTGTCCTGGTATTCTGTGCCAGGACTTCCAAACTCGTGCACAGCGAGCGGGGCCTAGTAGCGGTCTCTGAGGGGCCAGAAGCGAAAAGTCCTGCGGGAAACGTGAGTTTCCCTTATAGTTGGCAGCTTTGTCCGGTGGTTTTCATTGGACATTGGTGTTAACATCACCGGTACTAGTCTAGAGAACTAGTAGAGGCGGCCTCCTAGATGCCGTAAACTCCGGTCCAGCCAGCCGCGTAGGACGTGGGAACTGGCTAGGCGCCCGGATGGGTTCCGAGAAGTGAGTGTGCTTACTACTCTGCTACCAAGGTGGACACTTGGGAGTCGACTTTAGAGTCGACGACCCTAGCAGTGGCAACTGCGAGTTGTTCCCTTCGTGCAACGAGAAGTGAGCGAGCTCGACAGCTCCGGCTACCTATCTGGACAGTAGGCAGTGAACTACACGTGTTCACGGGGATACTCTCCCGAGACACTAGTCTTATGAGTACCGAATGAAGAGCGCGCTGCGGCGGGTACTAATTTGGCGTCAAGACCTAACGTTGGTGGTCTCCTGCGCGAGTGTTCTACTGGCGCAGGGACGTCTGGCACTTCTTGCATAACCTAACGGTTGGTCTCGAGGTGCCAGTACAAATAAACTTAGTGAATTAAGGAGAGGGGATGTTCAATTAAGCATCGAAAATGAAAAATAATAATCTAATTTCATGTTTTTGTACTTTGTTTAAAGTAACATTATGGTCATTCTTGGTAACAGAGTTGTTTTCCATACAAAATCATTATGTCCCAGACAGTAGGGCAGTACAAGTATCGTTAATAATTTGTTTTTATCCCACACAAATTTATAATTTAAAAATTAATGGGTTATATAAATACAGATATTGATAAAACGTATTAACTTATTTAAAACACAAGTTGGTGATAAACATATGTATTTTATTTCCATTTTTCGAAAGTTTGTCCCGCTGTCCACATAAATTTGTAACTATACTCTATTACTATAGCAAATTCGACCCAAAAAAGCAGATGGCGCTATTGTTGTACCGGCAGTTATATTGGCGTGGTGTCCGAGTTCATTCTAGATAGTTCGCGGGGCCTGGGGAAGGACGCAACGCCAGTCAGTCGACCGGGAATCGTGGGAGGAGGTGCGTGTTTTTATTGCGTGACCACACTGTTACCGATATAAGTAACATATTTGTATAAGATTTATTTTTTATAAACATTAACAATAATAACAAAATGTGATTTTGCATGTTATTCAGAGATAAAAGGGTGTACTTAATAATGATACCAAAATGTTTGTGATTCATTAGTTCATTATTAAAATAAAAAATACTTCGTGTTGGTAACATAGTGGTATTTATTTTCACCTAAGAACATTTGAAATAACATCTAAAATTATTAATAAACTTCGCGGCTAATTACAGGATATCAAAATTTTATGGTTACTTTCTGCATAGATGTAGGAAAAAGTAATGTTTTGAGAGTTTGTAAAATTTTTGTTTTTAGAAATAGAAGTTACATTTACCTGCAGAGAATTTGAAAATGGCCCAGCTAATGATCTCTACTATCACCCCATAAAGGGATCGCTACGTATTTCCAATAACCCTGTATATATTGTGGTAGTAACATTGGAGCAACTTTCAATGGAGCAGTTCTTTTTCTTTTTAACCGACTTCAAAAAAGGAGGAGGTTCTCAATTCGGTTGTATGTTTTTTTATGTTTGATACCTCAGAACTCAGTCATTTATACACCGATTTAGAAAATTCTTTTTTTATTTAAAAGGATAAATATATCCAGATTGGTCCCATTTTTATCAAAATTCAGTTCTGTTAATGGAATCTTCAGGAATTGAGGGAACTCCTCAAATATTGTATGCATACCTATAGCGATTTTAGTATTTTCAGCAATAACTCAAGTATTTGCATTCAGAAAGTATCATTTGATGAAGTAGAACTGATGAAGAAGACCACAGAATGTCATTGGATCTCCTCAATGATAAGTATTTCACGGGTGGCGATAAGATATCTCGATTAAGATAGTTAAGCGACTATGACGAATTAAAAGAAGGCAGGTACCGGAACTCAGTTCTGATGGTGGAATCCTTGAGGAATTGAGGGAACTCCTCAAATATTGTAGGCATACCTATAGCGATTTTGGTATTTTCAGCCATAGGTCAAATGAGATCCACTCCGGCAATAAATCCTTCCTAACTAATATTGTAAATGCGAAAGCGTGTTTGTTTGTTTGTCCGTCTCTCACTTGTGCATCGACCTGATTTTGCACATAGATAGCTGAAGAACAATAGTGACATAGGCCACTTTTTATCATTCCTTCCAAAACATTTATATTAAGATTTAAAAATACACTATTCACACTATTAATTCTGTCACTTCTTATATAAATTCTTCTTAACATCTTTATGCCGATGACTTACAAATTTACTCTCAGGCCTGGGCTGAGAACCTCTCAGAAGCGATTCAGCAGATCAATGGTGACTTGGCTACGATCTACGACTGGAGCAAGTCAAAAACGTCCCTCTAGTTTGCCTAACGGTGAACCCTAGTAACTCGTAAGTCATCATCGTAGGGGGGTCTATACAGCGTTCACGAGTATATCCGGGTAACTTGCCGTCTGGTTTGGAAGTTGATTTCCCACTTTGTGATAGGCGTTTCTCGTTTTCTTCGCTTGTCGCATTTAAATGGCGCTGTCTCATACAAGCAGCGCGTTTTGTAGGTTTATCAATATTCGCTTTCGATAAATAGATCGGAACGATACAATAGAAAGCGAGAAATAAACAAACATTTTAACAAAAAAAAAACCGACTCCAAAAAATGTTACTGAAATAATTGCACTAAAACGTAAAAAATAATTGCGTTGTTTAGTTTGTTCAATTTACTTGCAATATTAACCTTTATTTTACTCAATCTTACAATCTTAAAAAATATTTTTGTAGTCGGTGCCACCTTAATACGACAATGTAGCAATACTTAATAAAATCTATTTACTAATGAACACGACAACTGTTAAAGGCTAATTAAATATATTTACAAAAAAACGACAATAGGGTTAAACGGCAGCGAGGCCGACCCAGACGGAGGTGGAGAGACGCGAAGGATTGGCCAACACACGCAAAAGACCGCGAATACTGGAAGGGGGGGGGGAGGGTGCCTTTACCAAGCAATGGGACAATATGGGCTAATATAATAATAATATAGTATGTCTTTTTAATGTTTATGTTTACCTTGGCTGGCACCGACTCCAAAAATATTTTTTAAGATTATAAGATTGAGTAAAATAAAGGTTAATATTAATGTTTTATATTTTAGCGTTTTATTAACGCTTAAATATACTTAAGTAAAATTTTAAACACTGAAAAAAGACGACAACCTCAGGCGGGAATCGAACCACGCACCTTCCGCATAAGCGTCCGAGCCCCTATATACAACATGGCGCCCAGCGTCCAGCTGTTTACAGAGCTGCTAGAAGAGTGTACAAAAGAATACGAACCCTGACTGAGCTGACAAAAAAAAAATTTTTGTTAAAATGTTTGTTAATTTCTTTTGAGAATTCGTATAACTAATGACAATATATCGAGCATAACATTTTACAACGCCTTAGCGAGGCAAGCGATAGGCATGTGATGAAAAGAGTTTAAACGTATATAACTAAAAGAGTGATAAATACAAGTGTTGATTAATGCCAAGGAAGGTCGAGGGACCAAAAAAAATGGATGGGTTGTGCAAGGAATGACATAAATTAAAAATGAACCGCCCTAGACGTTTCATGTTTCGATAGTGAAAAACTTTTTACTTGATAAAATGTTGTCTTACGCAAAAACCGAAAATAGGGATGACCTGCAGCTTATATAGCAGGGGGGAAGGGGTGAAGGAGAGCCTTCCCCCGCTCATTTAAAAAAGCTCGACGGGGAATAAGTGGCTTACCCACTAAAAAACCGCACTACCATCCCTTCTATGCCACGGGGATGGCTCGGGACTTAGAGCATTAGAGGCCACGAACGGCAAGCATCGAGTTAAATGCAATAAAGCGTGACGTGTGTTTGACTGCACAATACTCACAACCATTACGGTTATGAGAATTTGTAAGTATGATGCAGCTAATAATTAAAAAGTTATTAAATTATCTTTTAATTCATTATCACGTTATGACGATGACCTGCGTCTCGGCGTCCAATCGCTGAATTGGACGAATCATGTGAACGTCATAATTTGTAATCAGAAAATGAAACGGTAGATAATAATTGTTTTGTTACTATTATGAAAAAGGTAAAACAAAAAAATATATACGATATACAAATTACTTTACACTGATTTATTATAAATTACTTTTAACCACGTAAAAATGTACTATCATGACTAAAGTTCCAACTCAGAAACTCTTAAACAAATTAAATAAAATTTATCATGTTTCGAGACAATAATCAAACAAGACATGTTTTTGCAATGTACTTGCTGGCCGCTGGTCAAATAATTCATTTCGACGCATACTGCCAGAAACGCAAATTACCTGATATTCAGATGACCATGCTTCCATTCGTAAAGTCCCTTATAGGCAATAGACCCAATACGCAAATGACCTGAATTTCTTTCGTGAAAGACCCAATACGCAAATGACCTGAAATTAAGAGCGCAATATCATTTCGTTTTAAAATGGTTCTAGATTAAAAATATTTGGGAGTGTTTCGGCGCCATTTTTTCAAGTCTACAATTACAAGTTGATAAATATTTAATATTATTTATTACAATACATGGAAAAGCAAAAAAGTTGAAGGTAACCGCCTCTGTGGTCTAGTGGTTAAGCCACCGGTTTCAGACCCAGAGGTCTCGAGTTCGATTCCCAACGGGGGGGTACATTTTTGTGTGTTCGATTTGGTTGGTAGTAGGGCTGTTTAGTCCGCCTGGCTAGCTACCACCATCTTATCTAAGTCTATCGCCATAACAACGATGTTTATAGCATTGTTGTGTTCCGACAGTTTGAGATAAGATAGCCAGTTCCTCGGTGGTTGAGGATTCCGGGTGAAGCTGCTTCCACCTTCGGCCTTATCGTCACTTACCATCAGGTGAGATGAAGGCCAATCGCTTACCCGTTGCCAAAAAAAAAAGGTAATTTTGATCAATTTGAATAAAAGAACATTTTGGAAAAACAATGCTTCCTTACGCTGAGGAGACGTTACCAGTGACCTGGATGGACCTGTCTCCTCAGCGTAAGAAAGCATTGTTTCTTCCCAAAGTTTGTTGACGAGCGGTACTATCGTGTGATTGTTCAAAATAATTTTGCATCATTTAATAGTCTACGATTTGTACGTGCAGATACTCCTTGCCTGCTGCCAAAAACTTCCCTTCTTATCGTTTCTAAGCCCCTAAAGGGATCAGCCTCAGCCTTTGCTGCCCGAATAATCATATAATCCTCTCGAGATGTCGTTTTCCGACATAAAGGTCTTCGAGATACGTTATTGGTAGTGTAAAATTTCTTAAAGTTATTGACCAAAGCTTTAGTTTTTGAACATTTTATATGACAAACAATCTTTTTGTAAGACCAATCACGTTCATAAAGTGCAATTACCTACTTATAAATTTTATTGTCGAAGAATCGCAACTTTTTGCTTTTCCATGTATTATTTCCAAGTACTGAACTTAACTACGAAGTTCCAGCGAAATCGACAGTGTAGATACTTATGAGTATTTTAACTATCAAAGCCGCTTTATAAAAAAAAGTTAGCTATAAATAAAGCTCAGCCCTAAAAGTTAACTATATAGACGTTTAACTAGACTAATATTGATAAGAACACACTGTTTCATGCGTAGGTTCATGCGTAAACTATCAAAAAGTATCATGAGCATCGAAATAACGTTATAAAACAAATTTTGCTTTAAATAAAGCTTAGCCATAAAAATAACTACACTTAAATATACTATTATAGATAAGAAAATACTGTTTTCTTAAGGGTATAACATTAAGAAGGTCATAATCATTAAGTTTTCACTGCTGGGAGCGTATTATTAACAGTCGAGCGATTTTGTTGCCTTCCCAATAAAATTATAAACATGAGTGAGCAAGTCTTTCGCCTTTCTTTGAACGTAAGATGGCAAGCTTCTATTGCCCTTCTTAACAAACACTTTTCCAGTTTGTAGATTCTGTACCTTTCTTTAGTAATAATGTATTATTATTTATGGCTCGAGTAACTCCAAAATCTTTATAATGGATCAAAGTTGAATGTTACAGAACATTTCTAATACATAGGTAACACTAAAAGTTTCCGGAACTGGTAACTTACATAAACAATATTTAGAATAGAATAGAATTTTTATTTGCTTAATACCATGTACATAGATTGTGGAAATAAATCAATTAAATGGAATCAACAGTGTTATACCTTATAATTGTAGGCATGTAAATATTTTATAAGATTAATAATAACAATAATAAAATCATTAGCATAATGGACTTGGCATATTAACAATGTCATATTTCAAATTATAGTATATGTCATTATGGATTGTTTAATTATTTATGTCAATATAAAATGTCAATAGCATAGAAATTTATAATAATTATGGAACATAGAACAAACATGGAATTAATAATGTCAAATTTATATCAATATAATAATTCTGTACAAATATTCAATAATACGATGTCAAGATTCCTTAGAGTCTAAGTATTCTTTGACTGAATACATTTTTTTATCATTAAGCCAACACAATAAACTGTTCTTAAATCTATTATTAGCCATTGGAAGATCTCTTAGCCCTGGTGGTAATTTATCAAATATTATGATTGCCATATAATATAAATTTTTCTTGAATAGCGTCAGATTACATTTTGGTATTGCTAATTTGTTTTTCCTCGAATCTCGAACATTTGATTTAACTTGTATGTTTTTATTGAAGTATTCAAAATATTTTATTACAAATAAGCACATTTTAGCTATGTACAAACAGGGTAGATTTAGTATCTTATGTTGCTGAAATAGTGGTTTACATGAGTCTCTTTGTCTAATATTACATAATGCCCTGATGCAGCTTTTTGAGCTCTAAATACCCTATTAAAATCTACACTATTACCCCACATTATTATACAGTAGCGTAACAGAGACGCAACATAACCATAGTAAGCTTGTAAGGCTACTTGAAAAGATGAAACCTTTCCGATTCTGCGCAAAGCAAATACAAATTTATTTACTTTTTTATATAAAGTGTCAATGTGTTTTTTCCAGCTACAATGTTCGTCTAATGTGATACCTAGAAACACCGTAGATTCTATTATATCAAGGCTGTTGTTATTATGTGTTATATTAATATCAAGTTTGTTTGATTTGAATGTTCGAAAGTGTATTGCTTTTGTTTTATTCAAATTGATTGTTAAATTATTTTTAGTCATCCAATTAATTACGTCAGTTAAAGTATTATTTATTGCATATTTAAGTTGATCAATATTCTTATTTTGAAAAGTAATGTACAATCGTCAGCAAAAAGAAAGCATTCATTATTGGTTATGTCAGGTAAATCATTTATATATTGAATAAACAGCAGAGGATCCAAATTACTACCTCGCGAGACACCTCGCTCGGTTTTTCTATATTCCGAACGTGTCGTTACTTTATTCTTATTTTCTACTCTATTGATTTCAGTGCATTGCTGCCTATTGGATAAATAACTTTCTAGCCATTTCTTTGCAGCGCCTATCAAACCATAGTCAGACAGTTTGATTAGCAGTATGCTATGATGAACGCAATCGAATGCTTTTGACATATCTAAAAATATGGCTATAGCCCCTCATAGCCCCTCATTCACCTTTTTAATAAAAGCAAAACTAGCCAAACATGTCGATTTACCCTCTTGAAAGCCAAACTGGTTATCTTTTATTATATTATGTTTTTTGATAAAAGCATTGATTCTTTTAGACATAAGTTTTTCAAATACTTTTGCTTACACCGGTATTAATGTTATAGGTCTGTAGTTTCCCATTTCGTTCAAATCTCCTCTTTTAAATAAAGGTTTTACTACAGACAACTTTAGTTTATCTGGAAAAATACCTTGTTACATGGATAAGTTAGCTATATGAGTCAAAGGAGTAGCATTTTATTAGAGCATATTTTTAAGACCTTGGTTGAAATACCATCATATCCCACAGAATTTGTGTTTCGCAATTGCATAATGATGCGTTGGATTTCAGTTTCCGATGTCGGTAGTAGAAAAATACTGAAGTTCACTATATGTCTATTAGTATTTTCAATATTAGTGTCGGTATTTTTAGATATTATGTCTATAAAGTAATTTTTAAATGATTCCGCTATGCTTATGTCGCTTACAATGTCATTTTTTATTTTTATTGTTTGTATGTCATTTGTATTAATTGTTTTATTAATGTTATTATTTACTATGTTTCACGATGCTTTACACTTACTCGTATTTTTAGCATTTAATAAATATTTTAAATTATTTATTTTTGAGCGACATGAATACATTTTTGCAATAGTTTATTATATTGTTGGTATTGTTTTTTATTTTTTTATTTTTTTAAATCTGACAATATACAGTTTTTATATAATCGTTTTATGACACAGCTAGTTTTAAGTCCTTTTGTAAACCATGGATTTTTTTTCAATTATTACTACATCGTCGTTTAATTATTGGAAAGCATTGTTCAAAAAGCACACACAGAATATCATGGAATACGTCAAAAGCCTCATTTGTATTTGTTTGCCTAAATAATTTCATGTTTTCAAACCCATAACCACCTACATACGTCTCTCAGATCCTGTCACTTATGTAATTGCAAATATTTTTGCGCCCGAGTCGCGTACGAACCTGTTTGTTCCTGTACCTTTTCTCCACGCACCTCAGTGCCGTCGGAACAGCTCATCGACGCCGGACGTGCGCGCATTTATCTCAGGTGAGGAAAAAACTGCTGCTTTGGGTCTGAGAGACGTATGTCAGGTGGTAACGTGACCTTTTGAAATTTGTATTTTTTTTGTTTTTGTTAAAAATGGCTTTAAATGACAATGATATTGAGCAGTGGTTGGAACAAGATCTGTCAGACAACGAAACTTTACCTAACGACGAATGTAACGATGTGGAGACTGATGTAGGGCTGGAATGATCCAGTTCCAGGTCCAGATCCAAAACATGTGTTTTAGAAGAAAGAGCACGAGCGAAAAGATGTTGAAACAACTAAAAAATCAGAGATAATACTTTTCTACAACAAAACCAAAATTAGCGTAGATTTACTCGACCAAAAATGCTCGAATTACTTCATTGGTCGTCGCACTCGCAGATGGCCTTTGGTTGTATTTTATCGACATCTTGATATTTCTGCCAATAACTGCTATATGTTATACTTATCAGTTAACCCTCAGAGACACAAGGTTGCAAGTAGGTTCAAGTTCATGAAAAATTTGCCGAGCAGCTAGCAAGACCTCACATGGAGCGTCGTGTAAGTAACATTAACTTACAACGTGACGTGAGGATCGCAATTCAGCGCGTCCTCAAGAAAACAAAGATGCCACTTCAACAGCTGTTCCGTGCAGTAGCCGTGCTGAAGAAAGGCTACCAGTCAGAAGAAATTGCTCGACTTGCGATTATACAAACAAACGCAAAACGCATATGTGTTTTGAATGCAAAGCACCAATTTGCCTCGAGTGCTCGAACAAGCTGTGTGTTACCTGTCGCAAAAAGTTCTAAGTTGAGAGCCTGCAATTTTGATTTAATTTACTTATTTTTTTTTTGTTTCCGTTTATTAGTTCATAAATAATTTAAAAAGAGGAAGCAGAAGTTACTATTCACTGTGATTATTTTTAAATATCTCAATTATCAAAATGTTGATTTGTAATTCAAAAAAAGTGGTAATAGAGTTAATAATAAAAAAACTGTTAATTTGCAAGTACAATTTCTTTTTTTAATAAAGAGTTTAATATGTTCGTAAACTGATTTTTTATTAAAAACAACACCTTTGTTGCTATATTTTGAAATATGGAATCATTTTACTCTGGGGTCTCATAGACGTATGTCAGGTGGTTGTGTGACAGTAACGTATGGTAGGTAGTTAAGGGTTAAGGTCCCTTCTCATTTCATACCAGTAAGAGTCTTTTTTTTATTAAGAGTGATAGTATTTGGCATGTGTTGTGGTCAGAAAGAAATAACTGTTCTGTTAACCCTTTTGCATCTTCTACATTACTCGCTATCAGATCAAGGCATGCCTTTTTTCTGGTTGGTGTCTGAATGTGTGAAGTCAGGTTGTAATTTTGTAAAATGCTAAGTAGTTTTTGTGTATTGGAATTATTTTTTAAGATATCTACATTCCAATCTCCACATAATATAATTTTTCTGGACTTAGTATTTAATTTTTGTAGTATAGTTTCTAATTTATAAAAAATACTAGGATGTTTGATGTGGGAGTTTGATAGATACAGATTATCACCACATTAGGATCTCTCAAAACAACACCGCAACATTCAAAATCAGTGTACATTTCCGAAAACGTGTCTGCTAAATTCAACATAGTAAAATTTATATTGTTTTAAGCAAGATGCACGTGCCGCCCCGTCTTTCATGGTACGTGACCATGATGAGCTTATTTGTAGTTATTTAAAACTAAATTTTGTTCATGTTGTTCATGCCCCTTTTTTATGAAGGTTTCAGACAAACAGATAACATCTTAACTTTTATTATCTGTAGCAAGTGTTTTTGTACAATTTCAAATCCGCCTTTTTTTTAGAATATGTTTTGATGTAAAAAAAGTTCCCACTTTGAGGTTTCTTTTGAAAGTAAAATGGTGAAAAAAATATATTTGTGGATTATTAATTGTTTTTAAATCCTCTCTTTTATAGTTAGCCAACATTTCTTGCTTATGAAAATAGTAAGGAAGGAATTATTCCCTTTTTTATATAATGTTTTAAGTTTAAACTTGTAACTTGCTTGCTTAGAAGTTTGCTGTCTAATTTTATCTAAGCACGTTTTAATATAATTTATTGTGTCTATTTCTAAATTTAATTTATAACATAATTCCTTGTATGATGTCAGTTTATTTTTATTTCCACGTTGTGTCAAAGATATAAATGTACAGTTATCATAATTGTTGCTTACAAGTTTTAATTGATTATTTAACATTTGTGTATTTAGGTGAGGGTTGTCTATAGTTTGTACTAATAGTATTTGTGTATTTTGGCATTGCGCTTTAAACACAGACAGTTTACATAACATTTTTTTGGCACACTGTCATTGGCACCAATGAAAAAAATCAAAAAGTCATTCCTCTTCAAGTCCTTAGGTAGATTAGTGTTTAGAATGTTACTGCAATAAGCATCAGGCTTAATAAATGAGGTAACAGTTCGATTCTTGACGTTACAAGCTTTCCAATAACTGGTTAAGTAATTTGACAAATTTATAGCTTGCTGATTACCAAGAATTAATAAAGATTGTTTATCGCTTATATCCAGTGATCGGCGTAGGTAGTGCCATTTGGGGTCAATGAATGAACTTGAATGTTAGTGTTAATATGGATACGCCGCGAGAATCCCGGGATCCGCGAAAATATTTTCCTAAATGTTGACGTATTAAATTATTTAACGTAGGTAGAGCAATCTCAGATCAATGAGATTGAATTTTCGTGTTGTTGTGTTTTGATTATAGACATGCCCCTGAATTTCCGTGAATCACAGAGAACTAAAAAAACGATTATTTAAACTAAAATAATAGTTTGTTCACCCATTCGGTTTCTTGGTAGATTTAGGCAACAGTCTATTACGATTCCATTACGATTAGATTGAGATTACTTCTAAGTTTATGAAGACTACCCAATTTGTCTTAATCGTAATAGAATGGAATTGATTTTTATATGTAATATCTCAAAAACGGTGCGTCGTAGCTAAAATCTGACGAAATTTTGGTCCCCCTGGGGTTCCCCGCAGGAACATGAGCGGTATCAGATATAATTATCTAAAAATATTTTAAAAAAATATTCATATTTTGTATGGAGCTAGATTTGAAAAATGTTAAGTATAATTATTTTCATAATTTTTTTAAATTCTTTTTTGGGAAACCCCGCAGGAACCTGCAGCGGCATCCGATGTAGTTACTTAACAAACAAATAAATGTTCTTTTTTGGAATTTTTTCTGTTGCATTCCAGCGAAGTGTCTAGTTATGTCACACTAGTTATAGCGACCAATACAATGTAGATACCTAAATCTGACTAGGTATGCAGAATACGAGTTTTTAAACTGTTTTCAATAAAAAAAACAGTACAATAAAATATTTCACATTGTTCGAAACCATATCCGTGCTAGGATAACAGTTACTAAATCTCGGAAATAACACTACCTATGCCGAAAAATCCAGTGTAATAAATTATAATTATAAAAAAAGATTTCCCGGGATTTAGAAGGCATATCCATATTAAGATAACAGTCAGTAAATCCCGAGAATAGCAACGCCGATAACTGCTTATATCACCACAATCAACCGTTTTGTTATTGTACTTACATTTTAAAGAAGAGCTATATAACTTTTGGTTACAATTCACAAAATTGTCTGTACATAAATTACTACATGTTTTATCTGCTTGTTGAATCATGCATTGTTGTTGTGATATAATTTTTACGGGTTTGACAGATGACGTTGTAATTATTGGATCGTTTGCTGCTTTACTTTTCTCGCTATTGTGGTTGCTGTACGACTGTCGTTTCGTTGGAATTCGCTGCATTAACAGCGCTGCGGCGGTCTGGTGGGTGTAGGTGAAGTGTTGAATCGTCCTTTATTTGTCGCATGTGAGTGGTCATTTTCTGGGGCAATACTGTTTTTATGACATTGTATAATGTCATGGCATTTTTCTAATTCCAACTTCAGGTTACTAATTTCTTCGTTTAAGTTTTTATTTTCATTGTTGGCTGATATAAGTTGAAGTTTTAATTCTTCCAATTGTTGTCTTAACTCTGTTGCATTGATATCGTCATTTGAGCTGTTCTTTAAGTTTGAGGCGTAAAATCTTGATTCATCTATTATTTTAGACCTTTGTAGCTGACGCCTTTGTGTTATATTATCTTGTGGTGTGGCCATTTTAGTTTGTTACGTTGGATTTAATAGTAAAAATAAAAAATAGACGAAAATTGAAAATAATTATGATTTTCACATCAATATTTTTTCGTACTGTGTGGCCATCTAGTGAGCCGTGTTGAACTATTTGCGACGTTCTTCGTCCCTCGCTAATTAATATGTTGTTGCTTTTCGACAAGTTATTTAACCATGTTAGTCAATGATATTATCATTGATGTTAGTCATAAATCACAGCAGGTGGTGTTTTACTTGACATATTAGGAAAATATGTTTTCGATGTATAATAATAAGTGTCAATTTTATGTGTACACAGTCGATTATTAAAATAAAATTAACGGATACACCGGATCACTAACTTCTTTTTATTGTAGTTGTTGGTGCGAGAGGCACTAACATGCGACGAGGTTAAAGGCTGAAGGCAGGAAGGCTGAAGGCAGGAAGGACTTACCAGGAGCAGCTATACGGGAACGCAGAAACCGGGAGATGAGCTGGTCACGGGCGATTGCTTCAAGTCACTCAATCACGGGCATTTAGGCGTTCACTTCGTTTGTTTGGTTCAAAATAATAGATTTCACGGTCAGGCTGTTGCGTGCGCGCGCGGTAGGTGGCGACGAACTCCCGCGATCTCCTCACTGGGTGAGCGACAGCGAGTCGCGCAGCGATGGCGCCGCGGCAGGCCGGCGGACGCGGTCGTCACCAACCGTTGAGTCAACCGCCATACAGATGGCGGTATCATTTGAATGGGCGTTCCGGCCTTGGCGGGAACATCCTCCGGGGCCCAGGGTGGGCTCGTCTAATCCGGAATACAGGCCTCCGAAGATGTCCATTCGCGGTGTCCAGGTCTACCACCCGCACGACGCCATCCGTCCCAGACAGGGTGCGAGTAATGCACCCCAGTCTCCATTGGAGAGCAGGCAGGTTGTCCTCCTTGATGAGGACGAGCTTGCCAACTCGGGGAGGGGAGGATGGGGACAACCATTTGGAGCGGATTTGGAGGGTGAGAAGGTAGGATTGAGTCCACAATGTCCAGAAGCGCTGAGAAAGGGCCTGTACCATTTGTAATCGCCTACGTGTGAAGATCGGCCTATCTTCCACAGATAACTCAGGTAGGGCCGTTAGTGGGCGGCCTATAATGAAATGTCCGGCTGTAAGCGGCTCAAAGTCTGAAGGATCAGACGAAAGTGGGCAGAGAGGTCTAGAGTTAAGGACAGCTTCGATTCGTGCTAAAAGTGTAAAGAATTCCTCGAATGTGAGGTGCTGTTCGCCAATTACGCGATATAAAAGTTGCTTAGTTGATTTTATGTTGATCTCATGTAACGTGCCGAACCATGGTCCCTTAGGGACATTTAATAACCAAGTAATGTGCTGACCAGCGAGCTTGTGCGCAATCGTGTCATTATTCGAGGATTGCTGATTTCTAGCGCCTACATAATTTGTACCGCAGTCCGAGCGGATGAGAACCGGGGCACCGCGGCGTGCTATAAAACGCTGTAATGCCGCGAGGATCGCTTCCGTGCTGAGGTCCGAGACCGGTTCCAAATGAACCGCCTTAGTGGAGAGGCACACGAATATACAAAAGTACGCCTTTAAGAGTTTAACATTACGTAGGGTACTAGATTTAACGAGGAATGGGCCGGCAAAATCGGTCGTGACTTGACTAAATACGGGCTGAGGCGTAACTCTATCGGCTGGCAGGTCGGCCATGAAGGGCGCTTGCGGCTGGGCCCAGCATCGAAAGCATCTAATGCATTTAAAGACTCGGTGTCTAATAATACGGCGCGCGGACAGTATCCAAAATTGTTGGCGTAGGATAGCGTGTAAAGTGTCAGCGCCAGGGTGGCAGTGTATTTTGTGGTAGTGGTCAATGATGAGGTCTACAAGTGGGCTAGAGCTGGGAAGTATGAGCGGATACTGCGCGTCATATCGGATAGACGCATGGGATACTCGTCCGCCAACTCTACGGAGCTCATCTTTAATGAGAGGTGGCAGTCGCTGGAGTCTGACGGAGCAGATTTTGCCAGTTTGAAGGCGGTGAATGTCCTCTACAAACTCATTGTGCTGAACACTGCGCACCCAGTAAAGTAGGGCCTCTCTTCGTTCACTGACGTACAAGGGGCCTGAGCGTCGCGAATCTGGGCGGTGTCTGCAGTTTTGCAGAAAGCGTTTTAGACAAGCTGTCACTCCGACAAGCTTGTCTAGTGAGCTGAACCGAGTGAGCAGGTCAAAGTCAAGACCGGGTACTGTCACCAGTGACGGGATGTGTTTGGGCTTAAGGCCTGGTAGGGCGTGATGGCCCAGAGCTGAGGGCATCGCAGGCCAAGACTCACAAGGCTGTCTAAGCCACGTGGGAGACCACCATTGGTCATGAGCTGACAGGGATTGCGCAATCTGCTGGGTTGAGCTCGGAAGGTTCTTGTCGCCAGGTACATTCTGGTGAGCTTGAGCTGATTTTAACTACCCTGTTGGCTTCAAAGGGTTGAAGACGGTGAGGCGGTGTATTGAGCCAGGCCAGGACTATCGTACTGTCTGACCAACATATGTGTTGTTGTATACTGATATGGGCGCATAGCTGAACTGACACACGGATCATGAGCTGGGAGAGTAGGGTGGCGGCCGACAACTCTTACTTGGGGATTGTGAGGCGATTCTTGATTGGTGCGACTCGCGACTTGGCGACAATCAAGTGTACTAGAGTATCTCCGGAGGCATCGAGCTCATGGAGAAAAACGACGGCGGCAAACTCGGCTTCAGAGGCGTCTGCGAACCCGTGGAGCGAATATGCAGCTGAGCCTTTGTTTGCACAAATCTGCCGAGGGAAGCGAATGCTAGATAACAGCGGCAGATCCTCTGAGATGTGGTGCCTTTCTGTTTGTACTTCAGAGGGAGTGGGCTCATCCCACTCTAGCTTCAGTAGCCACAATTGCTGAAGGAGCAGCTTTGCACGGAAGATAACGGGAGAAACCCAGCCGTTAGGGTCATAAAGTGAGGCTACGGTGCTTAAAATGGACCGCTTTGTGACATGTGTGATGGGGGGCAAAGAGATGCGGTAGGTGAACTCGTCTGACTGAGGGCTCCACTGTATACCCAAGACCTTAATAGACGTGGAGTCTGGGTTCATGTCGAAGTCCTTGGGCATGTCGCATTGGTTGTCGGGGAATCTCTCGAGCAGCTTAGGTGAGTTAGATGGCTGAAAGCCGCCTAGGTCTAGTAGACTTATTAACTCGTGCTGGAGTGCTTGGGCGGATTCAACTGTGTCATGACCACACAAGATGTCATCAACGAAGATAGACTTGCGAAGAACCTGAGCGGCTCCAAGGTAGCGACGACCTTCATCATCAGCCAGCTGAAGCAGAGTGCGGATTGCATGGTATGGGCTTGATCTTAAGCCGTAGGTGACTGTATTGAGGGCGTAGGTGAGCAGAGGGTGATCTGGTGAGGACCGCCACAGTATCAGCTGATACCGTCTCTGGTCTGGGGCAACCAGCACATTTCTGAACATCCTCTGGATGTCAGTGCTGAAAACGACTGGATGCGTTCTGAAGGACATGATGATGTCTACAATGTCCTGTTGAAGGGCGGGGCCTGTGTGTAGGCATTCATTTATGCTGACACCATTGGAGCTTTTACAGCTACCATCAAAAACAATACGCAGCTTGTCCGACCCTGACTTAAATACGCCATAGTGAGGGATATAGAAGTGAGTTTTATGGGCGAATGTATTTGGGTGACAGGGAGCCATGTGCCCTAAGTCGATGTATTCAGCCATAAAGTCGACGTATTTAGAACGCAGAGACGGGGTCGCCATTAGCTTCTTCTCAATATTGAGGAATCTGCGTAATGCGATTGGGTGAGTTTTACCTAGTTGAGGGGCGTCCTTTAGAATGGGCAGAGCGACCGTATATCTGCCTGAGGGATCGCGTGTAGTGGTAGAGCGGAAGATTTCCTCGAATTGTTCCTCCAGGGGATCATTATGAGTGAGAGGTTGCGGCAGGGGCTCCTCAGACTCCCAGAACCTTTCCAGACTCTGACGTATGTCCTGGGCTGATTCAGCTGAGTCTGGTTGTGAGCTGACGCGTGAGCTGAGTTAACCTGCTGCGCCGGCTGCGCATACAAGTCCTCAATGGGTCCTATCAACGCAAAGTCGAAAAACGTGCCGAAGGCTATGGTCTTGCCCGGGCCCAACGAGACCTGAGTCCCGTCCAACACCTGGCCAAGAACGTCCGACCCATAAGAGGTCGATCGGGGCTGGTGTGTGGTAAAGCTGATCAGTCAACGGCACGGGTGGCTGGCCTAGTATGTGGGAAATGTTTGGTACCTTCTCTAAAGGAAGGTAGCCAGTGACGTTTTTTTTAAAATATGAGCTGTGGCAGTGATTGTAGGAGTATCATTGTGAGTGGGTCGGCATACTATTGTTATTGACTCATGTTTGTGCTGATTCCCAACTCCTGTAATTTTAAAAGAAGTGGGTTTTGATGGCAAGTTCAAAAGTCGTGCCGTGCGTGACGTTATTAATGTCAGCATACTGCCACAGTCCAATAAAGCTCTGGCTGTGTGAAGATGGCCATGTACGTCCGCGACTCTTAGTGAGACGGTTGGCAACAAAATGCGTGTGCCAGTGGGCACAGAAGGTGAGGAAGCTGATTGACTAGCAGCCGAGATTGTATGAGCTGAGTATGTATCAGCTGTGTGGGCATGGGTTGACTGGTCATGGGCTAAAGGGGCATGGGTTGACTGGGCATGGGCTAAAGGGACATGGGCTAAATGAGCATGGGCTGAATCTACCTCTTCGCTAGGGTGCTCCGTGATAATTGGGAGTCATAATTGCTGGCGGCGTTCGCGGGGCCTACCTGGCGAACTGGACCTGGGCGGACTGGCTCTGTGAGCAGAGCTGGGTTGCGCCTGTTTAACATGTGCGGGTTCGTGCCGCCTGCTGTTTCTGGGGCGCTCCCTCGACTGTGGTGGGGGTATATGAGCTGACGAATGAACTGGGTTCGCTGAATCGTCTGGTCGATGGAGGGACGTGTGGTGGTTGGAGCTCCCACAGTCCTTGCATGCCCCCCTTGACCTGCACTCGCTATCGTAGTGAGGGCCGAGGCAACGTTGGCAGCGTTGGCGTGCCTGTACAAAAACCCAACGGCCCTGTGTTGGCTGGGCATTGTACCATTGGCACGTCATGAGCCTATGTCCCCTAGTGGCACAATAGGGACAGTAGGGCGTCGAGCGTGAAGAATAGGACGAAGATGACGATGAGGAGCAGCTTGGCTGGAAGGCCGAGTAGACGGGGAAGGGCTGACTGCGAGCCGGGGAGGTGGATGGGCGGTGACGTATTTGCTGCGTTGGGTGGAACGGTTGGTAAGTGGGCTGATCATAAGCGCGGTGAGGCGATGGAGCTGAGGAGCAGCTACGGTAATGGTTGGGCTGTTGCTGAGCCATCTGATCATAAGTGCGATGGGGCAACTGAGGATGCGCGCGGCTACGAGAAGGGCCGGGCTGGGGCTGAATGGGTTGAGTCATGGCTATGTTGGAGAACTCTGTCTCCACACAGCGCGCGTGCTCTTTGAGGTAGGAGATGAGGTCCCTTAACGTGGGCAGGGTGTTACTAGACCCGTGCCTGCGTTCAAATAGCGTGCGCCCTTGAGCTTCCGCACCACTATTGACACAAACACGTAGTCGTCTCCTATGGGCAAATCTAAATTATTGAGGGCACACTGAGCTGATATGAGTGGGTGTGCGGATGTTAGAGCGCGTGTGGATGCTTGGCAGCCCTAGGACGATGTCCACAAAACTATCAATGAGAACCCGGCGGTTCTCGTACCGCTTGGTGAGGATGTCCATGGCCACGGCAAAATTCTCATTGGTGACCTTTAAGTGGGACACCATACTTAATGCCTCACCGCTGAGACTTGAGAATAGGTAGTGGAGCTTGACTGCGTCCGACAGGGTCGCCATGTCGTCAGTCAGACTCCTAAACAGCGCAATGAAGGAAGGCCAGTCCTCCACTTTTGAGCTGAACCTGGGCAGCGCTATCTTGAGGAGGACGGCTGTGGGCGTATTGACACCGAAACTGGGCTGAGCGCTATGGGTTGGGGATGACGTGGAAGAGGTTGAGATTTCCTCCCTAGCCATAAGTATCCCCAGGTACGCTCCGGAAGCTTTTGTATGGTTTTCAGTGTATGTCTTCTCGGTCTTCTTGTCCGGGTCCTGCTCGTCAAGAATGTTATAATACACTGCGTCCATTTTGTCTTTCACGCCTTGTATCTGTGTGAAACGTACGTTAAATTCCATTATGGAATGTGTGGTGCCGCCAGCAATAATTTGTGATCCTATCTCAAGGAGCTGAAGTATGGCCTTAACGTGACTTGGTCGGCACCGTGATGATCAAAAGGAGACAAAAAAAACAATAAAAACAATAAACAAATTTAAAGGCAGTAAAAAGAACAACACCCTGTATATATTCTATAGTTGGGCTGGACGTATTTGCTTACCAAATGGGCTAAAATTAATACAACAATAAACAAAAAATAAAAACTTAGTTGGGACGCCTTGTATATTGCCCACGGGTGGGCAAACGCATGTGTATGTGTCTGCCTGTGTTTATTGGACGCGCGTACATAAGATTAGCCGACCGCAAAAAGAAAAAAACAGAAAAAAAATCACGTCATCCGTAGCCCACTAGTAGGCAAGCGCATGCGTAGGCGATGGGAAAAAAAATCTAATAAAAAGAAAGTAGTAAAAAGAAGAAAGAAAGGATACGTTGTACGTAGCCCACAGTTGGGCAGACCTTTAGCGGAAACGAGCGCGAAGAATGAGTCGGTCGCAAAAAATAATAATAATAATAATGAAAACTTAATAAAAAAAAATTGGGACACTCTGTATCTGTGTCCCACAAGTGGGAAAACGTGTGTAGAAGCGAAGGCGACGCACGCAAATAGCAGTAAGCGATTTTAAAAAAAACTGATCACACTAAGCTCGTGTGTTAAGCACGCACAAAGAATGAGCCGATCGCAAAGGCAAAAATTAAAAACAAAAAATATATAAAAATTAACACGAGAAATAAAATTAAAGCACGCTACTGTTCACGCGTGGTGAGCATGCACCAGAAATGCGCCGATCGCAAAGGCAACAATCAAAAAACAATAAAATTAAAAATTAACACGAAGAGAAAAAAAAATTAAATCTCGTTGTATTATTATGTAAGAAATATACATCTGCAACCGATAAACATAGCATGAA
The DNA here is from genome assembly GCA_963921215.1 of Scoparia ambigualis. Taxonomy (NCBI): domain Eukaryota; kingdom Metazoa; phylum Arthropoda; class Insecta; order Lepidoptera; family Crambidae; genus Scoparia; species Scoparia ambigualis. Next base: position 6,366,492 of record OY992511.1, on the reverse strand, counting down.
AAAATTAAAATAAAGGCCAAATAACTGAGCTGAATTATTTTATGCAGCGTTAAATTAGCTTAGCTGTTGTAATACCATGCACCATACAATTAACTAAATCTGTAGCCAAAGGTAAAATAACTGAGCTGAATTATTATTTCAAGCACGAATTAGGCACACAAGCGCACGCAGATCACAACAACATTGTATGACACTATCGATTTGTGATCAGATAATCGGATTAAAATCAACAATATTCGCAAATCACTAAACTTGTTAGCGTAAATTAACTTTGAGTTAGCACGAATCGGATACTGGTAACACGAACTTTTATTTGGGTGGGTAGGTAAATAATAAATTTGCCCAGGCTTAGCAACGACTATTATCGTGCAGAAAAGATACTGTATGGTAATGAAATTATAGGTGTTAGGAAATGAACTTTAGAAATTAGAAGTTAAAATGAAAGTACGTGATAACTACAAGATATGAGGAAATATTATTTTAAGCGGACTGTAGTTTTTCGAGCAGATTGTACAGGTCACCAAATTATGGTGTAAAGAAATACGGGTTAGGTCGCCGATTTATTATTAACGGTTCGAATGGTCCAGAAATGTTGTTGCGAGAGGCACTAACATGCGACGAGGTTAAAGGCTGAAGGCAGGAAGGACTTACCGGGAGCAGCTGTACGGGACGCAGGAACCGGGAGATGAGCTGGTCACGGGCGATTGCTTCAAGTCACTCAAAAAAAAAAAGTAAAAAAGTAATTACAACATTTGAAAATGGAACTCTTTGGCTGTAGAATACAGTTTGTTTCATCTGACTGTCAATTGCTTTTACACTGTGGCGCCATTTTAAAAATTGCCTGTCTACATTAACATGGATTTAACTCAGGAAAATTTGCGTAGTATGACTTTCTACGATTTTAAGTGTAATTTGACAGCTCAACAGAGCATCGCTCGGCTTCAATCTGCTTTTGGCGATGAAGCACCATGCAAGACGACTATTTATAGCTGGTTTGCAGAATTCACACGCGGTCGTGTCAATCTCAGTGACGAATCTCGCGATGGTCGCCCGTCGACCGCTGTGAACAACAAAAACATCGATGCTGTGCGCCGTATGATTGAAACAGGCAGGCATGTGACCTACCATGAGATTCGCGCATCCTTAGACATAGGCATGAGTTAAATACAATTAATCCTACACAAACATTTTGGTGTGAGAAAGCTGTGCTCGCGGTGGATCCCACACAATTTGACCGAGGCTCAAAAAACTGACCGCGTCACTTTTTGCAGTGCCATGCTTACCAGATTCAACGAAGGTGCGTCAAATTTGGCCCGGGACATAGTAACAGGTGACGAAACATGGATTTATTGCTACGATCCCAAAACAAAGCAGCAACCGAGCGTATGGGTCTTTCAAGATGAGCCGAAACCAACTAAAGCGGCGCGCGTGAAAAGTGCCTATAAGCGGATGATTGCTTCTTTTTTTAATAAAACTGGACACGTGGCTACTGTTGCTTTAGAGAACCGTCGTACCGTGAATAGTGACTGGTACGCGACCATTTGTTTACCGGAAATTATTTACGAACTCCGTAAAAATAACCGTAAACACCGTGTCATCTTGCACCACGACAATGCTAGTTCCCACACGGCCAGACAGACAAACGAATTTTTGAAGGTGAAAAACGTAGAACTTATGAGCCATCTTGCATACAGTCTCGACCTGGCATCTTGTGACTTTTTTCTGTTTCCTAAAATTAAGAACCAATTACGCGGTCAACGATTTTCATCACCAGAAGAGGCTGTCGAAGAGTATGAAAAACACGTTTCTGAGGTCACCACGGTGGAGTGGCACAAAAGTATTCAAAATTGGTTTAATCGAATGAAAAAGTGCATTTACGCAAAGCGAGAATATTTTAAGAAACAATAAATTCATTTTTGACCTTTAATCGTATTTGTTTCTTATTCATTGCCGAAACTTTTAGTGCGCCCTTCGTATGAGGAATATTTAGATATATTTTTCATATTTATTAGTATAAAATATAAGTATTTTTAAGGTTGCAAGGTTTATATTATATGGGCCTCTATGAAAATTATCGTCTTGTTGCCTGTATTAAGATTTCAGGATGAATCAATAATATATTACGTAGGTTATAAGGTAGGATTTTTACGTCTTCATCTTCAGCTTATCGCCGTCTACTGTTAAATATAAGCCTCTCCTAATAAGCGACAACATCGCAAATAATTTGCAGTGCATTTACTAGTTAACAGACGGAACAGACAAAGACAAAGCAATCTTGAGTAATTCTATTAAGTATATTTAAATTATTGTCAAGAACAAGAAATCTGATTTACGACCTAAACAAACGACCTACAACGTAAAACTCGAAAGTTATTTCTAAAGTATTTTAAAATCTTGACGAGCGAGAGATTTAAACCCGCACCCTTTACGACACCAACAATAGTAGGTAAAGTTCCGTGCAGTTCACGACAGCACTATTTCCGCAGTCGCGGCCGCCCGTAATTAAATACCTATAATATGTTTTTATGCTATGTTAAAAAAATGCATTTAACGTTTATTTTTTTAAGAACAAATTAAGTACCATTTTTTAATTAATTTATTAACAAAGAAGAAAATACAGGTAAATATTAAGTTTGTATCACCTTGACAAACCTCACCAAACCTTGACAGTTAATCTGTATACAAATCACACTTGAGTGTCGCATAATAATAGCAAAGAAAACTATCATAAAATAAAGACAATTGTTGCAACGTTAGGCTATTAGTATTGTAAATAAAAATAATGTTACCAATTACTTAATGCCTCCACAGCTTGGATACTTCTATGATAGGGCGCCTGAACCGGACTGTTTGGGTTGAAATCGAATCGTTCCAAGCCCTGGTGCAGGTGCTGTTCATGATTTAACACAACATCAAGAAGGCCGATTGTGTATTTGGCCACTTTATTGACGCTAACAAGTAAGTAAGGTTTCATGCAGTTTTCAATCCTCACATTCTTAAAATCTGGGTCAAGCGCCCTACCGATTACTAAATGTACCTTATGACTTGGATACAGCTACGACAGCTCTCCTGGCCTAGACCGATAAGGTACAAATCGTCACTTTTTTTCGCGTAGTAGGATAGCCATACTACGCGAAAAAAAAGGGACGATTTGTATTGCTATTCTGGTGAGACAACGCTAATAGTACAATAGTTTACTGAATCTATTGCACTGTGGTACGAGCCGTGTGGTACAGTGGCTCACTAAAAGAATACTACTTCCATTGGGTGTCGTAAAAGGCGACTAACGGACTAAAGATTTGAGCACATAATATCCAGTTGTAACTTGGTGAAACGTGAAACTATAGCAGTGGTCTGCTTCTGCAGTCCTCATTGCCTTGTCTCTGATCAACCCTTTGGGGAATCGTCGTGAACCAATGTTTGTATTCCACTGTTCGCGTTTGTACTCCACTTAGGAGTAGTTCCTACTATGAAAAAGGCCGGTTGTGCTGATTATTCGGGCCCCTTTATTGACACCAACAATTTTTGTTTAAGCAAAATTTCGTGCTGTTTATAATCTTCACCTTCTTAAAATTAGGGTCAAAAACTCTACCAATTACTAAATGTAATAACTTGGATACAGTTACGACAGGGCGCCTGACTCATTCAAATACAACAATCGTCACTTTTTTTCGTGATGTCGTCGGGTTGAGCCACCTTACTCCTTAGCCCTTGTGAGACCCAACGGGAACAGTGCAATATTTTACTGAATCTATTGCACTGTTCGCGTTTGGCCTCCACTTACCATCAAAAAGGCCGGTTGTGCAGAGCCTTCGGGCCCCTTTATTGACACCAACAATCAGCGTTTAAGCAAAGTTTCGTGCAGCACCCGACAGCGCTGTTTGCGCAGCCGGGCCCGTAATTATTTAAATCAATAACAATTTGGTGCGAGGCACGCGAGCTTCGCGTGACATCGTCAAAGGGAGGCTGACCTTCTAATAAATTGTGGCCTCATTGTAGTTGTTCTTACGACGTTACGGGTAAATCTTCAGGTCTTTGAGTCTTAGCAACGTATATAAGTTTTCTTGCACGTAACAACACTTTTCAGCTTTTTTTCTACTAACTACCGGCAAATGAATAAAGAAACAAAAGTATATGCATACCTTTGTTTATCGAAACCCAAGAGAAGAAATTGCTTGGTAGTATTCTTTTAAAAATGATCCGCCAAACACAGCTTCATTTCGTATTATCGCTTAAATGTAATTTCCCCGACAGAAATACTTATTATATTTTCTGTTACATTAATGAAAATTTCAATTACATAAAAAGCCTTCACAGAAACCTTTTCTAAAAGCACAAAAGTCTATTCGTGAAACTTATATTTGGGCGAATGAAATCATAATTAAATATAGAATTCAATCTGATCGTCATATCAATAAAGAATATCCAATTAAAATGAATGAAATACGAACCGATTACAAATCTTCATTAAAGATGAGTTTCTAGAAATAGTATTTTTAGTTATAAGTTAATATTAATATCCAAGTTAATTTGAAAACTAAAATCTTTTAGGGTTTCTTCTTTATAGGCGAAACACGAATTGGAATATGAAGAGTAGATTTTGTTTGTATTTAAATAATTATATATAAAGGCTTAAGTTTACGATAACAATGTATAATGATGTACGACTCACACAGTTTCAACTTTGATAGCCGGGTGGTCGAGTGGTCAGCGACCCTGACTACGCAACCCACGGTCCCGGGTTCGAATCCCGGTAGGGGCAAATGTTTGTGGGGTAAGCACGACCATTTGTGTCCGAGACATGGATGTTTATTAGTACCTATTTATGTATGTTTATCCGTTATTCAGTCACCATAGATTGGGCTATGCTTCGTTTGGGGCTGAATGATTGGTGTGACAGTTGTGAAAATTATTAGTAATATTAATATATTATTATTAAACTCCCGTTCTTGTATAAAGTTTACTTATAAAATTGAAGGAAGTGGTGGGGGCTAAAGGAGGTATACACTAAATTGGTCGAATAAGGCTTTGTGCGATATATTTTTGTTATAGTGTTATTGTTTACATAATTTAAGTTTTTGTTGTTCACATAATGACATACACGTTTGTGCGTGTGCGTGTGTGTCTGTATAATAAGAACAAATGATTTTTTTTTAATTTTGCAATTATTGTTTATCAACATAGACTTGCTTTCAACACCATGGATAAATAATATTTTAAACTTTCACGGTCATGATTTTTCCATGTTTGAGTTGTAAGATTTTGAGTCCCCGAGATATTTCGGCGCAGTTGCATGCACCATGATCGATCACGGAGTAACTGAATATCTCAGTGGCTCAAAATCTACGACTCAAACATGGTTAAAATTCTGTTTTTACATAAAAAATGAATATGGATAGATATATACCTATGTGTAGTATAACTTCGATCACATATAAAAGTAGATGCATAATCAACGCTCTCAAAACGTCCGCAGAAAAAGACTACCTACCCACCAAACAAGATGTTCAGGTACTCATTTGGTATGGTAATGTGCGAGCTTAGTTTCAACATGACGAAAGAGTTTGACTCTAGTTCGAATGACGTTTCCAAGATGGTCATTACCTCGATGTCTCTACCTCGACGGTACACTTCACCGATGGCTCGTTACCCCGAAAGGTCAATACCTCGAAGGATCTCTTCCTCGACGGGTCTTTTCTTCGATGGTACATTTGATCAATGGGTTGTTACCTCCAAAAAATCATCAAAAGTACAGTAAATGTAAGTATTTGTGTGTGTTACTGAAAGGTGTAAAAATACTAGTAAATTGAAATGAATATCAATATAATCATGGAGGCAACATTTATTATCACTCAGCAAATAAATTTACAATTTCTATGGTTCATAAAACACTTTTGTCTTCTTCTTTTATCAAAATGTTACTAAAAATACACAATAAAAATAAGGGATTATTCTATTAGACTGTTTAAAAAAATTTACAATCGTTACAACAAAATATTTGCTGTGAGAATTTCTAGATGCTGTTCTTAATGGATGTTTATTTCATTTAGGACAAAACGTATGGAAACGAATCCAAGAGTTCGGATTATCAGTACGATATGGTCAGGACAGTAACTTTGCTGTTAGCCTACGACATTTAGTTGCCTTGGCATATTTGCCTCCAGATGAGATTCCGACAGCATTTTACATGCTGAAAGATGAAGTTTTGCCCGTGAATGCAGAACCCGTGACGGAGTGGTTCGAGACATATTACGCTTCTGGTAAAAGAAAGTCAGTACAAGGAGGAGGAGGACAAACTACAGTTACTATCACCAGATCTCCACCCTTATTTCCATTCCACATTTGGTCAATCCAGTCTAAATGGAGGGTTAGCACAGGCGGTGGAACAGCTTACTGAATAACAGGCGTCTTGGTCTAAACTTATTAAAGAACACAACAGCACTAATCACATTCATGTGCTCCTTTATAGCCAAAACACATACGTCAAAAGTATATGTCAACGGTCAACGCCCGCTACGAATTTGAATGGGAATGTGTATCTGGTTTCTATACCTATGCGATCGAAGAGTAAATGTTTTAATGTTATTTCTTTGTGCAACAAAGTAACAAAATTTCCTTCTTAGAAATAGTGGCCAGCATCCGCCGTCTCCAGTACCTCAAACGATGTTAACAAGAGGTCCAGTGTTGGTCTAACTGTCTCCACAAATACAACTCATGTTTGTGGGTAGTTCGAGAACTTGTTTTCAACCGCTCCTTTGTGCCCGGATGCCTTGGGGATGCTATTGAACTTCTGCGATCCTGATTTATGTGTGCCGTAAATAGCAATGAATACAATTTGAGCTACAACTCGAAGCGTACAGTATCTATTTGTACTTTCGCAACAGTGGTCACTGTAGTACTATTATTATAATAACTCCAGAGTTCGACAGTACGACACTTGGGCTTTTCTTCCTTAAATGTTTGAAGATAATTTTTTTACAATTGGGGAAGTTGTGAATAAATTATGCAGGCCTCGAATTGAGTATGGTAGAATATACTCAGAAGGATTCTATAGAAAATTGTATTTTTATCTTAACTCTCTTTTAAATTACTTTTAACCTCTCTTGTTTAGGGTTAAAAGTTATCGGACCGTAAGATTTTGGATTTAATTTTAGCTGTTGTATAATTATGTTAACTCGTTACATTGTAATTATAACAAATTGATAGAAGCATTGTTGTATTCCGACAGAGTTAAGATACTGATATACCACTTACCATCAGACGAAAAAATGCCAGAGCGTTTTGCTATAATAATGAAAGATCTTTGTTGAATTTGAATACGAGTATACATCTAGACTTAATTGTTAAAATGATTTAAAATTGTTTAACAAGAAATAAAACATCCGTTATGAAGTTTTAATATTATAAGGACCAAATTATCTTAGTATAAACTGAACTTTCTCAGTATCTAATAAATGACAGTAGCCCTAAGAAGGCCCTATATCCATAATTCAACTCTCAGGTGGATCTGAGAACCCATTTTCTCATCTCGAACTAAAATATTATTTGTTGAAGCAACACTCGCGTTTATCAGCAATATAAATAAAAGACAATTTGCCCTCACGCGTTACTTTGCACAAAATAAACGTAGCTATTTGGCTAGGTTGTGCCGGCGCGCGGCGGCTGCCGTTTGTTTTTTGAAGAAAATCTTACTACTTATTCAGAAGGAATGTGCTGTAATTAAATATATTGAGGTTATTCTTCGTTGCCTTATGAGTGGATAATAGGTGATAAGTGGGTATTAGAACAGGCAGATTTATGCCCTAAGGGACTTATTTATTTAAACAGATAACTAATAAACAATAAATTTATACCAATATTATAAAGCTGAAGAATTTGTCTGGTTGAACGCGCTAATCTTAGAAATAACTGATACGAATTGAAAAAATATTTTTGTGTTGGATAGTCCATTTATCGGCTGTATAACTCAAAGAACAGTTAACTTCTTTATCTATTCCGTGATATAACCCAATGCCGTGGTAAGTTCATCGTCGCTCTATGCGGTTAGATTTATGTGCAGTCTTTAGTCCGCTAGTTGCTTTTTACGAAACCTAAGAAAGAGAGGGCTTGGAAGTAATCTTTTAGTGACTAACTATACCACACGGCTTCAATGAATATCTTAGAAGATATCATACTTAGTTATAAAATAACTCCGCAACAAATTAATGATCAAGATTTACCACGCGGGCATTTATGACGTACAAGGCTTCATCTAAATGTAATGTACTAAGTAATCATCTTCAGTAGTACCTACCTACTCGAAAAGTAATGGAATATATTTTTTGGTTTCCCTCAAATAAACGCGAATGAAACCGCGGGGCACAGCTAGTAGGGGAAGGTGGTAATTGAGAACAGCTAACTTACAACACTCTAAAATAATAAAAGAAAGTCATAAATATAACCAACTTTTATTGCAACATTAAGGTTACTAATCTACCTACTTAAAAATGAAATCAAAATTCTTGGAAATTAACTTTATAGTCATAAAATTAAAGAAATTGAAAAACATTGTCGTTCTTATTTACCCGATACCGTGTGGGGAAATTGAGATCAGTCCGCGGTGGAAATAGGAACAACATGGGATAGTTGTGAACATACATATTTAAATCTTTATAAATACTACAATTACTTTGTTTGGCAGAAATCACTGACGTAACCCTTACTAGATTGACCGGTGGTCATTTATCATGTGCCCAGTTGTTACAAATGTCGCACATGATCCAATCTTTTCCAGGTGGATGTTAATATTTTTCGCTGCACAATATACAGTTAAACTGGTTTTCCTGGTTTTTATTAAAGACATAGTACCTTAAAAACTTCTCGATTACCTTGCTTAAATAATTTCATTTTGGGCACTGAGTATTTGATAGCTGCTTTGCCTTTAGGAAGCTTTTTACTCTTAACATCTTGCATTGGACGGCGAAGATCTTCAATTTCATATGTCGCTGTGGTTTTTCTTCCGTAATGTCTAGGCAACTAAAACCATTTATAATGTTGGAATATTTTCACAGGATCAATCAACCAATAGGGGTAATTAGGAACGTTCACATTTACCCTCCTTACGCCGTTCCTAATTACCCGAAGTAGGCAACTCAAATCAAAATGGAAGTTACTCGCAATATTATCTTCGGTGAATTTAAAGCTACTTGGAATTTATAAACAGATATTATATTTAAGATAGTAACAAAATATGACGTCTTTAAGCTCAATAACATGCTTTTTACATATGACAAAAACTGTTGCAAAAATACGTAATTATTTGTGTGACTCACCGTCCACTCACTCACACTTCTGCGTGCGTACTTAGGAACGCCAAGCGCGTCTACCTAAACGTGTGCAGGCGGTACAGTGCATCGGGGAGTATTTTATATTTAAATGTTCCTAATTACCCGCCGTTCTCAATTACCCACTCTCCCCTATTTGAATAAGAAAGTTCTGATGAGTGACTCGTCATTCTGAGTATAAAATAGAGTATTTAAAAATTGATAATGAATACATGCATTCAAACAAACATACTTGAAGTCTTGACCTGACCTCTCACCTGATTATAAATGTAAGTAATAAATAGTTTTAATATTGATTTATAAAAAAGGATCGTGTTGGTACTTTAACTTAAAGTAAATTATGTTAGTTATCAGCGCTGTAAATAACAGGCGTAACTTTAACATCCCAATTTCGAATTACGTGATTTTTAACAACGGTTTTTTTTAACTAATATTCCTTTCATCATACAATCGATCACCGAAGATATACCATCGCTTTTGATTCCAACTGAATTTTAAGACTTAAACGACTGAACATAAAGTTGGTTTTTCCTCGCAACGCCTGTATAAATGCTAACAATTTTCTTACATTTAGGAGGGCTGGCACACGAATTCATTCGCGTGTTCGGCGCGCGTTTTTTTCCATGTTGATGCTTATCACAAAATGAGATGTAACTTATTTGCTCGTTTTGATAAAGGCAAAAATACAACTTGAACAATGTCAAATCGCTTAATCAAATCGTAACCGCTTCCTTTGTGTTTCGTCTCCACGCAATTTTTATTATAATCTGTCAACCCTGTTTTACTGGGAAATGAATGACAGAGTTGAAATAGACGTGTTCAGTTTTTTAAGGTTTATTAGGCGCATTATGTTAGCCGTTGGTTCCGGTTGATGTCGTCAGCTGGCAGTCGTTAAAACCCCCAACCCGCATAGCCAGAGATCGGACCATAGCCCAATCCCTGGTGTACGTAGGGAGGTCTATGCCCAGCAGTGGGACGTTAATAGGCTAATAATGGTGATCATGATAGTTAAGACTATATTATATAAGATGGATTCTTGAAACCGCAAGAAACTTCAAGGGCTGATCAGGTCAAGTGTTTTAAACATGACAAAAATGGTCTCATTGCAGACTAACGTAGGTACTTATCGCCCAGCTGACGCAAACGGGTCAACATGGGGGTTACTCTTGAACGCAAACTCAATCTCAATACAATTCCAATGCGATTAATATGTATCGATATTGGGATAAGTAAAGATAATTCCGGAACGACATCGCGATAATAATTTGTTTAATCAATTTCCAAGCAATTTAATTCCAATGTGGCGCTAATTGTCGCTTACAAAAGTGTAATTTGACATTTTTTAGATTTGTGATTGGAAATTGACTAACGCAATGTTTCAAGACCTGCATGTGTTCAAGACTAAGCCTATATACAGACCGGTCGGCCGGCCGGCCGTTGCCTGCACATTGTAAATAATCGTTATTTTTAACTGTTTTTCATTTTATTTTTCTTATGTTATTGCTTTAAAATAAATTAGATACTTAAAGACTATTCAATTAAAATTCACAAAATGAATTATTTGATTAAAAATGAGAAAAACACGAATTCCTTTTTTGTAATCCAGGCCAAACATTCACTAATTTAGTAAGTACATTAAGCAAGCAGGAGTTGAATCATTCAACAAATGCTCTAATACTGTGTGGTGATAGTCTCACAATAAAAAAACGTGACCTTTTAAAAAGCATAGAGAGTTTAATTGATATACAATCTAAAACTCATTGTAAAATAATAGTTTGTGCCTTTCCCTATGCCTGTAACTTATCGTGGAAACAAAACAAACAGATCTTTGATTTGAACTTACTTTTGTATAACTCCACTTATCGTCACAGTGACAGTATTGTATTTTTTGATACAAATAAATTTATATCTAGTTTTAAGTTGACTACTGATTCTATGTATTTAATATACAAAGACAGGCTACAGATAGCATCATTGCTAGCATATAATTTAAAAGACACAGTTATAAGTAGTATAACAATGTCGACCCAAAATTATCGCACTGCTAGTATTTCTACTAATGTAAATTTAGTTGATAAGTCTTGCACAACCTCTAGTTTAAACTAAGAGGTAAGACAAAAGCCAGCCCTATCCAAATTAAAATAGTTCATCAAAACATGCAGGGCCTGGCCGGCAAAGAGTTAGAAATTGAACTTTTTTTATTACATGAAGATATAAACATTTTATGTATAACTGAGCACTGGCTTAAAGATTATCAGTTAATTTTTAATATTAAAAACTTTCAGCTTTCCAGTGCTTTTACTAGAACAAATGCAATTCGCGGCGGATCCTTAATATTTGTTAATTACAGTAAACATAAGATTACGGAACGAAAGGATGTAGTTTCCCTTTCTATTGAACGCGTTATTGAGCTGTCATGTGTCGAGTTAGAGAAATTTATAATTGTTTGTGTATATCGACCTCCTTCTGGTAATTTTAGTGTCTTTGAAGCCACTATGGAAGATGTAATTAAGAAGATTTGTAAATCTAAAAAGAAAATAGTAATTTGTGGGGATTTCAATGTAAATTTATTAGACAGTCATTCAACTAGTGTAAGATTAATCTCGTTGTTTAAATCATTTGATTTGGATTACCAATTTAGAGAACCGACTAGAATTACAGCAACCACTGCAACCTGCTTAGACAAAAAAAATTTTTTTTGTAACTTTGCTCCTGAGTCTAAGTTCATACTAACTAATTTATCTTCAGATCACTGTGGGCAAAAAATAGCTTTTACTGAATATGGACACCCTAACTCAGAAGAAATATCTTGTAGGCCAGTGACAGAGAAACGGGTTAAAATTTTCAAGCATAACATAACTGCTAAACTTGCATGTTTACCATTTATACAGGAAAATCCAGATGCTCTTTACAAGCATTTTTTTATCTTATAAACGGTGAATTTAATAAAACTTTCTCTATTAAAAAGTTTAAAACTAATATTTCAATGAAATTTAGGGATTGGGCTACAGCTGGTTTGCATAAAAGTACGGCTAAGTTGTATGACTTATATGAGCAGAAAAAATATAATAATAGTCCAAGTTTTCTAGAGTATATCAAAAGTATTCGAAAACTTTTAGGAAGGCTTGTGCATGTGCCAAGTCATTATTTATTAGTGAAAAAATTAAAAAGTCTGATAACAAAATAAAGGCAACATGGAACTGCATAAACCGCGAAACTGGTAAAATAAAGCCACGTGATACTAAGTTTTCTTTAAGAATAGTCAATAGCTTTTTAAGTGAAGACAATAAAGTTGCTGATGCTTTTGAACAGTTTTTTACAAATATACCAATTGCCACAACTATGTTACTCAACTCTTCACCAAGTAATGCAGAAATTCTGCTAAAAAAGTATGTACCCATGTGTTATGAAGTGTTCAAATTTAAACACGTAAACTGTAAAGACGTACTTAAATCCTTTAAATCTTTAAAAATAAAAAACACTTGTGATTTGTGGGATATTTCAACAAAAATTATTAATAATATTATCGAGTCCATTGCGCCTTTTCTTGTAGTCATATTCAATAGCTGTGTTGACGAAGGAGTTTTCCCAGATCTCATGAAGCATAGCAAAGTTCTGCCACTTTTCAAATCGGGTTGTAAAGATGACCCGAGCAATTTCAGGCCTATTTCGATTTTACCTACTCTTAGTAAAGTTTTTGAAAAACTTATTTTAGATCAACTCGGCTCCCACTTCGCTATAAACCACCTTTTTCACAGTGAACAGTATGGTTTTACCAAGGGAAGGTCTACTACTGATGCTGGTGTAGCTCTGCTAAAACACATATTTGAGGCTTGGGAGGGATCGCAGAATGCTTTTGGAGTGTTTTGTGATCTCTCCAAGGCTTTTGATTGCGTTGAATACAACACCCTTTTAATAAAGCTAAAACACTATGGAGTGCACTCTGATGCCTTGAAATTGATTCAATCATATCTTAGCGGCAGAATCCAAAAAGTTAGCGTGAACGGATCCATATCATCCGGATCTTCTGTGCTAATGGGGGTCCCACAAGGGTCAATACTAGGTTCATTTTTATTCTTAATCTATATTAATGATTTACCATTTTATGCGGAAAACTTTTGCAATATTGTTTTGTTTGCTGACGATACATCTTTGATATTTAAGACTGATCGAAATAAAAATAGTTTTGATGACATCAACAGTGCCCTAACAGATGTGTTGAATTGGTTTACTACTAATAATCTTCAATTAAACGCGAAGAAAACCAAATGTATAAATTTTACTCTACATAACGTAAAGAATATTATAGGAAATAAAATTAAACTGAATGGTGAACTGTTGGACCTTGTTGATTCAACAGTTTTCTTAGGTATTACCTTAGATTCAAAAATACAGTGGTACCCTCATATTAGCACCCTTGCGGGGAGACTTAGTTCAGCTGCTTATGCTGTTAGGAAAATTAGGCATTTTACAGACGTGGAAACTGCTCGATTAGTCTATTTTAGTTACTTTCACAGTGTTATGTCCTATGGTATACTACTTTGGGGTAAAGCAGCAGATATAGAAACCATTTTCATTTTACAGAAAAGAGCAATAAGGTCCATATATAACCTAGGATCACGTGACTCCCTTAAGGAGCTGTTTAAAGAAATAAATATTCTTACAGTTGCATCACAATTTATTTATAACTGTATTGTTTACGTGCGTCAAAACATTACTCATTTCAAAAAAAATTGCGATATACACAAACTAAATACTAGAAATAAGTATAAACTTGTAATTCCTAAATTTCGACTTCAGAAAGTTTATGGATCATTTTATGGGACAAAGTGTCATAATTTACAATAAAATCCCGAACGATGTTATAATTTTGCCCTTTGACAAATTTAAGACACATGTTAAGGACAGACTTTTAGAAAAGGGCTATTACACTGTAAGCGATTACATCAATGACAAAAATGCATGGAATTAACATTCCTCTAGTTTCGCATACATTGTTCTAATGCGTTCATAGTGCCCGAGTAAAACTTGTAGATTCACTTTTGTTTTTATCTTTTATTTTATATGATTGTTTTATGACTATTGACTGTATAATTTGGTAACGACATATTGTTTTGTAAATGTCGTTACCCCTATATTATTATAAAGCTGTGGAGTTTGTTGTGCCCGTTCTTCTCCACAGCTAAAAGACTTCCTGAATGGGTGGGGTCGGTGGGTGGGTTCCTGTGCCTATCCATCCATCCATATAAAAAAAAAAAAAATTGACGATTCAAAACGCTTAATTTAAGCTTACTGAATAAAGTTATTTTGATTTTGATTTTGATTTTTTTTTATTGTAATTTTTGTCATGTTTAAAACACTTGACTTGACCAGCCCTTGAAGTTTCTTGTGGTTTCTAGCAGTCACCTTATATACTAGCGACCCGCCCCGGCTTCGCACGAGTGCAATGCCGGTACCGCCGCAACCGCTATGTCCCTGCAGTTTAAATCTGTACTCTCTTCGAAAATATTCATATTAAATAACATGCTGTAAAGGGCCATATTTATCTATATTACATAGACAAAAATATAAAATTTGTTTATAATAAACAAAGCCTTGTTTTTTTAATAAGTCATTTTAATTTGTTTATTTTGAAAAATAACACATCTTTTATTTATCACTAACCAATCATTTACATTACACTAGCTTTTGCCCGCAGCTTCCCTCGCGTTAATTTGTCGCCAAAAAAAGTAGCCTGTAACCGCAACCTCTATCTCTTAGTAGGTATATCAAAATTCATCAAAATCGGTATAGCGGTTTAGCGGTTTAAGTGTGTAAGCGTTACTAACAAACAAACAAAATCACTTTCGCCTTTTATAATATTATTTCCTACTAATACTTACTATAAAATTCGAAAGTAATTTTGATTTTTTTGTTATTTAACATCCGCATGCTGACAAATAATCTCAACGATATTTCATACTTTATTATTATGGACTCCACATCACGCTGTATGTTTTAAGTAAGTATTATGTAAACAATGTTAAAACTTTATTTTTATTCAACCGAATTTCCCAACACAGACGCAAAGACTGGTCAGATTATAATGTTATGTCAAGTCCGGAACACGTTCCAGTTTTCAGTGGGAAACAGTTCCAGTCGGCTGTCAGCCGCCGGACCGGACCGGACCGGATCGGAAGCGGTGCGCCGGACCGTGCGGCGCGCAAACAAATGGTTCTCGCCTCTCGACTGGGTTCTGGGATAAATAGGCTACGTTTCTTTTGTTTTGAAATGCTTAAACCATGTTTATACCAATGTTAAAAAAGGAACAAAGTTTATGTAACATCTAAAGGCTTTGTTGAATTCTGGGTTCCTAGATAGATTCTTGGTGTGGTAGATTAGCCTTGCTGATTTATTTCTTTTATTTTATTTTATTAGGTCTGCTAACATTGTTACATTACAGCTTATAACTAAAATAATAGTGTGAATAATAATTGTTACAATACAACAACAATTATAGGCAAACACAACATGATAATAATGAAAAATAATCGGAAGTAATTTCGGGAAAATTATATGAACAATAGTTAATCGAACAGTACAACATAAAAATTAATAAAAAAAAAAACAATTACAAAAATAAATGACATTCACAAAAGAAAAATAAAGTTTTCAGCAGTTACACGAGAGTAAAGCTTGATTCACACATATCAGTGAAGGCACAGTACCGGCACAGTGAAAAATATTCTTTCATACATTCTCTATGAATTTTGTCAAAAAGAATACGTCCGTGATTTGCCGGTGGCGGCACTGACACCGAGAGCATTATCACTGACAGGTGGGGATGCGTTCATAGAGAATGTATGAAAAACACTGTGACGGTACTGTGCCGGAACTGTGGCTTCACTGATATGTGTGAAGCAACCTTTATAGGAGTATAGCTATCTTGTGTACTGTTGCAGGGAGCATAGCATTAAATCTGTTTCAGCGGTTGTAGTGGCTGAGTAAAACTGATTGTATTCATTACAGAGTTTGCTAACAGTACTTTTTACTCTACTTACAGTGCGGATTGAAAGACTTCATCGATATAAGTAGCTTGACTGTATTTGATATACATACATAGATTCACTACGATTTTCCTTAAAAGCCTAGTCAGAGACTGTTGGCAGGGACGCAGTGACGGCAAAGTAAAACTTCGTAGTTGTCACCCTTCAGCCCCTAAGCGGTCGCATGAGACCGCACCTACAAAAACACACTTGACTTTGTACCGTGTTTTCATAGACTTAAGACTACTTTAGTATAAACAAGTTTGATTATTTCGGTTCTGCGGTACATTATGCATCGTGATCGCAAAATATCGCTTAGTCTATGCTCGATTCTGCCAAATTTGACGTTGACAGTTATGCCAATTTTGTGTCAGAAAATTTCCACGAGTGAGTGGTAACCTCAGGGCCCTTATTTTGTAACGATTCCTTGTTTCAAAACCACGTCAATTCCTTAAAAAGTTACGATATCTTCCCAAAAACATATGAGTTTGACTTTTGTGCGCGGTAAGGTTTAGGTGTGGAATCTATAGATTGCGATACAGAATCAGGGCCCTGAACAATACTTGTTATTGTTCTGAGGTGGTAACGAATGCTTTTATTAAAGTGAGTGTCGGTCCGTTGGCACAACGGTTTTATATGAAAAGTCAATTTTGAGTGACTAATACAACACTAAGTAATTGTATGGTATAATCGATAGATATAATTAAATAAAGTATTTTCGTATATTCCAACAGAGTCTAGGCAATGAGGACAGCAGAGCAGTCCACTGCCACAGTCCACGTTTCACCAAATTACAACTGCACATGTGCTTTATAGGTGTGCCGCCCATCGCTGCTCTATGCTGTTGCAAGTATGTGCAGTGTTTAGTCCGTTAGTCGCCTTTTACGACACCTAATGGAAGAAAGTTTTTAGTAGTATTCTTTTAATGAGCGGCTAAGTATACCACACTGATCACATTCATTATTCTATTCTAAACGTCATTAAGGTCCGTATTCTAAAACTGAACTCACACTCAAATCTTTGCTTGAGTACAGTTAGAAAGAGATGGTGCTATTCATCGTATATATAAGGCGACTGCTAGAAAATTCAAGGTTCTGGTCAGGTCAAGTATTTTAAACATGACAAAAATGCGATCTCATTGAAGACTAACGTAGGTACTTATCGCCCAGCTGACGCGGACGGGTCAACAGACGGGTGGGTCAACAACGGCCGCTGCCTGTTATTTTGATTTGTTTTTCATTAATATTTCTTAAGTTATTGCTTTAAAATAAATTAGATACTCAAAGACTGTCCAATTAAAATTCACAAAATGAATAATTTAATTAAAAATGAAAAAAACACGAATTTCTTTTTTGTCATTTTTGTTATGTTTAAAAAACTTGACCTGATCTGCCTTTGAAGTATCTTGCGGTGTCTAGCAGTCATCTAATATAGCCATCCCTTTCTAACTGTATTCAAGCATGAATTTGATTTTGAGTTTGGTTTTAGAATAAGAGCCTAAGTCACTTGTTTAACACACTCTGAAGAGCAATAAGCAGATAAATGATACTTGACTTGACTCTTTATCTTCCCTGTGACTTTGTAGTCACGCGCTTGATGAAGCCGGCCCCAATCAAATATTAAACGGCAAACAAGGCCTATTCACTCAACAAACCCGGCCGGCAAGCAATAACAAACAATATGTTTTCCGATACGACGCCTTTAAGGTAGCCTTTCTGTTAGCTAAACAGAAATCGAAAATCCACGGAAAATATAGTAGTTTATTTTCCATACTTTGTTTTTGTTTAATTACCGTTGAACAGGGAGTATACATGAACCGCAGATATGATGTTAATACACCGATTTATTTTAGTGTGTGTACCGCTTTTAAATTAAATACAACATGTTATATACACATACAGTGTAACAACAATTAATAATAATAATGATTAACAATAATTAATTGGTTTGTTATGTATAATAATTGGATGTGGTGAAATTGTTTAATTTAAAACTATTTAATTGCCCGTTAAGGGCAACTGTTCCTACTATTATTGCCTAACAATTCCCCGACCACCCACCAGTGGGAAAGTCCAGTGGGCGGACGGGTCGTCACTGGTTTAATCTTACTTTAATTACCTATTGATACGGACAGTCTTCATCTTGATTTTATTAACTACGTGAGTAGGTACGGTCAGGGTCACCACCGCTTTACCACTTTGCAGCGATTTTCGAAAGAAGCGCACCGACCGCCCGGGTACGTGCCCGTACCAAATAGACGACGCGGTGTGCAAGGGATTTTGACCTTTAGACTGGCACACCTTATGTAATATTTTACATACATTCATAGATTTACAACTATCATCCCCAAAGAGTTAGCCAGAGACAAGGCAATAGGGACTGCAGAAGTACCGTACCGTAGAGCAATTGAAACTATGGCATGGTGTACTATTACATTTAGTAAAAAAATGAAATTGTTGACAATTTTGACGGTTCGCCATTTTTTTTGCATAGGATTTTTTTGTGCTAATAATGTGTTAATTACTCTTCGTAATCATCGTTCTTCCTAATAATGTGCACATCAAAACAATCGTCATGGTTTTAGCTATCGAAAATGATATGATTCTTTATAGTTTGAAACAGTGACTTCCAAGTAATAACGACTTCTAAATGTCAATATAAAAAAAATATTTTTGTTTTTTGTCTTGGAATCTTCATTTTTGTCATTTTTGTTATAGCTTTTCGTAATTAACTTTTAACTTATTAAAATACTGAGTTTTCTAAGCATTTGGTACGTAGTTTAGGTTTTGATATAGCTTTAGCAATGGGTTAGTTCTAAGCTTTTGTGTCAGCTCGGGTAGTCTCGGTCAGCGTCGGCCAACTTTCGGACAGCTGTCAGATTGAGTATTGAGCCATATTGTATATACGGTCGTGGACGGTTAAGTGGCTAAATTACACTGCACATGTGCTCAGTTTGATAGGTAGTGAGCCTATCGCCGATATGCTGTTGTATGTATGGATGTATTTGCAGTATTTAGTCCGTTAGTCGCCTTTTACGACACCCAAGGGAAGAGAGGGGGTGGTAGTATTCTTTCACCGCCACGCGACACGGTTATTGAACAATTGCTGATAAGGGCTAAACCAGTTTGAGGTTACTTAACAGAGTTTACGCATTTCGGTTTCCCATACAATCTTCCTAGTTGAAATTTAGAGACCAATAAGCCAATTTTATTGAAACTTTCCTTGCTAAAGTAAATTACACGGATCTCAATAGTCCGTTGAAAACATTTTTAAAAAACGTTTATTTGGCTGAGTTTTTGCGATTTAAAGTCCCCAATAGAAAGTTTAAAATCGCAATAACTCAAATTTAACTCAATATTTATCGCAATAACTCAGATTTTGGGGGTCAAAGTTGCTCGCGTCCGTAGGTTTACCCTTGAGACCCTACACGTGATCCCTGGGTGGTGCTAAATGAGTAACACTGACTGAGTGGTAGAGCCACGCTGCGTTGCAGCACGCATTGGGCTGGCTCGCCCGGCGTAATACCACCCTCTCACGAATATTCGGCGTGAAATAATGGCACTTGGTGCTGTTGTGTTTCGTCCGACCAGTCAGGGTACCGGAGGCCCCCCCCCCCCCTCCTCCCAATTCCTATTCCTTCCTAAACCTTTTCCTCCCTTAAAGGCCGGCAACGCGTCTGCGATTCCTCTGGTTTTGCGGGTGTCCATGGGCGGCGGTGATTACTCTCCATCAGGTGACCCGCCTGCTCGTTTGCCTACCTCTTTTATAAAAAAAAAAAACTCAGTTAAATAAACGTTTTTAAAAAATGTTTTCAACAAACTGTTTAGCTCTCTATACTTTACTTCAGCATGCCGAGGTTCATCAAAATCGGCATACTGGTTTCTAAATATTTCAACTTGGAAATTAGATAGAAATGCGTAATCCCTCTTAAGTAAATGCAAACAATCTTTATAAATAATAATAATAATAATAATAATAATAAGCTTTTATTTCAGACCAAAGATCCATATATTGTTAGTAAGACTTATGCTATGTTAGTAAGATAACAATTTTTAATTATGTAATTTATGATTATAATAACACTACACCCGGGAGACAAGACAAGGCAGTTTGACCCTACTCCATCATCACCCGGACGCAGTGTTTGAAAAGGGGGCTATCCAATCTATCTGCTAGCGTCCTCAGGATGGTGTTGGTGCTCGCTCGCAGTCTGCTCAATAACGAAGCAGTTTTTTTGCGCAGGCAAGCTAGTATAAACTGTTTACTGGACTATTGTTACCAAAGAACAGTTAGTGATATTTACCAACCGCTGTTGTTTTGTGGTTAGCCACCATTCTTTCATACCCAACGATCACGAGTTCGTTTCCCAGCATATTGTTTTCAGTTTGGTTGGTGATAGGGTTTATTACAAGTCCGCCTTACTAGCTATCACCATTATTTTTCGATTTCAGCCTGGCGCTATGACATAAAATTAAGGTGTTTTCACAGACATAGATAAGATAGCCAGTTACTCAGTTGTTGAGCATTCCAAGTGTAGTGTACCTAAATCAACCGATACACTTATCGTCGCGTACAAATCAATTGAAATGAATGCCAAGCGCTTAGCTGTTGTTGAATACAATCTACAAAAGTACCACAATCCTTTGAAAAGGAAAACATTATTTGAACGTCACTTTTTCTACCAGACAACCGTATCGATATAGACAACTCCACTAGAAAGAAAAACATAAATCCCCGTCAAAGCACAGTCGGACAGAAGCTGAGCGCACTAGAATATGTTTTCCATTTCAATACACTCTAAGTTATGTAGATACGTTATATTTCGAGATGCGAACAAAGGCGCTCCCGACATTGATATGAGGAGGCGAGGCGTCCCGCGCACTAGATAACGTAACTTATTTCGCTCAAATATAAACCGGATTCGGTTACAGCGGCCGATATGAGATGAGACCCGCGCGGTGTTACGATATCGATTCCATCATGTTTTATACATTGTACTATTAAAGGGCGCTCGCAATATGTATCTACTTATGTAGGTGTAGGTGTAACATTGTTTTGATAGATTCAAACTTGCCAAAATTTATCCAAAATACTTATTTTTAATGCAATTTACAAACCAATTACAAAAAATATACAATTTCAATTCACTAAGAGTCGCAAGAAACAGCAAGCTTTATGGTAGGTATCTCACTATTTCTCAGTCGCTCATTTTTCTAAACCTTAGAATATTTACTAACTGTTAGTAAATATTTTTTTATTACTTATTTCTTATTTCTCCTTTTTACTTCTTCACTGGATGCTATGCTATTATCGTCCTCCCCTTGATTCAGTGAGAACGTCACGCGTCTGCACGTTAATAGGTACCAAAACATAACCATATTTAATGATATCTATAAAGTCTTAGGAGAAAACTGCTGAAACATGTTGGACAATTATGCAGTTTTGTCATCTGTAAAACACAAGGCACATCTGGGATTTTTATTCCCTAAAATTCCTATTATCAGAACCTCAGGAAAGAAAAATCCTAATCCCAATTTGGGACTTTTGCACTAGTTCGTTCGTTCTTTCCGAACCAGCAGCTGGTATTGCTAAATACAGCATTTGCTGCATCCATCCAGAGATAACCTATGACAATGTAACATTAATAAAGCCAATATTATTAAAACCAATAGTTTTTGGGGCGTTTTATCCGTAATTATATCATGACAGAAGGAAACTGCGTACTGGAACTAGTATAAGTATAGGTAATAGCGTAAACTGTAGTCAACAAACAACTTTTGACGCACCTTACAATCCATCAGAGGTGTATCTTTGATCGTGTTTACGTTTATAATTAATACATTGCCAGGCTCGGCTAATGAGAGGCAAGTTGTCCAACTAGTTAGTTGAAACTGCTGTGAACTATTGTTCCCCAACTAATTTTCAAATGAAACACTCCGGAGCACTAAAACTACGCGTCTGTGCGCGGCCCCGCTAACTGAACTCTAATTAGGATAATCTTATTATGTTGAATTAGCGAAACGCCTTTGCTTGTTTTTGTTAGTTTATTAATTTTATTTTTATTTTATCACGATTCTGTATTCTGCTAATTGTATTGTCACTATAGAATGTTCCGCAAGGAATCCTTTATCCTTAATACGCTTTAGTAACTGAGTGGGAAGTGGGAAAGGCAGTCGGCCCGATATCCAAAGGATTTAAGTTCGATTCCCACGTCGGACTAAGTGCGTTTCGAATTTTTCGATGAAAAGCCCAAGCTAGGTTGTACCTGTTGTAGCGATGACTTTAATAGTATATAGGGAATGTAATTCCTACGCTCACACCAATTATCTAGCCTTACTTAAGCAGTTTAATAAAATAATAAAAACACAATAAACTCAACCAACTAAACATTTATTTCTTATAAAAGTTATCATTCACTTAAACATTGAAATTGGTACAGTTTTTTATACTAACTGGGGAAGTTTTAGGTTGCATATTTACTGTTTGAGACAAACTATTATTAATTTCGTATGATTGTTCATGTATATTTGTCAAAGGTGTTATACAATGGCGTTTGCTAGTTGATGGAATTGGATCTGATGAATTATCATTATCAACGAAGGTAGATGGACGAACGTTCTCTTCAGTATTGTCATGTGAAGGAGGCGGACTGGACTTTAAATTATTGAATTGTGTGATTTTTTTCCCAGTTTCTAGTTTGTTGTTTAATAAATCAGCAATATAGCCTTCTCTGCAACTTTGTCTGACTTCCAACCTCCTAGTCGCTTTAAGGACGTCAAATTGACTCCTGAATCTGCTAATAATGTAGCAGAGGTCCTCCTCAAGCTGTGCCCAGTATAATACTCAGCATCCGGCAGACCAAGAAACGTAGCTATTTCTTTTGGCATATTACCAAATTTGTTTATCGCGATTGCTTGAGCTGTACACTTCCCTTTTTGATAATTTTGGAAAAAACGGTTGGTTTTTGCTTTTTGGGACCGCTGATTCATAATATTTGCACTATTCTAAGAAAATCTCCTTCAACAACAAATCTTCTCGGTATCTTATTTTTTGTATTCGGAATCTTGATTAGTAGCATTTTTCCATGGGCTTCAATATCTTTTAACACTCCATTACACGCGCTCTATATAGTTACACGATTCCACGCGCGGGGCACATTTGTGGCCCAAAATATCATGACTTTTTAGTAACATAGGTATGGAAATAAAATAATTTATTTTTTTATACATATTCAGTCTTTATTGACATATCAAAATATAACAGAAAAATAGTCACTTCTGAACTAAATCGAAAAATAAAAAGCATTTGCCATCATATCGAAAAAACTAAAGAAAAATGGCACTTATACTTATAATTAAGGTTTTCGTCATAATCCGACTATTCTTTGGGCTCGGATTATATAACCGAGTCGGTTATATAATTATTATAACAACTAATACTTTATACCTTAGCATACAGCATATTTATGGTCATTGTACACTGGCTTCTGAGTCTTCTGACATTTCTACATACATAATTAATACCAAAATAGGCCGCGTACCACCAGTTACGTAATTAATTACACGCGTGGGGCACTGGTGTGCCCCACGGATGGGAAAATACTTACACAGGACACATCCGAGAGCCAGTGCAGTCGACGCGATACTGAAGGTCACGCAAACAGATTTGCAACAGCTACTCAAAAAATCAAAATACTGGTTGTTAAGTTTTGTAATTTACAGGAAAAAATATGCAGCTGGGGCACGCCTGTGCCCCGCGCGTGTAACGGAGTGTTAAAGTAATATTGACTAACTCTTCTCTGCGGCAAGCTCCAACAATGCCAAAAATCAGCGCAACCTACAAAAAAATTGATTTGATTAACATTTTTTTAAATAATATGTTTGGTGTAGAGAGTCTACATCAATGCTGGGCCCATTTAAATAAACTAAAAGATAAAATAAAACGACTTACGTACTAGTTCGTTAGTATTCCCTTGAGACACGCCGCTCAGCCCGGTGCAGTCCGCCGCGCCCAGGCCGTCTTCGGCACGCTGCTGTGGTGGTGGTCGACCGCGCTCCTGCGCGGCTCCTGGCTGCTGCTGTGGTGGGTGGAAGGCCCTAATAACCCTAAACTTCCCGTGCCTACCCCTCAGTACTGAACCCAGACAAATACATACCACTGATGCACAACAACACTTACTCGTAGTCCAAAACTTAATAAAAGTTCACTGTTTAACGCGAGATACGCCGCATGCGTCTCATAACCAAAAAGGCCAAAATGCCTCGTGCTTAACGACCGCCGTCGAAGCTCCAATCAATTAACGGTTTGTAACTAGCCCGCCCTGGTACTAATGTTTTACACTGTTTATTAATTCTTGCGGGCCCACCGAACCCACTTATGTGTGCCCCTCACAAAAAATTATTAAACCAATACTTTTCCACGCGACCCCGCGTTCAAGTCCTAACCTAACCATATTTTCAACGTGAGTGTCACACTGACATTGACAGCCGTCTGTCCAATATTTTTAAAACTACAGCGGGGGCGCACGAATTGGCCGTTTTTTCGATACATAATATATTGACTGTATTTTGCGATTTCGTAAACTGAATACTAAACAAAAATATAGGTAAGTATTTGTTAATAAATTACCTTTGTGGCTAACCCCTGCCCCGATCGGGAGGCTCCGATCGTTAGCTCAATCAATCGGACAAGGAGAGACAGTTGCTGTGGCTCATCGCGGAATCGAACCGCAGTCCCATACACGCCAACTAACAACTTTATAATGCTGCCCTAGCTACAAGCAGGAGGGCAAGTTATTCTCCTTCAACAACATACTAAATCTAATTAGCCAAATTATAATAATGCTAAATTATCTTATTCACCAAAGCTTATTTTCTAAAAATTTACAAACATCATTTAGTTACACCCCTGCCCTCGCCATTGTGTGCCATTGTCGGAGCGAATAAGTGAAGGTAGACCCTTACGCGACACGAAACGATCCAACGCGACCACGAAGGCCTCCGTGGACAACTAAGAAACTCCCAAGAGGACGCCTTAGTAGCCAGGCACAAAAAAAACACAAAATATTTACCCACAACCCGGACGTTGCGATGGTTGATCGGTTTTACCGAGAAAGGTTCAGCAGAACCCGTTCCGTGCGATCCCCAAGAACGGACGAGACTGAGGGACTCGGTCCGAAGGCAGACCTCCCGTCTGCGGCTGCACGGGTGAAGACGTCCACTTTGACAAAATAAACACCGAAAGAGCACTACACAAACGTAGCTCCTCGAACAAACAATATTCAAAATTACAAATTAGGTTACCTAGTAACACATCCAACAGACGTCAACCGTGACGTACTGGCCTATTGAAAGGCTCATGGGAAATTTCTCAATTTCCCAAACTTGTGCATAGTTATGGAAATGGTACACAAACACAATGACTCTAGACTATGCGGAGTCGGGCCGTCAAACTGTGTACATAATAGAAACAAAAAACAAAATAGTTGGCACTGCCAGCAGTGTAGAGCGACCCAGAGCTGTCTGGGTGCCTAGTAGGACCCGTCCTAGTACACCCGAGCCCAAGAGTAGGTCAATTGGGCCAGGTGACAAAGTGTGGGTCTGCCCGATCTAGACCAATGTCTGTGCCGTTATCCCTGCGGGCGAATCGGTAAAAGGCTGTTAACCTACAATGGTAGTTCATTACCGTTACCGAAATTGACATTCTCAACATAGATGCATGTACCGAGAAGAGGGTGACTTCTGTTAGCCCCGTCAAACTCCCAGTAAGCATGCCACCAAACAATGTCGCCCAAAATTAAAGTTTCAAATTTAAGATTTCTTAAAATCTACCAACAAATTTCAAATTTAAGGTTTCTTTAAAATCTACCAACCGCGGCCGCCGTAATAGAAAGCAAAACCGTCAGTGGTTCTGTTTTCGCAAAGGGGGCAGGCTAGCTATGGCCTGCCCGGGTCCCCCATCTCCAAAGAAGGCCCCTGCCCGTGTGATACCGCGGGTGGTCCTATAACCGTTGCTCGATCGCGCTGCTTCACGCAAGCGCACACAGAGCGAGGTGCAAAGAGGGGTCCCTCCTTCGTGTCACCGTCGGGCGCCCACCCGTGTGATACCCAAATCGCACACGGGCCGGCGGCATGGTAACCTGCAGGCGCGGGTTTGCGCGCCTGCGCATGGTTCACCTTCCGGTGTGGGGGCGCGCCTCGCGCATGACTGGGCCTCCAGTCCGCTGGTAGAAGTGTGCTCCGCAATGGAGCACCCCTGCCCGTGTAACGCTGCCACCGCTGTTGTGTGGTCAGTGAAGCCGCTCCCGATCTGTTGACACACAATAATAATAAATGGAGTGGTCCACCAAATGCAATGCGGCGTTGAGGCCTATAGCCAAAGCAAAGGCCGCTGCGCCTTGCTATACGCCGCCTCGTAATTACAGGCAGCCCTCGTCGGTCCTGGCACCGCGTCGTAGTGTGGCCCGTTTGGCCACAGTGTGTACAAGCCGGGTCCATGCCGGCTGCTGCAGTCAGCGCCGCCAGCCGCGCTGTAGTGTGTCCTGGCTGCGGCTGTAGAGTGGGGCTTGCCTGGCGTCCCGTTGAAGCCTGCGCCTCGGATGGCGGCAGGTCAGGCTGGGAGGTTGCTACGACCCCCGCCTCATCGCCGAGGAACTTTAGAAGTTCCTCCAATCCCGGCAGAGTAGTCCCCCCTTTCTCTGCCGTTTCCTGCTCAAACCGAGAACAAACGTCCGTTGGCAGCTTGTCCAATACAATATGTACCAGTAGGAGCGACCACTCGGCTACTGGCAACCCTAACTGTCGCAACGCGTTACACGAAACTGTGACTGGCGTCAACAGCTGCGTCGTTAAGTCCGCCCGATTGGCTACCTTAGGTAGCGACAACAATTGGCGCGCGTGTGCGTCTACCAATGACCCCTCTTCCACAGCGCCACGCAAACTTCCTACCTGATGTGTAGGAAGCCTATCAGGTATCCTGGGCCCTCCCATTGGTGGCGGTGTGGATGGCTGGACATCCCCTATCCGTCGCCTTTTAATGTCGCAGGCCGCCTGGATGACATTATCATTTATTTCCATTATTTGGTCAAACTCTTCCTAGTATGCCGACCATACCTTTTTGTGGGATGTTGGAGCAGTCTCCAACAAAACCACCATGGTGGTCTCAACCGAAGACACCCGCTGCCTTAACTGCCTGGCTCGCTCGAGGATGTCATCATCGCAGCCCCTCCGAGACAGCAGATCCTGCGTATGCACGAACCAGCGCAGCTGCGTTGCAAAGACTGCCTCCGCCATCGCGTTGTCAACAAAAAACAAATAAAAGAGGGATGAGCTTTATGTCCAACATTAGCACAAAAGGCAGAACAATGTTCCCTACACCCTTTTAATTACAATGTAGCAACAACCAAAATTAATGAGTACAAAAAAAACTTATACGGGTTTGCAACGAGAAGCGCACTAACAAATAGAATGTACAAGTATTATTATTACATAGTCCCTATGCATAAATCAATCAATTTAAAACCAATATAATAATCAAATTAAAATTAAAATTGGTTTTCAAAATGAATGTGCCAACAAAACAAAAGGTGTTCAACCGATTTCGCATATGCCGCTATGTAAAACAAAACAATCTATTCAGTTCCAAAGAACCAGAGTAAACAAAATGAATGTTTAACTAACATTACACAAGGATGAACCAGTAAATCAGACTTGAATTGATTTCCAAAGAAAAATCAAAATTACAAATAAAATTGTTCCTTAATATCATATAGGTACACAACTATGTTAACACACAATGTATAATGCAACTACAACATTGATATGTGACTACAATATCATTATACCAAATGAAATGCAATAACAAGCATTGCACAGACCGCCATGCAATCAAAACAAAGCAATAAATCAACCCTAGTTGATTCTAAAGCAGCCACAATAAAGATTGAATGTTCAATTAAAATTTACTATGTAAACAAGTCATTTACCAAACAAATGTTATAAATGAATGGAACTCAAATTAATTTCCCAAAGAAAACTACAATAAACAAATGTTAATCAATCATACATAGGCCAAACTCACTATGGAAACAAACAATTTATATGGTAACATAACTGCAATATTGATATATGTGTCTACAGCTTTGCAATCGCTAGACAACCAAACTACAAATATTGTGAATCAAGTGCTTACAATATTTAAATAAGTTTTCAAAATGAAACAACAAACCAAATCAAAATACCACAATTTTCAATGCTTTAACTTTAAATTCCAAATTAAGTTTTTAAGCAATCAAGGAACAAACGAAATAATTAATTATTTGCAAACCGCTAGAATCTTAACATTCCGTTTGCAAACCAAATGCAAAATTAACATCAAAAATATTTATTTGTTGTCCCAAATCCACAGTCCCCACCGAGACTAATTTTAAATTACAATTAAAATTAAACAACCAAGCAACTATGTAAGTACTGCAACAAACAGTTAAAGCAAGTACATTAAAGTTGTCTGACAATTACACCGCCCCGGTGAGTAGATAGTACTCAAATAAATTCAAAGCAAGTAAATACTGTACTGTGATATGATTTTATTACAACCAACAGTTTACCCTAACTCAAGTAAACACATTCTAAATGTATAATAAACCAAGAGACATATGCCTAACTTCACTATTAAGCAAGTAATTACAGCAAGTTAGGTCATGACAATTGCACTTGCAATGACTTTCCGCAATGAAAAAATCTTACATATTCAACGCATTCCAAATGCGAGACAAAACCAAATTAGCTATTGTTACACTGACCGCAGTGAGACAATCTTACCTACTTTGCTGTAATCACCAGTGGTCGGAGTAGGTATATTGAATTAAGGTCACTGACATCAAACGTATATGTTAATATGGATACTCCTCCGAGTTTCCGGATTATTATGATAAAAATACCGAAACATCGAAATTATTACATGAAACTAGTTAAAAATGTATCAATACTCTCAACGCTATGCTGCTAGTGGCGCTGGTCTCCATCTCTAATGTTGGCCGTATCCATTGTCTCAATCTCGCAAAAGAAAAGAAATCACGTCTTAAATTATTATTAGTGATTTTTTTTTGTTAATCTTTAAATATCTTGGAAACGGTGCGTCCTACGCTAAAATGGACGAAATTTTGTCCCCCCTTTATAAAACCCCCGTCTAACGCTAACCAACCATCACGATGGTACAATTATTAATAATTGTCGCTTTTTAATAATTATTTAGGGTAAGTAACGATTAACTAGTTTAGGAAATGTAGTTTATAGATTTGTTGGGCTTATTTCCCCTTTGGAACTCATTGACTCACTTGGCCGCACATTTGGTCGTTGATTGTAGAGGTTAAGTCACTCTCACACAGGCCGGTCAACGGATAGGTGACCAAAGCTTTATTGTTTCGACCTGTTGGCTAATGTTGAGCCGGCTCTTTGGCCTAAATAAAAGTGTAAGGCCTAAGTAAAAAATCAAAATGTAGAACTTGTAACCGATGAGGATTAAAAATAATTATTTTTAATAAAACTGTAATAATGATTATTTGTATTAACAATAAACAATTTTGTTTGCTTACATATGGTTTTTTATTTTATTACTCTATTTACCAAATTTTTGGAAACTCCGGTACATTCCGGAAGAAATGCATGTCCATGTTATGATATCATGACGCAAGTATCTAAAATCAATATACCTACTCCGACCACTGGTAATCACACAATCAACCTACATATTACAATTCAATGTGCAGTTGAAACACAATCCTAACGCTAAAACTAATTACTAATTACTAGTCGAGGTCCGGGATAAACCGCGGTCTGCTAACAAAAAATGTTTGGTGTCTCTACACCAAACATTTTTTGTTAGCAGACTCTCTACTCTCTAGTCTACATCAATGCTGGGCCCATTTAAATAAACTAAAAGATTAAATAAAACGACTTACGTACTAGTCTTCCCTTGAGACACGCCGCTCAGCCCGGTGCAGTCCGCCGCGCCCAGGCCGTCTTCGGCACGCTGCTGTGGTGGTGGTCGACTGCGCTCCTGCGCGGCTCCTGGCTGCTGCTGTGGTAGGTTGAAGGCCCCAATAACCCTAAACTTCCCGTGCCTACCCCTCAGTACTG
Organism: Scoparia ambigualis; assembly: GCA_963921215.1. Taxonomy (NCBI): domain Eukaryota; kingdom Metazoa; phylum Arthropoda; class Insecta; order Lepidoptera; family Crambidae; genus Scoparia; species Scoparia ambigualis. Next base: position 6,336,009 of record OY992511.1, on the reverse strand, counting down.
AACCCAGACAAATACATACCACTGATGCTCAACAACACTTAGTCCAAAACTTAATAAAAGTTCACTGTTTAACGCGAGATACGCCGCATGCGTCTCATAACCAAAAAGGCCAAAATGCCTCGTGCTTAACGACCGCCGTCGAAGCTCCAATCAATTAACGGTTTGTAACTAGCCCGCCCTGGTACTAATGTTTTACACTGTTTATTAATTCTTACGGGCCCCCCGAATCCACTTATGTGTGCCCGTCACAACAAATTATTAAACCAATACTTTTCTACGTGACCCCGCGTTCAAGTCCTAACCTAACCATATTTTCAACGTGAGTGTCACACTGACATTGACAGCCGTCTGTCCAATATTTTTAAAACTACAGCGGGGGCGCACGAATTGGCCGTTTTTTCGATACATAATATATTGACTGTATTTTGCGATTTCGTAAACTGAATACTAAACAAAAATATAGGTAAGTATTTGTTAATAAATTACCTTTGTGGCTAAATAACTATCATCGGGAGCTTCGTTCAAAAACCTTTCCACTTTATTCGATGTTAATATTTTCGACTTATTAGTTGCAAAACCGTCTGATTGTCGTTTTAAAAAAGCATTAAGTTTTGGGTATTCACTTATATCCACGTTGTTCCTTATTTATACAGCATACTTTTTATCACCGGAAACCTCGACCATAACGTAGAAGGTTTTAATTTTGCTGAGAGTTTGGAGAAGTATGCCAACATAACATTTTCTGAAAAACTATTTGCTTTTTTCTCTTCTCTCCACGCAATAAATTCGTCGTATGTAGATATGTAGCGACTTTTTGACTTTTCCGGTAAAATGTTCTCCGAAGCATTTTGTACAATTATACTGAGTTCCGGTGGTGTTAATTTAAATTAAATATCGTCGAAATTACTCATTTTGTGCAACAAACAACTAAACTCGCAATGAATATTTTTGAAAAATGGCGCCAACCGTAAAGGAATCTAAGCAGAGATTTTTTATATTTTCTTCACCCATTCTGGGTAGCCAAAGGGAACTATGCCCATACAGCCAAGTCTTCAGTAGAATTTTGTTATTGATATGAAATGAAAATGAAATTTAATGAGATTTTTTTTTTATACTAAGCCCGGCAAATGACCCCACTCCACCTGATGTTAAGTGGAAATGAGGTCCAGGCGCGAGGACAACTGGTGCAGCGTAAGAGACGTAGCATCAGTCATCCTTACAGTAAAAGACGCTGAGTGACGCAATATCTCTACGCAATTGCAAAGGCTCGAGAGTTTTAGTTACCTCTGCATTGCCGATAATGCGCACAGCGCGGCGTTGCAATCTGTCCAAGGAATCGAGAAGGTACTTTGCGGAGCCGTCCCAAAGGTGAGAGCAATACTCCATGCAAGACCGCACCTGTGTCTTGTATAATAGACACAACTGATCAGGCGTGAAGAATCGCCGCACCTTGTTCAGGACACCGAGTTTACGTGAGGCATTTTTAATCACTGTTTCGATGTAGTCCTTTTGGTTCAGATCGCAGCGGATATCCATACCGAGCATGTTAATACTGCTCTGCAGGCCTAGAGATGTACCCTGAAGAGAGGGAAGGGGAAGGAATGGCGACTTTTTCGCTGTGAACGCGCACACCTGTGTTTTCTTGGCATTGAACTCCACCAGATTATTGGAGCTCCATTTAGAAATGAGGTCCAACACCCGATCGAGCTCAATGACAAGATTTTCTCGCTTCATTTCGGTGTCTACCCGCCCAGCCGTTGGGTGCCCGTTATATCCCCCATGCACTGTGCTATCATCTGCATAGCATGTCATTGATATGCAGAAGGAACAGCGTGGGGGACAGAACGGAGCCTTGAGGAACACCAGCGTTCACTGACATGAACCGCGAAGCGCATCCATCCGAAAGGACACGGATTCTACGCTCATGCAGGAAGCTGGCAATCCAGGTACAGAACTGAGCGGGCAAACCGTATGCCGGGAGCTTGGAGAGAAGAGCTTTGTGCCAGACCCGATCAAAAGCCTTGGCTATGTCAAGGCTAACTGCCAGTGACTCGCCACGCCTGTCAATAGCCTCACCCCAGAGATGTGTGACGTACGCTAGAAGATCACCCGTTGACCGTTTTGGCCGAAACCCATATTGACGATCGTGAATTAGGGAGTGATCTTCTAGGTATCGAATAAGCTGTTTGTTCAATATTCGTTCTAGGATCTTACACAACACTGAAGTTACGGCTATAGGGCGGTAATTAGTCGGATCTGACCGATCTCCTTTTTTAGGGATCGGTTGCACATTAGCTTCTCCAAGATTCCGGCACACAACCCGAAGAGAGCGAGAGACGGTACAGACGCGTTAACACAGGGGACAACTCCGCTGCGCACATTTTCAGGACTATTGCTGGGATGCCATCAGGACCGTTAGCTTTCCGGACATCGATTGACTGCATTTCCGCACGGACATCACACTGCCTGATTTTAATATCAGACATTGTGTGGCCACAGTGAGGAATTGAGGGTGGCTGTGCATCACAGTCATCGATCCGGGAGTTAGCCGCAAAGAGTTTGGCCAGGAGATCGACCTTTTCCTGCGGCTTGTGAGCTAAAGTTCCGTCAAGACATCTCAGTAGTGGCAGCGAGGGTTGGCAGAAGTTGGATTGCACGGCTTTGGCCAGACGCCAGTAGCTACGGCTGCCCGTAGGATGCGTCAGGAGTTCTTGGCCTACTCGTGCAACGCGCTGGGCATCCGCTCTAATGTAGGCCCTCTTACACGACTTGGTGGCATTATTATAGGCTGCTTTTAGCGAGCGAGTTTCGGGAGCCCCGAGAGCTTTACCTCTGATCCAAGCGCGGTATGCCGTCTGTTTGCTCTCAACAGCGCTGGCACACTCGCGATTGAACCAGCGGTTGCGTCTGCCTTTGCTGATGACATAGGAGTGTGGAATAGAGTATTCCATTCCTAATACTATCTCATCAGCAACGGCAGTGGCGCTAGCGGTCGGGTACTTCCCACTAAAGCAGCGCTGCCTCCAAGGGACGGATGCAAAATACTCCCGCAATCCGTCCCAGTCTGCCGACGCGTAGTGCCAAATCTGGCGTTTCGAAACCGCTGTTGGCGGGCGCGATGCCAAGGGCACTGTGCTGGATATCAAGCAGTGATCCGAGGAACCTAAAGGAGCTCGAATCTCCACCCGGTATCCAGCTGGGCAACTCGTCAGCAGAAGGTCGAGTAAGGAGGGCGCATGGCCAACTATGTCTGGGATCCTGGTGGGCTGGTTCACCAGTTGCGTCAGGTCATGCGTGAGAGCGAATGCGTGGGCAGTTCTACCAGCATGGTCTGTTTTGGAGGAACCTAACCATAACTCATGGTGGTCGTTGAAGTCCCCCAAAAACACCAGTTCCGCCGATGGAAACCGCTCTTGCGCATCATCTGCTACCCGACTAAGATGTTCAATTAGTCGAGTTGTCTCCATGTCGCCGTTATGGGATCGGTAGACGCAGACGTAGACACGGCAATGAGAGCCTAAGTCGACGTGTACCACTAGGAGAGAGAAGGAAGGGCCCTCCAGACAGCGCAGACGGCGACAGCAAACATCCGCCCGAACGAATAAGCAAACTCCAGCTTTGGCTTTGAAGGATTCTTCAAGCACAAAGCCGGGATAGTTCAGGTAGGTGGTGTCAGCTGGGCGGATTATTTGCGTCTCCGTCAGGAACAACATTGCTGGCCGTGCCGTCTCAAGATGGTGGTGGACGGCATTGAGGTTTGCATGGAGTCCGCGGATGTTAGCGAACTCCACCTCAAACGGTAAGGTTGTGGTGGGGGTGTGCACCGCTGTATTACCAGTTTTGTTGTTAGGCGCTGTCATTTTAGGGGTGGAAAGAGAGAGGCGTGAATCGAGAAAATGATGCCGCGATGCGAATGGTCAAAGTGTGGTGGCCTGTTTCCCCAGGAATTTGCCCACAGACGAGTATTATTAACCTGCCGAACGAAAGAGCCCCCGAACCCCCCCGGGAATGGCCGCCGGGACCCCACCTTCCGGTCACCAACCGGCACGACGGACCACCCCGAGATTATGCGTGGCATGGTGAGGCAGCCTCACGAGCTGGTTAGGCTCGCTTGGGCCCCTGTACTGTGCCACGGGCGGCCAGCGGGACAACCGTTTCTACGGGTCTCCGTGGTCGGCAGGTTAACGAAGTCCTCCTGGCACTGGTTTGACGGAAGCCTCCACAGACCAAATACATCGCAGCATCATCCTCTCGAGCTCTGGTTATACGCTGGCTGATCCCGAAACGCGACCGACAAGCAGTCACTTGACGGGTTTTACACCATGCGTACGGTGGTCACCAACCAGACGGGTCAAGCCCTACCACCAGTGGAGCAGATCATCGCTCGAAAGAGTCCGTTAGTCGCTTCTTACGACACCCACCGGACGGAGAGAGGGGCGGCGATTGGTATTCTTTCTCCGTCACCGCACGGATGAAATGAAATGAAACCTAACCTAACTCATTGAATTAAATCTGATATTGAATTTTAGTAAAAACTTTGTGTTTGGTTTTTTCTTTTTAATAGACATTATTTTGACAGTTGGGAAAAAGAACGCACTAGTTCGGAAAAGGTAAAGAAAAAGCTCGAGTATGTAGGTAATAGCCCACATCCCGAACGCTATACGTCCCTGCAATACGCCACTTTTTGAGCAACTGTATTTAAAAAAAATTTCAATCCTCATACTCGGAAAGTAGGTCTGAAGTTGCCGGAGGAGCGGGTGGAAAGAAGTACTTTTCCGCCCTAGGAAGAATCGTTTTTCTGGCAGGTACTGTCATGGTGTAGTTGTGACGTGACATATTATCAAAATAATACCAACAACCCATCTCGTCCCTTAGGTGTCGTAAAAGGCGACTAACGGACTAAAGACTGCACAAACATCCAACAGCATAGAGCGGCGATGGGCTCATCAAAATAATACTACCAAACCTTCTCTTCCCTTCGATGTCGTAAAAGGCGACTAATGGACTAAAGACTGCACATACATTCAACAGCTTAGAGCGGCGATGGGCTCATCAAAATAATACTACCAACCCTTTCTATCCTTGGGTGTCGTAAAAGGCGACTGACGGACTAAACTCATTTTTTCTTTAGCTAATTCATGTTTTTATTTTTAGTTACTTTCCTTGTATTCGTAATGAAAAGCACAGTGTTTACCTCGGGTGAAAGATTTATTTAGTCCCTCGAACTATTGGCGCCCTCGCTACGCTCGGGTGCCAAACCCCGTCTCGGTAATATATAAAGTACTTTCACCCCTAGGGTAAAATGTTCTATTTTTTTAATAAATTGAACCGACCGGGAATCAAATTAAAAATTAAATTAGATTTGTTTCACTCTCACACCAATTATCTAGACCAAGATTTGTATTCTTTTAAAACTCATTAATGTATGGTTATATAAGGTGACTGCTAGAAACCACAAGAAACTTCAAGGGCTGGTCAGGTCAAGTGTTTTAAACAAGACAAAAATGGTTTCATTGCAGACTAACGGAGACTTATAGCCCAGCTGACGCAAACGGGTCAACCAACAGACGGTCGGCCGCTCGGCCGTTGACCGCGAGTTGTATATATTCGTTATTTTAATTGTTTTTCACTTAATTTTTCTTATGTTATTGCTTTAAAATAAATTAGATACTTAAAGACTATTTAATAAAAATTCACAAAATGAATTATTATTTAATTAAAAATGAAAAAAACACGAATTTCTTTTTTGTCATTTTTGTCATGTTTAAAACACTTAACCTGACCAGCCCTTCAAGTTGCTTCCGGTTTCTAGCAGTCACCTTATATAACGGATAAATATACATTAAGGAACAGGAATTAAACTCGGGTTCTGAGAGATGGCGCGACGCCGACGCCGACGCCAGAACCGGCCCCGGCGTGAATATCCACTCGACAACGGAGGTCGTCAAATAGTATTAATGGGGTGCCGCGCGATCGCAAAAACTGACGTAAGTCTCTTAGTGAACTTCAAAGCAAAATCAATTATTCATAATTAGAACAATTCTGCTTTGATGTTTTAGACCTAGTAATTTAATTAGAGGAATGTTTTTATTCTGCGAAATGTGCAAAACCATCACGCGCATGTGTTAAAAATAAGAAGGGGGTGCCCTGCTGAACAAATATTTCCATGTAAGAATTATTGTTTCATGCGTAAAATTAAGAAAGTTGTCGCAGAAATATATTTTTAGGAGTCATTAGATTTATGTATTGTTTGTTATTGTTTAAAGAATTTGTTTCAAATTCCAACAAAGTCATGACCTTGTGCAATGATCAGGCTTACTTACAAAAGTTCTTTTAATGTATTTAACAATTCAGCGCATAGTTCAAGTGACTTAAAAATACGAAAAATTTCACAATTTCGTGCAGGACCCCCTACAGCTTCCAACATTTTTTTTTATTCTGTGATATAATTTATTAAGAAACATTAAAAGGAGAACAAAAACAACATAACTTAATAAAACACAAAAAAACAAAAAATAAAAAAGAAAAGCCTACCCCCTACAAATTGAATAATGAATACCATATTATCATAACCATGTCGCGTAGCGGTGAAAGAATACTACCACCATCTCTTTTCCCTTGGGTGTCGTAAAAGGCGACTAATGGACTAAAGACTACACATACTTCCAACAGCCTATGCTTTTGGGCGATGGGCTTTCCACCTGTCACGCTTAGTAGTAGTCATGTAGTCGCTATTTGTGGAAAAGTGGACTATGGTAGAGAGGTCTCTGCCTAACCCTTCGGGGATAATAGTCGTGATTATGTGTATGTATGTTATAACATATTATCATTTTAAAGAACCGGTCGAGATGATTTTTACGTGATAGTTGCGTGACCACATTTCAATAGAAAAGTATAGACAAATGGTAGTACTCACTTGATTGTTTGTTGTTACTAATGTTAGCGCCGTGTCGGAACCACGCGACATTAGCATAAGCGAATGATAAGAGCTCGCAACGCTATGCTAACACATCCAGGATTGGAATCAGCGATACATTCCATAGAGTTTCTTGTTCTTTTATCCATTGCAATTGATTAACATTTCTATTGCCAATTCGGTATATTGTCACTTAACAGTGTAGGTACATAGATATTCATCGTATTTTATGTTACAACAGGAACCAAACTATTTCAGTTTGTAATTGGGTAGTTAGAAACGCACTTCACCCATAATCATCAATCGCAGTTCATCAGTGTTGTTGTGCCATTTATTGGAAAGAATATAGCCACTCAGACTGATGGAGAGTAATCACCGCCGCCCATGGACACCCCCAAAACAGGAATCGCAGATGCGGTCTTTAAGGAAAGAATAGGCTCGTTTCTTGGGGATCCTTAATTCGTAACGGTCTGGAAATACCGCCGCTGAGAGCTGGTTCCACAACACTGTAGTTCGATGCAAGAAATTTCGAGTAAACCGCACAGTAGTAGACCGCCATCCCTCAAGGTGATGTGAATGGAATGACAGTCGATTGCGTGTAGTGCGGTGAAGGAAATCAGGGGCAGGGATCAAGCCGAACAATTCCTCGGAACACTCCACATGATAATTATGCGGTACGATATACAGAGAGACGCTACGTCTCTCCGAAGAGCCAGTGGATCGTGCCGACCTGAAATAGTTACGCCGCGCCGTCGAAATTCGAGCAGCTCTGCGTCAAATGGAACATACTCGTATATACATACTTACATTTTTATTACCTGTCTGTGATAATCAGATATTATATGTATAGAGAATAAGATGGTGGTTAAATACAAATACATAGCATTTTGTTCACTTTTGTGAAATAGGTATTACATACATATAATCACGACTATTATCCCCGATGGGTTAGTCGGAGACTAGGCTACGAGGACCGTAAAAGCAGTCCACAGCCATAGCCCACTTTTCACCATATAACCATATAACAACTGCACATGTGCTCAGCGTGACAGGTGGTGAGCCCACCGCCGCACTATGCTGTTGGATGTGTGCAGTCTGTAGTCCGTTACCTAGCCGCCTTTTACGACACCCACGGGAAGAGAGGGGGTAATTTTTTATTTTTTTTTAAGTAAGCGCGTAAGGTTAGCGCTTGGCCTTCATCTCACCTGATGGTAAGTGACGATAAGGCCGAAGGTGGAAGCGCGCTTCACCCGGAATCCTCAACCACTGAGGAACTGGCTATCTTATCTCTAAATGTCGGAACACAACTATGCTATAAACATCGTTGTTATGGCGACAGACTTAGATAAGATGGTGGTAGCTAGCCAGGCGGACTTAACAGCCCTATCACCAACCAAACCGAGCACACAAAGATGTACCCCCCGCTGGGAATCGAACCCGGGACCTCTGGGTCTGAAACCGGTGGCTTAGCCACTAGAACACGAAGGCGGTAACATTAGGCGGTAGTATTCTTCCACCGCTACGTAACATGGCATAAAATAGGTAAGTATTATTTGTATCACAAAAGTTTTTATAACCCACAAACCCCCATTGGGAAAGGTTGGTCTAGTTTCCTCATGTGCTGTTGATCATGTAGCAAGGCCTCGGTCCAGCAGTGGGACGTGTACTTATAGGCTGGAAAGTTGATAAAAAGTTTTGTGTAAATGTAAAAACTACAAATCAGTCTTATAGTCTAAGATCCGAGTATAGAACGTACCTTCACCGGGAGGGTAAATGGATGAAAAGTATCTTTCACTCCCCTTGCTCAAAAATACCGTCATTGTAGCGTTCCTGAGCGGGGCTAAAATAGCTTTTCTTGCCCTAGGGGAAAAAGTTTTTTTTTTTTAATTTTTGTCTGTCACATGACAACGAGCCTAAAAAAATGAAAAAGTATTTAGTCCTAGGTAGAATAATCATGAATAAAGACTCGACTGTTTGCTTAAAATCAACAACTTTTTCGAGATAGTTATTATTAAAGTTTATGGTAAAATTAGTAATCATTTGAATCTATGGACAACACAAACCACGCCCACACAGTTCACGCTTCAGCAAGAAACAACTACATAGTCTGCACATGTGCTTAGGTGGTGAGCCTTTAGCCCGTTAGTCGCTTTTACGACACCCAAGGGAAGAGAGGGGTTGGTAGTATTACTTTGATGACCACATCGCCGCTCTATGCTGTTGGATGTATGTGCAGTCTTTAGTCCGTTAGTTGCCTTTTACGACACCGAAGGGAGAGAGAGGTTGGTAGTCTTATTTTGATGAGCCCATCGCCGCTCTATGCTGTTGGATGTATGTGCAGTCTTTAGTCCGTTAGTCGCCTTTAACAACACCCAAGGAAAGAAAGGGGTTGGTAGTGAGCCCATCGCCCTTTATGCTGATGGATGTATGTACAGTATTTAGTCCGTTAGTCGCCTTTTACGACACCGAAAGGAAGAGAGGGGTTGGTAGTATTATTTTGTTGAGCCCATCGCCGCTCTATGCTGGTGATTTTCTCTTCCCTTGGGTGTCGTAAAAGCAACTAACATATTAAATTATATATCAAATTTAAACCGCATGTTAAAAAATATATCGCGAGTGGGTTGGCTGAAAAATTTCAGTCCAGTACCTTTAATGATTAATTTAATAAGTATTTAAAAAAAAACATTTTTTTACATTGCACTGGTTTGGTGTGTGTGTGTGTTTGTAATGAGATTATCTTTATATAAACATAAATTTTATTTATTTAACCAGACGTAGACGGTTGCACATTACTAATTGACTTACCTGTTTACACCTGCCTAACAGGAAAAAAATAGTCAACCTAACGTTTGCATATTCTATAGGCTTCATACTTTCGATTGGTATGTAATTTAATTTATCTATTATATAAACAAGTGAAATGTTTAAAAAAAAATATTTATTAATATTTAGTTAATCATATACTAGACTGAAATTTTTCAGCCAACCCATCGCAATATATTTTTTAACACATTAAATTTAATATAAAATACTTTTCATCCAATAACCGGCTCGGTGAAGGTCGTTGATACTAGGATCCTCTACTAACTATTATCCCCCGGTCTGTCACGAAGACTCCTAGAGCTTGCTGACAGTTGAATTTCTATTGCATCTGGTATAACGACAGCACAGCTCTTATAGAATTCGCATGACCCTACTACTGGTTAAAATCGCTCAGCCTATACCAATATTACATATATACATACATAATCACTACTATTATCCCCGAAGGGTTTGTAATGAGGACAGCAAAAGCAGTCCTCTACCATAGTCCACTTTTGCCACATGAAATAGCGACTGCACATATTCTCAGCGTGACAGGTGGTGAGCCCATCGCCTCTCTATGCTGTTGGATGTATGTCTTTAGTCAGTTGGTCGCCTTTTACGACAACCAAGGGTAGAGAGGGGTTGGTAGTATTCTTTCACCGCCACGCGACGCGGTGAGCGGTGCCAATATTGGCGGTGCGAATCAAAAACATCCTACATTACAAGATCGGGTCGTGTGTCGAAGCCGACCGTACGCTTTGCTTGAGAGGGAGTGATATGGAGGCATACGACAGCTCGCCGGCGCATCACGAGACTACTGAGCCAGCCGAGGCCGAGCGCCGCACAATATATATAGTGTGCGAGCAGGACAGCATAACGAAAATGTTAAAGGACACACGAATATGCTGTCTCGTTCCTTCTTACTTATTGAAGACATCTGAAGGTAGAACAACGTACGGCACCATGGTTCTGGACAGATTGTGGAGTCTCCGGTGGTGCCCTTAGAATATATTTATAGTGTGCGAGTAGGATAAAATATATGTGTTGTTCCGTTCTGTTTTGTGTAAATTATATATAAGAAAGTGGTGTCCGGTATTAAATGTCTATTGCAATCATTCTGCCTTTCACTACAATCGACGAAGCCCCCACAGTATAAAGAAAGTCCCACAATAAAGCAGGGGCTCGTATGCGAGCGATAAACGCCCGCTCACATGCAGATTTATTTCGAGCAGTTCCGACCGCGGCGACGCGTCCCGATAAGGACGCGGCAACGCGACAAATTGCTAGCATTGTTGTGCATTTGAATTACCCCGTGTCGCGTGCTGATATCCGCAACGAATGTGTGTTTTGCGGGTAACTCGTCAAAGTGGCTTAAACTTTTAGAAAATCCTAATATTCTAGAAGGTGTACGGTAATAAACATAGCAACTGGGCCATTGAATTAAGCGCAAAAAAATGTTATAAAATAAAACACTTTTTACGGATTAACTCGCGTTTAATTTACTATTTACATAGTTTTTTATATTATCCTGACGTTTCGAACCCTTTACAGGGTCCGTGGTCACAGGGATCCCTGTGAGTTAATCCGTAAAAAGTGTTTCATTTCAATGTGTAGTGCTCGCTTAAACCTCAGAAAATAACAAATGTTATATATAAAAGCACAAAAAAATAGCTGTTCCGTTCAAAACGGGATCGGATTGGTATTGTGAAATTTCGTTCTTCTAAGTTACGACACCAGCGCTAATTTGGATTCACATTGGGTGAACTAAATGGCATTGAGTTTTGTATTTTTTTTACTCAATATCCGCGCAATATGAATCCATATTAGCTCTGGTATCGTAACTTAGGAGTACGAAACTTCACAATCTCGATCGATCGGGATCGGTTTCAAGAGTAAGGGGGTTCTTATGTTATTTGGAATTGGCGTACTGGCGTGCTATTGCCATTTACCATTTGACTAAATAATAATAATAACTTTCTACGCTCAAAACAATTAATTGGTAAGATAACGGATAAATATTCATAAACATAGAAAAAACACCCAGACCCGAAACCAATTTAGAAAAACATTTTTTCTCTAAATAGACCCGACCGGGAATTGAACCCAGGACCTCAGAGATGACCTCAGTGCTAACCACTCGACCACGGAGGTCGTCGAAATTGTTGAAATGGCTAACTTGTTCGTAAATGTCGGAACACAATAGTGTTATGACGACAGACTTAGAAAAAATTGTGATATTTGGCCACATGGACCTACAGCAAGCATTAATAAGACAGCAAGTAGCTTCCTGTCTTATTTATTGTACTTGGCAAGTACAATAAATAAGCCTAGCCCTCGCTGAAAACCGAACCCGGAGTCCGGGACCTGGGTCTCGAATCCGTGATTTAACTCTCTCTTCGGTCGTTCCCTCATGACTGAGGATCGTGATCATCACGGCAGCACTTTGGTTTGCACAAATTGTCTTCATCGGTTTCGGTCTGTGGCCATCCTCACCGCGGCGTAGAAGCGGGACGTTGGTGTTTCCTTCAGTTGGTCAGACCACCTAGTCGGGGACCGGCCTCGTGAACGTTTTCCTTTCACGTTTCCCACCACAATGAGCTTTAATAAGCTACTGTCGCCACGTCTGGCGATATGTGATTTAACTAAGACAATTGTATTTATTAAAATACCCGAACAACATTGAACCAACGATGCTGTAAAGTTTACATACATACCAACTGTTGGTCACAGACTAGGCAATGAGGACCGCTGACGGTGTCCACTGCCATTGCGCACTTTCCACCAAATCACATTTGGATGTAGTAGTAGTAGTAGTAGTAGTAGTAGTAGTAGTAGTAGTAGTGCAGCCAACTGCATGTATGTGCAGTATTTAGTCCGTTAGTCGCCTTTTACGCCAAAGAAAGAAAGGGGTTGGTAGTAATCCTTTATACACACGGCTTGTTAAAGTTTACGGAAAGCCATGAAAATGTGCTGAATTTATAAGACAAGAACTTTGAGAGCAAAATAAGGCAAAATAAGTCTCCGAGTTCCACCATTCGACAAACGTGCTAACGTGAAACAAATTCACAAAACATATCCAAAACTAATCTATTCTCACATAGAACGTTCGCATTAGCTAATCCAACCGCAAACATTCATCGCGAACTAATAAATATGTCACAAGTATGAATAATCCCGCCCGTTGACAACGCAACGATGGATTCATAAAATTAATTGGGCCTTGCCTAAATACCCGCGGTGCATTCACTTGGGCATTAATCATGCGAACTAACATGTTGGTTTTTGATGCAACTTAGGCTGGGGTTGGAATGCAAGAGGTGTTTTAGGGTTCCGTAGCCAAATGGCAAAAAACGGAACCCTTATGGATTCGTCATGTCGGGCTGTCTGTCTGTCCGTCCGTATGTCACAGCCACTTTATTCCGAAACTATAAGAACTATACTGTTAAAACTTGGTAAGTAGATATATTCTGTGAACCGTATTAAGATTTTTACACAAAAATAGAAAAATAACAATAACTTTTGGGGGTTCCCCATACTTAGAACTGAAACTCAATTTTTTTTTTCATTAAACCCATACTACGCGTGGGGTATCTATGGATAGGTCTTCAAAAACTGTGTTCTTCAAAATATGTGTGTCCCTCAGCCTCCCCCCCGTAACTTCTAAAATAAGATAATAATAAAACTAAAAAAAATATATGATGTACATTACCATGCAAACTTCCACCGAAAGTTGGTTTGAACAAGATCTAGTAAGTAGTTTTTTTTTTATTACCTACGTCATAAATTAATTGATTTTAAAAAAATACACTATTATTAAAACATCGATCAAAGTTACAACGAACTACAAGAACTTTTATATGATGTTACTTGCTGCTACGGAACCCTTCATGGGCGAGTTCGACTCGCACTTGGCCGGTTTTTTACATATAAGATAGATGGATGTCCTGATAGAAAGTTATCACCGCCACCTATGGATACTAATGAAATAATGATAACCCACCACGCTGACCTATAGGATACATCCTAATCGACAGCTTATAAACGTCTCATCTTCGTCGTCAGGTATGCACATGGAGGATATGCGTACGAAGCGCTTTGTCTACTTTCATCATTCGTACCGCAAAGCTGTGGAACTCCTTGTCAGAGTCGGTGTTTCCTGTCAGTACAATATTGGGGTCTTCAAATCACGTGTGAACAGGTTTCTTCTAGGCAAGCATGTTCCACCATAGGACACATCATCGCTTACCATCAGGTGAGATAGTGGCCAAATGCAAGCCTATCACACTATAAAAAAAGACAAGACTAGTTCGAGAAATGTGGTTCAATTCCTCCTGCTACGTTAGACTGACGTCAACACGTAGTATTCCTATTAATCTATGTTAACTTGAATTGGGATTAGGAATAGGAATTGCCTTTGGGCAGAGGTAAATAGGCTTGGTTAGGTTACATTACGCTTTTAAAGTCCAGAAAAAGAGAAATTTCATTAAATTTCTTTAAATTAAAAGATTAATCCTAATGCTGTCTGATGATAGTCCTTTATTGTCTCTTGAGTCTTTAGAATAGTTAATCAATAAAACTTATTTCTACTCGTAGTTTCGTAGTTCTCGTTAAAATACGAAACACAGCTGTACCAAAAGCGACAATCATCCAAGTAATTTGATTGGTTCACCGCGTTCCATTCCCGTTTACTTGTTTCAACGCAGAAACACTAATCGTTTTGCCATGATTATTACTAATTTGCAAAAAAATTAACACTTCGTCTAGCAAAATAAGTGATATGAATTTATTTGTTTGTAGGTATCAATTTTTAACGGCTTATTGTTATATAGCGATGGCTGAAAAATGTTATCCTTTGAACCAGGGATAGGCGAACACGTACGCATTATCAAAAACAACTCGCCGCGCGTCGATCGAAAACAAACGTACCTTTTAAAATATCCTCTTTCATAGACCGCCACCGGTTAGGGCCATCGTATTTTCAACACGATCAAAGGAAACTTTCCATAGTGCCTGAAATATCAGGCCACACGCTACCACTCTTTCTAAATGGACATTGAAAACCCGGTGTTCAAACAAAGTTCAAAATTTGTAGTGGCACTTCACAAAAGGCTGGCTAGTATAACGATTTCGATGAACTTTTATTGAGTTTAACTTGGAAACAATGTTTCTTGGAGTTACTGTACGTTTGTTTCAAATAAACGTGCGAAAAATACGTTTTTTCGCACACACCTGTACAGACAAAGATCTATATAGTAAAACTATATTTAGTAAAATTAATATCCTCAATGATAAATGAGTGACAGTGTCAGAGTGGTAAGGGGCCGTCCATAAATCACGTGATATTTTTTTAAGCATTTTTAACTTTTTTTTGTATGCAGCGGCTGCAACAGCGGTGAGCGTACCATTATTCTTCTAAATAATTTTCAACGCTGTTCGACACTAGTTCCGCACCGCTGTATAGGAAATTACTTCTTTGACATTTCTTGTAGATATAAAATCGGTATTCTGTAAGTAATACAGCCTCAACGTTGACCACAGCCGTGACTGCAGCGAAAGATGTGACGGCTATGATCACAGCCATGCGCGCAGCGTCTATGTGTCGCTTAGAGAATCGCATAGCTGATGTATGTATGTACTCTGGAAAATAATTTGATTGCCATGTTATAAGATAACTATTAATTCAGTTCTGAAGTCGTGAACAAACGATTGTCTATGTCAATATGAACGGCCAATGAAACATTCCATTGAAATAACAAATCTCTCAATCAGTCGTCCATCACTACTCCCCGAATCCAAACACGGTCCATAATGTTTGGCATAAAGGCTCCTCTCGAAACCGTCGGAGCGCCGCTCAGCATGATGTACTTATCGACACCAGTGACGCGACGCGAGCGGCAATAATAGTAAATTGCGCTAACGGCCCCCGCTGCGGAAGGTTATGTATTTTTTAAAGCCCAAGAGTGATGGCGTCGAGAGAATTCACCGCCCACAGCCTGTATACGGCTGGGGTTAATCACTGCGACGATTTCCATTCGACAATTCGGTTTTACAATAATATTCGTGAGTGACTCGATATAAGTAAATACAGACAAACAGTCACGACTTTTATCCCCGAAGGGTAGTCAGAGACTAGGTAATGGGGACCGCAGAAGCAGTCCACTGCCGTAGTCCACGTTTCACCAAATTGCAACTGCACATGTGCTCAGCGTTATAGGTGGTGACCCCATCGCCGCTCTATGCTGTTGGATGCAATGATGTTGCAAAAACTGGCAACAGAAAACTATGCTAATTGGTTTATCTTAGGCCACCAACAACATTATCTGTCTCGTTTACGTTATAGCTAGTTGTCATGCTATCTTGCTCACACTTTCGTACGAGCTTTTGTCTAGGTATTTTTGACATCACATTAGTACTGACATAATCTATCTACCTTTTTTTATTATAATACTAGCGGCCGCTCGCGGTTTTACCCGCGTGGTTCCCGTTCCTGTAAGAATATCGGGATAAAAAGTATCCTATGTGTTAATCCAGGTTATAAACTATCTGTATGCCGAATATCATCCAAATCCATTTAGTAGTTTTTACGTGAAAGAGTAACAAACATCCATCCATACTTACAAACTTTCGCGTTTATGATATTAGTAGGAAGGATAATTGGTTGCATGTATGAGCTGCAGTATTTAGTCCATTAGTCGCGTTTTACGACACCGTAGGAAAAATATGGTTTTGTCGTATTCTATTAATGCTCCGCCGCAACACAGCACGAGTAAACCAAGGGCTTCAGTAGCTTCTAGTTTAGATACCGTCCTATTGCTACGCAAATGCATCCATCCATCCATCCCTGAAATCAAATCATCGCTTCATTTAATAGCTATTGTCAATCATCACTCAACCGAGTCGCGTAGCGGTGAAAGAATACTACCACCACTCTCTTCTCTTGGGTGTCGTAAAAGGCGATTAACGGACTCAATACTGCACATACTTCCAGCAGTTTAAAGCAATGAGCTCACCACCGGTCACGCACTAAATAACGACTGCACATGTGTAGTCGTTATTTAGTGAAAAGTGGACTATAGTAAAAGGCCTGTTTTTGCTGTCCTCATTGCCTAGTCTCTGACTAACCCTTCGGGGATAATAGTCATAATTATAATACATTTGTATGTATGTCAATCATTACGACCAGAAGGTGGGTTAGCAAACTCTAGCTACGCATCGAGAAAATACGAAACACTTTGCCTATCCTAGGAATTGAACCCTTGACCATTTCATAATTGGTCGGGCGCTTAACCACCCGGCCATCGAGACTCAACATGTTTTAAACGATTTAAGACCGAGTACATTATTGAGGAGCTAATAATAATGAGAATTTATTGATAGAACGAGTAAATTTTACTTTTTGCATTGTCTAGTTAAGAATCTAAAGATGTAGGTGACCTATCTTCCTTTTTTAACAAAAGGAAGATTATCAAAGTCTAGACCCTTGTCCCATTGTTAGGAAGACCTTTTAGTTCGTAAATTCCCCGAAGAACCTGAAATTAATACCTAATAATTTATGTATTCATAAAAGGTGTATTTTTTGTTGTTGTAACGATCCACATTCTGTTACCACAAAACTGAAATAAAAACTCTAAAGCTACTGTAATATTATTAAAGGCGTTGCTACAAACAAAACTATACTTAATTTACTTACTCATAACATTTATTGGGCTGCGGTTGCTACTGAGTTTATACATGAGGTCAGTCAAAGGCTGATCGTATGTTAGTAAATAGGTAGAGCACAATTACATTGGATAGTGTTAAAACTTATTTTTATTTCCTAATTGTTTACACTTTTTTGATTACCAAAATAAAACAAACGATACCGCGAGTTAAAAAATAACATCCTAAACTATAAGCTCATGGCACATCTAATGCAACTCTTCTTAACCGATTTTTACAAGGAAAACGGTCCAAGTAAATAATTCCCTGTGCCGAAAATAGTAAAGCCAGATAGGTGGAGCTAAGGCACAAGATAACACAAGTTATTTACGAGGGAAAATGGGACGAAACAGGTCTCATTTGCTCTGAAAAGACGTTAGTGGTGCGCTACACAACTTTCACTAAGAAGGATTTAAGAAACACGTAAAATTCAAGGAAAAAAGTAAACTCTTAACTAAAGAGCTAGTAGTGAATACTTGTCTAAATGTAGTACCACAAAAACGAATAAAGACAAAGTTAAATTAAATTAAACACTTTTTTTCGGATGTAACTCGCGTTTATTACATTTTAGGGTTTTGATTTTAGTCCTGACGTTTCCCACGTTTTACCACCTGCCTGGGACCCCCACCATACAGGTCATCAAATACCAGCCCCAACAGCAACACATTGCAATATTGTTAGCTCGTATTGTGTAAACTTGTTTCACAGTTTAAGCAATAAAGGAATTCTATTCTATTCTATTCTAACCTGAACGCATCCGGTTAAAATAAAAATGATTGACTGTAAGCAAATAACTACTAACTATGCTGCCGTCCATATACTATAATGCCGTTAACCGACCTGAGGTCGATTTTTTTCTATGTTATTAGTTACCTGAGATAGCGACACGAAAAACGCCGTTAAACAACCATTTTTTTCAATAATAAAATACTATAACGCCGTTTATTCTAATTCCATAGCAATAACGCGGTTGAGAGTTTTTAACGTTTATATGCACTAGACCTTCCAAGTCATTTTCATAGCTTAATTGCAGATAACTGGTTATATCAAATTATATTGCGGTTAAAGTACTTTAACTGTATTGTAGTCATGTTTTCTATTAAATCACAAAGTTATAATACCATGACTTAAATGCCGTTAACTAAAAATACTAAACTTAAATGTCGCTAAATACACTTAACGGCATTTTTGAGTTTTATTTCATACATTTAATATTCAAAGTTAACAATTACGAATTGGCTTTTAACGACAAAATGTAACAACCACCTGTGTCCGTTTGCTAAGGCTGCAATACTAAAATGCGGCTATCCCTTAGTACTACGCTAAAAAGCCGTAATCCGTTCTTGCCATTAGTAACAAGTGTAATAAAACTCCTTACTCCAGGTACATTACAATTTATTATATCCAGCATTACATTTTCTCTAACACGTCGAATGCCTGCCACAGAATGCCGCCAATTTTTCGCCATGATTCAATCGGTCATTTCTCCTTGCCATTTCTAGACTTTCGATTCGTTACATTTTTAAATTTTTATAAATCAAATTAGCTTCGTTTTAAAACAGTTTTCTTTTTTTTTATGCTAAATGAATCAGCCTAACAGCCTAACACTCGTCCATCCTGACGGAGTGGATGTCCTCATACACTTTCTTTAAGCCTAACACTCGGTCGATTGAATCACAACTGAATTAGCAGAATTCCGTCCAGTGACTACCCATGTGATAATACGAAAGAAAAAAATACAAACAAAAAACATGTTTTAACGTTATCAAATTATGGGACTTAATCGAGACTGATTTGTTAGTAAATCTAAGTGATAAACCAACCAATTACAAATTAAAATGTAAGTAAGTAAGATAATTTGATTTTTAAGCCAAGGTAACCGCCCAAGGGGAGATGTTATTGTTTTGTCATAGCATTTAAAAATAGCTTTAAGTAATTTTTTTTATATTTTGTTTTATGTTTTCTAACTCTCAAGGTTTTATTTAGTTTTTGAGAAGTAACAAATTCAAACACATTTTGTGTAGTAATCATGTGTCTAATTTTTATTAAGTTTTTTTTTCTAATTTTATTGTTAATAGGTCAAGGATCATAAGACTGCCGGTGGTCGCGATACAATTGCAGCAAAAAAAACGTTACCACAAAACAGCGTTTTACGATTGCTCAGAGATAAACGAGGCCTAAACATTGTCTAAATTTAGCTACGGGGGGATGGTACCTAGCTGTAGTGTTTAAAATTTCTTCTGTCAACGCAAACGGTACAAATTGATTAAAATTGTGATAACCTCATGGTTTATGCACTTATGCACGTTCACAAACACATAGCGGTTAATAATCCACCATTATTTCACATTAATGTTCAAAAAACTACAAATGTTAGAAAATAAATCAAAATTGCCGAGATGGCGCTTCACTTTCCCGCCAAGAAGTCTAGACAATAAATGCTATGCTGACCAGCTGTCACTGCTGCCTGACAATAGTGAATAAATAAATGAAAAAGTTTTTATTCAAACTGAACTTGAATTTACTTCACCTTCGTGTTTTTACTTTTGGTTTATGCTTCGTTCGTCCCGAAGTTTTGGGACAAAAAAATCTTAGTTCGTCTCATATCACTATTGAAGTGGTGCTTCGTCCCGAATTACAAGTAGATAGTTAAAAGTAAAGTCAACACAAAAAGTGTTATGTTACTTATTTAAGTATTTTTCAACAATCATTATTTTATAAAACAACTCTAAACTCTCTGTGGTTTTATAACCATGTCGCGTAGCGGTAAAGAATACTACCACCCCCTCTCTTCCCTTGGGTGTCGTAAAAGGCGACTAACGGATTGATGACTGCACATACATCCAATAGCATAGAGTGGCGATGGGTTCACTATCTCGCACGCTGAGCACATGTGTACTCGATATTTGGTGAAAAGTGGACTATGGTAGAAGTCTGCTCTTGCGGTCATTATTGCCTAGTCTCTGACTAACCCTTCAGGGATAGTAGTTGTGATTATATGTAAGTATGTAAACTTTAATTTAAACAACTATAAACATGTTGGTATAAATCATCTTTATTATCTAGTATCACAATTAACTAAAGTACTAACTATTAACTACCTACAGTTTAAATAACTATACAAAACAAACAGATCTATTAGTATACATACAATATTTATGAAATAATGTACCGACCAATTATATGAGAGTAGGTATCAAAACGAAATGGTAATAAAAAACATAATTATAATTTTTACTGAGTTCCTATGGCCACCTTCCAGCTCTATCATCGGACCCTGGTTACCATCTAGCACCAAACTACTCGTCAAGACGAATCAAACGAGCCCATACTCGATGGTGTTATGTCGTTTTTTTACTCAGTTAATATATGGCTATCTTCCAGCTCCATCATCAGACCCTAGTTAGACAAAGTACTCATCAAGACGAATCAAATGAGCCGAGACTCGATGGGGTTGCGTCGTTTCTTTACTGAGTTCCTAGGACCACCTTCCAGCTCCATCACCAGATCATACCCTGTAAACCATCTAAAAACAAAATACTCGTCAAGACGAATGAAACGAGCCGAAACTCGACGGGGTTGCCTCATTTCATTACAGAGTACATATGACCAAGACTAGAAAGACAAACTTCTCGTCAAGACGATTCAAACGAGCCCAAACTCGATAAGGTTGTGTTGTTTCTATGGCCACCTTCCAGCTCCATCATCAGATCCGCACCATGCAATCATAATATTGCATTGTCACGCGATTTACATAGGTATGCAAAATTTCAGCTCAATCGGTAACCGGGAAGGGGATCAAAATAGAGTTGCAAAATTCCACCCGAACAAAAGACATACATACATTGCAAGTTGCAAGGTAAATTAGGTAACTAGGAGAGCCGACCCCCATTAAAGATGGGATTAAGGCCGGACAAAGAAGAAGACATTGCAAGGTAAATAAAAGCTTGTAAAAAAAAATATACCGTTATCACTTCTTATCATACTAGATCCCTTACATCTGATAACCCTTTGCACTCTCCTCGCGGCTTCCTTGGAGTAGTCTGCCAACAGGTCGTCGTCTGTCTTCCCTTGGCGGTCTACCGCGTGCAGATCAGCCCTGGGACGTGTACAAATATGCTGATGACGTCACAAGATCACTCACCTCTGATAACCCTGCGGACTCGCCTCGTGGCTACCTCAGAGTAGTCAGCCAACATTACAGGTCGGAGACAGGTGGTTAGCGCGTCGCCGCTCTATGCTTATGGATGTATGTGCAGTCTTTAGTCCGTTAGTTGCCTTTTACGGACGGGGTGGTAGTAGTCTTTCACCGCTACTCGACACGGTTGACTGATGTTAAATAATAAGTAATGCTAAATCCTTTATTGCTGATTGTACATACAATAAGATTAAAGTAAGTTTGGCATATAAAAAAAATGTGAGCCGTAGAAGGAATATAAAATGGGACAAAGCGAGAATAAAATAATTAAAATAATATTTAGGGACGAAGGATGCATATTGTTTGGGACGAACCATGATTTTTTTATGTGGGACGTAACTCAGAGGGACGAACGAAGAATAAACCTTACTTTTTTGTTCTAAATTACAAACGCAAATTATAATTAAACAAATCATATTAGTTACAAAATCAATAATACAATTTATTGAATTGAACATAAATAATATCTAAATAAGTTTTGTACGTAATTATTATACTCAATACCACACGAGTTGCGTAAAATGAAAGTTGAAAAATAGTATTAAAACTGTTTTAACGGAACTTAAAACACGATTAATTTTGTAAGTAAGTATAAGTATATCTAAGTACTTACTGCTTGACGTTTCGGCCGCGATGCTGCGGCCGTGGTCACAAGCGAACTCAAAACGTCAAGCAGAAAGTAGATATGTACTTACTTACAAAATTAATCGTGTTAGGTCCCGTTAAAACAGTTTTAATGCAATGCAACGCGATAGTTTAAAGACATAAATAGTAGTTATTTTGTCTGTGGGTTGAATGAATATTCTTGAGAATGAGTAATTAGACATGGTTTATGAAGACATGAGTAACATGGTTACCACAAAACGGCAGTTTTGTGGTAACCACAAGTTAAACAAGTGTCGAACACACGTTTTGTGTTTAGACAGTGTTTAGCTAGACGTGTGTTGAACAACTGTTTTAACAGTTTTTTGTAGTAAGACGGTTGATTTTTAATTGTGTCTGGTTTTATGATCCTCGAGGGGTTAAAGTGAGAATTTAATTTATAAGTAGCTATTATATCTTTAAAATACTCCAGTTGATCTCAGCTTAATAGTTTTCTAAGCTGTCGCTTTATTTGTCTTTTTCTATGTTGATTATTTATATTCGATATTTTGATTTTTAATAACTTTTTAGAAGTATTTAAACACATTGATGTGTGAATTGATCATATCTAATTTTTATTAAGTTTTTTGTAACTATTATTGTTAAAGTGAGAATTAATTTCTAGTATCGATTAATTATCATGATTCAATAATACGCAAGTTGATTTCGATTTATAAGGTTTATATGCAGTCACTTTGTTTTTAAGGTTTTTATGTTGATTATTAAATAAATAACTATTTTGTATTGTTTTAATTTGTTGCTAAAATTTGGCCCTTAACTTCAATTTCTTGCAATATCTCACGTCTTACATATCAGTTGCTAAACTAAAACGCCGTTATGGTTGGAGGTTTTGTCTTTAGCTGCATTTTAGTGTTGCAATAAAATGTTAGTTATTGAACTTGTATTATCCTTATAAAAAATATTGCAATTCTCAGTCTAAAATGCAGCTAAGTGACTTAGGTTGCATTGAAGAAAATTATTTTATCTTTTTTTATTCGTAGAAAACTAAGCTATAACAACGTTAAAGTACTTATCGGCAATTTAGTTTGGTATTAATAAAAAAACACGGCCTTTTAAAAGTCAATAAAAACACATCGAAACTAAAAGCTAAAATGCCGTTAAGATGGTTGTAGCGGCATTATAGCTATGGTTTTATTAACAAAAATATGGTAGAATAATAGATGCAAACAGTTTATATTAATATTTATTAAGTCCAACTCAATTTTAAGTTTTTAAAATAAGTTTACATAAAAGGTTTTCAAAATACCTATACAATGATGTCATAAAATTTCAAATCGGTTCCATAGTTTTCAAACAGCAACGGTTTTTCATTAAATGGCGATTATCTCGAAATGTCACTTTTGCAGATAACGGCGTTTTAGTCTATGGACGGCAGTATGACACAACCAACACCTCAGTCTCCCTGTGACCACCCTGTAAAGGGTTTGTAACGCCAGAACTAAAATTAAAACCCTAAAAGCTTAGATTAAAACAAAAAGGGAAGATACGGCATTGGCGTCTCGTGAGTGAGCCGCCAAAATTAGGCCTAAAGGCACAATTTCACTTCAGTCACAATTTGCCGAGCGAACAGGCTACATCGCACTATTGCGGATATTCTACTGTGTGAAAAAGAGAAAGACGCTACTCCGCAGTGGCGTCGGAATCGGTCGTACGTACTCGTCTGTTGCGAAGCGACCGAGACGTCAACGCGCTACTCGCTGACTCCCTCGATTCCGAGACTCCGCTCGATTTACACTTTATAGGTGTGCGTGTGTGAGTGTTTGCTTAAGTAGTTGAGTAGGACTATATTTTGAATGACTACAAGTAGGAGCATGCCGTATCTTCCCTTTTTGTTTTAATCTAAGCCTAAAAGGTAATAAACGCTAGTTAGACCCGAAAAAAGTGTTTCATTTCAATTTGTAGTGCTCGCGTAAACCTTAGAAAGTAATAAAGTTAACTTAATTTTCAGGAACTTTTAATTAGTCTAAACTAATGCTCTAAATCCAATTCATTCGCTCTGAAAAAATTTACCTAAATGGTTTGCTACACAACTTTCACTAAAAAAGGTTTAAAAACACATTAAAATCGTTGGAAAATTTACAATCCTCTAAGGATATTTCCCTTTTACTACTTCCCTAGGAACAGATTTTTTTAAATTCTTTTTTCTGCAACAGGTAAGCACTTGGCCTTCGTCTCACCTGATGGTAAGTGATGATAAGCCCGAAGGAGGCGCTTCAGCCGGAATCCTCAACCACTGAGGAACAGGCCTATCTTATCTTTAAACTGTCGGAATACAACAATGCTATAAACATCGTTGTGATGGCGACAGACTTAGATAAGATGGTGGTTGCTAGCCAGGCGGACTTATCAGCCCTACTACCAAATAAATGAAGTACACAAAGATGTACTCCACGCTGGGAATCGAACCCGGGACCTCTGGGTCTGAAACCGGTGGCTTAGCCACTAAACCACAGGGGCGATTGAAATACCACCAAATAGATAAAGTCAAAGTCAAAAAACGTTAGGTTATGCAAGAAGTGCCAGACGTCCCTGCGCCAGTAGAACACTCGCGCTGCAGACCATCTGCGTTAGGTCTTGACGCCAAATCAGTGCCCGCCAAAGCGCGCTCTTCATTCGGTACTCATAAGACTAGTGTCTCGGGAGAGTTTCCCCGTGAACAAGTGTAGTTCACTGCCTATTGTCCAGATAGGTAACCGGAGCTGCCAAGCTCGCTCAATTCTCGTTGAACGAAGGGCACAACTCGCAGTTGCCACTGCTCGGGTCGTCGACTCTAAAGTCGACTTCCAAGTGTCCACCTTGGTCGCGGAGTAGTAAGCACACTCACTTCTCGGAACCCATCCGGGCGCCTAGCCAGTTCCCACGTCCTACGCGGCTGGTTGGACCCGAGTTTACGGCATCTAATGAGGACATCCCCTCTCCTTATTCACTAAGTTTTATTTGTACTGGCACCTCGAGACCAACCGTTAGGTTATGCAAGAAGTGCCAGACGTCCCTGCGCCAGTAGAACACTGCGTTTCACGTCCTACGCGGCTGGCTGGACCGGAGGCTACGGCATCTGGGGGGCCGCCTCTACTAGTTCTCCAGAATAGTACCGGAGATGTCAACACCAATGTCCAATGAGAACCACCGGACAAAGCTGCCAACTATAAGGGAAACTCACATGTGCTCAGCGTGACAGGTAGTGAGGCAATCGCCGCTCTAAGCTGTTGGATGTATTTATTTATTTATTTATTTATTTAATCTTCTTTGCAAAACAAAACTGCAAAAGGCGGACTTAACGCCACATGGCATTCTCTACCAGTCAACCGGTAATGATGTGGGAGACTAGAAGTAAGGCGATGGAACAAAACAGTTAAAGTAAAATCAGATTAGTAATTTCTTAATACAAAACATAAATACAACATATATTATAAACTACTTATGTAAATATGATACATAAATATTAAGCATAAATAAATACATACTTATACATAAATAAAAACATATTTATACATATATAAATACAACAAATCAGATACTTTGTGTGACAATTTAGATCGCGTTAAAATAATGCTCACGGACTAGTCTTTTGAACTCCATTTTACTCTTGGCACGACGAATGTGCAATGGTAGAGCGTTCCAGAGACGGATAGCAGATAGGGTAAAAGAACTGGAGACGAAGCCAGAACGATGAGCGGGGGTTTGAAGAGTGAGGTTGCTACTGGAGCGAAGGTCACGGTTATGAGAGGCTCCCAGAAATTGAAACCGAGATTTCAGGTATTCTGGGGTACGTGGATCGTATAAAATATTGAAAAGCATACACACAACTCTAAGGTTCCTACGCTCACGGATAGGCAGCCATTTAAGTTGAGTCCTGTAGTGGGAAATATGGTCAAACTTACGCAAGCCGAAAACAAATCGAATACAGCTGTTTTGCAGACGATCCAACTTGTTAAGAAGATGTTGATTAGCGTCAGAGAGACAGACGTCAGCATAGTCGAGAATGGGGAGAACAAGAGCCTGTACTAGCGCGATTTTAGTGCTGGACGGGAGAAAAAATTTCAGCCTATACAAGGACCGTAGCGAATTGACCACTTTACGAGAGATCTCGTTGACTTGATCTTCCCAACCAAGAGAGCAGTCAATAAGGAGGCCTAGGTTCTTTACTCGGGGCTGGTATGGTATGCAATTCCCATTGAACGCCAGATTAGGTACAGAGGTCAAATCGACAAGAGACATCTGTCGAGAACTACCTATTATTATTGCTTGACACTTAGCAGCATTGACGGAAATGCCATAACAGTCGGACCATTCGGCAATCCTAACAAGATCCTCGTTGATGCTAACGATGGCCTGATTTAGGCTATTTCTATCGGTTTGAACGTACAATTGAAGATCGTCAGCATACAGATGGTAAGAAGAATGAAGTCGAGTAGTGAGAGAGTCAATAAAAAGTGAAAAAAGGAGGGGAGAAAGTATGCCGCCTTGCGGGACACCAGCAGTCAGCTCGCACCAGTCAGACATAGACTGATCGACCCGAACAGCTTGCTGACGTCCGCGAAGATATGAGGAAAACCATGCCATAGTTGAAGAAGATACTCCATTATGGGAAAGGATAGCTAGGAGAATGTCATGGTTGACTGTATTGAAAGCGTTGGAGAAATCTATAAGAACCATCACAGACAACAACGAACTCTCCATGCCGTTGCGAACGTCCTCCAAGACATTAACAAGAGCGGTAGTGGTGCTATGTCCAGGTCGAAACCCAGACTGGAAAGGACTTAAGAGATTATGTCTAAAGATGAAAGAGGAGAGTTGGGTGTGGACAGCAGCTTCGAGGATCTTAGAAATAAATGGTAGGATGGAAATTGGTCGAAAGTGATTTAAACAAGAGGGGTTAGGGATTTTGGGTAAGGGAATTGCAATGGCTTTATGCCAAGCGGAGGGAAACGTACAAGAGGAGAGAGAGTAATTAAGAATGAAGGTAAGAACAGGGAGTACAGAATCGAGGATCAGTGTGATCATGGATCTACCCACTTCATCACATCCCACCGCCCTGGATTTAATGGAAATAACAGTTTTACGAACATCTTCTTCAACTAACGGACGAAAAGAAAATAATTCACTAGTAGGGGAAGCCCTGGAAGTAATTGCGGAAACAGTAGAGAGAGTTACAGAGTCACATAGGGAGGCAGTAGATGTAAAATGATTGTTGAGGTCATTAAGAGAGTGAGATGAACTATGCGGAGTTGGCGTCCGACCAAACCCCAGCGTGCGAAGGAACTTCCATGTATCGGCTGGATTTGAATTTAATATATTTTTATGAATGTATTGGCGTTTAGCAGCTCTCACCATCCGATTGCAGCGATTCCTGGCGATTCTAAAAGCATCCCAGTTGAATTTCGTTCGGCACCTTTTGAAAATACGAAAGCATTTATTACGCCTGCGCATGGCCATGCGTACACCAGGTGTAATCCACGGCGCAGGTGGCCGACGCAGCTTGACAAGTTTTTTAGGCGCATGCTTATCAAACAGTCGTAATATCGAACTATTAAGATACGCAACCATGGTGTCTACAGAATTAGCCTCAATAACAGGAGACCAGTCCATAGCGCGCGCGTCACAATTCAGTTTCTCCACATCCAGTCTAGCTAAATTTCGCATTCGTACAAGAAGAGGTTTGGGTTTAGGGGGCTTAACCTTATAAGCTACAAAAATTAGGTCATGAATGGAGAAGCCAGGAGCAGAAAATTGGCCATGCTTAATGACATGAGCAGGCGAAGAGGTTATAATATGATCAATCCAGGAATCAGCAGTGGTTATATTGTGGTGGGTTGGATCAAATGGAAGGATATGATAGTTTGCTGACTCGACTATGTATCGATACCTGCGAGAATATACAGATACCTTTAAGAGGTCGGTGTTGATATCACCCATGATGACGTGGTGGGAATAGTCTGTCGCAAAGGAGTTAAGGAGAGAATCGATGTCAGAGTGAAATTCAATAGAAGGAGGGCAATAGACTACTCCCAGGACAATCCTAATACCTTTCACGTCTATTTCAAGAATAAGATATTCCATGCAGCCGTGGCGGGAGGCGGAGGAAGCTAAAAGTTTGTAAGATAAGCAGTTGGATAAGTAGATTGCCACCCCACCACCACCTTTGCCAACACGATCATTGCGGATAAGATTAAATCCTGGGAGGGCATATGATGAGGAATCTAGACACGGCTTAAGCCAGCTCTCTGAGACTAGTACGGCATGAACCGTATCCGAAGAGAAGGAATTAAGGAGATCAGTATAGTGTTGTGGAACGCTCTGAGCATTTATGTGACACACGTTGTCACGTCAAAAAAAAATAAAAACACGTTAACGTCAGTGACAACTGACAGGTATTAATGTCAGACTGTCAGTCACTTACTGTCATTGTCATGTCACATGAAGCATAAATAAATCACCTAAATTGCAGGTTAACTTTAAAAACTAATTAAACAGTGACCGTCTAACACTAATACGCAAACAAAGTGCACAGTAAAGTTATCATTCGGCAATAGTACAATCGACAGTTCTAATAAAAGTCAAACTAGAAGAACAATGTAAACTAAAACTGAATACACTGCCTCACTATGGCCTCACTTAACCTTTTTGATCCCACGTCTCGACCTTGTTTGCACTGACCTAGATAACTGCGGGAGGTCCACATTTGATCCAGCAGCTGCAGAAGACGGCTTCGGAAACTTTGCGGTGATCTTGCCCAGCTCCTCAGTAGACATGATGCGCACTCTGCTATCGTCGGGTGTTATGATGCAAACGTTCCCACTTGAAGTCCACACATTCTTGACTCCGAAATGTTCACGTGCAGCTTTGAAGGTGGCTTGACGGCTCTTTGTCAGAAACTCATGCAATACAAGAGAGGAACCTTTCAACTTAGTTTTATTCTTCCACACTGTAGATCGACAAGTCATGTTCGAGAAACGGACAACTATAGGACGTGAACGACCATCGATGAAGCGTCCAAGCCTGTAGCAGGATTTAAGCTATCTGCTGTAACATCTGAGAGTCCCAGGTGCTTGTTAATAAGGGTCACAGCTGTTGAAGTCAGGTCATCTGCAGATTTCTCTGGTACCCCGCTTAATAGAAGACATTTCTGTCTTTGACGTGTCTCCATATCGTCAAGCGATCTGACCACTTCACTGATCTGCCTACGCAGTAGTGTCAATATATTGTATACGACATCCTTGAAACTATTAAACTCCTCCTGGATCCGTGCAACCTTGTCGACGTCCTTTTTTGGGGATGAAGACTGCTGCAGCTGTGCCTCCAAGTCATTCATTTTCTTGAACAGCATTGTCTCCAGTGACTTCTGCGTCTCCATAATTGCCGAAACGTTGTCCATGTTACCAATAAGTGAAGTGAAGTGACGGGTAAAAGTGCCAATATGTAGAGAGTACTAGTGGTGGCAGGAATGTGCAGTGATGTCTAAATAACCATTGGAAGTTGTTACCTACATACTATGTAGTAATTTGTAAGTTTTACTTTTAAATGAATAATAAACAAGTTAGAAATATAAAGACTTATTAGTTTTAGAGAATATTTCTAAGAGCAGATGATGTTGCCAGTTTTTTCGCCTACCGCCAAAAAAAAAAAAAAAAAAAAACAGAAAACATGTATGTGCAATCTTTAGTCCGTTAGTCGCTTTTTACGACACTTAAGGGAAGAGAGGGGGTGGTTTAACATAGTATGTCGTACAGTCGAGATGTAATAGGCCTCTATTACATCTCGACTGTGATTTTTGCGTAAAATGGCCAATTTTGGCGTTCTCGAACGCAGAAACAAAAATACATTAACAGTTTTGACTTATTGAATAGTGTAGAATAGCTATTGGAATAGTTCTTAGCGGCCTCGCTTTTTTGTAAATTTTGCTTAACTTTTTCATTAAACTCAAAATTGCAGAGAACGATTTTTATAAAGTGCGCGAAGGCACTTTTTTGAGCTCATCGATTGATCTACTCTAAACAAATGAAATAAAAAAAAATCATATTATCTCTTAAATAGTCGTATAATGTGTAGCGGCCTCGGAAACTTTAGATATCATAGATTTTATATAGAATAAAATCTTATTCTAAACCAAAAAACTTCGAAAATCGCTTTAAATTAGCTGTGAATTTCCCCTATCTACGACAATATTATTGGGCAAAATTTATACCAGAACAATTGTTACTTCATGAGAAATATAGATTTTATAATAAATATTTATTATCCTATTTCGATTAAACCGATAAATACAACTGCAAAATTACTACAAAACAGATACGCCGCGGCGGCCGTCCGAAATTAGTTTATTCTCGCAGAGTGGAGATTTGTAATATTAAGCATAAATTTATTATCCTTTTACGATAAAAACGATAAATACAATTGCAACATGACTACAAAATGCAAAAATGGGGAATTTTCGCAAATATCACATTTGAGATGTAGGTAATATGCATCAATATCGAATGTAGGATGAATCAAAAGATAATATTTTTTACAAATCTTAGCTGATAATTTCATTACTTTATTTTAAACAATCCTAAAAGTGAATGTATTCATTGAAAAATAAGGATGTTTAATACTCATACAGTAGTTAATATAATCCAGTACAAACAGAGTCGCGCAGATCTTACAATAAAAGTATTAATCATTTCAGTCTCCTTTTGCGGTGTACAATCACGTACAAAACGTTCCGGCGATAAATATTGACACGCGGTAATTAAATATATCAGTCCATGGGCGATACCGCTTTGTCCAGGCCACAATGCAATTTATTTTCAATAGACGCGTACTAGATACTGTGTCGCTTATGAATGGGGAGAATTTATCAAGCTTCCGACGATGCCGGTGTAGTAAGTGTTGTCAATTATACAGCTGGAACATCAGAATGTTAAATGAATCATTATAATAGTATAGGTATAATAACATATTATAAATAAATAGTTGTAATACCTTAAATCCATAACCTTTTTGAAAATTCTTGGGACAGGCGTTTGTCCAGCTGTGGACGTCTTTCGGCTGATTATAACTTTTTTCTCATTTTTTGGCATAATTAAATGGTTTTCGGTTTTTTTAGATAGCCCGGCAAATTACTCCAATCCTGATGTTAATAAAGAATAGAATGTAAGAAAGAATATAAGTATTATATGGATCTTATGAGACTATTTTTCAAAAGAACTAAATGTTCACTTAATGTGGAATACATAAATATTTACTTACATTGGCATCATAAGTATCTATGGGTTAGTATAATATAGCATGAATCTAGTAATTGTACATAGTACCTACATTATTATAATAATTAAAATAGCGCATATATACAATCCAGTATTATATACCTAATATTAGTTACAGTTCTGCATATTTAAGTGACTTTAAGAATAAAAGAATAATTATTATGATTGTGTTTTAATATTTCTGGATTCCTTAAGTACTAGTGAAGCCACGATGAATATATTTTTTTCTTATAAAGTTAAGTTGCAAAAAGTTACAAATTCAATTTCATTAAGTTTGGTTGAGTTACTTTTGGCTTTAATTTATTAGGTCACTCCAAGGGGAGAAAAAAAAGGAAAGATATAAAATATTACTTTGGACGCAGTTAAATTTTGCTTGAATCTATGTAGATTACTATGTAGACATAAATATAATCACGACTATTATCCCCGCAGGGTTAGTCAGAGACTAGAGCAATGAAGACCGCAAGCAGTCCTCTGCCATAGTCCACTTTTCATTAAATAGCGACTGCACATGTGTGACAGGTGGTGAGCCCATCGCCGCTCTAAGCTGTTGGATGTATGTGCAGTATTTGGTCCGTTAGTCGCTTTTTACGACATCCAAGGGAAGAGGGGGGGTGGTAGTATTCTCTCACCATTACACGACACGGTTTTTGCTTAAATCTAATTCACTAGTATAAATAAACACTTCAATCAATCAATTAAAATTTTTTTATTCAGCAAATTTAAATTAAGAATTTTTAATCGTCTAAACTTAATGGATGGATGGGCATCCGAGTTCAGGAAGTCTTTTAGCTGTGGAGAAGAACGGGCGCAAGAAACTCCACAAATTTTGTTCTTTCTTACTTATCACATAACCCACATACATTACAAGACAATATACAATACACTAAGTCATGGCTCATAGTTATATTACCTAAAGTTTGTATTTACAACGTCCGTAGTCACCCTACACGTAGCCACACTGCTTGTTGTAACACTACCCGTAGCTACACACTTCTCGTAGGCGCACACCCGTAGCCACACTGCCTGTAGTCACACTACCCGTTGTCAAACTGTCCGTTGTCATGCACACTGCCCGAATTCAGACTGTTCGTTGTCACACTACTCGTAGTCACATCGCCCTGTCGTTTGCTGTCAGCAGTTACTAAGCAGAGCTATAACGTCATGTGCCTTGGTGCGAGTTCCATCATCCAAGTTAAACACCTTTATGACGGAGGGCCAAAGAGAGTCATATGTTTAGATGTTTTTGTTTCCTAATGCGATACCTATACAATAAAAAAGTATCAAGGTAACATATTTTAATTATTCTTATCATTGTCGAAATCTGAAACAACGGCACAACATTTTCACTACACTTCTTCAAAAAGATTGATTGAATTCCTTTCCTTCTCGCAATAAGGTTCAATTTCCCGCTCCACTATCTGTTACTTAAATTATAAGTTGGATAATTCCCCTGGGCGACTCTCGTATTGCAAGCAATTTCTTCTAGTAGACACAAATGTCGAAGCAACGGCTATAGATTAACTTGCCTTCGGGGGATAAAGATGTTTGGTCACTCATACCTTTTCTTAAGGAATTTCCTTTGAGTCATGTCGCTTCTCAATAAATAAAGCAACTTGATACGATTTATATTCTATCAGACTTGTAAGGTCAGTGACGGAGGGTGCACTTAGGTCCTTCATTCTATTTCACTTTATATTTTCAGACTCACAATATTTTTGTTCATATCTGTTCTAAACGAGTGTAGTTTTGTAAACTTTGAGCACAAATCTCAATTATAGGTGCTTGGAAATTCAATCTAAAGTTAAATTTATTTAAATGTTCTGCAAATAAAATGGGTGTGGCATGTGTTAATACTGCTGGGCTGGCCTTCACCCTCCATCATGAAAATCAAGTTGAGAAACGTTGAAAAGTCTACCTCAGGCGGGAATCGAATCCGCGTCCTGCGCAATCCGGGCGGCTGCGATGACCACTTCGCCACCGAGGTATGGTCAGACCGACGAAATTTTTCAACACTATTGACTTTATGTTTTAATAGCAACAGTGTCTTAACAAACCTTTTAGAATTTACATTCTTAGAAATCGGAATGAAAATATTTTACAATATTTTAAACATTCAGTTAAGATAAGACTGCTTTATAAATTCGTAATATTTGATTATTTGCGTAAAAAAACGCTCAAATTAACTCAAAGATAACGAAATTTTGAGCGTTTTGAGCATTTTTTTTAAACGAAGGTATTGCCGTATTGGTAATTAGCACGCTTACTATATGCGGGTTGGTTATCACAAACTTGGATTATGCGTCGGAAAATTAGAAACTCACTTTGTCCTACGTAAAAATTTAACTCTGGATCTTCGGCCTTTTGGCCACACTATACTATCATCTGCCTAGAGACGTCCCACTGCTCCGCATAGACCTTTCTACATGGGAATAATGCACCATGACCCACCACTCTAGCCCAATGTGAGTTAATGAAAAGATAAAATTAAAAAAATTGCTATATTGAGACTAACCTTAAAAATATGTACCGAGGCAATGCCCATATTTAAATACTATAATTACGATAACAAAATTCTAGAATCACAACCAAACCGAGACATTTCATGGCGGCGTCAAAGACCAATAAATTTCAGACAGAAAAAAAGAATAACCATAACAAAATTGGCGGGCGTTCTTAAGACACATCCCCCGTATTCCGGTCACGTGCGCCACCAGCGAAATACATAATGTTAGGCGGTAAGCAATTTAGATGTGTTCTCTATTTAGTGCCTAACTTATCTGGCAATCGCTGGCACGTCGCGCAGCTCTTTGTGAGATTTCCAGTTTAGCGATTTTTTTTTGGGGCCTTTTCTGCAAATACGGCGATATTCTCTCTGCCGTAGCTCCATCACTGCCAGAAGGCGGGGCCGGATTATCAGCGACTCGTTCCCACTGTTTCATTGGGCTCAACACTATTGAACGTAAAGATTTATATTTGTCGGATAGAATAAATAACGGAGAGATAAAAAGGATTTGTATTGACTGGTTAGCTGTTGAAGAGTAAATTATACTCTTTGGTTAATTTATGCTTTTTAAATTGTACTTCAACTGTTAATATTCTTTTGTTAAACTTTGCTTATTTTCGTCGTCATTTGTTACTGTTTATTTCGCATATTTCTTTGATTTTATTTCGTATCTATGTACTATTTGCTAAGGACTTTGGCCTGGTCCTGAACCGCTGTACTAGTTTAAGTTTTATCTGTTTGTGTCAATGTCTGTTATGTTGCCTAATAAAAAAATAAAAATTAGATTTTTTTTTCTTCTTCAGTACTGTACAGCGCAATTTTAGTGGTATGGATCAACATGCGTTCCGTGATGACTCTTGTAAAATCGATTGAACTCCTGTTTTTGTCGCTCAGTCTGTTAATGAACAAGTTGCTGTTTTTAACTCCCTTGTAACAACATTGTTTGACAAGCATGCGCCATTTCGAGCTGTCAAGATAAAGCATCAACCAACGCCATGGCTGACAGACGACATAAAAGCGTTAATGAACAAAAAAGTGGCAGCGAGAAGCCGCTTTAAACTTCGACCTACTGACCACAACAGGGAAAGGTATGTCAAGGCTCGTAATCGCTGCAATAGGGCGTGTAGGGATGCGCTACGCCGCCACATCCATAATTCAGTCGAAAATGTAGATCTATCTAAAGCTTGGAAATTCCTCAAGTCGCTTGGAATTGGAAAATTAAAACAAAACTCTATTTCACCCGATATTAACATTGACTCACTAAATCTCCATTTCTCTTCTTCATCATGTATCAATGATGCTGATAAAGCGACTACATTAGACAAATTGTCTTCTGTATCAATCCCTGATATTTCTCCCTTTGCGTTTGACCAATTATCGGATTGTGATGATAAAAAGAGCTTGCTGTCAATTACTTCCAATGCGGTAGGTGGGGACGGTATTAGCCGTAATATGTTAGTACCGATGCTTGATGTCATCCTCCCAGTCCTCACTTTTATTTTTAACAGCTCCATCTCTAATGCTGTATTCCCATGCTCATGGAAAGACGCTCAAATAATTCCTTTGCCTAAAAAATACAATCCTTAATCATTTGCTGAATATCAACCTATTTCCATTCTCCCTTTCCTATCCAAAGTCCTTGAGCGTCTTGTCCACAATCAAATCAGCAGGTTCCTTTCCCATCATAATCTTCTAAACCCACTCCAATCCGGCTTCCGCCCTGGCCACAGTACTGCGACTACTTTAGTCAAAATCACTGACGACATCCGCCTTGGCATGGAAAACGGTCACGTAACTTTGCTAACTTTGCTGGACTTCAGCAATGCCTTCAACACAGTCGACTTTGACATACTGTTATCTTTGATGCGCTCATTTAACATATCTCCAACGGTAATTGAGTGGTTTCACAGCTACCTCTGCGGACGCAGGCAGCGGGTTCGCCTTGGAGAGAAATTCTCTGCGTGGTGTGACTCGACGGCTGGTGTCCCGCAGGGTGGCGTTTTATCTCCTCTCCTCTTTGCTATATTTATCACTTCTATATCTCAAAACCTTTCTTCTTCCTACCACCTATATGCAGACGATTTACAAATTTATTGCCAGGCACCACTTGGTAATCTCGCCAAAGCTATAGAAACTACCAACGTCAATCTTAAACAAATTGTTAATTGGAGCCGAGCCTACGGACTTAAAGTCAACCCAAGCAAAACGCAGGCCATTATGGTCGGCAGCTCC
The DNA here is from genome assembly GCA_963921215.1 of Scoparia ambigualis. Taxonomy (NCBI): domain Eukaryota; kingdom Metazoa; phylum Arthropoda; class Insecta; order Lepidoptera; family Crambidae; genus Scoparia; species Scoparia ambigualis. Next base: position 6,299,743 of record OY992511.1, on the reverse strand, counting down.
AGGTTGCTTTCTAAAATAAACTGGGAAACCCTCTCTAAGGTGTCATTTGATGCAGTGGACATTCCTTTCAGCAAATCAGTTACTAACTTGGTCGTCATTATTGATAGTTGCTTGAGTTGGGGGCCGCAACTACAAGCTGTCAGTCGCAAGCTTTACGCATCCTCGGCTTCTTTAAGAAGACTACGCAACTACTTACCCACTGCCTCTAAAATTGCGCTAGCGCATTAGGCTGCTTCTTCCCGTTTTAGACTACGCTGACGCCTGCTATCTTGATCTCACGGAGGACCAGCTAAATAAACTTGAGCGCCTTCAAAACCTTTGTATTCGTTTCATATTTGGCTTGCGCAAGTATGATCATGTTTCTAAGTACCGCTATAAACTCAAATGGGTTTCTATTCGTCTTCGCCGGAATACTCACATCCTCTCCCTTCTACATAACTTATTGTTTAATCCCACCTATCCTTCCTACCTAAAGGAACCCTTCAGTTTCCTTTATTGTTCGAACTCGCGCTCGTTACGGTCATCAGAAAATCTAGCCCTTAAAACTCCTCTTCACAGCACCACCTTTTACGATTGCTCCTTTACTGTTGAAGCTGTTCGTCTCTGGAACTCGCTTCCAGTCGCGATCAGGCGAGCTAAAACCATTCACGCATTCAAGGAGCTCGTGAAGAATTTCTACCTTTCCCTTTAACCATTTCCTGCTGCATAGCTGTCGTTGTCCGCTACTTCCTACCTGAGACTATTATGTTTAAGTATGTATATGTAGGTATATATATATACATATTTATTACACCCTATAATTGGTCCCATGATAATGGCATTATTCTAAACTTGGAAAAAACAAAATGTATGCTTTTGCAATCACCTTATCTAAAAAAAGCTGTAAATATAAACATTTTGGGCCATTCTTACTATTGTTTGCATGAAAATGATAATGTTTGTCATAATTGTCAAGTAATTGAGTTTGTAAGTAGTTATAAATATTTAGGATTAACGATAGACTGTAATTTTAGTTGGAAACTGCATGTTGGAACAGTTTGCAATAAGTTGAGATCTATATTATATAAGTTCATTAGCCTTAGCTATGTGTTGGACAGACCTACGTTACGTATGCTGTACTACGCGCTGGCGGACGCCGTGCTCAGTTATGGGTTAGCGGCTTACGGGCGTACGTTTAGCTCGTACATTAGTGAGGTACACAATTTACAAGTAAGGATCATAAAGCTATTAGTAGATAAACATGTTAAAAATAATGTTAATAGAAACTATGACAAGCTGTTTATGAAAAGTGGTATTCTGCCAGTACAAGAAAAAGTTAAATATCTTTTAGCAGTTGACCAATTTAACGCAGAAAACAATTTATTAAAACCTAAAATGATTAGTCATAACTTAAGAACTGCCGTTCGTAAACAGTTTGAGGAGCCTACTGCAAGTAATTATTATGGGAATAGAACTTGCAGGTATCTGGTGCCACGAATTTTTAATAATCTAGATATTGAGGAACAATGTACTAGTTTAAATATATTTAAGAAAAAGTTAAAAAAATGTTTATTACAAGATTTTGATAGGCGGATCTCTTGAAAAAGGGATGCAATTAATTTATAATATTTTATATGTATAAGTTTACCTATGAGCTTGAAATTTATAACATAATTATTAAGCTGTTATTGTCGTTAGTAGTGTATTTTTTTGTGAAAAATGAGTGCATTTTTCGCCAATAAACTGTTAATCAGTTTGGCGAAATTATTTTGTTGATAATAATACATTGTAACTATAAAGTGAAAATAAATTTAAAAAAAAAAATATTTATGTAATAATGTTATTTTATTTTATTACTTATTTTTGCATTTAATTGTGTAACCACATGTTTTGATTGTTTGCACCTCCGAACATAGAGTGTATAAGTTCCCTCCATCCGACTGGTTGTCTGGCAGAAATCGCTTTAAGCGATAAGACCGCCACATTGTAACTTTGTATTTTTGCTCTTTTATGTCTAATGTAAATGTTTGTGTTATGTTACAATAAAAGTATTGTCTATCTATCTATCTATCTATCTATCTACATTTTATTTCTCTTACTACTCCTTTTCATTATTTGTTATTGCTTGTGTTGAGCGTGCGTGGCAGTGGTGGATACTAAACATTAGTATTCGTTGTGTATGAACTTCAAAGCGATCATCAGCTAACGTAACTTAATTGTTTCGAACTCTGGAGTATCTGTTAAAATTATTGTTTTTTTAAACTTAGTGGTTGAGTGGTAGTAGAACACTCGTAATAACAATTAAGCAACGGATTATCAGCCAATTTTTTGCTTTGTTTAATGGAGCTCGGCAGTTGACAGTATTTAAATTAGAAAGACACCTAAATGGAATTTAGATTGACTTGTTTTTTTTGTGATCTTCGTTTCTATTGAGCGCAAAGCTACGTTGATTTCACATTAATCTTTATTTGGCTGTAAGCTTGCCTGTGTCTATTCAAATAGATTAAGCGTCAGAATAATTCGATACTAAATTTATGTACTGCCTATATTTTATTGTTAGTCAGGTAAGAATGAAATAGTCCTATAAACCGCCACACTCTGGCCCAAATTACGTTGGTTTATTATTTTAGGATTAGGATCATGTTATTTTAATATTATTTTCATTTAGCTGTATGGACACGAATTGATTTATAGAAACTTTATGTATTTGTAAACTGTTTGTTTCCCATGCATTAAATAAATAAAACATTTACTAATATTGCATTCATAAAAAAATAAAGTAACATAACACAAAGCAAGGTTGCGATGATAAGCATGTTCCATCAGAAACTTGTTACAATCTTACCTCATATAAAAAACATTAAACGGTACTCGGAATAAGCCTTTTTAATTAATAGGTACTCCAAAAAAATAAATTAAACGTCGAAATCTTTCAGTGCTGTGTTTGTCCACATGTCACCTTGAAGTGTATTATACCTCATTGATAAAAATCTACTGGTGATTTATTAATAAAACCTAATTTTATTTGATACGCGAATAGTAAAAGTATTGTTACGGAATATATTTATTCCAATATTTAAATAATACAACGAATGGTTAATAAAAATTCATTTGTCCCAGTATACCTTTCATCGCCGTGTCCTAAACATGTTTAAGAATATTGTTTTATATAACGACTTGCGTCCTCCCCCCTGTGCCTGTTGAACTTAAAGAATTGCCTGTAAATAAATTCAAACATAAATTATTTAAATTATTATTAAATGAATGTTATTATACGACCAAAGAATTTATAGAACATAAAGTGTAATTTTTATTAAGTTAGTTAAAGTATGTTGACATTTTATGAAATTTTTATTAATTTTTAAAAATTCCATAATTTTTTTTTTGACATTACTTATATAATTTTTGTAATTTTAATTTAAATAAGCATATAATATTTCCACGCTGAAGATGGCAGAATATGCTGAGACCTGTATTAATATGACACCCTAATGTACACCATATTCTTTGAAATAAATGAATTGAATTGAATTGTGCGCTAAACGTTGCATATCAGTGCCGCCTAAGTGCTTGACGTGGAAGGACATACACACGTGCCTGCGTTTTTGCGCCATAAATTAAGTATTCCATTTATTATGATACTGGACACTTTTTTTTTCATCTCCGTGGATAGGTATAACTTCTATTTGAATAAGTCTGTCCTCTTGACTAAGCATTCGATAGAACACCATTTCTCTTATGTTTGTTTGTGAAGTGTTTATTACTTCGAATAGTTAATAGATTTTTTGTTATTTTATATTTTTGCCTTGATTTTCATCGCCGTGCTTTCATTGCCGTGGTTTCCGTGGCCAATATTTGCTATGGCAATGAACAAAATACACGGAAATGAAAAAAAATCATTACCATGCCTTATAAAACAGTTTAGTTTTATTGCCGTGGCCAGGTGTTTCAATGAGGATCAATCACATAACAATATAATCTCTTTTTTATTAGCGTGTCGTATACGTTTTATGACACTGATCATTTCACTTTTAATTTTTTTAAATCCGCTAAGAAATGGTGAAGTTATGAATGTTTTTATATCACACGTTCCGAAACGGCTGCTCGCGCTTGTCTAACTGCGATGACGTCATATAATAGGATCCCTGTTTGTGCGTAGCGAACGACACCATTCATTCGGTGTTTCCTTGCAACGCGAGGTACCTAATGTTTGATTGTTTGACTAATTTGTGTTTAGAAGGCATTACGGGATTAAATAAACAAGTGTGAGTGTGTGCATTGTCGTATTTTGTGTATATTTAGTGTAAAAATAAGAAAGTGAACATTATAGAGGTTGGTTTTGTAAAAGCTCAATTGGACAATTTGTCGAAAATAGATCCATTAATGGTAGCAGAGTTTTATAAGAATAATGTATGTTATTCTGGCGCAGAGATTCGCGGTGATAAAATGAAAAGGTAATCTTCCTATTACTTATTTAAACCTACTAGGTATGATATCTATCAACCAAGCTGGTAGGTAAGTACCTCCTTCCCTTCAACTGCATGTACCTAGAAAATAATCTTCCTTATTTTCTAAATACCTCTAATATTCTTAAGGGATAGGTTTATTTTGTTAACATGTTGGTTCGTTCTGACAAGTTTATCTATCTTACACATAAACAAACGATAAATGCTTTTTTTTTCGCCCAGGCACGTATTAAGGGTGAATTTAGTGATTAGTGTACAAACACAGTACTTCAATGAAATCGTTAGTTTAATAAGATTTTATCGGTAGGTATATTTAACCTGGGGCCCAGCAGTGGAATACTTTAGGATATTAATAATAATGTTGTCCTGACTTTACTTCGGTGTTTGTAACTGTGTAATATTTTTTTTTATTATATATCACAGATCAGCACGCGAAACGTTCGGATACGTTCAAGCTAAAAGAGAGGGTGATATATGCACAGTTAAGGCCAAAATAACTCCTGAACACAAAGTACGGAGTAAAGGTTACAGTTGTATTTTGAAGTGTAACGAAAAAGACGAACAAATTTTAAGCGCCGAATGTGAAGACTGTGCTGCTCAAAAAGGAAGGTGCAAGCATACTGTCGCCTTTTTAATGTGGCTACATCGTCGTAGTGAAGAAGCGTCGCCCACCGAAGTTAAATATTATTGGGCTAAACCTAAATTAGCAAAAGTAGGCACAACCTTAAAATTTATTAAAGCAAGGGAGATTGGGATAGACCAGGCACACTTACAAATAAGTGCGAGCACTAACGAGCGTCAGTTTATGAAAAAAGTAACGGATATTTTAAAAAGTCATTCGGATGGAGAACAAATACCAATATTTCAAAGAACACAAAGAAAAGGAGTTATCCATCCATTTTTTATATCAAATGTTTATGAAAGAACCGCAAGACGACGCTGAAACCTTTTTGAGTTTCTGTTCTAGTAAAATGACAACCGAAAAATGTAAAAATGCAGAGCAAATCACGTTGACACAAACTGATTCCTCGATTTGGTTCGAGATGCGATATTGCAGAATCACTGCATCTAAGGCACATGAAGCTGCTCACTGAAAAAATATGATGGCGCTTTACTAGAGCAAATATTTGGAGCCAGAAAAATAAAACACACGGAAGCTATGAGAAGGAGAAAGGATTTGGAAGCTAAAGTTCTTAAAGAAATTAGCGTAAAAATGAAGATGACTGTCCAATAGTGTGGTTTATTTTTAAAAGGCGAGTGGCCCGTCTTAGGTGCCTCTCCGGGTGGTATTACTAATGAACATGTCATAGAAGTTAAATGTCCTACAACGGAGAAAACGTCAAGAGTTATACATAAAGGACGGAGTTATGTCAAACAAGTGCAAAGCACAGATTCAACTTCAAATGTATTTTGCAGGAAAAAGCAAAGGGTTGTTTTGTGTTGCAAGCCCACTTTTCGAACAAAATAAGTTTGTAACAATGCTGGAAGTTGAACACGACGAAGAATATTGTTTGAAAATGTTATCCGAATGCATTTCAAATACAGCATTTTGGAAAAATGCTGTATTTGAAAAACTGAAACAAATTTTTGCCTAAATGTTATTTTACAATAAAAGTTATATAACTCATTGAAATTTAAGAAGTATTTATTTTCTTAATGAAATCATAGTAAATAATTTACTTAAATAAACAATCCTGCAAGTTAACTATACCGCAAGCTGTTATTACAATATAATCATATAATTTTACGAATTTTATGTCGACACATGCATGAGGCGCCCACCCACACAAAAGGCGCGCGCAGAACCTCCATTCGTCGCCGTATTAAATATCTGTGGCGTTGTAATGCCGTCTTTGTCCCACTCTATACATTAAAACAAAGACAAAAGAAATAGCAATAGTTTTGTGATCACAATTCAACTCTAAATATGACGGCGTAAAGAGGGGCCTCCAGGAGGCCTCTGACACATAGGGGTCTGACAGTTAGTGACCTCCTGGAGATCGCTTGACACACAAGGGGATAATGTTAACCTGCGTCGACACAGATCTGTGGTTTGGGCAATCCGGTGTATTTGGCACGTCATCCCCAATAGGATCAATATTAGCCGTTTTATTTGAATCTGTAGCTTCACACAATACAAATTCTTCTTGCGGAACAAGATTTTCATGGCAAATACTGGGATTAAGTACACCTTTAAAATATTCAATTTGCTGTCTTTTACGAAAACCAGGTCTGTCAAATGTTTTTGTTCTTCATTCTTTTGGCAAGCAAACTTATGTGGCAATACTCCTTTTTTTAATTTTAGTCTACCGCCCAAGATTCGGTATTTGAGAAAGTTTTCCATATCCGTTTCAACCTGGAAGTATTAATTTAAAATGAATTTTACTTAGTAATCAAATATGGTGAACTAGTACCCGTTTGCATTAAACTTATGAATCTCTCTTTCGCTTGGCACCTGGCTCAAAAACGTCGCTTACACTCAGGTGCCAAGTTAACTTGACCGGGTAGTAGTTAGGCAAACACGATTTATAAGTTTACTGCAAACGGGTGTAAGTAATTTACTTATTACTCGGACACCCAAATACGGCCCTGCCTGTCTAATTTGAAATGGTTTTTGCTTATTATTCGAAAATGGTGAACTTAGTAGTTTACTTATAACTCAACTTTCCAAATACGGCCCTACCTTTTCTTAAGTGAATAATGGCTTTAATAAGGAGATGATCGGATGAACCTAGGTACGATATTATAATATATGTTATGTATGATATTGTACTGTATAAGATCATGCTAAGTATTTTTTACTTACGTACCTACATATTTTTAAAAAACAGTTTAGAATAATCATAGATAAGTACCTAGAGTAAGTATTAAGTGGCTAAGTAACAGGTCATAGGTACCTACTTATTTACCTGAGATCCAGTTTAGGAGTGATACAGTCTATTTCTATAAAACCTGGTTAAACTTATTCGTATATCCTACGTACCCACTAAACCCATGACGCACCGTCATTTTGCAGTGCGATAGTAGGTACTACCTACTATGAAACTGTTGCCTACCTACTACTTAGATACTATAAAGGTTAGAGCTGCACAATACTTACATCAAAATGATCTTCGCAACAGTGTAAATAAGTATTGCTTGAAAGATGAATTTTATCGTCTCTTTTAATTATTTTACACCACTTTTTTCTTAACTTTGCATCTCTCGGAACACAAAAAAATTGTTTATTAGGTGTCGTGTAGGTCGTATTCTTACATTTAGGTACAATACAATACTTGTATGATGGCATTATTAACAAAAAAATAATAGTCGAAGGACAACGATACGCACAGGTCTAATTATTATAGCTGCGCTGCGGCACGGACAGCACAGTGAGAGTACTGCGAACTCGTAGCATATGACGTCACAGCAGGGCCCTTATTCTGTAACGATTCCTTGTTTCGAAACCACGTCAATTCCTTAAAAAGTTACGATATCTTCCCAAAAACGTATGCGTTTGACGTTTGTACGTGCGTGTGTAATGTTTGATATAATACTTATGGTCTAGCGTTCAGATAATGTAATGACAGTTGCGCAAATTTTTTGACACAAATATTTGCGCAACTGTCAACGTCAAATTTGACAGAATCGAGCATAGACTATGCGATATTTTACGATAACGATGCATAAAATGTACCACAGAACCGAAATAACCAAACTTGTTCATACTAAAGTAGTCTGTAAGTCTATGAAAACATGGTAATAAAGTCAAGTGTGTTTTTGTAGGAGCGGTCGCATGAGACCGCACCTAAAAATCGCGCCATTCCGTCTAACCCCAAGCGGTCGTATGAGACCGCGGTCTCCACTTAACATTGTTTCGTGTTTTCACAGACTTACAGACTACTTGTGTATGAACAAGTTCGATTATTTCGGTTCTCTGGTAAATTTTACGTATCGAGATAGCAACACATCGCGAAGTCTATGCTCGATTCTGTCATTTTCGACGTTGACAGTTTTGCTAATTTCTGTGACAGAGTTAATCAGTGGCTGTGAATAAAGTGATATTTCTATTGGATTTATTTAATGTAAGTAATGTTTCTTATTAGAAAATGATTATTGAGACTATAATGATCCTATTGAGATAATAAGTTGTAAGAAATACATCGTTATAACTACTAAATAAAACACGTTGAAACCGGTGAAACCCGTTAGCTTTTTTCTAATTTCCGAGTGAATTGTTACAATGTTTGTTGGCAAATACTACAAGAACATTATAAAAAGTAATTTGAAACACGTTTACACAATAAATAACAACGTATTTATACAGTTTTACTACGATGAAAATTGTAGTACTTGACACGTACAAGTGCACGCAAAATTACGTTGCATCAGCGCGAGCCATATTGGTCTTTATTTGTATAGGGCTAAGTAGATAGTTTGCCGCTAGCCGATACCGAAAACACGATTGTCTGTCGTATTGCCTAGGGAGACGCTATGATCGGTAGCGCGTCGGCAGTTTTACGATAAAATTTGTTTTTATTGATAGTGTAATGGTAAATTGTAATGATTTCATATTTACTCTTACATGATAACTTTATTATTTATAAACGGTTTTAGCATGTTTGTTGTTGTTTTTATTGAATGTTGTTGATGTTGGGTCAAATTGAGATCTATGACACACTCATCAAAACTGTATATTGGTCAAGCGATGCTAAACTCTTATTTTTACTGTTTACTCGTCAAGTCCTTATTTCTGTGAACTCGTCAAAACTGGATGTTGGGTTTTTAGCATGTTTGTTGTTTTTTTTTGTTGAATATTGTTGATGTTGGGTCAAATTGAGATCTATGACACACTCATCAAAACTGTATATTGGTCAAACAATGCCAAACTCTTATTTTTACTGTCTACACGTCAAGTCCTTATTTCTGCGTACTCGTCAAAACTGGATGTTGGTCTAACTTTTAGAATAGTCGATTAGAGATGAAATATTTCAAGAAATAAAACAATAATATTAGCATAATGTGTGTATTAAAACAAAATAACACTTCTTGTCTACTCGTCAAGTTTTTATTTCTGCATACTCGCTGAAATTGCTTATTGGTCTAATTTTTAGAATAGTCGATTAGAGTTGAAATATTTCAATAAATAAAACTATAGCATTAGCTTAATTTATTCTATGTGGCCAGTTTTAAGTAAAAAACGAGGAAATTTAAAGCAAAGATGTTTTAACTCTAATCGACGATTCTATAAGTTAGACCAATATGCAGTTTTGACGAGTATGCAGAAATAAGATTTTGACGAGTACCTAGACAGTAAAAATGAGAGTTTAGCATCGCTTGACCAATATGCAGTTTTGACGAGTGTGTCGTAGATCCAATGGATTTACTGGCCACATAGAATAAAAAGAAGATAATACTATAGTTTTATTTATTGCAAAGTGTGTCGTAGAACCATGTTTAGTACTTAAAATTTTGCCTCCTGGACCTGACCTGACCGATTGATTTGAAATTTGGTACACACCTTTAGTTCTGATGACAATACAATTATGTATATTCAGTATCATTGTAAATCCAAAATGGCCGCCTCCACAAAATTGTGGATTACATTTTTTTGTTTAACCACGTCAATATGGGTATCAAATGAAAGGGCTTGACTAGTAGTATACAGTACATTATATAAAAAAAAACTTAAAATGGCCGCCTTCACAAAATTTTGGATTATATTTTGTTTTTGTTTAACCACCTCAATATGGGTACCAACTAAAAAGGCTTGACTAGTAGTATACAGTACATTATAGAAGAAAAAAACTTAAAATGGCCGCCTCCACAAAATTGTAGATTACATTTTTGTTGTTTTACTACCTCAATATGGGTATCAAATGAAAGAGCTTGATTAGTAGTATACAGTACATTATATTAAAAAAAACTTAAAATGGCCGCTTTCACAAAATTGTGGATTATATATTTTTTTGTTTAACCACCTCAATATGGGTACCAACTGAAAAGGCTTGACTAGTAGTATACAGTACATTATAGAAGAAAAAAACTTAAAATGGCCGCCTCCACAAAATTGTAGATTACATTTTTTTGTTTAACTACCTCAATATGGGTATCAAATGAAAGAGCTTGACTAGTAGTACAGTATATTATAAAAAAAATATTTATAAATAAAAAGGGTATAAAATATTTAAAAATTAATTAAAACATTAACGATTTTAGAATTAATTTTTAATTATTTAGTAGTTTTATTTAAGTACTATAACGATGGTAGTTGTCTCTTTTTTGTTGTAGGTATAGCATGTCAAATAATTAAAAATTAATTAAAAATATAAACGATTTTACAATTAATTTTTAATTATTTAGTAGCTTTATATGTACTATAACGATAGTTGTATCTTTTTTGTTTATAGCATGTCAAATTGGCGAGTCAATGAAGAGCCGCCTGAAGACTTCCTCCAGCTTTTATATGATGATGAGGATAGCAATGAGAGAGAGAGAGTGACTTCGAATCCGAAATTGAGGCGGTGGGTTTGCCTAATAATTTGTTTGCCTTGTGGTACTGGTTACTTATTTATTCTTGTTTGATATATTACTTCATTTACTACTACTTATTGTGTGGATAGTCAAGCACTTGAGTCAGAGTTTCTAATCATGGTGATGGCGGTTATTCCATTGGGGGTGTTTTTTAATGTCATTTTTCATGTTTAAGGATGAAGCGAGTAATCGCGGGGTCTATCGGCCAGATTCGCCGGAACGCTGGAAGAGCCCGCCGCCATTGGTAATGCGTTTATTATAATTCTCGGTGAGATGCTGTATTTATAGCTTATGGTGTGCAGTACATGTTTTTTTTGTGTGTTTTAGATCGGTCCCGATCGTTCACCTGTGGCTCCACGCTACTTTTCTCTCACGTCCTCAGCGCGCAGTCCCGAGTGGTTGCCGGTAATGGTAATGCATTCATTATTGTGTAAAGTATACGGTATTGTTATATTGGGTTGTAATGATAATAATTTGATTCACATTTGTTTTGTATGTTTTAGGTATCTTTAGAAGAAGAAGAAGCGCCTCCAGACCTCGACAGGTCCCGATCGCCTATTTATTTCAATGATTTGTCTTCGTCGGACAAGTAAGTTAAATTTCTGCTGATATTCTTTACTAGCGGTCGCTCGCGGGTTCACCCGCGTGGTTCCTGTTCCCATGAGAATATCGGAATAAAAAGTATCCTATGTGTTAATCCAGGTTATAAACAATCCGTATGCCGAATTTTATCCAAATCCATTCAGTAGTTTTTACGTGTAAGAGTAACAAACATACACACTCACAAACTTTCGCCTTTATAATATTAGTGTGATAATAATTTAATTCACATTTGTTTTGTATGTTTTAGGTATTTTTAGAAGAAAAAGAAGCGCCTCCAGACCTCGACAGGTCCCGGTCGCCTATTTATTTCAATGATTCGTCTTCGTCGGACAAGTAAGTTACATTTCTGCTGATATTCTTTACTAGCGGTCGCTCGCGGTTTCACCCGCGTGGTTCCCGTTCCCGTAGGAATATCGGGATAAAAAGTATCCTATGTGTTAATCCAGGTTATAAACAATCCGTATGCCGAATTTTATCCAAATCCATTTAGTAGTTTTTACGTGTAAGAGTAACAAACATACACACTCACAAACTTTCGCCTTTATAATATTAGTGTGATAATAATTTAATTCACATTTGTTTTGTATGTTTTAGGTATTTTTAGAAGAAAAAGAAGCGCCTCCAGACCTCGACAGGTCCCGGTCGCCTATTTATTTCAATGATTCGTCTTCGTCGGACAAGTAAGTTACATTTCTGCTGATATTCTTTACTAGCGGTCGCTCGCGGTTTCACCCGCGTGGTTCCCGTTCCCGTGGGAATATCGGGATAAAAAGTATCCTTTGTGTTAATTCAGGTTATAAACAATCCGTATGCCGAATTTTATCTAAATCCATTCAGTAGTTTTTACGTGAAAGAGTAACAAACATACACTTTCACAAACTTTCGCCTTTATAATATTAGTGTGATGAATAAATAGGTATAAATATGTAATTTTCCTTATCTTTACGATATGATCGTATATTGAATAAATGTAATCGTCGTTATTTAATGCTCAGGCACAGGCCTTACCTTAGGCGAGGATTCACGGATGACTGACTGGTCAAACAATCATATTGTTTTGTAAATGTCGTTACTTCTTTTTTATAATGCTGTTTAATTTTACAGGTAATACTACAAGGCGCGTATCGCAGATGCGCGAGTACCTTAGACGAGGATTCACGGATGACTAACTGGTCAAGCAATCATATTGTTTTGTAAATGTCGTTAACTTCTTTATAAAACTGTTAATTTTATTACTTTTTATTGAAAATAAAACAAAATATTGAATGATAGTTTTTTTATTGAAAATAAAACAAAATATTGAATTATGTCGTATTTTAATTTACTCATACTAAACAGCTTACAAAAATAAGAACTATAGATACTATCGATAAAATTACAAAAGGAGAAGGAACATCACTGGCTGTTTTTATGTTTCATCGCGTTGAGTTTCAATTGATGTTATTGTAAAAAAACAAGTAGTCCTCTTGAAACTGTTTACATAATTAGATAGCAAAGGCCCCTGTTGTGTTGATATCGTTTGAGTATTCATTTATTTCTCGTTATCCAACCCGCAACATTGTTTCCAAATTTAGAACGTGAAGTACCAATTAACTGTTGCATGATTTCACTTTATTTTGATACCTGATAGATAGGAAATATGTCAGTTAGTACATTGTCGTTTACAGAACGACAAAATATGGTTTGATTGTAGAGTAATATGTTTTTTTGTAAAAGGGGGCATTTGTGACGTTATCCGTAATTCAAAAAAATTATGGCGCACCTGCTGTCATTATTTTTGACATATAATTTCCAAGACTGAGGGGTTAAGGGTTAAAATGCAATTTTTATTTATAAGCAATAATTATATCAAATGAAGTTATAGAATATGAGTATTATATCAAATGAATAATATACGTGATGTTCTTATAGGAAGTGTATTTAGAACAAGCCAAAATTGTATCCAATGAACGTTATGTCCTTTGAAATTAGTTCATTTGTTCATTAATCATGCGTATTAGTTTATTATATGAAATGATACGTACCTGTATGATTAGGCAAAGAAAACATCTTTACCTGTAATACAGTTCTTTCATTGCCGTGGACGCTTGTTTCATTGCCGTGCACGCATGTTTCACCGCCGTGGCACGAATTTTTTTATCTTGTATATCTCGTTAGTTTTTTAAGTTATCTACCAGATATTAAGCAAGAATATATACATTATCAGAAACTTTAAAAAACGTGATTTTTTTCTTTAATAAAAACTTAAAGATAAAAAGTCCAAGGAAGTGAAGATTTTAACGGACCTGTTGAAATTCACCCTACTAATAGGTAACGAAACGTTCGATTTGCGGGTACGGAGTCCCGACTCGAAATAACAAATAACAAAACACACTCGCTCAAATGTCACTGCTAGTGATTAACGCCGACCCGTCGCAGTGAACTACAACAAATGCCGTAATGTTTGTGTTCAATGTGCGGGAACAGCGTAATATATTTACGTACATATTGAATCCTGATCGGGGAGGCGGGGACATTCAAAACTTTCGCCGGAACTGTTAACTTTTGTTTAGGTCGAAGGGGAAGCAGGTGTGAATTGAGTGACTGGAGGTTCGCATTTAGAGCGTGACACTGTTGCGACATAGTTTTCGAACTAGGTTCACATCGCGACGAATTGTCGTCAATAATTCGCAAATTATTTTTGAGTGGTATGGTCTCTGAAGTAGCTTAACACTTTAGTGCTATGTTATACTAACTAAGTACTGCGTTCATACATAATGATTGCACAAGCGAGATCATTACAAGCGAGTTGGTGTGATGTGGTAGGTACTAAAATGCCGCCCGCGACTTCGTCGGCGTGAACACACGGGGGGTTGTGGTCCTTGTCCTTGAACCTTGTCCTGACTATTACAAACACAATAAAAAATTCACAGATCTCGTGATCTATACGACTTGAAAGGGCATTGAAAATGAACCTAGCTATTATAGATTAATAATGAATTTTTTTTTGTTTTTTCAAAAAAAATTATTGACTTTTCCAAAATTTGTTTATACTATCCTAAAGTCCGTAATTTTCCACGTCTATTAAGTCCTGATAGATCTTCGTATCTCAAAGCTGCGAAGTTCCACAGGCTATGACGCCCGATTAATACCGTACGGCGAAGCTCCACGCGCCGCTATCCCACAAAAAAAAAGTATAAGACATAAAATGTTTCCCGTCTCAATATCTCTAGGCGTGTCTCTCAGGTTTTCGATTCTCGACCTCGTTCACGAGATATCGAAGATATTCCGAGGGAAGGTGTTAAAAAATCAAGGTTTTTTTTGTTTTTTTTTTCAATTTTCGAAAAAAAGCTTTCACCATCTGAAAGCCATTCAAATTTTGCGTCTTTTGAGCCCTCATAAGTCCTCATGGCCCTAAACCACAATATACCACGGTGCAAACCCACTTTCAGCGAAAATGGGGCCCTACTGGAGCGATCGAAAAAACATTTCCAATGTTAATAAGAATTAGCCGAATAGCTGCAGCCATCCTAATGCCCGCCTTGCACTAAGAGCGGAGCGGGCTCCGTTCGGACTCCGTTTAACTCGCAACGGCAATATTCATAGAAGTGCTTCCACTAGGAACTGGGAAACTTCTATGCAGACCGCTCTTAGTGGAAGGCGGGCATTAAGAGATGCGAGAACGTACATTTGTGGCAATTGATTTATATTTATATAGATATGCACGTGCTGACCTCAAGTAATTTAAAATTCCATAAAATTGGAAAACAACGTTTAGTTTTAACTAAACAACTAGAAGTACTCTCGGTTTTTACTTGTACTTTTCAAGCAAAAGTAATTTATTAAAGTATGCATGTCAACGAGAACCATGTAGAGTCAACTTATTTCCACACGTAGTGACATGACCTAATTAATAAGGTAATATACGTGTAATGTGCGTTTCGAATTTAGTATCTGTCAACGCAGTGATAATAATATCGTCAGGTAATTAATAAAGGGTCATAATCTCATTAGTCATAGCATAAACCTCAATGATAGACTGTTATTCACAAATTTCTAATTACTATCTTTTGTTATATTATGCACTATGAGACATTGTAATAAAGAAAGTGAATTGAAATTGAATTATTGGAACGTAGTTCTAATAGTTCGTTCGTTTGCTAGTTCTGAAAGTTAGAAACTTAGGGACTTGGTTTAATGGACAAAAAGTAAGCAGTGTGTGTTCTCCCCATTGTAAAGTATCCGTTATTTAGTTCCCGTTTATCATCATCAGCTTATAAACGTCCCACTGCTGGGCATACGGATTCCAACATGAACAACAGCAAATGATAGATTGGGCCATAATAACCCACCACGCTGGCCCAATGCGGGTCTGTAGCTTCTGGTGGATGAAAGAATACTACCACCCCCTCTATAGATTGGGCCATAATAACCCACCACGCTGGCCCAATGCGGGTCTGTAGCTTCTGGTGGATGAAAGAATACTACCACCCCCTCTTCCCTTCGGTGTCGTACCACTCAAACGTCCACGGTAGGTTTAGTCACCGAGAAAAAATAAGTGCGATACGTCCACGGTAGTTTTACTCACCGAGAGTTTAAACCTCCAACCGTCCACGGTAGGTTTAGTCACCCGTATAATAGGTCAAGGCACGTAGTACGTAGGTCCGTGAAAAAATTTGAGGTGGTTCTGTGGTTACTAATTCATCATACAAGTAAAAGAAATCTATAATATTGCCACAGAAAATTTCACAGAAAAAAATAATGAAATTGACGAAATTGACAGTTCGCCAAAACGGAATTTTGCAGCGTAAGCGTCTTTAAAAATGTCGAAATACTCTTCTACTCACCATATTTATAAAATATATATAAATAAGTGCACATCAAAACAATTGCAAACTAATTATCGTTAAAGATTGGTTAAGTTTCTTTACATTAGTAGACAGTGACATTGCAACTAATTTTTTTTTCTGACCAAGCTCCAACCTCCCGTCTGTGAAGTGGCTCAATTGAGCCATAATATTTCTAACGCACGTCTGTGTGCTGGAAAATTTGAGGTGGCTGTATGGATATTGATTTAAACGTAGAGCAATTGAAACTATGGCATAGTGTACGAGAACCTTTGACAATTTTGACGGTTCGCCATTTTTTTTGCATAGGATTTTATTGGTGCTAAAAATGTTGTTATTACTTTTCGTAATCATCCTTCTTCCTAATAATATGCACATCAAAACAATCGTGATGGTTTTAGCTATCGAACATGGTATGATTCTTTATAGTTTCAAACAGTGACTTCCAAGTAATAATAATTTCTACATTTCGATATATTTTTACGTATTATTTTTTTTGTCTTGGAATGTTTATTTTTGTAATTTTTGTTATAATTTTTCGTAATTAACTGTTAATTTATTAAAATACTGCGTTTTCTAACCATTCCGTACGTATATTAAGTTTTGATATAGCCTTAGTAGTTGTTTAGTTCTAAGCTTTTTTGTCAGCTCAGTCAGAGTTCGTAGTCTTCTGTACACTCTTCTAGCAGCTCTGGAAACAGCTGGACGCTGGGCGCCATGTTGTATATACGGGCTCGGACGCTTAAGTGGATAAGGCGACTAACGGACTAAAGACTGCACATACTTCCAACATCATAAAGCGGCGATGGGCCTGTCATGCTGAGCACATGTGCAGTCGCTATTTGGTGAAAAATGGACTATGGGACAGCTTTTGCTGTCCACATAGCCTAGTCTCTGACTAACCCTTCGGAGATAATAGCACAGAATAACCAATAGTACTACCGTACAGAAGGTTCACTGTGTAACGACTTTTACGCGAAATTGAAACTTGTCGTGTGACCCGAGCGTTCATATTCCGTTAAGCAACACCGACTTGAGATCGATTTTACATCATGACGTCACAGCGTAGGGTTTACGCGCACGCGCAGGGATTACGAGTTAAGCGACGACGCGCGACGTGGAGCGTGCGTCGCGAGTGACAACCTTTACCGCCATACGCCTAGGCGGGATGCCTGGGAGGCGCGCCGGCCGAACCTATTTAAACTGCGGAGTGACATACCCCGAAGTCCATAACACTGTAAAAGTAACTAAAATAGACTAATCATCAATAATGATACGCATCTGGAAATAGCCCTCCATATACATTGACCTCTATAAAATTGTTGTTGTTAAAACATTAAAAAATGTTTTAAAATTACCAAGCCCCTATCTATCTAAAATTGGTAGAAGGTAATAACTAATAACACACAAACAACTTAGAACATTTAGGTACATTTTCGCTTTAAAAACATCAATGAGGATACACAACTGAAAATAGCCCTTTGACCTCTACACACAGAGCGGACCTGTAGCGTTTTATCCCGGCGAAAGAGTGCGCAGCAATAAATCCGGGACGCTTCCGCTCGGCCGCGTCGAAACAGCAACGCACTTTCTCCCGTTTATATGAAACAGTTGGTACGTGGATTATCCGCGCGGGGGCGGGAAGGTGTTTATTCATAACTTTACGCTTTGCGCACATCGGCCTGTCCGTGTCTGAAGATGTAAGATGTTTTTTATTAGTGTAATCTCATCTCATCTTTTTGTTTCACGAGATTGATGTGGCACGGCTAGTGCTTCCGAGTTGTTAGTTAAACAAATTTGGAAATCCGGCACGAAGGACCATGTTCGTATTACTAGGTCTTTGACGAGGTAAAATAAAACTATAAATAAACGTGTACATGTATTTTTGTTAAAGTTGCAAATAAATGGAACACTACCCTTATTTATGTATTAATCAAGCCTGGTGGTGTAATACACAGGCCGTTTATATATTTTACTAAATATAAAAAGTAAATAATCCTACTATTCCTGTGTATAAACAGGAAACAATATCCTTAATATATTTTTGCAAAAACGTAGGCACCCACTCAAATATAACTCTAACCATTAAATAAGTAAGTAAGCCTTTATCCGAGAAATCTTTTGCACGCGCTCGCATCAAATCGTAGCATGGAACTATGATGGTCGGTTGCATGCATAAGTGCAGCATACGTTTTAGTTACAACCTCTGCCAAGTTGTGCACTATTTCTGTTTGGTCGTTCTTGCAATGTCGTTTGTGTCCGTGAGAGAGCAAACTTAAAGTAGTGAGCACTACAAGTAGTGATGCCGAAGTATCGGTATTTATCGATACCGTCACTGCAGAAACTAAGCATTCAGAACATCGATATTTGATTGGTACTACTAGTTCAATGTTGGATAGCCAATGAAATATGCCAAATAATATGCCAAATGAGCGCAAATCTTATGTTTAAGAAGACCGCAGAAGCTAGTGTTTGAAACATCAATAGCTAAATCGATGTTTGTTAGCAGCTTATAAAATATTGTGGATCAGTGCAAATAAGTTGGAATTAAAACAATTTCTACGTATCCAATTTACGTTGTATCCCGTATGGAAATAAAACAACAATCATTACCAGGTAAAGGGTTTCCACGTCAAAAGGACACATAATTTAGTCTACCAACGATTGGCGCAAAAACTTGTTGTTGATGTTAGCTCGTTAGTTACTTACTCCGGACTTCGGGTCGCTACCCGAAGATCGAGGATCTTGGCCTCCGACACGAGACGACGCTACTGCCACGTTAAATTTTACCGTGCCACTGCTCTCTGTTCCTCGCAGCCTCTTTGGTGTTGATAGGTCCTAGCAGCCCGAACAGGTCCTTGACAACGTCCTTTCAGCAGTATTTACATAAATATCTTAATGAATTTAAGTAAAACATCTCATAATATAAACTTTCGATACGTGTGCTTGCGATTGCGAAGACAATTAAGACCTTTTTCACATGGTATCGGTTTGCTCTTGACCTCGATCTAAGGTCGAGTAAGGGTCTACGGCGTAGCGAGTTTACTTACCAAGTGCCTGTTTACTTTGGCTTTATAAGATTTCGGGTTACACACTTGGAAACACTGATGGCAACAATAATGTTATATACTAGTTATTACTGGTATGAGCCGGGTAATATAGCGGTTCACTAAAAGAATTACCTACCCCTCTCTTTCACTGGTTGTTGTAAAATGTGACTAACGGGCTAAAGACTGCACACACATCCAATTGCATAGTGCGGCGATGGGCTCACCACCTATCACGCTGAGCACATGTGCAGTTGCAATTTGGTGAAACGTAGACTATGGCGGTGGACTGCTTTGCTGTCCTCATTGCCTAGTCTCTGATTAAGCCTTTGGCGATAGTAGTCGTGAATTTATGTATATATAGGTATATATTTTTTTATATTTTTTTCGTTTATGTTTTCACTAATTATCTGGACCAAGATGAGTATTCTTTTAAAACCCGTTAATATGGTAAGATAACGGATAAATATACATAAACATAGAAAAACACCCAGACCCGAAATTAATTTAGCAAAACAATTTTTCTCAAAGTCCAAGAGACTAAATGCTATCATTCTGCATATTTTTTTAGATTTTTAATTACCTCTGTTAAAGAATACTGTATTTTGATAAGTTTTGTACGTTTCTGAACGAAAGTTCCGGTTCTTTTATGTTAACGAACGCAGGGTTATTAGGTAGGTAAGTCTATGAGGTCTATGGTAATGTAGAAACGATATCGTTAACACAGAATTATCTTTTTCGCACATAAGTATTTAACAACGATACACACTAACTAACACAATTACACAACGAAAGCGCGGCCGGGAATCGTCTCGCGACAGTCTGACATCTGTCTACGATGCGTATTGACATATAAAACGTCAAACAAGCGTCACTTTTTATTTTTAATAACATAAAGTGTCACAATCCGAATATAATGTTGCCATGTTCGAGTAGAAATCAATGTTGGTTTTTAATTTATATAAAAAACCGAAGTTCTTAAATTAATAATACGGTCATAAATGTTAGTAATAATATATTCTACAAGTATTTATACATTGGCGTCAAGTTAAAAGACTATGGAATTTAGTACCAAGCCCCATAGTAAAAAAATTATGTCCTTTGACACGACCGGGAATTGAACCCTTAACCTCAGAGATGGCGCGACACCAGACCCGGCATGCTAAGCACTCGACTACGGAGGTCGTCAAATGAATATAATTGTCATATTATGTCATATGTACGTATTACTGGTACTAATTGGAGTTATTATAATAAACGCTTAACTAATAACGTCCGGGCAGTGTAAACAATGATTTGTCGACTGGTGCGCAAATATGTTTTGTATAATATAATGCTAGTAGTGAGATATTGGGCATTCTAACTCACTTTCGTTCGGTCGCAGATGCGACCTCGCTTGTTCGTTAGAATGCCCAATATCTCGAACGTATCGCAGTTTTGCAATGGATAGCATACCATCTTCTGTTTTCATGTCGTCCGTTTTAGATGTACAGATATTGTACATCTCAAACGGACAAATATTGTTATTTGTAAAAATGTACAAACATTTCACCGTTCGCTCACTCCGTTCGCTCTCTTGAAAAAGTGAATTAGAACGCCCAATAATCGATGTGGATTATTGGTATTTTCGTTATTTAAGCGTAGCAACCATTTTATGTTGTCATTTCTGTAAAATCCTTTTAACACTGCAGTCAAATTTAATTTTTAATCATAATATATAATGAAATTCTTAAAACAAAAAGAATCGTTAAAATTGGAATGTATTTGTCCAACTTCATTGTCAGGGGCAAGTCGACATGGAAAGTTATTGCCAAATACAATCCGTTGTATTGTTTGCGGTCCATCTAATTGCGGGAAAACCAACCTAGTAATAAGTTTATTATTACATAAAGATGGTCCACGATTTCGAAACCTGTACGTGTATTCAAAATCTTTGTATCAACCTAAATACAGTTATCTCGAAAAAGTTTTAGAATTGGTTCCAGGTACATCATTTCACAAATATAATCATAATAGCGAAATATTGAGCCCTCACGAAGCGTCACCTGATTCCATTATTATTTTCGATGATGTTGCTTGTGAAAATCAAAACAACATCCGTAACTATTTTGCTATGGGGCGTCATAGGAATATTGATTGTTTTTATATCAATCAAACTTACACCAAAATACCTAAACAACTCGTAAGAGACAATTCTAACATGATTATATTATTTAAACAAGACGACGTAAATTTAAAACATGTTTATGATGAGCATGTAGGGTCTGATATGTCATGGCTTCAATTCCGTGAAATGTGTTCAACTGTTTGGAAAATACCATACAATTATATTGTCATAAATAAGGATTGTGAGCGAAATAAAGGATGCTATAGAATGACGTTTGATACATTTATAGTCGTAGATTAATAACTACATATACGGATGTTATTATATTTATAAATCATTTCCACATGAGATTCGGAGATAAAAGGAAACCCAATAAAATGGAAAAAGATCTAAAGAGACAAATCGTTAAATCAGCATCAGCTGTTAAAAGAAAGTTCGACATGATAAAGGATGCACAAACTACAAGAAATAATACTTTAGAAACAATATTTAAACCCATAGTTGACCCTCTTAATATGATAGCAAATAAAAATGATGAAAAGCAACATGACAAAGAGACTTTTAATAACCCTTTATTTAAAAAAATAGAGAATAATGAAAGCGAAGAGTCGTATTCGTCTATTGAAGAATTTAACGAACAAAGTAGCGAAGATGATGAAGAAAATCATGAAAAATTCCGAACAACCGACAAAACCCTTACTGTATCACCTACTCAAGACCATGATGTGAGTGAAGGTTCGTTCAAATCGCTACAATCATCGCCAAACGTTAAAAATCAATCTTTATCATGGTCTACTTCATCTGAAGTATTTAGTGCTATACCTTTTGGAATAAGAAATGAACAAGGAAAACTTATGCTTGGAAAAAGTCGCGTTTATGATGACGGCACCACTCTAATAATTGGAAATCATTAGAGTGGTGCCGTCTATTGTTTAAAAAGAAACCAAATCTAGATGATATCACAGATAACGACCTTGAAAACTATAAACTACTACTTATCGATACTAATGCACACAGACGTAATTATGATCCCTCTAAACCAATAAATAGCAACAAGGGATTTAAATACATGAATATTATAAAGCCATTATTCAAAATCTCTAGAAAACCGACCACTAGTACAGAGAGTATTCCTCGAGGAAAATGTATTGAACTCGTAAAAAGAGTAAAAAGAAATACAGATTTAGTTTACTGGGACGATCCTAACGAGTTAGTAAAACGACTGAAATTACTGTTCGCATCACGAGATGCTGGTAACACTGGGTTAGATAATGAAATTATTGCAATCATCGAGGAACTTCACGAAGCCGGTATCATAAACAAAGAATAAAAACAAATAGCATCGGGAAATTTGTGCAGTATACTTACAGTAAACAAAGCATCGGGACCGCAATGAATATAGATAAATTTGGTCATCACGTTCATAAACGTTTACGATTATCTGAACATATTGATATCTATAGCGATACGTTACAGAAGTCTGAAACGGGAGAATACGATTTAAAATCATCCAAACTAAAAGGCTTGTCGTCTCCAGACAAGGACGATGAAGCTGTAAATAAAGCATATTTGGATAAAACAGTTCAAGAGCTGAGAAACGAAATAAGCCAAGTTAATAGTCGTGTATTAATTTATTTAAAGAACTTGGAATCAGCGAGTACAGACCGTTTGTCTTCTATGTTTTACTCAAAAATAGAAATAGACCGTATGATTCAAGCCAAACAAAAATGAGTAAGAAAGAAATTGTAGACGAACTTCACAGAGCGGCGAGAAGAAATTTTCCACGTCGAAGTACAATCATAAAAGGAATAGATGATTTATGGCAAGCAGACCTTATAGACTTTCAAAAGTACTCACAGTTTAATAAAGGATATAAATATGTTTTAGTCGTAATTGATACTTTATCGAAATATGTGTGGGTTAATCCTTTGAAGTCAAAGAATAAAAGTTGTGTTACAAATGCAATGCAAAATATATTAACCACGTCATCTCGAAAGCCCAAAAATTTACAAACAGATTTAGGCAAAGAATTTTACAATAAAATTTTTAAACAATTGACGATAAAATATAACATAAATCATTACTCCACTTACTCTGTAAAAAAAGCAGCAATTGTTGAAAGAGTAATAAGAACTCTAAAAAGTCATCTTTACAAATTATTTAGCGTCTGCGGTAAATATCAATGGATACAAAAAAATTTGGAAGACGTTGTACTATGCTACAATAACACTATTCACCGTGTAACAAAACTAAGGCCTATTGATGTTAGCAAAGAAAACCAGATGATTGTTAGGTCTAACATTATTAAATCACAAATTACCAGAAAACATCAAAAATTTAAGTTCCATGTTGGTGATCAAGTCCGGATAAGTAAATACAAAGGGGATTTCTACAAAGGTTATACTCCAAACTGGTCAACAGAAATATTTTATGTTATTAAAGTCAATCATACAAATCCAGTTACTTATCACTTGGAAGACAAAAATAAACAGAGAATTTTAGGATCTTTTTACGAGCATGAATTACAGAGAACCAAATTTCCAGATATTTATCTTATTGAAAAGGTTTTGAAAAGAAAAGGAAACAAACTCTTTGTCAAATGGTTAGGTCTCAGTGACGGTGAAAACAGTTGGATTGATAAAAATTTATTGGTGCTTTAATATAAACTAAGCATTATTATTTATACGCTCACTTTATAATCATCGATGACGGAAGGAAGTGGTATTATTAACAACTTAATAAATAACATTCCGTTTGAGTTACATTTACCTGGATATCAATTTTGTGGTCCAGGCACAAAACTTAAGAAAAGATTACTCAAGGGCGAACGAGGTATAAATAAATTGGATGAAGCTTGCATGTACCACGATATCGCTTACAATAATAAAGATTGGAACGTTAGACATAACGCCGATTTAGAACTTTTAAATATGGCAAAGAAAAGATTGAAATCGAAAGATGCTGGGAAAGGAGAAAAGATTGCATCATGGATAGTAAAAAATGCAATGAAAGCAAAACTTAGAGCCGGAGCAGGAGTACGGTCATTCATGAAAGGTGTTAAAAAAATTAAAAAGCAAATGAAAAAATTAAAATGTAATGACAACCGAAAGGCTATAAAATATGCACATGCAGCTGCAAAAAAAGTGTTTTCTAATGTAAAAGGAATACGCTTCCCACGCTGCATTCCTGTTCCGAAAACTGGTGGGTTGTTACCTCTCATACCAATCTTTGCTGGTTTATCAGCTCTTGGTTCACTTGCTGGAGGTGCTGCAGGTATAACAAAGGCTGTTAACGATTACAAGGTTGCTCAAAAAAATCTTCAAGAATCTGAACGACATAACAAGATGATGGAAGCCGTTGCACTTGGGAAAGGATTGTATTTGAAGTCTCACAAAAAAGGAGCGGGCTTGTACTTACAACCTCCAAAAAACTAATTAAACGGTTACCCAAACGAGCACTCACTAATTTAGATATATTAAAGCACTCGGTTCATATTCCATATTTTCGTGGCGTTTTTATGCGAGATACGTTACCATCAAAACCAAGAAAAATTGAGTGTGCTATTCTAAATTTAGATAGTTCCAGAAATCCGGGAACTCACTGGGTAGCCTATGTCAAGCAAAATGAATACTGTGAATACTTTAACAGTTTTGGTAACTTAAAACCTCCGTTAGAATTAATAAAGTATTTGAAAAATATGCACATAAATTATAATTACAAACAGTATCAAACTTTTGGCACTACGAACTGCGGTCATCTTTGTTTATTATTTTTAAGAAAGTATTGGAAAAAAATATTTATATAAAGGTTAAAATTAAAATAACTTGACAGTATAATAATGTCTTTCACTGTATCCATAACTGGGCAGGGAGCCTCCCTCGTAACAAACTACTCACCTACTTTAGAATTACGTGGAGAATACGAGTGTGGACTTCTGTACTTTTCTACATTTAATTCTATTCCTAATATAGATGAAAGAAATAATAAGTTTTATTATGGTAATAATGAGGTCATTGAAATTCCAGAAGGATCATATGAACTTCAAGATATTTGTGATTTTTTAAAAGGCAACGTCAAGAATACTGCATTAAAATTGAGTTGTAATAATAATACACTCAAAACCAAAATATTCTGTTCAGAAGATGTTCACTTTGGGAAAAGTAATTCCATCGGTAAAATAATAGGTTTTGCTAGGGAAACAATAAAGGCTAATATAAGTTGTGAATCTCGGTATCCAGTCAGCATTTTATCTACAACCATCGTGCGCATCGAATGTGACGTAGTTGGAGGATCATTCGTGAATGGAAAAGCAAGCCATATAATTTATGAATTTGTACCTAACGTGCCACCAGGCTATCGAGTTATTGAGATACCCAAAAACTTAATATATTTTCCAGTCAACCAAAATTCAATTAGTGCGATTAATATTAGATTACTAGACGGTCATAATAAGCAAATTAATTTACGAGGTGAAGAAGTACAACTATACTTGCACTTTAGAAAAAAATGATAAATTTCAATAAAAACACTGCTACAGTTTGTACTCAAGTCAGTTATAAAAGATCATCTACTAAAAGAACACCGCTTTTACTAAAAAAGAAACTTACTAAAAATAATAAAGATTTCCTAAAGCTAGTAGGCTTGCTAAAATGAATTATTTAAATATATCTCAACCAACGTCATATGATAACAGCATTGAAAGTTTTGAATATCATTCATACAAACCGTATGTAACAAGTTTCAACAATAATGATGAAATACGAATACCCATTCATCAACAAGATTTGTATGTGTTGCCTTCACTCAGCGCTTTGTATATTGAGGGCAAAGCGGATGTGTATAACAGTACTACTAAAGAAAAAGTGTCAAGTGTGCATTTTGTTAATAATCCAGCGTTATTTCTATTTCAAGACATTCGCTATGAATTAAATGGAATCGAAATAGATAAAATTAAAAATGCAGGCATAACAACAACAATGAAATCCTATTTATCGTTAAATGAAAATGAATCCAAAAGTGCTAGAGTTTGGGGTTGGTCTACTTCAGGAACCACCAATGTTAGTGGAGGCGCATTTTCTGCTTCAATACCATTAAACAAACTATTAGGTTTTGCAGAAGATTATGAAAAAATTATTATAAACTGTAAACACGAGTTAGTACTTTTGAGAAGCAACACAAATGTCAATGCCTTGAAATTAAATAAGGAACAAGTTGTAGAAAATATAATAATAAGTAAAATTGTTTGGCGCGTTCCGCATGTTAAGGTGTCAGATCGTGAGAAAATTCATTTGTTAAAACATTTAGAAAAAGATAGAGCTATCACACTAGCATTTCGTAATTGGGACTTATATGAATACCCATTACTACCCAAAACGCGTAAACATTCTTGGTCTATTAAAACTTCATCGCAAATAGAAAAACCGAGATTCGTTGTTATAGCTTTACAAACCAACCGAAAACATAATGCGGAAATGTCTATGGCAGAGTTCGACCATTGCAATATACGTGATGTAAGAGTATTTTTGAATTCATCGTATTACCCTTATGAAGGACTAAATGTCAGTTTCTCAGATGATAAGTTTTCTTTATTATATGAGCAGTACGCCAGATTTCAGCAGTCTTATCACGGTCGCCGATCAGAACCCTTGCTGTCTTTAAAAGAATTCAAGGCTATTGCTCCTTTATTCGTAATTGACTGTTCTCGCCAACACGAATCATTAAAAGGATCGATTAATGTGAGAGTTGAAATCGAAGCAGATCAAGAGATACCTGATCAGACCGCTGCATAATGTCTCATACTGAACGATTGTATATTTGAATACAAACCTTTGAGCAATATTGTAAAGAAGATATCATGAACAGCAATACAATAATAGTGGATCTGCAAGGATTTAAGGATTCAAAAAATAATTTCATTATTAAAGAGTTAGCAATAGCAACCAAAGACCACACACAAACATTTTTAATTAAACCACCCTATACTTTTAAAACTCTATCAAATGAAGAAAAAAAGCAAGTTCGATGGTTAGAAAAAAATCGAGGGCTCACTTGGAGTGAAGGATTCATCGATTATCGTGAATTTCGAAGAGTAATTGTTCCTTATATAAATGGCAAAAAAGTGTTAACCAAGGGATTGGAAAAAATAATGTGGATTCGAGAGTTATGTCAAGATTGTGAAATAATAGAATTAGAGGAAAAAGGTTGTCCCAATTTTTTAAAATTATATAATGATTACTGTGAGAAAGAAAACACAAATTTGTATTGTGTTCATCACAATAAGAATTGTGCATTAAAAAATGTACTATGTCTTAAAATGTGGTACTACGATAAATTTAAGCATGATTTCTTTTAAAAAACATGAACTTTTTATTTTCGTTTCTTTTTATTTTTGTTATTATATTTAATTATAGCAAATTATAATGTATTTAAAACATTTTTTTTAAATAAAGGTGTAATGATAATAAATGTATTTCTTTTACTTTTTGAAATAATATATGATCTTTAGTAAAGAACATTATAAAAAACTACATGTTTTTAAATCTGTTTGTCAGTGTGTTAAATTCTCTAATTAGGAAGTAATATTATTCATAGGTCATTTATATTTTCTTTGTGCATATTTTATTAAATAGAATAAAATAAAATTTTAGAAATAAAAACATTTTCTTTATCTACTTTCAACTTTAATAATAATCAGTTACATAAATACCTACTAATATTAATAAACAACAATAAACAATAATTATTTATATCACATAAAGTATATTTACAGTCTTAATCTTATCCTATAAAATTAATAACTATCACCGCACAATCTTTTCGAGATCTTTCTAACTAAGGTTTCCGTAAGGTCCATAATTTCATCCACCGGATCCTGCACCACGTACTGGGCACTGAGCACCACACTTTCATCGTCGTCGCCATCGGCTCCCTGTGCCGTCGTCCTCGCTGCCTGATCCGCTGCCAAATCCAATATTTTAATTTGTATCAGTCTTAATCCTCTTTGCTCCTTACTGATGACGAATGACTTCAACGAAACACCATTCTTTTTTGAAGGTTCTCGTTTTTGCTTGCTGTTTCTCTTGTCGATCTTTAATTTGGTGGGTTGTTTACCAAACAATTCCTCACATTGCTGAGTAAAATTTTCAAGAGGGTCTTGGGCGTACTGCGAAAATACGATTTCCGACGATTCAGTCATGATCTGTAACAGAAAGAACAAAAGTTTTTTTTTGTTTTTTTTTTTTTTTTTTTTTTTTTTTTAAGTATTTAAATTTTTTAAGTATTTACACTTACCAGAGAGTTCAAAACGTGTCTTTCTAAGCAACGGTGATATAAATATGAATTATTATATTACTAAGCGAGCGAATTACGAAATTGCATGGTTTGCACTTAGTGGGCGTTGACCTTAATGCGGGGCATGTACTTTGACCGTGAATGAAATAAATAAAACCACCGATATTAGACAACTTGATTTACTAATTATTTATTTATTTATGTATATATTAACATCGAATACGCATTAACGTAAATCTAACACAAGCTAGACTTTCTTATAACTATTACAATGTTGAAACATATTAGAAGTAGGTTTACACAACGTTTTAAAAAATTCTCTTCCAGACAACTATTTGAATAGAGAGAGCTAATAAACTGCAAAATCGGAGTTGCTAACAATTTAATTCGGTATTATAAACTATTATTACAGGTTTATAAAATAGTTACTATAATAATATAATAAAATAACTATATAAGTTACCAAATAAATTTCAATGAAACGCCTTCAACACAAAATTGAGCAATTACCCGTTTAAAGATAACTTGATTTATTATTTATTTTTATATATTAACATCGAATACTTATAGCATTAACGTAAATCTTACACAAGCTAGACTTTTTTATAACTGTTACAATGTTGAAACTTATTAGGAGTAGGTTTACACAACGTTTTAAAAAAATCTCTTCCAGACAACTATTTGAATAGAGGGAGCTAATAAACTGCAAAATCGGAGTTGCTAACAATTTAATATAAACTATTATTACAGGTTTATAAAATAGTTACTATAATAATATAATAAAATAACTATATAAGTTACCAAATAAATTTCAATCGAACGCCTTCAACACAAAATTGAGCAATTACCCGTTTAAAGATAACTTGATTTATTATTTATTTATTTATGTATATATTTAATATCGAATACTTATACTTATAACTTTAACGTAAATCTAACACAAACTAGACTTTTTATGACAATGTTGAAGCATATTAGAAGCAGGTTTACACATCGCTTTAAAATATTCTCTTCCAGACAACCATTTAGATAGAGAGGATAAAATAGAAGTTGCAAGCTATTTAATTCGGTATTATAAACGATTATAACAGGTTTATAAAACAGTTACTATAATAATATAATAATTTTACTGTACAAGTTACCAACATAAATTTCAATAAAACACCTTCAACATAAAATTGAGCAATTACCCCAAGCAACAGTTTCAATGCTGTTTTTTGATATCAAACGCTTATCATCGTTTGAAGATAATACAACTTTATTGACACTGCGTGTAAGTATCTCGTGTTTTAGTGACTTAAACAGTAAATTCTGTTTACGTATCAGTTCACCACTGATTAAAGTTTTTTCGTAGTCAGATTTATTTATATCTCGGACAACACATTTTTTCACACCTTTGGCTTTTTTCAAAGTAACCTTCTCAGATTGAATGCAATATAACTTTGGACGTAACCCAACAAATTCATTTATTATTTTACCACCCATTTCATCTTTGAACAGACCTGGTACTTTCTTATTTAAAAGTGATAAGTTATATGGGTTACTTGGACTATAGTTGCTGGTATCAAAATAAGCTAAAAAATGCTTTTGGAGATCATAGTAAAAATCACTAGTATGTATTTTATAGATAAAACTGTCTGTATCAGTGTAGCACAGTTTAACGAGATCCCTATAATGCGGTTGGATAATGGAATAGTGAAAATCGTACATGTGTTTTTTTGATAGCTCTAAAACAGAAAAACCGATGTAAATGGGTTTATCTAAAACTATCTTTTCTGGTTTCATTTGAATAGCAACCAAATTCTCTGAGAATATAGATGCACTGTGAAAATTTGGTCTAGCTATTAAGGAATCAGCACTTAACTTTTTTTTTGTTTTATTGTCATAATCGCTCCATTGGTTCACTAACTGAACATTCACTCGGTTTTCACTATTTTCAAGGGTTTTACCGAATATACTATTGTTAAGTAGTTTAAAGAAATCCTGCTCAAATGTGGAAAGAGCCTTTTGTCTAAGCTCAGTGTTAAGGTCAATATATTTCTTTAAAAAGGCTTTTTGACGAAAAGTTATAACACGATGTATTTTTTTCAATATTAAACCATGTTTAATGCAATTTTTTAAGTGAACGTAATGTATAACGTATTTATATTTATCATATAAATTGGGAATAAGTTTCGAAGTCTTGCCTCCAGGAGGAATACATTTCTCTGGGCAAAATGGTAAATCATTATGCGTGCTGTGCAAGTGTTTAGGATAAATCAAATCTACTTCTAAAATATATCCATGATCCGCGTCATCTTTTACATCAGTTATTTGTAGGTTTTCTATCTCTTTTTGATTTAGAAACCTGAAATCAGACAAAGGCAAAGGTTGACACATAGCATATCCATATAAGTTATTGCAATCTACGTATACAATAAAAACTTCATCTTTTCGCGGGTCAAAATGTTCCATATATTTGTTATTGCTTTTAGCATAACGATGCGAGCACATACATATACCTCCTCTTATCCCATCTTGTATCATTCTTATGATTGCTAAGTCATCAATAAGCTCTAACTTTATACCAGTCTTCAAAAGCATGGCGTCAAAAGACAAACTAGGAGCAGTTACATAAAATGCAGGGTCGAGTTGATAATGTAGTTTTGACGTATTTCTAAAATTTTCGAAAATATCTGTCAGTAACAGTACATCGGTCTTAAGATAAAGATCAGTGTATTCGCCGAGGTTTTTTATCTTAAACTCTGACCACACTAATTGTGCATGCTGGTAATCAGAAGACGAAATATTCTCATTGTTTAATGAATTGTAAAAGTCATCAACGCTTGGGAGATTTTTTTCCGCATAACGCTCTATACAGTTCATATAGTCATAGGGATAGACACCTTTTCGTGTAAGTAATTTGAATTGCTTTGAACAAGGGAAAAAGTTTCTCAAATGTTCAAACTGACCCGGTGTCATATTTTTAGCCAGTTTATCTAAGCTAGTTGACAAGAACTTAAAGGAATCAACAAACCGTAGTTGTACGCATTCATTTGTTGAAACTTGTATAAACTTTGTAAACGAAACATAAGATTCTTTATTTTTAGCTATTATTTTAAGTGCACCATGAGCTTCTCCTAGTTTAGTTATAAAAAGATGGCAATCGTAACCCGAAAGATTATGAAAGAAGATTGGTATAAATTTATGAAGCTTAAACATCAGATTACAATAGTTATGTGCCGCCCCGCGATATCTACCAGTCAAATGACAATGGTCTCTAACTCTGTCGTTGAATGGTAAATTTTGACAAATATGACAACGAGTGGTCATTTTAAAATCAACTGCGTCTTCCTTATTAAATATGATCGGGACGTTATTCGATAGTTGGCTATTAATCCAATGAACGTCATGATAAATACTTTTAACAAATTTATCTACACAATCGGTTCCACGGTAAGACACAAGACGATTTCTACTGGGATCGAACGAACAAACTATGTAGTAAGCGAATGCTATAGGAACGTGCACCTGACGATCAGCGGTGCTCGCGATACCCGGGTCAGCCTCGCACCCCTGCACCGGGACCAACATGGTTTCAAAGTCGGCGTAAATTACAAAAGGCACATTCTGTTTCCGATCATAATTCTTAAACTCGATTACCGAACCCTTTCGAGGCAGTTGGGTCATTACGCCAGCACATATATGAGAATCTATATCATCGTTAGATCTGAAAAATAGGAGACATTCATCACAAAAAAATAATTTACCATGATGTTTTGTAATTTGGTTTCTGACCAAACGAGACAAATCTTTGATAAGACAATAATGTGAGCACTTATCTTTTTCTAGTAATAATAGATTAACAGTTTTTCGGTTTCGTTTGCTGTACTGTGATTTATACAACGGTCCAGTAATCTGTTTACCGTTTTCTAATCCATAAACATTGATTCTTATATTTGCATTATTTTTTTCAAACATACTAATATCAGAAAAAGTTACAGGAAAATCCATTCCGTCAATGTTGAACAGATTACTGCAATGTGGATACGACGATACTCTCTGAACGTTCTTACTGACAGGATAAAGAGCCGCTGTGACCGACCACAAAAAACAAAACATATCTTCATTACGTATATTTACACAAGCCTTTTTAGTTTTAATGCTTTGCGGCAAATCAATGTACATAGATCCACGAAGCGGTTGGTATTTATTTATGTTAATTTCAATGTGACTATTACTGAGTAATGTCCACCCGCTATCCCGTTGTTCAAACTCACTTACCTTCTTCATTAAATTGCTAACTATATCTGAGAATAAATTTGTAAAATCATAATTGAAGCAAATCGTTATATTTTTAGTTCCAAATGATTTTACTTCCTGAGTGCTATTTTTTATCATTAAAAATAACAAATATACTTCAAAATTAACTTTTATGCAGTTGTGGATAGCAAGAGACTGGTCTATCAAAGATTTAACTTTATCTCGAAGGTTATCAAAGAAAACAGATAAAGATAGTTGCTCACTCTCGTCTCGAGCAGTTATTCTATAGGTAGCTAAACGGTTACGAAAAGCAGAATTCACTTTTTCTATACCCTGACCTAAACTAATTACGTTGTCAGTATGTTGCTTATGCTTTCTACTTCTTAAGTGCCCTATCCACTGCTTGCTATCCACAGTCAAACTACAAACTGAACAGAAAGGCATGATTAATTGATTAATTACTTAAAGTTATGTTAATTATTAAAGCCTGATTGAAATTTATGTTGGTGAATTATAAACGCTCGATGTACAATATGTATTTATTTTGTTTATAAAGTATACTAATTAAATTACAGACTACTAATTTAAATTATTAAATTAAATTAAATTACAGCCTACTTATTTAAATTTAATATTATTAGAGTAGAACGTGGGCTCCGATTCAAATAGAGAGCTCGCTTGCCTCACAAACTTCTGCACGTGATCCCAGTGCGGAGTGTCGTTGTTGGTGCGCAGCTTCAACCACAGCAACGACTTCTTCCACAGGTCGTCGCCGCCAGCATCGACGTCCTCCGAGTCGAAGACTTTCAACTCGATGTAGAATGAGCCGTCGAGGTGCGCGGTACGCCGCGTCTGCCCGTTAGCAACACGATTGTATAGCACCGACGTCGCTGAGCTCTTTCGGTCGCGGTCGGTAGGCAGTTCACCTTCTTGTAGGTTGAACACGTCGAAACTAGGAGCCGGTGCTTTTTTCTTATTAGTTCTGAAAAAGTAAAAGCGTTCTGTTAAAAAAGTATACAAAATCTACTAACACCTGTGAAGAAAAACACACATAAGATTACATTTGCAGTGATAATCCACATTAGACAATGCAAGAGACAATGTAAACTACAATTATCGCTATAACAATAATTTATTATACCTCGAACGGTCGGTCGGAACGCTTCTGTTAGCCGAGGTCTTGCGCTTAACAGACTCCTTCACTTGCTTGGGCTTGGCGCGCTCGCGCTGCACCGGGCCGCTACTCTCGTACTCAGAATCACAGGCCGACGACTTGCGCTTAACGGACTCCTTCACTTGCTTGGGCTTGGCGCGCTCGCACTGCACCAGGCCGCTACTCTCGTACTCAGAATCACAGGCCGACGACTTGCGCTTAACGGACTCCTTCACTTGCTTGGGCTTGGCGCGCTCGCACTGCACCGGGCCGCTACTCTCGTACTCAGAATCAGACCTGTGAAATAATCAATCATTAGCACATGCAAACAGAAACTAGCCTTTTCCATCACTGGAGAATGTGATAGTGAAAAATATTCTAAGTGTTTTAACAAGGTTTAGGACTTAGAATATTTTTGTTAGTTACTTGAAACAACTTACATTTTAGTTGTAGTAGGTATCGGGAAACTCACTATGAACTGTAGACTGTAGAGATCGACGTGGTACAGCTTGACGAAGAACTTCTAAGACTTCTTGCAGATGTAGCGCGATGGTAATGAAGGCACAGACAGAATGAAGCACTGATCGAATAATACTCGATTTTATTGGCAAATATTGATAATTTGGCAAAATGTGTTAGGGTTGTCACAAAAAGTTTAGAATGGAAAACGGCGTCTCACGTCACGTATGTGAAAATAAATCTATATAATTTAAAATGAATATTGGTAATTTAGGTAATTTTATTTAATTAAAACATTCTAGAGTTTTGTTGTGGTTTTTAATTGTTTATTCGTTTCTAGAATTTTGTTGTGGTTTTTAATTGTTTATTTGGTTTTTAATTGTTTATTCGTTTCTAGAATTTTGTTGTGGTTTTTAATTGTTTATTCGTTTGGTTATTTCATTGGTGTTCTTCTATATTATTATTGCATGCCACATTGGTGTACATAGTAATGAAATAGATAGGTACAAAAGGTGTCAAAATAAACAATGTAGCGCTCTGTAAGGGCATAACAATAACAATTTAATGAGTAAATGTTTTTTCTTTCTATTTTTCTTAACATAAGTTATTGTCTAATATCATGCTAATCATAATTTATAATCAATATTATACTGGATTTTCATTAGGTTTACTGACTCTTGATATTTTTGTAACAAAATACTGATTTCCATTAAACTATTAACAGAACACTATTGTGTTCAACAATTATTAAACTTTACCATAGCTTTCCGTTT
Source organism: Scoparia ambigualis (assembly GCA_963921215.1). NCBI lineage: Eukaryota > Metazoa > Arthropoda > Insecta > Lepidoptera > Crambidae > Scoparia > Scoparia ambigualis. Next base: position 6,264,285 of record OY992511.1, on the reverse strand, counting down.
TAGAAACACAATACTTACAAAATAAAAACAGAAATAATTAATACAGAAAAAAGTAAAAAGCCTTAAAATTGCTTGATATCTCCATTATAAAAATTCATCAATATGGTTTTGAATGTGAAAACGTTGCGATGAGAGCAACGTTTGCTGTAGCAATATTTTTGCCAACCCTAACGCATTGTGCATTTGTGCACAAAAGCATTTCTGCAGCAACGTGAATTTGCGTGAAGGACGGAAATAGAGTGATGAAATACGTACAACCTACATATCGTATTGGGACCAGTGTTCAACACTTTCACACCAGTGTTCAACACAGTTTTCATCACAAAAAATAACAGATTTTCATTGAAATTCTACGGGATGACATTTAGGAGGCAGGTGTTCTGTATTCAATTGTTGCTAAATACTAAAATCAGTTTTTTATGATTAAAAGGAAAAAATATGTTGAACACTGGCGCCACTACCCTAAATGTCCGCGTTTAAAATTTTCAGTTATAAACAAGTTTATAAATAAAAAGAAAAATGTTCATATCATTTATCTTATTATGTCCCACTGCTGGGCAAAGGCCTCCATCATTGAAATCGCTATCATATTGGCTTAATACCCATCGTGGTGATTACACCACGCTTGTCAAATGCGAGTTGGTGATCATCACAAACACACTTTGCCCGACCTGGGAATTGAACCCAGGACCTTCGGTGTCGGTAAGAGCGCTTTGCCACTCGGCTACCGAACCTATCATTTATAGTAAATAAAATAAATGATTATAGGAATCTAACCCGGGACTTCTGGTCTGAGGCCTGATGTCTTAACCACTAGACCACAGAGGCGGTATTAAAGGAATACTAAAAAAAATATAACAACTTGAATATTAATTATGTTAACTATCTAGAATGCATAACTATCCAGTCATTGACAAAATTTAGGAATTGAACCCTCGACCTTCTCGAGTATCGAGCCGAGCGCTTTGCCACTTGGCCACCGAAGCGATCGTTTATAGTAAATAAAATAAATTAATATAAAGGAATCAAACCCGGGACTTCTGGTCTAAGGTCTGATGTCTTAACCACTAGACCACAGAGGCGGTATTTAAGGAAAACTAAAAAAGTTTATAACAACTTGAATATTATTTATGTTAACTATTTATAATGCATAACTATCCCATCATTGACAAAATTCGTAACGAGTAAAGAATGTCACGGTAGCTCAGTGGTTAGAGCAAGGATAACGAAAAGACATTTTAGTATGGCGACATCTGTGACAGTAAATATTTTAATGTAAATTATTTTCTCTTCTTAATTTTAAAACGAATCACTAGTAATTATAAATCCCACTTTACTATACTTAGAGACTTAAATTACTAGTTGGTTAAAAACACTACACACAATCCAGATTCGTTCATAGCAGCTTACATAATATTGTTAGCGCTGGGAATCGAACTTCGGAATACTCTTAAATACGTTAATGTTTAATCACACAAAGAATTCAGAATATTTATTTTTATATTTTAGAACTTAATTTATCATTGTGTAGTATAAAATTAACAAGATGCAGTTTCTTTATGATGATTTATATGTATATTGTGAAAAATTGTTACAACCTACAATATTTATTTCTTATTTTAATATATTAAACATCTATGTCGAAATAAGAAAATCGGTTTTCGTCATATTGAATCAATCAGGAATCAAATTTAGAAATCGTAATTTGACGAAAATAAAATGCTCTCTGTTTTGTTTACTAATCTTATCTTCCCATATGAATTTTACTTAGTTTTGATAAACGAATACAAACGTCGGACCACATTCAAATAATATTTTGTTTCATTCATCGATTATAGTAAATAATCAGGAACGGGTGCATTTAGGTAGTGATTTAGGTATGAGTATTGGTAATGCGTCATATCGCTACATCCGGCATCCGCATGGCGCAACGAAGCCGCGCGCAGCGGGAGGCGGGCAACTAAATGCTGATGATGCGTTTTAAAGTAATTACGAAACTGGTGTTTAAATAATTGTATTATGAACCAATTAATTGACAACATCGGCTATTTACATTTATTTTGTTTTTAACGTTCTTAATATAATTGCATACTTTTCGTGCCGATACTCATTCTAAAATATTGTACATCTCAAACGGACGACATGAAAACAGAAGATGGTATGCTATCCATTGCAAAACTGCGATACGTTCGAGATATTGGGCATTCTAACGAACAAGCGAGGTCGCATCTGCGACCGAACGAAAGTGAGTTAGAATGCCCAATATCTCACTACTAATGCTTTGTCAATATGGGTGAAAGTCCACATGTAGTACCCATGGACCCACAGTTGAAGGGCACATTTTTGATTACAGTTTTAGTTTTTATAGTAAAAAATTTTTCATAGTTAAGAATATTTTCTGTCATTTACATTATTTTTAATTATGCGACAATAGAAATATAACTACAGCCGAATTGGATTTTTTTTTATCTACAACAGGTAAGCGCTTGGCCTTTATCTCACCTGATGGTAAGTGACGATAAGGCCGAAGGTGCAAGCGCGTATCACCTGGAATCCTCAACCACTGAGGAACTGACTATCTTATCTCTATTGTCGGAACACAACAATGCTATAAACATCGTTGTTATGGCGACAGACTTAGATAAGATGGTAGCAGCTAGCCAGGCGGACTTAACAGCCCTACCACCAACCAAACCGAGCACACAAAGATGTACCCCCCGCTGGGAATCGAACCCGGGACCTCTGGGTCTGAAACCGGCGGCTTAGCCACTAGACCACAGAGGCGGTTAAATATGATATGAGTGATAATGTTTCACGAGAAAACCGCCAACAATTGGTTGGTTCCTTTCAACTCTTTCAAAAAATAGTAATAATCCGAGTGTCACTAGATATTCGCACAAAGAAAATGTCAATATCGTTTACAAAGATTCTTTATCGAATTTGGCCACCCGTAGTTTAAATACGCGATCACATCCAAAGCCATTGCAATTGGTCCATTCATCCGCGGCACAGATAGGAACATCACTAACTCCAACATTATTTTAGCATTAGCCAAGTTCGTGAACACTGGTAATTCGAGAGATAACAAAATCTCCGGCAAGCACTGGTTCGTACTGAAGTTAGTACTTAATTGTACTAAGGCAGCCAGCAGTGTATCAGTTGGGGACGAAGTTAGTCCCCGATCGGTACGGAAGTGCGCGCAACTTGATCTGTTAACTGGAAGTCTAGTCTGTGCGCTACTCTTTTGTTTAGTTTTAATCCGCATTGGACTCCGGCAGTCTGTCGGGGGCCAAATTAATTCAACATTGTTTTTACAACTTAGTAGCGCGAGACGTGTGGACTAATATCTACCTACTTTAATCTTTAGAGTTTTATGAAATAAACTAGTCACTTTTACATAACCGTGTCGCAAAATACTACCACCCCCTCTCTTCCCTTGGGTGTCGTAAAAGGCGACTAACGGACTAAAGTCTGCACATACATCGCTATTTGGTGAAAAGTCTATGGTAAAAGCTGCTTTTGCTGTCCTCATTTCCTAGCCTGGCCTTGGGGGATAATATTCGTGATTATAGTTACAAGGAGTAAGCGATCAAAACGTCACGTTGACCATTATTAACTTTTTTATTTTTTTATTTTTTTCAACTTCGCAACACTAAACTACGTCAATAGATGTCGTTAAGTCTCATCAAAACGTAATATTTCCCTATGAAAATAATTATCAAAAATTGCCTATTCCTTCAAAACATGATTTTTTTTAAACGCTACTTTTCCCATACAATCCTAACGCTTTGCTGACGAAATGCGACTTTTCCAGTTTTAATGTAGTAAGACGGTAAAAAACACTAAACCACCGCTGTGGTCTAGTGACTAAGCCACCGGTTTCAGACCCAGAGGTCCCGGGTTCGATTCCCAGCAGGGGGTACATCTTTGTGTGCTCGGTTTGGTTGGTGGTAGGGCTGTTAAGTTCGCCTGGATAGCTACCACCATCTTATCTAAGTCTGTCGCCATAACAAAGATGTTTATAGCATTGTTGTGCTGCGACAGTTTGAGATATGATAGCCAGTTGTTGAGGACAGAGGTTGAGGATTCCGGTGAAGCGCGCTTCCACCTTCGGCCTTATCGTCACTTACCATCAGGTGAGACTGAAGGCCAAGCGCTTACCCATTGTAGAATAAAAAAATAAAAAAAAACTATGTCTTCGGTTGATTGTCTACTCTGTTGGTCTTCTGTCTGTCTGTGAATGCGTCGGTTACAATTTCTTGTGAGCTGAAAATATTTAAACATACTTCCAAAAATAGCTGAAATTGAGGTGCAAGATGTTTGATGTCCTCACACACAGTTCCTCAGTCTCCCAGATGATTTTGTTAGTAGTTTTTTGTAATAATTAAAACATAATTAATACTTAATTATTACAAAAACTATACTTAGTATAAGAATATTAATATTAAGAGAATATAAAAATGGAAAATTTTATTACATACCTACCTTTGTTTTAAAATGTAGGTTAATAATCCATGGTTTCCTTACCAAAATGCAACATTTCCAAACTTGATTCTATCAAAACGTCACTATTCCTTTTTTTTCGCACAGAAAGTCACTTATCCAATTTTTTTTATAGCTTGATATATTTTAAAGGTTAAATTAATTTGAAAAGGTTACATTTCGTATAGGATCTATCGGTTTTTATAATATTTTTCTATCAATATAAATTCATACGGGTTATTAAGATATAAGGAGCTCGATGGCGCAGCGGCTAGCGCGTTCGGCTTGCGATCTTGCTCGCTAAGCAACTTTCGCAATGCCGGGTTGCTGGATGGGTGACCAAATTTAAAAAACATCTCGAGCTCCTCCGTGCTTCGGAAGGCACGTTAAGCCGTTGGTCCCGGTTGTTGTCGTAAGATGGCAGTCATTAAAACCCACCAACCCGCATTGGGCTAGCGTGGTGGGTTATGGCCCAATATCCCCACGTGCTATTGTTCACGTGGGAGGCCTGTGTCCAGCAGTGGGACGTTTATAGGCTGATGTTGATTAAGATATGTATTAAGTTTTTGTTGATTTCTGAAAAGTTTGTTCAACTGGAGAAGTGACGTTTTGATCGCCTACTCCTTATGTATGTATGTACTTTTACATAAAATAATGAAGATAGTGAATCGTTTGTTTGTTTATCACGCGGGTGGGGGGGTGGCGGTCAGCTAAAAGGAGAATGCCCACTTTTGGGCTAGGATGGCGGCCCTAATGAAAGTGGGTTTAAATTATAGTGTTGGCTAACCCCATCACAACAATGTGAAACACATTTTTTTAAAGTATGGTAGTCAAGAGATATAAGGACTTATATTACACTAGCTAATAAAACACATAAATCAAATGAAAAATTCAGGAATTGGTTTTTTAATAGTCTAACCCCATTTAACTAATGTATGGCACAATCGTTTTAAGTGTTGCTGACCAAAATATAAAAGTATAAGGTATATTGTTTATATAAAACAATAACTTAGCTAGTGTATATAAGTCCTTATATCTCTTGACTTCCATACTTTAAAAATTGTGTCATACATTGTTGTGATGAGGTTAGCCAATACTTTAATTTAAGATTATTTTCATAAGTGGCCGCATAATAAAAACAAATCAGGCCCAAAGCTCAATACAAAGTGGGCATTGTCCTTAGAATGTTGCGCGTGGCCTCGCGGGTGTTGCGCGGTGCTGGGTCCGCGGTAATTCGTAAGAGCCATTCACATTTTTATTAAAAAGTTAATAAAAATGTTTAGTTTTTTGGTAATCTTGGCCCCCTCATAATCGTTGGCCACTCGATTGAAAAATCAATTATTAATGATAGTGGCCCTTGATGCAAGGAAAAATAAATACATAAAATTTCTTTGCTGACAACACTCTAAAATGTAATTGGTAGTGTTTGCGCCACAGCGCAACGAATAACAACCGTCTCTGCGCCGGCAGAATTAGAGTGCATATTGGACTGCACTACCGCGTCGCACGGACATTTTTTGCCTGCCGGCGCCCGCGCAGAGCTAGTGCCTTTTGAGATCTCAAGACGAAACCACGTGTCGCGCGCCCTTGAAATCAGCCTTCGAAATAGCATATGTGTACAGTTACGCCTAACGCCTAACGAACTGCCCCTAGTGAATAGTTCAGTGTAGTGACTGTGCGCCAGGAAACTAACCTACCTCGCCGCCCGTGGTCAGCTCGTCCCCCGGTTCCTGTGACTCATCATCCCTGTAAGTACTAAATCCCTTCTACGCCCTGCCTAACCATCTTTACTCTGCTGTATTTGGCGGTGTCTTCTGACCCGCGAATACATTTTGGTCCTTCGAGCCGGATGAGAACCAGCGACCTATGGATGAGCCCACCCTGGGCCCCGGGAAGATGTTTAACAACATGCAGAATTTGATTGAATTTGTTGTTTGTGTCAACAACATGCAGAAATAATTGCGTTAAGATAATTCGGATGTTGTGTGGTCGCAATCCTAACACAAACAAATTATAACTACCTCACCAAATTTTTATTGGGGCAGGGTAAAGTTATGTGAACAAATGAATTTCGAAATGATGGCACAAATTAGATTATGGGCGGAAACAATTATTTTTTAGTGGACTGTAATTAAATGAGCTGATGGAACGTGAGACCAAGTTATGGTGAAATGGTAAAAGAATACTGGTTACGGAAAGGTCGCCGGCATTAATATTACCGGTTCGAAGCTGCGAGCCGGGGAGGTGGGATCAATGATCATTGCTGGCGACACCAAACATTCCATAACGGAATTTAACGTGCGTTTCGCACAGATACAGGGCATAAAGGAGAAGCTGGACTCAGTGTACTACAACATTCTCGACGAAGAGAACTTAGACGAGGGGGTTGAGAGGACATACACTGAGAACCACACAAAAGCCTCCGGGGCATACCTGGGGATACTTGTGGCTAGGGAGGAAATCTTACCCTCTTCCACGTCATCCCCAACCCATAGCGCTCAGCCCAGTTTCGGCGTCAATACGCCCACAGCCGTCCTCCCCAAGATAGCGCTGCCCAGGTTCAACTCAAAAGTGGAGGACTGGCCTTCCTTCATTGCGCTGTTTAGGAGTTTGACTGACGACATGGCAACCCTGTCGGACGCAGTCAAGCTCCACTACCTATTCTCAAGTCTCAGCGGTGAGGCATTAAGTATGGTGTCCCACTTAAAGGTCACCAATGAAAATTTTGCCGTGGCCATGGACATCCTCAGCAAGCGGTACGAGAACCGCCGGGTTCTCATTGATAGTTTTGTGGACATCATCCTGGGGCTGCCAAGCATCCATACGCGCTCGAACATCCGCACACTGTTCCTCACGCCGCTCATATCGGCTCAGTGTGCCCTCAACAATTTAGATTTGCCCATAGGAGACGATTACGTGTTTGTGTCAATAGTGGTGCGGAAGCTTAAGGGTGAGCTCCGCACGTTATTTGAACGCAGACACGGGTCTAGCAGCACCCTGCCTACGTTGAGTGACCTCATCTCCTACCTCGAGGAGCACGCGCGCTGTGTGGAGACAGAGTTCTCCAACATAGCCCAGCCGCAGCCCATTCACGCCCTGCCCGGCCCTTCTCGTAGCCGCGCGCCTCCACAGTTGCCCCATCGCACTTATGCTCAGATGGCTCAGCAACAACCCGACCATTACCGTGGCCGCTCCTCAGCTCCATCGCCTCACCGCGCCTATGATCAGCCTACTCACCAACCGCTCCACCCAGCTCAGCAAATGCGTCACCGCCCATCCACCTCCCCGGCTTGCAGTCAGCCCTTCCCCGTCTACTCGGCCTTCCAGCAAAGCTGCTCCTCATCATCGTCCTCATCCTCTTCCTCACGCTTGACGCCCTACTGTCCTTATTGTGTCACTAGGGGACATACGCTCATGACGTGCAGATGGTACAATGCCCAGCCAACACAGGGCCGTTGGGACTTTGTACAGGCACGCGAGCGCTGCCAGCGTTGTCTCGGCCGTCACTACGAGAGCAAGTGCAGGTCAAGGGGGGCATGCAAGGACTGTGGGAGCATGAACCACCACACGTCCCTTCATCGACCAGACGACTCAACGCACCCAGTTCATTCGTCAGCACATATACCCCCACAGCTGAGGGAGCGCCCCAAAAACAGCAGGCGGCACAAACCCGCACATGCCAAACAGGCGCAAACCAGCTCTGCTCACAGAGCCAGCCCGCCCAGGTCCGGTTCGCCAGGTAGGCCCCGCGAACGCCGCCAGCAATTATGACTCCCAACTATCACAGAGCACCCTAGCGAAGAGGTAGATTTACCCCATGCCCAGTCAACCCATGCCCACACAGCTGATACATACTCAGCTCATACAATTTCAGCTGATACTCAATCAGCTCACTCACCTTCTGTGCCCACTGGCACACCCATTTTGTTGCCAACCGTCTCACTAAGAGTCGCGGACGTACATGGCCATCTTCACACAGCCAGAGCTTTATTGGACTGTGGCGGTATGCTGACGTTAATAACGTCACGCATGGCACGACTTTTGAACCTGCCATCAAAACCCACTTCTTTAAAAATTACAGGAGCTGGGAATCAGCACAAACATGAGTCAAAGGCGGCAATAACAATAGTATGCCGACCCACTCACAATGATACTCCTACAATCACTGCCACAGCTCACATTTTAAAAAACGTCACTGGCTACCTTCCCTTAGAGAAGGTACCAAACATTTCCCACGTACTAGGCCAGCCACCCGTGCCATTGGCTGACCAGCTTTACCACACACCAGCCCCGATCGACCTCTTATTAGGGTCGGACGTTCTTGGCCAGGTGTTGGACGGGACTAAGGTCTCGTTGGGCCCGGGCAAGCCCATAGCCTTCGGCACGATTTTCGACTTCGCGTTGATAGGACCCATTGAGGACTTGTATGCGCAGCCGGCGCAGCAGGTTAACTCAGCTCACGTCGTCAGCTCACAACCAGACTCAGCTGAATCAGCCCAGGACATACGTCAGAGTCTGGAAAGGTTCTGGGAGTCTGAGGAGCCCCTCCCTCAATCTCACACTCATAATGATCCCCTGGAGGAACAATGCGAGGAAATCTTCCGCTCTACCACTACACGCGATCCCTCAGGCAGGTATACGGTCGCTCTGCCCTTTCTAAAGGACGCCCCTCAACTAGGTAAAACTCACCCTATCGCATTACGCAGATTCCTCAATATTGAGAAGAAGCTAATGGCGAACCCGTCTCTGCGTTCTAAATAGGTCGACTTTATGGCCGAATACATCGACTTAGGGCACATGGCTCCCTGTCACCCAAATACATTCGCCCATAAAACTCACTTCTACATCCCTCACCATGGCGTATTTAAGTCAGGGTCGGACAAGCTGCGCATTGTTTTTGATGGTAGCTGCAAAAGCTCCAATGGTGTCAGCATAAATGAATGCCTACACACAGGCCCCGCCCTTCAACAGGACATTGTGGACATCATCATGTCCTTCAGAACGCATCCAGTCGTTTTCAGCACTGACATCCAGAGGATGTTCAGAAATGTGCTGGTTGCCCCAGACCAGAGACGGTAATAGCTGATACTATGGCGGTCCTCACCAGATCACCCTCTGCTCACCTACGCCCTCAATACAGTCACCTACGGCTTAAGATCAAGCCCATACCATGCAATCCGCACTCTGCTTCAGCTGGCTGATGATGAAGGCCATCGCTACCCTGGAGCCGCTCAGGTTCTTCGCAAGTCTATCTTCGTTGATGACATCTTGTGTGGTCATGACACAGTTGAATCCGCCCAAGCACTTCAGGACGAGTTGATAAGTCTGCTAGATCTAGGCGGCTTTCAGCTCAGTAAGTGGACATCTAACTCGCCTAAGCTGCTCGAGAGATTTCTCGACAACCAATGCGACATGCCCAAGGACTTCGACATGAACCCAGAGTCCACGTCCATTAAGGTCTTGGGTATACAGTGGAGCCCTCAGTCAGACGAGTTCACCTACCGCATCTCTCTGCCCCCCATCACACATGTCACAAAGCGGTCTATTTTAAGTACCGTAGCCTCACTTTATGACCCAAACGGCTGGGTTTCTCCCGTTATCTTCCGCGCAAAGCTGCTGCTTCAGCAATTGTGGCTACTGAAGCTGGAATGGAATGAGCCCACTCCCTCTGAAGTGCAAACGGAGTGGCACCACATCTCAGAGGATCTGCCGCTGTTGTCTAGCATTCGCTTCCCTCGGCACGTTTGTGCAAACAAAGGCTCAGCTGCATACTCGCTTCACGGGTTTGCAGATGCCTCTGAGGCCGGGTTTGCCGCCGTTGTTTATCTCCATGAGCTCAATGCCTCCGGAGATACTTTAGTACACTTGATTGTCGCCAAGTCGCGAGTCGCACCAATCAAGAATCGCCTCACAATCCCCAAGTTAGAGTTGTCGGCCACCACCCTACTCTCCCAGCTCATGATCCGTGTGTCGGTTCAGTTATAGGCCCATATCAGTATACAACAACATATATGTTGGTCAGACAGTACGATAGTCCTGGCCTGGCTCAATACACCGCCTCACCGTCTTCAACCCTTTGAAGCCAACAGGGTAGTCAAAATCAGCTCAGGCTCACCAGAATGTACCTGGCGACACGTACCTTCCGAGCTCAACCCGGCAGATTGCGCAAGCAGAGGGATGTCTGCGCAATCCCTGTCAGCCCACGACCTATGGTGGTCTCCCACGTGGCTTGGACAGCCTTGTGAGTCTTGGCCTGCGATGCCCTTAGCTCTGGGCCATCACGCCCTGCCCGGCCTTAAGCCCAAACACGTCCCGTCACTGGTCACAGTGCCCGGTCTTGACTTTGACCTGCTCACTCGGTTCAGTTCACTAGACAAGCTCGTCGGAGTGACAGCTTGTCTAAAACGCTTTCTGCACAACTGCAGACACCACCCAGATTCGCGACGCTCAGGCCGGGCCCAGCCGCAAGCGCCCTTCATGGCCGACCTGCCAGCCGATAGAGTTACGCCTCAGCCAGTATTTAGTCAAGTCACGACCGATTTTGCCGGACCATTCCTCGTTAAATCTAGTACCCTACGTAATGTTAAACTCTTAAAAGCGTACTTTTGTATATTCGTGTGCCTCTCGACTAAGGCGGTTCATTTAGAACCGGTCTCGGACCTCAGCACGGAAGCGTTCCTCGCGGCATTACAGCGTTTTATAGCACGCCGCGGTGCCCCGGTTCTCATCCGCTCGGACTGCGGTACAAATTATGTAGGCGCTAGGAATCAGCTCATCGAAGTACAAAACTTTCTTGCCTTGAATAATGACACGATTGCGCACAAGCTCGCTGGTCAGCACATTACTTGGTTATTAAATGTCCCTAAGGGACCATGGTTCGGTGCGTTACATGAGATCAACGTAAAATCAACAAAGCAACTTTTATATCGCGTAATTGGCGAACAACACCTCACATTCGAGGAATTCTCCACACTTTTAGCTCGAATTGAAGCGGTCCTCAACTCAAGACCTCTCTGCCCACTTTCGTCTGATCCTTCAGACTTTGAGCCGCTTACAGCCGGACATTTCCTTATAGGCCGCCCACTAACGGCCCTTCCCGAACTATCCGTGGAAGATAGGCCGATCTCCACACGTAGGCGATTCCAGATGGTACAGGCCCTTTCCCAGCGCTTCTGGACGCTGTGGACCCAGTCCTACCTGCATACCCTTCAAACCCGCTCCAAATGGTTGTCCCCATCCTCCCCTCCCCGAGTTGGCGAGCTCGTCCTCATCAAGGAGGACAACCTGCCTGCCCTTCAATGGAGACTGGGGCGCATTACTCGCACCCTGCCTGGGAAGGATGGCGTCGTGCGGGTGGTGGACCTGGACACCGCCAATGGACACCTCCGGAGGCCTGTGTTCAAGATTGCCAGGCTCCCTCTGGATGAGCCCACCCTGGGCCCCGGGAAGATGTTTGCGCCACAGCGCAACGAATAACAATCGTCTCTGCGCCGGCAGAATTAGAGTGCATATTGGACTGCACTACCGCGTCGCACGGACATTTTTTGCCTGCCGGCGCCCGCGCAGAGCTAATGCCTTTGAGATCTCAAGATGAAACCACGCGTCGCGCGCCCTTGAAATCAGCCTTCGAAATAGCATATGTGTACAGTTACGCCTAACGCCTAACGAACTGCCCCTAGTGAATAGTTTAGTGTAGTGACTGTGCGCCAGGAAACCAACCTACCTCGCCGCCCGTGGTCAGCTCGTCCCCCGGTTCCTGTGACTCATCATCCCTGTAAGTACTAAATCCCTTCTACGCCCTGCCTAACCATCTTTACTCTGCTGTATTTGGCGGTGTCTTCTGACCCGCGAATACAGGTAGTTCTTAAATTTAACTGCTGAAAACACATTGAAAAAAATACTTTTTGGCGGCAACAGCAAAGTGTGTGTTTTGCTATAAAAATCACAAAAAGTATGTTCTTTTAAATTGATATTTACCTGTTTTCTTGTTATTTAAATAGCGTTATATGTGTTTCTATACGTCATTTACAATTAAATTATGGTTTATACATATTAATTCGTGTAAAAAGACTCAACATAACGTTAAAATAGGTAAGCCAAAGTTAGTACCACTGGTTTGTATGGAAGATTAATGAATAGCATCGGTGCCAATGATTGTAATCAGTGCTTCAAATGAACCACTTTGTTTAAAAGTTATAATTAACGTTATTGTCAATTCCTTTTTAAAATAGTTTTATTCAGAGTGTCATAGGTTCGCAATAACTAGATTTTGGCAGGCCAATAATTATACATTTTGTGTTAATGGTCATGCCAATTATTATATGTATACCTATGCCAATAATTATACAAAGAGATCTTAAATTTCTTAGTGATGTACCGTCGTCGATATTAAATCTATACCTACTAATATTATAAAGAGGTTTGTAAGTTTGTGACTTGGTTTGTATGAAGTATTCTCGAGAACTACAGAACCGATTCTAAAAATTCTTTCACGAGTAGAAAGCTACATTAATTCTGAGTGACATAGGCTATATTTGATTGTGATAAATAATATTTTAAATGGTTTGACGCCCAGCGAAGTAGGCATGGGTCAGCTAGTAATCTAAATAAATGCAACCTTGGTAGGTACTGAGGTACTTTTACGTTATATTTTACGTCACACTATTGCTAAATGTCTTAACTAATGGTATTTTGTAATAATGTTGTACAGGCAACAGTGCATTTGACTTCCCCAAAATGTAACTTATTTTAGATGGATTTTCAACTATTTGCTAATTATTTATAATTTCAAATTCGATAAAGAATGTTTAAAAACAAGTTATTTACAATTCTTTGTGCATACATCATGGTCACTCGAACTTTTGCTGTTTCTTGAGAAACAGACACCATTGTTTGTGTGGTGGAGTTTTTATTAATCTTTATCATAAGCAGAACTGTTAAAATCAGAGTGTCACTAGATATGTGCACTAAGAATTGTGAATAATTTGTTTAAATTCTTTATCAAACTTTGTCTTATTATCGAGTCTGTACTAGATTTTTCTATGTGACTATAGACAAGGTTGTTCTGTAGAGGTTTCTTCCCTCGACCCGCTGCCATCACCCGCTCGTAGCTTAACCACAGACTTAGGCAAGAAGATAAAGCCCAACGGCAACTAAACACAATTCTATATTTAAAAAGAGAACACAATTCTATATTTAAAAAGAGAACGTAGTTTTTATAAAAGCCTCGGTGGCCGAGTGGTCGAACGCTTGGCTCGATATCCGGAGGTCCGGCGTTCAATTCCCAGGTCGTGCAAGTTGTGTTTTCGATGCAAAGTCCGGGTTTGTGATCACCAACCCGGATTAGGCAAGCGTGGTGTTTAAGCCAACACCCATCTATTGTAGCGGTGATTTGATTTCAATGATAGAGGCCTTTGCCCAGCAGTGGTATAGTTTCGGAGGCCCCTCCCTCCCCCCCTCACAATTCCTATTCCTTCCTCAAGAGGAAACACTACGTGGACGTGGCATGCAAAATTCTCATACATAACACAGAAAAACGACGTTTCGTAGTCCCTCATTTCCTCCTTCAGAGCTGGACCAATTTTTATTACTTTTTCAGCATCGGTTAAAGAAAGAGATTTTCTATGTCTGTATGTTTGATTTTTTTGCATTAAGTCATTTATTTAATAACCAGGAGCCTTTAAAATTTAGCGAAATCCCTCCGTTTTAAGGTGTCTTAAGGAACATTGAGTGGATTGCTTAGAAAAATTTAAAGAAAAGAAAAAATAGAGATATAGAAAATCTCTTTCCTTAACCGATGCAAAAAAAGTAATAAAAATTGGTCCAGTTCTGAAGGCGGAAACAGGGGACTACGAAACCTCGTTTTTCTGTGTTTTGTATGAGAGTTTTGCATGCCACTTCGACGTAGTGTTTCCTCGTAACCCTATTCCTTTCTTAATAAGGTCAGCAACGCGTCTGCGACTCCTCTGGTTTTGCGGGTATCCATGGGCGGCGGTGATTTCTCTCCATCAGGTGACCCGCCTGCTCGTTTGCCACCTTCTAATACCTATAAAATAAAATAAAAAGTTTACAGACAGCACTTTACTTTACTTTTACTTTTGTAAAGAATCGATTCTTTGGCAACTTCATAATGTATTCAGCTTTAAATTCCGGTCCACGAAATGATCTCAGCCATAATTAAAGCCTTCCCAAGTGTAATGGTAAAATGTGTGCCGTCGTCGAGTGAGCTCCTCGGCAGACTGTCTCACTCGACTAGTGACAGATGTCCCCTTTATGAGCATTCCTCTGGGAGCTAGCGCACTGATTTATTGTTGATCGTGAATCCCTGCATATCATATAGCCGGATGTAGCTGGGGTCCACAGACGTAACAATCGAAATAATAAACCATTTCCTTATAATAATACTCGTAAAAGAACCAGCAAGTATGTTCTTTGAATTCCTAAATAGGTCGCATCGGATTGCCATCTAAGTGTCTTAGATTAATTAGTGCAATAAAATCGGTGACTACATTATATAACTTTTTTTTTCAGCCTATATTGTCCCACTGCTTAGCAAAGGCCTCCCCCAAACCCTTCCACGCATCTTTATCTTTGGCGCTTTCTCATCTGTTTCCCACAAAGGCATCGAGATCGTCTCGCCAACGTTTCCGCGGTCTTATTATTTTACTTTACATTACAAAAAAAATATGCAAAGTAAGAGCTTCAAATATAAGCCACCTTACGTAAATAAATAATAAAAAACTTTGGTTAACGTAACAACCAAATCAATTGTTGTTTGTTGTTATGATGGTTGTAGTGAATTACATAAACTTTTATTTTACTGATTACTTATCTTACTTAGTCTTGTTAGGATTATACAGTCCTTTGCTATTAAAACAGTCACGCCTTTATAAAATGCATCTATTCTATTCTATCTATAATCGTCTTTTTGCTGCCGTTTCTAGCGCTGATTTTCCGACGCGTCTTAAGTCTATGGTAGCGCCGTAAGTCAAAGTAAGCCGACATAAATTATTGCGATTTCCACAGGCCTGTGAGACGAAATACGTAAGTACTATTCTTGGATATATTTTTATGCATGGTCAATAATACCTTCAGGATCCGTGACGGGCACAATAACTTTTTCCATTTCTTTTTTTGGTATAATTAATGTATAAAATCTCTAAATATTACTAAAAATTAAAAACACTTTTCCCTTATTGGCATGATATTGTATTTCATAAGTTTGGCTTCGTTTGATTTCGTCACAGTTGCGTTTCGCACTTGTGATATTATTATTGAATTTCAGTTATGTTTGGTAACATTTTTTGCTTTCCTTGTCAGTTTATTGAATTTCTGGTTTGTTTGGTCACCATGTACTTATGTCGTTCGAAGTATCGTCAGCAAAGAAAGACAAATTACAAAGAAAAACATACTTCCTAGCAGTACAATTTGGATTTGTGACGAAACACAACTAGAATTATTATTAAATATTACGGTGTGACGAAAACAAACTAGTTGTATGAAATATTTAATTAGATGCGAAACGCAACTGTGACGAAATCAAACGAAGCCATAAGTTTTGTAAAGAGTTGCTGAGGATTTTGTTAAAAAAATATTTTTTTTCTTATAAGCTCAATTTTAATTTTTAGTAGGTAAGTACTAAAATGGTACATATTATACACTAATCGTTGTATCCGAGTGTTCCAAAATCATTATTTTTCAACTTTTTAGTTGACGCTTCGTGATACAACCTATCTATATATACTTTGTACGAGTAGATAATTGGAATGAATATTAGGACGCTGTCTCGTAGTAGGTTATTCTTTGGTATAAATGCTATCAGAGAGTCCACGGTGTCAAAATGTTCATACCGCCCATTTTAGTTACAAGATAACGATATTATTTTCTTAAATGTCAAACTTTCAATTTACTCAGAACTAAAACTTATATCTACTTCAAAAAGCATCCTAGTCACACTCACATTAACTCCACTTATCGAATGGCCGAGCTGACTACAGCTACCCGACGTGAACGAGTTCAAGAAATCTTGCTGCGCTCTCGGTAACAAAAATTAAAAGCTTCTTTAAACAAAAGCCTGGGACGTAATTAAACGGTACGTCCTGTGGGAAATCGCTCGCGTGCGGTCAAGACTCCCCCGGAGGCGGAAAATGTGATTTCCTTCCAGCATTGTTCTTTTGGCGCGCTGCGTATTGTTTTGTTTCTCGAGATTCGATGGATTAGTGGCGGAGGCGGGCGTCATTTGTTCTTGTAATATTACTGTTATCTTAATGTCATACGGACATGCGGGTCGGACGAACGTGCACGATATTGGGAAATACGTACACTAATTCGCTGTTATACGTTATTCAATTTTAAATATACCTACGCCTTGCTGTGTAGACCTAGTTTTGGTATTATATTAGTTATTAAGAGAATTCCAATAGTTTTTTTAAGTATCGTAAGTATGTCTAGTAGTGGCTACAGAAGACGAGGTCTTTTTTGCAGGGACTAGCAATTTACTAAGAAAAGGATGTACGGTACGACTGATCTGTCGAAGACACTTTTAAAACACGATTGTTATCCATAAATGACAACCATCAATGCACATTCGGCTACCAGCACGTTGAAGTATGATCTGGCCAAACGCTCTACAACCTGGCAGTCAAAGTTGCACAGCAGATTTCATTTCTTATGGCAAGGCCTTATTCAGATAATTATTATTATGAAGATCGTATGACACATTTGTATTATCAACAAAAAAGGCATTAAAAGTGTGATTACTCCATTGCTAGCAGCTAAGTAAAAATTTACAATAGAAATATAATTCGGACATCAAAACTTTCTACAACAATAGTCCGTACTGAAACATTTTTGATCCGAGCGTCTTCAGTCTACACACACACAAACATCCTACACCGACCAAAGTTTATTTGAATTGGAATTTAAACAAGTACTTTATGCTCCACGTTTCGCGGAGTGTATCGGATCTAACAACGTCCCGTTTGAGTTTCATTGGGCAAAAAACAACGGGCGGTGATCGTTGAAGCTTCACTCCAGTTGCGCACACAATATTCAATGGAATAGGGTCGTAACTCGCTGAGCTTTATGGACGCACCTAACTCCTCTCAGAATTATATGCCGTGTGTTTTATTGGGTGCTACACCGGGGCGGCAAAGTTTTTTACTCTTTGCGAAAATGGTGTTAGGTGATTTTAGGACGGAACAATGGGCTGTTCATGTTTGTCAAAGTTTTGGTTTATCTTGAATTAATTACTCACCTAAAATAATAATTAAAGACTACTAACTTGCAAACTTTGATTATTTAGTCCCATAATCAAGGCTTACAAAACGTCAAATCAATTAATATTCAAAGTTAAGATTAAATATAACTTAACCTTGGATTGTTAATGAAATTACTGTAGGCGACCGAGGTAGACCCTATATATACAAACAAACTAAATAACATGTAAACAGTAGAACCTGAAATGAGTTTTATTACGTACTACTTTTGATTTACTTGCAAGAGACGTCTCAATTCCTGGATCGATGTCTTTGTTTAAGTAAATAGCCAAATGCCATGCAGTATCTTATATCCTTTTGTGCTGTTGCCTCATTTTGATAACATATTGTTATATCGGAATGAAAGAAACAATGATCTTTACAAATCAAATTAAATAAGTAATTTTGCACACTGTTACATAAAATGCTTCGAAGTGGTTTCTTTTCTATCCATCATTTTTTATTATAGCGGAGATTTGATTTGTGCTTGAACAAGAGATTAATCATTAATTAATCAGACTAGTTTCTTTCTATCAATACAATATAAGATTGTGTAAGTATTTAATTTTGTATTGTACTTTTTTTTAAACTATAGGAATAATTACAGAATTTAGACACTGGACATGGAGACAGAGCATTCCTTTAGCACCAACCTATTAAATATTTGATATGCTGTCTTGGATCAAGGGAAACTTCAGGTAATGTGGAACTCTTCGTTCCCCCTTCCTTCACCCAGCTACGAAGAGCTCAACGGAGGCCGGCCTACCTACTTGTACTTGTACTTAGGTTGTAGCAGTTTAGGAAGAAGCACCTCCAAAAAATCTCCAATCTCCAAATGGGAGATTTCTTCCACCGTGCTGTAATTATACACCTACAAAAAAACCTTGTATCATTTTTCTACTTCGGGATCCAGAGGAGAGACGTGAGGAACAATCCCAGTCTTTACTTCACTAATTCACTAAGTTTATTTGTACTGGCACCCAAGAACAACCGTCAGATTATGCAATATTGCAAGACGTGCTTGCGCCAATTAATCTAAACTTGCACAGGAAACCTATACCACGTTAGGTCGTGCCGCCGAATCAGAACCCGAGGATCAGTTAAATATTTACACAATAGAATACAACAAATGTATGTAATGTACTGAACTGTAAGTGTGTATGTATGAATTAAAAAGAGTACATAATGGGGGGAGGAGGGGCTTAAGCGTCCCCCAAACTCTTGTAAGGCTGTTCCATGTTGCTAAGGTGGCCCTTTAGCCCCTGTTTCAATTATCGCCAGCCCTAAGCCACGTTTTAAAATAATATAAGGTACGCAGAAGACTTCATTATATCAGCACCATTGGCCCAAGTGTCTGCAAATAAATTTTACTGTGGCATACCGCGTACGTGACACTGCGAGCTGATCGCGAATCAACTGAGAGATTTCGATGTACTGAATGAATAAATTATGGTGGAAACTAAATGTCAACGATGTGGTGAAAGCTACTTTTAATATGGTCAGTCGCCGATAGCGACCGAGCATAATAAAATTGAGTACCTTTACTCATCTCATTCTATAAACACTCGTATTAATATCTTTATTAACAAAATTTTGCGCTCACAGTGCTATATAGATATAGGATAAAATGTTTACTAGAAATAAATCAACCAGTCTCAGGAAAGCTCGAATGGGATTCGAACTCATGGCCTTTGGATAGCCGGTCCACTGCTCTAACCGCTTTAAGCTACCCAGAAGACTCGTTGAATTCTTTCTAGTAGTTGATGATTTACGCTGCAAGCCAGCAGTATTACGTCACTGTCAAGGTTTTACTTACCCTCACAGTCGAAAGAAATACTATTGCAAATATTTAACAATCGCTAAAGACGTAATTGCTTCTAAATATCTTGAAATTTTGCATTCACAATCCTAAGATAGGATAAAATGTGGTAAAAAAAAAACCGGTAATCCAAAGGTCATGGGTTCGAATCCCATCCTGAGACTGGTTGATTTTTTTCAAGTAATCATTTTGTCTTACCCGTATTAATTTTGAAATAAGAAAGATATGTTTGGGTGTCGGCTTAGTAAAAGAATATTACCCACCCCTCTCTTCCATTGGGTGTCGTAAAAGGCGACTTACGGACTAAAGGCTGTACATACATCCAACAGCATAATTAAATTAATTAAATAAAAATTAAACATAGAGCGGCGATGAGCTCACCACTCATCACGCTGAGCGCATGTGCAATTGTTATTTGGCAAAACGCAGAATAGTCGTGCATACATAAATACTCATGCGTATTATTTTGAAATCAGTTTATTTCCTTTTTATAACTTCTTTCTTAACTTGCTTAAGAGGGTTTACGCCATTCGGTTTCCAATACAAATTTCCAAGTCGAAATTTTTAATTAAATAAATTAGCCAATTTTTATGAAACTTTGCACGCTAAAGTAAAATGCAGGGATCTAAATGGTTTGTTGAAAACATTTTTAAAAAACATTGTATTAACTGAGTTATTGCGATTTAAAGTCCACCATAGAAAGTTTAAAATCGCAATAACTCAGTTAAAAAACCTTTATTAAAAATGTTTTTAACAAACTATTTAGATCCCTGCATTTTACTATAGCATGCAAAGTTTCATCAAAATTGGCCTACTGGTTTTTAAAAATGTCGACTTGGAAGTTTGTATGGGAAACCGACACGCGTAAAACCTCTTATGATCAATAACAGTTCCAGAGGGTGCCGCGCGATTAAAAAAACTGACATAAGTCTCTTAATGAACTTCAAACAAAATCAATTATAATGATATTTAAAATTAGAACAATTCTGCTTTGAAGTTTCCGACCTAGTAATTTGATTAGAGCAATGTTTTTATTCTGCGAAATGCGCAAAACCATGCGCTTGTGTTAAAAATTAAAATTAACTTTTTTAAGATGGGGGTGACCTGCGGAATATCAATACAAATATTTTCAAGTAAGTATGAATTATTCTTTCGTGCGTAAAATTAAGAAAGTTGTCGTAGGTATTGTTTGTTATTGTTTAGAGAATTTGTTCCAAATTTCAACAAGGCCACGACCTTGTCCAATGATCAGGCTAACTTACGTAAGTTCTTTTAATGTATTTAACTAATTCAGCGCATAGTACAAAGTAACTTAAAAATACATAAATTTTCACAATTTCGTGCAGGATCCCCCCCAAAAGTCGTTTTGCCCTCGATGTAATGCTGGACCTTTTAATGACAAGAACCTTGTGAAAGTTAATCAGTAAGAGCTGAGGTGACTTTGTACAAACTAATTTTTAATTGGCCGTCAAGAAAATTATGAGAACAATTAAACCCTTGAGGATCGTAAAACCAGACACAATTAAAAATCAATTGTTTCGCGACCGCCGGCGGTCTTATGATCCTTGACCAATTAACTGAAAACTTTGACCATGTAACCACACCATCATCAGTATGTAAGCGTCCTGTTGCGGTACACAGCCCTTCCCGCATGAACAAAAGTACAAACATATTATAATCAGACTATTATTCCCGGAGGGTTAGTCAAAGACTAGGCAATGAGGACCGCAAAAGCAGTCCTCTGCCATAGTCCACTTTTCACCAAAAAGCGACTGCACATGTGCTCAGCGGGACAGGTGGGGAGCCCATCACCGCTCAATGCTGTTAGATGTATGTGCAGTCTTTAGTCCGATAGTCGCATTTTACGACCCCCAAGGGTAGAGAGGGGGTGGTAGTATTCTTTCACCGCCACGCGACACGGTTCGCAGTCGAAAGGTTGTAAAAAAACTTTGCACGTTGATTTTTTTATTTTATATTTAACTAAATCATCAATGTACTGCTTATCTGGTAGGTGTTATGCTTAATACAAAATTCATTAGTAAAACATCGCCGTTCTAAACCTTTGAGCTGAAATTTGTTTGATCATTCAAAGTCTTTCATACATAACAATGCGATGCACGTTATGAATATCAACGAACTCGGTTTTATGTTAATACGCCGTACGCTAATAAATTGTTCTGAATATATACTTACTCTCTTTCTTTCATGTTGTTTATCTTATCAAATGGATTAGGGTGAAAATGTATACCGAGGTAACAAACAAATAAACACCTAAGTACCTACGCACACACGCGGGCAGATACAGTAGGCTTACTCTTGAAACACATTTTTTTTATGATAAGCCCGGCAAATGACCCCACTCCACCTGATGTTAAGTGGAAATGAAGTCCAGGCACGAGGACAACTGGTGCAGCGTAAGAGACGTAGCATCAGTCACCCTCACTCTGCCGGCCCACAAAGTGCTTCTTCACGCCTCGTTTGAAGGGCCCTATGTCATAGGTAGGAGGGAATACGTGTGCTGGTAGACTATTCCATCTTTTGGAAGTGCGACAAAGAAACGAGTCACCAAATTTCTTTGTGCGTGATGGAATGTTAGAGACTGTAAATTGGTGACTCCGGAGAGCAGCACGCGTACTCCTATGGAGGAAGGGAGAAGGAGGGATGAGGTCAAAGAATTCTTCAGAGCACTCGCCATGGTATAAACGGTAAAAGACACTGAGTGACGCAATATCTCTACGCAATTGCAAAGGCTCGAGAGTTTTAGTGACCTCCGCATTGCCGATAATGCGCACAGCGCGGCGCTGCAATCTGTCCAAGGCATCGAGAAGGTACTTTGCGGAGCCGTCCCAAAGGTAAGAGCAATACTCCACGCAAGACCGCACGTGTGTCTTGTATAATAGACACAACTGATCAGGCGTGAAGAATCGCCGCACCTTGTTCAGGACACCGAGATTACGTGAGGCATTTTTAATCACGCTTTCGATGTAGTCCTTTTGGTTCAGATCGCAGCGGATATTCATACCGAGCATGTTAATACTGCTCTGCAGGCTTAGAGATGTACCCTGAAGAGAGGGAAGAGGAAGGAATGGCGACTTTTTCGCTGTGAACGCGCACACCTGTGTTTTCTTGGCATTGAACTCCACCAGACTATCGGAGCCCCATTTAGAAATAAGGTCCAACACCCGATCGAGCTCAATGACAAGATTTGCTCGCTTCATTTCGGTGTCTACCCGCCCAGCCGTTGGGTGACCGTTATATCCCCCGTGCACTGTGCTATCATCTGCATAGCAATGAATGTTTCCAAGTGGAAGCATGCCATTGATATGCAGAAGGAACAGTGTGGGGGATAGAACGGAGCCTTGAGGAACACCAGCGTTCACTGACATGAACCGCGAAGCGCATCCATCCGAAAGGACACGGATTCTACGCTCATGCAGGAAGCTAGCAATCCAGGTACAGAACTGAGCGGGCAAACCGTATGCCGGGAGCTTATAGAGAAGAGCTTTGTGCCAGACCCGATCAAAAGCCTTGGCTATGTCAAGGCTAACTGCCAGTGACTCGCCTCGCTTGTCAATAGCCTCACCCCAGAGATGTGTGACGTACGCTAGAAGATCACCCGTTGACCGTTTTGGCCGAAACCCATATTGACGATCGTGAATTAGAGAGTAATCTTCTAGGTATCGAATAAGCTGTTTGTTTAATATTCGTTCTAGGATCTTACACAACACTGAAGTTACGGCTATAGGGCGGTAATTAGTCGGATCTGACCGATCTCCTTTTTTAGGGATTGGTTGCACATTAGCTTCTCTCCAAGATTCCGGCACACAACCCGAAGAGAGCGAGAGACGGTACAGACGCGTTAACACAAGGGACAACTCCGCTGCACACATTTTCAGGACTATTGCTGGGATGCCATCAGGACCGTTAGCTTTCCGGACATCGATTGACTGCAGCTCCGCACGGACATCACACTGCCTGATTTTAATATCAGACATTGTGTGGCCACAGTGATGAATTGAGGGTGGCTGTGCATTACGTCATCGATCCGGGAGTTAGCCGCAAAGAGTTTGGCCAGGAGATCGACCTTTTCCTGCGGCTTGTGAGCTAAAGTTCCGTCAGGACATCTCAGTGGTGGCAGCGAGGGTTGGCAGAAGTTGGATTGCACGGCTTTGGCCAGACGCCAGTAGCTACGGCTGCCCGTAGGATGCGTCAGGAGTTCTTGGCCTACTCGTGCAACGCGCTGGGCATCCGCTCTAATGTAGGCCCTCTTACACGACTTGGTGGCATTATTATAGGCTGCTTTTAGCGAGCGAGTTTCGGGATCCCCATGAGCTTTACCTCTGATCCAAGCGCGGTATGCCGTCTGTTTGCTCTCAACAGCGCTGGCACACTCGCGATTGAACCAGCGGTTGCGTCTGCCTTTGCTGATGACATAGGAGTGTGGAATATAATATTCCATTCCTAATACTATCTCATCAGCAACGGCAGTGGCGCTAGCGGTCGAGTCCTTCCCACTAAAGCAGCGCTGCCTTCAAGGGACGGATGCAAAATACTCCCGCATACCGTCCCAGTCTGCCGACGCGTAGTGCCAAATCTGGCGTTTCGAAACCTCTGTTGGCGGGCGCGATGCCAAGGGCACTGTGCTGGATATCAAGCAGTGATCCGAGGAACCTAAAGGAGCTCGAATCTCCACCCGGTATCCAGCTGGGCGACTCGTCAGCAGAAGGTCGAGTAAGGAGGGCGCATGGCCAACTATGTGTGGGATCCTGGTGGGCTGGTTTACCACAATAAAACTGCATTAGTCAATTTCCAATCACAAATCTAAAAAATGTCAAATGGCACTTTTGTAAGCGACAATAGCGCCACATTGAAATTAAATTGCGTGGAAATTGATTGAACAAATTATTATAGAGATGGCGTTCCGGAATTACCTTTAATTATCCCAATATCGATACATAATAATCGCGTTGGAATTGTATTGAGATTGAGTTTGTGTTTAAGAGTAACCCCCAGGTGTTTTATAACAGGTAAATAGGCATCCAGCAACTGGGTTCTATTAAGTATAATAACAACTATTATACTCGTGCTTCGTCCTCAAGATTAGTATACTTACCTGTTTTACCTATTCTATTAATTAACTATGTAGTAACGCGTAAGTGTTGCCACAATCAGCACTATTTTATAAAGAAGATACCTCATTTCCGGTCTAAGTACAATAATTAGACCGAAAATGACAAATTTTTTACACATTTCCGGTTAAAATTGACAGATATCCATTTCCCGCCAACATCCACCCCACCTCCGAGTTCACAGTGGCGCTCTTGTCATTCGCTTTTTAGTGCTTAGCCACATCGCACGTTCGCCATCAAAATGCTCAAAAGAAGGCATGATGATGATTTCAATTATTTAGTTAGTAAAATAAAAAACTAGGAAAAAAGTTTAAAAATCAACGTTAATGATCAGCGTCGGAATCTTCAAGTAGTGTAAAAAGTACGTCAAGCTCAAGAGAATCTTCACCAGCTGCGTCACCTTATTCGCTTCATCTGAAAGAGGTAAGTTCACTGCAAATTTTTATTTTTTTGTACTCCCACGGTGTAAAATAAAAATTTCTACCAGTCCTTTTTTAAAGAAAGACTGATGCGAGGTCATTTTAACCTCAAGGAATGCATTGAAACATATTATGTGTCTGCATTCGGCATCCATGATGCCTTATACCGGTTCCCTAATAAGGGCGAAGGTTATTTATAACTGTTGAAGAATGCACTCAGGAATAATGTTCTAGATATTCACTGCATTCGGCATCCATGGTGCCAAACTAATAATTCTAAACGCGGCACTAACCCGCCACTTTTGAACACCCATGCATGGTGTGACTTTTTAAACCCAATATTTAACCATCAATTTTGTGGTTATTTTATTCGAGATATCTCGATGACAACCAGTTCTTTTGTCTTATAGACAGAGATGAACAGTCGCCGAATTGAGTGACGACAGAACAAACACCTGTCTTACCGTTAACTTCGTTAGAGGCGTTGAATCCTGGGCCGTCGACGTCGTCGGTGGGCCTGGCAAACGAAGGTGAGGATGCTGCCAAACCAATGGACCCCTCACAGATTGAGGAATTTGGTCCCAATAACGATGAACTGGCAAGTCAACTTACTTCCATGCCACTCATGGCCTTGATAAAGAAAATCAAAAGATTTATTAAAAAGGTTCCTTAAACCGTCCAATTGTAAAAACATATTAGCGCCCCAAATGAACCCTAACATCAAGGCTGCAACTCCAGAGTATGTCCTTAAGCGTGATAAGTCAATCGAAGTCAACCAAAAACAGATTTCCGCAGCTATTACATGCGTTGGTCGCAATACCTATAAGTGATCAAATTAAGAACGCTGACAGAGTTATCGATTTATTAAAAAGCTTTATGGATGTCAGTCGTATGTTGTGACGTACAGTACAGTATCTTCAATCAAATGCTCGACGAAACTATGCTCTTCATAAAAAGATTTATCGGAGAAAACTTAACAGAAACCTTAAAAAGGGCTAAAGCAGTTTCTAAATGGTCTTCTGACCTTAAGGCAGATGTTATCAGGAAATCTAGACAAAGCAGGAATTTAAACTGGAAGCTGGCCTCATCAGCCGGAGCAATGATGAACTATTAGCCGCCACCACCACCGCTACCACCACACCCGACAACGTCGAGTCTGCACGGTCGCTCCTCGACAACGTCTGCCTATCGGCCCAGACAAACAAGGAAGCACTAAGTGCAAATATGGTACGCTACGCAGGCAGGTTACCTACACTATTTTTACAAACAGTGGTCGCTAATTACTGGGACCAATCGGTACTCTCATGGGTTAATGAATATGTTTGTTGCGCGTGCGCTTATAAATCAGTTTAACCCTCCTATTACAGAGATCAGTTCAAATTTAGAAAAATTACACTATCAGGAATCCATAAAGATTTCCTTGAAATAGGAGCTATTTGCTCTTGTACACCTTGTAATAAACGACATGTCTCTCGTGTTTTTCTGGTTTCTAAATCCAATGAAAAGATCTCAATTCATTTTGAATTTCAAAAACTTAATTATACTTGTTTATACCAACCACTTTATGTTATAGGATTTGGGTACAGTTTTGAAAATAATTTCAAAAAATTGTTTTATGGCAACTATAGATCATAAAGATGCATATTTTTTAATTAAAATACATCCTAGTTCAAGAAAGTATTTCATTATTATGAATAAAATCGATCCAAATACTAAAATATGTACGAATTCAACGTTCTACCCTTTGGTATCAGTACAGCTCCTTACATATTTACCAAATTTACTTTTATTAATTAGAATCCACTTTTTCAGAGTGTGAGGAAAATGTTAATGCAACAATAAATTTGTTACAATCCCTAGGGTTCTTTACAAATGAAGAAAAAAGTAAATGTAATCCCTACCACAAGAAAAACGAAATAAAATAGTAAACAAAATTCTAGAATATAAAAAACTAAAACTTTGTAAATATTCATTGGAGATATATTCTGACGCACCGACAACGGGGTGGGGAGCAGCTTGTGTAACGGTCAGACACCTTTCACATTAACAGTTTAGAACTTTTAGCTAAAATTTTTTGGCCTTTACAAATATTCGCAAAAACTGTAGAAATTGTCAAATACTTTTACGCGTTGATAACACTACTGCTGTTAGATATGAACCGTATAGGTGGAGTACAATATCCTCATCTCCACGATATCACAAAAAGCATTTGACAGTGGTGTGAATCAAGCCATAACGCCGCTTTTAATATAAAGTCATCTGACAATTTAATGTTGTTGCTGACTACGAATCGAGACGTTCACATCCCGATGTTAAATGGGAATTGTCGTTTTCAGGTTTCGATTTAATAATGAAAAAATAACCCTCAAATCGATTTATTTGTAAACCGGCTTAACAATAAATGTGAATTGTATGCTTCGTGGAACCGTGACCCAGATGCTTACGCCATTGATGCCTTCACGTTTTCTTTCACAAATTGCTTCTTTTATGCCTTGCTTGCTGTAGCTATTATTCTTAAAACAAGAAGAAAGATTATCTCCGATTAAGGTGAAGGTGTCATAGTTGTACCATCGTGACCGACACAACCCTGGTATCCGCTGTTCCATCGCCTCATTAGGTATATCGAAAGTAGTAGAACTTCACTCACAACACTTTGCCAAAAACTGCCATGGATATAATGTTGTCATCCCTATCAGTCAATCTTATAAAGCAGTACGATTCATGCTTACTAAAATGGTTTCATTATTTCACTGAAAATAAAATTGATTAAAACAAACCTTCAATACCAAAAATAATAGAATTTCTTACTTTTATACTTTAACAGTGGTGGTCAATACCGATCAATCAATTGTTTGTAGATCTGCAATATCATTATTATCAGGACCCTTAGATGACGACTTAATTACAAGGTTCTGTAAGGGCGTATACAAACTCAAACCCCCTGTACGTCGTTACAATATAACGTGGGATACAAATATCCTATTAAATTATTTATCTTCCTTAAATTAACGCAGTAAAATTACTCTAGAACAACTCACAATCACAAAGAAGTGTCTTACACTTTTGGCTCTTGTTACTGCACAATGAGTGCAAACCCTATCTAAAATTAAGATCAAAAACTAATTTATTTACAAAATTATAAAATAATTATAAAAACTCCAAAACTAATAAAAATTCTAGAGCTGGATCTCACCAACCAGCCTTACATTTGCCTTATTTGAAAGTAGAGTAGCTATTTGTCCTGCAGTAACTTTAACTTCGTATATTGATAGCACTAAGAACATCAGACACTGATAATTTAATAATTAGTTTTCGAAAACCTGATAAACCAGTTTGTGCTCAAACGATTAGCAGATGGATTAACTCCACATTGAAACACAGTGGAGTTGATATAATATCCATTTTTTCTGCTAACAGTACCCGTCATGCAGCTACATCCATCGTCTGCATACAGTAATCAAGTCAATGTTGATTTAATAAGAAATACTGCTGGCTAGAGTGACAATTCTACTGTCTTAGCAAAAACATTATAATCGCCCTATTGTAAGTAACGATGATTTTACCTTGCTAGCAAAAACGTTAAATACACTTTAATACAGATAATATTTTGTGTTATAGTTATCTTTTGTTTTGTTATATTATTAACTTGCATTCAATCAATCAAAACATACAATTGATTGTATTAAATTGTTGTCTATTATGTCTAGTTCATCAAAATAAATATTTCCCTGCTCTCAACATCTACATAGTTAATTAGTAGAATAGGTAAAACAGGTAAGTATACTAATCTTGTGGACGAAGCACGAGTATAATTAATGATTAAACGAACTTACCTAAGTGAAGTTCGATCATAATTATACGAAGTGCTTCGTCCGAAAAGATTAGTATGCATTCCCTCCCGCCCAACAAACTGTTTAAAACAGTTACCCATTAAGTGGAAATATTTATTTACTACTCTAAACTTAATGACAAGAGCGCCACTGTGAACTCGGAGGTGGGGTGGATGTTGGTGGGAAATGGATATCTGTCAATTTTAACCGGAAATGTGTAAAAAATTTGTCATTTTCGGTCTAATTATTGTACTTAGACCGGAAATGAGGTATCTTCTTTAAAAAATACTGCTGATTGTGACAACACTTACGCGTTACTACATAGTTAATTAGTAGAATAGGTAAAACAGGTAAGTATACTAATCTTTTCGGACGAAGCACTTCGTATAATAATTATGATCGAACTTCACTTAGGTAAGTTCGTTTAATCATTAATTTTGCATGTAAGCCACTCTGAAATTCCAAAAAAATAACTATTCCATACAAAATTTAAAGATGCAAAAAAACATCATCATGTTCCATACAAAACTACAATTACCATTCGACTTAAATTATTGGTAAGTACAGCGTATTATTTTTTCGCAAACTCACAATTGCTCTCATTAGCTTGCGTTGCACATAGGTGTACTTAATGTAAAACATAAACTTACGATTATATAGGTACGTACACGTAGATACGTATTAGCATTGAAAATGACCTGTAAAATACAGTATCTTTCAAATGACTCCAGTATTTTTCAATAAAATACAGAAACTTTCCTAGCTCGGCTACGATTGAATCTTTCGCATACCTATTTAAGTATTTTACATGTATTTTAAAAAGGTTTACGCATTTCAGTTTCCCATACAATTTTCCAAGTCGAAATTTTTAAAGACCAATAAGCCAATTTTAATAAAACTTTGCATGCCAAAGTAAAATACAGGGATCTAAATAGTTTCTTGAAAACATTTTTGAAAAAGGTTTATTTAGTTGAGTTATTGCGATTTAAAGACCACTATAGAAAGTTTAAAATCGCAATAACTCAGTTAAATAAACGTTTTTTAGAAATGTTTTCAACAAACTATTTAGATCTCTATATTTTACTTCAGCATGCCGAGTTTCATTAAAATTGGCCTTCTGGTTTTTAAAAATTTCAACTTGGAAATTTGTATTGAAAACCGAAATGCGTAAACTCTCTTGAGGTGTATTTTTCGCATTATACATTCGTATGTAGTTAATTTACAAAACGCTTCTATTGTCTCCCAAATCTAAGACATTTCTAATAACCTCTATCCCTTTATTCCAGCGAATCCACCTTATGGATACCCTACCCCCAGAAGGGAGGCAAGGTTATGTGGGGCTCCATCCGTCCCCCTTTTCACTGATTATGCTTTCAATCAGGGATGAGAGGGAGGGAAGTTTACCCACTAAACACTGGAGAACAGCAAATTAGAGTAAAGTGGAGGCCGCGGGGCCTGTCCACTAGGGAATTGAACCACGGGAATAACCTCTACCCCTAATACAATGGAAAAATACCCACCAACCCGCATTGGGCCAGCGTGGTGGATTATGGCCCAGCCTCCCCATGTGATGTTGTCTATGTGGGAAGGCCTGTGCCCAGCAGTGGGACGTTTATTTAGGCTGATGATTTGATTTTAAGTTTAGTTAGGTTCCCATGTAAATTACTTATTTGGTTTTATTTTCAATTATATAATCCGTTATTATATGTATTCTGGCTGGAGCACCCCAGTACCAACTCCTTCCATTTGACCGCATTTAACGCAGAGCTGGTCGAATTGTCGACGACGTGGTTACTTTAGGTCGGCTCGATCCAGTGGCTCTTCAGAGAGACGTTGCGTCTCTCTGTATATTGTACCACATAGGTATATCATGGGGAGTGTTCTGAGATCTCTTGATCCCTGCCGCTGATTTCCTTCACCGCACTACACGCAATCGACTGTCATTCCATCCACATCACCTTGATGGATGGCGCTTTTCTGCTGTGCATTTTTCAAGAAACTTCTTGCCTCGCCGCCACTCCACTCCTCTACACACCACACGCTACACTCCAAAACACTAGTTGTGTAATTGTGGAACCAGCTTTCGGCGGCGGTATTTCCGAACAGTTACGACTTAGGGATATTCAAGAAACGAGCCTATTCCTTCCTTAAAGGCTGGCAACGCATCTGCGATTCCTCTGGTTTTGCGGGTGGGTGTCCATGGGCGGCGGTGATTATAACTCTCCATCAGGTGACCCTCTTGCTCGTTTGCCTCCATGTTTTATAAAAAAAATCTACACTTTTTTTATGTCAACCGAGATATTGATTCAACTACGAAAAGAACATTAAAATCAGCAGTGTTTTATGAATACTAATAAGCAAAACTTTTTTGATTGTTAAATATGCAAAATACACAGTATTAAACGTATCTTTTATTATTGAAATTTTGCGTTCACAATGTTATTTAGATATAGGGTAAAATGTTTACTGGAAAAAAAGCAACCAGACTCAGGAAAGCTCGAACGGGATTCGAACCCGTGACTTGGATTGCCGGTCCACTGCTCTAACCGCTAAGCTACCGAGACCCTAGAAGACTCGTTGAATTTTTTCTAGTATTTGATACGCTGCAAGCAACTTTCGCCATTTTAAACACTAATACGTACTATTTTATACAATAAATTTTAGTCTGGCTACTATTTCTAAGGAGGCATCTTCACCCCACAATGTGTCCATTTCCTTAACAAAGCATGCGTACGTGCAAAATGTGTAATTTTATACTTTCGTACGAGTATGTTAACCTTTTTACTTGAACGTCCCCTGTAGACTGTACGACATTCTCTTTTTTAAAAACTCATCGTCTTATTACTTTGACTATTTTGATTACTTGGGCTCTATGACACAGTGGTTTTTGCCTTTACTTTGTTATCTTGTAAGTTTTTGCTTTTATTTGATATCTTGTAAGTATCTGCCATCGAAGTAGAGGACTGCTTTTACTGTCTTCATTGCCTAGTCTCCGGCGAACCCTTCGGGGTTAATAGTCGTGATAATATTTATGTAAGAGTTAGGTATCTATAGTATAAAGACAAAACACTTAGGCACCGCTAATAAAACTTGTAAATTTTAACCCTTTTATACGTATTAACGTAACTTAAATTTGAACATTTCTTGAAATTTTACCTCTATACGAATTTGTATAGAGGTAAAATTTCAAGTGTTAACCTCTCAGTTTTGGCATCGAAATGTCTACAAATTTGACCGCAGGTGCGATTCGGCGGGAATTTAAATTTGCGGAAAAGGAAAAAAAAAAAAAAAATTTGCGTTCACGATGCATAAAATGTACCACAGAACCGAAATAATTGACCTTGTTCATACTAAAGTAGTCTCTAAGTGTATCAGAACACGGTACAAAGTCAAGTGGAGAGCGCGGCCAGCGCGGCCATATGGCCGCTTGGGGTCTGACGGAATAGCGAGTTTTTGGGTGCGGCCAAATATGGCCACTTGGGGCTTGAGGGGTAATTAACACAAATAAGTAAGTAAAGTTTTTAAATAAGGCCGTAAATTTAAAATCTTTATCGTAAAAATCGCAAAATCCTGTCGCGTTCGTGTCGCAGCCGTGTCGCAACGTGAATGGAGCTAAAAGCGCGCATCTCATTTTACTAAATAGGAGAATTCACTTTCACCTCATTTTATGTGTCCCCGTTATCCTTGACATAAACTGGAAATCTTTTCTCTTTTTATATCCCTAAATAAGCCCAAATGTAACCATGAGGCTTTCCACTTTCCACTACATCGATCGAGGCGATACTTTAAACATACAATTACAACCATTATCCCAGAACGGCTAGTCAGAGACAGGCAATGAGGACAGCAAAAGCAGTCCTCTACCATAGTCCACTTTTCACCAAATAGCGACTGCACGTGTGCTTAGCGTGACAGGTGGTAAGTCCATCGCCGCTCTATACTGTTAGAAGTATGCGCAGTCTTTAGTCCGTTAGTCGCCTTTTACAACACAAAAAAGTTTAGCCTACATACTGTCCCACCACTGCTAGGCATAGTGTTTCATGATTGAAATCAAGTTTTTGCTACAATTTTATTGATGAGTATAGTTTATCACCAAGCTCCCCAAATGCGGGTTGGTTTACCCGGACTAAGCCGAAACACACTGCCCGACCTGGGAATTCAACTCTGTACCACCTAGTAGAGGATCCGAGTATACAACGACCTTTACCGAGCCGGTTAATGGATGAAAATTATTTTTTATCAAATTTAATGTGTTAAAAAATATATTACGAGTGGGTTGGCTGAAAAATTTCAGTCCAGTAAGTATATGATTAATTTAATATTTAAAAATATTTTTTTATGAATATTGCACTTGTTTCGATAATAAATAAATTACATAGGTACCAATCGAAAGTATGAAGATTATAGAATATGCAAACGTAGTCAACCTAACGTTTTTTTCCTGTCATAACATTGGGTAGGCAGGTGTAAACAGGCAAGTCAATATTAGTAATATATAACCGTCTGGTTAAATAAATAAAATTTATGTTTATATAAAGATAAGCTCATTACAAACACACACACACCAAACCAGTGCAATGTAAAAATTAATATTTTTTTAAATATTAAATTAATCATTAATGGTACTGGACTAAAAATTTTCAGCCAACCCGCTCGCGATATATTATTTAACATATTAAATGTGATATAAAATACTTTTCATCCTAATGGACCGGGACGGTTAATACCGTCCCGGTGAAGGTCGTTCTATACTCGGATCTTAGAGTAACCGGTTATTGGTCTCAGCGCTTAGCCTATACGTATACATACATACATATTATCACGACTAGTATCCCCGAAGGGTTAGTTAGAGTCTAGGCAATGAGGACAGCAAAAGCAACCCTCTACCATAGTCCACTTTTCACCAAATAGCGACTGCACATGTGCTCAGCGTGACAGGTGGTGAGCCCATCGCCGCTTTATGCTGGCTGTTGGATGTATGTGCAGTCTTTAGTCCGTTTTATCCCTTTTGTACACATTACTTGTATTTATCATCATCATCATCAGCCTATAAACGTCCCACTGCTGGGTACAGGCCTTAACACTTTGAGAACTGCACATGGGGAGATTTATATACTTAAAACTATTATAGTTTTAGAAACTAAAAGATTCAAACGAGTATCCGGATTTTCCGGATTCTCGTCTCTTAGTTTCCGATGCAAACTACGTATTTAATAAAATTTTGTTTTTTTTTTAAGTTTACATTCGTTGCCTAAATATAACTATGCGGCTTTTTCTACACATCACGATCAGAATGTGATTCTCTAAAGCTCGATCGTAAGCTCGCCTCTCTGTTCGACCCTCACACTACAATCAAGAGTGACTTTTGTGCAGTGTTGCCAGAGGTAGTTTTGTGAATTCCCCGCGCCATGTTGAAAAATTCCCCTTTTTGAAATAAAATTACCCTCAAGATTACGTATAAAATCCATTGTAGCTCTTCGTATTTCGTAAAATATTGAACAACCTATATAAAAAAAATGAAACTGTTAACAATTTTGACAGTTTGCCATTTTTTTAACAATGATTTTTGTTGTGTTAGAAATGTGATTAATGCGATTGCGATTGTTTTGATGTGCACTTATTTAGGAAGTACGAAAAGTAGGTTAGGTAGTAAGTAGTAGGTTTTAGCTATCGAAAATGGTATGATTCTTTATAGTTTTAAATAGTGACTTTCAAGTAAGTAGGTACCTACTAACTTCTAAATGTCAAAATGCAAAAACGTACCTAATTATTTTTTGTTTTGGAATCTTTAATTTTGTCATTACTTATAGCATTTCGTAATTAACTAGCAATTTATTAAAATTTTGCGTTTTATAAGCATTCCGTACGTATTTTAAGTTTTGATAATATAGCTTTAATAATTATTGTTATAATAACCGTTTTTGTCAGCTCAGTCACGGTCGGTATTCTTCTGTAACTGCTAGAAAGCCTGGACATGGACAGCCCGTGTTAGATTGTATAAATATGCTGGACAAGTGAGTGGATAAGGATAAAGAGAACAGAAAAGCAGAAACATTATTCGCACGCAACCTTGTACTCATCAAAACAAAGCCAAAGACTATAGACCATTACAGACTTACATTATTTTTTTCTTCACTACAATAAAATGCTCATCTCCTTATTCCCTTATTCCCACTTAGCCCAGATTCCAATTAATATATATGCGTAAAAACAACAATAAAAACAATTTTAAACCACATTATCCATTATGAAACTTGCAAAATAATAAAGTACCACCGAACCACCTCAACGACGAGGCGTCCCGAAACTCTCCTCCAGGCAGACTAGGTAGGTAAAGATGGTTCCCTATTTTTTTGCATAAAATTTTATGTCATAATTTAACATGACATACTTTTATATATATACTTTTTAATAGTTACGCACAATATTAATTTGGCAAAACTTTTTAGGCATATTTTTTTTAAGCATACCTACCATCTATAAGCATAATAATTGTTAAGCATACTATTTTAAAGCCTAAATATGCTTACGCATAATGATATTTAAGCATAAGTTTTATAGGCATAATAATTTTACAGGAAAAAGTAATTTTTGGAAATTTTGTGTTTGCATGTAATTAAATACTTTTCGTATATTAAGTAAACATGTTGGCGGCTTAAGGGTGGCCCAAGGGCCACCCCCGCCGCACCCTAACCTACTATTACAAGATGGTACCCAAGTTATATTTGATATACTAATACCTACCTTTTGTTTTTCAGATTCTAATAGCTATAAATAAAATTAAAAAGTTACAGAGACAAATCCTGATTAAAAACCAATCCAATTTATAGCGAATTTTGAAACTATAACCTCATCTTCTGTCTTGTCTAATTTACCAGACTATCTTTATGCCTAATAACTGTTAGACGAATAAACAATATGCCTTATAGCGTTATGCAAAACAAAATTAGGGCAAAAGACATTAGCCTAACTAAACAATATTTATGCTTACTGAAATAGTATGCCCAAAAACAATTATGTAAACAATTATGTAAAAATATTATTAGGACAAAAAAATATATGCCTAATTCGTTATGCCAAATTAAATTAGGACAAAAAAAATAGTCGAAAAATAGGGATCCCGGTAAAGATACATAGACCCACCCACATTCTTATTCTATCCGGTAACAACCATGACAGAGGAGCTACTTGCAGTACAAAAATATATGTCAAAATGAACTGTCATATATGCAAAATGTTTTAGTTCCAAAGCTTATCACCGGAAAAGAATTAATGCTTGTCGCACTCATGGACGTAATATTAATACGTCCGTGGTCGCACTATACTTCTTCCTAATTTACAATCAAAGACATTATTTTTTGTTTGTTTTATTATCCTAATATGGAACAGACAGAAGGATCGTACGTAGCCCATTCAGCCTTGCCCGATGTGATCAAATCAATATGTTTTTTCAGTGAAATAATTGCAGCTTGTTTATTAAATTCCCTTTTTATTCTCAATACCCTTTTTTGCCCCTCATATATGCATAATTCCCCCTAAAAAGGGGAATTCCCCCCAGATCGGCAACGCTGCTTTTGTGACTATTGTAAAGAGTCAAAATTCATATAATGCGGATTTGATAACTCACTGCGGACTCAGGATCGAGATTTGGATCGAGCCTTTACAGAATTACTGAATAAAACTGCAGGGCCCATTTTAAACATACATTGGCTGCAGTTAAAACCCAACTTTATTTAAAACTAGTTTTAACCAGGCAAAACTAATAATTGCTAAAGTTTGGCTCTGCAGCCATGAATTCAGGAACCATATAACTGCCTCTGTGTCTCTGGATTTGGTCTGATGGCCTAATTAATAGATCATTGTTATCAGCTCCAAAGTTGGGGGGTTGTGTTACCAGAGGATACAACTAAGTAAGTACTCGGTTTTGTTAACGGTAGGGCTTGTTCTTAGTAAACGCGTCGCGTAGCGGTGAAAGAATACTACCACCCCCTCTCTTCTCTAAAAAGCGACTAACGGACTAAAGACTGCACATACATCCTTTAGTCCGTTAGTCGCTTTTTAGAGACACTATGCCTAGCAGTGGTGGGACAGTATGTAGGCTAAACTTTTTTGTGTTGTAAAAGGCGACTAACGGACTAAAGACTGCACATACATCCAACAGCAAAGAGCGGCGATGGGCTCACCACCTGTCACGCTGAGCACATGTGCAGTCGCTATTTGGAGAAAAGTGGACTATGGTAGAGACTGCCTCATTGCCTAGTCTCTGACTAACCATTGCCCTGTTATTAATAAACGTTGATTAAAGTTACACTTGAGATTAAATTGATGCTGTCTCTATCTGTCTTCTTTGACAAATACGAGACAGCGACACTTTAAACCGAGGTGTAACATATTCTTAAAAAACAAACATAAAAATAACATTTAATGTTTGTTTGATGTTTGTTTTCTTTTATGTTTTTGTTTTTTTGATTTTTGATTTTTTTTTGTTTATTTGTATTTTTTTGTTTTGTTTAATTTAATTTAATTAGTATGTCTGGTTAAATAGCACCGTCTTCTTTCAGTAGATCTCCATTACAACAACGTGTGTATAAATGTTAATAATAATACTAATAATCGCGAAAAGGAATGTTTTAGCGTTTTATTAACGCTTAACGGAAGGTGCGTGGTTCGATTCCCGCCTGAGGTTGTCGTCTTTTTTCAGTGTTTAAAATTTTACTTAAGTATATTTAAGCGTTAATAAATCGCTACAATATTTAACGCAGCTTCATCATAACCGAATGTTCAAATATTTGTAAAAATATTTCTTTCGGATCTCAGAGGTGAAAACTTCTAAGATCTGATGACGCAATGTTGACTAAAAAATATAAGCATCAAGCAGTGACAAATTTCGACGGGTGAAAACCAGACCTCGGTAGCCAAGTGGTTAAGGCAGCCGCCCGGAATGCGGAAGATGCGTGGTTCGATTCCCGCCTGAGGTTGTCGTCTTTTTTCAGTGTTTAAAATTTTACTTAAGAAATTACATTTACACGTTACACGAGACAGGTATACAAAGGTATCTTATCTCTAAAAGAGATCTCTTGCGGGACTAATTGTGGTATAGGTACGAACTAAAACTAAATATGTTTATTCATATAAAATTACATTCACATTATATACTTAATTTGAGGAGCTCGATGGCGCAGAGGCTACCGCGTTCGGCTTGCGATCTTGCCGGCTAAGCAACTTTCGCAATGCCGCATGCCGGATCGCTGGATGGGTGACTAAATTAAAAACATCTCGAGCTCCTCCGTACTTCGGAAGGCACGTTAGGCCGTTGGTCCCGGTTGTTGTCGTAAGATGGCAGTCGTTAAAATCCACCAAGCCGCATTGGGCCAGCGTGGTGGGTTATGGCCCCATATCCCCACGTGCTATTGTTCACGTGGGAGGCCTGTCCCCAGCAGCGGGACGTTTATAGGCTGATGATGATGAATATACTTAATTTAAAATAATTAGTTGGATGTATGGATATAAAGTTACTGATTATTATCAATTGCTCCCTCATTAGGAGACCGGGTCAACGGAAAGCATTAAAAATAATAATACCGTTTAATAAATGACCGTGTCGCGTAGAGCCTTTAAAAGAATACTACCACCCCCTCTTTACCCTTGGGTATCATAAAAGGCAACTAACGGACTAAAGACTGCACATACATCTAACTGCATAGAGCGGCGATGGTCTCCCCACCTGTCACGCTGAGCAAATGTGCACACGATATTTGGTGAAAAGTGGACTATGGCAGAGGACTGCTTTTGCGGTCCTCATTGCCTGACTAACCCTTCGGAGACAATGGTCGTGATTATATGTATATAATAAATGACGCAACCCTCTGATTATCTCTATTACATTTTGATAGTGTGGTTGAAGAAGTTTAATAATCACTAAAAAGATATAGTAAAAACTTTTATTAAAAACCTGCCCGTTACTGTTGTGGTGGTATATTCAACTGCTTCGTCTATGTTTTATTTACAATAAAATATAATTTAGTCAATTCTGATATAAGGCCCGGCCATTTTACAGCCGATTCGAGTCCTATACAAAGACGTTTGCGCTTCCTCAATGATAATTAAACATAATAATAACATATAGTCTAAGATCCGAGTATAGAACGACCTTCACCGGAAAGGTTAATGGATGAAAAGTATTTTATATCAAAGGAGAATGCTCATGAAGTATGGAAAATAAACCCAGGCCCGGCGCAAAAGAAAAGTAACTCAAAATATAGGGAAAAATATGTAATAAAATACTGCATAGAGGGCATCATCGAAATCAATGGCTGTATGTGTGAAATTGCTATTCGAAGTTTTACAGGGGTAACAATTGATGTATCTGTAAAAGGAACAGTAAACAGATACAGTTGCGGTTTATAAGCGTATACATAAAATTACATGTTTATGGCAAATTCTCTACTAATCTACTACCTACTTTTACATATAATCAAAAATAATGTCAGATAAAAGAAATAACACAAATTAACTTTTTTTTTAATACGACATGATCCAAAGATGATGCGGGATGCTCGAATTACCTACGACCAACCCAGCTATGTTTAATTGTTATATTTTACGCTGTCAAAGCGAAGTTAGCCCGGTTGGGACAAGGCTTGCCTCGCGTCCCAAAGTCACAAGCCGTAGGTAAGTAACTTGGAATTGATTATTCTTATGTAAAAGATATTCACTTGCTCGGTGTTGCAGATGGCACTTTAAACCATAGCTCCCAGCGGCAAAATATGTTACCCCTGTAAAACTTCGAATAGCAATTTCACATAGCCTTTGATTTCGATGATGCCTTCTATGCAGTATTTCATTACTTATTTTTACCTATAATTTGAGTTACTTCTCTTTTGCGCCGGGTCTGGGTTTTTTTTGAGCATTGTCCTTTAATATGTTAAATAATATATCGCGAGCGGGTTGGCTGAAAAACTTCAGTCCAGTTCATTAAATGATTAATTTAATATTAATTTTTTTTTACATTGCACTGGTGTGGTGTGTGTGTGTTTGTAATGAGCTTATCTTTATATAAACATAAATTTTATTTATTTAACCAGATGGTTGCAGATTACTAATATTGACTTGCCTGTTTACACCTGCCTACCCAATGTTAAGACAGGAAAAAATAGTCAACCTAACGTTTGAATATTCTATAGGCTTCATACTTTCGATTGGTACATATGTAATTTATCTATTATCGTAACAAGTGCAATATTTAAAAAAAAATCATATACTGAACTGAAATTTTTCAGCCAACCCACTCGCATTAAATTTGATATAAAATACTTTTCATCTATTAACCGTCTCGGTGAAGGTCGTTGTATATTCGGATCCTCTACTAATATACCTACCATAAAACTATTTCACACTATCTAAAAAAGATTCTATAATAACATTCGGACTCTGGCCGCGCTTGCATTCCGGATAATCCGCGTATTACCCCGAACAGCAACGGGCCCCATGAAGTTATTGGAGCCGTGTTTTCTTAGGATATGCTAAAACTACCATTGAATACGGAAACTTTCATTTTGGTTGATATTATATTGAAGGATGGATATCGCATATCGCCCCTCTTGAAAGGTTTTGTCGGTAAGTGAAAAAAGCGCATATGTTTGATTTTCTCTTTTAAATAACGGCCCGTCTAAATGGGAAGTGTCCTATCCAAATAGTTATAACGTTCATTATGAAACACTCATAAACATGCTGTGTTTACAAAAGAAACTGCAAAATATGTTGATAGCTATATAAGATGACTGCTAGAAACCGCAAGAAACTTCAAGGGCTG
Source organism: Scoparia ambigualis (assembly GCA_963921215.1). Classification (NCBI taxonomy): domain Eukaryota; kingdom Metazoa; phylum Arthropoda; class Insecta; order Lepidoptera; family Crambidae; genus Scoparia; species Scoparia ambigualis. The sequence continues at coordinate 6,223,538 of OY992511.1, read as the reverse complement.
GTCAGGTCAAGTGTTTTACATGACAAAAATGACAAAAAAGGAATTCGTGTTTTTTCGTAGGTACTTATCGCCCAGCTGACGGGGGCAACGGCCGGCCGGCCGTCTGTTGACCCGTCAACGTAGGTACTTATCGCCCAGCTGACTCGGACGACTCAACAGACGGCCGTATGCTTTAAAATAAATTAGATAATCAAAGACTATCTAATTAAAATTCACAAAATGAATTATTTCTTTAAAAATAAAAAAAACGTGAATTCCTTTTTTGTCATTTTTGTAATGTTTAAAACACTTGACCTGACCAGCCCTTGAAGTTTCTTGCGCTTTCTAGCAGTCACCTTATATAAATAAACATCATCATTATCGACAGCCTATAAACATCCCACTGCTGGGCACAAGCCTTCCCACATGAACAACAGTATAGGTAAATATATATACAGGATGGAAAAATAAGCGTGGTTTCAGGAAAAGTACCCTTAATATTGATGTTAGCAAAATTTACTGAAAATAAACAATCCTTTTATTTTTAATAATTAAAACTGCATTTAAAGATTTTTGAAAAATCACCTGCTAGAGCCGGGAATCGAAAAGGTGAAATGTGAAAAAAACATCCTGTATTTTATGATACCACCTGAAAGAGTCATTGATAAGGATCAATTTCTTTTTATAAACAACATAGTATCTTAAATAAAAGAAAGACCAAGATAAATATTTTTTTATTGTAAAGCGTACTCACCATCTAAAGAACTTAACTTATGAATTTGCTTACAATGAGACCTACTTTGACGTATGCACAATTGGTCAGACGTATTCTTCGACTGAATTCGCTACTATCACCTTTTATAATTATTTTTCTTGGTCTTTCTTTATTACCATGTTTTAACAAGAAATTGATCCATAAGAATCTTTCGGTTGGTGTCATAAAATACAGGATTTTTTTTACATTTCATCGGTTCGATCCTGGCTCAAGCAGGTGATTTTTCAAATATCTTAAAATGCTTAAATTATTTTTGAAAATAAAGGAATATTTCCTTTCAGTAAAAATTGCGTACTTTTTCTCCAACCACGGTATTTTTTCCACGTCGGAACGTCTTTACGTGCATTCCAAAGCTCGGAGAAGCACGAGTTCATTTTTAATTTAATCACCCATCCAGTGACCCAGCATTGCGTTGTTTAAAACTTCAAACTTTAGCCGCTGCCATGGAGCTTCTCATTAATAAAAACATTTCATAATGTAACTAATATATTTTAATACAACTAAGTAAGTATAGCTTATATTATATCCGATCTTCTCGGCCGAAGACAAATTATTGTGTTGTCAATTAATTATTTTTGCTACTCAATAATACCTACAGCATTCTCTCATGCAGAATTGAACGGACGGCCTAAATAATTCCGTTCATTAATCCACTTCTGTGACGACAACCTTTGAAGCTACAATGATTAAAGAGAAAATTGCTTAATCAGTTTCCGAACCAAATTGCTCATATTGATAAGGAGTCTTATACATTTTAATAATGACTTATTAGACGGTAGGTATATAAAATTGAATCCTTATATTCAATCTACTTGTACGGACATCGGTATACGAGCATTGAGTTATAATGTACTACGACTAGAGAAGACGTCACAACTAGATTGTTTGCTACACGAGTTAGAGCCAGCTCGCTCCAACTATATTAGTCTGTGACAGGCGCTAAACGCAACAATACGTGTGTATTCTGTGTTCTATTTTATTAAAATATGAATCACTTTTCACCTGTAAATACGCACTAAATTATCGATATAACATGCATTTGAATATTTATTTTATCAAATCGCTGAGACATTAGCGGCGGCCATGTTTCGGCGCTTTAGACGCGAGAAAAGAAGCGGTCTAGCGCTGTTTGTTTGGATTGTTCAGAAAGACGTTAAATTATTATTTTAGCGCCGCAGCGCACTTTTAGAACAGGACTTTTGCTTGATATAGCTCCTCTAGTACGTAGTACATTATAACCATTGTATACGAGTGATAAAACGCTTGGTCTGATATTCAAAGGTTCAACTCCGAAGTCGGGCCAACTGTTTCATAATTTGTGATGTATTAAGCCCGGTTTTGTGATCACTTGATCACCAACCCGTATTTGGCAAGTTTATTAAGAGGAAACACTACGTCGACGTGGCATTTAAAATTCTCATACAAAACACAGAAAAACGTACACACAGTCATATAAAATCTCTTTCTTTAACCGATGCTGAAAAAGTTATAAAAATTGGTCCCGTTCTGAAGGAGGAAACAGGGGACTACAAAACGTCGTTTTTCTGTGTTTTGTATGAGAATTTTGCATGCCACTTTATGCCCATTAACTGTGACGATAACATGATTTCAACAATGGAAAAGTAGCCTAACAGTGCACCGTCCAAAAAATCATAACTGTTTTTTAATTGACATATACCTACATTCTCATTTTCGTTTACCTGATCCGATGGTGAACGAATGAAACTGAGCACGCTGTCGCGTAAAAATGGTCGTAACTTTCTGTTTCAATTATGCGTCATTTCCTAAAGAAACTTTTTTAATTGGAAAGCTTAATGTCTCTAAGAAAATTCTAGCGCCCACGTCACTTGATATTCAATTAACTAACAGCAACACTTCGCTGGAATTTGTAAAAAATCCCCGCTCAAATAATAATTACGACACGAAGGTTCAGCTGAAAAAATTCTACCGAAATCGGGGATGTCTTGACCAAAAATTGGGTAAGTGACACTTTCTTATTTAACGCTTTCGTTTGCTATTATGGGTACCATAGACAAGCCACGATAGCATAGTGGTAGTGCACCTAACCCTGTCAGAAAAGTTATTGTCGTGATTTCTGAGTTGGTCCCATAGTTAGGTAGGTTTGGTAGGTAGGTTAGGTAGCCCAATCATTTGTAGATAAATTATATTAATAGTATGACTAAAATGATACCTGGATAGTGACATTTAATATTTGACCTTATTTTATATTTTATTTATTCTAATTTTGATTTTTTTGTAATTCATTGGTAATTATTGTATTGTGACATTGTATTTTGACTATTATTTTCCTTTCTCTTATTATAATTTGACATTGTTTTATATTTCAATAATTATTTTAATTTGGAATGTGCTTGACTCTTTGTGTGATTACTGGTAGCTATTGTATTATGTTGTGACATTGTATTTTGACTTTATGACATTCACATTTTAACTTTTTTTTATATTATTTTCCTAATGTATAACATGTTTACTTGTTTGATTATATTTCGGTGATAGATTCTAATTTTAAACTTGACTAGGTTTGTTTGTAATTAGCTTGCTGACGTTTTGGTCTACACTGTAAGTCAGCAAGTACACCTTTTCTTTAAATAAATAAATAAATAAATAGTTACGACACGTAGGTTCATCTAAAAATTCCCCCATTGGATTGGTGACACTGTCTTTCTTTTTAACACTTTTGTATGGCAAACAAACCATAAAAAGCCCCCCATAACACCCTGCCAGAAATTTTTTTTTATGATTTCAGAGTTGGTCACGTAGTAATAGTTATGCATAACAATGAACACAAACTATCCTTAAAGTGAGTGAGTGTAGTAAACTAAAAAAAAAGGAATATACTTATATTATTAAGAGGCCTATTACATCTCGAATGTGATTTTTGCGTAAAATGCCCATTTTCGCATTTTGTAGTAATTTTGCAGTTGTATATATCGTTTTTATCGAAATAGAATAATAAATGTGTGCATAATATTACAAATCTCCATTCTGTGAGCATAAGTTGAATTCGGACGGCTGGCGCATCGAATTTTGTAGTAATTTTGCAGTTGTATTTATCATTTTTATCGAAATAGGATAATAAATTATTTATAAAATCTTTATTCCTCATGAAGTAACAATTACTCTGGTATCAATTTTGCTCAATAACATTATCGTAGATAGGAGATATTCACAGTTTAACTTATAGCGATTTTCGAAGTTTTTTGGTTTAGAATAAGATTTTTTTCCTATATAAAATCAATGATATCTAAAAATTCCGAAGCCGCTACGCACTATTCGACTATATAAGAGATAACATTATAATTTATTTTTGACGTGACAACGTCTTAAATTAGGTTGCGGCTGGGAGTCACTTATGAAAAAGTGTAACGCTCGGTAACGTTACGATGAGTCACCGAACGAGAGAGAGGCCCGCCGAATGCCTTGCGTCTCTCTCCCACTCAACTATGTTTTAAATATAATTCTTTGTTTAAATAAATGTTTTAAATTGTTACTATTATTTCATCCTTCTTCCTACTATACGAATGAATATTCACATTAAAATTATTTTACCACTCAAAGTCGTTGTCACGTAAAACTTTCGCCCGTATACCGACTTTACAGGCAACCAATTTTTTTTCACTTGTTTAGAACAATAGTTCAATCGATGAGCTCAAAAAAGTGCCTTCGCGCACTTTATGAAAATCTTTCTCTGCAATTTTGGGTTTAATTAAAAAGTTAAGCAAAATTCCAATAGCTATTCTACACTATTCAATAAGTCATAATTGTTAGTGTATTTTTGTTTCTGAGATCCATAAAGTCAAAATTGGCCATTTTACGCAAAAATCACAGTCGAGATGTAATAGGCCTCTTAGAGGCAACGGTGGACAAGGTATAGGTTTGAATCCTGATCATTGAAATGTTTTCAATAGTTTCCAAATTATCATTTGTTTGCTACAATATTTACGTTACATCATATTTACAAATATTTATGCTATTTATCCATATAATTAGACTGCGTGCCATGTTTTTTCTTGAAAGAACCCAGCGGCGCGGCCGGCCCCAGCGGGAGGGCGGGCGGGCGGGATAATCTTGTAATTTTATAAGTGTCGGGCTCGATCTGCTCGGGTTCCTTACGCCTGTCGCTTTTTAAAGAATTAATTGCGCAAGCCGCCATACCCGCGGACAAAGTACCTTGTACCTTCCAGCACATTTGCATATTCGGTAAGATTATTATTTCCTACTTTCCACCGTCCCGTCCGAGTGAATGGAATTTGATATCATTACGCGTTCGTGTTGCGATCGTGGAAGTCAACCTACTTTGCAAGCAAAGCTGGGTCACCGGATGGGTGATCAAATTGATATATATCTCGAGCTCCTCCAAGCTTTGGTAGACACAGTTCATTCCCAATATTGAGGAGGAGTTCACTTTCAAAATCGTTATACTATAAGCTAACTACAAAATATATACAAACGAAGAACTTCATCTAATGACAAACTAATGAAGTAAGATTTGTTTGTGCTCGTAGTTTTCTAGTTGTATTCCTCACCACCTCCCACCTCCCTAAATTTATCTAACAAGATTTGTGTTAAATACATAGGTAAGTACATACAATAGGTACATACATATATTTACGACTATTGTCCCCAAAGGGTTAGTCTGAGACTATACAAAGAGGACCGCAGGAGCAATCCACTGCTATAGTCCACTTCCACCAATTAACAACGGCACATGTGCTCAGGGTGATACGTGGTGAGCTCATCACAGCTCTATGCTGTTGGATGTATGTGCAATCTTTAGTCCGTTAGTCACCTTTTACGGCACCTAAGAGAATAGAGGAATTGGTAGCAATGTTTTAGATATCCGCTAAACCACATGGCTCTGTAGATACACTCATTACACTCATTAGTTAATGAATAAATATAGCATGGACATAGTCGCAGCTGAAAGTGAATAATTGTTTCCTCCCAGGCTTAGAACAATGGGCACAGTTTTATAAGCGTTAATAAATTTACAACAGTTCCACGTCGAACTCAGTTATGCAAAGAGAGAACTTTTGTCACAGCAAATTAACACAGCAACAAAATACTTCCTAAGTTTTGCGCAATTAGAGCAAATCGCTGCTTCCATCGAGGTCCCCTTCATTACCCTCCACCCCCATTCTCTGCAAACACAAACAAATTAGACTTCACAAAAGTGAAACTAATTATCGCACGACAAAGAAATGTAGAGAGCATGCTCCCTCTACAAAATGTTAACAGACAGCCAGTAGGATAAATAACTTATTAGTCTTGTAGAATTAACAACCTTATTTTAAAATTAATTGTTTGTTCAGTGTTTCTTGGAGAAAGCAGTCTCATCTTTAGTCTTGGTTCTTTTCGGATGGTGGTCTCCATGAAGTACTTACCTAACTTTCTCAGCCTTCCTTATATGTACAAGAACTGGGCACGAACCTTGAAAACTTTAAGCCAGTGTCTAGTTTTTAGAAAATCTAGGTTCTTTTTTTATGGTTTACGCGAATACTACCGATTGAAAGAAAAAACATTTTATTGATTAACTCGCGTTTAACTACCTACAATTATCATTTACTTTCATCCTGACGTTTCGAATCTCCCTGTGACCCACTATTAGTCGAGCATGGGCAATTTAGCAGTTTAAATATTAGATAATTCTTTAGTTTTCATAAGCTGATCTTAAGTGACGACGGATCCATAAAAAATAAATGTGATAAGTCTTTATTCTATGTCAAGATATAGAAGCGACATCAAAGCAACGGCCACAAAATTTTTCTGGCAGGCTTGTAGTTGTTGAAGAATTTGTTAGTTGTTACACCCTAAATCGTCTGCTATACTCGTACTTAGACGCAAAGGTCAATGATGACGATGATCTGGCTTTATCTTGATAATAGGCCACATAAAAGAGCTTACTGTCAGTATTCTTCACTGTGTTCGAGATGGACCGCCATTTTTACTGGAGGCAACGAACATTTATTTGGATTTGACTTTAAAAAAATATACACTAAAACAGAATCTAAATGTAACATTTTATTTTTTTTGGAGGCTATTATACCTAGTGCTCATTAAATTAACTACACCGAATGGGGAGATGCTAATGAGATTGGATGCAGTAAATATTGGTTTAATCTCTATTAGCCACGATAGTTTTGTGACTTGAACAACAAGGTTTTCTGGAGGTTTTTTGATCACTATACAGATGACAAGTTCGAATAACTTAATTTTGTGTGCCGGCAAACAAGCATTGGTATGTAGTATCTGTCGCAGGCAGATTGTATAATTCGTCATTTTACAAACGGCGGCGTCGTCTGTTTGCAAACGCTCGCTAGTTTGTGTAATGCCGAAGGAAAATTGTAAAATGCCTCGGCATTTTGTAATAATTCACGAAACCCAACTGACAATTTGAACGCACCGTTTATAAAATGCCGCGTCAAATTGTAATAACTAGTTCCATTTTCAACCACTTGTAGCACTGCTCATTAAAACAATAAAAATGGCGTCGTGCAATTCAAGTGTCTCTGAAAGAAAAAGTAGAAACGGTGTGGTATAGTACAACTAACGAGTGACAATTAAATACCTTTTCTTATAGATAATAAATTTTCTTTCTTTTTACTATAAAAAAATTTTCTTATCCCGGTGGGATAATTGAAAATGATTGAGGACAAGAGAAAACAAAGACTAATAATATTTCACTGGCCTGCAAAAATAAGTATCACACTTTTGAAATTTTGTTTTTTTCTAAACTATAGAAGTTAGAGATTTAAAATAAAAAACGTTTTGTACCTATTTTTATCAGCTTTCTTTTCTTTTGTCTTACAAAATTAAACTCTTTTTCTTTTTGTGTACTTAATAATTATTGCAATTTTAAAAGTGTGATACTTATTTTTGCAGGCCAGTGTAGTTCAAATTAAGTGCGAAGTAAACTTAACTATTAAGTAATTTGTATCGGAGCAACTCTAAAATTTTCGTTCCATACAAACCTGCCTTACCTGTTCAACCAAAATATATTCATATAGGTAGGTACCTATCACAAAACACCTTGATGTGGTATTTTATCGCAATAAAAATGTAACCTAAAACCTCGCATTTCTTCATAATAGTCCACACTATTTGTCTTAAAGTATTACAAACCGCCATAAATCTCATATGTATCAGATGCTACATAGCGTTCCGAAATACGAATTATCCACTTGTATAATTTGTCTGCAAAGCTTGGACGAAGCTTATGCTCGTTAGAGCTCCAGTCTGCAACTGTTACCTTTAGTAAAGAGGTTCTTGCTATAGAGTTCTATTGTACTAGCGGCCTGCCGGCGACTTCCTCCGTTTTAACACCTTGTATCCCTTGACTAATTTCCATTAAAAACTTTCATATATTTTATCCGTCATTTAGCAAACATAACAAAAAAATTGCCAAACATGTGCTGTACTGAAGTTTTTTTTTTATATGAGAAGGAGGCAAACGAGCAGGCGGGTCACCTGATGGAGAGCAATCACCGCCGCCCATGGACACCCGCAAAACCAGAGGCGTCGCAGATGCGTTGCCGACCTTTAAGAAAGGAATAGGGTTAAGGAAGGAATAGGAATGGTGAGGTGGGGGAAAGGGTCCTCCGGAACTCTCACTGGCCGAACGAAACACAACAGCACCGGATATTCGTGAGAGGGTGGTATTACCCCGGGCGAGCCGGCCCAATGCGTGCTGCAACGCAGCGTGGCTCTACCACTCGGTCAGTGTCACTCATTTAGCACCACCCAGGGGTCACGTGTAGGGTCTCAAGGGTAAACCTACGGACGCGAGTAACTTTAACCCCCAAAAAGTGATGCGCGAACAAACTTTTATGGCAATTGTATTTGTTTAGGTGATTTTTATTATCACTCGTCGGCTACCCCGTCAGCACTGACAAATCCCCAGAGAAATACACACCACTTAGCACGCCACGTGTTGCACTAGTAACCAAACAACTGTTTTTAACTAGCCCGCCCTGGATACTAATTCAACTAATGTTTTACACTGTTTCACTGTATTTATTGTTACGGTCCGCCGATTTTACTGATTATGTGCCCTACATATCAAAATTACAAAATACAATACTTTCATGTGCCGCACGCCTGTTCTTTCATGAGAACCCCAGAAAGTGTATGCGTCACACTGACAGCCGTCTGTCAATACAAATTAAAAACTACAAAAGGTTGCCAGCCGTAAGTGGCCGTTTTATTCAATACACTAACAAAATGAAAAAATGCTCTATTCGTCCTAAAAAAAGGTGGCAACCCTATGTGCAGATGTTATCGGGTAAAAGGTGACCGTGACAGTGGACTGCTTTTGCAGTGCATAAGCCTCTCTGACTGACCTTTCAGGGATAATGATCGTGATTGTATTGTATAGCCAGTAGTCTAGTGGTAAGACTCAGACAATGAATCCCTGTGAAGTAATCAGAGTTCAGTGCAACGGGGCTCGTGCAGAGCAAAGCCGTCTGATCAAATTGTATCGGCCTATCTCAGAATAAAATAAAAATATTTTTTTCCTTTTTCACACAAAAAATAATAAAGCAACACATAACAATAAACAACACTGTAACTGTACCTATTATGCATTTAAAAAAAGGTTACACACATTTTAAAGTGAAAGCAATTGATGGTGGCTCAGATGCTTACAAAAAGATGCTCCCAGTAAGCGCTGGTTTTCAGCCACTCCCACTTCTCTTAGCTGTTAGATGAGAATGGAGTCATGAGGGCTATTCATCTACAAGTTACTACAAATAAATCATCAAAATAGTTTTAATAAAAACAATAACAAAAATAAGAGCCAGGTGCGTGCTACTTAAGAGGATTTACGTTTTCGGTTTCCCATACAAACTTCCAAGTCGAAATTTTTAAAAACCAATAAGCCAATTTTTAATGAATCTTTGCATGCTAAAGTACAACACAGGGATCGAAATAGTTTGTTGAAAACATTTTTTAAAAACGTATATTTAACTGAGTTATTGCGATTTTAAACTTTCTATAGTGGACTTAGAATCGCAATAACTCAGCTAAATAAACGTTTATAAAAATGTTTTCAACAAACTATTTAGATCCCTGTGTTGTACTTTAGCATGCAAAGATTCATCAAAATTGGCGAAACGGTTTTTAAAAATTTAGACTTGGAAGTTTGTATGGGAAACCAAAATGCGTAAACCAATAACCTAAATTAAAATTAATGAAAAAAAAAGGACACAATACAATTATACTCAGCAATGTCGGAGTCATTATTGTGCTTCTGCAGCTACACGTACAGTATGCAGAGAAGTAAATTTACACCTTAGCACCATACCATACCAACTACTGCGTTCATACTTAGTAGTAGCTTGAGCGCGATCATTCAAAATGAGTTACTGTGACAAGGTACTAAAGTGTGTAGCTACTTCTAAGGCTGTACGTAAGCCAGTACTGTAATTAGTTGAGTAAATGGTGCGCGCCCTCTTCATTGTCAGTGACCATTAGATGAGATCACTGACATCAACGAACTATGTAGTTAAGTTCTGCAATTTAGCTTCTACTTGTACTGAGAATAGGTTCCTAGTGAAATAATATGAGAATTAATTCGGTGACCACATTCTGGCCTGTGGATGCAATACTCAACATCTAATGTATGTAACACAAATGTATGATCGCCATCACTTCAGAACGGCTAATACTTTTTTTTGTATTTGTATTTGTCAGGACAAAATAACATCCTAAACTTTCATGGTCAATACAATTTTTTTTTACCATGCTTGAGTTGTTGTTTTTGAGTTCCTGATATTTTGGCGCAGTTGCATGCACCTTGATCAAGGAGTAACTGCAGTTAATCGGGGACTCAAAAACAATAACTTAAACATAGTAAAAATCCAAAAAAAAAGAAAAATTTAATTTTTTTTGGATTTTTTGGAATTTTTTTTTTTTTTCAAAAACATAATAATTGTCAAGACAAGGTTTAGTACTTATGAAAAAGTTTTATTTTGGAGATTTGTCACGGGGATATTGATTGTTCACGCGGAAGATGTCGCGGGCGAGGCCGCGTCCAATAAACTAAGTATCAGCGAAAATTTCACTAAAACTTATTGATTTGTAAAATATTGAACTTGGAAGTTTGTTAGCGATACCGAAATATCACCTATTTCTCTTAATTAAAGTATCCTCTTAATTAAAGTAACTTTTATTATATTTGAATAAAAAATACACACACAGCTGTACTAGCTATTCATTATTTATTTATTTAATGCATTTATGTTATACAGTATCACTATCATACAATACAGTAATTTTAAAAATAAATGATAGCCTGTTACATACCCTGTTAGGGCGTCGCAAATCTAACATAAAACTTAACTAGGTATCTTTTATAATATTATGCTATAGCTAAATTGTATTAAAAAATAAAAGAACAAATGCTTATACTAAATAAAAGTTGCAAGGGTGAGCTTTCCGTGGATAAAGTATTATATATTTTTTAATTTATTTATTATTCTTTGTCATACATGAACTCCTGTCATACATAGAATACATAATTGTACAAGTCTCCGTGAATTTAATAGTAGCATTTTTGATAAGTAGGTACTGCTTTAGTTTCTTTCAAAATAATTTTTATTTTTTTTGTTTTTTTTTAAGTTTGTGGGATTTTATTATAAATGAGAATGGATCTGTAGAATGGTTTCTAGTAGTCTAAGATCCGAGTATAGAACGACCTTCACCGGGAAGGTTAATGGATAAAAAGTATTTTATATCAAATTTAATATGTTAAATACTTTTGCGCGACTTATGTCTAATAAGAAAAACGTCCAAAAATACGAATGTCCAAAGGCATGTCCATGGATTGGCTGAAAAATTTCAGTCCAGTACATTTAATGATTAATTTAATATGATTTTTTTTTTACATTGCACTGGTTTGGTGTGTGTGTGTTTGTAATGAACCTATTTTTATATAAACATACATTTTATTTATTTAACCAGACGGTTGCAAATTACTGATATTGACTTGCCTGTTTACACCTGCCTACCCAATGTTATGACAGGAAAAAAAATAGTCAACCTAACTTTTGCATATTCTATAGGCTTCATACTTTCGATTGGTACCTATGTAATTTACCTATTATCAAAACAAGTGCAATATTTAAAAAAATATATTTTTAAATATTTAATTAATCATATACTGGACTGAAATTTTTCAGCCAACCCACTCGCAATATATTTTTTAACACATTAAATTTAAATATAAAATACTTTTCATCCATTAACCGGCTCGGTGAAGGTCGTTGTATATTCGGATCCTATAATATAGTTTGTGTTCAGAAAGAATGAGTTTATTTGATGTCGGGGGTTTTTAGTAAATTCGAAATACTTATGTGAGATTATTCTCTAACGGTACAAAAGAGGCTTGTTTCTAGAATATACATATATGCACGGAAAAGTAAGAAGATTGCGCTTTATGAAATGTCGTCAGCAAGACTCAGTTATTGGCGATTATTCTGAGACATTTCTTTTGCTGGACAAACATGTCATGTGCGTCGGTGCTGTGTCTCCACTAGATAGTTCCGTAGCGTATGCGTATGCAAAATATGCATTTAAAGCACACTGTTCACTACCTACCTGTAATTACTTTTTAGAACACCTAGGGCACGGTTAAATTTGGACAGCTTACACAGAATTTAATAGAAAATTATAACAGAACTTCCATAAATTAGAAAAAAGTGTAATTACCTACATATCAACACATACGCACATATTATAGTGGCGCCATCTAGTTCAGAGCTTTGGCCCCATCAGTCACGGTCGGGACAAAGGCAGACTAGCCGCCAGCGTCATTTGTCCTTGTACAACACAGCTTTAATACTATAGATTTTTACACTGTGAATTTAATGTAGGTGTGTGGAAATTGTACCTTCGTATAGGTATTTTGTAAGTTACATTGATGAATGCAGTATGCATGCAGTTCCAGTAACGCGAGCAGGAAAACTACAAACAACTTTACTTAAGGTAGGTAAGTAATTTTACGATGAAGAAGATTAAGATTTTAAAATTAAGTAAATACAAAAGACATTAAACTGTTTTATGATGATTACCACTGATTGATTCAATATAAGGTGGTAAGTAGGTATTTTTATGTACCTATATTTTAATGCAAATATTGTGGCGGAACATCGGAAAATTAGATTTTCGTTCAATTTCTTCTCTTAAATATTTTTTTTACATTTTCATAAGACACAGATTATAATTGATTCGAATGTACTCAAGTATTAGAAATAGAGACAAATATTTTTAACATTTAGTTATTACCTCATGTTATGTAGGAAATCCTGAACCCAGCAGGGGGACGTTTATGATGATGATGATTTGACACAATGATGATTTTCACACAATCGTTATTAATAATTGAAATACATCATGATGAGCAATGTGACATATTCCTCAATTTATAGTTAAGGTATTTATTTATGTATCGCTATCGATATTTATAAAAATTATAGTTGATGAATGAAAGTAATAGCACTAACATAAACAGGGCGTTCATAGCTCAAAAAAAGTGTATAAGGGCAATATGTGGTACTGCGCCTGACGAACCTTGCAGACCACTCTTTAAAAAGTTAAACATACTACCACTTCCATGTCTATACATATTTGAAGCTGCTAAATTCGTAAAAAAGAATTTAAATTATTTAAAACATGCTAAAGAAGTTTATCCACAATGCACACGAAATTGCAATAGGTTGGTCTCTGCTATAAAACTCAAAAGTACTCGTTTTAAAAAAAACTGTTACTGAATGAGTATGACAATATTTAATAAAATACCTATGTACGAGTCATCGTACATGCATTTATTATAATTTAGCACAATATGAAATTGCAAGCAAGCATTTACGCCACTGCAACGGATTATTTCGTAAGCAGAGCAAACATGATTCAGTGCAATAAACGCATTCCTATAACGCGGTCGATTATCATTTTTATCACAGCATTTCCCGACGTTATTTAGCATCCCCTAGCACAGCATCAGCATAGCATTACTGTAAGAGATATTACCCCTACATTTGGTCCTTCGAGTATTTGACAAAGTCAAAAGCAGGACTATCGGTTACTATATTCGAGTATATTTGATTTATTAGTTTGCGATTCCTGAGACTTTGCACTTGGCTATTAACAGTGACATTTTAACATTATAATTTTTGTAAGTGTTTTCATTTAACAGCGTTTCCTTATCAGTGACTTTTTATACCAAACTGTGAGTGTAAGCTTCCGTGACTTTAGACTTTATCATTTTGTGAACATTGTGTGTGACGAGCTGTTCAGCAAGTCATCGCAGCAGCAGCAAGCCCCGCAGCAACAGCACAGATCCAGCATCAGCGGCAGTAGCGTTCGGTTTGCAGCAAACTACAAGTAAGATCTTTCCATTATCTTTACCTGCGAATTTCAACCATGGCACAAACATTTGAATCTGTATTTGTTCGTCAAGCTGATATTATCGTTCAACTGGAGAAGATCGAAGCAAACTTCCGAAAGGACAGTGCGAGCAGGAAGACCCAAGATTATTTAGAGAAGCGATTACAAGCTCTGGATAATCTATGGGTGGAATTCCACCAAAATAACACCGACGTGCAAGCATATGAAGATAAAACCTACGAGTACTTTTTGAGGGATATTTATCAACGGACAAAGGAGTTTTATGAAGCTACTAGAGCCAAATGTCTTCATATAAACCTATTTCATCATCTCCATTGCCCGTCCCTGGGGAGAAAAAAGACATCTTCTCTCAAATATCATTTTCTATCCCGTCTACGAGTAAAGAAGACAAGGCTACGCAGCCGGGCGGAGCTGCAGACCAATTTTAGAGCACTTTTGAGACAGTTACAGCGTATCAGTATTGATGATCTAGAAGATAAATGGGAGATCGAGGATGAGCTAAGAAGCATTCAGAGAAAATGGCAGATAATTGAGAAAACCCATCTAAAAATAGATAACATCTTGCAAGGTTGGGACGTAGTGTACGACAGTGAGTATTCTCAAATGGAAGATCAGTTTTGCACTATCAAAAGAAAGTTGAATAGAAAGTTGTGCTCAACGGCTCATTTACAACATTCAACCCCTCAAATCGAAATACCAGTTTTTATGGGAAACTACACCCATTGGCCTACATTTTTTGATTTATTCAGTGAGGCTATTCATAACAATAAATACTTAAGCAAAGCTCAGAAAATGCAGCATCTCAGGGGTGAGGTGTGAGGTGAAGCGGAGCGCCTTATACAGCATCTGCACGTGTCTGCTGAGAACTAT
Source organism: Scoparia ambigualis (assembly GCA_963921215.1). Classification (NCBI taxonomy): domain Eukaryota; kingdom Metazoa; phylum Arthropoda; class Insecta; order Lepidoptera; family Crambidae; genus Scoparia; species Scoparia ambigualis. The sequence goes on along the minus strand of OY992511.1, from coordinate 6,208,489 downwards.
GATACGGCATGGGATATCTTAACGCACCGCTATGACAACCCTCAGGTACTCTTTAACAAGCAGATTGAGGTTTTCTTAAACCAACCAAATATACAGAAGCAAACATCATTCGAGCTTAAGCGTTTGAATGACGTCACTACAGAAAGCATACACGCTATACATAATCTTGGAGTGGATACTAACACATGGGATCCGCTTCTAGTACATCTGCTTGCAAAGAAGCTCGATAGCAACACCTACAGTGACTACATGGAGTCACGTAAACATCCAAGAGAGTTGCCTAAGTTAGAAGAGTTCATGTCCTTTGTAGAAAGCAAATTTACCGCACTAGAACCGATTCATCAGAGATCATCATCATACAAGCAGAATAGTCAACTTCCAGTTCAATCCCCAAAGGCGTCTTACAGCAAGCCAAAAAATCATGGTTACCCTATGTTTAAAAATTATCAGGCTATTGCTACCTATTCGTCTATATGTCCATTGTGCAATCAAAATCACGATTTGTATCAGTGTAAAAAATTTCTAAATCAGTCGCCGGAAAACATAATGAGAACAATTGTGAAATTGAAAGTTTGTAGAAATTTTTCATACAAGCATGTTGACAATATTTGCCATTCGAAAAAACGGTGCAAAGAATGCAAAGGTGAACACAACACACTGATACATGACGCAGCAACCTATAATACGAGCACCTCAAATGCAAGCATGCCAGTTTCGCAAGCACGGTCACTGCCCTTAGCAACGGCAAGGCAACAGCCAGTTAAATGTGACAATAAGCAACCGCCTACTAGGGGCGATAATAAGCAACATAGCGTCAACCACGTCGCTACCGAGGAAATACTACTGACAACACTATCACTCAAAATTAAAGCAGCTGATAACACATTCATCATTTTTAGAGCTTTGCTAGACCAGGGCTCTCAAATATCATTAATTTCAGAAAACGCCGCACAGATGTTAGGTCTACAGCGCCAGCGTTATAATGCATCAGTGTCAGGCGTTGGGACTAGCTCCAAGATAAGCAAAGGAATTGTCACTACGGAATGTCAATCACTATATGACGACTATCACTTCAGCACACAAGCACTTGTTATCAATCGAGTTATTAATAACTTACCAAACTCCTCCTTCCGTAAACAAACATGGCCACATTTACAGCACATTAACTTAGCAGACCCTGAGTATAACGTGTCAAAGCCTATTGACATTCTTCTTGACGCCAGCGTTTACTCAGATATCATCATGAGTGGTTTAATCAAAGGCCCAGCACAAGCACCGATAGCGCAACAAACTCGACTTGGCTGGATATTATCAGGCAATGTCAGAACATTTAACTGCAACGTCGTTATCAATCACATTGAAGACCTGGCGAAGTTCTGGGAAATCGAAGATATCAGCACGGATCCATCACCTACATTGACTAAGGAAGAGCAATACTGTGAAGATTTCTATCAATCAACAACACGTCGTTTGGAGTGTGGTAGATATGAGGTCGCATTACCCATGAAACCAGGCTTTGAGCAACATCTCGGAACTTCGAAATCAAAAGGAGTTGCGCAATTTCTACAGCAAGAAAAAAGAATGATGAAAAATGAGCAACTATCAGCAAGCTACAAAAACTTTATGAGAGAATACCAGGAATTAAATCATATGCAACTATCGGTTGATAACAACAACAACCCGCAGTGTTACTTACCACATCATGGAGTTTTGAAACCGGACTCCACAACAACTAAACTTCGAACTGTATTTAACGCATCATCATTAACCTCATCTGGATATAGTTTGAATGATTTGATGGAATGTGGTCCAAATCTTCAACAAGATCTGCAAACGCTCATTTTAAGATGGAGACAGTATAAATATGCAATCACAGCGGATATTGAAAAGTGTTTCCGGCAAATCCATATAAGAAAATCCGATCAGCAACTGCATAAAATAGTATGGAGAGAATCGCCTCATGAGCCGATTAGAGAGTATCAGCTTACAACCGTGACCTACGGTACTAAGGCGGCTCCATTCTTAGCAATTAGAACTCTCAAACAAATTGCAATGGATAATCCTCAGCACGAGTTAGCATCATCAGCCTTAAAGAATTCCTTCTATATGGATGACCTTTTGGAAGGTCATAATGACCTTCAAAATGCAAAATTGTTACAAGCCCAGCTTATATCTGCATTAAAGGGAGCTGGGATGAACATTCGCAAGTGGTCCAGCAACGACCCAGACTTAATTAAAGATTTAACATCAGAGCAGCTGAATAGTCCCTTAGAATTCAAAGACACGCAAACCCAGAAAAACATTAGGTCTAAAATGGAACCCGTCATCCGACTCGTTTACGTTTCAATACGACATAAACAGCAATGAAATTCAATGTAATACGAAACGTCAACTTTTATCAACCATGTCAAAGATATACGATCCGCTAGGTTGGTTATCGCCATTAACAATCAAAGCTAAAATATTATTCCAGAACATATGGTCATTTGATTTAGCATGGGATGACGAACTTCCAGCGGAACTCTTAGCTAAATGGACTAGAACAGCGGATGACTTTAAGAGCATACAAAAATTATCAATTCCAAGACATTTCGGAAATACTGCCCATCCATACCATTTACATGGGTTTTGTGATGCATCGGAGAAGGCCTACGGTTGTGCGATTTACATAGTGACAACCGATGATAAGGCCGTACGCACATCGAGGCTAGTTATTGCAAAAACAAAGGTCGCTCCAAGAAAGAAAGAAACATCACTACCCAGGCTTGAACTATGTGGCGCACAATTATTATCCCAACTTATGAAGAAAGTTTTGGAGTCATTAGCGAGCAGCAACATTAAGGTCCACGCGTGGACAGACTCCATGGTAGTACTTGGCTGGCTGCATGGAGACTTATCAAGATGGAAGCAATTTGTGGCAAATAGAGTACGCCAAATAACTGATATCATACCAGCTTCAAATTGGAATCACGTGAGATCCGAGGAGAACGCAGCAGATTGCGCCTCACGTGACCAGTAGCAAATTAACAGAGCATTTCTTGTGGTGGGAAGGGCCTAACTGGCTTATTAATGTGGACTTGAGCACAATCAATAAAACCACATATCAATGTCCAAAATTAGAACTTAAGAAAGCATGTGTGAACGCAGCCTTACATCTGAAACACAATGAACTTATAATTAAATTATTAAATAATAATAGCTCCATTTCTAAGGTTGTAAAAACAATAGGCTGGCTATCACGTTACATCACGTGGTTACGCTGTAAACAAACTATGTCACACGAATGCACCTTATCCGCCTCTGAAATATGTAATGCATATAATTTAATAACAAAATGTGTACAAACAATAGACTTTGAAGATGATTTGATCTCGCTAAAGGTGAAAGGTCATATTAATATTAAGAGCAAAATTTTGAGTCTCAACCCATTCGTAGATGAACATGGCATACTGCGAGTCGGTGGAAGACTGTGTTATTCTAATTTAAAGCAATCAGCAAAACATCCCATCATCTTATCATCACATGGCCGTTTCACAGAACTTATCATTCAGCAAGCCCATTTATTAACTTTACACGGAGGCCCTCGGCTTACATTATCACAGATCCGAGATAAATACTGGATTATAAGTGGAATTCGTACTGTCAAAAGGCAATTAAGACTGTGTGTCAAGTGCCGAAGGTTCAACATATCAAGTAAACAGCAGATTATGGGTGATTTACCAGAACCTAGAGTTACCCTGTCTCGTCCATTCACAAACGCTGGGGTGGATTTCACAGGGTTCCTAGACATAAAATCGAACAAGGGACGAGGCATAAAGACTACGAAAGGCTATGTAGCTGCCTTTGTCTGCTTATCAACCAAGGCAGTACATCTAGAACTGGTATCGGACCTGAGCACAGCAGCATTTCTAGCGGCCTTTAGGCGAATGTGCGTGAGAAGAGGGACTCCTAATAATATGTATAGTGACAATGGGACAAACTTCGTTGGCGCTGACCGGGAACTGAAACAGGAATACAAAAGCATTATAAAAACAATAGACACTCACTTTATCAGTGACATCAGTGAGCGTAATGCAGGAAGCCTCTGGGAAGCGGCGGTAAAAAGCCTAAAGCATCACCTGAAACGCGTCCTGGGTGATCAGAAGCTTACTTACGAAGAATTTATAACACTTCTGCACCAAGTTGAAGCATGCCTAAATTCTAGACCACTCTACCCGCTGACTGAGAGTCCAGATGACGACATTTTAACACCTGGACACTTCTTAATCGGTAGGTCATTGCTATCATGACCACAAACCGATCCTGGGACTATGAAGTTGTCTACTCGTTGGCAATTAATTCAGTCAATGAATAAACAGTTCTGGAGGAAATGGTCAATGGATTACTTACATTATCTACAATCAAGATCTAAATGGAGGTTACCATGCACTAATTTACAAGTAAATGATGTAATACTCATTAAGGAAGAAAATTTACCTCCGGGCAAGTGGGCCATGGGCCGTATACAGGAACTGCATCCTGGGAAAGATGGTTACGTAAGAGTCGTAACTATAAAAACAAAATCAAACATTATCAAACGCCCAGTTAACAAGTTATTATTACTTCCGGTCAGTAAAAATAGCAAACAACAAGAGCCAGTCTCGCAGCATCAAAATCATCATCAATCATCCCCATCCTTGGCAGACCCCATCCCGCAGCAACGGAGAAAAATTGAAACAAGAACTAATGGAAAGATTTTTAAGAACTTTTTTACAACTTTTCTCTTATTCATGACGTTTCTATCACCAACTATGCAGCAACAATCATCATCTATTCCATATAATATCACCTCTCTTAATGACAACAAGCAACTTTATTTTGACAAAATATCGGACCTGCAACATATAAGGGATGACTGGAAGTTGATTGTATACTATAATATGTCAACATACTGGAATGGAATTAATCACTTGAAGCAATACGTAAATCATTTAAATCAATTATGCACCGATATGAATGACCAGTATGGAAGCGTCATGTTACAGTTGCAACATGAGATATCAGAAATGGAGCATTATAATGAATTGCTTAGAAATCATGAACATAACAATAAAAAAAGAGGGTTGATAAACGGTGTTGGCTATATAGCAAATTCCCTGTTCGGTGTTCTGGATGACAGGTTCGCAGAACAATATAAAATTGACATCGAAAAGGTTGCAAATAACGAGAATCACATTCATCAATTAATTAAAAATCAAACGCTTATCATCGAATCTGAATATAACATCTTACGACGGAATGAAAGAATCATGAACCAACAGTTCACATTTATTAACAATCACCTACACAATTTATCAGACGAAGTAAATAAAGTGCAACTCGATGTCAAACATGCAGGTTACATTACATCTTCCGCATTAGCTGCATCTATTATTCTATCAAACTTAAGAAGAATTCAGCAGACATTAATCAATACTATCACTGATATAAGCCACGGTCGTGTGGATATTCACCTGTTACCACCAGAGCAATTAGATAAACAAGCAAATATAATTATAGGACAGCTACGGGGTGATCTCACTTTACCTGTAGTCAGTGGTGATATCAGAAATCTTTATAAACTGCTAAAAGTGCATGCTAGAATTGTAAACAACTATTTAATCATTGAAATTAGAATACCAATCTTGAGCAACGAATTATATCAGTTAGATAAAATTATTAGACTACCTCAGAGAGACAATAACAAAAGCTATCAAGTTATACCGACATATCAATACATCGCTTTTAATCTCATAATGGACGTAGGTATATTCTTATCTGAATCCGACTTGCAACTCTGTTTACATTACTCACAAGAAAAACTGTTATGCTCTCTCGACAAACCCATACATCAAATAAAGTTAAAAGAATCCATTTGTGACGTCTCATTAGTATATGGTGAATTCGGTAAAACATCAACCTGTATGCGCGACACTATAGCATGCGATAACAGATGGATCAAATTGCAGCGCCGGAACGTCTGGTTGTACTCCTGTTACAATGAATGCAAAATACATATTTTATGTTCGACAGGCATAGAAACAAAGCTTTTAAAGGGCAATGGACTTATCAACCTAGGTCAAGGCTGCGCTTTGAAAGGTGATTCGTTTACTATCAATGCGCATAACAACTTTTTAAATCAAATTAGTAGGCATGACAATGTGATGGAATTCCCACAGATATCTATTCTATATAATATCATTAACACCAATATGTCAACGATGATCAATACATGGAAATCGGAGAAGCACGATCAAATTTACGAGCAAGTAAAGACACAGATCGCAGATTTGAAGAAAGAAGCAGCGAAAGATCTTACTATTCACGACATACATCACTACACCCTTCTGTATATCGTATTAGCGGGGCTCCTAATAGTGGGAGTTACACTGTTCGTGTGGTGGCGGCGGAGCCACCTGCAGCAGCAGGTGACGGAAGCAGCATCTGGGGGCCCGCCCGCGGAACAGTGCTAGTGCAGTAATCATTGAGTGTAGTGACAGTGAGCCTAAGCGGCACGTTGTGAAGAATGTAGAGCAAGGGACCTCCCCTATAGTGTTACGACCGGCTACATTTGAGGTTCCTATTTACAGTGAAGTGAAGTGAAAATTAATTGACAATCAGACTGAGACATTTTATATCAATTAGATTAATAGCACTCTTTATATTTAATTATTTCTTGCATTTATAATTAGTTAAAATATTATTTCATATTTTTTTGTTTTAACGTAGCGTAAGCAATAAGATCATTAATAATTAGTACTTTTTTGTATTGTTATCAATTTAATGACTTTAAATTACATACCTACTTTACTTAATTTAGCATGTGGCATCTCTTTTGTCTGAGAGGCCAAGATGTACGAGTCATCGTACATGCATTTATTATAATTTAGCACTATATGAAAGTGCAAGCAAGCATTTACGCCACTGCAACGGATTATTTCGTAAGCAGAGCAAACATGATTCAGTGCAATAAACGCATTCCTATAACGCGGTCGATTATCATTTTTATCACAGCATTTCCCGACGTTATTTAGCATCCCCTAGCACAGCATCAGCATAGCATTACTGTAAGGGATATTACCCCTACACCTAAATTCTTAAAAGAATTGCCATTTAATAGATTTAAAAGGGCCTTATACAACTGGCTTATATGGAACATGCTTTTTATACGATTAATGATTTTTTTAATAAAACTTGTCATCTAATAATTAATAATGTTTATTTAATAATAATAATAAAATGTAATTTAAATTAAATACGATAATTGAATTTTCATACTTTGACATTAATTTGATTTTAACCTTAATGTATTATTAAAGATATTTGCATGCTGTTTGTAATAGCTGAATAGGCAGATTTTATATATTTTGCTACGAACATCTACTCTGTGTACCTTATTCTAACGCAAATAAATTATATTTCTATTTCTATTTCAGCGGACGGGCTGCATAAGAGTCACGGTAGGTTAACGCGAGTCCTTTCGAGCGCTTCTCTCTCGCTCTCTCGACGGTGCGAGAAATCATCCGTTTTAGACTTTTATCTGACCTGTTTTCGGGATTTTTTAAAATCGATTAAAGTACATCTAATGGCGTAACAAATTAGCACATTCTTTAGGCAATATCCTTAAGTGTATCATATATTTTTAATAAAAGCGTAATTTAATAAACCATTGAGGATAGTAAATACTTACAGAAACCATTTGATCTAGCAAAACAGATTTGCCCTCATATGCTCGGTGACTCGCCTTAATACCTCACCCTTAATTTCAGAAGGGTGCAAGGTTCGAATCCTGCCCGTGGAAATATTTCAATCATTTTCCGATTTGTAATTTGTTCACAACAAAACTTTCGTTAATGTAAAAAGTATTAAGCTGACCACCAGTATAAGCCTACCTACGGTTAGCATGCACGCAGAGGGCAAAATTGATTGTGTGTGTAGAGTTAAAAGTATAAATAACGTGAAGGTACCAAATCAGTCAGTCGGTGACCACGACCGGTACTCGGTCGAAAGGTATTAATGTACTTTTTAGTCTTTGTAAAAATCTTCACGTTCTTCCAAAAGCATAGCCTTTATACCTACATAGGGTAACGGGTACAATGATTGGCCCTTTAAGACATTTGCCAAGTTTGACCTCTTGTTACTCTGTGTATTGACGTATAATTCACTGCCGAAATATGTAGTACCATTCCGAAAATACCTAGAAACAATTTGAACATGATTTGGACTCACCACCCTGGTGTTAAGATATATTTTTAAGTATTTTTTGTAGTAGACACCCAAAACTAGTATTATTGGCCTCCTAAAGCACAATAATTAACCTAGCTACCTGACAAACAATGACCAGGCCAATCATTGCACACGTGATGTGCCAATGAATGTAGTGGATTATGCAATAGTGATGCGAAGCGAAGAAAAAGGTCAAAATGCGTCTTTTTTTACATGAATTTTTTTAAATGCATCCTACATTCCTACCCCTATACCTACACTCACATAAATAAAGGTTGATCAATTGTCAACTGTACTTAAGAAAAGCCTAAAAGGCAATCTGTTAATAAATATTGAAAAACATCACAGGCTTTGATGTGACTCCGAGATAAGTAGCTAAAGCACTTGTGTTAAGGATATTAGAACTAACGAAGGTACCACAATATTATATTACAATATATAATAACACTCAGATACAGAACAAATACATGTTTATCACACGAATGTTTGTCGAACCCACAACTCTCGGCGCAGAAGTCCGGGTTACTACCAAATGCTCCATCAAGCCCGTCTTAAAGTAGGTAGTGCCCAACCTAACCAAGGTACAGTAACACATTAAATACCTAGGTAACTATAAAAAAATTGTTTTTAAATAAAATACCTATACTTACTACACAAAACAATGAAGAAGCTTTTTGAGCGTCGACTTGCCGACTATCAAAGCAAAAGACAAAAGCAAAGACAATTAAAAATTCTATTGTGTCTGGCGCGCGACGCGCAGGTAGATAAAGTTATTTAATTTTTGATTGACTAATAAAATAAAAATAAATTCATTTTTTAAGTTAACACGCACATCACTACTACGTCTCTTTGGAACCGATATGATGATTGGCCCTGATGGAATACAATCATTGGCCGCGGTCAATCACTTCAAAAGCACAATGATTGGCCCTGCCAGTTTTTGTTTTCAAAATGTTTATGACGGCTTTTGGACCATTTTTAAAAATAGCGTTTATAACTCGACACAAATTAAGTTTAAAATATAATAGAATATTGTGAAACCGTATTTTAATTATTGGCCGTCATGCCATTCAATTAAAAGTCCATATAACTCGTAAGTACAGTGATTGGCCGTGCAGTATTCCTCTTTTGAGGTTAGATAGCCGGTTATATTTGAGTTAATTATCACGTAGTCAACCTAACTAATAAAAAAAATCAATTCATTTACTATAACAAATCATAATAAACAAGAAACAAAGCAATAAACTTAACCAGTCTTAGCAGATTTTGCTAAGAATCTACAGCACATCGACGCAATCGCAACACGCAAACAAAAATACCTTTTTTCTCAGTGTCGCTGCTAATGAAATCATAAAGCTACAACATGGTATTGCCAATTATGAAATGTAGGTTGTATATTTTTATTTTGTTAGCTTTATTTCTGCTGATAATTACTAATATTTTGCTTTAAAACTCAAAAGGTCAATCATTGGTGGGGGGCCAACAATAGTACTTGTTACCCTACATGTATATACTATTATCCCCGAAGGGTTAGTCAGAGACTAGGCAATGAGGACAGCAAAAGCAGTCGTCTACCATAGTCCACTTTTTACCAAATAGCGACTGCACATGTGCTCAGCGTGACAGGTGGTGAGCACATCACCGCGCTGTGCTGTTGGATGTGTGTGCAGTCTTAAGTCTATTAGTCGCCTTTTACGACACCTAAGAGAAGAGAGGGGGTGGTAGTATTCTTTTTCCGCTACACGACACTGTTCAAAGATTAAATAAATCTTTTTGAGCGCAGCAATTCTTAATTCTCCTGCAAAAAATGCCTACCCTTTTATTTTAAATGAGCATCCTAATAGCTAATTTTAATAAAGTTGATATTAAGTAATAGAACATGTTTAATTTACCCGTTATTTTATTGGTAGGCCGGTTAGGCGGTCAGGAAAAAATCCGCCGTTATTCCGAGCCCTCGCGGGTGTTGCGCGGTGCGGGGTCCGCGGTAATTCGTAAGCGCCATTCACATTTATATCAAAAAGTTAATTAAAATGTTTAGTTTTTTTGGAAATCCAAAACAGTCAAGAAAACGAAATGGTGTGTGTTTATGATTTTATAGGAATTATTATTGTAAAACACGGTCGTAATGTGCATTTATATGAAATTTTAGAGGTAACTTCAGGATTTTTTTCTAACGAGCAAAATGTTTCCAATCGTGTTTTGTCCAATCTCATACGTAACCGGGAGTCGAACCCGCGGTCTCTATATCTGTAAACAATATTATCTATAAATTCTGCATGTTTATACGTTGTTATTGTTGATTGTATAAATAATAAGTCATAAGGATCACTTCAAAAACTAATGGAATCTTATTTAATTTTCCATTTTTATGTGACCCGAAGGCAGTAAATGAATTACATATTTTTGGGATTTCTTTCAATTATTTAAAAAGATTAAATTAGAAAGGTTCCTTATAACTTATTATTCATACAAGATCAATTCATCAAGAATGACAACGAATAAAGTTGTAGAATTAATACATTATTTACACAGAAAGAGACCGCGGGTTCGACTCCCGGGTACATATGAGATTTAACAAAAAAAAATTTAATGCAGTTTTTATTAAATCTAAATCGACGCCATGGTTCCTAAGAACAGATTTCCCTATCTCTTATACTAGTTTTTGATTTCTCCCTACTGACCCATTTGGATTGATCACTCTATAGACCAAAATCTATTTATTTTACACGTCATTTCCGGTGGACCAGCAGGTACTCTATACAATCCCTAGAAATTGTATGCATTATCTAGGTAAAGTATGTAATGGACAATAATATTTATACCATTTAATACATTCCCTGGACGCCTCAGGTATTCTATACATTGCCTATGTGTTGTATAGAATACCTGAATTATGCAGATTGCCGGTAACATAATATACATACTATAAAAAATGTAGGAACGTATTACAACTGATGTTCAAGTAGAATTATAACTTACTAGCGGCCGCTTGCGGTTTTACTCGCTTGGTTCCCGTTCCCGTTGAATATCGGGATAAAAGTATCCTATGTGTTAATCCAGGTTATAAACTATCTGTATGCCGAATTTCATCCAAATCAATTAAGTAGTTTTTACGTGAAAGAGTAACAAACATCTATCCATACTTACATACTTTCGCGTTTATAATATTAGTAGGATAGTAGGATTCTCCAACAAGAAGTTCTAAAAGTATTGCGTTATTATCCAATCTTTAAGGCAGTAAGAATAAATAAATGTGACAAACAGTTCAGAAATAGTTTAGAAAATATTTACACGAGCGGATTTCGAAACCGTTCCTGCTCGCCCGCTGCATATGCCGGGTTGGGTGCACTACCAATTAGGCATTGGCCTAATAATAATAGTAATTATACCAATTATCGTGGCTGTATCGGACCCGTGCAAATTGTCCTTTAAATATTAACCACAGATTTTACAGAACTCCCTTTTAATATGACGTGTTTTCGTACCTCTAAGTTTATGAAAGTAAGGCAAGAAATATTAAATTAAATTAAATTAAAATTAAATCTTTCCTACAATCACACCAATTATCTAGCCCAAGAGAAGCTTCGAAGAAACTCGTTAAATGGTTACTAGACAACGGATAAACATACTTAAAATACTTAAATACATACTTATTATACATAGAAAACACCCAGACCCGAGACAATTTAGAAAACAATAATTTCTAAATTGACCCGACCGGGGTTCGAACCCGGGACCTCAGAGATGGCGACACCATGAAAACCGGTGTACAAACCACTCGACCAAGGAGGTCGTCGAATGGGAGCAGTGTTGTTTTTTTCCTAATATCTAGTAAAATATCGGTAACAGCACACACTCGCAACCAGGAAACCACATGTTTGGAAACAAGATCGAGTGATTTTTATCTGCCATTCCAGATTGAGCCACTTCAGTGCCACCGAGATATTTTCATCGTAACTCTGTTTGTGTATGACAAAGCGTTTAATCAAAAGCCAAAGCCGCATTTCACTTTGGCATCGACCCAACTTCTCCATAGATCCCTCGTAAAAACATTTCTTTACCTCGTACGTACTAGATTGCTATAATAAAAAGTAAGAGGCATGCATGGCACTGATATGTTTTGTAATTTCTTTTCATCTACAGCAATGTCGTAAATTATTAAAAACCACACAGGTAAATGAACTGACTGGTTGAGTTACACATCGTAGTAGAAACTCTTTTTATTGATAAATAATTGATACTTTACTTTACTACTTCATTCATATTGACTTTAGTAGTAATATCACGTTCAAGCAATGATTATTAAATTAATAATCTTAACCCGCCATTGGTGATGCATATGTCTGTGAGACCGGGTGTTTAAATATTTTTTTCTCTAGTAAGTAAACATATTATCCTATCGTAAGTATATAACTTTTTCTCTGTCATTGTTTTTCGTCGTAACTTCGAGTAGCTGGCGCATTGCGCGTCCCTCACTCTCTGCTCACCCTGCGACGCCGAATTAAGCGCACGTTCGGTAGTTTTGGCGCCAACCCGGTGTGTGAGACCAGCGTCACCAATTACGTAATAGAAATAGTAATAATTAAATCATTGATTATTATATAATATATAAATAATACTTTTGGTTTTATTTTGTTATAATCAGTGAGTTTATTGCATAATTTTATCAATATTCCAGGATATATATATACCTTTTGTATGTATAAATTTCTTATTTATTATTTTACTTTGTTTCAGCATGTTTTATGATAATAAACAGCGGCGAATTAAAATAGGAAGAGCAAAGATACTTGCCACAAGTGCAAAAAATACTTGTGTCTTGGGTATGAAGTACCTTCTTGCAAAAGCTGCTTGACTAAAAATTTATAATTTTTAAAATTTTTAATTTTAGAGTTTTTGGTGGTAGGGTACCATTTAATGTTTGTTTTGTAAGTCCCTAGTGTCAATAGACTGACTAGATATAAATAAGTATGAAAAATAATGAATGTTTCGTGTTTTGAAATTTGTCAAAAGAGTTATGTTTCTAAAGGTACCTACATTTTTTTAAGTTATACCTAAGTAAGATTGTTTTATGTCTATTTAATGGCTTCTCGTTAATGGTTTTAACCCAAGTAAAATTTTAAACACTGAAAAAAGGCGACAACCTCAGGCGGGAATCGAACCACGCACCTTCCGCATTCCGGGCGGCAGCCTTAAATATAAAACATTAATCTATAAACGCAGCTTCATCTTATCCGAATGTTGAAATATTTGTAAAAATATTTCTTTCGGATCTCAGAGGTGAAAACTTCTAAGATTTGATGAAGCAATGTTGACTAAAAACATAAGCATCAAGCACTGACAAATTTCGACGGTTGAAAGCCAGACCTCGGTAGCCAAGTGGTTAAGGCAGCCGCCCGGAATGCGGAAGGTGCGTGGTTCGATTCCCGCCTGAGGTTGTCGTCTTTTTTTAGTGTTTAAATTTTACTTAAGTATATTTAAGCGTTAATAAAACGCTAAAATATAAAACATTAAGGTTTTAACCCAATTTCAAGTAGTATTTGTAATCCTAAACTTAGGATTGTCCGATAAAGGAGTGTTTACAAAAAGAACTCGGCTGAAACTCCCGAAGCAAGGTTTCTCTTTCTCTGTGCTAATTGGTTTTCACATCTGCTTTTCACATAAAAAAGAGAGATAGATAATAATAATAATAAGTTTCTTTAAAAGATACCCGGAGTGCTCACCCCTAGGTTGATTCTATACATTTAAATTCGAGAAATATAAAAAATCAAATACAATACAAGTAAAAACAAAAGAAAATGTTTCATGTGTGTTTTTGTGCATTAAGGTATATATTGAAAATTAGATTTGTGGACGTAATAATGATTCCGTTTGTGAATAGTCTAGGGTTTTTAGCTATAGATAGAAGACTTGGAGGAGGCATTTGCCCAGCAGTAGTACATCAAAATGGCTTAGTGCAGTTTGTACATAATAGGTGATATTGAACCATGTCATTGCATTTTTGTGTTATAGGCTTTAACTTTAGGCCTCTGGATAATACATCTGCTACAACTTTACATATAGTTACTGAATAAATTTTTAAATACATAAATCTTAAACCCATTAGACGTTAAATAAAGGTTACCATAAGTAGATTACATATATCGTATAACATACGTAGTACTTATTTCAAACGACATGTGAAAACACTAAACATAAGGACATTTATCGCACGAGAGAAATAATTCACATTGTTGTCAAATGTTGCCATCACGGAATCAAAGAAGCGCTAATCATAAATTATGGGCCAGATGGAATAAAGGATATAACGCTTGAAATTAGCTCTTTGTTTTCACAAAACAAAGCCGTGTATTTATTAAATATACAGCCTCTTTTTGGCACAAAGAAAATTTATTGTTCTCATTAGTACGATGACAGCGTAAAGCGTTAAGCCAGAACAGGAGAGAGTTAATTAGTTTTTAACGGAATAATTCTTAGGCCCTAATTAGGATTGCACACTTGGCGTATGTTTAATAAAGTGTCTTTTCACGAAATTAGAGCATCCTATTATTATGTGTGACTTGTTATTGTTGCGCACAGCTGCAAATGTCTGACATTGAAGTTTATAAAATATTACATAAAGTGAAGTTTTACAGGTTTGTTAGTTGTACGCTTTTGTGATGAAACTACCGTGTTAAACCCAGAAGTCACGGGTTTTATTCTCAATTGGTAGTAAGGCCTAAATTAAGAGTTATAATTTTTTTTTCTTTGCCTATAAAGCTATAAGATATTTTTGATACGTTTAAGATAACGAAACGTTGAAAAAAATGTCTACCTCTGGTGGGAATCGAATCCCACGCCCACGCCCACGCCCGGCCCTCCGCAATCCGGGCGGCTCAGGCTTGCCAGACCAAATTTATAAAATTACCGAACATGGCCTGGCGAAGGAATATGCTGAGGGTGAAAAATGAAACAACATTACTAGGTAGGTACATTATAAATTAGTTATATTTATTATTGCTAGTCACAGCTTCCAGAAAACTTTTATTACCTTTAATTTTTATATAAAAGTTATAGCATGTTAAATTAGTTATATTTATTATTGCTAGTCACAGCTTCCAGCAAACTTTTATTACCTTTAATTTTTTCATAAAGTTATTGCATGTTGCAAACTTCAAATTACAACAAACGCATAATAATAATTCTGCATTCACCATATTGACACTCAGTCTGTTTCGAGCATAAAGCATTCAGTTGGTTGAATGCTCTAAGGTTTCGAGCATTAACCTATTATCTTATAGGTTCATGGTTTCAAGAGTCAGATCATAAATGATTCATGTGTTTGAAAACTCTTTCCACATAGGCATTGCTGCATGATACCGAATAATATGCAAGGCTTCAAAAATACCGAACCATTCATACTTCGGTATTTTTGTCATACCGAACACCGAACACGCAGTTGAAATACCGAACAGTTCGGTAAAAAACCGAACACCTGGCAAGCTTGGGGCGGCTGCGTTTACCACTCCATAATGCGGAGAAAGTGACTTCGATTGTAACCTGAGGTAGACATTTTATTCAACGTTTCGTTAACTTTGAGTTTCTTTGAGCGTTTTTTAAAGCAAATAACCAAGGTTTAGATAATAATAATAATAATAACGTTTATTCTCACCATAGTCAAACACTTTAACTTATTGAGAAAACAGTGTATAATGTAGGTAGGTAACATAAAATCACACAGAACTACAACTAGGGCACAGTAAAGTTGGGAAGCAGTATAGACTATGGCGGGCTAGTATCCGAATTAGGATAATCATGCATTTCAAGTAGTTAGCCCTCCACCCCGTACAATGATCAATACATTTATTAAAACTGAATGGAATTTGATTATAAAATTAGAAAATTATACACTTCAAAGTACTTAATTTTCTTATTACATTTGAAAACAGAAACAAATATGTATAAGTATAAGAAATATACAGAAATTCAACCGTAACATTTACAATGCTGCTTACTGAGTGACAACTACATTTTAACACACACATTTGACACACTTTTATGCGATTCAATTATAATTTCTTTAAATTTTCATTTATTAATGGTTAGTATTATTAATATGCCGGAAAAGACGCAAATTACTCACCTAAATATGCAAAAGCACTTCTATTTAACGCTCTGAAGAATTTTTTCAGTTGCAAGGTAATTTAAAAAACTTCTTAAATTACTCTTTAGAGTGGATTTTAAAGTAGTTTTGTTCATTTTATAAATAACGTCCAAATCATTGAAATATCTATATAAAAACGGCCCTGTGTAGATTGTTTGACGTCTAGTAAGTGTTAGGTTAAAATTGGGTACATGAGTTCGTATGCGTCTTTTATCATGTGGTAATGTCGTTGGATCGATCGTTTTGTGGTGGCGAAGTACGGAGTTGTATATAAATAACTGTCTAACTGTTAGTAGGTTAGCTTCCTCGTACAGTTTGTCCGTTGGGTATCTCCTAGGTTTATCTAGCATCACCTTAATGACAGCCCTCTGCGCTCTTTCAAGCTCCAATAGATGAGTGGTAGGTGCACCACCCCATACCGGTATGCAATAGGTCAAAAGAGATTGGGCTAGGGCAAAATAAACTTTAAGAATGACATCAGTGTCAGCGGATTCTCTTAAATTTCTAAAAATATGCAGTAGTTTGCGCAGTCTTTTACTTAGAGCTGAAATGTGCGGTACCCAGTTTAAAGCTTCGTCCATTACAACGCCCAAGTATTTGTAAGTACTGGTTTGTATTAACGGAGGACAATCGCAAGGCATGCGAGAGTGACTAGTGACAGTGCAACGGGATGTATGAGCTTTGATGGTAAATTTGGGTGGTGGTTATTTTGCGTGGGAGATTCTAAAACATATAAATTTCGTTTTTGCGACATGATGTTTAAATGGCAACCATATTTTGATTGCAGTTTCACTTAATTGTAAAGTCGACGACATGATTCCTTACAACGAATTATCCTATCCCCACTAGTTACGGCCTTTCCATACTGACATTAAGTAAACGACGGGGGATTCTCAAATTGGCTTTCTCATATTACACGTAGTACTTTGCCTTTTAAGTATTTAAAAGTTGATACCAGAAAGAGTTTACATATTGCGGCCCATTAGATGCTGTGAAGGCATCTTTTATTCAAGTTAAATTTTCCGAGAGGCTTTTAATTCGATTAGTGGTACACTTGCGAGGTCTCCATTAGGTAATTTGCTGTGCTGTTCCTGATGGCAATGTTACAATGTTTATTTTGAAAAGGTAATTTTCTTAAATGATTCCAAAGGGACGCAGCGGCTAGTGCGTTCGGCTTGCGATCTTGCTCGCTAAGCAACTTTCGCAATGTCGGGTCGCTGGATAGGTGATCAAATTAAAATCATCTCGAGCTTCTCCGTGCTTTGGCAGGCACGTAAAGCTTTTGGTCCCGGTTGTCGTTGAAAGATGGCAGTCGTTAATACCCACCAACCCGCACTGGGCCAGTGCGGTGGGGTATGGCCTAACCTCTCCCTGTGATGATGTCCACGTGGGAGGCCTGTGCCCAGCAGTGGGACGTTTATAGACTGATGATTTTGATTCCAATGGAAGATAATGTTTAAAGTAGACGACTTTTCTTTGTTTTTAGATATCAGTCACATTTCGAAAGGGCAAGTAAATGAATGAATGATTGAACGAATCAATGAATGTTTATTCATTAACAGTGGGATAACAAATACTATTTCAATGGCAGGAGTCCCCTTTTAAGTAAAACTATACCTGTTACAGAAGACCCCGCTCTTCCTCCATGTTCTTACAAAAACTTTTTGTTACATAAATTTCACTTACGTACTTACAAGACAATAAAAATGAAATATAAAAAGTAAAAAATGTAAAGTAGATAGAATGATTTAATAATTTAATTAATTAACTAATTTATGCTTGAATGAATGGGATGAATGTTAGTTTTTTTGTTTTCTGAATTTCTATTTTGCCTTTGCACGAATATCAATGTGTAATTAATGGGGTAATACCCTCTCGCGAATATCCGGCGTGAAATAATAGCACTTGGTGCTGTTGTGTTTCGTTCGGCCAGTGAGAGTTCCGGAGGCCCCTTCCCCCCCCCCCCCCCTCACAATTCCTATTCCTTCCTTAACCCTATTCCTTTCTTAAAGGTCGCCAACGCATCTGCGAATGCCATAGGTATATAAAAAAACTCCCGTCACACGGTGGGTAATTGGTCTAATGACTTTTGGAAAATCGTTACGGGATCACGCGGACGAAGTCGCGGGCGAACAACTAGTTCTTTATTATTGAAATTTTGCACTCACAATGCTGTATAGATATAGGATAAAATGTTTACTAGAAAAAATCAACCAGTCTCAGGAAGCTCGAGTGGGATTCGAACCCACGACCTTTGGATTGCCGCCGGTCCTCTGCTCTAACCGCTGAGCTACCGAGACCCCAGAAGACTCGTTGAATTCTACCTAGTAGTTTGATTTACGCTGCAAGCCAGCGGTATTACGCTAGTTTTCATAATAAAGTGCAACATCTTTACGCAAAATCATAGGGTTTATTTTTTTAGAGCTATAAATCATAACCCTCCACCGAGGCGTTAGTTAACCAGTTAAATTAAACAAAATTAAACATTTCAGTGTTTGCTCGAGATTTTAACCGAGACCGAGGTTAGGATCCGCATCCAGGTTTGGAGTTTTACAACAGTCGCCCCAAAAACGGCACAACCATTGCGAACTTGGCTAATCCCTGCCGACCACGTGGTTGGGAGTAAGCCCTTGAGAGCTCCGGCGCATGCATTAGCACACCCTGTTTGTGGGAGCGGTTCGTTTGTTGTTTTAGCATTGGAGCGGAATGAATTTTCATGGCTTCCAGCTCGGATTTGAGGGTTAACCCTATTTTGTTTGGAAGAATTGGACAGTGAAGACTTTCTCTAAGGAAAAATAAAAAAGGTTCCACGTACTCAAAAGAAAACACAAACTGTTTGTAGATGCAGTTCGTTTGTTGTTTTAGCATTGGTTCTGAATGAACTTTGATTGCTGCCACCTTGGATTTGAGACCCCATTTTGTCTTAATGGAAAGAGTTGGATTTGTTTAAACTTTCAGAAAAGATCTTTTTTCCAAAAAAGGTACAGAATAACCTGAGAGTATGACTCAATGACTTTTACCCAACATTTCATTAAATTGCATATTTAAAAAGTACTCAGAATAAACCTTGTTGCGTAGCGGTAAAAGATTATAAAAAACCAAAGAAAAGCTTTATAAAAAAGCTTATTTTAAAGTGTCAGATTACACAGAAGACAAAACGGCTTGTGTTTGAAATGCTCCAAGTACTCCAATAGCTATTTCTAATTGTCTATAATTAATTGAGACATTGTATTGAAGTATTGCATTGTATTATTTATTATATTTTAAATTCATGTTTTGTATTTTATGACCTGGTAACGACATATTTTCTTCTTTTTTTTTGTAAATGTCGTTGCTTCTGTGCGCTGTGCCGTTCTTTGCCACAGTTAAAAAATGACGTCCTGAATGGGTGGTAGGTTTAAAGATTTGGACGATTCAAAGTACTTATTAATTGATATATTTAGAGTTTGAGTTTAAGGCCCTTTAGTCCAATAGTCCAGTCCGGCTATAAAGTAGTTTAACTGTAAGGTACAATTAACCTTTAAAGGGGAGGTATTTCGAGCGCTTCCCTCTCGTTCTCTCGACGGTACAACGGTAAGGGACGGGTATAACAGCGAAGCGGCGCGAATAATCGCGTTTTATATTTTAAAAAATTGATAGATGTAAAAAATAAAAAACCATCGGTTATAATAACTCAAGTTATTTACGAGCTTCATTTTAGTAAATGACTCATAATATCAAATTACTTATTTTAAGAATAAAACCTGGAAAAGAAGATAAAATGACACAAAAATATGTAACTTTGTGAATTTATTCTATCGAGCCAACTTTATAAAATCGTGTTTCCATCGGGTGTATTTCACAGAATAAAGCCTCAACAATATTTCATAATATTCGCAGATTTTAATTTTACTGTTTACTACTTCAAAAAGTAATTCTAAGAACGTGTTATTTTAATTTTTCACTAACACTTAGCCTTAGGTACTATTTTCCTAATTTTTGCCTAGCACTTTCCCGGCCTAGTGCTAGGCGCTTTCTTAATCAATGCCCTCCACTTGACCTGGACATCTATGGCATCCTCTTTACTGTACTCAATAAAGTATGTTAAAAAAGTACAGCCTACTGTCCCACTGCTGGGCAAAGACCTTCATCATTGAAATGAAGTCATCGTAACAATAGATGGGTATTGGCTTTGCCACCAATCCCAAAATAGACTTAGCCTGACCTTATTGAGGGTTCCGGTAGCCCTCCCCTCACAATTACTATACCTTACTTTTTTATTTATCTTATAAACAAACAATTACAATGTAATGGCATGCGATGCACTAAAAAAACTACTAAGGTTTAAACTTAAACCTATTCCTTGCGCTTCTCTCTCGCTCTCTCGACAATACGACGGTACGGGACGGGTATAAAAGCGAGGCGGCGCAAATAGACGCGATTTATGGGTTTTTATAGGTTTTTGCCTATATAGACTTTATAGGATTTAACGAATTAGCAGGTTCTTTTTTACATGTAAAACTTATGTTGAAAATTTAATAAAAAATTAAGAAATCATCCGTTTTAGACTCTTATTTGACCTGTTTTCGGGATTTTTTATAATCGAGTAAAGTACATCTAATCGCGTAACAAATTAGCACATTCTTTAGGCAACATCTTTTAATGTACCATATATTTTTTATATGAGTAATTTGATAGTAAATACATAAACCATTTGATCTAGCAAAACAGTTTTGCCCGTATTTATCGGACGCGTCTACGATATCTCTGGTTTTGCGGGTGTCCATGGGCGGCGGTGATTACTCTCCATCAGGTGACCCACTTGCTTGTTGGCCTCCTTCTTTTATAAAAAAAAACCTGGGAATTAAATCCGGAACCTCCAGACATCGAACGAAGCCCTTGACCACGGAATATAATTATGTAAAGAAATAACTACCCACGATAAAAATAGCAGACTTTATTTAAAATACGATAGAACCGCACCGCAGAGATCATATTGTCACTCTCTTTAGATTCCTTTTAGCTTAGGATCCGTGTTCCGGATAACACCTGGCTACATCCGAGCTAGATCAACACTCTACAAATGCTGTAAAATAAACTGGTGTCACATTTATTATAAAATTGCACTAAACTAAAGGTAGTCGCACATTAGTAGACGCTGTAAAAAAAATGAAGTATATAAATTTCACCTATCCCGTGAACCGCGTCACGTAGCGGTCAAAGAAAACTACTACCCCCTCTCTTTCCTTGGATGTCGTAAAAGGCGACTAACGGACTAAAGACTGCACATACATCCATCAGCATAGAGCGGCGATGGGCTTACCACCTGTCGCGCTGTGCACATGTGCAGCGGCTATTTGGTAAAAAGTGGGCTATGGCTGAGGACTGCTTTTGCGGTCCTCATTGCCTAGTCTCTGAGTAACCCTTCGGGCATAATAGTCGTGTTTATATGTATGTATGTATGTATCTATCCTGTGACACGGGCATAAAAAAAATTTCTTAACTGACAAGATCGCAAACCCGAACGCTTTAGCCGCTAATGTCATCGAACTTTTGCTTGGTTGACCCCTAGTGTTAGGTATCTATACTTACAACAGTAGCCAAAACACATTTTTCTTTATTTTTGTCTAAAACCTAGTAAACATTTTTACGTGATTTCATTTTCTATCGATCAACAAACAGAACCAACATCTAGTCAAAAATGAAACTGTATTATTTCGATGCAGTTTGCCTCAAAGTTTAACATAGAGAGCATTAAAAAAAAAGCTATCTCACTATGAAACGGTACATCCACACCTTTTTTTTCATCCAAAACTTTCAATCCAGATAACAAAAGTGTCTACACCCTTCCTTGCAAAATAGTCGTGCGTCGATTCTAAAATCGTACAGTGAATCGTCGTTATGTACATAATTCTTTAAATAGGCCTTAAGAACGATTAGTAATTGAATAAAGATAAAAAAAATACTTTTATGTGTGACAATACAGTCAACATAATTTACAAAAGTTGCCAAAAAACTTTCTTAAAGTAAACAGCAATTTTTTCTGTTGTGCACTTCTCCTAAAAAAAGAACTAAACTTACGATAAAGGCTGCCACACACGGTATCTTACCTAGCCTTACTATGAGTTTACACTGACAGTACAGTGTTATTTAATATTATTCTCGTATTTATTTATTTTCTTAAGTTTAGGTTTTTTATAATATTCCATATAAAAATAATAAACAAAACTACTTTATAACATTAAACATTATAAAAACCTAAATCCAAGTCACTGTCCATCTTTAAGTCTAAACTCCACAAGCATCTTTTGGCTCTGTCATCTGCTAGTAACATGTTATAGTTTTTTTTTTATATATTATTGTTCGGAACAAATGGCCACTTACGGCTGGCAACCTTTTTTGTAGTTTTAATTTATATTTGACAGACGGCTGTCAGTGTCAGTGTGACACACACTCACTGTCACTCACGTTGAAAAATTGAGATAGGTTAGGAACCTTGACCGCGGGGTCGCGTAGAAAGAAATTTGGTTGTAATTTGATATGTAGGGCACATAAACAGTAAATTCGGCGGACCGTAATCACAATAAACAGTGAAACAGTGAAAACCATAAGTTTAGTTTGAAACCAGGGCGGCCTGATTAAAATCAGTGAATTGTTGGTTGACCGGCACACGTGTCGTGGCGGGCTAAGTGATTGGTGCAAGTGGTATGTATTTGTCTGGGTTCAGCGCTGAGGGGTAGACGGCACGCCTAGGGCCTTTCCATACCACAGCAGCAGCCAGAGACAGTCGCCGGGGAGGCGAGCTACCACCACCAACCTGAAGACGCGCAGGAGCGCGGTCTACCAGCACCACAGAAGGCAGCCGGCGGCCGGCGAGTCCCCGGGAGCAGCCCCGAACAGCGCGGGCGGACGAGAGGAAGACTAGTAAGTAAAAAGGTAGCAGAGCAACTATATTTAAGGAGGTCGGTCAATGACCTCTCTGGACCACACAGTTTGAGGTTAGCAGAGCGCAGGGACATTGATTGACCTATCTATATCAAACAATTATAATGTAGGTATGTATGTATGTATATTTTATACTATGTTTTGTATGTATGTATGCTTATAAATGAATATATATTCATTTTTAATCCATCATATTATCTATTTATTAAAACTTGCGCACTTCCTCTATCTCCTTCTTAGGATCCAATAACCAAATGTTGTCTGGAACAGATCGCTCTCAGTTATAAGACCGCCTTTGTACATACTAGTTTTAAGTTTATGTCATGTGTAACTGTTTCTCGTGTATGTGCAATAAAGTGTTTATCTATCTATCTATCTATCTATCTAAACCTAGAGTGCCGCCGGCAGCGGGGCCAGGGCCCAAGCTACCGGTGGTTAGGGCTGCAGAGAGAGGAACCTCCTGACGATGCATGCCGTTTCAAGAAGTACCGCCTTCTGTATCTGGCCCTTGATCCAGCCGGCTAGCGAGAGTCTCTTGAGATGTTGGTCGAGACTTGCTATTAGGCCGTTTGCAGATTATTATTATTATTAAGAGCCACATGTATGAGGCATAAAAATAATAACGTCACAAATGTCAAACGATGGCGTTTAATAAGGGGCGCACAGACCTTCCCAAGAACAACAACACATCGAGGAGGTTGGGCCATAAACTACCACAACAACACAACAAGAACGACTACACACGTGCTCAGCGTGATAAGTGGTGAGCCCATCGTCGCTCTATGCAGTCTTTAGGCCGCGAGTCGACTTCAACCAAAAGGGAAGACATTGGTGGGTAGTTTTCTATTAATAAGCCGCTACCACACAGCTCTAATAATACACGTCTAATACATATATACATTTATTATCTCTAATAGAAGTCCGTTTAATTTGGAAGCACATGCACATTTGCAGTTGTCTTTTTGGTGATACGTGAACCGTGGCACGTAGCGCTGAAAGAATACTACCACCTTCTTTCTTCCCTTGGGTGTCGTAAAAAGCGACTAAAGGACAAAATACTGCATATACACCCAACAGCATAGGCTCGATACCGCCTCCTCCACACGGTCCTCATTGCCTGGTCTCTGACTAACCCTTCGGGGATGACAAATCACACCATCTTCCCATAGCCATACCAAGCTATGTGATCATAATGACCGAATCATCGGAAGATGCGCGCGGATACTGCGACTGCACTTTTCCGCGGCATTTGCTTGACTCCTACAAGTTGTCGGGGATAACAGTAGTAAAGTAAAGTACTTATTGAGTATGTATACTTATCATTAAAAAAAATCAACGAGCTCCTTAGTCGAGTGGTTTGTACACCGGTTTTCATGGTGTCGCTATCTCCGAGGTCCCGGGTTCGATCCCCGGTCGGGTCAATTTAGAAACTATTGTTTTTCTAAATTGTCTCGGTTCTGGGTGTTATCTATGTATAATAATTATGTATTTAAGTATGTTTATCCGTTGTCTAGTAACCATTTAACGAGTTTCTTCGAAGCTTCACTTGGGCTAGATATTTGGTGTGAAGGAAAGTTTAATTTTTTAAATTTAATAATAATGTAATTTGAAAGCGCCTTTCACGCGCTACCGAGAATCATGTAAGCAACTCTTAGTAGGGCCACTGAACTTTAGGTGCGATGGGATTTGCGGGGATCCCACACTTATCCGTTTCTCACGGTTGCCGCGCCGCGATAACGCGACCAAGGTAAGCTTTTATATTTATCGTTTTCTGCTGCCAAGTATTTTACGGCCGGGAGGGCTCGAATACGCAATAACACCGATGCTCAGTCGGTTATACGGTTATTAGACCTCATTTTTGTCTCCAGCTTTTAGAGTTTATAAGAAAAGAGTGTATTGGTTTACAATGTTTCTTGGCTCGATGCTAGCAAAGCTCTAGGACTAAGGTTTACACTTTTGACATTAAAAGTATAAATAAAAACATTTTTATTCAAATAAGTCAGTTCCCTCCGTATTTGAAAAGTCGTTATTTGACCTACTTATCTGTGGTTTAAGAACTTTATTTTCTCATAAAGAAATTACATAATTTCACTTACTGAGAAAAAAACATATTTTAAACTACTGCTTACTTACTACTGCATAAGTTTTGTAATTATAATTATTTATATACTTATTTCATGGCAAGGACTGAGGCGAAGATGGCGTGACGAGCTGGACGCATATCAGCCAGATTGGACCACTGTGGCGGTGGACAGAAAAAAGTGGAAAGAGGAGGGGAGGCCTTTGCCCTGCAGTGGGACAGCATAGGCTGACAATTACAATAATAATATATTTAATGGGTATTTTCGTGAACTCATGTAGAGTTGGCAAATAAAACATAACAGTACGACTTCACTTTTCAAATTCTCCCAAGAAGTCCTTGTGAGATCTCAGTAAAGTCCCACATCTTTACTGAAAATGAAGGGGTTTGAAGAATATCATTTAATGTTAAACATTCATATTCTCATTCATATGAATGAGTATATACTCATTATCATCTCCTTTAAGCAAAGAAAATATTTTCTATAATCTCTGTTACTTGACACTGGCTTAATGTGCTAACAGCACATGGTCATTATTTAAGAAAAAACCATATTACGCACTCAGTGGTTGGTATGACATGGTGCTAAAGTGTCAAGCTACTCCTGAGGCCCGTACCTACCAATATTGCCCCACTTGTAGGTAATCTCCATGACATTCTCGGCTACCCTTGTCAAATATAGCTGCCCTTTCGCCTTTTACGGCGTGACGCGAGAAAAATGGCTACTTGAGTGGCGGCCAAGCAGTTCCCAGATAGATTGGAGGTCACCGCTAAAATATGTTTCTCATGTCACGTTTTCTGATTTAAGTGATTATACATAGTTAGGTTATATGTATATTATCCCGCAACTGTGCCATCCTATAGAGTGTAGAGAACAACTAAGTGTGTGTTACTCTTAAACTGCAATAAAAACCACTACTCTACCTATTTTTTTCGCTATTTCCGAGTTGCTCCCATACAAATCGTTGTTAACTCATCATTCTGATTAGGGTTACCACCCGTACTCTAAAGTAGAGTATTGTCCTCTTATTCATGTAGGCGTACTTTATAATCTACGACTCAAATAAAGCACGCTAAAATACTCTATTTACGTAAAATTGATTGTTACTGGCTCGTTACTGGTTATGAGTACTTCTGAGACTAAATAAGCTGGTATCCACAGATTCCACAGAAACTAAATTTTGATTGCAAAGAGGCTGTTAATATCTTCAAGATAGACAAATAATAATATGTGTTAAATGTCGATAAGAGCAACAAAAAATACGTTTTTAAGGACAAATAAACAAATACTCTTTTTTATGCTATGCAGGTACTTTATTTTTGTTCTAACCAAAAAAAAATACTTCAGTCGTCCTAAAAAAAGGTGGCAACTCTAATTCTGATCCAATGCAGGTGGGTACTCTATAAGCAATATAAAAAATATTTATTATTTATGTAAGTATGAAGTTTCAAAAAATACAAATCCATTTTTTACTTTCTCATCAACTTTGTACGTTTATACTCAACTCTACTAAGATCACATTTTGTTAAATATTTACGCGGACCGTTCCAAACTAGTTACATATTACCTTAGAGAGTATAGAAAACTCTAAGCATATTACACATTCACTTGTAGGTAAGCCAACAGCAACAACCATCACGCCAATACGAATAAAACCTGTGTATTCCCAGTCCTATCCATAGTCAATGTCCATAAAGCCAGCGGTGGGCAAACAAGGCAGCGAGTTAGCACCGGATAGAATTCTAAAATGGCCGCGAGCAGAGCCTTAAAGAAAGCACTGACATGAATACGGAATCCGCGCAGATAGTGGGTACGCGGTGTGCTTTTGTATTGGCTACTCATATCGAGTGATACGGTGACTGCGCTTCGAGTACTCACTCGCTCTATTACGTTGTTTTTCTTTATGCTTTTGTTTTCATGTGAGTTATTTTCAATTTCGAATAGTATATGCACTTGACAGTGTACGGGTTGTTGTGCAGTCTTTTGTTTTTAACTGATTGTTTTAATCACTCAAATATATGATTTTTTTTATTAGGTTTTGCTTTTAAATATACAGGTACCTATTCTTCTTAGTTATATTTGGACCACAGTGCTTGCTTACAACAATGTATTACTTTTCCCATGCAACTATGGAAGACTGTAAACTAAGAGCCCTTTGGTTCCTCCTAGGAACTAGCTGCTGACGGAGCGTGGTTGTAATACCAACAGAACGTCTCGCTTGGCCAGCATTACGATGTAGAATAACAAGTTATAATGTTTTATCCAAATGTAAGCCATCGGCAGTCGTAGGAATCACCCATAAAAACTCGGTATTTGCCGTTTGTGGTCCCGAACGATGCCATAGAAGGGATGGTACTTGGTATTTAGTAAGTAGGCCTTCCCTTTTCCCCGTCAATTTTTTCTGACAAGGGGCGGGGAGAGGGATGAGAGTCCCCCATAACTCAAGGTCACTCCAGGCCTCGGTATATGCGTTAATCGTTTTACCTAATAAAAAAGGAATCACCAAAAAACAAACATTCCTTGGTATTCAACGACGTCACAATGTAGGTAGTTTCACAAGTAACCGTGTCGTGTAGCGGTGAAAGAATACTACCACCCCCTCTCTTCCCTTGGGTGTCGTAAAATGCAACTAACGGACTACAGACTGTACATACATCCAATAGCTTAAAGCGGCGATGGGCTCACCACCTGCCACGCTGAATACATGTGCAGTCGCTATTTGGTGAAAAGTAGACTATGGCAGAGGACTGCTTTTGCGGTCCTCATCCTAACCCTTCTATATATAATAGTCGTGATTATGTATGTAGTTTCACAAGTTACTCTGCTAAAAACAAAACACTCATCGGAAGATGGCGCGTAATGTGCCCGCCTCGCTGCGAAGCCATTATGATTGATTAATTTAAACTTCACAACGCAGTCGAATATTATTTTTGACAAGAGATGGATGGAGTGAATAAATTATCACTTAAAATAACGTGGCGTCGTAATTAATCACCGAATGTGAAATATAATTTTAAGTGAGGATGGTGTCAAGCGTATGGCATGATACACATAAGTGTACATGACAATACACATTCAAACATACATAGTATAAAACAAAGTCGCTTCCCGCTTTTTGTCTGTCCCTATGTATGCATAGATCTTTAAAACTACGCAACGGATTATGATGCGCTTTTCTTTAATAGATAGAGTAATTCAAGAGGAAGGTTTATATGTATAATACATGCATAATATAGTAGAGAAACACTGATAATTTACGAGGTTTCTAATGAGATGTCGTAAATAAACACATTTTTTAGGCTTACATTGCAAACGCTGGCTGAACCCTACGAGATGGATCAAAATAATGTACTACAATATTGTACACCTTAAAAAGGTCTACACAAAAGTCCGCGATGGCATATGTCTATCTCTTAGGGATAACCCACAATAACCATTTTAAATCCTTTCCTTTTTACGAGAAATAATGGCTTACTTATGAAGCGATTTTAAGCATTACAACATTAACCTTTGTCCGATTAATTCAAATTCAAATTCATTCTCATTGATATAAAGTTTTACATTGTTACAGTATGGTTTTACTAGGGGTCGCTCAACAACTGACGCCGGTGTTGAGCTTTTTATCCAAATATTTGATACCTGGGAGGAATCACAGGATGCCCTAGGAGTATTTTGTTATTTATCCAAGGCTTTCGATTGTGTTTTACATGAAACTTTGGTCAGCAAGCTTAACCACTATGGAATTAGGGATGCTTCTTTGAGCTTTCTAATCTCATACTTGAGTAACAGGATTCAGAAGGTCGACATTAACGGTAAAAGATCTCCGGGACCAGTGGTTACAATGAGAGTTCCGCAGGGTTCAATACTAGGTCCATTCTTGTTTTTGGTTTATATTAATGACTTACCTTATTTTGTAAAAGACAGTCATGAGATAGTATTGTTTGCTTATGATACTTAACTTTTATTCAAAGTGAATCGACGACACCCAAATTATGACGATGTGAATAATGCGATCTCAAAGACTGTTCACTGGTTTAGTGTAAATAACTTGCTATTAAACGAGGGAAAAACCAAATGTGTAAGATTTGTATTGCCTAATGTTAAGCAAGTAACAACTAGTGTACAAATTAAAGATAAGAATGTGAATCCTGTGGACACCACTGTGTTTCTAGGCATCACGTTAGGTGCCAAGCTTTAGTGGGGCCCACATATAGCTAAATTGTCGAATAGACTTAGCTCTGCGGCTTATGCAGTAATGAAGATCCGTCAGTTAACTGACGTTGATACATCCGGATTAGTTTATTTCAGTTACTTTCATAGTGTAATGTCGTACGGCATTTTACTGTGGCGAAATGCTGCCAACATTCAAACTATCTTTGTGCTGCAGAAGAGGGCTATTCGAGCAATCTATAACCTAAAGGCTGGTGACTCTCTCAGAGAGAGATTTAAGGATATAAATATAATGACTGTTGCATCACAATACATTTATGAAAATTTGATTTATGTTCATAAAAATATTAAAATGTTTTCAAAAAACAGTGATATTCACAATGTAAACACTAGAAATAAGAACAAATTGGCAGTACCTTATACTAGGCTCCATAAAATAAATAATTCTTTTAAGGGTCTGTGTGTAAGATTTTACAACAAAGTACAAAATGATATTCAGAAATTAGATCTTGATAAATTTAAAATGAAAATCAAAGAAAAGCTTTATAAAAAAAGCTTATTATAAAGTGTCAGATTATACAGTAGACAAAACAGCTTGGGTCTGAAATGCTCCAAGTACTCCAACAGCACCATATTTAATTAAACTATTTACATTCAAATTCATATTTTGTATTTTGTGACCTGGTAACAACATAAGTATAATATATATATATATATTTTTGTAAATATCATTGCTTCTGTGCGCTGTGGTCTTTTGCGCCCGTTCTTTGCCACAATTAAAAAATGATGTCCTGAATGGGTGTAAGAAAAAAATATTTTGACGTTTCAAAGTACTTATTATTTGAGTTTATTGAATAAATATATTTTGACTCTTGACTCTAAGTACCCTAAATAAATA
This sequence comes from Scoparia ambigualis, assembly GCA_963921215.1. NCBI lineage: Eukaryota > Metazoa > Arthropoda > Insecta > Lepidoptera > Crambidae > Scoparia > Scoparia ambigualis. The sequence continues at coordinate 6,178,029 of OY992511.1, read as the reverse complement.
GTGTACGTAATATAGATCAATATGGCCCTTTACAGATTTTGTAATTTAAATGATCATAGTAAGATCAAACACGAAAGTGCTACACTTTGGATTTTCGATAACTACTCCCATGTCTTTGATTTAATGTCAATCCAACCTTTTTGATTAAACTATTTATTAAAATCGCGATCTATCTAAACGAACCGCAGAAATATATCTTGTTATATTTCTGTGAAACGAACAATAGTTGATGTCAACATAAATCAATGTCAGATAAAATATTTAATTGTAAATGATAGCGTAAAAGTATAGTAAAGTGTATGCATACTTAAGACTATTATCCCCAAAGGGTTAGCCAGAGACAAGCCAACGAGGACCACACAAACACGTTTTACCAGATTACACTGCACATGTTTAGCGTGAGCGCCCATCGTCTCTCTATGCTGTTGGATGTGCGTGGAGTCTTTAGTCCGTGAGTTACTTTTACGACCCCCAAAGGAAGGGATTGGGTTGTAGTATTCTTTTAGTGAGCCTACTAGCCCTTAGCCTCTATACCACACAGCTCGTGAGCACTGCTAAGCAAAGGCCTCCAACATTGTAATCAAGTCTTCGCTACAAGTGATGGCTATTAGCTTGTATTAATTACCACGCTTGCCAAATGCGACTTGGTTATCAACCCGGACTATGTATCGAAAGAACCCGAAAATTCACTTTGCTCGAAGGAATTGAACACCGGACCTCTGAATCGGGACGAGCGCTGTAAAAAAATAAGTAGGTAAGGCTGTAAAAAAATCTATGTTGAACTTTATTCACTTTTACGGCCTGTTGTGCCCATTTACAAAATAGATTTTATAGTTTATCATTCTTTATATAAGTATAATGGTCCATCTTCATAAAGTATCTAAGTAAATTGAAAAAGGAAGGACAATAATACACGTATTTTCTTTCAGAACTATAAAGCAAAAAAAGGTAACCGAGTGCTTAAAGAAACTCCGAAGTCGTGTTGATTGCTAATTACGTGAGTGTTCTCACAAATGCAAATCAATGCGGCGTAGCTCACTCACCCTATTGGAATACAAAACGTTTCTAGTAATCACAAATGGAAACATTTTTATTTTAATCCGGGAACAACTAATGCATTTTCCCGCCAAGCGCTGTTTCGCGTTGCGTGAATATTCAAAGGGTATGCAACCGTAAATTATTGCATCTACAGAATAAATAAATATTTAAAAACGTTAAACCACCCGGATTTCCCCAGGGCGGAGTCAGCGGGGCAAGTAAAAAGCGAATCTAACTTTTTAACGGAAGATGTAGTATTGCACAGAAGTTATAATCCAACTTTCATTATTGTATAAATAGAAAAGCACGAATGTGGTTTGCGCTGAAAAGATCCAATACATATTACTTCAAGCAATTTTCGGGTTCTTTCGATACATAGTCCGGGTTGATCACTAATTAGTCGCATTTGGCAAGCGTGGTAATTAATACAAGCTAATAGCCATCACTTGTAGCGGAGACTTGATTACAATGTTGCAGGCCTTAGCTAAGCAGTGGGACAGGAGGCGATACTCCACTTTTATCTATGTGTATTCCCACGAGCCGTGTGGTATAGAGGCTAAAAGCTAGTAGATTCACTAAAAGAATACTACAAACCAATCCCTTCCCTTGGGTGTTGTAAAAGGCGACTCACGGACTAAAGACTCCACACACATTGTTGGATGTGTGTGGAGAGATAGAGCAGATATACCGCCTCTGTGGTCTAGTGGCTAAGCCACCGGTTTTAGACCCAGAGGTCCCGGGTTCGATTACCAGCGGGGGGTACATCTTTGTGTGCTCGGTTTGGTAGGTGGTAGGGCTGTTAAGTCCGCCTGTCTAGCTACCGCCATCTTATCTAAGTCTGTCGCCATAACAACGATGTTTATAGCATTGTTGTGTTCCGACAGTTTGAGATAAGATAGCCAGTTCCTCAGTGGTTGAGGATTCCGGGTGAAGCGCGCTTCCACTTTCGGCCTTATCGTCACTTACCATCAGGTGAGATGAAGGCCAAGCGCTTACCCGTTGTGGATAAAAAAAAGCATAGAGCGAGGATGGGCTCTCACGATAAAAACATGAGCAGTTGTAATCTGGTAAAACGTTATTAGCCTACTGTCCCACTGCTGGGCAAAGGTCTTCCCACATGAACAATAGCACATGGGGCGATAGACCATACATAACCCACGCACACTAGGAGTTGGTTGATAGGATTTAACGAATGCAACTGCAATTACGACAACATCCGGGACCATCGTCTTCACGCGCGTTCCAAAGCACGAAGGAGATCGAGAAGAAGAACGGTAAATCAAGATACGTGGTTCAATACCCATAGCTTGACTAGTCAAGTCTATTCAATTAAACATTGCATGCTACAGTATCATACAGAGATATATATAGTTTGTTGAAAACATTTTTAAAAAACGTTTAAATAACTGAGTTAATGCGATTTTAAACTTTCTATAGTGGACTTTAAATCGCAATAACTGAGCTAAATAAACCTTTTTTACAAATGTTTTCAACAAGCTATTTAAATCCCTGTATTTGGCTTTATCATGCAAAGTTTAATTAAAATTGGCTCATTAGTTTTAAAAATGTCGACTTGGAAGATTGTATGGGAAACCAAAATGCGTAAACCCTCTTAAGACTACTGACATGACACTACGCATACCTTTACCTACGAGTGGGTTCGATTCCAACCTGAGGTAGTAATTTTTCTCTTCAAGTTTATTTGAGCGTAATTAAAAGAATAAAATAATGTGATCTCTATTGTGTCTCTCCTAAAAGTGAAAACGGCATTTATGCAGGCCGTCATGAATGGTTGCGCTTGTTACCGTGCTTATTCCACGGTGAGAAGCGCTCTCATTATTTCGGACTGCATCGGCTGCTTATACCATCAGGCAGGATGTGGTCACTATGACGAGTCACATTAAAAAAAATGTTTTTGCCTACTAAAATCATTTTTTTTTAAACTCTAGTAGGCAAAACAACAGAACAGATATGATTTAAATTTGAGCCATAAATGAAGAGACAACACTAAAATTTAATAATGGCGGCTCGGCACGTGTGTGTAAGCCCTGGCAGCGCGCTCCTAAAAACCCGTAGCCGAGACAAGTGGTCCAAACAAAACTGCGAGTGTAGTTTTCCGAGTCATTAGTTACACGAGTAGGTTACGAATGCCCGGTTACACACGGCCGGATCATTCGATTTTACTTTTTAAAACGACTATCTTTAAATGCTGCTGAGAATAGGTTTTATTAAAATAAAAAATAATACCTTTTTAGGATAAAATGTTTACTAGAAAAAAAATCAACCAGTCTCAGGAAAGCCCGAATGGGATTCGAACCCATGCATGACCTATGGATAGCTGGTCCACTGCTCTAACCGCTATAAGCTACCGAGACCCCAAAAGACCCGTTGAATTCTTTATAGTAGGTAGTTGATGATTTACGCTGCAAGCCAGCGGTATTACGTCACTGTGAAGGTATTACCAACGCTCACAGTCGAAAGAAATACTATTGCAAGTATTTAAGGGCAGTGGACCGGCAATCTAAAGGTCATGGGTTCGAATCTCATTCGAGCTTTCCTGAGACTGGTTGATTTATTTCTAGTAAACATTTTATCCTATATCTACATAGCATTGTGAATGCAAAATTTCAATAATAAAAATACCTTTTTCTAACTTTACTTTTACCTTGCCGTATGGTATAGCTTTTCACTAAAATAATACCACTCTCTATTCCTTTGGGTGTCATAAAAGGCGACTAACGGACTAAAGACTGCACATACATCCAACACCATGAAGCGGCGATTGGCTCACCACATATCACGATAAGCACATGTGCAGATGCAATTTGGTGTAACGTGGGCTATGGCAGTGGACTGATTCTGTGATTCTCATTGCCTAGTCTCAGACTAATCCTTTGGGGATAATAGCAGAGGTTGTCACTCCGCAGTTTATTAGTTCGCGTCCGCAGGTACGTTCGGCCGGCGCGCCTTCCAGGCAAACGCACATCATCGCTTAAATCGTAATCGTACTGAAATATATCCATGAGTGGTAACCCTGCGCTCCTGATGTCAAAGTTGCTTAACGGAATATGAACGCTTGGGTCACACAATAAGTTTAAATTTCGCGTAAAAGTCGTTAGAGAGTGAACATTCTGTACGGTAGTACTTTTAGTTATTCTGTGATAATAGTCGAGAAGCTATGTGTGTAATAGTACTTTGTCGTAATTATAATAACGTAAGTTAATTTAACTAATAACCCACCATACCATTAATATTCTAACGAATAAGTACCATCTAACGCATTTACAAAAGTAGTTTAACTTGCAAGATCGGAACATGAAAAACATTTTTTTATCACTCTCAAATGAAGCCTATGATAATGGTACATATTGTAGTTAAGTTACATCTTTGCTTATCAAGTTAATAACGTGTAACGTGGTGTAACAGTGTTAAAATATACCTTAAACTTGGAATAACAGATACAAGAAACACTTAGTACCTAATTGATTGCTACAAAACTCAACTATGTTTGCCAGCATATCATCGTTTTCAAATTTGCCTTATTAGGTTAGCTCGAGAATAACAAGCATCAATTTGCGTTACATGATGAGCTGCGTTACACACACTTGAACCTGTACAATGTGTAGAAGGCATCACGAACAGCGACGGAGCAATAGATTCAAAGTTTTTATTTAATACAACTGCACGCGACATTTCCTCTTTCTCTCATAAAAGTGAAAATTCCACATACGACCGTGTGTCACACAAGTATGCAGGAGTGACAGCAGTAGGTGTAGACCCAAGTGACACAAGCCTTTTGGGCACCAGTGGTAATAAAATCTTTTAAACTTTCACGTTCCCTAAATATGAAATGTTTAACCAAATAACGCAAACTGCTTAGTATACGTTTATAGGTACTTGGCGCACTCTCTTAGCACGTGTATACATATTTCTACGTCATTAAAGTAAAGAATAGTGCGACAAAATCTTGCTTCACTAGCTGTCTTCGTATCTGGACTTAGCTACCGCTTAACATCAAAGCTCTATTATTCTAGCTGTCTCTTTAAGAAGTCTTGAAATGCGTTTTGAACCCTGTACGACGCCCAGCCTCACAAAATTTACAATATAAACCTTCACTGTCGAAAAAATATCTCCTCTCCCACTAGCACTGTTTTCAAAGTTGATTTTTAATTATCAACGGCCTAAGGGACTAATGTGCGCTCCGTCAAACGCTCAGAGCGTCATCGTATAAACTCAAAAGCTCGTATTAGACTTTTGTTATTGCAACAACTTCTCTTTGCCGTCTTCTATTTCCTCTATACTTTCTTTTTATAATTAAGTCTCAGTGATCAACCGCGGAGGGACCACGCGCAGCGTCGTTAGCTCAATAGTTTACAATAATCTTTCACTATCATTAAAACTTCTGAAAAAATACGTCCTAAATGGGTAGTGGGGCAAAAAAGTTTTGGACGATTCAAACGTGCTTATTATTTAAATACATATTTTGTGTTTTGTCTTTGCTGGCCTCATTTTAAAAGTAAGTCGAAATGATCGACGGCACACGGAACTAACCCTGGCCCAGCCAAGACGCCCAGCGCCGCTTAACTTGCGAGTTGACACTCGACGGTAACTCTTCTTGCTCCGTAGTTCCAACTCGCATTATTAACGCAGAACTTACTCACTACTCACATTAAATTTGTTGAAGGAAGGTACTACCTGGGAATACCGTCTTGACGGTTATAGAATGGTATTGTGTAACTAAGTTTTGAAGGGGTTTCGCAAGGGGTTCATTTTGAATTCTCATGACTTGGAAGTGTTTCAAAGAGTATGTTTTCCGTATATTCTGTGTGAGCAATATGTGTAGGTCAGTGTTTAGAACTCTGAATTTAGGGGCATATAATATTATTATGTCTAAGGTTACCAAAATTATGAAAGGTATAGGAAAAGTGTAACTCTGAAAGCCGGACGCATATTTTACATACGACGGGTTGGTTTTACAGTTGAGTCTTAGATTAATGTTTTAATCTAAGAGTTGAGTATACAATGTGATAGGGGCGGTACTTTTAACCTGTTAAGGCTAAGTACTACATCTAAATTCATCGGCAAAAAAAATAATATGGACTTAAAAAAAGTGATTTAAAATCACAAAATAATTAAGTAATGATTTTTTTTTCACCAAAATAATCTCAAACAAACAAAACAAAGTAATGTATTAGTTAGCCAGTGTCATTAGCTACCGTCTGCCATTTTTTTCATGTTTCTCTGACGTATGAAACCTTTGATATTGCATAAAGTAAAAATGGTCATAAATTATAGGGGAGGGGGTTGGACACCCCATATTATTTTTTTGTCTATAAATTTAGATGTAGTACTTAGCCTTAACGGGTTAGAAGTACCACGCCTACCACATTGTATATTCTCAGATTTCATCATCAGAATACAAACATCACAAAATAAAAAAGAATAATAATTTTAAACCAATAGCCAAGTTATTCGGCTTCGATGTTGGAGCAGCCCTACCGAGACAAGACTGATGTGGATGCGGCCAACGAACTGAGAATATGTCGATTACAATAAATTCGTTATTTCGGTTATAACTTTAATAATAAATTATGTAATAATCCATTAGATTTGTATGAAGACAAACATCACACTGCTGAGCAAATTCCTTTCCACATGGACAACAACAGATGGGAAGATTAGACCTTAACCCATCACGCTGGCCCATAAGCGAGTTGGTACTGAAAAGGTGGGGGGGCCTTTAGAAATTTAATCACCTTTTCTTCATATCATTATTTATTTACAATGGTGTAAACTACACAATATCATTTACAAAAACGAGTAAATATAAAAACCTCATGGTAAGTCTATCCATGTTGGCACTTCGGATCAATATATTACTTTAACGAAGAACCTGCCAGTGTCATAGCATATACTCCACAATTCCTAGTTATTTTTAGATTAATGCAGGTCATATCCAATGCTACCGACGCTGTAAGATGAAGATATTAAACAAATGCAGCCAATGTTGAGTTTCTTTCCGGTTCTCATAACAAGATTTTCCGCTGTAGAGTTACGTACCAACAGCTAAATCTGATGATTATTCTTAATGTAATGATTATTATCATTACATTAAGTCATCATTATAATTACATATTATAAAGTAAAGTCGCCGTTTTCCTCTGTCTGTGACACCGCACTATTTTCCTAAACCACGTAATGGATTTTTATGCGGTTTTCACCAAAAGATAGAGCGTTAACTGAGGATGGTTTTTGTTTATATTTTGTAAATGTATTTTTTTAAATGGCTAAACTATGACTGTCTTTCTAAATTAGCGTGGACGAAATCGCGGGCAGGCTGCTAGTTACATAGGTATATAAAAAAATATAGTATGATTTTGGTATAAAAAATAAAACAATTTTGGTATGTACGGCTATGTCGTGGTTTCATGAAATAAATAACTCTACATATTTTCAAACTTTGTTTAGCGGTCCTTTATTCGTCCTTTGTACGCCCTATAAATTTTTTGGCCTAAGTTACCAAGTTATAGTATGGCGACACTAGAACCAAAGTGATCTAGAGCACAAAAGTATTTTTCTGAGAAAATTAAGGAAATGCGTTAAGCCTTGTTAATGGAAATAATAGGTTGGTGAAAAAGTTTGTTCGCATTTTTTTAAGAAAATTCTAAATATTTTCAAACTATATAGTTTATTTACATTTAACTAAAGTATGTAGGTGCCATTTTGTTCGATAACTTTTTGCCGTCCCCATTCCTTTTCATTTAGCATTAGTTCCTTCCTTTGCATTAGTTCCCATTGCTATAGCAATTTTGGGGCTTCTGATCAAAATACCGCGGCAAGTGGTTTTGGCAGTCCTCTCGTGATGTTAACCTGACACTGCCTAAAGAATTCTGAAGAGACCGAAACAGGTGGAAATCTGAAGGTGCAAGGTCAGGACTATGCGGCGGATGCATTAACACTTCCCAGCCAAACTCTCTTAATTTTTGCTGAGTGGCTAAAGATGTGTGGGGTCTAGCATTATCATTATGAAAAACCACACCCCTTCTGTTGATTAATTCCGGCCGCTTTCTCTAAACTTCTTGCTTTAATCTCATCAGTTGTTAGCAGTAGACCTGCCTGCTGGTAACAGCTCATAACGAATAATGCCCTTCCAATCCCACCACACACACAGCATCACCTTATTGCGAGTTAACCCGGGTTTTGCCACAGTCTGCCCTGCTAGCAAAATACCCTTAGAAACGAAAGCTTTTAAGAGCTATGTCCTTAAATAAATTTTATATACGTTCTGATTAAGATAGAGACTCTAATAATGGCATATCATAAGTCTATTTAAGCTATAAGAGCATATATACTTGTAAAAACTTATTTTAGAAGTATATAAGAAAACGAGAAATGACATCAATAAGACCAGTAGTGTTATAAACGCACTCTGTAAGCCTAATTCTTAATTAACACTTATACATGCACTATGTAAATCCACTTAATCTTAAAAGTGAGTTATCAAAGTATTTTATTAGATATCGGCTGTTACACTTATAACTTATTCTTACAGACGTATATAAGCAAACTTTTTATAATGTTTATTAGAGCAATAGTATTATACACGCACTTTATAAGCCTAATTGCCCTTGAGTCTTAATTAACACTTATACATGCACTTTGTAAGACCACTCAATCTTAGAAGTGACTTTACTAAGTGTTTTGTTAGATATCGTCTGTTACTTATAACTTATTCTTAAAGATGTATATAAGCTTACTTTATAAAACATTTGTAAGAACAGTAGTATTATTTGCGAACTTTATAAGCCGTATTACCCTTGATTCTTTATAAACTCTTATGAATGCATTTTGTAAGATCACTCGATCTTAAAAGTGACTATTATAAAAGATAGTAAAGAGTACTAGCACGTCAAATGTCTTAGAAACTAGATAATTGCAATTAGAATTCTAATGCATTGCAAAAAAGTCAAAAGGTGGTCGACCAGGAACTTCCCTATTTGTCTTTTAGCCTACTTTTACTTAAATAATGAACCCTAAAGGTTATGCGCAATGGCCGCGTGGATTAAAAAATGTGGTTGAATTTGATTTTAGAAGTGCGGTTTAAACCTTAAACAATGGTAATGCACTTATATTGGTTCTGTTAAAGCCACTATAAGGCATGATTGGTGATAATGGCGACATTTCCATATTTTTCATTTTTAATATAATATTTTTTATTATTAAAGATACATTGTTGAAATGGCCCGTAAAAATATTGTGATTGTTATTTCAAAATACTCGATAAAATCGACTTCGCAATGAAATAACAGTTAGTTATGCGTAATAAACATGAAATTGTACTTACACATTTTGTAGGAAAGTGAATTAAATAGGACAGTACATAATACTTACGTTTTTAATACTCTTCTTATTATTCAGAAAAGTTTCACGAGCACTTGGCAATCCTTTCAGCGGACTGTGATTACATCTGATTACATGTCTTACTAAAAGCTCGTAAAGAGCACTACAAGTAATATCACACTTAGAACAGCATTAGCAAGTGCATTATAAGGGTAAATGTCTTTAAAGAATGCCTTTGTAAATCATTTGTAAGTCTGTTTGGTATTATTAAAGCATCAACAAGAATTTTGTAAGATTGGAAATACACTTCTCGAGACCATTTTAAGATATATTTAAGGGTAAATAGACTTATTAATTTTAAAGACTTTTTCCCCAACCTAATATAGGAGCTTTTTATTATTATTTTTTAGTTAAATGTACTTCTGAGTCTGGGAAGCACTTAGATCAGTATGGCCTGAAAGAATTATGATTTTTCTATGGCATTGTGTTAAAATGTCACTTAGATCACTCTGGTTCCAGCGTCGCGTCGGTTATATTATTTACGGACTATGTGACGATTCGTAGCAAAACATGACTGTGTACAGAAGCGTGGCCAAAATTCTAACAGTCATAATACTTGGAATCAGATTTCTTAAGAATTTAACTTTTTCCTCCGAAAGGTCATATAAGCATACTTATTCATTTTTTTGTTAAAACTCGCACGTTATAAATAAAAAAAAAAATTAAATATTTTTTTTAAGGCAATACTTAGTAGGTAATCCGAAAAACACTGTAAAATTGGTAAATTACATCATCGAAAACCAGTCATAACAAGCAGTCATCCTAACCAGAGTCGTAACTCTCGATTCGCACACGTTCGGTATGATAAACGTGGTGATGACTTATAATTACATCTAACTACTTACATTAATTTGAGCGCACCAATTCTCCTGTCTGCCGTGAATAAATAGCTCGGCAACTTCGTTAGGACCAAGAGACTCGGAGTTATTGTGTGCCGTGGAATGGTCCCGGTTGCACGTGAGAAAATAATGAGGACGACACTTTAATTTAGCGTTTGGAACAATGCTCCTCCAGTTATCGGGATAGCATCTTTGTTTTGTACCCTACGGATACATGCTCACTTGCCACATCGTTACGTTGAACATTCTTAATGGGGTTCACACAATTCGGTATGCCATACATAAAATAAATAGGTGGTAATAATAAAAAAATATTTGTCATTCTAATTACAGCTGTAATCCTCATAATCTAATTACAATTAACAATGTAAATTATAGTATGAGGTTTACGTTGGCAGTTGTAATGGAGACCGTATGTCACAACTGCCAGCGCCTTTCCTGAATCATTCAAATACTGTAAACATAAAAGAACAATAAAATATACAAATAATGAAATAACAAAAATAAACCAGTAGTGTATGCGTGAGTGGAGTATGTGAGATTGTATGTGAGTGTGTATGTGTGTGAGTGTGCGTGAGTAGGTGAATTAGTACGTGTTTGGTCTGTTTTGCATGAATGTACCGTTATAATTTTGAGAGGATTTCCTCTGTTTCTGTGTAACTTAAGTTTAACAACCACTGTCGAATCTTCAGGGGCCCAAGTCTGCTAATTTTGTTAAGATCACATGATATTGATCATCATCATCATCAGCCAGAAGACGTCCACTGCTGGACAAAGGCCTCCCCCAAAGATCTTCAACACTACCGGTCCTGTGCTGCGGAAGCAGCACAGGACCGGTAGTTCCATCCAGCGGCTACCCACGACCTTCACCTCTTTTTTTTTAAATATTTTTTTTTGATAATTACATCGGATGCCGCTCATGTTTCTGCGTGGTACTCCAGGGGAACCAAAATATCGTCAGATTTCAGCTACGACGCACCGTTTTTGAGATATTCGCGTTTTTATAAAAAGTTACCTTGAAATTTTGTCGGCTCCATATAAAAATCAAATCCATTCCATCACGATTACATTACGATTAAGACAAATTGGGTAGTCTTCAAAAACTTAGAAGTAATCTCAATCTAATCGTAATGGAATCGTAATAGACTCTAATTGGTGTTGCCTAAATCTACCAAGAGACCGAATGAGTGAACAAACTATTATTTTAGTTCAACTAACTAAACTATTATTTTAGTTTAAATAATCGTTTTTTTAGTTCTCTGTGATTCGATTACAAATTATTTTGTTCGCAATGAAGCGCATATTAAAAACGCTTCTTTTAAAAAAAAGAGTATAATGCCATTTATCCACAATGGAGTTACATTGGAACACGATTGAAGGGCAGACTAGCAACATAGTCCAATGGCAGTTCAATGTACCTGCAAAACCATTAGTCTTAAATGAGTAAGAGAATACCAAATGTGTCAAACAATTACAATGCGATCCAATTGCGATTCAATTATGCCATTCGTAAATTAGCAGACTTGGGCCCGTTTGCATTACATATCATACTCTCATGACTATTATCCCCGAAGGAGAGAGTCCTTTAGTCGCCTTTAACGACACCTAAGAAAAGAGTAGGTGGTAGTATTGTTTTTATAATGAACCGTCACCACGTTGGGCCACATAGGTTTGTATTAATTTAAATAGAATAGAAATAAATTTATTCAGCATCAAAAACACAACATAAAAATTACAAATAACAATATTATGTGACACTGAAAAGGCATCTACTCAGCATTGTGTCGTAGCATCTCAGTAATGCCACGACGATGGTCTTCTGTAGATACCTACACTTAAACTAAAAGCTAAAGCTAAAGAGCGCACTGCTACGCACAACAATTTGGTGATTTATCAACATAATTTTTTATTTTTTATTTTTACAACTGGTAAGCGCTTGGCCTTCATCTCACCTGATGGTAAGTAACGATAAGGCCGAAGGTGGAAGCGCGCTTCACCCGGAATCCTCGACCACTGAGGAACTGGCTATCTCATCTCAAACCGTCGGAACACAACAATGGCTATAAACATCGTTGTTATGGCGACAGACTTAAATAAGATGGTGGTAGCTAGCCAGGCGGACTTAACAGCCCTACCACCAACCAAACCGAGCACACAAAGATGTACCCCCCGCTGGGAATCGAACCCGGGACCTTTGGGTCTGAAACCGGTAGCTTAGCCACTAGACCACAGAGGCGGTTAATATTAACAACCTACCTTAAAATTCATTTACAAACATAAATATTAAGCCAAACCAAAATGTATACAAAGTATACATCATTAAATTATAATTACAATATACAAAACTGACACATTTAAGAAGCTTTCGGAAGAAACTCAACACCGACTAAACCAATTAACAACGATTTCACCAATGTTTAGAATAAACCCTTAATGATGGACATAGTATGTTGACGTGGGAAAGCCGTGGCCAAAGTGCTACAGCTAAATTTTAATTCAAAATTAGAAAGAGTCCTTTTGCAAATCTAAGAGGAATCTTTTATATTTGTATTTAAAAGAACACAATGTCAGGCACTTCTTAAAAGGTGGGGGTATATTATTCCAACATTTCGTGGCGGAGTACCGAAAGCTTCCGCGAAATGCTGATGTCCTGTGACTCGGACAACCAAGATGAGAAACGGCTCTGGCACGATTAGAAAATAACAACTTATCATACAAATAAGAGGGTGACCTAGTTTGCACTATGTTAAATAAAAGACACGTATAATGGAGTGAACGTCGCGACTGCATATTCATTAGGTTATTTTGATTTAGAAACGGTGTAACGTGGGCCCTACGCGGAATAGTGAAACAAAATCGTGCACATGAATTTCGAACCCGTTGAATTAGCTTTTTTGTGTATCCAAAGAGACATTCACCCATGACTGTATCATCATAATTTAGTTTTGAAAGTATAAGCATTTCGCAAAGCTTGATTCTTAAATCGACCTCCAAAAACATCCTGACCTGATACAGCACCCTCAGCCTATAGTAGCAGTTTCTTACAACCTCCAAAACATGATTATGGAACCGTAGTCTATTGTCCATGAGAACTCCTAGGTTGCGAGCTTCGGTTACTTGCTCGATATTTGAACTACAGGATTGAATTTATTTATATTGCTAATTTGACAGGCAGAACCCAACACGAGAAACTTAGATTTAAGCGGATTCAGAACCAAACAGTTGTCACTAGCCCATTTATTAATCAACTCAAGGTCTTTATTCATTTTATTAACAGCAGATAAGGTCTCATTGGGTTTAAAGTGCAAGTAAATTTGTAAATCATCTGCATACAAATGATAATTACAGTGTTTAATAGAATTAGGCAAATCCGTGCAATATAATATAAATAATAGCGGGCCCAGTATTGATCCTTGTGGAACGCCACGGTTTAAGGGGGAGGCTTCCGAATAAAATTTAGTACCGTCCACATCAATTACCTCCACTTGCTGCGATCGTCCACAAAGAAAGCTGCAAAACCATCTAAGTGCACCAAAGTCAAAGCCGTAAAATGACAATTTAGCTAGCAAAAGATCATGGTTTATAGTCTCGAACGCCCGTGAAAAATCAAGAAGAGTTAACACAGATCCAAGTCCTATATCTTGTCTCGCCAAAATATCATCAACAACATCCAATAAGGCTGTGGCTGTACTTCGACCAGCACGAAATCCAGATTGTTTAGAAGGTAAAACATTGTTTGCATTCAAATAAGCTGATAACTGTTGACATACAACTTTCTCAATAATTTTAGACAAAAAAGGGAGGATACTGATAGGTCTAAGATCTTTTATTTCGTTTGGGTTGGTAATTTTCGGTATAGATTTGACAATAGCCCCTTTCCAGATGTCAGGAACAATACCGGTCTGAATAGACATATTGATAATTGCAGTAATAACTTTAAGCGTCCGTGGCAAGGTTAAAAGAATTATATCACGTGTGATTCCATCGACACCCATTGCATTACTATCAATATTTGAGACTATTTTAAATATATGTGATTCATCAACTGTATGGAGGCTAAAAGACGATGAATTAAACCGATGGTGTAAAATAGGTGAGGTAAGAAATAGCGACAGTATCATTACCCGGAACAAGGAGGAAATGTCTGTTGATGATATCCGGATCATTAATATGAGAGGGTATTAAAGATTGCTTACCCTTAAAATCTCCCATATTTCTTTTGATATTTTTCCAAAGTAATTTGGGATTGTTAGAGTGATTATTAATGTTCTGACGGAAAAATGCTGCCTTTTCACTGTGCATGGCCTTACCCACGATAGGCTTTAATTCTTTATAATATTTGACATCAGAATCATGACCTGTTAGACGGCATTTAACGTGGGCTTCATTTCTTAAAACCATCATTTGTTTGATGGTTAGCGTTATCCAAGGATAACTTGGTCGCTTAATGTAAGACTGTATTATAGGAGCGTGAACGTCAAAGACATGCAATTGCATTGCGTGAGCATTAAAAGACAGTACAGACTCGTTAATATCTTCACCGATCCACCCCTCACAGGGAACGTTTTTTTCGTGAGTATTAAATTCGTCTTTATTTATATCCTTATGTGGCCTGTAACAAATACACTTTGAAAGAGATTTAGGTTTTTTAAGACGTAATTGAAAGGAAATAAAAGTATGATTACTCAAATCAGGAATGGAATCAACAATAACATTGGTTATGTTAGTGGTACTGCAAACGAGGTCAATAAGTGTCTCCGAATGATCCGTGAAATGGATAGGTAGAGTAACATATTGATCAAAAATTAAACACTGGAAATATTCTGTAAGTTTTCTTATATTAGGGTTATCAACAGCAAGCAGATTAATATTGAAATCCCCTACGAGAATAATATGATCGTACATAGAGAATGAGGTAATTGCCTGAGTTAGTGCATCAAGAAAAGTATCTACACTTAACCATGGTGGCCGATAAGCCGTTCCAATAGCAACCTTGAGCCCACTCAACGCAACACTTAGCCACATTTGCTCCACTGAGTTCATGTGTGGTGGTTTTATTTGCCGCGTACTTACACCATCCCTTATATAAAAACCAACGCCACCACCACGCTCGCGCACGCTTGATGGGCGCGGTATATGCTTAAGTTTGTAGCAAGGCGGAGTTGGCGCACGCTTTTCTTCACCCGCTCTGAGCCACGTCTCATTTATGGCCATGATATCTGACTGACCCACTTTCCAAAGCAACTATAAATTCCTCATGGCGTGTGCCTAAAGAACCAGGGTTCAAAAATCCAAGCTTTAAATATTTATTGTTGACAAATTGAAAAACGAAAGCATATGTAATAATGATAAATTTAGAGTTATTAAGATGTCTTCTAATTATTGTCAGATGACGCATATTAAGAAACAGATTCAAGGTTGCAAGATAATGCACACGGGATTCGGGAAAGTTGTTAAATGTAGAAACCGTACCAACATACAAGGTATATCCCATAGTTTTACGTTTTAAGCAAGCAGTATGCAATAAAATCGTCAACAGTACTACCATACAACACATGAATTTAAAATAATAACAAATAAGAATTTTGCAATTATAACACGAAGAGAATGTAGCAGTGCCCTCAACAGTTATGCAATAAGTCACAAACTCATTCTTATGTACAGAATAATTCTACAATGACTTATATTCAAAAATAAATCTGAACAATAGTTGGTTTTTTGGAACATAATAGTCGACACAATATACAAACACCTCATTGCACCGCATCATTACTGCTAGTCTGACAAAAACATTATAACGACATAAACCAACAACTAAATTATTATCATACGAAAAAGCCAACAGTAGGTAATAGATATAAATTGTAACACCAAGAACACCACATATAACATAGCATTGCCAAGCAAATAAACGGAGGTACAAAACAAACAAAAATAATACAATCCATACAAACAAAAAACCAAATCCAATGCAGTGGCAAAGAAAATTTATACATGCAAGTGTAGATTCGAAATAAAATACTTCAGCGATATCGCCAACAAAACTATTTAGCACTGGACTGAGTAAGTTGCTTACAAAAGAACAAATAAAAATAAAAATAAAGACAATGCTCCATGCTATGATTACTAGCTCAAATTTTAAGTTAACTAAAAACTTTTAACTTTTAAGTCCATTTCAGAGCGCAATCGGCGCGGCTTGCTGTCATCCCGGCGTACGAATAGTTTACCATTTCGCGTCCAAACATATTTAAAGTTATGTATAGGGGAGAGCTCCCTCGCTTTTTGAAACAGCTGCCGGTGGTATTTAGTAAGCCGCTCGTTGACGTAAAATGAACGCGCTGGACTCGACAGCGGCAGACCTTCGGTGGTAACAGTGCGCCGCACCCGCGCGGCCTGCAGCAGCGCGTCACAAGTAGCACGGCGGGTAAGGCGCACAGCAAGCGGCCGCGGGCGGGCGGAGACGTCGCCCCGCGCAGCAAGTCGCGACGGGCCCGCCCGCTCCGCGCTCACCACATCCTTCTCATCTAGTTCAACACCGATCTTCTTTGCGAGAGCGATTAAAACATGTGTACTATTCTCGTTAGCTTCTTCAGGACAACCAGCTATTTCCACATCGTTCAGCAGGAGCGCTTGATCACGGTCACAGATTTCCGCTTGCATGTCAGCTATGGTGTTCTCAAGAGCTGCGACGTTCGGAAGCTCACTCTGTCGGTTCTCTAATTCATGCACTCGGTTTTCAAGTTGCGCGATACGATTGCTTTGCGTTTTTATGGTCTCCGTTAGCTCAGTAATAACCGAGCGTAAGCTGTTCATCTCACTTCGAATCAACACACTCATATACGACTTCAATTCGGTGACCATATCATTCTGATTATCGGTTTCTGGGCTGGATAATGTGTCTCCCTTGCCAAAATCGGTGTCTTGCATAAGCTTTTTACGATGCGTAATGTTGTGATCTTCTTCAACAGTGGTTGACGGGCCTGGTTTCGTATTGTCTGCCGCTACTGTTGAGCGAATGGGTGTATTTATGTTTCCTATTTTCGGTTTTCTTGCTTATACATTCCGGGCAGTTCCATTGATCCTTTTTCTTCATTAAATAAAATAATTTGCCGAAACATTACCACAATCCAAATCATAAGCCGCTTACAAGTCATACATCGCAAATATTCCCTTTTAGGTAAAGGTCTTTGGCAACCGGCGCATATGAGCGACGCACTCATTTTAAATTCCGTGTAAACAATGTAGGTAACAATCACAATACCCAACAACAGACTTCTAAAACGTTGCAAACAAATATAGCAAAAAAAACTATCAAAAATAACTTTTCACCACAGGATCGAACCGTAGGCCGTATGATTTCTACGCGGGCTCAGTCAGTCACACGCGCCGCAACACCAATCAGTTGTTTTTTAGTACCGACCAAATCAAGCGTACGATTACGCGAGGTATCTAGAGGTTTGAGTATGAGGAGTTGGTTCGAAGAGTGTATTTGAAAATAAAACTTTTTTCAACTACCACTGCTACATTGAGTTACCCAAAGAAATAACTCATTCACTACTTTATTGCAATAATCGTTTTAATTTCTCACTGCTCACGACAAATACTGATTATTTGTTAATCACGCAAAACATATTTATGTTTATTCACATTTAAAATTGTTTTATTTGCACTTGCACTGAACCAATATTATAGTTTTCCAGTAGCACTGGTTGCTTCAATATTGTTCCTGACTAACACTGTCATTTAACAATTGCACTTGTATAGTAATAATATCGCTGCCAAATTATATAAAAGTGAACTGTTTATATTTTTAAAGATGAAATTTCACTAAAAAGAACTAAGGCGATGTTTGCAGTAGTGCGCCCTCTAGCGGATAATGAATGTTAAAACGGTCCGGCGTATTACTAGCCAGCCAGGGTTAAAAAAGTCAAACTTGTTATCCCCTAAGGGTTAGTCAAAGACTATGCAATGAGTACCGCAAAGGCAGTACACTGCCAAAGGTCAAGTTGTACCAAATAACAACTGTACAAAGAGTTACCTTCGAGGAGACTAACCCTGAGCGTGTATGTGTTCCTATGTATCTAAAAACAAAGGAATAGCATAACTGTAGAATTCCTCATGCAGTTGTCAATGTACACTTGTAGCTGGAACTTTGACACCGCTCATAAAGGTTTACAGGGCGCTCCTCGGGCGCCACGACCGGAGCATAACGACCCGTTTGCCGAACAACTAACATGGCGATACGACCTGGAGCTTTACCATCGCCGCTTAGAGCAATGTTATTTAAACTACATACATACACAAATGCATACATACATACATATGTATATTCACGTCACGACTATTATCCCCGAAAGGTTATTTAGAGACCAGGCAATGACGACCGCAAAACTAGCCACTGCCACTGTCCACATTTCACCAAATGATACCTGCACATGTGCTCAGCGTGGCAGGTGGTGAGTCTATATCCCTATCGCTGCTCTTTGCTGTTGGATGTACGACTGTGCAATCTTTAGTCCGTTCGTCGCCATTTACGACACCGAGTAGATGGGATGGTAGTATTCTATTAAGGAGCCGCTACCAGCACAGCACAGTCAATTCGCATACGAATTATGCATAGTAATATTAAAGAAAAGAGGTGGCAGTAGTGCACCCGGTCAAACTTACACGGGAATACGATCACTTTTGAATACAGACGCCGTAGACAAGTGGCATCAACGCTTGTAGAATAAACAAAAATTTGAAGGAACTAACTTACAAACATTATTCTCGAAATAAAGTAAACGTGTATCCTACAATCGCGATACAGCATCAATGCAAAGGCGATACAGCATCGATGCAAAGGCGATACAGCATCGATGCAAAGGCGATACAGCATCGATGCAAAACTGTCCCGCTGCTAGGCACATTCCTCTATCATTGAAATAAAGTCTTTGCTACAATTTATAGATATTGGCATCAACCAACATCAATCAGTCACTCAAACCTTTGTCAGACCGCTTCAAAAACACAATACTGCGTTTCAAAACACAAATCGCTGATGTTTGACAAAAGGCCGCCAGTCTGAAGTGGAAGTGGGCCGGACACGTCGCATGTCGAACGAGATGTGGGCGAAAACAACGACTATGTGGATGCCACGCGATGGCAGGGGATGACGCGGCAGGCCCAGAAGAAGATGGCGGGACGAGCTAGACTCCTACTGCAAAGACTGGTCATCAAGAGCCCTTAATCGAAGAGTGAAAAAGGGGAAGGGAGGCCTTTGCCATGCAGTGGGACGACCATGGCTGAATTATTAAATAATATTAATAATAGCCCGATTGATTAGCCCGATGGCACAGCGGCTAGCGCGTTCGGCTTGCGATATTGCCCGCTAAGCAACTTTCGCAATGCCGGGTCGCTGATGGGTGACCAAATAAAATCATCTCGAGCTCCTCCGTGCTTCGGAAGGCACTTTAAGCCGTTGGTTCCGATTGTGGTCGTAAGATGGCAGTCGTTAAAACCAACCAACCCCCCAAGAGCCAGCGCGGTGGGTTATGGCCCAATATCCCCGCGTGCTATTGTCCACGTGGGAGGCCTGTGCCCAGCAGTGGGACGTTTATAGACTGATGATGATGATGATGATGATTAATAATAAATATTCAAGCAAAGGGCAATGCCAATAGCAATTTGCGCAAAATTTAGACATACCCATATTTACGATGAATTATGCGATCGATTACACAAACGCGATTCTTCCTATTCCTGATTCCCATACAATATGGATTCCACACAACTGCAGTCGTAATTCTATAGAGCCGTTATGTTATTTAAGGATTCATCGCAACTGCAGTTTAGGTACTACGTTCGTAATTCCACTCAGTTTTTTTTTTTTCATTAAGTATACAGAAAGGAAATAGTTTATATTAATCTTATAAAGTATTTCAACCAAACATATATAGTGTAGAATCACAAATAGGAAGAATCCCGATTGCGTCAAAGTAACGGTTGAGCGTATGTAGTAAACTGCAGTTGTGTGGAATCCATATTGGATGGGAATCACGAATAGGAAGAATCGCGAGAGGGTTTAAGCATTTCGGTTTCCTATACAAACTTCCAAGTCGAAATTTTTAAAAACCAATTAGCTAATTTTGAAACTTTGCATGCTGAAGTAAAACACAGGGATCTAAATTGTTTGTTGAAAACATTTAAAAAAAATGTTTATTTAACTGTGTTATTGCTATTTTTAACTTTCTATAGTGGACTTTAAATCGCAATAACTCAGCTAAAATAACGTTTTTTTTAAATGTTTTCAACAACTATTTAGATCCCTGTGCTTCACTTTGGCATGCAAAGTTTCATAAAAATTGGCTTATTGGTTTTTAAAATTTTCGACTTGGAAGTTTGTATGGAAAACCAAAATGCGTAAATTCTCTTATCTTATCGATCGCGTAATTCTTTGCGATGGCATCCAACATTTCATCATTTGATGAAAAGTGGACTGTAGCAGTGACTGCTTTTGAGGTCCTCATTGCCTGGTCTCTGCCTAACCCTTCGGAAATAATTGTCGTGAATAATGTATGTTATCATAAATCGGTACTAAAATACGTGCAACTTTCTTTGCTGACCATACAGCGCTATGCAATATTCAACAAAGACTGTCGATGATGGAATGTTCGATTTATGGAGTAGGCGCCGAGTAAACAAGTTGTTTGGAGAAAGGTTCATCTTGAAAAGGAACCAAGCCATCAATAAAAAAGGAGCCAACTTTTAAATAAAGAAAAACGGCGCCAGTATCTGCATTTTTTTTATTAAAATCTTTATCATTAGCCTATTAACGTTCAACTGCCGGCCAGCCTATATAACGTAATTCTGGGCACTCTGGTCTACTTATATTTTAAGTAAAAAGTAGTAGTATTTCACTTTCTGTTCAGTCCAAAACGGTTGCCTGGGAGATATTGCTTTTTAGTGATAAGCCCGCCAATTGTACTTTGTGTTTGTCTTTGTGTTGTTAACTTGGTGTACAATAAAGATTATTTTATCTTACTTTTTTCTTTATTAAAAAAAATATCCATGCCAAAAAAGTTAAATAACATCAACCAACAGCATTAAACCGTCTTAATTTCTGGACAAGGACTTCCATCAAGTTATCGCTACAATTGATGACCCAACGACGTCATAAATTAAAAGTCTAAAGCATACTAAACTACTAGTAAACCGAAATAAGGAAAATTTAAAAAAAATGTCTTCCTCAGGTGGGAATCGAACCCACACCCGAAGGAAACTTTTTTTTAACATTTTGTTACCTTCAAGTTAATTTAATTGAGCGTTATTAACGCAAATAATAAAATATAACAATGCTAGTAAACCGGTTACTTCCCACCAGACAAGGAGATTGCAACAAAAGTGCTGTTACCGTCCTGCAGACCTTTATGTGCTCGTCAGGAGGGTACGTGATGGCGTCACCTCATAAAATCTCCTGTGGCTTTACACGAATGAGGTGTACACGAGCAACGACTAAATTGAACAGACATTCCTGTGCGAACGATGAATTCTCGTTGATTGTTGAACGATATCGTTTCCAGTATGCAAGTGTTAAATAATAATTAAAAACCGAACAAGTGCGAGTCGGATTCGCCCACCGAGGGTTCCGTACAAATTTGTAGGTGCTTACAACAAAATTATTAGGTACCTACCTATACTTATAGAAAAGGAAAAGAGATTTTTTTTTATTCTTCGTCATAAATCGAAAACTATACATCATAAAAATAATTATATGATGCCCTTTCATACGATGATATCCCACAAGACACAGTTAACTCAATTCAAAATTTGGACCGCCGTTCCTTGCATAAAGACCCTGTTTTTTAATGATTTAATTACAAATGTATAGTTTTCAGATTTTTCTCTATACTTGTAGTATAAGACGGTAATACTTGCCAAATTTCATAGTTCTAGGTCAGCGGAAAATACCCTATAAATTTTGATTCCCTTGAGCGTGTCGAAATACACGTTTTTTGAGGCTTAAAAGGCCGTATCTTTTTATACGTTTACTTTGGAATTTGATTTTTTCACAGTTTTAAGCGACTATAGATCTGAGTATACCATACCTATCGTTTTAATTTCAACTCGATACCTCCACGCGTTCCCGAGATAAAGGGTCTTGACAGACAGACAGACGGACAACAAAGTTATCCTATAAGGGTTCCGTTTATTCCTTTTGAGGTACGGAACCTTAAAAAATGAGAAAAATACCAATGTTAAAAATACTTCCACGACAAGGATTCGAACAAACCTTTAAAAAATGTATTTCAGTAGCTAAGACACATTTTCCAATAGTCGTGAAATAAATTAACATTTTCCGACTTAACTGTTTTGTTGATAGTTTACCACTTATATGATAAAAAATAATTAAAATTATGATACGTGAGTGCTTTTAAATAGTCATTGGTTTAAATCTATAAATCTATTATCATCATTTTATAAGGCATTATATAAATTATCCGATTAAATAATTTCATGCAAGTTAAACGCCAGGCAGCACTGTTTTGCATTATCTACTGTGTTCCGGTTTGAAAGGTATTACATCTAATAAAATTACAGGACATAGAGGCAAAAGAACTAAAGACTCTGAGAGCTGGGCACGTAAAACTAATGGAAATGCTTCAGATGCTCAATGTACCTCTAGAATTTATCAACAGAATTCAATGTACCTCAACCGTTTTGACAGAAATTACGATAAAATGCCTGATCTTCCCAGCTGGGCCCTCGGCTGCATAACGCTCGAAATACATAAAAAAAATGTACTGATCTAATGTACCTCCAATGTACCTCCCGATTTATTTATTAAATTCCAGAAATCCTAATTAGAACAAAAGATATTCAGCTTTAAAGTTTTTTCTTCCTAGCGGGGCCCGCTGTAATCATAGTGAATACGAATAAAAATATATACCATTTTTATGTTTTACCAATGTACCTCTTAGTTCTTCGCAATTTACCAAATTTAGATACAAAATTATGATATTGGTAAATAACAGTACATGCTTGGTAAGGTAAGGTCAGCAACAGGTAATATTTGCTGCAATGAGGGTAGCTCTGAATAGTTTATATGTTAATTCTATCAAATCCTACCAAAAAGCAGTTTTAATTTAGTTAACATACCTACTTATTTGTTTTGTTGACCTTACCTTAACATTTTGTTACAATTAATACATAGATATACGATTTTCTTAATTTTAAATAGAAGGTTTAAATTAACCACATTTCATAGAATTACCGAAGAATCCTCACGAACAATTGGTGGCAAATTCAAATACATATATCTGCCGCCTCCTGCGTTCTTCCAGCTTCGGCGTGTTCGGTAAGCGATTTGGTGAATTTTTTATGCGCTTTTTACGACCGGACGAGATATCTGATCATGTAGGACAGGGCTTTTATCGGCACGAATAATCTCCGCGCCGCGTGTAAGTTCACGTAAACGCTGTGGATGGTTACGAGGGCTGATATTCCTTGTAGTTTTTTTTTATACAGCTACTGTGGTGGGATTGATAAGTATCTAATCGTGCTCTCTCTATAGCTAGACGAAATCCATCAGCATCATATATAAGGTGACTGCTAGAAACTGCAAGAAACTTCAAGGGTTGGTCACGTCAAGTCTTTTAAATATGACAAAAATGACAAAAAAGTAATTCATGTTTTTTTAATTTTTAATGAAATAATTCATTTTGTGAATTTTAATTGGATAATCTTTGAGTATCTAATTTATTTTAAAGCATACGGCCGTCTGTTGACCTGCCGTGCGATTCTCTAAGCTAAAGCCTTGATAGCTGCGGCTGCCGCAGCGCTGAGAAATGACTCTGTCTCTTTCATATTGATAGAACTGGAAAGAGACAGCAGATCACAGCCATGCGCGCAGCGTCTATGTGTCGCTTAGAGAATCGCATAGCCGTCCGCGTCAGCTGGGCCTACGTTGACGGGTCAACAGACGGCCGGCCAGCCCGCTGCGCGCCGGCCGTTGCCCCCGTCAGCTGGGCGATAAGTACCTTTTCTTTGTTTTAGTCGGAGAAAATGCTTCTCTGCACTGGCATGAGGCCTCGAGAGGAACGTGAGACACCCCATGCACTGTCCGGGGCTGGAACCCATATGTCCCCACCCGCCCCCCCGTGGGGGAAACGGGTGAGTAAGGACATACGGGCCCGACCCGGTAAAAGAACCGACACCTTCCTTCAGAACGCGACGCGGCGCCCCGGTACCGTGCTGATACGCCTCGGGAAAGGGCGATAAGTACCTACGAAAAAACACGAATTCCTTTTTTGTCATTTTTGTCATGTCCAAAAACACTTGACCTGACCAGCCCTTGAAGTTTCTTGCGGTTTCTAGCAGTCATCTAATATATATCTTAAGCTACTTTGCTGTATCAATATACTCTTTTTTTACATAATACATATAAACACGACTTTTATCCCTGAAGGGTTAGTCAGAGACTAGGCAATGAGGACAGCAAAAGCAGTTCTCTGCCAAAGTTCACTTTTCACCAAATAGCGACTGCACATGTGCTCAGCATGACAGGTGGTGAATGCCCATCGCCGCTCAATGCTGTTAGATGATGTGCAGTATTTAGTCCGTTAGTCGCCTTTTACGACACCCAAGGGAAGAGAGGGGTGGTAGTATTCTTTCACCACTACGCGACGCGGTTGTATTTTGTAAAGCAAAATAAAAAAGTTAATTACAGCACTTTTACATAGTTTGTACGAAGGATCTAGGACTTTTGGCCTTTTGCCGAATACTTTATTGATTTTCGAGGTTAGAACGACTGTTCTGTGTCTCAGAAAATATGGCTTTCGGAGACCGGCGAAATTGGGCCTAACTATTACAAAAAGCAGACTTTAATTAAAATTCATAGTGTAATTTTTAATAACTTGTGGAATAAAAAACAATAATAATTCTATGGGAAACAAATTATTGTAAGTAATTATAATAACTAAATGTTTGACCACCTGTTTATTAACCAAGGAGGAATATCTATATAATATCTGTTGTTTCGATTAGAACGAATTGATCATTGTATTTTTATTCAGTTTAGTAAGTATTGACTTATTCATTGATACATCACTTAAAATATATAATTAAGTGATTTATCGATTTACGCTATATATTATACGGACTTTGACGATAACTGCCATTACGAACAACTCGCGCCTACACAACGGACATTGATTACCTGCTTGTTTGACTCACCACTGCTAGAATACTGTCTGAGTATTCACAGTGGTGAGACACTACTGACCATTGCCTTCGATTGTACTTCTTCTAAAGATAAACCGCATAAACTGTGGAATTCGTTTTACGCGTAACATTGCTTTCGATTTGCATTTGATGCAAGACTTTAAGCAATACTGTTATTATACAGTGAATACTCTTACGGTTAGTGCATATATGTATACATTTCATTATACAATTTAACCTATCTAAATCAGATCTCTTTTTAACTTAAAAAAGTACACAAAGAGGACAAAAGTAAAAACAAAGAAGGTCACTGAAACAAATGAAATATAACAAAAGCCAAACTAGTTGAACACGATAGAGGTCGTAACATTAAAGATCCTAATCATGGCCACTGTCCATCAGAACAACTTTGGCATTAAATATTACAACTACAGCCAACAAAGCGCTCGTGCCTCCCGCCGTATCTGAAACAATCAAAGTTTAACCCCTTGAGAGGCCGATCGTACTTATCGCACAAATCGCCCTTAACCCTTGATAAGATCTTAATCCCCGACGATAACACGGATTGTCAATACGTTCCGGCGAGGCTGTTGGAACCCTTGTTTTACACATAATTTATAAAGTTACCTGCTTCAAATACTGATGTTGTTAAATGAAGAATGAATTGACGTCGTTGTGAAGTCAGTTTGTATTTGTATTTGATGTAACATTATCAAAACTGGCAATTTAACCCCTTGAGGATCGTAAAACCAGACACAATTAAAAATGAATTGTTTCGCGACCGCTGGCGGTCTATGATCCTTGACCTACCAAGAAAAGAAAAAAGAAAGAATTCACGTGGAATTGTCAATATAAAAATGGTGCAGTGTAAAAAATGTAAACTTTTTGTATCAATTAAAAAGGAGGATATTGTCAGATGCAAGGGGGGCTGTGAAAGTGTATTTCATAGAAAATGTGCAACGAAACAACTAATGCAAAAAGACTTGTGCGAAATATGTTCGAAGGAGAACGAAACTAACTCGCCGGCACCAACTTCGCTGAAATTAGACTACAAGCACGCATCATCCGTTGAAGCTATGTTAGAAGAAGTAAATAAAAAAATAGAAGTAATTTACAAGATAGAGAAAAAAATGGACAACGCTCTGGAGCTGATAGACTTTTACTCAGAGAAATATCAGGAAATGGTAGAATTTAAGGAGAATACAGAAAGGAAGGTGAAAGCACTTGAACAAAAGAATGTTTTCTTGGAGAAATACAACAAAGCGCTCGAGGAAAGAGTTCAAGATTTAGAACTAAAAGAGAAAGAGAAGAATGTGGAAATAATAGGACTGGCAAGAAATGATAAAAAAGAAAACATTTTGGATGTTGTTAAAAAAGTATCCCAAGCATTGAAATTAAATCCAAATGATATAGAAGATGCGAGGCGGGTAGGCAAAGAAAAAACGGACGGTAAGCCCCAACCCGTTATTGTCCGTCTGCGTACGAAAACGGCGCGAGATCAATGGGTCTTGGCCCGTAAAACCCGTCTTACGAATGCTCAAGTGCTAGGAAATAACAGTGATCAAAACATTTTTATAAACGAGGACCTAACGAAATATAAACGTCAATTACTGTGGGAAACGAAAACGCAGTTAAGGTCAACCTTTCGCTATATTTGGGTACAAAATATGAACATCCTTATTAAAAAAGATGAAACAGAAAAGATTTACAAAATACGCTCAGAAAGCGATATTTTTAGGTTCGTAGATAAAAACTAGTAAGGCGCTTATACGCCGCGCGTACACACTATGTGATTCTATTATCCATTAACAAACAATATGGGCATTCCGCAAGACATTCCAAACGAAATCATATTTACAAGACATCAAGACATATACGATTGGACTAAACACATGATGAGAGACGGACTACACTTTGTACATCTAAATGTACGTTCTTTAAGAAGGCATTTTAACGAACTATTGATTTTGCTTGATCAAACTGAATATCATTTTCATTTAATCATACTTACAGAGATCAACATTAAGAAGGAAGAGTTAAGTCTTCTGTATAATATACAAGGATATAATCTACATGCTAACACTAGAGAAGTATCAAGAGGAGGTGGAATATTAATTTACGTAAAAGATAATTTACATTTTTCAACATTTAACATAATCGACAACCCTTCGGTAGAATTGCTACATGGAAAGCTGATCGTCGAAAATAGAATTCTACACATCGTTGGCTTATATAGACCACCAGCAAAAAATAAGTTACATTTCATTGATTGTATAAAGACATTGATAAAAGAACGCATTCGTCCTCAAGAGGAAATAATATTAGTTGGTGACACAAATATAGATCTCTTCAACAAATCTAACCCGACAATTTCTCAATACAAAATGACCATGTGTGAAAGCGGCCTGTGCTGTGCCGTACCGAGTACGGAGATAACGCGCGAAGCAATAGTGGATGGCAGATACGAGCGCTCATGTATTGACCACCTGTGGGTGCGAGTGAGAAGGTCGGATACCTCTACGGCTGCATACGTAATCGACTGTTACTTATCGGATCATCATATTGTGGGTGTTTCGTTAGACTTTAAATTAGAAAAAAAAGTGGTGAAAACTATAAAAACAAATGAGTTGATCTGTGATAAGTTGGCTGCTAAAGGACTGGACGGGTATGTTTGGTCTCAACTGATGTTAATAGATTGCCCTTTGCTTTTATATCAAAAACTATGTTCTGTTTTTGACGGTATTTATCAGGAAAGTAAAATTACTTACAGTAGTACAAATAAGCGAGAAAAACAACCGTGGGTCGACAGTAAGCTTAGTAGCATGATATTAAAAAGAGATTTATTGTTTAGAGCTTGGAAAGCGTCACCTAAGAATATGAATAAAAGGTTGGAGTACACAAAGTTTAGAAATAAATTAAATAAACAAATAAATGCCGCCAAAAACAAATATAGACAAAAACAAATACAAAATTGTAATGGCGATTCTAAAAAAATCTGGTCGTTGGTAAACTCATGGCTGGGTAGAAAGAGGGGAGATGTAGATAGCGTTATTAAGAAGTACTTAGGTAAAAATGATAGTTTATATAACATATGTACAACATTTTCACAAACGTTTACGAAGGAAATAAAGAACATTAAGCATATGTGTAACGATAAATTCTTAAATAGAAACATGTATGTCTATGAGTGCGACTTATCATTTAGGTATAGGAAAGTGGACTCATATGATATAGAAAAAAATATTGACCAGTTACATCAGAACAAGGCGCCAGGTGTAGATGCAATAAGAATAAAAGATTTAAAATTAATTAAAACGCAAATAAGTCCTATTTTGGCCCATTTTGTTAATATGTGTCTAACAAAAGGAGTTTATCCTGACTTGTTGAAAAAGTCTATTATACGTCCTATTTACAAGCAAGGAAATCACCTTGATTATACCAATTATAGGCCGATAGCTATTCTCTCGGTAATTAATAAGATCGTAGAAAAGGTTATAGTAGGCCAAATTTCTAACTTTTTGGAAAGATACAGTATATTGTCAGACACACAACATGGATTCAGAAAAAAACGCAGCACAAATACTGCACTCACACAGTTTTCAGATATAATTAATGAAAGCCTAAACAATGGAAAATAGGTTATGGCATTATTTATTGATTACAAAAAGGCATTTGAAACCTTAGATCATGATGTGCTGCTGCAGGCGCTGCAGGAGTGTGGAATAAGGGGTCCTACAAACAATTTTTTTCGAAGTTACCTTAGTAATAGAACCATACGCACTGCAGTTGACAGTGCTGTAGGGGAGGAGGCAAGTGTCACACTTGGTGTTCCAACTGGCTCGGTCTTTGGGCCAGTAGGCTATATAATTCATGTAAATGGTGTCAGTAATGTAATTGCCAAATGTGATATGTACATGTATGCAGATGACATGTGCTTGTTATATGCTTCAAAAGATGTGAAGGAAATACATGAATGTATACAAAGTGACTTTGAAAACATTACAAAATGGGCGCATGATAACGGTATAGTAATAAATCTCGCTAAAACAAAATGTATGCATATATACTCGCCTTATAATGCTGTAGCTAAGCACATTGTTTATTCAGACATGGCTGTAACAGGCCATAGTTATACATGTCTGCACAATAACAAATTTAATTGTAAATGTATAAAAATACAATTTGTGGATAATTTTAAATACTTAGGGATAATTGTTGATTGTAATTTTAACTGGAAAATGCAGGTCGAGGAAGTATGTACAAGGCTTAGAGCAGTATTAAGTAAATTTTATCATTTAAATTATGTATTAAATAAAAAGACTATGTATTTGGTTTATTATGCCTTAGCTGACTGCCTCATAACTTATGGACTTAGTATATATGGCCGTACATTTGCTTCTTATTTAAAAGACATAAAAAATTTGCAAGTTAGGTTGCTTAAATACCTTGTTAGTAAAAAAGTTAAAAAGAAATGTAACAAAGACTATGATAAATTGTTCCCTATTTGTAAAGTACTACCAATAGAGGATAAAGTAAAATATATGATAGCCATAGATCAGTACTATTCTGAAGAATATAAAATTAAAGTGATAAATAAATACAACACAAGAAGGGTGAGAGAGGATAAATTAATTGTACCTATTACAAAAAACTATTACGGTAAAAGATGTACATGGTATTTAGTTCCGGAAATATGTAACGATATAGAGTTATTAAGAGAAAATCCAAAAGTGTGTAAGCCGATCATAAAAAGAAAGTTAAAAGAACATTTTTTTTAGATAAGTATATAGATTAAGATAATGCATATTAAGATATATAATAAGATATATTGTGATAGTTAAACCCGATGGGTAAGTGAGTACACAAAATCATTGTATACACGAGTGCTTATCTCGCCAACAAACTGCCTAACAGTTTGGCGAATAGTATTGTTAGTTAGAATGTTTTTGTACAATATTTGAGTATAAATAAATAAATAAAAAATAAATAAATAAACCAACCATATAGCTTAAGCTATGAAACTCGGTTTTAACACTATTTCCTATATTATTATGCGGATACGAGTTTGTTTTCGGAAATTGTTAATACCTACTGGTATTAACATTTTTCAAAAACAAACTCGTCTTTACTCAAGGTAATCAAAAACAATATTCGTATTTATTATTGTAATTTTTTTTGTTCTATATTTACTATAAACATAATTAATGAACGTGTCGCGAAGCGGTGAAAGATTACTACCAGTAGTACTACCACATGAGTGAAGAAACGACTCATGTGGTACTACTACTACTTTTGGTAACGACTTTTACAAAAATATTCCATGATTAACTAAAAAAATTAAACTACGAAATTAAAAAGGTATGCGTAGTATGCCTTTATTAAGTACCTAGTTAGCGTTAATCCCCGTAAATGTTTGTCTACGTAATTAAGTTTACAAAAAAATATTGTTTTCTGAGGTTTAAGCGAGCACTACACATTGAAATGAAACACTTTTTACGGATTAACTCGCGTTTAATTTACTATTTACATAGTTTTTATATTATCCTGACGTTTCGAACCCTTTACAGGGTCCGTGGTCACAGGGGACTGAGGTGTTGGTCGTCTCATTGTCAGAAGTTATTTGCCTACCGTCAATAATTTTTATATTTTACCGGGTGCGTTCAAGTTTACACAATACGAGCTAACAATATTTTTAGGTCTGGCAATGTGTTGCTGTGACCACGGACCCTGTAAAGGGTTCGAAACGTCAGGATAATATAAAAACTATGTAAATAGTAAATTAAACGCGAGTTAATCCGTACAAAGTGTTTCATTTCAATTTACAAAAAAATCTTTGAAATACCTCTCCCTCAAAAATAAGTCCACTGTCTAATTAAAACTATCCCCATTTCTGTCCTCTGTCGAACCAGTTAACGTCAAAAGTTTTCCCAACGAATTACCTTTTGCACAATGACGGTAAGCGTCATAATTGTTATCCATGCCTGAAGGTACTGTTCAAAACCCGGGACGATATTACTCTATTCCTCGTTAGGTACCTACTCGGCATTTCCTAACTTTTCCAAAATGAAATAAAGAAACCGGTAAGAATACTACCACCCCCTCTCTTCCCTTTTGTGTCGTAAAAGGCGACTAACGGACTTAAGACTGCACATACATACAATAGCATAAAGCGGCGATGGGCTCACTACCTGTTACACTGAGCACATAATAATATGCAGTCGCTATTTGGTGAAAAGTGAACTATGGTGGAGGACACAAATGTTGGAGGAGGAAAAAAATGCTTTTGCTGTCCTCATTGCCTAGTCTCTAACTTAGCCTTCGGGGATAATAGTCATGATTATATATATATGTAAATAAGGAAAAGTTTTGTTTCACAATTCACTATTACTTGCTACATTTTTTAATTGTTATAAGGCCATTGCCGATTGGCAGAACAGGCGACCCGATATAAGGAGTGCTGGGTGCGATTCCCACGCCATATTTCGGATTTTTCGTTGAGAAAACATTAATGATGCATGTTACAGACTAGACTAGATCTTAGAGTGTACAAGTTCTCTATATCAAACTGATTATCTGGAAGAAATCGATAAGACCGCCAAATTATAACTTTGTAATTTGCTCATTTTTATTTTTTCACTAATAAGTATAAATGTTATTACAATAAAAGTATAAACGTAAAAGGAGGCGTCGGTAGCCGAGCGGATAAATGCTCTGGTTGAACGCGAGAAATCGTGGTCGGCGGAGCAGATTTAAAAAAAATCCCCATAGCTCTGTTACACTACTGTCGTGAACCCACTCCGACACAGGGGCCTTACTCTCTTTCTCCGAAACGATATTTTGGCCGAATTTCGTTTGCTATTTAAAGCGCTTTCGTTTATTTTTGAAATATCAAACATATTCCTAAAAATTAGTAATCTAAATGCCAAACTTACTTTGTATGAATGAAATTTCGGAAGGAATGGAAACCGCTGTAAATAGCCAACGAAAATCGGCCGAAATTTCGTTCCGGAGAAAGAGAGTAGACCCTCAGGTATTTTAGATTAACAGGATGGCTTAACATGACTATTATTAATGTTTTAAACGCACATTAATAATATTTTTTTTAATAAAAAATAAATAATCTATACTTATGTCCATCTATCTATCTCTCTATATCTCTTTGTTAGATATAAATGTCAGAATGAAAAAACCGTATGTATGTAAACGAATGTACCTATCTACACTAATATTATAAAGAGAAAGAATTTGATTGTTTGTTTGTTTGCATTGAATAGGCTCCGAAACTAC
The DNA here is from genome assembly GCA_963921215.1 of Scoparia ambigualis. Lineage (NCBI taxonomy): Eukaryota > Metazoa > Arthropoda > Insecta > Lepidoptera > Crambidae > Scoparia > Scoparia ambigualis. The sequence continues at coordinate 6,145,264 of OY992511.1, read as the reverse complement.
AAGACCGATTAGTAATCATCATTATCATCAGTGTCAACCCATAAACGTCCCACTGGTGGGCACAGACTTTCCCACATGGACATGGACAACCACAACAGCCTAGGGATCCCCACAATGAAAGCATTACGCGCGCGCTTTCGACCCTGAACCACAGATTAAAAAGAAGAGTTCCTGAACATTCATTCCTCTCGTCTGTGAGAAAACTTACTAACCATTGAAGTACTATTATTGTGTCTTTCTTTACGGCAGTTGACAGCTTAAACTAGCTTTACATTGCTGCGTTTCTAGTAAAACTACAGGGCATAGAACAGAACTTAGCTTGAGGGGTGCATTGTATGAGGCCGGCTTAATAACATAAAAAAGAAGCTCAGTTACCTATAAGTAATCTTATTTAACTATTTAGAAAGCAGACAGTGTTTTAAACATTATTTACTTAACATTATAGAGTAATACCAAAGGCCAATTAGTAAGTTTATATTCTTAATAGAAGTCTGGCCAACGAAAGCTGAACCTCGTTATTATTTGATAGGCAACACTTTGTCTCTATGTGTGTCTATCTGAGGTGTCATGTCGTATGTCAAATTGAAATTTTTCTGAGAAAATTGCAGCTGTGTGACTGACCCTGTGTTACCCAGTCATGATTTTTTTAATTTGCCGCGTTTTTCCTGGTTCAGCTTTCGTTGGCCAGACTAGTAGTTACAGACATTTTCCGAAACTAGTTTTTTTTTGTTTTTTTTATTATTCTTCAACAGGTAAGTGCTTGGCCTTCATCTCATCTGATGGTAAGTGACGATAAGGCCGGGTGGAAACACGCTTTACCCGGAATCCTCAACCACTGAGGAACTGGCTATCTTATCTCAAACTGTCGGAACACAACAATGCCATAAAAATCGTTGTTATGGCGACAGACTTAGAAAAAGTGGTGGTAGGTAGCCAGGCAGACTTAGCAGCTTAGACTTAGAGCCAACCAAACCGAATACACAAAGATGTACCCCGCCGCTGGGAATCGAACCCGGGACCTCTGGGTCTGAAACTGGTGGCTTAGCCACTAGACCACAGAGGCTTTTAAAGAAATACATATATAGGTAGATGTTTACTCGAACAAAGTCGCGGGCATGACGCTATTGTTCTACAAAGGTGGAGTCATAATAATTTTCTTTCCACCTTTACACATTAATTTCCACAACATTATTTCACACCCTTTTGTTTTCGAACATTTGGAAATCCGTAACGGTGTGTATATCGCTAAATTCAATTAACTTTCTTTCTTTGTCCCAAGTTAAAAGAGACATTAGTTTTTAACTTATTAAAATACTTAAGTAAAAAATATTAAAGTAGTAAAGCTCGTACATATGTAGTAAAAATATAATACTTGTAAGAAAGGACAAGATAAGAAAAGTAAATCTTTAAAAATTGTTGATAAGTTACAGTACAAACGTCGCGTTCATAGTTAAGAATTTATTTTGTTTTGGATTTTTGTCTTGGAGACAACTAGGTTGAATTAATTTGTTTGCTAATCTTTGCTGCAAATGCTAAGATTTGCTATAGCTTTGCAAATTTTAACATTTGCAGCAATTAAACTAATGATTTCGTTACTGCTTAGTTCGCTTCTAAGTTCGCCAAAGTTTTATCTAAATCTATCAATCACAATTTAATACGCATTTATTACTATTTTTCAGGTTTTTTTTTTAAATTTTATTTTGATACTCTGCCAATACGTACACACGGCGTCAGATCAACCTACCCTAAACTGTCAATTTTCTCCAATGAATATTGATCCTTAGAACCACACGATAAAGTTCAAAATTGATTGTAGAAATTTGATAGTTTTGGGTAGGTTGATCTGACGCCGTGTGTACGACGATATGGATCGACAAAGATTTGGATTCGCTAATAGAGTGATTTGTTCTGTAAAATATCGAATAAAATAGTATTTCCGTAAACTTCAGAAAACAATATCGCTACAGCGGCTGCCTCGGACTCCAGCATAGGCAAAGCGTTGTACCCGAGAGCCGCTACATAAATCGAGCTGTTAAATCGACCCCACCAATCCTCACGGGGTTTCTGTCCCTTTAAAATTTACTTAAAGAAAAATTGCTGTTTTATTGCCGAGATAATCTATTTGAATTTGGATCGACGCCGAAATGGCGGTCGTACGCATAAATAAAAAAAGGTGAAAGCAGGAATTACGGCTGAGGAAAATTTTAATATGCCCCTGATATTGGAATTGGATTGATAATGATCGTGGTAAGGTTGCTTCACTTTTGGTCATTGGAAAATTACATAAATACATACATATAATCACGACTATTATCCCCAAAGGGTTAGCCAGGGACAAGGCAATGAGGACAGCAAAAGTAGTCGTCTACCATAGGCCACTTTTCACCAAATATCGACTGTATATGTGCTTAACGGGACAGGTGGTGAGGCCATCGCCGCTCTATGCTGTTAGATGTGTGTGCAGTCTTTAGTCCGTTAGTCGCCATTTACGACACCCAAGGGAAGAGTGGGGGTGGTAGTATTCTTTCACCGCTACGCGTCACGGTTATTATAGGTTATTGGAAAATTAATTGGCTTTTATTCACAACAATACCGTTATTCAAGTCTGATGACTGTACCTGTAACTGTAGATACCTTTAAATGAAACCACTTATTTGAATATATAACCATCATGTCAAGCTTTCTTCGACCAATTCTTCTTACATAAGCAAACGTAGTCAACTTGTGACAGTTAAGGGCTACTCTTCCTCTCCGATCCCGGTTTCTTCAGGTGTGCCGCAGGGATCTCACCTTGGATCTCTATTATTTGTCATCTTTATTAATGACCTAGTTGATCGTCTTTCATGCCCTGCACTTCTATACGCTAAGAACTTAAAGATATTCTCGGATGTGTGGAACGATAGTCTATACATCGCGCTGCACATTTTGCAGCGCGATGTATCGACTTAATAACCTTGATATTATCTCGGACTGGTGCTCATCTAACAACATGAAACTTAACGTCGATAAGTGCTGTGTAATATCTTTTACTCGAAAGAGAAATATTTATAAGCGATCATATTGTGTCAACGATCAAGTCTTATGTAGGAAGCAAACTGTTAAAGATCTAGGCGTTTTGTTTGATGAGCAGTTGTCTTTCCGTCCTCACTATGAACATATCATAAAGTATAAGGTCTACAAAGGATTTTAAAAAGCCACAAAGTGTTCTTGCGCTATTTTTTAGTCTGGTCAGGAACGGTTTGGAATACTGCTGTCCAATATGTTCTCCTTACTATAAGGTCCACATGGAAAATATAGAGAGGGTCCAGAAGCGATGCCTAAGGTATGTTACCCGCAGATGTAGCCTTGGTCGTACACCCGGCAGTTACAATGCGAGGTTGTCTAAGTTTGGTGTACTTCCTTTAAGTGCTCGTCGGGAGAGATACGACCTGTTATATCTTCACAAGATACTGCACTCTTCCATTGATGCTCCAAATCTGCTGTCATCACTGAATATTAATACCACATAGAGAACACGTTTTCCGAGCAATTGTGCAATACGTGTGTTCAAAAACAACACATTCTATTATAATACCATAGTCTGAATGAGTCGAACTTTTAATGCGTTGTTGAGCCTTGATGGAGATGTGGACGTTTTCAGGAGCTTTCCTTAATATAAAAAAATGGACACTAATATTATGAACGCCAAGTGTTCTCAACCTCCTCCTCCGTCTGCTCAATGTAGCAGATATTCGAGTCATAGATTTGTCTCGATTGTAAGGGTCACCCACCTTATTTCGTTTGTATTTATAATAAATAGTAATTAGTCTTTACAATTTTTTTAGTAATTTTTATAAATATTAGTTTTATGTTTGAATTAGTTTATTCAAGACCGGTAGATATTGTTGTAGTAACTAAACGTTCCAAGCAATATACAAATATCATGCTGTGTACACTGATTAAGGATTACCGTCTAGCAAATAAGAGTCAACAAAGTGCTACTGTATGCAGGCATTGACTGTAATCTGTTTGTGTACCTATTGAAATAAATTAATAAATAAAATTTGGTGCAGGTCTCTTTCAACCCCCTCCACTTCTTTCTATTTTGGGATGTCTGTTACTCTGCATTCAATTTTGGCGCGCTACCCTAATGATGTCATCTTTTCATCTCAAATGCGGTCTGCCAGCTGATCTTTTACAAAAAGAAAAATAGGTAAAAATATTATATATGTCCATTTACTTTCAATTTAAATATATACCTACCTATTCCTAAATACATATTTATAGTATACCTTTTCTATTAATAGTTATTTTATAATTTATTACAGACTTCAGAAACTAGAAATAATAATAAGTATTTTCGGAAATATTGTGGCTAACACTTAGGAAGATTCTTAAACAAAAAAAAATGTGTTCAAAAACAAATAAAAAAATATTTTTCCTTTCAAACGTACTAATCAGTCAACTTGAATAGCCGCCAGAACCACCTTTAATAAACTTACAAAAAATGTAAGCCGTGGCTGCTTTCCATAAAATCCGACGATTAAGCACTATTTATTATTTTGTCAGGTCTTTACTACCATAGCCCCTATCATGACATTCTTACACACATCTCGCGACGAAGCAGGTAGCGTGAACTAAAATGTACTGCACTGCATAGCAAACTCACCGGATTTTTTATAATGTGTATCTATGCTTTTATGTATGTATATTTTAATTTTTGTTATAGTATTTGAGAGTTATTATTACTCATTAGCTTATTTACTTATTAATATGGACTACAAAACAGATAACAACCAAATAACATTAGGTACTTAAAGATAATATAACAGATGCAGTTAATAACTGTATTCTATAAGGTTTAAAAAGGGTACTTACATATTTACGGACATATTCAATAGTCAAAGTCATAGGTTTATTTACAAAATTAAAATAATGCATAAATATCGCTTAGTCATCTTCGCAGAATATTGAATGTAGCAAGGGGTTCAAATGATAAAACTAATGATCGTTAAAATAATTACTAGCGGCGGCATTTATTTCAGAATCAATAGAAAATGCAGTTCAAGTTTATTTCTGTGTGCTCTTGATGATGATTGGTCATCAAAGCATTATTTTATCTTCCCGTATGCCAATATTTAACCGGTCTCGCTTCTAGCTGCATCGCAAATATACTGGTTATGTAGGAAACATTAAAATTAAAAAACAGCGATAGAGTGTTTACTAACGGCTAATAGCTATCTTACAACAACCGGTACCAACTACTAACTGTGCCGTACTCAATGCACAGAGGCACTCAAAATGTCGTTTTTTAAAATGGTCACTAATGTGGTAAATGATTTTTTTTTAATTTGAATGATTTTTTTGGATTTTTTTTTAATGTCATTAACTTACGGTGCTAGCGAAACGCTTATAATATTATGCGCTAGCCGCTGCGCCATCGAACTCGACTCGATAGCTAAACACGGTCTTCGTAATCGTGGCGTAAACTCGTGGTAGGGTCGCAGGAGTTGTTCCATAAATCTGCGTTTGCGTCTATTATGCGCACATTATTTCGTGTTAGTGTTGAATGTACAACTTTATTGCTCGGCTGTTGTTTTTATTTTCTGTATCGTCTGTAAATTTATTTGGCTCTGTCAGTTATATTGAATTATGAGCTTTTTAGTTGCGTCGCTCATATTATGGCACTGGACCACTACTTCTTCAAAAAATTAAGATGACAAGCTATAGTTTTGAAGGAAAATCGGCAAAATCACATACTTATTATGTTTTTTAACAACAACAACAACAACAACAACGAATAACCCAGAATCCGACTGTTGTGTTCTGATTTAAAGGGTGCTTGTTCCAGTATACTCGAAACATAGTAAGCCGTTGAAGAGTAGCATGGGAGGTAATTCTAGATAGATATAATGATGCTTGCACATTGCAAAATAAAATTATAAAAAAAAATTGCATAAAAATTATTCACAATAAAGTGAAAAGAAAATGTAAAATGGCTTTATATATAATCATAACTCATAATAGGTATAAATTCTTAAATCATAACGAAACTATTCACGTTGTTCGCAACCAAGTAAGTAAATCAGTTGTAATCGTAAGTAACGAGTACAACAGTAAAACTGAAATGTATCTGTCTCCCTTGCCATCCAGTCGGTTTTTACATGACTTTAAATTCGCCCCACCTACTTTCAATAATGCCGTTTCGGTCGGCGCTAACAATAAACGCAATTTAAACGTGCTCTGTTCACTCCGCTGCCAATCTAGGGTTGCCAATCTTGTAGACAGTTTTTCAAAGTCGAGATTATGTTATAATAATATTGTTTACTGGCTTCTACAGTTCGGAAAAAGAAATATCTTTAACGCATCTGCATTTTGGAAGACAAACTACTTAATAAGTCTTTGATTCGATTTTGTCGTTACATTGGTTTTTAGAACCTACTGACTCACTAGCCTGGAGTGACCAACGTAAGTACATAGTTATGGCCGAAACAAAAAAATATATATGACGATAACGCGATGAACCGCAAGGTTTACTTGGTGACAGTTTTTCAAGGTAAGCTTTGTAAGCAACCGAAAACATGTCCTACAGACAGACCTTTTTAATAATTTGTAATTATATCACTCTTTCAGATATCTCTTACGACAACTAGTTAGTATCCCTTTAGGAGAAAATACATTGCATCACGGATACAGAGTGTGTGTGTGTGTGTGCGTGATATGTGAGAATATAATGTGAGTCTCAATTAATCTGAGCTGGACGATTCAAAGTGCTTGAGTTCAGTTTGTTGAATAAATATGTTATAAGTTTAAGTTAGAATCGAGCTACACCTTTTGAACATAGGCGGCCAAAAGCAAAGCAATCAAATTGAGGGAACTGTATTTAAACTCTTAAAGAATCACATGATTTTAATGCTTAGATTAAAACTTAAAACTTTACTAAGTATATTTCAGCATTTAGCTCTTACTTCACAACGTATTTTCATAATAAAAATATTACTTTTATTTTTTTTTAAAACAATTTTTTTTAAAGACGAACAATCTTGCGTCATTAAACATTCGATCATCACCATTGCGTATAAACGTCCACAACTACACATGGTGAGATTAAGCCATAACCAACCACGCTGGCCCAACACTGGTTATGGGAGGGAGACATTTCACATTGTAAGTATTTTGCGTTGAAAAAAATTAGGGAGGTTAACATTGTAATGCATTTTGTGTTGATAAAAAAAATTATTACCTTAGGTAGGCGTCATATTTTGCAACGTTTCAATATGTTAGAGTATATTTGAGCGTTATTAATGCAAAATACATCAAACATAACGACTTCAATACTTTTGTTAATACATACATACATATAATCACGAATATTATCCGCTAAGGGTAAGTCAGAAATTAGGCAATGAGGACAGCAAAAGCAGTTCTCTGCCATAGTCCATTTTTCACAAAATAGCGACTACACATGTGCTCAGCGTGACAGGTGGTGAGCCCATCGCCGCTCTAAGCTGTTGGATGTATGTGCAGTCTTAGTCCGTTAGTCACCGTTTACGACACCAAGGGAAGAGAGGGGGTGATAGTTTTCTTTCACCGTTACGCGACACGGTTTACTTTGTTAATAATAATATGTTCACCGTTGTCAACCCTGTGCCCCGCTGTCGCAAGCACTTGTAATATCCGCCCCTGCATGACTTCCTCCAAGGCCTGAATTTATTGAACCGCCTTCACACCCGCAGGTATAACTGAACTTTGAACTGTTCACGGATATCTCAGCGTTATTGTCTTAAAATATTTGTTGTATCATTTTTATCTTATAAGATTTTTCTTTTAGGAATATCGAAGCTCCTTTGTGATTGAGCTGAGCGGAGTTAATATTTTAAAATTATTTAATGTAATATGATTTCTTATACATACCCGTGTCAATTAGAAAGAAGAGCTGCCTCCCAAATTGCAAAAAGTTGTTATTTCAACACCTTTTTGGAGAAGTATTTTCAACTGTATGCATCATTAATCAAAAGTGTAATGTTATGAGTTAATATTATGAATTAATATAACATAAACAAGTTTTGTTTATTTTGTCAACTTTTTAAGCAAGACATTGTCGGTAACAAATAAATATTGCATTCGGATTTCACAAAAAGTTTCTTGTCTTTTGTAAAGGTTAGAGAGATAAGAGTATTTACTTTATCTGTAATACGAAGTAACTTAGGAAAGGTCGACCTTTTATTTAACCTTTCCAACTATTTAGGAATCCAATAAAATACGCATACAAAAGAACTTTTGAGAAGATAAGACAGTGTTTTTTTTGTTCTCCCTTTGTCGACTTTAATAAGCAGATTATAAGGCGTTCGTGGAAAATGCCCTGACTTTTCCTTAACTTTTAGATAACTTTTGATCAAACTTTTTTGCAGGTACGGAAAATATTAGGGTTTCTATAGATTCGATTAACTTCCTAATCCTAGCGACCTGATGGCCTAGATAAGTGACATAATGACATGGAATAGATTGACTGATAAATGTATGGGATTTGACGTATGTCATTATGTTAACACTCGTCATTTAGCAACGGCAAAATTATTAAAATAAGAGCTATTTGGTTAGCAAATTCATACGTGACAGGAATTCATTACTTAGCCTACACATATACTTAACATGTATGATCAGATAAGGTTATTTATTGCCTTATCTGATTATAAATGTCAGCAACCGGGATTGATATTGCAATGTGTAAACTTGCAACTGCACTTAATGCGCTATAAAAGCATTCTCGTGAACCTTATACGTATGATGAACCTTCAATGCTTAACAGAGTAAACGCTACATATATGAAAAGTAAAATCTTTAAAGCTTCGCAGTAATAAATAATGCCGATGACCCAACATACGTAGCCTTTACGTGAATAAAAAATGAAAGGCTCGAAGTCTGAAGGGTCATTATTTGCATTAGAGCAGCGCTTTTGATAAATGAACTGGCCTTTGGAAATTCGATAGATGCTTCACAGTTTGAGTTACGACGGTAGATTAGAAAGAATCATTATAGGTGGAGATTCACTTTCAATATTTTTTTATTCCTCCACAAAGAACGACGTTAGAAAAATTAAATAAAACGTCTATTCATAATATTAATTTATGCTGTAAAAGTCCACTATAGTAAGTTTAAAAAATCGCATAAACTCAGCTAAATAAACATTTTTTCTCGTAACGTCAGAGAATACAAACGATTCGTAAACAACTGTCTCCTTCTCGGAGTTGATTAAAAATACAAAAAAAACTCCCCAAAACAAATGCACATTTAGAAACGACCATAAGATATCAATAAATAACAAATCAAGGCAGCCATTCCGGCTCAGATGCCATAAAAAAATTGGCGCTTACCCATAGATCGGCATAAGTTATATCGTTATGAGGAGTTATGGCGGCCGCAAAATGTTTCCGTGGCCATCCCATTATGTTATTTGTTTTTACGTGGCGTGTCCTAGCGTCTCTCTGGGGCAAGTTTTCATTTTTAGGGTTCAATAGGGTAGGAAATCGTTGCATGGCGCGCATTCGGGATACATCATCATCATCGCCTATTATCATCCCAATGCTAGGCTTAGGACATCCCACATTGTAAGTTCTAATGCGGGTTTCAGGGTCGGGGTAAATATAAAACGTAATGTTTGCTTTATGCTTGCATTTTGTATAATTATTCACAAATGTACTTTTTTTTACGGGTAAAGGGTAAGCGCTTGGCCTTCATCTCCCCTGATGGTAAGTGACGATAAGGTCGAAGGTGGAAGCGCGCTTCACCCGGAATCCTCAACCACTGAGGAACTGGCTATCTTATCTCTAACTGTCGGAACACAACTATGCTATAAACATCGTTGTTATGGCGACAGACTTAGATAAGATGGTGGCAGCTAGCCAGGCGGACTTAACGGCCCTACCACCAACCAAACCGAGCACACAAAGATGTACCTCCCGCTGGGAATCGAACCGGGACCTCTGGGTCTGAAACCGGTGGCTTAGCCACTACATTACGGAGGCGGTTTTTTAACGCGCGTCTTCTACATTTGTACTATAGAGTCATGACTGTTTAGTGTTCTGTATTGCAACTGGAGACGCTGAAAATGTAACGCTGTAAAAAACCCGAGACACACTTACCCGACCCGGAAATGAAACCGATGCAAGACATTCACAAATCTGGCTGAGCGCTTACTTACGGCGATTATGTGTAACAGTGTAAACAAAGAAGAACTTTGTCATTATGTAATAATTCTGCAAAAACAAAAATACAGACATCCTCCTGATTCTCACGGAACCATATCGTACTAAGTCCATCATTTGTTCGCTCGCCTTTTTTTTACTCGGTCTCTGGCTGAGTGGCGTTTGGAGGCAGGAAATGCCTCTTTTTGTACAACGACCCTAAGGCAAGAGACATATACATCGTAACAGGATATTTAAGTAAAAACCATATACTACACAAATATATCATCACGATAAGAGAGTAAGGAAAACAGTGGTATTGTCTTTTCGGTCAATGGTAGTTAAGATACTTTGCGATGCGGTCGCTACAAAGATGGGTGACCAGAAGTTGTGACTGTGACCGTTAGTTGGTTGGAACTCTGATGACACGTTAAAAACCCACCAAAATTAAAAAATCACTCTACCTTAACCTCCACTAAACCTGTACGTGACCACTTGACAATTTCGTGACGTCATTTTATCCAAAACTGTTAAATTTATTAATAGTCGATATTGATTCTCTTTCCCCAACAATAAATTTAATATTTTGTCGTAGGTTGACTTACTAGCATCCTTTCTCTGCCATGGCTTGGAATCACTAACGGTACCAAGTTCTATTTGCTACGATTCTGACGCACTTCTTTTGCATCATGAATGTGTCTTCTTGTACAAACATTACATATTTTGCGGCAACCTACCGTCGAGCTACCTGATGAATGTCTTGAGAGTAAATGAAGGAAAGCAAGGGTGTCAGGATTGTAGTAGGTGGAAAGCTGTGGTTTCGAAAACTTTAGTATTTATTGCCTGGCTATATTTATTAACTGCATATTAAAATAAATAACGCATGATTTATTAATATGTTAAGTACTTAATTAATTATTTTTTTATATATCTATAAGTAATTTTTTTCATACTCATAATCACGACTGTTATCCCCTAAGGGTTAGTCAGAGACCAGGCAACGAGGACAGCAAAAGCAGTCCTCTACCATAGTCCACTTTATATAAATAGCGATTGCACAATACATGTGCTCAGCGTGACAGGTGGTGAGCCCATCGCCGCTCTACGCTGTTGGATGTATGTGTAGTCTTTAGTTAGTTAGTCGCCTTTTACGACACCCAAGGGAAGAGAGGGGGTGGTAGTATTCTTTCACCGCTATGCAACACGGTAATATTTTTTTTTATAATTTATCTACAAGTAAGTAATTTTTTTCATTTGTTTAATTTTTAGTTTTTGCTGTATGTTAAGGTATATAAAATGTTTACATACCTATTAAATAAATGAAAAGTACATGTTAGTGCTATTGGCATGCACAAAAGCTGCCCCGTTCACATAATGCAATCACAAGCATTGGCCCCCATACTGCGAGGCACAGCGCAACAATATCGCGGAATTGGCTGCGCTCCTGAAATACGATAATTCAGTATTCCGATAGAGGCCGCTCCCGGTATACTGGGCTACGTTTCCTTCAAAAACATACTATGTAAAGTGCACCGTATATTACTTATTGGACACGGAAAATAAAACAATTACTTTATTTGTAACTGGCAGCCCGCCCTACTTTTATATATTTTTTTATAAATGTCTATCAACCTAGTTAAAAGTTTATTGTGTAATTTGGTAACGACCTATTCTTTTGTAAATTCCGTTACTCCTATAAAGCTGTAGAGTTTTTTCTTTACAGCTAAAATACATCTTGAATTAGCAGTAAGCAAACAATGTTTAGACGATACAAAAGTACTTTTAATAAAGTTTTTTACTTTGACTTTGGCGTCCTCCAAAGATCTGTTTTAAGCCTCCTTCACCTTTTTTCACTTCTCTGTTTTGAACAGTAAGTAAGGTTTATGCGTAATACAGCATTTTTTCCAGTTCTCTTTCATATGAATTCAAAGCGATCAATCGGCATCTTAAAAGGGAATAAAAATGATAATGGACGTATCGTGATCGGTCGCATTAATCCTGAGGCCCTTTGTGGCGCCCAATACGCCAATTTAAATTATACCGGCTCATTTAGCATGCCCGCTTGCCAGCGCTGTGTATTCATTTGTTTCGAAGAGGTGGAAAAGTGTCTTCACCTCGAAACTGTCGACTTCTTTTGTTTATTTTATACGTATTTGTTTATTGTAAATGGAGAGATGCCACAACATTTTTTATGCCACAGACATGGGTAGTCATTTTTTTCAACGTTTTTATATCGTAAACTAACTTTTAACTATTATTGTTGGCAGTTACACTTCGAGTTCCTAAAACAAGGTAAACTTACCTACTACGCTGAATATAGCAATTACTTACTCTTTGCCGTCCTAAAATGTATACTGCGCTGGAATATCTAAGTGTGGTGTGGTGTACGTCAAATAGAAAACTGTTTAACCTCGTCTTCACTCAAAACAACGTAACCCGCTTGCGCTAGGTAACGCAAACCCCAAACAACACATCCCCGCGCACATTGCGCCCGGGGGCTGTTGTGTTAGCCCCGCACCGGGTAAGAGCGGCTTGAACCGGCTCGAACCGGCTCAATCCGGATATTACAAGTTGAACGTCTGCGGGCCGGTTGATATTGCACCGGTTTACAGCTGCCCAAGTTTTAGTGGCGTCAGACCTTGCTATAACATATTTTATGGAGTCCTTTAACACCCTACACGATTGGCTGGCCATCGGGTATTTCGTTCAGACATGACGCCTGTTCATAGGCTTAGTAAAATTTGAAGGCGCATTTGTTTTATGTCGCAGTGAACCTTGCTTATTTGCAGTTTGCGTTGTTTTGTTGACGGCTTGTATAAGAAGGGTCTTGAAACCACGTCCTTTTACCTTCCGGGTGACAGCTTTTTAAACTTAGTAGCGAATCCTAAGTCCCTTTCTCCTTATTAAATTTAGTTTCAAAATAAATGTAGAATTGTTAAACAACAATTAATTACAGTTGTGATTTAATTTACCTGTGCTCCGCTATTTTACGCAACAATCTTAAATCGATATAGAAACATAATTTAATTTTAACAAGTATTCATATAGCACGTTTACATTTATAATAAAAAAATAAGAAATTCATTTAAGAAACTAAAGTTAGAGTTTTATTAAAACTAACAAACACATAAGCTTCAAATGAGCGTTTTGCTAACTAACGAACCATCCAGTCCATTTACCAAAAAGAAGTTACTCCGCGAGAAAAAAAAGCACTGTTTCGAAGCAACTAAACTATTTGCTTCAGGTATTTGATGAAACAACTCGGTGGCCGAGTCGCTAAGCGCTCGATTCTATAACATAAGTTCGTCTTATGTCACTACGTGGAAGTATCATGCAAAATTCTCATACAAAACACAGATCTAAAACAGAAAAACGACGTTTCGTAGACCCCTGTTTCCTCCTTCAGAACTGGACCAATTTTTATGTTTTTATTCAGCATCGGTTAAAGAAAGAGATTTTCTACGTTTGTATGTTTAATTTTTTGCATTAAATCATTCATTTAACAACCAGGAGCCTTTTAAATTTAGCGACAACATTAAGTGGCTGGTTTAAAAACAAAATCAAACATTCAGACAAAGAAAATCTCTTTCTTTAACCAATGCTCAAAAAGTAATAAAAATTAGTCCAGTTCTGAAGGAGGAAACAGGGGACTACAAAACGTCGTTTTCCTGCTTTAGATCTGTGTTTTGTACGAGATTTTTGCATGATACTTCCAGTACTGTTTTTTCTCTTAAATCCTGGGTCAATTTCCAACTCTACGTTTGTCCAAAAGCCCAGTTTTGTGATCACCAACCCGCATTTAGCAACCGTGGTGATTAAGCTTTATTTCAATCCTTATCTTATCTTCAGCCTATTAACGTCCCACTGTTGGGCACAGGCCTCCCACGTGGGCAACAGCACGTGGGGAATTGTGCCATAACCCACCACGCTGGCCCAATGCGTGTTGGTGGGTTTTAACGACTGTCATATCACGACGACAACCGGGAACGGCTTAACGTGCCATCTGAAACACGGAGGAGCTCGAGATATTTTTAATTTGGTCACCCATCCAGCGACCCAGCATTACGAAAGTTGCTTAGCGAGCAAGATCACAAGCCGAACGCGCTAGCCGCTGCGCCATCGAGCTCCTCAGCTTATTTCAATGATGTAGGCGTTTCCTTGCCCAGCAGTAAGACAGCACAGGCTATACTTTTATTTGCTTATTTGGTGGGCTTAAAAATACCCTAATTTTGTACCCAGTCTCTGTGGTAGTGCATGTTAATGCTTATATTCAATTTATGGGCTCTATTAAAGACACTGCAGCGGGTGTGGTCGTTTGCATTCACGGCACGTTGGCGCGGAACACGTGGCATAATAACATTCCAAACAGTTTGCCGTTTAGCTAGCTATGTATCAAAGTTTGTTTTGTATTGACTTGGTAATGGAAATGTAATTTTGGAAGAAGAGCTTGAGCTTAGCTTAGCTTTAGCTTAGCTTAGCTTAGCTGAGCTAAAGATCAGTGATTTCAATCTAAGCAAAACCGCTCGAAAGTTATTACGTAAAAGCAATTTAGTTTTTGAGTTTTTGAATGAGTTTTTGCATGACTTTTTAAATAAAATAAGATTGCTTTAGATCCTAGGATCAAGTATAAATAGATCCTATAGCGCCTTCCACTCTTGCACAGAAATAGATATAATTTCTGTGGATTCTTGGAAGTAACTGAGTAAATACTTTTTTAGTAAAATTAAGTTTAGTAAAAGTAATAAAGTTATTCAAACCTTTTTATTTTAACTTGAAGGGTAAGCGCTATTTTGTTTTGTGTTTCTTTACATCTTTTCGTATTAATTATCGAGCTGCTACTCGTTTTAAGAAAAAAAGGAGTGACACAGTCTCATTGTATAGCATTAGAGTGCCAAATCTTTACTACCCTACTAATTGTAAAAAAAACCACGAGCAGGATTCGAACCTGCACCCTTCTGACATTACAGGTCGGTTTCTCTTCCAATTAAGCTATCATGGCTCCTTTCCAGCCCGCCGAAATTCATCAACACTATTCCTAACCTTCCACAACAGATTAACTTAGCCGACATAATAGCTTCTTGAGAGGGGTTGTATGCTTCGCTCTTTGAAGAAACTGGGGACTACCATCAACTCTTAGAGCAGTATTACTTTAATCTTAGTTTTCAAATTCCCATACGAATTTCAAATACTTAGTAAGCAGTAATCTGCTCTAAGGGTGGATTCGACCAAACTGGAATATGAAGACTTACTCCGAGATTAGTCCATACAAATTCGGCGCTTAATCTAGGTATAAGACCTTATTCCAGTTTGGTCGAATCCACCCTAAGAGGTGTCAGTAGAGCCCCCTGATAAGGTAGGTACCGTAGCACAAGATCCCTCTTGAATCAAAGTGTGACGTTTATTACAGTTACAGATATATCATTGTCTTCAGCATGTAGACATTCTACTTCTAGGCACAGGCCTTCCCACGTGGACAACAGCCCATGGGGGCATTGGGTCATATAAAGGGCCCCACACACGATCAGTTCGCCGGCAGATAGTAGTTTAACGCACGGGCGGCGGCGGCGGCGGCGGCGGCGGCGGCGGCGGCGGCGGCGGCGGGCGGGTTAGTACTGAAGGGCCCCACACACTATAAGTTCACCGGCAGGTATCAGCCTGTCAGTTAGTACTAGCTTTGCCACCGCCCGTGCGTTGTACTAACTAACTGACAGGCCGATATCTGCCGGTGAACTGAGCGTGTGTGGGGCCGTTTACCCACCATGCTGGCCCTTGCAGGTTGGTAGATGATGCTAAAATTGGTGTTCCTGGTACTCTAGGCGTCTCTAGAGGTACTATCTCCAGAATCGTACCGTAAGTTTACATGTAAAAGATCACTTAAAGAACAGGAGCTAAGAATGTTACTTTTGATTTAAATTCGCTCTTTCGTACAGGTACTCTACTATCGTCTTCTTAGAAATCTAAATTGTTTTAAAATTTCGTTTATTTAGGTTACTACTGATTAATTACTACAGGTAGAGCTACCAGTAATAATTAAGTTTGTCGTCGTAACAACAAACAGCTTTGTTGTGTCAAGCAATCAGCAAGCAACAGATCAGGTGAGAGGAAATCCATCCCATCCAATCCTATCCCATTACAAAAAGTAGAAGCATTGTAAAATTAATTCGCCTGTAATATTTATATAAGAACCTTCCTCAGTGTTCAACATGTACACCATTGTTGCTGAATGAATCCAACGCGAGACCTCGGCTCTTTGAACTACCTTATTAATTAAATTTAAATATAGGTCCCAGCCAATTGTTATGGAAGGGGCTAAGCCATTATAGCTCTTATGGTTTCCCTTGAAATTAACTTTCGTTGTAAATTGAAGCCAATCTTTATAAGCATGAGGGTTGTCACGTGATAATTTTAGCTCTAATTTAAATTAACCGTAATACGTAATGGATAGGAGAGCGACATGTAGTAAAATTTATATAAGACGGAATGGGGTTGATTGGCCACTTGACGAGACACGACAAATTCATAAAACATTATGAAAGGTAAGATAGAAAGTAATGGAGAAAGAGTAAGACCAAGCATAGCGTAATTATGGAACAAATTAAAGTGAAGATGAACGTCGTGTTGTATCAAGAAGTCAAGTAATGGCTTTTGACAGAAATAAACGGAGGAGGCTGCACCAAGAAGAGCTTAATTAGAGCCAAAAAGTTCTTATCAAAGGGCTCTTTAATAGTTTCGTTTAAAGAGCGCTTTCATTATAGGGCACTTACTTACTTGGCCTCATCTTCAACAAATAGTAAGTGACGGTGGAGGTCACGCTAGATGAGGTCCAGGTTTGCGTCTGTGCAACACAAGATATGTCGCGGACAAGAGACAACAAATCATTTTATATATTAAGGTTTGTAGACAAAAATACCACAGATGAAGCAAAAACTACTATTAAGTCTATTTTTGACATATTATGTAGAGTTCTAAGCGCATCCATGTGTCTCTAGTGTCGATAGACATTAGAGATAAATGAATAAAACACGAGAAAACGGGTCGAGAAGAGTTCTCGTTTTGCGCATGCTAGGCCGGCATGTGCTCACCACCGGTTGCGCTGAGCACATGTGCAGTCGCTATTTGGTGAAAAGTGTAGTGGACTGCTTTTGCTGACCTCTTTGTCTTGTCTCTGACTAACTCTTCGGGGATTATAGTCGTGACGTGTGTGAAATATAATATAGCGAAAAAGCAATAAATGTTGAGGTAGATGGCTAGTTGAGGAAAATAAAAGAGGATGACATATGTCAACACCAAATAACACAGGTAGGGCAGATAAATGATAAATCAGTTTAGCAAGATAGTGAGTAAGTAAGTACCTAAAAAAAGTTAGTTAGTTGACACTTGGTTGACACCCCTCACGCTAAGTACAGCACCGGGGACTCCTTATAAAGTCGTATAATAGATGCCTTTACCCAAAAACGATTAAGAACGCCCTTCTTTGCATACGAAGTTCGTTAACTTTAATTAATGCCGCGAACGCGATTATAACATATTTATTTGTGTTGGGCTGGTAACCGATTAAGACATTACCTAAGTGAAAGTTTCAGTGGTACGGATGGGCATTAGCTTAACATGACTTTCTACAGCTTCTTCCGTGAAGATTTTTTCACTACGGTAAAACGCAGCGCTCAGCTTTCATCTCATCATCAGCCTATAAACGTCCCACTGCTGGGCACAGGCCTCCCACGTGGACAATAGCACGTGGGGATATTGGGCCATAACCCACCACGCTGGCCCAATGCGGGTTGGTTTTAACGACTGTCATCTTACAACAACAACCGGGACCAACGGCTTAACGTGCCTTCCGAAGCACGGAGGAGCTCGAGATGTTTTTAATTTGGTCAACCATCCAGCGACCCGGCATTGCGAAAGTTGCTTAGCGGGCAATATCGCAAGTCGAACGCGGTAGCCGCTGCGCCGTCGAGCTCCTCAGCTTTCATCTCATATTGGTAAGCTCGTAAGTCGAATGTGAAGCGCACTTTTAGCTTATTACTTTTTTTATAACCTATCCTCTCGTCTGTGAGAAAACTTACTAACAATTGAATTACTAATTATTGTGGCCGACTTTACAGCAGCAACAGCCTGTAGAAAAACATTATACACATACAATGTGTAATGGCATGCACTGTACAAGCTTTAGGGGTAGATTCTAAGCTCAAATATATAAATATCAAAAAAAAAATATTTAAAAAATATAATAAAATAGTGGAATTTACGTGATAAATTGGTTATTATGTGGTTTTTTTCGTCATTTTTGGTATTGGAAACATATTTGGTTTTTTCTACTAACGTTCGAACTTTTGGCTACTTTGCTGAATGTTATTTACTTGCGACTAGTTTCACCTTTTTTAGAAACTTTCTTTTAAGAGAATATGTTTTCAACTTTTCGTGATATTAATTTTTTAATACACACACGCAAAAATCGAAGATAACAAAATAAAAAGGCTCTCATTTGTAACCTATTGAGTTCAGATTTTTTTATGTATAATGTTTTATTATGTAGATAATATATTTGTGTGTAGAATCTGTTACGTTGGTATTAGGGTCTTCTCAATGATACAATAGTCTTCAGGTCATCATTTATTTGTCACACATTATTACAAAACAGGTAACTACAGCGTCCGTGATCGGCCGCTCAGAGACCAGTAATAAAATATAGCGGCTCTGTAAGGATGTACAACTACGCACAATCTATCTAGTGATGTATCTAACAGAATCCACTAAAGTTTGTACAGTGCATGCCAATACACATTGTATACTGACTAACCCTTCGAGGATAATCACGAATATTATCCCCGAAGTGTTAGTCAGAGACTAGGCAATGTGAACCGCAAAAAGAAGTCCGCTGCCATAGTCTACTTTTCACCAAATAGTGCCTGCACATCTGCTTAGCGTTACAGGTGGGAGTCCATTGCCGCCCTAGATAGATTTCTTTTACTTTTATAATGAATTAGTAACCACAGAATCACCTCAAATTTTTTGATGGACCTACGTACTACGTGTTTTGGGTGACTACACTCACCGTGGACGTATGCGATTACAAAATTCGCAAATGTCCACGGGTGACTATACTCACCCTGGACGTATGCGAAATTTTCGTGCTGGGTGACTATACTCACCATGGACGTGACAGTGGCTATGCTGTTGGATGTATGTACAGTCTTTAGTCCGTTAGTCGTCTTTGACGACACCCAAGGGAAGAGAGGGGGTGGTAGTATTCTTTTAATAAGCCGCTTCGCGACACGACTCTGCTGATGACATATGCGCCTTCGCACAAGGCCATCATTGTGAACGAATTTTTGACCAAAAACACAATAAATACCATTGAGCAACCACCTTATTCACCAGATATGGCCTCCAGCCGACTTCTTTTTTTTTCCTAAACTCAAATTACCACTTCGTGGCACCCGCTTTCATTCGGTAGAAGACTTATATGAGAATTCGCGGCGAGAACTGAACTCAATTCCGGAAAAAGCGTTTAAAAAAGGTTTTGATCGTTTCTGAAGGAGCATACTTTGAAGCCGATAAAATAAAGTTCGATGAATAACTAACATTTTACGTAATATTGATCTTTTCCCGGTACTTTCTTGACAGAGTAGTAAGTATGTATAAAATGATGAATAAGGTCACCACACGCCCCTGGTTACAGGTGGCAAGAGCAGCTTTCATTGGCGAGGCCATATTCTGAAACAATCAATATCAGACATTTTATTTATCCCGCCGTAATCACGGACCAGGTTAGTTAGGGTTGTCTAATTCTTGTCGTTAAAAATAATGATTTATGTAATTTTACAAAAACTTTTGTAGTGAGCAGTATGGTGGCGGGCGACTACGGACTAAAGCACATATATCCAACAACATATTGCGGCGATGGGCTCACTGCCTGTTACGCTGAGCACATGTGCAGTTATTATTTGGTGAAACGTGGACTTTGGGACTATAATAGCAGTGGACTGCTTTTGTGGTCCTCATTGCCAGGTACGTAATTTATTTATTTATTTATTATATTAGCTACACAAAACGGAATTACAGCATTTACATAGTAATTTTCGACTTTTACAAACATAGGTAGACTGCACTTCCAAAATATGTGCAGACAGCATGCATAAAATACATCGAGATCAAAAATGATTTGAGTAATAAACATTATTTCTAAAGTAATTACAAAAAATTCACATTAATAATAATAATTGCCAATTCAAAATTCAAAATTTAATTCAAAATTAAATTCAAAATTAAAACTAAAACATAAAAATTGCTAATTAAACATTAATAATTGCTAATTCAAAATTAAATAGGGATACACAAAAACATAACATTCAATAAACAATAAATTCAAGTAATAAATTAATCATTCCATAATTTTGCGAAGACTAGACTTCCAAGCGCCTAGAGATGAACCATGGATGTCAGGCACACCATCCACTCTATTCACTAGTGTGTTAGATATTCGCGACACATTCTGTATATGGGGTTGTGAAAGGAAACATTGTTATTGCAGAAAGGCACCAAAAAAGAGTAATTATGTCTAGACGACTTAGATGAGATTTTAAGGCGTATATCCGACAAAAGAGAAGTCGTAATAGAGCCATTCAATATTTTGTACAGATAAGTTCAATCATGCATCTTACGCCGGACCTCCAAACCTTTAATATTAAAATAGCGCATGCGTGCGTCATAAGATGTGACAACTCTGAGAAGACGCCTTTGAGTGGATTCGAGCATGTCCACGTAAGTGTTATATTGAGGCGACCAGACTACGGATGCATACTCGAGTTGCGTCAGGACAAGAGACCCATAGAGCAGCAGCAAACTATTAGAGGACTTGAACTCTCTTGACACACGACATAAGCCCAACAGCTTGTTGCACTTCTTTGAAATAGCTTGATATTGACAGTTAAAAATAATTATCATCGAACAGCACGCCCAAATCGCGAACCACTGTCGACCTCTCAACCTTTGTCCTCTCAATGGCGTACTCAAAATGAATCGGGTTCCTCCTGCGTGTGAAAAATATAACAGAGCACTTCTCAATGTTAAGACTCATGTGGTTGTCTCTACACCAAGCTGCAACGGTGTCAATATCTCTCTGCAGTTGTAAGCAGTCCCTAACTGTGTCAACCCGGCAGAAAATTTTTAGGTCATCTGCATACAGTAATGAGGTATTTCTGAGTTTTGGGATCAAGTCATTTACTTATAAAATAAACAACAGGGGTCCCATATGCGAACCCTGGGGGACACCAGATGTGATAGAGACTGGTTTTGAGAGATATCCTTTCAGAGCAACTAGTTGAGTACGGTTCGAGATGTAAAACTTTGACCAGCGCAAAAGACAACCATGTACGCCCATGCACTCAAGTTTCCAAAGTAGGATTCCATGAGTGACCCTATCAAATGCCTTCCGGAAATCCGTGTACACTGAGTCCACCTGCTCGTGCTTGTTGAAAGCTTTGCATATAAAGTTGGCATACTCCAGCAAATTGCTAACGGTAGACTTGCCTTTGACAACTCCGTGTTGCTGTTCATTGAGATACGGCTTAAGGTGATGATAAAGCTGATCATAGACCAACAACTCCAACACCTTCGCGAAGCAGGACAGGATGCTTATCGGTCTATAGTTGGAACGTCACCAGTCTTGTGTATGAGCACGATGTGTGCTACTTTCCATGCACTTGGAAATACGCCCAATCGCATGGACTTACTGAGAATAATACAAAGCGCCACGGCGCAAAGCTTGATGAAAGAAGGGGGAATCCCATCAGATGCAGCACCCTTATTAGAGTCTAGAGCTGATAATTTTTTCTAATATTCCTATTACCAAACGTAATCTGTCAAGTCTTACACAAATAAATTTATTTGATAAATGCTTACTTACAAACTTAAAAATAAAATGGACAATAGTTCACCTGAATATAAATATAATTTTCAGGAGGCTGAGATTTTCTGTGACCCCACACTAGGCACTGCCTGACCTGTGGCGGTCAAGTTAGACGTTTCAAAAGTTAAACGGGGTACCCGTAATATCGAGGTATCAGTAATTAATAAAATTTAGATTCTACATAAAAAAGGATGTGTAATTAAAACTAGTACTCTGAGGCAAATGACCACCAACAACAATAAAAAAGGAGTTTATTATATAATTAAAAAAGGAAAAACTTATAAAGTTAAAAATTGTTGTAAAAGGTGCATCACATTCGCATAAATGTACTTTAGTACCTCCATGAATATATCCGTAAATCTATAGCTCCACGTCAAAAGAAGTGAGCGAATCTTGAGCCTTGCAATTCTCAAATCAAAGAGCATCTAATTTTAATCTATTTAAATAAAAATGAATCCCTATTTCCCTTGGTCACGCCATCACGCGTGAACGGCTGGACCGATTTCGCTAATTCTTTTTTGTTGTGTTTCTTATTGTCAGGAGAAGGTTTTTATGACAGAAAATTATTTTTTTATTAATTATACCAATTTGAATCTATATATCTATATAAAAATGAATTCCTATTTCCCTTGGTCACGCCATCACGCGTAAACGGCTGGATTGATTTTGTTAACTCTTTTTTGTTGTGTTTCTTATTGTCAGAAGGTTCTTATAGAATTATTTTTTTATTAATTATACCAATTTAAATTAAATATTCATAATTAAGACAGGACAATACGTCTGTCGGGTCAGCTAGTCCCTTATAGTAATAAACAAAACTACGCACGTTGTTCATATTTTCAATAAGTTTTAGACAAGCTGCAATCCAGACCAAAGAAAATCGGTTCTCTCAAACAAACTCAATCAATTGGTAAAAATAATTGTCGATAAAAACAATTTGAAAAGCAATTCACGAAACTCGTGATTATAGTTTACCTAACTGATATACACGAAACTATTTTATTACCGATAACAAACTACTAGCAATCCTTCTTACATTTTCTAAAATTAAAAATGTCTGTTCGCCCGATTATAAGAATTTGTAAAACATTATTAAAATGCAAGTGAAACTCTTGACTGTTGGTTATACCTTTGTTTTTGCTCCGTGGGTTAAACAGACAAACCTGACGTTTATAACGAAAGGCACATAAACACTTTAAAATGTCGAGTCGAGTTTCCAAACTATACTAATGGGAGTACCTTAGGGTAGTTTTCTGAGTCCTCTATTGTTTTTGATTTACTTTAATGAGCTCCCTGAAGTAATCAACCTCGATGTGTAATGTTCGCCGATGATATGCCCTTTTAAATTGTTAAATTTAACGGTATATCATACATTACATGTACTTATGACCTCCGTGGTCTAGTGGTTAGCACGCCGGGTCTGGCGTCGCACCATCTCCGTTCAGGTCTCGGGTTCATTTCCCGGTCGGGTAAATTTAGAGAAAAACTGTTTTCCTAAATTGATTTCGGGCCTGGGTATTTTTTCTATGTTTATGTTTATTTATCCGTGATCTTAATATATTAACAAGTTTCAAAAGAATACTCATCTTGGTGTAGATAATTGGTGTAAGCGTAAACAATTTTTATTTAAATATTCAATTTTAATTTAATTTATAGTATTATCCCCGAAGGGTTAGTTAAAGACTAGGCAATGAGGACCGCAAAAGCAGTCCTCTACCATAGTCCACTTTTCTCACCAAATAGCTAGTGCACATGTGCTCAGCATGACAGGTGGTGAGCCCATCGCCGCCCTATGCTATTGGATCTATGTGCTGTCTTTAGTCCTTTAGTCGCCTTTTACGACACCCAAGGGACGAGAGGGGGTGGTAGTAAGTATTCTTTCACCGCTACATAACACAGTTAACGGTATAAGCTTGTAATTAAAATGAATACTAAGTATTTACATAAAAAGACAACATACTCGTATAATTAGAACTTTTTTCGACCTTCACCTTACGAAATACCAATAATTTAAAACCAACAATAGAATTATAAAAATAGTAATATCGAGTACCTACAGCTTCAATTTAAAATTTCTGATACTCACTTTAGTTAGAAACTCCATGTGGAAAAAGGAAATAAATAAATAATTAAATAGTGCCTCAGAATATTAACTAAAGCATAGAAGGAGTGCTATGATATTTGAGTGGGCACTCCGTTTGGTCACCATTCGAATTATATTTGTATGAGTCTTTTGAATTTTGTATCATAAATAGTGACCGGTTTTTTTTTATTTTCGCTAGACATTTGACGTTTTTGTCAACTTATTTTGTCTCTTTTCTTTCAATGTTTATGGCCCATTTGAAAAAAATAGGACAACTATACGAGTCTCATTTGGACTCCTTCTATGCTTTAGTTATTATTCTATGGTTACCTTATAGTCAATAGTCAATATATATTTTATCAATAAACTCAATTAATAAGTACTTTGAATCGTCCAAATCTTTTTTAACCTACCACCCATTCAGGACATAATTTTTTAACTGTGGCAAAGAATGGGCGCAAGAAACCACAGCGCACAAAAGCAACGACATTAAAACACAAAAAAAAGAATATGTCGTTACCAGGTCAATACAAAATATGAATTTAAAAAATAATAAATTTTGCAATGCATGCAATACAAAACTACAATACAATGTAGTATCAATTAAATAAAGACAATTAGAAATAGCTGTTGGAGTGCTTGGAGCATTTCAGATCCAAGCTGTTTTGTCTTCTGTGTAATCTGACACTTTATAATAAGCTTTTTTATAAAGCTTTTCTTTGATTTTGATTTTAAATTTATTAGATTAAAACGTTTTAATCTAAGATGATTACTGCTATCAATTGTCTGTGGTGGTCAATGACAGTTGTGTCCTCTTTCCAGTGGTTTTGAATACTTGCTTGCTACGCCAATGTTTATTAGTTATTTTGTAATACTTGCATTAATAAATTAATGTTAATTGGAAAAATGATAAAAGTTTTTAAACTGTCATAAAGTGTTATTTAGGCTATATCACTTATGACATTTATAAGTGATGTAGCCTAAACATGGACTAAACTGAATAAATGTTCTTGATTCTTGCCTCTGATGAGATTTTAAACAACGTTTGGTTGTCCTTTGGCAAGGGACTACTACCTAAAACACAGTATATTGAACCCTTACAAGTTTACTGGATGGCTAACCAAATAAAAACTATTCAAGCTCCTTCGTGCCTTAAGCGCGTTTCTCAACGTTGTCTTGTTAAAACCCACAGTAGAAGGCCCAACATGGTTACACGTTTACAGGTTAATAGTGAGAAGTTAGTATCTTCCGCAGAATTTGTGCGAACTCTAAATTACGATAACTACTTTACGATATCTGGCAACCCTAGCCGGCTTATTCCCCACACACAACACACAATTCTAACAGAAAATACATTTCAATTCTTTATTGAATCCTCGCTTCGGCTCGCCATAACTTAACTCTCCGGGGCTTATGGCGGCCGTTGCTTGGTGCCGTATCGGCGCCTCGGACTGTAGTACATTTTATTTCACAGTCATTTTGGTAGTAATAAAAAAGTGATTAAGACTCACGAGAAAAACCTATGTCACTTTGTAAGTAAACAAATAGAAAATTAAAGTTAGTCTAAAGTCCAGTCTTCAATTTCCAGATGTTATGAGTTATGGTACTCAGATTGTTAGGTCTGTAGTAGGGCCTGGTGGTCCACTAAATTAGTTAAACGTTAGTCCGCATTTTGGGTTAACAATTGTCAATCAATAGTTAGTTCCCAAAATGGAGTTAACTCAACGCTAAAATATGAAAGTTCAAAAGATAACGATAATTCGTAAGTACAGAACAGAGTAACAACATTTCACATTCGCTTCACACGTGCATGCAATGTAAACAATTTCACGGATTGAACTGTGCCACCGAAACTTCAATCAATACGGCATTTTTAAATATCCGCCGGTATCCGGGCCGTAACCGGCGCACGGCCGCCGACCCGGCAGAATTTGCGCCGGACACGGCAAACACGGGGCGCGCTGATTGCAAACGTCGCCGATAAATACTGACCGGTAACGTCAGCACGGTAGGAACCATACATACATATAATCACGACTATTATCCCCGAAGGGTTAGTCAGAGACTAGGTAATGAGGACCGCAAAAGCAGTCCACTACCATAGTCCACTTTTCACCAAATACGCACATGTGTTCAACGTGACAGACGGTGAGCCCATCGCCGCTCTTTGCTATTGGATGTATGTGCAGTCTTTAGTCTGTTAGTCACCTTTTACGACACCCAAGGGAAGAGAGGGGGTGATAGTATTCTTTCACCGGTACGTAACACAGATAACGGTTTAAGCTTGTAATTAAAGTGAATACTACTACTATAATTATAACTTTTTTCGACCTTCACCTTAAGAAAAACCAATAATTTAACACCAATAACAGAAATAGAAAAAAAGTATTAAATCGAGAACAGCTTCAATTTAAAATTTCTGTTACTCATTTTAATTGGAAATTCCATATGGAAAAAGGAAACAAATAAATAATTAATTACTGTTGGATGTATGTGCAGTCTTTAGTCCGTTAGTCGCCATTTACGACACCAAGTGAAAAGAGGGGGTGGTAGTATTCTATCATCGCTATATACGCGACACTGTTATCATCATCGAATATGAGAAAATACGTGGGACAGGCTAGCACAAGACCGAGGCGAATGGCATAAGCAGAGAGAGGCCTATGCGCAGCAGTGGAACGGCTGGAAATCATGATGATGATAGGAAATTAAGGCTAGGTGTTAGTGAAAAATTAAAATAACACGTTCTTAGAATTACTTTTTGAAGTAGTAAACAGTAAAATTAAAATCTGCGAAAACTATGAATTATTGTTGGGGCTTTAATCTGTGAAGTACACCCGATGGAAACACTATTTGATAAAGTTGGCTCGATAGAATAAATTCACAAAGTTACATATTTTTGTGTCATTTTATCTTCATTTCCAGGTTTTATTCTTAAAATAAGTGATTTGATATTATGCGTCATTTACCAAAATGAAGTTCATACATAACTTGAGGAATTATAACCGATCGTTTTTTATTTATTACATCTATCAATTTTTTAAAATATAAAACGCGATTATTCGCGCCGCTTCGCTGTTATACCCGTCCCTTACCGTCGTACCGTCGAGAGAGCAAGAGAGAAGCACCCGAAATACCTCCCCTTAATGAGCTGTGTGAAACCATCTCTTCTCTTGGGTATCGTAAAAGGCAACTAACGGACTGAGGACTGTTCCTACATCCAACAGCTTATGCTTTAAGCTGTAGGATGTAGCAGCCACATGGGTTTAATATTATTGCGTACGGCAAAATTGATCCTGCGTGGATCATTTTATGTCTATTTTAGACCCCTCAGCCAAGTTTCTGCCGCACCCGTCATAGTGTGGAGCTCGGTTATACCACCTGGGAAACGATGTAGGGGGCAGTTATTAATTAAATGCGTTTCTTACCTTGGGCACTACTGCTTGGTACTACCAGTAGTATCATGGAAAAATTTGTTTTCCCATGACTCTACTTCTCTGATTGGCTCATTGGACGCATACAACAAAATTACCCGTGGCACTACCATCCAGTGGGTTTGGATTTAAATATTCGTTAGTGAACTTTACAATTTTTTTATAAAAACGAATAAGTGTCTTATCTTCTATTAATTATTAAGCTTACTTAAATAAACAATTTCTCATTGATGCGTATTATCACGCTGAATAGAAACACAAACAGAATTCTCTATCTATGTTAACAATCGAATAAGTTTTATCTAAACTGCTGTTTTGTGTTATCTAAAAGCTAAACTGGGTTTACCGCCTATCTATCATTCACAGCACCGTGTGCAGTTGTTATATGGTGAAACTTGGAGTGTGGCAGACAGTTGTGCGGTCGTCATTGACTAGTCTCTGAATTAGGTAGAGTTATTTATATAAGTATACACTGATATTTTTTATTGGTTTTGGAGCCGAAACCCTGTTCATGTTTATCATCAGTAGAAGCTATTTAGCTTGTAAAACTAAAAATATGAGCATAAAAAATCATAAAAAATATCAATAAAAAGTGTACGAACCCTTAGTACCGGACGATCTTAAGAAAGTCAATGACCGAGGCGCTTCAAACGCTCCGCCTACCCCGCGCCCCGCCGCCGGCGAAGGCGGCCGGCCGGGAAAGTTCATAGGGGTCACGGTATACGAGTTGATAAGGAAAACGATACTACGTGTTTTCGACAAAAAGTCACTTTTACAACTTTTTTTTCTTTGCTCGTAAAGCAATTATTATTTCATAAATAGGTACAACACTTTTTTTGTATTATAACGTTTTCGGCTCCAAAACCAATGAAAAATCTCGGTGTATATACACTGATTTAATACAGCGAAAGAATAAAGTGGATATGCCTCAAATTTTGCCAAAAGTTGCCGTTTAAATAAGCAAAACCTCATGAGTCTAGGCAAGTAGCAAAAGTATTTTAGTATTTTAAAAAAGGCGAAGTATAAGTATGAGAAGTTGCATAAGATTTATTAATAATTTGTATTGTTAATTACTGTAAATACTAATAAAAAATGTGTGTTAATTTTATCTTTGTTTTATTTGTCTTATCTATGTCTGAGGTTTTTATTATTATTTATTTGTTATATTGTTGGCCACACCCACGGGATTGTCCATTAGAAATCCCGGAAGATCCATATTAATATCAACATTTCGATGCAAGTAAATAAATAACTCTACCTAATTCCGACCTGTGGTTATAATAGTCGTGAATGTATGTTTGATGGCCGAGTGATCTAGCGCTCGGGTTGATGTCCGGAATGTGTGGGTTCAATTCCCAAGTAGGGCAAAGTGTGTAGCGTGTCGCTTAGCGGTGAAATAATACTACCACCCTCTCTTTCCCTTGGGTGTCGTAAAAGGCGACTAACGGAATAAAGACTGCACAAACTTTCAACGGCATAAAGTGGCGATGGGCACACCACCTGTCACGCTGAGCACATGTGCAGTCGCTATTTGGTGAAAAGTGGACTATGGCAGAGGACTGCTTTTGCAGTCCTCATTGCCTTGTCGCTGACTAACCCTTTGGGGATAATAGTCATAATCATATGTATGTATGTATGGAAAGTGTGTTTAGGATTTTTCAATGCTGAGCCCGAGATTCTGATTACTAACCCGCATTTGGCAATCGTGGTGTTTAAAAAATACTTATCAATAGTAATGTAGCGATTACTTGATCGACCAGTGTGTGTTGCCAGTGATGACATACGGTACCGAAACGTGGTCGCTCACTATGGGCCTAATTAGCAGGCTCAAAGTCACGCAAAGAGCAATGGAGAGGGCTATGCTCGGGGTTTCTCTACGTGATCGAATCAGAAATGAGGAGATTCGAACTAAAGTAACCGACATAGCCCAAAGAGTCGCCAAGCTCAAGTGGCAATGGGCAGGGCACATCGCGCGTAGAACCGGATGGCCGTTGGGGCAAAACGGTTCTCGAGTGGCGACCGCGCACCGGAAGACGCAGTGTGGGCAGGCCTCCAACAAGGTGGTCCGACGATCTGGTGAAGGTCTCGGGTAGCCGCTGGATGCAAGCAGCACAGGACCGGTCGTGGTGGAGATCCTTGGGGGAGGCCATTGTCCAGCAGTGGACGTCTTCTGGCTGATGATGATGATTACTTGATTTCAATGACGGAGGCCTTTGCCAAGCTAACTCTAAGAAAACACTTACAACAAACGGGACCAACGTCTTTAACTTTAACATAAGAACCTTCGGATTCGGGATAGGTGAGTACTTCTGTAAAAAGTCTTTCCAATTTCTTACGTCCATACTTCTCCAGGTCCACAGTTACAAAAAAACAATTCCTAAATGAGTGTTTCTCTAAAAAGGTATTACGGACGATTCAAAAGTGCTTATCAATTTAGTTTCCGTGAAGCAAAATATGTTGACATATATCCTGAAGCAAGAACAACTCTCTTATCTCGAGACAACTGAATTTAGTCGCCTATCATATAGAATCTAATATTATAGAAATTGCCAGTCGGTTTGCATTACTCAAACATACTAGTAACCTCCCATGTCCTGGTGGCATTATTATTATTATTGTCAGACTAAGTTTGTTGTCCCACTGCAGGGCAAAGTCCCCTCCTTCTTTACACTTTTTTCTGTCCGCTGTCACAGTGGTCTAATCTGTCTGATATGCTACATTATTTGGGGTTTAAAGTTACTCGCGTCCGTTGGTTTACCTTTGAGAACCTACAAGTGGTGTGTGTATGGGTGGTGCTAAATCAGTGACACTGACTGAGTGGTAGAGCCACGCTGCGTTGTAGTACGCACTGGGCCGGCTCGCTCGGCGTAATACCACACTCTCACGAATATCCGGCGTGAAATAATGGCACTTGGTGCTATTGTGTTTCGTCCGGCCAGTGAGGGTTCCAGAGGCCCATCTGCACCCCCTCCTCACAATTCCTATTCCTTCCTTAGAGGCCGGCAACGCGCCTGCGATTCCTCGGGTGGCCATGCGGTGCGGGTGTCCATGGGCATGGGCGGCGGTGATTACTCTCCATCAGGTGACCCGCCTGCTCGTTTGCCTCTTTCTTTTATTATAAAAAAATACCTTCATACATACATACAGTCGTGGTCAACTAATTAGGGACAATCTCTAGTTAAGCCAAATTGTGAATTTATTTTTTATTTTCCAACGAGTCTTAACAATATTCCATATCTTTTACACGTAAGTATAATTAGTCATTGATGTGCCCGATTATACAAACAATAACAACTTCTTAAACATTAAACCTCTTTACAGTATAGCTGATAGATTATCAGTGTGCTATTTGTTCAAAGAATGCTGGCTGGCCATTTAATTAGGGACACTGAGATATTGCGTTCTATTTTCAAAATTTGAATCTCAATACTTTTTTATTTCTTCTTTTATTGTTATGTGGTAGTTTTGGCGGCAATCCAGATTTTTAATTTTAAGTTTTGAGTATTATTTTGAAGAAATATGGGCAAAAATAAAAGTTGCGATCCAACACTACGAACAATTATCATGAAGTTTGTCGAGCGTGGTTGGTCATACCGAGGGATAGCAGAACATTTAAATTGTTCAACAACTATGGTATGCAATGCAGTGCAACATTTCAGGCGCAATAACACAGCTTTAAATGTGCCCAGGACAAAAAGATCGAGAAAAACAACTCCGCAAGAAGATAGAATGATAACCAGGTTAGCTAAGAAAGATCCGTTTCCGTTATCCGTTAGGCTCTATTTTAATTAAACACGAAGTGTTTGGGGCAGACGAAAGAGCCGGTGTATCAGCGAGGACCGTTCGACGACGTCTGGTAGAAGCAGGGTTGTTCGGAAGAGTGGCTCGCAAAGTACCGTTGTTGAAGAAAGAACATAGAAATGCTCGTTTGGCGTTTGCACGTAAATATGGACATTGGACCTACGCCCAATGGCAACATGTATTATTCTCTGACGAGACCAAGATTAATTTAATTTCTTCAGATGGAAGGCAATACGTACGGCGTCCTGTAAAAGCGGAAATGAATCCAAGATTCACATAAAAGCAGGTGAAACATGGCGGTGGAAACATTAAAATTTGGGGTTCATTTTCTGGACGTGGAGTGGGACCTGTGAGAAAAGTTCAGGGTAACTTAGACCAACATCAATACAAAACAATATTGGAGGAAACTATGCTTCCCTATGCTGAGGAGCATCTCCCTATTATATGGACGTTTCAGCATGATAACGACCCGAAACATACCGCCCGTTCAGTCAAGTCGTTTCTTACCAGTCAGTCAGTATCGGTGCTAGATTGGCCAGCAAATAGCCCGGACCTCAACCCAATTGAGCACCTTTGGCACGAAATCAAGAAAAAAGTTTCAACTTATCGTACCACAACTTTAGATCAACTTAATCAAGCTTTTTGTGAGGCATGGGCAAACATTCCTATCGAAACATGTCAGAAACTGATAATGTCTATGCCACATCGGTGTCAAGCGGTAATTACTAACAAAGGTTTTGCTACTGGGTACTGATTTTACACGTAATAAAATGGAGCTTTTAAAAATATTATAATACTGGAGATTATTCGTTTTGTTTAACTCTATTCATCATTATACTTTACTGTCCTTAATTAAATGTCCAGCTACATAATTATACCTTAAAATTTAATACATGTTCAACCTTTGATATTAAATACTTTTTTCTATTTAATTATTCTCTTATTTACAGCCATTTATAGTATAGTAATCGGACCAAATTATGCAAATAATAGGTGCTGAAAAATCAATAGGGTTTTATATTTATATGTACATAACCGGTTATTGCTCTTCACTATCTTGAATGTCCCTAATTAGTTGACCACGACTGTATAATCACGACTATTATCCCCGAAGGGTTAGTCAGAGACTAGGCAATGAGGACAGCAAAAGCAGTCCTCCACCATAGTCCACTTTTCACCAAATAGCGACTGCACATGTGCACATGTGACATTATTTAACTTTAACAATAATTTGAAATTATTAACTTTCATTTGCTGACGGTTCATTCATGCTAACGAACTGATTGCCATACGACAAAATGGGAGCTTTCATTTAATGCACACAAAAACACGTGATAAGTACATGTGAACGCCTCTTTTTTACAATTGAGTAATCTTTCTTTGCTAACATAGTTTTAATTAAATTCGTTTCAAATCGTAAGATACCTTACCTTGTCGTTATAACTCATCGACCCACATCAGACCAGCGTGGTGGGACTTGGAAGATGAACTTTCTATAATAAGTATGTTTTTTTAGCGAACACACGCATCCGGTGACATGGCACTGCAATTCTGTCGTAACCATAATCTGACCAAACCAGAATCTGTCCTAAGACGAATAAGGGCAAATGTTAACATTCACGATCGCGGCCAAAAGCGCTAACAATACCAATAATTATTATTTTTTAAATAAACGTACTTTCTAATCAAAAGACTATAAATATAAAAACTTTATCTCAAATAATACTCTGTACTGTAGGTACTCTTAACCAAATTACTATAAAAGAACTTCCGAAATTATCCGGATAATAGAAACTCAAATAAAGACTGACAATAAAATTGTAATGACCTTATAGACTCCATGAATCAAACTGCGAAGCGGCTTCATAAAGTCTCATAAAATAAAAGAGAAACAAAAAAATGCGAAAACAATAACATCTCTCATAAAAATAATCTTCTTCGTTACAACCGATCTATAAATGAAAGAGAAAACAACATCGTTTTGGCAAGGGCAGAGCCACAGTGGACTGTGTAAACAGTAAGTATGTAGATAGTTTTCAATGGTATTTTTTTTAATAGCCACAATGGTGTGGCCATGATGAGTGTGCATAGAAAACCTATAAACGAAAACTTAAAGTATTCGAAAAATTCACAAAAAACTTTTGAAGATTTATTATTAATTGGTTTTACTTTTTATTTCAATTTTCTAACAATTATACCAACTTTATTTACAAGTTTTAATATTTTTATTGTAGTCAATGGCTACCGTCATACAGCCAAAATGCCTGGCTTGCCCTTTAAAGGTATGGTCTGGATAAAATAATGTCAACTTCAAACTTTACTAAACAATTTTGAAATTACGCGCGTATTGAACTGTTAAAAATAACAAGAAAATAATGTTGATCTTGCCCAACTCTTACAATCGCCCCCTTCATTTATATCGGTTTCTTGCCCCCAGGGCCTTCGGCTGAAGACGCCCTAGCGTATAACTGATATAAAAGTCAATCCCATATTAATTTCATTCTACAAACGTTTATGCCACTTGTCCCCCCTGGCCCCTGAAAAAGAAAGTAAAGTGTCACTCTTCAGTAAAAAATTATGTAAGTTGCAAGACATGAACTGTATTATTCTTATATAAACTGATCTCTCTCTCTGTATAAATCATTGCCATCATTATTAACCTGCTGCCCGTACATATTTAAATGTATATATTATGATGTTCTTTAAAAGGCTTGATTTATTTGTTTTTAAGTGCTTTATTTATTTATTTTCTTAAAAAAATAAAATGTTAGCAGTAACTTCAAAGACATTCCAGATCAGATAGATCTCTTCGCCTACGTCGATCTACTGTTTAGCACATGTACCTACTACGGCCGCCGCCGGCGACCCATAATATAAATTTTATTTTGACAAAAACTGAACAATCGCAGTGGACAAATAATAATTGGCACCTCTCCAACTCCCAATGAATTCGTATTTAACAGCGTGTATCATGCATGTTGATGCCGTCGCCCGTTAAATAATTACCGTTGGTAGTTCATTTGCGAATCGGGACGGTCATTTGCGTAAATGACCGTTTAAAATATGCAAGACTCCCGAATGTTTTCGTTGGCGTATGTAGGTAATCGAAAAATCGTTGCTGTTCGATCACCCTGTACGACATAATGTAAAAATTTATTCATCTACAGCTAAATTATTGTTAGTAAAGATCTTATTGCTAAGCACTTGGTCTTGCCTTCATATCACCTGATGTAAAGGCCGATGATGGAAGCGCCGGATCTGGATCTCTAAGCCGACCGATCCCTACTACCTACAAAATTTGTAACAATTGTCATTCAACATACAATAATGCAGAAGTTCCTCATATATCAGTAGCTTAGCCACTTATATACTCTATGTACTCTATGTATGTATGAGCTGGACGTCATGGCATCGTTGGGCCTTGTGGTGTAGTGCTTGGACTGGAAATTTAAAAAAGCAAGTAAATTAAGATTAGACCAGTTGCCTCAACTGCCTGTCAGTTTAAATAAGAAATATTGGAACGTAGAAGACATAGCATTCCAAATTATCAACCAACTCATCTAAACCCAAAGAACACACCAAACAAGCCATCAAAAAGGGGTTCGCTAAATTAATCATAACGACTTCAAACGCACTTCAGTTTATCGAGCCGAGAGATCTTCGCCGACGCCGTTAATTATAGGATACCTTACGAATATAATACTCTCTTTGTATATTTTCTTGTTACATGAATAGCAAGCGGTCGCTACAATGAGAATCTTGAACACAATGGGAATCGTTCGTTCGAAAACAATCCAATTATGTTGGAATTTGCTCAGTGGAGAGTGACGGGCGCTCTCCAACTGACAGTGTAGACCGAAAATGAAGACGGATTGCATCTCACAGGAACAAGTGGCGGAACTCGAGAAGCAATAAAATAAGAAGAAATAGCGAAGAGCGAACGGAATGTGTTGCTATGGTTCCTTGTGGGGGCGAAATGTATTTTCTATTCGACTCTTGCACCGCCACGATACGCCCGTTGACATGATAGTTTTATTGGTTCGAATATTTTAGTGGCAATTTTTGATAATACTAGGTCGGTACAGGCAATTTCGAAAGATACAACAACCACCCATTTGACTGAATAAATGCTTCTACATGCTTGGTAAATAATATACCAATTTACCTTTGAAGACAGCGGAACTAAAATTAAACGAGCAAATATACCTACTTAATTGAATTGATGTTATGAGAGTCATTGAAGCAAAATAAGTGTCACGATCTCAACAGCAAATTGAAGGCTGTGGTCTCCGGCTACGACTCCGTGAAACGATCGTAATTTATGTTTGTACTCGTACATTTATAATAATGTGTTGCTATTTATAAGTAATGCTATATTAAGAGGAAACACTACATACGTCGAAGTGGCACGCAAAATTCTCATGCAAAACTCAGAAAAACGATGTTTTTCGTAGTCCCGTTTCCTCCTTCAGAACTGGATCAATTTTTATTACTTTTTCAGCAACGGTTAAAGAAAGAGATTTTCTATGTCTGTATGATTTTTTTTAAACCAGCCACTTAATGTTTCTGAAGACGAACGGAGTGATTTCGCTAAATTTTGAAGGCTTCTGGTTATTAAATAAATGACTTAATGCAAGAAAATCATTTGTATAAAAAATGTTTTGTATGAGAATTTTGAATGCCACGTCGACGTAGTGTTTCCTCTTAAATATTGAAAACTAGAGGAGCTTTTATCTTATAATTTACTGTCATCCAAGTGCTACCAACCTGGGTCTTGTAGACCCACAGATAATGAAATTATGTGACATATTATTTAAAAATAATACATACCATCTATACTAATATAAAGAGGAAACATTTTATTGTTTGTTTGTATTGAATAGGTTTCGAAACTAGTAGACCGATTTAAAAAATTCTTTCATTGTTGGGAAGCTACACTATCTCCGGGTGATATAGGCTATATTATATTTGCAAAAAATTAGGGATCCTTACTAAAACTCAAATAAATTCCTTAAATCACGTGCGCTAAGAAAACTATTGATGATAGAATAAAATAATGTACTTTGGCTTTGGAGACCACACCATTATCTACAAAAAGTGTCGCAATAACATATGTCTAACTATTTTAGTTACGACACAATAAGTGTTCTTGGGAATGGAGTCATTTTGAAAATTCGTCACGGGGTACGGGATCCACGCGAACGAAGTCGCCGGCGCTCTGCTAGTACATACATAAATAGATTCATGACTTTATCCCCAAAAGGGTTAGTCAGTGACTATAGGCAATGGGGACCGCAGAAACAGTCCACTGCCATAGTCCACGTTTCACAAAGTTCCAACTGCACATGTGCTCAGCGTAACAGGTGGCGAGCTCATCGCTGAAAAAAAATAAAAAATACATTTTTAACGTAACCCTAAAAATAATTTACTGTAAGAGACCCTAGATGTCAACAAACAAATTGTTCTGACGAGTGCCCGACCAAATCCATTGGAATCCTAACAGGTACAAGTATTACCAAATTAAGAGGCACTTGCACAAGTACTTTGACGAGAACTTGAGTATACAATCAGTTCTTTGTCTTTAGATGTATCTAAGTAGTGTTGCCCAAAATCGGTCTTGGTCTTGCAGTCTTGGTTTTGGTCTTGCATTTTTTCAAGAGACCGCTTAATTTTAGCAAGACCAAGACCAAGACTGGCCGTGCAAGACTTGAGCAAGAATAAGACTAAGCCTGCGAGACTCTTGCGACTTGCAGTTAGGACTGAGTGTCGTTTCAGGGAGTATAGGAATTTGTGGTATACCTATATCCTGGCACGCTTAGGGACTCTATGAGACGCAAAAAATACACATATAAAAAAATTAAAAATTGGACTTATGGGTAGGTATTACGAACAATACCATAAACATACATATAATAAAAATATCTATTAAAAGAAAAAAGAGTGCATCCCAAGTTTTGACCAACGGCACTTTGATAGTGCGCGGGGCGGTCAGATATTGACCTCCCCTCTCCTTAATTCACAAAGTGTATTTGTACTGGCACCTCGAGACCAACCGTTAGGTTATGCAAGAAGTGCCAGACGACCCTGCGCCAGTAGAACACTCGCGCAGGAGACCACCAACGTTAGGTCTTGACGCCAAATTAGTGCCCGCCGCAGCGCGCTCTTCTTTCGGTACTCATAAGACTAGTGTCTCAGGAGAGTATCCCCGTGAACACGTGTAGTTCACTGCCTATTGTCCAGATAGGTAGCCGGAGCTGTCCAGCTCGCTCACTTCTCGTTGCACGAAGGGCACAACTCGCAGTTGCCACTGCTAGGGTCGTCGACTCTAAAGTCGACTCCCAAGTGTCCACCTTGGTAGCGGAGTAGTAAGCACACTCACTTCTCGGAACCCATCCGGGAGCCTAGCCAGTTCCCACGTCCTACGCGGCTGGCTGGACCGGAGACCTACGGCATCTAGGAGGCCGTCTCTACTAGTTATCCAGACTAGTACCGGAGATGTCAACACCAATGTCCAATGAAAACCACCGGACAAAGCTGCCAACTATAAGGGAAACTCACGTTCCCCGCAGGACTTTTCGCTTCTGGCCCCTCAGAGACCGCTACTAGGCCCCGCTCGCTGTGCACGAGTTTGGAAGTCCTGGCACACAATACCAGGACAAACGAACATTCCCAAGCTCTACAGCTAACCACATGCCACTACGAGTCCAACCCATGTCCGGATCCCGCCGGAGGCGCCTGGTTAAAGGCACGACCAGCGGGGGGCTAGAACCGGAACCCCGTAGTACCTCTGAAAACACAACCGGACCCGTAGTTCCAGTTACGATACCCTATCTATTGAGGTCGGTAGATAGGGACTCAGATATTGACCTGTCAAAGAAATTTTGTAGCTATTCGGAAGTACAAGGTCAAGAAGATACGCGCCGGCGGCTTCTATTGATATCGCATACAATCGTCGCCGCCGCCGCGCCGCACTCACAAAATTTGACAGTTTGATTGCCGCCACAGAGTAGCTATACTACATGTTCTAAAGAATAAAATAAGTTTCCGGGTGCTCCTTAGAGCATTTATTGATCGAATGCTCTAAGGGGTGCTCAGAATAGAAACGATTACAGTATGCCGATAACGTAAGAAATATTGTAATTGAATAATGGTAAGCATATCTTATTAATTTATTTTAATACTAGCGGCCGCACGCGGTCTCACCCGCGTGGTTCCCGTTCCCGTGGGAATATCTGGATAAAAAGTATCCAGGTTATAAATTATCTAAATCCATTCAGTAGTTTTTACGTGAAAGAGTAACAAATATCCATCCATATTTACAAACTTTCGCGTTTGTAATATTAGTAGGATGTAATTATTATAATATTAACTAAAGACTGGCTAAGTCTCGTCTTGTTCTTGCATTTGGGCAACACTAATCTAAGTATACTTCTTAATATATTTATGTAAAGTTGGAGTGGTGACCGCAAAACGGAAGAAGCAATGTATTCAGATATTGTATTAAAAATGAAGACGGAGCGAGCGAATCTTGTAATTGAGCTCGATCGGGTGTTGGACCTCATTTCTAAATGGCACTCTAATAATCTGGTAGTTCAATGCCAAGAAAATACAGGTTGCGTTGCACATCTCGGCTGCCCAAATTCAAAACCTAGTAACAGGTGATTTTAAAAAAACCGTTATAAGCATTTTTCGACTTACTAGGCAGTATCAAGATAATGTGGACCTTAAAACACCCAGTTTCATACATAATTTTAAAATATAATTTAGCAAGTCTAAGCAAATTGGCATGATCATGAAAATTTCCTTGAAGTACAAATTCTAAAAATAGTAGGTATGTCTGAATACAAATTTAAAACCCTAGCAGCTCAACCGACTTACTAAGTTATGAATTTGAAAAACCGACTTGCTTTGTTTTGAATTTGTCGGCGATTATATAATCAATGAAATATCAATTAGTAAGTCCAGTACGTGCCACCGGCGCACGAGTGTTTTCGCTCCATGATATGGGTATTTAAAATAATAAAATGAATTATAAGCAATTTTATCGGTCCAGGCGTATAATGCGTTCGGGCCAACGATTCAAAGTGGCCGACCCGTTTTTTGGCTCTCCTGAACATTTTTGTTGGAACGAGTTACTATAGTAAAATTTTAAACACTGAAAAAAGAGACGACAACCTCAGGCGGGAATCGAACCACGCACCACGAACCACGCACGAGTTACTATGTTTTGATTTTAAGCAGCCGATCTGTGCATGCGTTCTGCAGCTTTAAAGGTGCCATTCCTTTCCCTCCCTCTCTGCAGGGTACATCTCTACGCCAGAAGAGCAGTATTAACAAGCTCGGTATGGCGATTTACTGCGATCTGAACCAAAGGGCCTACATCGAAGTCGAGATTATAACAGCCACACGTAAATCCGGTGTGCTGAACAAGGTGCCGCTATTCTTTACGCCTGATCAGTTTTGTCTTGTACAAGACACAGTGCGGTCTTGCGTGGAGTATTGCTCACACCTGTGGAAAGGCTCGGCAATGCAGAGGTCATTGATACTCTTGAACCTCTGCAATTGCTTAGAGATATTGCGTCACTCGCGTCATCTACAGCTTCTCGCGTCTTCTACAGCTTATACCATAGCATGCGCTCTGAAGACCTCTTTGACCTCATCCGTCCTTCTTCTTTCCGCCATAGGATAGGAATACGCGTGATGCTCTCCGGAGTCACCGATTTACCGTATCTAATGTTCCATTGCGTACAAAAAATAATTGATGTCTTGTTTCTTTGTTGCACCTCCAAAAGATGAAATTGTCTACCCCCAATTATAGTTTTTCTTCATTCTTATTGGGTACGTATTATAATCCCGAAAATTCATAATCCTTACAACTAAAATACCTACGTTTAAAACATCGAAAATCAAAATACCGAATGTATGAAATACCTATACCCGATATACCGAAGCTCAATATGTCTATTTTCAAATAACCGAAAGTTCAAAATCCCGACAGTTCAAAAGACCGAAGATTTATATACCAACAGTTGATATGCCGAAGTTCAAAATCTCGAAAGTTTCCGAAATTAACCGTGTGGTAGGCGTTCTGGTTTGATTTTTGTAGTAACTTTTCACAATGTAACTTTTTCTAACCTATCACGTGACCTACTTACAGGAGTGCTAGTATTTCTGTTGTCTAATAAAAAAACACAACCTCGAAAAAAGATTAAATAGGATTTAAAACTTCCGTTATGTTGATCTTTCGGTTATACAAACATTAGGCCTTCCGTTCATAGGTCTTATGAAATTAGGTATTTTTCAACATCAGCATTATAATACGTTCCCTTCTTATTAAGTACATGGGGTGACTTCAAACGAGACGTGAAAACCTTCGATCACATATAAAAACGATCGAAGGTGAAATACGAGTAGCAACTTGTGGGCTGGCAGGGTGTGAGGATGACTGCACTGCGTCTCTGACGCTGCACCGATAATTGAAAGCAACGCAAATGCAACGTGAACGCACCAGAAGCTGTCCTATCAAACTCCTTGGTAGAATAAATAAATGATTGCTTAATGAAATAAAGATCGCGACTACGTCTCATAAATTTATATAGTGGATTGTTTGTTGCTTGTGTCTAGAGTTTTGTTATGTTGAAAAATACTCTTTCTCCGTATCAAGATTTGTAATGCAAAGACAGTCTTGTGGCGATACCAAAAGCATTTTATAGTTTACGCGAAGTAGACAAATCGATAGGAGCTCTGAAAACAACAAATTCGTATAAGCCATCTAGAAGAGCATCATTCTTCATGCGGTGGAAAACGATTACACCTAACAACGCCGTTACATAATATTGCAGAATCATCAATCGTCAAATGCTATACTTATCAACCGCTCCCGATGAGTGGTTAAATAATATCATAAGTTTCCTTTTTAACCCTTATTCACCTACTGATGGGTTTAGGTCATAATGTTATGCCATTCCCTTTTGTGTTGAGTTGATCACATCCAGGTTTATGCCTTATCAGTGTGTAAAAGGCAATTTATTTACAAAAAGAAAAGTGGATGACTTACTGACTCATCAACCCAGCACACACCCTTGGACCAAGAAAGGTGAAGTTTTGCACAGAAATTTCCTATAATGATCACGAGGTACTGACGATGAAGCGTGGGGCAGATGCTAGAAATACATTAAAATAATAATAACATCTTGGGGACAACTCGCCTTGGTAGCCGCTTGGTGGTGAAAAAAAGGTTGACCCGGTATATGGAGGTCCTGCCCGATCTGATTCAATCCCTATAGGTCAAGCAAAGTGTGTTTCATATTTGTTTTCTGAGGTTTAAGCGAGCACTACACATTGAAATGAAACAGTTTTTTACGGATATAAAAAACTATGTAATATAGTAAATTAAACGCGAGTTAGTCCGTAAAAAAGTGCTTCATTTCAATGTGTTTCATATTTTTCGCCCGCATTTGTCAAGCCTGCTGATTAAAGACAGTACTCATCAGCTGTAGCGATGCGTCATCACAATCGCGGTGGTTTTACAGGGTGTACTTTACTTTACTTATGAAAAGGCATTGTTAGAAATACGCGTGCCTCAGTCCAGTATCAGATCCAGTACCTCAACTGGCCAAAGATTCCGGGTCGATCGGCGTCATCGTCACCTTACCGTGTAAGTAAAAGTAATGATCACTTCTAACCAATGATATTTTCTGATAGAGATGCTTATAAACTAATATCATTGCTTCTAGCTAAGAAAATTTTGTAAACTTCTCTTTAGACCAGCCATGACGTTTCTATTTATTTATTTATTTAGAAAACACTTGTAAGCTTACAGACAGATCCAACACGCAAACAAGTCCATTAAATTACAAAGTAAAAAGTATATACATAAATAACTTGAACTTAAATTATAACTAACATAATTCTAAAGTATGAATATAATAAAAATCAAATCAATTTACAATGTTAAAAACATGCATCATTTGAACCTAATAAAAATAAACAGAATTTATGGTATCTATCTCGATTCTAGCGAGTGTATGGGCCGTGTATGGGCCCGCGGTGTCAGGGCGTGAAATTGCGGCGTTCCCGCGCGAGCCGCCATGACACTTCTTTCCCGCCAACTCTGAATGGCGGCTGCCTTTGTTTGTTCCAACTCTAACTAATCCCGAGGGATGTGACGTCTTTAGAACCATTCGCGTATTTATGCCAATCGTTTTAAGGGAACTTGGATTTTTAAAAATATTTTCAATATTAAAGGCGACATAAAAAAGTGTAAAGAAGGAGACAAGAAGGCTTTTGCCTTACAGTGCACGGTGGGACACACTCCATACAAGGGCGGTCATAAATAGATTAAGTCTTATTACGACCAGTTTATCTTAATAGACATTTATGTGTTATTTGGAGTTGTATAAGTTTCTAGCATCCGCCCACGATTCATCGTCAGTACCTCGTGATCCTTATAGGAAATTTCTCTAATACATCTTTAACACCGTTCTTTTTGATGGGAGAACTCCGGAGGCGTGGAGTAGGAGTGTAATCGTGTTATTCTTCAAAAAAGGAGACAAGACTCTTCTGAAGAACTACCGCCCATTTCGCTCCTGAGCTCTACAAGCTGTTTTCAAGAGTCATCACAAACCGCCTTGCGCGAAGACTCGACGAATTTCAGCCCCCGGAGCAGGCCGG
Organism: Scoparia ambigualis; assembly: GCA_963921215.1. Classification (NCBI taxonomy): domain Eukaryota; kingdom Metazoa; phylum Arthropoda; class Insecta; order Lepidoptera; family Crambidae; genus Scoparia; species Scoparia ambigualis. Next base: position 6,102,196 of record OY992511.1, on the reverse strand, counting down.
GTTTCGAGGAGGATACGGCACCATAGACCACATGTTGACAGTGCGGCAGATTATACAGAATGCCGAAGAGTATAATCGGCCCCTGTGCCTTGCATTTGTGGACTATGATAAGGCATTTGACTCTATCGAGACCTGGGCTGTTCTTAAATCCCTGCAACGATGCCAAGTCGATTGGCGATATATCCGAGTGTTGAGGTGTCTCTACAATGCCGCCACCATGGCCGTCCAAGTACCGAACCAGCAGACAAAACATATCCACTTACATCGAGGTGTGAGACAGGGGGATGTGATATCCCCAAAACTATTCACAAATGCCTTAGAGGATATGTTTAAAACGCTGAACTGGAAAGGACGTGGCATCAACATCAACGGTGAATTCATCTCACACTTGCGATTTGCAGACGACATCGTCATCATGGCCAAAACGTTGCAGGAGAAACGATACATGCTGAACGGCCTAGCTGATTCTTCTAGACGCATCGTCTTCGGATGAACTTGGACAAAACCAAGGTTATGTTCAAAGCAGTGCTCTCGAAGTTGTTAAGGAATATGTCTACCTCGGGCAAATTTTACAAATGGGTAGAAAGAAACAACTTCGAGAAAGAGGCCAACAGAAGGATACGCTGGGCTGGGCTGCGTATGGAAAATTACGTCGAGTCTTTACGTCGCCAATTTCGCAATGTCTAAAGACAAAAGTCTTCAATCAGTGCGTCCTACCCGTCATGACAAACGGAGCCGAAACGTGGACACTGGCGATAGGGCTGGTTCACAAGTTTAAAGTCGCTCAGCGGGCTATGGAAAGGGCTATGCTCGGAGTTTCTATGAGGGACCGGATTCGAAACGAGGTGATCCGGCAGAGAACCAAATTAATCGAGATAGCCCACCGAATCAGCAAGCTGAAGTGGCAGTGGGCCGGCCATATCAGTCGCAGAACAGATGATGATGTATAAGTAAAATTAAAATGCATAAATGTGGGAATGGTATTAATCCGAACGCATGAAAGGTGAATTGTGAAATGTGATGTGTATCCGAACGAGTGAATGAGTGAGGTGTGCGAGGGAGATGGGAGATGAATGGCGATTATTCTTTTACGGAATACGAATGCGTGTGCTTACTGTGCTCCACGAATATTTTTTAATTTCACGGTTTTGTGTTTATTACATCTTAAATAAACCGATTACGAAGAGTCCCGAGTTTGATTCCCGACCCTACAAATTTTGAGGGCTCGTCCGGGATCGGGACAAGCTCGAAAGACGACAACGACGCCATTGGAGCACGTGGCGCGCACGACACCAACCAGCAGACGACGAGCTATACAAGGTACGCAGAAGACGACGACTTTACCAGCTTCACTATTACGAGAAACACGATGGCAAACAGTAGGCGTAGCAGCAAACACCAAGTTTACGACGATTACGATGAACGACGAGCACGTGGTGGCGGCATGCTACAACTCACTGAAGACCTGGTGAGGAAGTTTAGCGCTCAAGACAGCACGCATCCGGTATCGAGGTGGATACAGGATATCGAAGATAATGCTGAAATCTTCGATTGGACAGAAGTACAAAAAATACTGGTGGCACGGCGATCTTTGTCAGGCACGGCAACGCTTTGGTTACGATCTGAAAAGACATACAAGACTTGAAACGAGCTCAAGCACGCTATAAGCAAGGAGTTTCCAGACACCGTCGACGTCAAAGCCATTCATGAGTTGATGAGTCGAAGAAAGAAAATGCTAAACGAATCATGCATGGATTACATGCTAATTATGAAGGAGCTCGGTAAAAGGGGTAAAATGCCTGATTATGTAGTAATTAAATACATTGTGGATGGCATATAAGACAAAGAAATTAACAAAGTTATGTTATATGGCGTTAGTACCTACTGTTACGTTGTAAATTCAGGGCCCTGTCTGCCTTTACTAATCTACAAAAGAAGTTCGCAATGATTGAATAGTACTTACCTGAAATCATTGCTTTAGAATGATCAAATTTCCAAAAACATTAGTCCTTGTAGCTTGTTTGAATTAAATCCATTTTGACGTGACAACGTCTTATAAATTGGTTTGCCGGGTGACACTTCAAGAAACTGCGTTACGCTCCGCTCACGTTATGCGCTCACAATGAGAGCGAGTGAGAGGCACGCGTCCCTTCCACTCGGGCATGGTTAGCCCGCCTAAGAGCGAGAGAGACAGACATAAAAAGTGAAAGGCACGCGTCCCTTCCATATTATTTCATCCTTCTTCCTACTATACGAATGAATATTCACATTAATATTATTTTACCACTCAAAGTCGTTGTCACGTAAAACTTTCGCCCGTATACCGACTTTACAGGCAACCAATTTTTTCTTCACATTAAAGACATGGAGCCTTGGCTGACACATTACAAGACACACTTTTCTTGCATTTTCAATTAAAACATATTTCTAAATCAGTTTTAGCAAGACTTTGCGTTGGATTTGAAGAAAATTGGGTTCCTTTGTTTACGTTTTGTATTTGACATAACACCATAGACAAAATGACAGCCACCGTAGCGACGCCTAGCGGTAGCGGGGCGAAGTAGCTGTCAGCTTTTAATTTCACATAAAAGATTCAATTTTAAAAAATAGTTGAAACAGTTCTAATAATAAATTACATAATAAATTAATATGTATAATAATTACTTTGAGTAATTAAATTTAATTCAAGCAAATCCGGAAATAGAACTATTTTTTCTATATGGACTTTTATCTAGAACATCGAACGGGAGTAATATTTTTTTATATGGATATTGTCTCTGCCCGTAGGGGTTACCAGAGAGGAAACTAATACTCCTTAATATTAAGACAGGGTAATTAGTGAGTTAAATATCACAAAACATAATTTTAAATTAAAGAAAAATGCATTTCACATTGCTAAACGTTAATTTTTTTTAGGTCTTGTGTTGTTATTGTTGGCAAATTCTGTTAGAGAGGGCGAGTTGTGACAGACGTCATATTTGACGTTTTGTTAGTTTGAAGGAAAATTCTAAAAGAACAATTTCTTATGAATTACCCGACAATGGGAGTAGAAATCATAAGCTGGCCTCCGATTTATAAGTGTTTCCGGCGAAAGGAAAGCTGCCGAGTTGCGACGCCGAAACGATTTCAATCTCTGGCGTGACGTGGTGCGATGAGTTGAGATCAATGCACTCAGGTAGGCGTGGGTCGTAGTCACCTTTTGTTTTAATCTGAGGTCGTAATAATGTAGTGGATTTGAGGCGTCATTAGCTTGAGAATATAGTCAACAAGTGTGTGGTTTATTTACAGGAATCCGTGCCACAACCAACCGGTCGTGACGCCGCTGGCAGCCACGCGTAAATATAGGATATCCCAACGCGTAAGTATCTCAATAGCATTGTTTAAATATAATAAGCCGTCATACTAGGAAAGCAAATCGATATTTCATGGTGTCCGAATCATGCCTTGTCGCCAGGCGACGCAAGGCTCTTGGCCATGTGGCAGACGTGTCAAACCCTTTTAGGAGTGGATATTGCATCATCCCACAATATTCTAGCATTGTTTGGTTTTGTTTATTGGAATATCGTTGCCGTGTAGTGCCTTGTGTACTAGTTAAATGTGAAACAAAGCTAAAATTAAAACATGGTGTTAAATGTTAGTGTTGGAGTGTGAGTTTTTAGTTGTGCAACAGCGTTGGGAAGCTTTTGATAACCCATGGCGCTGCGAGTCCCTGGTTATGATAGGTTGCAGCCCCAGATACACAGATAGCAGACTGCGGGACCCTAATTTATGTAACAGTTAAAACTAGGCGTGTAGGCCCCGTGTTGATAATTTCAGATGCTTCGAGAGGCCCGTCTCGCCGCCAGGATTTAGAGCTGGGCCCTAAAGCCTGGACGCGAGACCTGCCTCTTCGGGGCACCAGCGGCCACCTGCTGCCAGCGAGCTGTCGCCGCACAGGCGTTGACGGTTTTTGTACCCCAACTCTGGGTTTAATCGTTCTTTATTCAGGAACATATTTTTACATTAGGGTTTCGAAACCTTAACCTAGTATTTTCTTTTATATCCAACTACACCAAGCGTTGGTGAAGTTGTGAAACATTTGAGGATCTGCGAGTTCGACTTGGGTGAAGTTGTATGGTGACATCGTCTCCAGATTCGGATCGACTATACGATCCTGGCGTCCATAATTATTAATTTTATATCGGTATAACCCCACGGTTCTCTAGAGTATCGGCTTTAAACGTGTGAGAGTTTTGATACGGTTAAACGGTTTAGAACATTTAATTTAATATTTTTATAGACGGAGTAATTTAATTTTAATTTCAACTTCATATTCCGAAAAGTATGAACAGGATTATAAGATTTATTTGAAATTAAAATTATCACCGACCCGCTTGGTCACTTTTGACTCTTAGGATTTTAGTGTGTTTTAAGGGATGTTAAAGCTTTGGAATAAGGTTTAGAGTACTTTAAACAGTAAATTATAGTTGGCAAAATTAATAGAAAGTTTGTTGAACTTTCATTTGAGATTGACCCTAGGGTCAATTTCAACTGATAGTTTTTTTTTGTTATTTTCGGCTAAATAAATTAAAAGGTGTAACGTAGATGATTTGTACCTAACATAATATAAGACAAAATTGTGACTAACCCCCCTCTTATAAATAATAAGAATGAAATAAAATTTATAATTTTATCTTATTGTTGTTGGACAAAATATTTGTGTGTGTTCTTTTACAATATACTGCCTAGCTGTTGAACATTTTATGGCTTTATTTGATAACAACCCACTGAAGCTTGCATTTCGGATTTTCTTCCTTTTCCCCAAAAGGGACGAAATCTCGAATGTAACAGACAGACCTAAAAGAGAAGCTAAAGGTGTATGAAACAGTTAAAGAAAAAATGTGCAGTACCGAACGCAAGGAAGCACGTTTTTTGCATTCACAACCACAACATAACCGCAGCATACGCTACAGCAAGCCGAACTCTGTACCCATGCAACGCAAGCGAGTTAATAACACGGCAAGTGCAAGCATTACGAAATTTCGCTGTTTTAACTGTGGTGAGAAGAGTCATACATCAGAAGATTGCCCAAATCGCCAAAATGGTCGAAAATGTTTTAATTGCAACGAGTTCGGCCATATTTCTATGCAATGTCCGGTACGAGGAAAGCCGACATTAGCCGACCAAAGACCGAAGCATAGTTTCGTCACGACGACGGCAGGAGGCGCAACTGTAGCGGAAACTAAACGTTCGGAGGTTGGCAGCACTGATGACAGCGAGTTGACGTTTGGCTATGACAGCAACATGGCGGCAGAGGTTTACAATGTAAACAAACGGAATGAAGACAAGAAACCAATAAAATTAGTGAAAATACGTTTTGTTAACTCGGTAAATGCGTTGATTGACTCCGGTAGTGACGTTAATTTAATAACACGCGAATGTTACAGTGCGATAGGTGCACCGGTGTGTAATACAAACAATAACATAACAATGACTGGACTTGGGTCGTCAAGAGTAAATACGTTTGGACAATTTACAACGACAGTTTAAGTTGATGGACACAAATACAACAATGTTTTGTTCTACATTGTACCTAGTGATTGTATTCCGTATAACATAATATTAGGGCACGATTTCCTACAAAGTGTTACATTGGATAAGAAAGATGGAACGGTGTGGATGAAACCAAATGAATTTATGAATGATGTGTGGTGTGTTTTTACACGTGTTTCTGATTGTATAGGTTTTGTGGCAAACAAGGGCATCAGGGACCAGGTAGTACAGTTGGTTGAAGGTTATCAGCCTTGTCAAATGAAGGAGGCACCAATCAAGTGGAAGATCACGATGAAGGACGTCATCCCTATTGCTCAACGACCACGACGCATCTCACACATGGAACAAGAAGAGGTAGACAACCAGATACAACAATGGTTGGAAGATGGAGTAATAAGGGTAAGCTTTTCTGAATATGCTAGTCCATTGGTGCTTGTCCGAAAAAAAGATGGTTCTTTAAGAATATGTGTCGATTACAGGCAAATAAACAAGAAAATGTTGAGGGATGAGTATCCATTACCCCTTGTTGACGACCATATTGATAAATTGGCTAAGGCTAGAATATTTTCCGCTCTTGACCTCAAAAATGGTTTTTTCCATCTTTTAGTAAGCGAGGAGTCTATTAAGTATACTTATTTTGTCACAATGAAAGGACAATATGAATTTTTACGAGACCCTTTTGGTTTAGCCACATGTCCAAAGGTTTTCACACGGTTTATCTCTATAATCTTTCGAAATTCGATTACAATAGGTCATGTCATAATATTCGTTGACGATTTAATTATTCCAGCTCAAAACGAGCAAAAAGCATTAGAACGATTACAAGAGGTGCTTCTAACTGCATCAGAATATGGACTGCAGATCATTTGGCAAAAATCTCAACTTCTAGTGAGGACAGTTGAATATTTAGGACATATCATACAAGAAGGTGTAGTAAGGCCATCGCCAGGAAAAACAGATGCTGTTATGAAATTTCCTGAGCCCAGAAGCAACTACACAGCTTTCTTGTCTCTGCTCATACTTCAGGAAGTTCATTAAAGACTACGCTATGATTGCATACCCACTAAGTGATATGTTACGTAAAAACAAAAAGTTTGAGTTTGGAAATGAACACAGAAAAATATTTAACACGCTTAAAGAAAAATTGGCTAGCACACCTGTATTGAAAATTTACGAGTATGATGCTGAAACAGAACTCCACACAGACGCTTGAAGTGGCATATGCTGTCATTTTACTTCAGAAAGACTGTAACAACGAATTACATCCAGTACATTATATGAGTCGCAGAACAACTGAAGCTGAAAGTAAATACTCTAGTTACGAGTTAGAAGTATTAGCTGTAGTCCAAAGTATAAAAAAATTCAGACACTATATATTCGGAAAACACTTTAAAATAGTAACAGACTGCAAAGCTTTTCAAATGACTATAAACAAGAAAGATATGGTCCTGTCAACAAAGGTAGCTAGATGGATATTGTTTTTGCAAGATTACGATTTTACAATAGAACATAGATCGGGATCAAGGATGAGGCATGCTGATGCATTGAGTCGGAATCCATATGTTGCAATAATGTCCGCTGACATTCATCGGGAGCTGAGACTGGCTCAAGAAACAGACAATGGTCTCAGGACAATCATGGAGATACTTCGGGAACAAAAACCATACAAAGATTTCTATATACGAAATGGTTTATTATGTAAAGGACTAGAGCAAAGTTTGGTTGTACCGCAACAAATAGAAACAGCAATTATAAGGAAAGCTCATGAAAATAGTAATTTTTCGAAGAAGAAGACTAGGGATTTAATAAGTAAAGACTACTACATAGAAAAGTTAGACAACAAGATTGAAGATTGTATTGCTACATGTATACCTTGTCTATTGGCATCCAGGAAAGAAGGGAAGCAGGAAGGATAACAAGATGTGCCCCTCCACACCCTTCATTTAGATCACTTTGGACCTATGACGGAAACCAGTAAGCAATACAACCATATTCTTACTATGATTGACGCTTTTACAAAGTTTGTCTGGTTGTTTCCTACAAAATCAACGTCTACTCAGGAAGTTCTCAACAAGTTAGAGACCCATCAGCAGACATTCGGTAATCCAAGAAGAATCATTTCAGACAGAGGGACAGCTTTTACAAGCAAAGATTTTGCTCAGTATTGTGAAAGTGAAAGAATTCAACATGTTAAGATTACTACAGGAGTGCCACGAGGTAACGGGCAGGTAGAAAGAGTTCACCGCACAATAATATCAATTTTGACATAGTTATCGATAGAAAAACCAGCACAATGGTATAAGAATGTCAACAGAGTGCAAAGAGCATTGAATAGTACCTACCAAAGAAGTATAGATACTACACCCTTTGAGCTATTAATGGGAACTAAATTGATTAAGAAAGAAGACTGTGAACTTTATGATTTATTAGTACAAGAAGAAAGAGATGATTACTCACAACATAGTGAGGAATTAAGAAAAAATGCTAAGCAACAGATACAAAAAATTCAAGAAGAAAATAGACGAAACTACGACAAGAAGAGAAAGGAAAGTAAGCAGTATTCAGAAGGAGATCTAGTAGCTATTAAGAGAACACAGTTTGGTAGCGGCATGAAGATCAAGCCAAAGTATTTGGGATCTTACAGAGTGACTAAGGTCAAGAGAAATGGTAGATATGATGTGGAGAAAGCAGACTCACAGGCCTAGGTCCTTCCGACCTAACAAAACCACTTCTTCCTCTGATCATATGAAGCCCTGGCCTACCTAAGTATTCCCAAATGTGTTATGTTTATTTTGGTAAGTGTTTTTATTTTGTTTGAATGAATGGTGGTGATTTATGTACGTGTTGATGTATGTTTATTAAGGAAGCCCTAATATTGTTGTTAAGTTTTTTGGTTTATTAAACTAAGATTAATCTGACTTTTGTTTTATAATCAATGTTATTTAATGAGATAAGTTGTTTATACGAAGGTTGTAAAATTAAAGAGTTAAAGATTTTGTTTCAATTCAAAAGATAATGTCGTTTATAAAGTTAAGATGGCTCTTATGTAAGTACAATTAAAGTAATTAAGAGGTTAAAGATTAATTTAAAACATATGTATTTTGTAGTTAAGATTATTTCTATGCAAGTTAGATTAAAGTGATTAACGAGTTTAAAATTTTGTTTCAGAAGACGATATGGTTTTCCATAATTAAGATTTATGTTTCTTGCTAACCTTTTCTGTTTGTCTGAGGGCAGACACAGCTGCAGGATGGCCGAATGTGGGAATGGTATGAATCCGAACGCATGAAAGGTGAATTTTGAAATGTGATGTGTATCCGAACGAGTGAATGAGTGGCGATTATTCTTTTACGGAATACGAATGCGTGTGCTTACTGTGCTCCACGAATATTTTTTAATTTCACGGTTTTGTGTTTATTATATCTTAAATAAACCGATTACGAAGAGTCCCGAGTTTGATTCCCGACCCCTACATAAATGAAAAATAATAACCGACTCCAAAAAATTTGAATGAAATAAATGCACTAAAACGTAAAAAATAATAGCATAGTTTAGTTGGTTCAATTTACTTGCAATATTAAGCTTTATTCTACTCAATCTTTTAATCTTAAAAAATATTTTTGGAGTCGGTGCCAGCCATGGTAAATTTAACATTAACATTAAACGACATACTATATTATTATTATAGCTTATATTAGCCCGTATTATCCCATTGCTGGGCAAAGGCCTCCCTCCCCCACTTCCAGTATTCGCGGTCTTTTGCGTCTGTTGACCAATCCTTCACGTACCTAAACGTGACCTACATGATAATTCTTATACTACAGTTCCACATGCGTGCCCGCTACTCGCTTCGCCATTCGACGATATGTTCGACGAAACATTCGCCTTCCTTAAACTGAGACGAGTGACTGTTTACACATTCGCGTGTGTTCTTTTCTACTTCAACTTGCAAGAATGGACGATGTCTACGTTTTAGCAGCATCCCACGCGGATGCTGCTAAAACGTAGACAATGATTATTAATAAATAATTTTTTGCTTATTTTTGTGTCAATCATGTTTTGGAAACCAAACCAAATAACTGGTTGAGCTTGGTAAAGTTCCCAAAACGTTAGAACTCAGTCGTTCCTTTAATCCATTTTTAATATACAGTATATGTTGCTTGATCAACAATAAAAATACAATGAGCGAGAGAGCGAATGTGGAAACACTAAGTTCGCCTCGTCACTCGTGCCCTTTGACTCACGTCCAAAAAACCGCTCCGAACGCGAGCGTCACGAGCGGCGAGACGAGTCGCGAGGCGAGTGACGAGCGTGCGTTCACACAATCGCGCACGCACTTCGCCTCGCCATTCGACTCGCGACTCGCGCGAATGTGGAACTGCGGCTTTAGCTTATTTTTTACGAAAGATAACAGTATTTAGATTTTGGCGGACACTTTTAGACAAGTAACCAATAATAAAAGAACGTTTTGGACATTCATATTGAGTATCATTTTTTTATTTTGGGTTGGTATTGAGAGTTCAGTGCATTCAGCCAGTGAATTAAAGGTTTGTGACCAAAATATTTATAATATGTACAAACAAATCTAATAATATTATGCATGCATGGCTGACTCGAAATACTTAGTGCCAAATACTCCAAGCATCATTAGAATACGATACATCGCATTTTATTCCAAACTGAAAACGTTGGTTAGTCTTTTGCTTTTCCAATGAGGAGAATTTTAATAATCTGCGATGCTGTGTCACTCGTTGACTGCCGTTACTGTAGTCTGCACTCAGAACATTATTGCTTTAGTTATTGTTCTGAGAGTCTGCTGTACACAGTGTTGCCATATACGGATTTGTCAGTAAAATAATATCAATATTTAAACCGGACAACGAATGCACACGGATTTTTATACGGAATTTTCAGGCAAATGAGTAATAACTTTTAATAAGTAGTACATACCTATTAATAGCTTTTATTATTTCTAAGAAATATGTTACATTTTATTTGATTCTGCGTAAACTAGCGAGTCTTATTTAATTTTCATAGATTTTTACAGAACTGAACCAGCAAACTGCATAGTAAAAACTATGGCTTTGAGGATTCCCATGAGATATTTTCTTGGTCGGCTAATATGAGAATGAGATCCGGAGAGAGTTAATGGTGTTATTTAGTGTTTGTGCAAGCAAGACGTAAAACACTTTGTTATGAATAAATCATTATTGTGTCTGTCAGACATCCATATTGTTTTAGTGTGTTTTTGCCGTTATTAATTAATATATCTTGGAGTTTCAACCTAGACCTTAAGATAAAATATTTTTTGTTTGTATTTTACATGTCTATAACCTGTTTTGTGCATTCAAATAAAATAAGACTTCCCATACGGATTTCATACGGAATCTGGCAGTTATTACGGAACACTGGTTCTAAGATCTGGCAACATTGGTTGTGCAGTTGACGTTCTTTGGCAAATAAAACAAAACAGTGCAACATCACTTTTCAATTTATCTCAAGAAGTCCGTGCGAGATCTCAGTAAAGTCTCACATCATTACTGGAACTCAAGTGGTTTGGAAGAATATCATTTAGCAATAAACCGAACGTTCATAATTATCAACACTCATCATTAACAATGAACTCTAATAATACGATCGAAGGACTATGGTCTGACCGCTACCGCTGTACCGCGCCTTGGGTATGCGAGCGGCGAGGCGGGGTGGCGAAACAGTTGCTCCATTTTGTCATTCTGCCGTCATCGCTCACGGCGGCAACTAGTGTGTCAGACGCACATGAGATAAAATATCTAAAAATGGGTCGTGCATTATCTCGAGATAATCAAGACTGTCATTTTTAAAGTGGCCGAATATTTTAAGAAAAGAAAAGCAAACAAAGAAAGTTTATATTATATATTTCCAAGAATTAAATTTTTTACTCCATTTATATTGGTTCTTTAATTGTACTTATCTAAAAATCATACTGGACAAAAACGGATTGGATGTAATTATACTCGTAAATATAAAGCTTCAATAAACTGTGCTTTGATATCGTAAGATCTGTCTGACACTACAAATCTCATGTGAGTTCATGCTCTTTACTTCCCACTCCCCCCACCACCCGCGCATACCTAAGGCGCGGTACAGCGGTTACGGTCAGGCTATAGTACCTATCCTTGGGCAAGAAAAAAAAAGTTGTCGCTCTAGACTTCTTGGCGGGAAAGTGAAGCGTCATGTCTGCAGTTTTGTTTTATTTTCTATAATTTATGTTTTGTTGAATATTAATGTGAAATAATGATGGATTATTTAAGTGTTAGTGAACGTGGATGTTCCTCAGGAGTGTCCGTCAAAATCTTTGTTTTTACAGTCATGTACCTACTTGCAATTTCTAACCCAGAAAATAATATTTCATAATTGTTGATTCTTAGGCTAACAATGTGTGGGCTCAGAACATTGTCCTTTGTAAGTCATTGGCATAAAGATGTTAAGAAGAATTTAGATAAGAAGCGACAAAATTAATACTGTCAATAGTGTATATTTAAATCCTTATAGAAATGTTTCGGAAGGAGTGATAAAAAGTGGCCTATGTCACCATTTGTCCTTCAGCTATCTATGTGCAAAATCATGTCGATGCGCAAGTGAGAGGCGGACAAATAAACAAACACGCTTTTGCATATACAATATTAGTTAGGAAGGATTTATTGCCGGAGAGGACCTCATTTGACTTATGGCTGAAATACCAAAATCGCTATAGGTATGCCTACAATATTTGAGGAGTTCCCTCAATACCTTAAGGATTCCACCATTAAAACTGAGTTCCGGTACCTGCCTTCTTTTGCTTCGTCATAGTCGCTTAACTATCTTAATCGAGATATCTTGTAAAATACTTATCATTGAGGAGTTCCAATGGTATTCTGTGGTCTTCTTCATCAGTTCTACTTCATCAAATGATACTTTCTGAATGCAAATGCTTGATTTATTGCTGAAAATATCAGAATCGTTATAGGTATGCCTACAATATTTGAGTAGTTCCCTCAATCCCTTGAGGATTCCATCATCAGAACTAGATTTTGATAAAAATGGGACCAATCTGGAAGTATATCCTTTCAAATAAAAAAAGAATTTTCTAAATCGGTGAATAAATGACGGAGTTCTGAGGTAACAACCAAAAAAAAAACATACAGCCGAATTGAGAACCTCCTCCTTTTTTTGAAGTCGGTTATTAATGATTATATTTATAATATACTCTAAATTAATTATTAATGTCAATATTTCAGTGGCATTTAGAGAGGTCAACAAAGTTTGTACGACATGTCGACACTTTTCAGTGTCATTACTTTTATTGGCAGTCAGCCAAATATCAAGAACACGCATCCATCTATCTACCTACGACCTCTGTTTCACAAATAAATTTTCTGATTCTTGAAAACGACCTAAAACAAACAAAAAAACAATATATATTCAGTCAGAAACTCAGAAACAATTTTCGTAGCAAATCGAAGTGCATAGGCAGATGGAGGCAAACAATTTTAACTTTTCCGAGTTTAAAAAAGTACATAGATTTTATTTTAGTATACTTCAAGAGTTGGAGTGCAAAGCAATGTATTTCAAAGTTCACTTAAACTTTTGAACGATTTAAGTACTGATAACACTGTTTACGTATTCCGATGCGATTACTTTGAATGCGCAAAAGATAATGAACGTGCTTTCTAATTACTGACCTGTTTGTAGGGTACTTTTATATGATTTATGACCTATGAGAATAAAAATAAATATAAATAAACCGTAGATACAGATATAATTAATTTGGTCAGTAAATCTTACAAACATATAATACATACATTATACATACTCACGAGTCAATCAATCAATCAAAATTTATATATTCAGTAAGCTTAAAATAAGCCTTTGAATCGTCTAAACTTAAATTTACTTCTCTATATGGATGGATGGGCGATACCCATTATATAATAATAATAAATAATGAACAAATCATTTATTTCCATCACGATGGCTTTAACAATTTTAATCGTCTCAGCAAAAATAAAACAAGAAAAACAAAATATTTTTAATGCTTAATTAAAATTGCCATGGTGACAGAGAAACGGGTTAAAATTTTCAAGCATAACATAACTGCTAAACTTGCATGTTTACCATTTATACAGGAAAATCCAGATGCTCTTTAAAAGCATTTTTTTGATCTTATAAACGGTGAATTTAATAAAACTTTCTCTATTAAAAAGTTTAAAACTAATATTTCAATTAAATTTAGGGATTGGGCTACAGCTGGTTTGCATAAAAGTAGGGCTAAGTTGTATGACTTATATGAGCAGAAAAAATATAACAATAGTCCAAGTTTTCTAGAGTATATCAAAAAGTATTCGAAAACTTTTAGGAAGGCTTGTGCATGTGCCAAGTCATTATTTATTAGTGAAAAAATTAAAAAGTCTGATAACAAAATAAAGGCAACATGGAACTGCATAAACCGCGAAACTGGTAAAATATAGCCACGTGATACTAAGTTTTCTTTAAAAATAGGCAATAGCTTTTTAAGTGAAGACAATAAAGTTGCTGATGCTTTTGAACAGTTTTTTACAAATATACCAATTGCCACAACTATGTTACTCAACTCTTCACCAAGTAATGCAGAAATTCTGCTAAAAAAGTATGTACCCATGTGTAATGAAGTGTTCAAATTTAAACACGTAAACTGTAAAGACGTACTTAAATCCTTTAAATCTTTAAAAATAAAAAACACTTGTGATTTGTGGGATATTTCAACAAAAATTATTAATAATATTATCGAGTCCATTGCGCCTTTTCTTGTAGTCATATTCAATAGCTGTGTTGACGAAGGAGTTTTCCCAGATCTCATGAAGCATAGCAAAGTTCTGCCACTTTTCAAATCGGGTTGTAAAGATGACCCGAGCAATTTCAGGCCTATTTCGATTTTACCTACTCTTAGTAAAGTTTTTGAAAAACTTATTTTAGATCAACTCGGCTCCCACTTCGCTATAAACCACCTTTTTCACAGTGAACAGTATGGTTTTACCAAGGGAAGGTCTACTACTGATGCTGGTGTAGCTCTGCTAAAACACATATTTGAGGCTTGGGAGGGATCGCAGAATGCTTTTGGAGTGTTTTGTGATCTCTCCAAGGCTTTTGATTGCGTTGAATACAACACCCTTTTAATAAAGCTAAAACACTATGGAGTGCACTCTGATGCCTTGAAATTGATTCAATCATATCTTAGCGGCAGAATCCAAAAAGTTAGCGTGAACGGATCCATATCATCCGGATCTTCTGTGCTAATGGGGGTCCCACAAGGGTCAATACTAGGTCCATTTTTATTCTTAATTTATATTAATGATTTACCATTTTATGCGGAAAACTTTTGCAATATTGTTTTGTTTGCTGACGATACATCTTTGATATTTAAGACTGATCGAAATAAAAATAGTTTTGATGACATCAACAGTGCCCTAACAGATGTGTTGAATTGGTTTATTACTAATAATCTTCAATTAAACGCGAAGAAAACCAAATGTATAAATTTTACTCTACCTAACGTAAAGAATATTATAGGAAATAAAATTAAACTGAATGGTGAACTGTTGGACCTTGTTGATTCAACAGTTTTCTTAGGTATTACCTTAGATTCAAAAATACAGTGGTACCCTCATATTAACACCCTTGCGGGGAGACTTAGTTCAGCTGCTTACGCTGTTAGGAAAATTAGGCATTTTACAGACGTGGAAACTGCTCGATTAGTCTATTTTAGTTACTTTCACAGTGTTATGTCCTATGGTATACTACTTTGGGGTAAAGCAGCAGATATAGAAACCATTTTCATTTTACAGAAAAGAGCAATAAGGTCCATATATAACCTAGGATCACGTGACTCCCTTAAGGAGCTGTTTAAAGAAATAAATATTCTTACAGTTGCATCACAATTTATTTATAACTGTATTGTTTACGTGCGTCAAAACATTACTCATTTCAAAAAAAATTGCGATATACACAAACTAAATACTAGAAATAAGTATAAACTTGTAATTCCTAAATTTCGACTTCAGAAAGTTTATGGATCATTTATGGGACAAAGTGTCATAATTTACAATAAAATCCCGAACGATGTTATAATTTTGCCCTTTGACAAATTTAAGACACATGTTAAGGACAGACTTTTAGAAAAGGGCTATTACACTGTAAGCGATTACATCAATGACAAAAATGCATGGAATTAACATTCCTCTAGTTTCGCATAGGTACATTGTTCTAATGCGTTCATAGTGCCCGAGTAAAACTTGTAGATTCACTTTTGTTTTTATCTTTTATTTTATATAATTGTTTTATGACTATTGACTGTATAATTTGGTAACGACATATTGTTTTGTAAATGTCGTTACCTCTATATTATTATAAAGCTGTGGAGTTTGTTGTGCCCGTTCTTCTCCACAGCTAAAAGACTTCCTGAATGGGTGGGGTGGGTGGGTGGGTTCCTGTGCCTATCCATCCATCCATATAAAAAAAAAATTTAGACGATTCAAAACGCTTATTTTAAGCTTACTGAATAAAGTTATTTTGATTTTGATTTTTGATTTTGAAGGAGCGAAACCAGTGCAAGGCGAACCTGAATTACTGAGTTTCGGCCCCCCATACAAATTACATTTTAATAACTTATTTTAGTGGGTGTGCTTGGTGACTATCATGCTTTAGGTTAGTGTGTTGTGTTTGTGTGTTAGCCCTGCGATGGTGGTATTGGGATCGGAAGCTGAAAAAAGAAACAGCTGCCACTAACAATCCGATTTTCACACCCGAGACCCACACACCATTCAAAACTATTATCCCCAAAGGGTTGGGTACTTAGAGACTACGCAATGAGGACCGCAAGAGCAGTCTACTGCCACTGTCCAAGTTTCACTAAATGCCAACAACTGCAACTGCGCATGTGCTCAGCGTTATTGGTAGGTGGTCAGCCGTGAGCCCATTGCCGCTCTATGCTGTTGGGTCTATGACATGTGCTGCAATGATATTATATAAAATAAGAAGCAGATATGTTATAAACGCGCGCGAAGTGAAGACTCAAATATGTCCCAATTGGGACGTCTTGTATGTAACTCTATGCACAAGAAACATTTGAAGTGCAATCATTAAAATTATAGCTATGTCTTTCATTTGCGTGCTATTTCGTATCTTTTGTTTTACTTTTCAGTGAAACTTGTCAATGTGTACAGCTCAGAACACATTTAAAACACAAATTACTATGAACGTAACATATCTATAGTTTATAATAACATTGATGTCCTGTCTTTAGTCCGTTAGTCGTCTTTAACGACACCCAAGAAAAGAGACGGCGGTAGTATTAAATTAATAGTGAGCCGTCTCCACACTACTCTGTAAATAATATTACATAAGTAGGTACGAGATATTGGTTAGACCTGACGAAACTCTTCAACGCTTTTGACTCTTATGTTTTTATAGCAACGATGTCCTCAAACCTCTTAGAATTTACATCTAACTTAAATAAAATTTTAAAAAATTGTCCTTTAATAATAATGCATTTGCTTCTTGCCAGTGACATTCTTCGTCCGCGTGATTTTTATCGCAATTTTAGAGTTGCAAATATTTCCACATATATTTTTACTGTGCATTTAATAAGATGGCCTAGTCGCGGGTTTATATACCTATTACCAAACACTCTGTAGATAAGAATATAAAAAAATCACTTTCTGAAAGGTAAACTGTAAAAAGAATAGATCTAACGCACTAACAATCAAATATGGATAGACAAAACTGCATATGCAGCCTTATTGTAGGCACGTAGATTGAGGTATTATAACCAGAGCAGCTATTGAATACAAAAAGTGTGCTCAGCTAGATGACAGCTGCGAACAACGCGTGCGGCGCCAAAGTGCCATTTTACTGTAATGCGAATGTCGGCACGCGTGGGTCCGCGTGCGTGTAAAATCACGCTGCTGGTTGCACGCAGGACAAAGATTTCGTAGTAGACTGCTGTAGTCTCGTGCGTGTCGCCAGTCAGTGTAGGTACTCATGTAGAAATGAACGTTAAAAAAGTTATTATGTCTTATCTAATTTTAAAACATTTAAAATATAAATCCGCATGCGGATTAAATCCGCACGCGTGCCGAAATCCGCGTCACAGGAAAAGGGCACTAAGGGGCGCGGGACTTCATTGTCAGGCGTTTGCAGCCGGCTGCAACTCATTGAGCAAAAACTTCGCAGATTCTAGTTATAATACCTTGGTGGCCATAGTCCGCTAAACCAATTAATCCGTTGCTGCAGTTTGGACGCTAACGAACGCAACGTGAAACGCAGGTGGGCTAAATAAATGTGGCCAATCCATCCGGTCCCACACTGCAGTGCACCCAAAATACAGTTCACTTCATATTTGACAGGCTACGAATTCTTTTGTTGTGTCAGTGTTTTTTGTTCACTAGCATCGTATGAGGACATTAAAATTATGAGCCATCTTTTTTTGTAAAAACAATTTTACCAAAGTTTTTTTTTGTCCAGCTAGCGTGAGTTTTGTAAGTCATTTTGATTGTAATTTAAGTTCTCAATAAAAATGAGTAATTCTGATATTCTTTTAAAGCGTTTTGACCACAGGTTATGACTCAGTTCCGTGTTAGGATAAATACAGCAAGAAAACATCGGTGCAGAGGATTTGAGTCAAATTTTATAAATGTTCTGTCACACAGTTTGTTAACACACTATCTAAGGTAAATGCAGGTATTATCAGTAATATAATTGTAGTTTTAAACAATTACAGGCATATTTTACTCAAAAAGTTAAACTTTTATGAAAGATCAAGTTATATTTGTTTGGATGGATCCGTGGCGCACTGTGCATAACAAAGCAGAAAAACAAAACAACGATTAGTTTGCTTCAAACCGGCGCCGGAGCACGAGACGCCCATATAACTGAGTGGTAGAGCCACATTGCGTTGCAGCACGCATTGGGCCGGCTCGCCCGAGGTAATACCACCCTCTCACAAATATTCGGCGTAAAATAATAGCACTTGGTGCTGTTGTGTTTCGTCCGGCCAGTAAGGGTTCTGGAGGACCTTCTCTGGCAGAAAGGCCGGCAACGCGTCTGAGATTCCTCTGGTTTTTCTCAGTGTCCATGGGCGGCGGTGATTACTCTCCATCAGGTGACCCGCCTGCTCGTTTGCCTACTTCTTTTATAAAAAAAAATATGTATAGGTATATAAACGCGAGTCGCTAAATGTAAGTATACCCAATATTTTACTAAGGTTAATGTGTCGTAAAGAAACCATTTAAACAGATTCGAAGTAGCTCACAAGGTGGATTAAAGTTTCAGTCATGATTGTAACTATCTAATTTTCGTTTATTTTGCACTATTTTTTGACAGTAAATAAAAATAAAATACCGCTAAAATAGCTTCATTCATTTTTTTTCTTGAATGTATTGACCGCGGTATACTCGGTAATAGCATAAATCAGTATCAACAGTTTTATTTAACTTTATTATTGAAATTTCTCATTCACAATGCTATATAGTTATAGGATAACTGATGCCTCGCGCCTGGACTTCATTTCCACTTAACATCAGGTGGAGTGGGGTCATTTGCCGGGATTAGTATAAAAAAAAATGTTTACTAGAAAAAAAATCAACCAGTCTCAGGATCCCATTCCAGCGTCCTGGGACTGGTTGATTTTTTTTTCTATTAAACATTTTATCCTAGTTTTATTTAATTTTTAAGAAAATTGTATATCGCGGTAACCCAAATGATTTGGTAATTCGTTTAGGTAAATTATGTATTTATCGAAATAAACTATTTCCGCGATATGAAAATTGAGCTATATCGCTTATTTTTTTGGCCTAAATCGAGCCATAAAAATTAACTTTGTATGAGAGCACTAAATTTAATATGACATGAATCCTTACATTAGTCTGTATTTTTAACCTCAGTACTTAATTCAAATATCAAGTTTCATGATATTTTTTTATCATGTGTCATGTTTGGGTAACTTCATTGGCTATCGATTAAACTTTTGTTTTGTTTAAAATTAATAAATTTTTATCCCTACCGCTTATTTACACTACCGCGAATGAAGCTATCACCGATGGTCAAAACAAGCCATTACTCGGTAATAACATGTATAAGAAGCTATTACCGAGTGTTATTACTCGGTATTAACTTCACCATAGAAATCTAATACCGACTGATAATAGCATTTATTTTTCAGTTTAGAGTTCTCTAGAAACAATACCTATATGAAATTCAGAACCCTATTTTTACCTATAACTATCTACTTTTGTAACAGAGGATTTAATTTTTACGTAGGTGAAAAATTCAAGGGTACCTTTTTTCTTTAAAAATAAAATAACTTTATTTCTTATATTTCTTATTCCCATAGATTAGAATGAAATGATGAACAGCAGAATTTACCGAAAACTCTACTTCCTTAACTTTGGACCATGATCCAGGATTGCGGAGATCAGATAATTACAGTGGAGCGACTGCCGTCTGATCTCCGTGACCTTGTTAACAGGGGAACCTAACCAGCTTGGATCATAGTTACACATTCAGTCACCTGAGTGTGCAGGTTTCTCCTCGATGTTTTCCCTCATACATAGAGTAGCCAACAATTTGTTTTAATAAAGATTTCTACCGAACCAAAATGCCTATTATTTTTCTACCCTCGGTAATAGAATCACGATTCGCGGTATTAGCTGCGATTAGCTGCTTTAGCATACTTCGGTAATAGCTTCATCTTTTCGCTTCAGCTTTTTATATTTAATTATTTTTTTCTTTAAACATTTACTCAAAACCTATCTTTTATCATTAGGTTCCTAAAGTCCAAAAATCAAAGTATCAGAAAATATATACTTGTAACTGTTTTTACGATCGGATATTTTTATTTCGAAGGTTTAGTTAAACCTTAAGGCCTTGATTTTACCTCGGTAATACCTGCGATTACCTTAAATCACACTCATAAAAGCAATTTATGAACACATGCTTAAAATAAGCTCAAACTTTGTACGGACAATCATAAATTCATTCTTTATTATGATAAATTCATTGTTAGATTTTCAGAAGTAACTAAATAAAATTTAATAATTATATTAATTAAATAAAATAAAATATTTTGTCGTAAATTAATGTAAAATAAAGGCAGACTACTTCACAAAACAGACATAAATGACTACTCTTATCTTTCAATGTTCGTAAAGTATTGGAAAATGAACAAAACAATGTAGTAACACTCCTTTCTTACATTCTCATTAGAAGTCCGCGTGATGCATGACGGATATGGCCTCTATAACAACAAAAAATCATTATTTTGACAAAATCTCTAAAGTCAACGTAAACTTTACTAAAAAGAACTCATGAATTTTCCAAACGAATATATTTGAAAAAAATATTTTGTCTAAGTATTTTTGAACCTCAATGCAAAATAGTTCCTCTAATATTAAAAATAAAGAAGAACAATTTATTAACCTTCCTTATTTATGTAGAATACAGGTACGGTAACACTACCTAGGAACAAACAGTATTTTTGCCTTCTCACGACTCTCTACAAACATAGTAGAACCACGTAGAATCATAATCAACTAGAATGTAACTCAATAATTTGAAAGCACGACATGTTTTATGGGCTCCAACATAATAATAATATGCACATAGTACTTCACCTCGCTCATAATACTCATAAATAAATTATGTGATCGTATGTTACAATGTTATCTCCATAAGCTCCGAGTAATATCCCCTTCGAAGAGCTACAAACGCTTTTAGCCACTGTCTTGTCAACTGAACTTTTCTTTCAATGTATTCCGTTTCCGAAGCTAAAACAAATCCTTATAACACACCGCTTACATTTTCCTACTGAAATATTCAAGAGGGCGTAATTACTGTAATCTTTTTAAGCAGTCTTCGGAATGACACTTAAGTTTCTGAACGAGATTTTAATACACACGTACGATACCTTAGGGCTGGGACCCTATTGCCACATCATAAGAGCAGTATTAACTTTAACTTTGTAAATCTACTTTTTGTGTCCTGAATTAATCTGCATGTATAAGATGGAAACTTTACTGATAACTGTGTAACCTATTTTGTAACTTTCAAATTGTTAAATAAGTAGATTGTTTCCCAAATAAATTTAAAAAAGAAATCTTACTATACAAATTCCCATACGAACTTTTCATAGCAGGATTAAAGTAATACAGCAAGAGGTCACAGTAGGGCCCTTGCTTTTTTGAGCTTTATGGCGCAGCGGCTTAGGCAACTCGGTTTGGAATTTGAAAATTGAAAAATAAATTTGCTGTAGTATGTGGGGATTTTAATGTAGGTACCTAAATATTTTAGAAAACACTTCAGGGAGTGTTCGTCTTCTCGCTTTATTTAAATGCTTTAACACGTTCAACGCGGCAGTGATGATTCTTTTCTTTCCATTCCTGCGGCACCAGGCGTTGCACACCCTGGTCATAAAACTTTCATAGTGGTGGTACAAGGCTTATTAAACCCTGTAACGTTTAAGAAACTTAAATCCTTTTTTTGGCTTTATGTTAAAATAGATATAATTTTTTGCTTTGAATATTAAAAATTAATGAATTGATTGACATGAACCTGAAGGCGTTCGTCAACACCTTGATGTGTTTAAAATTTATAGCTATAATAAAATACAGGGTCTTATGCACCCTGTGCCGCATTGAATAAGGGAAGTTTTGTGCATATTTTAGGAATGAGAAATAAAAATATCAATGGTTTATTTAAAAATTTAGTTTTAATGTAAGAGAAAAAGTGAGAGAAGAGGAAAAACTACATTCATTCATGTTTTTCATTGAAGTAGTGCACACAGAAATTTCTTTTACATTCCACACATTCAGTAATATTTTTTTTACTTTTCTGTCAGCTTGGCGACTTGTTAAAAAGGTTCGGAGTTTTTATAATTTCTCTTCTTTATGCCTTTCACTAAATTATGTTTATTTGGTTTTGGTGCGGGTTCTGAAAAGATAAATTTGTTATGAATGATTTTGCTTTGTATGTGGGGTGTAGTGTAAGGTAAATAAAATAAATAGTATTGATGGCTCACCTTTTTTAAATCTCTTTGATAAATCAATCTATAATTCGATTTAATATTTTCAACACTGTCTTCATGAACATCGTAGTTTGAATCTATTTTTTTACGGCACCTTTCCTTCGGTCTTGTTGACGCCATGTCGATGCGTGTGTTTTTATTCTCGAATGCGATCAACATTGGCCACGCGAAGTTAGCGGAGGGTGCGGTACAAGGTTTTGCGGTTTAATAACAAATCTTAGATATATCTTCATCTCTTTCCTAAACCGAACCAAATTAAAGTTATGCCATTCGCACGACAAAGAAGTCTACCTACAGTACCGCACGGTAAGCGAGACATAGACAAGGTGTTTTAGACCTGGTTTCGCACTCAACATGTTAATCTAAAAAATCTATTTCTTGAATCCACTAGAATAACTTCACATTCGGCCACTTGTCTCGATAATATTTTTACGGACTATGACCCTGTATCTAAGTCAGTTATTATTAGTCTAACGTCTGACCATTGTGGTTTGAAAGTGAACTATGATTTTGATGTTAAGGAGGAGCCTAAAACTGTATCATGTAAGCCAGTTACAAAAAAGCGAATGCAGTGTTTGAAAACCAATGTACCTTGTAAAATTTATACTTTACCCTTTGTACAAGATAATCGGGATGTACTATATAATAACATATTTGATTTAATAAAGACAATACAAACAAGTGTTTACCTCTAAAACAATAAAGTTTTCACAAAAACTTAAGTTTTGTGACTGGGCCACTACTGGTATTTATAAAAGTAGAAATAAACTGCATGCGTTTTATAATTTCAGACAATATAACCATAATTCAAATCATAATGAATATGTAAAAAAATACTCTAAACTGTTTAAGAAAGTGTGCATACTAGCAAAATCTAATTTAATTAAAGATAAAATTAAAAAGTCTAGTAATAAAAGAAAAGCCACTTGGGATATCATAAACCGTGAAACTGGTAAATTAAAACCACAAGACAACACTTTTAAAGACAACCTTGTGAATTCATATGCACAAATTGCTAATATGTTTGATGATTTCTTTATAAATATACCTGTGGTAACAATCTCAAACTTAAATTCATCACCAGTGGCGGCACTATCTTTTCTTGAACAACATGTACCTGAATGTAATTTTTCTTTTTTGAATTTCAATATATTGACTCTAAAAATATTATTAAAACTTTCAAATCACTAAAAAAACACAGGTGATTTGTGGAGCATGTCTATAAAAGATAATTAAAAATAATATATATTCTATTGCACTATATCTTGCTGACATATTTAATAACTGTGTTGATAAGGGAGTCTTTCCAGATCTTATAAAGTTTAGTAAGGTTATAACTTTTTTTATATAAAAGAAGGAGGCAAACGAGCAGGCGGGTCACCTGATGGAGAGAAATCACCGCCGCCCGTGGACACGTTGCCGTCTTCTAAGGAAGGAATAGGGTTAAGGAAGGAATAGGAATTGTGAGAGGGGGGGATGGGCCTCCAGAACTTTCACTGGCCGGACGAAACGCAACAGCACCAAGTGCCATTATTTTTATACGTGAGAGCGTGGTATTACGCCGGGCGAGCCGGCCCAATGCGTGCTGCAACGCAGCGTGGCTCTACCACTCAGTCAGTGTCACTAATTTAGCACCACCCAGGGGTCACGTGTAGGGTCTCAAGGGTAAACCTACGGACGCGAGTAACTTTAACCCCCAAAACCTATATTTAAATCGGGAAATAAAGAAGACCCCAGTAACTATCAACCAATTTCAATACTACCAGTTCTTAGTAAGATTTATGAAAAAATAGTCTCGAACAGTTAGTGGAAAACTTTAACTTAAATAATCTTTTACATAGTAAGCAATTCGGTTTTACTAAGGGTCGTTCCACTACTGATGCAGATCTTACTCTAATAAAACATATATTTGATGCCTGGAAAAAGTCTCAGAACGCTCTTGGAGTTTTCTGCGACCTGTCCAAGGCTTTCGATTGCGTAGAGCACCGGACACTGGTGATGAAGTTAAATTACTATGGTCTAAAAGGTTTTGCGCTTAATTTGATACATTCGTATCTTGGTTCTAGAACACAAGCTGCCGATTTTAATGGAACTAAGTCATCCGGTTCTCATGTAAAAATGGGAGTTGCACAAGGGTCAATTCTTGGCCCTTTCTTATTTTTGATATATATCAATGACTTGCCATTCTTTGTAGAAAACTTCTGTGATATTGTATTGGTTGCAGATGACACTTCACGAATTTTTAATGTGACTAGGTATAAGAATAATTATGACGATGTTAGAATGAATGGTGTTAAATTAGATTTGGTAGACTCGACAGTTTTCCTAGGGATAACCCTTGACTCAAAACTCCAATGAAATTCGCATATATCGAATTTGGCCGGCAAACTCAGTTCAGCAGCATACGCGATTAGAAAAATTAGATAATTAACAGATGTTGAAACTGCTAGGACTGTTTACTTTAGTTATTTTCATAGTGTCATATCGTATGGCATCCGTTTGTGGGGAACAAAGCTGATGTTAAAACTAGGCACGTAAAGCCGTTGGTCCCGGTAGTTGTCGTAAGATAGCAATCGCTTAAGCCCACTAACTCGCTTGGGCCAGCGTGGTGAATTATGGCTCAATATCCCCAGGTGCTGTTGTCCATGTGGGAAGGCCTGTGCCCGGCAGCGGAACGTTTATAGTCTTTTCAAATCTTCAACAGAAGTCTCGAAGTGTCCTTAGGGTAAACCAGGTTCTAAGGATCAGTGTTGTCAATTTTAAAGCTAACTTTTAGTTTACTGTCCTAAAATTAAAACAATATTGCTTTTCTCTATTAAAGGAACTATTATCATGTTCTACATATCCTACTTTTGGTTCTTCCGTAAAGAATACAAAAACGACAAGACAAGCTACAAGATATATTTTAAAGTCGACTAGTTAGCATAAAAAAGATTTAAATCGTGTTCACCATTAATCTTCAAAAGACTCTGCGACTACTTTCCATTATAGCTACTGGCACTCTAATTTAAAACAAGAGAAGACCATTAAAAGCATTCCTTTCCTATATCGTGAATACCACTTGCAAATTTATTCCGGACACTCGCTCGCCACTCATCAAATAATAATTGTGGCAACATCTCACCGCGCTACACCTTATTTTCGACCCTAATTGTGTTACGATTAGAGTCAAAATTAGTTTCGTGTTTTGCGTAATATTTCAATTTGTGTATTATTCTGGTAATTTACATTG
The DNA here is from genome assembly GCA_963921215.1 of Scoparia ambigualis. Taxonomy (NCBI): domain Eukaryota; kingdom Metazoa; phylum Arthropoda; class Insecta; order Lepidoptera; family Crambidae; genus Scoparia; species Scoparia ambigualis. The sequence continues at coordinate 6,076,361 of OY992511.1, read as the reverse complement.
CAGGGTCTCTTGTTGCGATAGCGCTAGTGATGTCACCCGCTTGCAAACAGTTCGGTTAGGTATTTATCTATATTCTGTTTATAAGTAAGGCGATAGAACCTTTGTGTCATGTCCACATGCTGCCATTTTTTTCCTAAAGTTTCCACGCACTATAAAAGTGGTTATATAGATAGAGGATACTCGTATATCAAACAAAAAAGGTTTTTATAATATGGTATCCTAAAGTGTCACGTTCCCGAGTTATTTGAAGGCAAAGATCGCCATACGAAAAAATAACAATCGTTAAAAACCTAATAATTACGTATAAATACGCATTCCATTGTATTCAAGTTATACTCGTAGTTCCCAGTCTTTGAAGATAGAGCCTACATGTCTCGATAGAGCCTGGCCGTAAAAAAACGTAGAAAAATTTATAGGCCAAAATTGGCCTATCGCGCAATCCTGGCGGTCAGTGTAATTGTGCCGTCAAGCAGTGTTTACCTCTCGCGTTTCGGTGAAATTGTTCGCAAAATGACCGTTTGCTCAGTGAAATTCCTTCGAAACTACAAAAGAAATTTTTTTTCGAAAAGGAAAGTCACGTTTCATCTGTAACTATCGATAAATTTTAAAGAAAATTTAAAGTTTAACAATAATAACGGCCATGTACGCCTTGTGTTGCTGATATCAAAATGTAGAATTCCCATTATTGATGGCAGAATATGAAAGAGGTTTAAATATAATAAGTATGATAAAAATACTCAATCTTGTAAGTTAGTATTTATACATGGTTTTGTTGTAAATAAAGTAAATACATTAAATATAATTATTATTGGAACACTTTCAAAGTTTTTTTTTTTAAACTGATGTCTGATTTTTAAGAGCGTGAATAAATGTCTCGGTTCATATTCGATGCCTAATGTTTGTAAACATATTACTGTCATTTGTGCAAATGTCCAGTTTCACTAGGATTTTTACTGTTTTTTGGAAGAAAGACACAATAGTTAACTGTTTTCTTGTGAATGTCTCTCAAGAAAAAGTAAAATCCTAGTGCAACTAGGTATAACAGTAATCTGTTTACAAACATTCGTCATCGCATTTGGCTGGAGTATAGGTTCCGTTCTGAAACAAGAAAAAATATAATACCTACTGTAATATTTTATTATACTATTATTATAAATTGTCATTGTGATATAGTATCGATATTCAAAATGAATAAAATAATAATTATGTCTGAATGGAATGTACGTAAGTATTTATGTAAGAACTGTGTGTTTAAGTATATGTATGTAGGAAATAGTAGTATGTATGTATGCTTCAGAGCTCGATGGCGCATCTGCTAGCACGTTCGGCTTGCGATCTTGCCCGCTAAGCAACTTTCGCAATGCCGGGTCGCTGGATGGGTGACCGAATTTAAAACATCTCGAGCTCCTCCGTGCTTCGGAAGGCACGTTAAGCCGTTTGTCCCGTTTGTTGTCGTAAGATGACAGTCGTTAAAACCCACCAACACAAATTGGGCCAGCATGGTGGGTTATGGCCTAATATCCCCACGTGGGAAGCCTGTGCCCAGCAGTGGGACGTTTATAGGCTGATGATGATGATGACGATGTTTGAGAAAGTGCGGGTGTATGTTTGTGCTCCTAAAAGTTAAATATTTCTCGTCTCATGTAAACTACTGGACACGGATATTGATGAGCCGTCATCACATTATGTAACCTTTACAACTATTCGACCACATAGCAATCATTTTAATTTTCAGATTTCCAACTGATCCGGTAGAAAGAAGTCGTTGTCGAAATATTTAACTATAAGGTTTCAACATAATAAGAAGTTAGAAAACATGGAAAATGATGTAACATCCAAAAGAAATTTATTTAAGAAACAAATACAAAGAGAACGCCATTAATTGTTTTGATTTTAATTTCTAATTAAAAAATCTATTTTGATTAAGTATTAAATGTAAATCATCCTGCCTGTTGCTTCTATTTCGTCCGTACTACAAACATATCACACGCACGCAGGCTTCCATTAGTGCATTAGTTTATTGTACTCGCCCTCGCCTTCAATCATCCATTTCTTCTAAACACACCATCTTCTTTTATGCGTTATACTTACATATACGATAGACATACCTAATTTAAAAAGTTATGTTATACTATGAATCATTTTAAAATTGTATTGTGCATAAATATTTTTTCCCTACTTTATCGGAAATTAGGCATTCGCTGGCAACCATTCGCGCTAGTGTCATCATACGCGGCTGTCACGCACACTTCAAACTCAATACAAAAACCGGGCGGATTTTGAGAAGCGTTTGTACCGCGATGCTCCGTCTAGACATGTATTTAGTCAAAGTTCCCAGTTTGATTTAACTATTTATTGGAAGGTAAGGAAGCACAACCTAGTATCACGAAATAGTAGATTGTTTAAGGGAGCAAAATAATAATTTTACGGCGAGGGCGCTTTTTTGAATCCAGAGTGAAGTGAGGGATTCTTTAGTAGAATCTTGAACGTGGCGAGGGATTCAAAGTACTTACGTCGCCCCAGCCAAAAATATATTTTGATACGCCTCTTCAGATACGCTATTAATTTCGAATATGTGTCCAGGTTTACGTCGTTATTAGAAGTGACTGTTGATTTTAGCATTGAGTAGGTACTCCAAAGAGTGGAAGGTTGTTTAGTTTTGACTAAGTACTAGACCAAAGGAAGTAGGCCAAAAACACAGATTCTGAAAAATTCTTGGCGCCTCTTGCATTTCTCCATTCAATAAAATAACCATATGCTTTCATATTTTTCTCCCGGGATTTTGCAGGTAATAGATTATCCATCACATTTCTTGCGTCAGTTCTAATACTTTCAGGAGTTAAAAGTTTTACTGTCACTGAAGAACTCATTTTTTAAAACAAAACCATGAATTTCTAACAATCCGTGAAAACTGACGAAAACGCGGGCTGTAGCTTTTTTATAAAATACAAAATAACTAAAAAATACAAATAAATTACATTCATTCAAATGTCATAAATATTATTGCAAATTGTTAGGTAATGACATTGTCAATGATAAAAGCAAGATGACATACAATGAATATCATTGATGACATATTTCCAAATATTCTTTGACAGAGTAGAAATTGTGCTTTAGGAGCCATTGTGATAAATTATTTTTAAATCTATTTCTTTCTAACGGGAGATTCATCATGTCTAACGGTAATTTGTTAAAAATTTTATGGCCATGTAAAATACATTTTTCTGGAATAAGGTTAGATTACATTTAGGTACTCATGGCCAATTTATTCTTTCTTGAATCCCGTAAATTTATTTTGATGTCTTTATTTTTTACAAAAATTCCGGGTCTTTCCTAACCAATAGACACATTTCTGGTTTGTACATACGGGGTAGAGAGAGTATTTTATGTTTTGTAAATAGGGGTTTACATGAATTGTCAACGCTATTACTCCACATTACCACACCGTAACGCAGCAGAGAAGATACGTATCCATGGTACGCTTGAAGGGCTACTTGAAATGACGCAACGTTATATCTATAAATAAATAATAATAAACTAACATAATGTCGTTAAATATTTAATTGATGTACTGTTTCGCTAAAGATTTGCTGTTAGTTTTTGAATACTTTGTAGAAACTGACATGTTTACGTTTAAAGCTCAGTCAACGTGTACACAAAACAGAGTACAGAGTACTACAACACGCAAGCAATTTTCAGATGATTTGAGAACAAGCAATGTTAATCCTCGAAGGTCTTCAACATTTTTAAGTATTATTTGGGTGCTAAAGTACCTAATGATGATTTAGAATGTATTCTTGCATGAACATTTTATTGGGTACATTCACGATGTTCTCCCTAATGAAAATATGTGTGCATTATGTACATTGTTATAGCTAATAGTGATGTTGCATATTGTGATTACGAAATTTATTGATTATTCCTATTCTTCGCGGTCAAGTTTGAAACGTATCGTTACGGATCAAAACTTAGTGCGGACTGCGTACATCACTAAGTTGCCCACCTCTTCGGCGTACCGTGAATACAGAATAACCACGTACTCTCCATTACTCTCTGTGCCGAGAATGCATTTACAGGGCGGCAGAAATATTTCGTTAGCGTCGATGTCGTTTTAAACCGCACAGTTTCACTCAAACTAAAACTTAAGTTAGTGCTTAGCTTGCTTGCTAGCTAATAGTACATTCTATCGACTTTAAAGTAACGTTTTGAAGTAGATGTATGTTTGTAATGGCGCTAATGTCCCTTCCAAGTTTTAGGGCTGCTTGATTGACTAAACATATTTAAAAAGGTTTAAATAAGTTATTTGCCCACCGTCAAGTAGTAAATTCCAACCATCCTCTCAATTGAAATTTCGATATTTTCCACCTTCCAATTTACCACCTGCCTGGGACCCCATCATAATGATTAGTCATCAAATCAAATCCCAGCCCCAACAGCAAGGCATTGCAAGGCGTAAAAATATCGTTAGCTCGTATTGTATAAACCTGAACGCACCCGGTTAAATATAAAAATAATTGACAGTAGGCAAGGAACTCTAATGCTGGATTTACACGGAGCCAATACTTGAGACAATCCAATAAGCCAGTCCAATATTGGCATCGTGTAAATAGAGACAGTCCACTACATTGGATTGTCCTCAAGGCATTTTTGCTTAGCATTGGCATTGGCTTATTGGACTGGCTTAGTGGATTGTCTCAAGTATTGGCTTCGTGTAAATCCAGCATAAACTATGAGACGACGAACACCACAGCAGGCCTCCGTCACTCCACATACTTGCGCGCTATAATTACCTACCGCCCGGCGGAGCGGTCTCGGGCCGTTTGCGGACCAAATTCAGTGGGTGCGGTTTACGCAAGCGAAGCGCACGCACGTTGTTCAATTTTAATTGTTCCATTCGTTTGTACCTACGTAGTACCTACGATGCTGTCTGGTGCCTTATGTGCAGTAGTAGTTTTTTATTTTACCTACACACTGACCTCTATTTACTTTTGATGATGATATGTCAGCCAGCACCAATTTTTAAAAAAAAAAAATTTATAAACGATACAATTTTAAACTTGACAGAGTTCTCAATGAAGTAAGAATAAGAATAATAATATGAATAAATTTATTTGCTGTGTAAAACTTTAGACTAAATACATAAAACTTATAAAATAACATTTGTCTACATAATAATATAATGCATAACAAGAGTGCCGCTTAAATTGTAAAGTTTTAAAATTAATGTTAGTAGTGCAAAATAACCGAGCTGATACCTAAACTAAGTAAACTAGTTTACCCGTACCTCAGGCATCTATCGGTGAGTGTGTGTTAGCGCTTGCTTACATAACATTTTATTAAATAGCAATAAATTATAATACTTTTAATAACATTTTGCTTATGTAGCATGTTGCTGCTATTGTATACCAACTTATGTAATAACTAATAATAGATGTTCGGTGCCATTGTAGGTTTTCCCTGTAAGCCACTTTTGTATGGGTTTTCTTACAATTTATTTTATTCATATGATGTATATCTAGTGCTAAATTAAGTTTATTATACAAAAAACTTCCAAGAAAGCAAAAGAATCTGTGAGAGTGAGCTGTACGAAATAGCTCAGTTGAACAAACAATGTCTGCTCGCCTTTTGCTGGTTTGTAGTGCAGGATTATAGGGCGTTAGTAAATGTTTTTTTGTTATAGTTAGTAGTATAAACAACTGACGAACAGAAAGGACATCACATTCAGCTTGGAGTTCTGCTGTAGGGAAACGGAAAGGACGAAACGTGCTAACTTTCAAAATGGCTCTCTGTGCTATTTCTAAGTTAAGCATGGTGGTTTTATGAGCGCCTCCCCAAGATGAAATGCAGTACGTTAGCAAAGATTGGCAAAGGGCTAGATAAACCTCTTTTAGAAGTTTTCCTTTCGCGGCATATCTCAAATTTTTAAAGACATATATTAATTTTCGAACTCTAGTTGTAAGAGCTTCTATATTATGTGCTTTAAAATTCAGATATCTGTCTATGATGATGCCTAGGTATTTTGTTGTGCTTGTGCTACTGAGTTTAGGAATACACAGTTGATAACAGTCGAGTCAAAACAGTGATGCGCCACTATTGCATGTGAGCAGTGGCGGTACCTTCATACAAGCCGAAAAGCCCGGCTTGCCCTAACAAAAACTCAATATCACTACTGGTAAAACGCAATTATTAAAATCACTTAATATTTTTTACCATTGTTAATTTTCTTTCATCAGCATTCAAATTATCAATTTTATAAGTTTCTCATATTAAGAATCAACAAACAAATCGCTTAAAGCTGCTTATAAATCGTTCGACGCTTTACATCTCTCTCGCACAAGTTGGCTTGCAACCGGGCTTCGGATTTAAAGTATATCCGCTCTCTTCTAACTTTAACAAAATTGCTACTCTATAAACATAATACTGCGTAAGTATGTAAAGATTCTATGAGAAATTCATACTCTTCGTCAAAGCCAGCTTGCGTTATGAAGTTCGCAAGTAAGGCCTTCTCCAAATCAGGATTTATTTCTACCGAATCACGTGCAACTAAACGCTGGCGAACCAATCAGAGGCGACCGACGACAGCTCGACCTCGGGCGAACCAATCAGAGGCGAGCGTTAATACGCGATTGTGCTGTGCAGCAGCCAGCCATTTTTTATTCTTTGTTATTGTCACACTTCACTTTGTTTGAGCGATTGTTTTTAAGTAACAAGTGTTTTCGTAATTTGTGATTAAAAAAATGTGTTCCGAGTTCAGCTCGTCGCTTTATTGGTCTCTTTGACGAACTTAGATGTGATGTGTTGCAAACAAATGTGTACTTAAACGTGTTGATGATTGGCATACGAAAGGCAGAGGTAAATAAATTCTTTGATTGACACATGATTTATGTATTTCGCAAACTATTAAAAGTCATCTAGGGCATTAATTTGGATTGTTGGTTGCTTCCATTCAAATAATTAAGTAATAATTAATAAATTTAGTGTCGAGGCCTACATATCGACTGTAATACCCGCGCAAAATGCCCATTTTCGCATTTTGTAGTAATTTTCTAGTTGTATTTATCGTTTCTATCGAAATAGGATAATAAATGCATGCTTAATATTACGAATCTCCACTCTGCGAGAATAAGCTGAGTTCGGACGGCCGGCGCATCGCATTTTGTTGTAATTTTGTACTTAGTTGTATTTATAGTTTTCATCGAAATAGGATAATAAATTCATTATAACATTTTTATTCCTCATGAAGTAACAATTATTCTGGTATTAATTTTACTCAATAATGTTCTCGTAGATAAGAGAAATTCACAGTTAACTAAACGCGATTTTCGAAGTTTTTTTGGTTTTGAATAACATTTTTTTTCTATATAAAATCAATAATACTTAAAAAAATCCGTGGCCGCTACGCATTATACGACGAGATAACATTCTCATTTTTTTATTGTTTAGAACAGTAGTTCAATCCAGGAGCTCAAAAAAGTGCCCTCGCGCAATTTATGAAAATCTTTCTCTGCAATTTTGGGTTTAAATAAAAATTAAGCGAAATTTACAAAAAGCGAGGCCGCTACGTACTATGCCAATAGCTATTCTACACTATTCAATAAGTAAATACTGTTAATGTATTTTTGTTTCTGAGATAAAGAACGCCAAAATTGGGCGCAGTAATTTTTTTTTCAAAAATTTCTCACAAAAATCACATTCAAGATGTAATAGAAGGTAATAGCCTGTTTTTTTACCAACGACAAGAACGTTTGGAATGCCACGGCCTATGACGATTTGAGTAAAAAATGTGGCTAGTGTCACAAATGGGCACCAACATTGTACCTAGGTAGCAAGATTAGGAACTTCAGGTTTCGTGGCTTGCCCTAATCTGAAGCCATAGGCACGCCACTGCATGTGAGTCATGGGATGGTTGGGCCAGTAAATTATACGAAAAAGTCATGTATTTAGTTTTGTCTGTGTTGAGAGTCAACATGTTTGTACTAAGCCACCTTGTGACAGAATCAAAGCCAGCCTGGGCTAACCCGAATGTGTCATTCCAATTTTCGGCACTAAAAAGTAAGGCTGTATCGTCAGCGTATGATATTATCTGACTATTGTTTTGAAGGGGGAGGAGGCATAAATCGTTAATATAGATAAGGAACAGCAAAGGTCCAATTATACTTCCCTGGGGAACACCATATTCGACAGTTAGTTCTTTACTTACTATACCGTCTATCTTAACTCGCTGGGTCCTATTTGTTAAGTAATCTTTTAAAAGACTATGCGGTATACCTCTTATACCTAACCTGTGTAACTTTTCAAGGAGGATTGGGATTGAAACTGAGTCAAACGCCTTGGCAAGGTCTAGGAATATAACTAAGCATTTATTCCGGGAATCAAGTTGTCTTGTAATATAGTCTGTTAATTCATGAACTGCGTCATCAGTCGATTTATTAGGCCTAAAACCGTATTGAGTCGTGGCCAAGAGTCTTTTTCTTTCTATGTATTTAATAAGTCGGTTATATATTAATCTTTCTAGGATTTTGGATATGTAAGGTAGTAAAGCAATGGGTCGGTAATTGTTAATAAAACTTTTATCTCCATTTTTATGAATCGGATGAACAACGGCCTTTTTCATAGCCTGGGGAAAAATACCTTTTGCGATGCATTGGTTGAATAGATAAGTGAATGGCGGAATGAGGTGCTGTTTGTATTTCTTAATAAATGTACATGGGATTTTATCAATGCCAGTGGCGCAGTCATTTCTAAGTGTCAAGATAAGTTTTTCTACTTCATTTTCATCAGTGTTAAATAAAGCAAATGAGTGCAATGTTGGCAATGGCGATGGGGGCAAAGTGTAGGAGAGTGAATTATTATGTTGGTGTTTTGCTTTCTCAGCCAAACTTTTTCCGATAGAAATAAAGAAACTATTTGCTGCGTCAACTGATTGCGCCGCAGTAGCTGAGTTTGCGATGAGTTGATGGGCGGATAATTTAGTATTAGTGGTGTTAGTTATGGTTTTGACAACTTTCCATAATTTTTTCTTGTTTTTACCTGCGTTTTTTATTTCTAAACTTTCATACTGGCGTTCAAGTTTCTTCAATAATTTATTACAAAAATTACGGTATCTTAAATAAGTAACCTTGAGTATCTCATTTTCGGGTGCTTTAGTAGCGTTTTGATGCAGCTTATCACGATGTCTGATGCAGCGTAAGAGCCCAGGAGTTATCCACGGTTTTATAATTTTTTTACGGCGTGATAACACAATAGTTCGCGTATTGGCTTCAATAATGTTTGTTAATGATGAAATAAGATACTCTGTTGACTCATTGACGTCATCCGTATTGTAAAAGGGTACTAAGTCTAGGTTGTCTAGGTCATGTTTAATTCCCGCGTTTTGCAGCTTGTGGTGTTTTGTAATTGCGTAAGATTTACAGTATTGCTTTTGTAAACACAATAACACTGAATTATGGTCTGTCACAGAAGAGGTTAATACTATGGTTTTTAAGGGAATGTTAGTTTTAGCGAAAATATGGTCCAAGCAATTTCCCATTCTAGTTGGAAGCAAATGGGTGGGTAAGTAGCCTAAACATGCAACATGGGTTAGATACTCTGGTGAATTATGATCGCTGTTTCCCGATTTGATGTCAATGTTTAGGTCGCCAACTAAAACACATTCTTAAATGTAGAGAGCTGTTTTGTCAATAATCCATTAAGTGATTGTAGAAAATTAGTGATATTATGATATGATGGAGATCGATATATAGCAACAATTGCTGTATCGCTACTGATCTTTGCGATGAGACAATTTGCATCTATAATGTTAGGTTCCTCAATGATGTGATTTCTCCCATCCTTTTTTATATATAGAGTTACACCATCATTTTGTAAAACATTACTTTTGTTAGTAGTGTGCGATTCATAGCCTTGTAATTGTGGGATTGAGGATGTGGAAGAAAGCCAGCATTCGGTGAGTACTATTATATCGATATCTATATTAATTTGACTTAACAATACTAACATGCTATCAAAGTTACAGTTAATGCTACGAATGTTTTGTAAAAATAAATTATAATTATGCCTATTACTAGTAATAACCGAAGAACATCTATGAGGGTCACATATTACTGATTCATGTTCATAAGAGGAATCTATGTCCTTTAAAAAGTCTTTAGTAACATTACCCATCCTTGTGCTGCTAGACGATTGCTATGCGGCGCTCTAGGCGCCTTCATAGTCAATAGAACTTTGGTACCTTATTTCTGCACCTTTTCTGGCTGGGCATTGATCGTCTCCCGTTTTATGGTGGCTGGGCTTGTTGAATCGCTTACATGTAGCACATGCGGCCGGCTCTTGACGTTTGCTGCAATCTTTGATGGAGTGTCCGACGCATCCACAATGTCCACAGGTAGAGTCCGTCTCACGACAGTACTTTGCGGAATGGCCATACTGCTGGCACTTGTAACATCTTGTTACAAGTGTGAAGTCTCGGACTAAACAAGATGTCCAATTAATGAACAGTCGCTCCTGTGATATGAGAGCTTTCCTTAATTCAGGTGGTAACTCTATAATAAAATTGCAAAATGAAGTGTCCTTTTTTCCAGATTTGTAGCTAAGTTTTATAGAACTAAGGAATTGCTCTCGGCTTATATGTAAATATTTGTCCGATATATTCTGCTCGTATAGGCACTCAAAAACTTCTTTTTTGGTGCTATTGGTGGGGACCCCTAGTAAAATTATTTTCGGCTTTCTCTTTTTGGTCTCTTCGACCTTGAGCCCTGAAGTTCTGAGCTGTTCTGACTGCTTCAGTTTCTCAAGGTCTTCTTTGCCTTGCGCGCTAATAATTACGCCTCCATCTTTGGTTTTTCGCATACCCCGGATATGTAATTTGAGCTCTTCTGGCTTAATTACGGTCTGGATTAGTTTCTTCGTGTCCTCACTGTTTTTTTCTTTATCCTGGGGATAGACAACGACACTACTGGTGTTTAGAGGGCGGGCCAGAGAGTTATTTCTTTTCCTTACAATTTCGGCGAAGGAAGAGTTCTGGTTAGGGGGTTTAGGAGCAGAGCGGATACATTCTTTAAGGTCTGAGGACCTTAAAGAATGTATCCGCATGTTGAAGATCAGCTTGAGAGCTGATCTTCAATTTGGCTGGTTATCCCCTTTCGCTCGTTTATGTTGCTGATCGTGAGCTGCGCCGAAATATATTTTTGTTTCAGTGACTGATATTGAACAGCCAACTGAGACACACCTCCCATAACGCTCCTGCTAATGCTGCTGATTTTGAGCTTTTGTTCCGAATTTAACTTTCCTTCGTTAGAGATCGAGCAAATGTCATTCAGGCACTGTTCGATTTTCGACAGCCAGCTCTGTATCTCCATAGTCGAGACTGCATCAATAGTGGGCGCTACGGGTTCTTCTTCATTTTGCCGTCTACGTCGTGGGCTCCGGGACGTCATGTTGCTCCGGTTAAATGGACTTTCCATTATTACGTAAGTAACACAACACAAATTACTGCCACAGTAAAATTGTCAACTGCATGACCGCGATGCGCTGACCCCGATCTACGCGGAAGCAATACTGACACAGTTAGGCGCGGAATTTATTGCTATTTTAATTATTTATAAAATAAATTGTGCAGAAGGCACGTCCATCTGCGAACGCAGAATAATGTCATCTGTCTGTCAAAGTCGACACAAATAGTTATTTAAGTTAATTTAACTTTATCGAAGAGGCAGTCCTGCGATTGCTGTGGGATCACGCGGTAGGTTATTATAGTTTAAATATTAGTAGGCTATTATAGCAGTAGGTATTGGTAATTTTCTACTGAGTGAAGTATATGTTAATTCTTCTTTAATCTGTGACCACAGTCTCCCTGTGACCACAGACCTTGCAAAGGGTTCGAAACGTCAGGACTAAAATGTAATAAACGCGAGTTAGATCTGAAAAAAGTGTGTCATTTCAATGTGTATAGTGCTCGCGTATACCTTAGAAAACAATAACCCATAATCAGTCATGTACAAGAGGACCGCTTGCACCGGAGAAAGAAATGCCTAGCCCTTAAAAGTGTTTCTTTCGACTTCTTCTCTCTAGCTTCGTTAACCCTACGAAGTTTAGATTGTAAAGTAAAAAAATGCTTGTACAAATATAACAATAGAAGATTTTTTTATTTAGTAAATGCATCTGTGCATCGTCTCGTCTGTGAGTTCGGCAGTAAAATTCCATTTCGTTTTGTAACAAATATGTACAGATGATTGATGTTGATTGATGAGTGCCTATAAAAGTCGCGATAACTCTCAACAAACTGTATGCTAAATTGCTAACTAAAACTACATATTTCATATTTATACATTGAAACAAACATAGATTCAGAACTATTATCCCCAAAGGGTTAGTCAGTCTAGGCAATTAGGACCGCCTTGTTGGAGACTTGCCTACCCACACTGCGTCTTTGGCTGGTGGGTTTTAACGATTTGGTGGTAATTTTTTTTTTTTAATAAAAGAAGGAGGCAAACGAGTAGGCGGGTCAGCTGATGGAGAGTAATCACCGCCGCCCATGGGCACCCGCAAAACCAGAGGAATCGCAGGCGCGTTGCCGTCCTTTAAGTAAGGAATAGGAATTGTGAGGGGGGGGGTGATGGGCCTCCGGAACCCTCACTGGCCGGACGAAACACAACAGCACCAAGTGGCATTATTTCACGCCGGATATTCGTAAGAGATAGATGGACTGCAACCGGGATCAACAGCATTACGTTTCATTGAGCTCCTCAATTGTGCCACTTCATTTATTCATATAGAAAGTAAGTCCACGCGCCCATTTTGATGCATCTTTTTTGGAGCCAGATATGGCTCTAAACGCCGAGTTTTGAATGTACACTACGGAGTTACACAGAGTACGTGTGCGTGTCGCCGAGCGCAAACAAGTAATCGTCACAAAAGTGTGAATCGGTTCAGTGCTTCACTTTTGACAGAGCGCTTGTATGAAGACTATCTTTCTATACGTAATTATTCTTTGTTCATACCATTAGTATACTTATTGCACTCCACCTACCTACTTTTGCTTAACATTGAAATTTTTATTGGAAGTTATTTCTATTAAATTACAATTTATAATGCCTAATAAACAGGGCCTAGAATAATGTTATAGTTGATTAAATGACAAAAATATTATATAAGATTTAAAAAAGTTATTTCTAGTAAATTACTATTTGTAATAAGTACCTTACCTTTGGACAGGGCCCAGATAAATTTTATTAAATAACATTATAAAAGATTACTTAATTAAAGTTTTCCTTGTATTTAACAATATTTTAGGCTAACTTATTACCGCGCTTAAAACTTCAACCAAAAAATAATGTTAATCTTCGTTATCGCTCAAGCATTTCGCAGTTCATAGCGAACCTGAATAAGACGTTTGAAAGTCATGAAACCTGTATCTACAAGCAAGACAGACGTACAAAACAACAAATGTAGGGCCACCATCATGTCTTTTTTTACCAATTAAACAAAAAAATAAACGTATACCTAAATCGTCTCCCAGGATCGTTATAGGTACTTACTTACTACTTTTACTATTCTGGCCCTATAGCACAGTATAAATATGAGCTAAAGCAGTAAGGAAAATACGTACAAACGCTCGAAATGACGCACGCCCACAGACGCCCGCGATGTGCATGATCGCAGTGCTCTCAGTTCAGTAGCGCGTGTCGCGTCGAGACGAGTGTTCACTGTTGTGTATTGCGTGCGCTGTGCGCGCGATTTTTAAAAATGCCGCGAGTGTATTGCGTAGTATACGGCTGCTTGAACTCGGCTTCTTCAAAACCGGAGCTCTCGTTTTTTAAACTTCCTGCTGATGTTGAAAGGTAAAAATGATTTATTATTACTAAATAAAAAGCTTTTCCTTTTAAATAAATAGTTTGGTTGTCTAAGTGATATTTGCCGTACTTACTTAAGTATATTTTTTGAGCGCGCGTTATTTAAATGATGAAAAATAATAAGAATTGATACTACGAAACTTCATCGTTAATAAACTTTGCTTTGAAAATCAATATCTGAGGATCTGTGTGGTTTCTGACAATGAATCCGTTATTAGAATGAGAAAAAGTAGCCGCCATATTGAACATTTTAGTTATTTAACCGATTGCTTTGAAAATCGATATCTAGGGATCTGTGTGGTTTCTGACAACGACTCCGTTATTAGTATGAGACAAAATAGCCTCCATCTTGAACTTTTTAGTTATTCGACCGATTGCTTTAAAAAGCGATATCAGAGGATCTGTGTGGTTTCCGACAATGAATCCGATAATAGAATGAGGAAAGTAGCCGCCATCTTTAACTTATAAGTTTCTTTTTTTTTCTATCGAGTGAAGTTCATTGGATCATGTAACTGAATGAGACTTTGAATAGATTAGATCCTTAACTATGGCCTGGCCGCAGCCGCTGTGCCGCGCCTTGGGTATGCGCGGGTGGTGGGGGGAGTGGGAAGTAAAGAGCATGAACTCACATAAGATTCGTAGTGTCAGACAGTTCTTACGATATCGAAGCACAGTTTATTGAAGCTTTATATTTACGAGTATAATTAGGGGAGGGTAACCTATATTGGACCACTTTTGATAGCTTCAAAGGATTCGGTGATATGTGTCATTATATTATAATGACACATATCACCGAATCCTTTGAAGCTGTAAAAATACAAAATAACTCATAATACAGCTTATTTCATTAGCTACACAATATAAATCCTTTAATATTGTAGCATTGTTGAAACTAGTTATATATATATATTTAGTAAAGGTTGTTCGTCGGTCCAATTAACGGTATCGGTGTCTTAAATTGGACCACTAGGCCCCTAAATTGTACCAAATGTAAAAATGGCATTGATGCCCATTTCTTTTTTCTCATAAGCAATTAACGCCCTTTGCAAGTCTTCTTTACTCCATTTATAATATTTATTTTTACTTTCACCATCAGCAGACGCCATCTAAAATAATTTCAAATTAAATTAAATTAAAAACAAAAGCAGTTGCATAAATTGGACCGGTACAATTTCGGAACTCGTGAGTGGTTCGATATAGGGACCTAGACAAATTTATAATTAGTCATGAAAACAAAAACATAACCTCAACGTATTCGTGTTTATTAACTGGCACTTAAAACAATATAAAACATGCTGCATTCTGACATGTGTTACAATATTAAGACTTACCATGTTGATGAACAATCTCCTTACACAAAACACGCAAAAATAGCACCAATTCAGTCAAAAACCTTTTTTTTTTCTCTTAGCGTCATACGATCTGTCGAACGTCGGTACAAAATGGCGACCTGTCAGTGGCGCTGCGGTCGCCTCTTTTTGTGTTGCCAGTGTATAAAAATGGTGTCATTTGGTAGAAATACACAAGAGGTCCAATTTAAGCGCCGGTCCAATATAGGTTACTCTCCCCTACATCCAATCCGTTTTTGAATTAAAGAACCAATATAAATGAAATAAATCTTTAATTCTTGGAAATATATGGGGTGACTGCTAGGGGCCGCGGGGGGCTTCGGGGGCTGGTCGGGTCGGGTGTTTTGAAAATGACAAAGATGACAAAAAAGGATTTCGTGTTTTTTTTTCATTTTTAATTAAATAATTCTTATTATGAATTTTAATTGGATAGTCTGTATTTATTTGAGTAT
The DNA here is from genome assembly GCA_963921215.1 of Scoparia ambigualis. Classification (NCBI taxonomy): domain Eukaryota; kingdom Metazoa; phylum Arthropoda; class Insecta; order Lepidoptera; family Crambidae; genus Scoparia; species Scoparia ambigualis. The sequence goes on along the minus strand of OY992511.1, from coordinate 6,060,710 downwards.
CTAATTTATTTTAAAGCAATAACATAAAAAAAAATGAAAAACAATTATTTACAACGCGCGGGCAACGGCCGGCCGGTCGACCGTCTGTTGACCCGTTCGCGTCAGCTGGGCGATAAGTACCTACGTTAATCTGCAATGATACCATTTTTGTCATGTTTAAGACGCTTGATCTGATCGGCCCTTGAAGTTTCTTGCGGTTTCTGGCAGTCACCTTATATAATATAAACTTTGTTTGCTTTTCTTTTCTTAAAATATTCGGCCACTTTAAAAATGACTGTCTTGATTATCTCGTGATAATGCACGACCCATTTTGGATATTTTATCTCATGTGCGTCTGACACACTAGTTGCCGCCGTGAGCGATGACAGCAGAATAACTAAATGGAGCAACTGTTTCGCCCCCCCGCCTCGCCGCTCGCGTGCCCGGGGCGCGGTGCGGCGGTGGCGGTCAGACTATATTACATACTTTTTTTTCCAGAATTTAAACCATTATTTTCTATGTCTTAGATGGTTTGAAAAACTCAAAGCGCGACCTATCTAGCCTTAACTCGTAAACCCTACGCGCGCGCGTAAACCCTGCGCTCCTGACGGACGTCAAATCGATATCGAGTCGGCTTTGCTTAACGGAATATGAACGCTCGGGTCACGCGATGGGTTTCGGTTTCGCGTGGGGGTCGTTGGAGGGTGAACCTTCTGTACGGAAGTAATATTAGTTATTCTGTGCTTGTACCAAGACGAAAAACGAAACAATTTTAAAACACACAAATTTATGCTTATTAATTTTTAACGTTTTCTATGCTTAAGTTTTTATAAAAAAAGATATTTGAATGATTAAAAATGTCAACCTTATTGGTTAGGTACTAATGTTTTCTAAAACTCATTTCAACCGTTACTTTATTTTACTTTAAAATTCAGTTATTTCCAATTTCTATTACTTACCACAATATCAATACGATAATTGGAAATCACATTTAATTTTATTCCTTAAAGTAATAACTTAAGTTAACAATTCATTGTGATTTATCATTCTTCACCTTTCATCCTAAAAAAAAACGATAAATTACCTATAAATATTAGCCGTTTGTGTCGCTAGGGGAGAGACACTTGCCCACTATTTTTGTCTCGTACCAGGATACGTTTGTTTACACAATTCTATGACCACGGCTTAAATTTCGGTTCGACACGATTGTGTTTCGGCGTGCAGTGGTACTGGGGGTAGCGATGCGCATTTTGTCTGGCACAGACTATAGCTCGTTAGATTAGTTGTTAAGTCTTAACTATAAGTTAGTTAACTGTTTTTTTTTTATTATTATCGACGTCAATAAGTGCCTGTAAAGGTTTACATTGAATAAATAATTTGACTTTGACTTTGACTTTTGACTTTAATTTTTTTTAATTAAAAAGTGACAACCCTTCTTTTTTGCTAGTTGTCTCAAAAAAACGCTAACTAGCTAAGATACAGCGCAAACTAAACAAAAACTTTTTCAATTCTACAAAAATAAGAGGACAACCTTAACGCTCAATTGGCGCGTAGGTATATAAAACAAGAAAATGGCCGAGCTTCTGTACTGCTTTAGCTTATATTTATACTGTGGCTATAGCCCCAAATTGTAACTCTTACTTAATCAGTGCCCCAACCCCAAGTGAGCTTGCCCCCACTATAAATCAAATGAGCCTAATTATGATTAAATAATGTTTAACTTTTATTTTATATTAAATAACTTATCGCAACAACGCATGCCGTGACAGTTTTAAGTTGTAAACTGTAAACATATATACATACATACATACATACATACATACATACATACACACATCACGCCCGTTTCCCGGAAAGGTAGGCACAGACCACAGCTTTCAATCTGCTACGACCCTGACCCTGATACACATTTGTAAACTGTAAACGTAAGTTAAAAGTTAAGTAGTGACAACTTCATTTATGTAATATCTTCTGTACCAATTTACATCACTGTATATAAAATCTATAAAGGACTAATGCATTACGTTATCAGAGTAAGCAAAAGATGTGTACCAGGATCGTAGCATGGCAAAGCTGTGGTCACTGGCATGTGCTATGTAGTATGTACAGTCACGAGCAAAAATATGTAAACAATTGCAACTCCTAATATAATGGAATAAGAGTCAAAGTGTATACATATTCGTGCTCGTGACTGTACGTACATGTACCATTCCACCAGCCCGCGTTGGGCCAGTGGGTCGGGTTATGCTCTAAGCTGTTCTGTTGCTATCTGCTATATGTTGTCATGTGGAAAGGTCTGTGCCCAGCAGTGGGATATTTATATGCTATCCAGCATAATGATGAATGATATAGTATGTATATATATATAGTCCTCTTTCACTCTTACAAGATTTACCACACGTTTTCGACAATTATTCACGCTAGGCCCACAGAAGACGCTTCCTTAAAAAGATGGACCATATCCCCACAATACCAGAGCTTCATGGTGAGCCCAGTCGCCAGTTCGTGCCATTGCGCTTTTACCTGTATAATATCACGATTCGGATCTTCAGCGGCGTTGCAGCAAAAATAATGTTTATGCGCTCGCGCCCGGGTGAAGCATTAAAACGAACAATTACCGCTGGAACCGGTGTGATACGAATTAAATAGGCTTTCCAGAACATCCAAAAATTCATTGTTGATTAACGGCCTTTTTAGTATTATCTTGTCTTGAATTTAGTTGGTAAACTTTTTATTATCATCACTATAGGCCATATTTCGCCTGTTGGATTCTTCAATTTGAACTCTGAATGCAGACTATTTGCACTATTGTTCGAGTTTCTGAGGCACGATCGATGCTAATAGGGATTTTACTCACATGGTTTGTTTGGCACACGTAGGTGCTCACTATTGAGACTTGAAATTATGCCGTATGTACAGAAAAGGGAAGAAAAAGAAAGCTTAATGTATTTTGTTTTATTGCTACTTCTGTGGTCTTGATCTGAGAAATTGAACTGATTGTTCTAAGATTTTTTTTTATGTCATTGAGCTGACAAACTAGCATAAGGCTTGCTGATGGAAAGCGACTACCGCAACCAATGGACGTGCGCGATACCAACTCTAAAGTGTTATTTCTTATACACTGTTTAGGATTTAAGGTAGGTAGAAGCAGGCATAAGGCCAGAGGCCAGCCTTATGCCTACTTCGCATCCAGTCAGTTTCCGGACAGAATCCTTCCATCGTTCAAAGATATCAATAATCGCCCTTTAAATTAATGTAATTTAAACAATCTCTAGTCAAAAGTTGGATGATGGTAAGAATATGGAGCGTCTGATAAAAACATCAGCCGCAGCCGTCACGCTAACGAGTAGTGGCGGCGCGCACGCGTGCGGTTTCAATATCCGCCGGTGTCATCCCGCGATGCAATGTAGCAATGTAGGCTCGGAGCCGCATTAGAAGTCGCTTCAAACCTCAGAACAATAACTGCTTTAGTTATTGTTCTGAGCTTTAAACAACTTTTCATCGTTATAAAAAAAACATTCATCGAGGAACATTTTTCATTAGTAATTTTTTTACTTATTAGATTTTTCCCAGTTTGCCCACAGGGATACCATTTCTTGATTGCATAACAGGCGGTCTCAGATTACCCATGCAACAAGTTCTTTGTGGGTACGACCTATTAGGTAAGAGCCCTTCATATCTATTTGGTATGAGTTTTCCCTAGTAGAAAAACAAGATAAAAATTATATAACCGCTCGCTTGCTTGACGCAACCGCAGTTGCATTAAAAAGTTATATCAAAAAAACTCAAAAATAGCGTTTTCAAAATACGTTTTTTTATTTTAAAACAACAAAATTAGCAGGGCAGTAAGTCCATGCGTCCATCATCATCAAACTTTTTACTAAAAGGACCTTAATGGCGCAGCGGCTATGCCCAGCAGTGGGACGTTTATAGGGTGATGATGATGATGATATATTTAATGTTTAGTAAATTGACTGTCACAAATTAAACATTTCAATGACACTGTTCATTACAGGGACCCTATCCCCCGGTGTCCTTGTGGCGCAGTGAGACGTCGTCGTCGCGTCGGTAGGCGACTGGCGCATCGGGGCCGCGCCGGAACCGTCCGGTAACCGGTGAGCTTGGCACACGCGAGTGCTACACAAGCCAAGCTACAATGCTTCGTCACACTGTCGGACTTGCTATTCCTACTACATTGGAATCTTAGAGCATTAAGACTCTTTCATCAAATCTTCAACCTATAAACGTCCCACTGCTGGGCACAGGCCTTACCTTACCACATGAACAACATCACAGGGGGAGGTTGAGCCATACCCCACCACACTGGCCCAATGCGGGTTGGTGGGTTTTAACGACTGTCATTTTTTGACGACAACCGGGACCAACGGCTTTACGTGCCTTCCGAAGTAGCTCCGAAGAGCTCGAGATGTTTTTAATTTGGTCACCCATCCAGCGACCCGGTATTGGTATATTCGCAAAACGTCTCTTTCTCATAATGTCTCTTTCGCAGAATGTCACTTTTGCAGAATGTCGCGATTATACTTAGAATAAAATGCAAGTTAGGCAGAACTTTACTATTTAAATGGTTCCATCGTCGTCAAAGTCTCACATTTTTGCTGAAACTCTTATCAATGAATCAATCATCTATTAAAAAATTTACGAAAGTTTAAGATGTTAGATCTCTTCGCCTTCTCAAAAAAAAAATACTGACATTGACATTAATGAGACTCCTTGGCGGGAAAGTGAAGCGTCATGTCTGCAGTTTTGTTTTATTTTCTAAAATTTGTGTTTTTTCGAACATTTATGTGAAACAATAATGGATTATTAACCGTTAAGTGTTTGTGAACGTGCATGAGTGTTGGCAAATGAAACAAAACAGTGCAACATCCAATGATATTATATCCAACAGATATGTTATAAGCGCGCGCGATGTAAAGACTCAAATACGTCCTAATTAGGACGTCTTGTATTTAGTCTGCGTCGAGCGCAATCACGAGCGTGTCGCACCGTAGTTCCTGTGTCCTTACCAAAATAAATCAAAAATGCCATCGTGTGTGTTCCAAAGAGCACCAATTATGACTCTAAAGTAAACAAAATACAAGGGTTCTCTTACCACATGTGAATATGCAAATATACTTAGATTATTTAGTTTATTTCCGAACAATCTAATAACTGACGCAAAGACGCCATGTTTAGTAAAAAGAAAGAGAGAGCGATCTAGTTTTGACGCTAGAGCGATAAGAATGCGTGCGCTGCGGACATAGATTAATTTGCGCAGAATCGAATATTGATATTGACTTAAATGCCTACAATTAAACACCAGTTGTTCTTTTTTTTTACTTCGTTTTTATAAAGCTATCTGTTGTATGTCATGGACTAATATAATAAACATTAAAATAGTTTCACTGAATTGGCTATTTGACAGTGTTGTAACAATAAAATATGAAATATGTCGGCTATGGCAGTTTATAATTTAACGATAATTATCGAATAGTTTTTTTAAAGATAATTTGTAAAAATTTTATTACATATAACAAAATAAATTTGCGATTATTTGTCTGTGGATTACAAGACCTGAAACACGGGCCATGATTGAGCTTCGTGTGACGCCACATTTTACAAAATAAACAAAAACTATCTTTTATGTTTCAAGATAAATGTTTATTAGTTAGTGGTCAGTTAGTGAACAAAGAAGCGAATTTGTCATAAAATATCATTTAAATGAAAAAGGGTTACATTTTGCTAGCAATGAAGACGTAGAGTAATTAAAGTGCCGCATTTTAAAAAACTTATTGCAAATGTTTTGACTCATTTTTCGAACATTCAAAACATCAGACACCCATTTTCAATCATCGAGTACATCTCATTAAGAGGCATATTACATCTCGAATGTGATTTTTGCGTAAAATGCCCACTTTCGCATTTTGTTGTAGTTTTGCAGTTGTATTTATCGTTTTTATCGAAATAGGATAATAAATTCATTATAAAATCTTTATTCCTCATGAAGTAACAATTACTCTGGTACTTATAAATTTTGCTCAATAATATTATCGTAGATAGGAGATATTCACAGTTAGCTGTAGCTGAAGGCTTGATGTGATCGTGCAGGTAGATGTACGGATGAGCAGTAAAACTTCGGAGATTCACTTACGTGTGTTTATTTGCAGTACATACAACAGAGTCACACACAATAACAATCAGCACAAGCACATTAGTAGAAGGAGAGAAGTAGTTCGGAAGGATAGCACAGATAGAAAGCGATAGGTAGCATGAAGCGAAAAGCGTAATTAGCGTCTGAGCGTAGGCCGATTAGTTGGATTGGTAGGTAGCTATATCGAACCGCTGCGCGTCGTGGTAAAATCAGACTGCCGGGCGGCCGCGGAGGAGACGCGAGGGGCGGGCGATCGAGGACCGGTTTGCCGCCTCTCGCGCCGCTCCGAGCGGCGAACAAAAGAATTCCAACGCTTCTGCCTAAACGCATTCACTACTAATAAATTAATCTGTTTGTGCATTTCTGTGATTTATAATGTGATATTTATTTTTATGTAAGTGCATTAAACGAATATAATACAATGTTCTTTTGTTTACTTACATAATATTATTTCTTTGAATATTTACTACACAACTTATTAAATTTATATTTAAGTATATATTTACTTTATAAACAATACAATAATACTTATGCTTACTTATGTATGACGATAATAATATTAATAAAGATTGGCGCACACGCCACATCACTCCCCTCCAGAGACCGTCACTACGGGCGATAATAGGACGGGAAGTGTACTTGACGACCTGACCTGGTAGATTTTGTTGCGGTTATAGACTCATTCCTGTTTTCTTGCGGTGTATGTACCACAGGGTTTGCAGGTGATTCGTGCAAAATGTAAGCGGGTTTTATACGGTCTATTGAGACTGTGACTTGCTTACCATTGACCCGAATAACGAACACCTTTTCGCCTCTTTCTATGACCTCGTAAGGGCCTGTGTAAGCTGGTTTAAGAGAACCTGACATAGTGTTGTCTCTCAAAAGCACATGACTGGTAGTAGTAAGGTCTCTAAATATAAACACAGGTCGTTTTGTTCCGTGGCGGGCCGCTGGTGCTGGTGCTAGATTTTTGGCGAAGTTTCTTAGTCGCGCCATGTAATCAGTCATATCTGTAGTGACATCTGTTTGTGGGTCGAAAAAATCACCTGGTAGTCTAAGCGGCTCACCGTATAGTAATTCTGCTGACGAGGCGTGTAGATCTTCTTTGAAGGCCGTCCTAATGCCTAAGAGAACTAACGGTAGTGACTCAACCCAGTTGTCGTTAGCGTGGCAGGTGATAGCTGCTTTTAGTTGCCGGTGGAATCTTTCTACGAGCCCGTTGCAAGCAGGGTGGTAAGCTGTCGTCCGTCTGTGCTTAAATCCGATCATGTCAGCGAGGCATTTGAAAAGCGTAGACTCAAACTGCCTACCTCTGTCAGTGACAATATCTGTCGGGCAACCAAAGCGGGATATCCATCCGGAAAGCAAAGCTTTGGCCACTGTTTCGGCTGTCATGTCTGCTAGTGGTATTGCCTCAGGCCATCGCGTAAAGCGGTCGATTGCTGTGAGACAATATCGGTACCCTTGTGATGGTTGTAACGCTCCAATGAGGTCAATGTGGATGTACGTGAACCTTGCCCGTGGGAGTTTGAATGCGCCTAGGGGTGCAGAGACGTGCCGCGTGACCTTCGCCCGTTGGCATGCCAAACAGGTCTTTACCCATTCCCTACAGTCTTTCCTGACTCCTGGCCAAACGTAGCGATCTGCTACGAGCTTAGCTGTGGCGTTTGTACCCGGATGGCTAAGGGAGTGCAGACTCTCGAAGACTTGGCGTCTCATTTCCTTGGTAACATAGGGCCTGGGGGTGTTGCTACTCTCGTCGCAGTACAGTTCAGTAAAAGTACCTGGCAGCTTCGTTTTCACAAGTCGCAGTGATGTATTACTATTCACCAGCTGTTTTAGTTCAGGATCGGTCGTCTGAGATGTGGCTAACCTGAGTAGGTCAATAGGTTGTACCAGCTCCTCCACCCTGGACAAGGTGTCAGCTACAACGTTGTCTTTTCCTGAAATATGTTTTATATCGGTTGTAAACTGTGCAATAAAATCTAAGTGTCTGAACTGTCTCGGTGAGCAATTTTCCTTACGAGAATGATAGGCGAAACAAATGGGTTTGTGGTCAGTGTAAATCGTAAAGTCCCTCGCTTCGACCATATGTCTGAAATACTTTATGGACTGATAAATGGCAAGTAACTCTCTATCATATGGAGAATACTTTCGTTGCGAAGGGCTCAGCTTTCGCGAGAAGAAAGCAAGGGGCTGCCACCCATCATCGGTTGACTGCTGCAGGGCTGCGCCGATAGCCGTATCGGAGGCGTCTGTGATCAGGGCGAGCTTTGACTGGCTGCTAGGATGTGCTAGCATCGCGGCCTGGCATAAACCCTCCTTGCAGGTGTTGAAGGCCTCTAGCTCAACAGTACTAAAGGTGACAGGATGAGAACCTTTTACCGATCCAGTCAGCAGTGAATTTAAGGGAGCTTGCTGTTCGGCCGCGTTTGGGATAAATCTCCTGTAAAAGTTCAACATGCCTAAGAACCTTCGGAGTTCCTTAACAGTTTTCGGCGCGGGGAAACTTTTTATGGCGTCTACTTTTGCTGGCAGTGGTTTTATGCCCTCGGCTGAGATACGATAGCCTAAGAATGTTACCTCTGGCGCTCCAAACAGGCATTTTGAAGTGTTTATAACCATGCCGTACTTTCTTAATCTGGTGAAGAGCTGGCGTAGGTGGTCCTCGTGGCTTCAGCTGTCCTTGGAGAAGACTAGGTAGTCATCTAAGTAGGTATACACGAAATCGAGACCTCTCACCATTTCATCCACGAACCGCTGAAATGTTTGGCCAGCGTTGCGAAGACCAAACGTCATGTACGGAAATTCGTACAGGCCGAAAGGTGTTGTGATGGCCGTCTTGGGGATATCCTCGGTGCTGACAGGGATCTGGTTATACGCCTTCACCAGGTCAATTGTTGAGAAGACCTGGCAACCAGAAATAGAATGCGTGAAATCGTGTATGTGGCGTATGGGGTACCTGTCGGGTATGGTCCTGGAGTTAAGCAGCCGGTAGTCGCCGCACGGTCGCCAGCCGTTGTCCTTCTTCGTTGCGAGGTGAAGGGGTGATGACCATGGTGACTCTGAAGGCCTGGCGATTCCATTGTTCAGCATAGCAGTGAACTCTTCTTTTGCTATTTTTAATTTATCGGGAGCTAATCGGCGAGGCTGGCAGTAAACAGGAGGGCCCGGTGTTGTCCTGATGTGATGAACCGTATTATGTTTAGGTACCTGATGAACACCAGAAGGTCGGGTTATCTCCGGATAGTCTTTTAATATAAAATGATAAACGGAGTCACCCGTCATCACTTTTACTGAAGAAATATTCTCTTTAGCAGATGCAAGCAGAGCCACGGTCGAAAGTGATGTAGTATTATCGATGAGGCGTTGGTTACGACAATCGACGATTAAATTATAAAAACTTAAGAAGTCGACGCCAATAATAGCCTTCGTCACATCAGCTACTGTAAACTGCCAAGCAAAGTCGCGGCGCAGGCCTAGGTTTAGTGATAAATTTATATAGCCGTAGGTGTCTATCGTCGTACCGTTCGCTGCGCACAGTTCATAATTTGTTTTGCTTCTGTGGTGTTTAAGTGCGGAGCGTGGAAAAACACAGAGATCGCTACCTGTATCAACGAGAAACTGTGTCTTTGTTTCACGGTCCGTCACGAATAAGCGACCGGTACTAGGGCAATCGTCCGTCGCCATTATCGACTGCCCTTGTCGTTTCCCGTCTGATAATCGCAGGGCGTAATGCATTTCGTTGCTTTGCTACCAAATTTAAAATGATACCAGCAGGTAGGAAACTTTTTATAATTAGAGTGAGATCTCTTACTTGAACGCGAGCGGTCGTGACTGCGACCGCGGGTAAACCTTTGTTGTGGTCTTGACATTCTGCTCACTTGCGATGTTAAATTTTGAACCTGTCGAGTGAGTGCAGCGATTTGTCCCGCCATCGCTTCTACTTCAGGGTTCGGTGTCTTGACTGCTGAACTTGTGGCTGCGACTTGTGGACACGGAGGGACGACATCATGGATGCGATCCGCCAGTGCAGCGACCTCTTCCATCGTGGCTTTCGCCTGGCTTGCGATTGTGGACTGTGTGCTGCTTGGCAGGCGGCTTGTCCAAATTGTCCTGACGAACTCCTCCGGTACACCTGGCCCTGCCAGATTTTGAAGGTGCCTGAGAAATTGCGAAGGTTTTCGGTCTCCGAGCTCTTCATGGGTCAGCAGCTGTTTGACCTTCTTCTCCCTTGATGCGGAGAGTCTTTTAATCAGTTCCGACTTTAGACGCTCGAACTTATCTGGTGCTGCCTTAGCCGTTATAATGTCTTCCACTTCCATTGCGTACATGGGCTCGAGCTGGCTTATGGTGTAATGGAATTTGGTTGCATCGGCGGTTATTCCAGACAGTATAAACTGGCTCTCCAGCTGCGCAAACCATAACGCTGGTTTTTCGGGGTAGAATGGGGGTACCCTCACACTGACTCGGTGAATTTCCGACGATGACGGCGCGGGTGACGCTTCGCTGGGCTGTGTATTTCCGTTGGACATTGTAGATACGGTTCTTCTCGGGGTCACCAGTGTAGCTGAAGGCTTGATGTGATCGTGCAGGTAGATGTACGGATGAGCAGTAAAACTTCGGAGATTCACTTACGTGTGTTTATTTGCAGTACATACAACAGAGTCACACACAATAACAATCAGCACAAGCACATTAGTAGAAGGAGAGAAGTAGTTCGGAAGTATAGCACAGATAGAAAGCGATAGGTAGCATGAAGCGAAAAGCGTAATTAGCGTCTGAGCGTAGGCCGATTAGTTGGATTGGTAGGTAGCTATATCGAACCGCTGCGCGTCGTGGTAAAATCAGACTGCCGGGCGGCCGCGGAGGAGACGCGAGGGGCGGGCGATCGAGGACCGGTTTGCCGCCTCTCGCGCCGCTCCGAGCGGCGAACAAAAGAATTCCAACGCTTCTGCCTAAACGCATTCACTACTAATAAATTAATCTGTTTGTGCATTTCTGTGATTTATAATGTGATATTTATTTTTATGTAAGTGCATTAAACGAATATAATACAATGTTCTTTTGTTTACTTACATAATATTATTTCTTTGAATATTTACTACACAACTTATTAAATTTATATTTAAGTATATATTTACTTTATAAACAATACAATAATACTTATGCTTACTTATGTATGACGATAATAATATTAATAAAGATTGGCGCACACGCCACAACTTATAGCGATTTTCGAAGTTTTTTGGTTTAGAATAAGATTTTTACCTATAGACTATATAAGAGATAACATTATATTTTTTTTAATTCACTTGTTTAGAACAGTAGTTCAATCGATGAGCTCAAAAAAGATCCTTCGCGCACTGTATACAAATGTTTCTCTGTAATTTTGAGTTTAATTAATAAGTTAAGCAAAATTTACAAAAAGCGAGGGCGCTACGCACTATTCCAATGGCTATTCTACAGTATTCAATCCTCTCGTCTGTGGGAGAGCCGGTCTTGCCGCGGCCCCTAGTCTGTGTGGCTCAATTGAGCCATCTCCACAGACAGGGGTTTTTTTAGCTACCTACCGCTAAAAACGTTGCTTAACGTTCGTTCGTTTCATAATTAAGCCTTAATATGAGAACTAGTAACTCTGCATTAGTTCCTTAATCTTTTGAAACCATTCCCAATACCTAAAATATTGTAAGAATAAAGATATGAATTATTTTTTTTAATTCTTTTTTTTTTTATAGTAAAATAAAAATAAAATATAAGGAAAACACGTATTTTATTGAAATAAAGCATAACATAAGCATCAAAAAACATGTTATAACATAAATCAGCTCATAATACTATCAACTCGATAATAACAATAATCGACATATGAAGTCTTTTATGTAATTCATTTGATTCCTATTTCTTTTTCTTTTTAATATTGACAGTTTTTATTCGATTCTATTTTTTACTTTAATTGAAGTGATATTAATTACTTATGTATACGGAGTCTTTTAGATTGTTATTTTTTTGTATGACTTGCATGTGTTTTGGAAAACTTCTGTGAACTTGCATGACAATGAAATTAAATAAATAAATAAATAAATAAATAAATCGATTATTCCGATTTCAATATACGCGCTAAAACAACCCTACGTTTCAAACGACAATATTTTATTTTTATCCTTCGGGACGCGAAAAAGGAACTTTTGAATCATGGAGCCTAGTTCATGGTGATTCCAAATATGTACGGCATGTCACTAACAAATAAAAAACAAAGGAACACAGAGCCGAAATATGACACCCATTTTCGCAGTCTGTGGCGTGGCTCAATTGAGCCAGCCCACAGACAGGCGCTAGAAATATTGTGGCTCAATTGAGCCACTCCACAGACGAGAGGAAGTCATAATTGTTAATATGTTTTTGTTTCTGAGATCCATTACGCCAAAATTGGGCATTTTACGCAAAAATCACAGTCGAGATGTAATAGGCCTCTTGAAACCATAATTGATAAATACATAAATATTCGTCACCATTCTGCACATAAAAATAACCCCGAAATACAAAACCTTTCAAAGTGACAAAAAAAATGTTTTAAAGGTATTTAAAATATGTATTTTATTTTGTTTCTCTCATTACTTATTAATTATTTCATTTTTCAAATTTTCAATAAATATGATTTACTTTGAGATTTTTATTTCTTACCTATGCACTTACTTTTCAATGAAGTGTCCACCTACGACTATAAATTACTCTATGAACAAGAAACATTTGAAGTGCAATCATTAAAATTATACTATCTCTTTCATTTGCGTGCTATTTCGTATCTTTTGTTTTACATAACAGTGAAACTTGTCAATGTGTGCAGTTTTGGATTGCTCGGAACAGATTTTAAACGCAAATTACTATGAACGTAACATATCTATAGTTTATAATATCATTGGTAACATCACTTTTCAAATTCTCTCAAGAAGTCCGCGTGAGATCTCAGTAAAGTCCCACATCTTTACTGAAGACTGAAGGGGTTTGGGGAACATCATTTATCATTTTAATCATCAAGGGGGAAAAAAAAGAAATAAAAAAAACTAATGACTAGGCAGTATGGTCTTATCCCTTAGCCTGTTCCTTAACGGAACAAATAAAAAAAATTACATTATTGACAAAATTGACTGACTGACAGACTTCTTGGCGGGAAAGTGAAGCGTCATGTCTGCAGTTTTTGTTTTATTTTCTAAAATTTGTATTTTTTCGAACATTATTATGGAATAATAGTAGATTCTAAGAGTGGATTATTAACCGTTATGTGTTTGTGAACGTGCATGAGTGTTGGCAAATAAAACAAAATAGAGCAAAATCACTTTTCAAATTCTCTCAAGAAGTCCGCGTGAGACCTCAGTAAAGTCCCACATCTTGACTGCGGGCTCAAGGGATTCGGGGAACATCATTTATCATTCATCATCTTAATCACCACTCTTTATCATCAAGGGAAAAAAGAAATTAAAAAACTAATGACTAGGCAGTATGGTGTCTGACCTTAGCCTGTTCCTTCACGGAACAAAATATATTTAAAAAAAGATGACTGACTGACATTTGACAGGGGACTTATTGGCGGGAAAGTGAAGCATCATGTCTGCAGTTTTGTTTTATTTTCTAAAATTCGTGTTTTTTCGAACATTAATGTGAAATAATAGTGGATTATTAACCGTTAGGTGTTTGTGAACGTGCATGAGTGTTGGCAAACGTAACAAAACAGTGCAACATCACTTTTCAAATTCTCTCAAGAAGTCCGTGTGAGACCTCAGTAAAGTCCCACATCTTTACTGAGGGCTCAAGGGGTTTCGGGAACATCATTTATCATTCATCATCTTAATCACCACTCATTATCATCAAGGGGGAAAAAAGGGAATAAAAATACTAATGACTAGGCAGTATGATCTCTGATCTTAGCCTGTTCCTTCACGAAACAAATATTAAAAAAAATGACAATTGACATTGACAATGACATTTGTTTTGTTTTGTTTTCTTGATTTTCTTGCAAGTGGCACGCACAGCTGTTTTCTAAAAGAAAATAACTTTTTCGATATTATCACTTGTTCTTATGGTGCTGCATCTACAATTATTAATACCCATGCAAAGCTATTTGCGACCAGGTATGTTTCTTTACACACTTATCATCACAATAACATGAGATATTATTTACTTACCGCGACCTTTTCCGTCGCAAAAAATTGTGCATTTTATATTAAATTTAAGCAAAATAGGTAATAATTTAGAATAATTTCTTCGTCTTTATATTATTATTATTTTTTACATAATTAACTTTATTTTATTTCAATATTTTTTAAGCAAAATAAGTAATAATTTAAAATCATTTCTTCGTCTTTATAGTCTTTAGATTATTATTATTTTTTTACATTAATAACTTTATTTTATTTCAATATTTCTTCAGGCTTCCGCAGTGTAGTGTCAAGAACAATGTCATCAACACCTGGTCCAGTAGAAAACACCATTAGAAACAAACTGCAGCAATCATTGGTAGCTAACCATGTAGAAGTAGTTAATGAATCATACATGCACAATGTACCAAAAGGTGCAGAGACACATTTCAAAGTTGTTGTTGTCACTGGCAAGTTTGATGGACTGCCTTTGATAAAGGTAAGAAATACATTTCAAGATAAGTTTTTTATAGTTATAGGTACTGTTTAAAAGCCATTATTATCAACTCTTAATCTGACTTTACAGATAGTTTGTTGTTAATTTCGTACTATATAACAGAATTTGTCAGACCAGCCCTCTGAGCACGGATCTTTATCGACTGATAAAGTGACATTAGACGATAAAATTTGACAGTACTAGTACTGCTGTTGTCAATTTGTTGACGTCTAATGTCACTTTATCGGTCGATAAAAGATCCATGCTCCCACTGCAGGATTCATATATTATATCTCGTAAACCCCCTAGTTTTAGCAAAGATCGTACAAATTACATACATAAACAGATTTAATAGATCCATAATGTTTTAATTACTTAAATGTTTTTTTACATTGTATTTGTTACCATCATTATACTGCTTTATGGAGCTTTATGCTATAAATCGTAATTAAGTCTAAAACGTTATTCTGTTCCAGAGACACAGACTAGTAAATGATCTACTAAAAGAAGAACTGCAGTCAGGAGTCCATGCATTATCTATAGTAGCTAAAACACCCCAGCAGTGGGAAACCAGTGATAAAGTAGTAGAAAGTAGTCCCAACTGTAGGGGAGGATTTGGGAAATAAATCCCTTTAGCTAAAATAGTATTAATTGATTTGTTTATAAAGTTTAGATATCTGTTACTTGTGTTTTAATTATTATTTTATTATGTTAAAATAACAATCTGTGGTTAATTTTGACCAAATCATATTTTCTACAGTTGCATCAAACAAATAATTATATCCAGCTATGAAGCATAAAAAACAAATTCCTACTAAAAAGAGAGAACAGAACAAAATGCATAAAACTACATAATGTTAGGCCAGCATAAATGATCTAGCTTAGTGGGGCCTGCTGAGGTGTATTGGGATTATTTGTGCAACCTCTTACTATCACTATACCTACATAATGAAGATGACTGCCATAAAAGAAAATGTCTGAGCGAAAAGTCTAAAATAATTTGATTTTGGATAGGCCAATCCCAGGCGATTCATTCTTTTCCTGACAAGAGAAAGAAGAAGAATATCGTAAAATAAAACCAATACTTTAAAGATATTGTATAAATTGTATTTTATAAGCATACATAATTGTTCACATCAATAATTCACAAGTTACACAGAGTTACACCAAATATGCATCTACACTTATCAATCTTATTGTATACACGTTCAGTGTTCATTCACACACACACCGTAGAACGGTGTTAGTTGTATCAGAGATAGAAGTTGTCCAATCGCAGCTTGCCCTCATTCTCGGTCAAGTACAGCAAGTCGGCCATGGTTTGCTCGCAAATGGCTTCTTCTGCTTTCTCGGACATCTGAAAGTGTATAAAACTTGTTAAAGCAAAGGTGACAAATATGATGTTGCTAATGGATATAGATTTTATTTTTATTATTATTTAACGTAAAACACACGCGTCTAGCGCGTTCGGCTTGCGATCTTGTAGCGGGCAAGAGCATCTTTCGCAAAGCCGGTCGCTGGATGGGTGAACTAATTATAAACATCTCGAGCTCCTCTGTGCTTCAGAAGGCACGTTAAGCCTAACCTCTGCTTATTAGGTATTGTTAGAGCGGCTTCGCACTACGTGCGATCCGAATCCGATCCGAACTCGTGAAAATACGGTCCTGGAGGCCAATTCTCATTTTTCGAGATGTAGTCTCGAATCGAGTTTTGATTTCGATCTTTATCTCGACCATAAAATCTCGTTATTAACATTTTGTTCACGAATCTCCTATTCTCAGCGCTAATCGACTTCGAGTTTGATTCGAATTCGAACTTTATCGAGTGGTAATCCAATTTAGTTATTCTGAACATCTCGAACTCGACATTTCTCGACGGAGAGCCGCTCGAATTGCTTCGAGTGGTCGGCAGTGGTCGAGACGTAATTTCGACTACGAGAAGCTAATGAAACGTCAAATAGCGGCGAAATTACGGTGGATATGGAGGAGTTAATTTCCAATTTTGTCGTGAGTATTAGTGACCTCTGCATTGTCATTAATGCGCACAGCGCGGCGCTGCAATCTGTCCAAGGCATCGAGAAGGTACTTTGCGGAGCCGTACCAAAGGTGAGAGCAATACTCCACGCAAGACTGCACCTGTGTCTTGTATAATAGACACAACTGATCAGGCGTGAAGGATCGCCGCACCTTGTTCAGGACACCGAGTTTACGTGAGGCATTTTTAATCACGGTTTCGATGTAGTCCTTTTGGTTTAGATCGCAGCGGATTACCATACCGAGCATGTTAATACTGCTCTGCAGGCCTAGAGATGTACCCTGAAGAGAGGGAAGGGGAAGGAATGGCGACTTCGCTGTGAACGCGCACACCTGTGTTTTCTTGGCATTGAATTCCACCAGATTATCGGAGCCCCATTTAGAAATGAGTTCCAACACCCGATCGAGCTCAATGACAAAATTTGCTCTCTTCATTTCAGTGTCTACCTGCCCAGCCGTTGGGTGACCGTTATATGCCCCATACATTGCTATCATCTGCATAGCAATGAATGTTTCCAAGAGGAAGCATGTCATTGCTATGCAGAAGGAACAGCGTGGGGGATAGAACGGAGCCTTGAGGAACACCAGCGTTCACTGACATGAACCGCGAAGCGCATCCATCCGAAAGGACACGGATTCTACGCTCATGCAGAAAGCTAGCAATTCAGGTACAGAACTTAGCGGGCAAACCGTATGCCGGGAGCTTGGAGAGAAGAGCTTTGTGCCAGACCCGATCAAAAGCCTTGGCTATGTCAAGGCTAGCTGCCAGTGACTCGCCACGCTTGTCAATAGCCTCACCCCAAATATGTGTGACGTACGCTAAAAGATCACCCGTTGACCGTTTTGGCCGAAACCCATATTGAAGATCGTGAATTAGGGAGTGATCTGTTAGGTATCGAATAAGCTGTTTGTTCAATATTCGTTCTAGGATCTTGCAGAACACTGAAGTTACGGCTATAAGACGGTAATTAGTCGGATCTGACCGATCTCCTTTTTTAGGGATTGGTTGCACATTAGCTTCTCTCCAAGATAGAGCGAGAGACGGTACAGACGCGTTCACACAGGGGACAACTCCGCTGCACACATTTTCAGGACTATTGCTGGGATGCCATCAGGACCGTTAGCTTTCCGGACATCGATTGTCTGCAGCGCCGCACGGACATCACATTGCCTGATTTTAATATCAGACTTGGATTTGTATCAGTGATCGGAAAAGTGCGTAAGCAATATCCGAATTCGGTCCGAGTTTCCGAGGTTTCTAGACCCGTATTTTCACGGGTTCGGATCGGACGTAGTGCGAAGCCGCTCTTACTATTACAAAAAAATCACTGATCCCACTCACCGGTCTATAGTTATACTGGCCGGACGGTGCATACTTAAAGTTGGGTCCAAAGTTGACGCTGACGGTGGCGTTCTTGTGGAGCGACACCGACGGGTAGTAGCAGCCCTGGTACACGTCCACAAACGCCTCGCCCTGGCACTCGCCGTTCTTGAAGTAGTAAATCTTGCTGCCGGGCAACGGCTTGAGACTGTTCAGAGATTCTTGGATGTTGTCCTTGTCTTCGTAGTAGAGGTGGCTCTTGAATTTCACTAGCGGCTGTGGATGGTTAATTTAAATATTGATTTTACTAAAACATAGTCAGCATTAAAAGAACTCCATTATTTGAATGTTATGAGAAAAACAAACATTAGTCTTATGTGAAATGATTTATGTTTTGACTTGCATTATTAACATTTTTTTTAATCGAGCAAAAATAGACTCTTATTTTGATATTACATACATACATATAATCACGTCTATTATCCCCGAAGGGTTAGTCAGAGACTAGGCAATGAGGACCGCAAAAGCAGTCCTCTACAATAGTCCACTTTTCACCAAATAGCGACTGGACATGTGCTCAGCGTGACAGGTGGTGAGCCCATCGCCGCTCTATGCTGTTGGAAGTGTTTGCCGTCTTTAGTCCGTTAGTCGCCTTTTACGACACCCAAGGGAAGTGAGGGGGTGGTAGTATTATTTTAATGAGCCGGCGCGACACGGCTCTTTTGATATTAATGACGTACTTTTTGGTCTTTGTCAAAAACTTTACTTTTTCTTAAAAGTATAGCCTCTCCTGGATTGAAACCATGCTTGACATTAGCGGGTTGTTGAAAAACTGTAACATCCGAAACACTTTCTGCCAAGTAAAGGCTAATAGAAACTTACTTGGAGCTTGTGGAACAGACCTTTATGTTGAATGTAATTAAATTACATACATCCAACAGCATAGCGACGATAGGCTCACCACCTGTCACGGTGAGCACATGTGCAGTCGCTATTTGAAGAAAAGTGGACTATGGCAGAGAACTGCTTTTGCAGTTCTCATTGCCTAGTCTCTGACTAACCCTTTGGGGATAATAGTCGTGATTATATCATCATCATCAGCCTATAAACGTCCCGCTGCTGAGCACAGGCCTCCCGCGTGGGCAATAGCACGTGGGGATATGGGCCATAACCCACCAGGCTGGCCCAATGCAGGTTGGTGGGTTTTAACGACTGTCATCTTACGACAACAACCGGGACCAACGGCTTAATGTGCCTTCCGAAGCACGGAGGAGCTCGAGATGTTTTTTAATTGGTCACCCATCCAGCGACCCGGCATTGTGAAAGTTGCTTAGCGGGCAAGATTGCAAGCCGAACGCGCTAGCCGCTGCGCCACCGAGCTCCTCCTCAGAGCGTGATTATAAGTATGTATGTAATTTATGTATTCTATCAGTTATCCATAGTAGAAGCAAGCTGGTAGGTTAATTTAGGAAAAATACTAATTTATACTGGGGAAACAGTGTGCGAGATATTCCTTCTATTAATTTGTGTGCACCTGCACCATTTTCGGTTATTGACAATCTGTCCTTTTGAGAATCTGTCCTAATGACAATCTGTCCTTTTGAGAATATTCCCTAAGAGATAAAAGGTGGGTTACTCGCATAATGACTAATGTCTTGCACGCTAATTGACTTACAAGCATTTTGACACACAAGATATATATTTTAAGTATTTCACACTAGTTTCCCGTCAAGCGGCTTCGCCTACGATGTTGATTTCTGTTGATTTCCCAGTAAAAAGTAGTAGCCTGTGTCCAAATCTATTTCGGTGCAAAAGAATCGGGTTACTCGCAGACTCAAGTCATTTCGCGTATGAGAATATGTGTCAATTTGCGTATGTCATTTTGCGTAGACACGATGTGTCATTATGCGTTTGGCTACCTAAATGTGTCATTATGCGAGTAACCCTTAGATTAAAACAAAAAGGGAAGATACGGCATTAGCGTCTCGTGAGTAAGCCGCTAAAATTAGGCCTAAAGGCACAATTTCACTTCAGTCGCAATTTGCCGAGTGTACAGGCTACATCGTACTATTGCGGACATTCTGCTGTGATAAAAAGAGAAAGACGCTACTCCGCAGTGGCGTCGGAATCGGTCGTACGTACTCGTTTGTTGCGAAGCGACCGAGATGTCAACGAGCTACTCGCTGACTCCCTCGCGCTGACGTTGAAACTTACTGCTCTGTCTCGCTCGCTCGATTTACACTTTTATAGGTGTGCGTGTGTGAGTGTTTGCATATGTAGTTGAGTAGGACTATATTTTGATTGACTACAAGTAGGAGCATGCCGTATCTTCCCTTTTTGTTTTAATCTAAGGAGTAACCCTAAAAGGTGCTCACCCTGTCCTTGTAAGTGTTGGGCGTGAACTTGGTGTTGAGCGAGTCGGGCAGCGCGATGAGGAACCCGAGCGTGTCGCCCTCGCCGTAGCCGCGGCTGTAGTGCTTGCCGCGCGACTCGTGGAACCTACGATACAACCACGCCAATGGTAGACAAGTCTAACTGAATAACAATACACTTCCTTACCTTACCCCTTTTTTTTGGTTTGTTATAATAAGTACTATCATAAATTATAAACGTCCAATTATAAATTTGTTATAATAAGTACCTACTATCATAAATTATCAACGTCCAATTATAAAATGTCCAATTTTAAAAACGTCTAATTAAAAAAAATATTATTAAGTATTATTTTATTTGAGGCAATTTTTATTTTTGAATATTTTTATTTTTGAACATTTTTATCTATGGACATTCTTATTTTTGGACGTTTTTAGTTTAGGGCATTTTTATCTTTGGACATTATTATGATTTGGACATTAGTATTGCAAACCCTTTTTTTCAAATACAAATAAGTTTCCACTAGGTTAAATGCTTTACGCATACACCCGAGGCCTGAGGAGACCTGGAGTATGTGAGACTCTCCTCCCTCTCCACAGCCCAGTCGGAAAAATTCGACGGGTGAAAGGGGTGGCCTGGCCTACCCACTAAAAACCTGATACCATTACTTCTATGCGACGGGGATGGCACAGGACCACGAACGGCAAGCGCCGAGTACCATCCTCGTATCCTCTTCTTACCACCAAGGGTCAATTCACACCAAGCGGAAAAATACTCGAGCACTTTTGAAGTGGTAATCAAATATTAGGTCTTTACCTATGAAATTAAGAGATTTGTATAAAAAATTTAAAATATAAAAATTTAGGATTTTTTTTATTTTAGCTAATCAAAGTACTGGCCCAAATTATCTATACAATGGCAGTTTGTTTATCCCTTTACTGTAGAAGTCTGCCAGACGGGAGGCGATGAAGTCAGACAAAGCATTTTGTGCTGCCTTTCAGGTGTAGAATTTTTTCCTACTTAAAAAAATGTCTAAATTTAGGTGTCCGAGCTACGCTTGACCCACTATTAAGTATGTGTGAGATAACCCCTCGGATTTTAGAGTGAGACGGCACGATATGCCTACATTAGACCCGCCCCGCGCCGCTCACCTCCCCACCGCGACTAGCGTCGCTCGCTCCTCAGTTCGTCTTGAATTTTTTAAGTAAACGCACGCATTAAAAAAATAGTGTAAACCCCAGAAAAAATTTATGGTAAGTATTTAAAGTTATATTTGGATAAAATACTTACAAATACAAGAAAGCCTTGTGTTCTTTTATCATAATTCTGGTGCTTGCCCGCTCTCAGGACGACAAACTCACTATGAAATATAAAATGCAAGTCGCTAGGAAAGCCCTTGGCGAAAAAACTTGCAGCCGACAGTCGGCCGTGCCAACAGACGACGCGTCGCCTGCCCAAGCTTGCAGCCGTTGGACGGCTGCAGAGCAGACGACGCGTCGAATGCCCAAGCTTGCAGCCGTTGGACGGCTGCAGAGCAGACGACGCGACGCCTGCCCAAGCTTGCAGCCGTTGGACGGCTGCAGAGCAGATGACGCGTCGCCTGCCCAAGGTTGCAGCCGTTGGACGGCTGCAGAGCAGACGACGCGTCGCCTGCCCAAGCTTGCAGCCGTTGGACGGCTGCAGAGCAGACGACGCGACGCCTGCCCAAGCTTGCAGCCGTTGGACGGCTGCAGAGCAGATGACGCGTCGCCTGCCCAAACTTGCAGCCGTTGGACGGCTGCAGAGCAGATGACGCGTCGCCTGCCCAAGCTTGCAGCCGTTGGACGGCTGCAGAGCAGATGACGCGTCGCCTGCCCAAGCTTGCAGCCGTTGGACGGCTGCAGAGCAGATGACGCGTCGCCTGCCCAAGGTTGCAGCCGTTGGACGGCTGCAGAGCAGACGACGCGACGCCTGCCCAAGCTTGCAGCCGTTGGACGGCTGCAGAGCAGATGACGCGTCGCCTGCCCAAACTTGCAGCCGTTGGACGGCTGCAGAGCAGATGACGCGTCGCCTGCCCAAGCTTGCAGCCGTTGGACGGCTGCAGAGCAGATGACGCGTCGCCTGCCCAAGCTTGCAGCCGTTGGACGGCTGCAGAGCAGATGACGCGTCGCCTGCCCAAGGTTGCAGCCGTTGGACGGCTGCAGAGCAGACGACGCGACGCCTGCCCAAGCTTGCAGCCGTTGGACGGCTGCAGAGCAGATGACGCGTCGCCTGCCCAAACTTGCAGCCGTTGGACGGCTGCAGAGCAGATGACGCGTCGCCTGCCCAAGCTTGCAGCCGTTGGACGGCTGCAGAGCAGATGACGCGTCGCCTGCCCAAGCTTGCAGCCGTTGGACGGCTGCAGAGCAGATGACGCGTCGCCTGCCCAAGCTTGCAGCCGTTGGACGGCTGCAGAGCAGATGACGCGTCGCCTGCCCAAGCTTGCAGCCGTTGGACGGCTGCAGAGCAGATGACGCGTCGCCTGCCCAAGCTTGCAGCCGTTGGACGGCTGCAGAGCAGATGACGCGTCGCCTGCCCAAGCTTGCAGCCGTTGGACGGCTGCAGAGCAGATGACGCGTCGCCTGCCCAAGGTTGCAGCCGTTGGACGGCTGCAGAGCAGACGACGCGTCGCCTGCCCAAGCTTGCAGCCGTTGGACGGCTGCAGAGCAGATGACGCGTCGCCTGCCCAAGCTTGCAGCCGTTGGACGGCTGCAGAGCAGATGACGCGTCGCCTGCCCAAGCTTGCAGCCGTTGGACGGCTGCAGAGCAGACGACGCATCGCCTGCCCAAGCTTGCAGCCGTTGGACGGCTGCAGAGCAGACGACGCGTCGCCTGCCCAAGCTTGCAGCCGTTGGACGGCTGCAGAGCAGATGACGCGTCGCCTGCCCAAGCTTGCAGCCGTTGGACGGCTGCAGAGTAGACGACGCGTCGAATGCCCAAGCTTGCAGCCGTTGGACGGCTGCAGAGCAGACGACGCGTCGCCTGCCCAAGCTTGCAGCCGTTGGACGGCTGCAGAGCAGACGACGCGACGCCTGCCCAAGCTTGCAGCCGTTGGACGGCTGCAGAGCAGATGACGCGTCGCCTGCCCAAACTTGCAGCCGTTGGACGGCTGCAGAGCAGATGACGCGTCGCCTGCCCAAGCTTGCAGCCGTTGGACGGCTGCAGAGCAGATGACGCGTCGCCTGCCCAAGCTTGCAGCCGTTGGACGGCTGCAGAGCAGATGACGCGTCGCCTGCCCAAGCTTGCAGCCGTTGGACGGCTGCAGAGCAGATGACGCGTCGCCTGCCCAAGCTTGCAGCCGTTGGACGGCTGCAGAGCAGATGACGCGTCGCCTGCCCAAGGTTGCAGCCGTTGGACGGCTGCAGAGCAGACGACGCGTCGCCTGCCCAAGCTTGCAGCCGTTGGACGGCTGCAGAGCAGATGACGCGTCGCCTGCCCAAGCTTGCAGCCGTTGGACGGCTGCAGAGCAGATGACGCGTCGCCTGCCCAAGCTTGCAGCCGTTGGACGGCTGCAGAGCAGACGACGCGTCGCCTGCCCAAGCTTGCAGCCGTTGGACGGCTGCAGAGCAGATGACGCGTCGCCTGCCCAAGCTTGCAGCCGTTGGACGGCTGCAGAGCAGACGACGCGTCGAATGCCCAAGCTTGCAGCCGTTGGACGGCTGCAGAGCAGACGACGCGACGCCTGCCCAAGCTTGCAGCCGTTGGACGGCTGCAGAGCAGATGACGCGTCGCCTGCCCAAGGTTGCAGCCGTTGGACGGCTGCAGAGCAGACGACGCGACGCCTGCCCAAGCTTGCAGCCGTTGGACGGCTGCAGAGCAGATGACGCGTCGCCTGCCCAAGCTTGCAGCCGTTGGACGGCTGCAGAGCAGACGACGCGTCGCCTGCCCAAGCTTGCAGCCGTTGGACGGCTGCAGAGCAGATGACGCGTCGCCTGCCCAAGCTTGCAGCCGTTGGACGGCTGCAGAGCAGATGACGCGTCGCCTGCCCAAGCTTGCAGCCGTTGGACGGCTGCAGAGCAGACGACGCGTCGCCTGCCCAAGCTTGCAGCCGTTGGACGGCTGCAGAGCAGATGACGCGTCGCCTGCCCAAGCTTGCAGCCGTTGGACGGCTGCAGAGCAGACGACGCGTCGAATGCCCAAGCTTGCAGCCGTTGGACGGCTGCAGAGCAGACGACGCGACGCCTGCCCAAGCTTGCAGCCGTTGGACGGCTGCAGAGCAGATGACGCGTCGCCTGCCCAAGGTTGCAGCCGTTGGACGGCTGCAGAGCAGACGACGCGACGCCTGCCCAAGCTTGCAGCCGTTGGACGGCTGCAGAGCAGATGACGCGTCGCCTGCCCAAGCTTGCAGCCGTTGGACGGCTGCAGAGCAGACGACGCGACGCCTGCCCAAGCTTGCAGCCGTTGGACGGCTGCAGAGCAGACGACGCGTCGCCTGCCCAAGCTTGCAGCCGTTGGACGGCTGCAGAGCAGACGACGCGACGCCTGCCCAAGCTTGCAGCCGTTGGACGGCTGCAGAGCAGATGACGCGTCGCCTGCCCAAGCTTGCAGCCGTTGGACGGCTGCAGAGCAGATGACGCGTCGCCTGCCCAAGCTTGCAGCCGTTGGACGGCTGCAGAGCAGATGACGCGTCGCCTGCCCAAGCTTGCAGCCGTTGGACGGCTGCAGAGCAGATGACGCGTCGCCTGCCCAAGCTTGCAGCCGTTGGACGGCTGCAGAGCAGATGACGCGTCGCCTGCCCAAGCTTGCAGCCGTTGGACGGCTGCAGAGCAGACGACGCGACGCAAACCCGCAGCCGCCAGTCGGCGGTGAAGCAGACGACATGTCGACTGCGTCTTCTTAGCCGCCAATGATACTTTCAGATGGCGCAATCCACTATGGGACGACTGTCCGAGTGGGATCCTCCAGCTAAAGAAGAAGTCTTTTTTAAAAAACATAATAAGAATTCTGGATGATGTTTACCCAGAAAATTGGAGATACTAGGTCGTCAATACACCCACCTATATTGACCTTTTCGGAGAAGCTATTTCTTCAGATACGGAATGCAGGCATGCAGGCTACGTTTCGCAGTTCCCACGGTCAGACTAGCCAGGGCCCATAGCCAAGGCAATACATTGAGTGAACGCCGCTATAAAAAAGTAAAAAGAATTCTGTTGAGTTGGCCAATAGGACGTGCTCTTATCTATACTCCTCTTTCAATAATTGCTAAAGTTCAGCCAATTTATCAGACTAATAAAAGCCAATGCCTGATTTTGGCGCCTATTTTTTTCGCTCTTACATCGACTAAACCTATTTATTTTAGTTCAGGGTGATGTAACCAACACAACTTATTATGACAACTATACCTCTAAACAGTCCGAGCGGAGTTATATATGTTAGAAGTTTGTAAAATATTAAAGAGTGAAAACGTGATCTTATGATTTTACATCCGATCCGTTCGGTTAACACACTACACATGCGTCGCTGCCACTAAAGAAAATACTAAATAAATACAAAAATAATCCTTAAAAAATACAAAAAAAATGACACACTGTCGTGCCCCCGCCGTGATCCGGCAATACTCCACTGGTAAGAAGAGGCCTGGGCAAGGAGGCTCAGCCTCGACGCCCAAATCAGCCACTTAAAGGCTGATGAAATCCGACTGACTATCTGACTGCCCGCCCGGGCATCGAGGCTGAGCCTCCTTGCCCGGGCCTCTTCTCAGCAATGGGGTATTGCCTGATCGCGGTGGGGGCACGACAGTGTAACATTTTTTTTTGTATTTTTTTGTTTGTTTTATTTTTGTATTTTTTTTGTTATTTATTTTTTTTTAAACTGGCAATGCTGTCAATGACAATGTAATCATTCCCGCTCGCACGCATGTGTATGTTCATTTGTTTCAATGTGAGTAAGTTGAGTGAATCACTGAATCTGTCACTCGCTGCTCTTCCTTTGTGCTGAAAGTGTGTGGCTTGTGTTATCAGTATTCGCTATACTTAATTTTTTTTAATACAACGATTTGGCTTTTGTTTTACGGACCCTGTTATGGTTCTTAGTTATCTTAGTTCTTATATATACGAGTATCTTCAGCTTCTTCTTCTTCTTACTCGTCTTCTCATCTATCAACTTTTTAATAATCATTTTAACCTTATCAAAGGTTGAAATGATAATTAAAAAGCTCTCTGGAAAAGATAAGCGTTTATTGTAGATATAACAAAAAATATGGGTAAATAAATACCCGATTTATGAATTGGCCATTTAATAAAAGCAAAACAGAATTATGGTTATTGAGCTTCTTCGTCACTAGACTCGTCAGCTTCGTGCTCCACGTCATGCCGTATTATTATCTAATAAAAGAGCAGGTGGTTTCAGGTTTTCTTGGTGTCTTCCCTATCCTAAGAACCACAACAGGGTAGAAAAAATGGACTTATGTCTTGCTGCCATACACACGGTCTGCTACAACAACGCCAAACATTTCAAAAAATATACGAAAGTGCCCCTTCTTCAGTAAAATCACACATCAGTAAACACTTTTTAACGCCAGAATCTACCTTTCGTAAAACGTCCGACGCTCTTTACAATACGAGGCAATACTGTGGCAAACATGCCGAGGTTATTCAACAGAGAAGAGGAATTTATAAACCACAGAATAAAACTTTAAATGATTTGCTCCTTCAGAGAACCATTTATTCGCCGAGCCTCATCTTTCGGAATTTGTGAAGGAACAAGGGGGTGTCTCGAAACTCTTTCCTGGTAAACGAAGGACAATACCCACCTCAACGTTCGCAAACCGATTTGCACCAAGAGAAAGAAGAATACCCCCTGCTGTCCGACAATAGGGACAGACCCCAACCGGCATATAATCAAAGAAATTCTGTCCATCGCAGACCGGACAGGCCTCGATTTCAAACAAAACGAGCTCTCCCCACGAAGCCAAATAAAAATAAACAATGGTGAATTTCTTGCAGGCCAGGTGAGTAAAGCTCTGCAAGCATGGAAAAAGCTAGATGCACCAAATAACATTTTAGCTATCTTATCCGGCTATCGAATACCTTTTATTAGTGCCTCACCTTTATACAGATTTACTAAAACGTCTTTCCAACGTTATCAAACTTCTCTATCTTCAGGCATGTCACTTGAAATCGATACAATATTTGGCTCGGGAGTTGCTCGTATATGCAATAGCAAGTCTGGATTAGTATCCCCTTTATTTTTACGTCTAAAATCTGATGGATCCAGCCAGGAAATTTCGTTTGCTTAACCATTTTAGAGTCCCGTGATGTTTGAATACATCAGATTTTATAACAAATATAGACTTGTTCTAGTTAAAATTTTTTTTTTTCATTTCAGAAAGGAGGGATACAGCTCAGAGTGTCAAGTACCTTCCGACACTCAAAGTCGAAAACATCACAAACCTACTACACAAGACGCTAATAAAAAACTGGTGGTTCTGGCACACCGCTAAAATTATTCTCGGAGATTTAAATTTTGTGTCTTTTGATGTACCCTTGGAGAAACTACATTGCAGGCTAATCCAAATAGATGACAATCAGCTGCCAGAAAACAACAAAAAAAAGAAATTTCTGCTACCACAACGCGTAATACAAGAACTCCACTGGTGGCTAGTGAGTGACAACCACAGAAAACAATTACTAAAGGTACCAACCCCCATTCACCACAAAGATTCAACGATATTCGTAACTACCGATGCATCCAATCAAGGTTGGGGAGCGACAGTGAACGACACAAGCATAAGCGGCACATGGAGCAAGAAATAACGATCTTGGCACAGCAATCTAAAAGAGTTATGGACGCTAAAAAGAGCTCTCAAAATGTTGTTTCCGAAATACCATGGCCAAACCATCTTAAGCCAAACCGACAACAAAACAGCCGCTTACATCAACAACGAAGGAGGAACAAAATCATTAAGACTATTACAGCTGACTATCGCTATACTTCAGGAGGCTCATCACAACCAGATACATCTCATTGTTCGTTACCTGCCAGGAAGATACAACCAATTAGCCGACAACCTATCCAGATTTCATCAGATGGGTCAAGCTACGCTGGAACCTAAATATACGTTTTCTACCCTTCTGTGGAAAAACGGTACTATTTAAAAAAAAATAGAAATCTGTTGGGGCAAGGTCCGATGAGTACGGTGGGTAACGGAGAGCTTCCAGCTGTAATTCTTGTAGCTTTGCGATGGTCTGTCGTGTGAAGTGTGAGCTCGCGCGTTGTCGTGGAGAAGCAATAGGGAAGAGCGATTGACCAGTCTTGGCTGTTGAATTGCGAGCTTCTCCATCATTGTTTGCAATTCTTGGCAATAGACATCTGCCGTCACTGTTGTGCCATTCGGTAAGAAGCTGTGATGTACAAGTCCGGCACTGGTCAACCAGACAGTAGTCACCATCATCTTCCTATGAGTAATCTTATTTTTAGCACACTGACACACATTTTACAAAAATAAAAAACTATCTAAAAACAAATGACTGAATTTGAAATAAAATTAACAAGGCTTTCAAATAAAATTTATTTGAATTTCGAATTGCGCGCCAATCCACAGATATTTAAATCTGAAAATGCCGGTTGTAGAATCTCCAATTACATAGGTAAAAACCTATTATCAACCTTATTCCATTCAAGTAGCTCCGATGGTACCATTTAAATAGTTTACATTCAACTTCATATTTTGTATTTCATGACCTGGTAACGACATATTTTTTATTTTTTTGTAAATGTCGTTGCTTCTGTGCACTGTGGTTTCTTGCGCCCGTTCTTTACCACAGTTAAAAAATGACGTCCTGAATGGGTGGTAGGTTAAAAAAAATTTGGACGATTCAAAGTACATATTAATTGATTTTATTGAATAAATAAATATCTATTGATATCTTTATTATTGAAATTTTTGCATTCACAATGCTATATAGATTTAGGATAAAATGTTTACTAGAAAAAAATCAAGGGTTAGAGGGTGAGGGAGAGCGTGAGGGTAGACTTCACAGTGACGTAATACAGCTGGCTCACAGCGTAAATCACAAACTACTAGGAAGAATTCAACGAGTGGTCTGGGGTCTCGGTAGCTCAGCGGTCAGAGCAGTGGACCGGCAATCCAAAGGTCCTTTTCCTTTTACCCCAAATATCTATTGAGTTTGAGTTTTCCTACCTGCTGCCCTTGCGACTGCGCCACGAGTACCCGAACTTGTCGTAGCCGAGCGGCGCCTGCAGGTTGGCGTAGCGGCGGCCCCAGCCGAGGCGGGTGCACGCGCCCTCGGGCATCTCCTCCACGCACGCCTCCCAGTACCACGAGCCGCGGGAGACGCCTGCGACGCAATGCACAAGCTTGCAATGTTATTTACTTATCAAAAGAATTCACTAACGAACGTATAAGAAGTAGAAGTATCCACGTATACAAACTAACATATTTGATAAAGCAAACTTATATATAAGGTGACTGCTAGAAACCGCAAAAAACTTCAAGGGCTGCTCAGGTCAAGTGTTATAAACATGACAAAAATAACAAAAAAGAAATTCATTTTTTTAATCATTTTTTTATGAAATAATTCATTTTGTGAATTTTTATTGGGTAATCTTTGAGTATCTAATTTATTTTAAAGCATACGGCCGTCTATTGACCCGTCTGGGTGATAAGTACCTACGTTGACGGGTCAACAGACGGCCAGCCGGCCGGCCGTTGCCCCCGTCAGCTGGGCGATAAGTACCTACGAAAAAACACGAATTCCTTTTTTGTCATGTTTATAACACTTGACCTGGCCAGCCCTTGAAGTTTTTTGCGGTTTCTAGCAATCATCTTATATTTTTAGTAGCAGGCGGTCCCAGATCACCCCAGCAGCAAGTGAAGGATGTACTATGGTTTTAGTGGGTACGCCCCCTGCGGAAGCTGGGGAGAGAGCTCCACATAACCACTCGGTAATGAGTTTTCCGTAGTTTAAAAAAGAAAGGATGGCAACTCCGGTGCTTTGTAGTCATTAAAGAAGTTTAAAAAGATAAAATTAGTAAATAAATATATCGTCGTCATTCTGCCAAAACCAGTTAAATGCACAATAATGCAATTTGAGATAAATCAATTTGAAAGTTTACTGTAGATTGTTTTGTTAAATACCAGCTTTCATTAAAGTTCTTTTCGATTCATCATTTTATCTTTCTGTAGAAGTTAGTTGATTCGATTATCTAATTATTCTTTAATTACTTTTGGCTGGCAATTATCAAAAATAGTTATTTCATAAATTTGAGCCTTTAAGTCTATCAATTTGTAATAATGCAATGAAGCAGATATTCATTTTACCATTATAATATCGTCGTAATTTATCTCTCCTGATGCGTATTAATCTCAGAGTCTGTTTTTAACTCGTAAGTAACTCACTTTCGTAGCATCAAGCAAAATAGCAAGAAATTAAAGTAATTGATACATTCATAACGTAACAGTTACTTACAGGTAAACACAATATAAGGATTAAAGTAGTTACTTAAAATACTTAAAACTCATACACCGTATTTGTATATAACTGCTTTCTGAATGAATTCACAAAAGTCACATTGTTTGTTCTTTGTTACAGAAATAGTTAGAAAATAAGTAACTACACAGTGTAGTTACTTCCTTAACTGAATATGTCCTGAATATTTTATAGAAGAGTTAGTTGTAAGTTTGTAAATAGATACATAAATAAAAAATATTCGATTGCACTCTGAGTAAGTTCACAAGTACTGCACTGCTCGTTATTTGCTACAAATGTAAATAGGTGAGATTAGAAATTTTTATAAGTGCTTGTACTGTCACATTGGGTTTTGTATCTGTAATGGTAGTATTAAGTTTTGTTGTTTTAAATAAATAAATGTATGTGTGTGTATGTAGTATTAAGTTTAGAAATTAAACCTATTTGTATAACTACATCGAATAAATGTATGTATGTGTATCTCACCGTGCGTGGCGCGCACCATGCAGTAGCCCCTGTCACCCGTGACGGCCAGCCGGTCCTCGGCCACGCGCAGCTGCGGCGCGCGGTCGTGCAGCGCCAGCAGCACGCCGCCGGGGCACAGCGAGCGGTACAACCAGCCCGGGATCGGTTTGCCGCTCCACTCGTTGCTCTCGTCGAACTCCTGCCGCCGACGGAGTTTTCGGTTAAGACTTAGCGCTCTTAAGGGCCCCACACACGATCAGTTCGCCGGCAGGTATCGACCTGTCAGTTAGTAGTACAACGCACGGACGGCGGCGGCGGTGGGCGGGCTAGTACAGCAGTGCGATTCTCTAAGTTAAAGCCTTTGTAGCAGCGGCTGCCGCAGCGCTGAGAATTGACTCTGTCTCTTTCATATTCATAGAATTGGAAAGAGACAGCAAATCACAGCCATGCGCGCATCGTCTATGTGTCGCTTAGAGATCGCATAGCTGAAGGGCCCCACACACGATCAGTTCGCCGGCAGGTATCATCCTAGTACTAGCCGCCTGCCGCCGCCTGTGGGTTGTACTAATAACAGACAGGCCGATACCTGCCGGCGAACTGATCGTGTGCGGGGCCCTTTACACACGAACGGACATGAGACGGAGGCTAGTCGTCGACGCGCCCGCGCCGTCGACATGTTGGCGGCTGCCGCCGGTAGATGACGCCGCTTGTAGTTGTAGGACACAACTTGTGGCGTGCTTCAACAGCGATTTGTTAACGGCTTTCGTCGACGTGTCATTCGTTGGCGACAAGTGACGGCAAAAAGCCGAGCCTTAAGACTTTTTATTGTGTTATAAGAAAAAGGTAATTGAATAACAATCAAAAATGGTTTATTTTATGTGCACAAAAATACGTTTATTTTATTTAGCTGAGTTATTGCGATTTAAAGTCCACTATAAGTTTATGCTCACACCAATTATCCAGACCAAGATAAGTATTCTTTTGAAACTCGTTGATATGGTAAGATAACGGATAAATATACATATACATAGAAAAAACACCCAGACCCGAAATCAATTTAGAATAAATAAACAGTATTAACCACTCGACCACGGAGGTCGTCAGTAATTTGATCGTCCTCTTAACTTATGCAGAAAGTGAATACGGCCGTGTTGGGAATAGGTTCACGTCAGTCACCAGCCACCAGCAACAGCATAGTCGCTATCAAGATTCGCTGGCAAAATAAATTGCACTACCAACTGCCTGAGCTGATTGAAGTAGGTCTCACGCATTTCTAGACTCTTCAGTTTCTCTATGACTAAGCACTTGTGTTTTCTTTGAAATCTACAAGGAGAGTGAAGCCGAACTCTCTGCTTGGTACCGACAAGCTTTTGATCAGTAGAGCAAATCATGTCGGCACCACACATAACACGTGTGATAATATGTACTTGGGAAATATCCCGTAGCTATAACCTATATCTGTATCGTTAAAACTAGTAAATACAAAACGAAAACAAAACTAATCTCACCTGTCTAAAAGGCGCGTGCGGGTCGGGCTCCGCCAAAATATATCTATAGCCATCCTTATTGAACGGATGCTCAGTAGGGTATCCGTGTGAGGGTAGTTTCAGCGCGCCTAAGTCCGCCGCGCGACCTTTCTTGCCTACGGGTGCACCCGCGTCTGAGGCGCCGCCGACTGCTGGGCGCCTCTTGCCCTGACGCCCTTTGACGTTGCCGGCGAGAGGTACTGGAATATAAATGAAACGGTAACTGCTACGTGTTACTATAATCTTACATTCAACATACCGACATTATTATCCCCAATCGGTTAGTCAAATACTTAGTCAAATAAATGAGGACTGCAGAAGCAGTTCGCTGCCATAGTCCACCAGATTACAACTGCACAGTGCTCTTAGAATCTCGCCACCACAATAGTCTATTATAATGTTACTTGAATCATCTTCATCATCGTCAGCCTAAGACATTCACTGTTAGGTATGTTGGACAAAGGTCTGGACCAAGGATCTTCACTACGACCGGTCTTGTTACTTGAATAAATAATTTATTTTTTAAAGGAGCTTGATGGCGCAATGTCTTAGGCGTACCTAGTGTACTTACGGCTAACGGCCAACATTAAAAATCAATCTATCTTTTGTATTTACAAGAGATAGAGATTTTAAATAATGTATGTGGATCTTATGTCAAACTTCTTACTAAGCAAAACCACAGATAGATTGATTATGAATTTCGGCTTTAGCTTTTCGACATAAGCAATTAGCTCACTAAATGGGTGACTAAATTAAGAAAATCTTGAGCTCTCCCGTGTTGCTGCAGAAGGCACGTAAGCCGTAATTGGTCAAGGTTGTTGTAAGATGACAGTTGTTAAAACCCACCTGAACCCGAATTGAGTCAGCTAGTGGGTTATGTATAGTGTGCTGTTCATGTTGTTTAATGCCACATTGTTATATTTTGTGATATTGCTATTTAAATTAAGTACTTCAAAAGCCTGTATGAATCCATACACTTCTTCTATTATCTTAATGCCACTGAGCCCGAACTTAGGCTAGCAGCAGTTAGGTTACAAAATCCGAAAATAAGTAAAAATAACTAGGTCATTGATAAGAGGCAGACTTTTTATTTTCTTAAAAGTTTACTTTTTTGTTCTATATATTTAAAACTTTAAAACGGCTGCACATATTTGGCTAATTAATTTTTTTTGTAATTGTCAGAACAAGATTTGTATGACAAAAAAATTGAAATTCGTAACTTGATACAGGGTCTTTATGCGGACGAAGTTGAGAGCGGGCCGCTAGTTACTAAAGTACTTATTATATTTTAGTAATGGCTTAATTCGCGCTCAGTCTACGAAAATCATCTAAGCTGTGATAAAGTACTTAGTGTTTTTTTGTTCTTAATAATATTTCAATATTATCCTATAATTCGTAAGAGAAAATAGTAGCATTAATATAGCGAAGTACTGAGTGTAACATTTTTGTAATTAATCTTCATCATCACACTAAGGATAACGTAGCCAATACCGTTGCACTTATATCTCTACTTGGCTTTAAGGTCAAACATAGTATTACGCAACAGGTTCTATTGCGTAACCACAGAGGCAACCTAAGAGATCTCGCTGTCTTAATACCAGACACAATTGATCAATTGTTGGCAACCTCCAGAGCCCTTATTCTGTAACGATTCCTTGTTTCAAAACCACGTCAATTCCTTAAAAAGTTACGATATCTTCCCTAAAACGTATGCGTTTGACGTTTGTGCGCGGTAAGGTTTAAGTGTGGAATCTATAGATTGCGATACAGAATCAGGGCCCAGGAGTATTATTCGTGATAGACAAGGACAAACTACTTTTGGGT
This sequence comes from Scoparia ambigualis, assembly GCA_963921215.1. Lineage (NCBI taxonomy): Eukaryota > Metazoa > Arthropoda > Insecta > Lepidoptera > Crambidae > Scoparia > Scoparia ambigualis. Next base: position 6,025,959 of record OY992511.1, on the reverse strand, counting down.
AAAATAAATGTCAGTTCATATACCTAAGTACGTTCACATCGTTATCATAACCAAACCGACCGCAACCGTGTCGCGTATCGGTGAAAGAATACTACCACCCCATTGACTACCCCCTCTCTTCCCTTGGGTGTCGTAAAAGGCGACTGACGGACTAAAGACTGCACATACATCCTAGAGCATAGAGCGGCGATGGGTTTACCACCTGTCACGCTAAGCACATGTGCTGTCGCTATGTGGTGAAAAGTGGACTATGGTAGAGGACTGATTTTGCGGTCCCATTGCCTAGTCTCCGACTAACCCTTCTAGGATAATAGTCGTGATTATTTGTATGTATGTATAACCAAAATGTGTGTCAGGATTAGCGTTGCCAACTACTTATACTGTTAAAAACAGTATTATACTGTTTTTCATTATATTACACATTTTACTGTTGAACAAAAATAAAGTATCTGAAATACTGTTTTAGTATCACTGTGCACTGGTAACCATATAGGTAAGTACCTGTTTAAAAAGTAAAAAAGTTGCAAACGTTGCTTGTCCGCGCGGTGCAGCAAGCGCAGCCATAATTAAATCTTTAAAAAAAACTATCAATTTTTTTTAAATACTGTTTATTTTTCTTATCTTACCTTATAATACTTTATCTTTTAAAGTTGGCAAACATATTCCTAACCCTCCGAGAAACTGAAGTATGTATGATAACAAAACGACTGTATTACTTAAATTACTTTCAATAGAATTAAAACTAACAAAGATCACACCCACATTATTATTATTTGCTTATTTCGCACAGCAATTTAGTTATCACTACATACGTACAGATTGCTGGAAAATTGTGGCGCGTATTACTAAAGAACCGTTAGCAATACGAGTTGGTACAACGACCAGAGGAAACAATTATATTATGCCAAAGACTCGCGACATGCATCGAACTTTGGTCCAATAGGGCTTAAACAACAAGAGGCTCTTGTACGCTAAATTGGACTCTATATTTAGAAGCGTTAGAGAGAAATACGTATAATCTACTGAACGTGTGAATACATGGTTTTGATTATAATAAATGGAATCAATTTAGATCTGCGCTACATAAGGTCACGGCGATCAGTTTAAATCCAAGTAGGTGTTGATTTTTTATCACTATATTTTCTACGTACCTATTTGAAAGATAGTATCTTAAACGAGTTCCAAGTGTGGTTACATATAGTTGGCATTTTGTTAGGTAGGTACCTAAGTATACAATACAGCTAAATATCTTGTCAGTATCTTGAGTATTACTGGTGGTGAGTAGTGTGGGAATATAACTCAACTGGCTGTGATGGAAAGAAGTGACATTCAGAACGAGATAACAAAGTTTTAGAACAGCTTTTTAGACTAAAGTTATCGTGCCATGTAACATTATTACAAACATTTATAAACATTATTACATAAAGGAAGATAAAATACATAGGTAGATAATGAAAAATAAATAGATGTAATTATATCCTAACACTTACTATCCATGTCGATGGCGACACAAATATCAGAACTCAATGGCTGACCAACTTTTGGGTGTAAGTTACTGATAAGATAATGAAGACGGCTCAAAACGTACTACGAGGCTCGTCGATTCGATACCATACCGCAGGAGGCTACGTGACACGACGACGTATGTTTAAAAACAAATGAGTTATAAGTACCTAGTTCCGATAGTCGAGAAAAAACCACAACTCTTTATCCTGTAACGAGTGCCCTTCAAAAGCAAATATGTTTTCGGTAGGTAAGCGTACAGACTTGTCCAATTAAAATAACGTATTGTGTAAACATCTGTTCGAAAGGCGAATGACGACGCTGATAACAGTGATAACGAAAACGCGTGTAAGAAAAACTTTAACTACTTATACCTTATTAATAATAAAAAAAATATTGTATTAGACTCACCAGCCATTAAGTTCAAGGTGATTGTGTTAACAATTTAAATCTAAAATCAATAGAGGAGAAATCGTACGCCAAAGCGGCGGTGCCTGTGTGAGACTTATCGAGAGACATGGGCACACTAGCGCGCGCGGCGTTGACTCCCGCACTAGTGTGCGTCCGCCGGGCTTGTTTACAAACACAACCGTACCGAGAAACAATGTCATTATTCAGTAGTTGTCTGTAGTGAATAATTTTATATGTGCACTGCGTTATGTGGACGTGACGCGAACATAAGTTTTTCAGGCTTGGCACAGTTCCAGTCTGAAGTGTAGTCGGATATGGGATGTCGTGGCGACTAGGTACAAGGCGATCTTAAGCGGACTACCTAAAAACGCTAAATATTTCACTGGCGCGCTGTTAATTTACATAACTGGTATAAACGGCGCTATTGTTTAATCAAATGTTTTTAAAGTGACCATACAGAATTAATGAACAGAGCCGTCGAATGTTATTAGGTATATACTTAATACCTAAATATGTATTGGGTAGTGTTTCAAAGCTTTTAAGTTACATAAGCATCACAATATCGACTACATGACGTACCTAGCTAGCTCTAGTCTAGAGCTACTGACCTAATTTACAAGTCTCTGATTCATTGATAGGTTGATAGGAAAACGATATCCACGTTTGTCGTCGTATGCATTTCGTTATAAAGTCTGTAATTAGTCGGTCTATTGGGTGTGAATTTACAAAATACATGTAACATGGTACATGGTACACGGTTGGTACTAGGTACATGTCGTACCTAGTGAAAGCTATGAAGAGAATGTTGAAAGAAGACTTCATAAATTATGTATTCGATGGTGATGATGGAGACAATAGTGGTAGGTACTCAACACCATTTCTTAAATTCAGAATAAATAATTTTTCATTGCCCTGAAGAACCGACGTCATCATGCGACTGTGCTTCAGCCAAAGTAGGTTTTCGATACCTCGATCACAAACAAACATCGAAGTTATCATCAATATGTTTCTAGTCAATTAGCCAGTTATACGGTGCAACAGACGCTACTGAATTGTCATTAAAATAGCGATTGTGGTTTTATCCATGGACTTAATGCATGTACCATGGTTTTGTCTTACAGATGAAGCGCAAAACTGGGAATCTGTTAGGTACAATGACTAAGGTAAACACAGACAATAAACTGTAAACGTTGGAAATGTTTTACAGCTCCTGTAATAAAGTTTAAAACTGATTTGATTTTACTGTATATTTACTCTTAGATATACCTACTTACTCATATTTCTAGCGAACGGTCAAGGAAATGCTCGCTTTTGTAGATGCGCTAGAATGCTCGTGCTTAACGAAATGCTCAATTTGCCTGAGCATTTACTTGTAAAGGCCGATTCCGATCCCCACTTAATTAAATGCTTCTAATGTAAACAGCCTCCGAGCATTCTTTTGTTGTTCTATTGCATTCTATGGAATATTCTAAGAATGCTCGCTCGCTTGATGAACGGCACTAGAGCATGCAAACATTGCTTAGAGCGTTCTTGCGTGTTCGGACGTGCTCGTTCCCTGGAGCGATCTTTTTAAAGCCTTCTAGTGTTCTAGGGATTTGGATGCATACTTATTGATTTATGCTGATTTCACAGTCACGCGTTTGACCTGCGCTGGCCACACGCGCGCGGTTACAATTACACTAGATAGTAGTTGCGTTTCAGTCATCACGCAGTTCAAACGCGCAACTACTATGCAGTGTAGCGCGCGCGTGTGACCGGCACTGATCAAACGCGTGACTGTGAAACCAGCCTAAAGTATGAATTGGTCTCAAGAAAAATGTCTATTAATGACAAAATCCTACCAAAATTTCAGATGTCTGTGGGATCCGACTTTTAAACACTGTAAAAATACAACTCGCAAACAAGATGCTTTGCAGGAAATTGCAAATCTACGATTGCGAGAATGTAATGTCCAAGTAGCAATTTTTTTTGAGTCTTTAAGACAAAATAATAAATGCAGCACCTGCAATTATATCATATTGCTGTTCGACACGAATGAGCAATGAGTATTCGTTAGGCTGATCTAAACATATTCATTGTGATAGCATTCTGGCTCTTGGTTCTCATTCTGGCTCCTTTATATTTTGGGTGATTTTGGTGTAAACGCTGTTATCGTGCTTTCGTTTACACTAAAAGAATGCTCTTGTTCTAGCTCTAGTTCTATCTTCGTTTGGTCTTAATCCACCTTTCGGTAAAAATTAAAATTCTTAATCCAAGTGATTGCTCCGATTTATCTTTAAAATTTCTACATAATACAATCTATAAGTACGATCCCGAATTAAAACTTTAGGTCCGCCCACGTCCGCGTTTATATAGGTTCGACACTTAATTTTTGGCGACTTTTTCGCTGATTCTGTAGCCAGCAAGAATCGGTTACCAATTTCGATGGTGGGTTGGTTTGCGCTAAAGAATATAAGGCCCTGGTCTTTAATAATAACATCATTAAAGACCAGGGCCTTACCATCAACTCTAGGAGCAGCATTACCATTGATCTAACTTTAATGTTATTTTCCAAATTCCCATACGGACTTTGCATAACATTAAAGTAATGCTTACTGCTTGACAGGTAGGGCCCCATTGGCGCTGCGCAAAGACACTTTCTGATGCCGACACAGGACAGTGGACAGTGCTATATAAAACGCGGTTGCAGTCCGGTAGCGGCGACTGCATATCGATTCTTTAAAGCTCAATCTTAAACTCGCCTTTCACTTCGACCCTCACGTTCCGATCAAGAGTGACCTTCTTCGTTCGTGTAGGCGAATTTAGAGAATGCAAAATTGGTAACTCACTGCGGATTCAGGATTGAGTTTTGGATCAAGCCTTGAACTGGCACTGCAATTTTTTATGGTGTCTCGTTTAAGCAACAGAAAGTTTGCGCAGCGCCTAAGTGATGTGTACCAAACTACTACTTACTTGGATAATTCATTACTAAGAAAAATTTATGAAGATAGAAAATAATAAATTTAACTAGCCAACCAAGGTTATGCGAGTTTGAAGTAAATGTTTTTCATTTGTCAAGTTCGGTCAAGTTCTCAGAATATTAGTTATTATTCTATGGTCAAGTTACATTGGAGTTTTTAGTGTCTGTGGTCAAAATAGTTTTATTTTTGGCACAAATATGTTTTTAATTAAATCATATACTTACCTAAATGAAATATTCAAACTTACGAACCAGTCCTATCGTCAATGTCCACGTTTCACTCCACGTTTTCTGGTTCACAAGTTTAAAGTCGCTCAGCGGGCTATGCTCAGAGTTTCTCTGAGGGATCGGATTCGAAACGAGGTGATCCGGCAGAGAACCAAGGTAACCGACATAGCCCACCTGATTAGCAAGCAGTAGAACTGAAGTGGCAGTGGGCCGGCCATATCAGTCGCAAAACCAATGACCGTTGGGGTAAACGAGTTCTGGGTTAGAAACCGCGTATCGGCAAGCATACAGTAAGTATAGGACGCACTGAGGTGAAGTCTTCAAATTCGCAAGGTGGCTGGCAAGAGCTGGATGAGAGTAGCCGCGGATCGTTTTCAGTAGCGCGTTCTCGGATTCCAGCAGTGGTATAAAAGTATAGGCTGATGATGATGATGAAATATTCTTATAATTTTTCTTAATAGAATGGAATACCTTTTTGCTATTTATTGTGTGTTCTTAACAAAGTATTAGCCTAAGAACTTGAGCAATGGTTTTCCACAAACTAAGAAAGGAGAACCTGACAAAATAGTCTACATGACCAGCACACCTAATTGTCATTCATTAGATAGGTATTTTTATATAGGTACTGCAAAGAATAGCATTCTCAGTCTACGGCGAGGAACTATATAAGCTCCTTGAGATACTGCAATATACATATTATACCCTAGGTATGCCAATATAGCATTATGGCAGCCTATTTAAATTGGTGTGTGAAAAATGTTATAAGGATGTCATGTTACCCAGGTGGGGTGTTAGGAAATACCTCAAAGCAAATAGTCTGAACTTATGCTGCAATACTAGATTCATAGATTGATACCTGGGATTTCAGGGGCCCTGCAGAAAACTTATTAGACGTGATTGTGGATGATAGATAAGACAACATATGATTACAACACTGTTTAGTACACAATTTACTTGTTTTTTCTATTCTGACCATACACATGAAACAAGTTATCACTTTTTCACACAGCAATTGGAAATGAGCCACCATAGTAATTACTTTAAGATAATTACATCTGTGTGGTCGTTTCGTTCCTAGATGTGTTCCTATACCAGCTTTTATACAACTTTGCCGATTGAATTTTCACTGAATTTTTGAATGAATTGACATTGAATTATTTTTTTATTCAAATCGCTTTATGGTTCTATGGCGCAAGGGCATTCGGGTTGCGATCTTGCCAATTAAGCAACTATCCCAATGCCGAATCACTCAACCGAACACACACATCAACGCAATAAAGAGTTATTCTATTCTATTCTCGATGGGTGACCAAATTAAAAACATCTCCTGCGTGTTTCGGAAGGTATGTAAAGCCGTTAGTCCCGGTTCTTGTCGTAAATTAGCAATCGTTAAAACTCACATACCCGCATTGGGCCAGCGTAGTGGCTTATGGCCCCAACCTTCCTATTCGGAAATTGGATTCTTCCATTGGATGTCGTAAAGGCGACTAACGGACTAAATACTGCACTTACATCCAAGCGGTGAAACATGGACTAGGGCATAGGACTGACTTTGCAGTCCTTATTGCCTAGTGTCTGACTAACCTGGTATACTTTCACAATTAATGTTAACAGGATGGGTGGCCATATATAAATATCTCGAGCTCCTTAATGCTTCTCGAGCAGGTAAGTCACGAACGTCAGAAGACCAAACGTTTAGGTGCGACAAGTTGTGGTTCAATTCTCATAGTTGTTTACAACGATTTTTTTCCAAAACTGTTTGAATCTCTTGTTTATCCAGTGCTTTATTCTCACTAAGAGGACAGCAACTCCGACTTCCAGCATGGTTTTAGGAATGGTCGTTCCGTGGTAACTAACCTGGCATCATTTGTGTCTGCTGTGTCTCTTGTGGTCGACAAGGGACTGCAGGTGGACGCACTTTATACTGGCTTTAGCAGCGCCTTCGACAGAGTCAATCATCAGATATTTTTAGCAAAGCTAAAGAGGAGTGGGCTGGGTTCACTGTTACTAAGCAGATTTAACCTGTCCAACAGACCACAGCTTGTAGCATGCAAGAAATATGTGTCAAGGGTTTTCTACGCAAAATCTGGCGTTCCACAAGGATCTCATCTCGAACCAATATTATATATATTGTTAGGGTTCCGTAGCCAAATGGCAAAAAACGGAACCCTTATGGATTCGTCATGTCTGTCTGTCCATCCATATGTCACAGCCACTTTTTTCCGAAACTATAAGAACTATACTGTTGAAACTTGGTAAGTAGATGTATTCTGTGAACCGCAATAAGATTTTCACACAAAAATAGAAAAAACCCATACATGTGGGGTTTCTATTTCTAGGTCTTCATAAATGATATTAAGGTTTCTAATATCATTTTTTTCTAAACTGAATAGTTTGCGCGAGAGACACTTCCAAAGTGGTAAAATGTGTGTGTGTGTGTGTGTGTGTGTGTGTGTGTGTGTGTGTGTGTCCCCTGTAACTTCTAAAATAAGACGAACAACACATAAAATAAAGCAAAATATCATATTTGCCGACGACCTAAAAGTTAACAAAACCATCCACAATTCGTCAGACACAAAGCTGCTACAGGGAGACCTCCGAAGTATTAGCTGATGATGTGAAATTAACGACATGTCACTTAACGCAAGTAAATGTTTTCACATCAGTTTTAGTAAAAAACGCAATCCTCTCACTACCAGTTTATTTATTTATTTATTCATTTGTTGCATATCACATTCATTTAGGTATTATATTATAATGCGAGGTGTTAAAACTTAAGTTATACATGTGACGCCCTGCTAGGGCACTGCAAATGAGAGAGCAAACCATTATAAAAATCTAGAGAACTAATTATAATATAAATAACGCCAGTTTGACTAGCATGCAATACAATATAAAAAAAATAAAATATTAGTACCACCTTAGCGGCCTTCCATCAGTGGCGTGCCCATGGATTGAGATTAGGGCAAGCCCGGAAGCCCAAAGCTCCAAGTCTAGTATGTACCTACCTATTCCAAACGACCGAAAAAAAAAATATGAAACGCTTAACATTGAGTTATTTGAGTTAGGTAATTTATATGAATGGGACAAACAAAAATTCAACTAGCATTGTACCTATGCAGATCTATAAAATACCCTTTAAAACATTTACTAGTTTGCAAAATACACAAATCTGAATATTTGTTTGCGTGATGTTATGTGTTGCTTTATTACCGAAAAGTTCAAAGAATTTACCCTTCCATCGCCAATAATAACATTTAAGTCCTTCACAGGAATCACAGGGCACAATCTCGAGCATAGCAAAAAATCAAAATCAAAGACATTTTGTATCTCTAAATAAACACATTTTCTTAGAACACCTTAGTAATAACAACAGTGAAGTTATCACAATAATAAAAAAAAGCTAGCTATTTTATATTTTATAGCAACTTTATATTTTTAATACTTGCAATATTTTAATTTATATGTGGCACCACCATACTTAATTCCTTCTTCTTGACCGTGTCATCTAGCAAGTAAGATTGTTATTTGTAACAATTCTTTTATTAGTCAAATCTATATTTTACATTTTACACTTTATCTACTTGTTTTATTATAAACACTACTTAATATAAATAGATATCATCCAGGCCAGGAATCGAATGTATAATGACATTCATAAGTGCTTAACTATTGTAGCCCAAACTGAGTAAATGATATTGATTCTTCTTGGTTCTTGATTCTCCCAACTGGGAATTAAACCTTTGTTTTTAACCCTGAAATTGGAACTCAGAGATGGCGACGCCAGAACCGGCATGCTAACCAGTTGACCACGGAGGTCATTAAAACCGTAAACTAATAAATAATCTGTACTCACCAGTAGCAATTCCCATATCAGTGACCTTGAGCTGACCCTGCTTGATCATGGCCTCATAGTTAGGCTTGATGGATGTGAGCTGCATGTTGAACAGACCAAACAACGGACCTAAGGTAGGGTCGTCCTCGTAAGTAAACAACACTTGGATGTCTTTGATGAGAGCCCGCTGCACTGTTGAGTACCAGGATTGAGTTACTCTGAAAGTGAAATAGGTTACAGGAAAAGGCTTTTTTTATAACAATGTTGCACTCAACATTTAGGTATTATAACTATAGATGACACTGTGAAGCAAGTTCTTTTGTGTTGACGCTCATGGGCTGCAAATACATCTGCGATTGTGAGAAATGTAATACAATGCAATTGTAGTCTGTGCAGGCGCAAATAAATGCACAAAAAATTGCCTGTGCAGGCGCAAATAAATGCACAAAAAATTGCTTTGCAGTGTTGTCTCTAGTTTTAATACCTCAATGGCACTAAATTAAATTCATTATTTAAAAGATTTCAATATAAAAGATGCAAAATAGAACCTTCTGGGCATGGTTGTCATAGCCTCCCAGTATTGATCGATGTAGGGTATGATTTCTCGATCTTTGCTGAACAAAAGTTTGCCGCTGCCATCCTTAACACTTTCTTGCCTTAGATTTGCTATAGCTGTAAGGCACATCTGAGGAAATGCTGAAATTGTGAACAGAAAAGGGTGATAGTTTAAAGTCCTAAACAGTAGAAAAACCCATATCCCTTAACAATTACTTAATTACTTGTTTGGTTAGACTAAACAAACCTTTTTTGTACAATGAAATTATAGATTACTGTTTTTTTTTACTTTTATAAAATGAAGTTGTATCTTTATGTACTTACGAGCTTGATTTTTCTTGAATGTTTCCAAGCCAGTTGGTGAACAATTTTTGCATATGAAAAGGTAATTGGTCATGAATGGAACCAACTTTCCTAACTGATACCCTATGCAAGATTCATGAAACCACCGATTACATGACGCACAAAGTAGTTCTGCTATGTTCAAGTTCCGGTCTTTCCCGCTAAAACAATAAAAAAGGTTAAGGCCCATTGACAAACGTAAAAGTCAATTAAAAATATAATTTTAAATTTTATATTGTTGGAATATAGATTTGGGAGAATTTTATGTCTATGGTAATTTACTGGCAGGCTTTAGTTTTGAGTTAGAAAGAATAACTGTCAGGAACAGATTTAAATGTTGGGAAGTTATTGTCATTAACTTGGAACAGAAGATTGCTTACAAAGGTTTACTACTATAGACATGGGCTAATCCTTTTTATCTATAAAGTCTGTGACTATATACCTACATGTATAGTGTGATTTACTTTATATACAAAGAAGTTGTGAACCGAATTAAATGATGGCATGATATTAGAAGTGTGTTAATTTTTATAGAGGATCTCAATCCCGAAGGAAATGATATTGCACAAGGTTCTAAGAAGTTAATTGGAGAACCATTCACAATTTATACGTACCAGTAACAAGTACCCTGAGATTCATTAACCATTTTATTCGATCTGCTTTTGTCAATAGTATCCATTGGCTTTTGAGATTCAGATTGCATGTTGTGATTGTGAATATTTATAGAACCAATACCAGATTCACTCATTTTTTTTAGAATAAGTACTGTATAAGATGTGAATGTGAGTGACTTTTCTAAGTACTGGATAAATCACATCACATTACATTAAGTAGATTTAAAAACCTTTACTAAAAATTAAAAACATTAATACATAATTGCACAGAACAATTATACAATTTTTTGTAGGTACATTATTAAAACCACAGATTGATTACAATTATACAGGTTTAAATTATTTTTTTTATAAATTTGTTCTGTAAAGGAACAGGCTGAGGTCTGAGACCATACTGCCTAGCTAGTCATTAGTTTATTTATTTCTTTTTTTTCCTAGATGATAATGAGTGGTGATTAAGATGATGAATGATAAATTATATTCCCCCAAACCCATTGAATCCTCAGTAAAGATGTGGGACTTTAATGAGGTCTCACGCGTACTGCTTGAGAGAATTTGAAAAGTGATGTTGCACTGTTTCATTTCATTTGCCAACACTCGTGCACGTTCACAAACACTAAACGGTTAATAATCCTCTATTATTTCACATTGTTCGAAAAAACACAAAATTCAGAAAATAATACAAAACTGCAGACATGACGCTTCACTTTCCCGCCAAGAAGTCTTTTTTTTTCTCTTAATTAATGGCTTCGTGCGATCAGCACAATTAGCCAGTGTCAAGTTTTTAATAGTAATTATTATTTTCTTTACTTTCTATCTATCTTTCTATTCAGAATCTTTTCTCAGATCGATCTGGAAGAATGAGCTGATGAGCGTCCGGAATTCCGTGTCTGAATATTTAAGATTCTGAATTCAGAACGCGCGTATTCCCATACATTTTATATGGAGCGGCACACACATGCTGGAATTCAGATTCTGAATTATTTCAGTGTTGCCATTTTTAGTAGGATCCTGCTTTTATAGCATTTTTAAAAGTAAATTTTAGATATTTAGTTTGTATGTTATCTTATTGATACCTTGCTCTAATAGTGTTTAATTTTCGATGTAGGTACTCAATTCTTATTTTATTTTATTTTTATTTTATTTTATTAGGGATAACAACAGCCAACAATAAATTTTGTGTAACATTGTGAATGTGCAACTACATAGGCCAATTAGAGCTATCCACATTTTACAATTTAGAAAAAATATCCACTAGGTACTTAACTTAAAAAGAACTCTTTCGGAACACAATAATGTTTTAAAGTTACAATTAGTTTCAAACGCTATGTTTACGAGGGGATAATATATGTTTAGATATGATATGAATTAAATACACCATATTATACATAAATACACACAAATACACACCTATAAATAAACACGTATACATATTAATTACATACATAAATACAAATATATAATATTATGCATACACACAGAGAACACACCTAAGTACATAAACTCAAAACAGTGCACCAGATAAACTGATGATAACGTCTAGTTTAACACAATATTAAAGTTGTGCAGTACACAACTTCGACCTTACACCATTCCTAAAGGTGACTTTAGAGTTTGTAAAGATGTCTATTTCCTGAAATTTGTTGTTGTAAGTGCTCGTCATTCTAGTGAATACAGAGTTTTGGCCGTAATTTGTGCAATGAGATGGTACATGAAATAGAGGAGTCACTCGAGTTCTACGCTTAGGAGTCTTGATAGATATTCGTTCAATCAGCTCGGGACTGATCACGTCGAAAAGAAGACACATATCTAGCATTGTTCTACGCTCCTCAAGTGTCAGAAGATCGTAGGCGCGACAGTTATCGATATAACATGGACCGGGAGACTTATGTGATTTTAAAAAATATGTCTAATAATTTTTTTTTGAATGCTTTCAACACGATTTATGTGTACCTCGTATAAAGGAGACCAGACAGGGCTACCGTACTCCAAAGTGCTCCTGACATAGGCATAGAACAAAACTTTGAGAGTAAGTGTATTATTAAACGGTTTATATGTACGAATTACAAAACCAAGGTTTCGATACGATCTGCTGATTATACTTTCGAAGTGATTTTTGAACAGCATTTTGGAATCGAGCAATATCCCCAAGTCCCGCACGATATCAACCCTACTTATTATGGAGTTATTCAATTGATACATGAATTTGATTGGTTGACTTTTGCGTGTGAAAGTGATACATTGACACTTTTCGGTGCTGACCGTGAGTCTGTTAAGAGTGTAATAAGACATCAACTTGTTTAAATCCTTTTGTAATAGTTTACAGTCAGCAACAGAATTGACACGTATATATCTTTTCGTCATCCGCATAGAGCATATGATGGGTGTTGTCAAAAAAGTCATTTATATCAAAGATATACGCATTGTAGAAAAGGGGGCCGAGATGGAAACCTTGGGGCACACCAGATGGCACGGCAACGAAATCTGACCTGAACCCACCCAATACCACTGCCTGTGACCGATTAACGAGGTAAGAGCGAACCCATCGCAACAAGTCGCCATGAATGCCGAGCGCTTCCAGTTTTCGGAGAAGAATATCGTGGTCCACGCGGTCAAAGGCTTTCTCCACATCTGTGTATACCACGTCAACCTGTCCTCCCCCCTCCATGTTACGAAGTATAAAGTCAGTGAACAAAGCCAGGTTCGAAGCGGTAGAACGACCCTTAAGAAAACCGTGCTGATTTGTGGGTAGACCACGTGCAATCATTGAGTATATCTTATCATACACTAACTTTTCAAATATTTTACCCACGGCGTTTAAAATAGAAATAGGCCGATAATGGGAAATTATTGAGCGTGAACCTTTCTTGTGGATCGGAATGATATTAGCCCTCTTCCATATTTCAGGGTATATGCAATCTTTAAATGAATGACGAAATAAAATGGAAATGGGCAGCGAAAGGCTTTCTGCGCAGGACGACAGAAAAATGGGGGTACACCATCGCACCCTGCACCTTTAGACCTATCCAACGAACGCAGTAATTTCAAGACATCATTCTCTGTGACAAAAATACATTATCATGTACTACGTTACCTGAATATATGCAAGTATTTGATTGTGATCTATTCAAAGAAGATCGGGGTGCAAAAACACTCTGGAAGAAGCCACTAAAAGTGTTTGCAATTTGCTGACCATCCGTGAACTTATCGCCATTAAGTGAAAATTCTTTGGGGTACTTAAAGCCGCCTTTTTTCGATTTTACATACTTCCATAAGTATTTGGGGTTAAACCTTATATTACGTTCTGAAGAGTGTGTGAAACTTTTAAAGCATTCGTCTTGTAAACGGTGCTGTCTAGCTCTCAAGAGTGAAAACTCATCGTAGTCTCTGGGGTTTCCATATTTTTTCCATTTTTTATGAACTTTGAGCTTTTTATGAGTAACTTTCATGAGAGCGGGGGCCCAAGTCTGCTAATTTACGAATGGCATAATTGAATCGTAATTGTATCGCAATTGTATCGCATTGTAATTGTTTGACACATTTGGTATTCATAAATGAGTAAGAGAATACCAAATGAGTCAAACAATTACAATACGATCCAATTACGATTCAATTATGCCATTCGTAAATTAGCAGACTTGGGCCCCGGGACTATACCAATAAGGGAAGGACGAATTTGATTATTTAGGTTTGTTAATAGGTATGTGTAACATAAAGCATTCATTGAATTTGGTTTAAAAAGTTTCTACAGCTTCTTCGACTGACGTGCAGTCGAGCACCTCATGCCAGTCAATGTTTTTTAAGTAGGAGTTTATAACAGTGTAGTTGCATTTGTAAAAATTGAAACGGGGGGAGCAATATTCTTTAAATGGCCTAATACTTATGTCCTGTATATTTAGAATAAGGGAGGGGTGAAAACTATCCTCGCTTATCCGAGGATTAGGGGCTCTAGTTATTGATAAAGGAAGCGTACTGAAACATAAGTCTAAAATATTGTTTTTTGAGTTTTTTATTAAGTTATATTGGTTCAGTAACAGGAAATCCAAACGATCAGCAAATAATAAAGCAGCGTCCTGAATTATACTTGCCCCACGCTGTGTAAGCGAGTGTCCATGGGCGTCCCACAAAAGGCACGGCAAATTAAAGTCTCCAACTAACAGAATATTGTCACTTGGATGCAAGTCTCTAAGACGTGTTAAATTATGCATAACGCAATCAATGCGCTCAGGCAGTTCGCGGTAATCGGGCGGTATATATACAATAGCTACATGAAGGTTCGCCGACGAGCGAATGGCGCGGGTGGCTATTGATACACACAGTGACTCAGTGCCACCGCGCACCCAGTCCTTACACACGATTGCGCCTAGCTCCCGACGCGCGCACAGCATAACCCCGCCGCCGGTTGACTTATTTGTTAAGCGTAAATTTCGATCTTGACGAAATATATCGTACCGACTATCGCATAGTTCTGAATCTAAAATATCGTCTTGCAGCCACGTTCTCCGTGAACAATAAAAGACTGTAATCTGAACAAATTATACTGTTGAATAAAGTTAAACATTTAGTACGTAGTCCACGAACATTCTGATAGTAGACGCTTAGTCCCTTATTAGGATTTAAGTTATTATTAATGCTAGCCATCTTTAACAAAAATAACGGGACATTTTAATGTCCATTTCTCGACTACAAATATTAAAAAAATATTTTTCTTTTGTTTACATATTGTGACACGCATCTTGTGAAACAATATTATAGCCAAATACTCACGCTCATGGCGGTACTCAACGATACATTTATAAATAAGTATCCAAATAAAAATAGATGAAGCAACACTCACAACAACAACACATGATAGGTATAGATTAAAAAAATACCTATATACGAACGTAGAACCTCCGCCGCCTGTTTGAAGTCGGTTAAATAGGTGAATTACAAATGCTCTGTGTAGTAGTAATGCATAGCTATATAAAAGTAAGATATATGTCATAATTATAATTATAATTTGGCCCATACTTGACCCTAAGATATATAAATGATATAAAATATAGTGCAAAAATAAAAATAAATATACAATAAGGTGTTTCACATAAACAAAAATTACATTGTTTCTTTCTAAGTTGTATGCTATGAAGTTACGAGTATATAAAAATATTTTGTTAGGAAAATAGCAAAATAACACAAAATACTGAATATAAAAAATATGAAATACAGTCACTTGATCTTAGCGACGTCATTATTATCCTTAATTAGTATTGAGGTGAGGGCGATGTGTCATTCCTCCTGACAAAAATCTTACAATTTCTAATCCAGACGTATTTGTAATTAGCAGACTTCACAGCATCTCTTGTCTGCTTGTATAGTAACTTGTAGATCGGTGTGAGGTGTTTATTCACATATATGTTCAGAGGTTCACCAGAAATGCCAATATCTGATGATTTTATGCCACGATTCTTACGTATGCCGGAGATGATCTTGTCCTTTAAGAGAACGTTATTCAGATGGGCTACAATGTTCTTTGGTCTGCCAGCCGCTGTTACTCGAGACTGAACACGATGAATGTGACTCACATCCTCTTTGGTGAGCATAACACCGGCGGCCTTTGCAATATTTAGCAGGTATTCTGTTAAGTTCTCGTTAAATTTCTGAGGAATACCGGATATTTCAAGATTCGCAAGACGTTCCCTCTGCTGTGTAAGGTTATGTTCATTTTGAAGATTAATAAGCTGCTCCTTAAGACAAGAAATGTCGGCTTGAATAGTTGGGATTTTTTCACATCTAAGGAAACAACCTGCACCTTAGATTTTAATTCATCCTGCTCCATAAAATGGTAGGTTAACGATTCCGTGATTTGTTTAATTTCGATCTTAATAACATTTTGCTCTCGACTCAGGGTTTGAGTTGCAGTATTTATAGTTTGAACTTGATTTTTTATTTCGGATAGATCAATCTTCATTGTATCAGTAAAATCCTCTAAGATCGACAGCACTTCACTTTTAAATTCTGACAGTTCCTGCCTCAGATCATGCTTTAATTCTTGCTTTAATTGAAAATCTAAATCAGGCTGCTTACGTTTTCTTAGGTTTATGTTCATATCAACGACGTCGCGCAGGGTAGATAAGTCCGGTTGCGAACCAGTCTGTGTAGGGCAGACGGTGTCGCCTTTATTCGGCGAGCGCACAAGACTCATATTGCTGTGGCTCAAGAATGTGCTTTACTTTGTGAGATAACGATTGCGCGTCTATGAGCCCGCACAAATATAGTTATTATGAATAACCACTTTAACGGTATTTTACACTGATTTTTGTCACTTATTACACTGAAGACACAAATATTCGACGATAATGACTGTTATATGCCAAAAACTAGTACCTTAAACCAATGTAAACTAATTTAATGTTACGAGCAAAATTACTTGCGTCCGATCTTACGGAGGGTAGGGGGTAGAAAAATAAAAATTGGTTGCCTGTAAAGTCGGTATACGGGCGAAAGTTTTACGTGACAACGACTTTGAGTGGAAAAATAATTTTAATGTGAATATTCATTCGTATAGTAGGAAGAAGGATGAAATCTCTCTCGCTCTGTCTCTCTCGCTCTTAGGCGGGCTAACTGTGCTCGAGTGGAAGGGACGCGTGCCTTTCACTTTTTATGTCTGTCTCTCTCGCTCTTAGGCGGGCTAACCATGCCCGAGTGGAAGGGACGCGTGCCTCTCACTCGCTCTCATTGTGAGCGCATAACGTGAGCGGAGCGTAACGCAGTTTCTTGAAGTGTCACCCGGCAAACCAATTTATAAGACGTTGTCACGTCAAAAAAATTATAAAGGTAAATATAGCAGTTTTGGTGCATTTTTATAAACAACGCTTAGCAGTTTTAGCAGGATTTACCATAAATTTTAATTTTTATATTTTATTCTTATAAAATTTGATAGCAATATAAGCTTCTATTGAAACTCGTTAATATGGTTAAACTAGATAATGGATAAATATACATAAACATAGACGAACACCCAGACCCGAAATCAATTAAGAAAAACAGTTTTCTCTAAATTGACTCGCCGACCGGGAATTGAGCCCGGGATCTCAGAGATGGCGCGACGCCAGACCCGGCGCGCTAACCACTTGACCACGGAGGACGTCAATTGGTAGGAACAGCGAAAAAAAAATGGCAACCTTGGTTGAAACAGCAAGCGGTTAACGTCTCGGAGACGTTTGCTTAGGCCGGGAGTCACAAGACTACTGATCAATCTGAATTTTTAAGAATGTGTGAGTCAAGGTGCCGGAATTCAGAATCTTAAATTCAGATTCTTAATTCAGCAAGCCATTCCGGCTGTGTGAGGCCAGCCTTAAAATTTCACCAAGCCACGGAACGGTTAGAGCGCGCGCCGGAGTGCTCTCGAGTGCACTCGACTGAAGCGACGGAACGCAGCCTAGGGTACATAGTTTTTAGATCTGGGGCCCAAGTCTGCTAATTTACGAATGGCATAATTGAATCGTAATTGTATCGCATTGTAATTGTTTCACACATTTGGTATTCGTAAATGAGTAAGAGAATACCAAATGTGTCAAACAATTACAATGCGATCCAATTGGGATTCAATTATGCCATTCGTAAATTAGCAGACTTGGGCCCCTGGACTTCTTGGCGGGAAAGTGAAGTGTCATGTCTTTAGATTTGTTTTATTTTCTGAAATTTGACTTTTTTCGAACATTAATGTGAAATAATAGTGAATTATTAACCGATAAGTGTTTGTGAACGGGCATGAGTGTTGGCAAATAAAATGAAACAGTGCAACATCACTTTTCAAATTCTCTAAGGAAGTCCGCGTGAGGGCTTATTCGTCTTAGGACAGATTCTGGTTTGGACAGATTCTGATTACGACAGATTCTTTTTATGGCAGAATTAGTACCTACTGTCGCGCATAAAAAAATATTTTAAGTTTCACATCTTTACTGAGGACTCAAGGGGTTTGGGGGAACTTCATCATCTTATTCACCACTCATTATCATTTAGGGGGAAAAAAAATAAAAAAAACTAATGACTAGGCAGTATAGTCTCTGACCTTAGCCTGTCCTTCACGGAACAAGTATATAAAAAAAAGTTTTTAGATCTGTCATTTTTATTTGAATTTCGTACGTTTCGTTCGTACACATACATTTATAATAGGTAAATATTCTAATTTTTAAAACTGAAATCAAAGTTTGTGTTAAAGTCTGTAAGCTTGAGTTCCTCACGTGTTCAACTAAAATGGATTCTGTTACAAGTACTGATGATTTAAATGCTGAAGTAAAAACAAGTCAAGAGAACTTACTCCTTGAAATTATAAAGGGGCTGTGCTTCGATGCAAACAGTACACTAACATCGAAACTAAGAGGCAAAGTGAACAAAATCGTTGCCGATTGTGACCTGACTCATCTCACCAGCCTGCATAAACTTAGCTCTGCTGACGAAAGTACAACGACTTTGTTGGGTAAGTAATGTGTTTATTGTTTGTTTTCAAGTCACAAAGTGCGAATGTTTATAAATTGTTCAATGTGCTATAGTTAAAGGAAGTGAGTCACTTCCTTCTCTTCTCTCTTCTCTTGTCGCATGATCAGTCACTTTGCCTCTTAGCTTCGATGTTGACAGTCAAGTGACTGATCATGCGACAAGAGACATTTTGCGCCTACCCCAAATTAAATAGGACAAAGGCAGAAGAAAGTTAATGTGTATACTATGTATATAGTATTGCCTACAGCAAATAATACCTACCTACCTTATTTGTTTTGATTCTTATCACAGAACTTTGTGATTACAGGTTTCATGAGTCATACTGCAACTGAACTTACTTTTGAAGAGCAGGCTGAGCTAAACCAAGCTATTGTTTACAAGATACAAACCAAACTGCCCCAGTTCACTGCAGAGTTGGAGAGGCTGAAACAAAACACTATCTCGTATAACAAAAACCACAGAGTGCAAATAAGAGAACTCCAAGAGAGTTTGGATAATAAGTTGAATGTCTTACAGGAGCAAGAGAATGAAAAAGTGGAGCTCATGATGGAGTGGCTTAATCACCGAATACACGAAGTGTCGAGGTTCAGTGATGACTCCAGTGAGCTGTTGACATTGAAAACTAAAATCCTGGATTTAAAATCAAAGTGAGTTAATTGCACAATTTTTTTTTGTAATTGACTGATTTGATTACAAAATGTACAACAGTATCAGAAAAAAAATGATTGAACTAAATTAATTTAACTTTATTTTGTAATTTAAGCAACACATTACAATCACAATTGGAATGCAATTGCGGCAGCAACATCACTCACACTCACAGGCTTAGGCTTAGATATGCTTAACGCTATGAGTTAAATTTGTAAGAAATACAATTAATACTTATCTGTTTTATTGATTTGCGAAAATTTATTTTATTTATATAATTCTTGTAATAACTAATATCACTAAGAGGTTTTGAGATATTTAAGTAACCCGTGTATTCATGTTTTTTCAGGATCCTGCATTTACAAATCCTGCAGAATATTTTCACTGAAACTAACCAATCCATAAAGGCATACAGTGAAATACACAAGGATCTCAAGGAAAGCATCAAGGAAACTGAACAGAGAATAAAAGACTTTAGAGCTATCATTAACAGTGATAACTAATCATCATTCACCATGAAGTTATTATATCTTCATGTCACTAACTCACTCAGGAAAACTTATTAATTAATTAATTAATTAATAATTCTTTATTTCAGGCAACAAACAATGTACTAGATGGTAAAAATACAGAGAGGCCCATATAATAAATACCTTACAGACTAACATATATATAATATAAAGTATAACTAACACTACACTACTTCACACGTATTGACGGCGACGCGTGACGCTGCGCGGTGTCAGGTAGTCGGCCGCGGAATCGCCGAAACCTGACACCTTTCAGCCAATAGTCCTCTTTTATGAAGGTCGACAGATGGTCGGTCGGGACTCTCACCACAAATGAGTTAAAGTTTACATTGTGGCGCGACTCCAACCGCTCAACCGTCAGACAGAACTTGGACTTCACTCGCACGTACTCTACGATCTCCTCTGCCTTCGTAGAGTAATGAAGACGGGACACGTACAGCAGCGTCGTCGCCGTGGCTGGACGCAGCAGATGGTTTGGTCCCTACGGTGCGGTGCCACACAGGTTGCGGCAGGCGGGCTTCTTTTTCTTCCTCTCCACCTTGATGAAGCCGTCCTCGTCGCAACGGTCTTGCCGTGGCCCTGTAGACTTAGCTACGAGGCCGGGATCACGGCGACTCTTCTCTTCCTCTTTGGTTGGTCGCGACTTGGGTTGCGTAGCGGCGGCAGCAGCGTAGTCACATCGTGGGGTCGACGTGTTTGCTGACGTCTCCACCGGAGCGGAGGAGCGGGCGGCGGGGCGCGGGGCATCGCGCACGGTGATGGCGGCCGGTGAAAACTTATGCTAAAATGTTAAATCTAGATTTAGGAAAATTAAGCTGGACAAAGTAGAATTACCATGGACAGCGCAGATTAAGCATCTAATTAAATAATCGAAAGTGGGTGGTCAAATCTTAACATTTCAGTAAAATAAGTTAACATTTCTAAGAAGGCTAGTTGTCTAAATCAAAAATATTGATTGATATTGTTAAAAAGTTTCTAAAATGCATGCTTTACTATGGTGAAGCAATCTACTATACAATACTATAAGTACTAAGTTTACCATTACAGAATATATAGGTACAACTTGTATTGGCTTAATTGTATTTGATGCGAAGCAAGAAGAATAAAATACTTATAGTATTGCTTGCATGCTTAAAAACTAGAAAAATCATATTAAAAAATTAACTGAATTCTTCTATCAATTTGATGACACTTGGTACTCTGCTGTTCAAATAATGTAGTCTATTAAATTCAATAGTATAATATATAATTACACTATTATATATTATACTATTGAATTTGTTTATAAAATAATATAGTAAAATAAATAATAAAATATAATAGTAAAAAAAAAAAAGGTATAAAACTTTGTTTTTATGGAGGAGTAACATGGCTTTTAAACACAAAAGAAAACACTCATCATTTTGTGGTTTCTCATTATTGAAGAAAATAATTGCATAATTATAATATAAAAGTTCTTTTGTGTAATTCCTTCAACAATATGTTGTTAAAAATGTTATTATATTTACTTATATTAAACTTTTTAATTGAGATTTACCTGATTATGTAATTTATTCTGAGGTAGAGGGGAATTGGAGTATACGCTTATCCCAGTGCAGTGGCAAATCGATCGGATCGGAAAATCCAGAAATAGTATAGTACTGGGTTCAATTCCCAGGTCAGGCAAATTGTGTTTTGGATTTTCCGATACCTAGCCCAGGGGGGACGTTCTAACGGCTGAGGTTCAGGTGTGGTTTGGTTGAGATTATTTAGCGTGATCTCGCCCCCCAGGAGTGTGAGCACCCAACCTCTGGAGCTACAATAATGTTCTACTGATTTCTTCGTTGGTTATGCTTAGTCCTGACATACATGGAAGTATTAAAAAAAAGCTTATTGAACTGGCTCATGGATTATACCTCCTAATACTTGATCTGATCACCCATCTAGCTATTATGGCCATAACAAAAGTTGCCATTGCCACAAAAAATCACTGTTTGGCGAAAAGTGGACTAAAGTAAAGGACTGCTTTTGCTGTCCTCATTGCCTAGGCTCTGACTAACCCTTCAGGGATAATAGTCTTGATTGTTGTGAATGTCAAATTACTAAAAGGGCACTTGTCACATTTCTAACCAAAAATATTTTATATTCTTTATCGCTTGGCAACACTAGTTCAGTTTGTGTCAGAGCATCTCTACATAAAATGGCTCAAGCACAGCGGTGTACGTGTGAGCTCGAGCGTAACGTGTAAACGCTAGGGTTGTTAACGAAATGGAATTTAGACTTGTGCCAAAGAAGACGTAAATGTTACATAGTATGCTAAGGGTGAATTCGGTGTCCATGTCTACAGCTTCCTCATTCGACATAGAGAAATTCTAAGCATGCCATATTTTTGTGCATATTATGTGCAATCAAACGTTTCAGTCCTAATTTTTGTGCCACCACAACTTCGTTACTATGAGTTGTTTTATGTGTGTAAGCTGGAGACACGTGTCACCAGCTCGCTATGAGTTGTTTTATGTGTGTAAGCTGGAGACACGTGTCACCAGCTCGCACACGCCCGTTAAGACAAACCAGTGAGGTTAGGGTTTTGGACTATAGCTAGAAATTTTGTGCATAATTTGTGCACTAGGAACAAAAAAAACTAACCATCACACTCAAATACTGTTGAAACTACGATCATAAAACTGTGTGCGAGCTGGAGACACGGGTCTCCAGCTCGCACAGCTGTATCTTCGTAATTGTTCAAGCTACGGTTATGAATTATACCTCAAAATTTTGTGCAGAATTTGTGCATAAGGCACAAAAATTTTCAAAACTTTAACTCAAAAGGTTTTTGAGCTACGAACCGATAAGTATGTGTAAGCTGGTGACACGTAACACGGGCTAACACATAGTGAATTATTGTAACTGTATAAGATAGCGCTTCGTTTTAAAGATCAAATAATACGTTATAATTTGTGCACACACGAGGCAAAATTTCAAATCTCTGGGCCTCTTACTTTATAAATTATAAGCCAAAAACTGTTTTCCCGCCAAAAAATTCAAAATAATGGCTCGGAAGCGGCTAAGCGCGCCGTTGCCATTCCGTGCGCTACACTATTGCCACTTTTAGACTAGTAGACCGATAGCGCTAGGTTTTGAGGTTTCAAAAATATTAAAGTTGTTTCTGTTTCACATATAGTTTCCGGACCTTTAGCTCAACCTAATATATTAGTTTGTGTCATCCTAGGTACTCGCATAGGTAGAAATTTAGGTATTTGTCGCTTCGATCAGTATTGGACGAAAAGAAAATTAGAGATGAAAATTTTACTGTCATGATAATAACGAAGTAGTAACTGATGTACATAGGCAATTTGTGTCATTTCTGTCCACGGGAATCCTGATATTTAACCAGTACTTATAACGTCGCCCAACCAGCTCTGAAAGAATATTACAATAGGTTAAATAGGTGTTACGCGTTTTAGAGTACTGATATCTGTTGTTCAAAATATTTTGTGTCGAATTCATCCACGGTATTTATAGGATATTAATTTTTTTTTATTACAAAACCCTGTAAAAGCCACAAAAGAAAGTGCAAGTTATTAGAGTTTAAGTGTTTTTGATTATTATGGTGTAACAAAACACTATTCATAATTTGTGTCGTTTTTATCCACGAATTCTTATTATTTTAATAAAAACAGACTTGTAACGCACACTAAGCACGTGTAGGGCGAGCGCGGGGAAGTGCTCGGGCGCGGGCGGCGGCGCCGCGCGCCGGTGCGCGGCGGGCAAAATTCGAAGCGAATCGAAGCGTCATGCATGCCACAGAATAATATTCATGCTCGCGTCAGGGCCCTAAGCCTAATATAAATACATAATGTATGCAACGTCTCAAACCAGTTCAACTTCCAGGCCACGCATACGGCACGCCCCGTGCACGGCCCGGTCTAATATAGTTCATCCCTCAATCTAAAAAATATTGACCCTTATGCTACGGCCACACTATCGCGCTAGTGCGAAGATTCGCGTTGTTGCGACTCGTCTGGCCAAACACTTCGTCATAATAACGCGATGCATCATTGCGTTATGCTAAGGCCACACTATCGCGGTAAAATTCTTGTTCCGTTGTCGCGGTAAAAACTTCATGTTCCGTTGTCGCGATAAAGCTTGGCCACATCATAAAAAACTTCGCGACGACGACGTCGAACTTTTTCGCAATAATGCATTTTAACTAGTGGTGGGTAATATATTCGAAACTATATATCGATATTTGATATCGGATTCCTAAACTATAGCTAACATAATATTTTAATATCGGTGATATCGGTATCGATCATTACTACGGACTATTAAAAATTCATGCAATATCGTGTTTTTTCCACTATATAGTTTTAGAACGCATCGAATCGATATCGGATTTTGATGCAATATAGGTACTTATAAGTTTCTTTTCAATTTTAGATGACTCAGTCAGTTTACCTTGTTCTAAGTGAGTGAGTGCCTATTAATTAAGTGATAAGGATTTACTTGAGTAAATTTTTTTTTTAAATTTTTCTTAAATAAATTTATGTACCTCTAATAATTTTATTCATTAAACTTTTACAAGCACATTAGTTTGTTAAAAACTACCGATCAATGATAATTTAATAAACATCAGCGATACGGTACAATATTCTTGAATCGGATCACTTACAATATAGATTAGTGATCTCAACGCACACCGCATCTCTGACGCGATATTTAGTGTTTTCCAAAATATATAGTTTCAGCTATGCGATTCTCTAAGCGACACATAGACGCTGCGCGCATGACTGCGATATGAAAGAGACAGAGTCATAAAAAGCTAAATTCAGTATACATGTCCCAACTCGGGATACCGACCACCGTCTCCATAAAAAAGACAGCCTCATCTGGTACACCGACGGATCCAAAATGGAGTCAGGCACTGGAGCAGGTATCTTTAGCAGTGACTTTAAGGATAGTCAGAGTATGGGAAAATTCTCTTCTGTTTTTCAGGCAGAAACTTTCGCAATTCTCCTGTGCGTTAAAAAGAATCTAAAACTCGCTCCCAAGAAGCGTAACATTTTCATCCTGAGCGACAGCCAAGCCGCGCCCAACTCACTTATATCGCCTCGAATCTACTCCAGCCTTGTGCTTGAAACCACGAAAGCCTCAAACAAGCTAGGTAGGCACAACAAGGTGAGGTTGATCTGGTTTTTTTTTTTTATAAAAGAGGGAGGCAAACGAGCAGGCGGGTCACCTGATGGAGAGTAATCACCGCCGCCCATGGACACCCGCAAAACCAGAGGAATCGCAGGCGCGTTGCCGGCCTTCAAGGGAGGAATAGGTTTAAGGCAAGAATAGGAATGGGAGGAGGGTGGGGGGGGGGGGGGCTCCGGAACCCTCACTGGTCGGACGAAACACAACAGCACCAAGTGCCATTATTTCACGCCGAATATTCGTGAGAGGGTGGTATTACGCCGGGCGAGCCGGCCCAATGCGTGCTGCAACGCAGCGTGGCTCTACCACTCAGTCAGTGTCACTCATTTAGCACCACCCAGGGATCACGTGTAGGGTCTCAAGGGTAAACCTACGGACGCGAGCAACTTTGATCCCCAATCGTACGGTACGTTGATTTTAACGTACCACATGGGAATCTAAGGCAATGAAATGGCCGATGCACTTGCTAGGGGGGCTCAGGGACCCCATATATTGGTCCTGAGCCGTTTGTGGCACTAGCATCGAGTACCATTGACAAAGCCTTCAAGGACCACATCCAAAACAGGCATAGAACCGAATGGAAAGAGCTACCCGGCATAAGACACTCAAAATCTTTCATAGGTGAAGGCGCCCTAGGACGAAGTAAAATCATATGCGGAGGGGAGATAGCAGAAAGCAGGCCCGATTAATCACCGGTGCCCTGACTGAGCACAGTGCCATAAAACAAATGCTCCACAAAATGCAACTAGCAACAGACAACCTGTGCAGGGCATGTGGAGAGGAAACGGAGTCCATGCAGCACCTACTGTGTGACTGCGACTCTTTTGCCAGGAAAAGAATAAATCTTCTAGGATCGGCCTACCCGAAACCAGAAGATTTTAGGCTCTTCGCCCTCAAGGACATTGCCCAGCTTATGGCAATCTTCACTGAGGAGGCAGAGTGATAGGACGGGGTTTGCACAAATAGGCGGTTTGACGGCCGGGTGGTTTGGTGGTCACCGACAAATGTTTGTGTGGTGAGCACGAGCATTTTTTGAGCGAGCCATGGATGATTCTGACATCCTTCTTTCCATACTGTCCCACCTTATGGTCTCTGACGAAGTGGTGGAATGGTTTTCATCGTATCTTCGGGAATGTCAGCAGTCGGTCCAATCAGGGGAATCATCCTCAACCTGGTGTAAATTAGAAACTGGCGTTCCTCAAGGCGGCATTCTTTTTCCCCTTCTTTTCTCAATTTTTATTTATTTCATCACTTACAAGCTTCAGTGTTCGTATCATCTCTACGCCGACGACCTGCAATCATATGCCCAGGCAAATGTGGATGGACTGAATGATGCCATTGATGCTCTAAATAAAGACCTAAACAGCATCAAATCCTGGTCCGACGAGTTTGGGGTAGCTGTCAACCCTGCAAAATGCCAAGCTGTATTGATAGGGAGTCCACGGATGATGTCAAGAATTAATTTCAGCGGACTTCATCCCATTATTTTCGACGGCACTCCAATACCTATCACTGATAATGTAAAGGATTTGGGTTTGCTTGTCGACTCGAGGTTGAACTGGCAGGCTCAGGTGACGAATGTTTGTCGAAAAGTCACTGGAATACTACGTTACCTTTATCGCCTCAAGAACTTTTTGCCCGTTAGCGTCAAAGCTATGCTTGTACAGACCTTAATCTTTCCTATCGTCGACTATGGTGATGTGTGCTACCTCGACCTGAATGCAGATCTACTCAATAAGCTCGACCGTCTCCTAAATAACTGCATTCGATTCGTCTTTAACCTTCGTAAATATGATCATGTGTGCGCATACGCATGCCGAACGCAGCTTAAATGGTTACCCATTCGGCTGCGTAGAAGTATGCGGGCCTTGACCACTTTATTTTCCGTGTTATGCTCTCCTAATTCCCCTTCTTATCTTTCCTCACACTTTCAATACCTATGTAACACTCATGAAAAAACACTTCGTCCTTCTTCTAATCGCCTTCTAAATTGTCCCTCTCACCACTCCGACATCGTTCACTCTTCCTTCTTTGTCAAACCTATTCTCCTTTGGAATTCTCTCCCTATAAATATTAGAATGTCCACCAGTCGGTACGGGTTCAAAACCAAATTGCGCAGCTATCTTACCGAACAAGCTGATACTCCACATTAGTAATCGTTTATTAATTATATGTTTGATATTTATATATTTACTAACTATTTATATATTATAGAGTGTATATTATGTATCTACGGTGTATATATGTATATGGGGTATATGTATCTGAGATGTATATAATGTTTATAGTATAATAATTATGTATGAAATTTACCATATTTTCATTTTAGTTGTGCACCCTGCCACTTATTTCTCTGCACCACCCTATGGTTGACTGGGAGAAAATGCCTAAGGCATTAAGTCCGCCTCTGTACAGTTGTGCATAAAGTATTAAATAAATAAATAAATAAATGATTATTACAATTTATGTATGTTTGTGTATTCGTTATTTAGTCACTACAGTTCGGGTTATGCTTAGTTTGGGGTGAATGATTGGTGTGACAGATGTAATTTTTTTTTGCGATTTGTGTCTTGGGGGTAAAATAAAACCGGTTCTTATTCGTAATATTTTATTACTTCTAATACTTTATCGTTACTTCAATCCATAATGGTCGAAACAGAATAATTTCGATAGTCGTATTTGCAACACGTTCACAGAGTTCACACCTCTAGTTGTCTCGCAGTCAACTCCTCTTAGGTCAACTAAAGTGTGCGAATAAAGTGTAGCTGCACGAACTTTATCGCGACAAAATTCTTTGATGAGCGGCTATTTACCGACAGCAGCGCGTTAACGCAATAATGCATCGCGCTAAGACGAAGTGTTTGGCCAGACGTGTTGCGATTGCGACAAAGCGAATCTTCGCGCTAGCGCGATAGTGTGGCCGTAGCATTAACGCGCCGCTGTTGATTAATTGCCACACATCAAAGGATTTTGTCGCGATAAATTTCGTGCGGTTTTACTTTCTTCACACACTTTAGTTGACTGCGAGACAACTAGAGGTGTGAACGTGTTGCAAATACGACTATCGGTAATTATTCGGTTTCGATAATTTATGGATTGATTTAGATTCGATAAAGTATTAGAAGTAATACAATATTACGAATTAATACCGGTTTTATGGAACCCCCAAGACCCAAATCACAAAAAAATCACAACTATCACATCAATCATTCAGCCCCAAACTAAGCATAGCCCGACCCCTATGGTGACTGAATAACGG
The DNA here is from genome assembly GCA_963921215.1 of Scoparia ambigualis. Taxonomy (NCBI): domain Eukaryota; kingdom Metazoa; phylum Arthropoda; class Insecta; order Lepidoptera; family Crambidae; genus Scoparia; species Scoparia ambigualis. The sequence continues at coordinate 5,997,413 of OY992511.1, read as the reverse complement.
ATAAACAAACATACATAAATACTAATAAACGTACATGCCTCGGTCACACATGCTCGTGCTCACCACACAAGCATTTGTCGCTGACCGCTAGACCACCCGGCTATCAAACCGCCTTTATCTAAATATTAACTTTTTAATATTTTATCAATTTTAATAAAATAAAAAACAAAGCAAATGAATTATCCGAAGAATTAAGTGGTAAGTAATAATAATTTAAAAATGAACAAAAGTTAATTATCACGAACACCTGAAGTATCAAAATGACGGCAAAACAAATAAAACCATAGACCAATCCACAGAATACATAAAATAACTAGGGAATAGTTATTCCAACTCTATTCCAAGTTTATTAGGAAGAAATTATAACCTTCCTATTCCCAATTTAAAAACACATTTTAAAAAGTTTTTATTTGTAAGATAATAAATATTAAAAATATTATTTAAGTAAGTTTATTTGAACGTTTTTAACGCAAATAATTAAATATTACAATTAAACTAGTATTAAAAACTAGCAAACTTAAGCAAAGTTAAACAATATAAAAGTACTAACTTTGTCCGATTTTTGTGTATAGATAGATAACATCCACCATCGTCTTTTATTTTCACCCTTGTATTTATTTTGTTCAAATAATAAAGTTGCAGTAAATAATTATTTGCCGACATGTAATAAAGCGCAACCGCCTCTTCCATTTTTTCCGTTGAAATTAGAAGTGGGCGATACAACAAATCGTATCGTATTGAAATTATCATTGATCGGTAAGTTTTAACAAATAACTGTGCTTGTAAATGTTCATTGAAATAAAATTACTATAGGTACCTACTTACTATGACAACCTCCTTGGTCGAGTGGTTTGTACACCGGTTTTCATGGTGTCGCCATCTCTGAGGTCCCGGGCTCGATCCCCGGTCGGGTCAATTTAGAAATTATTGTTTTTCTAAATTGTTTCGGGTCTGGGTGTTTTCTATATATAATTATGTATTTAAGTATATTAAGTATGTTTATCCGTTGTCTAGTAACCATTTAACGAGTTTCATAACGAAGCTTCTCTTGGGCTAGATAATGGGCGATTTTCTGACAGCCCAAATTAAAAAGTAAAAATTAGTTCAAAAACACTCGATAGATGTCGTTTTATGAAAGCTGGGCTACTTATGGGCTGTAATAAATTCTACACTTTTACTTGTCTACCAAAAGAATAAAAAAATAGTATTTACTTACCTATTTATATTCAGGACATCCAGAACCTATTTCTATTTTGAAATAGAATAAATATTACGCAGCCATACACGTGCTTTTCTTGAACCCACCTTTAACTAAGCGCCATACTAATCTATGCTAAGCGCCATCTATGAAGTCATTTACGAACCAATTTCTTTTTTTTTTTGATCTCGGAAAATCGCCCATTGGTGTGAGTGTAGGGAAGTTTATTTGTTTACTTACCTACCTAAATTTATTTTAGAAAAATTTAACTTACTTAAATTAATCATTATCTTATTTAATAGGCACTCACACACTTAGAACGTGGGTAAACTGACGTCGTCTAAATCTGTTGAAAAGAAACTTATAAGTACCTATATTGCATCGAAATCCGATATCGATTCGATGCGTTCTGAAACTAAATAGTGGAAAAAACACGATATTGCATGAATTTTTAATAGTCCGTAGATAAGGTCGATACCGATGTTAAAATATAAGTATGTACTATGTACCATAGTTTAATAATCCGATATCAAATATCGATATATGGTTTTGAATATATTACTCACCACTAGGTAGTTAAATTGCATTAACACGAAAAAGTTCAAGATTATCGCGACGTCGCGAAGTTTTTTTTGATGTGGCTAAGCTTTATTGCGACAACGGAACACGAAGTTTTTATCGTGAAAACGGAACCTGTATTTTCGCCGTCTAGTGTGGCCGTAGCATTAGATCAAAGTATTGACCACATTGACCATTGCCATTCGCAGGTAATGGGATTGCAGACGCGCTTCGTTCAAAATTAGACACGTCATTATTGTAATCTCTATAGGTAGGTACACATTTGTTAATTACGTAGCGGAGATAAATAATGCCCCCCCCCCCCCCCCCCCCCCGCTGTCGTCTGCCCGCTTAGACCGCAACAATTATTTTTGTGTTTTATTCATTTACATATCGTGGATGAAAATGACACAAATTTACAAAGTCGAGTTTTCATGCATTTATGATATTGAATATGTGAACTCTAATAATTGTAATATTTTTTTTATGTGTTTGTAGCTTGAAAAAACAAAATAATAAAAAATCTTATAATTGCGTGGCCTAATTTGGCACAAAATTATTTAATGGGCATATGAAAGTGATCTGAGATAGGAAATAGTTATTTTATCAATTGTAATTTTTTATTTGCACTGTTTTTACATACTGACCCTAAGTCAGTTTGCACTGGACGAAGATGACACAAACTGTGTTTGCACACTCCGCAGGCTATCATAGATATGACGTTGTAATTATTTTAAAATTTAAATTAATTTTGCCACTTCTGCTTTGAATAAAAAGAATCAACCACAAAACATCGAATTGCTGGAAATGCAAGTGACAGATGTGACACAAAACGCAATAATAAGCTTCTTAGGTACGACTGTATCGACAAGCAATAAAAAAAGTAACTTTAGAATTTTTTAAACTTATGACCCCAAAATAGCCTAGCGCTAGTTTTACTATAGGCAGGTACCTAATAACCTACCCTACTTTTTATTTTAGATATCTCACACACGAATGTCTTAGTTATTTTTTGTTGTTGAGACAATTAAATAATTAGATTTGGCATAATGATAAACATTATGGAGGAGTGCAGAACGACAAAATGGTTGAATACTTGAGCCTAATTCGATAAAGAACGGATGCTTTCCAGCAAACTAATCGCTATCGACCGTCACAGAATAAATTTTAACCATTGAAAGTAATTTATTTTAATATTAGATTGTATTACTTCCCATGGTTAAATGTAAATAAATAAATAAAAATAAATGTACTCTATGGTGATCGATGACTTTGCGATTAGTCTGCTGGGGCAACCCAATGTAATGCTAGGGCCACGTTATCGCGCTAGCGCGAAGATTTGCGTTTTCGCGACACGTCTGGCCAAACACTTCGCGTTAGCGCGTTGTATCATGGCGTTGACGCGCCGCGCTGTTGGTAAATTGCCGCACATCAAGGATTTTGTCGCGATAATGTTCGTGCGGCCACATTTCCTTCGCACAATTTAGTTGACTGCTAGACAACTAGAGGTATGAACGTGTTGCAAATACGACTATCGATATTATTCTGTTTCGATAATTATGGATTGGAGTAACGATAAAGTATTAAAAGTAATACAATATTACGAATTAATAATTAATAAAAATAATAAAGATGCAATAAATAGTAATAATTTGCCGACATGTAATAAAGCCCAATCACCTCTTCCATTTTTTCCGATAAAATTAGGAGTAGGCGATACAAATCGTATAAGGTTACTGAAACGAATTTATTGCATCATTATCGTCAAATCCGATATCGATGCGTTCTGAAACTATGCCTATTTTGGAAAACACTATATCGCGTCAGGAATGCGGTGTGCGTTGAGATCACTATATGGTACGTGATCGAATTCAAGAATATTGTACCGTATCCCTGATATTTATTGAGTTATCATTAATCTGTAGTTTTTACAAACAAATGTGCTTGTAAAAGTTTAATAAAATAAAATTATTATAAACGTTCGATGCGTTCTGAAACTATATAGTGGAAAAAAACACGATATTGCATGAATTTTTAATAGTCCGTAGATATGGTCGATACTGTTATCACCGTTATTAAATTTATGTAGCTATAGTTTAACACTTTGCGAGCGGGCATTTTATTACGCGCATCTTCCTGTGCGCCGGCCTTTTTCGTCATTATTGTAAATTCTATAGAAAAATAACTATAAAAAAAATTAATTTAATTGTGTTCTATCTAATCGTTCTGCTGCTTACCTATACTAACCTCCAGTTATGGCTTCTTTATGTAGATGTTGTCCATCCGCAGTAGATCACCTAGATTCAATAGTAGGCGTACCTTTGTTATCTTATGAGTAAGTACCTAAAGTTATTTTCAAATGCTAGTAAGTAGGTAGATGTTAAATTTTATATGTACCTATTTCAAACCCAATCCACAGATAACGAAAAAAAAGATACTTTTATTATTTTTAATAAAGCTATTTCAAATTTTTATTTTACCAGTAATAAGTAATTCTTACTTTTTCTATTTACAAGTTAAAAAGTTTGCAAGTTACCAATTCTTCTATGTGTTGATGGCTTACCGATCCCTTGTCAGAATGGTTGATGGTTTAGTTATCGTAGCGTAGTAACTGTTTTTTAGTTAACGTGCCATAACTAAAAATTCTTCATCTCCTATGGGAGTAGTTGTCAAGACGAATCAAACGAGCGGAAACTCGATGGGGTTGTGTGGTATTATTATAAAGTTCCTGTGTCCTTTTTCCGGCTCCATCATCAGACCCTGAACACTATTTCTCGATAAAGTACTCGTCAAGGCGATTCAAACGACCCCGAACTCGTTGGGGTAGCATGGTTTTATTATAGAGTTCCTGTGGGCTTTTTCCGGCTTCATCATCAAACCCTAAACACTTTTTCCCAACAGAGTACTCGTCAAGACGATTCAAACGAGCCCAAACTCGATGGGGTTGCATGGTTTCAATACCGAGTTCCTGTGGCCTTCTTCTGGCTCCATCATCAGACCGTGGACCCTTTTTTCTAACAGAGTATTCGTCAAGATGAATCAAACGAGCCCAAACTTGATGGGGTTGCATGGTTTCAATACTGAGTTCCTGTGGCCTTCCTTCGGGTTCATCATCAGACCATGGACCTCGTCTAGTCGTCTCCCGTCAGAGTGCTCATCAAAACTAATCAAATGAGCCTGAATGGGGTTTCATGGTTTTCTTACAGAGATCCTGTGGCCTTCTTCCGGCTGAATCATCAGATCAGCTCAATGACACCATAATATTGCATTGTCATCCTGTTCTGACCTATGTTCAAAGTTGCAAGTCTAGCTCATCGGGAAGCTAGTATAAAATCGTTTGCATTTGTCGACAAATAAAGAAATTAATAAACGAGAAAGCTACCTAATAAAAACGTGGTAATAAAAACATACAGGCAGACTAATTTTATCACTACTTATAGCATAGCGATATTTTATGAACATTCATAAATAAAATAGACTGCTTTTATTTTAAATTAACCAATTTCCTATATCAGCAGTCTCCTAGTCTAAAAAACTTAAAATTCTCGGTATAGAAACGAAACGATCGAGAGTGCAAATTAAAATGACACTAAATTAAGCTAGCTCTCAAGTTCAAACTCGATTGCAATAGTGTAGCGCACGGAACGGCAACGGCGCGGTCGGCTTTAGCCGCGTTTAGCCGCTTCCGAGCCATTATTTTGAATTTTTTGGCGGGAAAACAGTTTTTGGCTTATAATTTATAAAGTAAGAGGCCCAGAGATTTGAAATTTTGCCTCGTGTGTGCACAAATTATAACGTATTATTTGATCTTTAAAACGAAGCGCTATCTTATACAGTTACAATAATTCACCATGTGTTAGCCCGTGTTACGTGTCACCAGCTTACACATACTTATCGGTTCGTAGCTCAAAAACCTTTTGAGTTAAAGTTTTGAAAATTTTTGTGCCTTATGCACAAATTCTGCACAAAATTTTGAGGTATAATTCATAACCGTAGCTTGAACAATTACGAAGATACAGCTGTGCGAGCTGGAGACCCGTGTCTGTGTCGTGTATGTGGTTAGGTTAGAAAGAGATAAATATACATCTCGCTCTATACGCATGTGAGTTTCCATGGCAACGGCCGCCAGTAGACCGCGCTAACATAGTCTGTTTCACTCTCACGCATAGAACAGATTACATCTCACTCTTACTACCCACGTGAGGAGCAGCCAGCAGTTTATTTATCGGGCATTTAATGTTTAATTTAAAAACATCAGTACTTACGAATGAAATTACACGTTTTTCTTGTCTCTAAAAGTTGCCGTGTAATTTGTAGACCGCCTAAAAACACAGAAAGGCATTTTGGCCACGAAAAACTTGATAAATTCATGCGCTGTAGCGATGTATAGCCGGGACGCGAGAGCGTGCGTGCCTGACTGAATGCGAGTCGGGCACAATTACCTTACATTCGTATTGCCATTCTAGAGCGTGTACAACGCATCTATAACTTTATACATCATTGATTACATCTCGACTGATTTTTGCGTAAATTGGTCAATTTTGGCGTTGTGGATCTCAGAAACAAAAATACATTAACAATTATGACTTATTAAATAGTATAGAATAGCTATTGGAATAGTGCGTAGCGGCCTCGCTTTTTGTAAATTTTGCTTAACTTTTTAATTAAACCCAAAATTGCAGAGAAAGATTTTCATAAAGTGCGCGAAGGCACTTTTTTGAGCTCATCGATTGAACTACTGTTCCAAACAAGTAAAATAAAAAAATTATAATGTTATCTATTATATAGTCGAATAGTGCGTAGCGGCCTCGGAATTTTAGATATCATTGATTTTAAATAGAGAAAAAAATCTTATTCTAAACCAAAAAACTTCGAAAATCGCTATAAGTTAACTGTGAATATCTCCTTTCTACGATAATATTATTGAGCAAAATTTATACCAGAGTAATTGTTACTTAATGAGGAATAAAGATTTTATAATGAATTTATTATCCTATTTCGATAAAAACGATAAATACAACTGCGAAATTACTACAAAATGCGATGCGCCGGCCGTCCGAATTCAACTTATGCTCACAGAATGGAGATTTGTAATATTATGCATAAATTTATTATCCTATTTCGATAAAAACGATAAATACAACTACAAAATGCGAAAATGGGCATTTTACGCAAAAATCACATTCAAAATGTAATAGGCCTCTTAAGACTTAACTAAGTACCTAAATAGGTTCCTACGTACGTAGACATACAGACACGCGGGGGACTTTGTTTTATAATAAGTAGGTAGGTAGGTAGATAGGTACACTAGGTAGGTAGTGATGATTGATGTTAGTGTTATTACGAGTACCTACTTACCTACCTACTTCAAACGTCGAGAGTGGTTTAGGTAAGTACCTTCATTGAAACTGAACTGAAATTATAAAAAAACTGCTTTAGACGAAAGTGGACCCAACCAAAGACATATATCATTGGATACGAATCGGACGGACGTTTACTAAATCTATATACTATGTGTGAATCGTGTAATACAGAAAGTAGGTAAGTAAGTAATAGAATATTAATATAAAGTAGGCACTTGTTTTTCTGGATCGCTGGGCAATGAGAAGAAACTTTTATCTGTTTTTTTTGGTTATTACCACAGCCCTATACACAACAATAATGAAAACCGGGCATGATTACTCGTGCGTGCGTGTACTCGTAAGTCGTGGCACAGTATTTTAATTATACTGTGTCGTAGGTCAGTCCGTGCGTGCGGTGCGCAATACAGTCTTTGGTCCGAGACAGTCACAGACGCTCGTTCGCTCGACTCAGCCCTCGGCCACAGTATAAATATGAGCATTTATACTGTGCCTCGCCCGAGGGCAGTCACTTCCGTATATTATACAAGTTACTTTGTGGCAGTCACAGACTGCCCGCTCCACCCCCGCGCGCCGCGCAGATCCAGCCAGACACCCACACATAGCCGCGAGCGATTTTACGAGCACAAATGCTTAGGTGTCGCTTCTTTTCACGGTAGTGTATAATTATATTCTCTGGCTCCATATTTACCCATAGAGTTACAAGCCTACAGAAATACTGTTTAGTTTTAAACGGGCACTTGTCCATGGACATGAGCCTTTCTATTAAATAATTTTTGAACGCACCCTACAAAATGTCAATGTCATTTTCACAGTCATTTTTATCATTGACTTTAAAGAGATAGACAAGGACGTCCCATACAAACCATTTGTTCCAATTCGTAGGGCGTGTCAAGATGGCGTCCCAAATAGATTGTCAACTACAGAGGGTACACAACTTTTGTGCCTACAATACTTTGTCATCTCGGCGGTCCCAAATTAACTTTTACTACTAACAGCACTGGAATGTGACGACAGATCGCCCATACTTCAACTATGAAATCACCGTGCAGTTACCGCTCCCGATCTTCTCGTCATGACGTAGATAACATATTGACACAAAAAAACTCAAAATATCAATCAGGTTGAAAAACAATTAAAACAACTTAAAATATTTTTTTAAAACAACACAAGTCAGTGCTCCTCAGTCACATATTTTACCTACAATCGGTTTTGTATGGGAACATCTGTAGGTTTTTAGTCTATGATTGTAGAAGCCGTGGCACATACTATTAAATACGATTTAACTACCTACCTAATAAATGACTTGAATAACAATTAATTTCACTTACTTGACAGCTGAGTTGTTGTAAACGTCTAGGAGTACACTTTGTCATGAAATAAAGACTTGTTTTCGTTGCTCCGCACGCGCGCAAGCCGTGTGAATGTCAAAGTCACACTAAAGCAAGGTGCCGAGTCGACTCCGCAGATGAAGTGGAACATAGTGCGTGTTCGGAAGGGCCTATCTAGTGTAACGTATATATCGCTGATTTTTATTTACAATTTTATTAAGGCTGTGGATAGAGTGACCTTTATCTATGATATAGTGCCACAAGCGGCATTCTAGTACGATCGGTTACGATGCCGTAATTACGGTATCCTAGTACAAAGTGTAGACAATGAATAGAGTGCCACAAGCGGCAACATAGTACGATCAATGGTTACGATGCCGTAATTTGACGGCATCCTAGTAGGAAGCGTATCTATAGAGTGCCACAAGCGGCATTGTATCTCAATCGGTTCGGGAACCGTAACATATTTTTTATTTGTCATAATGTTCAGACGATTTATATTCAAAAGGTATTTTTGTATGAAGTTAGATTTATGTTGACTAATAAAAAAAAATAACCTCGAAATTTAAGACCCCCTTCTAGTTATATAGTACTATCTATGTTCAAGACAATCGCTACGCTGCGCTTCGCGATTGTCTTAATTCTAACCTATCACTTGACCTACAGGAGTAGAGCAGCTAGTATTTCTGTTGTCTAACAAAAACTTTACGGCAGCTTAGGCGGCGTCACTATTATACCGCAAAACTTACGGTTCCCTAACCGATGGATATACAGTGCCGCTTGTGGCACTCTATACATTTCCTTTTATTTAAAATAAATTTGTACTTTCCTTTTCGTGGTCACTCCTTCCTTCCCTGTGAGAGAAGTTTTGGGCTAATTAAAAGAAAGTGAACAAAATTGAGAGAGTGTATATGTTACCGGCCAAACCCGATTTCAGGACAAACTAGTTTTGCCTAGGCTAAACTAGTTCTTCCTATACGCGATAGGATTAACTAGTATAGCCTAGTCCAAACTAATTTGTCCTAAGCCCGATAGGATAGACCAGTTTAGGCTAGGCCAAACTAGTTGATCCTGATATAAATACGCGCACTCTAGGATAAACTGGTATGGCCTAGCCTAAACAGTCTAAAAGTCAGGACTTGTACATATGGGGGAGTTCCCAAATCACGCCCCGAGCAAAGAAAATATACACTACCGTGAAAAGAACCGACACTTAAGCATGTGTGCTCGTAAAATCGCTCGCGGCTATGTGTGGGTGTCTAGATCTGCGCGGGGGCCTTGCGCGGCGAAATGACGAAGGTTTTTACAAAGTTGGCACCAAACATGTTGTACTTCAGAAACTACATTGCAGGTTTTATTTTCTCTTACTTAATTACTTATCTATCTTTCTGGACCATTAATGATATTCTAAAGTAGCTAATATGTTTTTAATTGTATTTCTCAGATCAGAATTTGGCATTTGCAATCAAAATTTTTTCGATGTAGCAGATGTAAACCAAGGCTCTGAAATATCGTTAAAGACTGCAGCTACGAAACATTCAGTTCGATCAGGCCAAGGGTTTGTGAGATGCAGCTGCAACAAAAACTGTTCCACAAACAGATGCCAGTGTAAGAAGGCAATGATACTCTGCAATTCTAAGTGCCACTGAAGCAAACCATGTATAAAACAAATAACAATTTTAGTAATAGTTAGATGATTATTGCTTCTATTAAAAAAACACTTATTATTTGTTATAGTAATATTAGGATAAAAGGTTTACTAGAAAAAAAAAACAACCAGTCTCAGGAAAGCTCGAACGGGATTCGAACCCGTGACCTTTGGATTGCCGGTCCACTACTCTAACCGCTAAGCTACTGAGACCCCAGAAGACTCGTTGATTTTTTTCTAATAGTTGATACGCTGCAAGCTTTTTTTTCTAGTAAACATTTTATCATATATCTATAATATATTATAGCATTGTGAATGCAAAAATTTCAATAATAAAGATATAGTATGATTGTTTGTATTACCAATTATTCATAATTTTTAACGCCGAATCATTATGGTTTTAATAAAAATGATTATTTTTCCAATTACGGAGTATTTTATTCAGTTTATCTGTTTATTTTGACTTTCTAGATATACTATAATGTTTAAACTAGGCCATACCAGTTTACCCTAGAGTCTGCGTATTTACTTATATCAGGATCAACTAGTTTGGCCTAGCGTAAACTGGTATATACTATCGGGCTTAAGACAAATTAGTTTGGACTAGCCTAAACTGGTTTATCCTATCGGGCTTAGGACAAATTAGTTTGGACTATTAGTTAATCCTATCGCAGGAAGAACTAGTTTAGCCTAGGCAAAACTAGTTTTTCCTGAAATCGGGATTGGCCGGTAACATATACATAGTAGAGGATCCGAGTATACAACGATCTTCACCGAGCCGGTTAATAGATGAAAATTATTTTATATTAAAAATGTGTTAAAAATATATTGCGAGTGGCGGTTGGCTGAAAAATTTCAGTCCAGTATAAAGAATAATTAAATATTTAATTTTTTTTTTAACATTGCACTTGTTTCGATAATAAATAAATTACTTAGGTACCAACACGGACCTGAAAAAAAGACGGACGGAATGTCACACTATAAAGATGTGAAGCGTGCAAGGTCCTACAATTTCGTTTGTTGTACATGACACTACACTCACACAAATACAGCAGGTCCGACAACCCGCCACCATTTTACCCGCGTGACAGCGACAGTGACACGTCTTTTTGTATTGACGAAAATTTGAAAAAAACGCCGTCTTGTGTGGTGATATCATCAAAGAACTACATGAGTAAACTTAAAAAATCACAAGGAATCACCTACCACGCGTAAGTTTTGACGATTCGTGATATTTTTTTGTTATTTATGTTTTATTGAATGTGATGAAAATTGTAAACAAAAGTAAAACAATGTGGCCACTTTTTTTACGGGAAAATTACCCTTAAAGTGGGGAAAATTGTATTTGTTGCATGTGACTCGGTACGATCAGATTTCGTAACTTTTTAGGGTTCCGTATATATATCGCAAAAGAAAATAGTAGAACCTATTTTATATTTTTTTATGAAATAACTCTTGCATCCTTTTTAATTGGTTTTCTGGAAATAAAATTGTAGAGATGACTGGGTCTTAATTATTTGAAACTGCAGAGGAGAAAACAATTGGAACTTATCATCTGCTAGTACCGTGTGCAGTGCACATTTTGATGACGTAGATTTTGTAACTACGGCTAAGGGGCTACGGTGTTTGGTTCCGTATACCGTTCCAAAAAGGGTTAATATTATTGTGTTTGTAATATTTGTTATTAATTTATTATTTCTTTGGCTGCTTCTTAATTATTTTATTACTTGCAGTTACTTTCGAACTCTCCAGAAACACAGATACAAAGCACTTCGTTACCTATACTGCAGGTAGTTATTGTTTTTTTGCACAAGGATTAATTTAATGTTTGATGCTATGTAACATTTAGATTTGTAAAACGCTTTTTAAGATGTCATCAAATGTCAGATAAATAGCAAACGATCAACAGGCAACGTCATCATCACGCACGATATCGTTTCGTTGCAGGTATTGTGCCTTTTTAAAAATCTACGTAATAAAGTGGTAACAAACCTACTAATTTTAGTAGACTATAGAATAGTAGAATAATATGATATTAAGAATGTGAATGTTTGTATGTTTGTTTGTTTTTTTTACATCTGCCAACAACCATTTGCTCTGTTTGTGTCAAGTCATTGTATACGGCTTATAATTTCGTTGTTGGTATAGACCTAGACCTGATGACTTAATAAATTTTTCTTCGTAAATCTTCACACGTCCCCCAGGACTCCGTCCTGCTAAAGATTTGTATAGTGTCGATAATGGTTTTTTGCAGTTAAACGAGACTGCAGCTGCCGTGCATCTCGTTTGGTACCCACCTCGTAGGGCGTAATTTACTCGTTTTCCGCCTACAAATTTTTCAACAACACTATGAAACCGTTCCACCACATTGCTATCTACGTTGTGAACTAGACTCCTTGAATGGCTAGCAAGATTGCTCATAATTAAACAAATTTTAGACCAAAGACGAAGAACATGTGTTTTCTTTTCTATCACTGTGGTCTTAAAAATGATGTTTGTTAAGTCATCAACATTAAGATTCTGAAGTGCAACCGTTTAAATTGCTGAAATATCGGGAGCTTACAACGAATAAAAACATGGTTTATGCAATGTCACGTTTTAATAATATGTATATGATTACATAATGTTAACAATGTTTTAGTTTGCGAGATTGAAAAATTAGGGAAATTGATGGTTTATGATGGTAACCCTCAAATTACGCACACACCATAAACGGGCGGCCATTAGCATGCTTCACTCATGATTAGACGAGGTTACGTCCGTCTTTTTTTCAGGTCCGTGGGTACCAATTGAAAGTATGAAGCCTATAGAATATGCAAACCTTAGAATAATAATTGGTCTCGCTGCGCTCGACTAGATACCTCCGTCGTACTTGTCAAATAATGCGGCAACAAATACTACGCCGAAATCGGCGTACCCGAGCCAGTCACACTGACAGCTGTGGGTGAAGTGTACGTACCGAATGTTTTATTTAATTTTGGGCTTATTCAAACTAAAATGCCAGTTTGCGTAGTAAAACTGTGTAAAAATAATACTTCTAAAAATAAGAAGGACACTGGGATCACATACCATCAGTAAATATCGTATAATTTCTGTTGTAGTGGTAGGCGTCTGCCGTGTAGGTAGAATGTAATTATTAGTTATGCGGGTGTGGGAATAATAAAATGAGTCTTGGTCAAAGCTGCGTTTCATTCACAACATGGTGGCAGTGGTCTAAAAGTAATTAATAATTTGTGTCGTTGGTGGATAACAAGCGTTATTATTAGTGTTCTCGGAAGTAATACGTTTAGGTAATAAAGAAAAGAAAATGGAACATGCAAGACCACCAGTGGAATTGTATCTTCAAGGCGGGCCAGCGAATCGGGCGGCCGCGTGGCGTAAATGGCTTAAACAATTCGTCGTATTTTTAAAGGAAATTTCATCATAAAATAATGTGAACAATAAACGCCATTCAGTGTTACCGCTTATACAAGAATAAAGTCCCCGTGGTTGAGATTTTTATTATGTGAATTTATTGTTATTGTCTTTTATTATATATATAACTAGGTAACCTATTTCATTTGTCTTACAAAGTTACTATATACTTAACCTAGTTCTGTGTTATTTCATGTTTACGTATATTTGTGATCTATAATAAGGTGTAAAACGTGCTGAAACGTAAGGTGCTGACACTATATCAAGGGGATTCTACTGAACAACTTTCCATAACGAACATGGGTCGAAAATTTATTATTTTTCCCTATACAAAATGCGCAATCAGCTGATTGACTCAAGTATGGAAAAGCTATTTTTTTTTTCATTTTGACCTATGTTCCTGAAATGTAAACTTATCGTGTCTGTACTTACATTGAAAGTATTTGCGAAAAACATAGTCTAGGGCTTTGACTAATACCTGTCTAGACGGAGCATCGCGGTACAAACGCTTCTCAAAATCCGCCCGGTTTTTGTATTGAATTTGAAGTGTGCGTGACAGCCGCGTATCTGACACTAGCGCGAATGGTTGCCAGCGAATGCCTAATTTCCGATAAAATAGGGAAAAAATATTTATGCACAATGATTCATAACATAACATAACTTTTTAAATTAGGTATGTCTATCGTAGGTATATGTAGGTATAACGCATAAAAGAAGCTGGTGTGTTTAGGAATTTAATAATGGATGATTGAAGGCGAGGGCGAGTACAATAAAATAATGCGCTAATGGAAGCCTGCGTGCGTGTGATATGTTTGTAATAGGGACGAAATAGAAGCAACAGGCAGAATGATTTACATTTAATACTTAATCAAAATTGATTTTTTAATAATTAAATATTTTAAATTAAAATCAAAACAATTAATGGCGTTCTCTTTGTATTTGTTTCTTAAATAACTTTCGTTTGGATGTTACATCATTTTTCATGTTCTCTAATTTCTTATTATGTTGAAACCTTATAGTTAAATATTTCGACAACGACTTCTTTCTACCGGATCAGTTGGAAATCTGAAAATTAAAATGTTTGCTATGTGGTCGAACAGTTGTAAAGGTTACATAATGTGATGACTGCTCATCAATATCCGTGTCCAATAGTTTACCTACATGAGACGAGAAATATTGACCTTCTAGGGGCACAAACATTCTCACTTTCAAACAAACAAAAATCAAAAAAACAAAAAACTAAAAAACAAACGCACTTTCTCAAACATCGTCATCACCATCATCAGCCTAAAAACGTCCCACTGCTGGGCGCAGGCTTCCCACGTGGAGATAGCACGTGGGAATATTGGGCCATAACCCACCACGCTGGCCCAATGCGTGTTGGTGGGTTTTAACAACTGTCATCTTACGACAACAAACGGGACCAACGGCTTAACGTGCCTTTCGAAGCACGGAGGAGCTCGAGATGTTTTAAATTTGGTCACCCATCTAGTGACCCGGCATTGCGAAAGTTGCTTAGCTGGAAAGATCGCATCGAGCTCTGAAGTATAGTATATACTACTATCTCCTACATACATGTACTTAAACACACACCTCTTAAATAAATACTTACGTACATTCCATTTCAAACATAATAATTTTTTTATTCGTTTCGAATATGGATACGATACCATACCCCAATAACAATTTTTAATAATAGTATTATAAAATATTACAGTAGGTATTATATTTTTTCTTGTTTTAGAACGGAACCTATAATCCAGCCAAATTCGATGACGAATATTTGTAAACAGATTACTGTTATACCTAGTTGCAGTAGGATTTTACTTTTTCTTGAGAGACATTCACAAGAAAACAGTTAATTATTGTCTTTCTTTCAAAAAACAGTAAAAATCATAGAGAAACTAGACATTTACACAAATGACAGTAATATGTTTACAAACATTCGGCATCTAATAGGAACCGTGACATTTATTCACGCTCTTATAAATTAGACATCAGTTTAAAAAAAAGAAAAACTTTGAAAGCGTTCCAATAATAATTATATTTAATGTATTTACTTTATTAACAACAAGACCATGTATAAATACTAACTTACAAGACTGAGTATTTTTTATCATACTTATTATATTTAAACCTCCTTATATATTCTGCCATCAATAATGGGAATTCTACATTTTGATACCAGCAACACTACGCATACATGGCCGTTATTATTGTAAAACTTTAAATTTTCATTCAAATTTATCGATAGTTACTTACTTACAGATGAAACGTGACTTTCCTTTTCGAAAAAAAATTTCTTTTGTAGTTTCGACAGAATTTCACTGAGCAAACGGTCATTTTGCCAACAATTTCACCGAAACGCGAGAGGTAAACACTGCTTGACGGCACAATGACACTGACTGCCAGGATTGCGCGATAGGCCAATTTTGGCCTATAAATTTTTCTACGTTTTTTGCGGCCAGGCTCTATCTAGACATGTATATAATCAAAGATCTAGGGGATGAAGGATACGTGAACATTAGAACCATTTTTGGAATTTTTGTCTGTCTGTTTGTTTGACGCGCATCACACAAAAACCGCTGGACAGATTTTAATGAAACTGAGAACAGGTGTATAGCTTATGATTCGGGTAATATTATAGGTTAAAGGTTGCTTCACACATATCAGTGTTTTTCATACATTCTCTATGAACGCATCCCCACTTGTCAGTGATAATGCTCTGTGTCAGTGCCGCCACCGGCAAATCACGGACGTATTCGTTTTGAAAAAATTCATAGACAATGGATAAAATGTTTACTAGAAAAATAAATCAACCAGTCTCAGGAAGCTCGAGTGGGATTCGAACCCACGACCTTTGGATTGCCGGTCCACTACTCTTTTTTTTCTAGTAAACATTTTATCCGTTATCTATATAGCATTGTGAATGCAAAATTTCAATAATAAATATATTCATAGACAATGTTTGAAATAATATTTTCACTCCTCTTGCTCAAAAAGACCGTCATTGTAGCGTTGTAAAGCGAGGCTAAAATAGCTTTTCTTGCCATAGGGAAAAAAGTTTTTTTTTTAATTTTTTGTCTGTCACATGACAATGAGCCTACAAAAACGAAAAAGTATTTACTCATATGTAGAATAATCATGAATAAAGACTCGACTTATTACTGTTTACTTAGATCAACATCTTTTTTGAGATAGTTATTATTAAAGTTTATGGTAAAATGAGTAATCATTTGAATCTATGGACAACACAGACCACGCCCACACAGTCCACGCTTCAGCAAGAAACAACTGCACAGTCTGCACATGTGCTTAGGTGGTAAGCCTTTAGCCCGTTAGTCGCTTTTACGACACTAAAGGGAAGAGAGGGGTTGGTAGTATTATTTTAATGAGCCCATCGTCGCTCTATGCTGTTGGATGTATGTGCAGTCTTTAGTCCATTATTCGCCTTTTACGACACCGAAGAGAAGAGAGGGGTTGGTAGTATTATTTTGATGAGCCCATAATTGCTCTATGCTGTTGGATGTATGTGCAGTCTTTAGTCTGTTAGTCGCCTTTTACGACACCGAAGGGAAGGGAGGGGTTGGTAGTATTATTTTGATGAGCCCATCGCCGCTCTATGCTGTTGGATGTATGTGCAGGCTTTAGTCCGTTAGTCGCCTCTTACGATACCCAAGGGAAGAAAGGGGTTGGTAGTAATAAAAAACACTACAAAAAAAATGAGGTCTAATCATTGCTATACATACCTACCATTTTTCTACAGAAGAAACCTACGTCTAACCTACATAATATTATATACAATTATATTGATTTGCTTTTAATTGCTAATTTTTAAATATTTTCTGAGCTACATTTATAACCAGCAACCTAACCAATACATCACAGCAAAATAACAGTTGAGCAGCTGGCAACAAATTTTTCACGCACACTAGCATCCTTGCATATTGTCATAAACACACTACAATAATGAGTTGCCGCATTTACGGAGCTGTGGTTATAGGGGCTACCACACTGTTGTAAACCGACGTTTACAACAGCCGTTTACAACAGTGTGGTAGGTTGTTTTCAACGACATTTCGGTCAACCTTTCCACGACCTTTGTTTGCGGGCGCGCGTTGAAAACCGCTGTGTTGCCACTGCCTTAAACACCATGACACACAAACCGCTATCTTCAACCTACAACTTACATACAACGTGGTTACTGGAAAAAGCCAAGTTCCGTATATATTAATGTACGTACAGCGCGGTATTTTTTACATCTTTAAAAGCTCATATTTAGCTAATAATTATATAAATTTAATCGCGTTTTTCTCCAGCAAATTGATCATTTTTTTTTAAATTACCTCTCCACTTACGTATATCAAGGAAGGGACACAGTAAATATATTAGCTCATATATTTACTGTGGAAAAGATGCCAATAGCGCTATTTAAATTCGAAAATAAAACAAAATATGTCAAATATGCTAAATTTTACGATAATGCTTAGCATCCTGCTGTAGCCTAAATTTTACTCTTAAAAATACTTATAAAGCAGGATCCTGCTAAAAATGGCAACACTGTGGACTGTGGCAAACCAAGTGAAAGCTCGTTCACAACAAGTTGTAAACGAGCCTCCCGCCAAGGTGACCTGCCCCCTTACTCTTGAAACCGATCGCTATTGGATCGGATTGGTATTATGAATTTTCGTATTTTTAACTTACGACACCAGCGCTAATTTGGATTCATATTGGGTGAACTAAATGGCATTGAGTTTTGTATTGTTGTCACTCAATATCCACGCAATATGAATCCATATTAGCTCTGGTATCGTAACTTAGAATTACGAAAATTTACAATACCAATCCGATCCAATAGCGATCGGTTTCAAGAGTAAGGGGGCTGGTGGGAAAGGCTTGTTTACAACAGTGTGGTAGCCCCTTTATAGGTAGCGCGGTATCTAGACGAGCGCAGCGAGGCCAATCATTCATCGATGATGCAAACGTTAGGTTGACTATTTTTTTCTTGTCACAACATTGGGTAGGCAGGTGTAAACAGGCAAGTCAATATTAGTAATTTGCAACCGTCTGGTTAAATAAATAAAATTTATGTTTACATAAAGATAAGCTCAATACAAACACATACACACCAAACCAATGCAATGAAAAAGAAATATATTTTTTTATTTAATATTAAATTAATCATTAAAGGTACTGGACTGAAATTTTTCAGCCAACCCACTCGCGATATATTATTTAACATATTAAATTTGATATAAAATACTTTTCATCCATTAACCTTCCCGGTGAAGGTCGTTCTATACTCGGATCTTAGACTAACAGTAGATGAGTACCTACATCCAGTCCATTATTATGAAGTGTACAGAAATAAAAGAAAAATTTGTAGTTTACACACCACAACAAGATATTGTCTACAACTTTCAGGACTGGTTCCCACAGTTTTATTATAAAACTAAATTATCAAAAACTACACAGCGTGGAGAATTGAAGGAAAAATTCATGGTGCATTGGGGTAATCCCGAAAATGGGGATATTCTGAAAATTACAAATTACTACCAAACCAGACAATATTTGTTGCTTTGTCAACATTTATGGAGACGCCATCTTATTATTCTTTCCCTCTTTAGTTACATCAAAAGCTAAGGACGAGTGTGCGTGAGAAAAATTAACTTTTCGTAAGAAACGGTTTTGTTGAACATTTTGTGGATTTTCGTCAATATTCCCCGCATCCGATATCTAAGGAATTTGGTAAGTTATCTTATTGATTGTTTGATTCATCGATAGACAATCGTTTTTGTTGCCTTATTTTGTAGGTTATGTTAGGCTAGCTATCAATTTTATGCTTTTTTCGAAAATACCCCAGTGGGGTAATTTCGAATGAGCTTGACTATCGAAATTACCCGAGACTGATTTTCCTTAGTAGTTTCCAGTGGTTGTCAACATGAAGATTAATTTGGCACAACAACTTCGGCCGTTAACCTTAACAGAACTG
This sequence comes from Scoparia ambigualis, assembly GCA_963921215.1. Classification (NCBI taxonomy): domain Eukaryota; kingdom Metazoa; phylum Arthropoda; class Insecta; order Lepidoptera; family Crambidae; genus Scoparia; species Scoparia ambigualis. The sequence continues at coordinate 5,977,912 of OY992511.1, read as the reverse complement.
TTGCTCTTAGATCGCAGAAATAGGTAGCAAGCACGGTAGGTATCCTTTGCATAGTTCAGAACTAAGTGGACAAACAGCCACGAATAGCGACTTTGTTTTATAGTAAAATAATAATAATATTAAGGACATGCCACGCAGGGCCACACAGAGTCATTATTTATTATAAATTGAAGAGTAATAATTTGTATATATTGTTTCAGGAGAAACGAGAAATAGACATGCATTCAAAAACAGTAAACTTGTTTGTTTAGGGGACTTCGGTTGTTCCGTACTTTACCCTAAATTTAATGAAATCCAATAAAAATGATGGCGGAGTTAGTTGACGTTCCTGAGAGGTCTAAAATATTAAAAGTATTGCTATGTACGGAGACGATTAGCTGGTTTTATTGTTAATTATTGTTCCGGTTGTGCCAAATATTTTAGTAAGCACTTACTTAAAGGAAAGAATGCTGAAAGCATAGGTAATAATTGTTATAATATACGAATAACAAAATTTACTTGATGTTTCTTCTTTCTCCCAGCGCTTTGTCACGTTTCTGTTCGGGGTACGTTTGACCATGATCCTAGAATAGGCGAGTCTGCAGCGCTCTCTTATACCCACATTTCAAAAGCTTCTAACCGATTGCTCAATCATTTTAACAAACACAGGTTTAGAACCACTCGACTCTACATGGGGTAATTCCGAAAATCGAAGTGATCAAATATGTGTTTAGGCCAAACTATAAAGGACATAAGGTTATTTTTTATAGAGGGGGATAGAGGAATGAAAAGCAAATTTATGACTTAAGTCAAAGTCTTCAAAGATGAATCTAGAGTTCCATTAGGAATTACCCCGCAGTATTTCGGGATTACACCGAACCAAAAGAAAAAAACACAAAATTTTAAATGCTTGTATTTACGGAATACAATGACTTTTTCAAAAGCAGTTTATGGAAAGAACTTAAATATATATTTCTTTAAACAATAGTGACATGAGTATGTAGTAAACTAGAACATAAAAAAGATAAAAATAAAAATATAGGCGTGATGTCAACTAATCGAAAAACATGTCGGAATTACCCCAAAGCACCTCTCCATCAATTTCAAGCTCCGCACTGTGTTGTAGTTGTAGCCAAAAAATTTATGCTTCAGGTCAACAACATTTGAATTGAAAAAATAAACATAAAGCGTATCACTCTACCTATCCAAAAAAGTATACAGGTCCAGTTCCTACAGCTAAAAAAAATGACAGATTTAACAACGTTGAAAGAATACATCCCTGCTGAGCATATTCACTACTGGGAAACCATTTACAGTTGGCCTGTGGAGTAAATTTAATTATTTTAAGTGATAAATAAAAGTAATACTTACCTACACGCAATTTATTTTCTTTTATTTTAAGTCTTGTTCACATTAGGTACTAAAGGTGCATAAATGCCCACTTGAAATATGATTAAGTACTAAATGGGAACATGTCCATGGTTTTTTATGTTATTTCTCATAATATATTGAAAAATATAAAAAGATTTTGTGTTGAAATACCTTGTTATCTATTAGAAAACATAAAATAATTAAATCAATATATAGGTTGTGGTTTTAAACAGTTGCCAAATTTAAGGAGGCGATTGTGTTAATGTAAATGATTATAAATCCATAAAAAAAAATACGTAAGGAAATACAAAAATTATTTTGTTCCTGTTGCATGTCATTCTTATAAATATACTACGTTGCTTATTGGTACCTATTACTTCAAATGCCGCCGCATGCGTCGGCCGTCCTTTCATCCTTTGTCCTTTGCCGCCCGCCGCAGGCGGCTTGCCGACAAACGGGCGGCCCGCCACCCGCTCAAAGCGGGACGAGCTAGACACGACGCGAGACACGACGCGAGACGAACGAGAGTCTGCTCTGTAGTCAGCACTGACTCAAGTCAGTCTCCCGCTACCCGTACCCGCGAGCGCACGCGCACGGTTGACAAAGGAATTTCCGTGCCGTTTTCAAACGTAGGTAGGTACCTACGATGTCGCGTTATTCCAATCTCGACTACGTTGAAATAGTGCGGATGTATGCCCTCGCTGGTAACACCTTGAGGGGTGCAGTGCAGATGTTCGCGGAGAGGTGGCCAGACCGACCAACGCCGTCCCGAACGACGATGCTGGCTGCTACACAACTCCTACTGGATTACGGGCAGTTCAGTATCCCAGCGCACGCCAGTGGTCGAGGCAACGTGGGCCTGCCCGTCAACTTACAGGAGCAGATCTTGCAGTTCTTCGACGACGAGCCACGCGCCAGTACACGTGATGCTGGGCGGCACTTTGGCCTTGATCACACCATCGTTTGGCGCTTGTTGAAGAAGAACCAGCAGCACCCATTCCATTTTCGACGAGTTCAGGATTTGCTTCTCACTGACCAGTCCAGCCGAGTCGAGTTTTGTAGGTGGCTCCTCGAACATCAGCACGTCAATATTCTGTGGCCTGACGAGGCGCTGTTTTTGGAGTGATGTAAAAAGGCTAGTGTATGCTAAGGAGGTTACAAGTGTTGTGCAATTGCGTGCGTGCGCGAGTGGTGTCCGCTTTTGAAACGGTGAGAGTAAACATTTACGTCCTCAACCAATTAAAAGAAAATTAACATAGGTAAGTCACAGTTATTGGCATAGGTACGTAGTTTTATTTTTTTTCTGGGAATCGAACCAAGAAACTTTTAATTAGGAAGTGGCTATGTAACATACATACCTACCTTTTTTTTTTTCTTTATACTGCAGGAAATGCGTTACGCATACCCGGGGAAAAAAATATACAGTATCCTGGGGATTTGAACTCGAACCACAAGAGAGTCTTATTACATTCACCGTAGGTACCACGCAGCGCAGCGCCGTGAACGCGCTCGGCAAGCCAGCCGCGTATACATACCTACCTAGACTAAATAACGTAGGTACCTATTTAGTTTCTAGTATGAAGTAGCGTGAAATAGCCACGAAGGCAATGTTTGTTTACGTTACAGGTTGTTGACCTCAGAGTAGTATATGTAAATTTCGAATAGAAACGTGAGATGTTACGAAAGATAATAGGACACCGACCAATAGGTAATATTTTATTTTTATATTTTTATTAAATCATAACTATTTGTTCTACACTTGTGTACAATATGGCAACTGTTTAAAACCACATCCTGTAAAAACATAAAATAATTAAATCAATATATATTTCCATTCCATTACATAAATATTTAGTTTTTTCTGTCTCTTGTAAAATTTTTATTTTTCAAATATAGAGGACTTGTGCTCTTTTAGTAATTAGACATTCATGTACGTACTCAACTACGTAACTTACAAAAAAATCTTTGTGAAATCCTCTATATAGGTAAGGTGGGTGGACCATGGTAGGCCATGCTCCTTTGAAGGCCAACTATCAAAAACTCGTAGTTATTATCATATGAGGACACATGCCTTCTACTCACACTAAGATCCATCAAACTGATGCCGGATTCACAAGAGGGCAGCACAGTACTGCTACTGTTTGAACGTACAGAACAGTAACTGTTCTGCCTTGGTTACTGTCAAGACAGTACTGTTCTGTGCGTTCAAACAGTAGCAGTACTGTCACAGTATAAATATAAGCTAAAGCACTATGGAAGCTAGTACAAACGCTCGAAACGACGCACGCCCACAGACGCGCGTCGTTACAGGGGCCCTAAGCGGACATCGCAGTGTTCTCAGTAGCGCGTGTCTCGTCGAGACGAGTGTTCACTGTTGTGTATTGCGTGCGTTGTGCGCGCGATTTTTAAAAATGCCGCGAGTGTATTGCGTAGTATACGGCTGCTTGAACTCGGCTTCTTCAAAACCGGAGCTTTCGTTTTTTAAACTTCCTGCTGATGTTGAAAGGTGAGTGAGAATGATTTATTATTACTAAATACAAAGCTTTTCTTTTAAATAAATCGTTTGGTTGTCTAAGTGATATTTGCCGTACTTACTTAAGTAGGTATGTTTTTTCAGCGCGCGTTATTTTAATAGTGAAAAATAATTAGAATTATGGATACTACGAATCTTCATCGTTAAAAAACTTTGCTTTGAAAATCGATAACTGAGGATCTGTGTGGTTTCTGACAATGAATCCGATAATAGAATGAGGAAAGTAGCCGCCATCTTTAACTTATTAGTTAATCAACCGATTGCTTTGAAAATCGATATCTAGGGATCTGTGTGGTTTCTGACAACGACTCCGTTATTAATATGAGACAAAATAGCCTCCAACTTGAACTTTTTAGTTATTCGACCGATTGCTTTAAAAATCGATATCAAAGGATCAGTATGGTTTCCGACAGTGAATCCGATAATAGAATTAGGAAAGTAGCCGCCATCTTTAATTTATTAGTTATTCAACCAATTGCTTTGAAAATCGATATCTAGGGATCTGTGTGGTGTCTGACAACGACTCCGTTATTAGTATGAGACAAAATAGCCTCCATCTTAAACTTTTTAGTTATTCGACCGATTGCTTTAAAAATCGATATCAGGGGATCAGTGTGGTTTCCGACAATGAATCCGATAATATAACTAGGAAAGTAGCCGCCATCTTTAACTTATTAGTTACTCAACCGATTGCTTTGAAAATCGATATCTAGGGATCTGTGTGGTGTCTGACAACGACTCCGTTATTAGTATGAGACAAAATAGCCTCCATCTTAAACTTTTTAGTTATTCGAACGATTGCTTTAAAAATCGATATCAGGAGATCAGTTTGGTTTCCGACAATGAATCCTACGTAGCCAGACCAAAAAATACTGTCGCGTTCGGTAGATATTCGTAATTATTGGAATTACCCGATTTTCGGGATTAGCCGAGTACACCTTATAAGCTAAAGCAGTACGGAAGTTCGGCCTTTTTCTTGTTTTATATACCTACGCGCCAATTGAGCGTTAGGGTTGTCCTCTTATTTTTGTAAAATTGAAGAAGTTTTTGTTTAGTTAGCGCTGTATCTTAGCTAGCAAAGCATAAGGGTTGTTACTTTTATTTGTTTTTAATTAAAAATTAATATGTTAATGATGGCGGCTACTTTCCTCATTCTATAATCGGATTCATTGTCGGAAACCAAACTGATCTCCTGATATCGATTTTTAAAGCAATCGTTCGAATAACTAAAAAGTTTAAGATGGAGGCTATTTTGTCTCATACTAATAACGGAGTCGTTGTCAGACACCACACAGATCCCTAGATATCGATTTTCAAAGCAATCGGTTGAGTAACTAATAAGTTAAAGATGGCGGCTACTTTCCTAGTTCTATTATCGGATTCATTGTCGGAAACCACACTGATCCCTTGATATCGATTTTTAAAGCAATCGGTCGAATAACTAAAAAGTTTAAGATGGAGGCTATTTTGTCTCATACTAATAACGGAGTCGTTGTCAGACACCACACAGATCCCTAGATATCGATTTTCAAAGCAATTGGTTGAATAACTAATAAGTTAAAGATGGCGGCTACTTTCCTAATTATATTATCGGACTCATTGTCGGAAACCATACTGATCCTTTGATATCGATTTTTAAAGCAATCGGTCGAATAACTAAAAAGTTCAAGTTGGAGGCTATTTTGTCTCATATTAATAACGGAGTCGTTGTCAGAAACCACACAGATCCCTAGATATCGATTTTCAAAGCAATCGGTTGATTAACTAATAAGTTAAAGATGGCGGCTACTTTCCTCATTCTATTATCGGATTCATTGTCAGAAACCACACAGATCCTCAGTTATCGATTTTCAAAGCAAAGTTTTTTAACGATGAAGATTCGTAGTATCCATAATTCTAATTATTTTTCACTATTAAAATAACGCGCGCTGAAAAAACATACCTACTTAAGTAAGTACGGCAAATATCACTTAGACAACCAAACGATTTATTTAAAAGAAAAGCTTTGTATTTAGTAATAATAAATCATTCTCACTCACCTTTCAACATCAGCAGGAAGTTTAAAAAACGAAAGCTCCGGTTTTGAAGAAGCCGAGTTCAAGCAGCCGTATACTACGCAATACACTCGCGGCATTTTTAAAAATCGCGCGCACAACGCACGCAATACACAACAGTGAACACTCGTCTCGACGAGACACGCGCTACTGAGAACACTGCGATGTCCGCTTAGGGCCCCTGTAACGACGTGCGTCTGTGGGCGTGCGTCGTTTCGAGCGTTTGTACTAGCTTCCATAGTGCTTTAGCTTATATTTATACTGTGACAGTACTGCTACTGTTTGAACGCACAGAACAGTACTGTCTTGACAGTAACCAAGGCAGAACAGTTACTGTTCTGTACGTTCAAACAGTAGCAGTACTGTGCTGCCCTCTTGTGAATCCGGCATCAGTTTGATGGATCTTAGTGTGAGTAGTAGGCATGTGTCCTCATATGATAATAACTACGAGTTTTTGATAGTTGGCCTTCAAAGGAGCATGGCCTACCATGGTCCACCCACCTTACCTATATAGAGGTTTTCACAAAGATTTTTTTGTAAGTTACGTAGTTGAGTACGTACATGAATGTCTAATTACTAAAAGAGCACAAGTCCTCTATATTTGAAAAATAAAAATTTTACAAGAGACAGAAAAAACTAAATATTTATGTAATGGAATGGAAATATATATTGATTTAATTATTTTATGTTTTTACAGGATGTGGTTTTAAACAGTTGCCATATTGTACACAAGTGTAGAACAAATAGTTATGATTTAAATAAAAATATAAAAATAAAATATTACCTATTGGTCGGTGTCCTATTATCTTTCGTAACATCTCACGTTTCTATTCGAAATTTACATATACTACTCTGAGGTCAACAACCGTTAACGTAAACAAACATTGCCTTCGTGGCTATTTCACGCTACTTCATACTAGAAACTAAATAGGTACCTACGTTATTTAGTCTAGGTAGGTATGTATACGCGGCTGGCTTGCCGAGCGCGTTCACGGCGCTGCGCTGCGTGGTACCTACGGTGAATGTAATAAGACTCTCTTGTGGTTCGAGTTCAAATCCCCAGGATACTGTATATTTTTTCCCCGGGTATGCGTAACGCATTTCCTGCAGTATAAAGAAAAAAAAAAAGGTAGGTATGTATGTTACATAGCCACTTCCTAATTAAAAGTTTCTTGGTTCGATTCCCAGAAAAAAGTAAAACTACGTACCTATGCCAATAACTGTGACTTACCTATGTTAATTTTCTTTTAATTGGTTGAGGACGTAAATGTTTACTCTCACCGTTTCAAAAGCGGACACCACTCGCGCACGCACGCAATTGCACAACACTTGTAACCTCCTTAGCATACACTAGCCTTTTTACATCACTCCAAAAACAGCGCCTCGTCAGGCCACAGAATATTGACGTGCTGATGTTCGAGGAGCCACCTACAAAACTCGACTCGGCTGGACTGGTCAGTGAGAAGCAAATCCTGAACTCGTCGAAAATGGAATGGGTGCTGCTGGTTCTTCTTCAACAAGCGCCAAACGATGGTGTGATCAAGGCCAAAGTGCCGCCCAGCATCACGTGTACAGGCGCGTGGCTCGTCGTCGAAGAACTGCAAGATCTGCTCCTGTAAGTTGGCGGGCAGGCCCACGTTGCCTCGACCACTGGCGTGCGCTGGGATACTGAACTGCCCGTAATCCAGTAGGAGTTGTGTAGCAGCCAGCATCGTCGTTCGGGACGGCGTTGGTCGGTCTGGCCACCTCTCCGCGAACATCTGCACTGCACCCCTCAAGGTGTTACCAGCGAGGGCATACATCCGCACTATTTCAACGTAGTCGAGATTGGAATAACGCGACATCGTACGACACCTACGTTTGAAAACGGCACGGAAATTCCTTTGTCAACCGTGCGCGTGCGCTCGCGGGTACGGGTAGCGGGAGACTGACTTGAGTCAGTGCTGACTACAGAGCAGACTCTCGTTCGTCTCGCGTCGTGTCTCGCGTCGTGTCTAGCTCGTCCCGCTTTGAGCGGGTGGCGGGCCGCCCGTTTGTCGGCAAGCCGCCTGCGGCGGGCGGCAAAGGACAAAGGATGAAAGGACGGCCGACGCATGCGGCGGCATTTGAAGTAATAGGTACCAATAAGCAACGTAGTATATTTATAAGAATGACATGCAACAGGAACAAAATAATTTTTGTATTTCCTTACGTATTTTTTTTTATGGATTTATAATCATTTACATTAACACAATCGCTTCCTTAAATTTGGCAACTGTTTAAAACCACAACCTATATATTGATTTAATTATTTTATGTTTTCTAATAGATAACAAGGTATTTCAACACAAAATCTTTTTATATTTTTCAATATATTATGAGAAATAACATAAAAAACCATGGACATGTTCCCATTTAGTACTTAATCATATTTCAAGTGGGCATTTATGCACCTTTAGTACCTAATGTGAACAAGACTTAAAATAAAAGAAAATAAATTGCATGTAGGTAAGTTGTTCGCGCCACAGCGCGACGGATAACCGTCTCTGCGCCGGTCAATTAAGATGCATATTGGTGCAACGACTGGGCAACGAATGATCAGCCAATCACAGAGAGTTGACAAATATACTCGACGAAGTGTCCGCCGGCGCCGCGCAACGGGAGTGTGCTTCGAGCCTTCCGTGTGAATCCACGCGCGCCCGCGCAAGAATTCAGCCCGTGAGCAACCACGACTACAGTGTTTGTGAATTAATAGCGCTTGGTACCAGCCCAACTACCCTTAAAACGCCTCCGATCAGTGCCTAGTTCAGTGAACTGTGTTTGTGTGTTGCCGCCCTCAAGCCCGCCGCCCGCGCCTAGAGCGCCAGCCACCTTCAGCTCCAGCCAGCTCCAGCCCGAACCAGGTAAGCCCCAGAAATTCCCTTACTTCCTGCCTAACCCTTATTTCGCCGCTGTTACGGCGAACCGCCTTTCGCCGTAACATTTTGATCCTACGAGCCGGATACATACAGTCCACTAGTTTTTAAACCCTACCGTACACATTTCACTTTTTGCCTCGACTCGTGCCGCCACCCATACACGTCTACACAACTGCACACAACACCCACACAATGCACGCCAGCCCAAACACCGCTTACTGCCCTTACTGTAGGACTAGGGGGCATAGATTAGTAGCGTGCGCTGCCTACAATGCCCAGCCGACGCAGGGCCGGTGGGACTTTGTGGTGTCGCGCGAGCGCTGTCCCCGCTGCCTCGGACCGCATTACCCGGACGAATGCAAGTCGGTGAAGGCATGCCGAGTGTGTGGCATCGCAGATCACCACACATCCCTTCACCGACCGGACGATGCCACACAGCATTACCAGCCGGAATCGGCGGCGCGGTGGCTTCCGCCCCAACTGCGGGATACTCCGGCAAAGCGACCCACCGACAGAACGCTGCATGCGTCCTCGCATGCACAGCGGTCGCATGAGGGGTCGCAGGAGTAGGTACAAGTTACCGTAGACATTCAGCCCCACATTATTAATACAGTCCACTATTATATATATATAGGATAACTATTTCAGCCCATTAACTATTTCATTACATGTTGGTCATTCGACCCGTTAAAATAATATTTACTCATATTTCGTAGTTATCACGTAACTTAATTTTAATTTCTGATTTTTAAATCTTATCGCGTAACATTCCTAATTTCATTACCTTACATGACCCTTTCTGCACGATAGACGTTGCAAAGTGCATTGCGAAATATTATTAACCTACCTACAAAAATAAATTAAGAACGTGTTCAAAGAACAGTGTTCGATTCGTGTTATATTTTTTCTTACTAATTAGGTTGCACATATAACTTTAGGTACGTATAATACACCCGCGTCTAGACGACGATATTGTTGTTTTTCCCGTTTTATTTTGTAATGAAATTTTTATGGTCGTGTCGTGTTAAATCGGCTCAGATCTCGTGCATGCTCACCACGCGTGCCAAATAGCGTGCTTTATTTTTTCGCTCGTGTTAATTTTATATTTTTTCTGCTTTTAATTCTTGCCTTGGCAATCGACTCAATCTCGTGCGTGCTCACCACAAGAGCATAGTACTTCTACACACGTGCACCCACACATCAGCCTGCAGCACATACACACATGCAGTCTGCTTTGTATTTGCTTTTATTGCGCCTTTGCTCTTTGCGCCAGAGTGCGCATTGCGCTTTTCTGTGCCTCTGTGCCTGTATGCTATCGTGCTCAGTGCACAGCCCTTTTTGTTGTTGTTTTTGTGCCTGTATGCTATCGTGCTCAGTGCACAGCCCTTTTTGTTGTTGTTTTTGTGCCTGTATGCTATCGTGCTCAGTGCACAGCCTTTTTTGTGCCCAGTGTACAGCCCTTTTTTTTGTGCCTATATGCCATTGTGCTCAGTTCACGATTCAAGTGACTACATGATGGTATGCCCAGTGTACAGCCCTTTTTTTGTGCCCAGTGTACAGCCCTTTTTTTGTGCCTATATGCCATTGTGCTCAGTTCACGATTCAAGTGACTACATGATGGTATGCCCAGTGTACAGCCCTTTTTTGTTGTTGTTTTTGTGCCTGTATGCTATCGTGCTCAGTGCACAGCCCTTTTTGTTGTTGTTTTTGTGCCTGTACGCTATCGTGCTCAGTGCACAGCCTTTTTTGTGCCCAGTGTACAGCCCTTTTTTTGTGCCTATATGCCATTGTGCTCAGTTCACGATTCAAGTGACTACATGATGGTATGCCCAGTGTACAGCCCTTTTTTTGTGCCCAGTGTACAGCCCTTTTTTGTGCCTATATGCCATTGTGCTCAGTTCACGATTCAAGTGACTACATGATGGTATGCCCAGTGTACAGCCCTTTTTTGTTGTTGTTTTTTGTGCCTATTTGGTGCTGTGCTCAGTGCACGATCTTACTTAGCATGCAGTCATTGCGGTCCCCCCCGCGCCCCCACGCCTTTGCGTTGACTGCAGCCCCCGCGCTTCTGCCCCCCCGCGCCCCCACGCCTTTGCGTTGACTGCGGCCCCCGCGCTTCTGCGCCCCCGCGCCCCCACGCCTTTGCGTTGACTGCGGCCCCCCCGCGCCCCCACGCCTTTGCGTTGACTGCGGCCCTGTGCGCCTATGCGCCTTCGGCGCTTCGCGCCCCCGCGCCCCCACGCCTCTGCGCTTACGCGCCCCGTGCGCCTATGCGCCTTCGGCGCTTCGCGCCCCCGCGCCCCCACGCCTCTGCGCTTACGCGCCCCGTGCGCCTATGCGCCTTCGGCGCTTCGCGCCCCTGCGCCCCCTGTGCTTCGTGACACAGGCTTTCAGCCCTCATACAATTGTACTCATACAGTCACACACGTGCATTCCTCCCAGCTCATCATATACACACCCACTCGACATTAACTCAACACAGCACGAATCAGGGCTGTAGTTCCCCTTTAATTTCCATTCCTTCCCCCCCCCTCCTACCCTCTGGGGCCCGGGAAGATGTTCGCGCCACAGCGCGACGGATAACCGTCTCTGCGCCGGTCAATTAAGATGCATATTGGTGCAACGACTGGGCAACGAATGATCAGCCAATCACAGAGAGTTGACAAATATACTCGACGAAGTGTCCGCCGGCGCCGCGCAACGGGAGTGTGCTTCGAGCCTTCCGTGTGAATCCACGCGCGCCCGCGCAAGAATTCAGCCCGTGAGCAACCACGACTACAGTGTTTGTGAATTAATAGCGCTTGGTACCAGCCCAACTACCCTTAAAACGCCTCCGATCAGTGCCTAGTTCAGTGAACTGTGTTTGTGTGTTGCCGCCCTCAAGCCCGCCGCCCGCGCCTAGAGCGCCAGCCACCTTCAGCTCCAGCCAGCTCCAGCCCGAACCAGGTAAGCCCCAGAAATTCCCTTACTTCCTGCCTAACCCTTATTTCGCCGCTGTTACGGCGAACCGCCTTTCGCCGTAACATAAGTATTACTTTTATTTATCACTTAAAATAATTAAATTTACTCCACAGGCCAACTGTAAATGGTTTCCCAGTAGTGAATATGCTCAGCAGGGATGTATTCTTTCAACGTTGTTAAATCTGTCATTTTTTTAGCTGTAGGACTGCGGCCCCCCCGCGCCCCCACGCCTTTGCGTTGACTGCGGCTCTGTGCGCCTATGCGCCTTCGGCGCTTCGCGCCCCCGCGCCCCCACGCCTCTGCGCTTACGCGCCCCGTGCGCCTATGCGCCTTCGGCGCTTCGCGCCCCCGCGCCCCCACGCCTCTGCGCTTACGCGCCCCGTGCGCCTATGCGCCTTCGGCGTTTCGCGCCCCTGCGCCCCCTGTGCTTCGTGACACAGGCTTTCAGCCCTCATACAATTGTACTCATACAGTCACACACGTGCATTCCTCCCAGCTCATCATATACACACCCACTCGACATTAACTCAACACAGCACGAATCAGGGCTGTAGTTCCCCTTTAATTTCCATTCCTTCCCCCCCCCCTCCTACCCTCTGGGGCCCGGGAAGATGTTCGCGCCACAGCGCGACGGATAACCGTCTCTGCGCCGGTCAATTAAGATGCATATTGGTGCAACGACTGGGCAACGAATGATCAGCCAATCACAGAGAGTTGACAAATATACTCGACGAAGTGTCCGCCGGCGCCGCGCAACGGGAGTGTGCTTCGAGCCTTCCGTGTGAATCCACGCGCGCCCGCGCAAGAATTCAGCCCGTGAGCAACCACGACTACAGTGTTTGTGAATTAATAGCGCTTCGTACCAGCCCAACTACCCTTAAAACGCCTCCGATCAGTGCCTAGTTCAGTGAACTGTGTTTGTGTGTTGCCGCCCTCAAGCCCGCCGCCCGCGCCTAGAGCGCCAGCCACCTTCAGCTCCAGCCAGCTCCAGCCCGAACCAGGTAAGCCCCAGAAATTCCCTTACTTCCTGCCTAACCCTTATTTCGCCGCTGTTACGGCGAACCGCCTTTCGCCGTAACATAAGTATTACTTTTATTTATCACTTAAAATAATTAAATTTACTCCACAGGCCAACTGTAAATGGTTTCCCAGTAGTGAATATGCTCAGCAGGGATGTATTCTTTCAACGTTGTTAAATCTGTCATTTTTTTAGCTGTAGGAACTGGACCTGTATACTTTTTTGGATAGGTAGAGTGATAGGCTTTATGTTTATTTTTCGCAATTCAAATGTTGTTGACCTGAAGCATAAATTTTTTGGCTACAACTACAACACAGTGCGGAGCTTGAAATTGATGGAGAGGTGCTTTGGGGTAATTCCGACATGTTTTTCGATTAGTTGACATCACGCCTATATTTTTATTTTTATCTTTTTTATGTTCTAGTTTACTACATACTCATGTCACTATTGTTTAAAGAAATATATATTTAAGTTCTTTCCATAAACTGCTTTTGGAAAAGTCATTGTATTCCGTAAATACAAGCATTTAAAATTTTGTGTTTTTTTCTTTTGGTTCGGTGTAATCCCGAAATACTGCGGGGTAATTCCTAATGGAACTCTAGATTCATCTTTGAAGACTTTGACTTAAGTCATAAATTTGCTTTTCATTCCTCTATCCCCCTCTATAAAAAATAACCTTATGTCCTTTATAGTTTGGCCTAAACACATATTTGATCACTTCGATTTTCGGAATTAAAATATTACTTTGGTGTCTTTATGGTTCACATTCCATTTCCATTCAGAATAACCATACCATGAAAAAAATCTGGAATTTGGTTATGGAACAGCCGAATCATATTTTGACGAAATTTTTATTTCGGAATTACCCGACAAAAATGTGTGATTCTCAAACTTTAGTTGTATGATCACTAAGTGTACCTACCCAACACAAAGTAAAGATTTCGAATTAGAAACGACCTTCAAGCTAGGGACAAACTGAGCCATTGAAACTTTTTTTTAAATTTATTAATAAAGAAGAAAATACAGGTAAATATTAATTTTGTATTTATCACAAAAACCTTGACAGTTTGTCTGAATACAAATCACACTTAGAGTGTCGCATATTATGTCATACTGCGATGCGTGGTGGGCTAATTTTGTCTCTAACTTCTTCCTTTGGTTGAATGTATGAAAAGTATTTTATGTCAAAGTTATAATAAATACTTATTATATCTCAAGTTGGCTAATAAAATCCCAGTGAGACTAGAATTAATCTTAAAAATTCATTTTACTTTTATTTTGTAGAGTGCGTTCATTAGTTTAACAATTAAATTTAACAACATTTTAAGCAAACCTCGCTTTATATTTTTAACATAGATACTAATTTTTTTAATATAAAATAGGTACATACTTTTTGTGCAGTAAACAGATGGGTCGTTTCATAATCAAACGGCAGTAGGAACCAAAAACAATCAAATCCCTAAAAATCTTATTTTAAAAAACTGTCTTTTAAATATCAAAAGGTTGAAAACCATTGACGATCACTATGGAAAAATCACATCGGGTAATTCCGAATTAATTTTTAGTTCGGATTTCGGATTTACCCTCTTCGGTCAATTCCGAAAGAAACAAAAAACATCAGCTCAGTTGTCCTGAATCTATATAATAATGTGTCAAAAACGTTAATTTATCTAACAAAGAAACAACGAATTGATTAACTTATAAAATTTTAAAGATATGAATGTTCGGGTAAATCCGAAATTGCAAAAACGCGCGAAAATGCACTCGCTCACAATATTACTACAAGTAGACGCATGCTTACGGGTAGCGACCTGAGTCAACTGTAGATGGGAAGCAGAGTAAGATGGCGTCCAGGTAAAGGTAGCCCGCCTTTTAAATTTTATAAGTCGGGTCATGCTACGACGCGGTGCCATGACCGACAAGGGCTGCCTGTAATTACGAGGCGGCGTATGGCAAGGTGCAGCGGCCTTTGCTTTAACTATAGGCCTCAACGCCGCATTGCATTTGGTGGACCACAGCATTTATTATTGTTGGGTGTTCACAGGTCGGGAGCGGCTTCACCGACCACACAACAGCGGTGGCAGCGTTACACGGGCAGGGGTGCTCCAGCGCGGAGCACACACCTACCAGCGGACTGGAGGCCAAGTCGGTAACGGTAATGAAATTCGCCCGCAGGGATAACGGCACAGACATTGGTCTAGATCGGGCAGACCCACACTCTGTCACCTGGCCCAATTGACCTACTCTTGGGCTCGGGTGTACTAGGACGGGTCCTACTAGGCACCCAGATAGCTCTGGGTCGCTCTACACTGCTGGCAGTGCCAACTATTTTGGTCTTGTTTCTATTATGTACACAGTTTGACGACTCGACTCCGCATAGTCTAGAGTCATTGCGTTTGTGTACCATATCCATAACTATGCACAAGTTTGGGAAATTGAGAAACCTCCCATGGTCTACATGGTAGCCCATGCCCATGAGGATTGTGAAGCCTTTCAATAGGCCAGTACGTCACGGTTGACGTCTGTTGGATGTGTTACTAGGTAACCTAATTTGTAATTTTGAATATTGTTTGTTCAAAGAGCTTTATTTGTGTAGTGCTCTTTCGGTGTTTATTTTGTCACAGTGGACGTCTTCACCCGTGCAGCCGCAGACGGGGGGTCTGCCTTCGGACCGAGTCACTCAGTCTCGTCCGTTCTTGGGGGTCGCACGCAACGGATTCTGCTGGACCTTTCTCGGTAAAACCGATCAACCTGCGAAACGTCCGGGTTGTGGGTTTATATTTTGTGTTTTTTTGTGCCTGGCTACTAAGGCCGTCCTCTTAGGAGTCTCTTCGTTGTCCACGGAGGCCTTCGTCGTCGCGTTGGATCGTTTCGTGTCGCGTAAGGGTCTACCTTCACTTATTCGCTCCGACAATGGCACAAAATGGCAAGGGCACGGGTGTATTTAACTGATGTTTGTAAATTTTTAGAAAATAAGCTTTGGTAAATAAGATAATTTAATATTATTTTAATTTGGCTAATTAGACTTAGTATGTTGTTGAAGGAGAATGACTTGCTCTCCTTGCTTGTAGCTAGAGCAGCATTGTAAAGTTGTTAGTTGGCGAGCATGGGACTGCGGTTCGAGTCCGCGATGAGCCACAGCAGCTGTCTCCCCTTGCCCGATTGATTGAGCTAGCGGTCTGGGGCTGGCCCTCCAGACCGAAGCGGGGGGATGTTCGGAACAAAATGGCCACTTACGGCTGGCAACCTTTTGTGTTAGTTTTAATTTGTATTTGACAGACGACTGTCAGTGTCAGTGTGACACTCACGTTGGAAAAAAGATAGGGTTAGGAACCGATGTCGCGCGGTCGTGTAATTTAATTGACTTTTTTGGTGTAATTTGGTATGTGGGGCACATTGTTTTGATTCGGGGGGGCCCGTAGGAATTATGAAACAGTGTTCATAAATTAGTACTAGGGCGGGCTGGTTAAAATCAGTTATTGGTTTGGTGGACACGGACGCGTGGCGTGCTAAGTGGTATTGTGCATATTGGTACGTATTTTTCTGGGGTTGAGAGCTCTCAGGGGTAGCCACGGGACGCTTAGGGCCTTCCACCCACCACAGCAGCCAGAAGATCGACCACCACCACAGCAGCCCGAAGCCAGTCGGTGCGGCGGACTGCGGCCGAGCTGAGGACCTCGAGGAGACGAAGCGGCGTCAGGGACGCAGTCACCGTCTTCATAGTACGTAAGTTAGTTTATATACATTATAATTTAGTATAGATTTAAGTTGGCTAGAAATAGCCTGGTAGCAGGGCAGATGTAGACTCTCTTTAACAAACAATTATAACCGTGTCGCGTAGCGGTGAAAGAATACTACCCCTCTCTTCCTTTGGGTGTCGTAAAAGGCGACTAACGTACTAAACACTGATTGCACATATATATCCAACAGCATAGAGCGGCGATGGTCTCACCACCTATAGGGCTGAGCACATGATTGTGTAGTTGTAACCTGGTGAAACATGGACTGCTTCTGCGGCCCCATTGCCTGGTCTCAGACTAACCCTTTGGGGCTGGTAGTCTTGAATCAATGTTTGAATTATAACAGGGTCAGGTGGACTTTCTCGTGGTCCTTCAGGTATTTGGACTTATCAGATTCGAAAAGTGCCACCAGTCGTTTCGTGAATTCTGCGTGCACCTCGTCCACTTGTTCCGGGCTCGGTTCCAGGTTCTTAACCACCTCCATCGGGGCACCGACTGGAACGACATAAAGACAATATAAGAACGTTGTAAAATATTACTACAACAGTTGGGAACAGGTACAGATTTTTGTCGATGTTTCACTATCTTTAACTACATTTGAGCGTTATTAAGAGGCCATTACATCTCAACTGTGATTTTTGCGTCAAACGGCCAATTTTCGCGTTCTTGATCTCAGAAACAAAAATACATTAACAAATTTAAATTATTGAATAGTGTAGAATAGCTATTGGCATAGTTCGTAGCGGCCCGCTTTTTGTAAATTTTGCTTAACTTTTTAATTAAACCCAAAATTGCAGAGAAATATTGATATAAAATAAGCGAAGGCACTTTTTTGAGCTCCTATATTTAACTACTGTTCAAAACAAATTAAATAAATAAATTAGAATAAGTTATCTCTTATGTAGTCACATAGTTCGTAGCGGCCTCGGAATTTTTAGAAAACATTGATTTTATATAGAAAAAAAATCTTATTCTAAACCAAAACACTTCAAAAATCGCTTTAAGTTGACTGTGAATTTCTCCTATCTACGATAATATTATTAAACAAAATTTATACCAGAATAATTGTTACTTCATAAGGAATAAAGATTTTTTTAAGAATTTATTATCCTATTTAGATGAAAACGATAAATACAACTGCAAATTTACTACAAAATGCGAAAATGGGCAATTTACGCAAAAATCACAGTCGAGACGTAATTGGCCTCTTATCGTAAAACATGACAAATGTGTTTATATGTAGAAGGGTCAATTGCTAGGTCGGGGAACGAGTGTTTCGAATATTTTATGCATAGCCCGGGCTTGTGACCAACACCATATTCAAAACGCATTTGGCAAATGATTATTGATTAAGCTAATTAGAATATCTTATCTAAGAATATCTTTAGCAAAGACTTGATTTAATGATGGAAAATTGTTGACGAATAAATATTACTGAGAAAGTGAATTATAAATATGCGTAATCATAAGTATAATATTACATTTTATGCGAAATTATCAACATGGATAAAAAAATTGGCAACCCAACACGGCTTGTGCCTTGTATGTCACGCAGGCGGAATCGCGTGCAAAAACTAGTGTGTGAACACGATAAAATGTGTTAATAATACTGTATTACCCCGGTGTGAATAGAGAAATGACTTTGGACAGGTAGGTAGATACTCACCGACGATGGTAGTAGGGCCCCTTAGCGGCAACACGCCAAGTGTGTATTGCAGCATACCGCGCCCGAGCGGGATCATCGGCGAGATGCCGGTGTGCCTCTTCACGAACTCCTGGAAGCGGCGCAGCAGGCTGTCCTGGGGGTTGGCCATCGGGCGGTACACGTCTGGCTCACCGAATGAGAACACGGGCACGAGGGGAGCCCTGGAAGAGAATTTCTTCATCACCATCATCATCATCATCATCATACAACAGTCTAGGAAGTTCCCGGTCGACCACTTTTCGGCGATATTCGCTTGCACACTCAAACTCGAAATATATTTATTCAATAAACTCAATTAACAAGTACTTTGAATCGTCCAAATTTTAAACCTACCACCCTTTCAGGACGTCATTTTTTTACTGTGGCAAAGAACGGGGTCGCAAGAAACCACCAACCAAAAAAAAGATATGTCGTTACCAGGTCACAAAATACAAAATAATAATTTGAATGTAAAATATATAAGGTGACTGCTAGAAACCACAAGAAACTTCAAGGGCTGGGTCAGGTCAAGTGTTTTAAACATGACAAAAATGACAAAAAAGGAGTTTGTGTTTTTTTTTCATTTTTAATGAAATAATTCATTTTGTAAATTTTAATTGGATGGTCTGTGGCGACCCCACTATACTACATAATAAATATATATGTAATAATAGTGTAACATAATACGTAAATAATATCACCATTTAATATATATTTGTATTACATAACATCTGCATCTAAATATCTATCTATATATAATAACATGTATATACCTATATATATAAATCAAGGTAATAAACTCATACTTACATATAAACTACTAAACATAAACCAAAATAATACTTAGTATACAAAGGTAACCTTAACACATAACATTAAATAATTAACTTTATTCCAGTAATAACCAACACCCATAATATGTTTAAAAAACAATAAATAAAATAAACGTATATAATTTATTTTAAAGCATACGGCCGTCTGTTGACCTGTCCGCGTCAGCTGGGTGATAAGTACCTACGTTGACGGGTCAACAGACGGCCGGCCGGCCGTACCCCCGACAGCTGGGCGATAAGTACCTACGAAAAACACGAATTCCTTTTTTGTCATTTTTGTCATGTATAACACACTTGACCTGACCAGCCCTTGAAGTTTCTTGCGGTTACTAGCAGTCATCTTATATACACGGTACTCTATATAAATTAATTACAGACAAATAGAAATAGCTATACTACGCGCGATGGCGCGCAATTGGAAAGTTTTGGGCACACATCAAAGGAATCGTGGCGTATGTTGGCCGGTGGTGTTTACACAATGGCCGATTAGGGATGCATCATGCATGATTTTTTTCTTTGAATTGATTTTTTGGATCGATCGTAATGAATCGTATGCATCTGAATCGATTTTTATATCGAATCGGGTGCGTATTAAAATCCCGAAAATTCATAATACTTATCTACTACTAAAATACTTTTTGGAGATCGATTCACGGCAATACGATCTGCCGATTTTTTTAATCGATTCAACAGGGTATGATCTTTGCTCAGATAGAATCGTATGCCTGGAAGATCGTATGAAAAAATCGTTTTAGCGGGGACGATGTATCTACAACGAAGTAAGATTACCTGCACACACCTGTTTTGTTGAAATAGTCTCGAGTTACGTACCTAGGTAAGACTACCGTGAGTATTAAATATGAAATGAAAGTATATAGATTATATTTTGTATATTTTATACCGCCACAAGAACATCATAGGTACTTTTTGTTCATTGTAGATAGTAGGTACAATGATATTTATATTAAAGGTCATTGAGTAGGTAATACGATTGAATACGAAGTGTTTTATTTTGTAAGCGTGACGTATTGTCATATTATTTTTGAATATTGTTTTTAATAAGGCTTCGCCAGTAAAGTCAAGCGTTTGGACGTTTTTATTAGATGTGACACGGCAAATTATGTAAAAACAGAATGTTAAAACCAAAGGAAATACTACGAATTTAAAAAATCATCTCAAACGACATCATAAAAATACTTATTCTGATTTAAACAAAAGTGGAGATAGTTCTACTACAACAGTGGCCGAAATCTGTCTTTTTATTATTTTTTAAAATTATGATAGAGTGGCTATCATTTGCTAAATGCAAATGTCAACATCAATTTCCAAAGTTGTCAGTTGGTCGTCAATAGTTTTACGTGATCTTGTTTAACGATTTACGGGTGTAAAAATGAATAAAATGGGTTGGCATTTGATTCGAGTACCCTCGTTCTGGAGAAACGGATACCGTGGGGGGGGGCTCAGGGGGTCTTACTGAAACCCTTGATATCAATTTTGGTTGCCGGAAGTAACCTACGATTTTTTTTAAATTTATTTAGTTTTTGAGTGAAACAAAACGAAAAACAACACGCAAAAAAGTAATGTCATTAGCGAAACGTGCGGGGCGGAGAAGCGGGGGACTGAGAAGCGCTCACGGTCAGTTAAACTGATCAGTTAAAAGAATACTGTACCCTTAGAGCATTAATGATTGTACCGTATCGCTGATATTTATTTAATTATCATTGATCGGTACTTTTTAACAAAAAGCTTGTGAAAATTTCATGAAATAAAAATCATTATTATTTATTTCTAGTATCAGGTAAGTAAAGTTTTACGAATCCTTTATTGATATACTATACAGTGATAGATATGGTCGATAGGTACCGTTATCACCGATATTAAAATATTATATTGTTTCAGAATCCGATATCAAATATCGATATATAGTTCTGAATCGATTCACAAAAAAAGATATATTCCCCACCACTACTAGGCAGCAATGAGCAGTGGGCCAGCATACGCCATTGTGTGAACGCCAAGTGGCCTACAGTTGTCTACAATTGGCGATGGCCGGCAGTGGCCCATCACACGCCACTGTGTACTGGGGACTTTATGCTACTACACCGCGCCTACGTGCCGTAGCGTGCGCGTAGATAGCTACGCACACGCTACGACACGTAGGCGCGGTCGGAATGGAGCTCAAGCGAATATCGGCGAAAAGTGGTTTAGAGAGAACTTCTTCCACCTGTACTGTACCTCCTAGTATACATTCACGACTATTATCCCAAAAGGTTTAGCTAGAGACTATTCAATGAGGGTCGCAAAAGCAGTCCACTACCATAGTCCACGTTTCAGAATCAAAAATGTTTTTCGCAAGTTTTAAGTTTGAGATGCCTAGTAGCAAACTTCGAAACGTTTGAGTAGTTACCTACACCTACGTTATAAACAAACGCAAACTTTTAAATCATCTTTAGCATTGCAGATGATAACTTCACAGGCAACATACATTAAGTTGTTTGGTGGTAGAATCAGGTACTTAGACGGAGATTTAGTGCCTTCGCACACGACGTCGTATCGTAAGCGTAACGTAAGCGTATCGTAATACGCGCGTAGGACGAGAGCAATACGAGCGCGTACATGTTCAAACAAGTCCGCACACGAAGCGGTGCAGCAGCGAAGAATAGTAGGAGATGTGATGTAGGAGGAGATTGTCACCTACACGCGTATTACGATCTACGATAAGTACGCTTAGGTACGATACGACGCCATGTGCGATAAGGCACTAACGCTAACTACTTATTTAAGGCATCCTACGCATACTATTTTTATCGCCGTCGTCCGGCGCTGCCGTGATCGTCCAGTGCAACTCGCCGACGTTTCGGCCGAGTTGCACTGGACGGGCTGACTGTTGTCGGAATGTGCCGCCTCCGTTTACGCTCCAGAGTATACCTTTTTTTGGGTATAAAAAGGAATCATACGCATACCGTATGATTCCTTTAATAAAAGTAGGTACCTAGTTAGCGTTAATCCGCGTCTAAAACATTGAGCTATTATTACTACGTATAGAGAAGACACCGCTCACCACTGATGTGTTCCGTTCAAGTGCGGCCTGCCGGCCGCAGTTGGGCTGCAAACGCCTCAGTGGTTGCGCGTGATTCAAGCGATTGTGGACCTTGCGGCTGCACTTAGTTGCGCACAAACTTGCTTCGCGGTGTCTTCTCTAGTATATTGTACCTCAATGGTCTAAAACAAACATTTAGATGTTTGTTTACACTTGGAAAGTGAAATTTTAAAAGTGTATGTAGGTAGAATCAGGTGTCAGGGCGGCCGTATGCTATACCAGCTCAGTTACAAACAAATTGGAAAGCGCACTTACCCAGCCATCATTGCGACTCGCACAAACCCCTTCCTTCTGCTCAGTACCAGTTTATACTCTCCAGGGTGCGAGTCCAAAGCTTCGGCAGCTCCTCCAACAATCAAAGCCACACATTTGCCTGTGTATTTCTTCAAATTGAGCAAGTGCAGTAAGCTTTCTTGAGACGAGGAGCACCCTCCGATTGCCAGAACAAAATCTCTAAAGAAAGGTACCAAAAAGTGCCCTCCAAGAACTATCACATTGCAAGTCATTCCTGGGAACAGCTTGTAGAAGTCCAGCGCGTTGGTGGCAAATGCTCCGAAGGCGCCTGAGCTGATGAGGCCGTGGGGAAAGCAGGCGAACAAATAGTTCTTGGAGGGGTCAAGGTCAGCCGTCTTTACGAGCTTCAAGGGGAAGTAGTCGCAATAGTAGCGCCAGCACGATAAGCTCCGCACCCAGTCCAATCTGAAATCGACAGTTTATTTATTTATTAATATTTGGACTTCCAGAAAAACTTACAATATTTTTCATATCTAAATATACACTTTGCTTAATATAATTCATCAACATTTTCATTTTGACGCATAATGACCAATAATAGAATATTTTGCCTCGATGTAGTGGCTCGCGAGCATGGCCTCGCGAGGCAGACTCGAGACTATGCACCCCCGAAACACAGAGGCGAGCCTCGCGAGGCAGGCCGAGTCATCAGAAGTCTCCGAGAACCACTGTCCACACCGAACGCACAGCGCACCGTGAGGCACCTTTGAGCGCGTTCCGTTTACCGACAGCCGACGGACGGCTCGACCACCTCGACCCCAAGCACAGAATAATCCCCGAGGCACGTTCGGCCGAAGCAACGTGCGCCCGAGGCAGCCCGAGCCACGTCTACACCGGCTGAGGTATGGCTCGCGAGGCTGCCTCGCGACCCGTGCTCGGTCGGTGTGGACGCGGCTATTCACTATGCCTCTTGTCTAGACTAAATCTAAGCCACCCTGAACTGAACCCGCACTTTTTGTCGTTTGCGGTATTGTCATCATGACATTTGCGAGTACAATAAACGGTTATTAGTTGTTATAATAACAGTTGGTATGTACTACAATATTTAAATATTATTTAAAGTTATAAATAAGTTCGGCTCAGTGGGCGAAAGCGCTCAGTGCGATATCCGTATTCCTAGAGCGCCTAGACTAGTGGCTGTAGAATAGAAAGCAATGGTACAAATTACAATATAAATAGTATAAAGTCAAGGTATTGACATAGGTCATGCCTAGGATATAAATACGTGATTGGTAATCAGAAAACTCTAAAGAGCTTTTTTATGTAACTCCTCATCCTCTTTGCCGTTTGCCTTACACACTTTGCCTTTCAACAGTAATGCTCTGTTGTCCAAAAAATACCAAACCGGAATAAGAACTTTTACAATGTGGGTGCATACCGGCCGGGGGGCAAACCGGACTGGGGCCATAACGGCCGGATCCGACTTTTTTTATCGGATTTGTGTGAACGTCAG